>CM069860.1:72781848-75309348 GCA_036172795.1 Pelodytes ibericus | reverse complement strand
AAGTTGAAGACCAGACCCAGAAGCATTGGCGACAGATGTGTTTCTACAACCTCGGCCCCTGTCCGCTTTTCCTCTGTTCTGTCTGATCCCTCAAACTCTGCTTGCAAGGCATCCCTGGTCCTGGTCACTCCCCGGTGGGACTCTCAGCCATAGTTCTCTACATTGCTGGAATTAGCTTTTGACATGCCTCGCCTTCTTCCTCCCTAGTCTACAGGGGTCTCCACATCCATTGCTTGCTTCAGGTCAACTTAGCCTTCCGGCCTGGCTGAGTTCCACAGACAACTCTGGTTCTCCTAGAAGGAGCTTGGGCCCCCGGTAGAAGACGTTCCTACAGTCCTGCCTGGGGCACATGGGATTGCCGGTGCTTGGAACAGCATTCAGATCCCTTTTCAGCTCCTGTAGCCCACATTCTAGGGTTTCTCACTTTGATGTTTGAACATGGCAGTGCTCACCACACTATTAATGTATATAGATCTGCTATTTTGGTTGGTTATTTAGGCTTTGACTGTTTTCCCGCAAGGAAACAGCCCGTGATTTGTCACCTTCTCAAAAAGATATACAACTGGCTAGACCACCTTTGGCTCATTAATACATAATCTGGGATGTTAATGTGGTCTTTTTGTTTGAAAACTGATTTCCTAATGATGTTTTGTCTCTTCAATAAATTTCAGCTTTACTGGTTATGTTGTGCTGTCTGGTTTCTTGTAAACGTGTTTAAGACATTAGGGCACTAGATAGATCATCTCTTTATTCCCCACTATAGAAGGGGGTTTCCTTTAACATTCCTAGAAGCACTAGAATGTCTATTACTTCTGTTTTCTACCTGTCTTTTCCAAGTAACCCTAATGTCCAGTTCTTTGTTTAAAGGAAAATGAGAGTAAGACTTCAACTCCGGACGGGTAGGATCATGCAGAGTGGCTTTTGGCTCTTCGTAGACCCCTTCACCTCATTTCCACCGGTTCATTAGCCAGGACGGGTTAAATGGATCTTACATGAAGCTGAAGTTGAAACTTCTATTTTCGGACTGAAGTCCTCTAGAGGCACTATGGCTTCCAAAGCATTTGCTATGGACTAGATTTGATGAAAGTGGCTAACTGGTCCTGTAAATCCACATTTTGTGAATTTTACTTCAGACCTCCATCTCATTTTACTGCTTCTGTTATGGCTCAGCTTTGAACTAGCATAATAGGAGCCTCCATGTCTTTATAAATTACCAGATTTTACTAATAAATTATGATGTAAAGACATGATTTATAAAGACACATAGGCAAGTATTATTCCCGCCTGACTTGGTTTGTTGTTATACCTATCTTTTCTCACCCGATTTATGGTTTGTTTATGGCTGTAGATTTCGAATTTGCGATTGATGTTTTGTTCCATGTATCTCAAGGTTGGAATGATGTCACAACTTTGGTTGTCAGTTTGATGATATGATTCCATTATGAGATTTGACTGCATATTTGTTTCTCTTTTGTTGTAGCTTGAAGATCTGGTGGTTGCTTCAGGTTTCTGGAATTCTGTTTCATCAGTTTGTTTGTCGTTCTGTGATCATGGATTTAGTTATCTGTTTACAAGTTTCTGGTTGGACATTTATTTCACACAAAGAAAGAAGAAGTGTTAAGGATGCACTGGACTTTATAGGGGAGGGGAGGGGAGGGAGTATGATACTATTTTGAATGGTCAAGTTTTTTTTATTTGAAATAAATAATAAAATAAAAAGAACATACAAAAATACAGTATACAGTGTACAATAAATACATGGTCTTGGTAGTACAAAATTAAGCTAATCAAGACAGATGTAAAATATACTCTGTAAGAGCTTATAGTTTTAATAAATTGTTATTAGTTGATCTTGATCTGCTAACAACGCGATATAGTCACTTAACCTTACATTCAAATTAAAAATGGATAGTTGAGGGGTACTCAGAGGGGGGAGCTTTAGCACCTTTCTTGAGATTATTAATTGAAGGATGTGGGGGAGGGGTCAAGTTTTTATTAACTCTTATTGCTGCTGTGGGAAAATAAAGAAAGAGAAAGCATAATACTCACCTCAGAGTCTTTATAAATCATGACTTTACGTCATAATTTATTAGTAAAATCTGGTAATTGTATAATTAAGCCCGCCTGAAGCATGGTATCATGGTCACTGACTTTCAAGTGAACAGGCCAAATGAACATTGATTACATGGCGTATAAAACAGTCTGTATATTGTGATCATTGTTTAATGTTTCAGATGTTTTAAAGACACATTTATTTATATAGAGCCAATAATTTACCTTATTTCGTATAGTTAGACAAACAGAGAGACCGATACAGGAGGTGGAGAACCCTGCTAACAAATCATACAATCTAGAGGAAGTGGGGGACCGGAGACATATAAGGTGAGTGAAGAGGTCAGAGGGGAAGGTGGTGGTAGTATTGGTATTTGGAAAGTTGAAGCCAGGTGAGTTTAGTCAGAAATTAATGTGTGTTCTAGTTGGATGAGTTGTAAAACGACCCCATTCCTAACAGTATTTGGGATCAGTGAGAGGTACATTATATAATGAGTGTTTTAGCTGGATGGGTAGTAAACTTCCTTACAGAGGTGAGTTTTGAACAACTTTTTGAAGATTGAGAATGAGGAAGAGAGCTGGATACTCTGCGGAAGCAAGGTCCAAAGAAATGGGAGACGCAAGTGGGTAAAGGTGACTAGGTTGCAATCATTTCCACCAGTAGGTGGGAAGCCTTAATCCATTTGAGGAAGGTAGTGATTGCACAGAATAGTATCAGTGAATGAGGGAGGCAATGTAGGGAAGGGCCAAGGAGTGGAGTGTTTTGTAGGCTAAACATAGGATTCTACATTTTTATCCTAGAACAGACAGGAAGCCAGTGGAAAGCTTTGCAGAATGAGGCAGCCAACACGGAATGAAAAGTAAGATGAGCCTGGCAGCTACATTTTGAATAGTGATTTTGAATTGCAGGGGAAAAAGATGAACAAGATGTAGGCCAGTTAAGAGTATTGCAGTAGTTAAGTTGAGAGATCACAAGCTAGTGGACTATAGCTTCGGCAGTCTCTTTGCTGAGGAAAGGACAAATACATGCAATGTTCCTTAGGTGCAAACAGGATTTGGTCACAGACTGAACATGGGGAACTGAAGGAAATAGCCAAATTACAGACAACAATAAGACAATGGTCAGGGAGTACAATTGTAGCATTTAAATGTATAGTAGCAATGTCTTGTTCACAGAGCAGAATATTTACTTCATGCATTGACACACTTACACCAACAGCGCTACTCATGTCAAATATCATATATTTGCAACAGGTTTTGCTCCTTAAATCCTTTTAAGCCATTAAAAAATTAGCAATATTTCACAAATATCATGCTATTGTCATTAGCTGGTTCTTTTCTATTATGTGTCATTATTGGCAACATATTAAAAATGAAAATGTACTCACCCGAGCAGGCCAGTGTGGGTACCCTTTCATCTTCGCAAAGATCAAGTCCCCAGGCTTAAAATCACGTGTCATTTTCAACTTTTGGACAAAGGCTTATGGAAAGCCAGAGAATCAAGGTAGGTAATGCCGATGGTATAACACTGCAAGGAACTCTTTATTTTGTAGTTTGATGGAGGTTTTTTTCAGATCTGGAGTTTAAAAACAACACAAATCTTAGAGGGAAAAAATGGAGGTATTCAAAACATATTAAGCAATAGCATGGTACAATTTTTCTCTGACCAGTTGTAAACTTTTAAATTTTTTGGTAAGATAGTTAAAAGGTTTGCTTATAGAAGGGCAGTCCAACCACATGTAACACAGAGAATTAAATTATAAAAGACACTTCTGGGGCAAAGATCTAGAAGTGAAGCAGTCACCATGGAAACAATTGGAATGTCTCAATTTAGAACACTTACAAACTTTGCCACAGAATTGAAGGTCAAATGAACTATGTAGCTTTTTTTTTGTCAATTACAAAACAAAAATACAAATCCCTATCCAAACTTGAGATAATAAAACAGTATTAAAGGGACTCAGAAGCAAAGATTAAAATGAAATACATTGTTTACATTTTTCTAATTGTTTATATCAAAATATGAATACTACATGATAATATTCAGTAAACATGTTACAACAAATGACAACTTGTCCATTTGGAAGGAATTGCTTTCTGAAAATAAAATAAAACTGGAGAGGTGTGAACATGTGCAATAACCAAATTTAAAAAAAAATAATTAAACCCTGCATTACTAAGACTGATAACAGGCCTGCAGCAAAAACATAACATCTATGCCTCAATACAGTAAGACATAAACTGCATGATAAACATGTAAAGGGAGAATGAAAATCTGATCTTTGACCTTTGCAGAGATGCATGTAGAAATACAGAGACCCTCAACAGAGAATGGTGATATCCATCACCCTCCACACTGAAAGCAATTCTTTCAACACTGACGGACACACCTCCTTCAGCACCAACTGCTCTGCCTTCCCACTCTTGTTTATCAGTAAATGTGTTGTTCATACAACTATTCCTGTAGATTCGGAATGCACAATAATAAACGCATAACATATGGTAAAATGCCTACAAGTTATAGATCTATTTATCTATCCATCTATCTATTGTGACTGCACGGAATTCACTAAACCAAAGATGGCTAACCTTTAGGACTCTAAAGGATATGCATTAAACCTCCCATGCATAAGCCTGGATGAGCGTCATGGGGACCTTAGTCCATAGCGGCTAAAGTGCCAAATGACAGCCACCTCTTCGATGAACGAAATAGGACAAAGCTGGCATCAATCCACTCAATTATGATTTGCATGCATTTCCACCAGTGACAAGGACTGTGCGTACATGCTAGGTAGGTATCTGTATTTACCGTGGGCACTCGATTACCACAATGCATATCTTGTCATGATTTTCAGCAGCAGAGAGATGAATTTAAAAAAAACGACGCGTATTCCCATTACTCCGAAATCCACATTAGGAGGCTGCCATGTTTAAATGCCTGTGCCTCTGATTGCACTGAGAAATATGGAGAGGCGGGGCATGTCAAGCACAGCAAAATACCAGCACTAGAAACAAAATAGGCTTCGTAAAGTGACACATACTACGCGATCCTATGATTTATATTTAGTTAGCATAACCGGGAGTCACGGGTAAAAAAAAAAAAAAAAATTGCGTAACCGTGCTCACCTATAAGTAGGAAACAACAGACACTCCAGAGATGGTTACAATGGAAGAAGCCCTGCTTGTCACTGTCAAACTCCGCGATGTAATCTTTTGCAGCAACCCACGTATATGGAAAATCGCCTTGACAATTACATACTATGATTAGTATGCGGTAAGGGTTAAATCTAATGCAGTTATCAGTAAAGCGTGGAGTGCAAACAATACGATTTGAAATTGACATGATGCTGCAGGAAAGGTCTACATACATAATTTCGGAAGGGTATGACCGATTCTTACCTAGCTCAGTGACTGCTCAGCTGCTCTTGCAGCACTGCATCCCATGGATTGCACAGTCTTTTGATTCCAGGGCTACTCCAGCTACTTCATTACACGGTTTGGGGGAGAATCAGTCAAACACAACTCCCGCCAAAACGCTGCGTCTTCACTTCAAGGGCATGCATAGCAACAAGGAACAACCCAGCACCTGTTTCCGGTCACAGACAATCTGTTAAAGGCTTTGGTGCTTCAACTAATTTAGTTTCAAACGCATACCCCTTCTGTCCTTCTTCAATGGTCCCCTATTTTGCTAAAAGTGGTGCAGCCCATGTTTCTCCTCCCTCTATTTGAATGGAAAGCAGGCTTGTCTTGTTGATTTCTGTACAGTTGTTGTGTGGGATGAATATGAGCAATATGTTTATGGTTTTTATATTTTTTTACAATAAATTTAAACTGATTTTGTTGTATAAAGATAAAAAAAAAAACACACAGAAAACATTTAGAAAGTGATGCTACAGAACAAACTCCAGGGCATTAAAAAGTTCAGAGGATACTGTGGCAAAAATGTTTGAAGTACTAGTCTGTAGTTTATAGACTTGGCCATTGCTGAAATTTTCTTTTTGTCAGAATGCATTGGGACAAAATAATTTTGGTTAGTCCATTTGGGTTGGATGACATTTGCCATTATTTTTGTTTTGGGAATTCCATTCAGATGAATGGATTTGCACTGAAGTTCATTTCGGGTTCCAAGTTTTGGACCCAATCAGATCACTGCCACCCAGCTGGTATTTTACCATCAGGCCGGTTTTCTTTTGTAGAAAAGGTTGCAACCCTACGTTGGTGATCTGAGTTGCCCTTAACCCCTTAGTGACAAGACCTTTTGACCTTGACTTTCCCTTGGTGACAAGGGTTGTTTTGACATTTCTGGTGTGTTTGTGTTTAGCTGTAGTTTTCTTTTCCACATACCGTACCCACATAAATTATGGGGATGGGACACTTCATCGTGGCTGCTTCCGCGCAGTGTAGCCACTTCACCGCCGACTCTGAACCACAAGACAGCTCGTCACTGGAGATTTCATCGCGGGACATTTCATCGCTAAAGGTAAGTTTATTTCAGTATTTTAGTTAAAGTGGTTAGAATTAGGGTTTAGGGGGTTAATTTTAGTATTAGGGTTGGGGGTTAATTTTAGTATTAATAAAATAGTAGGGTTTAGGGGGTTAATTATAGTATTAGGGTTCGGGGTTAGTATTAGGGTTTAGGGGGTTATTAGGGTTCGGGGGTTATTAGGGTTTAGGGGGTTAGTATTAGGGTTTAGGGGGTTAGTATTAGGGTTTGGGGGTTAGTATTAGGGTTTGGGGGTTAGTATTAGGGTTTGGGGGTTAGTATTAGGGTTTAGGGGGTTAGTATTAGGGTTCGGGGGTTAGTATTAGTATTGGGGTTAATTTTAGTATTGGGGTTTGGGGGGGCAATCATTTATTATGGGGGGTATTTTCTTTTTACTTTTACATTTGTAAGAGCTGACAGTTCAGCGCTGAACTGTCAACTCTTACATAGCCTCGGCCGCGATCAAACGGCCGCGTTATTCTTCATTGCTGACAGTTCAGCGTTCTAACTGCCGCGCTGAACTGTCAGCGATGAAGATGCGGCGAAGAAGTGTCCTAGACCCATAAAATATATGTTGTTTTTATCGTCATATTTCATTAGATACCATTATGTTCATCATATCTTATAATTTACTACAAAAAAAATCATGGAAGGAAAAAAAAAAAAAAAAACACTTTTTCTATCTTTGACCTAAAAATAATTTACACAAATTAAAAAAGACCCCATCTAAAAGTTTATAAATGTTGTCCTGACTTCATAAATATGCTTGTTTCCTTGTTTTTCTGCAGTTTTTTTTTTGAGTTATAGAGCAAAAACCCAAAATAGTGTTTTATTTTTTTCCTACATTGACCTTTTGACCCCAGCTTGAACCCTAAATTTAACCCCAACTTTAACCCTTATGCTAACCTTTAATACATTTTAATTTAATTGTAACTCTATCCCTTATGCTAACCCTAATTTAATTGTAACCCTAACAACTATTCTAACCCTTACCCTAGATTTTAGCTACCATATTTGTTCAAATATAAGACAAGGTTTTTTTCAGAGCAAATGCTCTGAAAAAAATGTCTTATGTTTGAGGTTATCTTGTAGTCTGACCTCTAACTCTGACCTGGATCCCCCTCGTGCAACATGCGCAGACATCCTCCACTGCTGCCCGGCAAGTCCGTCGGGACCTCTATGACGGAAGCCTGGAGGATCGTGCAGACATCCCTTGGATGCTCCCACTAGCCACCAGGGAGGGAAAGACAATGTTGGAGGGAGGGAGGGGGAGACAGAGAAAATGTTAGGGGGAGGGAGAAAGTATGTTGGGGGAGGGGAGACAGAGAATTTTGGGGGGAGGGGGAGACAGAGAACGTTTGGGGAGGGAGAGACAGAGACAATGTTGGGGGGAGGGAGGGGAGACCAAGACAATGTTGGGCAAGTCTGGGGGGGAGAAGGAGCATTGGGCAAGTCTGGGGATTAGGGGCAGCATTGGCACATAAAAGGAAATCAAAACAAGAAATGCATTTTTTTTTATATCATCATTTTGTTATTAAATATGAAAAAGCTATTTACTTAATAAAACTTAAACTTTTTTCCCATAGGGTATATTCAGGCCTTTAGTTTTTTTTCCTAAAGGAATATCCAAAGTTTGGGGGGTCGTCTTAAAATCAGGGTCGTCTTATATTCAAGCAAATACATAAAGCGGTGCCAACAATTCCATTCTGACTTTTAAATTGATATAATGTACCTTATACTACCCTTTACACAAGTGGAGTATGCACTGGAGTGGAGTAGAACAAAAACTGTTGAAAAAAGAAAAGAAAACAGTAATAGAGTCACAGTAAGTGTTCCACTGTGAAACACTTGTTCAATAATACAGAAAGCCAATTAAATCTCTCACTCAGCAAACTGTAGTGAAAAAAGAATACTTGTGACTGCTATAAAACTGTACTAATTGAGTAAATGAAACATTCAGTTGATGGTAAAACAGTAAATTCGTTAAATGCAAAACTAGTGGTTAACCCCTAAACACAGATGGACGGATATATACGTCCTGAAAAGCATGGTCCATGATGATGTATATATACATCCTAAGTTTAAATGTAGCGTTCTCCGAGGCTCACTGTAGGAGAAAATGGTTAGGAAACAAAAAAAAAAAACACTGGTTTCGGTTATTGCCCTATTACTTGAAAAAAAAAAAAAACCATGGAAACATTGGTATTTCTAAACTCGGGACAAATATTAGAAACTATATAGATGAGGTCTTTTTTACAGTTTGTAATTGTGTAAAAAAACAAAACAGGTCAAAGTTAGAAAAAGGTTTTTTTGGAGCATATTTTCATCATATTTTATATAATTTTAATAGTTAATTATATCAAATGATGAAAATAATAGTATGAAAATAAATCCCCATCTGTCCTTTAAAAAATGATATATAATTTGTGTGGGTGTACTGAACACGAAGACGGTAATCACAGTTCAGCAAACGTATGACAAAAATAATGGAATTCTGGTCTTCAAGGCATATCAAACGCAGCATAGAACTAAGGGGTTAAACTTTGATGAATAAAAACACATAGATAGTGTTTACAATATGCAAATCGTATTTAAAAAGAATACGAATAATATCGTACAGTCTTATAAATTCCTTGTTGAACCCTTTGTTGTAAACTTTATTATAAACAGCCTGTAACAGGAGGTGCGAGGAGAAGTTGCTCATCAAACTGTAATCCTGAGGAGGAGTTGCTCATCAAACTGTAATCCTGTCCTACGATGTGGACTATTATCAAAATGTCCCTAATAAAGTAGCTAGCACAGCTACTTCATCAGGGACGTTATGACTTTTACCTACTCCCTAGGATCTTAGTGCCTTTGATAGCAGCTAGGTTTATATGGTTACTTTTCTTGATGATACTGCCCACATCGTCATGCTGCAAATGGGCCCTCAAGATTTTTTTTCTTTTTGCTTGGTGCAATTTCATTTAAGGATAGGAGGATTCATTTTTATTTTTTGTGTGGCCCTCTTTCCCTGGGCCAAAAATGAGGACTCGAAGGCATCATGGATCTTTGGACTTGTGGAACATATAATTATTTTCTTTCAGGTCACTCTTTGGGTGCTAGCGTGGTGGGGAAAATATTTTCAATGCCCACCCCAAATGGTGATTTTTTTTTTCAGGTGAATCGTCCCCTTACCCTGTAATAAGGAACCTCAAACCAACAATATATAGCTTAAATACACAAAGGTGGATGTAAATAAGTGATTTATGCTATATATGCATAATGATTTATACTATATATATATATATATATATATATATATATATATATATTCATAAATCATTCCTATCCTGTTTAGCAGTCCTGTAATAAATAACGTCACACATGTGTGTTATGTGTATGTGTGACATGTTTTATTACAGGACTGCCAAACAGCATAGGAAGGATTTATGTTTATATCAGGGCTTGACAAATTTTATTTAGTTTTAGGAGCCAGCAAAAAAAATTTAGGAGCCAGACAATGCAACATCAGAAAAGCATACATACACAGAGACAATCACATGCACACACCTCACAGACATCCAGTCAGTCACATACACAGCCAGTTACACACACACACCAGTCAGCAAGTTTTCTTTTTTTTTTTTACATAAAAAAAGAATTCCTTAATGTGTCCCACACGTCACATGCACAGCCAGTTACATACATATTCACATACAACACATACACAGCCAGTTACATGCATACACACACAACACATACACAGCCAGTTACATACACACACAACACATACACAGCCAGTTACATACACACACAACACACACAGACAGTTACATACATACACACACACCACATACACAGCCAGTTACATGCACACACAGACAGTTACAAAGATACACACACACACAACACATACACAGCCAGTTACATACATATATACACACACACACACACACAGCCAGTTACATACATACACACACAACACACTCACACTGACATACACACACTCTCGCTCACACTGACATGCTCACACTGACATACACACACTGTCGCTCACACTGACATACACACACTGTCACTCACACTGACATGCACACAATCTCTCTCACTCTGACATGCACACACTCTCTCTCACTCTGACATGCACACACTCTCGTTCACACTGACATACACACACTCTCGCTCACACTGACATACACACACTCTCGCTCACCCTGTCATACACACACTCTCGCTCACCCTGTCATACACACACTCTCGCTCACACTGACATACACACACTCTTGCTCACACTGACATACACACACTCTCGCTCACACTGACATACACACACTCTCGCTCACACTGACATACACTCTCGCTCACACTGACATGCACACACTCTCGCTCACACTGACATGCACACACTCTCGCTCACACTGACATGCACACACTCACACTGACATGCACACACTCTCACTCATACAGACATGCACACACTCACAGTGACATGCACACACTCTCACTGACATGCACACACTGACACTTACATGCACATACTCACACTGACATGCACATACTCACACTGACATCCACACACTCACTCTCACTGACATGCACACACTCTCACTCACACTGACATGCACACACTCACACTCACACTGACATGCACACACTCACACTGACATACACACACTCATTCACACACTGTCAGGTTTTTAACTTACCTGCTGCATGCATCTCTTTGCTTTGAGCTCAGTGTGAAGGAGGTCTCAGCCAATCATGGGAGGCTTTGGAACTCTCAGCCGATCAGGAGAGTTGAGAAGTCTCACCTGATTGGCTGAGACCTCCTTCAATCAAGCTCCCCTGGACACAGGAAAAAAAAAAGACTGCTGCATAGAGCAGCAAAGTGCCGCCCCTGCCAGGGAGCTGCCTGCGACAGCTGCCCCATTAAAGGACCGGCCCTGTGAAGGCTCCTAAATTACAAAACTGGCATGAAGCTCAGAGCGGTAAGCATATATTGGTAAGTGCCCGTATGGTTCCATTTAAAAAACTAAAAAAGTCTCATGGGCTATAGCCCCAGATCTTTTGGAAACCTAGCAACGCCTCTGGGGTGCAGTTAGGTACATTATGTTTTGTTTTGGTTTTTTTGGTCGGGTCTGGGGGCCTTTTGTCAGAATTCAGGTATATTGAGCATGTGCATTTCGCTGAAGTGGCAAATTCGGCAGTTATGCCCGATCCAAATTAAGAAGACCTCTGAGTGGCTTCCATGGATGCTAAGCATTGTGGATGCTAACATAGCTATTCAGGTTTTGTGGATTACAAATTCACTTTAAAATCAAAACTGGAATTGTATCTGCTGAAATAAATGCTCCCATTATTCCACTGGCAAAAAGGTGAAATTGTACAATCTCTTCCCTGTACCCAGATATAAATAACAGGTTTGTTAGTCATTGGCATGATTTACTAAGTTTTACTGCTCACTGCCATTATATACATCATTTTGATATTTATACTGGTATAAAGCCTTGCATATAAAGTTACGGCTCATTGGCATCATATAAATCATTTATATATATTTATTCCTCATTGCTTATATTATATGTACCTATTACACACTGGAAACATAATATAAATCATTTATATGTAAATATTGCTTACATTATATATATATACTTATTGATAATTGCCATGGGTTCTAGACTTAGATCTTTTGGAGACCTAGCAATGCCTCTGTTGCCACTTCTATGTTTCTTTATTACATTACATAAAAAATGTATTTAAATATGACCAACAAAATAATGACATTATGCTATGGGGCTGGTATATTGATGCAATGTTATAGGGCTGGTAAACAATGTAAATCCTTTGGCCAATAAATAAAAAGGCACAGCACAGTACACAGTACTGGGGCTCATCTTTTTTTAAATGATACTATAATATATACTATAATATTTTTATAGGACATGTCTTAACATCTTAAGGATAAGAGCTTTTTTTTTGTTATGTGTGATTTCTCTCTTCCTAATTAAGTGAATTCATACAAACTACTATAATATTTTTATAGGACATGTCTTAACATCTTAAGGATAAGAGCTTTTTTTTTGTTATGTGTGATTTCTCTCTTCCTAATTAAGTGAATTCATACAAACTTTATATTGTTTCTAAGGAAACATATGGTGTTCTTATGATGCTGTATTTATCCTTAAAAAGCAACATTTAATAAGATTTTTATTTGATTGTCCATTTGTTTACATTCATGACATACCGTCATGTGTCCTTAAGGGGTTAATGTATATTATGAAAGTCTTCATTATTTATTATAGTGTGAAGGCCAATAAATATCAGCTCTAAAATTTGAGGGCTTTACAGACAATTGGATATAGTTTGAAAATTGTTGGTGGTTTCACTTGGTTCCTTTATGATGAGAAAATTCAGGGAACCATTCATAACAGTTCACAGTGGCACATGAAAGACCTTAATTTATAGATTCGTTTTTTTGTCGCCACAAAACAAGTTATGCTCAGAGGCAGAATGTCTGAAAGGGTCAACGCTGGGTAGTCAGCGGATCAAACTGTAAACGGGATTGAATTGTAGGCTTAAACATGTTGTTTATGTTCAGGCATGAATCATGTTTTTGTTGCTTTAATGTTAAGAAATGTTAAGTCACATGTGTCCAGGGACTTTATTTCAAATGGCTTTGACACTTGTGAAGAACTGGAATAAATCCTTGTAGTCACCTATTTTTCCAGCTTAGTAAATGACAATGTTAATCAAAACAGATTTGAATAAATGCTTTATAACAGGGGCTTCCACTATACAACCCATGGGGAATATGTGGCCCATATGATAACAATGTGTGGCCCGACTGACCTAAAAATAGTTTTTACTGTGAATGTAGAGAATAAAAAATGACTGAAAATGATCTAAACATTGTGTTAGCAAAATTGCAAGTAAATGCCTAAATTAGGAGAAAATGTGTTTTGAACATGTCCGTGGAGTTTCCTGTTTATGACACAATATGCAAATGAATTGGTTTTCAAGGTAAATGTGTAAATTGCATATTAGGCCACAGATGATGTCATAAGCAGGAGACTCCACAGACACATTTAAAACCTCTCCTAAATTAGGCATTTGCTTGCAATATTGCAACACAATGTATAGATCCTTTTCAATATTTTTTTTAATCTCTGCATTCCCAGTAAAAAAAAAGTTTAGGTGATATAGTCTCTTTAACTACCGATATCCTCTTTACATTAACATTTATTTATATAGCACCAACAATTTAGGTTGTGTTTGGTAGAAAGTATGGAAGGAAACTACATACTACGTTAGTTGAATAGAAACAGATTGATACATACACTTCACTGAGTTGTTCCATATAGACCCATGGAGAGGGTTGGGCAAGTCTATTCCCACACCTTCCCTGCATTCACCAATGTACAGACGCCAACGGGTACCAGGACACGGCCCCCCACCCAGTGTAACACGTGTGTAACTTGAGGCCGGAGAGGCTGTGGGTGAGGGGGCCCTGAGATCCTGATACTTGGGCTCTAACCTTGGGTAAGAGTGGTCATCTTGCTCAGGGTATTACACCTGCTTCTGCCCTTGCATCTGGAGTAATATTTGGCCCAGGTAAAAGGGCTAGCCAAAAAATAGAAATGAATCAACCTCTTCCATAAACAAAATCACGCTGGCAGAAAATAAAAACCTAGCTAATAATGAAGCTGAGATAGATTAGATGTCAATTAGATGTCTTATTTTTTCTTAAAATGAAATTCCTCCTATCAGAGCAGGGATTTCATAATGCATCTGTTCTCCATTGAGGATTGAGGCTAATGAGAGGGACCCTCACATTTATTTTTTTGTAATAGGTGGATTCATTTTTTTGGGAGGCTTATTTCCCTGGGCCAAAGATGAGGACTTGAATGTGTTGCGGATCGGCACTGGACTTCTGGAAGAGGTAATTATTTTCTTTGCAGGACACCTTTTATGTCAGGACAGGACATGAAACACTTATTGATTAGATACGTACACATTTAAACACTAACATATAATAACATTGCACACACTACTTGGAATAGCATTGCCTGGGCACCTTGTGTTGAATTCATTGCTGCACTGAATGGATGCCTCAGGTCACTGCCAAGTTGTGTATAGGGCAAAGGCCCTGGGTACTGACAGGCTATTGGGCCTTTGGGAAAAGGGGACAACATGGGGCCACATAGAGCTAGTCAATAGTAGATCCAGGGGACAGGTAACAAGGATCAAGGGAGCTAATGATTTGTCCTTTGGGAATGATAAAACCCCTTCCAGTGCCAGGGGAGCCTAGGGCACACAGTCTTCTTGGACAGGGGAGGGGTAGTCCTTTATCTTGTGAGGGACCAAAGTCCACAGGGCGGTATTTGGCCCTCAGGGACTTCCAAGGACCCCAGTCATGGTGGATCTCCATACTCATTTCATGACAAGAAAGAGGAGCCAGGCAGCCACATTTTGACTGGATTGCAATAGTCGAGACAAAAGATCACAAGTGAATACACTAGGAGTATGGTTGCCTCTTTGTATGAGGAACTGGTGAATACTTGCAATGTTCCAAAGGTTCAAAAGACAGGATTTGGGCAGGGACTGAACAGGGGGACAGTGATTTTTCATTAAGAAGAAAAGAAATGGACTAGACAAATAGAAAACAAATGACAGGCAAGAGTAAGTTCTACATATAATAGTTGTCATAGCAGATGGGGCAAAGTTGAGGTGTTCCATCATAAAAATAATCCAGTAAGCACTGGAGTATAACACCTGTACCCAGCCCAACTCATCCAGTGGGAAGAGATAGAGCAAATCAGACATGATTACATGATAAACAATGTTACTAACAAATGTACCCAGGATATGGTTGCAGAATAGGTCAGAACTTACTAGAAAATACATTTACACTGCCATAAACATTAAAGAACAAAAAATAAATAAATACATTGATTAAACTTAGAAACACCACCTGTTTCGATGGTACTTACAATCTGATGAAGAGTCATGTTGCGATGGAAACTCTTGCTGGAACAGTAACCAGAGGATAGAACTGACTGGTATGAACAGAACTCTCTTTGGGATAACTGTAAGCATGGGTGAATATAGATGTGGAGTAGATCACACAGAGCTTGATGGTAACTGCTCAGAAGATATGAAAATATATTCATTGTCCAGTAGCCAAGCCAAATCAGGAAACCAGAGAGCTGCTTATTAGATAAGGGAAGTCGAGGTCTAGGGAGCCAGAAGTCAGAATAGTCATGGTACAAGCAATAGGTCTAGGAGTAAAGAGATAAGAAGGGTCAAGATTCAAGCCAAGGTCACTAAGGGAGCCAGAGTGTAAGGATGGTCGTATGGAACAAGCATGGGTCAATACCAGGTAGTCAGTATACAATTAGAAATGCTTGGAGGCTGTGAACATTAGGGGAAGCACAGTAACTCTGAGCACTGGTTGAGGGGTTGTGTTGGGCTTATATAGGAGGTTTGGAGGAGTGTCCATAACGTTGTGGGGGCAGTACTTGGAGACACATCATCACAGCAACGCTTAAACACTTTGTTTGACATGTGCATGCTTGGGACTCCAAGCACATCCATAGCGATGAGGAGGACGAGGTGGGATGAGTCCGGACCTGATGCGGAAGTGACGCTACATGTGATCAGCGGATGCGAGGGGCGAGAGACCCAAAGGATGCGACAGTGATCATTACACCACCGTGTAAAAAAATGAAAATAATACAAACTATAACTGACATCAAATAATAAACAGCAACATATCCTTATTAAATAGCCCAAGACTATTGCCCAATATGATATCAGACACTTGATAAAAATGAGTGGCAGTCTAGACACTATAAAGGAAGAAATAAATATTGACAAAAGTGGACAGTGCTTAATGTGTGGATAATAAAATATATACAACACTGTACAGTGTTGTAAATGGCATGAGACCTTGAGTGCCCGGATGCAGCAGTGGAGACACCGGGCATGGGTACAGGGTAAACAAACTCTCCCAGAAACTTGAGGCTCCAGGCCGGTACGGCCACATTCAAAGACCTTGTGAAAGTAACTTGTTATGCCCGCACCTCTAGAGGATCGCCCGCGCTACCCTGCCCCGACGGAGGTCCCCGCGCATGCAATCCCAGCGCAACACCTTGCCCACACAGCTGAGTCCCCCTGTCATCATGCAGAGACGATCCCCCAGACTGCACTGCACATAGGCTGCTTCAGCAGCGTCTCCACGGCCACACCCCTGTGAAAACAATCACTGAGGCACATGACTCAGCCTATTTAAACCCTCCTCTTCCTTTCTCTCATTGCTCAGTTATCCTGTGCTTCTGTTGGCTTGTCCTCAGTTTCCTGCTCCCTATTTTTCTATGATGTCCTGGCTCCCTGACCTCGGCTCTGTTTATTGGATTTTGTGACTTCTGGCTCCCTGACCTTGGCTCTGTTATTGGATTTGTGATTTCTGGCTTCCTGACCTTGGCTTGCATATTGGACTGTATTTCTGACTCCCTGACCTCGGCTCTGTTTTTTATTACCTACTGCATTACCATCGGTATCCTGAGTCCTGCACAAGTGTTATTCAGATTGCTGGCTACCCTACTCCGTTCCTGGCATCCTGAGTTCTGTACCAGTGTCCCTCAGTTCCTGCATTACCATCGGTATCCTGAGTCCTGCACAAGTGTTATTCAGATTGCTGGTTACCCTACTCCGTTCCTGTCATCCTGAGTCCTGCACCAGTGTCCCTCAGTTCCTGCATTACCATCGGTATCCTGAGTCCTGCACAAGTGTTATTCAGATTGCTGGTTACCCTACTCCGTTCCTGGCATCCTGAGTCCTGCACCAGTGTTCCTCAGTTCCTGCAGTACCATCAGTATCCTGAGTTCCATACACAGTTTATTCGTGCTTGTTACTACATCCAGGGGGTCTGTTCCATTTCAGATCCTTTCCTGTGTGTACTACTCTAAGCAAGTCTGTCCATCTCTGCATTTGGGCTCCTCATCTGAATCGTGAGTTTTTACCTAACACAACTGCTGTATCCAGTTATAATCAAGGAGGGAAAACAGAAGAACCTTGCCAACATCCAGGAGCAGGCATAGGACACAACATTGATAGGATACCGGGATGTCTTCAGGCTGAAGCAAATAAACCAAGCAGAACAGAGAAAACACAAACAGAGCAGAAACAAGATGAATGAAATGCAGCGTGCAGGGCTACAGGAATAAAGGGAGAACTAAAGCATACATGAGGGAAAATCATAAGACATGACTACAACACTAAGGAGACATATAGAGGAACATATAACACAGGACAACATACAGAGGACAAAGATAAGTAACACAAGGGATTGCACGAGGGGCCAAGATCCTCAGACACTTACAAAGAGGAACCAAGTTGGGACAAGGGAATAGGAGAGGAGCCAAGATCCTCAGATTCTTCAGGGATAGAGGGAAAGGCAATATATACAAACATAAATACAAGAATTAACCTAATACTCTGAGATGGTAAATAGTGAGCATTTTGTTCACTTATGGCCATAAATGTAGCTTCCCAACCAGCCTCAAGGTATCTCATAATCAAGCAAGTGCTTAACTCTGGAACTAATAATTAAATCGTTTAATTAATAACAGAATATAAAGGATTACATTACACAGACACACAGGACACAGAGAATACCTGTAGACCTGTAAACTGCAGATCTGACAGGTTGAAAGAAAATAAACAGGGATGGTTGCACACTTAAATAGAGGAACTGAGCAAAGCTGGACTTGAACAAATAAACAAAAGACAGTATGGAAACCAGAAACTAATCATAGCAAGAGAATAAAGGAACAAAAGCATGAAACAGGAACACTGTTTAACAGGGCTCCAAGACAGAACAGAACTAGACAGGACTGAACTGTGTCAGGGCTTTACTATGACAGGGCTTTAGGATATAGGATTTCAGGGCAGGTGCTTACTGGGCATGTGCCACTTTGGGGTCGAGCAAGGTACAGGGACACAAATCATAAGCAGGAACAAGCATAAGCAAGACAAAAAGGATACCAAAATAACTGGATATGACCTGGGTGATTCAGAACACGGGTTGGGGCCTGAATGAGAGCATTGCCTCAATGTGTCTGAGTGAAGGTATCATAGAGAAAATTATACCGTATTTGCTCGATTATAAGACGACCCTGATTATAAGACGACCCCCCAAACTTTGGATATTCCTTTAGGAAAAAAACTAAAAGCCTGAATATAAGACTACCCTATAGGAAAAAAGTTAAACTTGTATATATTAACATGTAAATTGCTTTTTTAATAAAAAAATTATATCAAAAGATGCATTTCTTGTTTTTATTTCCTTTTATGTGCCAATGCTGCCTCTCTCTTTCCCTTGCCCCTAGCTTTGTCTCTCTCCCCTCCCTTTGACTCCCCCCTCGCCTCTGTCTCTTCCTCCCCCTTGTTTCTCTTTGCCCCCCTCCCTCCCCTTGTTGCTCTGCTCCCCCTTCTCCCTCTGTCTCTTCCCCCCCTTGTTGCTCTGTCTCTTCCCCCCTCCCTCCCCTTGTTGCTCTGTCTCTTCCCCCCTCCCTCCCCTTGTCTTTTCCCCCCTCCCTCCCCTTGTCGCTCTGCCCCCCCTCCCCCTGTCTCTCTGCCCCCCTCCCTCCCCCTGTCTCTCTGCCCCCTCCCTCCCCCTTAACTGTAACTAGATCCCCCGCTAGCCACCAGGGAGAATCGGGCAGCTGGGGGATGTCTGCACGATACGTGCAGACATCCTCCATGCTGCCCGACACGGCAGTCTATTATGACGGACAGCTGGTCCGTCGTAATAGACTGCCGTGTCGGGCAGCATGGAGGATGTCTGCACGTATCGTGCAGACATCCCCCAGCTGCCCGATTCTCCCTGGTGGCTAGCGGGGCAGCAGAGGATGTCTGCGCGATGAGCGCAGACCTCCCCTACTGCCGCCCGGCACGACCGCGGGACTTTTATGACGAAGCCGGAAGTACCCGGCTTCATCACAGAAGTCCCGGCGGTCGTGCCGGGCGGCAGCAGGGGAGTCTGCGCTCATCGCGCTGACATCCCCTGCTGTTAGAGAGGGGGATCCAGGTCCCCTGCAGCTCTGCTGGGGACCTGGATCGCTGTCTTATAATCTGACCTCAATTTGAGGTCAGATTATAAGACGACCTCGATTATAAGACTATTAAACTATTAAGACTTATATTATAAGATTTTTCAGAATTTTTTTTTTTTAAAAAACCTTGTCTTATAATCGAGCAAATATGGTACTTATAAACAAAAAGACTGCAAAGGAACAAGAAACACCTCTGGATACTTATCAAAGCACAAAGGAGGTGGCATTTAGTATACCTCACAAGACCCAAAACAGCTGACCCCATAGCCAGCACAGTAGACACACTAAGTAATCATTAGAAATTTAGAAACATTTTTGAGGAAAGTTGCAGTTGGATAATTTTCAGGAAATATGGGAACCATGGAAACAGAACAGGATAGGTTTGACTGGGGAGCCCTTGGTGGGCGCAGCATGTAGTGCCCCTTGACCTTAGCATGGTTGGCGAAAGCCCCCTCTCTTCTTTTTTTCTTTCTTTCTCCACCAGGGATGTATGCAAGTGTGAATCGTATGATAGAGGATAATTGGAAGGTGGTCCGAATTATTTTTCACCATATAAGCTTCACAAAAAAACCACACATAAGATTAACAAGTAGAAATTTTAGATGCCACATAGATGGAATACTATGGGAAGTAAATATTAGGTTTTTTTGTAGTTCTTTGTATACACAAATTTGTTAATTCAGAATTCAATAATATAAATGTCTAAGTGTTTAAAAAAAATTATGTGCAATAAAACAATTTTACAAAACAAAAAGAAGAAATTTAGAAAATTACACTATGACATAACTTTGATGTTATTATAAAATGTCACATCATGACAAAATCCATGGGCTGTTGACACACAGCTGGGTAAATCTATGGCAGAAGAAACCTTGTTAAAAAGAGGCACAGTAAACCTGTAATACACACATGTACTGATACCTTATAGGTAAAAACTTCCAGCCAGACATGTATGTGAACTGTTACAAAGCTATGCTAGATGGCTGGAACATTTCCCATAGTGGGCAGCAGTTCAGAAAAATTGATATGGTGGACAGAAAGCTCACAAAGCCCCTGTTCCATTCTATCTCAACACATCGAACATTAGGAAATACAGAGATTTACTGAAGTTTACTTTGTTCACAAATAGGTTCTTTCAAACCTTGTCCAATTAGTCTGCTTGACAGTTGTCCTCCATCATGATGTAGCAGTTTATGGCATGCTATGAATAGGAAAGACCAGTTACCAAACTTCTGAGAAAAAATATTTTCATTGGGAAGAAAACCTTGTTAAAATCATGTGGAACCATCAGGGAGTATTAAACGGCATAATAAAGTATGTATTTGAAATGCTGCTCACATAAAAGCTTTATTCCACTCTATATTTTGTAACTGAAGTAGAGAACTAAATGATCTTCTAAAGACAGTAGGCCAAAATAACAAATTACAAAATAGTTCTACTTGGAAAAAAATAGGAAAAAACAAACAAATTAAGAATACTTAACTTGAAAAGCTCATCATTATTTAGACCATGAGGAAATGTCAGAGAAGTGACATAGTAGAAAGGTCACACAAGGAAGAATCCATTAAAATTATTCTGAGAAAAGATGTAAGGAGTACTTTTTTATTAGAACTGAACAACTAAAAGACTTGTAGAAGGCAGGAGGCCTAAAAATTAAAGTATAATTGTGTCACTTTTACAGAGTACCGCTAATGTACTCCCACGTGTGAGTGCTCAAAAATTGTAAAGAATTATACATTTCAAATGGGGAAAAAAATAACTCAGAAAGGACAAAATCAAATATTTCACTTGTACAATACAACTTATTTTACACCGTGACATGTTTGATCAGTGTTTTTGGGATGGCAAGGTTTAAACGTGGATGAAAAATCCAAATAACAATACAGATATTTAACACAGTTGGAGTGCATCGCTTGATATGTTCTGGGCAATCAATCACAATACCTATGAACCCTGACTAAAATGGACTCCGTAGAAACAGTAGAAATCAAAGGATGCATAAGGTCCATTGCATCTGGCCCCACACTAACATCTGCCCTAGCATCTAAAATGTTTTTTTGTCACCACATGACACTTGGCTAAATCAAAATTGATTTATGCAGTGTCATAAGTAATGCACCACTCTACTGCATGCACTTTTTTAAATTCATTGCAGAATTAGGTAGGCACCACAGGAGTGTCAATATTGATGCCTACCAGTGTTTCTGTGCTAGCAGCCTCCGACTTTTTACTTGTTCTTCTACTCTTCCTAGAGAAGCTATTTGAATCCTAGAGAACCTCGATGTTCATCAAACCATCTCAGTGGAGCAGCTTCTTCACAAAACGATTTCTTCCAAGTCTTCATTTCGGCTGAATCAGAATCTGAAGCCTTCAGATAGGGTTAGTCACAAAATAGCCATGTTTCAGGCATTTCAATTCCCAGATCTGGTCTGGAGAATTGGAATAAAAAAGCTAAAAAATAATTAAAGTCCCCCCCCTAGAAGCTAGTAGCCCTGGCCTCCCTGTTAATAAACATTCCAAGCGTGGATTTTACAAATAGTTCCTGCTTGTAATTATTTATAACACACTTGACTTTCAATGGTTTTTCAATAAAAAAAGAAATTGTGCAAGTTGAATGAGAAACATCAGTGGTCACGACTTTTTACAAGAAAACCCTTTAACGCATTAATAAAAGCCATTATTATATCTTTGTATACAATTTCCCATTACATTACCAAACTGCATCTGTCCTTCAGTATGAACAATATAAACATCAATTATACATTGATAATGAGAGCTTGGTAACCCTTTATGAACATACCCGTCATCTCTGCTCTGGCCTTAATGTTTGTATGCGTGTCAGATCACATGTCTGGCAGCATGCCCGCAATCTCTTTTCGGCCTGACATCTTTGTATGGCCTTCATCGCATTCCCCAAAAAAGAGAAGGCACAAACTTACATTTCTTTTCAGTGTTAATTTATTCCAGGTATCAGCTACTCTCCCTGTAAAAAAAACTATGTAAAAAGGTTAGAGACTAACAGGAGTCTAGAGATTCATACAGTTGTTCTGTTTGAGTTGGACTGATGTTCCATGTAGTGAAGAGAGGTCAGAATCTCTTGCCGTAAATGTGAAATCATGACCTCTGTAAAATGAGTGAGAGAAAATCTGAGAGAACAAGAATAACCAAACTCTTGTCCAAGTAACATCTCTACAGGCCTACAGCTTCATCAGTATGTAAGAAGGGGACAAGTGAACACCGCCAGTACACCATATATAAAAGTATTTTGTTAAATCTCTAAAGCTAATTGTAAAATGTTATGGTGAATCTCAGAAATCTAATTTGCTCTTACAGTGACTATTTCTGTTGAAAGCAGTGATCCTAGGAGCAATTTTTCAAGGCCACAATTGAAGCATTTATACCTGTACAGCGCAGTTATTTACAAAGTACAACGCCAAGCATCAGATCAAGTGTTGTAACTTTGGGGGAACAGTGTCAGGGACTTTACTAGGTCACATTGGAGTCTCTGTACAGGGATAGATGAGGAGTCTGGTTGCATGCTACTATTCATATTGCAGGGTTGAAAAAGATATAGGTACAAAAGAAAGGTCCCTGAAGACATGGTGTGAAAAATCTTGACTGGCCCACAGAGACTTGATCTCAATCCCAAAGCACACCTCTGGAATGGAGATTGAAAGCCAGGCTTTCGCGTCCAACATCAGTACAGGATGAATGGGCAACAATTCCAACAGAAACACTCCAAAATCTTGCGGTAAGCCTTCCCATAAGGGTGGAAGGTGGGATAGCTGCAACGGGGGCAGCAACTGCATGTTAATGTCGATGTATTTAGAATGTGATGTAATAAAATTCCCTGTTGGTGTAATGGCCAGGCGTCCCAATACTTTTGTCCATATAGTGTTAGCATGGCTGTTAAATATCTACAACAAAATTATTGATACACTTGCTCCTTGTGTCTCACTAATGAACGACTATGGGACAAAAGCACATAAGACAATTTTATGTTCTTCCGTTTCTGCTATCTGCTGGTTTCATATATTTCCTTTTACTGGAATACATTTACTGATCCACACCTTTAAATCTTATCAGCATGTTAATTACAGAAATCAGGGTTAAGGCTCTTGAGGACAATGAAAAATGGATACACACTAAATGAATCATTTACTACTTAGCAGATGTCTGAAACTGGGCAGCATATAGTGTTGATGATTAAAGTGACCACATTGTAATTTCCTAAATAATTGCTTACAAATATTTTATCTACAGGGCTACAGATGTGCTCAAAACTGCACTGCTATATTTGGCTTTTTGTTTTATGTCTTTTCTTTTGAATTTGTTATTATTTCTGAGAATAAGTGAGTCTCATTTTGTATAAGATGTATTTAATAACAGTAATAAAAAAATAGCAGCTGTATATTATACTATTTTGTATTGTGTATTGGAAAGTGGATGTACTTGCATGATATGCTAGACCAGTTATTGCAAACCTATGGCACTGGTTCCACATCTGGCACACAGGCATTTCCCAGGTGGCACTCTGCACCTGACAACAAGGTCACCATCATCATATGTTGAGGGAAATTAAGCAAACAACGCCACTGAGATGGAGCAATGGAAGGAAAACAAATGAAAACAGGGAGAAGGGAAATGAAAATAAAGAGCCTGCAATGAAAATAGGGAATGAGGGGACTATAATTTGAGGTAAAATGGACCTTTGAGTTTAATAATTTGGTTTCCTTTATAATAATAGGCACTTGGGATCAAAAACACCCACCACCCTGTCCTAGACATTGAAAGAGGGAATTACAGGAAATTGAGAAGGGAATTTCAAACAAGACCGCGATGAGTTGTTTAATGTAGGACGTTCCATGCCATCCTACTAGCCTCTTGGCACATGTCCTACAAGCGGCAAGGGGTTGAGTAATACATTCGTTTCTCAATTCTCTGCAATTCCCTGCTATGGGTTTCAAACAATCCATTTCACAAAGTACAAAATGACAATTATTTCACTTATACTGTACTTATTTGGTGCAGAGCTGTCTTGATTCAGCTTGTTTCCCCTTGGTTACTGTTCTGAGTCATGTTGTGGAGATCAGTTGATTGCTAATGTTCATTGATTTTCCAGCTAGATTAAAACAAACAGTTACTTAGTTACCTGCAAACCAAGACATTTTATAAATTTCTGCTGATGTATCATCACTAGGTGGCAGTGTTGTTCCATTTATTCTGAACAAATTAATACAAAATCTAGGAAATAAAAAAAAACATTTGAGGTGTTGATAAGACAAAATAAAGGCAAGGAAGATTGTAATAAAGAACACATAATGTTTTGATACAAAAAAAGTGTCCAGAAAATTCTAACAAAATTCAATTCTTATACCAACATTGGTCTCTGACTAAACTGTGTGTTTTGATTGTCAGCATGCAGTGGTGAATGGATTTACAGATATATCATTTATTTTTGTGTTGCAGTATTGCATACAGGTTGTCCTTCACCTGAGTCTGTAATTTACTTAGAATATCTAGGATAATTTCAGATTCCCAGAAGTCAAAGAAGAAGAAAAAAGAAAAATCGTAGAAAACTAAAGCCTTATGAATATTTATTATAGCATAAATCTCGCAGCTTTTCACAAATTTGCATTCTATGGTTTAAATACAAAGGGGAATTGCTATTGTGTGACACACTGGAGAACCATGACTACTATTTGGGGGAACAAAAACACATTAAGTTGCTCTTTTATTCTATTCATCTTCATTTTCCTGCTGAGAGACATATATCTGAATATTATTTATCAAGACAAAGCTGGAGCAATTTGGCGGTAATTTTCTCTATTTTTACGGTAACAAAAATGTTCCATTACACTGAATACATTTAAACCTGTTCAGCCTAGTTAATTCAGCCTTGTTTCTTGAAAAATGTATTTATAGGGGCAGTTTTTTGGGGGTTTTACAAACTGTGCTGTGCCATACATTACTGCTGAAAGTGTGGCACTCCACTAACAATCTAGTTCAAAGCCAGGAGAACTAGTGAAATCCAACAGAAACTCACTGATTGGTCAGTCTGTCTTCTGATGGTTTCCCACTAATGCAATCTAATTAGTCCCTCAGTTATAGGGCTTGTTTAAATGTTATAATATAATGACTGGTCATCTAGCAATTGCCTGCCTACAGTGGAAGTCTGTATTTTAAACAATCCTGTTTGTTTTGTGATAACATTGTTTGACCTATATAGAAATCCAGTTTTTTTTTATTAGGCTATCATTAAAGCAAAGGGAAGATATAATTTCTCTCTGCATCAATTGATTCACTCCTTAACAAAGTGCTTAAACAGGAAGAGCACATTCTGATATTGGGGTATATTCAATGACCGAATTAATCTATATCATGTCATGGAATACCATAGACTTTAATAGAATAAAATGAGTTAAAAACCATGATAATACATATTTTACACAACTGAATTAGACCCATTGCCTGTTTTTTTTGTGCATCACCCAGTTTAATGGTAATCATTTTATTAACTGCAGAAGAATGAAGGGCTGAGTCAGTCCCTCTGGGAATTAAACCTGCAAACATGAGATTTTACTATCAGTTCATTAGCCCACTGACCTACTTCACAGCATACAAGTCATGGGAGCTTATATGGAAACTCTAGTAAATATTCTGTGTTTTGTTACTATAATCAGCACACAGAGCAACGTTAGCAAGGGAAGGGATTCTACTCATATACTGTGTTCAGAGGGTCTGGGCTTACCTGCAACTCCACGAGGGACACACATGGACTGCAGAGGCTGAAGTGGATACCTGCCTTCTCAACCAGCTCACCAAAATGAATCAATACGTTTCCTTTACAGCCAGGGCCCCTTTAAGGTCCTAGGAGACCCCAAGCAAAGTCTTTAACAGTGGGCCCCCCTTGACCCAATTTTTCTAAAGCTGCAATGTAAAACTGTATGTAAACGTTTTAATATTATATGAAACTATTTTCATAATATATTCAACTTTTTTTATATGTAATAAAATGTTATTAAAAAATTTAATTTCTTATTTTTATTCCCTTCTTCTGCACCCACATTGCACCTAAAGGACTTAACACAGCACCATACAGTACCCACACCACTTTCCATGCACCGATATTGCACCCACGGCACTTGGCTTGCACTCATAGTGCACTGACATGATTTGGCATGCAACAGTGCCATTTTGTCCTACAGAACATACCACAGTATCGCTTTGACCGAAAATAATGGCCCTGTAGAACATGTCACAGTGTCACTTTTCCACATAGTCCATGTCATTTTGACCCACAGAACATGCCACAGGATCACTTTGCCAATTGAAATGAGCCACAGTCAGGTACCAGTTAACATGCCACAGCCAGGTTGCTCATTAACATTCCACTGTTAAAATGTCCATTAATATGCCACAGCCAATTTGCCCGTTAATATGCCACTGTTAGCACCCGATGGATGTGGACTGCCTGCTGCTGTCCTGGCATGACTGTCTTCTTGTGGGGGCCCACGGGGTAGCTTCTTTGGTCGTCCTTTAAGCAGTGGGCCCTGGAAAAATGCCCACTTTGCCCATTGGTTAATGTGACTAGATTTACGGCAAATAAATATTAAAATAAAACACATTGAAAAGTAAGGTTGATAATTGAAAATATATCTTCTAAATGTTTAATGCTGTTATACTTTACATAGTCATGGTAGTCAAGGTCATGGTACTTTCTATGGATCCTATCAACTTTTATTTTAGTCAACAAGCTACATTTCCTTCTTTTGACAGTGGAACATGTTTGTATAATGTTGTACTGGATCTACTTTCAACTTCTATTACATCACAGCAATATTTTGCCCAGAGCAGAAAATGTAAAAAGGTCTGACTAAATAAATAAACTACTCCTTTATTCAAACACATGTACATGAAATAACCATCCAGTATTTTTATGCAGTACAATAAACAAGGATGCTACAGCAATAAAAATGGAACATTACAAGATCTGCAGTATAAAATGTAGTTAGAGTCACAGTTACTTGAAAAGGTTACCTTATAAATATCTAATGGACTATTAAAGTGAAAGTACCTTTAGATATCTCACTGTTTATCACCTGCTTAGCAACATATATTTCTACATTAAAGATAATCTAAACTAACCTAAAAAGAATGCAACAGATTAGACAAAAACTATCTATAATCTACCTACCTATATATCGATCTATCTTTTTCTTTCATGATGTTGTGAATGGTCACTTTTTCCCTGGGTACTTCACACAGGAATGAAGAGTCAAAGAAATGAGACCAGGCCCAGATTCTGAGTTGAATAAGCAATGAAGTTTAATACAAACGTACGTAGGGTGGCGTCTGCACAGACTGCCCTGCCGCACCCTTCTCAACACACATCTTTATAGTAAAACAACAGCATAATTTCATAATGCACTGCTAATAGAAGCATATGATTGGTTATAATTTGTCGCAGTGCCACGTATCATCTTAATAAAACCACATTGTTTAACTTACTGGAATAATCTAGAAAGACCACCTGATCATTGCGGTTGTACCCTGGCTACATCCTGTACTTCTCAGACATAGTTGAGCAAGCCTGGTTTCCTGTGAAATATCCCAACACTAGAAGCAGAACTCACTTGTACGTCCCCCTCAATTTCCACATAAACCTCTCACTCTCTTTGGGTATCACAAAGGACAAACATGGAAGAAGGCATACAAAATGGAGTCAGTAGGACAAAATGGCTTCCAAGATACAAAATGGCTTCCAGGGAAATTTCATCTTCCACAATGTGAAACCTTGATAATCTGCTGGTTCAAGATTTTGCCTTCTTACTCTTTCAACACGATTTTAAAGTAGTTCTTCCATCCCTAAAATAGTGTTTATTTGGCCAGAAAGGGACTTGGATGGTCATAGAATACCATCTCTGTGTGGTGTTTGGGCCCTGGCCCCCCATGTAGGTAACAGGGGACTGGGAGCCATTTGGGCTTCTAGACCCAATAATCTTTGAGAGGCCCCCAGGGGTGTATCCTTCCCCTGAGTGAAAGATGTATGCCGGACTGGCAGCACACCTACACAAAGTATATCCGAGATGCTGACGGCTGCAGCAAATTCGGCATCAGTGTCACTCACTCACTCTGTTGTCAATTCTACCAGTTGTCAATTTTTATACTTTTGTTGCTGGTCGAACTGGCAACAGAGTGAGTGACTCTGATGCCCAATTTGCTGCTGCCATTGGCTTCCTGGAGCTATTTTGTGTATTTCAGGGGTTTGTGTACAGTCTGTTCAGAGCACACAAACCCTGGGAATACAGATCCATGCCTGCTGGCCCCCCATCTATATAAAATAGGGAGGGGCTGGGAGCCCTGTGTTTGATAGGGAGGTCAGGGCTACACTCCCTGGCCCTCAATGTATACTATAGGGGCAGGGAGTCATCTGGCCCACAGCCTGGTTATCATTAGGGGAGAACAGGGCTCCTTGTCCTGCTGGTCCTCCACTATTTTATTAGGGGCCAGGGTATTTGTTTTCATTTATGAGGCCAGCAGCAGTTAGCTGGCCCCAGGATGGTCAATTTTACATTATTTTAATTACATTTTAATATTTTTTTTAGTTGATATGAATACTGGAGGAGATCAGATCCTGACATTTCGGCACAAAAATCTGTCACAATAGCCAAATTTCATGCCAATTCGATGTTGGTGTCTGACTAGCCCAAATTCATGGGCTATTCAGATCACCAAAGTTTACCTAAGTGGTCCGAAACCCGGAGCTCTGAGTCGACACCTAAAGCTTCCACAAGGACTGCGGGACCCCAACAGCTTGCTCCTTCTACAGGCACATTTTGATTTTCCTTGTGTCTCTTAAAGGAAATTTCCTCTCATAGCAAAATTAATTAATTAATGATCTTTTTTTTCATATCTCCTTCACAGGTCATCCACATGTCCTGTCTGCAGTCTTTCAAAGGATTTGAAAAGGTGGCTACTGTTACTGCTCCGGGATCACAAGTGACATGTAATTGTTATTCACATTTTACACTGCACTCCACCTCGTACACCATACACCATACACTTGTCCCAATATCTTACACATATGCACACATTTAAGTCACAGAAACAGCTTTACATATCTAATATATATTGTATCCACACATGAAACCTTAAATTGATTAACATTCCACTAAAATGTGCACACTCACCATGAACATGTAAGGTAGTATTCTTGTATTGTGCATAGGGTTAGGGCTAGGATAAAAAAAATGCAAAATAATTGGTTAACTAAATTGACTAATCTTTACACAGCATGCTAGGATTAGTAAGCAAAACATATTTTAACGGACAATTAATCCCCTTAACCAAACATATACATATATCCATAATAATTATAATTAGCTAAATGTTGCCTAAAGCAATTAGTTATTTTTATAGTGGCATATGGGGAATAGTTAGCATGGATAGAGCAAGCCAGGAAAGTTTGATTTTGCTAGAATGATAATCCAAGCCACTGATATTTGCAGTAAGACACATGTATGAACATGTCCCTTTTACTTTCATTTACAGAAACTGTTTTGCAGAACTGAGGAGAATATTGATAAGAGTGATGCGTCCAATGACTAAGCTATCATCATTATAAGCTGGTGTTAGGTCACCAAGATGGGGTGGAGCTTCACTAATGTGATGTCATTAGGATTCTAGTGGATATATTTATCCTGTACAAATTGTTAAAGAATGTCAGTAATATAGAGTTTTTGGTTAGAATTTCCCCACTTAAAACATGTCTTTCCTAAGCACAATAAATTAAGATTATGTTGTTAACATACATTATAGTACAGGTCCAGCTTTAAGTCTCTTATCATGATGACAATTATAACTCAACACTCCCAGTGAAGATATTGTGTGGTCCTGTTGAGGGAACCTATTTGTTATTTTAGATGCCTTTGGCAAATGTGTATTGTTTAAATAGTAATAATGTTGACTGCTTCTATTTCATCTGTATAAGTATGATGGTGATGAGATTGTCCCTAACCACAGTGCTTCATCACTAACATCCGTGTTAGGGAAGATCTCTTGTTAAAGTTCAAGAAGGGTTTCTTGTAGCAGGCACCATTTCCGAGGATAGTGCAACAACTTGGAAAGCAGCCATAGCAGACAATTATCATCTTTTTTACCTTTAAGACCTAATCTGTGTAATGTACAGATTTAAGTCTGGAAACTGGGTAGTCTGACCCTTGCCTGAGCCTTTCATGATTGTAGTTACATCCTGCAATCCTTTAAAGCTAATGCCAGGGCACAATCCTTGCTAGCATCACCATATCCCTGTCTATGGTACTCCATCTTGAAATTCATCTTGAATATCTGATTGTTAACCCATTCTTCTAGTGTACAAGTAATGGTGACTCCCCCCCCAAAAAATTGTTTAAGCACATCGGAATATAAGCAAGTGTTGGGGTCTAGATTGTGCTAAATTAATCAAACATATAGCCAAATGTGATTCAGTGAATGGCTTTCCTATCATTTGGCCATTTTGGACCACTTGGCTCACATTCATGCCTCAGTCAGTTTATCTCATATGTATAATTGTGTGTGTACACCTTGAATGCTCATTAAATCTTCACCTGAAATGATTTTCTGAGAGTTTTGCAGATTTTTTGGTTCAATTGCTGTATTTCCTTAAGTCACTGCACAGAAGTTATTTATACACATATTTTACATTATTTACGATCCAAGGTTTTCATATTACTTGAGATTCAAGGCCTTCATCATGCTGATAAATGTGATTTTTGTGGCGTATGTATATATGTATATATGATTTAGTAGGACGGTTTTGTTTATTTACAATGTATCATTCATTTTATGGAGTTCATTTTATTATTCATAGTTTTGCTGTATTGACTATATTTACATATAAAATGCTTCAATTTTACATATACATAATTAAAGGGGCATTGCATCCACGAATTAGTAGGGCAAGGTCCAGCAGGTAATGCAATATAATCTATTTTATTATATTTTTGAAATGTTAGAGTAATTGATGTGGCCTCTGCACTGTGGCAGAGAAAGTTGATGAAGGGCCTGGATGCATTGCATCTGCTGCACCTTATCCCTCTGTAAGGAAGGTTGACATGAGCTTGGTCACATGACAAAATGTCTCCACAATTAGTGGGATACATAAATTTCTCCTCCTCTTTGGAAATAATTCATACATTATAAATTTTCTTGGGAATGTAATTGGTGTTACCAGTGCCAGGCAAGGTGTATTTTTGATGTTGATGTTTTATGTGTCACTTAGGATAGTTAGCTTGGAGACATGTGATTTGAGGTGGAAAGTGACATGGCCTCCAGGTTTCCCAGTTTAATTATGGTTCTTTCCGAGGAGCCGGACAGGAAGAAAGGTGGATGGCGATAGGAGAAAGAGGGGGTGAAGGGAGATGGGAAAGGGAAATTACTTGTGATGACTGATTTTTATATGACATATTTGTAAATAAAACATTTATAATTTTGATAATAAAGGTAAAACAGATATTGTAATCCAAGACAAAAGAATATAACATATACAAATAAAAGTGTTAACTCTCAAACATGCTACACATACATTTTCACAAGTGTATTAGTCAACATATAGGCAAAATATGTTCTGGTTTCTTATAATATACTTGACATTGAAGACGCTGTACACAGTGAATATTTTTGTTGCTCACATTCTTTGACAGCCAATAAGAGGCAATTGAAAACAGCTTACTTCCGTTGCACTATTTTGATTAATATTTTCATTGGGAATATATATATAGTTCAAATTTTGAATATATATTTGTGTATATATATATACACCCTGTTCCAAATTATTATGCAAATTCTATTTAAGTGTCACAAAGATTAGATATTTTGTTTTTCAGTTTAACTCATGGATGGCATTGTGTCTCAGGGCTCTTTTGATCACTGAAAACAATCTCGGACACCTGTGATAATTAGATTGCCAGGTGAGCCCAATTTAAGGAAAAACTACTAAAGGAGGGTGTTCCACATTATTAAGCAGAGCACCATTTTCATGCAATATGGGGAAGAAAAAGGATCTCTTTGCTGCCGAAAAGAGTTAAATAGTTCAATTCCTTGGACGAGGTATGAAAACATTAGATATTTCACAAAAACGTAAGCGTGATCTTCGCACTATTACGAGATTTGTGGCTGATTCAGAGCACAGACGGGTTCATGCAGACAAAGGCACATTGAGGAAGGTTTCTGCCAGATCCATGCATCGGATCATGAGACCAGCTGCTAAAATACCATTACATAGCAGCAAACAGATATTTGAAGCTGCTGGTGCCTCTGGAGTCCCACGGACATCAAGGTGTAGAGTCCTCCACAGTCTTGAAACTGTGCATAAACCTTCTATTCGGCCACCACTAACCAATGCTCACAAGCAGAAACACTGCTTTGGGCAGAAAAATAAATGAAGACTAATTTTCAAACAGTCCTGTTCACTGATGAGTGCCGTGCAACCCTGGATGGTCCAGATGGATGGAGTAGTGGATGGTTGGTGGACGGCCACCCTGTTCCAACAAGGCTGCAACGTCAGCAAGGCGGTGGTGGAGTCATGTTTTGGGCTGAAATCATGGGAAGAGAGCTGGTCGGGCCCTTTAGGGTCCCCGAAGTTGTCAAGATGACCTCTGCAAAGTATGTGGAGTTTCTGACAGACCACTTTCTTCCCTGGTACAGAAGGAAGAACTATGCTTTCCGTAATAAAATCATCTTCATGCATGACAATGCACCATCTCATGCTGCAAAGAATACCTCTGCATCAATGGCTGCTATGGGGATAAAAGGAGAGAAAGTCATGGTGCGACCTCCATCCGCCCCTGACCTCAATCCTATTGAGAACCTTTGGAGCATCCTCAAGCAAAAGATCTATGAGGGTGGGAGGCAATTTACATCCAAACAGCAGCTCTGGGAGGCTATTCTGACATCTTGCAAACAAATTCAAGCAGAAACTGTACAAAAACTCACAAGTTCAATGGATGCAAGACTTGTGAAGCTGCTATCAAATAAGAGGTCCTATGTTAAAATGTACTGTGACCTGTTAAAATGTTTAAAAAGTTTAAATGTTGTTATAAGTTTGACTGAAATAGCTTTTGATTTCAGTAAATATGCTGCAAACACAACAAATGACAATTTTCAGTTCTTTACAACCTATAAAGTGTTTTGAAACTTACTGTGCGTAGTAATTTGGAACAGTGCATTGTAAGTTTTTTATGTTTAAAAAAAATACTGTTATCATTAGGAGGTTTGTTCAATACAATTTGAATTGCACTCTTAATAGTTGATAACATGAGCATTATGCTGACTGTTATTTACATCTGGTGTCTGTCAGCAACAGTGAAGCATGGCAGAGGTTCCTTGAAAATTTGGGGATGCATTTCTGCAGTTGGGGATTTGGTCAGACATTTGGTCTCTTCAATGCTGAGAAGTACAGACAAATACTTATCTTATATGCAATATCATCAGGGAGGAATCTGCTTGTCATCCAATGTACTCTGCGGCATGGCAATCCCAAACTTACAGCTAAAGTTACTATCTTTAGAGTAAAGAAAAACAAAGAGTCCTTGATGTGGTCTGTGCACCACAGAGCCCTGATGTCAACATAATCAACTTAATGAACCACTTGTAGTGTTCATTTAGTGAATACATTTCATAGCTTCATTTTTTGGATCCTCCATATCTTGTTGTTTGATGATATCCTGTGTGCACTGGTGGAGTTAATGACTAAAAACCTTGGCTTATACTTGACCTTGGTTGACATGTATGCATTACTCTGCCTAGACCCTCTATCTCATTGATTCATTTGTGAGTTCTATGTCACAAACCTATATGTTTTACTTAATTATTTTTCATAATTAAGTTTTATACTGGACACCTGGCAAACAGTTTTGGCTACGTGTTTGGCTACGTGGCTACGTGTTTGTGGCAGCAGGAAGCTAACTGCAAGGAGGCACACATACCTCCAGCAACCACATTTACAACAGATGTTAAGGGACGAGGTACTGGAAAAGGTTGATGCAAAATCTGTTGTCATTCGGTAGTCAGGACTTGCAGCAAAAAGAGTAGCCAGAGGCAGATAGGACAGAAGAGCACACGAGTGTCAGAGGCAGATTAGCCCTAATACCAATGAGTACTAACTAACTGAATGTTTTGCTGTAATTATTATTTGAAGTTATAGAAGAGTTTCCTTCTCTTGCTCTAGGTCTTTTACTGCTATAGCTCACCCACTTCACGATTCAATGAATTCAGAGATGCTACACACATCTTTTGCAAAGAGTGGTTATTTGAGTATCTGTGATCTTTCTGTTAGCACTATTCTCTGTAAACCTTAGAGTATGTAGTGCAAGAAAATCCCAGTAGGCCAACTGTTTTGGAGATGCTAAAACCACCATGTCTGGCACCAACAATCACACCACTGTCAAAGTGGCTTAGATTACATGTATTTCCAAACTACTGTTTGGTCAGAAAATAACTAAACCTTGTGACCATGTATGCATGCTTTTATTTTTTGAGTGTCAGCCACATGGGTCACTGTTTCCTATTTGTGTTAATGAGTGTGTAAGGTTTGGTATAGGAGGTCAGGATACGGGTACAGGAATATAGGTATAGAGTGTAAGGTACTCACCAGGATACGATAATATACAGCAGAGAGGAGCAGTTTAGTAATCCACAAGGTACTGCAGTAGTTCAGCAAGGAGGTGGTTAATACACAGCATACAACAGCAAGAGTAGTTAGAAATCCGAGGTCAGGGGCATAGGCAGGCAGGTAATCGGTAAAACAATCCAGGTCAAGGGTATAGGCAGGCAGGTAGTCCAGTGATACAGTCCAGGTCAAGGGTATAGGCAGGCAGGTAGTCCAGTAATACAATCCAGGGTCGGGTAGGAGAAGGCAGGGAACAACAATAGACAATCCGGGTCGGTAACGGGGAGACAGAAAGGCAGGTACGCAATATAGGCAGTACATGAGCAAGAATCACCAAGCACAGTATTCAGCTTGGTGATTCCTTTTAAACTTCGCGCCTGGTGACGTCATGACGCGCGTGCCGGCTTGGATGATGCTGCAGAGAGGAGGGGCGCGTGCACCGTCGTTGGTGACGCGCGCTGGAAGAGAAGCCGCCGATACAGAGCACTGGTCCCCTGCTACTCCGTGACATCCAGCGAGGACTGGGTACTCCGGAGAGGAGCTGCGCGGCGGGACCTGACAGATCCCCCTCCCAAGGCGGGACCTCCGGGCCCGTGAAGGACAAGGTCTGGATGGGTGTAAGGCATGAAAGGCACGAACCAGATCACTCGCATGGACTTCTTTGGCTGGTTCCCATGAGCGATCAGCAGAATCGTATCCTTTCCAATGCACCAAGTATTGCAATTGACCTCTATGGAGTCTAGAATCCAGGATCTCTTCCACTTCATATTCTTCGATTCCATTAACAAGAATCGGAGCAGGAGGCCGAACACATCTGTCAGGATAAGGATTGGGTAACCAGGGTTTGAGAAGCGAGGAATGAAAGACAGGGTGGACTCGTATGGAGGAGGGAAGTTGCAATTTCACAGCCAGAGGCCCGATAAGTTCCAGAATAGAGAAAGGACCAATGAACCTAGGGCCCAATTTGCGGGTAGGACAGGACAATTTCAGATGTTTAGTAGAGAGCCACACTTTATCACCTACATGATAGGAAGGAGCCGGGGAACGGTGACGATCAGCAAAGAACTTGTACTGTAGTTGAGCACGACGTAAGGTGGTACGAATCATGGAGTAAGTACTGACAAGGTTACGCACATGAACATCCGCAGAGGGAACGAGACCAGTCATAGGAGAACCAGGGAGCATGGAGGGATGGAACCCGTAACTGGCAAAAAATGGGGACATTTTCAGGGAGCAATGGATATGATTGTTGTATGCAAATTCAGCTAATGGTAGATAGGAGGCCCAATTGTCTTGTAAGTGAGTAGAGAAGCACCGTAAGTATTGTTCAACTGTTTGATTTGTTCTCTCTGTTTGTCCATTGCTCTGTGGGTGGAATGCGGTGGAAAGAGAACGATGGATATGCAACCCTTTGCAAAATGCCTTCCAGAAACGAGAGGTAAATTGTGACCCTCGGTCAGAAACAATGTTCTCAGGGAGTCCATGGAGTCTGAAGATTTCACGAATAAAAAGTTCTGCTGTCTCAGTAGCGGAAGGAAGTTTGATTGAAGGGATAAAATGAGCGGTCTTTGTGAATCGATCAACAACAACCATAAGGGTGGTATAACGTTGTGACGGTGGGAGATCGGTGATAAAATCCATGGAAACATCAGTCCAGGGTCTGGAAGGAATGGGGAGAGGCTGCAGGAGGCCGGCAGGACGGATATGGGTCTCCTTGGAACGGGCGCAGATGGGACAGGAGTTGACGAAATTCATCACATCTTTTATCAAGGATGGCCACCAAAAGGTGCGCAGGATAAGGTCCTTGGTTTGTCGGATTCCTCCATGCCCTGCTGTCGGGGTATCGTGGAATGTCTTGAGAATGAGAGGACGAACTTCAGACGGAACGTATATTTTATCTTTGTGATAGTATAATCCTTGTCTCAGTTGTAACAGAGGTAGTGGAGGCGATGTCAAGGTAGAGGAATGGGTTCGTAGAGTGTCCCAGACGGATTGAGTCATTGCCAAAAAATGGTTAGGTTGTAAGATAGTGTGGTTGTTTGACGGTACTGCATCTTCTTGTTCCGTCATTCTCGATAGTGCATCTGCCTTCCCATTGCGTGAGCCAGGCCGAAAGGTAATGTGTAGTTGGAATCGAACAAAGAATAAGGCCCATCGGGCTTGACGAGGTTGGAGGCGTTTAGCCGTTTTCAGATATTCTAAGTTCTTATGATCAGTGTAAACCGTGATAGGGTATGTCGCTCCCTCCAGTAGATGACGCCATTCCTCCAATGCGAGTTTTATCGCTAATAATTCTCGTTCTCCCACATCGTAATTACGTTCAGCACTGGATAGTGTTCTAGAGAAGAAGGCAACTGGATGTAGACGACTGTCATAGTTCTGCCGTTGCGATAGTATTGCCCCAACAGCAGTATCGGAAGCATCAACTTCCAAGGTGTAGGCGGTAGAAGGGTCAGGAAGAGCCAGGACGGGAGCCGTGGTAAATCTCGACTTTAGGGTATCGAAGGCGTCTTGGGCAGCCATTGTCCATTCAAACCTGCTATTTTTTGAAGTGAGGATGGTGATAGGTTGTACAAGTTTGGAGAAATTCCGGACGAATTTCCTATAGAAATTTGCAAATCCAACAAATCTCTGGACGGCTCTCCTGTCAGTGGGTATGGGCCATTGGAGAATAGCATCCACTTTCTTTGGATCCATTCGGATATTATTGGGGGATAGTATAAAGCCCAGAAATTCTACAGTTGTAGTTTCGAAAATACATTTTTCCAACTTAGCGTACAGTTTGTGTTGACGGAGACGTGATAATACAGTCTGTACATGATGGCGATGCTGGGGTAGGGACGAGGAGTAGATGAGAATGTCGTCCAGATAGACAATCACAAATTGATCCAAAATGTCATGAAATATATCATTAATGAAGTGCTGAAAGGTGGCGGGTGCGTTACAAAGGCCGAAGGGCATGACTTGATACTCGAAGTGACCATAGCGAGATCTGAAGGCGGTTTTCCATTCATCCCCTTTGCGGATTCTTACCAGATTGTACGCTCCCCTGAGATCGATTTTAGTAAATATTTGTGCCGTACGTAAACGATCCATCAATTCAGATATGAGAGGAAGGGGATATCTGTTCTTCGTAGTTATCTTATTCAGTTCCCGGTAGTCAATGCAAGGCCTCAATCCACCATCTTTCTTTTTGACGAAGAATATACCTGCTCCGGCTGGGGAGGACGAAGGTCTGATAAAAACTTTTGCCAAATTCTCATCAATATAAGCCTTGAGTGATGAGAGTTCTGGTTCTGCCAAAGGATAAATTCTTCCAAACGGTATGGAGGCGCCTGGAAGTAACTCGATCGGGCAATCATAACTCCGATGAGGTGGTAGAATGTCAGCCTTTTTCTTTTCAAAAACATCACAGAACTGTAGATAACTTGCCGGTAGTCCAGAAGGTGTCTGATTATCTTGGGTAACACATAACGTAGCTTCAGGGAGGCATCTGGTGGTACAATACGTGGACGAAAAGACGAAGGTTCCGGTCTCCCAGTTTATGACAGGATTATGAGATCGAAGCCAAGGGAGTCCCAGGATGACTGGAAAAATAGGTGTGGGTACCACGTCAAATTGGAGCCATTCTTTATGATTGTCCCCGATGGTAACGATGAGGGGAACGGTTTCGTGAGTGATAGGTCCTGTTTTCAAGGGACTACCATCCACTAATTGTATCTGCAATGGTTGGGGTTTTAGCCGGAGAGGAAGGGACAGGGTCTTGGCTAGTTCACCATCAATGAAGCAACCGCTGGCCCCAGAGTCAATCATTGCTGATACCATGATAGGGTTGTTAGTCCACTGTAGGGAGAGAGAGATGGATAAATGGGGTGTACGTACAGCAGGGCATTTCTGGTCTATTTGTATGGACTTACCCTGTGGTAGGCGTCGTCTGGCTCGGCACTCCTTATACATATGGCCTGCTCTGCCACAATATAGACACAAATTCTGGGCCCTACGCCTTGCTTTTTCTTCAGGAGATAAGGGGCCTCTCGTCAACCCAATTTGCATGGGTTCCTCCGTAGTAGAAGAAGATTGAGACGGCTCAGTGGGGAAGAAATGTGGAGAACTAGAGGTAGGTAAAGAGGAATGCCTCTCTGCTCTTCTTTCTCTCAGTCTTCTGTCTATCTGAGTTACTTGTCTGGTTAAGGCATCCAGAGAGGTGGGTATTCCGACACGTGCTAGTTCATCCTTTAAGGCATCCGAAAGTCCCAAACGGAATTGATCTAATAATGCAGATTCATTCCAGGTTGTTTCTAAAGCAATTCTTCTGAATTCGGTTATGTATTCTTCCACGGGTCGTCGACCCTGACGAAGGGTTCGTATAGTGGTGGTAGCTGATGAAACTCTAAAAGGATCTTCATAGAGGGAGTCCAAGGCCTGTTTAAAAGAACCCCATGATTCAAGTAGTGGACTGTTCACGTGTAATAAATGATGAGCCCAGAGCTGTGGCTCCTCAGTTAATAAAGATATTACCGTATGAACCTTAACATAGTCAGAGGCATAGGTCCTGGGTCGTAGATTAAATAATATTTGACAGGAGGTGACAAAAGTCCGATATTTAGATCGATTCCCAGAACATTTTTCAGGTAGCACAACCTGGGGTTCCAGTGCAATGGCTCCTTCCATGGGAAATTGAGAAGGTACTGGGGGTGCCATGATTGGTTCTGGATGACTGGTATGGCTGGCTTGAAGTTGCTGCAATTGATGTTGCAATTGATTCTGACCCGACTGGAGATCTTGTACGGTCTGATTCAGCGCAGCTAATTGCTGTGTCAAGGCTGAGATGGCGTCTGTTAAACCCGTGGCCTCCATTTTTTGGCTTGGTGATTATGTAAGGTTTGGTATAGGAGGTCAGGATACGGGTACAGGAATATAGGTATAGAGTGTAAGGTACTCACCAGGATACGATAGTATACAGCAGAGAGGAGCAGTTTAGTAATCCACAAGGTACTGCAGTAGTTCAGCAAGGAGGTGGTTAATACACAGCATACAACAGCAAGAGTAGTTAGAAATCCGAGGTCAGGGGCATAGGCAGGCAGGTAATCGGTAAAACAATCCAGGTCAAGGGTATAGGCAGGCAGGTAGTCCAGTAATACAATCCAGGGTCGGGTAGGAAAAGGCAGGGAACAACAATAGACAATCCGGGTCGGTAACGGGGAGACAGAAAGGCAGGTACGCAATATAGGCAGTACATGAGCAAGAATCACCAAGCACAGTATTCAGCTTGGTGATTCCTTTTAAACTTCGCGCCTGGTGACGTCATGACGCGCGTGCCGGCTTGGATGATGCTGCAGAGAGGAGGGGCGCGTGCACCGTCGTTGGTGACGCGCGCTGGAAGAGAAGCCGCCGATACAGAGCACAGGTCCCCTGCTACTCCGTGACATCCAGCGAGGACTGGGTACTCCGGAGAGGAGCTGCGCGGCGGGACCTGACAGAGTGTCATTTTATGTTAGTGTTTGATGTAAAGACACAGTCACAAACAATAGAACTTAATTTAGAATTTATAACATTACAAAATATATAAATGACAGGTAGGATTTTTGTACTGAAATAAAACTTGTCTCTTGCACAATACAAAGAGTGATGCAAGAACTCATATCCATCTTGTGCACTTCACAACAGTTATTTAAGTAAAGCACAATGTGTGAAATTACAAGAATTAGGGATTAGCCACTGCAGGATATTGATCTGTTCATTTATACCGGAGCAGTTACAATGTCCGTAATTACTGGTCTATGCAAAAGGCCTATATTTAGCCGTTTTGTATTGTGAAGCTGGTCTAAAAATACTCACAAATTGTAATGTTTTACAATAAAAGGGTTTCTACCCATTATTTCTTTTCATCAGATGACAATTTCTCAGAAGTAAAAAGACCACCTAAGGCCATTTCAAATAACATCTCCTGAAACTCAGCTTGTGTTCACCATTTTTCTTTTTACCACAGTTCTACAGAGTGAGCAATAATAAGATTGCAGAATTCAGATATGTTTTGCATTTTCATCTTGTCATTCTAGAAAACCATACATATGAGTTCCAATCTGGAAGAAATGACCCTGTGTGCACTGGAGTTTCACCACTATCATTTACTCTGATGTTACAGACAGAGTGATGCTGAGAGCAGGCATCAAATCTATTTTGCTTCAGTTTGTTCAAATGCTATGCTCTGTGTGAGGCCTAAAATACTATGGTGCAGGAAAAAAGGCAGGAATAGCATACAGTCAGCAGTAGGGGCTTCTGATAAAGATGGCTTTAGAAAGTAACCCACGAGGCTATGATAGATTTATAATCAATGATCTGGCCATTAATCCCATCTTAACCCACCTACTGACACCAAACAAGAGGCAGTGTGTTCAAGCAGATCAACAATAAATGCTCTATGCAGCACTTGGACCTTGTACAAATGGCATTAGGTGGTTTGTTATTCGGCCCAGACGACTGACAGTTATAACTATGCAGCTGTTTTCCCGAACATTGTATAGAAAGAATACACCTTTTTATTTAAAGCACAAAGGAAAACAGATCACAGTCTGTGCACGCCAGCCACCTAACTGGCTCTGAAGCAGAGCCAAGAGTAAACCCACATTTATCTCTAAAGATACATATTGGGTTTTCTTAGGGTAAGGGGGACATGGTTTTTTTTTAACCCCTGCTACTTTCAAAGAAGCAAGGGTTAAAAAAAGAAGTTCAAATGTCCTTTAAAAAAATATACATAGCAAAATAATAGAGAGCTCAGCTGAATGTGGAGAAAACAACATTGTAACAGCAGATTATTGATTTCAATTCCTGTTTTCTCTTTTACAAATGTGCTCTATGCACAGCAGCAAGCAAAATGGGGTAGGTGGGATAAGGTAAATTGACACAAGGATGCTTCATTTGAAAAGTCAGAAGCCTCTGTCCTTGGCTGTGGAAAATCATTTCTCACATTAACTCTGTGAGTATCAGCATATGTGAATGTCTGAATGATTTTTTGCAGATACTACTTTATCATTCGCTTTTCCGACTCTAGTTAATTTACTAATAGTGATCCTGTTACCAGCCTTTTATTGTTGGACTGTAAATACTAGAAGTCGCTAACTGATGATAATAGGAAAAAGCAAAAAACGACCATAGCACCATAAAAGTGTTCCATGGCTGTTGGTTCACATTGACAAAGTGTTTTGCACACCACTAAATGTTTGTGTGACCACCTCATCCTCCATCTGTATGTATTAAAGTGAGGATTTCACTTGCAACACTTTCTGAGCGCTATCATGATTTTGTGCTATTTTCCTTGATGTTTTGAACCAGTAGTGAAGCAGTGGTATTTTGGGCCAAAACACAGATTTGCTGTGCTGCTGGTGCAGGTCAAGTGCCAAGCATGGGCTTCCATAGGATTTTGTGGAAATCAACAATTTATTGAAGAAAATTGGTGAGACAAATCCATAGAATCAATAACAGTCAAAGGGATATCATGAGAGGCAGAACTCAACTTCTGACAGCTCAACGCATTTCACTCTATTAGCGCAACATATCCACCCCAGTACCCCCAATACCCCCTACCTCCGCCCCTTTCTTGGCTCAGGGGAGGGGTTTTCTGGTGGTAGGTAAATGTTACAAAAGTTACCCATTAATAGGACAATTATATAACTATGGTAGTAGTAACTAACAGACATAAATATACTTGAGCATCATGGGAAGTTTACAATAGATGAGGTGGTAAACATTAGCCACTATTACCCCAGTCTACAATTCCTATGGTATTCAACCAGTAGCGGGCTGGCTGTATATCATGGGAGCTGCGGTCAACAACCAAAAAGTTAGTGTGGTGTAGTAAAGAACACAAACCCAGTCTCCAATAAAGTTAATCTAGCAATATGACTGATTGAATATTATTGTAGCTTCAGTTAACAAAAGTAAGTGTGTACTCTAGACTTGGAATGTTGTACGATTTAGGCTGTTTTTACACTTTTGGTGTGTTAGTGTTTAACTGTAATTTCCTCTTGATCATTTACTGTACCCACACATATAATATACCGTTTTGAGTGCCATAAAAAAGGCTTTCTTTAGATACCATTATTTTTTATCATATCACATAATTTACTATAAAACCCCCCTACTTTTTCTAACTTTTACATGAAAGACACATTTACAAACACAAATAAAAAAGCTGCTAAATAGATTCTAATATTTGTCCTGAGTTTATAAATACACATTGTTTACATATTTTTCTGTTTTTGTAAGTTATAGGGAAATAACTCAAAGTACTGTTTTTTTAACCCCTTAGTGACATGACTTTTTTGGCTTGTCCGACGCTTGGTGACATGGGCTGTTTTAACATTTCTGAGGTGTTTGTGTTTTGCTGTAATTTATTTCTGTCTCATTTAGTGTACCCGCACAAACTATATATCGTTTTTATCGTTATAAGAAGGGCTTTCTTTTGATACCATTTTTTTGATAATAGCATATAATTTGATGTAAAAAAAAATAATAAAATATGGCAAAAAAATTGAAAAAATTATTTTTTTATGACTTTTATTTGAAAAATCGTATACTCATGTACAAGAGACAACAAAAAAACACTGCTAAAAAGTTTCTAATATATGTCCTGAGTTCAGAAATAGCCCATGTTTTTATGTTTTTGTGCTTTTTTATTCATGTTACAGGGCCAGAACTATAAGTGGTGCAAAGCTATTTTAAAATCCTTTCTTTCAAAATTAGCGATAGTGACATTGTAACACTGATTTCTGTACTAAATCCATGAATGACCCCCAACATGTACATATTTTTGAAAACTAGACAACTCAGGGCATTTAACTTGGGGTATTTTGACACATTTCATGTAGCCATTTTACCACCAATCTATGCCAAAGTTTGAATTTTTCACAATTATTGCAATTTAGGCAAACATTACCTTAAAATGTGAAGGGGTATTTCCAAATAACACCTCAATATGTGTTCAGCAACATCTCCTGAGTACAGGGATACCACCCATGCATAGGTTTGTTGGTTTGTTTTGGGGCTAAGAGGCCACATTTGAGAGGTGCACTTTTTGGTTTTCCAACTTGGAATTCTGACGTGCAGAAAACCTGCGCCCATGTCCCATTTGGGACTTTTTTGAAGCCAAAAAGTGTATTCTACCCCACAAAACCATATATTTTTGAAAACTAGACACCCTAGGGTATTTCAAATGGTAGTATTTTAACACTTTTCATGCACTAATTCTACCACCAGCCTATGTCAATGTTATGGATAGTAATTTGTTTTTCACATTCATTGTACATCGGGCATGAATTCACAGATCCTATTATGTGTCAGTGCCAAACAACACCTTAATATGTGTTTAGCAACATCTCCTGAGTACAGGGATACCACCCATGTGTAGGTTAGTTAGATTATTTGGGGGCTAAAAGGCCACGTTTATGGGGGGTGCATTTCCAACTTGGAATTTTGACATGTAGTCAGCCTGCGCCCATGTTCCATTTGGGACACTTTTGAAGCCTGTTAAAGTATTTTACCCCATAAAACCATATATTTTGGAAAACTAGACATCCTAGGGTATTTAAAATGGTGGTATTTTAACACTTTCCAAGTGCTAATTCTACCACCAACCTATGTCAAAGGGTTGGGATGTCATTTTTTCCCCACACACATTGTAGTTCAGGCAGGAATTTTCAGATTCTGGTATTTGCCACTGCCAACCAACACCTCAATATGTGTTCAGCAACATCTCCTGAGTACAGGGATACCCCCCATGCATAGGTTTGTTGGTTTGTATTGGGTCTAAAATTCCACATTTAGGGGGTGCGCAATTCCAACCTGGAATTTTGACATGTAGTCAGCCTGCGCCCATGTTCCATTTGGAACATTTTTGAAGCCGTCCAATGAATTTTACCCCATCAAACCATATATTTTTGGAAAATAGACATCCTAAGGTATTTCAAATGGTGGTATTTTAATACTGTATAGGTACTAATTCTACCACCAGCCTTTGTAAAAGTTTGTGGTAGTACTTTTTTGGGAGTTTTTTTTCCACATGCATTGTACTTCAGGCATGAATTCACAGATTCTGGTATATATCACTGCCAAACAACAACCCAATATGTGTTCAGCAACATCTCCCGAGTACAGGGATAGCACCCATGCATAGGTTTGTTGGTTTGTTTTTGGCTAGAAGGTAACATTTGTGAGATGCGCATCTCAAAATTCCAACTTGGAATTTTGACATGTAGTCAACCTGCGTCCGTGTCCTTTATGGGATATATCTTTGAAGCCAGCCAATGTAATTTACCCCCACCAAACCATATATTTTTTTATCGGTAGACCCCCATCACTACTTGTGGCAAGGGCTCAGCAGCCATCGATACATCGCTAGATGATGTATCAGAAAGCTGAATAGGGTCAAAATCGAACCCTGAGTCCGCGGCCTCAGAATCAGTGCGTAAGCAGTGATCTCGAGCAAAGAAGGGGTTAATAGCTCTTAGAAGAGCCTATCTAGTACTGTAATACATTACAGTACAAAGGAATTAATCCATAAAACAGTGCAGACAGCAAAACATACTGTTGCTGTGCAAGATTACTGCTTACACAGTGATGAATGGCAGGGAAGGGGTTAATACACAGTGAAAGACTTTCATAAAACCTGACAATTTTATAAAATGTTATTTTATATCACTAATACTGATCTGTCTCTTTCCGTCACAAAAATGTAAGTGAGGAGAGGGAGGCAGATCAATATTTGTGAATATTGATCCGATTAATTTTGATCTAACCAGGGCGAATGGTGAGCTTAATTGAGAAATCACCAAACCGCCTTTGCCACTAATTCGCTGTTACTGATCGCTATGCGCTCAGGCAGCTTAAAAAAAAAAATCTCAAATATTTTTACTTTACATGTAATCCCCTAGCAGGTATGTGTAAAAAAAAAAAAAAATAAATAAAAATATGCAGACAGATAAAAATTGCTTTGGCGTCAATATCATTGCGTAAGCAGTGATCAACGGCAAATAAGGGGTTAATAACTCTTAGAAGAGCCTTTTTAGTACTGTAATAAATTACAGTACAAAAAAAATTAACCCCTAAAAAATGCACAAACAGCAAAAATAAATGCGCTGATGTGCACGATCACTGCTTATGCAAGATCAGTGGCAGGGAAGGGGTTAAACGCAGGGAATTGCTTTAATACATTTTTTTTTTATTGTTTTATTATTTGTGTGTTGTGAATTAATAGTTTTTTTTTTAACTTTTACAACTTTGATCTGTCTCTCTCCCTCACTAAAAAAATGTGAGGAGAGGGAGGCAGATCATAACTGGTCAGATCAATATAGAGTTAATATTGATCTGACCAGTCAGTGGGGATGTTCAGCAGAGCATCCCCACTGCCTGTCAGTGTGCCTGGCAGTCACTGATTGCCTCTGTGAAGAGGCAATCGTGTGACAGCCAGAGAGCACAGGAAGCAGGTACTTCCTGCCTCCTGTGCTCTTGCCCTTAGAAGGGCAGCGCCATCTTGGTCACTCAGTGCACTTTCTGAGCATAGGAAGCGAAAAATTCGCTTCCTATGCTCACTTTTTTAATGCACGTGTTTTAAAGGCTCTGTGCCTTTAAAACCGGCATTTCGATCGCTCTCCGGAGCGATCGAAATGCCGACGGGCATTTTTTTTAGCATTGTACGATGCTTCCATACGGAAGCATCGTTACAATGCCCTTAGAGCACTGAAAGCGGAAAAACTCCGCTTTCAGTGCTCGTTTTGACACAGGACGGACTAGGTCCGTCCTGTGTCACTAACGCCTCGGCACACAGGACGGACCTAGTCCGTCCTGTGTCGCCAAGGGGTTAATAACTTTTTTTTCTCCTTTTGACCCCAACCCTTAGCTAACTCCAACCCTAGATGCTAACCCTAACCATAAATTCTAATCTTAGATACTAACCCTTGCATTTTTTGTACAGTGTAATGTTGCTGACTACATCTAGAGACAGTCTAGCAACTGTAAAGAGCGAAGGAAGAGATATTGATCATTTCCACTGATTTTGCCTTCTCCACGAGAGCTCCATGTTGGAGGGACATGTGCCTTCCGAAATGGCACGCACAATGGCTGCCTGGACTGATTGTGATGCCCTTGGTTGCCAGATTTGGGTGTTGCGTAATGCACCAAGTGGATTTTAACACAGGACATTCCATGCCATCACCGGATATAAAAAGTACATGACGGCATTGAATGTCCTGGTGTCCTCACTGGGTTAATGTTGTGCACTCAGCTGCAATAAACAATACATTTAAACAAGATACACGGGTGTAACTCCACTTACCATATACAGATACAAATGAATACATACATGATTTAAACAAACTCTTAGTGATTTATTTCATATCCCTTAGTTGGATCGATGTTTCAGTCTAAATGACATACTTTTATCAATTAGGGAGTTCCTTTAAAAAAATGTTTTATAAAAAAACACAAACACAAACTAAAGTCTCTATTTTACTAATAAACATGCCCTATTTAATAAAATTCAGCTGCTCAGCATAATGTATGGGTTACTCATATAAAATATATGAACAGGTCACACTGTGCCTGATTTCATGCGTGAATTCACTGTTCCTGTTAGGTGTATTCTAATAAAGTGTATTCACAGTACAGAAAGTACCCTGCAGATGTATTTGTGTTAAAGGTTAATTGAGTTGTGCTGAATTAAATTGTGTTGAATTTGTGTTGAATGTGACTCATCTTTGTGAACGCTCATGAAAATGTTCTCATTTGCCATGAAGAGCATGCCACTGACAACTATCTGCAGCAATTCATTAGCAAGGAATGAGTGGCAGGAACTGTTACAAACAAAACCCTCAAAAACAATCGCATCAGTGAAATGTTTTATTCATAATGTTTAATGGGACTCTCCAAGGTCTGATGCAATCGTGATCTTTTTGTACATGAGAACCATGGTTACGCTAGAATATTCTTCTTCTTTTTTTTAGACAGCTTATGTTAGCTAGATGATGTTTCATAAAATATTACAAACAAAGAAATGAACTGTATTATATGGTCTTTGATATCAAGGTAAATAACATAATTATTTTCAGAGACATAAAAAAGGCTATTTGGCAAACAGAACTCATCCTGAAGGATACCACTAATTAATCCCAATCTGAAATCATAATTTTGTTTTGTTCACTTGTTAAATGACAGAGAATTGTGCAGCTCATGGTAAATCAAGCATATACTGAGAGGGTTGATTGTGACATATGTCAAACTTTATGCAAAGTCTATAGCTTTCTTATAGAGAATAAGATATTGACATTATATAATGTTCTAAAATTGGAACATTCCAAAAATCATAAAATACACCTTCACATAGTAAGGTAGTTGATCTACATGATTGGTGTTTTTTTTTTTTTATAGCTTATTAAATTGAATTTCCTACCTGAATGGGACCATGGTATTAAAACTCTTGTGGGGGACAAGGTCTACTTGAAGAAAACATTAGAAATATAGAAACATAGAAACATAGAATGTGTCGGTAGATAAGAACCATTCGGTCCATCTAGTCTGCCCAATTTTTTTTTAGTCCCCCGTTAATGGTCTTATAGCTAGGATAGCCTTGTGTCCATCCCACGCATGCTTAAAATCCTTGACTGTGTTTACCTCTACCACTTCTGCTGGAAGGCTATTCCATACATCCACTACCCTCTCAGTAAAGTAATACTTCCTGATATTACTTTTAAATCGTTGCCCCTCTAATTTAAGACTATGTCCTCTAGTTGTGGTAGTTTTTTTTCTTTTAAATATACTCTCTTCCTTTACTGTGTTGATTCCCTTTATGTATTTAAATGTTTCTATCATATCCCCCCTGTTACGTCTTTCCTCCAAGCTATACATGTTAAGATGCTTTAACCTTTCCTGGTAAGTTTTATCCTTCAACCCATGAACCAGTTTAGTAGCCCTTCTCTGAACTCTCTCCAAAGTATCAATATCCTTCTGGAGATACGGTCTCCAGTACTGCGTACAATACTCCAAGTGAGGTCTCACCAGTGCTCTGTACAATGGCATGAGCACTTCCCTCTTCCTACTGCTAATACCTCTCCCTATGCAACCAAGCATTCTGCTAGCATTTCCTGCTGCGCTATTACATTGCCTACCTACCTTTAAGTCCTCTGAAATTATTACTCCTAAATCCCTTTCCTCAGATGTTGAGGTTAGGACTGTACCAAATAGTCTATATTCTGCTTTTGGGTATTTACGCCCAAGGTGCATAATCTTGCACTTGTCCACATTAAATGTCAGTTGCCACTGCTCTGACCATTTTTCTAGTTTAGCTAAATCATTTGCCATTTGGCTTATCCCTCCATGAATATCAACCCTGCTGCAAATCTTTGTATCATCAGCAAAAAGACATACTTTGCCAACAAGACCTTCTGCAATATCGCTAATAAAAATATTAAAGAGAATGGGTCCAAGTACAGATCCCTGAGGATCCATGTTTTCCATGTTTTTGTGTAGTGGGGTTTGCTGCATTCCATTCACATACTATGCCTATGCATATTTTCCATAATAAATGTTACTCCAATATGCCATGACCTATCTAATTTATTCTGGAAACTATAGGGATGTGAGAAGTGCTATGCATTTATGAGACAGCTCATCATCTCCAATAAAACAGTAAAACGAGGAATACCTATATAGTACTGAACACAAGGAATTCTTACATTTTACTTCAATGCAGGAACACATTTGACATAAGAAATGACCTTTTTTCTGAGCTAATTTAGTAAAGTAATAGATTATGTATAACACAAAATAAAGAATGTAATGTTTTTTAAGCAAGCAAATAATAGCAGCAGTTCCTCCTTACTATAGTCCTATAATCCATGTTAAAGATTAGGGAAATAATGAACTGAAGCATGCTATGGGAATTCTGCATACAATTTTAAAGATAGGTTATATATAGCATAACTCCAGAACTGAGCTCAACAGAAAAACACTGATGTGATCTGAAGGGGTCCGTATCTCGGAGCTCTGATTGTCAACATGAAAATCGGAGGTACCTGGGTAGACCTTACAATGTTCTTATTAAATTCTTGCCTAAATATGTTTTGTAATGTATTATAATCTCATTGTGTGTTTTCAGAGATTCGAAAACTTAACCTTGGGAACAAAATAAAGGATTCTGACATTTCTGTCTTAGCCACTTGTTATGAGTCAAGCATAGCTATAGTTACATAATTAATTAGGTTAAAAATCCTCACACACATCCATATTTGTCTATCTGTATATCTACACCATCAATCCAACAAAACTTCAACAATTACATTGTTTAATAGCCAAGACATTAATGACTGCTATCGGTACGTGAATTTGGCACATTAAGGAGTAAGGACCCATGTAATGAATACCTTTACGCAGTCAGGTGTCGGGAGTCATGTAATTGCTGTGACATCAATGAAGAATCAGCCTATTATGAGGTTTTAAAAAGGACATTCTCAGCTTAGTAGAAACATTATCAGATTAACAGGTTAGCCATTTTATTATACAAATTCATTAGACAACAATATTTATGGACCCACATACCATGTGCGCAAAGTAATCATTAACAAAAGAAAATAATATTATTGGACAAGGTACTTTAGAAGAAAAATGGTCCAAGGACCGTGCAAAGACCTTGGATTAAGGTTCATGAGTGAAGAACGTTGATAAGTTAAACAGAAGGCAAATAAATGTGTCACGTGATATGAAAACAACTAGAAGACCTGTTACCACAGTCAGATTGGGTTAACATGAGTGAAGGGATGCTGAAAGGTTTATGGAAAACCAGACGAGGGCTCGATGTCAGCATTTTGCTCCTTCTTCATAACTTCCCCTCAGTTTTGTGCTGTGGAGGCCCCCTAAGCAAGTGGGCACCCTAAGCAGCTGCTAACATGGTAGCACCATCACTAAATATTAATGTGTATCTGAAGGTTATAATATTAAGAAGCCCTGGCACTGATAGTGTTATTGAATTGCACCACCAGTTTCACAGTTACTGCCGTATTGTACCACAAGTGGTAGAAAGAACTAACATTCTTCTTCGTTGGAGAAAAAGGTGGTTACTCTAATCCAGTGTTTCTCAAACCTGTCCTCAGGACCCCCCTAACGGTCCAGGATTTAGGGATTACCCAGCTGTATTTAAATAAAAATATGTAGAACACCTGGTATGGTTGCTTAATGGTTAGGGAACCACACCAGTTGTACATATTCTTATATAAATACAACTGGGTAATCCCTAAATCCTGGACCATTGGGGGGTCCTGAGGACAGGTTTGAGAAACACTGCTCCAATCTAATGACTGAATAGTAAAATATAGTTTTGGCTATAATTGTTATCTCACTAGTGGGGACACTATTTATAATTATCACATTATAATTTTGTTGCAATTATTTCATTATTCATTCAGTCAGAGATGGATGTCAATCAGCTTCTTGAACTGGTGATAACCTGTCAATCAGAATCACTAAATTCAGGTGCAAATAACATGATGTTAGGGGTACAAATTGTGAATCTGTGCAACTGTTTAAAAGCTTTTTTTCTTACGGCAATAGAGAAGGAAATAGCAGAAGCATAGCAAACTGGAACGAAAACAATACTCACAATTTATTAAGCATGTTTTACTTATAAGGAAAATAATACCACATGGGAAACATCTTCCCCACCTCAGGTAGGAGCAGTGTCAAATAAAATATTGGATATTAATATTTTTCATTAAATCGAAACTCACAAACAGATATGGACACATTGCTTCTTTTATACACAATATCTGATTAAATATTTACTCTAATGAAAAAGCACACAAACAAATTACACAGCATGATGGCTCCTTTTACTTCCTATTCCCCCATGTTAGTAATCAGAGGAGCTTCGCCTAATGTTTGACCTCCCACAGGTTTTTGCAATCTGTTACAAACCATTAAGACCATATTTGCTTACTAAGTAAAGAATGGACCACAGAGTTAATGAAGAATAATACTCATTTCGTATAGTAACAATAATACCTAAAATTATTATTTTTTATATTACATATTCTTTTGAAATTTGACTAAGATTGTGGGATATTCCATAATATAAACCCTGCTTTTTACAGTTTCTAACCTAAATTACCTCTTTGCAGGCAAGAAGCCAAGCCATGTCCATGGGTTATACCTCCTGTGGGAAAGTAGAAAACAGCCTGCCTCTCATAACTTTACAATGAAGTGCTTATTTGGAAATTCAACGTGTTCATAAAGAATTCCTATGGTAAAATTACTACTGGGAGCTCATTCCGGTGCAGGCCAAAAGGAATAACAAATGACTCCCCTATTTTAGGAAAATCAACTTTGGCTGTTCTATGGTAACCTGCCTACATCCTTAAACTGGAGGAGAGCACGCATACATTCTGGATGATCTATTTTATAGATTACAATCATCTTGCTAAGCCTGTCTTATTTGGCTCTTAATCTTGATGAAAGCATATTTAGGTTTCATTTAGGGGATGCTTTACAGATAATGATCACTATGCTTCATGATATATGATGTAAATTAGCACACAATATTGTTATTTAACAGCTGCTAAGTGGCGGTGATTAAAGGCAATGAACTGGCAGAGCTCAGCAGATATTTTGAATTGAGCTTCAACACTTTATTATGCTGGAGAGTTCAAGTTTAAACCTGCAGAACTCATCAGATATGTTGTACTGAGTGCTTTATAATTCTTTAGAGGGAGCAACTATATGATTAACTGAGAGGTTCAGGTTAAGAAGTCCAGTGTGATCTTAGTTATAATAAATTCTGGAAATTCTACTGGCTAAATAGCTCCATTGCGCTTGGTTAGTTCACCTCCTCTTGATGCCAATACTTCAATTGTGATGATATTCTTACAGATTGCACTACAAGGAAACATACTGAATGCATGATTTGATACAATGGACAACATCTAAATGTGATTTGCTCTGAATTCAGAAGAATAATGAGAGATGTAGAGCTGAAATACAAGTATTACGGCCACCTGGAAATCAAAAAAGGGGATTGCAAAAACATGCTTGCTGTTTAATTAGCCAATACATCATGTAGAACTGACAAACTACTAAGATCTATTGCCTGTAAGATGTGATGTACCAATTCCTCCTAAACTTCCTCAAACTTGGGATTGCTATACCCTCGTTTTACCTTTGGCCTAATCCATAAACATATAATAACACATTTAAAAACATGCCCCACATGCAGGATGTACATGTATCCTTGAGTACATGATTCAGTATTACAATTGTTTCCCATTCTAGAGATTACTTGCCTCTTGTGAAATAAATGGAGAAGACCAATTGCAACAATTCCTGCTAATGATATGGTATCATTGCACTGTAAATACATTACTTACCATTTTATAGTAACTACTTACATATAATAGTCAGATGTTATGTAATAAACAATAAACAGTAACCAATAAAACACAACAAGCAAAAAAATTGAGTATATATATAGGAATATATATCTATATAGAGGAATGACACAATTATCACAGCGAATAAAAGTTATTAAGGAAGTGCATTTATAATACCAAGAAAAATCTGTCTGAATAGGCAGATGATAATACACATTTGAGAGGATATGAAATAGCATAGATTTTATGATTCAACCTACAGCAGTAATGATACATTTCTTTTAGTTTCTTTACTTTGCATAACATGGCCTTATTATATATAGATGGTATTATTTTTTTTATACAAACTATGTAGAATAAGGCTATGTTGTGCAACGTGAAGAAACTAAAAGAAGTGTATCATTACCCTTTTACACAATTATATATTTTTAAGGAAATTGGGACCAGACTGCACTCCTTCAACATGCACACAATACAGACAATGTATTTATTTATACTGTTCTTGTACCCTAGAAATTAATGAAAAGTTAAATCCATTATTCCATTCTGTGACCTCCAAAGATGTTTAACAAATGATAAAAAGGCCTTGCAGTGCTCTAAAGCATCAATACGTATTTAGCACACAGTAAAAGTGTTGTGCAGTGCCAAACTGCCAAAAGTACATATGCATGCTTTATTATATATAATATAGCAGGGGCATCTACATGCTCAGAATTCATATTCTATTGGACTGCATTATATATTACCATAGTGGTCAAGAATAACTTGTTAGTTGCTGACAGGTGATGTGCCAGGAACAAAATGTGTCCTTAGTGACACATGACATGCCTGGCACGTCATGCAGTAAAAAGAGCTACCATGCCTCTGTGTAGAGGCATTGTGCAACACTGAAAAAAAGTGCAGGGGTGTGCTACGATCACTCCACGGAATGATTTTACTGAACCCTTTAACTTCATTAGCCACGGGCATTGAATCACAAATACCTCCCATTGGCCTGTTAATGGCTGTTATCTTACTTAACGGGGGTCATTGAATCTAGCCCATTATCTTATTTTAAATAAAAATCAATGATTTAGACCGCACTTAAATATTTCCTAAAAGGCATCTAGATGAGTGTCTTCATTCAACTTCAGACAGCTTCTATGTGCCTGAAGTGGCCTTAGAGCCTTTATCTCTTAAGATGCTCTCCTGAGAAGGAAATTTCAAGAGCACTCATCAAAAACACCCTTGTATTTTTAGAGAGGCACATTAGGATGCATACTGCAATGGTCTGGATGGTGGTTCTACCATGATTAACCTGACTGAGTGGAGGTGAGTAGTTTTGTACAACCCGAGGCCAGGCCTTTGAGAGGTAATGGGGGGTGTCCGGTCCAAATCAGAGATACCTTTGGTTGAGCTGTGGGCCCTACAGAAAAGGAAAATTGATTCACCGATCCTAGGGTCACGGACGCCTGGGTGCCTGGGTGCAGGATTGTTTTGGCGCCCCCAGGCAGGCATGGTCATATGATAAACTCCTCCCCTTTACACATGTATGGTCCAGATATACCAATTTTTAATTATTGGGGCGGGGGTGTGGTGATATTGTTGTGGAGAGCACAAACTTTATTTTTAGTTGAAGGAGCAACACAAACTTTTATTTTAAATAAAGATATTTATTTGGCCGTAATACAGTGTAGTGGTTTTATTTATGTCTATGATGCCCAGCCAGCAACATGGGAGACTTTTTGCTGGCTAGCAGAGTGAGTTTTAACTACCGTTCCCATGATGCCCAACCAACCAAAGAAGTACACAAGGAGTGATAAATAATGTTCCATGCTCACCATGTCACTCACATGTGTCTCTTTTCCCATACCTCCATGTCTTTCTCTCTCTCCACTCATACCCTCATGTATATCTCGCTCTCCACTCATACCCTCATGTATAACTCTCTCTCCACTCACACCCTCATGTATATATCTCTCTCTCTACTCATACCCTCATGTATAACTCTCTCTCCACTCATACCCTCATGTATATCTCTCCCTTCATACCCCATATCTTTTTCCATGTCTATTTTTCTGTTCTCCATGCTCCCCATGGTGGTCTTTTTTTCTGCATGTCTGTCTCTCCTCCTATACACATATGTCTGTCTGTCTCTTTCTCTTCATAACTCACATGTTTCTCTCTCCCCCATGTCTCTCCCTCCTCATAATCCCCTTGTATTTGCCTATTAATAGGCCACAGCCAGTTTGCCCATTAATATGCCACTGTTAGTTTTCCCATTAATATGCCATAGCCAATTTGCCCAATAATATACCACAGTTAGTTTTCCCATTAATATAGCAGTTAGTTTGACCATTAATATAGCACAGTTAGTTTGCCCATTAATATGCCAGTGTCAGTTTGCCCACTAATATGCCAGTGTCAGTTTGTCCATTAATATGCCACCACCAGTTTTCCCAATAAAAGCAGTGCCCCCTCTCCCCTATTCCTCAGTACTCGTCTTGCTGCTGCTCTATCGTGTCTCCTCCGCACAGTCTTCCCTCTATGCACACTCAGTGCAGGAGGCAAGAAATAGCCGCCCACTGGATGCGGATTGATGCCTTCTGTGTGAGACAGTCTCTGTGTGAAACAGTCACGCGGGCAGTGGGAGCATGTTGCAGCCAACATTGGCCCCTTTAACCTGTGGGAGGTGCCCATTTTGCACATTGATTAAAGCGGCCCTGCCTACACACATACACAGCCACACAGTCACACTTACACACAGGGTCATACATAAATACACACAGTCACACTTACACAGACACACTTATGTACACACACTTATACAGACAGTAACACACAGAGAAATACACACACACAGAAATACACACACACACAGTGAAACATACACGTACACACATTGAAACACACACACACTCTGAAACACACACACATGAAACACACACACTTACACACTGACACACACACATTGAAACACACACTTACACACATTGAAACACACACATTGAAACACACACACTTACACACATACACACACATTGAAACACACACACTTACGCACTGACACACAAACACACATTGAAACATACACACTTACACACTGACACACACACACATTAGAACACACACACTGAAACACACTTACACACCCACACATTGAAACACACTTACACACACCCACACTTACACACATTGAAAAACACACAAACATTGAAACACACACTTCTTTTCTTTTTTACTCCCCCCCCCCAAAAACACGTTATACTACTGGTCCCTCTCCCTGCAGGGAGGAGGACGTTTCCGACAGTGTCTGCAGAGGCAGAACACCGTCATTCAGTTCTTCTGCTGGATGTCATCTGACATCCAGCAATCAGAGAGCGCAACAGGGCGGAGCTTGCAACCGTTGCACGGTGCTGGATGAGACAAGGAAGTGCGGTGACCGCAGGCGCTCACCTGATGGCCGCACCTCTAGAATGACCTCATAGGAGTGCCTCTCCTCCCGTGCGCCTGGGCACCTGCCCAGAATCAGCCCTGCACCTAGACCTCTCTCCAGACACTGGTTAAGGAAGTACTCACACCCTTAGGGACTTTTTTTTTTTTAAATGAATTAATTCATTTTATTATTTATTTATTTGTTTTTATTTTGGGAGCATAGAGGTTCCAGGACCTGGGCCAAGGATGTTGACAGGTATAAAAGAATGGTTCAAGCTAGAATGCTTCATTGAACTTGGAAATCCTAATGTGCCTCACATTTCCATTTGGAAAAAATGGAGTGACAAATTTTTGTTATTCTGACCCGTTGTGCACTTTTTTTTTCATGCTTAATGTATTCAGGCATTTTGGACATATTTAGTTATATTAAAACCACACTAAAACTAGACATTTGGGTAGATTGTATTTTGCTGCCCTGTAATCCTCAGTCTATACTAGTATATATTGTTTTTATATATTGTCAGTATACATATGTTGTTGTTTTTTTTATAAGGAACTGGTTCATAGTTCTCTATAGAGAATTATTTTAATACTAATATATTGTAAGTAGACATGTGCATTCGTTTTCGGACGAATGCATTTTCGTCCGAAAATTGCATTTTCGTTCATTCGTCCGAAAAACGAATAACGAAAATGCTTAGCTAACGAAAGCCGAATGAACGAATGGTTAATAAACGAAAATCATTCGTTCATTCGTCCATTCGTAGTACTATTGGCATTCTATAAGCCGAAATAGAGTCGGTTTATAGAATACAATAGCATAGTACACTACATTCCATAAACCGACATAATGAACGACTTTCGGTTTATGGAATTCATGTAAGTCTATTGGCATTCTATAAACCGACTCTATTTCGGTTTATAGTAATGCCAATACTATAGCACGAATGGACGAATGATTTTCGTTTCTATTAAACCATTCGTTCATTCGTTCAACTTCTTAGCTTTCTATAAACCGAAACAGAGTCCCCATTCATCAATTTTTATGAATGGGAACTCTAGTTCGGTTTATAGAAAGCCCATAGTATTACATGTAATCCATAAGCCGAAAGTCTATAAACCGAACGTTCGGTTTATAGACTTTCGGCATTTGTAATGAATGTAATAGTACTATTGGCTTTCACTACACAGAGACAGAATTACATGTAATTCTATGTATTCTATAAACCGAAAGTCTATAAACTGAATGACCTTCGGTTTATAGACTTTCGGCTTATAGAAAACGAACAGTAGTAGTGCCTTTCTATGAACCCATTCATAATTCATATGAATGGGTTCATAGAAAGGCACTACTACTGTACGTTTTCTATAAGCCGAAAGTCTATAAACCGAAGGTCGTTCGGTTTATAGACTTTCGGCTTAGGGAATACATAGAATTACATGTAATTCTATGTATTCTATAAACCGAAAATCTATAAACCGAACGACCTTCGGTTTATAGACTTTCGGCTTATAGAAAACATGTAGTACTATTGCCTTTCTATGAACTGAACGAGAGCCCCATTCATAAGAATTTCTTATGAATGGGGCTCTCGTTCGGTTTATAGAAAGCCAATAGTATTACACGTATTCTATAAAATGAACGAATAAAACGAAACGAAAATAATGAACGAATTTCGTCTGAAATGAATGCAGTAATGAATGAAATTCATTTTAGACGAAATAAATAACATTTTCGTCCGAATGGACGAAAACGAAACGAAAATTTTAGTTTTGCACATGTCTAATTGTAAGTTACATTATTTGTATATAAATATTTTCTGAATAGTACATAACTTACTTATTTTTTGTTGGACTATACAAGCCATGCATCTAAAAAAAAAAATATATATATATACACATATTCAGAGGATGCACCAATTACCCAATACACACAGGTGCTATATTAGAACAGTGATTGACCTTAATCTCAAAATGCCACAACAGACTGTATTAAACTTGGTTGAATGCTTAAACATTGCATTTCAGTTTATCTCCATTAGATATTAAAAGTAACCTGCTTCATTGTCATTGTCACCATAATAAAAAAAAAATCATCTCCACATCTTTAATAAATCACATCCTTGCGGATTTTACACTGGCTATACTCATTCTTTTTCTGCTTCGTTCCTCCATAATAGGATTTGGTCCGTGGAAAAAGAAAATCCCTTTAATGTATTATTAAAATGTTAGAGTTTGTAGTCTTGCCCATAAAACAAATGTGAAAGCATTTGTCTTTGAAAGATTCATTTAACTTATTCTTCTTTTAGTATAAACAAGATAACCCCTTCAATGCTGCCAAACCCCTTACAGAACTGTATAATAAATCTTTGGATTTAAAAGGTCAGGGAGACTAACTGCAGTGCTGATCCATATCTACGAATGAGGTTTTGCTGCTCTTTGAAAATCCAAGATTGTAGCAAATTCAAAATAAGATTTTCTTCAGCTTCGAACAAACAGTCACTATTATTTTAACATTGTTTGACCAGCTGTTTTATGTTATATAAATGACCTATTAGTAATGTTTATATCTAGAGATTTACAGTTTATGTAAAGGTAACAGGGCAAAGGCTACCAACATGTGGCCCATGGGCCAAATGCGACCTGGTTGACAATAAGGTACGGCCCACTGGACTTAACTGCCTATATCCTCTTTATCCCTATAAATGTATTTTGTTTATGGCTAACAAGCTATTCTTTTCACCATTTCTGTATATATAAAAACATGAATGACTACATATATAAAGGAGAGGCTTATGAACTCTCAGCCATTCAGAAGAGTTGAGAAATCTCTCCTGATTGGCTGAGGCCTACTTCACTCAGTGCTCTTACTCCGAGACAATGCATTAGTCACCCTACATTACTCCCATCCTAAAGTCTTTACACTGGCCAAACATTTTCATGCATTTCTTATTATGTGGCCCACTTTATAAATAAATTGAATTCCCCTGAAATATTGTATATACCTACTATTTTTCCAGAAGTTGAGTTCTTCTGGGTGAGTTTTCCTGCAGGAGTTTAAAGCAGCTCTATATATATTTTGCATTGCTTCAAAATACAGAGGAACCAGGCCAACCTGGCAATAGGGTAGACCATATCAGTTCACATGTAACTTACCAGATTCTCAGAGAGGAATATTGTGAATCCTGGGGAGGGGCAATGGCAGCAGCAGAGGCTGAGGTGGTGTACCGCACCGGGTGCTGAGGTGAATGAGTGCCACAATGAAGTGCGTTTAGAGTGCCCGATGTATTGGAGCCCACAGCGGCATACTCCTTTGGTATTTTATGTGATAAGAGCATTAATATTAGAATTTTCTGATGTCTCCCTGCTAGAGAAATCAGTACTATTCATAATGCCATTTCTATTATTATTGCATCATGCACATGCTCCACATCTGTAAAAACCCTTCACCCGGTTGTTACCTCTTGGATATTACAATTCCTCACAGGTGGTGCTAACACAAACTTACGTCTAGGAGCACATGAAATGGTTGATGCTTAAAATCTCATCCTGTTTATTTTTGATCTCTTTGGCTGTATTTCTTCCTATAAAATGTAGTCTGGCCCGTAAAAATTGGCTATCTGATTACTAATTAATGAAAGGAAAAGTGAGCCACAAAAATATGTAATTAATACATGTTTTTTTTATTATTACAATTCTTTTGACCAATATAATTTTTTGCGTTTGTTTTTTCTTTCAACAATTCTTACAATGTTAAAAATATGTTTTTAGTTATGTCTTAGAGAGACATAGCAAACCATGTTCCATAGAAAGGAAGGGCCATAGCTTCATTGATTGTTTTCCCTTTGTATGTTTAGCATATCTAGAGAAAATAAATGCTCTTGGTTTGAAATGATTCATGTACCCATATGCAATTTGATTAATTACATTAGTCACCTTCACATCATCAAGAAGCTCTTTCAATTTCAAGCTAAATGATCTAGTTGAATTGCCACTTAGAGGAACATATGCCTCATTATCACTGATCAGTCGACTGGCTCTTATTTCACAGTCCTTCCTATATGGCATTATCACCCCATCTATTTATTTTTATAGCAATATTGTGTTTCTTTATTAAAACATATGCTTTCTTTACATATTGTTCCTTCATGCTTTACGTTATCACACTATTACTAATTTATTAACACAGGTGCTAGTGCTTTTATTGTGTGATTGACGTAACACCCTATTAAATATTTTACTATGTGCTGACAATCCAGGTGATGGTTTTAATTATTGATTGCATATGACTACTGTTGTTTTCGATGATATAATTATGGTTTACTATCAAATTATTGAAAAGGAAAGTAATATTTTTTTCTGGAAAAAAAAGTATATATACTCTCAGTTGTTTTGTAAGTATAAAATGTTTTTCAGCCTAACCATTCTTGAGTCTTGTGCTATGTTTTGTGCTCTCACATTTATGGTTTGGTCTAGCACTAGAGAGTTTATTGGTTCCAACTGCAGTATTCAACTACTTTCTGACTCTTTGCTCTGTGCCTGCTTTGTACACAACCCATAAATATCTTTAAAATTGGTACAATCCAGAGAACAAAGAGTCATACAATCCCATGCCTCTAAAGTATCCTTATTTACAAAAGACAGTCCCTTTTGTGCCCTAAATCCCTCTTTCATTTCTGGTGTCCCTATTTTCTAGGAGCCGAGAATTTGTGTATACGTTTGTCAAAAAGCCCCATGGCAATAAAGCTGCGTTTGTATATTAGTTCTTGTAAATAGAATGCATTATTCTTCTATAAAATGGTTTACCAAATTTCATACACATCTTTCATTTGGCCAGAACTTCACCAAATAAATGCAGCATCCACCTTCAGCCATTTCCTGAAATCAAAACTTCCCCTCTTTGCCAATTTTAAATGTTGGGCGGTATGCCTCACTCCCCACCCATACATGGTCATTGTAACAAAAGATTTAGTACAGAAGCTTTACTACAAAATGCCAACTTTTTTTTATAAACATAGTCTAAAGAAATGAAATAAAGTGCTATATTTGGATACTTTTGAATGGCAATTATGGTGATTTATAGAGTCAGTTGTCTTAACTTGGGCCTGTTTGCAAAGTTATTAATTTTCTTCAAGTGAACTAATTTTTCAGTTGATTATTTCAATGCATGCGCAACTCGGGGCTAACAACCTTTAGTGAACTATCCCCTATGTCCACGATGTCCAACTGTGGGCCACAGCAGTGGTGTATCTTGGTTTTGTGCTGCCCTAGGCAGACAAATTTTGGGCACCCCCCCTATCCATGATGCACACCCACGACATGACCCATAACCCACGTTGCACACTAAGGACATGCCCCATCACCCCATTTGCATGCCTCTATCACCCCATTACATACACATTTCCAATATTATTTGCCCATAATATTCCCCAGCTAATTTGCCCAATAATATGCCAGTATCATTTGCCATTAATATCAGTATCATTTGCCAATTTGCCTAATAATATGCAAGTATTATTTGCCATTAATAAGTCACAGCCAATTTCCCCAGTAATATGCCAGTATTTGCCATTTAATCAGCCCCTGCCAATTTGCCCAATATTATGCCAGTATAATTTGCCATTAATATTCCCCAGCCAATTTGCTCAATAATATGCCAGTGTTATTCTGCCATTTACCGGTAATATGCCCCAGCCAATTTGCCCAATAATATGCCAGTGTTATTTACCATTTAATATGCCCCTGCTAATTTTCCCAATAATATGCCAGTGTTATTTGCCATGTTATATCCCGCAGCCAATTTGCCCAATAATATGCCAGTGTTATTTGCCATTTAATATGTCCCTGACAATTTGCCCAACAATATGCCCGTGTTATTTGCCATTTAATATGCCCCTGCTAATTTGCCCAACAATATGCCAGTGTTATTTGCCATTTAATGTGCCCCTGCTAATTTGCACAATAATATGCCAGTGTTATTTGCCATTTAATATGCCCCTGCCAATTTGCCCAATAATATGTTAGTGTTATTTGCCATTAATAAGCCCCAGCCAATTTGCCCAATAATATGCCAGTGTTATTTACCATTTAATATGCCCCTGCTAATTTTCCCAATAATATGCCAGTGTTATTTTCCATGTTATATCCCGCAGCCAATTTGCCCAATAATATGCCAGTGTTATTTGCCATTTAATATGTCCCTGACAATTTGCCCAACAATATGCCCGTGTTATTTGCCATTTAATATGCCCCTGCTAATTTGCCCAATAATATGCCAGTGTTATTTGCCATTTTATATCCTGCAGCCAATTTGCCCAATAATATGCCAGTGTTATTTGCCATTTAATGTGCCCCTGCTAATTTGCCCAATAATATGCCAGTGTTATTTGCCATTTAATATGCCCCTGCCAATTTGCCCAATAATATGCCAGTGTTTTTTGCCATTTAATATGCCCCTGCTAATTTTCCCAATAATATGCCAGTGTTATTTGCCATGTTATATCCCGCAGCCAATTTGCCCAATAATATGCCAGTGTTATTTGCCATTTAATATTCCCCTGACAATTTGCCCAACAATATGCCAGTGTTATTTGCCATTTAATATGCCCCTGCTAATTTGCCCAATAATATGCCAGTGTTATTTGCCATTTTATACCCCGCAGCCAATTTGCCCAATAATATGCCAGTGTTATTTGCCATTTAATGTGCCCCTGCTAATTTGCCCAATAATATGCCAGTGTTATTTGCCATTTAATATGCCCCTGACAATTTGCCCAATAATGTCAGTGTTATTTGACATTTAATATGCCCCTGCTTATTTACCCAATAATATGCCAGTGTTATTTTCCATTTAATATGCCCCTGCCAATTTGCCCAATAATGTGCCAGTGTTATTTGCCATTTAATATACCCCTGACAATTTGCCCAATAAGATGCCAGTGTTATTTGCCATTTAATGTGCCCCTGACAATTTGCCCAATAATATGCCAGTGTTATTTGCCATTTAATGTGCCCCTGCTAATTTGCCCAACAATATGCCAGTGTGATTTGCCATTTAATGTGCCCAGCTAATTTGCCCAATAATATGCCAGTGTTATTTGCCATTTAATGTGCCCCTGCTAATTTGCCCAACAATATGCCAGTGTGATTTGCCATTTAATGTGCCCAGCTAATTTGCCCAATAATATGCCAGTGTTATTTGCCATTTAATGTGCCCAGCCAATTTGCCCAATAATATGCCAGTGTTATTTGCCATGTAATATGCCCATGCCAATTTGCCGAACAATATGCCCGTGTTATTTGCCATTTAATATGCCCCTGCCAATTTGCCCAATAATATGCCAGTGTTATTTGCCATTTAATGTGCCCCTGCTAATTTGCCCAACAATATGCCAGTGTTATTTGCCATTTAATGTGCCCCTGCTAATTTGCACAATAATATGCCAGTGTTATTTGCCATTTAATATGCCCCTGCCAATTTCACAATAATATGCCAGTGTTATTTGCCATTTAAAATGCCCTTGCTAATTTGCCCAATAATATGCCAGTGTTATTTGCCATTTAATATGCCCCTGCCAATTTGCCCAATAATATACCAGTGTTATTTGCCATTTAATATGCCCCTGCCAATTTGCCCAATAATATGCCAGTGTTATTTGCCATTTAATGTGCCCCTGACAATTTGCCCAATAATATGCCAGTGTTATTTGCCATTTAATGTGCCCCTGCTAATTTGCCCAATAATATGCCAGTGTTATTTGCCATTTAATGTGCCCCTGCTAATTTGCCCAATAATATGCCAGTGTGATTTGCCATTTAATATGCCCCTGCCAATTTGCCCAATAATATGCCAGTGTTATTTTCCATTTACCGTATTTGCTCGATTATAAGACGAGGATTTTTTCAGAGCAAATGCTCTGAAAAATCCCTCTCGTCTTATAATCGAGGTCGTCTTATAATCTGTCCTCAAATTGAGGTCAGACTACAAGACAGCGATCCAGGTCCCCAGCAGAGCTGCAGGGGACCTGAATCCCCCTCTCTAACAGCAGTGGATGTCTGCACGATGAGTGCAGACTCCCCTGCTTCCGCCCGGCATGACCGCCGGGGCTTCTATGAAGAAGCCGGGTACTTCCGCTTTCGTCACAGAAGTCCCGGCGATCATTCCGGGCGGCAGCAGGGGAGGTCTGTGCTCATCGCGCAGACCTCCTCTGCTGCCCCGCTAGACACCAGGGAAAAGCGGGCAGCCGGGGGATGTCTGCACGATACGTGCAGACATCCTCCATGCTGCCCGACACGGCAGTCTATTATGACGGACCAGCTGTCCTTCATAATAGACTGCCGTGTCGGGCAGCATGGAGGATGTCTGCACGTATCGTGCAGACATCCCCCGGCTGCCCCCACTAGCCACCAGGGATCGAGGTAAGGGGGAGGGTGGGGACAGAGACAAGGGGAGGGGGGACAGAGACAAGGGGAGGGAGGGGGGAAGAGACAGAGCAACAAGGGGAGGGGGGGGACAGAGCAGGAAGGGGGGAAGAGACAGAGGGAGGGGGGACAGAGCAACAAAGGGAGGGAGGGGGGCAGAGAGAAACATGTGGGGGGGAAGAGAAAGGCGAGTTGGGAGTCAAAGGGAGGGGGAGTGAGACAAAGCTGGGGGCAAGGGAAAGAGAGAGGCAGCATTGGCACATAAAAGGAAATAAACACAAGAAATGCATTTTTTTAATATAATATTTTATTAAAAAAGCAATTTACATGTGAATATATACAAGTTTAACTTTTTTCCTATAAGGTAGTCTTATATTCAGGCTTTTAGTTTTTTTCCTAAAGGAATATCCAAAGTTTGGGGGGTTGTCTTATAATCAGGGTCGTCTTATAATCGAGCAAATACGGTAATATGCCCCTGCTAATTTGCCCAATAATATGCCAGTGTGATTTGCCATTTAATGTGCCCAGCTAATTTGCCCAGTAATATGCCAGTGTGATTTGCCATTTAATAAGCCCCTGCTAATTTGGCCAAATCTCCCCATTTCCCCAGCACGTACCTTTCCCTGGTGGCTAGTTGCAGGCAGCATGGAGTCCTCCATGCTGCCTGTTCGGCTCCCCGGCGGTTGTGCCGACAGGTCACGTGACCCGGCATGCATATGATGTCATCGCGCCCGTCACGTGACTGTCGGCACTTCCGTGTGTCACACTGCACGGGGAGCCGAACAGGCAGCACAGAGGTTTCTCTGTGCTGTCTGTTCGGCTCCCCATGCAGCCTGGCAGGCAGAGCGATGGTGAGGGGGGATCTTCTGATCCCCTCTCACCTCCGTCTCTGCCTGCAAGCGCGGTCTTTTTTTTTTTTTTAAAGGGGCGGATTTTTTCTTTTTTTCTTTTTTACATTTTTTTTTTCAGTGCTGGGGAGCGCTGCCGCCCCTCAAAATTTGCCGCCCTAGGCATCCGCCTAGGATGCCTCACGGTAAATACAGCACTGGTCCACAGACTATAACTACCATAATGCTTTACTATTAAGAAAAATATTGTGTTATTTAATAGAGCCATTTCTAATTTTCTCAATACTTCAGGATCTCTTTCTATTATTCCATTAATGGTTAAATGTATTTCTTGAAGATGCCAGTTAGTAATTTATAATAACTTGCTATGCTCAAATTGAGTTGTGACCTAAAAGCAAATATAATACTGCTTTCTAGTTATCAGATCAAATGAAAACCTGAGCTATTAGTGGCCCCAGCCTGCATTGCTGGACAATTGCAAATGCCACATTTGCTTCTTGTAAGGCTTCTAGGGAGATAAGAGAGTTCAAGAAGCGTTCTGAACTCTCAGTGATATGGAACAGTATCAATATGTATTTTTACCTCATGGGAATTAATATAGAAAATATAAATCTCTTAACAGGAAAAGAAAATTACCTACTATTTCCAGAGAGACACAATAATAGTAATTGTGTCTCTATACAAAGAAAAACTAATTGCAGAGGTCATGATTTATAGCACCAGTGAAAGTTCAGATGATCTATATTCTGCTATAATTGGAAGACACCAGCCCCATGTGTAATGTAAAAACATATAACAAGACTTGAGATTCGAGAATGGAAGTTTTGTTGCTGATTAGTTAAAACAATTTTTTAATTAGTTACTTCAGGTGCAGCTTCCTCAGGTCCTCGAGGACGCCCACACTTCATTGTTTCCTCCATGCCTGCTACTCTGGTGGTCCTGCGTGTCAGCTCCCTGGGCTCCAACATGGTGGACAGAACAATGCACATGCACATTCCTATTTTTTAGCGGAGTATTTTTGACTTGCCCCAGTCCTGGTCTGCCTTTTGACTTTGTCTCTCGTCCAGTCTTTACAGTTTGGTTTCCTGTTGTGGTCCAATTAGCATTCCACCTTGTTCCTGATTACACGTGATGCTGCACAAATCCTCAGCAGTTGTTATCTTGGGCTCAACCTTTGGATACAAGGCTTTTGGGGTGAATACCAGCATTCTGGTTATGGGTACTTGGGTGTTCTGCTTCCTGGTACTTAATGACCTACTCTGCAGCATGGGTTCTACTCTCCCTGGCCTCCAGCATTACATAAATATTGTTGATGTATTATTACAATTACAAGTTACATATTTTGGTATATGTGTGTGTATATATTTACACACACTTATATATATATATATATATATTATATATATATATAAATATATTTACATATCTTTATATTGGATCAGTTGCACTTTGCTGACTTTAATCGAATAAAAAACCTTGGTGCTTTTGGCTCAATTCATAGAAATTCCAAAGATGAGCACTCACAAGATTTGTTGAAAAATATTGTAGTTTATTTGTAGGAATATACAATCAATGTTTCAGTCTGTATTCAGGTCCTGAAGAACGTCTTGAATACAGACTGAAATATTGATTGTTTGTTCCTACAAATAAACTGCAATATTTTTTTTTCAACAAATCCTGTGAGTGCTCAACTTTGGAATATCTATCCATCTATCTATCTATCTGTCTGTCTGTCTGTCTGTCTGTCTATCCAACTATCTATCTATCTATCTATCTATCTATCTATCTATCTATCTATCTATGTATTTATATATATATAGATATATTCAGTTGTCAATGTAACAAATACCTCATAGCAACTTTCTTGAAAGGAGAAAATCCATGGGTGGAATGTTTCTACATAACAATATCATCAATATATATTAAAAAAAGCTTTTCACTTAAGTGGGTCAACTAATTTCCTATTAAAGAAACCCTAAAATTATTTGTTATTAAGGCAGAATGTTACTGTGCAGCTTTCAAAAGCTATTCATACAAAAGACTTAGGGGCTATCATATCATTGAGCATCACTCGTTAACAGCAGGAAGAGATCGTCGGAGGACTGGATCTCTCTGTCATCGATATGTGCCTTCTCTATTTTTGCTCCACATAGCCAATAGTAGGGGATGGCATGAACATCTCTAGCAGAACTGATGCTGTGCTGTGCATCATATATATATAGTATGTCTAAGATTCACAAACATAGTACTTGTCCACCAGGAAAGTCAATACTATGGGTCAAAGGCAGTTTCTTAGAACCATTTATAGCTCAGTGCCTTGGTCATGTATTCATCAGTTCTCACTGTAGATACATGTTGAAGGCTACACCACATGAGACAATTAACAACCTAATATTACCCAATCAGAATACTATTTTGGATTCTGTGGATGTGAGAAGCTTTTATACCGTGTGACCAAGAGGTATGAAAGCTATTCAGCAAGTGTTAATCACATTGGTGGAATATCAAGGACCGCCAACTGAATGTTGGTTCTTTTGGAGTTAACATTTACTGTAGCTCCATCTTGAAATGCTGTATGGATGGCCTATCTGAGTAAGTCTTTCCAATGTAAACAAGTCCACATGAACACAAAATCTTATATTGAACTTATATTTAATTTGTTTGTGAGGATGGAAGAATTTTGTTACATGCGTCCATGCATAACTTAGGCAACGAAAATACCTCCCCAGTGTATCAATATTGGTTCACCTCATAGGCATCCACCGGGTCAGTTTAACAGTTTTAACAGAATTAACAACCTGAGAAAATGTCTTTAGAGAGGCGTCTTAATTAGTCAAATTAGGATCAAAACTACTCCTTAATCTTAATGGAGTCAAAAGTCTTTGAGCAGACTTTTCAAAATGTTCCATCAATCTTAAACTATGGTAACATCTGAACTTGTCAATTACTTTGCTCAACATTATTTGGTGCATTGGTTGGTACAAAAGTCAGTCCCTTGGATACCAGTTTTTTTCTACTGGTGTCAGACTCCAGTCAGATAAATAAAAAATGGGAATTATAGCTGTTTTATCAGAGGTTTGATTATATATATATATATGCAATCAACATACTGTGTTTCCATCACCCTATTACTCAATAATAAGCCTGGTTCAACATGCCCCTTTAGTAATTTCCATGTTTTAGACTACAAATGAAGGAGCATGTTTCATTTTATTTACATATGCAGTATTACATTTGTGAGCAACAGTAAAACATTTACACAAGAAAACAATTCATTTATTATTCAGCTAATGTGTTTTTTTTATTTTTAATTATTTGTAAGGCTGTGTAGTGTTGACAGCTAAACAAAGACCAACGTGGCCTGGAAAGTGTAATGCGGCAAAAATTAAAGAACAGCAGGAACTTCTGTTCACACTTTTAATTACCAGCAGTCACTTCTACAAAAGGTGAGTTAACAAATAACTGCCACAAGACAGAGCCTTAACTGGCTGTTAATTGTTTAAGCCAGTACGCTATTGTTAAATTTGCTCATTTTAAAAGGCTTACTGATGCAGTTAGCACTAGCAGAACAAATTACCCAGTGGGTGACAGAAAGGGAAATGCCATTACATGTTTTATTTACTATACATGGATTTGATTGTAATAACGGTTGCTGTCTGTGCTCCTGAAATACTGCATAGTTAGCGTGAGTAATTCTTAAATAATATTTGATCTTGAAGATCAATGACTTCATGAGAGCAAGCGGAATAACTTGGGAAGTTCAATTGGAACTAGACAATTGCAATATGTGTCGTTGCACAACACTATATATGTTTATAATTATATTATTGTGTCGTATAACAACATCAGTGTTGTGCTGCACATTTTAAGTACTAATGCCTATCACTATATTTCCATAATTTAACTTACAATATGTTGTTTTAAGGCAAGTATGTACAAGTTACAGTACTTATTCATTAGATGTTATGTATACTTTAAAGGTTAAGAATTACTGTAGCTTTGTCCTCACAAGATATAACCCCCATGCATTAAAAATTGGAATATTTTAAAACAAACATAAAAAAACCCTAAAAAAAACCCCTCCAACAAAATATATTACAAGGTAGTTGTTGGCATGGAGGCCCGCTCACATAATTAGATGTTAGTTGTTCATTATAATTTGAAATATATATTATAACTCATAATTCTGTTAGTCTGACAGGTTTCTGCAATAAACAGGAAGTAACTTGTATCAGTAGAGTTATGTTGAGCAAATGTGGCAAGCTGACATTCTTGGCACATCAGGGCAAAATAACCTTCATACTGCTTTCTAGCAGTGCATATTTAACAATGGTAAAACATGCCAAATTAATTTCAGTGTTAAAAAGTCTATTATAAAGTACACTCTCAAATACGTACATAATATTTTTTCTGTTTTTAGAAATACATATGGATGTCACATTTCAACACTGCAAAAAATGCAGTATTTTCCTCAACACTTCCTATCACCTGAAAACTATATATGTACAGCGGTGTGGCAACAGTCCAGCCTATCTCTACAAGCCCTTTTTTTGTTACACAGCTAACCATCCCCCACCCCCTTCATTCCAGTCACTTGGGATAGAGACATGCTGTGTCCAAACTAATGGCAACACTTTCTCAGAGAGGAGAATAAAAACTATTGCAGAGGAAGTCTCCGGGCTGGGTATCTTGGGTGAACATCTGTCTTTATGGGTTGATAATTTTTTGCACTGTCTTGTTGTTGAGTCCCCTGGTTACCTACAGTGGTGGGATTAAAAAAAAAATAGTAACCAGCTCCGACTTTCAAGCATGATGCAATTTGTTTTTCTCTAAGTCAAACAAATAAAAATAAAAATTACTTTCTACTTTTTTCTACAATTTATATCATGTGGGTTATTTAAAGTGAATTTCAAATTTAAGGCCAATTAGACAAGCTGGAAGAATTATCTAAGCAAGCTATGCTTTCTGTTTGGATACTCTGGTCTTAAATTTCAAATTCCTGTTCACTAAAGAGACACACATACATACACAGTCACACACACTTACACGCATAGACACTCCCACTTAGACACAAACACACACTGTCCCATTTACACACACACAGTCACACTTACACAGTCACAATCACAAAGTTTACTTTATAAAAATTATTTTTACTGTTATGTGGGCTTCATGCTGTCCCATGGTACTGTTTACCCACCCTCTGACCTTAGTGTATGATGTCACATGCAGGGTCAAGGAGGGAGGGATTATGCAGAGTCGTGGAAACCAATGCCCATGGTCTAAAACAGACTATTGACCCTGGGCAGCCAGTAGGACCCCTATAACGAGTGACACCTGGGGCGGACCCCCCCTTAGTCTGCCACTGGTCTATGCAGGGCCATCAGAAATCTCAGGGCCCCTTACTGAAAACAAATCTCCCCCCTCTCTGGATAGTTTATTCATTAATATGCCACTTATAATTAGCTCCTTAATATGCCACTGATAATTAGATGTTTCATATACCACTGTGAAAATTGGCTCCTTAATATGCCCCTGATAATTAGCTCCTTAATATGCCCCTGATAATTAGATGCTTAATATGCCCCTGATAATGTGCTGCTTCAGTTTTGTTCATCAGTTGCGATGTTTTGACAATTTGATTATAATTTGGAAACAGAGTGAAGACAAAGACCATTATTTTGTGGATTACTTTAATGATAACAGATTGAATCTGAAATGTACCTTTTCTATCAGTAATCAGAAAGTAAACTAGTTGGATCTGACCTTTTGAGTAAATTTACTTATAAACAATATTGACACTCTTACATATACAAAGCCCAATGCTGGCAATACTTTGCTTCATGCTCTTGTGGAAAGGTATCCCCAAAGGACAGTTTATTCATTTAAGATAAAATTGTACCTCAGAACAGACTTACCAACTGCAGGCCCAGGGTTTGATGGAGCGTATTGTAGAGATGGGTTATGACAGACACGTGTTAGAAAAACAAGCTGTAGCACATATCACAAAATCACTTTTCTCCAATTCCAGACCTCTCATGATAGGATCATGCAATAGCAACTGCTGTCTATCAGACCTCACATTGTCCTTTTCCTCAGTGGCTGCAATCTTGCATACCTTAGACATAGAGGATGGTGGTTTCTCAACCTCTCTGTCTGAGCCCGTCTCCAAAGCATCACTATGCTCTGAAAGTTCTGCAAATGAATTAAGGAGAGCCACACACTGTGTGACATGCCTTTTATCTTTTAAATGTGTAAAAATATGTACAACATATAGAAAATGAGCTATATTTCTTTCAAGTTAGCTAATAATATCTGATTTTTGCAGTTCATCTACTGTTCTCCTATGCACACCACAGTTAACTTTTTAGTTAGCAGACGCTCATATATTTGTATTCGCTGTTGTTAATTTGCTAGATTTTACAAATATAACTTTAGAAATATAGGGGGTATGTATAAAAACTCCCACACTGAAAAGTGGCCAGAGTTTTATTTAAAAAAAAAATGTAATCACTGTTTGTTATGTATAACGGCGATTGCGCTTTTTCATAACTACCAACACTTTGCAGTGCAGGAAAGGGACCTCTGTCAAACTGTGTTTGGCGGAGGTTCCCCAACACAAATCAGGCACTTTTTTTATACATAAGCTGTACTGGTGCAACAAGCACCGGCACAACTTAAATCTACGCATTCGGCATAGATAACGCACTCTTGTGAGTCTGCATTATACATTGGCGCACATGCTGATAGTGCCAGTATTTGGTGCAATCTGTGTGTGCGCCATATTTATTCAAGTCCCCCATTAATTTTTAAACCTCTTTACTTATAAACATATTCTTATGTGTTCTCTTTATTAAATATTTTCTGTTTTTATATATCCTTGGACCCCAAAATCAAGGGTCAAGTGTCACTTCTATCTATATCTTGCTTGTTTCCTTCTCCATCCAAACATAACTAAGGCATGCACTAAAAGCCTGATCGAACAGAGCAAACCTAAAAAAACATAACATTAAAAATGATTTGAAATTAAAAAGTGCCAGCTCTGAAAACACTGTAGAAATAAATGCAGAAAATAAGCCCTAACTGCCTAATTAACAATTAGAATGAAAACATGTGAAAAATACGTGACTTTATTATAAACTATTTCTGATTTTTTTTCCAGAATCCACCATTATCAAAAGCATCCCATTACAACTGAATCATAATCCTACTTTCAGCATTCACACTGCAATTACCTGTCTCAAATAGAAAAGGCATATTATAAAACAAAAGATATAAAAAGTGCAAAAAGACAATGCAGTATTAATGGCACCATAATGTCAAATACTACAGATGAAAGGGACCTTAGAGTCATTATTTCAGCAGACTTAAAAGCAGGAAATCAGTGTAACAAAGCAACCAAGAGAGCCAGCGGGATGCCAGAATGAAAGGGAAAAGTACCAGATGCAGGGAGAATGGAGAGGATGCTATTTTATAAATCACCTTTAGTAATATATCATGATGTGAAGATCACATATGAATAAACGCCTTCTACAAACTGAAGGAAGATATCATTTTTAGTATCATTTCTTGTGCCTGTTTCAAAGAAATAAAAAAATTACCCAAAAACTTGGATGAGACAAGAGGATGATTGGTGGAAATAAATATTTTATAAGGCTTTTAAAAAGTTGAAAGGACACATGCTTAGTTTTACAAGAGTGGATTTGTGGAACTGTTTCAGCTATAACATAACAAGGAAAATAAATGATAATGACATGATCATAAACATGTTCTAATTTTGAAATGGTTACATTTAAGGGTCTAATCAATAGAGACCGATGGGGCCAAATTCTGAAATGATCCAACATTAGGCTACTAAATAAAGCCTTTTTCAACACAACTGCTGCAATTTCCACCAATCGTGGGCCTGTTTGAGGCCATATCCGGTTCAGAGAAATATAATACAGCATATATACATTTGAAAGGTACAGGGAAAACATGAAAGAACAATATGAGAAGAAATACAAGTTGAGTATTCCTTATCCAAAAATAAGTTTTCCAAAATGATCCGTTTCTTTTCGTATTTTCCCACAAGTTGCAAATCACATACACCTATCGAAATGCAAGTGCACAACAGTTTATTCAGTGTCCAGCCTTAGTGACAAGACATTTTCACCTTGACTTTCCCTTGGTGACAATGGCTGTTTTGACATTTCTGGGGTGTTTGTGTTTAGCTGCAATTTTTCTCTCTCTCACATACTGTACCCATACAAATTATATGTTGTTTTTATCGTCATAAGAAGGGCTTTCATTAGATACCATTATGTTCATCATATCTTATCATTTAATACAAAACAAAATCATAAATTAAAACAAAAACAAAAAACACTTTTTCTAACTTTGACTTAAAATATAATTTAGACAAATACAATCATTAAAAAAGACCCCATCTAAATAGTTTCTAAATGTTGTCCCGAGTTCAGAGATATGCATGTTTCCATATTTTTCGGTATTTTTTTGCAAGTTATGGGGCAAAAACCAAAAATAGTGTTTTTTGTTTTTTTCCTATATTGAACTTTTGACCCCAATCCGAACCCAAAATTTAACCCTAACACAAAATTTAACCCCAACTCTAACCCTGCATGCTGCTCCGTCAATATGGCTCCCATGATTGCTCCGTGGGTCGATCGTGGGTGCCCCAGAAAATAAAATTTGGTGCTGGCTATTGCCTCGACATCGAGGCAATAGACCAGAACCATTAAAGCAGTTTTCGCGATCGTTGATCGAGAAAAAGGCTTGATTCCCCTCAGGACGTACCAACGAGCAATTTACAGTGTTATGGGCTCACTATGGAGAGCAGGGTCAAGATATTCAGATGGGCCTCTCCATGCATTTCGCTGGGTGTTCACTCCCAGCTTCCTCAGGAGAAGTGGTTATGATCCTCTGGTATTGTTTCCCTCCTTTGTTGTTGACAAAATAACTTACTTGCAGCAATCGTCTGGCACCCAGTGGAAGTTACGCATGTGTTCCAGCATGAAAGTACTTCCAGTGAGTGTAAACGCCAAATGTTGTACCTTATTTGCATTCTTTTACAGCATGACATACTGCAGCTTTCAATTTCGCCACTGTAAAATCATTTAAGCAATGATTGTATTTGCCATACCTTGAATATTCTAATGACAAGACTACCAAGAGTTTTCTTACCCTTGTTGAGAAATCATCTTGTAAAGCACAAACAAGAAATTACTGTATAATACTAGAATGTGACTGTGCCAGGCCAAGAAAAACAGACCACACTTGTAAGATTCAAAGAAGGTGTTAAGATACAGAAAAGGTAGTAGAGAGGACAGGTCGGGTAGGCCAATAATGAATAATCCTGCTGCTAGATGCTTTGATGGGGAAGTTGCAATAAATTCCCCAGACCACATTCATTCTAAATGGTGCAAAATGATTGAAATCAAACCACCATTTGCAATCCACCTCAATTCAGGATTGTATGTGTGAATATTGTAAAACCTACAGGTATACAATATAACACATAAGAAAGATAAAACAAGGCACTCGCCTAGGGCGGCACTTGTCTCTGGTACCACCTTGCCAGAGGGTGTTAAAGCACACTTCTGGTACTTCAAAAATGTTGCTCCCTCCCCCACCGTTCAGCAAGGTTTAGCTCCTTCCAATTAATTGGGGGTGATGGGGGCATGTAATAGGAGTGATGGGGCATTTAGTGTGTATACAATGTGGGTGATGGGGCATGTAATGGGGTGATTGGACATTTAATGTGTGTGCATTGTGAATGATGGGGCATTTAATGGGATGATGAGGCATGTCGTGGGTGTGCAATGTGGGTGATGGGGCATGTCGTAGGTGTGCAACGTGGGTGGTGGGGGGGGGGGGTTGCTGGAATTTTGTCTGCCTGGGCAGCACAAAACCAAGATACACCACTGCTTCTAGTAGGTTGCTTTGCAGATCACCATTACTACGAACATTATATTTTACATGCTGTCACATTATTCATTTTCTCATGTTAATTTGTTTTTTAAAGTACGAGAGCTGGTTCAGTACAAGGACAATAAGTACTCTTGAACCACTAAGAACTAGATAAAATTAATAAAATGTTTGAGAATGATGGCTTGTATGGTATTAGCATTTTTATTTTTCTGAATATATTATTGATTTTGCTAATACTGAGCATGTTATTGATTTTGCTAGAGTAACCAATATTTAAAGACTTTATTTAATGTCTTCCTTGTTTAATGGTATTCTCTACAAATTTAATGATTATGTTTTTTTTAATGCTCGTTAGGTTCATTGAATTAATCTTTTGTACCAAATCCTTGTAATACTCTGTTGCTTTTATGTAAAGTATCTGAGCAAAATAATGTCAGGTTCTGCCTGCTTTTCAAAGGAACAATTGCATCTCTAGGTTTGCAGTATTATTTTATAGGATGTGAATCACGTGCACATTATAATCTCTCTTTTATGATGACTTCCACAAAATGTGTGAATGTTTTATAGACCGCTATAATAGAGCTATATGGATATCTTGCCAACTTTTGTGAAATAAAATTAAAGCAATAAACTAGAAGATGCACTCATCTGGCTTTAATTATATGCCTGTGTATGGAATCTCACCAGAATCCACAAATTTCAGCAGCCCAAATCAGCAATTTTAAAATAGGTACTAATCCCAAGGTGAGGGATGTGTATTTTGGAGCATAGAAAAGAAAATTAAACTCATTTCTCATTTAACTGATTTCCTCTAGTACTTCAATTATTTATATGCACGGCAGATTTTGTTATTTCCCCCCTCTTAAAAGCAATACAGTGGCATTAATAAGCCGATTAATAAATATGCCTTTTGTTCCTGTCAGAGCGCTACTACTATTGTGTCATATTTTTTTTCCCAGTGCTCTTGGTTATTGGATTTCACTTTAGTAGTAAGCAAATATAAGTAAGAAAAATTATCTTTGAATTACCTTAGGATTCATAGGATTATTAGAATATTCTGAGGTCCAGATTAGAATCTGAATTTGTAATACTGTGCTTTGCCTATTAAATGGTCATACATTTACTGTCTGATCACTGAAATCTCTGAGGAAGCTCTTGGTGCCCTAATCATACTGTTTCTCTGCTTATAGGACAACTATACATTTTTTCACGTGTGCTTCTAATATATAAGTGAAAATGTAGCTGTCCCTAGTATGAGGATAAAGTGGCATGTACATTTGATAGTACATGCCTGATTATCCTCTGGCAGAGGAGCATGGAAAAAGTAGTCCTGCAACATCTGGAGGACCACAAGTTGCCTACTCCTGCACTGTCTTTTTTAATATTTTATCTAATCATTTATTTCTGAAAGTAAGAACAAAAATCTAACAACCTTAATTTATTCTGCCTCATTTCAGATGCTATTTGTGTGTGTGTGTGTGTGTGTGTGTGTATTTTTATATAGATGTAATATCACATAATAAAATCCCCCATTACTGCATATTTAAATTAAATCAATTAGGGTAAAATATCTATTTAGTACTTGCTTTCGCATATTTCTAATATTTTTTTTTCTACCATTGCACTTTCAGATGATGTTATCTGGACTATTAAGTTTTTAGCACGCCATCATTTCCCAACTAAGACTCCTGAGGCTAGCTAAAGCCATTAGAAGTATGTTACAGCGATAGAACCTAATGACATCCTCCTGAGCATGTCCAATATTTATCCAAATTACCCTGGCATTATTGTTTTATTTCCATTTCTTTCTACTGAGCTAGCATTTTTTAGTCGAAGAACATACATGTCTGTTTATTGTTATATATGTGCATACAACTTTATTTTGTTACTGTTGGGAGCTCAGAGTGTTCAGAAAAATGATTGTGTCTAAGACTAGAAAGTTATATGAATTTTAAAGGCCATTTGTAGCTTCGACCATAAAATGGTAGGAATTTGATTGTAAATAAATCACCACTGTCCTAGCAGATTGCTATTCTCCTTCTCTGTCACAGAATTCCCTCCTTTCAAGCTTCCTTTCTGCATAAGTTACATTTATGAACTTCTTTTAGTACTAAGCTTTCATCATCTCTAAGCCACTCATCAATCCCACCTTTTCCCCTTGATATTTTTTATGCTGACACTTTCTATATTTCCACCTATCTGCAAATATATTCCCGCATATTTCTGGAGCACAATAATACATTCTTGTCGTTTATAAAACAAGATTACATGAAAGTAACAATACTTCAATTCACAATTTTTCTTTAAAAAAAAAAGAAATAGTTGACCGTACAATTCATCGCATTAATACTAGAACTAGTTAACAACAGTTCCATTAGGTGGGTGGAATCTAAAGAGATACCATTATCCATACTTGCCAATTTTGTTGTTGGACAGAAAGGGGCAGAGCCTAAAGGGGTGGAGTTATGTGTTGCTGCTTGATGTCACATGACATTGCGTGACCTTCGGCATTGATGTCATGGGGCTCGCTTCCATCAGACACATTTCTGTTCAAATGAGCGGAAACTCTGTGAAAGCCGGAAGTACTAAAGACCTCCTCATTCCTGTGTTCACAAAAACCTTCATATTAAGAACTGTGCAAAGTACTTACCTTGATTCTGTGTGAGGATTTCTTACTACTTTGAGTTCTGAAGGAGCACTCTGATGGGTGTTGCCGCCATTGTTAGGAGAGGATATTATTATTATTATTTTCACCAGTGATGTGGTTTTTTTTCCAGTTATTCTTTGGCTACAACACTGCAAACACCAAGTTTGCTCCTTGGATAATAATTGCTTCACTTTAGGACTATCTTGTCCCCATCATCCTAATCTTTATATTCCTCCTTTCTTCATTCATCCTCTATTTTGTCATTTAAAGATCAAGAAACAAAAGAATAATAATCCTTGTTTGATTCTGAAGTGCCAATAGAGCTCCAGGCTACCCGAAATTAATTTCTTTGTGATAACACTGTGTATGTCTGGTATATTTACAGAGTCTAAACACATTGCTGCCTGTGCATAGTGCAAATACACTGTACATCGATAGTATTAATGCCAGGATGGACCCATTTTAAAGGGGCAGGATCCAAAATTAATGCCCAGCAAATGTGGGACTGTTAGCAACAATGTCATCATCATGGATGCTTTTGCTTACAAATGTTATAAAACATACAACAACAACCTACCAAAATGTACTGTTAGGCCAACCATTTTCAAAGAGAGCTTGTGGCATGCAGTTCCCAGGTCATACTCATAGGTAAGCAAACAATGTGGCGCTCTGTTTCTTCCTCTTCCTCACTCTTCTCACCCCCATTCTCATGATGCTTCACCTGGAGGTGGAAACTCCTCGGCACTTAAGGACAACAAACCCCGTAAAAACAAGTTTCATCAACTTGTTTATCTAACTGATATTCTTTTATTTAGATGGAAACTTCTAAATTATAATATATAAGATATTTACCTTTTTTGAAGCTAACAGTCCCACCATGCACTTGCACATGCAATATGAACTTGCATCCTAGAAATATAATTCATTAGAGCTTTCATAATGTGACCAAAGATGGAAGCATGGCTCTATTCACTGCTTATACATGAAGACATAGGGTTTGTATGCAAGAAGTTTTTTTTTAATATATATAATTGTATCAAGGACTTGAAAAGGAGGACCTGCCTCAGTATATATAAAAGCTGTCCAAATATTGTTCATTCTACTGTTAATGCGGTTTTTATTTCTAGTGTTGATTTTCTTTATTACCTGATGTAGCTACTTATTTGATAATAACTAGCTACGAGCACTTGACTATTTTTGGCCATGCTTTTAGCTCTTGTCTATTGGTATCTTAACTTTGACATAATTTAGAAACCAACAGCACTTGGAGACTCAACCTTTGAAGGTCATAATTCAATGTCTCAAGATATCCAATAGGCTACTTCTTCACCAAGAGTGTAGTCCAGAGATAGACACCATCATTGCTTGTGGTGAATATTTACTTGGGTCTGTGGTGGAAAATGTAATGATGTAGTATGGAACTTAACAAACCTTGCCACAGCTACTGATGTCCTCGTACGGACACTTTGCCTATTTCTGGTCCAGTCCAAAATCTTGTTTTAGAAAACAGAATAGTCAGAGAAGTAGGAGGCGCACACTAGAAAAATTATTAGAGATACAATACCATAAAGTTACAAAAGTTTATTAGAGAAATCACTGTATAAAAATATAATCTATGTAATATATTACATCCACTAACTAATACAAATAGCACAAGCAAAAAAAGTGGTCTAGATACAGAAGCAAAAGGAAAAAAAGGAGGACAGGAGGGACACACTGTGCAAAAAAACGGAGGTCACCGACGTTTCGGCTGTAAAGCCTTTATCAAGGCACGGCAGATCTTATTTTTACCATACTACAAATAGTACCAAGAAGAAGCTTTACATTAAATTTAAACAATTTGTTGTAATTTCTGATGCTCTCAAATGCCACAAATTAGAGTTATTTCAGTGCCTCTGTAAAGTGATCTATTGATGCAAAAACAGGAAGACCCACCTGTTAGCTTTCATTATACTAAAAAATACCATTCACAGGGCCTTAAAATATTACTTTGCAGAAAGAGTAGATGGCATCTATAATATCCTTCAACTGGAAGTAGAAACATAGAAACATAGAAACATAGAATGTGTCGGCAGATAAGAACCATTCGGTCCATCTAGTCTGCCCAATTTTTTTTGAGTACTTTTATTAGTCCCCCGTTCCCGGTCTTATAGCTAGGATAGCCTTGTGTCTATCCCATGCATGCTTAAAATCCTTCACTGTGTTTACCTTTACCACTTCTGCTGGCAGGCTATTCCATACATCCACTACCCTCTCAGTAAAGTAATACTTCCTGATATTACTTTTAAATCGTTGCCCCTCTAATTTAAGACTATGTCCTCTAGTTGTGGTAGTTTTTCTTCTTTTAAATATACTCTCTTCCTTTACTGTGTTGATTCCCTTTATGTATTTAAATGTTTCTATCATATCCCCCCTGTTACGTCTTTCCTCCAAGCTATACATGTTAAGATGCTTTAACCTTTCCTGGTAAGTTTTATCCTTCAACCCATGAACCAGTTTAGTAGCCCTTCTCTAAACTCTCTCCAAAGTATCAATATCCTTCTGGAGATACGGTCTCCAGTACTGCGTACAATACTCCAAGTGAGGTCTCACCAGTGCTCTGTACAGTGGCATGAGCACTTCCCTCTTCCTACTGCTAATACCTCTCCCTATGCAACCAAGCATTCTGCTAGCATTTCCTGCTGCTCTATTGCATTGCCTACCTACCTTCAAGTCCTCTGAAATTATTACTCCTAAATCCCTTTCCTCAGATGTTGAGGTTAGGACTGTACCAAATAGTCTATAGTCTGCTTTTGGGTTTTTACGCCCAAGGTGCATAATCTTGCACTTGTTACATTAAATGTCAGTTGCCACTGCTCTGACCATTTTTCTAGTTTAGCTAAATCATTTGCCATTTGGCTTATCCCTCCATGAATATCAACCCTGCTGCAAATCTTTGTATCATCAGCTAAAAGACATACTTTGCCAACAAGATCTTCTGCAATATCGCTAATAAAAATATTAAAGAGAATGGGTCCAAGAACAGATCCCTGAGGTACCCCACTAGTAACAAGACCTTGCATCGAATATACCCCATTGACTACAACCCTCTGTTGCCTGTCACTCATCCATTGTCTAATCCATTCAACAATATTGAAATCCAAACTCAAAGATTTCAGTTTATTGATAAGCCTTCTATGTGCGACAGTGTCAAAAGCCTTACTGAAATCTAGGTAAGCAATGTCTACTGCACCACCCTGATCTATTATTTTAGTTACCCAATCAAAAAAATCAATAAGATTAGTTTGGCATGATCTCCCTGAAGTAAACCCATGCTGCCTCTGATCTTGAAATCCAAGCGACTTTAGATGTTCAACAATCCTATTCTTTAACAAGGTTTCCATTATTTTCCCCACTACTGAAGTAAGACTTACTGGTCTATAGTTGCCTGCCTCCTCCCTACTACCTTTCTTGTGAATGGGCACAACATTAGCTAATTTCCAATCTTCTGGAACTACTCCCGTTAACAATGATTGGTTAAATAAATCTGTTAACGGTTTTGCTAGTATACCACTAAGTTCTTTTAATAACTTTGGATGTATCCCATCAGGTCCCATCGATTTATTTGTCTTTACTTTAGACAGCTGAAGTAAAACCTCTTCCTCTGCAAACTTACATGCATCAAAAGACTCATAAGTCTTTTTCCCTAAATGAGGTCCCTTACCCTCATTTAAGGAAGTAGCAAGAGGTAAAGGAATTGACTGTGCATAGGGCTATAATAAAGCACTAAACAAATACATTTTGTTATGGCCAGACAAAACGGTCCCTGTCTGCCATTACAACCTATATTTTAATATTAACATTTTAAACACATTTCTCACAGTTTTTAATAATAATTATTTCTCTTCCAACTAGAATTGGTGAAATTGTAAATTTACATTTTCACTTATATTGCTATCAAATAACATACATTTAGAGTTGTTTCCTTTTATTTGTCATCCATTTCTTCTTTTTATGCAACAGTTAACTGATAACATATCAAAGAAATCCCAGCTTTATTCTGCCAATAAAGAATAATAGATCTGTGTCCATTTGCTGAGTGATGCTGTCTGTAGGATAACATTAGCCTGTTTAAAGCAAAGAGTCCTATTTGGTCATGTACAACATTATATCTCAAAATCAATTTCACTCTTACCTACGAGTGAGATTCTCTCACTTCTCTAGACATTCCAGGTTCTACATCATTTCAAATCCAGTAAGGTTTAATTTCTTGAAGACAGTTCCATAACATGTTACACATAGCATGACCAAAAATCTAATTCCCTTAGCTTCCCTTAAGTTACAGGTTCTATTTTCCCAGCCATTTTCTGAAAATCAAATCTTGCTAAATTATCTTTGGAGTAGAACCTGTTTTCTATATTTCTTGACTTATAGCAAACACTATATTCTTTTTATTTGTTATAATCCTTCCAAATAAACTTACATTTTCTCTTTATTGCATTTACTTCCTTATTACATACTTTTGTTTTAGTTGTTAAGGTTTCACACACAGTGAGGATTCAATATCATTATTTTTTCCCTATGATAATCCTATAAGGAGTTATCATATGGCTCTTAGGACAGAGTAAGCACCAACCTTTTTTTTAACTGTAGACGTTTACTGAATTTTATAAGGGACAAATTACTGATGTTCTATGAACCTTCTGGTGTCCTTGTACAGACACATCCTACTCATGGGCCATTTATTATTAATTCTTCTTTCCTAGGTTACCATTCACACTACATCAAAGCAACTTGTAATCAAAATGTTGCATAATTTACGATTAAACACAGCCTCAAGCACAGTAGGAGAAGTTTCCTATATTTATAGAGATTTTTCACTAAAAAGTGAAGTGTTGTAAACTGGCAATTGAGTTGCCAAAATCAGACATCAGCTGCTGAGGTGCTATAATAGATACATTGGAGACTTATTTACATATTTACATGGACATACATGCAAATAATATTACATTTGGCTAGTGCAATATTAATATTTTACTGAGAGATATAAATATTGAACCACTAATCTTTTGCTTGTTTGTTACCTGCTCTTCGAGATAAATAAGGTGAACACAGGATAAAAATTGTAATAAACAAAACCGGTATAGGTGGAATGGTTCAACATTTAATGGTAACTATGGCTGCAGCATTCTTGAAATCGATCAGAAGATACATTATAAGTAGCCATATAGGTTAGATTTATATCCCAGTGAGATACAACAACCATGGTGTCCTAAATAAAGTAAATAATGGAAAAAGGCATAGTCAATGAAACTTAAATTAGGTTGAATTTTGTCAGTATTCAGTTGAGCTTAATAAAAACGGGCAAAGCTAATTACAAGCCTACCTTCCTGTACCTTCATAGCTTTCCTAAACATGCTGTTTTGTAGGTGGATGGTGGTTTTACTTACTGGGGAATTCAGCCCTGGCAAAACATATGGGAGGTATCAATAATCTACTTTCTCAAATGCCTTCTCCTAATCACAGACCAGCCCTGTCAACATACTGCAGTGGGTCACTAAGCAAAATACATTTTAAATGCTCTGGTCTGAGTCTGTATAAAACTGATCAGAGTAGATAGCAGTGTTATGTTTGTATACTCTACTTCTAAATTACAGCTCATTTTATTATCCTTACTCATATAAGGGAAAAATATAATTTTATATTTTTTATTCAAATATGCCAGCATGTCTTGCCATATTACACATTTTACAGGCTATTGGTGATACAATATTTAATTCCATTAAAATTTATACACTGTAGCAGAACTCATTGGCTCCAGTTATTATCTACACATTAGAATATTTAAACCAGCCAGAGCAGTAACACTGAGCATCTGTGTCTATGTGTATCTGTTATTTTTAATGTTTATGTGTCTAATTTGTATTCCCTCTCAATGCCATGCTGTAGTCTGGTCTATGCTTTATTATATATCTAATTTACGAAGCAATGGCACTTCTTCAGAGGTTGCACTTTGAGAAATTTGGGGAAACACAAAATATACATTGGCTTATTGATATTAAATGTATCTACTGAAAAATATCAACCTGGTCTAAAATTTGGCTAGACTGTATTCCGCAAAATGTAGATTTAGTAACACAAGGAGTTGCTATGTAGTCAAAAGAGAAGAACAGGAGTAACCTTAATATAAATTAGCTTAAACAAGGAGCTGCAAAAGAATTGACAGCTGACAAAAAATAAAGATGTCAGTGTGTCAGAAAAAAGTATATATAATATAACGACACAGAATATAAAACATATAAATACTTTATTGGTAATGCTGACAAAAATGTAGAAATAACCACAACGTTTTATAAATACATGTAACACAAACAAGACAAACAATAAAAAAAGTATGTGTTAGAAATTACTGCTTAATAGCAAACATACAGGTTGGTCACCATATAAAAGAAAATTATTCCATAAAGAAAGAAGCAAAAACACTTTTTGTGAGTCTGTCCGAGATTTCTAACCTCGAATGGCAGGGGATCCAAAATGCCCGACACACGTTTTGCTGTGGCAGCTTCGTCAGGGGTGAACGTTCGGGCATTGGATCCCTGCCATTCGGCATATCAATTTTCCTGTCTAAATATGTTAAGTGATAGGCGCTATTGAAGTGAACGTAAATAATGTATTAACGTGCTGCAAACACTAGTGTAATTCCCCCCAAATAACACAAAATAAAATAATAATAATGATAAAGTGTTGCGCAAAATATAAATTCAAAAGAAGTGTTAATAGGTGAATAGACAATAGCACCAGTACAATAAATAAAGATGAATATAAATATATAGAAGCAAAAATAAAAATGAATAATAACAAATATAGAAAATAAAAATAAATATAAATATAAAAATGAAAAAATACTTATCAAACCAAAACAATCAATAATAGAAGTATTGGTTCCAGACGAGGTGTACCCAAACTAGTTTTCTTTCAAAACGATTTTGTACATGGAAAAGACAAAAAATAGACAAACAATGGGTAGTATTCATACACAGGGGGTAGATATATATTCTCCCCCAAAAGAAACACACTCACACACTCTAGAGCCTAAGAGTACGGCTCTCAGTATATTCAGCAGTTGGACTCCAAGTCCCACCATCCCACGTATGCGGATATCAGAACTAGATCTCAGCTTGTTTATCCAATGGGTGGATCTGTTTTCTGCCTTAAAGGGACTGTATCACCCAAACATTGTTTTTACTCAAAACATTCGCACTTGCTTCGGTTACAGTGTAACAACTGCTATTTGTGAGGTAAAGATGTACGTGATTCTAGCTGTACAGCAAACTCCATGCAGCACAGACAGAATACAAGGAGGAGGTTCTTTTCCTGTCTGTCTGTCTCTATGTTGTTATTTTCTGTTACTCCTCCAGCCAGTATGTTAGATGAGGTAACTCAAAGCCTTTCACAGTCGGCTGCTTGTTAGCCCCGGCCGATGTCTGGTTTATAGGGATTAGAGTTAGCTAGGCTTTCATTGGTAATCAACAGCTATTCAATCTATTTGTGTATTTTCATCCTACACTCACCTAAGCTATCTCTCTACCTTACCCCCTCTTCCCTATCTCCCTTTAAATCCCATACATGTGGGTTTATTCTAAACTAGGTACCTTGGGAGATACCCTGGTACCAGTTGGTTGGATATATTAGTGACAGTGTACTATATACTTAATATACCGTATATACTCGAGTATAAGCCGACCCGAATATAAGCCGAGGCACCTAATTTTACCACAAAGAACTGGGAAAAAATATTGACTCAAGTATAAGCCTAGGGTGGAAAATGAGGTCGCTACTGGTAAATATTGCCCCCAATATGCCATTTAATATGCCAGGATATTGCCCCAATATGCCAGGATATTGCCCCCAATATGCCAGGATATTGCCCCAATATGCCAGGATATTGCCCCCAATATGCCAGGATATTGCCCCCAATATGCCAGGATATTGCCCCATGTTACGGTTACTCCCAGGCTAGCTGGAAGCTGGACCGCTAGAAAGTCTGGATCCCAGTTTAGAGAGAGAGAGAAGCCACTTTTTTTCGATATCCAGATGGATCTTGTCAGTGTAGATCAATCCCACTAGCTATTTTACAGCTAGGATACTCTTTCCCCACAAAACGAGTCAAGGCTGCGATTTGAAGGTCAAACAAGAACTGACCAGAACTGTTTAATGATTTAGAAACACAGAATATATACAGTTGAACATCTTGACAAACCAGATTAGACAAAGGAACTATAACAGGATTATAATTTAACCTAAGGACATAAAAAGTGAAATCCTGCCTCACACCTTTCAGGATACAAAGGTGCCCAGCTCAGATACACACAGGAAACTAAATGACTTACATAAGACAATGGGAGAGGTGACAATAACAGGGATTAAAGATAGGATCCAATCTTAACTTGGGGAAAGCACAGTGAATAGGACAAAGACTTGGATCCCAGTAATTACAGTACATTCCTCTGCTTGGGAGATAATTGAGTTAACCTTTGTATCAGCTCAATTATCTCCAAGCTAAAATATACAGGTTTTATACAATAATAATAACTTTCAAAATATGCATCACATTCACATAAAACATACATTTCCAGAATCAGCATACTTTAAATGCTCTTCGGGGCAGACTATGGCTGTCCAGACTGCTGGTTATGCTGGGCTGAGGTCTCTTTGTCTGGACAACCCGTCGGCGTTGCCATTCTGTTTCCCAGGTCTGTAGGTAATGGTGAAGTTAAAGGGTTGCAACTATAAACTCCACCGTAAAAGTCTGCCATTATCCCCAGAGACCCGGTTTAGCCACACCAACGGGTTGTGGTCTGTAACCAGAGTGAACTCTTGTCCATACAAATAAGGAGTCAATTTCTTTAGGGCCCACACCAAAGCCAGACACTCTTTTTCTACCGCTGCATAGCTGATTTCGCGTGGCAGGAGCTTACGGCTGATGTAGGCAACTGGGTGCTCCCCTCCATCTTCACCTACTTGGCTGAGGACAGCTCCCAGCCCGAACATGGAAGCGTCGGTATGGACAATAAAACGTTTGTTAAGGGCTGGGGCCGCCAAGACAGGAGCGTTAACAAGAGCATTTTTGAGAGCCTGAAACGCCGTTTCACAGTGAGGAGACCACAGGACCTGTCGTGGTAAATTTTTCTTGGTCAGGTCAGTCAAGGGTTTGGCAAGTGTGCTGTAGTCCGGTACGAACCGTCTGTAGTACCCTGCAGTGCCCAGGAATGCTTGGACCTGAGTCTTAGTGGTGGGGGTGGGCCAATTGGCGACGGCTTCTACCTTAGCCGGCTCTGGTCGCTGTTTCCCACACCCCACCCGGTGACCCAGGTACTGTACCTCGGCCATCCCAAAGTGGCATTTTTCTGGCTTCAGAGTCAGGCCAGCAGCACGGATCTGATCCAGAACCATCCCTCCGTGAGCCAAATGGTCCTCCCAGGACTCACTGTGGATCGCTATGTCGTCCAGATATGCGCAGGCAAAACTCTGGAAGCCATCCAGGAGCCTATCTACCAAGCGCTGGAATGTAGCTGGGGCATTCTTCATCCCGAACGGCATCACCTTAAAATGGTATAAGCCGAACGGGGTGACGAATGCCGACTTGGGGATAGCCTCCTGGGCCAGGGGAATCTGCCAGTAACCTTTGCAGAGGTCGATGGTGGTCAGGTAAGTTCCCCTGGCTAGACGATCAAGGAGCTCGTCTACCCTGGGCAAAGGGTAAGCGTCCGTCACTGTCTTTTCATTGAGCCTCCGATAGTCTACGCAAAACCGGGTTGTCCCATCTTTCTTGGGCACCAGGACCACTGGGGAAGCCCAGGGACTATCGGAGGGCTCAATTACCCTGAGTTGGAGGATCTCATCGATCTCCTTCTTCATCCCTGTCCTAACTGCCTCGGGGATTCGGTAAGGCGTCTGGCGTAAGGGAGCTTGTCCCGGGGTATCTACCTGGTGGGTGGTTAAGGTAGTGTACCCTGGCTTTTGGGAAAAAGTGGGGCTTTTGGACTGTAGGAGTTGACTAAGCTGCTCCCTTTCAGTGGGGCTAAGTCGGTCCCCTATCTTGACCTGGGCTACTATGTCTGCGGGGGAACTCTTTTCTAACAGGTCTGGGATGGGTAGACTGTCGGGGTCTTCCTGAGGGGGACAGCATATGGCTGTCACGTTCTCTGGTCGCTTAAGATATTCCTTAAGCATGTTTACATGAAACGTCTTTCTAAGATTGCTGTCATGGCAGCTAGCTATAACGTAAGTGGTGTCCCCCCTTTTCTCCACTATCTGGTAAGGGCCCTGCCAGGACGCTTGCAATTTGTCTGTCCTAACTGGCTTAACAACTAACACCTTTTGCCCTATGGTGAAGATTCTTTTCCGCGCCCCCCTATCGTACCATACCTTCTGTCTTCTCTGGGCCGACTGGAGGTTAGCCTGCACTGATTTGGCTAATTGCTACATTCGGTCCCTGAGTTCCAGCACGTACGGCACAATGGGGACACCGTCAGTCTCCACCTCTCCTTCCCAGTGTTCTCGGATCAGGTTTAGGGGTCCCCGCACCTTTCTTCCGTAGAGCAATTCGAAGGGAGAGAACCCCGTTGTTTCCTGGGGCACCTCCCAATAAGCAAATAGGAGGTGCGGCAGAAAGCGTTCCCAGTCTCTGTACTCTTGAGTAAACGTTTTGAGCATTTGTTTGAGGGTCCCATTGAACCTCTCACAGAGCCCGTTCGTCTGGGGGTGGTATGGAGAGCTCAAGAGAGACTTAATCTTGCAAACCTGCCAGAGCTGCTGAGTCAATTCGGCAGTAAATTGGGTGCCTCGGTCGGACAGGATTTCTTTCGGAAATCCTACCCGAGAGAACACTTGAACCAGCGCGTTCGCTACTGTATCCGCTTGGATGTTGGATAGGGCGACGGCTTCTGGGTACCTGGTAGCGTAGTCCACTACGGTAAGAATGTAGCGCTTACCGGAGGGACTAGGGGTAGCCAGGGGTCCCACTAGGTCAATGGCAACCCTGCTGAAGGGTTCCTCTACAATGGGCATATTTACTAGATGGGCTTTAGGGTGATCGCCCCTCCGCCCTACTCGCTGACACACATCGCACGTATTACAATAAGTTCTGACATCAGCGTGTACCCCTGGCCAAAAGAACGTGTGAGTAATGCGGTGTAGTGTGCGGGTTACTGCTAGGTGACCGGCCAATGGGATGTCATGTCCTATCTTGAATATTTCTCGACGATATTTGTGGGGTACTACCAGCTGTCGTCTAGGCTGCCCCTTTTTCTCTGTCAAGCGATATAGCTTTCCTTTTTCCCATAAAAAGGTTTCGTTATCTGACCCGCCCATTCCGTTCTCTGCTCGTTCACGGTACTTTCGTAAGGTCGGGTCAGTCTTAGACTCTGTCTCGAAAGCATCGGGGGTGTCCCAGGGTATTGGACCTAAAGGGTCAGTCAAGGTCGGGATAGGTCTTACCGGTGTCTCCCGCACTGGTGAGAGTTCTCGCCCCGTTCGGGCTTGGGCTCGAGTGGTCACTGGATTCGCCTCATTGTTGTATACGGGAGCATAGGAGGAAGTCATAGGGCCCAAATCGTTGCCCAGTAGTACTTCGGCAGGTAAATTATCCATTATGCCCACGTTCACGGCCCCTCTCCCTGCTCCCCAGTCAAGATATACTTTAGCGGTCGGAATTTTGTACACATCCCCCCCCGCCACTCTAACGGCCACAGTCTGTCCTGATCGCTTGTGCTCCGGCACCAAATGGCTCTGGACCAGTGTAATGGTAGCCCCCGTGTCTCTTAAACCCTCGGTAGATCGTCCCTCGAGCCATACCTTCTGCCAATGGTGCTGGCGGTTATCCGAAGCAGCATATACCGGATCTGCTTCGTGGAGTGGTCCCAAATATTCCTCCATAGGGGCCTCTTGGTTAACACAGAGCGCCCGGGCAGGACGAGATGACCCAGAGGGGTAATTATAATTCCGGGTGGTCTGTTGTGCATTAAGAGGGCAGCTTGCCATGAGGTGTCCTGGTTGCTTGCATCGGTAGCAGGTCGGTCTGGGATGTTCAGAGTTGTTATTCGGTGGCCCTGAGTACTGTACGGGTCCCGCGGGCACTGGGGCTCGGAATTCAGCACGTGACGACGTACAGTAAATACCCTTGTGTTCGACCCGTGCCGGAGTTCGGTAGTTCGTGGGTTCGTGTAGACGGGAGTCGTAATGTTCATCGGCTAATTTGGCTGCTTCTTCCAAGGTAGTGGGTCGTCTGTCTCGCAGCCATTCCTTCTCCGATTGCTCCATGCCGTTATAAAAATGTTCTAATAGAAATAACTGTAAAATTTCCTCACCGGTCACAGCTTTACTTCCGCTCATCCAGTGATTTGCCGCTCTCCGCATTCGGTGCGCCCATTCCATGTGCGTGTCGTTCGGCTTCTTTTTCGTGCTACGAAATTGTCGGCGATACGTGTCAGGAGTTACAGCGTACCGCCGCAACAGTGTCTCTTTGACCAGCTCATACTGGGTTACTTCCTCAGCGCCCAGAGTCCGAAATGCTTCCAGGGCTCGTCCGGATAGTTTCCCAGACAATATCGTGGGCCACTCTCGGTTGGGAATCTGGTGTAGGGCACATTGCCTTTCGAAGTCCGCCAAATATTCATCGATTCCCGTCTCGCTCTCTAGGAAGGGTCTAAAAGCCGCATAGGGTATCTTTGGCCTCCCGGTGTTGTCGACAGGAACGATTACCTGCGGTGCTTCGGCATTGCGGTGTGCGGTCACTAGGCTGAGTTCGTGGGCTCTAGCTTTCTGTATATCCTCGTCCGCTTCTGCCATCAGCTGCTGTACCAGTTCCATCGGTGGGTTCGGCCCGTATAGCGAGAGCCTCTCCCGAACAATCCTGGTTTTTTCGTCACTACTCGTGGTCAGGGATTCTGCCATCGTAAAGCTCTGATCCTGTTCGGTTAATTCTGCGATCAGCTCCCTTCTCGGACGGTTGCTGGCGTGCCCCTCTCTGGTTTCGAGTAAATCCTTTAGGGTCGTACGTTTCAATTTGTCGTAAGCGCTCTCCATCCGTTCAGTATCTCTCCTAGGAATTCTAGCACAATCCCACTGCTGCCACCAAATGTTACGGTTACTCCCAGGCTAGCTGGAAGCTGGACCGCTAGAAAGTCTGGATCCCAGTTTAGAGAGAGAGAGAAGCCACTTTGTTTCGATATCCAGATGGATCTTGTCAGTGTAGATCAATCCCACTAGCTATTTTACAGCTAGGATACTCTTTCCCCACAAAACGAGTCAAGGCTGCGATTTGAAGGTCAAACGAGAACTGACCAGAACTGTTTAATGATTTAGAAACACAGAATATATACAGTTGAACATCTTGACAAACCAGATTAGACAAAGGAACTATAACAGGATTATAATTTAACCTAAGGACATAAAAAGTGAAATCCTGCCTCACACCTTTCAGGATACAAAGGTGCCCAGCTCAGATACACACAGGAAACTAAATGACTTACATAAGACAATGGGAGTGGTGACAATAACAGGGATTAAAGATAGGATCCAATCTTAACTTGGGGAAAGCACAGTGAATAGGACAAAGACTTGGATCCCAGTTATTACAGTACATTCCTCTGCTTGGGAGATAATTGAGTTAACCTTTGTATCAGCTCAATTATCTCCAAGCTAAAATATACAGGTTTTATACAATAATAATAACTTTCAAAATATGCATCACATTCACATAAAACATACATTTCCAGAATCAGCATACTTTAAATATGAACATAACTAAAAATCAAACAATTCCAGGGTAAATAACAGTTTTGTAACACCCCAATATGCCAGGATATTGCCCCCAATATGCCAGGATATTTCCCCCAATATGCCAGGATATTGCCCCCAATATGCCAGGATATTGCCCCCAATATGCCAGGATATTTCCCCCAATATGCCAATATGCCAGGATATTGCCCCCAATATGCCAGGATATTTCCCCCAATATGCCAGGATATTTCCCCCAATATGCCAGGATATTGCCCCAATATGCCAGGATATTTTCCTCAATATGCCAGGATATTGCCCCCAATATGCCAGGATATTGCCCCCAATATGCCAGGATATTGCCCCCAATATGCCAGGATATTGGCCAGGAGATTGCCCCCAATATGCCAGGAGATTGCCCCTTAGTATGCTCGTTATGCCACCCTCCTCCCCCAGACCCCAGCACTTACCTCGTTCCTAAAAAAAACACACTTTATTGACCGCGCGGCTGGAGGGAAGCTCACAACGCTTCCCTCACAGCCACGCAGCTTCAGAGCACCGGGGACAGAGCAGGAACGAGGTAAGTTTTAGATTTATTTTTTTCCCCCACCGACTCGAGTATAAGCCGAGGGGGGCATTTTTCAGCACAAAAATTGTGCTGAAAAACTCGGCTTATACTCGAGTATATACGGTAATTCTTTCATAAATTTACATATATTCAACATTAAACATAAAAAATGTTTTTGGTCACATTGTGGTTCTTTCAAAAATTTTATCAGCATTACCAATAAAGTATTGATATATTTTATATTCTGTGTCATTATATTATATATAAACTTTTTTTCTGACAAACATATTATTTTTATAATCGGTATAATCTTTATTTTTTGTCAGCTGTCAATTCTTTTGCTGCTAAAGTGTAGATTTAGTAGTGTCGTGTAGATTTATTTTTGGAGAAGTTAGTGACGATGACTTCCTTTCCATTGCTAAAAACCTATTTTTCCAAAACGATACCATATACATTTCTAAGAGAGATTCTAGGTATACAGGTTAGATGGAATAACATATGAACTAGAAACATTTGAGTTCATGCTGGATGTCATAGTTCAAGACTAGTCTAGGAGCCAAACACACAATTTTACTGAACGACCACAGTATGTTTAGGAACCAGGGAGAGGCTACTTCTATTGAGTTGAATGTAAATCAATTAAAACATTAGGTAGCAGCAGTGAGGATATATGAGATATGGCTCATTTTCGCCTGAGATTGGTCAAGCCCTATTGTAACAAAACCCCTTGTTAAGCTATATATTTGCTGCATAAGAACTGAGAACAGAGACTATTCGTGTGGTTTGCTACATATGAACAGTCGGTCATATCCACATTTTTACTAACTTCTGAACCCCTGGTCCAATTCGTGCCATTTTTGGACATGTTGTTCCCATGAATTGATTGATTATGAAAATGTTTTGTTGAAATCCCATGCATAGTTTTGAAGTTATAATAAATGTGAAAAAGTATATTTTTTAGCTTGGAGATAATTGAGCTGATACAAAGTTTAACTCAATTATCTCCCAGGCAGAGGGGATGAATGAACTGTATTACTGGGTGTGTTTCTATTGGAACATGGTGCCTGATTGTCTGCTGTACTTGCATTGTTGGTGCCCCACAAGGCCCAGTGGGGGGTGACAATACTGTAAAATCCTGCATAAAAGCTGCAATAAACGCACAGTGGAGTCAGTTTTTACTTCACCCTTCAAAACGTAGCCTTGTCTCGTTCTTGAAAGGAAACCTGCCCAGCATAAATCACCAGCTCTTTTAAGAGCTCTGCCTTACTCTCTACTTGGATCCAGCGGATGGAATAAAGCAACTCCACTACTGCACAACATCTTGCCAGGAAGAAGGACATCCCTAACGGCTGATACTCCCTCTCCCATTGGGGTAGCCGTTACACCTATCTTATCTAAATTCCCCAAATACTTTAGAAGCTTCAAATTAATAAAATTGCTCCTTTTAAAAATCCATGGAGATTATTACCACTTGTGCTTCAAACCTATGCAGCTTATTACCACATTTGGATAGTGTACATCTCACAGGTGATACCCCAGTTAGAGGCTGGGTTATTTAGGGAGTGCAGACCCCTTCTATGGTATTTGGCTGTTAACCAATGCTGTTCCTGGGTCCATACTCACTCATAGTCTAAAACATACCCCAGTTAGGACAAACTAATTGAACTTTATAGGGAACATAGACACTCCAGCTCCTGTGGGCTAAACTTATCATGATAATTAGAATGTTAAGAAGCTGGATGCTCCACAGCAAACCTTAGGTACCCAACTTGGTTCTAATCAACTTTCATACCTGTGGGACATTTTTAGAATAATACAGTAGAATCACCTGTAATGGTATTTATTAAATTTTATATGGACGTTTTGTTGCTTTGATAATCTGAATGCCATTCAGTTACATAATGAAATAATTATATTTGTTAACACAAGTCTATAGATTTTTAGTTTTTTTTTTTAGATACACTTCTGTTCAAAAGTTTGGGGTTACTTAGGAATTTCCTTGTTTTGCATGAAAACATACATCAAATTAGTTACAAAATGAATAGGACATACAATCAAGACATTGATTTTTAAAACGATACATTTGTATTAGCAAACACAATGTGGCACTGGACCACAGGTGTATTGGTTGCTGATAATGGACCTCTGTAAACCTATGTAGATATATCATTAAAACCATCCATTTCCAACTACAGTAGTTATTTACAGCATTAACAATGTCTGCACTTTATTTATGATCATTTGAATACACAAAATGTGCTTTTCTTTTTACTTAGAAACAAGGGAATTCAGACTTTAGAATTGATTCTACACACACACACACAGTCATGGGAAAAAGAAAGTACATCCTATTTGAATTCTATGTGTTTACATATCAGGACATAATAACAATCATCTGTTCCTTAGCTGGTCTTACAGTTAGGTAAATATAACCTAAGATGAACAACACATGACATATTATACCATGTCATCATTTATTTAACAAGGAAAACCAAAAGCACACCCTTATTGTTTCCAAAGCATGTAAAGGAGATAATCCAATTTATTGGTGAGTGAGTAGGTAGGAGAAGGCAGAGTAGTCAGATGGTTCAAATTCAGTAGCAGGTAAATAGAGATCAGTAGCAAGCTTGATTATAATGCTGGCAGGAAGCACAATAATCTGGTAATTATATAGCGACAGGAAGTGGCTTTCATAGGCAGAGATTCAGCACATGACCAGATAGAGCTGAGAAGTATTGACAATGATAACAAGATTTATGGTTACCAGAACAAAGGCTAACTTGTGAAAAACAGGCTGGTAAACCAGTAAAGAAGAGAGCTAAGAACAGGGTTCAAGTCCAGGAACAGTCAGTTCCTGACATAGATGTATTAAAGCCAAACAATTACTATGAGTTCTAGTGAGCATAGTGTAATATCTTTGTTAAGGGCTACCAATATCTGATACACATTTGTTTGAGAGACTGTTCACAGCCAACAATGTTTGTTGTTTTTTTGCGTTATTATCATTTTCCCTGTTTGCTTTTGTTATCATTTACTCTAAATGTAAAATCACAGCTTATCCCCAGTAGCCAATAAAACTAGCAGCATAACACCACAAAAAGTTTTTTGAATTGATGCTTGTTTTCACATTTACAAACATATTGTATATGGTAAACCTCTCAAATAATCCTGGCTCAATTCACCTATACAGGACAAACAGCATTGATCCTGAAATATGGCATTATTAAAACAAGTAACCTAATAGTTTAGACCATTGACACGCCTTTTGTCTGACGCCTACTCTGGGTAAAATGGCCATCATTTCTGTTGTATTACTTCATTTAATTAATCATATCTGGCCCCACAACTAAGGCTTCTACATGGTATGCAGCCCACCACATTACAAAGATTGACAACACCGACTTAGACAGATATTAATTCCCTAAGAGAGAACTGGATGTATGAAATAACAATTCTGAGAGGAATATGGAACTTCTTTTGAAACAGAATACAATGAAGCTGAGGGTATGCTCCTGCAATATCCTTTATCCATCCTATAGAAACTATGACATTATCATCTCCAAAGAAATGTTAGAATCACATTTCTTTTCTTTGAGATATATTCAAATACATATTTGAAGAGAGTTTATGGTGATTGTGAAGCATAACATTGATTACACTTCAAGGGGCCAGACAGTGCTGAGCAAATCCTTTCAAAGCTTTTTCAAAGAACACATTTAATGCTTCTACAGTCTTAAACTATCTTCATTTTCATATTGCCCTTCACTCAACCATGCAATACATTTTTTTTTTATCTCTGTAATGTTATTTTAGAATGTGGGTACAATATTATGGGTTGGCTAGTAAAATTATTTCATTAAAATAATGTGTTCATATATACTTTATAGAAAATGCATATTTCCAAGCAAATCCTTTTAAAAAAAAACTAGCACATTTTACACAGAATATGTAGTTAAAAGTTCTGCAAATGAAATGCTTTTGAATAAAAAGGTGAAATGGTTTACTATATTTAAGATTCTCTCTTTTATTGTACAACATACTTTTTGAATATTGCATTCCCCCTTGATATGTCATAAAAGGTAACTAGCAACCCCATATTTGTTGCAAGACTACAAAAATTAAATAACAATTTTACCTGACTTAAGAGTACATAGGTTCACAGCAAGGTATATAGTTTAGATATAGAAATATATTACAAATACTCAAATATAGTTTCTATCCCAAATAAAAATAGAAGAAATGATTTCTGCATGTATAATTTCAGTAGGGATAAATAAAGTCAGACATGGAAAAAGGTACATAGTACATCAGGAGAACAAATGCTAACATAGGTACTGCAGAGCAGTATCCAATTACATCTTTAAAATACCTTTAGGACAAAATGCAAAGGAGTATGGGAACAATTGCCTTTTCTTAAAGGCACCAATGAAAATTATGTTACTTGGAGATCCAATTATATATATATTTATTTGCACTTAAAATAGGTGTGAGCTCCTTTGCAGGATCAATATAAAGTGCCTTTCTTCCCTCACTGTTGGTGGCTAAAACAAGCTAGACCTTAATCAGTTGTTCTTTCATACACTTGGACATCAGGGAGTCGTGCTGTGTGAACAACACAGAGGGCCTATTTGCAGCTAGCATAGATTTTCAAATGAAAATCTATAAAATGAGATGAAGAAGATCTATGTAGTATGTCTTCATTATACAAGTATTGATTTGCTTTTGTTGATCGCGCCAGAGTAGCCTAATATATCTCCAATATTCTTGATAAATATAAATATACTGCATATGTATTTAGTACATAAAATCATTTCCTATAGTGTGTGTCATAAGTTTTAGAATGCACTCTGTCTAATTTATATTTATTGTGTTTTACAGATTTGGAATTTTAATTAAATATTATTTCAGTAACTAAAAGTGCAGTTCTATTACATTTAATATTATTTTAAAGTAAGATTCCTACAGATTGTTGGGGAGCAACGGGAACAGTTCTCTTTTTGGACATACCCCAGAACCCAGATTGCACACACATGACTTGCTCCAGCACCCAGATTGCATCCTGGACTACCCTGTGTCTAGTGGTGGGCAGCTAGCGCTCAGACAGAATCACTTGCACTCCCCGTACATCTCTGAACTCTGTGCACTAGGAGCAGTGGTGTATCTTGATTTTGTGCTGCCCTTGGCAGACAAAATCCGGGCACCCCCCTACCCAAGCTGCACACCCACGTTACACACCTAAGACATGCCCCATCATTCAGACTCACATCAAGCTCACACTCCCATCACACTCAGTCACACACTCCTACTCCCATCACACTCAGTCACACACTCCTACTCCCATCACGCACACTCTGACTCCCATCACACTCAGTCACACACTCCTACTCCCATCACGCACACTCTGACTCCCATCACACTCAGTCACACACACTGTCTCCCATCACACACACTCTGACTCCCATCACACTCAGACACACACACTGTCTCCCATCACACACTCTGACTCCCATCACACTCAGTCACACACAATGTCTCCCATCACACACACTCTGACTCCCATCACACTCAGTCACACACAGTCTCCCATCACACACACTCTGACTCCCATCACACTCAGTCACACACACACACACTCTGACTCCCATCACACTCAGTCACACACACACACACACACACACACACACACACACACACACACACACACACAGTCTCCCATCAGCACTTACCTTTCCCTGGCAGGCAGGCAGGCAGCATGGTCCCTCCATGCTGCCTGTTCGGCTTCCCGGCGATTGTGCCGACAGGTCACGTGACCGGGCGCGCGTATGACGTCAGCGCGCCCGTCACGTGACTGTCGGCACTTCCGTGTCGGCACACTGCACGGGGAGCCGAACAGGCAGCACGGAGGTTTCTCTGTGCTGCCTGTTCGGCTCCCCGTGCAGCCTGGCAGGCAGAGCGATGGTGAGGGGGGATCTTCCGATCCCCTCTCACCTCTGTCTCTGCCTGCAAGCGCGGTGGGGTTTTTTTTAAAGGGCCGGATTTTTTTTTTTAAATTTTTTTTTTTCCAGTGCTGGGGGGCGCTGCCGCCCCCCAAAATTTGCCGCCATAGGCATCCGCCTAGGATGCCTCGCGGTAAATACAGCACTGACTAGGAGGTCCCATGACTCCCGGACTCTCTGCCTTCTGCACATAATCAGGGAGAGTGACTGGCAGCCTGAGAGGATGTCTGTATGCCTGGACAGCACACAGAGATCCAGCTTCCTGCCTCCTTGAAGAGAGCGCTGTTGAGGAGATATTTTCTGATCTCCCTAGCCAGCTACTCGGACAAAGGAGGTTATGCCCTGTTGCACACCACAAAGACAGATCAGAGTAGTCAAAGGGTTGTCTAATCATACAGTACAAGTATGCTCCAGGGTAGATCAAATAGTCTGGGAATGAGGTGATTTAACACTAACAGGTGCTACAATTACATAAAACAACTCTAAAACCAATATGTTAAATGTAATCAGTATGATACTACATGTTACTAACAAGTAAGATACATTTTAGCTGTAAAGATTCAGATTTTTAAGTACCATGGAGCTTGATACATGGATTTTATTCTATTTGCAAGTAACAATTGCATTCATGTATACATGTAATTCACATGGAAGTGTAATCAGCTGACAGCAATCAGGGAGACATCCATATATTTCTAAAAGGTTCGCTCAGCAAAAGTGCTCTATCTTGCTAACAGAAAATTGAAATTGACATTTTCACTGTATTGATAAAGAAAAATAATACGCATGAGCTCCTAATTTACCTAAACACCCAAGTGTCATTACATTTTATTTTTAAAATGCTTTCTCCAGCTGCCAGAAAATTACTGATTAGTCATTCACAGTGGTTCTCTCTTTCTATTTTTTTATGACCAAACAGTGCATATTCAATCATAAGCAGCTAGAAATATAATTGAGGGAATGCAGATTAATATTTATTAAAAATGCTTTGTAAATTGTGTGTGATGAGAGCAACACAAATCCATTATTAAAGTAATAGAGTTATTATAGAAATTCTGTGTGAAAGACCACATAACAAGCCAGAGCCCAATTTCTATTTGCTACAGAAAATCCAGCTAAGAACTGTGCTGTTTAATGTCAAATATTTTCCACACAGTTGTGCACTTTCAGTCTTATAATCTATGGCAGTAAAGAATAGCTGTCCTCTGAAGCAAAATATGCTGCTCCATTACTTACAGAAGAAGATTGTCTTAAAAAAGTAAAACAAACAGAATAACAAATGATCTTTTTATGAATATATACATCAAATGACAACGTGCTTTGAGGTTGGTTATAAAATATAGAAAAGATAGCTATTTCCTTTTTTTTCCCCTATTAGTTTCCAAGTTTATATGAATAGGCAAGTTCTACATACTGTACATCATTTATGAGGTCTACCATATTATTGGACCATGAGAATGACAGATTTTAGTGATTTAGATATACTTTTTTTATTGTTTGGTACTTGACTTGCGGAGTCCTTCTTACTTTGTAGCCATGTCTTCCCAAGCATTTTATTCAGAAATGTATACTCAAATCAATAGATACTAACATTACATCCCCTGCACTGTAGCCACAGTCCATGGAAAATCCTGCTGTTAGCTACTTCACAAGTGCCACGATAAGATAGAATCATAGAATGTGTCAAGAGAGCAGGGGAATATCTTATGACATCATTATGCAGGCTTTGGCCACAGTTTTAAAGTGAGACTGACTGGAAGATTTTGAATAATGTTGCATCATGGATACAATTCTTAAAATGGATGCTGGAGATAAACACCTAATTTTATTTTTTACTTTTCTATGCAATTAATTCAAACATAGAAGAAAAAAACAGTGTACATATGTCTTATATATGTGTTTTTGTTTGAATGCACAGGTGATATAGTATCTTATGTAAGTGGTAGTGTCCCTTTAAATAAACAATGTTTAAATGCCGTTTTTTAATGGGTTTGGTAATCCTCCATAGAAAGAATGGAGGATTGTAGAAGATGAAGCAATTTTTTTAAGGGTGATATTATTGCACCCGTTAATGGCTTAAGTGGCAGGCACTGAACTATTAATGCTTGTTAATTTACCGCTAACGCCAGTTATCAGGGGCTAAAGAAATTATGATATACACCCATTTCAACTCATATGCTAACAATTCTGCCACTTTGAGTACATTTTAAGTGTAGCATCACTACTTTTTCTCCGTAGAAACATTATGAAAAAGAATGCTTAAAACCCTGTGCTATCCACTTATCCTGAGAAAAAGTCAGTATGAATTGTGTAGCACACTAATATTGAGCGCTTCAAATTTTGTGTAAGAATTTTAAATAGCAACTTATTTGTACTGGTGTTATTTTTATAAAACAGAAATATACCTGTGCCTTTTTTATTTGCTATTGTATATCCTCACATTTATCCTCTTTTTTTTTACCATAGGTTTCTTAAAGCTGTAATAATGAACATCATGACATCAGGGGAAAGCTGAAATAAATATAGGCCTCAGCAGTGCTCCAGTCTGTAAATCTTAAACCACAAAACAGGATCAGCCTGACTTGGTCTCAAACTTTTAGTGAAAATTGCTCCCTTTGTAAATCTAGTGTCATAAATCCAGCTTTATTTTGTAGTTTTACTGTCGAACCATTTTAGTTCTAGACAGTCTTTACATTATATGTTCCTTTAAATTATGACATTTTAACTTATTTCTTTCCATTTCTGTTTTAAATGATATGCTCAAAAGTGTTTTATCAGAGAGACAGCATTTTGTCCCTGACTCCTAATTGAAATGGGTCATGATTACTTTGTTTTGACATAATGGATTTATTAAGGGTTCAATTAACATTCCTCAGCACTATACGTCTTTGTGCAGGTCAGTCCAGTGCTCATGCACATGCAGGGGGTGACAGGCGATTATGGCGTCCCGGGCCTGGCCGGTGCAGGTGGACTGGCGGGCCCAGGTCACGGCAGAAAAAATAAATAAAATCCAATCCTCTGTTAAGCCAGTCCACGGCTGTAAGGGAAGCGTTCTGCGCTCCCCTCCAGCTGCGCGGCTTCAATAACGTTTGATTAAAAAAAAAATGCGAATTCAGTTACTCTGGTCGAATTTTTTTTAAACAAACTTTATTGAAGCCGCGCAGCTGGAGGGGAGTACAGAACGCTTCCCTCACAGCCGTGGACCTGCAGAGCACTGGGAGACAGCAGCAAGGAGGCAGGTACTAGGGAAGTGGGGGAGCAGGGTGGCACATAATGAGCATACTGAGGGGCAAAATCCTGGCATATTAAATGGCAAAATCCTGGGATATTGAGGGGAAAAATACAGGCATATTGAATGGCAGAATAGTGGCATATTAAATGACAAAAGAATGGCATGAGGGAAAAATACTGACTTACTGAGTGGCAAAATAATACTAGCATATTGAGTGGAAAAATATTACTGGCATATTGACCAACTGCTCCCAACCACCCTCCATATTACATTAGACTGGGATAACATGCTTGTGAGGGTAGGTGGGGTGAGTGGGAGATTTTGTCAGGGGGGTGGTAGGGGGCCCAGAAAATTTGTTCAGTAAGGGGCCCTGAAATTCCTGGTGGCGGCACTGTGCACATGCGCAGTGGCACTGTCAGTTAGAGTGACATTGCCACTGTGCATGCATGGTAGCACTGACAGTCGACCATCCAACATCCACCCCCTAAGGCTAAATAGTAGGCTTTGAAGTATAGTTGAAAGGGAGGATTTTTACAACTTGGCTACTTTGACCTTAGGTTTGCAATTCCCTTCTAAATTCACTGCAATTTACTCTTTCATGAATAGATCCCTAAGTGTATACACTCTAACAAGTATATGTTGTCTCTTATTTATCAAGGGTTTTCTTTTAGGTACTCTTGCATGGTCATAACAAAGGTATGTTCAACTTAGCTTTAGATACAACATTTTGCCACATACAGACATACCTCAGAGTTATTTCCGGGCCACTGCAATAAGTAAAATTATGCAATAACGAGAGTCACATAAGTCAAAATGATTAAGAGCAAAAAAATGTACTTTACATACCTTCTTTTGATGCTTAGAGGCCATTGTAAGTGATTAAGTGGCATCATTTTAATAAAAGATTGTTGTGTGTGCATAAATAGGGACATAGAGTAGTCAGAGGCACAATGAAAATAGTGCCAAAAGACTTGCTAGATGGATGACTGACACATCCTGTCAAGAGCAATAACTGCGAAGCGCAATAAGTTGAGATGAGAGATTTGAATTCATTTTGTTTTGACTTTTTTGCAACTTAAAAGATGTATATTTAATACCCAACATGATTTTGCTAGTATTACAAGATTTATACATTTTTCATCTATAGAAACCATTGGATAACCTAAATGGACTTCAATAGGGTCTAAGCAATATACAGCGATATGGCCTGAGATGGATTTGCATAGTGCAAAGACACCAAACTGAAATTCTGCTACTTGGTATCATTGATTTCGGGCTGTTCGGAAACAGTAACATGTAAAGCATTCAGATCAGGCCAATTTCTCGATAAAAGCATAGGTTTTAAGCTACCTGATTTGCCCTGATCACCCCCAAGCATGCTCTGAATTCAGAAATTATATATGAAATTCGCCAGATTTTAGTTTAAGAATTAAAATTTTAAAGGCCTTACAAGTACAGTACAAAATATTTGAAAGTGTTTTTTTTCACATGGAAATGGCAACATATGTACCCCCATATAATTTCTGATACGAATCTCCGTCATTAAAATATTTGGTCAAAAGATGAAAGATGGACAGATATGGAACAATGTACATGTAAAAAACCAGCTCTAATTCCTTTGCGACATAGGACGTACTAGATTGGCTGGAATTCCATGGTGACTGTGGTGGGACAAGTGGTATACATGATCAACGATCACTAACACCACTTAGGTGGTGTTGCCATTTTTGCTGCATGCAGATCCATGGTGATCTTGACATGTGCTAATGATTTATACACACATTCCTCCACAGTGAGTTTAAGTTGATTGTACCAATACAATATTTTGTTTTGATTTCTTTAACTTGTGATTTTATACCTATGGGCGTTTATTTTGATACGATTTTTGGGTGATTATCAGCATTTCTTTGCATGAAAGCTCCCATAGGCTGCTTCAAAGAAGCATCAGTTCTGCTAGATACACTTGCACGCAGTTTTTTAAGGAACTTGGCAAGTATATTGTCATAAACATCTTGGAGAACTGATCACAGTTCTAAGCAGCCACAGTTTCTTCTCTCTTTTTATTAGTATTTTTCAACATTTCACAATTTGGTTACAAATAATAATAATTCTTCCACTGAATAGTTGTGCTTCTCATTTGCATTTAAATAAGTGTGGACAGGAGCATTTTCACAAAAGAGTGAGCAGCACATTTTTAGTGGTTTATATATTTCTGTAGTGCATTACCACATTGTTTGTTGTTTGACATTTTATTATAGTTTGAATAAAGGCTTTTTTTTAAAATATACTTAGGGCTCTATTGGGATAGCTCCAATTTATGCAAAAATTGTAGCTCTCAAATGCCAGACTAATTCAAATTTGTTGGTGATCCAATTGGCCCCTTTAAATTGCGCTATTTAGGCATCACCAAAACGCCTCTGAACTGCCCCGAATTCGGAAGAAAATAGCTGATTAGCGGCTGACATTAAATAAATGTCCCACCCCAAATTAGGTAAATAATTTAAAAACGTCTTAATCAATAGAAGTATTTAAAATAAATATACAGTATTCTGTAAAGTAAGACTGCTTTAAAAAAATAGACAAGTTAATAGTTTACAGGCTCGAAATGGGGCCAGATCGGTCAAAGTAGCCAAACTTCTGAATTTACCAAAATCCGTCTAGTTATTATACCCAATTTCAGCCTGAAATCGTACCCCTTAAGAGATTCTGGCTTGTTTTTCAGCCCATCAGGGATTTCAGCCCTGCAAATCCTATGGATTTACCCTACTCAAATGGGGTCTGGGGATTGTTATTATCTAGAGATGGGAGGGTTAAAATAAATTAAAAGAAAAACCTACCTACCAACCTACCTCTAACTTGCCCAGATAGGGGAGGACTCATGAAGACAAAAAAGGGGGTGGGAACACAGACTCACAGAGAACGGACAGCAATACAATAGCCTGTCTTATAGGATTGTACCTACTTGGGAGGGAATCACTGTTTTTTTGCTTACTTAAACAGATGAAACCACTCTATTAGCATAGCAGAATAACCCCGCCCTAAAGGACAGCCCAGACCTAAAATGCATGGCTGGTCTCCTCTGCATGAGGAACACACCAAACCACCATGTTTCAACCTACATTGGTCCCTCTAGGTGCAGCAACTCAGGGACCCACAACCATTTGGGAGACTATCATAACACAGGGCGACAAAAAAGTGGGTGGGAGCACTGAATCACTGAGAACGGACAGCAGTACAATAGTCTGTCCTATAGGATGGTGCCTACTTGGGATGGTATCACCGTTTATTGCTTGCTTGTACCATTACAGAGGGAGGAGATATCTTTAAATGACCTGTCAATAAAACAGAGGGGTTGGCAGTGAAAACTGCCCAAAAACAAACAGTTACGGAGTATCTTTGTGTATAGGTTAGGTTTATAAGTAGAACACACACCTTTCTAAATATTCAGGCATCGTCTGGGAGCTTGCTCACGAACATTGAGAACTATATAACCAGCAGAATTAAAGCCGGCTTACCAGACGTCAATCATTTCTTTATTTGTATCCACTGTACCAGACTACTGGTACAATCCAAAATTCTGTGTAACAGACGCCTAACACGTTTCATGTGCAATTTAGAGTGGAGATTTAATTTTTTTTTTTTTTAAAAGAATGCTTTTGAAAACCAGCCACTGATAAAGCTGGGATATGGAGGCTGCTGATTGCATAGTCAGCCAATCGGATACTTTATTTTCACTTTTGTGGAGCAAGCAATTCAAGGTGAACTGAGACTTAGCTGTTGATGGTTATCTATAGCTCTGACCCATGTGTGTATCTTTCTATAAGGGGGAAGTATTACTGTATATTCAACCACAGATTTCCAACATTTTATGTTTACTCTCTTTTTTGCGTTTGACAATTGAGTGCATTGATTCCAATAAGTATGTATATTCGGTATTTATTGTTGTGTGTTCACCCTTAGGTGGCTGATTCAGTCACATTTATTATTTATTTTTTTAGGCTATTAGTTAGAATTTTTCTATATGTTTTTCTTTTTGGATTAGTATTATGTTTTTGTATACTAATAAATGAAAAATAAATACTAATAATAATATAATTAATTAATAATAACACCACTTTTCTATATTATACCTTACTTTAGTTGTGTTGAGGAAAGCACAGTGTATGCTGTAATATAGTTTAGAATTAGGGTTAGGCACCCATCACAATAATTTCTATACATATAACCTAGCTTTTGACAATGATCAATAACTTATGATGTTATGCCCCCTATAGCTGACATGAAATCACCAGTATTGTTGTTCCACAAGAGCTGTTATGTCCATATGTAAAATAATATGTTACTGTATATTTAATATTAAATATTTTAAAAAATTCATCCAGTCAGCAATACCATTTTCAAATATGCTATTATGACATGTATTTAGCAATCTGCATATCAATTAACCACTTTAAAATATTTTTTTAATGTACTTTTTGGTTTTTAAACTCAATTTTCCAAATAATGTTAAAAGATCTGAAATCCATGTATTTTGAAAATAATTTCCAAATTTGGGCTGAATTCAGACCAGTTTGGGGCTACATGGATAGGGGGAATCCCAATCATTCAGAGCCTAAGTTCCCCCGAAGTTTCCCCAGATGAAAAAGCCTTGAATGTTTGATCCAAAATCGGGGATAATCTCTGAATTATGGCCAAAATCCACTATATAAATTAGCCACATTTTGGACTTTGACTGAATTCTGAGATTTTCCTTGAATTTCGGCCAATGAATATTCAGGGCTACCTGAATAGACCCCTTGGTGTTGGCATTTTGGAATTATACCAGAGGAGAAGCATTTGCTTCTTGTTTGTTTGCTAATATATTGAGCCAATTGCCTTCAGAAACGATTGTACCACCATATATTTGCCAAACTAAATTGACATAGCAATACATACATTACTGGAAAATGTGTAAATAAAAATAGCAACAATTAAATAATAAAAATGAATTATAAAATGGTCCTTGAATGTGAAGACTTAAAAGAGGTCAGTGAATGCGCATAGCGAACACTATAACAGAAGAAGATATGTAACGCTAATCATAGTTCTCACATATTACGTCAGTAATCAGGTAAAACTATGAAAAATAAAGGATACAGTGCACATTGACAATAGATGGCTGTATTTTGCTTTAATGAACTCTTCCTCACTGTCTGAACAAAGTGTAACATCAGTGTACACTTGTTGAGGGAACCTTGACAACCTGTGAAGCAATAAACAACCAGAACGCAGATGTTTTTTCAGCAAGAAAAAAGGGTTATTAGCTACCAGTTTTCTGAAGTATTATTGACTTTTTTGTAGTGCTGCATAAAAACAAACAAAACTAAAAATATTTGTAAAAAAGCATGTCACAGCTTATCTATAAACAAAATTTTACGTACAATCAATCTCTAAAATATAAACAGAAACAAATAACAAATAATAATGATAAGATAAAATAAAGAGAAAATAAAAAAGTAAATAATTCAACTAATTAAGATAGTACAAATGTAAAGATAAATGTGTAAAAAATGTGAATATTTTGAATATTAATACATGAGCCAAATCAAATTATAGCTATATTTTATTCTAATATAGAGATAACAATGAAAATATTGGTTTACTAATGAGAGAAATGTAAAATTGAGGAAATGATGGAAGACATTATTAGTTTTTTTTGGAATGAACCAAAAACTAAGCTTGGGTAAAAGACAGCTAATTGATTTGTGTAAACCCTTTACATTTTGTATAAAGAATGTATAGATATAATAATAAAGAAGTGTTGCGCAAAAAATATATAACAAATATATAAAAATAGTAAGTGGATAAATGTGAAATAAAAATCATAAACAATACTTATCAAAGAAACAAATAAGAAAACAATTGCTTCCAAGTGAGATGAATCTCGCAGTACTTTTCTTTCACAAATAATATGAAAAAGATAAAAAAACTAATATATACAATGTGTGGTATTGTACTGTGCAAATGTGGGTATAACTCCCCCCAAAAGAAATTCACTCACAGAGTGCAGAGCCTTGTGTACTGGCTCTGAGTATGTCACGCTTATGGACTAAAAGTCCTATCACTCTTAGGTGTAACTCCCCAATAGAAACAGCCTATTTGTTCGTTTTCCAAGGGATGACAGGATAGGATACACTTGGGTGTTTTCGGTGAAATGTATTTGCCCCAAAGACAAAAACTGGGCTTGAAGTTAAAAGCAAACAGACATCAGCTTAAAAGCAAAGACTTTACCAATCCTCCGATTTCAGCAAGCACTGTAGATTCGACGGCGTGCACTTTCCGTCAGCTGACAGTGATGGAGGCGGGGTCGGTGAGTGAAAAACTGCTTCCGCGTTTTCAGGTGTTTCCCAAATGGACGTCACAGACAGTTGACGCATTTCGCCCTATCGGGCTTCTTCAAAAACAGTGACGTTCCATTCGGAGAGGTGTCGATTATAAAGGATCCACCTCATATTGTTTCCCTAGTGATCGTTTATAGCAACCACCACAAGAGTCCTCTTTTCGTTGTACAGCAGTTCAGAAAAAAAAATAAAAAAGGAAGCGCAGAGCAGCAGAAAACATATATAACAACATCTACAAATGGCAATTATATAAAAAAAAGTTGGATTAAGTAAACTTACACTGGATATATGTGTCATCGTTTTCAACATAATAACACATATGAATAAAATTGCGTAAAATAATTCTTAAACATAATAATAATTTACATATATCAATGAAAAAATATATCATTGAAAAAATGCAGAATGTATATACAAAGGAAGATGTTAAACCTCATTTTGAGTGCATTTATACAAATGTGGAAGAAAAGAATGTATACAAGAGAAAAAAAATAAGGGACCACAATTAAAACAAAATATTAATCATATTTGGACATATATAGATATATAGAGAGATGGCAGGACCTATATAAAAAGAAAAAAGATGATTATCTTGGTAAAAACATCTAAATACTCAAAATGAGGTTTAACATCTTCCTTTGTATATACATTCTGCATTTTTTCAATGATATATTTTTTCATTGATATATGTAAACTATTATTATGTTTAAGAATACTTTTACGCAATTTTATTCATATGTGTTATTATGTTGAAAACAATGACACATATATCCAGTGTAAGTTTACTTAATATCTTTTTTTTTATATAATTGCCATTTGTTGTAATATATGTTTTCTGCTGCTATGCGCTACCTTTTTTTTTTTTTTCTGAACTGCTGTACAACGAAAAGAGGACTCTTGTGGTGGTTACTATGGATGCTTTCCTGTTGCTATAAACGATCACTAGGGAAACAATACGAGGCGGATCCTTTATAACCGACACCTCTCCGGATGGAACGTCACTGTTTTTGAAGAAGCCCGATAGGGCGAAACGCGTCAACTGTCTGTGACGTCCCTTTGGGAAACACCTGAGAACGCGGAAGCAGTTTTTCACTCACCGACCCCGCCTCCATCACTGTCAGCTGATGGAAAGTGCACGCCGTCGGATGTACAGTGCTTGCTGAAATCGGAGGATTGGTGAAGTCTTTGCTTTTAAGCTGATGTCTGTTTGCTTGTAACTTCAAGCCCAGTTTTTGTCTTTGGGGCAAATAAATTTCACCAAAAAACACCCAAGTGTATCCTATCCTGTGATTCCTTGGAAAACGAACAGATAGGGTGTTTCTATTGGGGAGTTACACCTAAGAGTGATAGGACTTTGTGTCCATAAGCGTGACATACTCAGAGCCAGTACACAAGGCTCTGCACTCTGTGAGTGAATTTCTTTTGGGGGGAGTTATACCCACATTTGCACAGTACAATACCACACATTGTATATATTAGTTTTTTTTTATCTTTTTCATATTATTTGTGAAAGAAAAGTACTGCGAGATTCTTCTCACTTGGAAGCAATTGTTTTCTTATTCGTTTCTTTGATAAGTATTGTTTATGATTTTTATTTCACATTTATCCACTTACTATTTTTATATTTGTTTTTGCGCAACACTTCTTTATTTCTACTATTATATCTTGTGCCCTCTTGGGGGACTGCGTTAGTGTTTTGCTGCACGGTTTTTGCATAATTTTGTCACTTAATATAAGCGCCTGTCACCCTATATATTTGTATAGATATAATAATGTCATATCTTCTGGAGAAGATTCTTTCTATCACCTTCTCTTTTTTGGTATGAATTTTTCTATACAATGGACTATAAGGTGTTTTAATTATATCATCCTAAAGAAGCTTATTTTCTATATGTTATATTTGTGAAATGCACTTATATTTACTTTAAAGCAAATTACAATTATCCTGTAATTTTGCATTACAAACAATTTCAGTGATTTCTAAATTCATTAAAAATCATTGAGGGGGAGTACACAGGAGTGGCTTCCTTTGCAGTAGTTTTCATACTCCCCTGAGACATTAGACTCAGATTCTCTCAGCTGTTTTGAGTGCTTGAAATGTGGGAGAGGGAGACGGGATGGGAGGAAAAAGCTTACAAGACAGATCTAGGTGTTTTTCCTTACTTTACATGAGACAGTACTTATGTCAACATATTTTTTGGTAGGTAGAAGAACTGTGGTAGAAGTAGTAAAGATGTGCGCTAGTGAAGACATAGCAAAAGACAGAAAAGGAAACAGCTATAATCACCAACAAGAGTTTTCCCCTCGACTCACTAGAAAATACAGAGATAGAATGGTAGTGGTAAAATCACTTGAAAGAATAGGTAGCATTATGTGCAAGAAATGCAATACAGACAAACAGGTAGGAGTAATATATATACAAATTAATACAAAATTATATATATTGTATAAAAACAAACGCACCAAAATTTTGGAACAGTGTTCAAACGACGTTAAGAAGAAAGACAGAGAAACAAGACAGAGAGTAAGTAGGAGTATAGTATAGTTACCTATTGCTAACTGTTTTAGGTTTATCTTATTACAAATTATTTCATAAGAGTGGGGAAACATGGTTATGAAAAGAGATGAGAGAGTATTATAATAATAGTGGAAGTAAACATTCTGTTTAAAAATACTCTGTGTATGGTAGGATGAGGGAAAATAAAATACTAGATTTGTAAATACTAAATGCATAAAAAAACATTAGTGGGAAATAGTAGGGATAAATAGAAATAAAAGCGAGTGCAGAAAAAACTGATGTGTGAAGGTGTAAATAATTACAGGTGATTAAGCCTAAATGGAATGTGAAAAAATGAAGGTTGTGTAGCCTAAATATAATATGATGAGATGAGAGAAGTGTGCTGCCCGATGTAAGTAAGTACCATATTCGCTAAAATATAAAATGACCCTGATTATAAGATGACCCCCAAAAAATGTTGGATCTAAAAAAAAGAATACTGAACCCCTCCCAAGCATTCTTTAGCTCTCAGTCCTGTTTGAGACCTGGATCCTAGTCGTTAAGTCAGACCTCTACTTGAAGTCTGATTATAAGATGACCTTGCTCCCTTCTGCTGAGCCGATGTGGTTGCTCAGGAGAGCGACCACCATTGGATCTGGGGAGACTTTTGGTGTTGCTAATTGCCTTGCTAGCAATTACTAGCTAGGGTTTAATGAGGTACCACAAAACACTTAATATAAACCTTCATCACCGTGGAAATTTCTCAGATTTAGGACATATTATATAGTCCAATTCTGCTGGTATTGAAACTTTTAATTTAAAGAACATAGGCTTGAAGGCTACAGACACCACAATGTTTATTCTGCCACTTAAAATAATTGTTTTTAGTGTTGCAATTTTTTCTTAAAAAATCAAAAATAATGACCATGCAATTGACTCAACTGATTTAACATTGGCCTCAAGCCAAATAATCACTTACCTACTGGTAAAAATACTGTTTGGGTGAGAACGCTGAATGTTTGGAATATTGCACAATGACTTATCCTGTTCAATGTTTTCTTGAACTGATTGCAAAACTACACTTGTATATAGTATTTTGCATATTGGAGAACAAAAATAGTTGACAAGCTATAGTTAAGATAATCCTCAACTTTTTTCCTGCAAAAAGTGAAATGGATTTAAAAAAAAAAAAAACTCCCTAAGCAGATCTTCAATCCATAAAACATTGCTATTCAATTTTGTATGTCCTTATAACAAGCGCAATTCATATGTATTATTTATGATTGGGATTCTTATCTGAATTTGAACCATTTTCCATTGTCTGCTTTTCTCCTGCTGCAGAAGGAAGAATGAGGAATTCAGCCTCCAATCATTTTGTTGATGTAATTTGCTGACACAATTACCTATAGTTCTAAGTCCATCCTCTGTATATTTATTGGAATGCATTTCAGTCACAGTTGGGATCAGGTGAACGGAATGCAAATAGGTTTGATGTCATTGCCGACTCATTGTGTTGATGTCATTTGCTGACACAATTACCCATAGTTCCCAATTCATCCTCTGTATATTTATGGAAATACATTTCAGTCACAGCTGGCATCAGGTGAAAGGAATGCAAAAAAGTCAGTTATACTCCTTCCCAATGGGAGATAATTTTAGGATGATTCAGATCATTCGTTCCCTTTATATAGAATATAAAATACCATATGATTTCATTCAGGCTCATCATGGATAATATTAACTCAAATAATGTGATGGATACTTCCCTTTCCTGGTATGTAGTGTTGTCTCAAAAACAATGTAAGCTTTATAAATTAAAAATCCAACAGTAAGATTCTAAAGTCTTGCATGGACAGATTCTGCAATCTCCAACATGAAGATGTACTGGCTTATGTAAAGTGTTAGATATTGTAAACATTGTACACATTGTGACTTACAAATAAAATAATAATAATAATGTGTGTTATATGATGACTGATATCTTGAAGCTAAGGTTACTGGCAGTTGTACACCCCTCCTGCTGGGCTCAATTGTCGGGTATTGGAACTCATTGATATTGGATCTAAGAATATATATGGCAGACATATCCAGCTATTGCGGATTTTTTTTTTTAACAATCAAGGACAGCAAATTAACAACTTTCCTTAAAGGCTTTATATATTAAGTAGGCTCTGACTAATGTGGACTTTCTCAGCAGTCAGACAATTGACACACCTTGCCTTCAAGGATTTGTAGCAGTCTCTGGGGTCTATTCACTAAAAGGTGAGTTGCAGGTAAATTGAAGTGAGATGAGGCGAGGTCATCTCAACAATTTAGCTATACGTTGTGCTGGGGCAATCCTGGTGAGTTTGCTTAGTCAGGGAAACTAGCCAGGTTTGTCCTTGCACAATGAATAGTCAAAATGGTGAGATGATATCACCCCCAATGCATGCCCCCATCCCCCCTCACCCCAGGAATTACCCTGGATCCTGGTGACAGGCAGCATTGTGCCCTCCTTCTTTTGGATCAACAGCAGAAAGAACGATATGTGGAAGAGTTGACTTGATAAGCGTGGGTATTTTTTCAGCTCAAAATATATTGTTTTTTTGTTGCTATGTTACTATGAGAGCAAACAGGAAGGATGATTCCAGGCCTGGCAGTCATAAGGTACTCCCAACGGTCATGCTAGTACAAGACATTCTGGGACCCAAGCTGCCTTTTTAGTAACTGCAAATGTCCAGTTCTGTTAGTATAGTGATATTGCAGTGTTCTTTTCTATTTGTTGTACTGTAGTATTTGCTTTGTTATTGTAGAATAGTAATTTACTGTTGTGTAACTTTCTTGCTAATACACTTTAAAAATACACATTGTTGTTTGAGTCTACCTGTCTGCAAAAGAAAAAAATAAATATAGTTTGGGTATATAGTATTTCTTATAATGGGTCATATGTGGCCTGCAGGTTGTGTTTTTTTGGAATTAGCATTGTCTTCTTTTTTTACACATCCTCATAAAGTCTCTGTCACACCATCAACATTCATGGATTTACACATATGTAACCAGGTTCTTAACAAAAATGTCCTGTATTGAACTCCTTTCATTGGTCTTAAAAGAAGAACACTTAAAATACATTGAAGTAAAACTAGACTTTTTCATGATCAAGTGAGAATTGGCTTTATTTCCATTTAGTTTGTTGAGAGTAATTTTTGTTTGGCAGAGATATTGAATTCTACCATGACATTAAAACCACAGGAACAGCTTAGTCAAATGATTTTCTGATGCTGTAAGATCAGTTCGAAGTAGGATTTGATTGCATTAGCATAATTTCAGGAAAGTAGTTTCAGTGATTGTATTACTGTATTTCTTCCTATTTTAATGCCATGTAGATGTTTCGCTTTAGTTTTTCTCTAATACACATCAGTCAATGTGAAAACCATCTGACAGTATGTGTTTGTGGCATAAGTTTACATATATATTATGCAAAGTATCCATCCTATGCGTTCAATCATAATAAAAACAAACATAGTAATTTTTTTGTCTTGTTTTTATGATGTCATATTGACAAACCATGGAACTGCACACTATATGTATCTAGTGAATGGCACAGAAAAGCAAAGATATACTTAATTAAAGGGGCAGTTTCACATATGGTAAAATGGATAAAGAAAACAAAAATAAACATATCAGTTTTTTAATCAACTTTTCCTATCTCCTTAAAACGGCAAATACAGTATATTAGAATTATTGCCGATATACATTTACAATATCAAAAAATCAATGCACTCACATCAAAACAGGTTACAAACTCTTAAAGCACTTAAAAACATGTATCTAAGATCACAAAACGTGGCCCTATTATGCTAAGCCCACCACTCAAAGTAAAGCACTGTTGGTGGAAAATTAATGTTTTTAATAGTAAAATTGTCCTGATTCAAATACTTCCGATGCTTCAGTTTCTGAATGGCAAAAGACATGATTTGGTTTCAAAATCAACGATACGGAGTAGTTTTTGGTAATTTTGGAAAGTATTCAACTTTGCCTGATTCAAATCTGTTTCAGGTAAAATAAGTAGTTATTAGGTAGACGCTTATGTATTTACTACGGCAGATTGGCTTCATAAACAATGTTTATGCATATGCATTTTGCACATTTACATTTTGGTATATCATTTCAATAAAACATATATTATCTAATAACTGTATAAATATTGACTATGGGTAGAAAGAAAAAGTACAGGATATTACATAATTATGAATGTATATTAGATACAGACAGTGGCACAGGTTAACTCCCATCAGTACATTGATATAATTTAAATGGCCAATCGTTGATGGTGGTATATGACAATTCATATGTGTAAGGATAGAAAGATAGTGGTAGTTAGTTAGAGTGCCATAGCTCCCATAAGTAGTTAGTGAGACAAATATGGTACAGCATGGCATGCATTAGTATAAAGTACATTGTTAGGCACAGACAGACATGGCACACTACAGCTTCCATCAGTATATAGTTAGCTAGAGAGATATAATACATAATACAGTTCACCAGACATATATATGCTACTGCATAGCTTCCATCAGCATATAGTTAGTCAGGCACAAACATGGCGCCACATAGTTCCTACCAGTTTTGCCGTTTCTGGTGGTTACCCTTCCTATCATGCTCTATCAGCACTTCCAGCTGGCTGAGCATCATAGACAAATATATAAAAAAAAGTGATGTACAAAAAATATTCAGATTTTTCAAAATTAACCAGATGTCTCCAAAAAGTATGTAAAATAAAGAATACAAACAACAGTGCAACAGGTCTGTGCATATTATATCTATATTTTCATCATATATTTCCTCAACACTTCATGTTTCCTAAAACCTGCAAATACAGTTTCATAGTTTTGTTGCTGTTGCTGTAGCAACAAATGTATCTCTTGAAGTTCTTTTTAACGAATGTCTCTGAATTGAGTGACATTTTTAATGTTAAACTACAGGAGAACTGTTAATTCTTTTAAAAGTAAAAATTATTTCACAAATATTAAACACATGAACAAAGCATACAGAAAAAAGGGCTAGGTGGGACATGCCATTTTATTCTCTGATCTAGAACTTGGAGGTTGATATGGCTGCTGACGTCAATTAATGGCATGTAAAAACAAAGGTCATTGGACCTAGTCAGAAAACACCGCCAGATAGCTGCTCTGTTTGGCTGTTTAAACATTGACACCAGTGCTCAGCTGAGAGTCAGAACAGAGAATACAGCCACATGTATCTCTAAAGATAAACACTGGGTTTACTGTGGACAATTTCTAATAATTTATTTTATGTAACAAAAGACTACAATTTAAAAAACAAAACAAAAAAAGTTTTGTGCTATGTTTTTTGAACATCATTGAATCTGTAGATTCTTTGCTAGAATCGGGCATGTTAAACTTCTTAGCTGGAAAACAAGTAGTTTTTTATTATTCAGAACTACTACCTAAATTAAGTTTGTAAACAACATAGCTTGTTCAGTAGACAGAACACAGTTAGTTTCCATACATTTTACAAAGCCAGCACCAATAAATGTGCCATCTGGAAACCCAGTACTCATTTCAGTGCATAATGTTTTTATTTTACTGGTTGTTTGTTATGTCAATGTGTTCAGTGTTTGTTAGCCCTGTATATTTTTACAGACAGTAATATTATTCTTTGCTTGGCAGTAGTAAAATGTACTCCACTATTTTGCTTTCACACATACGTACACACATTTCAATTTTAACTTCAAAACAACTTGAGTTATGACTAGAGAACGGAATTATATACATGAAAGAGGAAGTAAGCCGAGAAGGAAATGTCTTCAATAACAGGCATACCAAATGTGATTTTCAAAGTCACAGCTATGAGCAAAAGCAATACAATTATTCAGGATCTATTTGCAAAAGATCTTAAATTTCAAGTATATGTGACAATATATATATATTCAAGACAATGCACTCAAGGACTCATCACAAGTAAATATGACATATATATATGGGGATGAATATGTACAGTTTCGAAAGTTAGTGTCAATTGGACGATGCCTATCATATTTCATTGGCATTGCATATTTACCACTTTTTACATTACCTAATACAGGATGAGTTTATCTTACAAGTGACATAGAGCCTAAAAAAATCTTAAACAATTGGTTAATTTTAAAATTGTGTTAATACGCTATGTTAAATTGTTATAATTATAGTTGTAAATCTTTTTTGAAAACCAATTTTCATGTCATGTGTAGTATAAACCATATAACTAATTTCCTTTTTGATTTTCACACATTTGTTACATTATAAAGACGCCCTAAATATAGCAAAGAACAAAACACATATGTAATAGAAATTATAAGCATTTGTGCACGCCCAACTATTTTTTGTGTCACAATTTTTAAAATGGTCATCAGTTTGAAGACCCATTTTATATTTCATATCTACTTTACACATGCTGTTCTGATACCCTGTAGAATCAGAGGGACACACCATCAAATGTAAAAACTTAGGATGGATCAGGCCGCTGGAATAAAACCTTTAGGTTAGGTACATAAAAACTACCTTTACATAGCCCCATTTTTGGCATGATTCTATAGGGATTTAGCATCATCCCAATAAGTAGCTATCCTGTCTATTAATTAATCAGTTACATGTAATTATTTCTGTCCTTTTAGCATCTTCAGGATAAGCAATGTGCCAAATTTGTGTCACTTCAAAGGGACATTGGTTATACTGTGGAGATAAAGAAAAAAAATGATGAAAACTTATCTATATATTGCATCAGCAGAATTGCAGCAGGTACATAAAATGAGAGAAATCAGACCACAAGGTGATGTCACAAGCAGTAGTTGAAGTGCAAACATTCTCCCATACAGGTACATTGAGGATTTTTTCCAACTCAGCTACTTTGGCCTAAAGTTTGAAATTCCCATCTCAATTTTCCAAGGTCATTTCTTCATTGAGCATTATGCTATTATATGTACTAGGTACATCATCTAAAAATGTTTACTTAATGACAATAGATGTACCTGGTACATCCTATGCTAAAACCCACATAGACAGCGATCAACGTTTGCTGCTTTGCTTTGCCAGTGTTGCTATGATGCCTTCGATGTCGAAAATATTCCCCCCCAAGTACCACGATCACTCCACTTGTTGGTTGTGGGTGCCAAATTGGAGAGCAGCATGCTACTCTAATATATGTAAGGAAAAAAGGTCTATCAGCATTCATCAGAGTGTAGGACTCGACCAGGTCCAATATAATAACTAAGTGATGTGTGAGAAATCATTTTTTATGGAGTTATGTGGGGTGTTTATTATCACCATAGTGGTGTGTCAATGTTTCAACCTGGGTCTTTGTCATCTTTAACAGATTTATGTGTGAAATCTTTTTTTCTGGAGTGATCTTCCAATATAGCGTTTGCCCATTTCTGGCAAGAGCAATGAATATAATCAGAAATCCCTTCTGACACTTTGTTGCAGTTTCTTGACTGCCACTAGAGGCAGTCAGCAACATTAAAAAAGAAAGATGTAACCCTAAGTTGATTCAAATTCCACTTAGGGTTAGATTAAGGGTTAGGGTTGGGGTCAAAAGGTCACTGTAGGAGAAAATGGTTAGGAAACAAAAACACTACTTTTGGTATTGCTCTATAACGTTCAAAAATCAACAGAAAAACATGTAAACATGCATGTTTCTAAACTTGGGACAACATGTAGACACTATTTAGATGGGTCTTTTTACTGTTTGTAATTGTGTAAAGTAATTTTCAGATCAAAGTTTGAAAAAGTGACTTTTTTCAATTTGCTCATCATATTTTATGACATGATAAAATATATATATATATATATTTTATAGTAAATTATATGATATGATGAAAATAAGTATATAATATGTGTGGGTACATTAAATGTGAAAGAGGAAAAAAAAGCTAAACAGAAACACTGCAGAAATGTTAAAACTGCCATTGTCACAAAGTGTAAAAAAATGTTAAAACAGTCCTATCACTAAGATGTTAAAACACCTAATGGAATACTATGCCTAAATTTACAGGATAAGATGTTATAATGAATGTGCATTAATTTACAAAATGGACACATAAAATTATGATTAATATAAACATCTATTATGCTTATATTCATTGTCATATGATCACATTGTATTAACAACATACCGTATATGGCTATTGCAGCTTTATCACATAGCCAAAGAAGATAGATGTTATGTAAGCAAATGTGTGATATGTATCTTTCCAATGTTAAATTCCAATCATCCAAGCATATGCATTTTGCAGTAAAACATAATTTTAAGTTTCAGCATATAACTGTACAGTCTGAAATGTAAAAAAAAGGAAGAATAAGAAATTCTTGTTAACCAAGGATAATATAGATTTGCTTACAATTGAAATGTATCTGCCCTTATTCAATATTGTTTTACTAGGAATTCATGTTCCATGTCATGGCAAATAATTCATCATATTAGTTTGTTCTTAGTAGTGCATAATATTACAGCCCCTGAACATATATCAGTGCACTAATGATTATTCCTTAATGTGCTGTATATGGTTTCCATTCAGTCTTACATTATTCTAGGAAACAACATTAGGAAATGTTTCATTATTTAGTGATAAAGATATTGGAGTTTGTGCACACTGAATGTTTAACAAAATCGTACCATACTGGATAGTTATTAACTAGTGATGAACATGTCTGTTTGACTTATATACCAAATTAGGGTATTTCTTTTAAACCCTAAATGCTACAAATATACATTAGTCAAACAATATGTTAAAACAACTTTATTCAAGTGAAACTAAAAATGCATAGCGCTAATGAGAATATATGTAGTTAAGTCAGTTGGACCAAGCCTTCGAGTGTGATGGACCACATTTGCCCCCGCGGGTTGTTTTGCCACCCTTTCTTTCCAAATAAAATACCAGCCTTAGTAAGGCCTCTATAGACTTAGCATTGGCTCTAAGGTCATTTTTATAACCAGTCTGCTAGTAAAATACCAGCTGGAAGGCAACCTTTACTATAGTTAGATAGATTCCTGTGCTGTCCAAAAGTAGAAGACTATCCCTCAGTAGGAAGCCAATGCCTGCTCTGTGCTGGGCTTGGTCTACACCAATTAGTGAATCCAAATAAAGAAACTGGTTTGGCACTCACTCTTTCCTGTACAATTCCTTTGTTAAGTGAAATAATTTATCAGTTGCTGATAAAAAGATAAAGAGCACTGCAACATTGTGACAGGTATAGTTCAGCTACAAAAAAAGTTTTATGCATTTTGAGCACCAGGCATTTAAAGGGACAGTCTAGTCACCATTTTAACTTTGGTGCAATTTGTAGGCAGCACACTTTAGAATAGACTGTCATTTTTTTTTTTAGTTGTCTGTAAAAAAGAGATTATACTTAGCATTGAAAGAGTGGCCACTAGTGGCCGTTTTCGGGTACTACATCGGTACGTATGTATGCCCTATCACAAGTGGAGTTGCTCCTTCTCCCATCAATCACTGGGCAGTCTGAAGGATTTCCCAGCATCCCCCAGGCCTCCTCTATTCTCCTGCTCTAAGATGCAAGCATCTCCATGGAAACAGGCAGGTCAGTGCTTCCTGCAGAATGAGCTGGACGGGGGGAAGGGATCACCGAGGAACTTTCATTATCACAAAAAAGGACTTCTCCGTGGATTGCAATATAAATCATGGTTTGTCAGCAAGGCAGTAGGTATTATATTGTATTTACTGCCTTGCTAAAGCATGGAGAATGAGTCCTTTTTCTGATAATAAAAGTTCCTTTCTGTTTACTCTGCTGGGTGTACTGCTAACTCTTGAAGGGGACGTGTAGTATAATATTAATATAAATAAAAAAGAGTGTGATGTGAGTGGCGGTACTAATATGGGGGACTGCAGTGCCTATCATGCTCAGCCATCTGGCATTTATGATGGAGGATGCAGTGCCTATCATGCTCAGACAAGCTGGCATTATTTATGGGGGGGGGGGGCACACTTCCTATCATGCTCAGCCATGCTGGAATTTAGGGGTGTGCTGCAGTGCCTATCATGCTCAGCCAAGCTGGTATCATTTATGGGGGGAACACACTGACTAACACAGCCAAGCTGGCATTTATGAGGGGGCTGCACTGCCTATCATGCTCAGCCACTGATATTATACAGTGACAGGGCATTAACTTATAATGCTCTTGTATACACAATGATCTCTAATGCTACACATTGCCTGATTACATCACTCTACAGGAAATCATATTCCAATTCTTATTGGCTGCTGCTGGGAAAATAAACTCCCTTAGAAGCCTAAGGGAGACGCCCATTGAGTCTTCAAATGTGCATTTTCATCTAAGTGTAATATCTTCATTTTTTAAGTAATTCAAAATATAAAATATGCATTTTAAAGTACTTTGAAAGTACTTTAATATGCATTAAAATGTTGAGGAGGCATTTTGGGCACTAGACAGTCCCTTTAATCATAAGCTAACTACTCGTGTGCACTCTATTAGCTTTTACACTTAGTGAATGCGACACCACCATTCACATAGATCAAACAAAACTTGTTAAAGTAGGGTGAATAGTGTAAAGAGGTTTACTTGGGAGGTCAACTTCACCATTCTCTTTCCCCCACCTCATCAAAGTCCATCTCAATCTCACATCTTGCATTAATTTCAGCAAAAATAAACAATAATTTATTTTTTCTACACACACACACACACACATATATATGGCATTTGTGTGTGTGTGTGTGTGTGTATATATATATATATATATATATATATATATATATATATATATATATATATATATATATATATATATATATATGTTATACTGTATATCTGTATTTGGATTTATTAGGTTATAAACTTATCTTCTAAATATTACAATCTGTCAGTGTGTCATTAAAAAATAACAGATTATTATTTACAACGTATATGATTTCAGATATACAACTTAATATTAATAAAAGGAAAAAATAAAAACTCAAATAAATAAAATAGAGGTTTGTAATTGCTTAGCTTAATCAATAATTCGATGGTATGAGTATTGCAGATCTACTATAAGGGCTAGATGGTGTCCAGACTTTTAGAAATATCTTGTATTTGTCACAATACTCGATAGCTATTCATATACAAATACATGTTTTTGTCTTTTCTAGCTATACATGTATTAATATATATTTAAAGAGAAAAAATATAAATTTCCACAGAATATTTGAAGTCCTTGTTCCAGCAGTTAAATTACTCACACTAATGTGCCATCCTTGATGGCTTAATTCAAGGGTAGAATAGTTTATCTTCTGTGCTTTCACAGGAGAATTTTGTTTCATTTCATTTTAACACATAAAATGTAGTTAGCTCATAAACCATAAATAACATTAGCCTTCAAAAATCTATGGATGTATGGCAGCATGTCTTTGCTGAGGGCAATTTAAAATCTCTGGTGTGATCTTTGATCAAATTAAATAAAGCTTGGTTGCTGTAAAGGTTCAAATGTTACTAGTGTGCCAGCATTTATACTTGAGTTAGTTAGCTTTTAAGACAGACAAGGTCAGCTGGATCTGATTGATCCAACATCTTGCTAATGTCACAGCAAGACAAATAGTTTTACTGTCAATCAGGTTCCCTACTATCTTCATGATGCTTCACTTCACTAGAGTTCCACTAGGTGGCAATCTGTGCATAGAGCATTTAAAACGGATATCACCAGCAATAGAAACATTGAAACATAAAATGTGTCGGCAGATAAGAACTATTCAGCCCATCTAGTCTGCCCAAAATAAATATAACACGCTCTGCCATTTTAAATCATAAAAAAAATGTCTATCCCTTTCACGGTCATTTAAAGACACACATAAATAGAACTATGCCAAAAATATACACAGCTACTGCAATACACATACAAGAGTTAAAAAGAAAGGCCAACCATGCATGGATCATTCAGATTTGTACAAGAATATAATATCAACTGATTGAATGAGTAAGGAAAGAAGGAGTCGGGTTTTAGTGGCATGTGCCGTGTTTCTGAACATCTGCAAATTTGCTATGTCTATCAAAAAGGCAAGCTTGGAAAATTTACCTTCAAAAGTCTATTATATTCCACAGCTGATAGAAATCCTTCACACTGTATACTTATGTTGGTTCGTCTCTAATCTCCGGCATATTTCTCAATACTGTCCAACATTTATAGCCTGCTTTGCTTCTTTATCTGGCTATTTAATCCCAAGGAGTGCTGGAAAAATAAAAGACAGTGTGAAGTTAAAAAACAACGCGAGAGAACCATGGCGCAAACACATACAGCCAGTGGTGTATCTTGATTTTGTTCTGCCCTAGGCATAACAAATTAGGGCACCCCACTGCCCACATTGCACACCTACAACATGTCCCATCACCCCATGTTGCACACCCACGACATACCCAACACCCCATCACATGACACACACCCCATCACACCCCATCACACATCACATTCAGACTCACATCACGCTCATACTCCCATCACACTCAGTCTAAACACAGATTCCCAATACACTCAGTCACACACTCATACTACCATCACACTCAGTCACACACACCGACTCCCATCACTCTCAGACTCACATCACACTCAGTCACACACTAACTGTGTGGCAGCAACTTTTGTATCTGCATTTTTCTAAGAGCCAGAGGTCATGCTGCAAAGAAATTAATAAATATTGCCGTTTAAAGTACAAAAAGGCTCCCAATTGGTAAATGTAACTAGGACTAGACCAGAGGTGTAATTAAAAACAACTGGGCCCCGTGCAAAAATTGTCCTGAGGCCCACCGAACCCACCATGCAACTCCTATACTATGTAAATGGATGGTTTATATATTTATATAATGTAATATATATATTTATTTATTTTTTGTTATATAAATATTATAAAACCAGCCAAATGACTCAGGTTTATTTAATATGTGTAAAACATATGGCTGGTTTTATAATATTTATGGATATGAAAAATGTTTGCAGCACCAGAAAGGTTTGAAGCACCAGAAGTGTTCTTTAACACCCTCTTGCAAAGTGCCGCCCTAGGCGAGTGTCTTGTTTGCCTCGCGGAAGATACACTACTGCATATAGCACCAAATAATGGTGCTATCTGCATGTGTGTCTTTGTGTAAAGCAGACTCCTAACAGATATCGCACATGTAGAAAGCGCCTGATTAGTGTTAGAGAACCTTCTTCAGTTCGTAGTAGACAGAGTATTCTTTGTAACTGTACGATAAGACTACTAAATAAGTGTTTATAAAAAGGACTAGTTTGAAATCACTTCAATATGTTTTTGTAAAATCATCCCATGTATAAGGGAGAACAAGAAACATGACTTGGCCACAATGAACGCACACAATATATTTAAATCATTTGTATTAACATTCAGCATTTTCAGCATTCTTACTAAAGAGATCAGTGAATATCCCAAAATGAAAGTGTCTATCATCTTTTCAATAAACTTAAAACTTATGTAAAAACAGTATAAAGAAAACTATTGTTATAGCTACAAAGCTAGCTCCAGAATAATGTGGGGAATATAGAAAAATGTATACTTTTAAGCATTAAAAGTCAACATACCATAAAGAATGAAACCTTGTTATTGTGATATTTTGTAAGATTATAATATGGAAAGTATAAGGAGTAATCAGTATGTTATTTAAATTTCATCATGATATTGTACAGTACTGTACAATGGGTAGGGATTCCATATCAGAAGCTCTTTATTGGACACGTATAATTGATACATACTTCCCGGCAGCATGTCAAATTTGGCAGAGAAAAATAAATGAATTATGTTGGTTCCTAAGGGATCTCATCAATAATAAATTAATTGTTTCCCTCCAGTATGTGAATACCACATACTGTAGGATAGCATGTAAAAGTTATATGTGCCTGGCACAATATGGATGATCTATCAATTATAACAATGAAGTAAACAATATATACACAATATTATAGGCGTCCAGTCTACAATTAACTGCAATTCCGGCTGTGCTTAGACGGAAATCTCTGGTTGCATATCATAGGTCCTGCAATTCGTGTTGTGTGTAGACTTCTACCGTACCAGTTAAACAGCAATAGGGCCAGCAGAATTGAGAACAAAAATTGCAAACTTAAGGACAAAGTATTCAAGTTAGAAAAATTCTCCCATATTTAGGGATTCATTTTGCAATTTCTTTCTCAATTCCCGATTTAATGAATAATGTCCTTAATACAGACATCTCCAATGACCCACCTACAGTTAGGTGCAATTACCATGATCACCCAGCAAGTAGGTGGTAGGAGTAGTAAATGCATCCATGAAATGCAAAACTAAGTATTATGCCAATGAGCAGTAAATGCATAAACCTTGTGTATGATATTAGCAGCATATGAATAAATATTTTATATGATGGCAATGAGCAGTAAACCATGAAATACCTAGATGAGAGATGGTTAACCATTGGCATTCTAGCTATTGTAGACTAAGGCACCTATGACAGTCAGCCACATGGCGAACACCGCAAACTCTGGCTCAGCATCATAAGTGCCACAGTCTTTAACAGCACATATAACTGTAATAAGAACGTACTATATTTACCTTTAATTAAATCTTGAACATAAGTTCCATTCATATTTAAGAAATGTTGATTATTAATGGATAGTTAATGGATTAAATAAATTGCACTACAGAAGTTTTAACACTGCAGTGAGTTCAAAATGTAATTTCATTTCATTTAATAGGTTAAAAAATGTCCATGATTTTGCAGTGATATACAGCTCATAATTATAGGGCATATTTCTGCAAATAATTTGCCTTGTGATTTATCATACTGAATAAAATATGATGCAGTTACTGGTGGCATGAGGCATTTAATGCTGTTTTGCGCGAAGGCAAATAACACTGATCTTCTGTCTTTTCAAAGTGGAAAAAATTTGAATAAGGGAAAAATCTAGTGTTAGCTACATTTTCCATTATGCTCAGCCAACATCATGGGGATATTTAGCTGGCTGTGCATCATCGGAACTGTCGATCATGAGTAACTGCTACACTTTTATCTAGTGTCAACTGCATTTCACATTATGCCAATCCAGCATCATGGGAGCAGTATGTCTAGCTAAGCCTCATAGGACCTGTAGTTAACAGCAGATGCAATGACATGATATAGTTGTGAACTACAACTCCCCTGATACCCATCAACCAAAAATATAAATGATGCTTGGGGGGTGCGGGGTGAGAGGAGAGAGAGACACATGCGAGGTATGAGGAGAGAGAGACACATGTGGGTATGAGGAGAGAGAGACACATGCGAGGTATGGGGGGAGAGAGAGACAAATGCAAGGTGTGGGGGGGAGAGAGAGACACATGCAAGGTATGGGGGGGAGAGAGAGACACATGCAAGGTATGGGGAGAGAGAGACACATGCGAGGTATGGGGAGAGAGACACATGCGAGGTATGGGGAGAGAGACACATGCGAGGTATGGGGAGAGAGACACATGCGAGGTATGGGAGAGAGAGACACATGCAAGGTATGGGAGAGAGAGACACATGCAAGGCATGGGGGGAGAGAGAGACACATGCAAGGCATGGGGGGAGAGAGAGACACATGCAAGGCATGGGGGGAGAGAGAGACACATGCAAGGCATGGGGGGAGAGAGAGACACATGCAAGGTGTGGGGGGAGAGAGACACATGCAAGGCATGGGGGGAGAGAGAGACACATGCGAGGTATGGGGAGAGAGAGACACATGTGAGGTATGGGTGGAGAGGGAGAGACACATAGGAGGTATGGAGATTGAGACACGTGAGGTATGGGGGGAGAGAGAGACACATGCAAGGTATGGGGGAGAGAGAGACACATGCAAGGTATGGGGGAGAGAGAGACACATGCGAGGTATGTGGGGAGAGACACATGCAAGGTATGGGGGGGAGAGAGAGACACAGGCAAGGTATGGGATGAGAGAGAGACACAAATGCGAGGTATGGGGAGAGAGACACATGTGAGGTATGGGGGGAGAGAGAGACACATGCAAGGTATGGGGAGAGAGACACATACAAGGTATGGGGGGGAGAGAGAGACACATACAAGGTATGGGGGGGAGAGAGAGACACATGCAAGGTATGGGGGGGAGAGAGAGAGACACATGCAAGGTATGGGACGAGAGAGACACATGCTAGGTATGGGGGGAGAGAGACACATGCAAGGTATGGGGGGGAGAGACACATGCAAGGTATGGGGGGGGAGAGATACATGCAAGGTGTGGGGGGAGAGAGACACATGCAAGGTATGGGGGAGAGAGAGACACATGCGAGGTATGTGGGGAGAGACACATGCAAGGTATGGGGGGGAGAGAGAGACACAGGCAAGGTATGGGATGAGAGAGAGACACAAATGCGAGGTATGGGGAGAGAGACACATGTGAGGTATGGGGGGAGAGAGAGACACATGCAAGGTATGGGGAGAGAGACACATACAAGGTATGGGGGGGAGAGAGAGACACATACAAGGTATGGGGGGGAGAGAGAGAGACACATGCAAGGTATGGGGGGGAGAGAGAGAGACACATGCAAGGTATGGGACGAGAGAGACACATGCTAGGTATGGGGGGAGAGAGACACATGCAAGGTATGGGGGGGAGAGACACATGCAAGGTATGGGGGGGGAGAGATACATGCAAGGTGTGGGGGGAGAGAGACACATGCAAGGTATGGGGGGGGAGAGAGATACATGCAAGGTATGGGGGGGGGAGAGAGATACATGCAAGGTATGGGAGGAGAGAGAGACACATGCAAGGTGTGGGGGGGAGAGAGACACATGCAAGGTGTGGGGGGGAGAGAGACACATGCAAGGTATGGGGGGGAGAGAGATACATGCAAGGTATGGGGGGAGAGAGAGACACATGTGAGGTATGGGGGGAGAGAGAGACACATGCGAGGTGTGGGGAGAGAGAGAGGGGGTGGAGCAGAGAGAAATACACATGCAAATTATGGGGAGAGAGATGGGGTGGAAGGGAGAGAGAGACACATGCGAGGTATGGGGAGAGAGAGGCACATGTGAGGTATGGGGAGAGAGAGGCACATGCAAGGTATGGGGGGAAGAGAGAGGCACATGTGAAGTATGGGGGGAGAGAGAGGGGCATTGCAAATAAAAAATATTTTATGAATGTAGTTAGTTTCATGACAAAACAGTGTGCTTGCATATAAAACTTCTTTGTTGCAGTAAATTGCATTTGTTTCTAGATGAACCTTTATTATAATATGTTGTATTATGTTTAATATACTAGTATACCTGCCTACTTCCCAACATTTAAAATGGCCAAAGAGTGACACTTTTATTTATGTGGGAGTGTCTGAAGGTGTGGCTAAAGGTGGGCATTATCTGAACATGTTCAGTGATTTTATGGCTAATTAGTAACTACCGGTATTTGTGTAATTTGATGAGCCCTTTGGAATAAGAACAAAATATTGTATTTACATTATTTAGTGTGTTTATTGTTTTGGGGGTTTTTTTTGCTCTGTTTTTAGCTATATATAGTCTGAGGGTATTTGGGTGCAAAATAGGCATACTTGGGAGGAGTCTTTGGGAAAATGACTTGTTTGGGATGTGTAGATATGTCCAATTATCCTTTACTGATTTAATGGAGGAATTTGCACATTAGATATTATCACTGTTCCTCCTGCTATTTATAGTTTATGGGTTAAATGCTTATATTCATTTGGATGAAAAAAATAGATATGTGTAAAATAGGTGACCTTCTTACCCAGAATTCACAGTGAATACTGGGTATATCTGTAAGTCTTTTGGCTTGTTTGAGACATACATACACACACACACACACACACACACACACACACACACACACACACACACATATACATATTTGCTTGAATATAAGATGACCCTGATTATAAGACGACCCCACAATCTTTGGATATTCCTTTAGGAAAAAAACTAAAAGCTTGAATATAAGACTACCCTATAGGAAAAAAGTTCAACTTGTATACATTCACATGTAAATAGCTTTTTAATATTTAATAAAAAAATATGATATTAAACAAATGGATTTCTTGTTTTTATTTCCTTTTATGTGCCAATGCTGCCTCTCTCCCCCCCAGCGTTGTCTCTCTCTATTTCCCCTGTGTTATCGGTCTCTCCCTCCCCCAAAACTTTTTTCTCTCTCTCCACCTCCCCTTGTCTGTCTCTTCCTCCTCCCTTGTCTCTCTCTCTCCTCCCCTCCCTCCCCCTCCCCTTGTTTCTTTCCCTGGTGGCTAGTGGGGTCACATCCTCCATGCTGCCCGACACTTCCGTCCATTATGACTGCCGGTCCTTCATAATAGACTGAAGTGTTGCCTAGTGGAGGCAGCCAGAGGATGTCTGCACGATATGCGCAGACATCCTCCTCTGCTGCCCGGTACTTCCGCCAGGACTTTTATGATGAAGCCGGAAGGACCCGGCTTCATCATAGAAGTCCCGGCGGTCGTGCCGGGCGGCAGGGGAGGATGTCTGCGCACATCGCGCAGACATCCACAGGCTGTTAGAGAGGGGGATCCAGGACCCCTGCAGCTCTGCGGGGGACCTGGATCCCTGTCTTATAGTCTGACCTCGATTTGAGGTCAGATTATAAGACAACCTCGAATATAAGACGAGAATTTGCTCTGAAAAAAACCTTGTCTTATATTTGAGCAAATACGATATATATATATATATATATATATATATATATATATATATATATATATGTGTATATATATATATGTGTATATATATATATGTGTATATATATATATATGTATATATATATATATGTATATATATATATATGTATATATATATATATGTATATATATATATATGTATATATATATATGTATATATATATATGTATATATATATATGTATATATGTATGTATAATGTATACACACACCAAAGACCTTAAAGATAGAATATAAAATATCATTAGACTTCAGATATACTCAAAGCCAGGTTACTGTTCCTTTTCCAACCAGAACTTGTAAATGAAAGTGTCTGGACCTTACATATTGATTTTAATTCACTTTCAATTTTCTTGCAAGATCATTATCATTAGAATGTAATGAGTGTTTTACTTTTACAAATACCTGTTTAGTGAACTACACATTTTGGCTTTCTCGGATATTTTCACCTTCACACAGCACACGCTTTATGTTAAATAGCTCTTTTTTATGTTTGTATTATGTTATGTGAACAAATAATATTCATATTTTGTTCAGAAAGGTGAACTGACATGACACGGCTTGACATCCTCTTCTGTATATATCACCATAACTATTTGTAAAAATTGTAGTTGTACACAGAAAAAAAAAATATTTGCACATATTACAAATATAGTACATGACATACTGAGTTATCTGGAGGCTCAGAGCAGCATTTTGTCATACTTCTTGTATGGTATTAGTCAAGGTAGAGGGATTGTACTGCTTGGAAAACATGTTCAGACATAGGCTTCCTTCACTATTTGCAGCACTCATTGAAACATCAATATCCAGTGTGTTTAAATAGACCCTGAAAAGATATGGATATTTAATACAGATCAATTTCTTTTCCATTTCTTCTGTGTCACGACTAAATGAACCATGATGGATCATGGCTTACATTTACATTCATGGCGAAAAAAATAAAAGCAGAGCAGTTAATCTTAGCTGCAATAGATCACTGTCTTTTCGTGTCTTTATTAAAACACCCATCAAATGCAGCATCGTGAACAACGCATTTGACAATTAACCCAGTGGCATGACATTTTGGAAAAATAATAATTTGTTATGCACTTGTATCAAAGTCCTGCTGCATATGCGCCAGCTCAGTGGCAGCAAACGTTTTTATTCCTGAGTTCCCATTGTTACGAAGGATCCCAAGTTAAAGATCTCAAAGTGCCATTTCCCTGAGATTATGCTTCCCACCATTTTAATGGCAGAGTCTGCTCATTTCAGTTTCCCCTTCTCTCTGTTAATGTTACCTTTTCTTTTGTTTCCTCATCTCAGTGACCACCCCCTTGTGCTACACTTATCTCCATGTAGGATGATGCATCCAGATGCTAAGTGCCACCTCAGAGAGCCACAGGTGGCACCAGTGGTCTAGCTGTTTGTCTATTTATGTTTTATGTATGGGCATATGCTAATTGTATGACAGTGGTACAAATTCGGTCAGAGCAACATGACTATACATTTTGTATATATTTTGGTCTAATCATTAAACCAGCGATGTCTAACTTTGGCACTGCAGGGCACTACATATCCCATGGTGTTCAGGAAGTAAAACACATCTGCAGTGCTAAGGTTAGCCATCAATGCAGTAAAAGTTGCACAACTTAAACTAAAGTTGGGAAACTTCTTCAATTTAACTATTTTTGACTAGGCATTGTCAACTTGCCACAATTTACTATATGACTTGACTTTTGTGCCCTTAAAAAATATAAATTGATCAGAAAATACAAGTGGCATTCGATAAATACATTAACTCTTTTAAGTATGCAAATTAATTTTCTAATCAGACTATTATTACACATTTTTTAAGAGAAACAAATCACAGGCTACAAATTATCCTTGTGAAAATATGTAACATGTATAACATATATAAATGGCAGGTTTCTGTACAGGAGAGTAACAAAGCAAATATCCAGTCTGATGTGGCTTTAATTACACTGATTGTTTCATTAGAAACACGTTGGAATCACTTGGTGAGGTGATGACCAGTCTATGGGCTCTTTTACAGTCACCTCAAAATGGTCTTCAACTTCCTCATGCAAATCAAAAAGCTCTTTGGGTTTTATTTACATTAAAACATCTACTTGATCTTTTGTCCTAGTCAGTTATTAGCTATTTGAGTTTGGTCATTTACACATTTCTGGTCTATGAGAGACTGTGTGGTGACAAAAATAAAAGTATTGCATGTCTACCTTATATATGTTGCCAATATTTTAGTAAAAGCTATAACTGAACTGTGCAAAGAAATTTCACTTGCGGCATTGATTTATTTTCTTTTACATCTTTTGTGACACTATTCAAATAATATTCAGGGTTAAAGGCTATAATTGAAGTATATTGGGCATTCAAGGTTTCTTTCTTGTTTATTTGAAAGACAACTGCAGTAGTGTTATTATAATTATTTTCCAGCTTTAGCAGTTAAAAAATGTATGATTTTCTTTAACAAAAATTTGCCTGGCAACATTCCTTTGAGTTGTTATGATAAACTTGTTCCCTCACCTAGAAATGTGTTTTAGACTTAATCCAATAAATCATATCTTATTTCATAAGTCTAGTTGAACCAACCACTAAGTGGACCTCTATTACTGTGATTATCTTGTGAACTAAGTACACTACTGCCAAATAATTTTACATAAGTTTGGAGGTTTGGAGATTTTCTGTTCATAGATTCCTAAGCTGTCTGTGACTTTTGGAGCTAGGGGGGACATTGTCTTTTTATTTTTAATTTATCTTTCCTTACCCTCTACTTTCCTTTTTTTCTCTCTCTTTTACCTCTATTTCGCCCCCCAGCCTACTACCACAATTGGTCTGTGTGGCCCTTTGTGTCACGTTTCTTGGTCTTATCCTTTACGCAAGACTTGTCTTGACTCTCCTTAGACTTTTCTAAGATCCTAATCCACCTATCCCAGTCTACAGAAGTGTTGGCTTTTTCAAACCATTTTAATATGCCCTTCTCCATTTTAAGGTAGTGCACTACATTAGTGATTATCTCTCCCCATTTGGGGACGATGGAAATCAAGCAATTTCATCATTCAACATGTGACATGATTATACTCTTGTGTAATGTGGAAATTGCACTGAGATAAAGGCATATAAAATTAAAGGGGTTGAAACTTCTATTATACCATGACCACAATGTACACACCCAAGTGAGACATGCAAAACACCCAATCGTGGTTGCATGAATGCATTCTCAAGTAAATGGATACAAATGTTTAACTATATTCTAAAACTGAAGAAAAAAAATTGGATTTATAACTATCTATTGGGACCTACCTGGGCTTAAATCATCAACAATAAAACAAAATGTCCAGAGACCAAATGTTATTACTGTATTTGCTCGAACATAAGACGACCTCCCAAACTTTGGATATTCTTTTAGGAAAATAAGAAAAAGTCTGAATATAAGACTACCCTATAGGAAAAAGGTGTTACTTGTAAATATTCGCATGTAAACTGTTTTTTCATATTTAATAAAAATTGTGATAGACAAAAAATTTTGCATTTCTTGTCATCATCATGCCCCCTACACAGCAATCTGCCCCAGACTTAGCCAATGCTGCCCACAGACTTTGCCAATGCTGCCCCTGCTGCCCCCCATACTTTGCCAATGCTGCCCCCCAGACTTTGCCAATGTTGCCCCTGCTGCTCCCAGACTTCACCAATGCCTCCTCCCTCCTTGCTTTTAATATCCCTGGTGGCTAGTGGGGGCAGCCGGTAGATGTCTGTGCAATGGGTGCAGACATGCTCCGATGCTGCCCAACACTTACGTCTTCTATGACGGACCGCCGAAAGGTCACATGAGTGCACATTGCGCAGATATCCGGCTTCTTGTGGGTGGGATACAGGTCCTCTGTAGGTCTACAGAGGACCTGGATCCAGTCTTATAGTCAAACCTCTATTTGAGTTCTGATTATAAGACGAACCTCGATTGTAAGAAGAGGGGTATTTTTCAGAGCATTTCCTCTAAAAAAACCTAGTCTTATATTCAAGCAAATACGGTATCTTCTAGAGGTTTTTATTTTTATCGTGATGTCAGAGCCATTTAGTTTATCACAATGTGATGTACACACCTCCAGCTGTGGTGGAAAGTAGACATGACAATGTTTATTAAGGATTAGTGTTGAGCGAACCCGAACCGCACTGTTCTGGTTCGTACCGAACATTACGGTGTCCGTACCCCGGACCCGAAACCGGACATTTCACTGTATGTTCGGGTTGGAGTTCGAGGTTCGGCTATAAACCGAAAGTCTTTAAACCCGAAAGTCATTCGGTTTATAGACTTTCGGTTTATAGAATAGCCCATAGCATTACATGTATTCTATAAGCCGAAAGTCTATAAACCGAAAGACATTCAGTTTATAGACTTTCGGTTTATAGAATACATGTAATGCTATTGGCTATTCTATAAACCGAACGACATTCGGTTTATAGACTTTCTTTTTATAGAATAGCAATAGCATTACATGTATTCTATAAAACGAAAATCTATAAACCGACTGTCTTTCGGTTTATAGACTTTCAGTTTATGGAATACATGTAATGCTATTGCTATTCTATAAACCGAAATAGAGTCCCCATTCATAAGAATTGACCTATTCTTATGAATGGGGACTCTATTTCGGTTTATAGAATAGCAATAGCATTACAAGTATTACATCTGAGAGTCAAATAGAACTGTCAAATACTGTGCTTACAGCGCACTTTGAAAAATTCTGGCTACCTCCTCCTCCTCCTCCTCCAGTGCCGCTTCCACCTACACCGCCACGGTCACCGCCTCCTCAACCTATGGGTCACTTAGTATAAACTGAAAGAGAATACCCTGCACTCCAACCCTCTCTCAAATGGATAATTCTGTTGATCCTCCTGGCAGCCATGCTTTAGATTTAGATTTATGTTCTTCCAAAGCTAAAATCAAAGATTCCATCTAGTGCTATTTTATGGCTCAGCTGCATTTGTAATTTGTATGTATTTTAATGTTATTTTAAGTTATTTCCCTATCCACATTTGCTTGCAGGGGACTTGTCCTACTCTTACCCACATTTTAATTCCCTTTTCAGCCCTCTAGCCCTTTCCATGACTTTTTCAGAGGCATTTTAGTGGCCAAAAGTCCGTGTCCCCATTGACTTCAATGGGGTTCGGGTTCGGGGTCAAGTTCGGGGTCAAGTTCGAGCACGGACCAAGACATTTTTTCGAAGTTCGGTCGAACCTGCCGAACCAGAACATCCAGGTGTCCGCTCAACTCTATTAAGGATGTACTTGTCTTTAAGTCTCAATTAAGATGAAAGGGAAAAATCCAGTTGAAGCAGAATATCCTCCAAAACTTATACCAACACATTATAGATATATAAATATTTTTTATTTTCTACATTTTTTTTGTTTGGAACATTACAAATAATTTACACAGAAAAAAGAAACATCCATTTGTAGCAATTTTTAATTTTAAGATAGATTCTACATATAATATGCAAATATAATTACTGTATATTTGTGAGCGTGGTCAAGTTTTTCTTTTTATATTAGCTTACCTAAAAATGTTCATTAGAAATGCCATTAACTGATCCTCTGTTCTTACAAAATTAATCTACTGTGGACAGCTTCAAGTGCTGTAGATGAATTTATAATGTACCTTGATTGAGGCACATTAAAATTCTACAAACCATTTATGACATAAATATAATTTTCCTTTCTCTCCACCACTACGATTTAAAAGTAAATTGCTGAATTTCCATTTATTACAGATTTTTGAAGAGCTCTAGTATTGATTTTGGTGAGTCTATATGTTATATTTCTACACAAGTAAGTGAGGAGATTGGATATGAGGATGTTGCAAATTATTAAGGGAATATGCAAAACAATGAATTGTATCTCAACTTTTGTGAAACCATGTCACCATGGAAACTAATGGAATGTTTCTGTTGATTGCATCACATTAAGAACTTTAGCCCAGAGATTACCTATATAATTAACCAGGACTTTCTTTAATATTAATGGTATCCAGGTCATGCATCTAGATGTGGATCCTCCATCTTTCTATCCTTACACATGAAGTATCATAACTTTTCAATGATACTATAGATGGTTTTCAGAATATGGTGCATTGTCCACACATAAGTGCAACCCACATCTTGAATTATACCACACAAAATCCATTCAATTCAAATAACATTCTGTTAATGGCTAATAATGTAAAGGAGAAACAATGGTAGTTGAAAGAAGTTAAGGGATCATAGGTAATACCATGATGAAGGGGGTGTAATTGAGTGAATTAATGAATCAATACTAATATAAAACAGTATAATGCCAGCCACTCTGGCAAGTGAGAATATGAAGTAAAAGCAGCAATCTGTCTTGAACTATAATTTATACAATATCACTGGACACCAATTTCTAGTTTTTGTATGTGAAACTATAAATTATAGTTTAAGACAGATGATCAGAGAGATTCAGTTGCATGTGAGTAAGATACAGATAGGACTCACCAAGTTTGGAGTACATTGGGGTAGTAGTGGGCTAAGCAAAATATGGTCATTTAGCGTGACTAAATCTCCAATATTTGTATCTAGGTGCTTTTAAAATACTTTAAAATGATTTAATATTTAAAAATAACTCTAAGATGATATGTTGCATGGTGACTCCTTTATGAATAGCTCATGCTCAACATATGGTTATCTGTCAGTATTATCAAGACATCATGGACAAAAAGAGCACAATGATAGATAGATATCCCAGCTGTCTTATTTAGCTTTCCACCACATGGAATACTGAAACCCCTTCGCAACATAGGACATGTCAGTCATGTCCTGGGAAAAACTCCCTTAACAACATTGGCCTAGCACGTCCTGCATTATGACTGCAATATGCCCAACTGACATGGCTGAATGCCCTCTCCATCACATGATCGCTGTGACAGACAATCGCAGAGACTTGATGTTTATTTTCCTATCAATGCCAGTGCTTGGCTTTGACAAGTGTCGGGCAGAGAGAGACTAATTACAGCATGGGCAGCATCTCCAAGCCCTCTAGATTTCATGTCTAGCGAGTGTGACACAGGATCTAAACTACATGTGGGAGTAAAGGTTTTTTTTACTATTTTGTACACATTTGTTTTCTCTGAGCACCTGTATTTACCTAAAGGTTGTTTTTGAATACTTTATATTATATAATCTGCTTATGTTACTGACTATGTATAATATTTTACGAAAATACATGTGAAATTAATTTCACAGAAAAACAAAGGTTCATAGACAGTATGTCACCCTTATTTATAATGCGCTTTGTTCTTTAAAAAATGACAACAGATTCATGTACTTTTTTATTCAGTCCTTTTTTGTTCATTAATATAGGTTGTTGTACATGCTTGAGGCAAATCTTTACCGTACTGAATGTACCAATGTGTACAGGAGTGAGGACCGACTTACTAAATAATTTATAGACGTCAAATGTTCAACAAACTTTTAAAAAATTTATCTTAAAATTTATTGAGTAAAAAAGCTTATATTTCAAGAAAGTGCTTCTATATAAAATAATTTGACAACACTGATTTAATCTTTTGTTATGTCTTAAATTATAATACCAGGTATTCAAATTTTTATTCTTATTACCATTTTACTAATTTGAACTGATCATTTAGGGTGATGTCACAATGATAACATAATCATTTATTCATTAAAGAGTGAACAGTAATGGAGTGACAAGGGAATAGCAAAAAAAGAGGTTTTCTAGATAAATAGCAAAGTTGAAGAATGTTTCCAACTTGATTAATGTCTAATTTTTGCAATTCCACAGTACATTTTTGACCAGCACTACTTACGAGAAAGTAAGCAAAGTATTTAACCAGGAAACGTATGTTGAGATATGCTCTTGTTTTCAAGTACATCCTGGAGATGCCACTATTGCCCAACATCCAGTATTTTTATCATTACCTAATTTAATTGCAGTCACGTTTCCAAGTTTGGAAGGATCATATATGCTCACAAACAGTGTGTCAGTGCCATCCCTATCCCCAAAACAGATTGGCAGTGTCACAATGTTTACAAAAAGCTTGTCAGTGCCATCTTTGCCTCAAACAACTTAACAGTCCCATAGTTGTCCCCAAACAGTTTGTCAGTGCCATCTTTTCCCCTAGTTTGTCAGTGACATCTTTATCCACAAGCTAAATATGATCATTTCTGGCTCCAAACTCTACTCCCAACATCCAGGTAGGTCCCCTGTCCGCCAGAAAGATTGCTGCCTAGATGGGAATTTTCAAGACTCATTCCCTGTAAATACACCACACCCAACTTATCATCCCCTTGTACCACGAAGCTCTGAGTCATCACAAGGGGCGTCACTAGGGTTGGTGTCACCCGGTGCGGAAACTCATGGTGTCACCCCCCTGGATTTCCTCCGTACCATGCCAAACAGATTCCTTAGTAATGCCAGTTAGATGGCCTATTAACTATGCCACACACAGGAGCACATAACTATGCCACACACCAGAGCCCCATAAATTATGCCACACCAGAGCCCCACTATTTATGCCTCACCTCTGCCCAATTAATTATGCCACACACACAGGTGCCCCATAATTATGCCACACACACACAGGTGCCCCATAATTATGCCACACAAAAGAGTCCCTTAATTACGCCACACAAAAGAGTCCCTTAATTATGCCACAAATGGGGCCCAATAAATATGCCACACACAAGTGCCCCATAATTATGCACACATGAAACCGCCATTAATTATGCAACATTAGCCCCACGAGGTGACACTCTTACAATTATAGAGCCGAGTAATATTAGGCCACTCAGAGCCCAGTAATAGTGTGCCAGTCAGATACCAGGAATATTGTGCCATTCAGAGCCCAATAGTATTGTCCCACTCAGAGCCCAGGAATATTGTGCCAGTCAGAGCCCAGGAATATTGTGCCAAATCAGAGCCCAGTAATTTTGTGCCAGTCAGATACCAGGAATATAGTGCCAGTCAGAGCCCAGTAATAGTGTGCCAGTCAGAACCCAGTAATATTGTGCCAGTCAGAGCCCAGTAATATTGTGCCAGTCAGAGCCCAGTAATATAGTGCCAGTCAGATACCAGTAATATTATGCCAGTCAGAGCCCAGGAATATAGTGCCAGTCAGAGCCCAGGAATATAGTGCCAGTCAGGGCCCAGGAATATAGTGCCAGTCAGGGCCCAGGAATATTATGCCAGTCAGATACCAGGAATAGTGTGCCAGTCAGAGCCCAGGAATAGTGTGCCAGTCAGAGCCCAGGAATATTATGCCAGTCAGAGCCTAGTAATATAGTGCCAGCCAGATGCCCAGTAACATAGTGCCAGCCAGAGCCCAGTAATATAGTGCCACTCAGAGCCCAGGAATATTATGCCAGCCAGAGCCCAGTAATATAGTGACAGCCAGAGCCCAGTAATATAGTGCCAGCCAGATGCCCAGTAATATTGTGCCAGTCAGATGCCTGTAATATTGTGCCAGCCAGATGCCCAGGAATATTATGCCAGTCAGATACCAGGAATAGTGTGCCAGTCAGAGCCCAGGAATATTATGCCAGTCAGAGCCCAGTAATATAGTGCCAGCCAGATGCCCAGTAATATAGTGCCAGCCAGAGCCCAGTTATATAGTGCCACTCAGAGCCCAGGAATATTATGCCAGCCAGAGCTCAGTAATATAGTGACAGCCAGAGCCCAGTAATATAGTGCCAGCCAGATGCCCAGTAATATTGTGCCAGTCAGATGCCTGTAATATTGTGCCAGCCAGATGCCCAGTAATATTGTGCCAGACAGATGCCTGTAATATTGTGCCAGCCAGAGCCCAGTAATATAGTGCCAGCCAGATGCCCAGTAATATAGTGCCAGCCAGAGCCCAGTAATATAGTGCCAGCCAGATGCCCAGTAATATAGTGCCATCCAGAGCCCAGTAATATTGTGCCACTCAGAGCCCAGGAATATTATGCCAGCCAGAGCCCAGTAATATAGTGCCAGCCAGAGCCCAGTAATATAGTGCCAGCCAGATGCCCAGTAATATAGTGCCAGCCAGAGCCCAGTAATATAGTGCCAGCCAGATGCCCAGTAATATAGTGCCAGTCAGATGGCCAGTAATATAGTGCCAGCCAGATGCCCAGTAATATTGTGCCAGTCAGAGCCCAGTAATATAGTGCCAGCCAGAGCCCAGTAATATAGTGCCAGTCAGAGCCCAGTAATATAGTGCCAGCCAGATGCCCAGTAATATAGTGACAGCCAGAGCCCAGTAACATAGTGCCAGCCAGATGCCCAGTGATATAGTGCCAGCCAGAGCCCAGTAATATAGTGCCAGCCAGATGCCCAGTAATATTGTGCCAGTCAGATGCCTGTAATATTGTGCCAGCCAGAGCCCAGTAATATAGTGCCAGCCAGATGCCCAGTAATATTGTGCCAGCCAGATGCCCAGTAATATTGTGCCAGCCAGATGCCCAGTAATATTGTGCCAGTCAGATGCCTGTAATATTGTGCCAGCCAGAGCCCAGTAATATAGTGCCAGCCAGATGCCCAGTAATATTGTGCCAGCCAGAGCCCAGTAATATAGTGCCAGCCAGATGCCCAGTAATATTGTGCCAGTCAGATGCCTGTAATATTGTGCCAGCCAGAGCCCAGTAATATAGTGCCAGTCAAATGCCTGTAATATAGTGCCAGGCAGAGCCCAGTAATATAGTGCCAGCCAGAGCCCAGTAATATAGTGCCAGCCAGATGCCCAGTAATATAGTGCCAGCCAGAGCCCAGTAAAATAGTGCCAGTCAGAGCCCTGCTCGTTTTAAACCCCCCTCCTCCTCCCCTTCCCCATCACTTACCGAATGGCTGCTCTGTGCTCCCGGACGGACGCCTCCTCCGTGCAGTCTTCCCTCTTGCACGAAGGAGGGAAACACAGTCACCAGATGTGATGTAACCCCCGCTGGAGGTGTCACCCGGTGTGGTCCGCCCCCCCCGCCCCCTCCTCGGGACGCCACTGGTCATCACTATGTTGCAGGGAGATCAAGGCAACGCTGATTGAGTTCTTAGATGAGGTCAGGATTGGGGTAGGAAATAAAGAAGAAGCTACATGAGGGAGAGACAGCCATGGGGAAGGCCTGGAGGAGAGAGACATTGGGGAGCATGGAGCAATGAGACATTTATTAGGTATGGGGTGAGTGAGGGAAGAGAGATACACATGAAGGAAACCGATGCAAGGGAGTTATGAGGGGTGAGCAGTAGGCATAGGAGGAGAGACCGGGACATGCAGAAAAAGAGGCCGCTACTGGGAACAGAAAGACAGAAATGGAAAAAAGAAATGGGGCATGAGGGAAGAGAGATAGACATATGGTATGAGTAGAGAGAGACATATACATAAGGATATGGGGAGAGAGAGAGACTAGGGAGTATGGATAGAGAAAAACATACATAAGGGTATGGGAAGAGAGAGACAGAAATGGGGGTGTGGGGAAAGAGAGACAGACATGTGAGAATGGGGAGAGAGAGAGAGACAAACATGAAAGTATGGAGAGAGAGAGAGAGACAGACATGAGGGTATTGGGAAAGAGAGAGATGTGTGGGTATTGGGAGAGAGGTACATGAGGGTATGGGGGGGAGAGATAGACATGGCGGCATGGGAAGAGAGCATGGTGGAAATTTATTTATCACTCCTTGTGTATTTCTTTTCCAATGATGCTCAGCCAAGCTAATGGGAGAGTTTGATTAGTCATCATGGGAATGGTAGTTAAAACTCTGCTATCCAGCCTAAGGTCTTCCATGTTGCTGGCTGAGCATCACAGAACATCACAATATACTGCAAAAAATAAATAAAACCACTAGACAGTATTATGGCCAAATATATATCCTTATCTAAAATTAAAGTTTGTGTTATTTTGCCATTTGGTATACCGCAAGCAGTGGAGAAAAAATGAACACACCCATTAACACACTTACATGTGAAATTCTCACTTACCGTTGTCAAAATGATTGAGTAGAAAAGCTTGTTTTTTTAATTATTTGTGTGTGGGGGGGACAGGGCCGGACTGGGAACAAAAACCAGCCCTGGAAAAAAATTGTATACCAGCCCCACAGCATAATATTTTTAAACCAACCCCATAGCATAATATAATTTTTTTGTTCATAAAAGGGGAAACCATGCATTTTAACAACACATCTGAACAGTGTATTATTTATAGATAAGACTGATATATAAGCTTACCTAGGGCAATATATATCTCCAGTATGTACACAGAGTAATATGAATTGCCCTGTGCAGAAGTATATATCAGGGCAGTGTGGGAGACATATCCTTGTGTACATATTTCTGTATCATCTCTCTCTGTCTCATTTATGTAGCCTTTCTCTCTCTCTCTCTCTCATTTATGTAGCGTCTCTCTCTCTCATTTATGTAGCGTCTCTCTCTCTCAGTTCTGTAGCATCTCTCACTCAGATCTGTAGCGTCTCTCTCTCTCTGTTATGATGCCTGTAATATTGTGCCAGCCAGAGCCCAGTAATATTATGCCAGTCAGAGCCCAGTAATATAGTGCCAGCCAGATGCCCAGTAATATAGTGCCAGCCAGAGCCCAGTTATATAGTGCCACTCAGAGCCCAGGAATATTATGCCAGCCAGAGCTCAGTAATATAGTGACAGCCAGAGCCCAGTAATATAGTGCCAGCCAGATGCCCAGTAATATTGTGCCAGTCAGATGCCTGTAATATTGTGCCAGCCAGATGCCCAGTAATATTGTGCCAGACAGATGCCTGTAATATTGTGCCAGCCAGAGCCCAGTAATATAGTGCCAGCCAGATGCCCAGTAATATAGTGCCAGCCAGAGCCCAGTAATATAGTGCCAGCCAGATGCCCAGTAATATAGTGCCATCCAGAGCCCAGTAATATTGTGCCACTCAGAGCCCAGGAATATTATGCCAGCCAGAGCCCAGTAATATAGTGCCAGCCAGAGCCCAGTAATATAGTGCCAGCCAGATGCCCAGTAATATAGTGCCAGCCAGAGCCCAGTAATATAGTGCCAGCCAGATGCCCAGTAATATAGTGCCAGTCAGATGGCCAGTAATATAGTGCCAGCCAGATGCCCAGTAATATTGTGCCAGTCAGAGCCCAGTAATATAGTGCCAGCCAGAGCCCAGTAATATAGTGCCAGTCAGAGCCCAGTAATATAGTGCCAGCCAGATGCCCAGTAATATAGTGACAGCCAGAGCCCAGTAACATAGTGCCAGCCAGATGCCCAGTGATATAGTGCCAGCCAGAGCCCAGTAATATAGTGCCAGCCAGATGCCCAGTAATATTGTGCCAGTCAGATGCCTGTAATATTGTGCCAGCCAGAGCCCAGTAATATAGTGCCAGCCAGATGCCCAGTAATATTGTGCCAGCCAGATGCCCAGTAATATTGTGCCAGCCAGATGCCCAGTAATATTGTGCCAGTCAGATGCCTGTAATATTGTGCCAGCCAGAGCCCAGTAATATAGTGCCAGCCAGATGCCCAGTAATATTGTGCCAGCCAGAGCCCAGTAATATAGTGCCAGCCAGATGCCCAGTAATATTGTGCCAGTCAGATGCCTGTAATATTGTGCCAGCCAGAGCCCAGTAATATAGTGCCAGTCAAATGCCTGTAATATAGTGCCAGCCAGAGCCCAGTAATATAGTGCCAGCCAGAGCCCAGTAATATAGTGCCAGCCAGATGCCCAGTAATATAGTGCCAGCCAGAGCCCAGTAAAATAGTGCCAGTCAGAGCCCTGCTCGTTTTAAACCCCCCTCCTCCTCCCCTTCCCCATCACTTACCGAATGGCTGCTCTGTGCTCCCGGACGGACGCCTCCTCCGTGCAGTCTTCCCTCTTGCACGAAGGAGGGAAACACAGTCACCAGATGTGATGTAACCCCCGCTGGAGGTGTCACCCGGTGTGGTCCGCCCCCCCCGCCCCCTCCTCGGGACGCCACTGGTCATCACTATGTTGCAGGGAGATCAAGGCAACGCTGATTGAGTTCTTAGATGAGGTCAGGATTGGGGTAGGAAATAAAGAAGAAGCTACATGAGGGAGAGACAGCCATGGGGAAGGCCTGGAGGAGAGAGACATTGGGGAGCATGGAGCAATGAGACATTTATTAGGTATGGGGTGAGTGAGGGAAGAGAGATACACATGAAGGAAACCGATGCAAGGGAGTTATGAGGGGTGAGCAGTAGGCATAGGAGGAGAGACCGGGACATGCAGAAAAAGAGGCCGCTACTGGGAACAGAAAGACAGAAATGGAAAAAAGAAATGGGGCATGAGGGAAGAGAGATAGACATATGGTATGAGTAGAGAGAGACATATACATAAGGATATGGGGAGAGAGAGAGACTAGGGAGTATGGATAGAGAAAAACATACATAAGGGTATGGGAAGAGAGAGACAGAAATGGGGGTGTGGGGAAAGAGAGACAGACATGTGAGAATGGGGAGAGAGAGAGAGACAAACATGAAAGTATGGAGAGAGAGAGAGAGACAGACATGAGGGTATTGGGAAAGAGAGAGATGTGTGGGTATTGGGAGAGAGGTACATGAGGGTATGGGGGGGAGAGATAGACATGGCGGCATGGGAAGAGAGCATGGTGGAAATTTATTTATCACTCCTTGTGTATTTCTTTTCCAATGATGCTCAGCCAAGCTAATGGGAGAGTTTGATTAGTCATCATGGGAATGGTAGTTAAAACTCTGCTATCCAGCCTAAGGTCTTCCATGTTGCTGGCTGAGCATCACAGAACATCACAATATACTGCAAAAAATAAATAAAACCACTAGACAGTATTATGGCCAAATATATATCCTTATCTAAAATTAAAGTTTGTGTTATTTTGCCATTTGGTATACCGCAAGCAGTGGAGAAAAAATGAACACACCCATTAACACACTTACATGTGAAATTCTCACTTACCGTTGTCAAAATGATTGAGTAGAAAAGCTTGTTTTTTTAATTATTTGTGTGTGGGGGGGACAGGGCCGGACTGGGAACAAAAACCAGCCCTGGAAAAAAATTGTATACCAGCCCCACAGCATAATATTTTTAAACCAACCCCATAGCATAATATAATTTTTTTGTTCATAAAAGGGGAAACCATGCATTTTAACAACACATCTGAACAGTGTATTATTTATAGATAAGACTGATATATAAGCTTACCTAGGGCAATATATATCTCCAGTATGTACACAGAGTAATATGAATTGCCCTGTGCAGAAGTATATATCAGGGCAGTGTGGGAGACATATCCTTGTGTACATATTTCTGTATCATCTCTCTCTGTCTCATTTATGTAGCCTTTCTCTCTCTCTCTCTCTCATTTATGTAGCGTCTCTCTCTCTCATTTATGTAGCGTCTCTCTCTCTCAGTTCTGTAGCATCTCTCACTCAGATCTGTAGCGTCTCTCTCTCTCTGTTATGTAGCGTCTCTCTCTCTGTTATGTAGCGTCTCTCTCTCGCTCAGTTCTGTAGCCTCTCTCTCCTTTCTGTAGCGTCTCTCTCTCAGTTCTGTAGCTTCTCTCTTTCTCAGTTCTGTAGTGTCTCTCTCTCCTTTCTGTAGCGTCTCTCTCTCCTTTATATAGCATCTCTCTCTCCTTTCTGTAGCATCTCTCTCTCCTTTATGTAGTGTCTATCTCTCACCCTCCCCCAATTCCCCTGTAGTGTCTCTGTCACTCTCTCCCCTTCCCCTGTAGTGTCTCTCTTCCCCCTTCCCCCTGTAGAGTCACTGAGTCACTCTTTCCCCCTTCCCCAAGTAGTGTCAAACTTCTCCTTGTAGTGTCACTCTTCCCCCCTTCCCCTGTAGTGTCTCTCTTTCCCCTTTCCCCCTGTAGAGTCACTGAGTCACTCTTTCCCCCTTCCCCCAGTAGTGTCACTCTTCCCCCCTTCTCCCTGTAGTATCACTCTTTCCCCCTTCCCCCTGTCGTGTCACTCTTTCCCCCTTCCCCCAGTAGTGTCACACTTCCCCCCTTATCCTGTAGTGTCACTCTTCCCCCTTCCCCCTGTAGAGTCACTCTTCCCCCTTCCCAATGTAGTGTCACTCTTCCCCCTTCCCAATGTAGTGTCACTCTTCCCCCCCTTCCCCCTGTAGAGTCACACTTCCCCCTTCCCCCAGTAGTGTCACTCTTCCCCCTTCCCCCAGTAGTGTCACTCTTCCCACCCTTCCCCCTGTAGAGTCACTCTTCCCCCCCTTCCCCCTGTAGAGTCACACTTCCCCCCTTCCCCCTGTAGAGTCACTCTCCCCACCCTTTGCCACTTTAAGAAATTCGCCTGCTGCCGCCGGATGTTGCAGCAGCCAAACATCTTATAGTGGTGGCTGCCGCCGATTGGCTTTGAGTGGCCAAGGCGGCCCCGGAGCAGGCTGCCCACCGGGATTTTTCCCGGTATCCCGGTGGGCCAGTCCGGCCCTGGTGGGGGAGCCTGGAGTAAACTGGTGATATTTAGAATTTTGAAGCCAAAGCCGTGGTAGGCAACTAAAACTACTGTATAACTAACCCTTGGTGATTATCAATAGCTCCAACAAGAAGAAGCAGTAAACCGAGCACTGTCTCATTCAATTTATCAATGGAGTTTAGTTTTACTATAAGCTGAATTCGTATTACCAGTAGCGTTTCTATAAACCAAGATGAACATCATCACACAAAAAAATGCAGAATTTCTCCATAAAAACCATCCAATTATTCCCATTTTTTACTATTTGCCAAAAATCCATAAAAATAGTGAAAATCCACCAGGGAGACCAATAATTAGTGGTATAGATTATATTACAGCAGGTCTATCTGAGTTTGTAGATTATCATCTACAACCATATGTAAAGAAAACATTGTCATATCTCAAAGACACAAAAGCAGTGTTACAGGAAGTAGAGAACATTGAATGGAAAGACTCCTATACCTGGGCCACTTATGATGTGACTTCTTTATATACAATTATAAATCATGAATTGGGAATTAAGGCCATTGAAAAAACTTTATGTAAAGACAAAACCATAAATCCCCTATTAGGACAATTCTTACTAGATGGTATACATTTTATACTCCACCACAACTATTTTATGTTCCACCAAGAATTCTACTTACAACTAAAAGGAACAGCCATGGGCACAAAATTCGCGCCTAGTTATGCCAATCTATATATTAATGGTTGGGAAGATTACTATATTTGGAACAACTATATTGGTGCGGGTCTTGTCATATGGCGTAAATATACTGACGATGTCCTAGTAATTTGGGACACGAATTATGGAAAATTGGAACATTTCACAGATTACATTAACAATAATAAATATAATCTATTATTCTCTGTGGAAACAGATCGAAAAACAATTAATTTTCTCGACCTTACCCTTTTTCATGAAGACAATCAGATCAAAACAAAAACATATTTTTAACCAACAGATGGGAACGGTTTTATAGACCAAGCTAGTTGTCACCATCCGAGATGGTTAAAAAATGTCCCAAGAGGAGAATTTTTAAGAATGAGAAGAAATTGCACGAATTATCAATCCTCAAAAATTAAAAAGAAATTATTAGAAAAGAATTATAATAGCGCTCTATTAGAGGAGACAGAACATGAGGTAGGAACAATAAATAGAAATAGTTTAGTCATGGACAAGATACCCGGAAATGATTATAAAAATAGGGACTTATCATTTCTCACTCAGTACAATTCTCAAGCTTTCCAAATCAAAAAAATCTTGGAAAGGCATTGGCCTATACTTTTACAAGATCCAATCCTGAAAGATATCATTCACCCTAAACCACAAGTAATGTACAAAAAAGCACGCAACTTGAAATGTATTTTGGCTCCAAGTATGTTAAAAGAGACTAATAAGAAAAAACCAACAAATGGAGGATTTCTAAAATGCTTCGATTGTAATAACTGTACTTTTAATCCTCAAAAATAGAGATTTTCAAGAATATGCAAACAGGGGAAGAATTTAGAATAAAAACAACAATCACATGTGACACGAAAAATGTAGTTTACATGCTTCAATGTGGATGCCAGAAACAATACATTGGGAGAACCTCCAGGAAATTATCGAAAAGAATTGGGGAACAGATTTATGGTATAAAAACTAAATCAACAAAACACCCAGTACCCCTACACTGCAACCAATGCCCCAGATTTAGCAGGAATAGCTTCATAATTTGCGGTATTGAACATGTGAAAATGGGAGTAAGAGGAGGAGACCATGTCAGAAGATTGGCACAGAGGGAAGGTTTCTGGATTCATAAACTAGGAACCATGATACCCTATGGCATTAATCAAGATTTTGACATGGTGTGCTTTATGTGAAACTATATCACAACCCTAATAGATTGTCCATATGAGTACACTCTAGGGTTAACAGTTTATCAAATGATATCCAATAAAAATGTTTCTATTTATTTAATCTGATTGACTACACATATGAACCTAGTGAATTGATCAGGATTTAATGTGTTAAATAGTCCTGCTACACTTTTTTGTAACTTTCTTTAATGGGATTTAATGTGTTAAATACTTTTGTTACATCTTTTGCAACTTTCTTTCCTTGAATCTGAATTTAATGTAACAATATGCAACAGTACTTTCGTGTAAGGATGATTCACCAGTTGTATTAACTCGGTATAACGTAAATACGCATTGATATTGTGAATGGAGCTTTGTATACACACAAGTCTTCATTCATAAAATGGACTTTCGGTTTAAAGTTAATACGAATAGGTAATACGAACTACCCACACAAATTTGACTTAGAAATCTATACAACAAGCACAGCAGCTCGGTTTATAGAAACGCTACTGGTAATACGAATTCGGCTTATAGTAAAACGAAACTCCATTGATAAATTGAATGAGACAGTCCTCGGTTTACAGTAATACGAAACATTATACGAACGCAACCCAAAATGTATATACGAAGGTCCGCATTTGGTTGTAGATAATACGAATGTAATGATTTAAATGAATATATTGTACTTCATTGATAAAAACGGACATTATACACATGCGCACATCAAAATATGGAAATACAATGGAACGCATATTGAAACGCACATACAGGTACAATGAAGACAATGGACATTTAAATTTAAGGTGGAACTATTTGTTTTAATTAAGATTGCCTGGACGGGATTGGACAATGGAATGGGATATATATAGATGGACTACCTGTTTGCTTATCACACTCCACTCTGCTCCTGAGGAAGTCTGTATAGATGAAACGCGTAGAGCGGGAAGTGAGAGTGTTATTACCGGTTTTATCAGATATTTTTATTTATTACTAAGAAGGTTGCCCGCAGCAAGCTGTCACCTCGAGAATTCTTTTGATTCGAGAGTACCCACAGAGCTCTACATTGTATAGAGTCCGACATTCCACCTGGAGTGTAACCTTTCTCTTTTATGTGATTTTGCACTTGAGCTGGCTCTCAGTGCCACTTACATTGTGAGTTTGATTTCAATAAATTGTACACTTTTTATACTTTATATAACAGTGTTACACTATTGCATATCCTTCTATTGTTCCTCTATTCCATATGTCCACCCACGTCTCTGAGGAGGCATCCAGTTAGAAGATTGGAAATTATTCTCGATTTCTGTTTCTATTCGATTTCGACTTGGGATTGGAGGAGTCCTTGCAGATCTCGACTTTCCATAGGAAAGTATATTACTATTATTTCTGTGTTTGTTTCTGTTTTTCTGGTCATTTGTACTTGTAAAACATATGCCAGCTTTTTAGGTCAGTCTAAAAGCCTCTCCAGATACATTGTGAAAACAAACTGCAGTATCTTGAACTAGTCAATTTAGAAACCATTTCTTTTTATTTGCAATTCATGAAACTTTTCTTTTTCTTTGTTTAGGATGATCTGAGCTTCAGCTCATAGCAAGAGTGGAAAGTAAGATACACCCAAGATGCTAGAGGGAGCATGCCTGGAATGGGAACTCAGGGTCTGAGGCAAGTGGATTAGCATTAAACACACATAGGTAAAAGTCACAAATATGGTCACCAGAATGGATACATATACTCCAATGATGATATCATCATCCTACAACGCCTAGCCAGTGTCATAATTTGAAGTCAGATGGATTCTTGCCCATCTTTTTGGGTGATGATGACAATATTTGGGGACAGGAGGAAACTTGAGCATCCACTCTGGCAGCCAACAGGGTGAGGGTGAAAGTGCCAGCAAATATATAGATTACATAATTGTAACTACCTGGGTCCTGTTAAAGTAATACAGCTCACTAAGAATTTAATATTGGGTGGACATTTACATGTTCACAATTTGTACCTATCCCAGAAAATCTGCAACAAATCCACGTGCAAAATCCTGTCAGCCCACTTCAAACCACCAACTAGACCCCGACCTCTAGAGAAACATTTACATATATATAGATCTGTGAAATTGAATGTATTATTTACATTAAGGTCATAGAAGGCAATAAAGTCCTAGTTATAGTCATATATACTGCAGAGTTTGGGGACCCACAATCTCATTGTGTCTCAGTGCAAACTGCCATCAGACTCCCTCCGTCTCCACCCATTATACATCTTCAACTGACATAACCATCACAGAGGACTTCAAGATACATGGCATGGGTCATCAATGGGTTTCCACTAATTTTGTAGAGGTCAATAAAGGCCTAGTCATAGTCATCAATACTGCAATGATGGATATTGTTTGACTCCATCGCACTATCTACTATAGTTCCTGTGGTGCTCAGCCAGGCAATTAATCTACTGAGCATCATGTGAGCTATAGTTCACAATAGTTTAATAGAACAGGCTAGTAAGTCTCTCCATCTGAATAATAAAGGGCTAAGTCCTCATGACAGTCTATTAATCAGACGAAAGAAACCTTCTGCAACAGACCTCCACCTTGCTTAGGAGGGCGGGTGCTCCATAACACTGGTGAGGCTTATGTAGACAATTTAAAAGGAAGAACAATGTGCACTCCATACTCCGATGATTGCAAATGAAAAAAGTGGGAAGGGAAGACCACCTTACGCGTTTCGCGTGTTTCCACTCTTAATCATAGGTCTTCCATTGCAAAGTCTGTTTCATTGCCTGCTTGCTCTACATAGACACTGCTCCAGACTGATCAATCCTGAACTCCAGGTGATTGTGTGATATAACACCAACTGCTGGCATCGTATCAACATAAAATCAATATTAATCCTGTATGATTTCAAGGGTAAAAGCAGGAACTGAAATGAGGTAGTTGCACATTCTGTTTCATTGCCTGCTTGGTCTACACACTTTTTTCATTTGCAACCTTCAGAGTATGGAATGTACATTTTTCTTCCTTTTAAAAAGAAACCTTCTGCCTGATTAAAAAGGTTTCAGAATTAAGCTTCCGTGGAGCATCATTCAGAAATGTTTCACATTTCCTTTGGAACTCAAACACTGCCTTCCAGGCTATCATGTTGTGGTGTTGGTTCAACATGTAGATAGTATAGACCTGAGATATTGCAAGCATTATTTCCACTAATTTTGTAGAGGTCAGTAAAATCCTAGTCATAGTCATATATACTGCAGGGTTCAGGGAGCCCAGGATCTAATTTTGCCTGAGAGTCAGTTGCTGTTAAACTGCATCTGTATGCAATCATGACACAGCTTCAAGGGACATGACCATTGCAGAGGACTTCAAGGGTCAGAACATCATTAATGGGTAGAGCATGGTGTGCCAGGTCATGACAGATCGAGAGGGCGTAGGATGTAGTGCCAGGTCCACATCGGAGATATGGAACCCAAGATGGAGTGCTAGGGCTACCATGACATAGTTGGATCTAGCCAGAGATAGAGTACTATGTCTAACTAGGAAGGCCATGCACCAGGGCCATGTGTTCCATGAAGTGAGGTGTGCTGATAGCAACAATATCCCTCAGGGAAAATGACCCTCCAAAAACACGATTTAAATGATATATGCAATACAGGATGGCCAGGAAACTTGATAGCTAAAAGAATGTTACACATGGCTGGAGGAAGAGGAACTAGGTGTTCTGTCTGAGGGTCAGTTGCTGTCAGACTGCTTCTGTATGCTATCATGACACCGCTTCAAGGGACATGACCATTGCAGAGGACTTTAAGGGTCATGACATCATTAATGGGTAAAGCATAGTGTGTCAGGCCATGACGGATCGAGAGGGCGTGGGATGGAGTTCCAGGTCCACGACTGAGAAATGGATCCCAAAATGGAGTGCCTGGGCTACCATGACATAGTTGGATCTAGCCAGAGATAGAGTACTATGTCTAACTAGGATGGCCGTGAACCACATAGGCAGTGAAAGATGATCACTGCCTATGTGAGTTTCAACGCATATGATCACATTTAGGGCAGGGGTACCAAAGGATCTCTCTCAGGGTGCTTCAGATACAAAGCACCCTCTGAGAATAGCTGGCAGCATGAAGTGTTGCACTAAGTAGCGACATTAAAACTCAGGATGTATATAGCTTTTCAGGACGTATATATACGTCCAAATGCGTTGAGGGGTTAATAAACAAACAAGTTTTTATATGAACAGTGAAAATAAAAGGTTGCTCATGTAAATGTTTTTGTATAGGAAAAGGTTACTGAGAGTTAGATCAGAAAAGTGAGTTCCTTTAGTAAAAAGTAAGATATTTCAAACTTAAAGTCAAGGTAGACAAATTGGAGAATTTTTCCAACTCGACTACTTTGGCCTTAAGTTTGAAATGCCCTTGTCAATTAACCTACAATTGCCTATTTCATGAATAAAGCCCTAAATTTTTTGGAAATTATCAGGTTTATCACTGACTGTAATGAAACGTGTAAGTAATTTCCCAGCATGCTTAGCGTCATGTCATGTCAATAACGGCAAACTTAATTCAAGACTGAAAGGTCTGTCTATTGCTTTACTTCCAAGTTATTACCAGGTCTGTGAGCTGCATTTCCAACCATTGCAACTGGTCCCACATCTATCAGACCCAGGACTGACCAGTGCTGTTTAAGGGACATTAAACTTTTTTTATTCACTTGTGCTTTTAATATAGAAGCCCAAGACAAAAAGAAAACAGTGGTGTATGCTCCAGGTGTGCGCTTACTTTTTATGCTGGTCGAATTGGCATCAGAGTGAGTGACTCTGTTGCTGAATTTGCAGCTGCCGACAGCCCTGCAGATGTATTTTGTGTATTTCTAGGAGTTTGTGTGCTGGCTGTTCTCAACACACAAAACCCTGGAAATACACAAAATACTTTGTGTCCCTGTGGGACAGCTGTGCCTCGGACTTGCAGCACACCTGTCACTCAGGGGCACGATACGTCCCTGAAAAAAAGACATAAGCCTAGTAAGAGGATAAACTGACGTACTTATAAAAGGTACATACCAGTGTATCCTCTTATTAGTGCTTCTGCTGTCATCGACAGTCTCTATCTGCTAGTGACACCATCTGACTTTAACTAGGTGAGTGGTAGCTGAGAGGCAGAGATAAACATTGGGTTTACTTGATGAAGGGAGGGCTATATTTGTTAACCCTTTCTTCCTGAGGGAACCAAGAGTTTAAAAAGTTTAGTTGTTTTTTAATTCTAGTTTTATAGGGCACATGGCTTATCTGTTCCATCTAAAATGTATTTGAATGGAGTATAGAGTGTAGAGTAACTGATGGTGTTATCTAAAATGTTCAAGGGAAATTTCATTCATTAATGTAAAAAAAGCCAACAGTTTACAATGAAATTAAGTTCAAAAATCAAGAATGACACATTGGATATCAGATTGTAGCAAGGCAAGATTTGTCAGCAAATAATTCGATGAATTAACAAATGCATAAGGTATACATTAACAGGAAGACAATGAGTAAATATTAAGATGAATGTTGGCGATAAAAAAACATTAAATTAAAATCAGTCTATCATTTTATTGAATAAACTGTATGGCAGTGTTCTGCCTCTGCAGCGGTAAGAAGCATACAAATGTCAAGGAGGGGGACAGCATACCTTTTTTTTGGTACATAAAAAAAGAAATGTATGTAAGTTTGTCTGTGTGTAAGTGTGACTGTGTGTGCGTGTGTATGGGTGACTGTGTGTGTATTTGTGTGTGTGTGACAGTGTGTGTGTGTGTGTAATTGTGACTGTGTGTCTAAGTGTATCTGTAAGTGTGACTGTGTGTGTGACAGTGGGAACCCTGGCTGCCTTACTGGAATATTTTTATCTGTCTGCTGTTGATTTGTACATTGCTGACTCTGTTTATGTTGGCAAAAGGCTATTCATTAAAATAAACTCTACCTTCCTCTTGCCAAACTCCATCTCCTTTTCCCATCCCGAAATTCCTTCAGTGAAAAGCAATAAAAATTGCTATTCACAAAAAGCAAAGCGAGTTTGAAATAGGTGGCGAGTTGGACTTTTTGCTGGTGGGCAAGGTTCAGTTAAAAATACCTTTAAAAAACACCCTTTGAGTGCCATGAAGATTGGCAGTGATAAATCACTAATCACAAAAATTGCCTTGTAAATAAAATAAAATCTTAATTATGTCCCACAATGATAAATGACACCCTCACGCCTCATCTCCTCATTCGATAATAATAATCCACCTAATCTTAAAAAAGATCTGTGCTGGCAAAAAAAATAAACACTAGAAAACCATGCAGCTCTAGCTCTTATGGCCTGCCCCCAAATGACTGAAGGAGGCTTTTGATTGGCTGGTTCTTATCAGAAGCCACCCTGTCCCAGCACTACTATTGGCTGGTTTTTAAATTTGTATTTACATAATTTTATTTAGAGTGCACCCTTTGTGTGCCAGGTGGGCACTCAAAGTTTTTTTGGTCAGGGGGAATTATGTGGGGGGGGGGGGGGGGGGCTTTAGGCAAGTTGTTGAAATATTACCATGCAGTAGATGTGGGGGTTAATTATAAGCCCTTCCATCCAAGGGCAAGTCCCTTCCTTGCTCATTCCTTTTTGGGCACCTGGGAGCCATTTGGATGGTGCAGGGTCACTTGCCCTCATATTTATGATCACTGTCAGGATACATTAGAAGCTTCCAGCATCATTTTAATTATAGGGGGGCAGGACTACTTGCCCTGGTTCCCCATATGTATTAGAGGTTCCGGGGGCCATTTTGAGATATTTTTTGATTTTATTTAATTTTTAATCGGGGAGGACTGTTCAGACTCAACAGTTGGATTTATCAGCTCCAAAAGGAAATGAAATAAATGGGTTTGCGACACACTTTAAGCGTTTCCAGTCAAGTCCCTTGCTAATCTCGACCTCCAGTCTTGGATTTTAGTAAATTCACCCTGTAATGTTTCCAACAAACAAACAAAAAAAGTTGTTCTAATGATATAAAACTATCCAATTTCCTGTCATCTGCAGTAATGGAAAGTTCACTATATCAGGCATAATTCAGGTTGCATCAGTTTGTCTTTCATAGAAAGTAAACCTTGAGCTATATTTTCTATTATTATGTTTTTAACTTCATTTAAAATGAATGAATTTATAATGCAATTAATGTGTTATGTTTCTTATAAAGTATGGCTCTGTCATTCAATACAATGTATTGGAACACGTATTGGTTTATGTATTATTTTAAAATTTTTTATATATCATTAATCCTGCTTCCATGTCTTACACTATTCTTCACTGAAGATCATTATTTAGGTGATGTTTGGACCCCATTTTTGTGTAACATCCAGCATTTGAGCAGTCAATCTAATGTAATATATGATACTACTGACCACTCTAGTTTTACTTTGTAATGCACCATCCAGTACAATGTATGTTATACATATATTTTTGCAGATCAGCTTTGTGACTTGTCTTGCCAAGTCACCACTGCTGCAAACACTGTTTGATGTGCTATGCCTTTAACTGCTTTTTACAAACTGAATTCCAAAGCAGCTTTATGACTCTAAACAGCAGAAATTGAAAAATCGAGGCAATGGTGGACAGCGTTACCAGGATGCCGGAAAAGTTCCTGCAAGGTGAGGCCAATCAGTGGCTTTACTTTTTTTTACATTTTTAGAATTGTTTTACTCATATTAGCCATGTGTTTTACTCATAACACCAACAGTGTAGTGACATCATTCAGCAAACACGTCACTGCTTCTACCCAGTATGTAGACGGCATATTGAAGGGTAATGGGAACATCTATTCCAGGTGGCACAGACTAATTCATATCATCCTAGATGAGTTCTGTTCTATTCTTTGAAGTGCGAGTGTGAGTGTCACCCACATGATACTCACCACTGTCCTAGTAAATATATTACTTACTTTCCATTCCTATAATTAAAATTCTTACTACTCCTCTTTCCTTCTTAATACTGCTTTTTAAAGGGTAAATATTAATGATAACAGGAGAGAACTCCTTCTTTAACAATATGTTTTATATAATTCAGAACTATTGGCATTCTCCACAGTATATGACTAACAATTGTATTCCAAACAAATCATGCATAAATTCCAACATAGCTATTTAACGAGCCCTAAATAAAAATTGAAAAATACATTTGGACACAAAAAAAAATCACGTTGAAGAAAACTTTGCTGTAGCTGTTACTCTGTCAGTCTTTTTAGTTTTACACATTAAGACGATTACAATTGAGGACATTTCAAAGCCTTGCTGAAACTTTAACTATAATTAAATATGTATGAATCTAATCTAAATTATACATGGAATTGACGAGTTACAAAATGAATGCTTAGTTTGTGCTTTGTGCCCATATTTCTGTGCTGCTCTTTTGTCAGTAAAGAAAAACCAAAACATTATTCATCGAGGAATATGACTGCAAAGTGAGAGATCATATGTGAATGAATCAGAAGTTTGAATAATATTGTTTATTTATTGGACAGTGTCCTACATTACTGGAATAAGTTATAGGGTAATTGTTATTAAAATATTCAATAAATTAGTTATTCATTGCCTTTCTCGTTGCTGTCTTCTTGTTTCTAGACTAATTAAGTACAACATGACACACAAAGTAACTAGCTGGATGAAAGACAAGTCTCTCTGTGGAGAAAGTAAGTATTGCCCCTAGATCTATGCCAGACTTGTGAAGCAGTTCATTTTATTTCCCATCACAAGAACTCTAAAGGTCAGAGTTCAAGAAGGCATTACTGAACAATGACTAGAAGGCATGTTCATTGATTAAATAATAAGATGAAGAGGACTTTCTTATTCAGAACCAGAAAGGCGATCACACATTTGTATGTAATAAGCCAACATGGTTATCATGTGTTAATATATTTATTTTCCAATGGGAAATGGACTAGTTTGATAATACAATGAAGACCATGGCAAGGTTTTTTTTTTTTTTTCTTATTCTTTTTTTTTTTTTCTTTTTAATGCACTCAGACTGTGAGATAACAAAGATATTCAGATTTAATCTGTCATTTTAGTCTCTCACCTTCATCCTTGTGTCTCGATTCTAATTAATCTTCGTATAATTTTTAATTAATTTGTCTATAAACCATTTATGGTGTACACCAACTTATTCATTTATTGTGGTATTAAAATCTCAACACAATCTAGCCTTCCCTTCCCCGAATCGGGTGCCCCTGGCATTCCTCGTGCATCAGAAACCCACTACCTACATTACACAAAACATACAAAACATACAAAGACGTGTCACTGGGGATGGGCCCCGAACCTACCTATTTACCAACATTAACCATGACTATTTCCCTTTAACCAAAGTTCTCCTACAGCAGGTGGAGCAAGCTCCCTCCTGAGTAATCTACATTTGTTATATCATGTTCTCTAATTTTGCAATCCATTCTGACCAGTTTGTATTATCTTTGAGTTTTAGATCGAACTGATGTGCTATTCCTTTCTCCATTTTAAATTGAGTAAGTACTTGGTTTTTAATTTCCTCCCAAACTGGTGTAATTAAAGAGGTCCATCTCCTCGCTATTAGTAGTTTTGCCGCCACTAAGATGTGGATTATAATCTGTTTCTGAGATTTTGTCATCCGCTGGTTGAGTATATGTATTAAAACCGCTCCTGGTTCCAAAGTAAGGGTTATCCCTGTTAGCACCTTAATTTTCTGTAAAATGTTTTCCCACATTTTCTTAATATTATCGCAACTCCAGAAAATATGAAGGATATCTCCCTTGTGGGCACCACATCACCAACATTTATCTGATTGTCCTTTATTTATCTTTACTAGCCGTGTAGGCACCAGGTACCACCGATTTAATAATTTAAAATATACTTCATTCAAATTCAGACAGTGGACTGATTTATATGTTACTCTCAGTGCTCCCAACCATTCTTCTTGCGATACTTGATGGCCTATATCCAAACTCCACTTGTCTCTGGATATATTAATTACTTTTGCTTTAGAATGTCTAATTAGAGCCATACACTTCGATATCATGTTTTTCATGTTTTCCATTTTCAATATTTGTAATAATTCTTTCTGATTGTTGTTATTAGGTTTCCTCACATGTTTTAGTACAAAATGTTTTATTCTTATGTATGTGAAGAGCTCGTTGCTGAGCATCATCGAGTCTTCAACAATCTGCGAGAAGGTCTTGAGACCTACTGTATTAAACAAATCTTCTATTTTTGCATAACCCTGTTTCTCCCAGCTGTTTAAATTTAGATCTTGCACATTTGTGGTTAATAGTCTCAACGGTAGGTCAGTTAGTAACAGGGAATTTATTTTGAGCGACTTCTTTAGTATTGTCCAGGAGTTTATCAAATCGTGTATAATTAATGCTCTTGATATCTCATTTTCTTTAGTTGTTGTAGCTATTATTTTGCTTTGGGCCCCCTTTAGCTTCCAGAACAAAGCCCCTAGGTCCTGGGATTTTGTCAGGTATTGTTCGACCGTATACCAACTTTCTTGCCTCGCCTCCATTTGTTGGGTATATATTGCCTGTGCGATTTTACAAGCATGTGAATAGTCCGCTAAGATTGGGACACCCAGTCCTCCCTCTGACACTTTCAGTGCCATTGTTGATATATTGATTCTCGGGTGGGAATTCTGCCAAATGAATCTATTGATGGCTGACTGTGCCATCTGTATCCAATTTTTTGGAATTTCGAGATTTAACATTTTAAACAAATACGTCCATTTGGGTAATATGTAAGATTTTATTATGTTTATTCTTCCCCACCATGAAAATCCCAATGGTTTCCATGTTGCTAATTTCTTGTTAGTTTCCAATAAAAGGGGGAGGAAGTTTTTCTGAACCAACTGTAGTGGATCTGGGGTGATTTTTATTCCTAGATATGTTATATATTGATTACCCCAAGCAAAACCAAATTTGTGTGCTAAAAGTATTCTTTTATCTTGAGCTATATTAGTAGATAGTGCTATAGATTTGTCGAGATTTAATTTGTATCCAGAAAAGCCGGAATATAGTTGAATTTCCTTCAACAATTCGCTCATGGAGTTTAAAGGTTCCGTCATGGTAAGTATGATATCATCCGCATATAGATTGATTTTCAGGATTTTGCCTTTAATGTTCAATCCTTCAATTTTAGGGTTGCTGCGGATCGCCGTGGCCAGTGGTTCGATAGACAACAGGTAGAGTATCGGTGATAAGGGGCATCCCTGTCTAACTCCATTCTGGATGTCAAACCAACTCGATTTGGAACCTACAGTTTTAATTTGGGCTGAAGGGCCATCATATAAGGCCATTATACTAGAAAGGATCTCCCCCTCAAAACCCAACGCCAGGAGCACCTGCTTAATATACGCCCAGCCGACTCTGTCAAAGGCCTTCTCTGCATCCAATGACAGGGTCAGCATGGGGATCTCGTCGGACCTGGCCACTTGAAGGACACCAATCAATCTTCTGATATTATTTATTGGAGATCGCCCGGGAACGAAGCCAGTTTGATCCTTATGTATCAACTGTGGCAATACTAACTTCATTCTCTCTGCCAATATAGATGTATAGAGTTTCATGTCCACATTCATTAGTGCAATTGGTCTATAGTTCTTGATGTGTTCTGAGTCCTTATCAGGTTTGGCAATAGGTATTATGAATGCTCTGAGTAGTTCCTTAGGAATACCATTCCTAAATTCGTTGAAAGCTTTTGTCAAATCGCACTTTATTCGGTCCTTCAGTATCCTATAGAACCCGTTATCAAAGCCTTCTGGACCCGGTGTTTTCCCTACCTTTAGTTTATTTATCGCCATAAGCACCTCCTCTTGCCTTATTGGAGTATTTAGAAATTTTAGTTGATGTGTGGTAATTTTTGGTAAGCGAAGATTATTCAAATATCTAGGGCAATCCTGAGTTGTTTGTTTTGGGAGGTTATACAGGTCCCTGTAAAAGTCCCCAAAGGCTTCTGCGATCTTATCTGGTAACAGTATGTCCTTATTATCATATTTTATTTTTGTTATTACTTTTTTTAGGTTTTCCTTTTTTAATCTTTGCGACATTGATTTTTGAGCCTTATTACCATGATAATACCAGTTTCTTTGGAGTGATTCCAGTGTTCTGTTGGCCTCTTCAAGTGATCTTTCTTTAATATCATTCTCTATTTTTAAGATCCTCTCAGTTGTTTGTGGATTTGGATTGAGTTTGTTTTTAGAAGTTTCTATTTCAAGCTGTATATAAAGCTGTGCTAACGGGAGCCCTCTCGATTTCTTGTCTTTTATTTCTATGCTTATCAGAAGACCCCTGATAACACTCTTATATGCACACCAGATAACTGCCGGATTTACGTCTGTGTCACCGTTTTCACTAAAGTAATTATCAGTCATTTCCGAGATATACTTCCGATTTTCGGCCTTCTTCATTAAGTACTGTTGAAGTCTCCAATATCTCGATTGTTGGATAGAATTGTCCGTTAGCTCCACAATCACTGCGTTATGGTCTGAAAAAGTGAATTCCCTGATGTTTGTTTTAATCACCATATTTGCTTTAATCCTATCCACCATGATCAAATCAATCCGAGAGTATGATAGGTGGGATTTCGAGAAGCACAAAAAGTCCTTTTCTCTAGGGTGGAAAGCCCTCCATATATCCAAAAATTCATACTTCATCATTATTTCTCTGAGCCGTCTTGAGATGTTATCCCTATTATTATTTCTTGTCCTGTTCTTCTCCCCAATTCTATCCATAAGGGGGTTCATCACACAATTGAAATCGCCCAACAGTATTGTTGTTCCTTGGGCTATCATCCTTATTTTCTTACAGATAGACCCGAAAAAATCCTATGGGGGAATGATTTGGAGCGTAAATATTAGCAATTGTAAATATTTTGTTGTTTATTTCTACTATCAAGATTATATATCTTGCTTCTTTATCACAGCTTTGATATCTGATCTTAATTGCAAGTTTGCTTGAAAACATGATGGCTACTCCTCTTTTCCTTTGGTATGGCAATGAGGCATGTATCAATGTTGGATAATCCTTATTCTTCAACCTGGATGAATCATTATCCTTCCAGTGGGTTTCCTGCAGAGCAAATATCATAATATTCTGCTTTTTAGCAAACTTAAGAACTATATTCCTCTTCTGGGGGGAGTTTAATCCCTGTACGTTTAGTGACGCTACTCTCATCGACATTTAAGACGTATCCGCCTGAGACGTATTTGGCTCCAATCCAATCCCCAGTGACACAAGAACACATAACAGGACACACAAACATAAACTAACCCTCGCACCTCCCCCTCTTTTATTGGGGAGATATATGAATCTCCCCCGATAGCGGGTATTCCTATCCCATAAGGGCAGGTTCCCGTTCTATAAATACTGAACTCTCTTGTATGCATATCCCATACAAAGGATTTGGGCTGTTCGGCACCGAACGAAGCAGGAAATCTATTAAATCCATCCCAGAGAGAGAAAAAAAAAAAAAAAACGGTCTCGCCATCAGTTACATATTTATAAATATATAATGGGTCATAGTAATTAATTTAAGGCTGAGATCCAGCCTACTAAGGAGCATTTACATCTTAGTAGAAAATGTTAAGTGATAGTTGTTTAGATATATCAGTGAATTATTTGTACCCTACGTATTACATTATAACTCTGAACCCATACTGCTTGACTATTTATTGTGTTAATAATTAAGTGTCCCTTCAATTTGTGTATAGTGCTTAATAAAGTGTTGCGGTATGGGATATATATAGCTTAATTGTGATAAGTAGAACAAGTAACATAGGTTCAGATACCCAAAAAACAGACAAACAAACAGACAAAAAACAAAAAAAAACAAAAAAAAAACTTAGTTTAGTGTCTAGTAGTGTTCGCCTTAATTAAAAGACCCCAGTTATATTAGAATACCTCATTACAGAGTATTTCCATACTTTATATCCCTTTGATACAGAGAAAAAATAAATAAAAATTTCTTACTTAGTTACATATTGTGAATGTATAGTGAATCTTAGTGTTAATTTAAAACTGAAATCTGTTATATGGTGACTTATTATGTTAGTATTTGAGTGTCCCTTCAATTCGTGTATAGTGATTAATAAAGTGTTACGATATGGGATATATTTGCCTTAATTATGATAATTACTATAAATAGAAAAACTTACAGTTACCCTACATTTGGTTTTATTTATTTCCATGGAGAGAGAGGGAGAAAAAAGAAAAAAAAAAAAAAAAACCCCGGGATGGGGTTACATGTTATTGATACCCCTTGGGCTACACATCCCGGATCCCAGACCCCAAATGTCCTATTATTCATACTTCTTTCACCCTATTAATGCTATAAGCACCTCTAGGGATTACCCTCATCTATTAGCTCATTTCATCAGCTTCTCTTCTCCCCTAGGGCCACCTCTAAATGTCACGGCGTGCATACACTTTCCATCTTCCTATAACTTCTTACAGTCGATCCAATCTTGAAGCTGTTGGGGTGTATCGAAGGACTGTCTCATGCCTTCGTGGGTTAACCTAATCCCTAATGGAAACCTCCACGAATATCTGATATCCACCTTCCTCAGAGTCTCTGTTTGTGTTTTAAAAGATCTTCTCATTACTCTGGTATGGAAAGAAAGATCTGGAAAGATTTGTAGAGACTCGTATTTGGAACCTTTACGGTCAGTAGCCGAGAATTCCTGTTGGATCTTAAGTTTATCTCTATATGCGTGGAAGCAGACTATTACATCCCTAGATAGATGTTCCGGGGAGTTTCTGGGTTTTACTGTGCGGTGAAATCGGTCTAATGTATTACATGGATCTTTCTTTTGTAACCCCAGATAATTAAATAATTCTTCTAGGTATTTTTCCAGCTCTGGGTGGGTCACAGATTCTGGGATACCCCTTATTTTGAGGTTAGCTCTCCTTGATCTATCCTCACTTTCTGCTATTTTTTCCTCCAGATTTAAGATCTTCGTTTTCTAGAAGTTTATTTAGTTCTTTTTGTTCTAACACGTGACCTTCCATATGTTGTAGTTTGTCCTCTGTATTTTGGATTCTTTCACCCACTTTGTTCAACTCCATCGTTATCTCATTTTTTATAACTTCGGCATTTTTATCTATCACTTCTCTGATTTTAATAAATTGTAATTCCAGAGCCTGTTTTAGTATGTCTTGAGTTAGCGGGACTGAATCCTGATCAAAACTTTCTTGTGTCTCTTTATTTTGTTCCGTTTCATAGTCTTCTGTTGTGGCCATACTAGTATCTTGAGTTATTTTCGCTTTAGGATGTTTCTCTGATTGTGGGGAGAAATAAATTGATAGATTTTTTCCAGGTTTATCTTGTTTTTTTTTAGAGCTCTTTGGGTCCGAAACTTTCCTGGATGCCATATGTGTTGACCTTATCGAATTTTTATGTGAGAATTAGTATGATATCCTAAAATTACTTTATATCTTAAGTATCAGGTTCTATCCTTTCCCTCTCACTACCCAATCTCTTCAATGTGTTTGGAGTAAATAAAGGGTGTATAAGAAAGCCGTATACCGATGCAAGTTTAAATTACTCCGATCTCTGGGGCGTTTATAGGGTTCCTGCCTTAGACCGATTAAATATTTGCGCTAACGTGTTATAGCCCGAGAATATAAAAAATTAGTTAATTAAACTTATGATCAGAACTATTTAGGCTGTACTTTTTTAATGGAGTTATTACTAACACCTGTGAAGTGCTATCGCACCCTGGCTTATCTACAACCTAACTCAGCGTCTTTCCCCAGCTACAGTACAGTTTGTGAATAAACTTTGTGCCACGTAGTCAGTACACTTCACTAGTTCCTGATATAAATTGCATTCAGTTTATAAAGGTGAAAACCAGCCCTATGGTCCTTTAGGACCAGGTGGAGTACTGTAGCACTTGGAGATTGTTCCTTATATTCAGGTCGGTGTAATATAAGATTAAATGCTTAACATCGTCAGCATTAGGCTGAAGAAAAAGGGGGAGAGAGGGAGGAAAAATTTCTCCAGCCGATTGTACTCAGCAATAACTCAGTGGTTAACAGACCGGGGGAAACCCCCAACTCACGTGACCTGACAGTCGGTCTCAGAGATTTAGGCGTGGGCTGAAGCTGTGTAAACTTCCTTCTCTTTGGTCTCCGGGGGTCGTGGGACGAGATATGCAATTCCTCAGAGCGGTTTGTTATCCTGCTGCCGCTCGGTGCCTCCTAGCTTCACCCGTGCATGACGCAGCGTGCGTCCTACGTCATCACTCCGTCCCTCAAAACCTCCCTGGCAAGGTTTTTTTATTTATTGCAGCGGCACAGTACAATTACCCCTAAAAAAAAGTTATAAATATTGAAACAAACTATCTCAGTATTCATTTCATGCTATTTCTTAAAATATATGTTGTGCAGTTCTGGGTTCCTATATTGTAATTTGTATATCTGGTCTACTGTGACTTTGTGAGAATTTATGTTGAACCCTGAAGACATAATTTACATATATGAATATGAAAATCACGTCACCATCGTTGTTAGTCAGAGGGATTTATATGCTCTATTAACAAACCCAAATGTAAAGCTAGATACTATGTTAATGAACATTGTACAAATTGAATAGTGGCTGTGAGGAGGGTTGCTTTACATAACATAACTGTTCCCAGTAATCCATTACAACATAGAATAAAGTAAGACCAAGATTGTTTTATGAGTTTAAATATTAAAAGTAATTTCAAGAACGTTATTGATCACATTCAAACTAGTCTAACACTGATTTTGTTTGTATTTTAAGGACAGGCAATTGGAGTTATCTAAAGCCATCAGACACAAATGATGTTTTCCAGTCAAATTATTGGCAACATGTAAAACCTAGCAATCAGTTTCAATTATAGGCTCATGATCGAGATGATAAGCATATCATGATTAGCTTATGATTAAGAGACACTGAGGCTTAAAGCACATAATGGGGCCTAATAAGTGACCTGAGTTAATTTACCTCATGTCACTGGATCCCATACACCGCTATAGAAAAAAAAATCTGAGTTAAAAAAGCAGTAATTCATTGAATTGGGTGGATTGCATTCTACCCTCACAAAGTTCTGCTGTTTGAAAATGTCAAGAGTCCACACAGACATTGAGCTATTTGTGTATCTTTTACAGAAAAAAAAAATCATATTTTTGGGGGGAAGCAGGCTGCATTTTTCTATTAGCCATAGAAATGTTTGGTAATTTAGCAGTAATTCCACAGGAAAAGTGTATATCTGGATTTTAGTAGCTAGTTTCATTTTCTATTATCTCATATATATTCTCTATCCTATATGGATGAAAGAAATTACCATGTGTAGGATAATCCATTTTCATATAAGGATATTTAAAAAAGATGTGTTTTGGAACAGAGGGGCGGGGGCGGAGGGGGGGGGGTATTCTTAGATAAATATTGTGAAATAGAGTATTAATTTAAAGACCAACTTTGCTTTAATGTTAACTGGAAATAGTTTCAATAACTTGTGATTTCTATCACATACCACTAGCTATAGGGCTTGAATGGCCAAGTTTGAATTTTTGGGCTATTTTTTTTTTTACTTCTGTAGTAAAGACCTTGGAGAAGTGTAAGAAATGTATGCATGTTCATACAAATAAAAAAAAAGAAAAAACTAAACAGCACAATACTGTATATGTTAATGCTGCAGAGCTATATGGTACAGTCTCATACACCCCACATTACTGTGATTTTATTACTGTAATGCAGTGCAATATCCCCCCCCCCCCTCCCCTAATGTGCTTGCATTCCCCTCCAATCTCTCAAAATCACTTAGTGTGACAATAATAACAGTGTTTAACCAGGAACAGTATATTGAGATAATATCTGGTTTTCAAGTACATTCTGTGGATACTTTTGCCCAACATCCTAGGGATGTTATTATTTTATCTGCCTCAGATGAAAGGCTGAGTCAACCCTGCTGGGAATTTAACCTGTAAACCTCTGACCCTAAGGGATGAATAGGTTTTTTACAGATGATGCATTACCCCACTGAGCTATGTCTAGCTTGATGAGAGAAATGTCAGCACACCTATCGTGAGCTCTGGCTCTGTGACATGGTCACCGCAATTGTTGTGGCATCTTATGACATGTTGTACATACCTCTTGCTGGCAGTAGATATTTATATCCTTTGAGAAGGGGTTGTGTGAAATTTTACAATGCATGGTTGAAACTGCTAGACACCAATGACAGACATGTTTATTATTATTGAGTGAAAACTATCTTTTGAAATATGTATAAGAAGTGGTCTTCTGATTGATTAAAACTGTATTTTTGGTTTAGTATGTCTTTAAGATAATAATATTTATATCACTATGCACAGGAAAATGTGGACATAGATTAAAATGAAAACACTGAGCTTGAATGGCTGTCAAATGGATTACCATTGATTTGGTAATAAAATATATCTTATTTAGCTGCAGATTCAGTTAATTCCAAGAGCACTTTGAGTCCCCCTGAGAGACTGGTGATATAGAAATACTAGTTAGTATTATTATTATTATTATAAATTTAGATACCTAGTTCAGCACAAGCACTGACATAGTATAATTAACTATACACACAACCAACCACTGTGCCAGTCTATGGTGAATAAAAAAGTACAAATACACTTTTTTCGAATCTGGTGTTTGGTAATGAATTGTTTTATAGTTTTACTTCTTGTGTTTTTATCACATTACAGCACAAGTGGATTTTTTTATTTAAGTTATGTTCATTTATTTTTTGCTCCTCTAGCGGTGCCGTATTTGTAATATAAATACCAATTATAAGTCGTGCTAATTAAGGACAATATTCAATATATAAAATATGCAAATTGTAACATTATCAATATGCAATAGCAATACTGATAACAGAACATAACCCATCTCATCATACTGTGATGTTGGAAAGATATTGTAGACTTAGACTATATTAGTTATTTAAATTAGTTAAAAGTGGGTCATGTACTTAACATATGCTTTCAAACGCAACGTGTAAATCAACATGTAAATTTATTATAATAGTAGCAGCAGGCAGGTAGACCAATGATTAAACATATATTAAGCTAGTATTGGAAAGAATCCAAGTTAGAGTTATAGGGATGCTTTGAACGAGGCTTGTCTTACTGTGAATGCACTCTGGGATCTCACCTTTACTGCGATTATAAGATCCAAAGAAAACAGGTCACAGCCATTCAGTCTTCCTTCTGAATCTGACAAAGCTTTATTCAATAGTCCCACTACTGTGCTGATTTATCCATTGGCATGGAGAGACATAGGCTTTATTTTTTAAAATGATTACCATCTTTTATAGCTTTGTCATTATGATTGGGATATATGTTTCTAATATATCTGATGACCTTTATTTGAAAACGTTATGAACCAAAGTATTATTCCTCTTGTGCCAGAGGTAAAATCTCTTGCAAAACATAATTTAAAGCTAGTATTGTAATTTAATGAACATGGCATGTTCAAAGGCCACATGAGAGGGTCATTAAAAAAGAGAACAAGTGCATAGAAGAAAAAAAAGCAATTCTTAACAATAATTTACATTGTCTTGGAGACATTTATGTATGTAAAGTATTCCTGGAAACTTCAGAAACATATACAAGCTCACTGAAAATTCAGTTCATACTATACTTTAATTGGAAATTGCAATCATAAAGTAAAAGTCTTAAAATATATAAAATATCTGTCTGAGATATAAAACCTGCCTTCAAAATTTTGCAGAATTTATAGAATTGTAATGGAGAATGTTAGTGAAGATGCAGGAAATGGGCAATAAAGGAATATATACTGCTTGTGTAATGGAAAATGCTGATTTCAAAACCTGAGATCTATTGTAGTAATTATTTTTCATTTATGAAATGTGGCTGTTTTATCAGGCATTAAAATATTTTAATGCTAATATGAAAGTTCAATTAATTGTTTTAGCATTGTAAAGTGTTATTATTTCTATAGGCATACAGTTCCATTATTAAAATATTTTTATGGTTTGTGATGCTGAAATAGTTATTGTGGAAATAGTTATGTTAAGTGATAATAGAACGTAAACTTTACTTCCATTGCCAATTTCTTATACTTTAAATAAATACAAGGCTATGGGTGTTTGGTGATTCTTTATGACTCACAGTTGCAGAACCAATCAATATAAAGCCTCCTATCTCCTAGGAATTGGAAAAGCAAAAAAGAAAGTTAAGGTTAGTTGACATGTTCACTACTCAACTATACATTGGGGGTTATGTATAAATAGTGATGCTGTTGTACTTCTAATCCCGATTCCGTCAGTCAGCCTGTTTGGTATGTATAAAACTGTCAGAATGGGTTTTATATAAAGGAAACCGTTGATAAAACTGTGATTTTTCTAGTCTCAAGATGGGACTTTTTAGTCTTAATATGCAACTTTTTATCCTTTAACTTTTTGTTCATTGTAGATAATGCCAGAATAAGCACAATTTTCCATAATTAGATCAAATTTATTTTGGCGCAGGTGCACAGTGTTTTTTTTCTGGTGGAAATCATTTTAAACATAGGGGTAGACATTAATTATAGCGCAACTGAGATACATTTCTGACGGAAACATTTTTAAACATAACCCCCATTATGTGCTGTCAAACCTGTTGAGCTTCTCCTACTAGATAAAAAGACTATTGACACACCTCCTCAATATTCAAGACAAAGGCAAAGGTCCTCTTTCTAAAATGTAAATTTTTATGAATTAAGTATAAATTCAGCATATTGATTTCAAAAAGACGTGTCAGCAAACTGTGGCTGTTTAAATTGCAGTGTTTTTTCCCTTTTTCTAATTTGGCCATGAAGAAAGCCTTTTTACATTTTTAAAAACTCATGTTTTTAGCAATGCATTATGCAGAACTCTGTTCTTTTTGCAGGAGAAATTAACCATTTTGTTTGTCCATGAACAATGCATAGTCACCGTTTTAGTGAGTAGACTACAGTTTTTTACTAAATATGGTATATTTACTAGAAACTCAGTTGGATGAACTGTAAAAAGCAGGCATTAGTAATTGATCTAGAGACATTATCAAACTTATTTCCATTTTAGCTTCATCAACACAGGATGGTCTTCTAATCGGACATAATCTCACTTTGGGCTATACATAAATTCAGTGTGTAACTATACAATATATTATCTTAACATTCATTTTTACATTTTTAAATATTGGAGATTTAGTCTCTGACAATCTGTCTACAATATGGCCATTTATTGTGTCTATATCTCCATTTTTCTATCTATGCTAGGTTATTTTAAAATAACTTAAAAATTTTAAAAAATAAAAAATAATGTTAAGATAATAAGTTTAGTTTAGTATAGTTTCACACTGATTTTATGTATTGTATGGTGCACCAAATGCACCATGGTGCACCATATTATATATGCCGGTTATGGGGTGCTGACCAAATTAGATTCTCACTTCTGTCTGATTAAAATAGTTTTTGAACTGTGCTCCTATGGATGACTGTACGGAAGTGACTATTTTGTCCATGCTCCCACATTGCAGACGTGGTTTCTCTATGACAGGCAGCAGCTTATTGGTGCATAGCCTCTATAATCCTGAACACACCTCCAGAATCGGAAAGAATAAGACAATAGCAGAGAAGAAACACTAAAGAAATAGATAGAATTGAATACATAGGATATTTATGAAGAGAAAATAAAATGGCTAATCAGAAACATGAAATGTTGGGGGAGGGAAGGCAGAAATATTTGGTTATCATGAATAGGATTAAAAGCTCAATGTAAAATAGACATTCAACATCAAGATAATAGGAAACAATGTGTGTGTTTTTTAATAATTGATCATGGTGTGTCTTCTAACATCATTAAAAGATACTTAGCATTTATACTATGTTTCCCAGTCTTGCTGTATTGTAGAAAGGAAATCTGAAATCAAATAGTGATGAGTCAATGTAATATAGCCCCTATATTGTACCTGATAACTGCATTTTCTCAGGTTACCTTAGAGGACATATCATTAAACATGCTAATACCAATGTTAATGTTTGTAATATTCGGAGATTTAACATCCAGAGTAATTGGGCTAAGTACTAAGCTGGAAGGTAATATGTAATAGGAGTCTCTTGGAAAAGAAGATTAAAGGCAGCACATTTTCCTTTCCTTGCATTGCTTTGAAGTTAGAAGTGATGAAAACATTGGCATAATCCTGTTATAGTTTGTACAGTACAGGTTTAAATCTATAGTTATCCTGGGGGAGCTGTGAGTTGACAATATTAATGGTCACTAGTACCTGCTGGCAAAATTCAGTTGTTACTTCTTAGTTCTTTTTTGCAGAGAATCATTTTAGACTGTAGTGTAGAATGATAAAGTAGATTTATTACGACACATCACTCTGTAATGACAATGTATTTAATCATTAGTATGAAGCAATAATGGCGAACAATACATTCTTTTTTTGTTGAAATCATCTCCAATTATGAACTAAAATCCATCTGACTCTTTCTAAATGAACAATAAAGGTCATTAATTGGAGCCGTGATTATGGGAATGTGCTAAATAATGTGTTCTTTATGAGGGATAATGCTTAAAGTTTGTTGATGGATGACACGTCTGAGTACAGAGCAAAGGTAATTTCGGTGACAAAATGTATTCTGCAAGATCGAAGTGACACACTTTTCAATGCTAGGTAGAATGGTCTGAGTTAATATCGCTGTGGGGGAAAGCAATTTAACAAAGGAAAAATGAGCTATGAATTTTAAAAAATGACCTTTGGATTATGAAAGAAACATTATTCAAAGAAAGTGATTGGCCCATATTCTGGTAAAACTGGACATCGAATAATTATAGTTTCATCTTGTAATTTATTTAAAGAAAATTTAAAGAACAGGTACATGTTTTGATAGTTCAACATTGCAAATTTGTATTTTGTTCTGGATGGGCAAAAGCTTTTTGCATCAAATTTGAGACTATTCCCTTTATGTTCATTTGTCTCACCATCCTCAACATGCAAAGTGATTGAATGTTTCCAAGAACAGGTACCTTTCAAAGGGAGTGTGCTCAATATAGTATTATTGTTCTTTCTTCTACCCAATGAACCATTTCCAGTGGACTTTCTCTTTGAAAAAAAGTGCCTTGGTATTTGTTTGGTTTTAATTATTTTAACCCTTTTCACATGCTAAATTAAATTGATTGCGTATCTGGCCTCTATTAATGAGTCAGAGAACCTTGGTTTTACATATAATCAATCAAAGGGACCCTATTACTCCTCTACTTATTATGTGCAGAAATTAAGGACTTTCTCTGCACTAGCAGACCTCAGTTAGATTGACTGTCAGTATCACCTGCATTTATATCAGCTTTGGCAAAGATAAGAGTCGGCGTCGAGAGTAAATACATATGTATATGCAAAGATACACATCAGATTTATTCTGGGAAAGGGACACTGATTTTTCTGTGGCATAGTTCCTTTCACAACTCTTGTTATGGTTTGGGGGTTTATTACATTTCTCGATGCAGACTAATAAAATGCACTTCTACTGAGTATCAAGAACCCCTTGTAAGAAAACCATATGCAGAAGGGTTCTTTGATATATGCTGTAGAAGAACTGCTCAGCTATATTGGTTGTACATGGCATATAAATATGCAATATCAGCTAAAAGTGTAAGCACATTTTATGAAAATATGATGTATTCCAAAACATGACATGAACACCTGATAATGACATCACCTGTGACATGATATGCAAATTAACTTTTTTCAATGGAAAATTTGTAATTTGCATACTGTGCCACATGTGATGTCATAAACAGGAGATTCCACAGACACATTTAAAACACATTGTTCTCCTAATTTAGGCACTTGCTTGCAATTCTGCTAATGTATTGATCATTTTCTGTCATTTTGTACAATGAAACATAGAAACATAGAATGTGTCGGCAGATAAGAAGCATTCTGTCCATCTAGTCTGCCCAATTTTCTAAATAATTTTATTTATCCCCAGCCTTGTGCCTGTCCCATGCATGCTTAAACTCTTTCACTGTGTTTACCTCTACCACTTCCACTGGAAGGCTATTCCATACATCCACTACCCTCTCAGTAAAATACCGTATTTGCTCGAATATAAGATGACCCTGATTATAAGATTACCCCCCAAACTTTGGATATTCCTTTAGGAAATAACTAAAAGCCTGAATATAAGGCTAGCCTATACGAAAAAAAGTTTAACTTGAATATATTCACATGTAAATTGCTTTTTAATATTTAATAAAAAATTATGATATAAAAATGCATTTCTTTTCTTTATTTACTTTTATTTGCCCATCTGCCCCCCAAAGCCAGTTGCCCACTAGACTTAGTCAATGCTGCCCCTACCCCCCAGACTTGCCAAATGCTCCCTCTCCCCCTCCCTCCCCCAGGCTTGCCAATGCTGCCCCTCCCTCCCCCAGACTTGCCCAATGCTGCCTCTCCCCCCCCTCCCGGAATGCTGGCTATCCTCCCCTCCCTCTCCCAATGCTGGCTCTCCACCCCTCCAATTTCCCGGGTGGCTAGTGGGGGCCACCGGTGGATGTCTGCACAGACATCCTCCATGCTGCCCGACACTTCAGTCTATTATGACGGAATCCAGGAGGTCATGTGACTTTTCAGCTTCCGTCATAGAAGTCCCGACGGAAGTGCCATGCGTGCAGACTGGCTGCCCCAATATCCCTGGTGGGTAGTGGGGACAGCCGGTGCATGTCTGCAGGATACGCACAGCCATTCTCTGCTGATGCCTAGCACTTCTGCCAGGACTTCTATATTCTATATTCTGCTTTTGGGTTTTTACGCCCAAAGTGCATAATCTTGCACTTATCCACTTTAAATGTCAGTTGCCACAGCTCTGACCATATTTTATGCTCTACATTCACAGTAAAAACAATGTTTGTGTGATACAGTCCCGGTTCTAATAGTTCAACAGGTCATTTTATGTTGGATAAAGCTGGCAGACTAGTGGAGAAATATTATATTATTATGGGTATCTTACATCTCAAATGATGCTTATTCAATTTGAGATCAGTTTTACATATTTTATATTTGCATGTCTTTAAAATTATTTCTAGATCTGTTACAGGTCTACAATGCAAGTTGGCTTATTGTAAATAGTAATAAAATATATAGTATATATATTAATATAGTAATAATAATTGACTTTCAATGCCATAGACTAAATGTGTAATTCTGTGCAAATATTACATTTAGATTCTCAGTTACAGGACATGGCTATATGTATTATTATGTTTCTTGCATGAATAGCATACATTTGAATAACTAACTGTTTTTATTTTATTTCTTTCAGCCAGTAGTAAAACATTGGTATTCTGGCTTTGATTTCTACATTCAGTTCATGGATGCAAAAACCTGAGAGGATTCAAATTCAAGATATTAATACCTAAGATTGAAGACCATCTGTACTTTCACTTGCAAATATAAGGTCTCCAAAAGCCTAGCTGATTATTTCTATTTCATTTCAAAAGAAAGATAAATCTTTAATTCAGTCAGCTGGAATAATTTTCATAGTGAAAGCCCAAAGCAAGATGCCAGCCATGGAATAAGAAGACAAAATGCAGAACAATGCTCTAGAGATCTGAAGATTTAGTGATCAACAGGATTACTCTTATTAAAGTACGTCTTTGATGGGAAAATCACATGTTAATATGTAAATTAGATAAATATTTTGAACTATGGGAATTCCATATAATTTACTCTACGTAGTGGGAATAACTCAATTTTAATGACAAATTATTTTTTTTGCTAATTAGTTCGAGAGCAATTTTGCTTTTGTTTTATTCCAACAATCTTTCTATAATAAATTTACAGTCATTCTACCATTTCTCTTGTGTTTGTGTGTGTTTGTGTGTGTGTGTGTGTGTGAGGCTAAGTTTGACAATCACTGTTATGCTTCTTCACCTGTTTTACAGGGCAAAATATATGTCCATTTCTTTAAAAAAAATATCCTTGGGTTCTGGTTAATTCAAGTATGATGGTTGCTTCTATAACTTTGGTCTTCTGGGCCAGGAGTGGACAGAGCTGGGAGTAAGTGTGTGTTATATGCTTTAAAATCTGGGCAATGTTGATAAAGTTAGTTGATGATGGAATACATTTTCACTCTTCCCATCCAATGCTTAAGATCAGGAGACTATGTAATTAACTGTTGTACCCAGTCTGGACCTCTAATGGTAAACCACATTGTTCCAAAGTGTAATAACATGATAATGTAATGGAGCATTAAAATGGTAGTTAGTAAATCTACCACCTAAGTAAGAAAACTGTCTTCAGTTCCTATGTTACACAAATGTGACATAGCTGCCTTGTATTGGTGCTTACATGATTTGCAATAACATAGGTACTGGAGAATATTCTTATGTCTTAGCTCTTTAATATCCAAATGGGGGCATGCACTATAAAAAGCAAATATATTTTATGTGCAAAACAAGTTTTGTGCTTTGCTCCTTCTTTAGTGTCCTAAACATTTAACTCTCAAATATAATTGCAATAACAGGCATGCTTACTTTATTTGCCTTTTTTTATTAGCACTTGCTTATTCACAAAGTCTTTAGCATGTATAATCACAATAAGGAATGTAGCAGAATGTGCTAAAAGTGGTGATAATAAAAGAATTATGTCACGCATTCGCTGTGGCATTGTTTCGATAAGCTTCTGCAATGTCACAAGATTTATTTCCATCCAGTGTTGCATTAATTTTTCACCAAGATCTTGTAAAGCAAAGCCTTCTCCAACACATCCCAAAGTTTCTCGATGGGGTTAAGATCTGGATTCTGTGGTGGCCAATCCACGTGTGAAAATGATGCCTCATGCTCCCTGAACCACTCTTTCACAATTTGGGCAGATGAGTCCTGGCATTGTCATCTTGGAATATGCCAGTGCTATCATGGAAGAAAAAAAATCCATTGATGGAATAACCTGGTCATTTGGTATATTCAGGTAGTCAGCTGACCTTCTTTGGGTACATAAAGTTGCTGACTCTAGACCTGACCAACTGCAGCAACCCCAGACCTATTTGCTTAGTTTAATTCAAGTGGCGACTTTTTTTTGGCCAGGCAGTGTATATCCTTATATAGATTATAATATTAACAGGTTGGCGACTTTAGAAATTGCATTAATATTAGTAAAAATGGCTATTATTTTGATAGCTTATGGGGTAGGTAAGGCAATGTGTTATATTAGTTATATACACATGTGTGTGTGTGTGTGTATGTATATACACATAGATAATATAATTGATCTCTGACAGACTTATTTATTAAATCTTGCAGGTTTATGAATTTAAAACGCAGATAGAATTCTAATTTGTAATAATAATAATTTTGTTTCTAGAAGTCACACTGATCCTTACAAAAGAAAAACACAAAAATAAATAGTTGAATGCATGAGAGATGTATGCCGGGCTGGTATTTCATTTACAGCCTGACCTCTGGCAGGCACTGATTTCACTGCCCACCCTCGTGCCACTAAAAGGGTGGGTTTTTATTTTAAAAGGTTTGTGGCTTAATGGTTGGTATAGAATCCAGGCCCAAATGTGTAACCATCTACTGAGTAAAACTGCTGAGGTTCCACATCAAAGATAATTATGTACACTTGCATAACAAACGGAATATCATCAACAGCAGATATTCTGTGTACAGACAACGCACTCATGGTCTACAGTACTGATCTGCATGTCTGTAAAAGTATAATACCTTTAATTACTCTATCTAGAGCTGATTAATTATCATTATATAAATACCTACCTGATAATAATCACATAGTATGATTAACAAGATTCTCTCAATATTAATCAGTGCTTTGAGTGTACGCACTTATCTTTGTTTTTTTTCAGTGATTATTTGTGCAGTAATACTTCCTTTTTTGAAATACAACTAAATGAGCATACTTTCACTAATTCATTATTACTATTATTTGTCCTACCATGTAACAACACATAACTACTTGCCCATTGTAGTGGGTTACAATTTTAGCTATTACTGTTTTGTTTCAGTCAATAATTTCTAATTTTGTTACTTTTAGAAACACTTTGCTTTCAACATAGAAACATAGAATGTGCCAGCAGATAACAAACCATTTGGTCCATCTAGTCTGCCTAAAACATTTCTGTTTCTACACTAGTGTCGGGCCCAGGGTCCTTCACTTACCCCGCACCAAGGGTCCACTTCCAGGGCTGCATCTGGGACACTGGGGTCCTGCAACCGCGGTGTAGGCTCTCCCGGCCTCAAGTTGTGGACACACCACGCTTGTCTAGTGGTCATGTTCCGACAACAGCTAGAGGACCTGTCTTATCTCCGGTTGGCAATGCATCACAGGGCGGGTCCTGTAGGACCAGACAGAGGAGGAGTGGTGTTTCCCTCACTCCCTCCTCCTCTGTATAGTCTATGGAGTAGGCAGAGACTTGGTGTTGGGAGGAGGAACTCAGGGAGGTCAGTTACTATTTAAACCCCTCGTTTGCTTCACTCCTTGCTTACTTGTTGAGCTAGTTGGTGTACTTCCTCAGTCTCCTTCATCCTTACTGCTACGCATAATTGTCTACCTGGTTTTGACCCTTGGCTATCCTCATTGTTTACCATATCATCTCTTATCGTTGGATCCTAAGCTGCCTGTCTCGACCATTGGACTGTCCCTTGACCACTCTTTTGCCTATCCCTTTTTTACTTATCAGGGTTGCCTGTTCTATGATCCTCTACCCCTGAGTACACGACAACTAGGATCAAAATTGCAGTCATAGGTTGGTGCTTTACTTTGAAGAGACATTTCACTCACAGTTTTGATTGGTTTACATGTGCTAGGTGTAGTAATTTGGTCTATCAATCTGTGGGAAGTCTTGAGGAATATGCAGTATTTAGGTTTCTTATTCATTCAGATACTCTATGATATATATGAATTCTTGTTTGCTACAATGCATTTTATTATCTTCACTAAACTAATCCCTTAATGATTTCATTATAACTTATTTTCTGATTCAATAACATTTTCTTATTGTTTATGTCTCAGTTTTCTTAGTCAGAAATTTGCATTCTGAATGCATGACATTTTAAAGTGCCATGTATAACATGACAAAGGCCCATTTTAATATACTCCTAAGTTATGTATACATATGATAGCCTTGCAACTACTAAATTAATTTTTGGGGGGTGGCAGCCCCCCAGCACTGAAAAAAAAAAAAAAATCCGCCCCTTTAAAAAAAAATAAAAATCCGACCCTTTAAAAAAAATAAAAAAAACTTGCTTGCTGGTAAAGACGTAGGTGAGAGGCGATCGGAAGATCACCCCTCACCTTCTCTGCCTGCCAGCAGGCTGCACGGGGAGCCGAACAGGCAGCACAGAGAAACCTCCTTGCCGCCTGTTCTGCTCCCCGTGCAGTTTGACACGGAAGTGCCGACAGGTCACGTGACCGGCGCTCTGACGTCAGACGAGCACCGGTCACGTACCCTCTCTGCACAACCGCTGAGGAGCCGAACAGGCAGCATGGAGGACACCATGCTGCCTGCCACTAGCCACCAGGGAAAATGGTAAGTCCTGGGGATATGGGGGGAAAGTGTCTGGGGAATATTAATGGGACATAACACTGCAATATTATTGGCAAATTTACTGGGGCATATTAATGGGACATAACACTGGCATATTATTGGCAAATTTACTGTGGCATACTAAATGGCAATTAACACTGGCATATTATTGGGCACATTTACTGGGGCATACTAAATGGCAAATAACACTGGAATATTATTGGGCAAATTTACTGGGGCATATTAATGGGACATAACACTGGCATATTATTGGCAAATTTACTGGGGCATATTAATGGGACATAACACTGCCATATTATTTGGGCACATTTACTGGGGCATACTAAATGGAAAATAACACTGGAATATAATTGGGCAAATTGGCTGATGCATATTAATGGAAAATAACACTGGAATATTATTGGGCAAATTTACTGGGGCATACTAAATGGCAAATAACACTGGCATATTATTGGTCAAATTGGCTTGGGCATATTAAATGGCAAATAACACTGGCATATTATTGGGCAAATTGGCTGGGGAATATTAAATGGCAAATAACACTGGCATATTGGGCAAATTAGCAGGGGCATATTAAATGGAAAATAACACTGGCATATTATTGGGAAAATTGGCTGGGGCATATAAAATGGCAAATAACACTGGTATTATTGGGCAAAGTGGCTGGGGAATATTAAATGGCAGAATAACACTGGCATATTATTGGTCAAATTAGCTGGGGAATATTAATGGCAAATAATACTGGTATTTTATTGGTCAAATTGGCAGGGGCATATTAAATGGCAAATACTGGCATGTTATTGGTCAAATTGGCAGGGGCAGATTAAATGGCAAATAATACTGGCATATTATTGGGCAAATTGGCAGGGGCATATTAAATTGCAAATAATACTGGCATAATATTGGGCAAATTGGTAGGGGCATATTAAATGGCAAATAATACTGGCATAATATTGGGCAAATTGGCAGGGACATATTAAATGGCAAATACTGGCATATTATTGGGCAAATTGGCTGGGGCATATTAATGACAAAATAATACTGGCATAATATTGGGCAAATTGGCAGGGACATGTTAAATTGCAAATACTGGCATATTATTGGGCAAATTGGCTGGGGCATATTAATGACAAAATAATACTGGCATTTTATTGGTCAAATTGGCAGGGGCAGATTAAATGGCAAATACTGGCATATTATTGGGCAAATTTACTTGGGCATATTAATGGCAAATGATACTGGCATATTATTGGGCAAATTGGCTGGGGAATATTAATGGCAAATAATACTGGCATAATATTGGGCAAATCGGTAGGGGCATATAAAATGGCAAATAATACTGGCATATTATTGGGCAAATTGGCAGGGGCATATTAAATTGCAAATAATACTGGCATAATATTGGGCAAATTGGTAGGGGCATATTAAATGGCAAATAATACTGGCATAATATTGGGCAAATTGGCAGGGACATATTAAATGGCAAATACTGGCATATTATTGGGCAAATTGGCTGGGGCATATTAATGACAAAATAATACTGGCATAATATTGGGCAAATTGGCAGGGACATGTTAAATTGCAAATACTGGCATATTATTGGGCAAATTGGCTGGGGCATATTAATGACAAAATAATACTGGCATTTTATTGGTCAAATTGGCAGGGGCAGATTAAATGGCAAATACTGGCATATTATTGGGCAAATTTACTTGGGCATATTAATGGCAAATGATACTGGCATATTATTGGGCAAATTGGCTGGGGAATATTAATGGCAAATAATACTGGCATAATATTGGGCAAATCGGTAGGGGCATATAAAATGGCAAATAATACTGGCATATTATTGGGCAAATTGGCAGGGACACATTAAATGGCAAATACTGGCATATTATTGGGCAAATTGGCTGGGGCATATTAATGGAAAAATAATACTGGCATAATATTGGGCAAATTGGCTGGGGAATATTAATGGCAAATAATATTGGTAATGTGTATGTAATGGGGTGATGGAGGCATGTAAATGGGGTGATGGGGCATGTCCTTGGTGTGCAACGTGGGTTATGGGTCATGTCGTGGGTGTGCATCGTGGGTAGGGGGGTACCCAAATTTTGTCTGCCTAGGGCAGCACAAAACCAAGATACACCACTGAGTTTAGGAATAATATAAAAATACAATATAGTGACCTTCTTCCTGTTCCAGTCTAGTCTGGACCATAATGAAATAAATGGTGTAGCTGCACACTCACCTGGCATGTTGCACACAGCATGCAGGGATCAATTCCATGTGTACCATCCACTTCCTTGTTGTGGCCTGTGCTGTGGCGATAATTGAACCAGAAGGAGATAAGGATGTTTTATTTTTATTATTACTCGAAAACCTGCCATGAAGCTGGCTATCCACTTTTACCACTTCACACCAACATTTAATCTTTACACATAACTTATGTATTTTCCTATCGCTAAACAGTGTATTTTTTCAAAGGTGCTTTAAAACTGTATGGTTTTCCTTATTTAGAACAATAAAATAATTGTGAAACGCTATAAGGCTGGTAACAATTGTTTACCCAGGCTGGTTTTTATTTTAAGTTTGGCAACATCTGAATAATATATATAAAAAAAAAATCAGTAAAATATTTTCAGAAGCTGAATGTTTGTACATCTAATCTTTTAAAGTTTAGTGGAACTCTACAGGTGACTAAAAAGCTGGAGGATAGGGCATTTTATTAAAAAAGCAGATGCTTTAAATTCAATTCATGAAAACTTTTGTCCCTGAAGAGTTGAATATTGTATTTGAACTTGTGCCTTTTTTGTAGGTAAAAGACTAAGAGCATTGTGTGACCTCTTACTAGATTTGAAATACGTTAGAATTAGGCGTTTACTTTCATTTTTATAACTTGTTTTTATAGTTACAAGGAAATGGATGATAGGAATGGACACAATAGTGTTTCTCCTTTTATAATTCAGCTTTCATATTTATGATACAACAAACATATTAGGGTTACCAATCGTCTTTCCGAGTCGAAGGTTTGCAGTGATGCACACGATCTAGAGAATCATTTCATGATCCCGCTTATATTGTGATGTTATGCTATTAAGCACAACCACCATCAACAGCAAGGCTTCAGTATACAATCATTGGAAAGAGACAGTACACCATCTGTGAATTCTATGGTTTTACATATTGGGACATAATAACAATCACCTGTTCCTTAGCAGGTCTTAACCCCTTAGTGACAAGACATTTTCCCCTTGACTTTCCTTTGGTGACAATGGCTGTTTTGACATTTCTGGGGTGTTTGTGTTTAGCTGTAATTGTTTTCTTTCTCACATACTGTACCCACACAAATTATATGTTGTTTTTATCGTCATAAGAAGGGCTTTCATTAGATACCATTATGTTCATCATATCTTATAATTTACTACAAAAAAAATCATAAAATATGATGACAAATTTTAAAAAACCCACTTTTTCTATCTTTGACCTAAAAAATAATTTATACAAATAAAATCATTAAAAAAGACCCAGTCTAAATAGTTTCTAAATGTTGTCCCGAGTTCAAAAATATGCATGTTTCCATATTTTTCGGTATTTTTTTGAGAGTTATGGGGCAAAAACCAAAAATAGTGTTTTTTGGTTTTTTCCTATATTGATCTTTTGACCCCAACCCGAAAACAAAATTTAACCCTAACACTAAATTTAACCCCAACTCTAATCCTTATTATATCCCTTAATATTTTTTAACTTTAATTTAATATTTAACCCTATAGGCTAATATAGCTAAATAACCTGTTTTTAATTAATTAAATATTTATTTTAAATATTTTCCATTGCAATGCTACTAAACTACCACTAGGGGCAGTCAGTCAAGTAGCATATTCAGAGCGACGTAAGTGAAGTTACTTTCACTTCCGAAGCTCAGACCGGCAGAGGGCTTAGCCATATTGATAGAGCAGCATGCTCCGTCAATATGGCTCCCCACGATCGCTCCGTGGGGCGATCGTGGGGGTCCCAAAATAGAAATTTCGGTGCTGGCTATTGCCTCGACATAGACCAGCACTGTTAAAGCGGTTTTCGCGATCGTTGATCGCGAAAACAGCTTCATTCACTGCAGGACTTGCCAGGCACGTCCTTTGTCGTTAAGGGAGTTTCTCCCAGGACGTGCCTGGCACATCCTTTGTCGTCAAGGGGTTAAATCTTCATAAAACATTGCATTTTTTGTTTAATTTTTATTTTTAAGTTCTGGCCATTTCAGGAGGACATTCTATTGACTTCTTCAGTAGCCAAGGTCTTCTTGATGACCCCAAAATAAGCCTAAGTCCTCTCATAGACCTCTATTGTGAGAACCATTCTGCAGAATATTGGCACTCATGGATAAAAAAAAACCATGAATTTAAACCAACATGTGTGTCAAATGGAAGTCAGAAGAAAAGACAATGCAACATTCAACTCCCTATGTTGCACAGTCTTTTCTTTTGACTTTCATTTGGTACACATGTTGAATTACATTCATGTTTTTTGGTTCCATGAGTGTTTTTTCTACACATTTGTATACCGCTTGGTCGGCAGTTCCTTGTCTCCACACATGGGCTGCTTGAAACTGAATTTTACTTTGCCAGTAAGGTCAAGCCTGTACTTTTCCCCTTTGGAGGTTCTATTATCATTTTGTCAGTCAAGCTGTAGAGGAGTTTTTGCTGCACAAAACACATGTTTTCTGGTATGCAGTGCAATATACATGAGTCACAGAACTGTGAATAGAGGCATTTGGATGGCTTGTATGACCTTTTTTTCTTTGCATTTATGGACTGGTTTCACTTCCTGCTCTGATCCCCTACATTTCAGAGTAAAGAGGAGGATCCCTTTGCCCCCTGTGCCATCTGGCTGTGCTCTCCAATACTGCCAGCACTCCCGCTCTATGACCAGAGGACAGCAGAATTCCCCTGAACTCTTGAGTGGATTGTGAATCCGTATTAGTCACGGTCTACTAAAACTATGACTAACTTCCAGTTCACCCCAAAGGGTCCGAAATAACTGCTTTACTGAGGGGAGGTCAGTAAATATGAAAGGTACACATGGATGTACTGGTTTTGGGGTTGGACATTGTACTGGGACCAGAAGCACACTATTTCCAATGAATGGGACATTTCACAACAGGGTGCCCAGAAAGGCACCAGGCAGTCATCCAGAGCATTTGTCCAGGGCGGGAGAGGGTATTGTCGAGTCTTCATCGAATAAGAAACATCTAAGGAATGCCAGTTCAATTTAATGAGAAAACCAAATGGGGAACTGTGTTTTAATTTTCTATTTCATTATGTGCTATCATTTAATTATCTGTTTTATCTACTGCTGTTACTGTATATAAACCTGTGTTGTGCATGAATAAACTGATCATTCATCATGCTTTATCCAATTCGACCGGTCTCATCTGCTATACTGAGGATATTCTAAGAGAAGTTCCAGTGTGCTTGCTGGCTGCTCCATCCAGGGAACTTAGGAGGATTATCGATAACCACATGCAATTAAAACTATTTGACCTTGCATCCTGTTACCGGGTACAAAACTCGAAGCTTCAATTTTCCTGCACTTTTTCTCAGGCAGTTCACTCTTTTAATGAAGTCCAGTGCTTACTATGTGTCTTACTATTTACAGAGTATATTGTAGGGTTGGTTACACCTATTATAATTGTTGATACTTACTTCTCATACATTGATGCAGTTACCTTCTATAAACTAATCAGTGGTTCCATTTTAGCCAACACTGGTCTGACTGTTTTTAAGTGGTTTTAAATATGTTTTCAGCTTAATATTCTTTAAACGTATTCAAATAAAAGTTAGAATTTTAATTTAATTTGACATACAGGAACAGTTTGTTTTGTCTAGGTTTTAATATGGGTCATTAGAAAAACAGCTTGATTGGTGAGGAAAATGTACCATTAAGGCCATAATATTTTCAAAACAAATTCCAGTCATCATTTACACCATTCAAATTTGTGGGGTCTCTTCCTTGAAAACATACATCAAATTAATTGCAAAATGAATAGGAAATACAGTGAAAAATGATAAACTTCGATTAGCTAACACAACATGACAAAGGAGCAATGCAGGTATGGCTGCAGGTAATGGGTCTCTGTACACCTATATAAATATTGTTACAAATCAGCCATTTCCAAGTACAACAACATAGTCCAAAATGTATTTGTGATCCATTTGATGTTATTTTAATGGACATTTGCTTTTCTTTCAAAAACATGTGACCCCAAACTTTTGAAAAGTAGTGTATATTTTCAGAATGCTGACTGCTGGATACTCTTTGTACACACTGACTCACTACAGCTACTTTGTCTCTTGTAGATATTATATTAAGGTTCACTTTAAATATTGGGAGGGACAACACTTTACTGTTCCTTTAATGGCATTATGTTACATAATCTGTTTTCAGTATTGCAGACAGACAGAGTAATTTGAAATTTTAGCTGTTTTCTGCCATTCTTTAATCACAAGGGGAGAACATTTCCCTTTACTTTGTTTTGCAAGAAACATTTTTTTTCATATCATTTCCTCTTCTACATATGGCTTGAGAAAAAAAAAAAAAAGATGCAAGGTATTTTAAAACTAGAAAGAAGGATTTTTCAAAAATGATAGCTCCTGCTGATTGTACTTTGATTTCCAGGCTATTTTGCAAAGCCTTCATTTTAATTAAATGAATACAAAATGCCTGCTCTGTTTTTTTCCTCCCTAATTTACATAATTTGCTCTGTAGGGATAATACTTAGTATTCACATAAATACTGTGATAGATGACAACTCTAATGCCAAGTATATTTTTTTTCTTTAACATTTGAAATCCAAAACACTTACTACTGGCATGAAGTCTGCAACTTAGACTAAGATCATGACTTAACGGGGTAGGGGATTTTGAACTTGGAATTTCCAGCATGAGTGGAGTCACAACTAGGTGACCCTTTTTTTTTTTGGGGGGGGGGGGGGGGGGTAATTTTATTATCACTTCAGTTTTTAAGTCTTGCAGAAATGTTCCTAATTTGCAGGCCATTTTCTGGCATTTTTACAAGTCTCTTTTTCTTTTCTTTTTTAGATATTTATTAAGTGGGAAAAAAAGCTATTTTAAATGTTTTGGTGGTGTCTCTTTATGACATCACATATGTTTATTTGCAGATTAAGCTACTTGAGACAAGAGATACTCCATACAGACTTTGTGTATGGGGTGTCTTAATTTTTGTCTTACTTTTGTTAAATACAAGTGTAGAAAATGTAAAGAAAAAGCTTTTCCTATATGTCCTTACATTTTCTACACTTATATCTAACAAAAGTAAGACATCTCAGTTGAACCTCTTTTCTTGACTTGCCCGTGAAACATAAACAGGGTAGTATAAATATATCAAAAGGAAGAGCCCTGTTATTGTACAAACAAGTGTTGATATTGTACATACTGTGTTTTTAATGTAATGTTTTTTATAGATTATGCTCACAAACTGCATTATCAATATTAAACTTAAATTGTATTACTGTGTGTGTTGAGGAACCACATCTTTTGTTAAATGCTATTGTCCTCATTTTGGTGAAAGTCTTGTATACAACTAGTTGTTCTCATTTGCAGTATTTATGCAGAATGCCTGCATCAAATCACAGTGGAAAAACGCCTGTGCACTATACAAGCAGTAATCTTCATCTAACATCAAAGTAAGTTTGGGGACTAGACTGTCCATTTAAGTTAGAATTCCGTTTTTGGTTATACAATGTGCCAAAATATGAAATCAGTGGCTACAATGTTTAGTTTATGATGTCATTGGGCCCAGTTGCTAAAAATTACCTGACAAGTGGTCTGCAAAAAACAGTCATTGATAGCAGAGTTGAAAGAATCCTCCAGGTGCCTCTCTTTACAACTCCACTATTTATACTTTATTGTTAAATAACTGTCACACTACCAAATCGAATTATCACACCTCCTTACCCATCCTTCTTGACACATTATTCTCAAAATTCACTTTCCTGGATATTATTTAGATGTGTTTGCTCATACCCTTTCGATCTCATTTGCTGGAGCAATTCCTTCACCCTTTCAGGAGTTTTTTTTTTTGTCACTTCCATTGCTCTCTGCTGGGCACTCCGTATTGGAGGAGCATGCTCCTCTTCAATACGGCACCCATGATCACTGGGTGATCGCAGTGCCCTGGGGAAGGGGAGGGGGGCAGAGAAGGGTGTTGCATGATGCCTTGATCGAGATTGATCGAGATTGGATTCAGGTCTGGGGTACGGGCGGGCCAGTCCATAGCATCAATGCCTTCATCTTGCAGGAACTCCTGACACACTCCAGCCACATAAGGTATAGCATTGTCTTGCATTAGGAGGAACCCAGGGCCAACCGCACCAGCATATGGTCTCACAAGGGGTCTGAGGATCTCATCTTGGTACCTAATGGCAGTCATGCTACCTCTGGCGAGCACATGGAGGGCTGTGCGGCCCTCCAAAGAAATGCCACCCCATACCATTACTGACCCACTGCCAAACCGGTCATGCTGGAGGATGTTGCAGGCAGCAGAACGTTCTCCACGGTGTCTCCAGACTCTGTCACATCTGTCACATGTGCTCAGTGTGAACCAGCTTTCATCTGTGAAGAGCACAGTGTGCCAGTGGCGAATTTGCCAATCTTGGTGTTCTCTGGCAAATACCGGCACGGTGTGGGGCTGTTAGCACAACCCCCACCTGTGGACGTCGGTCCCTCATACCACCCTCATGGAGTCTGTTTCTGACCGTTTGAGCAGTCACATGCACATTTGTGGCCTGCTGGAGGGAATTTTGCAGGGCTTTGGCAGTGCTCCTCCTGTTCATCCTTGTACAAAGGCGGAGGTAGCGGTCCTGCTGCTGGGTTGTTGCCCTCCTATGGCCTCCTCCACGTCTCTTGATGTACTGGCCTGTCTCCTGGTAGAGCCTCCATGCTCTGGACACTACGCTGACAGACACAGCAAACCTTGTTGCCATAGCTCGCATTGATGTGCCATCCTGGATGAGCTGCACTACCTGAGCCACTTGTGTGGGTTGTAGACTCCGTCTCATGCTACCACTAGAGTGAAAGCACCGCCAGCATTCAAAAGTGACCAAAACATCAGCTAGAAAGCATAGGAACTGAATAGTGGTCTGTGGTTACCATCTGCAGAACCACTCCTTTATTGGGAGTGTCTTGCTAATTGCCTATAATTTCCACCTGTTGTCTATCCCATCTGCACAACAGCATTGACAATTGTCAATCAGTGTTGCTTCCTAAGTGGACAGTTTGATTTCACAGAAGTGTGATTGACTTGGTGTTGTTTAAGTTTTCCCTTTGTTTTTTTGAGCAGTGTATATATCAATGTGGCTTAAGGGGTTAATCCCTTGAGATTTTCTGGAAGGAGCAGATGCTTTCATAGTTTGGGTTGATCTAAATTGATTATATATCCACATTTTGTGCTTAATTAGTGTTCGTCTTTATTATGAAAATCAATAGAATTTTTTTGGGGGAAAAGCTTATTAGATACACAACTGTCAAAAGACATGAACATTCTATTAAAAATGATGACAGAATGTTGACATAAGCATTCTTTTTCATATCACACGCTCACTAAGCTACTAAGTGCCTTACAGACGCTGAACAATGGGTCTGAGAGAACCTGTGCATAATAATATTGTTTTCTATTTTCTGCTGCACTTCATCTCACTAGTATCCATAAAAGTCCCTCAAAGTTATGTGGCTCACTCCATAGCGACGTTGGCACCTAAATTTGACTTTGAATCAGGTTTGAATCTTTCCCATAGAACGTAATAGGAGCCAAAAGGATCAAAGCTATTTTTGAGACTAAGTCAAATTCAGCACCCGAATTAGACTTAGTCTCAAAATAGCTTTGATCACTTTGCCTCCCATTAATTGAAAGCTTGCACCTTATGGGGTTTGCATGTGTTTACCCATACTCTGCTACATTCATTGGTATATGTTCCTTTTACTTTACATATATGTTGCACCTACACATTACTTTTTAACATATTGGGGTACATTCAATGTCCCCCTGCTAATTAGCACACCCATAACTTTTAGACTACCACACACTATTCCATTTGGAATACCGTGTGATTCAATGGCAAAGGGGATTTCAAAAATATAATATGTTAAAGCAATGGTATTGCAGTAAGGTTTTGCAAAAAATGCTGTTATTCCCAGCTTCCCCATTAATTTAATACTAAGGCACTAGGTGTCCCCCCACCAAACAAATATATACAATTTTGCTACCCCCTGGCCCCAATTAAAAAAAACTAATTTGGCCTCTGGTGACTGTGGGCCAGCACAATGCCTGCAGTCACTACAAAAAAATAAATCATGGCCCGCAAAGGCCACAGGCTGGCGCATGTCTGCAGTCCTCAATTCTATAATAATAGTGGCCCCCAGGGCCATAGGCTTTTAAAAAAATATATATATAATCCCTATCTACCCCCTTACACCTACCTTGCCCAGGTTGGGTACAATCAAAAAAGGCACCCAAACCTGTCAAAAACAAAACACCCTTTGAATGTCATGAAGGTGGGCTGGGAAAATCACTGCCCACATCCTGGCACAGAAAGGGGGCCTGTAGGGAGGAAATCTACCTGTATCCAGTGTTCAGCAATGATCATATCTCCTGATATTATTTGCAAACCACCAGTAAGTTATTCCATTGGTAAAGTCAGATAACTAAATCAGTTACTTCAACCTGTGATAATATACGATTTTAAATCTTTCTGCAGATTCTTGTGTGGTTCCAAGACAGAGCCAGTTGATATGGTCCTATCACAGGCTGCAGATTGTTAATTAATTATTCATAGTCCACAAAGATAAAAAGATAATGCATTACAGACAAACATGACTGAAGCCTTGGAATCATTTGATAGCATGGGGAAGATGAAGGCATAATTTTGCATAAGAATAAGAGTTTGAGACAAGTGCAACTGAAGAGATACAGCATTAAATGGTAAAAACCTTTGGCTACCCTACGGCAGATTGATGCCAAAAGGCTGTGACATCAGGTAGTCGGGGATGAATATGGAGAGAGTCTTGCTTGCAATCAGACTCCTACTGATTTCACAAAAAGAAATAAAATTACCAAAAGAATGGAATTTAGCAGAACTGTAACTGTATGCTTGCCGGATTTGTGTGAAAAATGTATTTTTTTATGTCAGAATCCAGCAGGAAAAATGATTACTAGTAGTATACATGGCTGCTGTAAGCAAAAGGTTACGCCAGTTCTCATTGTTTCAGCATCATATTGCTTTCCTACAGTGTATATTTGTTTATTGTAGTAAACCTCAAACAAACATTTTTGCATGCAGAACTGTCACATCTCGTAATTTTTCCAACATTCCCAGTTTTATTCTTTCATGTGGAAATCAAATACTTGTTAATTTCGGTCCCCTGCTTTCTTAACATCAATTCCATTGATAGGCAGTAAACTGCCGGTGCAGAAGCAGATATCGTGGAACTATGTAGCTTATACAGGTGCCATCATGCATATGTGATGTAAAGAATACCAAAAAACGGAATGTTTAGGTTAAAATTGGAATATTCCGCAAATATGAAATAACCTGTTACAAAACATTCCTGAAATGTCTTTATACCTAACATCAATAATCTAAGGTTTTATTTGTTTTACATGTTTAATTTTTTGTAAAACTGGATTGTAGTACTGTAAATGGTTGCAGAAACATCCTCAAAAACAGGAGAAATCTCAACGGGCTCTGCTCAGCAAAGTGTGAACATGGAGGTGAATATATATATATATATAAAAATCCAAGGGCGGGTGCCAAATAATGATACAATGTGCCCGGGTGCCGTGTGGCTCCAAACATATAGCAATATCTAAGATCGTACGAAAAAAAAAAAAAACACGCACTCACGGGTCTTCAATATAAATCCAATAGTCGAAACCTTTATATCATACAAAAAATTGATATTTGTAGATCCAGTCTACAAATATAAATTTTTTGTATGATATAAAGGTTTCGACTATTGGATTTATATTGAAGACCCGTGAGTGCGTGTTTTTTTTTCCGTACAATCTTGGATATTGCTATATATATATATATATATATGTGTGTGTGTGTATCTCTCTCTCTTTATATATATATATATATATATATATATATATATATATAAAGAGAGAGAGAGAGATAGATAGAGACAAACAATATCTATAGATATTGTTTTTTGTCATTATATTACCAAAATAGGATATATATATATATATATATATATATATATATATATATATATATATATATATATAAAGAGAGAGAGATACACACACACACATATATATATATATATATATATATATATATATATATATATATATATATATATATATATATATATATATACATACATACATACATACTATTTAGAATTGTTGATTGTATGCATATGATATATCACTGTTTAGGATTTAGTTATCCAGTGATAGAAATAATCTCTTATAGGATATATATATATCCTATTTTGGTAAGATAATGGCAAAAATATCTATAGCCATAGGTATGCTATAAACCAAAGGATCAATTAATTCTTGTGGATATTAATTATTATATTTACAGGGGGATTAGCTATAGTACACTAAAATACATTTAAAGGCCATTTGTTTAGTTTCCATCTGCAGTGAGAAAGTAGACAATACCAAGCTAATCGTATATTCCTGAATTTCAGGATTTATTAAATATATTCGATCATATAGACTAGTCCACCATAAACTAGGTTATAAATAAATAAATAGCACATTTTACATTACCAAAATGGTCTTGAGAAGATGAGATGCCATTTCAGAATTGACTTGAAATTGCAATGTACAAGTTAGCTCAAAATACACGTGTAGGAAAAAGAGTTAACACATAGTCTGGAAAATCATGTGTGCAAGTCAGTCTTTTTTCTCAAAAAGAGCATGTGATTTATAAAATATGGGTCTTCTGTCTCTTGCCGGTATTTTATGATGAGCAATTGAGTAAAAGATCCAGTACGGCTCTTAACTAAGATATACTTTTAATTAATGCTCAGACCAGAGATGGTTAATTAAAATTTGTGATGATTTTGATGTAGACAGAGGCAGCTTTTGAGATGTTTCTCATCATTGTGCTTGTAGCCTAGATCACTAGTCACTGGGAAAGGATTTTTTTTTACTTTCCCCAATTCTCTCATCCAAATAGATACTGGTATAGAATCTCCCCACAACTCTTATCAGTAAGGAATGTAGAGTTTTCAGACACAGAATACCTATTGTAGGCTGGAGTGCTAAAAATGGTGGTGGTAAGGAAAAGATCTAGTGGCATAAGCGTCTCAAAATTAGGACTGTAGATAGCAAGTAAAGAACTTTCTTTTTCCCTTTTTCTAATGTTTTTGTGTCCATACAGCATAGAAAATGTAATAATTATGTATATTTTGTGGTCTAACTGAATAATGTGCACACTGTTTTTCTGTATAAAGTGTAGACAATTTGTTGCAACAATTAGCAATTTGCATATTAACTTGAAATTTAGAATTCAAGCAATATTCTAAGAATATAGGATCAATATACATAAATCTCCCCCGTATCCTTTGGAGATACCACTGCTCTGGTTCAGAACAATGGACTAACCCAGTGGCTCCTCCCCTATTCTAGGACTGGAGTAGTTACATTGTTTTAATTTTGGCAGGACTTTATTATATTTCATCTCTTCACATCAGATTCAGATGCACAAACCAGTACAGAATGTTGCATGTATAGTATATTGTTTGAGATATCTATTTTTAAAACTGTATTTTACATTATTTATTCATTACGGCCCTAGGAGAAATGTATATTTCCATTGGGAATGACATAGGCCTTCATCCATAGAGATAATGAACCCTATCACAGATTTGTAGGTGAATTCATTATCCATTATTTGTTGCAGATACTCCATAGTGTCCATATTAAAGAGTAAAGAATGTAATGTCTGCATTATTCTAGTTGAATTAAAACATTTCACCATGCTTCCTACTGTTTTTGGTTTCCCAGAATGCATCTCAGAAATTTAGTTTACAGAATATTTTTTCATATGGATATTTAGCAAGCAAAACACAGAGATTATTATTTATTATTCAGAGATTATTATTATCTCCAGTACCACCTGAAGTGGATCTTGTCATTGTCTCATTTTTGCAGCACAGATCCAGTTTGACAACACAATGGCACACATAATTCCTATTCAAAAATGTTCAATAGTCCTAGCCTACAGTTGCCTGCTAATAATAATTTTTCAGTCCTTATTGAAGAGCGATGCTATTTTTATTGCAAGTTAGATGAAAATAACACTCCTCTACATCTTAGAAAAGTTTAAGTGAGTTATTATTCTTTGTCTTCCACATAGCATTACCAAAGACTTTTTCTCTACTCTGCGTATTGTAAAGCAATCATAAAACAGATAAGCTACAAGTCAGCGATTGGTTTACAAGCATAATTTACAATCGTAAAAGCCTCACATCGAATTTGATGTAAAAGTCCTATGAATGTGTTCTAGAAAACAAAAAAACAAACCAACACCTACATACTGAGTAGGGTGATTTATGATGTCTCAAAGCATTTCATTGCTCTTCTTCCTACACTTTTTCTCAACTGTTTAAATCTTTAAAACTTGATGCAAGTTAGAACTTGCAAACATACTCTTTATTTCCCAAGCAAATCATTTTTGTAATTCCTTGTAAATAAAGTGAAGTACATGGGGCATAACTGAAATATGCACAGTCACATCTCTAAGATTTACCATCCCCTGAATTTGTTATTCCCTTGTATTAACAATCTATGTACTGACAATTCTCTAGGAATGAAATAATCAGGAGATGTCAAGTTAATTTATGGGGGTAAATGATGTTCTAAGTCACAATGAATGCATTATTTCCCAAGTAGTTTGTGTGGAAAAAATAAATAAATTAATACAATATTTTGCATGGTAGGCTGTGCACAAAATAAATGTTTAATATTTTATTTTGATATTGATAATGTAGGATTTCACTGAATTACTTAATAAAATATGAAGCTGGAAAAGAGGCATACAGATTGAACAGTGCTTTATTCCTCTTTAACATACATTGGACAGCAAGTTTGCATGAGTTAGGCCCTCTGAGGCTTTCATTTTGTTTCATGACTTCACAAACAATATATCCCACTTCTCTTTGTAGCCATTTTACTTACCTATACCAAAGTTTGTGGTTCCAACTGATGTGGTCCCGAATCAGAAAATAAATAAGCCAATGTGGCCGATTTTTGTTCTACCCGTTTGGCACATATAATAAAAGTCACAATGACCACCATCTTTCTTTTTTTTTTAGCACTTTGAAAATGAACTGTTTAAGGATTAGATTTCCTTTTGGGGGAAGAGAGACAGAAAGAATGGCAAGAGTGAAATGGCCAGTTTTTATCAAGTTTTTAAATCTAACATAGTTAGATAGTAGTTAACGTTGAAAAAAGACTTGTGCCCATCAAGTTCAACCCTTTTCCTATTCCAGGTTTACTGCAAATAAAAACCTCTTATTTCAGTAATATCAAATTCTGCTTTCAGTGGGGGAAAAAAATCCTTCTTGACTCTAAATGGCAATCAAATTTCTCCTTGGATCAGCAAGCATTAAATAAATACGAATTCCTATAATAACATGCATAGCCCTCTATGCTCTGGCTCATTAAAACAGTATCAAATGCCTGACCTCAAATTCCCTAAGTTATTATTTGAACAGCCTACAGTGTGGATATAGGCCAAACAGATAGAGGTGATTTTGCCTAACTTTCCAACTTCTGCTCATGGTGAATTGGTGAATTGGGGAATTGGGGTTTGGAGCATAGGAAACATGGGCATATGGAGAGGGGCAGGAAGGGAGGGTAAGATGAGGCACTCCCACTGGAAATTCTATTCATTTAAATGAACATGCATAATAGTGACCAATGCAGTTTTAAATACATAATACCGATGATCTTGTAGATGTTGTAAAAAAAAGTCCATAAGATGATAAATAAAGGAGACAAATGAATGTAATATGCAAAAATATAAATGAACAGTCTGTGAAAATAGTGAAGGATATGTAGGTAAATTTTACACTCACATAATTAACTCCTATGATATAGGATCAATTACAGTTCTTGCAAGGAGAGGCTGCCACTTGCCACTTTGGGAGCTCTGATCCACTTTCACCTGTGGAAATCCTCCAATGCTAAGTAATCCCAAAAGAGATCATGCTTGAAGAGACTTTTGCACTGCACTCTGACCATTGCAATTATTTTTCACAACCACAGATAACATAGTAGTATGTGACTTCTCTTTCAATGCTGGAGGACTGGAAACCTTCCAAATTCAGCAATAGCTTTTAGGGGAGCTTTTTAACGAGCTGAAATTAATTGATTAATACCAAAACAGTTAATGATTTGGGAATTTAGTGGGATAGTCCTAAACAAGAATAAAAGCTTGGGAAGCACCAACATTTTAATTGCTGCTATGCGGCTGAACCATGACAGTGGTTAGGCATTCCATTTAATTAGATTTTTAACAGTTTTAATTAAAGTTGTAAAATTATCACTAATTACTTGTTGTTAAGCATGATGCCTAAATAGGTAAAATAGATGAATTTTTCTTTAAGTATCTCTATGGTCTTATGAGGGATATGAAAAAAAGAATTACCAAATTGTTCAAGAATTACAATGATGTTAGGGAGTGAGATTATAGGACTTGTAATAGATAAAATAGTGTAGTTTGTTAAATGATTATTTATTTTGTTCAGAGTAGTTTGTAATGTTAATGCCTGATACATCTGGGGAGTGTCATAATTTGATAGCTAAAGGCTCTAAAAAATAAATAAAATAAAGGAACGGGGAGAGAGGGCAGCCTTGTCATGATCCATTGGACAAAGGGAATGATTTAGAGAAAAATAAAACAGAGGTGGCTACTTTGGCTGTAGGGCTATTTTAAATTGCCATTCTAGTCTTAAAAAAAGAGGTTGGAATTCCAAAAATGAGAAAAGTCTTTTGCATATAGGACCAGTTTAGGCGATCAAATATCTTTTCTGCATCAAGTGAGAAGGCTCTTGAAAATATCAATATAATGTATCAAATCTAGTATTTTCCTTGTATTGTAAGAGACCATTATATAAGAAATTATGGAAGGCAACAAACAAGAAAGATGATTTGCTTTGATTTTAGCATACATTTTAGCAACAGAAATTATAAGTGAAATGGCTCTGAAATTTTGCCAAATAATAGGGGGTTTTCCCGGAATACGAATTGTAGGTATGTGAGCTGTTAACATCTCAGGGGAAGTTGGACCTTAGACATCCAAATGTTTTATATTTTACATAAGTACGGTGAAAGGTTATCTTTGTATATTTTATTGGCTAGAGAAGCCATCTGGTCCTAGAGTCTTGGTTTTAAAATTTTAATTTTCAAAATCGTTCATTAATGGGTTTTGATAAAGGATGTACTTGATCCTGGGAAATCTTAAAAAGGTAAATGTAAAAAGTTCAAAAGGAGTCTATTTTTTCTAGCATAGGTTTGGGCAGCAGACTTATCCGTGTTTAGATCACAGAGCTGGAATTAATAGTCAGCAAATGTATTAGCTATATATTGTGGGTTTATTATTTGCTTTCTCTTTAACTTTCAGGAAGCTATCTTTTGTAAAGCTGACTTAATTTCCTTGCAAATAGTTTTGCGGCCTTGTTACTTTGTGTATAAGGGCCTTTAATCTATGAAGCAGATTCAGTTTGTTGTCTATGTATAATGTTTAGTTCTCATTTGATTTTTACCATTTCTTCCTTGGATTTAGATGAGAGTTTATTTTTATGTTCAGTTGATATTTTTTGTAAATGGAGAAGTAGGCCAATTTTCTTTTTAGCTGCATTCCTTTTGATAGTGTGAGCTATTTTTTATTAAGTGGCCCCTTAAAACTGCCTTCTGCGTCAACCTTAGTGAAACTATAGAAACATCTTTTGTACCATTTTCTAAGAAATATTGCTTGATGTTACGTCCTACTTGCTCTTTGAATTCTGGGTCAATAAATAAGCTTCCATTAAGTCTCCATGGGCTTCTGTTGTACATTGGAAAATATTCACTTAAAGATAATAATATAGGAGCATGATCTGGCCAATCAATCACACCGATTTTACAGTATTCTATTTTTGGGATTAAAGATGTATCTGTTGTAAAATAATCAATCCTTGTAAATGAGTCATGTGGATGAGAATAAAAGGTAAAGCCACGTTCATTTGGAGGCAACATACGGCAAATATTGTACCATGCAAATCCGACTATAAGTGGTCTACTTTTATATTAACCAATGTAAAAGCCACATTTTTGTTAATTAGAACAGAAATACCTATTTTGTTTTTCTCACTTTAGTTGAAAATATGTGGGAAATGTATAGGGGAGGAGTTTCTTTCAGAGGTGAAATAAGTACATCTGCTTTTACTTTTTTTTGCCTTTTCAAGTGTAAGTTTCCTTTTATGGGGTGTATTTAACCACTTAGTGTTTACAGATAATAACTTGAGACGATTAATATTTTAGAAAAAAAGGTTACTATGAAAGATTGTTTGCATAACATTTATACAATTGTGATAAACATTAATGAGCCCAAAATATTGCTGTAATAAACAGCTTAACAAGACAAAAAACAGACCCAATTCAAGGTGACTTGTGATATGTTTCACAAAATGTTGAATTGCAAGGAAGTCCCCTACCTGAGCTGAAGGGGAACTCCTGCTCACTCACAAACATTGTGATAAAAATAGAGGAGGTGGAGAGTGGTGAAAAGTTTAATATATGACTTAAAACTTATATGATAAAGCTTTTTATCAGCCAACAGTAACTGAGCAGACAAGTGGTGTTAATTAAATTGCAGCATAATGGGAATTATGCACAGTAATATGCATTGGAAAGCTATGTGCGTATCTTTAGATTAATATATAGAATGAATGTAATGGCATATCCTACTCTGCTCATGCACTGCCCTAGTGAACTTTGGGTTAAACCTTGTTGAAAAAGTGGAATTTAAAAGATAAACATATATTTTAAATTTACATAGTATGCATTGTAATATCTAAGTTTTAAACATAGCATTAATTCAGGCACACATTTGGGTAGATACAAAACTAGCTATTTCTTAGGCACTATTAAAAGACTGCAGGCATCACATTTTACTTTGTACCTGTACTGCCATATTAAAACTGTATAATGTTTGAAACATATATTTTGTTAATGTATACTTTGCATCTGTGTCTTCATTTAGCTATCCTAGAGTAGACCAAGAAAACTAGCTATGTATTAGCAACCATTTTAAACAATCAAGTATGCATAGCTTGTTCCTTTCTTGAAATAAGTCCATACATCACTCTGGCTAAGGAATAATTTTTAGTATATAACAACTAGAAATGGGACATTTATCATGCGCATTTTCAATGATGGCATTGAGTTATCTAAGTACTTTAACTACAAGTAGTGATCTGATGCAGGTTATCAGTGACAATTAGTGACAATTAGTATGAACAACCAGGATTATGTTCATTATATGTTTTACTATTTTTGTATCCAATAAAATAACTTTCTATTTCATAGAATTGAGTTCCTGACCTTTCTTTTTGGTTTTGTGTCCTAACCATTTACCTTTTGTCCACAATCCTAACCCTAGCCCTTAATCTAAACCTAATGCTAACCCTTATGACAAATGGGTAGATATAGGTTGTGACGGTGATTGTTGCGCCACACAGCCTATGTATAAAAATCAGGCGCTGAAAGCAAAGTATGGGGAGTTAGAAAAAAGTGCAATCGCTATTATATATATCAAATGGAGCTTCTTATAAAACCACCTACACTTAGACACAGGGCATAATATTTGCAAAACCACATCCTGGTAAATTAAGGTTCCAGGTCTTCTTTTTCTTGTTTATTGGGATCCAATCTCTAACAATCTGTATTGTAGTCCATTTTACCGCATGATCCAGGTGGCTTGAGCAAAGGCCCTTAACTTTTTTACACTTGAAGAGCCTTATATTTATCAAGGATATCATTTGCAGATCTTGCAGATGTAGGATTTTCTTTGGATTTAAAATGATGAATTTGGACCATCACATCCCTTGGCAAGTTCTCAGGCACATTCCTGGGTTTGGGGATGCAAAGGGGCCCTACAAGTAAAGCCTCCATTTTAGATGGAAGAACCATCAATGTATTACTTTTACCCAAACATAACACCAAGAAATATACCTAATCTATTAATAAGTTCACTTTTAATCCTTGCTTCAAAGCAACCAGGTCTAAACAATATAGTGAAATATGTGATGCTATTAAAATTAATTTATTTACCTTTTTTCTTCAATTGTGGAATGCAACAATTTTAGTAGAATATTTTTAAGATTTGCATTTTCATAACTTTAATGATTTTCCATTACTTGTCTGCAAAGTTAAAAAAATAATGAGGTCAACACTGTTTGTAAATTATGAAACTGACAATAAAATTGTTAAAATGAATTCCCAGACCAGATAATATTCCTAATAAACTGTGAAGTAATTATATAGGATCAACCTCTGTAATGGCATTGTCATAATATAAACATTGATAATACAATTAAACAAAAGTTATACGTTCATTTGTTCTCATTATGCAGAGCAAATTGCACAACGTTTGAAATGGCATACATGTTTTTAGAATATTTAAGGAATCCGCAACCTGTAATGTCATTACAGATTGAGTATCCCTTATTACAGAAATCCATTAACCAAAATCCATTTTCCAACATTTTTTGGATTTTGCCACAGATTGCAAATTCCACATACACCTGTCAGAATGCAAGTAAACAACAATTTATTCAGTGCCCAGCTCCCTTAGGCTCCTATGTAGCCTTTCCATGCATATTCAGATCCTCCCACACCGGACAAAGGGCAATATAAAGGGAAATATGCAGACCTGACATTGAAAGGCAGGTTCCCAATGATGCCTCACATCAAAGCAGAAAAAGTGATTTATTTGCTCGATATGACTCATGAGTGCTAGGAGGCTTTAAGATAACTTATTGCTGAAAATGATCCGTTATCCCAAATACTTCCCAAGTATTTTGGATAAGGGATACTCAACCTGTACATTTAATATACCATATATTGAGCATGTAATGTATCAAATTATATATAGCATGGAGGCTAGTATGCAATTAGATTTTATTTTTGAGTCAAGATTCATTCAACATACCATGCATACGTTTATGAGAAAAATATATTTTTGACTCAACCATTCTTCGGTGACGAATAGTAAGCTTACACCTCTGTCAAACATATGTATGAAAAATATAACACTGCCAATTGTATCATAAACCTGTTAATGAGCTAAAATGGTGTGAACATGGCAGTTTATTTGTGAATGAGAACTTAGAAATGATAGCAACTCTGGAAAATTGTAATGCATTAAACAAGACCTGCCACCTAGAAATTTAAATACTGTCCAACCTTATGAGTGGTGTTTGCTGCACAGTGAATGATTCAGAAATTAGAAAATAAGTATTCCTAGATTCCAGATCGTTACTCTTAAAACCATTAATTAGGAACACTAAAAAGTGTACTGAATATGCACATATACGTCCTGAATTGGATTCAGATCTGGCATAATAGCCAAATTGTAAAAATGCCCGAAAGACGGCTACTCAATATCCCTATATTTGGGTCTGAATAGGCAGTTTGGACTGTTATAGAGATAGCTGCATTTGGGCCATTTTCATTTTACAGATTTGACCTGTCGGGGCCTGTAGACCGCCACTGGCCACATAAATTAGAAAAAAAAATGTATACCCCCAACTTATATAAAATTAGGGGAGGCTAGGGCTAGTGACTTCCATATGGGACTGCCCTGACCCAGCTCCCAGTCCATTTTCTACCTGCCCCAACTCCCATATGTGGGGCTGGGAGCAGTTTGGCCAGTTTGATAGGGGGTCTGGGCTACTTTCCCTGGTCCCCCCAATGTATATTATGGGGGCTCCACTGGGGAATTTTGTTATCTATCTATCTATCTATCTATCTATCTATCTATCTATCTATCTATCTATCTATCTATATAAACAGATACAAAAGGGAATGCACTCACCTAAACTAGCATATATTATACGGGGTGCTGCTGAGACCAAATATTTATACATAATCCAAAGATCAGCGCACTCACCTCAAAGCAGGTAGGAGAAAAACTCTTAAAGCTATAGGTTACAATAAAGCTACCAGAGGCTATTGCCAGGCCTCTGGTTTAGCACCCCTCCCCATCACATGTGCTCCATTAAGTGGTGTCCAGACCTATAAATTGCAGGAGTGTCTCTGTATTATAGCACCTGTGATGGGGAGGGGTGCTAAACCAGAGGCCTGGCAATAGCCTCCACTATACAAACAAATCCAAAAGGGAATGCACTCACCTAAACTAGCATATATTATACGGGGTCTCTGTATTATACAATAGGAAGGCCTTTTGGTCCCTGGTAAGTAATACATATAAAGAGATTGAGCCCCATGAGCAACAGTATTTAGTGTTAGGACCCAACAATATTGGAGTACTTTGACGTAGTGGTGGGCTTAGCATCATATATGTGACTAAATCTCCAATTTTGTTATCTTAGTAAGACAGGTGTTTTTAAGTAGCTTTATTGTAACCTATAGATTTAAGAGTTTTTATCCTACCTGCTTTGAGGTGAGTGCGCTGATCTTTGGATTTTGTATATATATATATATATATATATATATATATATATATATATAGTGTCCAAAGAAGGTGCACTCAGCTTTCAGGAATAACATTAGCCCGGGTGCTGTGCAGCTCAAAATACATACAAGTGAAACAATTTGAAAATGCATTAGTCGATACTCATGAGATCACAATGTAAGAATCTTCAACATAATCGACGTTTCGGTCCGAACCTCGGACCTTTATCAAGACTAACTACCCAAGAGATAAAATTTATATATATATAGTAACCCAGAAACAGTAAAACCAAAAACTTGTGTGCAATCGCCGAAACCCGGAAGTGTCGGGCGGAAAAGAGGTTTACTCACAAAAAAAGCTGCTGTGCGGATGCGTATAGTTAGTTACCGGAGCAACGAGACGCCACCGCTAAGGATGACATAGAAGAGAAATACTAATACACCTCTATGTGGCAAACTAAGAAACATCAAAGATACTAATAGAAACACATATATGCTGTAAATATATTTCAAATTGTTTCACTAAGACCCGTGAGTGCGTGTTTTTTCTATTTTTGGACTTGTAAATATATATATATATATATATATATATATATATATATAAGTCCAATGAAGAAAGTAGTAAACACCCACTCACGGGAAAAATTCAATCAATTTCATCTTTGATCGATACTCCAGACAATATCAGGTACAAGTAATCGACGTTTCGGTCCCCCTCAGGGACCTTTATCAAGACCCTGAGGGGGACCGAAACGTCGATTACTTGTACCTGATATTGTCTGGAGTATCGATCAAAGATGAAATTGATTGAATTTGTCCCGTGAGTGCGTGTTTACTACTTTCTTCGTTGGACTTCTGTGTGTTTCTGCTACACAGCACCCGGGCACTTGGAACCTGCTGCTTCTTATAGCTGAGTGCACTGCCTTTGGATTTTGTATATATATATATATATATACAAACAAATCCAAAAGGAATGCACTCACCTTTGACTTTGAAGGCCATTTAACTGGAAGGAGCAGGCGAATAGTGAGCCAGGCGAATACAAGGGAGCAGCTTCTAAAGTGAAAAAAGCTTCTTAAGTGTGGGAGTTAGAAGCAAAGAAGGAAAGTATATTTTGATTTTTACTGCAAGGGGAGCACTGTTTATTTTGTGTGCATTTTTGATAAAGATTGGATGAAAAAAAAAACTGTTTGGAGGGAAAAGGTTTGCAAGGCTGTTTGCAATCAATTAACCTTCTCTGGGAGTCTCTTTACTTTGAAGGCCATTTAACTGGAAGGAGCAGGCGAATAGTGAGCCAGGCGAATACAAGGGAGCAGCTTCTAAAGTGAAAAAGCTTCTTAAGTGTGGGAGTTAGAAGCAAAGAAGGAGTTAAAAGGAAAGAAGGAGGGTAAAGTATAAATCTTTTATTTATTTTATTTTATTCTATTTTTAATTTTGTGGTTTACACTAGAGAGCATGTTGGACAATGCCACTAAGTGCATGTCTTGCAGCATGTATGCGGTTTTGGAGCAAGTTCCCCAGGGTCCATACCACTGCTGCAGATGTGAGCAGGTTGCTGCTTTGGAAAATATAATATTAGATCTAAAGAGGCAACTGGCAACACTTAGGGACATAAGCAACATGGAGCGGAGTTTACTGCTCACGGAGCAGGCATTGGCTGGGGCCAGTGTAGAGGAGGGTGATGATGGAGGGGAAGAGGTTTCTAGGGCAGAGAGCTGGGTTAGTTGTGTAAGGGGCAGTAGGGGTCGGAGAGCTAGGGAGGCTTGTTCTGAGCTGGTTCACCCCAACATGTTTGCCAGCTTGTGTGAGGATGCTGGGGGGGATTAGCTCAGAAGAGGCATTTCTGGGGCAGGCGGACTCTCCTAGCAGCCAGGTGAGTAGCCTCTCCAGCGCAGTTGGGAGCCAGGACACTAGGAAGGCTTGACAGGTTGTGGTGGTAGGGGATTCTATTATTAGGAAGGTAGATAGGGTAATCTGTCGCCAGGACCCCGAATGCCGAACTGTATGTTGTCTCCCGGGTGCTCGGGTTCGGCATGTTGCGGACCGGGTAGGCAGATTATTGGGAGGGGCTGGGCATGATCCAGCGGTCATAGTACACATTGGTACTAATGACAAAGTAAATGGTAGGTGGGGGGTCCTTAAAAATGATTTTAGGGAACTAGGAAAGAAGCTAAAGGAAAGGACCTCCAAGGTAATATTCTCGGAAATATTACCAGTACCACGCGCTACGTCAGGGAGACAGCGGGAGCTTAGGGAGATTAATGCGTGGTTGCGAAGGTGGTGCAAGCAAGAGGGATTTGGGTTCTTGGAGCACTGGGCTGACTTTGCAGTCGGCTACAGACTCTTTGGACGGGATGGGCTGCACCTCAATGATGAGGGGGCTGCAGTATTAGGGGCGAGGATGGCTATAGGATTAGATGAGCTTTTAAACTAAGCTCTGGGGGGGAGGGTCAAGATCAAAAAGAAGCAATGGTAGCTAGGGTAGATTGGAAGGTGGGTCTAGTTATGGGAGAGGAGGAAAGCAGTGGTGGGGTTAACATAGACCAAAGGGAGGTCCATATAATTAAACCTGCACACATTAAGTGTTTGTCAACTAAACAGAAAATGGGTAGTAATCTCAAATGTCTTTTAGCAAATGCAAGAAGCTTGACAAACTAAATGGATGAGCTGGAGATACTCGTAAGTGCTGAAAAGTATGATTTAATCGGAATCACAGAAACGTGGTGGGATGAGACAGTTAATTTACAAGGCTACTCACTTTTTAGAAAGGACAGAGTAACTAGAAAAGGGGGAGGGATTTGTCTGTCTGTAAATCCTAAATTAAAGCCCATTATTAAAGAAGGTGTGCATGATGTAACTGGAACTGATGTGGAGACACTGTGGGTGAAGATTAGCATAGACACTAAAAAGAATCGCACAATTCTTGTAGGTGTATGCTACAAGCCACCAAATATTAGCATTGATGGAGAAGATCAGCTTTTATTACAAATTGAAAAGGCTGCAAATATGAATGAAGTTCTAATCATGGGAGATTTTAATTACCCAGATATAGATTGGAAGTGTGGCACAACTAGTTCAGCTAGGGGCAGCAAGTTTCTGGACCTGCTTAATAACAAATTTATGGCACAATTAGTAGACACCCCAACTAGAATGGATGCCTGTCTGGATTTGGTAATAACAAACAATGAGGAGCTTATCTCAAACATCCAAAAAGGAGAACACTTGGGGAATAGTGACCATAATATGGTCTCATTTGAGATTAATGCAAAAAAGCAAATTGGTAACTACGCCACCAAAACACTTAATTTTAGAAGGGCTAACTTTGATGGACTAAGGGCATCGATTGAACATTTAGACTGGGAACGATTGTTTTCTGGACTAAATACAGAAGACAAGTGGAATTAATTTAAAAAACACATTACAAAAGTACACATCCCAATATATACCTTAGGCAAACAAATGCAAAAGACACAAATCAAAATAAATGTGGCTTACCGGTAACGTGAAACAGGAAATACAAAACAATAAAATGGCATTCAAACATTATAAAAACACGGGATCAGCATTATCATTTATAGAGTACAAAGAGGCCAACAAAGCCTGCAAAAAGGCAATTAAAATGGCTAAATTGGAAAATGAGAAAAGGGTTGCCAAGGAGAGTAAAACTAACCCCAAAATGTTTTATAAATATATATATGGAAAAAAGCGAAAGAGGGAAAATGTTGGGCCCTTATTATCGCAAATGGGAAATTTGGAAAGTGAGGTCAGAGAGAAAGCAGCCATTTTAAATACTTTTTTTTCTTCTGTTTATACTAAGGAAGAGCAGATGGACGAGCCCCTGCTACAGGAAGTTATGGGACATTCGCCGCAAACATGGGATTGGCTGACACAGGAAAAAGTGCTTAAGCAATTAAACTCTGTTAAGATAGACAAGGCCCCAGGGCCAGATGCTATACACCCAAGGGTACTTAGAGAGTTAAGCATAATTCTGGCCAGACCACTATTTATGATATTTAGGGATTCTTTCAGTTCAGGTACAGTGCCAACAGACTGGCGAAAGGCGGATGTCATTCCAATATTTAAAAAGGGATAAAAATCTCTGCCAGGTAAATATAGGCCAGTGAGCTTGACATCTGTAGTGGGGAAACTATTTGAAGGATTGCTAAAGGTATACACTCAAGAATACATCTTGAACCAGAATGTAATTAGTAAAAGTCAACATGGTTTTGTGAAAGACAGGTCTTGTCAAACAAACTTAATAACATTCTATGAAGAAGTCAGTAAAAATATAGATCTAGGTGTGGCAGTTGATGTGATCTATTTGGATTTTGCGAAAGCATTTGATACAGTTCCACACAAAAGGTTACTCTACAAATTGAGAGAAATAGGTTTGGGGGCAAATGTGTGTATGTGGATTGAAAATTGGCTAAAAGATAGAACACAAAGGGTTGTTGTAAATGGAAAATTCTCAAATTGGACAAGGGTATTAAGCGGAGTACCTCAGGGGTCTGTTTTGGGCCCTCTTCTTTTTAATTTGTTTATTAATGATCTGCCACATTGTGCTGAGAGCCATGTCTCCGTGTTTGCGGACGACACTAAATTAGGTAAGGCAATAAAGAGTAATCTTGATGTTTTTTCTTTACAGGAAGATTTGGACAGAGTGGGGGACTGGGCAGTAAAGTGGCAAATGAGGTTCAATATAGACAAATGTAAAGTTATGCATTATGGGAAAAATAATAGCAAAGCAACATATACGTTAAATGGTTTTTCCCTGGAAAAAACTACTAATGAAAAGGATTTAGGAATAATTATAGACAACAAACTTGGCAACAGTGCCCAATGCCAGTCAGCAGCTGCAAGGGCCAATAAGATATTGGCATGTATAAAACGAGGTATAGATTCACGGGAGGAGGATATCATCTTGCCTCTTTACAAATCAATGGTAAGACCTCACCTTGAATATGCAGTACAGTTCTGGGCACCAGTCCTTAAAAAGGATATTAAGGAACTAGAAAAAGTGCAAAGGAGAGCTACAAAATTAATAAGGGGTTTGGAGGATCTTAGTTATGAAGAGAGACTTAAAAAATTGAATTTATATACGTTAGAAAAAAGGCGTCTCAGAGGGGATATGATAACATTATATAAATATTTGCAGGGCCAATATAAAGAGCTCTCCAGTGACCTGTTCATTAACAGAAAGGTACAAAGAACAAGAGGTCACCCCCTCAGACTGGAAGAGCAAAGATTTCATAGACAGCAAAGGAAGGGATTCTTTACGGTTAGGACAATAAAGTTATGGAACTCACTGCCAAGAGAGGTAGTGCTAGCAACCACAATAGATGCATTTAAAAATGGTTTGGATGTTTTTTTTAGGAAAGCAGAACATACAGGGCTATTAATAATAGAATACGCATTAATAAAAGAGCTTATTGATCCAAGGAGAAATCTGATTGCCTCTTGGAGTCAAGAAGGAATTTTTTCCCCCAGGAGGCAAAATTCGAAATAGCTTCCTTAGGGGTTTTTTGCCTTCTTTTGGATCAAAAGCTGTAATGATAGGTAGAAGGGTTGAACTTGATGGACTTGTGTCTTTTTTCAACCTAAATTACTATGTTACTATGTTACTATGTTACCTACACTAGCACATATTATAAAGGGGTGCTGCTGAAACCAGAAGTTATACAAAATCCAAAGAGATCAGTGCACTCACCTCAATGCCAGTAGGAGAAAAAAGCTATGGGTTTCATTAAAGCTACTTAAAAACACCTTTCTTTCTAAGATAACAACATTGGAGATTTGGTTACATATATGGCCATATTATGCTAAGCCCACCACTACGTCAAATATTGGTGGGTCCTAACACTAAATACTGTTGCTTATGGGGCTTAATCTCTTTATGTGTATTGCTTACCAGGGACCAAAAAGGCCTTCCTATTGTACAATACAGAGACACTCCTGCAATTTATAGGGCTGGACTGGCCTTGAGGTGAGTGCGCTGATCTCTTTGGATTTTGTGTATATATATATATATATATATATATATATATATATATATATATACACATACATAATATTTATTTATTTTATGAGGTCTGAGATGAGTTCGGATATATGCTACCATTTTGGTTTAGTGCATTTCGATTATGGTCAGGTGCTTTCATTTTTGGCAATTATCGGTATGAAATCAGCTATATGGTCCAAATTGCAGACCGTTACGGAGGCACATTGGGACATATTGGGTAGCTCTACATTTGGTTTCCCGATATATCTCCAATGTACCATGACTCATTCTGAACATAAAAGGCACCGTTTTAGGCCAAAATTCTATTGTATACAGAGCAGACCCCTTAACCCTTCTGAATTATACAGAGATTTTGGGGTCTAATCAATAACTTGAGTTCATTTATCTCATGTCATTTTTTAGTTAAAACCCAATAATTAATGATGTTTTATGTCATTGAATTGGGCCTATTAAACAACATTTTAGAAAATGTGATCAAATCTGTAATTTGCCTATTCAGAGAAAATTTTATAGAAGTACACTCCTAAGTCATTGATGCCCTGGTCCTCCAATCGAAAGGGGAATGTTTGTGCACTTACCTCCCTCCACCTTTATTTAGAGACAGTGGCATCACTAGGGGTTGGCTACTGGGGCTATAGCCCAAATCTTCACTGCATAGCCCTGAATGGAGACTGCTGTTGTTTAGCAGAGCTGGCACTTTAAGGGGCGGCTCTGCTCAACGACAGCAGTCTCCATTTGGGGCTATACTCAGTGCCGGCCCTTCCATGGGGCAGACTGAGGCTACTACTCTTGTGTCCGGGGCCTCAGTCTTGGATAATGCAAAGTCCCAGATTGAGCTCTCTGATAGAAGGAGGTCTCTCTTAATCAGGTAAGACATCTTAACTCTCCTGATTGGCTGAGAGTTCAGTAGCCTCTGCTGATTGGCTCAGTACCTCCTTCACACAGAGCTCAAATCTAGAGATGCACCAGTTAAGGAAAGAACTGACAGTGTGTGTGTGTGTCAGTGTGAGTGATTGTGTATGAGTGAGAGTGTGTCTGTCAGTGTGAGTCATAGTGTGTGTCAGTGTGAGTTAGTGTGTGTGTGTGTGTCAGTGTGAATGAGAGAGAGTGAGTGTCAGTGTGAGTGACAGATTGTGTATCAGTGTGTGTGTGTGTGTGTGTAATGTATACAGGGGTTAACTCCTCTGACACTGCCTATATCTGTCTAACCATCTGGGGGTTAACTCCTCTGACACTGCCTATATCAGTCTAGCCAACTGGGGGTTGACACATCTCACACTGCCTATATCTGTCTAGCCACCTGGGGGTTAACGCCTCTGACACCTGTTTACATGAAATTCAAGTGTAGTATAGATACTAGTTTTATATACTTCCTGAGAAGAAGTTGTGGAGAGCAATGTTCTGCACACCAGTTGGAGGATTGCCCTCAAGTTATTATTACATATTAACAAACTATGTACTGGTTGAAGTGCAAGATAGGGCAACTCTCATGTCCTGGGTTTTTCTTTTGAACCACCCAACTTCCTACACATATATTGAGGATAGATGTCGGAGACAAGATTGGCTACATGTTGTTATTTCATGGAAAGAAAATGTGTCCAAATGTTCTGTTTTCTTAGTGTACATTACCATCATATTGAAAAAATTTCTGTTAATATCCCATCTCAATTTTCAAAAAAACTCACCTATTCTAGCCATTACCTAATCCCCCTTTAATACCAATTTCCTAATTGATATTGCTAAGAAATGTTCACCTGTAGAACTGGAAATGTTATTCTAATCTGTTTTCACTGTTACCTCATTTTTATCCTCTTTAGATTGTAGTCATTTAAGCAGTTTCCACACTTGATGTTTTGGATGTTTTTTGGGTGCTGTACAAAGCATTGCATAAATTGTTGGTGAACTAAACATTATATATAATATTACTATATTTGACACACAAACTAATATTTTCATTTTTGGATTGCTATTGTACAGCAGAAAACATGAACATTTGGGGATAATTTATAAAGTTAAATTCTGTGTCAAATTTCTAGATGTCAAACGATCTTCAGGAAGATTCCATTGCTTTCTATGGCAACTATTTCATGTTTAGAATCTTGGCCCAGAACTAACCATTTTAAATTAACCCCTCTGTGTGTTCCAAGTGCTCCATCCCATTCATCTGAAATCAGAAATTACATGCACTTCATCAATAGCCCACTACACAGAAATAATCCAATATTTGGCACAGCATCTAATAAAACTTAACTTGTATTAAATAAAAACCCTAAAAAACATCCAAATCATAACACACCAATAGCAATGCCTTAGGCCAGGGGTGTCCAACATGCGACCCGCTGGACATGAAGCGGTAACCGCACCTCCAACTACATTTGGAATTTTCCCCTCGTCAGTGTTAAAACATCGGGAAACTTGTTGCTGATTCTCCCTCCTCTATCATGCGCCTGGGGTCATACGCAAGGGTCAGAGGGAGGGAACTCAGAAACACACTGGCTGAAGTAAGGTGCATGGAGAAGATTGGGCGCAAAACCCTGCTTAAAAAAGTGCGTGTAAGTGTCTGCATGCGTGTGTTAGTGTCTTCCTGCATGTTTAAGTGTGTTTGTCTGTGTGTGTAAGTGTCTGCCTGCATGTGTAAGTGTGTCTGTCTGCATGTGTGTCTGCCTGCATGTGTAAGTGTGTCTGTGTGTGTGTGTAAGTGTCTGCCTGCATATGTGTGTTGTGTGTGTAAGTGTCTGCCTGCATGTGTAAGTGTGTCTGTCTGTGTGTGTGTGTAAGTGTGTCTGTCTGTATGTGTAAGTGTCTGTCTGCATGTGTAAGTGTGTCTGTCTGTGTGTGTAAGTGTGTCTGTCTGCATGTGTAAGTGTGTCTGTCTGTGTGTGTAAGTGTGTCTGTCTGTGTGTGTAAGTGTCTGTCTGCATGTGTAAGTGTCTGCCTGAATGTGTAAGTGTGCCTGTCTGTCTGTGTAAGTGTGCCTGTCTGTCTGTGTAAGTGTCTGCCTGTCTGTCTGTGTAAGTGTCTGCCTGTCTGTCTGTGTAAGTGTCTGCCTGTCTATGTAAGTAAGTGTCTGCCTGCATGTGTAAGTGTGTTTTGTGTGTGTGTGTCCACGTGTTTGTGTGTGTAAGTCTGTCTGTGTAACTAGGTACCTGTGTGTGTGTGTGCGTGTAAGTCTGTCTGTGTTCTGTGTGTAAATCTGTCTGTGTGTGTCCCTGTGTATGTCTGTCTGTTTGACTGTCCATATGTGTTTGTGTGTATTAGTGTGAGTATGTAAGTGTGGAAGTATCACAGAAATCTGTTTGTGTTAAGTCTGTCTGTTTGACTTTGTGTGTGTGTCTGTGTATGTATTTGTGTGTGTGTAAGTGTGACTGTGAATGCGTATGTAGGTGTCTTAGTATCACAGAAATCTGTGTGTGGAAGTGTGTCTTTAAAAGTTTGACTGTTTTTGCGTGTGACTTGGCATATGCATTTTTGTATGTATGTGTTGTACTGCTGTGATTCACTCACCCTGCACATTACTGTCTGTGATACATATATATATATATATATATATAAATATATATATATATATATATATATATATATATATATATATATATATATCATTTTCACACATTGAAAAATGAATATGGCCCACTCACACATACATTTCTGGTGAAGTGGCCCTCTTCAGAAAAAACTTGGACACCCCTGCCTTGGGCGGTTTAGCCTATCAGACTTAATCATGGGTCTGGATTTTGAAAGGGGCTAAAAGGTGATATCAACAAAGATAAGGTCCTCTGTGGCCATGACGGCCCAAGACATTGTGCTGCCTGGGGCGAAACACAAAATGCTACCCCCCACCCCCCAAAAAAAGCCCACAGTCATGATAATTCAAACTAAAATTAAACTTATCAGGAAGTGATAATTTAATGCAAGAGCACCTTTCTTTATGCAAAATTATATGAAATACTATATTGGCCCGAGTATTGGCAGACCATGATTAAAATGTGTACCCTAAATGTTTGACCATTTAATCTTAATGTATTATATTTTAGCAAGTCATGTTATTGGTCAGTGGTCACATATTATGTTTTGGGGAATTGCACAACCTATTTTCATAATCAGGTTTTACCATTTATAACTTTTCATCTCGTGGGTGAGCTCTTAGAAAAACATATTTTATTTTTATATGCCCACTAAAGCACTTCTTTTATACATAATATGTTTTTTTCAAAGAGCTCACCATAAGGTAATGGTAAAACATTATTATGATAATAGGATGTGCATAAAACATAACGTGACCAGTGATATATAACGAAATCCAGATAGATATGTGCAGTGTTAGAGGAGTTAACCCCTGGATTGCTTGTGTCAGTGTAGCTGTGACTTTAAGAATATTTCGAAACTCAACTGCAGAAATAAATGACAATCCACACAAGGTATAACGTTTAAGCAATTCTTGTATTAAAGTTTAGCAGCAAAAAGAAGAAAAAACTGACTGATATTGATTGCAGAGAAAAAATAAATGGTTTGACATAATATAGAAAAATATATGTAACTTGATTGAAGTATATGGAAGGTACTTGCGATTAGGTGATAGAGAAAAATGCAGGATAACAGGGACGGTCCGTATTCAGAGGATTGGAGAAGTACACAATTCGATTCAGGAAGCCAAAGGTCAGGATTGGAGAGATCAGAATGGTCGAGGATATCCGGGTCAGCAACAGGTAATCAAAAATTAAAGTAGCAAGATACTCTAAGGTAGCTTGGAGCTAAGGAGTCAGGAACAACAGCTGCTAAAGACAATACTCAGCGATTTGTGTCTGTTGCAGACTGTTATTTATAGTCACAGGAAGATCAAATATAGGCAGTGTCAGAGGAGTTAACCCCTTGGGTGGCTAGACTGTTCTAAGCAGTGTAAGATGAGTCAACCCCTTGGGTGGCTAGACAGATATAAGCAGTGTCAGAGGAGTCAAGTCCTTAGCTGGCTAGACAGATAGAGGCAGTGTCAAAGGAGTTAACCCCTTGGGTGGCTAGACATATCTAGGCAATGTCAAAGGAGTCAACCCTTTGGGTGGCTAGATAGTTCTAGACAGTGTCAGAGGAGTCAACCCTTTGGGTGGATAGACAGATATAGGCAGTGTCAGAGGAGTTAACCCCTTGGGTGGCTAGACAGATAGAGGCAGTGTCAAAGGAGTTAACTCCTTTATCCACACACTTACTCAAACACAGACAGTGTGTCACTCATACATACACACACACACTCGCACTGACACACACTCTCCCACTTTCACTCACACTGACATACACACACTCTCACTCACATACACACAGCCTCACACTGACATACACACACACTCACACTGACACACTGTCAGTTTTTAACTTACCTGCTGCAGGTATCTCCTTGCTTTGAGCTCCTAGTGTGAAGGAGGGACTGAGCCAATCACGGGATGCTTCTGAACTCTCAGTCAGGAGAGTTGAGAGGTCTCACCTGATTGGCTGAGGCCTCCTTCTATCAAGCTCCCTCAGAAAAGAAAAAAAGAAAAAGACTGCTGCATGGAGCAACAAAGTGCTACCTCTGCCAGGGTGCCGCCTGGAGCAGCTGCCCCAGTCTGCCCTATTAAAGGCTGGCCCTATAAGTGGCTTCAAAACATCAAGTAAAGGTAAGTGTTTTTAATTTAATAATTTTAATGTCCATTAATTTTAGTAAAGCCCATTTGTGGGCTATACTATAGCTTTAATAATATTAATGAAAATATATTTCCTGAAAGGTGTTGTTACATACTTACTATGGAAATGCATTTACTTATGTTTAGTTTTCTATAAACAATGCTTATGATGATTGATATGCAATTGGAATGCCTTGTATTTTTTTATTGTGTTTCCCATCCCCCCATTTTTCTCATTATGTAACGCTCTATTACATAATGTTTTCACAGATATTTTTTTTCTGTATTATAAAATTGAAAATTGATGAAAAAAACAAAAGACAAAACAATGCTTATGACTGTAAACATATTAATACAATTAATTTAAAAGTTCCAAAGCATTTGGACATGCAATGGCAGGTCTAAACTTATATAAATGATGAAGTGGGTCTTGCTCATGTGAACTTTCTGCCTTATAAAAACTTCACTCTATGGAAATAATGTTAGATATATTTCACTCTGAATCTATATGATTATATTAATGCTGTCTTTCCACACAATGTCAGATAATGCTGACTTTCAATAGACTGCTCAATGTGGTCCTATCCTTTGACAATGATTTAAAACAGGAATATGAGGAAAATTCACAGCAGGTTTTACCTTTGAAATATTTTACAGTCGCAGACAACTTTTTTTGTTAGAGAGTGAGAACCTTTGTGAGTGACTATAGAAATCACTAGGCTTCTAAAGAACGAAGAAAAGAGCAATCTCTGTCATGCATGCTAAAGCAAAATTTAAAAAAAAAAAAAATTTGATAAAAACGCCCCATGTCTTAAAGAATAATATTTAATTTACTGAGTAGTGTACTCATAAAAAAATTAAGAAGCAAAGTGTTTTGAGATTGCTAGAATGTAGTAAAAAAAGAGTATGTTTTTACTGCAGCCATTCGGGAACAATAAAATGATTAGTACTATTAAAGTTATTTTGTTATAGCATCATAATGTACACATATTTGACAGATAAACTGTCGATTACTGAGAAGTACTATACAGGCATACAATGTTTCAAAATTAGATATATTTTTTCTATAGGCTCCAGTGATCACAATAGTATGATAATAGCAAATACATTTTGTTAATAGCTTATAAAACTGCCCTGAGACAAAATCATTATGTGATTAAACACTTTATTTGAAAATGTAGTGGAATTAATATTATGTGGTTTGAATTGATAAAAGGTGGAAAAAAAGGTTTCAAAATTTAGAGCTGTATTTTCAGTGAGTCACTAAGGCTTAGTGCATATTAAAAGACAACTAAACGTTTTTTTCCACTTGTGCTTCTAATATAGGTCCAATGTGTTGATCCCCTTTGAAAATGAGGGTCTCTCTCTGCATAGGGCAGAGAGACATCCCCACTACATTCAGCACTGTATTTAGTGTGAGGCAAATGTTCAGGATGACAGGGGAAGTGCTGACAGGTCACATGACCCAGTGCTCTGACGTCAGACACGCGCCGGGTGACATGACATATCTGCATTCACCAAACGGCTAACCGAACAAGCAGCATGGAGGGCCAAAAAAAATAACTGCAACCGGATGTGACATTGTGTCACATCCGGTGGCTGGTGTTTCCCTCCTCCGAGCAGGAGGGAAGACTGCATGGAGGAGACGTCCGAGGACACGGAGCAGCATCCAGGTGGTAAGTACTGGGGGAGGGGGAGGAGGGTGGAATAACGAGCATAGGAACTTTAGCATCCTAATGGGCAAATTCGCAGGGGCATCTTAATGGCACAATATTACTGGCATCTGAATGGCACAATATTACTGGCATCTTAATGGCACAATAATACTGGCATCTTAATGGCACAATAATACTGGCATCTTAATGGCACAATATTACTGGCATCTTAATGGGCAAATTGGCTGGGGCATCTGAATGGCACAATAAATATGGCATCTTAATGGCACAATAATTCTGGCATCTGAATAGCACAATATTACTGGCATATTAGGCAAATTGCCTGGCTTATTAATGGCAAAATAATACTGGCATATTATTATTGTGCATAACATAATTTGTGGGGCTCCTGTATGGCATATTTAATGGGCCATCTGACTGGCATTACTAAGGAATCTGTTTGGCATGGTCTTGGAGGAAATCCAGGGGGGTGACACCATGAGTTACCGCACCAAGTGACACCAACCCTAGTGACGCCTCTGTAATGGGGTGATGGGTCATGTCCACACCGTGGGTGGGGTGGAGGGGCAAATTTTGTCTGCCTAGGGTAGCACAAAACCAAGATACACCACTGACTACATTTACACCCAAATCAGACAAACAGGGTGATTGTCTGTACACGTGCTGATACTGTGCCCTCACATTTGCATCACAAATGATGCAGAGCCAATTGTAAACCTCCATCTATATGTAAAGATACACACAGCGTGTACGTGAGGCAATGGAGAAACAATTTTGTAACACTTTCTTCCTACTTTAAAACAGGTAAGTGAATTTGGAGGGTGTGATAGTACATTCCATATGCAGTACAAGGAATAATCAGTACTGTGAAAATGTAAATTAAGCACATTAGTTTGCATAGGGTGAATACTCAATATTATGCTAGACCCTTCTAAAAATGTTAATATATTAATTTATATCTGTTTTAGAGCTGTTTAGTAATGTTTTGAGTCATGTCTTTTTTTTTTTTAAATATTGTGCTGGATAATGGCAGCTTTAACGTTTCTGCAGTGCTTTTGTAAAGCTGTAATTTTCTGTACTAATTTACTGTGCCAACAAAATTGATATAGTTTTTTATTATGATTTTTATTATGATCATAGCATTCATTTGCTGTATTTTTTTTGCCACACTCTGGTATGACATATCCATTTGCTGCTGAAGAGATGAGATGGGTCTTCGCCGTGACACACGCACAATGGCAAGGTCAACGTACGAGAGAGGTTATCATGGACCAGTTCATTGTCAAATCGCGTACAAGGTGAGTATCATTAGTATTAGGACTTAGTGTTAGTATTTGGGCTTAAAGGTTAGTATTAGGGCTTAGAGGTTATTGTTAGTATTAGGGGTTAGTATTAGTATTAAGGGTTAATTAGGGCTTAGGGGTTAATGTTAGCATTATGGTTTTAGTATAATGTTTCGGGGGGGTTAAGCACTAACAGTTCAGAGCTGATCTGTCAGCGCTTACATTGCCGCACCTGCTTTGCTTTTCACCGCTGATGGTTCAGCGCTCAAACTGCATGCTAAACTGTCAGCTGTGAAACGGCCACAAAGTACTGTCCTAGATGCGCCACAGATCCCTCTCTACTGCTGGGGGTGCAACACATTTTTTTAAATCTAACCATGGCCCTAACCAACAAAAACATTTAAAAAAAATAATTAAAATCATGGCGGAGCTAGAAACGGCTTGGGGGACTAATTGTCTCTCTCTGCCCATCAAACTGCAGTAAGGCAGGGAGACACTAAAGCTGTCAAAGCAAGGTACTGAATGGCTGTCACAGCAATCAGATGTGTAGGATGGGGCGTCCGCAGACATGGCTGGGGTGCCTCTGCCCCAAGGTACACAGCCATATCACTTAACCCCTTGCCGACACAGGACATGCTTGGATCAACCTGTGTGGCGAGGCGTTAGTGACACAGGACAGTTCCGCTTTCAGTGCTCAAACGGCATTGCAATGATGCTTACGTATGGAAGCATCGTGCAATACTGAAAAAAATGCCCATCGGCATTTCGATCACTCCGGGGAGTAATAGAAATGCCGGTTTTAAAGGCGCAGTGCCTTTAAAACCGCGGTCATTTAAAAAAAGAGCATAGGAAACGCATTTGATCGCTTCCAGTGCTCTGTAACTGTTGCTGACTTGCCTCGCAAGTTGCAAGTCGAGGCAATCAGCAACACACAAAAAAAAAACACATGATCTTGGTCACTGTGTAACCAAGATAGTGCTCTAAGGGCAAGAGCACAGGAGGCAGGAAGTAGCTGCTTCCTGTGCTCTGTGGCTGTCACATGATTGCCTCATCACAGAGGCAATCAGTCAGTGGGGTCAGATCAATATTAACCCACTATTGATCGTACCACTTAGGATCTGCCTACATCTCCTCACATGTTTTTTAGTGAGGGAGAGAGACAGATCAAAGTAATAAAAGTAAGTTAAAGTACAATAAAATAATAATCCATTGAGCTTGCGTAAGCAGCGATCTTGCACATCAGCGCATTTATTTATGCTGTTTGTGCATTTTTTAGGGGGTTACATTTTTTTGTACTGTCATTTATTACAGTACTACAAAGGATCTTCAAAGAGTTATTAACCCCTTCCTTGCTGTCGATCACTGCTTACGCAATGATATTGACACCAAAGCAATTTTTATCTGTGCATATTTTATTTTATTAAAAATTTTTAACACACACCCGCTAGGGGGTTACGTGTAAAGTAAAAATATTTTTTCATTTTTTTTAAGCTGTCTGAGTGCATAGTGATCAGTAACAATTAATTAGTGACAAAAGCGGTTTGGTGATTGCTAAGATGAGCATCACCATTCGCCTGGTCAGACCAATATTTGTGAATATTGATCTGACCAATTTTGATCTGAATCCCTCTCGTCACTTACATTTTTGTGAGGGAAAGAGACAGATAAGTATTAGTGATATAAAATAACATTTTATAAAATTGTCAGGTTTTATAAAAGCCATTCCCTGTGTATTAACCCCTTCCCTGCCATTCATCACTGTATAAGCACTAATCTTGCACAGAAACAGTATGTTTTTCTGTCTGCACTTTTTTATGGATTCATTTCTTTGTACTGTAATGTATTACAGTACTAGATAGGCTCTTCTAAGAGTTATTACCCCCTTCTTTGCTGTAGATCACTGCTTAGGCACTGATTCTGAGGTCGCTGACTCAGGGTTCGATTTTAACCCTGGTCAGCTTTCTGATACATCATCTAGTGATGTATCGGTGGCTGCTGAGCCCTTGCCACAAGGAGTCATGGGTGTCTACTTGTAAAAAATATATGGTTTGGTGGGACTTGGCTGACTTTAAAGATAAATCCCATATAGGACATGGATACAGGTTGACTACATGTCAAAATTCCAAGTTGGAATTTTGAGATGCACACCTCACAAATGTTGCCATTTGCCACCCAAGCAACCAAACAAACTTACACATGGATGGTATTGCTGTACTCTGGAGATGTTGCTGAACACATATTGGGGTGTTTTTTTTGGCAGTGACATATATCAGAATCTGTGAATTCATGCCTGAAGTAGAATGTATGTGGAAACAAAACATAAATTTACTACCACAAACCTTGACAAAGGCTGGTGGTAGAATTATTATATATACAGTATTAAAATACTATCATTTGAAATACCTTAGGATGTCTTTTTTCTAAAAAATATATGGTTTGAAGGGGTAAAATACATTGGACGGCTTCAAAAATGTTCCAAATGGAACATGGGCACAGGCTGACTACATGTCAAAATTCCAAGTTGGAAATGCGCACATCCCAAACATTGCCTTTTAGCCCCAAAACAAACCAACAAACCTATGCATGGGTGGTATCCCTGTACTCAGGAGATGTTGCTGAACACATATTGGGTTGTTGTTTGGCAGTGACATATACCAGAATCTGTGAATTCATGTCTGAAATACAATGTATGAGGAAACAAAACTAAAAAAAATTACTACCACAAACTTTGAACAAAAAAAAAATTGGTGGTAGAATTATTACATATACAGTATTAAAATACCACCATTTGAAATACCTGGACAGCTTCAAAAATGTTCCAAATGGAACATGGGGGCAGGCTGACTACATGTCAAAATTCCAAGTTGCAAATGCGCACATCCCAAACGTTGTCTTTTAGCCCCAAAACAAACCTACAAACCTATGCATGGGTGGTAACCCTGTACTCAGGAGATGTTGCTGAACACATATTGAGGTGTTGTTTGGAACTGACACAAAACAGGATCTGTAAATTCATGCCTGAAGTACAATGTACATGAAAAAAAATTACTACCCAAAACATTGACATAGGCTGGTGGTAAAATTAGTGCACGGTAAGTGTTAAAATACTACCATTTGAAATACCCTAGGGTGTCTAGTTTTCAAAAATGTATGGTTTTGTGAGGTAAAATACACATTCTAGCTTCAAAAATGTCCCTAATGGAACATGGGCGCTGGTTTTCTGCATGTTAAAATTCCAAGTTGGAAAACCAAAAAAGCACACCTCTCAAATGTAGCCTTTTAACCACCAAACAACCTAACCAACCTATACATGGGTGGTATCCTGGTACTCAGGAGATGTTTCTGAACACATATTAAGGTGTTGTTTGGCACTGACACATAACAGGATCTGTAAATTCATGCCTGAAGTACAATGTATGTGAAAAAAAATTACTACCGAAAACATTGACATAGGCTTGTGGTAGAATTAGTGCATGGTAAGTGTTAAAATACTACCATTTGAAATACCCTAGGGTGTCTAGTTTTCAAAAATATATGGTTTTGTTGGGTAGAATACACTTTCTGGCTTCAAAAATGTCCCAAATAGGACATGGGTGCTGGTTTACTGCATGTCAAAATTCCAAGTTGGAAAACCAAAATGCGCACCTCTCAAATCTGGCCTTTTAACCCCCAAATAACCTAACCAACATATACATGGGTGGTATCCCTGTACTCAGGAGATGTTGCTGAACACATATTGAAGTGTTGTTTGGAAATACCCCTTCACATTTTCAGGTAATGTGAAAAACTAAAAAAAAATATTATGCTGCAAACTTTTGCAAAGGTTGGTGGTAAAATGGCTACATGAAATGTGTCAAAATACCCCAAGTTAAATGCCCTGAGTTGTCTAGTTTTCAAAAATATGTACATGTGGGTGGTAATTCATGGATTTAGTACTGACATCAGTGTTACAATATCACTATCGCTAATTTTTTTTAAAAAAGGATCTTGAAATAGCTTTGCACGACTTATAGTTCTGGCCCTGTAACATGAATAAAAAAACACAAAAACATAAAACATGGGCTATTTATGAACTCAGGACAAATATTAGAAACTATTTAGCAGTGTTTTTTGTTGTCTCTTGTAGATGAGTATACGATTTTTCAAATAAAAGTCAGATATTTTTATTTATTTTTTATATTATTTTTTAATATCAAATTATATGCTATTATCAAAATAATGGTATCAAAAGAAAGCCCTTTTTATGACAATAAAATTGATATATAGTTAGTGTGGTTACACTAAATGAGACAGAAATAAATTACAGCAAAACACAAACACCTCAGAAATGTTAAAACAGCCCATGTCAACCAAGCGTCGGCCAAGCCAAAAAAGTCATGTCACTAAGGGGATAAAGCTGGATTACAATATGCCGGTATCTTCATTACGTGCCAAGCATTTCCATTGCCAATAATGAGTCTGTCTCCCATGATGTCCCTGTCCATTGTCCCAAAGGGGTTAAATGTTTCTATAATGTTTTTAAATGAAATATGCTAATTTGAAAACATTTATATATGTGGTGAATTTCATTACTGATCTGTGCATCCCTTTATCTATAGCACAATCAAATTAGCATATACTCTATAGGCCAGACTGGCATGTCACCCATTGGTGTTTATTTTAGCATGTTTGCAAATGATTGGCATACTGGGCAGGTGATACAATTAATGGCGTATCAAAATTTGAGTATTGCATGAGCAGTTTTATTTAGCTGTTTAGAATGAGCAGTATTACAATTAAAGGTACAATGATGTAACTGAAAGACCCAGCACTACTCCATCAAAACAATGACTAAATAAAATACATGAAACATTCTTTCCTATCATGCTAATGGTTTTATATACAATTACTGTATTCTAATCCTAGGACATATTCCATCATTGCTTTGGGATTGTACCCTGACCTTTAGAAAGAATTAAGCAAAAATAAGTACCAAATAATGGAAGTAATATATTTCAAATTTCAAATAAATGAGAATTTGTTGTGGCCATGGGCACACAGCATTGAATGGTATCAAGACAATACATATATTACAATATAATTTCCAAAATAATTTCCTGAGCACTTTACAATGCATGCTAGCTTAATGTCATGAAGACTCACAAAACCCACCAGAATGATTGCATTAGGAAATTATATCAAATAAACAGACAGTGCACTAAAACTTGTGTTGCTGTCCATATATTTTCATGCACCTTAAATTGATGTGTGTTGTATAATCTGCTTTACCTCTAGTGCAAGCACCTATGGACATTTAACCACATTGTGTTTGAGAAGGGAAATATACATTTATATATATTCACAATATATTATAAAAAAAAACCTACTACTTCACCATTGTATGTGTTTATATTCTGTATGTCAATTTTTGAGATGAAAATGTGTTGTTTTTCATTGACTTTTAAAGACTGGTTTACCTTGTCTCTTATGTAATTAACTATTCTATTACATTTCTATGCAGAATACTTATTCCTACATCATTCTGCTTCACCCCTATTACATAACTTTGCCTTACAATTTAAGTTGCTTTTCCCTTGTGTTTTTGTCTACCCATTCTCCCTTTTCTTTCCTTTTTCATATTTCCAGTCTATTATGTTTATTCATTGTATAGGACACCTCTCTCCCCCAAATAGAGGCAAAACATGTCAGGGCTCATTAAAGAGTGCCTCTACATTATCTTGTAAAGGTTTTAGCAAAATATTGGTTTGTCCTTGTCTGTATCTTATTCTTTGTACTGATCAGGGCCGGCCTTAAGTATCCCAGCGCCCTGTGCGGGCTTCCCCCGTGGCGCCCCCCCCCATGTATGTGTCCCTTCCCTCTTCCTTGCCACGTCTGTCTCGCTCTAACTCCCCCATACCTGTTTTCTCTCTCTCTCTCTCTCCCTCTCCCCCCTCCCCTGTTCTGTCTTTCCCCCCCAGACCCCCGTGTTCTGTCTCTTTCCCCCCTCCCCCTGTTCTGTCTCTCCTCCCCCTGTTCTGTCCCCCCCGTTGTCTCTCCCCCCCAGACACCTGTGTTCTGTCTCTCCCCCCCCCAGACACCCGCGTTCTCTGTCTCTCTCCCCCTGTTCTGTCTCTCTCTCTCCCCCTCCTCCTGTTCTGTCTGTCTCTCTCCCCCTGTTCTGTCTGTCTCCCTCCCCCTCCTCCTGTTCTGTCTCTCTCTCCCCCTGTTCTGTCTGTCTCTCTCTCCCCCTGTTCTGTCTGTCTCTCTCTCCCCTTGTTCTGTCTCTCACTCCCCCCATTCTGTCTCTCTCTCTCTCTCTCTCTCCCCCCTGTTCTGTCTCTCTCTCTCTCTCCCCCTCCCCTTGTTCTGTCTGACTCTCTCTCTCCCCCTCCCCCTGTTCTGTCTGTCTCTCTCTCTCCCCCTCCCCCTGTTCTGTCTGTCTCTCTCTCTCCCTCTCCCCCTTTTCTGTCTGTCTCTCTCTCCCCCTCCCCCTGTTCTGTCTGTCTCTCTCTCCCCCTCCCCCTGTTCTGTCTCTCTCTCTCTCCCCCCTGTTCTGTCTCTCTCTCTCTCTCTCTCTCTCTCCCCCTCCCCTTGTTCTGTCTGACTCTCTCTCCTTGTTCTGTCTCTCTCTCTCTCTCCCCCTGTTCTGTCTGTCTCTCTCCCCCTCCCCCTGTTCTGTCTGTCTCTCTCTCCCCTTGTTCAGTCTGCCTCTTCCCCCCCCCCCCTTGCCTGCAAATGTTGATCAGGGAAGGGGGCGGAGCTAACCGGCTGAGCGGTGTAGCTCTGCCCCCACCCTGTGAAGCAGAGCAGCGTCTGCTTCACGGGGAGCTGTGGGCAGCAAAAGAAAGTGCTGCTCGGCTCCCCGTGCTTAATGCAGGCTCCATGCTTAATGCAGGCATGGGGAGCCGAGCAGCACTTTCTTTTGCTGCCTGCAGCTCCCCGTGAAGCAGGAGCTTCTCTGCTTCACAGGGTGGGGGCGGAGCAACACCGCTCAGCCGGTTAGCTCCGCCCCCTTCCCTGAGCAACATTTTTTTTTTTTTTTTAAGCTGGCGGGCGGCGCCCACTGGGGTGTTGCGCCCTGTGCGCTCGCACAGGTCGCACACCCCTAAGGCCGGCCCTGGTACTGATAGGTTGGTTTAAAGAAATAATTAAATGATTTTACTGGTAATAATTTTGTGTTTTCCAAAGCGCTCACTTAAACAAACTCTGCTAAATATATTGTGATATGTCTAGGAAGCATGGGTTGCTTTGCACATCATACAACATATGATGAAGTTTGGTGAAAACACCACATTGTGGAGCAGAGTAAGAAATAAACAGCTGTAATATAAAAGTGATGTGGGTTTTTAAATCTGTTTATTTATTGTGTGGACTGTGACTGGCATTGTGGTAAATGGCCAGTTTCTTGAGACTTTTGAAAGGTTAAGAAAAAGGTCAAGAAATTTAGGCCTTGACCTTGAAAGGTTAGGGCCTAAATGTATTTCTCTAGCAACAGATTCAGTATCTGCTCTAAGTTAGTATCAGAATATTCCTTTCATTGTTGCATTATTTGCATATTATCAATACTGAGTAAAAACAATACAGTATTGCAATTTAATGGAGAGCACAACTGAGCAGATTGGTAATCACAATAATCAAGGTGCTAAAATATACAAGAACACAAATATGAAAATTGAAAAACTTTTTAATCTCTAGTTGATCATAATTGGATCTACAATATAAATACGTATTTTTAAAATAAAGCTATAAATTGAAGACATTGCATAGAATTATTCATCTACATTCTGCATAAGTGAATAGTTGTATATATCCTGACAAAATATTGAACTATCTGGTTAGTAACCCACCAAATTTTTTTTTTTATCCTTTAATAAAAACAATGGACTGTGGATGTATACTTTAAAGTTGGTTTTCCTGTTACATTTTTAACAAATAGGCCTGGTTACTGTCCATACAAAATGATGAAAGAGAACTGTGTGGTTGGTCACATCGGTAGATGGTAAAGGAGCATGATTGAGTAGACCTGGTAGCCTTATCGGGTGACATGCAGCATATACAGCGTTCTACCTTTGGAGAGAGAGAGAGAGAGCAGTATGTTTTATGTTCGTGTGATGCTGTCCTTATCTGTGGATTGAGTTGACAATCATATTCAAGATAGAAGAAAAGATGTCTTGTTCCATTTTTGCAGTTTTCCCATTACATATAAACAGTAACAGAAAAATCTTTAGAATTTAAATTCAACTAGACTAACTTAACCCTCCCAAAGCATCAAATAATATCATTGTATCAGGAGTGCTTTTACAATTATAAATTGTCTTTTTATGTCCCCTGTCACCTTGGTCAAGTAGAAGCATAGGTTGTTACAATTTTCAGTTTTGGAAGGAAGCATTGTGATAGTTTTACCTTTGAGTAGTTATAAGCTGTACCATGAGGTGTATTTAAATCTATTAGAGTTGATATAGTTAGATCTAATGTGTTGCTATCATTTTCCATGGCTTTTAAAAAATGTTGTCAGTTTTTATTTTGCAATTATGGTTTCCACCCTGTTCCTCCAGAATAACTGGGATAACTTGACAGAGTTGGTGGTTCGGGTTTTATCCAGCATTGCAGGATACCCATGTGGGCTATGACATTCATACATAAAATTATAGAGATTTTCTTCAAAAAAATAATTAAAGTAATGTATAGGAATAAATGATGAGACCCTCAGCCACAGGTCCTTCTATCATACTCTCTAAGTATGTTTAGAAGAGCAGAAGAATTAATTCAATCAGGCCGCATACTAATATATTGGTACGCAACAATACTTTTCTGTATTATGTGCTTCAACAAGCATGATATTGAACTGATATTTCTTAGATCTTGCATATAGTTAAGCTATCTGCAAGATCGATGTCCAGTTTCAGGATTAACATAGCAAGTCAACAAAAGAAACAGGTAATTAATATCCACACGTTGGCCCAAGGTAATAAATCACAGCAGCATGGAAAAAAAAGTCAATAAAAAAGTATATTCTCTTATATGATGACCATCTGTTATCTTATAAAACTTAAAAAAGTACAAGTGCCTGTATCAATGTAGAGTCCACGTAAAAAAGTACACATAAATAAGGTAAGGTTCCGCTAAATAAGGGTTTCTTATGCGGGTAAGTATTACCCTTTGTTCCAATCCAAAAAGATGTTAGATCCTTGGAAACATTAAGAGATGCATCAAAGAAAATGGCAACCTGTGTCCAGTATCATGAAGACAGTCTCCATGTATCTCCACAGCTGCAAGTGTCAAAAGTATTAATGTTGTCCCAATGTAATGATTCTTTAGCTTTCTCCTTGATAAACCAATACAAAATGACCTTGCAAAATATAATTCATTACTACAACTAGTTTGCAAAAGATTGAGCTGAGCTGAATCATGATGAAATGAATGGGAGTGAGAAGAAACTAGCTTCTGTTATTTTCAGTAGGGAAAAAAAAGACGTTGGACTTAGTCTGTAAAATCCTTTCCACATGTAAAAAAAATAAATAAAAATGAACCACCCCACCTCCTCTGTATTAGCTGGGGCTGTATTCCTGGGGTTCGCAAAATGAACTCTGGACCCCTAATATATAAAGCCATGGTCCCCGCCTATAATACATATGGTGCCAGGAGCTTCCAGATACTCCAGCCACCACATTAATAACATGGGCCACCAGGGAAAGTGATACTATTAATGAGTCACAGTCTGCTTCATGGCTCCCATCCCCATTATACAATGCCCATGGTCTCTGGCTGGTTATTAACCTCCACAGTGATAGTTAACCCCCATAATCATTTGGCAAGATTTTGACCATGGGCCCCTGGCCCTGTTGTTAGCACCCCACCCCAATACAAATGACTGGTCAGGGGCTTGGTCAAGGCCACTGGACAACATAATAAATAACTAGAGTACACCTCACACCTGCTGCATCACTGCCCACCTCCCTAGCACACAAAAAGTACCCTGTAAATAAAATAATACCTTATTTAAATGTTACTTTATGATCAGCAACTCTCTCGCTCCTCATCTTCTCCCAGGGAAATGGGCCACCAAAAAATAAAAAAAGGGGTCAAATAATTTAGCTGGGGTCTATGGCCAGTTCCTAGCCCAATCACTGTGGTGGGTCACTTATCACTGTGGGGTTTAATAATGGACCTGGGACCCTGGGCAAGTCCCTGGCCCATTTCTATAATGTGGCAGAGAGCCATTTGGCAGGCTCCCAAGCCCTTTGATAGTTAATAGAAACTCTTGCCCTGCCCCCTTATATTAATAACATAGTGCCGGAATCATCAGAACTCTATCAGCACCATTTTTATTATGGGGAGGGCCAGAACTACTTGCTATTTTTGTGGTCCCTGATCACAGTTTGGACAGAGAGAAAGTTATTTAATTTAAATTTTTGTGCTTTTCACTGAAGGGAGTTTGAGGAAGGAGTCTGAGATGGACTTTGGCATTTTGGGGGGAGGTGGGGGGGTCACAATGGGAGGTTGACTTTTTAAGTCAAATTCAACCTCCTCGCTTATATTCTACTAGTTATACTAGTAATGAATGACAGAAGTCTTCCTCTGAGGCAGCACACTAGACACCCCCTCTATGTGTTTCATGACTCCAGTCACTTCCTCTGAGAAGGACTCACAGTAACATCAGTTACATATGTTCACATTGATTCACTACAGATTGTCATTACTAGTATGCAAATGGCCCTAAATGAAAGTGAATGTCTAAAGAAACAGATTCCCCATTATATTAATCCACTGCAATGTTATTAAAATTTACCTTTTGCACAGTAAAACTGTTTTGCACATTTTAAAAATAATTAATATTTATTTTATTTCTAATAAAGTATTTCTAATTATCCACATGGCTGAAAAGGATTATATGAATATTTATTATTTATTTTTCTTTTCGTAGCACACACATTTACATCTTCTTTAGGAAAAGATTTGAATTATTTGAATTACTTTGATAGCATTTTTCCCAGTGATATTTGTATTCTGTTAGCTAGCTGTACTTTATTTGTAAATTATTCCCGTTAACCATACCGAGGTGGCATATCTTACCCAGACCTCTCTTATTTCCTTGCAAAATGTACTCTGAGTTCTCAAGTGGTAGGGTGCTGATAAGGGCTGTAATACTGTCAGCTTGAATATCAAATTAATTTAATGTCTTTTTTGACCTATTAGAACAGTACATTCAGCCCTCACAGAACAGTCTGAGAGTACAAAATGAATTAATGCAGGTTTCAGAAACACAGAGCACACAGTCACTCAGTATTATTCATTGGAGCTCACTCTTTGATTCAATAAATTGGGTTTTTGTATATATTAATATTCTGGATTTTAAGATGTGCAGTGTTGTGAGATTATTTTTCATGGAGATCTAATAACTAGGATTGTGTGGAGATCTGTGTGAGCGATCTATCTGATCAACAAAATCTCACATTTTCAAATATATATTAAAATCAAACCCATCCTTTTTTTTTCTTTCTCAATTTTGTTTATTTAGTGTGATTGTATAATAGAGTAGTTCATTTTTGAATACAGTATTATTATTAAATATAGTATTATTATTTGATATAGTTTTGGAATCTATATGTATCTGTTTCCTCATTCCCCATTTCTGTTCTGTTTCACTAAATTTCAATAAAATATAAAGGTAAAAAAATAAATAACTATTTATGTAGTTATTGTTTTAAAATACAATAATGTAGTACATTATTTAAACAGAGTAATTTATAAATATATTAAGTGCTTTTTAAAAACAGTATTTAATGATATTTTTGTCCTTAAAGTGTAAGGTTATTTATTTGTCAACTTCTGTTGCTCACTGTCATTGGTGTATGCTTGTATCAGTCATTTGCAACACAGCCACTGTGTGGGATGCTCATTTATCACCCGGCTGGAGGAGTGTTTAGCGTCCAATAGGGAACAGATATTGCTTCTAAAGGGTGCGCATCAATAGAAGCATCATCCAGAAGCCTTTTTAGTCACACGGACGTGTTTAGTCCCTTTTTAAGCACCTGTCACCAGAGTTGGCTAATACTGTTAAATGTTTAGAATAGATGATACTAATAATTGGAGTAGTTCAAATGGAAAAGTATATAGAAATTTGTAATATAACTTCATGATCAAATCGCTCAAAAATATTTACTGCTGGAACATCTAACAGTCAAGTAGTTAAAAAGTGCAGAAATTCATATATAAGGACAGAAATGTCTTAGGCTGAAATATCTTTGCATTTACTGTCAAGAAATAGCCCAAAAGACATTTGTTAAAGCAAGGAAAAACAGATTTGAAGAATTACATTTAGTCTTTCTGTCTTTTTCAATTGCAAGATAAATCACATGTTATACCTCTATCATGATGAAAAACTCCAATGTAAGTACGGGTGTTTTGCACACATAATAATCCTGCAATATAAAAGCAATTTCACACCCTGGGTTGTTCTTTTATTTGGTATATTTGCACTTCCTACAGTCTAATAACATCTTAAAACATTGTTAGACTTACTTTAACATTCTGAAAGGTGAATGTAGATGCTATGATAAAAACAAAATGAACTTATTTTGTATTAATTGATAAAAATGGGTTAACAATGCACTAATTCATTTGGCCTAGCTGCTGTACTATTGTATTAATAGATTAGTAGCTGTTATAGTCACTGTTGTTTAGAGAAATGTAAGAATTTCTGTGTTGCAGCCAATTGTCTCTCTTCTCTCTTAATTATATCAGAATGAGTAGCAGAGCCTGAACGAACATTCTAGTGGACATATTGAAAGTCAACACTCTAAAAGAAATGTAAAAGTCCCTGAGACTTGTATAATGCTATCCTTAATGGACAAATATGTTTTGATGCCTGCTCTTGTAGGAGTGGGTGGAGTGCTTTATGTGTCACTCACCTCTCTGACAAACGCCAATGACCCTGTTCCAAACATAAGAGAGTCTTTTCTCATACCCTTGTGCTAGATCATTGTTTCACACCTTCATAGGCGCCAAAACACAGAAGGGGCCTTTGTCTACTTTATTACTTTATAAGCTGCCTAGGTTCAATTGTGCATTTCCCATTCCATGAGCTAGTTTTCTGTACCTAGTTGTGTTATTTTTATTTCTTGCTTATGTCTTTGGCTTGCCTTTTGGCATTGATACTATTTCTAAGACCAGACCCAGCTTCTTTTATTTACTTTGAACCACAGTTCCCTGCCCTTACAATTTTGCTTGCTATGAACACTATGTTGTTCATCATCCCTATTAGCACTACTATTTAGGACAGGTGGTCACACAAACCCAAAGGTTCAGCAAGAGATGGGCTGTGTGGTGAAGATCCATAGTAATATTTAAATTTAACCTCTTCATCAAGTATCCAGTGTCATCATAAGCAACACAGTGATCTATGATCCATTTGTGTTTGTTTTTGTGCCATCATGCACGTAGGAAGTAAGAAATGAAAAGGTTAAATTTCAAACCTTAAGAAAATATGATTCAACCTCTTAAAATCACCAAGAGTCTGCACACTTCTGAAAGTTATCAGTCCATGAAATTAAAGTATGCATTTAGAAAGTACTCAATCTAAAACTGACAGATATTAATTGGACAAATAATTGTTCATTCCTTAAAGGTTCTCAGTTTTTCTTAGGAAAAATTAAATTCTTGCTTCTTCTACATATAATAATTTGTAAAAAATTGCACTTGAGATAATGATATATTTTTGTACCATTAAAGTATTTTATAACCGTATACATTTTCCATCTAGAAGGTTTGTACATTTGCGCTTTAATGTTGTTGTTTTTTTTCAGATCATGAAAATCTTATAGTAAATGCTATAAAAAATACACATTACTATTAAACGAATTTATAGAAAATAAAATATGTCTAGGAATAGAAATAGTTTTATAGAATTATCATTTACTTTAATTTCTGAAGCAGAGGACATTGAAGGGAAGTTTGATGTACATGGTAGAAAACCAATATTGTATATGATGGAATAAACATGGTTGCAAGAAACCATTGAAACAACATTTTTATTTATCTTACATGGGAGAAATATTGCATTTGTCAGTGTTACTCCCTGGGGTCATTCATTACTCAATGTAATAGTTTGAATGATGACAGCTAATATGATAACAAGATAATTTATGGATAACCTGGACTTTGGGTTTGATATTAATGACATAAGATACATAGTCAATGTGTATGTTTACTTTAACCCCTTAGTGACATGACTTTTTTGGCTTGTCCGACGCTTGGTGACATGGGCTGTTTTAACATTTCTGAGGTGTTTGTGTTTTGCTGTAATTTATTTCTGTCTCATTTAGTGTACCTGCACAATCTATATATCGTTTTTATCGTTATAAGAAGGGCTTTCTTTTGATACCATTATTTTGATAATAGCATATAATTTGATGTAAAAAAAAAAAAAAAATATGGCAAAAAAATTGAACAAAATTTTTTTTTATGACTTTTATTTGAAAAATCGTATACTCATGTACAAGAGACAACAAAAAAACACTGCTAAAAAGTTTCTAATATATGTCCTGAGTTCAGAAATAGCCCATGTTTTTATGTTTTTGTGCTTTTTTATTCATGTTACAGGGTCAGAACTATAAGTGGTGCAAAGCTATTTTAAAATCCTTTCTTTCAAAATTAGCAATAGTGACATTGTAACAGTGATTTCTGTACTAAATCCATGAATGACCCCCAACATGTACATATTTTTGAAAACTAGACCACTCAGGGCATTTAACTTGGGGTATTTTGACACATTTCATGTAGCCATTTTACCACCAATCTATGCCAAAGTTTGCAGCAAAAAATCTTTTTTTTTAATTTTTCACATATATTGCAATTTAGGTAAACATTACCTTAAAATGTGAAGGGGTATTTCCAAATAACACCTCAATATGTGTTCAGCAACATCTCCTGAGTACAGGGATACCACCCATGAATAGGTTTGTTGGTTTGTTTTGGGGCTAAAAGGCCACATTTAGGGGGTGCGCATTTTGGTTTTCCAACTTGGAATTCTGACATGCAGAAAACTTGTGCCCATGTCCCATTTGGGACATTTTTGAAGCCAGAAAGTGTATTCTACCCCACAAAACCATATTTTTTTTTTAAACTAGACACCCTAGGGTATTTCAAATGGTAGTATTTTAACACTTTCCATGCACTAATTATACTACCAGCCTATGTCAATGTTTTGGGTAGTAATTTTTTTTCACATATATTGTACTTTGGGCATGAATTCACAGTTCCTGTTATATGTCAGTGCCAAACAGCACCTCAATATGTGTTCAGCAACATCTGCTGAGTACAGGGATACCCCCCATGTATAGGTTGGTTAGGTTATTTGGGGGTTAAAAGGCCACATTTGAGAGGTGCGCTTTTTGGTTTTCCAACTTGGAATTCTGACGTGCAGAAAACCTGCGCCCATGTCCCATTTGGGACATTTTTGAAGCCAAAAAGTGTATTCTATCCCACAAAACCATATATTTTTAAAAACTAGACACCCTAGGGTATTTCAAATGGTAGTATTTTAACACTTTTCATGCACTAATTCTACCACCAGCCTATGTCAATGTTATGGATAGTAATTTTTTTTCACATTCATTGTACATCGGGCATGAATTCACAGATCCTATTATGTGTCAGTACCAAACAACACCTTAATATGTGTTCAGCAACATCTCCTGAGTACAGGGATACCACCCATGTGTAGGTTAGTTAGATTATTTGGGGGCTAAAAGGCCACGTTTAGGGGGGGTGCATTTCCAACTTGGAATTTTGACATGTAGTCAGCCTGCGCCCATGTTCCATTTGGGACACTTTTGAAGCCTGTCAAAGTATTTTACCCCATAAAACCATATATTTTGGAAAACTAGACATCCTAGGGTATTTAAAATTGTGGTATTTTAACACTTTCCAAGTGCTAATTCTACCACCAACCTATGTCAAAGGGTTGGGATGTCATTTTTTCCCCACACACATTGTAGTTCAGGCAGGAATTTTCAGATTCTGGTATTTGCCACTGCCAACCAACACCTCAATATGTGTTCAGCAACATCTCCTGAGTACAGGGATACCCCCCATGCATAGGTTTGTTGGTTTGTATTGGGTCTAAAATTCCACATTTAGGTGGTGCGCAATTCCAACCTGGAATTTTGACATGTAGTCAACCTGCGTCCGTGTCCTTTATGGGATATATCTTTGAAGCCAGCCAATGTAATTTACCGCCACCAAACCATATATTTTTTTATCGGTAGACCCCCATCACTACTTGTGGCAAGGGCTCAGCAGCCACCGATACATCGCTAGATGATGTATCAGAAAGCTGAATAGGGTCAAAATCGAACCCTGAGTCCGCGGCCTCAGAATCAGTGCGTAAGCAGTGATCTCGAGCAAAGAAGGGGTTAATAAGAGCCTATCTAGTACTGTAATACATTACAGTACAAAGAAATGAATCCATAAAACAGTGCAGACAGCAAAACATACTGTTGCTGTGCAAGATTACTGCTTACACAGTGATGAATGGCAGGGAAGGGGTTAATACACAGTGAAAGACTTTCATAAAACCTGCCAATTTTATAAAATGTTATTTTATATCACTAATACTGATCTGTCTCTTTCCGTCACAAAAATGTAAGTGAGGAGAGGGAGGCAGATCAATATTTGTGAATATTGATCCGACCAATTTTGATCTGACCAGGGCGAATGGTGAGCTTAATTGAGAAATCACCAAACCGCCTTTGCCACTAATTCGCTGTTACTGATCGCTATGCACTCAGGCAGCTTAAAAAAAAAAAATCTCAAATATTTTTACTTTACATGTAATCCGCTAGCGGGTATGTGTAAAAATAAAAAAAAAATAAAAAAATATGCAGACAGATAAAAATTGCTTTGGCATCAATATCATTGCGTAAGCAGTGATCGACGGCAAAGAAGGGGTTAATAACTCTTAGAAGAGCCTTTTTAGTACTGTAATAAATTACAGTACAAAAAAAATTAACCCCTAAAAAATGCACAAACAGCAAAAATAAATGCGCTGATGTGCACGATCACTGCTTATGCAAGATCAGTGGCAGGGAAGGGGTTAAACGCAGGGAATTGCTTTAATAATTTTTTTTTTATTGTTTTATTATTTGTGTGTTGTGTGTTTATTGTTTTTTTTAACTTTTACTTACTTTTATAACTTTGATCTGTCTCTCTCCCTCACTAAAAAAAATGTGAGGAGAGGGAGACAGATCATAACTGGTCAGATCAATATAGAGTTAATATTGATCTGACCAGTCAGTGGGGATGTTCAGCAGAACATCCCCACTGCCTGTCAGTGTGCCTGGCAGTCACTGATTGCCTCTGTGAAGAGGCAATCGTGTGACAGCCAGAGAGCACAGGAAGCAGGAACTTCCTGCCTCCTGTGCTCTTGCCCTTAGTAGGGCAGCGCCATCTTGGTCACTCAGTGACCAAGATCGTGCATTTTTTTTTTGTGTTTCTGATTGCCTCGACTTGCGAGGCAATCAGAAACACTTTCTGAGCATAGGAAGCGAAAGCTTCCTATGCTCGTTTTTGAAATGCCCGCGTTTTAAAGGCTCTGTGCCTTTAAAACCGGCATTTCGATCGCTGTCCGGAACTCTTCCTTCCATGTCCGTTTCTCTCCTCTTCCTATCCATGTCCGTCTATGTATCCTATTCTTTCCCATGTTCGTCTGTCTCTCCTCTCATTTCCCATCTCTCTGTCTCTCCTCTCCCATCCCATGTCTGTCTGTCTGTCGTCTCCCATGTCTGGCTGTCTCTCCTCTCCATTGTCTGTCTGTCTCTCTTGCCATCCCATATCTGTCTGTCTCTCCTGTCATCCCATATCTGTCTGTCTCTCCTCTACCATCCCATTTATGTCTCTCTCTTCTCCCTTCCCATTTATGTCTCTCTCTTCTCCCTTCCCATATCTGTCTGTCTCTCCTCTGCTATCCCATGTCTGTCTGTCTCTCCTCTGCCTTCACATGTCTGTCTCATCTCCCTTCCCATGTCTCTCTCTATTCTCTACCTCCTATGACTGTCTCTTTGTCTCTCTAAACATGTATGTGTCTCTCCTCTTCCCAATATCTGTCTCTTTTCCTCCTCTCCCCCATCTGTGTTCTCTCCTCTCTCCCCCACCCGTCAGTGTTCTCTCTTCTCCTCCCTTCAGTGTTCTCTCTTCTCCCCCATATATGTTCTCTTCTCTCTCTCCCCCATCAGTGTTCTCTCCTCTCTCCCCTCCCATCAGTGTTCTTTCCTCTCTTTGCAGACAAAATTTGGGCACCCCCCTACCCACGATGCACACCCACAACATGACCCATAACCCACGTTGCACACCAAGGACATGCCCCATCACCCCATTTACATGCCTCCATCACCCCATTACATACACATTGCCAATATTATTTGCCATTAATATTCCCCAACCAATTTGCCCAATAATATGCCAGTATTATTTGCCATTAATATGCCCCTGCCAAATTGCCCAATAATATGCCAGTATTATTTGCCATTAATAAGCTACCGCCAATTTGCCCAATAATATGCCAGTGTTATTTGCATTTAATATGCCCCTGCTAATTTTCCCAATAATATGCCAGTGTTAGTTGCCATTTAATATGCCCCAGCCAATTTGCCCAATAATATGCCAGTGTTAGTTACCATTTAATATGCCCCAGCCAATTTGCCCAATAATATGCCAGTGTTAGTTGCCATTTAATATGCTCCAGCCAATTTGCCCAATAATATGCCAGTGTTATTTGCCATTTAATATGTCCCAGCCAATTTGCCCAATAATATGCCAGTGTTATTTGCCATTTAATTAGCCCCAGCCAGTTTGCCCAAATCCCCCCATCTCCCCAGAACTTACCTTTTTCCCTGGTGGCTAGTGGCAGGCAGCATGGTCTCCTCCATGCTGCCTGTTCGTCTCTCAGGTGGTTGTGCCGACAGGTCACGTGACCCGGCGTCGTATGACGTCAGCGCGCAGGGATCATCTGATCTCCTCTCACCTCTGTCTCTGCCTGCAAGAGTGTTTTTTTTTTTAAAGCGGCGGTTTCCCCCCCCCCTCTTCTCGGGGGGGGGGGGGGGGGGGCGCCACTGAATATCACCGAATCAGAAAGTTATAGGTGTTTCTACTTTTTTATCAAAAATAAAATCTGTTTGTAATGTGAAGGTTTGTTTAGCGTCTTACGCAAGGCTATTTGTTGTGCAGTGCTTTAAAGTAGTAGTCATAGGTGAAGACTTTTTCAACAGAAGAGACAGCTGTAAATAAGTAAAACTTCAGTACAGAGAATCAGAATGAGATTTGAGAGTTACTTTGATGAGAGATGGAGTGGAGAAACTCACCATATGGAAAACTAAATTCCAGCAAACCTGAAGTTGAAATGCACATTCTGAAATAGAAATCCAATTTATAAAACAACCTCTGGTGTTTTAACCTCTGGTGTTACACTAAAGATCAGGAAGACATACTGGTGTTACTGGGCCAAAACCTCTATTCATATAGCGATGAATTACTGCCACAAAAATATGAAGTTTTACTGTGTTTTTCTTTTGCGAACTCCCCTAGTTTGAGAACTGACACATATTCATGGCAACATTTTACACAAAGCAATTTATATATGCACCTAAGGTATAGAAGTTTTATGGTGCCCGTAGCGATGAAAAGCCTCATATAACTTTTACAATGCAACATTTTTCAGTTAATTACTTCCAGTCTGCTGTTCTGCATTCTATTGAATGAAAAATGTGTTGCACAGTGGTGTTTATTCAAGTCCAAAATGACATTTTGCTTACGGCTACATTACACAATGACAATACCATGGCTAAGGGAATATGAGATATGAGTATCACTGCAATTTTAATACGATAGCTATGCTTCGTGGTACAAATTGTGAGAGACGTACTGATGTTGTGGCTAAGTAAAATATTCTCCCCCATATTTCATAAATTATGGATATACACCAGTAGTGTTGTTCAGATATGTTTTAACATGATCCAGTGTAATAACACAATATACCATCTAGACCCGATAGCTGTGTTGATTTTGAAAATTACTTATTGTGTATATAGCCATCTCAAACCATATCATCCCCTTATTATCCACTAGGACTTCATTTAACCCACTCTTTTCATTAATCTTTATTTCATAATCTCTCTGATTAAATTAACGTCATTTAGGGAACTAAGTACTGGAAAGTGGTGGCATGACGTACCACACTGTACGTGATGCGCTGCGAGGCTGATGTCGGAAGTACATGGAGCCAAGCAGTAAACGCGCGAATCGATGATCCCCCGAGAAGGAACAGGCAACCCACGCAATATGGCGATAGAGTGGACAAAGCTTAACGGAAAGCACGGAGGCTTTTGGGCAGCAGGTCTATATTTCTCCAACGGAATAAGGTCTGAGACATGTGGTCGACCAAGCAAGGGGAAATTAGAGGATAATGCTGCTAACCACCAGCTGCTGTGAGTTTGCCATATTCTGTTTTTACCTGTGGCAGCATTAAGATCAGAGATGAAGTCCAAGCAACGGGAAAAACAGAGGATAACTCTGTTAACCAACAGCTGCTGTGAGTTTACCATACTCTGTATCTATCTGGGGCAGCATTAAGATCAGAGAGGTGAGGAAGACGAAGGGGAAAAAGGGAGAAAAGAAAAAAAGGGGCCATATGATTTAATTACTTTGCGGTGGAGATAACTGGAATAGGAGCAACTTGATCCCACTTTTCCCCAAAACACCAAACAGGGTTATTCTTGGCTTTAAGAACTGATCAAAATACTATCAACCCTTAAAGGAGCTGTAAATATACCCTCTGATAACAGAAAGGGTGCGCAAAGAAGGTACACCTAAAACTGTTATAATATACTACAAGGATGGTAACTCTCTACAAAAATATTTTTTTCAAGAAACAGACAAACAGGAAAAGACATTGCAGGAGTTAAAAAAGAAACACTAACATTGCGACTAAAAAAATCCCTGATACAAAAGTTAAATCTAAAAGGGATAAAAGGGAAAACAAGCAAGATAAAAATCTCTCCGCTGAAGCCCCCCCCCCCAAGGAACAAGAGATCAATCCCAAATCCCAAATCAACAAAGGAATGGCTTCACCAGAAAAAGATTAAAGTTTTGGAATGGCCCAGCCAGAGCCCAGACCTGAATCCGATTGAAAATCTGTGGGGTGATCTGAAGAGGGCTGTGCACAGGAGATGCCCTCGCAATCTGACAGATTTAGAGTGTTTTTGCAAAGAAGAGTGGGCAAATCTTGCCAAGTCAAACTGTGCTATGCTGATAGACTCATACCCCAAAAGACTGAGTGCTGTAATAATATCAAAAGGTGCTTCAACAAAGTATTAGTTTATGGGTGTGCACATTTATGCAACCACATTATTTTATTTTTATATTTTTTCTTCCCTCTATCCAAAAGATTTCAGTTTGTTTTTCAATTGAGTTGTACAGTTTATAGGTCACATTAAAGGTGGAAAAAGTTCTGAAATGATTTATCTTTGTCTCATATTTTTACAGCACAGAAACCTGACATTTTAACAATGGTGTGTAGACTTTTTATATCCACTGTACACTAGGGATGATTAAGAAAGAGATTATTTGGAATGTGCACAAGGTACTTTAAACACATATTTGAGATACTTTTCTTCTCTTTCTTTCTCACCAATAAGGGGATTTAGACAAGTAGAATGAATGTGGAGGAGGAAGGGGAAGAGAAGGGAATTGTATATGTAAAATAAATATAATTATTCACAAACATAAGGGAAGAGTAAGTAAGTGATAACATTTGAATGTACATAAGATAATTTTTTAAAATCACCTGACTGAGAATTTTTTTTATGTCTACCTCTCATTTGGTGCTGTACATGGATGGAGGATAATCTAAAAGCAATTTGAGAGGTTCTTGGGATCAGGCCCAAAACGATTATTAGTTACAAATGGATGTGAACGTATCTCTCACTTTGTAAAAATTTATCATAAGATTAATGTGCACAAGATTCTATCATAACATGAGTTGTTTTTTTTTTCTTCTTCTTTGCAGGCTTTAAACAGAAATGTATAGGGAGACAATGGGCGGAATAGCGCCAAAAAAGAGAGGAAAATAGTAAAGAGGGGAAAAGAGGGGGAAAAAAAGAAAAAAAAGATAATTTTCGTGTACCCGGGGTCAGTCCCCCCCCTGGTCGGGAAATGGTTAAAATGTCTGGTTTTGTGGATCATTTCCCTGCACAGAATCCAATCAAACCCAGTTTGGGTAAAATATTGGTTTATGTGATTGTATATGTGTATGTTTTTGTGTTTTATGTAATTGTTATGTATGTTGGGAGCCTGGACCAGCTCCAGAGTTTCAGAGCTCCATATGAGAAGTACTATAGACTAGATCGACCAAGAGACCTTAGCATAAGGAAGGAAAAAAAACGTTAAACTGTAGGGATGAAGGTTAATTGTATTTCGATAAACGCACAAGGTTTGAACTCCCTTTTTAAGAGACGCGTGGTGTACAACTGTCTGGTTAAGTATTCGGCTCATATTGTCTTTTTACAAGAAACCCATTGGCTAAATAGAGAACCTCAGGTCGCTGGGGGTGGGGGGGGGGGGGGGGGGGACTACCCAATTATATTACACGCATTTATGTCAAATAAAAAAAAGGGGGAGTAGCGGTGGTGTTCTCCAGTAAAGTAGAAACAGAGGTTATTTGGAAAGAATTAGATCCTGAAGGTAGATTTATTATTTTGGTAGCCAAAATAAAAGGGGAATATTACACCCTGGTAAATGTATATCTGCCAAATAAAAATCCAATAGGATTGTTTACCAAAATCCTGGAAAAAACTGATATGATCAACAAAGGTAAAATAATAATAGCCGTGATTTTAACTGTGTTTTTGACCCAGTGATGGATAAAAAACTAACAAAAACAACCCTGATAGATAGGTCAATTATTAGCCAGGCTAGACGTTTTAGATCTCTATGTAAAAAGTATGGACTATTGGATTTATGGAGAACAATTCATCCAAATGATATGGACTTTACCCATCTATCGAGGGTTCATGGATCCTATTCAAGGATAGACTATTTCTTAGGTACACCCCAGATAGTCAAGAGAATAAAAAAGGTCCATATAGTAGAAAATACTTGGTCAGACCACAACATTCTTATTTTAGAACTAGGGGTAAGTCCCCCAAAAGGTAAAACAACATGGAGATTAAATGACTATTTGATAAAAGACCAAGCCAACATAGAATATATCTCCAAAATATCGAAATACTTCTTTAAAGAAAATATCTCAGAAGAGATTTCTAACAAGACTCTCTGCTGTACATATAAAGCTGTGATCAGAGGGTATTCTATAAAAATGGAGAAACACTTTAAAAGAAAGAAGGGGAAGGATCTGACGGATTTGTATATAGAATTATTTGATCTCACAAATAAAAATAAATTAGGACCGTTAAAAAGTAATGTGATTAAAATAATTGATTTGCAGACTAATATAAATGCCAAACTAGAGGAGAAGATGATAAAAAATTTAGAAAAATGTAAGATAAATTTCTACTATAGAGGTAACAAGGCAGATACATTACTCTCAAATAAAATAAAATCACACTATGCCAAAAGAACCATAGAAAAACTGATAGTGGAAGATAAGATCTATTTGACCCCAGAAGGTATTGGTAACCAATTTAATGAGTTCTACCACAGTTTATATAATCTCCCTCAATCTATAAATCCTGAAGACATAGACACTTATCTACAAAATACACAAATTCCTAAGATACCCGAAATTTATCAGACAAAGTTGAACAACCCCTTTACGAAATAAAAACTTGAAACGGTAATAAATAATCTGGCAATAGATAAGATCCCAGGACCAGATGGCTATACTTATCTATTTTACAAAACTTTTAAAGATCATATTGTAGATTCACTAATCCAGACATTCAATGAAATGGCATCTAAAAGAGCCACTCCAGGAGAACTACTAAGGGCCAATATACTACCTATATTATTTATCTGCTGTATTCCTGGGTTAGACTATTTTCCCCGTTATGCCTGTCTAATTAGAGCCACTTCCTTAACTACCGTTGTCATAACACATGCGACGCCCTGTTTACACACATTGCCGTAGTAACTAATCACGTGGACTGCATATAAACGCTGACTTCTCGTGTGGGCGTTACTGCTTGAAGAAGCCGATAGAGGCGAAACGCGTAGCAGGAGTGACGCCAGACGAGACTACCTCACTTCACAGCTGCTATCTACCGTCCTACTGCTTTTCTGCTGTTGTTCTGCAGATTTTATCCACGTGGATTTCCCATTTATTTCTTCCCAAGCGGACCTACTATCTTGCACTTCAAGACTGGTGATTTTATATACCCTTGTTCTATTGTTTTAATGTAAGCCTCAAGATTACAGGGGGCCAATACATTTTTCCCTATTGTTATATACTTCACTATGTCTGGTTCCTATTTGTCTTCCCTTCTGAGATAAACTCCACATCTAAGATTCTACTGCTTATGGGAGAGTGATTTTTTGCCGCTGTGGATTATAGGACTTTTAGTCCTTCTGCGGATTATACCTAGAGCCGGTCCTGAGGCTCTAGACCACGTGAGTCTAATACCATTGGGGGTCACGGCTACAGATACATCCGTTACTGTCTTTTATACTACACCATTGTTTTTCTTTTGTTTTTTTCTTTTGCATATATCCTGTCTATGAGTTTGTCTGCTATTTAGGATAAGTATCATCATTTTTATTGTTTCTCACTTTCACCATTACCCAGTTTAACTTTGCTCAACACTTCACCACTTTACTAAGACCTAGAATACTACTTATGGCTAAACAGCAGAACTCAGACTAAAATTCTGATGGGGAAAACAAGGATTTTTGGACAGTTAATAAAGGAATGGGAAAGTATTAAGAGATCAATGAACTATCAAAATAAAATGCCTGTTTTATGTAAGCTAAGAACTTTAGAATATAATATAGAGAATTTATCTTTAAAGAACAAGAATAAAGAATACATGACCTTACAATAGCGGACAAACATGAACAGGGTAAATTAATGTCATTTGACCAATTGGTTGAAAAGTTCTCCCTCCCTCTTAAAGAGATATTTACATATCTCAGATTTAAGAATTTTATGATTAGTAAGATTTGCTATGAATCAGAAAACATACATAAAGAGTTATCAAGAATTTTCTCTTACAAACAAATACCTACAATCACAACCAAGACTAATGCACTGATAACTATGCTTAATACCCATCCTACCAAAATTAAAGCCACATGGGAAAAATAATTGGCTATTCAAATATCAGAGGAGGAATGGGCGAGATCCTTTGCTCAGGTTAACAAGGCGGTGAGATGCTTGTATTTAGTAGAAAATCTATTTAAAATAATGTATAGATGGTACAGGGTCCCATCCGTTCTCGCAAAGATGTACCCACAACAGTCATCTAAGTGTTGGAGATGCAGAGTCGAGGAAGGTACATTTCTGCACACTTGCTAGATCTGTAAAGTTGTTATCGTTCTATGGAAGTGGACCTTTGACTTGGTCAAGAGTCTGACTAATAGTAATATTGAATGGAACCCAGGATCAGCCCTTCTGCATTTAAAATTAAATAAGCTATCTAAAGATAACCAACTAGTAACCATCCACTGCCTAGTGGCAACAAAGGTCTTGATAGCCCGAGCTTGGAGATAAAGCAAACCTTTTGTAAAAATACATCTGACTAACCAACTAGCATTTCAAGTAAGGATGGAAAAGGGTTTGAGTGGTTCACAAATAACCCCAGCAAATAGACTATATGAGCTATACACAATTCTACTTCACCCGATAGACCAGATTTAGAAGAAAAATACTAGGCAATTACAATATAATACCAATTCAACCTCTTAAAAATAACGTTACGCTTACATCTCTGAAAAAGGGTAAACTATGCAGTTTAAATTCTTGTATAGATATAGGTGAGAACTTCTATATGGCGGAATTATAGAATCCTCTGAATGCTCCCCAATGGAAGGGGAGAGGTCTCTTGGTCGGTAGGGTGGTCGGTCGGTCGGATAAGGTTAAATGAGAGTAAAGTGATATAAAGGATGAAGTCAGGTTTATGGAGTTGACAAAATTTTTTATTATTGACACTACGCACTTAACAAATGGCTTAATGCCGATGATTCTCATTGTACTCGCTCATATCACCACGTTTTGTATATTTGTCCTGTTCTACTGTATGTATTGTATCCTTGTTTTTTTTACTTGATATTGAAGAAAAAATAAAATATTTAATTATAAAAAAAAAAAAATAACGTCATTTACCTTACCTTTTTGGATCAGGTTTGTTGTTCTTATCAGTAATGTGCTTACTTGTTTCCACTTTTTCTGTGCTAAAGCAGCTGGGCTGTACCATAATGCACCAGGTCTTACTACATACTGATGGTTTTGAAAATGGCATGACTGACCATACCTAATCTAGTCTTCAGAAATATAAAGGAGCTAACAGTAAGGAAGTATGTCTTAACATCTGTTATAGGAGATTGGGAGGCTGTTCCTAACCAGACACAATGGAAGCACCAATATCTCTTGACCCGATGTTCCTAGAGAAGGAGACAAATGTAGCTTTCCCTCAGTCAGAGAGGAGGTCACTGTTTCCTGAGTCTTATGAAGATAGAGATCTGATGATTAAGTTGCATATAGGGATGTGACAGAAACATTAGATGCTATTTACTAAAATGTGATTTGCAGGTTAGCTGAGGTGAGATGGGCTGAGTTAAGATGAAGATTTAATTTCCCCAGGTTAGATATACATTTTGCTGGGAAATATTGTTGAGTTTCCTCTGCTAAGTGAGTTTCCCCTGCTTTAGTGAAAATAAATTCTCAAATCACCTACAACTAGTGTTGAGCGAACCCGAACCGCACTGTTTGGGTTCGTACCGAACATCACAGTTTTTGGACCCGGACCCGAACACGGACATTTCACTGTATGTTCGGGTTGGAGTTCGGGGTTAGGCGATTTAATAGCGAGTTTTGAAAGGCTGCAGGGCAGCCAATTAGAAATCCCATAGCATTACACACATATACATTGTATGTAATGCTATGGGCTTTCTATAAACCGAAAGTTTATAAACCGAATCTCTTTCGGTTTAGAGACTTTCGGATTATAGAAAGCCCATAGCATTACATGCATCTATAAAACAAAAGTATGTTCAATGGCAGTTAATGTTACGTTTGGCCAGTAGATGGCACTGTTGTAATACGAATGGTTACATTCTTGTAACCTGAAGGTTTAAATGTATCTTTCAAAGTTAATTAATTATAGACGAAAGTCTATAAACCAAATCTCTTTCGGTTTATAGACTTTCGGTTTATAGAAAGCCCCTAGCATTACATGCATATACATTGTATGTAATGCTAGGGGCTTTCTATAAACCGACAGTCTATAAAACGAATCTCTTTCGGTTTATAGACTTTCACTTTATCGAATGCATGTAATGCTATGGGCTTTCTATAAACCAAAAGTTTATAAACCAAATCTCTTTCGGTTTAAAGACTTTCGGTTTATGGAATACATGTAATGCTATTGGTATTCTATAAACCGAAAGTCTATAAACAGAAAGAGATTCAGTTTATAGAAAGCCAATAGCATTACATGTATTCCATAAACTGAAAGTCTATAAACCGAATGTCTCAATTGACCTATTCGTATGAATGAGGACTCTATTTCGGTTTATAGAAAGCCAATAGCATTACATGTATTCCATAAACCGAAAGTCTATAAACCGAATGTCTTTCGTTTATAGACTTTCGGTTTATGGAATGCATGTAATGCTATGAACCAATGAATGAATGGTTAAAAAACGAAAATCATTTGTCCGAAATAGAGTCGGTTTATAGAATACCAATAGCATTACATACATTCCTGCACTTCATATCTCAGAGTCAAATAGAACCGTTAAATACTGTGCTTACAGTGCACTTTGAAAAATTCTAATAGTTTTGGGTGGTAAATAGTACATTTGCGTCTTGCGGTGCACTTCATATCTGAGAGTCAAATAGAACCGTCAAATACTGTGCTTACAGCGCACTTTGAAAAATTCTAATAGTTTTGGGTGGTAAATAGTACATTTGCGTCTTGCGGTGCACTTCATATCTGAGAGTCAAATAGAACAGTCCAATACTGTGCCTACAGCGCACTTTGAAAAATTCTGGCTACCTCCTCCTCCTCCAGCGCCGCTTCCACCTACACCACCACGGTCACAGCCTCCTCAACCTATCACTTAGTATATACTGAAAGAGAATACCCTGCACTCCAACCCTATCTCAAATGGATAATTCTGTTGATCCTCCTGGCAGCCATGCTTTAGATTTAGATTTATGTTCTTCCAAAGCTAAAATCAAAGATTCCATCTAGTGCTATTTTATGGCTCAGCTGTGTTTGTAATTTGTATGTATTTTATGTTATTTTAAGTTATTTACCTATCCACATTTGCTTGCAGGGCACTTGTCCTACTCTTATCCACATTTTACTTCATGTTCGAGCACGGACCTGGACATTTTTTCAAAGTTCGGCCGAACCTGCCGAACCCGAACATCCAGGTGTCCGCTCAACTCTACCTACAACTCATCTTTTAGTGAATAGCCCCCATTGTGAGACATTAATAGGCTTCACCTGCATGAATGCTGACTACATAGTCATGTAAGTTGCTGTTCAGGCACATGGTTAATGTGAAGTATTTCTTAGCCATGTGACCTAGCAAAATGGTATTCCTTACACCTTTTGCAAGGATGAGATTAGTTGATTAGAGGTCTATTCAGGATGTCAAAACTAAATTAAACTTGACCTCTGAGATAGGATTTTGACATAGAATTTTTTTTTTAGAGTGGCCCTCCAACTCCTGTCAAAACTGGGTCCCAGGGGCTCCCCGAATTACCAATGGGACCCCTAACATGTATGTGGCCAGGGCAAGTGGCCCTGTCTCCTTGTTATTATTAATGAGGCTGGGAAAATGCCAAATTGCTCGCAGCCTCCCCAATAATATTACAGGAGCCTGTTTATTGGTTACCAGCCCTGTCATAATTAGCGGGGCTGGGAGCCTACCCCTGGATAATATAATCAATTAATTAAATAAATAAAATATACTCCACATACCCCACGACACCTACCTTGGCCCAGGTAGGAGGGGGTGATAAAAATCACTCCCCCCATCAGACAAACGGTGCCCTGTATGGAAAAATATACCTGTGTCCAGGTTCCATCAGTGATCCAGAACACCTGTATTCTCAGCTTCTGCCCAGGGAAAGGTACCATCCATAAAATAAAAACCTATGTCAGTAAATCAGAAGCCTCCCTCTCCTAGCCCAGCGGGATTTTCAAACCAGTCAATAGTAGGCTGGTTTGAAAAGCAGCCAATAGTGGGGCTGAGTGAGGGAGGTGTAGACAGATCACCAGTGCAGATACGTTTACGGGAACACTTACAAAGTACTAAAGGTAGCAAGTATTGGTTTTCACCCTACTGACAACACACCCTTGGTTGAGCTGCCAGTGGTCTGTCACCAAGGACATTGCTGAAACACTTCCCACTGGGTACCCAGCAAGAAGAGCCCAATTAGGATAGCACAGGACAACAGGCAAATGGAGAATCACAAAACATGCTGAGTCACGGAATGTAGAGATACGGTTAACCAGGTCACAAGCAGAATCAAGGCAGGCAGGGGACATAGAATGGTCAGGAACAGCAGGGTCATACACAGAATAATAATACAGGAGAGCAGGAACAAATGGATTAGATAGATAAGGGTACTCAAGAACGAACCGGGTCAGAAATCAGAATATCAAAATACAATCAGGAGTCAGAACTCTAGTAAGGCACACAAGGCACTATCACAGGCAAAGGTAAGCTGTGAAATGAGTGTTTAAATACTCCTTAATGACCAGGACACACCTCTGGTCAATTTGGCAAAGGAGGGGTTAATTTGATAAATAGCCCTTTAACTGGGCTCAGGAATATTCATTAATCACCCTCACCTGCAGTAATCGCACTCCACTGAGTGGGCGGACGTGAGTCTCAGAACAGGGAGATGCTGGGGCTCTGAAAAAAAACTGAACTGCTCAGCCACACAGCAGACCGCAGAACTAAACGGGGGTCTGTTAGAACGGCACTCTAGAAACCCATAAAAAACTGACACAGCGCCCCAACCGACAGGACGGCATCCTCCTGGTCCATGATGGCGGTGGACCAGGAGGATTATTCAGTCGGGTGACTGGAGGCTTCTAATTAGCTGACATAGCCAATTAGACACCTTCTACTGTCTTGAAATTCCAGCCCACGGTACTCTTTATGGTAAATGCTGGTTTTATCAAACTAATCATGCTCTTTGAACAAATTTCTTAGTTTGACACTATAAAACTTAATTAAATCACACAGCTCAGTCATATAACATACATTGAGCTATTATACCATTGCCATTTTAGTATTCAAATATGGCTTCAGCAACTTATTTAATATTCGGTTTTAATTGTTAATGCCTCAGGAAATTACTATAATTATATATTAAAATGCAATAATTAGTATCCTGCTTGTTTTCAACCCTATAAAAAGAAAAAGATCACATAGGGGCAGTTGCCTAGCAACATATGAAAAACAGTTGCTATTGCTTCAATACAGTACATTACTCTAACCAGAGGTCAAAAGAATGCATTATATAGTATGTCATCCAGAAAATGTGTTCTGACAACAAAGAATTCTTGTGAGGTTGACATTATGACTATGGAGAATTGCATACTTTACCATGATGTTGTATGGAAAGCTTGTAGTGTTATGCATGAATTACTGCTTTCCCAAAGTACACTAAAAGAACATTTCTTACAAAATGATTCAAAACAATGACAGCTCAGGTGAAGTCAACTGGAGGAAATAAACTACTCATCTTTAATCAAGCTTTTGGTTGACAGTGTACTATCGAATTGGGAGCTGATTCTCAATGAATTGCTATTTGAATTTGCTAGGGAGACATGTATCATAAACGTATTTTAAAAATATGCAAATAGCTTTTTTATTGCCTATAAAAGCATATTTAACAATATTTTTTTTCCAGTTTTGTCATGCATAGTTTGTTTATTATTAACTTGGAAATATAGGATGTTATGTATAAAACTCCCTCAAAGTAAAGTGTCAGGAAGTGATTGTGTTTAATTGATAGCACCATTTTTTTTTATAAATCTGGATACTTTGTGGGAGTTGCAAAAGTTCCTCCTCCAAAATGGATTTTTATAAGTGCATTTTTGAGCTTTTTTTTTTTATACATGGGCTGTAATCATCATCTGAAAGTTGCATTCAGTTGTGTATTACTGTTGAACAAAGACCCAGGAGGAATGTTTTCAGCTTCACTTTTTTAAGATCCATAACGAGGTCTTGGGATGCCCACTATAATGTAAGTGTCAATTTTGTTGAAAATGAGCAAAAAACAAAGACTTAATAGATAAATTTGAAAAAAAAAAAATCAGCTCACTTATTATTCTAGCCCAGCAATTCAGGGGAAGGCTGGAAACTTGAGCCCCCAGGCTGCTCTCTAATCTGACTCAATGGACTAGGACAGCATGCCTTTTCCCTTGTAAATGCACTTGTTGCTTACACTTTTGATCTTTATGTCCGTTGCCTTTTCTGCCTATAAATCTCTGTATCCTTTATGTCAGAAACTATGTGTGTGGGTGTCTGTGATGATATCGGGTGGGCAGGACCATACCTAGGGGTTGGACAGACTGCCCCCTCGTCGATGCTGCCGGTAGTGATTGCAACCTTCCTGAGTAAAATAAATAGATGTAAAATGTACTTTTTTGAATTGGATAGTTACAGACTTTACCTTTTTACTTTACCTTTTGGTAATGGGAAAATAATCAAAGAACATTGTTTATGATTAGATTATCTTTTTGCATGAAATATGTTAGGAGTTTTCAAGATTCTGCAATGTAGTTCCTTTGCCTATGGCCTTAATTGTTTGCACCACACAAATAAAGTTTTTTTTAGAAGTGAAGTTAATTTACATGGATTTAAACAATGTTAGTGCTTTGCAATACATGTGTCTGTGTACATTTATATTCACATTAATCATAACAAATAGATTTTTTACAAATTTAATTGAGATAGTAAAATTAATTTAAAAAAACTTTAACAGAGAATTCTGATAAAATTCCTTGCAGAAGTTAGCTATTTTTTTTTTAATTTTTATTATAAACATATAAAATACAGACTTACAAAAAATAGACCTATACAAGAGTTTTGTAAGGTGGTGAAAATAAGCGAATATTTAGATTGGGTTATATTAAGGTTAGAAATAGCAATATTACAAATAATATCTAAATAATAAGCAGTACATATACATATAAATTAAAAACATACATGTGGGAATATTAAACGGGGGGGGGGGGGTTGCTGGGGACCGAAGTGGAGGGTACCTAACAAGGTCGGTAATATCGAGGGGGAGATGGAGAGCAGCGAGATCCAGACAGTCAAGGGTGATAACCCCAATGCGTCAATGCCCAGGAACACTGGTTTACTGCTCTTGGTGCCATTTGCCTCTCTTACTCTCCATGTTGATTTAGCTTAATTTAAATATATACTATATCGTTATTATATTTTTTTCACTCTTGGAGTCGTGCTTTGTTTTCTCCGGCGCTTTGTGGAGCCGGCTCACTCTGTGTTGACCTTGTTTGTTCCTGTAGGTGTTTTTAAACTCACTTTAAACTGCCTACCAGCTTTTTGTATATTACAACAGGAAAATCAGAGGTTTATTTCAATTGAGCTACAACTCTGGAGCAACATAGTGGTCTCCATACACTGGTCTCCCCTATGCTAACCTTTTCAGCCTATTAGGATTGACCTAGCCCACTCCTACCCTAATACTATATCCTGAGCTACTTCACTTGTTATATTATATATTTTTGGCTACTACTTACCCTGGCACCTTTAAGCAGCTTTTTATTAGATTTGTGTTTTATATGTGTTCCCTCTTTTCAATACTACAGAACCTTGGGATTGTTCCCTCAATCTTGGGTTACTAAACAGTATATATATTTGTAAAATTGTATATGGCATTAGGGACACATGAGTCTTACATGTAATATTATGTTGTATGTGTTGTCTATGTTTCACCAAAAGGTGGGGATATACCACCTTAGATAGAATCTGTACTCTATCTGTTTTACACTTTACAATAAAACTGGTAGTTGTCTACCTATTTTAACCCCTTGACGACAAAGGACGTGCCAGGCACGTCCTGGGAGAAACTCCCTTAACGACAAAGGACGTGCCTGGCACGTCCTGCAGTGAATGAAGCGTTTTTCGCGATCAACGATCGCGAAAACTGCTTTAACAGTGCTGGTCTATTGCCTCGACATCGAGGCAATAGCCAGCACCAAAATTTCTATTTTGGGACCCCCACGATCGCCCCACGGAGCGATCGTGGCGAGCCATAGTGACAGGGCATGCTGCTCTGTCAATATGGCTAAGCCCTCTGCCGGTCTGAGCTTCGGAAGTGAAAGTAACTTCACTTCCGTCACTCTGAATATGCTACTTGACTGCTTAAACTGCTAGTTTAGTATCATTGCAATGGAAAATATTTAAAATACATATTTAATTAATTAAAAACTGGTTATTTAGCTATATTAGCCTATAGGGTTAAAATAAAATATTTTTTAGCATAAGGGATAGGGTTAAAATTAAATTAAAGTTAAAAAATATTAATGGATATAATAAGGATTAGAGTTGGGGTTAAATTTAGTGTTAGGGTTAAATGTTGAGTTCAGGTTGGGGTCAAAAGATCAATATAGGAAAAACACAAAAAACACTATTTTTGTTTTTTTGCCCCATAACTCGCAAAAAAATACCGAAAAATATGGAAACATGCAGTTTTTGAACTCGGGAGAACATTTAGAAACTATTTAGACGGGGTCTTTTTTAATGATTTTATTTGTGTAAATTATATTTTAGGTCAAAGTTAGAAAAAGTGGATTTTTTAAAATTTTTCATCATATTTTATGATTTTTTTTGTAGTAAATTATAAGATATGATGAACATAATGGTATCTAATGAAAGCCCTTCTTATGACGATAAAAACAACATATAATTTGTGTGGGTACTGTATGTGAGAAATAAAAAAATTACAGCTAAACACAAACACCCTAGAAATGTCAAAACAGCCATTGTCACCAAGGGAAAGTCAAGGTGAAAATGTCTTGTCACTAAGGGGTTAAACTTTATCTTCAGTATCATTCTTTTGTTATAGTTAATCACTACTACCCCAGTGACTTTATTGTATTTTCAGTCCAGTTCTTTTTGATTTATACCAAATACGGGTTACCCCTGACTCCCTTTTCTTATATATATTTTCTACGCCTTTGGCTCTCTTTGTTTTTTAATGCCCAAGAACACAATCAGGATTTGACAACATAAATATCTGTCCATTTTCCCCAAATTTCTTTATAGAGGTTACCATTTGAGTTATTGTACATTGGAGATTTTTCCATAGAAGCTTGATAATTTATTTGGAGCATAATATCGTTTTGGGACATACAGATCTTTGTGGCCATTAGTATGTGTATTGCTAGAATATATTGTGGTTTAAGGATTTTGGGTAGAAGTTAGCTATTTTGGAAATATAGTAAAGGTGAAGACTTTGGAAAAGTAAGTCTCTTGAGTGGCATACAGAAGAATTATACTTTTCATCCAGCGCTGTATTTAGTGCGAGGCAGACAAGGCCAGTGCCTAGGGTGGCACTTACCTTGTCTGCATGGTGGGGTGGCAAAAAATGCTGCCCTCCAGGCAGACAACTTAAGAGCTGCCCTACGCACTGGACTTGTATGCCTCGTACTGAATACAGTGCTGGTTGTAAGTCTCGTTCTTCTGTATGCCACTCGAGGGACTTGCTTTTCCAATGTATTCTTTAACCTCCATGGTAAATCCCACAACAGATATGGGGTTAGCTGTATGCGAAAATAATTAAATGCTATTTCCACATAATTATCATATCGTACCTGTTCAAAATCAATATCATTGATTATACCAATAGAAAAACATGTGTTGTTTTTGATTAAGGAATAAAACTGTGAAGTTTTATTTAGTTAAGTGAAGACACATAGGGGTCTATTCATTTAGCACTGAATTTCTATAAAAAATTGTTTTTTTTTTTACTGCCCGTTTTCAGGTTAACAGGAATTGAACCAACTGGTAACTACATTTCCTACCTGCTGAATTGACTCAAAATGTGCCAAAATGGCAAAAAAAATAACCACAAAAGTCCCCTTTTACCTTGTCGAATTGACTCTGTGAAAATGTGTGTTTGTCATGTAATAAACCACACGTGTATCCCATACGCAACTTAGTAACCACAATAAAAGTTAGGTAATTGCCATATATAAATATGTGTATACATTAACACTAGACAATCATGTAACCATAAACCACCGTGGCCCTCTGACCACATAGTACATCATCACATGATACCATCATGGCAATGCACCTTAATTGTCCATCACACCAGCTTTTTCCACATGTTATTCATAGAAAGCATGGTGGTTTTTAGCGGGTGTGGTCACTGTTAACGTTGTTAAGTAAAAAATGCATGTTAGCTGCACTTTTTAAAATTCTGGGAAGGATTGCATATATCCCATTATCAACAAACATTTTCAAGTTATAATGATGTATCACTTTCATAGGGTGATTAGTCATCAGGGCATTCAGTCCATAAGCCTGAAACAGTCAGACTTTGCATAATATGTCATGTTCTAGCTTTTTTGATAGAAGAGTCAAAACAGTAGTCTGGTTGGAACGTAAGGGCATATTTGTTTGTGGTAGCTCAAAAATGTGGTAGCTGCAAATTTTATTAAGGGATATAATAAGGATTAGAGTTGGGGTTAAATTTAGTGTTAGGGTTAAATTTTGGGTTCGGGTTGGGGTCAAAAGGTCAATATAGGAAAAAAACAAAAAACACTATGTTTGGTTTTAGCCCTATAACTCGCAAAAAAATACCGAAAAATATGGAAACATGCATATTTTTGAACTTGGGCCAACATTTAGAAACTATTTATATGGGGTATTTTTTAATGATTTTATTTGTGTAAATTATATTTTAGGTCAAAATTTAGAAAAAGTGGGTTTTTTTTAAATTTTTTATCATATTTTATGATTTTTTTTTGTAGTAAATTATAAGATATGATGAACATAATAGTATCTAATGAAAGCCCTTCTTATGAAGATAAAAATAACATATAATTTGTGTGGGTACTATATGTGAGAAAGAAAAAAATTACAACTAAACACAAACACCCTAGAAATGTCAAAATAGCCATTGTCACCAAGGGAAAGTCAAGGTGAAAATGTCTTGTCACTAAGGGGTTAATCCTACATTAACTGTGCAACAGAACATGCCATTTATTTAATCACATGCTTGCATTGCCAGATGCCGTATGTGAGATACACATCAAGGAGCATCAGAGAGTGGATAAGGGACCATGTGTCAGACATCAGGGCCAAAAATGATGAGTCTCCTGTGTATAAACATTTTCAATTATGAAATGGGGGGCATTCTTAGTTACTTCTCTTTTCAAGGTAATGAGAGAAACAAAAAATCTAAACTGGGAGGAGATTGGCACAACATAGTGTGCAAAAGAGAACTATATTGGATTTTATCTGGAAACTAGGAGAGCTAAGGGCATGAATTTTGAGGTGACACATTAAGCTGCAAAGTGCCTGGCAACTACCTCACACTTTGTAACTGTTTAACCCCATTTCCGTGGTTCCTGCATAGTGTATTCAGTTTTTGTGGCTGTTTTTTCTTCAGCCTCTAGTGGCCGCTATTCTAGTGTTTCTAATTTATCCTCCTGTTGTGTCAGCTGCATTGTTAACCTGAGCCCAACCTTATTTTATCCTGTAGCTAATTTCAGTGTGTGCCTTTGCATTGCTCTGGTTACAGCTTGTATTATGCCACTACCTTTCTTGCTATTCTTGATCTCTGTTCTTGATCCCCATTGCTGAATTTTGCCTGTCCTCGACCTAGCCTGTTTGCCACCCATCCTGACCCATTTTCCTGCCTTTGATTCTGCCTATCTGCTGCCAGCCCTGAACCCTTGCCTGCCTGACTATTCTCTTGCCTTATCCCTGTGTACCTTTGCCTTTGGTTCTTCTCGTCCTGAGTTCCTGTCTACCAGTTGTGTTTGGGCTATGCTTCATTTTCATTGTAATTGACAGAGTGCAAAAGACCTGAGGGAATAACATCTGAGGCTCAACCATAGGGTGGATAAGGCAGAAGAATTGTGTTCTTTTACTCTGACCCGTTGTTATACCCAATAGCTATCTTGCATTGTGTTTCCACGTCCTACCTGAACATTACAGTTATCCAAGTCTGTGCTGTGCTCAGAGAGCTGCCAGTCCAGTGTGCTGGTCTGTCCTCAGCTGTCTGTCCAGTCTCAGCTACCAGTCCTGTCTCAGCTGCCAGTCTGCATTATCAGTCCTGTCTGAGGTTCTATCCTTTCCACAGTATGCATTGTGGGATGCAGACAGAACCCACATTGTTCTCTGCAATGAGTCTTCTCCCTGGTCTGCTATCCCAGGTTGTGAAACACTTGCCCAAAAAGTATAACAGTTGTAAAACCAAAGTAAGAGTGATCTCAGTGTAAATATAGTGTACAGAGGTAGATAACGACCTGATAATTATCAAGGGATGTCCTTAATTTTTCTGTTAAAGTGATTTTACTGGTTTTGGTATTGTTGAGATAGAATACAACAGAACAGAGTGGTGCATACAGAGGGAGTCGAACATCCATCAAATATTCTCTGGCAGGCTAACAACAAAGCAATATACCTTCATGTTATACTATGCCATCCTTGCTATGCTACACCTATTTTAGTTTTTGTATTTTTTGTATGCAGTAAATACATTATCATTTGATTTGGGTTCCTGAACTGCTTTTTTTTCTGGAATTTATGGAGAATATTTGAAGTACCTAGACTGGTAAGTTTCTCATTTTTTATTTGGGAGTGTGAACATTTTCATTTGGCACTGGAGTCCTCTTTAATAGTTCTCTTATTTTCTATATATTATCATTACATGCTATATTAATTTTCCACCCCAATACAGTAAAAGTGCACGCCTTTGCAATAATCATGCTGTCTAATCAGCATCCTGATATGCCACACCTGTGAGGTGGATGGATTATCTTGGCAAAGGAGAAGTGCTCACTAACACAGATTTAGACATATTTGTGAACAATATTTGAGAGAAATAGGCCTTTTGTGTACATAGAAAAAGTCTTAGATCTTTGAGTTCACCTCATGAAAAATGGGGGCAAAAACAAAAGTGTTGCATTTATAATTTTGTTCAGTCTATATAAAATAATAATAATACTATATTAAATAATTCTGTATTAAAAAAATGAACTACTCTATTATATAATCACACTAAATAAGAAAACTTGAGAAATAAGAAAAAAAGGAAGGGTGGGTTGGATATTTAGAAGAGTTACATATTTGAAAATGTGAGATTTTATAATCAGAAAGAGCGTTCACACAGATCTCCACACAAACTTTTAAATACATCTGTAGGGAAGGTATTTATAACCCTCTATCCAGGGGGACCATATCTTGTTAAATTTTCCTACTGATCCATTATAGACAGCACATAAATTCTCCATTGTGTATGTCTTATATATGCGGTCTAAGATACATTTCCAGGAAACCAGCTCTGTTCACCATTTCGATGCAATAAACATTCGGGTGCTCATTTAAACAAGTCTTATAAACTCATTGTGGCATTTTTGAAACCATGGTATTTGTTTTTTTTTACTTTGTATGCACTTTTTGTGTGTATATTCCCTGTATTTGCATTTACATGCCAATGCCTCTGTGACATCTCCTTATATTGTTTTTTGTTTCTCTCAGCTCCCAGCATCACTGCTAAAGGATGTCTCTCTCCGCCTTTATTGGTGCGTGGCCCCTGTACACTCTGTTTTTGATGGTTTGAGTGTAATCTCATGTGTTTCCAATAAAGGACACATGGCACATCGCTCTATCCTCTTCAGCTTGTTGGTTATGGTGATCTATTTGTCGATATGAGGTAATTTAGATGCGCACATTATAATTGGGTTTTTACTTAGGACTGTTCCCTGTATGAGTACATAATGAAACTCATGCTTAACTATTTATTTTGCAGGCTTGCTTTATGTGTTTCATCCCTATGATTGGATTTCTTATGCTGGCTGTTTGTGGGGTGGAGAGGCCAGAGTCTGTTTATCTCATTAGGTCTATTTGCGTTTGTGGGAATGTTCTGTTTATTGCACACTCTGCACATTGACAAAGGGTTTTCAATGTATCGTTTTTCAGCCAAGAGTTGGTTGTTTTTTATTTATGTTCAGTGTCGTTCATGATTAAGGGACGTACATTAACCAATATAAAACATCTTTTAATTATTAATACACAATAAAAGGTATGTGTTATTAAGAACATACGCTTTCCCTCTTTGAGATATTACATTAACCAATTTTGATCGTAATTCAGTGGTATATCTTGGCAGAGGCCAACAAAGCCTGTGCCTAGGGCAACACCGTACAGGGGCAAGGCTTTTTGCTACCCCTACCTTATAAAAAGCCAACTGCTCCAGTTTTTTAAAGACTGCTCGCTCCGGTTTTTCCAGGTAAGCTTTTTGGGTACAAAGATGGCACAGGGTGCTGTTTTGATGGGTGTTGGAAGCTGTTTTAGACACAAATGTAGCACTGGAATGTGCTTGGGCACACAGGTGACACGGGGATGGTGTTTTGGCCCAGAGATGGCACCATGAAGCTTTGGGAATGTGCTAGGGTACACACGTAGCACTGCAATGTGTTTAGGCACAATTGTGTCAGTGGGATGGTGTCAGTAAATCTGTCCTGCCTGTCCTGCCTTTTTGTGTCTGTCTCTGATGAAAACAGGTGGGCTGCTTAAATTGCAAAATGGGCCATTACATTGTTTTTGTTCCTCCACGCCAAAAGTTGGCAACCCTCCCCTAATGAGAACACAAATAAATTGAATAGTAATAACAATCTAATACTGACTTTCCCATACTGAGTATAGATATGCAGCCATTACTACATATTGGTAAATATATATATTTTCTATGATTAGTATTTATTTGTGATGAATGCACAGAAACACATCATCATTAATTTTTACAATAACCCTAGATATTAAACAAGATACATATGTCATATGTAAGGATTGGGATCTGTTATAGTATTATTTTTTGTTGTTGTTTTATGATGACATTTGAACAACTCTGTTGCTTATTTTCTTTCTTTAGTATTTAATTTTTTTTTCTCTTTGTCATATATAGGTAATTAAAAATGAGTAATGGATCATTATCTTGAGGATGAGTAAATATTCTACTGGTGATATCATCTAATATTATGCTTTTTATACTTGTGAAATTTCATATTCCTTTGGGTTAAGTTAATATGTTGTTTTGATGGATGAAATTTTCATCAATCCTACATAAGTTGTTAAGACTTGATAAAGAGGTTTATGTTGCTTGTAATAAATCTGCAAACAATTACTAATGGGTTATTATAGAAAGACTTACAGTCTTGCAGCTAATTAACAGTGGTTAATTTATTTATTTAAAATAGTTTTACCAGAAGGAATAATGATGTCTCTTGGTTTCAAGGAAGTCTTTGCCCATTTATTACAAAACTATCAACTAATAGTTTTACATTTTAAGTTGCTTAAACTTATATGCATATGAAGTATGATTGTAAACTGGTGGTGGGGTGGGTATGGAAACCTACGGAAATAGGAATAAATACATCTTGTAATTTGAACTATGAACTATGCTTTGTTATGGGAAAAATAAGGATTTGATACAAATGTAAAGTTTTAGTAATGGGGTATTTTTAATACTCCCATAATAAAGGGAGAAATCATACTGTCTTAAAAACAGGTGGTGCGGTCAAACACAAACATTTTCTATTGTTAATATATTATAATGTTTCTTATGAGTATAGAACAATTGTAAATGTTAAAACAATATGTAGAACACCTACACAAAAATAACTGTGGTGCCGGTGAAACATCCTATTCCAGAGGAGTAACTAGAAGCCACTGGGCCCCGGCGCAAAAATAGCCCGGGGGCCCCCCGACCCCACCATGCTTCTCCACCCCAGAAATGCCACTTACATGCCTTCCAACTATTCCGCTTTGTCTTATATCTAGGATAGCTTTATACCTATCACATGCATGCTTAAACTCCTTCACTGTATTAACCTTTACCACTTCTGCTGGAAGACTATTCCATACATCCACTACCCACTCAGTAACGTAATACTTTCATTAGTCCCTGGACGTATCTTATATCTAGGATAGCCTTATACCTATCCCATGCATGCTTAAACTCCTTCATTGTGTTTACTCTACCACTTCTGCTGGAAGGTTATTCCATGCATCCACTACCCTCTCAGGAAGTAATACTTCCATTAATCCCTGGCCTCATCTTATATCAAGAATAGCCTTATGCTTATACTCGTTCACTGTATTAACCTCTACCACTTCTGTTGAAAGGCTATCCCATGCATCCACTACCCTGTCAGTAAAGTAATATTTTCATTAGTACATGGCCTTATCTTATATCAAGGATAGCCTTATGCTTATCCCATGCATGCTTAAACTCCTTCATGTATTAACATCTACCATTGCTTAAGGAAGACATTCATCCACCACCCTCTCAGTAAAGTAATATTACTTTTCTGACCACAAAAAAACATTAAAATATTTCCAGCCTTTTCAAAAGCTTGAGGTGGACCCCAAATATATGGATATAACTAGCTGCATGTATACTTATATGAACATTTTATATATATTTGCATATGTAATGCACCCACATTGCACCTTAAGGTCTTAACACAGCACTATACAATACCCACAGCACTTGGCTTGTACTCATATTGCACCCACATGATTTGGCATGCCACAGTTTAAATTTGCCCGCCAGACTATACCACAGTGTCACTTTGTCCCACTGAAATACCCCTGCAGAACATGCCACAGTGTCACTTTCCCCCATAGGACATGTTATTTTGCCCCACAGAACATGCCACAGTATCACTTTGGCCACAGCCAATTTGCCCATTAATATGCCACAGCCAATTTGCCCATTATGCCACAATTAGCCTGCCCATTAATATGCCACAGCCAGACATTCAGATTGCCAATTAATATGTCATAGCCATTTTCCCCATGAATATGTCACTATAAGCCTGCCCATTAATATGCCACAGTCAGATTGCCAATATTCCACAGACAATTTTCCTATTAATATGCCACTATTAACCTGCCCATATGTATGCCACAGCCAGATTGCCAATATTCCACAGCCAATTTCCCATTAATATGCCACTATTAGCCTGCCCATAAATATGCCACAGCCAATTACCCATTAATATGCCCCTATTAGCCTGCCTATTAATATTCCACAGACAATTTGCCAATTAATATGCCACAGGCAATTTGTCCATTAATACACCCCCACCCTCCTCCCCCCTTCCCCAGTACTCACCTGGCAGTCTCCTCCGTGTTTTATTTTGCCATTAATATGCCAGTATTATTTTACCATTGAAAGGAACGGCCGGTCTCTGTTCCTTGATCAGTTACTTCTAAGGCCGTTGATGTGTGGCAGGTTAGCAGATATCTGGAGAGCTGTGAAGGCGGAAAACAAAATACACAGAGGCACGTGTTTCTTTATTCTCAGCTCTGAATATAGTTTATTAAACATTGGTATTTATACACAAATCTAGGCGTTGTCCTGTGCATTGATTGGTTATAGGTTTTGCACAAACATAGCATCAAGTACATGAGAAACGGCATATACATGTCACAAAGGGGGGGTGGACAATGGATACATATATTGTCACTAGGCAGAAAAACTAAAATAAAACTCAATATAGTCAGTCAGCAGACAAGACAGTTGAAACTTGCTACAACATTAGTTCCTCTTTTTGTAGTCTAAGACATTCTTAAATAAACCATTATGTCTCATCTGACTTCCTCAGGGATTGTGACCTTTATCTGAACTTGGTCAAGCAAGGGGGGCTTCTCAACATCAATTTAACCCTTTCAGTTCCACTCTTTTGTTCACTTGCTGAACAATCTTAATATTGCTGTTGAGAAGCTCTAGCATAAGTAATGTAATATTTCGTGTGGTATTGGAGTTTTGGAGCTGGTTTAACAGCTTAAGCAATAATGCATTTATCACACCTCACAATTATATAAAAAACACCGATTATTGCTATTATTAAAACAAAACACTTAATTATCTCCTAACCACGAGCATATTTCGAATATCCAATCAAAACCTGTGGCTCACTTGATATTTGTGTCCACATCTCTTATATTATTTAAATACCATTGGATAAAATTGGAGTGGTCTGATCAATTAAAACAACATATTGAATCAAAAATCTTCACATCCATATTTAATGTTTACTAACCGACTATGGCTTTCCTGTTTTACCGGACTGCCTCAGGACAATACTGACATCTAACATTAACTTTAACTTTAATAGCCTTTGAGATTAGGTATAGACCTCTGACGACTGAGCAGACCTTGGTTTCGCTCTGCAGAGAGATATTGGACCTGTGAAAATTCACAGTATCTCTCTCTTAAATATGGAAGGCCTAACATAACTATCTAAATATGTTACATAATGGCATGACCAACAAAAACACATGATGGACACAAAACTAAATGAATTATCTATTGTTGATTGCTCCTCTTACCCTGCCTAATAAAACCCTTCTCTACAACCAATAGATCTATGTAAAAATCAAACATATTATTCCGGAGTTTGCAATTCCCAAGGACTGAGTCATTTGCAGAATACTTTAAAATAACTTGAAGCAAAACTGACATCATGCATTCAGAACACACAACAAAGCATGCATTCAGAACACAAAAACCAGTCAGATGAAATGGCAGCAGACAAAACAATATGGTCTCCCATCCACGACGTGACTCCAGAGGCCCCTACAGTCCATATAATTAAGTGTTCTTGCATAGCAAGACCACTTAATGTTATCTCACATATATATTATTAAGTGTTCTTGCATAGCAAGACCACTTAATGTTATCTCACATATATATTATTATTATTATAGCAAAATTTGCCACCCTAACTCCTCCCACAGTTTTTACACTACATAGACAAAAATTTACCAAAACGTGCAGATTGTTCCCGATCGGATTGCTATTACTTTGTGGAACGTTTCGCCGAATGGTTCACGGAATATCGTCGTTTTTGTGGCGCAATTTGTCCCATAGGAATGAATGGCAAAGCTAGAGTGGGAGCTGCCAAAAGCTGAAAAATCAGGACATGATTTCTAAACTGCCACCACTCCCTCATTTTCAAGCCCACCTACACAAATCTTATATCAAAACGTTCAGCTATCCCTGGTGCCACTAAACATGTAAACGGCTAAGCCGTAGTCCTGATAGTTTTCACAATATGACCATTTGTTTGCAACCAACGCCGTCCATTGACATTCATTGAAACTTCACTCTGCAAAGCTCAAATTTGAAGTGAAATTTCTAAACTGCGGCTGTGCCTTCATTTTTAATACTTCAGAGACATACTATGCATCAAAATGTAGGTCTGGGTCTTGTGATTCTCACAATATAAAGCTCTTCGCTGTAGGATTGATAGTTTTTAAAATACGACCGTTTGAATATGGCAACCGCCAAAATACTCTGACCTGTGTCAAGCTGCAGCAGCAAGTGATGTCATAGACAGGGCCTTTTGAACACCTGCTAATGTTTTTATAAATGTATGGTTTAATGTAACTGTGCAACAACGTTGCAATTAAATGTGCTATGTAAATGATAACAGTTACTCCGCCCACTCCAGTTGTAGACTACAGGTGGAGGCAAGAACACTTCACACAATTTCCCCAGAAATTGTAACTTTTCTAGTTAAGTGTTCTTGCATAGCAAGACCACTTAATGTTATCTCACATATATATTATTATTATTATAGCAAAATTTGCCACCCTAACTCCTCCCACAGTTTTTACACTACATAGACAAAAATTTACCAAAACGTGCAGATTGTTCCCGATCGGATTGCTATTACTTTGTGGAACGTTTCGCCGAATGGTTCACGGAATATCGTCGTTTTTGTGGCGCAATTTGTCCCATAGGAATGAATGGCAAAGCTAGAGTGGGAGCTGCCAAAAGCTGAAAAATCAGGACATGATTTCTAAACTGCCACCACTCCCTCATTTTCAAGCCCACCTACACAAATCTTATATCAAAACGTTCAGCTATCCCTGGTGCCACTAAACATGTAAACGGCTAAGCCGTAGTCCTGATAGTTTTCACAATATGACCATTTGTTTGCAACCAACGCCGTCCATTGACATTCATTGAAACTTCACTCTGCAAAGCTCAAATTTGAAGTGAAATTTCTAAACTGCGGCTGTGCCTTCATTTTTAATACTTCAGAGACATACTATGCATCAAAATGTAGGTCTGGGTCTTGTGATTCTCACAATATAAAGCTCTTCGCTGTAGGATTGATAGTTTTTAAAATACGACCGTTTGAATATGGCAACCGCCAAAATACTCTGACCTGTGTCAAGCTGCAGCAGCAAGTGATGTCATAGACAGGGCCTTTTGAACACCTGCTAATGTTTTTATAAATGTATGGTTTAATGTAACTGTGCAACAACGTTGCAATTAAATGTGCTATGTAAATGATAACAGTTACTCCGCCCACTCCAGTTGTAGACTACAGGTGGAGGCAAGAACACTTCACACAATTTCCCCAGAAATTGTAACTTTTCTAGTTATTATTATTATTATAGCAAAATTTGCCACCCTAACTCCTCCCACAGTTTTTACACTACATAGACAAAAATTTACCAAAACGTGCAGATTGTTCCCGATCGGATTGCTATTACTTTGTGGAACGTTTCGCCGAATGGTTCACGGAATATCGTCGTTTTTGTGGCGCAATTTGTCCCATAGGAATGAATGGCAAAGCTAGAGTGGGAGCTGCCAAAAGCTGAAAAATCAGGACATGATTTCTAAACTGCCACCACTCCCTCATTTTCAAGCCCACCTACACAAATCTTATATCAAAACGTTCAGCTATCCCTGGTGCCACTAAACATGTAAACGGCTAAGCCGTAGTCCTGATAGTTTTCACAATATGACCATTTGTTTGCAACCAACGCCGTCCATTGACATTCATTGAAACTTCACTCTGCAAAGCTCAAATTTGAAGTGAAATTTCTAAACTGCGGCTGTGCCTTCATTTTTAATACTTCAGAGACATACTATGCATCAAAATGTAGGTCTGGGTCTTGTGATTCTCACAATATAAAGCTCTTCGCTGTAGGATTGATAGTTTTTAAAATACGACCGTTTGAATATGGCAACCGCCAAAATACTCTGACCTGTGTCAAGCTGCAGCAGCAAGTGATGTCATAGACAGGGCCTTTTGAACACCTGCTAATGTTTTTATAAATGTATGGTTTAATGTAACTGTGCAACAACGTTGCAATTAAATGTGCTATGTAAATGATAACAGTTACTCCGCCCACTCCAGTTGTAGACTACAGGTGGAGGCAAGAACACTTCACACAATTTCCCCAGAAATTGTAACTTTTCTAGTATTCATACTGTTCTCCCCTTTTATTCTTAGAAATTGACATTGTCTGTTTTTAAGGATAACCATCAGGAGTTGCCTGGTCAACATAATCATTGTATCCAAGATGATAAGGCACACTTCCTCGATTTCACACATTGGTTGGTCATCCAGCTTAGTTGCACTGTAAGCTTCCATAATGGGGAATATCTGAGCAGTGTCTTCCAGTCTTCTCGTAGGGGCATGATGTCAGTGGTCAGGATGCACTTGAGGATGAGACCCTTGAAACAAACAACATAAACAATTAGCAACACTGATCTCACACATGCTAAACCACTTACAAGTTTCGCTCCAAGTGATCCTAGCCAATTTCCCAGTCCCAGGGGATCTCACGGATTACTTGTGGACACTTTTTAACCTATTCCTTAAATCCATAATCCTTCTTGATTAGTCTCTCTTACAAAAACAAACTAACCTATTTAAAATATCAGATACATTTCCTGAGATTTTATATACTGTCTACATAAAATTCCACAAATCAACATATTATCAAAATACAGTTTCTTATGGGTCGACTCATTGTGTTTGGTAGAGTCAGTCTGCAAAAATTCACTCTACTCTAAACATACCTGTAATATCACAATTAAACAAATCTCTACTACAAAAATTACAAGCCTTCAATAACAATTGTATACATTTGTACATATGAAAATATACTTCCCAACAATGATGATCTTTTGTATACTGTTGTATCTGTTGCAGACTCCTGGGTGTATTCTTTGCGAGTTATCCTAGGTTGACGACTCAGCTTATGTTGGCTAGTGGTCAGGGATTATTATGCCCATCAAAACATTAAATTGCTGCTCCTTTGTTGGCCTGTTTGTCAGTACAGGAATGTGCACTACGTAAATAACGTGGATCCAGGAGTTAATTTGAACAATTTTCACAACACTATTCCAGTAGACTTTGTTAGGATCCTTTCTTTACTTGTATTGTAAGTATTTCTTCTTTTAAAATAAACTTTTTCTTTCTTTAGAAATAATCTTTTATCAGCAATAGATTTGTTGGTGCACTGTGAACTTGTCTTTTGTTGGCTGTACAGCTTTAATCTATATGGAAATAAAACTCAAAATATTCCAATTAGTAACATGCAATATTTCATTAAACATTTTGGCTTATTTGCTTTACATTAAAATATCATTAAAAATATTATAACTCTTAACTCATGTTTCAAAATAACTAGACCACTCTTTTGTTCTTAAAAATATTATTATTCTTTTTATGAATCTCCTGACTGAGCATGATGAGTGTAATATACAACTGATAATAATAATCACTGTTAATAATCACAAGGTCTTCATTAGTGATTAAGACCTCTTACTGGAACTGCATCAGTAATAATCTAGATTTGCTGGTCCTTATCAGTAAACTCTGAAACAACATCTACATAGACTGGAGCTACTTCAATAAAACTAACAGGCGTGGCCTGTCAAAAAAAAATATTTTATAAAAATTCACAATTGCTACATATACTTCATCAAAATTATTGACAACAAAATATATCTCTTGACCATTATCAATATACTATCAACATGACCACAGCACAGAACACAACTTTGGCCCATTCCCCCTCCCTTCACACACACACAAAAAAAAAAAAAAAAAATTACTTTTGCAGCCACTGCTACAACTCTCTTATCTGCAATTAGACAAACAGATAGAAGGGGAAATGAAGGGGGGGTTTCTGGGGGGACTTTTTCTCTCTTTCATATACAACAAAAACTATCTGAATTTATATAATTAACTCTTTCACCTCCAACACCACAGCATGTTTAAGAACATGACACTTGCTAATTCTTTCCACTAATCACTGACAGATGTACATTCTCATAAATTAAAATTTAACTTGTATCTAAAATTTGAAACAACAGCTTAATAATCTCTCCCACTGTATCACATGGGGTACTTTGCCTTAATTATAACAAACACTAACATTCAACAAATGAATATTTTTAACATTACGGATGTGTGTGTGTGTGTGTGTTTATATATTTACTGTATATAATGCTAGCTCTCTATTTATTTAAATATGTATTGCTCTCCAGCTGGTAATCTGACGTTCCCTATAATTTGAAAATTATATTCATATATCACCAACAATGTAAGTAGCGCTGTAACACTGTAAAAATAATTCTGGTCACACCACAAAAATAAAACAATTACGGTAAATGCAAATTACAAAAATTATATTGGATGGGCAGGGAGTTTATTTAAAAACACTGATCAATACTTTTCAGTATAAACCAAAAGTTCTACCTCTTATTGGTATATACCATACACATTATTACTTATGTCTTTCCTTTTAAATTAATATTCACTTTTAAATCCTAACTGTTATATTCTTAGTCCATAACATCTTCTCTTTGTACATATTTGCAACATGACCTCTCACCTTCTACAACATACAAAAACCTTTTTTTATCTTTATCAATTGCTATTTCCATGGCCCACAAAGCCTTCAACAGCTTAACACAAAAATCCCCCACTTCTCAACATTTTACGAATAAACGTTACTCAAGTCTTTTTCTAGTATCAACTCTGAAATCCTACTTAAATCTAAAATATATCAGTACCTACAAATGCCTTAAAAATAATCAATACATCTTTCCTTATCTATTTTATCTAAAGTGTTGGAAAATGTGATATCTTATATTGGAAAAAAAACAAAATCCATCTTCAACATACACTAAAAATTCAAATACAAAAATCCTTCCAACCTACATAAAAATATATACTGGTCAAGATACCCAAATACAAAAAGGAAAAAATATACCCTAAACAAATAAACATTTCTAATAGGTAACATGTAAAACCTGTTAAATGTTTAGAGTTTTTAAACAAATATTAGATTTCTTTTTACCCTCATAATTTTACATGATGCCACTGAATATATAGATTGAATCAAAATAAACCTTAATAAAAATCAAATAATGGCATTTATGACATTTTACAGCTGTTATACTATCCACTGGATTGATCACGTATATATAACATGATGTCCAAGAGAGACCTTGAGTAATATATGACTCTTACTGTTTTACACACAAGCGCAGTAGCAAATTAATGACAGTAATAAAATTACCGACTATGCCAAAATAAAACAACTCTGCTTACCCAAAATAACACAACTACAGTGACTATTGTTAATTTCCTGCTAAAACGAATTTATTATAAAACTTCTTGTCACACTGATCAATATAACCCAGAAGACCTTCACTCATGAATCATTCAAAATTATACTAAAAGGCTGAAAATGCCGTATTTTTTTTTTTGTGAGCGCTCTTTGAGTGATCCATAAGATACGTCTTCTGTACTCCACTAAATATAAAACACTACCTTTTGTTACATCTCCATAAAACACGACTGCTACTTTGGGGCTGTTGACACGAAACTAGGACATGTCTCTACTCTTGTGGTAAAATATTAGAGACTTTTACTGTAACACTAATGCCCATTTGCGCAGACATCACTTATAAAAATACAATTATATCTTAAAAAATATCAGTTACAAAAATTACTTATGCAAACATTTAAATAATAATGCCAATTCTCCTAATGATAACATTAAACATAATATGCCACAGCTTCTATGGTCTTATCAACTTGCACAGCTACCATATTCAAAACACCAAGATACCGTGTACTTGGGAGTTACAGACACGAGACTCTAATCTTCAATATGTTTTACAGAAGGATCTGTATCCTCTGTTACATAACTTCAGTTCAGAACTATTATCTTCTTACTTGTACATGTGTCCCAGCCAAACTAAAAATACTTAACACTTATAATTCTGTTTAACAATGCAATGTTATAATATTCTTATACTTTATACATAAAATTTCTACTATATACATAAAACACTGTGTACTGCAGGGAGACAAATCAAACATACCTTATGGCCACAGACAAAGCAGTTAATTCCTTATCTGACAATGTGCATGTCGCTCTACTGTGTGGGCTCTGATCAAACAGGAAGTGCTGGATACAGCGACTCTGTCTTAGCTTTCTGTGGTACAGGACTCTTAGGGTATTTAGATTTACCCTTGTTAATTTTCTCTTCCTTTGGGTTTAATTATTATGACATTATTATACCTGAACTACATACTGTGGTCACATAAATTTGAGTGTAATAATGGGGATTCCATACAAAGGGACATCATTCCTTTTACCTGATATAAAACTTGTAATTGCTAAATTACTTAACTTTTGTCCCATTATGAACAGATAATTTTATGCAGTTCACACAACTTAATGTACAATTCTTATCTTATACTTTAACATATGTACAAATAACCTTTGACACACCAACGACAGTTTAGAAAGTAACACTTCCTAATTACAAATTGCTTGTATATATTTATCTACATATATACATATATATCTCTTAGTAGGTTTTGTTAAACTGTGCCGCGACCCAGTGTCACGCACTTCAGCGATTTCCCAGTGAAATCTTAATATCTATATCTATTATTTGCACTTCAGCGATTTCCCAGTGAAATCTTAATATTTATATCTATTATTTGTGCTTCAGCGATTTCCCAGTGAAATCTTAATATTTTCTTGTCCCAGTGACAAGTACCATAGATCAATAGATTATTTTAAATTGTGTACCAGAAACACAATATTATCTCGTCCCAGTGACAAGTGTTTAACAACAACCCACGGCTTTACTTAAGCCACTAAATTTTTAGGTACGGGATTCGGAGAGACAAGGGAGCACAGCATAGAAGTATAAAATACAACCATGCACAACTTGTACTCACCCTGTATGTCCGAATCCCACTTCTGACACCAAATTGAAAGGAACGGCCGGTCTCTGTTCCTTGATCAGTTACTTCTAAGGCCGTTGATGTGTGGCAGGTTAGCAGATATCTGGAGAGCTGTGAAGGCGGAAAACAAAATACACAGAGGCACGTGTTTCTTTATTCTCAGCTCTGAATATAGTTTATTAAACATTGGTATTTATACACAAATCTAGGCATTGTCCTGTGCATTGATTGGTTATAGGTTTTGCACAAACATAGCATCAAGTACATGAGAAACGGCATATACATGTCACAAAGGGGGGGTGGACAATGGATACATATATTGTCACTAGGCAGAAAAACTAAAATAAAACTCAATATAGTCAGTCAGCAGACAAGACAGTTGAAACTTGCTACAACATTAGTTCCTCTTTTTGTAGTCTAAGACATTCTTAAATAAACCATTATGTCTCATCTGACTTCCTCAGGGATTGTGACCTTTATCTGAACTTGGTCAAGCAAGGGGGGCTTCTCAACATCAATTTAACCCTTTCAACCATTCATTTGCCAGTATTATTTTACCATTCATTTGTCAGTGTTATTTTGACCATTATTTCCCAGTATTATTTTGCCCATAATTTGCCAGTATTATTTTGCCCATCATTTGTTTGTCATATTTTGCCCATCATTTGCCAGCTATTTTGCCCATCATTTGCCAGTAATATTTTGCCCATCATTTGTCAGTGTCATTTTTCCCATTTGTCAGTTATTTTACCCATCATTTGCCAGTTATTTTGCCCATTTGCCAGTATTATTTTGCCCATTTGCTATTCATTGCCAATATTCGTACATTCATATTTTACTCATCTGCCAGTATTATTTTGCCCATCATTTGCCAGTTATTTTGCCGATCATTTGCCAGTGTTATTTTGCCCATCATTTGTCAGTTATTTTGCCCATTTGCCAGTATTATTTTGCACATTTGCCAGCATTATGTTGCCCATTTGCTAGTCAAATTTTGCTCATTTGCCAGTTTTATTTTGCCCATCATTTGCCAGTGTTATTTTGCCCATTTGCTAGTCATATTTTGCCCATTTGCCAGTGTTATTTTGCCCATTTGCCAGTGTTATTTTGCCCAATTGCCAGTGTTGTTTTGCCCATTTGCTAGTCATATTTTGCCCATTTTTCATTGTTATTTTGCCCATTTGCTAGTCATATTTTGCCCATTTTCCAGTGTTATTTTACCCATTTGCTAATAATATTTTGCCCCATTTGCCAGTCATCTGCACCCCCCCTTCCCCAATACTTACCTGTATGCTGCCAGTTGGCCGTCTCCTCCGATATGTTTCCTGCATGCACGCTGCATGCAGAAAAATACAGCCACTGGATGTGACATAGTCACTTAAAGTGGCTGTGAAGAAAAGCCGGGTCCGCATCCGATGAATGTGGACTCACAGCTGCTGCCCGATAGTGATTGTCTCCATGTGAGACAGTCACACGGGCAGTGGAGGCCCATGGGGCAGCTGCTTTGCGACCCAAGAATGAAAGGGCCCTGGGCAGCTGGCCCATTTGCCCGCACTTTTTTTTTGCAGAGGTCGACAAGGAAGTTGCGCCCCCTGGAGTGATGTCCCAGTCGCAGCTGCGACCCCTGCACCAGAGGTAGGTATGCCACTGTCCTGTTCATTGAACCAATGGTAATGTAAAGTAAATGTTACAAATGTTGCACAATGTTACCAATGCTAAGGCAAATAATTACATACTTTATTAATAGCTCTGTCAGTAAAAACAATATATTGAAAAGAATATTACATCTTGTTTGACACCTCTTAAAAATGTTTCTATCATCCTCCTGAAAAGCTCCCCTGTTGTTGATGGGGTTCCAGTGCTGGGTTCCAACCCAACCCATGACAGTTACACACATGACAATCTCAATGTAAAAAACCTGACAAATTTTTATAGTGATGAAGCTTGCATTTTTTTAAAAGTAAATAGCCAGATCCTTCCTGTGGAGTTTTATAACAAAAATAGGAGTTCTCCTAGCAGTGATGTTAGAGGTTGAGGAGGACTTGGGTTACTGGCATGACTTGGTTGCTAAGAAACCTCAGGAACGTTCTATATATTTTATTAATGTTTTATATTACAGAGAGTATTACGAAACAAAATAAAATTCTAGATCTGTTTCTTTAGCTTCCCTTTACATGATGCGGCACTTATTTGGTGTTATGCTACTGAGATCAGCATTTTTAATGTTTAATGTATTCATAGTTCAAGATAGTAATGCCACCTGCTACATATCAAGGCAAAGCAGCTAATATGGAAAGATAGGCAATGTTGCAGAATATTTTCAAATTAGTTATTTTGTCCTGATTTCATTGTTTCTGATGTTATTTCATTAAAGATCACTATTTAGCCCAAATATGTTATTTTATTTCTTTGCCCTTTGGCATTGATACAATTATAACATTTTATGAAAAACTCATAACTCATAACCCAGCAATGCACTCCAAAATTGTGCTTTACAATTGTTTGTGTGCCACATTTGTAAATGTAACCATTCAGTCAACTAAATGCATTGTGTCAAATTCTATTTAGGTTAAGTCACAATTTTTGTGTAGTTATAATAGTTATAATTGCAAATACAGACATCAATTATTTTTTTCTGTAATAATTAAAATGTCTTTGAAGAAACATTGTTTAAATCGCATTATTTGTATATTTGACAAATATATATTTTCATAATGTACAGATGTGATCATCTGGCATTAGACAGTTAACTACTATTTTAATACATTTAATAATATATATTTCCTGGATAGATCACAATTTTTCTAAGATTGTAGGTTATATTCATGAAAGAGGGAATTGCATGTAACTGAGAAAGAAATTTCAAAGCTAAACCCAAAATAAAATAATCTAGGCAAATTTAAATGTAGTACAACAGATTCTGGTGAAAATTGTAGATCTTTTTCTATGAGTTGTTTAATCTTTTTAAATACTTCAACCCATAACCTTGATATGTAAATTGTCTCCTGTACCTGCTTTACATCTCCAAATAAATTACCGTATTTTCTCGAATATAAGACAACCATAATTATAAGATGACCCCCCAATCTTTTCTTTTAGGAATTTAAGACTACCCTATATGAATTTTTTTTTACTTGGCAATATTCACATGTCAACAGTTTTTATTTTATTAGTTTTTATTTAAAAAAGATTGTGATAGAAAATAAAATGCATTTCTGGTTTTCATTTGCCAATCTCACTCCTAAGACTTAGCCAATGGATCCCCCCCGCACAGCCATGTGCCCCCAGACTTAGCCTATACAGCCCCCAGACTTATCCAAAACAGTCCCCAGACTTAGCCAGTGTTGCCCTCAGACTTAGCCAATGCTGCCCTCAGACTTACCAAAAGCTCCTCCCCGACGTAATCCTGGTCTTGCTCCGAATATCCCTGGTGGCTAGCAGGGGCAGCCGGTGAATGTCTGCGAGATTTGTGCAGACATCCTCCGATGCTGTCCAACAGTTCCGTCTTCAATGATGGACCACTGGAAGCTCACGACCTCCTTGCTTCCGTCATAGCGGAGGATGTCAGCGCACATCTGGCAGACATCCACCGCTTGCTTGCGAGGGGGATCCAAGTGCCCTGCAGCTCTGCAGCTCTCAATTTGAAGTCTGATTATAAGATGTACTTTTAATGTAAGAGGGGTATGTTTCAGAGTATTTGCTCTGAAAAAAAACCTTGTCTTATATGATATTTACCGCAGGGCCCCAGATTTACATCTGGGGCCTGTCCATTACCAGTTCCAATGTGTGATGCCTTTGAGTCCTCATCATTGGGCCAGGGAAAGGGGCCACCCAAAAAATAGAAATTAATCCACCAAGCTCTAAAATGTGAAGACTAAAACCCCTGCTCCGGGAGTCTGACCCTATCAAAGTCTTTGTAGGACTCCAGTAATATGGTCAGTAAGAGGGATAGCGTTGAGATCGATGACGTACCATGCACGCTGCACACTAAGGGAGTGTAGTGGTTGCACAAAGGAAGCTGCCTGAGGTGCTGAAAAATACCTTTCATAATTACAGGAGAACTTCAGAGGGAGAGGTTTGGTCACCCTTGGCTGGAAAAATCTAAAAGTATGCAAGATAAATTTAGGAGAAAGACGGCATGGTTCAGAACTTCATGAATTTTAAACATATTGATCATTGCACAATAAAAGGGTTTTACATTAACTCCTTTTATTTCCATGATGGCCAGATAGTCAAAATGTGTCCATTATGCAGGAAATGGTAGGCTGCAGCAACTAAATTTACTTATGGGAGCTATACTGTACCACTGTCTCTCTGACTAACTATTTACTTATAGGAACTATGCTGTACCTTATATCTATGTCTGGCTATCCTATACCACAATCTGCATCACAATATATGCTGCTGAAAGCAATAATGTATAACACCTGTGTTTGATTAACTATGTAGGGCTACACCACTAACTCACAAACAGGCCCACTTTCTGTCACCAGCACACAGTAAACACACAGTCATATATTCAATATATTGTTCCAGTGACTAGCTCACAAAAAGATATGTAAGTGTTGTAAAAATAAAGAACAAAAATGACTAGTGTGTATGAATCTAACCAACTTTTAGTATATACAGTGCAGACAGATGAGGCTGAGTCAAGTGAGATTGGAAGGGGGATTCATTTTGGCAACCTTTGGCCTCTGGTCACTTTAGTAGTAGATTTTGGAATTAATCCACCATTTTCTGCAATCTTCTTCACTCCAGTATACATTTTAATTACACATTGGTGCATATTATATAAATAAATGATCATAACAAGAATAAATGTATATTAGCATGCCTTCAAGGCTTTTCCCGGAATGAAACAGGCTAACTGTTATAATCCTCCAAGCATGACTTTACTTGCATGGCTGTTATTTGTTCTGCTTTGGTACCTTCAAAGAATGTGCTTGAAATTATTGCTTGAATAAAATAATTTTCTACTAACACTACAGAATATTTTTTTACTGTTTATGTTAAAGGCTATACAAATTTATATGTGGTTCACAAGTGTTGAAACCAAGTATAATTATAAATAATTCAGACCTATAGCTGTTTTATCCAATTATTCCACTTATTGAATGCAGAACTCCTTCTAAAGCTCTGACTGTTTTTAAGTGTGATTCTTATTATAGAGTAAAATAAAAGCATTACTAGTATGACAGATAAATAATTATTTACTGCAGTGTGGCATTTACCTGTGATGTAGCTTGTAATTTGACATGGAATGGTGCTCATGAAAAAGTACACTTTGAATTAATCCCATGGAGTGTTATGAAAACACATTACTATAAACTGTCTTTAACAGTACACATTATGAATGCCAATAGTTGGTGTTCTTCTGAAACTAGCTTATGTTTTTGTTTACTAGTTTTTATTGAAGGAAAAAAAGATAAAAGAAAATGAATTGTTTAACTGAATAGTAGAGTTTAACCAGAAGAAACATATTCTAAAATGTTATAAATAATTATGTACGGATCAAATAAACTTACTTGCAATTCAAACATAAAATTCCTCTGTACAATTTTACAAGCTGAGGTTTGTGTGTTGCTATTCTGCTTGTGTTTCCTTTGTTTTGTGTTTGTTGATAAATGGGAAAGTCATCCAACTGTAGAGAGAAAGGTCCATATATGGTCAGTGCTCAAGAAATTGCAAGGGGTTATTTGTGATTTGTTTTTGTTTATTTTTTTTCACCTGCTAACACTGTGGACAAATAGTCATAGATTTGGGCTGGTGAACTGCTTGTTGTCCCATAGATTACATAAAATTAGCCGTTGGGGCCAGGAACTGTTAATGTGACCCTAGCCTCAATACACTAAATACACACAACCCAGGGGCCACAGTCTGGCCAAGTTTTGGGGACACTGATTGCTTACACCCAAATTTATTACAAGAATTTAGTGGTGGACTAGCAACACTGTTAACTGATTTATTTAACCAATCATTGTTGATGGGAATAGACAAAAAGACTGAAAATTAATGAATGTTGTGCCCATTCACAAGAAAGGTAGTGGGGGAAAGTCAGGCAACTATAGGACAGTAAGTCTTACATCAGTAAATGGGAAATTAATGGAAACTTTGTTAAAGGATTAGACTCTTGAGCATCTAAGTCAGATGGATTTCAAGATTAGACACAACATGGGTTTACTTCAGGGAGATCTTGCCAAACTATTATTATTATTTTTTTGATTGGGTAACTAAAATAATAGATCAAAATGGTGTAGTAGACATTGCTTACCTAGATTTCAGAAAGACATTTGACATGAATCAGTAAGCTGCAATCTTTGTGTTTGGACTGGATTACAATATTGTTGAATGGATTAGGCAGCCGTTGAGTGACAACAGAGGGGTTTAGCCTATGAAGTATTTGCGTTTCTTTTTATTAGTGGGGTACCTCAAGGATCTGTAAGTGGATACTTTAGGATTTTTATTTGTGAGGAAAGGTACTTAGGGGTATTTATTTTCCAGGACTTAAAGGCAGACACACAATGTAATAGACAAGCAGGAAATGTTAGCAGAATGCTTGGTTAGCAGTTGAAAAAGGGAAGTGCTCTTGCCATTGTATAGAGAACTAGTGAAAGTTCACTTGGAGAATTGTATGCAGTACTGGAGATCCTATCTCCAGAAGGATACAGATATTTTGAATAGAGTTTAGAGAAGGGCTACTAAACTGGTTCATGGATTGCAGATTAAAACTTAAATGTTAAAAAAAAACGGAAAGGTTAAAAGTTCTTAACATGAATAGCTTGGAAGAAGGAGAGAGGGAATATGACAGAAATATTTCAATGCATAAAGGGAATCAACACAGTAAAGGAGAAGAGTATATTTTAAATATGAAATGCGAGAGGATATTGGCCTGGATTTTATGCTGGTCATTAAGGCCACCAAAAGTGTCCTGAAGGAATATCAAGTCAAGTAACAAGTCAAGTAACAGTTATCATTGATGCCCTCGATTCTCATCTTCTGGCCCAGTGAAAGGGGCTACCCAAAAACAAAAACGTAAAAAATAAATCCTCCTAGTGCTAAAAAAAGGCAACCCCCCAAAAACAAACAAACAGTACCCTATGTTTCAAACTCCAGGAGAGCCAGACTCAGCCAGACTCAGATTGAAATATCATCTAGGAGGCTTCTGATTGGCTGACTATGTAGGCTGCCAACCAATAGTAGGCTGGGATTGGGAGGCTTCTGATCCTGGCATAGTTAATGCAGAAGTGACAGTATATCGAAGATTTTAGAAGATAAGAAAAGACCCACAAAAGGGGTACCTACATGGAAACATTATTATTTCAACATATGTATACAAATCATCATACAATATACAGCCTGATGCCTCCTTAGTATTCTTCAATACTGTATTTTGCCACATTCCCCCTAAAGACTCATAATAAACAAGGGGGAAAAAACACAAACAAACAACACACAAGGGGTACATAGATGGAAAAACTGTTGTTTTGACATATATAAATATACACATTGCTACAAAATATACAACATGATGCCTCCTTAATACTTTGAATCAAAACTCTAAGTTCCCCTATTATTGATGTTACTCAAGAACATAGTGTATTAAGAGTGAGCAAAATAGAAGCTCTGGTGGGGTTAATCAAGTTAATTCAAACTTTTTTGAGTCTAGTCTTATAACCACATATTCAGATAAGACACCAGGGAAAACAGACATGGGTAAGTTCGAGGCACTGGGGCAAGTCTTCTAGGTGCTGGGGCAAGTCTTGTGTTTGCAATCTGCGTGCTGGAGCAAGTCCTGTGTTTACCAGGTACGTCCTATGTCAGCAACAAAGTTGCTGCTGGGTCATGCCTTAAACATCCAGTGTCACAAAGGAGTTTATCAAAGATGCTGCTGTTATATTCTGAGATAAAAGAAAAGCTAAAATCTTTATGAAACCCTTTTCCCATTTCAATCTGGGGAGTCTTTAAGGAACACCAACATCTCCCTGTAAAAATACTTCAGATGAGTTTTTTTCAAGGAATTGGAGGGCATCTTAATATCAATGTAAAGAAGTCTAGGGTTATGATTTTTGGTTAGCATGCGAGAGGACCATCTGTAAGGATGGGTTCTCCTACCGTGGGTGCTGGAGTCCAGATGCAGGAGGTATAGCCGCACACACGTGCAAACAGAGACACTGCCCCAAAGCAGTTGGAGATGGTAACAACTGCAGAGACAGTGAATGGGTGCACGAGGGCAAACAAAGTCCGAAGGCAAGGTACACAAGGGTGAGGCAAAATCGTAGTCAAATCCAGAAGCAGAGGTCAGGGCTAGCAGCAAAGGTTCAGAAACGAGGAATCAGGCTAAAGGTCAAAACACAGGTTAAGGTATAAACAGGAAGCTCAGGAGCACTGTTCACAATGAGGAAGCTTAATAACCAAGCAAGGAGTGAGAGGAGGAGTGGTCATTTATAGTGCAGCACAGTAATGCATCTCACCTGGAGAGGATCATGCTGGTGGCTGGTGTTGTTGTGTTGCTATGGAGACACCATGGTAACACTATGCAGCTCTGTTTAAAGGAGAGGACAGGACCACACCCTCCCTGTAGCTGAAAGGAAAGCTACCTAGGAGTGGGGATGTGACACCATCGTTTTTATACTGCATGAGCTCCAATTGCCTGTGATTCTTCGCCACACCTGTCACTGTAAATCCATTTCAAACATGTTCTTTCTTTCTCCAATGAATTGGCAGACACCTTATTCTTAGTCTCATAAAAACATGGCAGTAGGTGTAGGGTGCATTTGGGTGTGTGAGGTGTGTTTTGGAATGCATTTTCTCTTTATACATTGGCTTACAATTTTAATAACACAATGTATAGAAGATTTTTACCTGTTGTTGTCACCTGCTGCCTGGAGTGATGAGAGGTCACGCGCCATGAAGTTGCTTAAGACCCAAAGCGTTGACTTCCAGTAAGGCAGTACAAGGTATCCTGAGAGGATGTCTGTGCACCTAGGCATTAGGGAAATCTAAGTCCCTGCAATGGGGGGAAATACAATCTCTCAATCATAATCAGACCTCTTATATGAGGTCTAATTACAAGGCAAACCTTGAACTTAAAAGCGAGGTCGGTTTTTTTAGAGCATTTACTCTGAAAAATATTTCACCTTATATTGAAGCAAATACGGTACGTTTACACAAACATGACTAGTGTTGAATCACAGTGAAATAATTCACCCTGAATCACTATGAAAAGAAAGTTATAGGAAAAAATGTGCAGCTTTTACTCTGATCTTATTCTGAAGAACAAGGTTCTACCAAAATAATAAATACATTTCGAATGGGAAAGGGCTTCTATGAAAATACGTAAATTCAAAATTGAATTGTAAAGTTAGATTAAAGGAACTGAATGTAAAAGGGATTTCAACCACATAATTATTCAAGGAGCAACCACATGACGAAAAGACAGATGGGATGCAATATGCATGTGCAAAAATTGCCATCATCCCACTTTAATTAGTGCTATAAGATGGCTCTCTCTTCAATAATAAGTAGATATGACAAAGATGTGTTTCACATATTCAAGAGGGTAATTAAACTGCCACATGCTCATACCAATACACACAAAGAACTAATTAAAAATTGGAATCTGCTGGAACAATGATTGATGAACTTTTAATGCGCATGAGCATTAAACTGTAAAGAGGGGCTAGATGAAAAAAAAGACTTGCAGCACTATGCATGTCAGAACAAAACAGGAGAATATTATACAGAGGATATGGCATAATTCAACATGTCATTTTTTTTTTTTTTACCAAAATGACATCAAGAGTTGTGAACAAGAAAACAAGACAAGAGATTTGAATAATCATTTATTAATATAATGGTTTGTCCTGTTCCTCTGTTTTATACATTTTTAGTCCAGTTGTAGCGTTTCTGGCATTGTAACGAATAAAGTGAATTGTGAGCATGGCACTCAAAGGGCATATATTGTAGTGCAGCAACCACTCTAGCGATGTACCCCCTCAAATACAACACCACAGAAGTTTAGGAATTTAAAGTGATAGTGAGAGTGCGCAAAATTAAAAACAAACTTATCTTTTCAACTAGTGGTTGTTCTTGCTTGGTCAAGATATTCATATTAAAAAGAAGAAAACAGCACAAACAGACTGTTTTCTAGAACCTCTGTTGGTGGCTAGGTCACTCCACTCACTTGTGAAAGAGTAAAATGGAGGAGAAGCAAATAATATTGTGAGAATGCAAGTGGTTTATTTAAAAATAAGAAAGCATTTGCTTACAAATAAAAATCTTGAAGTCAGCATGCTGAAACACTAGATGAGACTCCGTAGAAGCTTAATCAGAGCGCTCTGTCTTCTCACTTCCGAGTCTCGTGGAGTAACTCCTCCTCCTGTCTAAGCATTTCCCAAGATTCTGCTTCTTCATGGAAGTTTGTTTTTAATTTTGCGCACTCTCACTATCACTTAAAATTTCTTGCATTGTAAGCACATTTTTTAATAAAAATTATGATAGCACTCTAAATTTTCCACAGTACAAGTTATTTCACTGATTTTTAAAGGAGGATTCATTGGACTACTTCAGCGGTGGCAAACCCATGGCACACGTGCCCCAACTGGCATGCCAAGCCCTCAGCTGTGGCATGTGGTTAGGTTCATCTCCCACCACTTGTATGCTCCATGGTAGAGGAGCAGTAATAAGTGGGTAAAAGACGGGCGCTGCCAGTCATCTGTTCCTTCTCCCAATAATCGGTAATCTGTAGAAGTGTTCAAGTTGGAAATAAATTAACTGTTTGATTTCTGACTTAAACACTTCTCCACATAGTGCACTAGATTATCGGGAGAAGGAGCAGATGACCGGTGGCCTTCTTTTACCCACTGATGACGGCTCCTCTCCAGAAGCACGATGGAGCAGTCAAACTGTGAGGGGTGAACCTGGCTGTATGTGTGTATGAGTGTGTGTATGAGTATGAGTGTAAGTGTGTGTGAGTGTAAGTTTGTGAATATAAGTATGTGTATGAGTATCAGTGTATTAATGTGTGTGAGTATGTGTGTGTATCAGTACAAGTGTGTGTGTATGAGTTTAAGTGAGTGTGTGTGAGTATAAGTGTGTGTGAGTGGGTATAAGTGTGTGTGAGTATAAGTAAGTGTGTGTGTATGAGTATAAATGTGTGTGAGAGTATAAGTGTGTGTATGCATAATAGTGTGTGTGTGTGTGTGTGTGTGTGTGTGTGTGTGTGAGTATATGCGTGTGTATGCAGTGTTGGCAATTTTGAGGTCTGCAAATTGGATAAAAATTAGGCACTCTGGACCAAAAACATTTGACATCACTGGACTACTTCCATGTTATCATGTTAAAGGTCTATCATATCCATGTCTGTATGAACAGACATACTCACAAGACTTCTAAAATGATTTGTGTTTATCAATAGTAGAAATAAATTAGTGTCTACATTTTCCACAATCACAATCAAGTATGTGGACTTAAATGTATAATTCTTAAAGTAAGTAATATAAAAAATTCTAAATTCTCCATAGGATTTATTTACAACAGCAACCATGGACTTGATTATATTATACACACCTATTAAATATCTGTGGTATCTGGATTATATTTTTGCTGAGAATTTAAAGGGTCTAAAGTAGGGTCACCAAATGTTCCTGATTGCCTGAGACAGTGCTGGGCCCTAGGCAGCCTCAATCCGAGACAATGCATTATCTTTGAATGAGAGATGTAAGTGAAGGAAGTATCAGCCAATCTGGAGAAACTTCTCAACTCTCTTGATGGGCTGAAAGTTTTGAAGCCACTCCTTGGTTCAATGTAAGCATGCAGCAGCAGCCTTCCTGCAGTTGGCACCAAGTATAAAACCCACTGTGTATCTGTATGTGACTGTGTGCGTATAATGCACAGGGTCTGGGATGGTATAGGACCCTGAGCGCCTGAGAGGAGAGGCTATGTTGGAGGAGTGGAGAAAATGCCTTTTGCTCAGTAACTGCACTTATACACTACACTGGTATCTTTGGGCTCAAGGTTATGTGCAGCCACATTCCGAGGCCTGTTGAGGCAGCTGCTGTATAGCTCCTCATGTCAGATATAGTGTTGAGCGAACCCGAACCGCACAGTTCGGGTTCGTACCGAACTTTATGGTTTTTGGACCCAGGACCCGAACACGGACATTTCACTGTATGTTCGTGTTGGAGTTCGGGGTTCGGCGATTTAATGGTGCATTTTGAAAGGCTGCAGGGCAGCCAATCAACAAGCGTTTGACTTGTTCGCCCTTAGAAGCCATAACAGCCATGCCTACTAATGGTAAATAGTACATTTGCGTCTTGCGGTGCACTTCATATCTGAGAGTCAAATAGAACCGTCAAATACTGTGCTTACAGCGCACTCTGAAAAATTCTAATAGTTTTGTGTGGTAAATAGTACTTTTGTGTCTTGCGGTTCACTTCATATCTGAGAGTCAAATAGAACAGTCCAATACTGAGCTTACAGCGCACTTTGAAAAATTCTAATTGTTTTGGATGCTAAATAGTACATTTGCGTCTTGCGGTGCACTTCATATCTGAGAGTCAAATAGAACAGTGAAATACTGTGCTTACAGTGCACTTTGAAAAATTCTAATTGTTATGGGTGGTAAATAGTACATTTGCGTCTTGCGGTGCACTTCATATCTGAGAGTCAAATAGAACCGTCAAATACTGTGCTTACAGCGCACTCTGAAAAATTCTAATAGTTTTGGGTCTTAAATAGTACATTTGCGTCTTGCGGTGCACTTCATATCTGAGAATCAAATAGAACAGTCCAATAGTGTGCTTACAGCGCACTTTGAAAAATTCTAATTGTTTTGGGTGCTAAATAGTACATTTGCGTCTTGCGGTGCACTTCATATCTGAGAGTCAAATAGAACAGTGAAATGCTGTGCTTACAGTGCACTTTGAAAAATTCTAATTGTTTTGGGTGGTAAATAGTACATTTGCGTCTTGCGGTGCACTTCATATCTGAAAGTCAAATAGAACAGTCCAATACTGTGCTTACAGCGCACTTTGAAAAATTCTAATTGTTTTGGGTGCTAAATAGTACATTTGCGTCTTGCGGTTCACTTCATATCTGAGAGTCAAATAGAACAGTCCAATACTGTGCTTACAGCTCACTTTGAAAAATTCTAATTGTTTTGGGTGCTAAATAGTACATTTACGTCTTGCAGTGCATTTCTTGCAGTCCAATAAACAAAAAAACAAAAAAAATACAAATAAAAATGGTTGACTAATGGCGGTTATGTCGCCTGACATAAACCATCTGTTACTTTGGTGGGTGAACGCAAAGAATGAGGAGAGCATCAAATAAGGGATGTGGTTGTGGTGCTGTTGGTGTTGGTGGAGCTCCTGTTGCAAGTAGGGGATGTGGTCGATCTGTGCCAGCTACACGCACAAGTGAAACACCTTCCTCAGGTGCTAGTACGCGACAGAACCTTCAGCGTTATTTGGTAGGCCCGAATGCAGCTCTTAGAATGGTGAGGCCAGAACAAGTACAGGCGATAGTAGATTGGGTGGCTGACAGTGCCTCCAGTTCCTTCACATTGTCTCCCACCTGGTCCCCTGCTGAAAACTCAGAGTTGACACCTGCAGCCCATGGCCATCTGTCTTTCACCTCACCCCCTTGCAAATCAGCCAAGCAGTCTGAGCCACAAGTCATGCAGCAGTCTCTTTTGCTTTTTTTTGACTCTGCTGGTGGGGTCATCAAACCTAGCCTTGCCCCAGAAGTGAAAGAGATTGAGTGCACTGATGCACAACCACTTATGTGTCAGGATGTGGACATGCGAGGACCACCGCAGCACATCTCTGATGATGACGAAACACAGGTGCCAACTGCTGTGGCTTTCGGCAGTGTGCAGACTGGCAAGGAGGGCAGGGTTGAGGAGTGGGTGGAAGATGATGTGGAGGATGAAGGTCATCAAGGTCATGTGAGTGACATGTCCAGTTTGGAGGAAGAGGCGGTGGTCGCAAAGAGGTACCAGCGCAGCATAAGAAGGAGCAGAGTGCAAAACCGTAGCGGCTGTCCCCTAGACAGTACGCCTGCTACTGCCCACCGCACCCAGGGTCCGAGCACACCAACGCCAGCTCCAAGGAGTTCCCTGGCATGGCAGTTCTTTAGACAATGTGCTGACGACAAGACACGAGTGGTTTGCAAGCTGTGCAATCAGAACCTGAAGCGAGGCTTAAACCTGCTAAACCTAAGCACAACCTGCATGACCAGGCATCTACATGCAAAGCACGAGCTGCAGTGGAGTAAGCATCTCAAGAAAGGTCTCAGGCTCCTCCTGCTTCCTCTTCTGCTGCTGTCTTGGCCTCTTCCTCCAGCTCTGGAGTCACAGTGGCACCTGCCACCGAGCAAATAGAGGAAGTGGCAGCAACTCCACAACGTCCGCCACCGTCCCCAAGCATCTCCACACTGTCCCATGGAAGCGTTCAGCTGTCCATCTCCCAAACACTGGAGAGAAATAGGAAGTATGGCCCTACCCACCCACGAACACTGGGCCTAAATGCCGGCATTTCCAAATTCCTGGCCTTTGAAATGCTGTCATTCCGTCTGTTGGAGACAGACAGTTTTAAAAACCTGATGGAGGTGGCTGTCCCAGAGTACGTGGTTCCCAGCCGCCACTACTTTTCCCGGCGAGCCATCCCCTGCCTGCACAAGCAATTGGCGGACAAAATCAGGTGTGCACTGCGCAACGCCATCTGTGGCAAGGTCCACATAACCACAGATACGTGGACCAGTAAGCACGGGCAGGGACGCTATATCTCCCTAACTGCACACTGGGCAAATGTAGTGTCGGCTAGGCCTGAGGCAGATAGCAGTTTGGCACATGTCCTTCCGCCACTGAGGATTGCAGGGCATTTCTCTTTGCCTCCTGTTTCCTCCTACTCCTGCTCAGCTTCTTCCTTCTCCTCTACCACCTCCTCTACCACCTCCTCATCCAGTCAGCGTAACACTTTCACCACCAACTTCTGAACAGCCAGGGGGAAACGACAGCAGGCTTTTTTAAAACTCATATGTTTGGGGGGAAAACCCCACAGCGCGCAGGAGCTTTGGACGGGCATGGAACAACAGATCAATGAGTGGTTGTTGCCACTGAGCCTCAAGCCCGGCCTGGTGGTGTGCGATCATGGCCTAGCCGGTTTGATGCACATTCCTTGCCTGGCGCATGTGCTGAATTTGGTGGTGCAGAAATTCCTGAAAAACTACCCAGATATATCAGAGCTGCTGCAGATAGTGCGGGACGTCTGTGCGCACTTTAGGCGTTTTCACCCTGCTGCTGCTCGCCTGTCTGCGCTGCAGCGTAACTTAGGCCTTCCCGCTCACCGCCTCATATACGACGTGCCCACAAGGTGGAACTCCAACTTGCACATGCTGGAGAGATTGTGCGAGCAGCAGCAGGCGATAGTGGAGTATAAGCTGCAGCACGCACGGGTCAGTCGCTCTGCGGAACAGCACCACTTCACCACCAATGAGTGGGCCTCCATGCGAGACCTGTGTGCCATTTTGCACTGTTTCGAGTACTCCACCAACATGGCCAGTGCCAATGACGCCGTTCTCAGCCTTACTATTCCGCTTGTATGTCTCCTTGAAAAAACGCTTAGGGCGATGATGGAAGAGGATGTGGCACAGGAGGAAGAGGAGGAGGAAGAAGAGGGGTCATTTCCACGGTTATCAGGCCAGTCATTCACAAGTGGCTTGGATGGTGGGTTCCTTCACCAGGTACACAACTGTCAAGCCAGGGCACGGTTTTGGAGGATATTGAGGATGATGATGATGATGAGGAGGAGGAACCGTGTTCACAGCAGGGTGGCACCCAACGCAGCTCGTGGGCATCACTGAAGCGTGGCTAGGGGGATACGGAGGACACAGATGATACACCTGCCACAGAGAACAGCTTGTCCTTGCCTCTGGGCAGCTTGGCACACATGATCGACTACACGCTGCAGTGCCTGCGCAACTACTGGCGAGTTGCCCACATTCTAATTTGTGCTGATTACTGGGTGGCCACTCTACTGGATCCCCGTTACAAGGACAACGTGCCGTCCTTAATTCCATCACTGGAGCGTGATCGTAAGATGCGCGACTACAAGCGCACGCTGATAGACGAGCTGCTGATGGCATTCCAAAATGACACCGTGGGCTCAATGGAAGCACATGGCGAAGGCAGAGGAAGAGGTCGCCAACGCAACTGGGGCTCCGCCAGCACCTCAGAAGCCAGGGTTAGCATGGCCGAAATGTGGAAAAGCTTTGTCAGCACGCCACAACAAGCAGCACCACCATCTGATATGCAACGTCTTAGCAGGAGGCAGCATTTCAGCAACATGGTGGAACAGTACGTGTGCACAGGCCTACACATACTGACTGATGGGTCTGCCCCATTCAACTTCTGGGTCTCTAAATTGGGCACATGGCCTGAGCTTGCCCTTTATGCCTTGATGGTGCTGGCCTGCCCTGCAGACAGTGTATTGTCTGAACGTGTGTTTAGCACGGCAGGGGGCATTATCACAGACAAGCACAGCTGCCTGTCCACAGCCAATGTGGACAAGCTCACGTTTATTAAGATGAACCAGGCATGGATCCCACCATACTTCTCTGTAGCTTGTGCAGAATAGACATTTATACCGGCCTCACCCAGTCATTGTTATACTCAAGTGCACTTATTCTTTGTTTTCTGTTGTTATATGTCCCAATATTTTGGGGGCTACCCCAATTTAAAAAAAACAAAATCAAATAAAAAACAGTGTTGGCTACCTCCTCCCAGGTCTGGCGCTACCGTAAGGCAGCAAAGGCGGCTGTCGTAGGGCGCCCCAATGGGGGGGTGGGAAAATCGCTCGCTCCCCCAGGCCCGTTTACTTACCTCCATGCTGCTGTTCAGGTCCGTGGCTGAGAGGGAAGCGTTGTGCGCTCCGCTCCAGCCGCGCGGATCAATAAAGTGTGTTGAAACTTTTTTTTTCAACACACTTTATTGATCCGCGCGGCTGGAGGGGAGTGCACAACGCTTCCCTCTCAGCCACGGACCTGCACCGGGAGACGGCAGCAAGGAAGCAAGGAGGTAAGTACTGGGGTCTGGGGAAGGGGGGAGGAGGGTGGGAAAATCCTAGCATATTGAGGGGCACAACCCTGGGATACTGAGTTGCACAATCCTGGCATATTGGAGTGGCAAATCCTAGCATATTGAGTAGCACGATCCTGGCATATTGGAGGGGCAAAATCCGGGCATATTGAGGGGCAAAATCCGGGCATATTGAGTGGCACACTCCTGGCATATTGGAGGGGCAAAATCCTGGCATATTGAGGGTTAAAATCCTGGCATATTGGAGGGACAAAATCCTGGGATATTGAGTGGCACAATCCTGGCATATTGGAGGGGCAAAATCCTGGCATATTAAATGGCATATTGGAGGGGCAAGATAATGGAATATTAAATGGCATATTGAGGGGCAACATCCTGGCATATTGAGGGGCAAAATCCTGGCATGTTTAAATGGCATATTGGAGGGGCAAAATCCTGGGATATTAAATGGCATATTGAGGGGCAACATCCTGGCATATTGAGTGGCAAAATCCTGGCATATTAAATGGAATATTGGAGGTGCAAGATACTGGGATATTAAATAGCATATTGAGGGGCAACATCCTGGCATATTGAGTGCCAAATTCCTGCCATATTAAATGGCATATTGAGGGGCAAAATACTGGCATGTTAAATGGCATATTGGAGGGGCAAAATCCTGGCATATTGAGGGGCAAAATTCTGTCATATTGAGGGGTAAAATATTGTCATATTAAATGGCAAAAGAATGGCATATTGAGGGTAAAATACTGGCATATTAAATGGCATATTGAGGGGCAAAATACTGGCATATTGAGTGGCTAAATAGTGCGTCTCAGGTTATGTGTGAATTGGTGTAACTGTGTGTGTAAGTGGTAAGGGTGTGTTTAAGTGTTTCACTTTCTGTGTAAGGGTGTGTGTGTCTGTCACTGTATCTGTGTAAGGATGTGTGTGTGTGTCACTGTATCTGTGTAAGGATGTGTGTGTAAGTGTGTCACTGTGTCTGTAAGGGTTTGTGTGTGTGTAAGTGTGTCATTGTGTCTGTGTAAGGGTGTGTGTAATTGTTTCACTGTGTATGTGTAAGGGTGTGTGTGAGTTTGTCACTGTGTCTGTGTAAGGGTGTGTAAGTGTGTCTGTGTAAGGGTGTGTGTGTAAGTGGTAAGTGTGTCTCTGTGTTTGACTGCAAGGGTGTCTTTGTGTTTAAGGGTTTCAATGTGTGACACATTTAGAGCATGCGAGTTGAATATTTAGATGTATTTATTTTCTACACTATACATTATATATATATATATATATATATATATATATATACAGAATCCAAAGAAGGTGCACTCAGCTATAGGGAAGCAGATGAATACAGCTCATGCCCGGGTGCCATGTGGCTCCAAGTATATACCAGTCCAAAAATCAGAACAAATACATGCACTCACGGGTCTTGTTAATTGAGTAGATAGAGATCTTTATAGTCGATAACCAAGAAATGGTATTGTTAAATACATCATAACGTGTGGACCACACGTTATGATGTATTTAACAATACCATTTCTTGGTTATCGACTATAAAGATCTCTATCTACTCAATTAACAAGACCCGTGAGTGCATGTATTTGTTCTGATTTTTGGACTGGTATATATATATATATATATATATATATATATATATATATATATATATATATATATATATATATAATGTAAGGAGACTTAATGGTGTCGGAGGCGTGGCGGATCAGCAGGGGGGCACTAAAATGCACCTTCGCCTGTGTAGACGAAAATCCTTGCACCGGCCCTGCCTCCTCCTCCTCCAGCGCCGCTTCCACCTACACCTCCACGGTCACCGCCTCCTCAACCTATGGGTCACTTAGTATAAATTGAAAGAGAATACCCTGCACTCCAACCCTCTCTCAAATGGATAATTCTGTTGATCCTCCTGGCAGCCATGCTTTAGAATTAGATTTATGTTCTTCCAAAGCTAAAATCAAAGATTCCATCTAGTGCTATTTTTATGTATTAGGATACCTGACATTACACCAGCAGGGACTTATATGACATTGCATTCTAAATACATAGACTATAGGTATAATCACTTCCAATCTTCTGGGAACATATTCCACATATTCCATTTATCCAGAAGAGCATTTGTGAGATCAGGCTCTGATGTTGGACAAGAAGGCCTGGCTCACAATCTCTGTTCCAGTTCATGTTTGATGAGGACTACACTAAACTCATTTAACTATGCTTTCAGGGAGCTTGCTTTGTGCACTGGGGCACAGTCATGCTGGAATAAAAAGGGACATGCATTAAATTTGTGGTGAATCAGTAGTGGAATCCTTCACCACTGGAGAGGTTATAGCCAAGCTAGACATTTGCAATGTACTGCACTCCACATTCTACTCTTCAGCCTTGATTGGTATTATCAACTGCTAAGCATATTTGAACTGCTAAGAATATTTGAACTGCTAAGAATATTTGCTTCATTTTATTATTATTCCTTGCTTAGCTGTAAATATTGCTGCTGTTTTAATAAACTACCTCCCTATTTATGATAGCTTCTGGCTCATCCCTTCTCTTCTGAGGAATAACACTTACTAAACAATTCTGCAACTCTGCAATTTGCCCCCCCGAGACTGAACAGATTTGCATAAACACAGTTCGGTCTTGGCATCCATCAGCAAAAAAAAAATCAAAAGAAGACAATGAACCCCACTACACAAATGTGTGGCTCTAGAGTGCTATGCATGTTAGTATAGGCATTAATATTTATTTAGCACTTTTTTATCCAAGGAGAAATTGGATTGGCATTTCGAGTCAAGAAGGATTTTTTCCCCCCACTGAAAGCAGAATTTGATATTGATGAAGGGGTTTTTCATTTGCCTTCTTTTGGATCAGCAACGGTAAACATGGAATAGGAAAAGGGTTGAACTTAATTGACCCAAGTCTTTTTTCAACCTAGACTACTATGTAACTATGTAAGTATGTATGCGATCTGTAGTTTTTCTTTAAGATGCCTCTTATTTCAATGGATATTAAAATTATTATACTGTTGGTGACTCCATCATGTTTAATAAAGATATTCGCCTAAATACATGTTGTTTAGAATAACAACAGACACTTCTTGACTAACACGATTAATTATGTGAATCTTACTGAGTATAAATCATTTCTCTATTATTGCCTTTGGTAGTATGGCCTACATTTCGTTTGGTGAAACCACACAGGTCTATCAGTTTGTGGTACACTGAATGTCCTACTTGAGATCACCAGGAAATTATATTAACAGGTTTCACAAATGAGAAGCTGTTTCTTAATTGTGTTAAAATGCAGGTTTAATGACTATAGGAAGAGTTATTGTGTTAATAAAATATTATGCAGTCTAAAATTACTTTTCTACGTTATCTTATTATGTGGAAATAATTTTGTATAATAAATAGCATTCTCAGTTCATGGCATAATAATTTAAAAGCTTCATTTATAAACATTCATGGTGGTAAAGTTAATTGCTCATATTGCTTTTGGAATTTTTGCAGGCGCAAAGAACAGTGAGGAGCATTATGAAACATGCTCAGTACAATGTTTTTCTAATTAAATTTGTAAATATAGTTGATGTCAAAGATAGCATAACTATGCTACAAAAGTTCCCTTGTGTTTAATCAGGCATAAACGTTTTTCGTGGATATGGAAGTGTCCAATTTAATATTAGAATGGTAAAGAGAATTTATTCATATCTGTGTAATTGAATTGTGTTTTATTTTGGAATTTAAAATGAACCCGTTTTATATTTTGAAAACTTAAACACAGCTATTATAATGCTAAATATGCAGTGAGACCAGCAAATAATATATTATGAAAATAAATTATTTTTGGTGCAGACATTAGTATTTATCAAAGTTAATGGGTAATAAATACATATCTTTTTTAAAAATGTTATTTAAATTTTATATGGCAATTAGGTTGTATAAACAATTGGTAACAATCTGCACAAAAACAACAATATTTTAGAATTTGAAAACAATTCACGAGAAAACAGCAAATTAAAATGTGATAATAGAGAAGAGCACAGAAAAGGTAAAAGGAGAAGAGAAAAATAGAGGAGGAAGTGAAAAGAAAAAGGGATAAAAATTATAGAGAGGTAAACTGAAAGAAAGCTCCCTAAGGACAAAAAAGGTACACCAAAGCAAGAAAAAGGGGATCCATTCAAAACGTCTGAGCTAAGGACCAACAATGCTGTTTATAATTCTAAGGATAAAACAGATACATTGAAAATAAATACATTGTCAGTATATGGTGATGGGAACATATTTCATCATAGGGAAAAAGTTAAAATTTTTATGTTGATGAATACTAAAATACAATTGTTTACAACAGTGTATTTGGTGTAAGGAATCTAATGAGTATTTAGGTCTTTATATACCTGGAAACCCAAAATAAGGTAATAGAAACACATTGCCTTTGTGTGTTGGTCACAACTAAGCAATACTTTTCAAATTGGGAACATCTGGATATCTTATGGTGGGGTTGCATTAATACTGTTAAGACTTATATCCTTCCCACCTGGTTGTAGTGGACTGGCTTAAGGAAATAAAAAACCTTTTTGATCGATTTACATGGAGGAAAAAAGGACTTAGATGGCTAGACAACTATTAAATAGAAAGAGGACTTGATGCCCCAGATATCAAAAGATAGCCATAATATGCATATGATTTTCCATCTGAAAAGATGGGAGCTTCCTGAAAGTAGTTTAGAGCCATAGTTTCAGATGGAAAATGTGAATATGTGTAATATTGCATACAATATTATATTGTGGTTAAATCCAGACAATCACAAACTATTGGTTAACCCTTTAAGGACCAGGGATTTTCCTGGGCCAAGGACCAGAGCGTTTTTCAATTTTTAATACGTGGTTTTTGAAACATAATTTTCAGCTCTCTCATTTAACGTACACATACAAGTTATATGTTGTTTTTTAAAGGACAGTTAGAGCTTTCTTTTGATACCCTATACATAAAAATGATTTACATTTTAGTATTAAAAAATTAATATAAAAGAGGAAATTTTTGAGGAAAAAAAAGTTTTTCCCCATTATTTTCCCAGTAATAACCTACATAACTAGTGCAACACTAACCCACTTATCCCCCCTAATTAACTAAAAAAGAAAAATATTGGTTCCCAAACCCCCCATAACAAAAAAGACAGAAAAAAACTCTGAAGAGTGCGATGTCAGATCAGTAAAAATCATGCAACAGGCATGCAGGGGTTAAATTTTATTAAATAAATATATTAAAATTACCTTTATTTATTAAAAAAAACTTTATAAATTGTAAAAATAAAAAAATCTGTTAAAAAAAACTAAATGAGGGCCATAAAGTGGAAGGAAACTGATCACAGTTAAAAACTGTGATCAGCAATGAAAGGGTTAATTTAAAAAAAATTTTTTTTTTACCTTTGTATTTAATTAATTTATTTTTACTTACAGGTCACTCTCTGTGCTTCACTATAAGATTGTGAAGCACAGAGAGTGAATTAGAGGCAAAGTCAGTGTGTGAACACATTGACTTTGCATCTAATTTGCATGTTATCGCGGTGATGACTAAATCACCGCGATCACATGCCCGGAAACTGACCGATCGGGTCCAGGAGCTTTGCCTCGGGTGCGAGGCTTAGTCCTGGACCCGTTGCAGACTAGCTGGCGGTGCCCACGGAGCGCACCGCCGGCTAGACTGCATGACGAGTTAACTCGTCATAAGGTCGCTAACGCGGCGGCTCTTATGACGAGTTAACTCGTCATAAGGACGGGAAGGGGTTAATAGAGAGGATACAATTATATTAAGATATTTGATTATGCTTTGGTGAAAAATAAAAACAGCAAAAAACATTACACAAAAGTTACCTTCTAATTGTCCATTAATAATTGCTGAAATTTTAGTGGAGAATTTAAATCTACAAGACTGGGTACAAGAAGGTACACATCCATTTGGAGAGCTAATGAGTAAAAACCAGATACAATCTTTTGGCGATATCAGGGCTGCTTTAAAACCCTAGTGAGCCCTGGGCAATGTCTATAGCAGTGGGCCCCCCTCGACCCAATTTTTCTAAAGTCACATTGTAAAAAACTGAATGTAAATGTAAACTTTTTAATATTATATGCAACTATTTTCATATCACCTTCAACTATTTGTATATGTAATAAAAATGTGATTGAAAAATTGCATTTCTTGTTTTTATACCCTTTTTCTTCACCCAGATTGCACCTAAAGGACTTAACACAGCATTATACAGTACCCACAGCACTTGCCATGCATCTACATTGTACCCACAGCACTTGGCTTGCACTCATATAGCACCCACACAATGTTGCATGCCCCAGTGTCAGTTTAACCAACAGAACATACCATTGTGTCACTTTGTCCCACAGAACTGCCCCTGTAGAAAAAACCACAGTGTCACTTTCCCCCATAGTACATTATTTTGACCCACAAAACATGCCACAACATCACTTTGCCAATTAAAATAAGCCACTGTCAGGTACCAAAAAAACATGCCACAGTCACTTTGTCATTAACATATACAACAGTTTGCCTATGAAAATATGCCACCATTTATCCATTAAATATGCCACAGCTTGTCCATTAATATGCCAGTGTTATTTTGCCATTAATAGGCCACAGATACTTTGCCCAATAATATGCCAGTATTATTTGCCATTAATATGCCCCATCCAATTTGTCCAATAATATGCCAGGGTTATGTAGCCATTAATATGCCCCATCCAATTTGTCCAATAATATGCCAGGGTTATGTAGCCATTAATGTGCCCCAACCAATTTGGCCAATAATATGGTAGTGTTATGCAGTCATTAATATGCCCTAGCCAATTTTCCCAATAATATGCCCCAGCCTTTTTGCCCAATAATATGCCAGTATTCTGCTGCCAATAATATTCCAGTATTATTTGGCATTAATAAGACACAGCCAAGTTGCCCAATATTATGCCACCCTTCACCCCCCTTCCCCAGTACTTTCCTCCTAGCTCCTCCACCCCGGTCGTCCCTGGAAAGTACAGTCACCAGATATGATGTGATGTCGTGAATCTGGTGACAAGGTTTTGTTTTTTTTTTACTTTTTTTTCTTTATTCGACAGACACATCCAGCTGATGCGACTGCTGGGTGCTGTACGCATGACTTAGTGTGAAACAGTCATATGGGCAGTGTGTGTGTGTGGGGGGGGGGGGGGTTCACATTGGGCCAGTATGGCCCCCCTAATCACTGAGCCCTTAGCAAGTTCCCAGTTTCCCCATTAGTTTAAGTGGCCCTGGGCAAGATCATCATTGACTTTATCATATACTCAAGAGGTGAATGTAAATATCTATGAGTATAGAGATTTTTATCATCTTTTCTTATGCCAGAAATTCATAGACAACATTTGAAGACAGGACAGATGCTAAAAATTCATAACATTTTGAATAGTGATATACCACTATTATATGCCTATACTTCCAATTTATTTAGACATCCCATACAACTACAAAGAGCAGAGACTATTTAAACCCATAACAGAATCACCTCATTTATGCATACAGTGGGATGATTTGGCATTCTTAATAAACTATATTAAAGTAAGTTGGAATGTCTTTTGATTTTACATGTCTCATTAAATGGAAAGTATAGTCACTTTAAAATGTTAGTTTGTTATAAAGACGCCAAAGCTTAATTTGACGCTTTCACAAAAGCGGGGGGAGCTGAATGAGAGTGTTACATATTATTGCAAAATAAGTTGGCATATCTTTTGTTTTTATATATAAAAATACTAATGAATATTTATTTTTAGTAATCCCCCCTGTCTTTCTCTCTTTCCTAAGCTAATTTATTCTGTTTGATGGCACTGCTGACTGTCTAGTTGACCATAGCATCATCCCTGGTCTTCACCAAGATAGATAGTACCCTCCTTCCACCTTATTATTATTTTTTTTATTCTTATTATCTATTTTTGTATTAATATATGCCATATGTTGCCTTTCCCCCTTTTATTTTGTCCTTAGATATATTCCCATGTCATGAATCATTCCTACTGTTCAAAGTTTTTCCATTCTTGATCTACAATTACATTAAGTAAGTTTATTTTGTTACACATTAGATTCACATTTTTTCAATTATTTAGTTTGGGCACATTCAGGCACTTTACACAGTGTAAAGCACATACAATTTGTCTATTGTCAGACAAGTTGCTATTGGCACTTATCGGCATCCATGTATGACCTGTAAAAAAAAATTTATTGTTGATTTTTATTTGTATTTATGTATGAGCTGCAAAAAATCTTTTTATGTCCATTTAATTTTAAACCACATATTGCTACTTTTTTCTATTACTTTTTGTATTTAACATACCAAATTTGGTTACTTCTGCTATGTTTGTAATTTTATATTCATGTATTTTCTATACACAATAAAAAGTATGTCCAAATGTCCTTTATTTTATTGTACCTTAATAGGCAATCTTTCAACCATAGACTTTGCTGAATGCGTCCCCCTTTTTTCTCTGTATATTTTCTGTTTTCATTCTTGTTGCATCTCTTTTATGAGAAAACCATTGTTTATTCTCAAAGTTCTCCTCTGAGGAAACCATTGGTTAAAAGAGTCAGGTTACCTTCAAGCTGAAGCTGTCCATGAGTGTTTAATAGGTATTGTAATCACTGGTCATTTATACTGTATTGTAGTCATATTATTAAATTATTGTGTATTTTAACCAGTATGTAGTCCTACATTTTTTTCAATTGCTAGTACCCATTTCAAATTTTACTGGTTTGCTGAGCTTTTTTACAAACATGTTGGCAAATGCTATATAGAATTATGCAGATCAATCAATAGGCAGCTATCATTAATATAAAACCCCTCACGAGAATCAAAAAGTGTGTTCATTTTTTTCAAACAAAAAAACATAACTCACACTCATGGAAGTCCTAAAATATGTCAGGTGGGATATATATATATATATATATATATATATATATATATATATATATACAGGGAGTGCAGAATTATTAGGCAAGTTGTATTTTTGAGGATTAATTTTATTATTGAACAACAACCATGTTCTCAATGAACCCAAAAAACTCATTAATATCAAAGCTGAATATTTTTGGAAGTAGTTTTTAGTTTGTTTTTAGTTTTAGCTATTTTAGGGGGATATCTGTGTGTGCAGGTGACTATTACTGTGCATAATTATTAGGCAACTTAACAAAAAACAAATATATACCCATTTCAATTATTTATTTTTACCAGTGAAACCAATATAACATCTCAACATTCACAAATATACATTTCTGACATTCAAAAACAAAGCAATAACAAATCAGTGACCAATATAGCCACCTTTCTTTGCAAGGACACTCAAAAGCCTGCCATCCATGGATTCTGTCAGTGTTTTGATCTGTTCACCATCAACATTGCGTGCAGCAGCAACCACAGCCTCCCAGACACTGTTCAGAGAGGTGTACTGTTTTCCCTGCTTGTAAATCTCACATTTGATGATGGACCACAGGTTCTCAATGGGGTTCAGATCAGGTGAACAAGGAGGCCATGTCATTAGATTTTCTTCTTTTATACCCTTTCTTGCCAGCCACGCTGTGGAGTTCTTGGACGCGTGTGATGGAGCATTGTCCTGCATGAAAATCATGTTTTTCTTGAAGGATGCAGACTTCTTCCTGTACCACTGCTTGAAGAAGGTGTCTTCCAGGAACTGGCAGTAGGACTGGGAGTTGAGCTTGACTCCATCCTCAACCCGAAAAGGCCCCACAAGCTCATCTTTGATGATACCAGCCCAAACCAGTACTCCACCTCCACCTTGCTGGCATCTGAGTCGGACTGGAGCTCTCTGCCCTTTACCAATCCAGCCACGGGCCCATCCATCTGGCCCATCAAGACTCACTCTTATTTCATCAGTCCATAAAATCTTAGAAAAATCAGTCTTGAGATATTTCTTGGCCCAGTCTTGACGTTTCAGCTTGTGTGTCTTGTTCAGTGGTGGTCGTCTTTCAGCCTTTCTTACCTTGGCCATGTCTCTGAGTATTGCACACCTTGTGCTTTTGGGCACTCCAGTGATGTTGCAGCTCTGAAATATGGCCAAACTGGTGGCAAGTGGCATCGTGGCAGCTGCACGCTTGATTTTTCTCAGTTCATGGGCAGTTATTTTGCGCCTTGGTTTTTCCACACGCTTCTTGCGACCCTGTTGACTATTTTGAATGAAACGCTTGATTGTTCGATGATCACGCTTCAGAAGCTTTGCAATTTTAAGAGTGCTGCATCCCTCTGCAAGATATCTCACTATTTTTGACTTTTCTGAGCCTGTCAAGTCCTTCTTTTGACCCATTTTGCCAAAGGAAAGGAAGTTGCCTAATAATTATGCACACCTGATATAGGGTGTTGATGTCATTAGACCACACCCCTTCTCATTACAGAGATGCACATCACCTAATATGCTTAATTGGTAGTAGGCTTTTGAGCCTATACAGCTTGGAGTAAGACAACATGCATAAAGAGGATGATGTGGTCAAAATACTAATTTGCCTAATAATTCTGCACTCCCTGTATATATATATATATATATATATAATATTAACTAATCATAAATGTAAAATAATATGATAAGAAAAACTAACACACATATAAATTAATAACATACTTAGGACATATATATATATATATATATATATATATATATATATATATATATAAACACAATAAATACCTCTTAAATATAAATGCAATAAATACAATAATATAAATGAAATAATACAAATGAATACATATAAATCATATAATATGTTATATACAAATATATTGCATAAAATAAATACATAAATATGTATATATATATATATATATATATATATATATATATATATATATGAAAATACATTAAGATAGATTTCTTTACAGAGTATCATAATAGCTCTTGTGGACTAACAATATGTATCACATCAAGGTTATTGATGATTGATTATAATCAACAGCTGTTAGGATAGTTGTACCCTCCCACTATCATGTACCATTTAATTTCCAAATTGAGGATGTCAACCTTGATTCACAATATAACATACTCCACTGTGAAAATGAAAGGCTACCCTTTACATAAGTGAGTGCATAAGTTAAGGACATAAACAGAAACCACAGGTCACAGTGTGAAAAATGCACAACTGTACAACACATAACCATATGATACCATCGGTTCAGTTTGCTCTTTACCTCCCCACAACTGATGTTATGTGTATTTAAACATATACATATGATAAAAATCCTGATTGTTGAAATTTACAATACTAGGAGACAATGGAAAGTGTGAATTAATACCAATAAGTGTTGTACTCTGTAGCAAGAATAATTCACAAAGTCAAATAAAAGTTTATTCTCACATATTAAAATTAATTCATATGGTTATATAAAAAGTTTCTATAGTTTATTATCTCATGATCTGAAGATGCTAGACTGTATTTGTACAATTATTAAATAAATACCTTGACCTTTTTATATACACTCTTTATATTAGTATCATTATTAAGAAATCATTTCAACTCCACAAGTTCCACTGCACTGTCTATGCCAACGACAATTCGTGCTGATTTTACTCACTACTCTTTATACACGGACCTCAAAGAGGATAGTTATACCATGATAAAAATATTATCTGACAGCTTTTATGGATAGGTGCTTGACAAACCGAGCAAACAGCATTGCTCAGAAACAGCAGAAACAAATGATTGTTAGCTTTATAAAAGAACAAAATATAGTTGAAACATATTGCAAACCCTGGACCTTAGCAGGTTTAATATGAAATAAATTTAAATAAGCAATTTTTGACTATGTAGTGAGCAATAGCAGACAAATGAGGTTAATTAAAAATTCCAAGCAGTGCTATCTGTAAAGAACTTAAGACATGGCAAAAGTACAGAAATATAGGCATAAGTACTGTAACATAGTGCTGTAACATGTTTTGTCATATAGCATGTAGCAAAGCTGCTATAACAAACATAACAAAGTGTTATAGTAATTAAGGTTGAAAAATCTTTCAAGTTCGACCTTCCACATCAATGTTATGAATGAATCAATAGAAGGCAAAAAGTACACAGTGGTTTCCAATTTTGCATCAAAAAAAGGAAAAAATATTAACGTCAATCAGATTTCCTTGAACACATAACAAATGTGTATGTGCATCCGCACGAGAAAAGCATATTTCACATATTTTCTTACCTGTTTGTGTTCAATGTTAAATTTGTTTATTTATTATTATATTAATATAATTTTGTAGTTTTAATATTGTTGTACCTTATTGTAATAATGCAATGTTCGTGGATCCAGAAGATACTTGAACATGAGAGAAATCTTAATGTATCTTTTCTTGTAAAATACTTTATAAATAAATGCACATTTGGAGGATGAATTTTGAGCACCAGACCTTCCCTTTAATGTGTTAGGGAGTATGCCTAAATTAACACCTTTTGTTATTATAAAACCCTTCATACCTGTCTTAATCACAGTGAAGAAACTATTGGTCTGTGCAGGCCTTGGATCCTATCAAGTGCATAGACCAGGGAACAAAGTGACAGGGAACTAACTGACCATGGTTTTGAAGAAAGTGGAGAGCTTCAAGTGAAGCAATCTTTCAAATGACATGATATGGAAACAGGAAATCCCAGTCAAATGAATGATTATAATTGCTATTGGTTCCTAAATTCCCTAAACATTTTTGACATAGCCAGGAAAAGAGCGCATTCCTCATTAGCTGCAATAATTAACAAAGTTTAAACTTAATATAACTGTAAGAAATTCTTATTTCAACCAAGGCAAATTGTAAAATATACATTTTAAAGAACTTTGAAAGTTCTTTAATATGCATTTACATTTGGAGTATGGGCAACAGACCTTCCCTTACCGGTAATAACCTACACCCTGTACGATATCCTGAATCGTATTGGCAGCCTTTAGACTTTAGACTTTAAACTAATAGCTCAACAAAGTATTTTCTCAGTGGTGTTTAATCATTTATTTGAAACATTTCAGTTGTAGCCTAAGGGAAACTTTGTATTGGATCTATTCACTAAGCAGTGATTAAACTAGAATTTATACAAATTTCACTGGACACCATACACAGATCACCTGTGTCCAGTGAAATTTGTATAAATTCTAGTTCAAGACAGATTTGTTTCCAAGTACGTAGTTAGAGATAGGACTCACCAAGTTTGGAGTACTTTGGCGTAGTGGTGGGCTAAGCAAAATATGGCCATATATTGTGACTAAATCTCCAATATTTCTTCATATAAGCTAGGTGCTTTTAAAATATCTAAAATCATTAAAAATGTTTAAAATTATTAAGATAATATGTTGCATGGGTGCACACTGCATTTATTTTATTGTTAATAATGATACAGGAAGCCATCCCATTAAATTGTGTCATATAACATTCAAGACAAATGTCGACACTTTACATGATATGTGATGAAAATATTGTCTCCTCGTGATGTTCACATATTCTACAATAACGATGACTCAAAAACACACCTAAACAGATTCAAGAGATGGTTTTAAGAGCACCAAAAATAAGTAAATTATCTTCCATGGCTTTACCAGATATAAATATTAATGAATTTTTATGTAAGGTTCTGGAACCCAGAATGCAAAAAAAATGATATTTTTATTTTTGAAGAATGCTTCAATATTCCAGGTTGTGTAGTTTGACACTCATATTTGTCAGATATAAGACACATGAAAGCTTTCCAAGTATGTTTTAAACTGTTCTGAATGCAAAAGATGACCCTATGCTTATTCACATGATGTGATTCCTTAGTTTGTCTACTCCTTTATACATAGCATAAAAGTATTTTTAAATAATCCTAAATAATTTAGATATTTGTTTAAACAACAAACAATGTCACTTTTAACGATAATATTCTTGTTATAAAATATTTTTAAAGTTATTGTTTGATGCTTTTCAAAAAATAATCAAAATGTGTCCTTATACCAAAATGTTTTAATATACCATAAGCAATCTTTTTGAGCTAATTACTGTAGCATAGTTAGCACAACGATCATGGTCTCATGAGAAGACAGTTTACTAATTTAACATTAAATTAGTTTTTTTTTTCATTCAATCATTTACACAGCAATTGTTCAGTTTTGAATATAATTTAATTACCGCACAAGAGTACACATGAGCATTCTCAGAAGGGGTAATAGATATCATGATACATTTTATCTTCAGTTGATTTCAAAATGAGCTGAAAAATATATCTATCTTATGAAATAAAAAATTAGTTAATTAATCTTCAAAGCTTGTTTCAGCATGATCAATAAAATTGACTACTCATTCAGTATGTTAATAAAGTCCAAGCGGAATTTAGTTGCTATTTCATTCATGCAGTTCAACATGAAAAGAGAGTCCATGGGGGACGTTTGCAGCTTCAGCGTGTAATGACCTATACAGAACAGATTTGTTAACCTAAAAGTCGATCCAGCAAAGCCCATGAAATAGGATTAAAGAAAAAGATGTTTCCCTGGGGTCAGAAAGTTAGATTTTGTGTTCAAATTATTTGTTCTATCATATATATATATATATATATATATATATATATATATATATATATATATATATATATCAAATAATATGCACACAAAATCTAACTTTCTGACCTCAGGGAAACATCTTTTTCTTTAATCCTATTTCATGGGCTTTGCTGGTTATATATATATATATATATATATATATATATAAACACTATGTTTGCACACACATTGCACACAACCACACACTTTATACAGTTTGTCAATTACAAAAAAGGAATTTAGTGCTCATTTAATTAGTAATGTGGACAACACTGTGCAGTAGATAACATCCAATAACAAAATTTATTATTTTAATCTGATGTATTTTTTAAATAACTGTGTAGTCCCCTTGGCAAGTTTGGTAACCTGACATGACTACTTGCTTTTGTTTTTTATGTTGTGTCATCAGACCTACCTTCAGCTACCCAGAAGCAGCCCTGTCTGGTTGCAGTCAGTAGGGATGCTGAAAAGTTGTAGCCAGGCTTGTATGCTAGTCAGTGTTGAGCAGTCTCAGTGGAAATCCTTTTTATCCTCTTTCCTACCATGTAGCTGACCACCCTGGATATCTGGGATACCAAGACCACATTGCAGTGTGTAAGAATAAGTTGTACCCAGTAATATACTGTCAAGCATATCTAATAAATGCGCCTCAAACAATAAAAGGAAAGATTGCATGTAAACTTATGTTCAAGTTCTACCTAAATAATACAGGTTGAGTATCCCTTATCCAAAATGCTTAGGGCCAGAAATATTTGGGATAACTGTTCATTTTTGGATAAAGGATCATTTTAACCAATAACATATATTAAAGACTCTACAGTAATATCAATGCAAATACTGGATTTCCATTTACAGTAATGTAGCTGTGATGTGAGGAACCATTGAGAACCTGCCGTTGGCACGTCAGGACTGCACACAAGCCATTATATTACCCTTTGTGGGCGTGGGGGAATCTGAGCATGCATGGAAAGGCTATATCACAGGTTAAGGGGGCTGGATGCTGAATAAACTGTTGTGTGCTTGCATTCTGACAGGTTTGTGTGGAATTTGCAACTCGTGAGAACATCCTAAAACATTTTTGCATAATGGATAATTTTTTGATAAGGGATTTCTGGATATCAACCTGTATATCATCAAACACAAAAATAAAAGATATGCAGAAAGACTGAAGCTGTGCAACAATTCTAGCAGTGAAGAAACTTTATTTCAATATGTATCCAAATTAAGGGAGAGAAAACATGCAGACAAACCACCTCACACATTTGATTATATAACACAAATTGGAGTACAAACGTAAACTATCACAGTATGTGTAGAAAAATAGTGTTATGACAAGGTATTTTCGACTTTGGAGGTTGACTCTCATTTTGAAAAAAAGTCAAATTCAGCACCCAGGTTTCAATTTCCCCCATTAAAAATAATGGGAGGTAACATGATCAAAGCTATTTTTGAGACTTAGTCAAATTTGGCTGCCAAATGTTAGTGAATAGACCCATTTATGCCAACAAATGCTCTTTCACAAAACCACCAAATATATGTTAAATACCTCTACATCGCTACCCCCCTAATATAATCCTTGATGAAAAATATACCACCTACTGATCATTTTAACCCCTTAACGCATAAGGACGTATATATACGTCATAATTAGGGTTGTAATTGAGGTTACTGGGGGGTTCGGGTGAGTACAAGGGTTAGATTTAGGGGGGGAGGTAGATGTAGGATTAGGGTAAATTTAGGGTTGGGGCAAATTTAGGGTTGGGGTAAAAAGGGCACGTAGAAGAAAATGGTTAGAAAACAAAAAAAAAACTCTAATATTGTTTATTGTCCTATTAGTTGAAATAAAACATAGACAAACATGGAAACATTGGTATTTCTAAACTCAGGACAAATATTAGAAATACATGGATGGGGTATTTTTTACCATTTTTTTTTTATTTTTTTAAATCAGGTCAAAGTTAGATAAAGTGTTTTTCATGGAATATTTTCATCATATTTTATTTTTTTAAATAGTAAATTGCATCATATGATGAAAATAATAGTATCAAATTAAAGCCCTAACTATCCTTTAAAAAATTATATATAATTTGTGTGGGTGGACTGAACACAAAGAAAGAAATTCAAAGTTCAGTAAACATATGACAAAAATAATGGAATTCTGGTCTTCAAGATACATCAAATGCAGCAGAGCACTCGGTCACCAAGGGGTTATAGTATAATTCTTGCAAATCTTAACAAGTGTCTATCCCACTTCATATTCATTTCCTACATCTTCCAGTCCTGTGGAATAAATTCTGCTGATAATCTACTTGAAAACTCAAATCATATCTTAAGAACTTTCTTTTTAACCTTATTATCAAAGATGTGTTCCAACCAAAATGATTGTGTTTTGAAACAAAGCTGAATCACCTGATCAGGAGAACAGTTTGTGAAAAGAGGAACAGTAGCACCTATGTATGAAAACTCCCCAGATTCCTCCAAACAAAATAAAAAAATAATAATAATTGCGCTGTGTCCACATTTCAAAAATACAAAAATATTGTGAGCAGCTCCCATGCCCCCCCTCTTTAATAAATGTGGCTTACAATTTAAAGCTTGCATCTTTTCACTGGGGAAAAAATAAAATTTATGACATAGATGTTAATATACACACTAGAATATAATATTCTTCCAGGATGTATCTATATTTTTCTAAATTAATGTGGGAGTTGATTAACAACATAGCTTATATGTGGTCATCTGAATGATTTCACTGAAGTTAAGTATTGAGACTGACCCAGTATCTTCAGAGAGTCAAATAGTTGCTACAATATTTTTTGTATGATAATAGTAACAAAGCTAAAGCACTGAGATATTTTACATAATAAAACGTCTAGTGTACTTAGTACATATTTTCAGAGGCAAGTGCATGTAATTGTAAATACGAAATTCAAATACTATAACAAATCATAGACTGATAAAATATATTTATCAATATGTCAAGTAACATTTGCCATGTATTTAAAAAAATAAATAAAACCATAGGTTTGGGATTTCTACTGAAAGACTGGGTATAAAAAGAGCAAAGGATATTACTTTAGTTTGAAGAAGAAAACACAAAAATCAACAGAAAAAATGCAATAAACAGCAGCAAATTAAAAACCTATTTGACCTGAGGTGAGAAAGAAACTATTGAGAAAGGTGCTATCTGCAGCCCTCATATTAAAGCACAATTTTCAGAACTCTAACCCCTTTGATTGCTGCTATTTTTATTGATTTCAGCCCTAAAGCTCTGTTCTGTCAGGAAAACGTATTTGCTCTTTTTTTTGTTAAAGAAAAACCCCAACAACAACGACAACATGTCAAAGTATAAAAAGAATGTAATTCTTACCACTGAGAATGTCACACAAAAAGTGCAACTTAACTATTTTTTTTTAGACTTTTACCTTCTGGGCTTGAATATAATCTAAAAACTCTTTAGTGTCATTTCAAATAGCATTGGTTGTTCAGTAAAATATAAAAATAAGTTAAATACAGCTTTTGAAACCTGTATGATTCTTACATTCTATCAGTGTGTCTATCATTCTATCAAGTGTCCAGAAGTAAATACCATAAAATTGTAAATATGTAAAAGAAACATGTAGTTGAAAATTATTTTATAATGAGAACATTGTTAACACATCATGAAAATATATTAAGTTACGATTATATTAAGAACACTTGGTAAGAGAGAAACGTATTACAAACTAATTATGCCTTACTTTTATAGCTTTTCATTAGGTTTCCACAGATTAGCCTATTATTATTTGTTCTTGGGCTTTTTAACCCCTTAGTGACAGAGTTCTATGCTGTATTTGATGTGCCTTGAAGACCAGAATTAAAAAAATGTTGTCATACGTTTGCTTAACTGTGATTTATTTCTTCGTGTTCAGTTCACCCACACAAATGATATACCATTTTTAAAGGACAGATGGGGATTTCTTTTGATACTGTTATTTTAACCATATGATATAATTTACTATTAAAAATTATAAAATATGATGAAAATATGCCAAAAACCACTTTTTCTAACATTGACCTGATTTTTTACACAATTACAAACCTATGACAAATAACCCATCTATATAGTTTCTAATATTTGTCCTAAGTTTAGACATACCAATGTTTCCATGTTTTTCTGTTTTTTTCCCAAGTAATATTGCAATAACCAATACTAGTTTTTTTTTGTGTCCTAACCATTTTCTCCTACAGTGACCTTTTGACCCAAACTTTAATAATACATTTTACCCTAAATCTACCTCCACACCTTAATCTAACCCCTGTACAAACCCTAATTCTAACACTAACCCACCTCTAACCCTAACCCTAATTGTAACCATAACCCTAGATCTAGGGTTTGCTTTCTCTTTTTTTTCTAACTCTAATGTTGCTGACTGCTTATAGAGGCAGTCAAGCAACAGTTTCAGAATGACAGAAGAGTTTTTTTTTATCACTTCCGTCGGTCTTCTGGGTATGCCTTATTGGAGAAGCATGCTCCTCTTCAATATGGCACTGGGGGCAGAGAAGGATGTTGCATGATGCCTCTATAGAGGAATCATTACAATGTCTTTAACACAAAGGCAATGAAAGCTGATCACTGCCTATGTGAGTTTGAACGCATATGATCACATGTGCGGTGATTGTATGTGCGGTGTGGGGGGGGGGGGGGCGGACTCTGATAATAGCTGCCAGGATGTAGCATTACGCTAAGGAGCGCAAAACTACATTTAAACTCAGGAAGTATGTATACATCCATGTGCATTAAGGGGTTAATGATAAATTTAACACTTTGTAACAACTCTTTATTCACTTCTAGGGAATAGCATTCAAAATCTACTACACGTTGCTTTAAAATTCTTAATGTGATTCACACTTTTGTGTTCACCAATCATAACACAATAACACAATCTGCATGGTCTTTAATAAACAACAAAGTTATTTTGGCAATTAAGATATGCAAGGATTACTAATCTAGTGTCCTTGTAAGAATCGAGAAAATAGAAAGAGACAATCACATTGTTAACACATATTTTGCTTTATGCATTCCAGATGGTGAAGTGAGACAATTGAATTATTTATTTGGTGCCTTGTACTTATGCATCATTAGATCCTTAACATTTTTTGCTCTTATGTATGCTGTCATGGGAACAAATCCCCAATATTTTTATCAGCTATGTTTATGTTTCCAGCACACTATATAAAATTAATGAGAGATTTGGAATGTTTAAATGAAACTAGATTGAGAGGTGGTTCCAAAGAGGGATGTTAACCCCTTAACGCTAATGGACGTATATATACATCCTGCAAAGCATGGTCCTTGAGGACCATGAAGATGTGTAAATACGTCCTGAGTCCTTAGAGCAATGCTACATACCTGCAGTTACTCTCAGAGACTGCTTCGGATCCGACGCAGCCTCTGAGAGTGCCTTCTTGAAAACCCCCTAGAAACTGTCATTAACATAACAGTTAGAAAAATAAATAAAATAAATAAATAAATAAAAGGAAAAAGATAACCCTTGATCTAGGGTTAGGGTTATAATAAGGGTTACAGGTGGGTTCGGGTTAGTACAAGGGTTAGATCAAGGGGTGGGGGAAGATTTAGGGTTAGGGTTGTGGTCAAAAGGTCACTGTAGAAGAAAATGGTTAGTAAACAAAAAAACACTAATATCGATTATTGCCCTATTACTTGAAATAAAACATGGAAACATTGGTATTTCTAAACTCAGGACAAATATTAGAAATATATAGACAGGGTATTTTTTACCAATTGTAATTGTTTTAAAAAAAATCAGGTCAAAGTTAGAAAAAGTGTTTTTTATGGCATATTTTCATCATATTTTAGATTTTTTTAATAGTAAATTATATCATATGATGAAAATAATAGTATCAAATGAAAGCCCTATCTGTCTTTTAAAATATTATATATGATTTGTGTGGGTGGACTGAACACAAAGAAAGAAATTCACAGTTCAGCAAACATATGACAAAAATAATGGAATTCTGGTCTTCAAGGTACATCAAATGCAGCATAGCACTCTGTCACTAAGGGGTTAAATAAGCTAGGTACCCCCATGCTCCTTGATGCACATATATTAATATAACTATTCCAATTCTTATTATGGTTTGGGCATGACATATAAACATCCAAGGAAAAAAAAACAATGTAAATCAAATGAATGTGGAATTCTAAACAGTAAAACTGTATATATATATATATATATATATATATATATATATATATATTTTTTTTTTTTTTTTTACTCATATATTTTAGAAATGTGTGCTTATAGATCATAAAGCAACCATTGTTTACATTATTATTTACATTAATTCAATTCATTTATGGCCTGTGATACATTATGTAAATCTCTTTCATCTGCCATTTGTAGAAGCCACACATTATTATGTTAATCATAACACATGTGAAAGTTTAGTGCTGATCAATATATCTTTTAGAATATCTTATGTAGGTGATTTACATCATTTATGTTACAGGCATAATGTAAAATGCCACAAAGACTAAGCTAGATTACACAGCTGTAATACACTGTGGAAAGATGGGAAGCACGCACATATCTATTTTCAGCTTATCAATGTGTTTCAAAGTACACAATTTAATAAGTATTTAAAGGTCAAACTCCTATTGTGTACATAAAGTAAAATGCATTTTGTAACTATCTTGATGAATCAGTTACATCTTTGTTTTTACTGTATTAACAATAAATAACTGTTATAATACATTTCCTATTTTATTTTCTTAATTTCAATTTAGTTTTATTAAAATAAGTAATTTTATCAAAAATTGAGATGATGATAGTGGGTAACTGTATTGTAAGGCAACCTTAGTACATTTGTGAGTTCTAGATGTTTTTGAGTAAGAGAGGCATATGCAGAAAATGCATAGATCTAAGATAGTGAAACTATTCAATATATTTTATAATTGGGCCATTAATGAAACCCATGCAGGGATATTTTAATAATCAATTCCTTTTACTTGGCTTCTTGTTTTTATAACTTTTTTTATTTTACTGTGCGCTCTTTAACAGTATCTAAGGCAATAACAGTGTGCCAGAGCAATGTTAATGTGTGGCCATCTTGTTCAAAAGCCAGAACTCCTCACTTCTCCGGACATTTATATTACGTTAAAATTCTTCATATTTCACTGAATATATAAAACAAGATTCAGCTGTCATTGGCATATTCTTAGCACACTCGCATCTATTTACTTTTTTTTCCCCTTTTTTTTTCTCCCTTTTCTTTTTTAGTGAGACATTCAGTTATTTTTGATAGTGGGATTATGAGTCCCAAGGTAGCTTCATTTTATTTTGATCATCCTTATGTCTCACTTTTTGACCTTAAATTTCCCCTCAATCCTTTATAACGATTTATTCAAATTTTTCCTTCCCCCCCTCCTCAAAAAGATATTAAACATATCAATGAGCGTGGGAGGGACCAGAGACAGGACCAGAGAGCTAGGGCTGTTTACCTGTGTAATTTTACTTTAGTTAAGTAGATGTATTCTGTTCAGCCATAAAAAAAAAAAATTTAAAAAAAAAAATTAAAAAAGTAGTAAAAGAAACAGATTACCTCTGTAAACCGTTGTTCTCTCTCTCTCTCTCCCGTCCGCCCGTACCCTGCCCCGCCCACCGGAGCAAAGGAGTAAGAGGGAGAATTGACAGGGAATACGTAGATACCATACTTATAGAATAACATTCACACTACTTTCATACTACATAATTCTAGGTTGCCAATGATATCACAATTTAATAGGAGACATGGATCCACCACTATATTATGTGATCGGATGCCCACGACCCCAGATCCCTTCTTAAATCTTTTAGGCTGGTCCCTGGGTGTATAATTTCCAGAGGACCCAAATTTTTTCAAACTCGCCTATCTTATCTTGTCTTATATATATTCCTTTTTCCATTATGTGTTGGAAATTAATCTGATTAATTATTTCTTCCCATACTATTGGACTGTTTTTTTACCCAATTTCTAGCGATGGAGATTTTTGATGCTGTAAAAAGATGTATAAATAAAGTTCTTTTATGTTCTCCGAAAGTAGAAAGGTTAATGTGAAAAAGGAACATTTGTGGAGTAATTAAAGTTGGCCTTGAGAAAAGGTCAATTATATGCCGTTTAAGGATTTTTTCATATTGTTCAACATTGGACAGTCCCACCATATATGTTTTATTGTGCCGGTAGCCATCAAGCATCGCCAACATAAGTCAGAGTTACTAAAATTTATTTTATGAAGTCTGTTTGGTGTAAGATACCAGCGAAATTTGATCTTATGGTATGTTTCAAGCAAATTGAGAGAATGTATACATTTTTTAGTGTATAGAAAGGACTTGTTCCATTCTTCCAGAGTGCACGACATGCCCAGATCGGTTTCCCATTTAATCACTGGTGGGTCTTTTTCGTTATTTGTCAGTTGGAAAATTAATTTACTAGCTCTGGTGACTTGCTTAGTTTTTTTGTGCGACCCTAGCCAATCTTCAATGCGCTTATTAGAGTGCACCCTGGAAAAACCGACCAGTCCCCTCAATCTCAAATATGTAAAAATTTCTCCCTGTGGGAGGTTATATAATTGTTTTATCTGATCAAAAGAAAGTAGATTGTCTTGCTCTAATATGTTGTTCAGACTCGTTATGCCTTTATGTAGCCATGTTTTAAAGTTGATGTCTGGGGTTAAGAGTTGCAAAGTGTCTAAGGGTTTAGATGGTAACAAGATATACTTCAGCATGTTTTTATTTTTAAATTTGATTATAGAAATAACAGTGTTCACTATCAGAGGGCTCAAATTAAGTTTAGTCAGTTCTTTAAGAGATTTTGTGTGAGCCCAAAATAGTGAAAGCAAATTGCAATTGCATATTTCTCATTGTTCGATTTGAAACCAAAGTGGGAAATTGTTTGTTTGTGTATCCCATACTAGAAATTGTGAAAGCATTACCGTTTCATGGAGACCAACGACATCCAGGAAGTAAACTCCTCCCCTCTCTGTTTTTTTTTTATAAGTATCTGTTGGCTTATTCTCGGTCTTTTACCTTTCCAGATATACGACTTTAGAATAGTTTGAAGTTTAATTAAATATTTAGTTTGACATTTTTTGTCAGAATTCTAATTTCAGAGATAATGGAGTTGTAATTATAGTCCACTATAGTGGCTAACTCTTTAGTAATTTTTACCCCCAAATATTCTATTGCCTCATTTCTCCAGTTAAACCCGTACAAGAATCCAAGCTCATCATGATCTGCGTCTTGACAAAACAATGTTTGTATTTGTGTCTTATTAAGATTTATTTTATAGTTTGAGATTTCTCCATATTGTTTTATTATTTTAAATACTGTTGAAATAGATCCGAGTGGGTTTTTCAGGGATAGGAAAACATCATCTGCGTAAACAATATACTCTATATGATTCCAGAACTATTTCCACTCCTCTTGCGTTAGCTGATTTTCTAATACGTTCTGCTAAAGGCTCTATACTCAAGAAGTACAATAATGGCGCTAAGGGGCAGCCTTGTCGGGTACCATTGTTAATATGGAACCAGTCCGAATCCAGCATCGGACCCGTGACCTCAGCAGTTGGGTTAGAATATAGAGACATTGCATAATTATGAAAGTTCCCTTCTATACCGAATTTGTTTAAGACAGTATCCAATAATCTCTAACTCACTCGGTCAAATGCCTTTTCAGCATCAAGTGCCAAAAAGACCGTTTTGGTTCGGTATTTATTGACCACATGGATTAGATTTAGTATCTTACGTATGTTGTCAGCAGCACTCCTGCCTCTGACAAACCCGGTCTGGTCCTTATGTATTATGGATGGAATCACTATTTTGAATCTATCTGCCAGGATTTTAGAGTATAGTTTTATGTACAAATTAATGAATGAAATTGGTCTATAATTTAACATAGAGGTTGGATCCTTGCCGGGTTTGGGTATAGGAGAAATAGAAGCTTGTAGCAGTTCTTCTGGTAGGGGGTTGATTATGGGTATTGCCATACATAGTCTCAACGTCCGGACCTGGTGACTTACCATTTTTTAAATTAGTTATGGCCTCATTAGTCTCCTGTAGAGAAAGGGGTTTATTAAGAAATTATTTATGCTTATTAGAAATCTTTGGAAGATTAATTGCTTCAAAGAAATGTTCCAATTTATCTTGATCATGATTCTTCTCTGTTAAATTATAAAGTGATTTATAGTATCTAAAAAAGGCATTTGCTATTTGGTAACCAGTTGTTTCCCATCAAATATACTTTTCTTAATTGTTTCTGTCCTTCTGATGTTCTTTAATTTCTTTATTAAAACTTTATTTACTTTGTTGCCAGATTGATACTATTTTTGTTTTAACTTTAAAAGCATAAAGTTTGTTTTGTCTAATTCTTTTATTTTGATTTCTGCTCTTATGTCATTTATTTCTTTCATAGTTTCAGAATTCACTGTAGTTTTGTTTATATGTTCCAATTTTGCCAATTTAACATATAATTCTGTCAAAGTAAAGCCTTTCTTTCTTTTTTCTTGTGTAGCAAGTTTTATGATCAGTCCCCTCATGTACGCTTTAAAGGTGGTCCATAATGTAATGTCCGTAACCTCCCTGTTGTCCTTGGTCTCCACGAATGCTTCTGCTTCCTTGGTTAAAACCTGGACGATATCTTGCTTATTTAAAAGATGTTCATTTAGTCTCCACTTATTTCTAGATCTATATTGTAGGTTATTGCTTATCTCCAGAAAGACTGGAGCATGGTCAGACCATGTGATTGAACCAATTGTACTTTTCTGTACCTTATCGATTAAGTGTGTTTTTAAAAGAAAGTAATCAATACGAGAATATGATTGATGCTAGAATAAAAAGTGTAATCCCTTTCAGTTGGATTATATATCCTCCAGCTGTCAAATAAAGTATGTCTACTGAGTGTTTGGGAAATATCTGGTGTTTTAGTCATGTGAGTACCAGCTGCATTTCTTCCGTTTAAGCTACAATCTTTTTAAGGATCTAATACAGCGTTCAAGTCCTCCAACTATAAGGGATCCCACCACAAGTCTATCTATTTTGTCTAAAAGGTTATCCAAAAAGTAGCTGGAGCCTGATTGGGAGCTTTAAGGAATTTGTAGCTAATATCATTGATCTTAGCTATCAGTAGCTGGTATCTTCCCTGTGGATCAGCCTCCTCAAAAATCACTTCAAATTTAAGGTCCTTAGCGATAATAATCGCAACTCACCATTTTTTTTGTGGCCTTCTAGGTTTGCAGTATAAATATTTGGGAATTTGTTATATCTCCACAATCTGTTTGGACGTTCTGTCCAGTGTGTTTCTTGGATAAATGCAATATATATTTTCTTATCTACTAATGTGTTATATAAATGACCTCTCTTTTGTGGGGAGTTCAGGCCCTGGGCATTCAAAGACATCAATTTAATGGACATCCCAAGCTTTGTGGGTCTCCATTTTTACAGACCGTGTCTCAAGAGAGTCAGCAACTTTGCATTTAATACATTCAAACTATTTATCACACATAATTTTCACTAGAGTCAATAAGGCTGATTTGCTCAAATTAAACTCTAAATCCTGCAACCGCAGCAGGAATAGTTTGGTCCTGGATTGTGGTGGGGGCAATCATTCAGCTGATTTCATATGAATTATTGATTTTAGCCATAAGAGCAAGCTAAGTCATCCCGGTTCTTTCAAATCCCGTCCATCCCCTCTCCCCCCAACATCTAAAGGAGTGGGGAAAAGGAGGAGATGGGTGGGGAGAGAGGAGAGGAAAGGAGAGAGGTGGGACAAACAAGAGAGGAAAGAAGGGGGAAGAAAGGAATGGGGAGAGGGAAAAGGGGAAAGGGAAGAGGAGAAGAGGGGGGAGAAGGGAGGGGAAGGACGAGGGGCAAGGGAGGAGGGGAGAGGGAAAAGGAAAGGAGCAAAGGAAAGAGGGGAGAGGGGAAGATAAAAAAAGGAGATAGGAGAAAGTAAAAAAGGAGAGGGAAAAGGGGAGAGGGAAGAGTGGAAGGGGAAGAAGGTAAGGGGAAGAGGGGAAGGGGAAAAAGGGAAAGGAGAGAGAGGAAGGGAAAAAAGGAAGAGACGGAAACAAAAGAGGGAGGAAAGAAAAGGGAAATGGGGAAAGGGAAAAAAAAGAGGGAAGGGAAAAAGGGAAAGGAAAGAAAGGAAAGGAAAGAAGGGAAAGGGAAGAAGGGAAAGGGAAGAAGGGAAAGGGAAGAAGGGAAAGGGAAGAAGGGAAAGGGAAGAAGGGAAAGGGAAGAAGGGAAAGGGAGAAATAATAAAGAGAAACAAAATGAAAGGGGTATGAAAGGGACCGACTGTTAGGTAGTCTGTTCAGCCACCTCTAAGACCTTTAACACCAGATTGATGTGAACTACCGTGCTGATGATGAGACCAGGCAAGGCCTTGGAAAGCCAAGGACGACAAAGGAAAAGACTAGACAATTCTTCGTGTTCCTTAACTCTGATTTTAATTGTTTAGACAAGCGTATATAAATGAAGATAAAAGCATTAGTTACTACAATATAATTGGTTATTCTAATATGTAGAAAGGCGTGTTTTACAAGAAAATTCCCTTAAAACGTCATATGTAAAATAGTGTTACAAAAGTCGTTCTTATGGAAAATTACAGAACTTTCAGAGACAACTTGTTGATGTTCCAGAAACCTCTGTTCTGGCCTTGGAATAGTAAGATAAGACCATTCTCATAACACTTACGCTACTGGCGTGATCTGGCCTTCCAGAAGCTGCTGCAGACATCAGCTTCTTTGACACACTGTTGGCTTTTACCCTCACAGATCCAAATTAACCCTTCAGGGAAAGGGGAAAGGAAAGAAGGGAAAGGGCAGGGGGGAAAGGGAAGAGGGAAAAGGGCAGCGGGGAGGGAAGAGGGAAAGAAGGGAAAGAGGAAGAGGGGAAAGGGAAAAGGGAAAAAAAAAAGAGAGATGGAGGAGGAACAGGGGAAAGGGAAGAGGGAAAGCGGGGGGGGGAGAGGGAAGAGAAAGGGCGAGAGAGAGAGAAAGAGAGAGAGAAAGAGAAGGAAAGAAAAAATGTGAACATTAGGTTAAAGTGATAGTGTAATATAAATTCTTTCCCAATGTAAATGGGAAAGATTATTATATCGATTGAAACTGAGTCTTACTGAATTCTATTTGTGATAAGTGAGTAAGAGGAAGGTGGAAAAAAAAGAAAAAAAAAAGGGGTGTAAACGTGTTAAGTGGCATGGTGGTGCTATGTAAATATGTAAATTGTTATGTGAATACTACAAGGTTGTTGTGCGAAATGAGAGTGCATCATGCTGTGTTTTATTGCTACTGACTAAATCCTATATTCGGCTCGAGTGCGATACAATGTAAGGTCTGGATCAACCCTCTAAGTGAGAATGACGAGCTAAAAAAAAGTGAAAGTGAGTATAAGTGGTACTACATAGTGCCCTGTCTTAGAAAAGTGTATGCATGTTAAGTGAAGTTACTGAACCCGTCTCCAGCTCCCCCTTGTCCCCCCAGTCCCATACCCTCGACCCAACCCCCGCCCCAGAACGTCCCCCCCCACACCCCCGACACCCCACCGCCCCCTGCCCCCACCCACTCACCAACCGCACACCGGCCCGCCCCACCCCCCCCGAAACCCCCATAACCATATGACCGAAAAGGGTCCCCTGCTCTGGAAATATCCCCCCCAACCCTCCAATTGTCCCCCGAGTTGATTAAATCACAGTCCCACCATCTCAATTAACAAGCCCAAGATAGATATAATTAATCTACTAGACCCCAAGTTATTATTTGTTCCTTTGCCAAATGGTGATCTTTAAACTGTACTCACTTTCCCTCATAAATGTGTTTAAAGCAGTTGGAAAGTTCCAGTTGTAACGGATGTTTCTATTCCTAAGGACCTAAGTTACATAGTGGAACTGTCTTCTAGCCTGTCTTGTTGCGAATGAAATGTCACCGTATATTTGTATTTCTTTAAAGGGTTTTGTTCTTTCTCCGTTTTTGCGATCCTGAATCATGATTTAGTTTTTTGTACAGTAGCTATTAAAGCGTATAATGACATCTCTTGGGGAGGTATCCTGTGCTTGGGCAGATTTGTTAATTCTTTGAAAGGGACAGTCTCCTAGGGCTTGAACCGAGATAAGTGTTACCAAAAAATCTTTCTAGTATTGTTCCAACTGCTCATTATGGATCGATTCTGGAATACCTTTTATTCTTACATTTTTCCTTCTACTACGGTCCTCTATATCTGCAACTTTTAATTCTAATTGTTTAACCTTGCTTTCCAATATTTTATTCACATGTTGTAAAGATATATTTCCTTCTTGTATTTTTTGTATTTTTTTTTCTTGGTTTATAAATATTTATTTTACCTGCATAACCTCAGTTCTGATTTGTGATAAATTTATTTCTAAGTCTGCTTAAATTTTACTATAGAAATTCTGCATCAAATCCGTAAAAAAATCTTGTGTTATTGAATTTGTTGTATTAGGTATAGTTATCTCTTGGGTCTGCAGTCCAGGTATTTGATTTTCTTCCCTGTTTAGCTCCATTAAAGATTTTCTGCGTTCTGCTAAATTTGATGATAAATTCGGTTAGCAAAACATACTTATAGGTCTACTTTTCTCCTGATTGGTTCTCTCTTTATCTTTTTTGGGAGGCATAGCTTTCTGATTTTTTCCTCCCCCCCCCTTTTTTTCTTCCTCTTTCCTTATCCCTTCCTCCCTCCTATCCTTCTCCTTCTTTCCCCTCTTCTCCTTCTCCTCCCCCCTTCTTATTTATCTTCCCTTGTTTTGGGATTAATATACAGGAGGGGATATAAGAGTAAGGGAAGGTCGACACTTCAAAAGCAGATTTATAAATGTATATAGAGCCTTATAATTAATTTATCTCAGATATGGAGAAGGTTCTCTCTTTGGTATAATCCCTGTATCAAAGGGTCGTGTAGATTGATGAGCCCAGATGGTAAGTAAAAGTTCTTTATAGCTTATTGCTCTTTATAAATTGCTCAAAAGCAGATTTATAAATATATATAGAGCCTTAAAATTAATTTACCTCAAATATAGAGAGGGTTCTCTCTTTGGTATAATCCCTGTATCAAAGGATCGTGTAGATTGATAATCCCAGATGGTAAATAAGAGTTTGTTATATCTTATTGCTCTGTAGTGGGATTTGCTTGCGTGTTTTACTAGTATTGTATATTGAGAAACAATGTTTCAATTTTATGCTATAATTCTACACAAATAGCAGGTTGCTGTGTCAGTTAAGGAACCTGAGTGAAAGATGACACTTTACATCCAGTGTCTTAGCGCCAATCAAGCATAGGTGCCATTTACACCCTCTATTATCATAAGTCACCGAACTGATTTCTGTTCTCCGTTATTTTACAGTTCCATATAGTACAGCAGTAATGTAAAAATTATGTTATAGCAGTTAGATTTTATCGGAAGACGCTTTCTCCTACCAGACGCCCGGGAACGTGTAGTCAACCTCCTATCCCTCCACCCTGGCAAACGGGCCTTTGTCCCCCGGCTGAGGTATGGAGTGGTCTATAACTTGACTAGCTGGTTCCTCTGTTTGGGCGTGAAGTGCTGGGGGGTGTTGAATTCGGAGCTGCTGTCGTCTAGCTTTCCCCCATCACGATCCAGGACCTGCCTCCGTGCGCTGGAGTGTGACGTCACGTCATGCCGCCACCGCCAGAAACATTTCCAAACCCGCATCTATTTACTCTACACCAGAGATGGTGCAATAATTAGGTCCATTCATCAAGCAGCTAACTGTAGTGACTTGATTTGAGAATAGCAAAAACCAGGCATTATTGGCTGAGCTGAAGAGATATAAACTTGAAGAATATTTCCAACTTCAGTATTGACTCTTTCATGACTGTTTCTACTGTGTTAGACAATGGTTGTTTTAACATTTCTGTGGTGTTTGTATTTAGCTGTAATTTTTCTCTTTCTCATGTACTATACCCACACAAATGATGTATTGCTTTTTTTTTTTATTTTTTAAAGAGACACTTTTTCTAACTTTTAATTGAAACATGTTTTACTCATTTACAGGAGATAATGAAAAACCCTGCAAGACATTTTATAAAAATAATACTAACATATGGTGGAAATTTAAAAAAAAACAGAAACATTTCCAACTTTTAATTTAGAAATCTCGATCTAATCTCAAAATCTAAATCTCGAATCTAATGAAAAAAACTGCCAAATATATTCCAAAATTTCATGTGTCGAGGCTTTTTACTTATTTTTGGAAATGATAAGGCTATTAATATAAGTAGCATATTGCTATTTCCAAACCATTTATTTACAAAATTACCGATAGTGATATTGTAACTGATATCTCTCATGAAATAACTTATCAAATGGTCTTAGTAAATAATTTAAATTGATTCCTTTTCATATATTTGTTATAATTGATGCAGATTTCTCTTTTTGCTTCTAGATTGTCAAGGTTTCGCTACTTTTTAAAAAAAAATAGATACTCTTTCCTTCAATGAGTTAACCAACTGATATTAACGAGCATATCCTTTCAACATTGTTACCATGTTTACTCACCTGGCTGCTATTAAACAGCCCCTATGCTGCTCATATCAGGTATTTAAGCAGCTAGACTCAGTAGCTCATTTGCCCTTGCGTTCTTTACAGCTTCCAAGTACAGTTCCTGGTTCCCTGTGATTTCTGTGTTCCCGACCTGACTTGACTGATTTATTTTCTGGTTCTTGATTCCTGGCTTTATCAATGACTTTGCTGAGCTCTGTTCTCCTGACTCCGGATCATCTGACTACCCGCTTTTGTTCCTGACCTCGGCTTACCTCCTGGATATTCTTCTGGACTATTTTTACCATTTTGCTAATTATTATTAATAAAGGTATTTTTGCATCTCACATTCTGTCTCAGTTTGTTTCCTGGTCCCTAACATCGATTTTTTGACAATATCTTACTATTTTGAATATATGCCATTCTCTGGGCGCATCTGCTTATGTAGATAGAAAAATATTGAAATCATTTATGATAATTCAGTTGGCAATGAATATTCAGTTATGAGAATGTCATAAGATATTTTGCACTAAATATAAAGATAGATAATTATACCCCATAGAATTGTATCACAACTGCTAATTGAGAGAGAACCTCCCTTTAATACTCATACATAAGAAAGACACTCTAATTTCATGTTATGTGATAAATGTTTGTTTCACACTTACATATGAAACTTACATATTTGTATTATATGACTGCATTGTATAAAATTGTCACAATACAGTCTACACTTATGATGGTATATTGTTGTACCACAGTGTCTCCAACTTTTTTTATTGTCTTTTGTAATTACTCGTATTCACACTGCAGGGTGAACTGAAATCCCATGTAAGTCCCATGTAAGTAATTTTGTGAGTTATTAAATCGACTGAAATTATTTAAAGTTCTGTGAGTGCGTGTACTGCTTGTACTAATAAAGTGAGGATGGCTCACTTGGGAGGTTGACTTTTGAAGTGAAAGTCGACCTCCTTGTGCTATGCTTGACCTTTAGGGAACAGACCCCTTTGTATCTGGCATGCTCTATTTACAAGTGGATGTCTTTGTAGGTATTTTGTAGGTATTTCTCTTTCACAGTGTCACTGGTTTCATTGTCCAATATTCACATAGAATAGATAAATATGTGGTAAAAGGTAGCTCAGTTAATGCAAATAAATAAACAATATATGTTAAAATATTGCAAAAAAATGGTGATGCTTCAGACCCACATACAATAGTCACTCCAGAGCTGTGCACAGGAAGGGCTTGTGTCCCAGTTTGGGTGTGGTGAGTTGGTAGGCAATTCTAAGAAGGAGGGCAGTTGTGTAACTGAGAGGATAATATATAGTAGTGAAAGGAGAAAGTTGCCACCCTTCATAAAGTGCACTGTGCATCATGGAGTACTAAATGTTGACCATGTGGTGGTTGCGCTCTTCATCCCACCATACCTCACATCACAGTCTATACACACTGGGCTACTACAAATTTCAAACTTAGCATCTGTTGCTGCCCTGCAACCTTCCTTTACCCCTTGGCCAGTGGTAATAGGGGTAATAATTATATTGGTGAAGCTGTGGTTCACAACCCCTTGAGCAAATCTTCTAATGATATAGCATTTTTAAATTATTAAGGAATGAACAAAAATCTAATGTATACTTTGTATGTATATATTCTTCAAAATATTGCCAAAATGAAATATGTCTCCTTTTCTGTATCCTGTTTTGTCAAGAAGAGCTTCTGTAAATGAAATAAGGTTAAATGAAATGATTCTCATGATAGTTACTAGGTTTTAATGGACTTAAATTACAGAGTACAAGAAAACACATTTTTGTTTCTAAAAGTAGTGGTTTTACTTTAATGTAAACTCAAAGCAGAGAACTGTGAATTTAGATTCAATTTAGTCATAAATACAGCATTTTTACACCATTGTTGTTTGTATATGGATTTTAATTGCTCTAACATTTCATGCACAGGTTATAAACTAGCCTCAGTCATATGATTAAAATGGAGAAACGTAACAAAAATCAGAAACTGTCTTCTCACCTTAATACATGTAACAACAATTGTATAAACATAAGACAACAGAGAGGTTTAGGTTATATGAATTGGCCAACGTATAAGTAAGCTTAATTATGCATTGTCCACTTGTTACCAACTTTATTAGGGTACTTAGATGAGACTGTTATGTACATGCATGATACACTGATAGGTTCAATCACAGGATTAATGTGCAATGAGTTCATCATAGGCTTGTGTTATGTAACTGCTAATTGATTTTGTAAGTAGCTATGATAACTGCTGAGGCAAAGTTTGATCATTTTGATTTTACCTTCTGCCCTTCCTCCAGCATGAGGTTAGAGCCGATCACCGTAATCAACTTTTGCGACAAAAAGACACTAAATTGAAAATGTAGTGTGCATTCTTCGAGTGTACTGGTGCTCCTGTGGCAATTCCTGTGCTTTTCATTCCTCCTTCACCACACAAGGTTGAAGGTCAGTCTGGTGAGAGGGACGATCAGTTGGTGGTGATAATTACATCACAAAGTAGCATCTTGTTAGTAGCCATGGAAACCTTGATTACTTATCATTCCTATCACCTAGTAGTGTTCTATTGCTGACGAACTCTGAGCCTCCCTGCAGTGGGCTTGTAAATAATGATTAAAATTAAATATTATAATTTTTCTAATAAATGTAATTAGACATTTAAAAAAAGGACTTAAATGTATCTATTGTGTATGTGTTACTATTCAGGTAAATCAACACCTCCCACACTTTCACAGTTCATAGTACCCTTTCATTTTCACTGTGTTGAATCATTCCACATGGATACTCCATCCCTTTCCCTATAGGTCTAGACATATAATGATTTATTGTACAGTGATAATTTTTCTTTAATAGTGGCCCTGAGAACAGCTATTGGGTAAAGTTCACTCTACAGCCAATAATAGGATATCTAGGTGATATTCATACAAAAAGAAATAAAAAGCAACATATAATGCTAATTATAATTGATGAATACAATTTTTTTCTGTCATTCAAACATTTATCTATACCTGCTCAATACAACTAAACATAATTTTAACTTGTACTTATAATATAGAAGGACAAGAGAAAAATTTGTTTCCTCTAGTCTGAGGGCAAACTAGCATGTATGTTTGACAGTTTAGGCCAGTTTATCCTCTGACTGACAGCTGCCATGCTTTCCTGGGAACAAGCAGCAGGTTTGGTTGGTGTCTGCCTCCTTCTGCTATTGCAGAGAGATACCCTACTTTCTGCATGGGTTCAGCAGAGGGGACCTCAAGAGGATAAAACACAATACAGACCCTGATCAAACTAATAGGGCTGTTGCCAATAAAGTGGCCACACCTTTAAGAACAAAAGGGTCCTAACCCTTCTTTGACCATTTGAAATGTTGTTACACAGTGAACTGTAACTCAGTTAAAAAAGGTAAACTGAAGTTGTGCGTGATTTTTGAAAATCTATTGGCAGTTCACAACAGTTCATGGTTTACTGAATAGACTATATTAGTGGTAGGTAACCTTTGGCACTCAATATGTTGTGGACTGCATCTCCCATAATGCTCTTACAGCCGTAATGTTGGCAAAGCATCAAGGTAAATGTAGTCCACAACATCTGGAGTACCAAAAGGTTGCCTATCTCTGGACCATAGACTATATATATATATATATATATATATATATATATATATATATATATTGTATTGATTTATTTATTTCTCAGTCCCTAAATAAAAAAAGAATTGGTATGCAGCCATACGAAGATAGATGCAATAGTTATACCATGCAATTTTCTTAATTGTAAGAAGTAATTGCATAGTATGTAGTCTTCAAAAAGTGAATACATTTTAGCAGTAATTGAGGAGTATAGAAGGTTTAAAGTGTTGTGGCTGTCGTAATGGTTGCATACCGACTGATTGCATTAGATTTACAGAGAATGATTATGGTTTGCCTTTTTATGTGCCATTATGTCTAATTTGTTTTATGTTCCAGTCAAGAAAATGATTTCTCTACTTCAAGTTTTAAATAACAAATACAAAAGGATAATCAGAACAAAATGCATTTTGATTTAATTTTTCAATGTACACATAGTTAGTGCACATAGTTATAAGTATTTCACATACTTTAATAAACACTGTTATAAATAATAGCTTTCCTTTTCTAGTAATAAATATTGAATTACTAATTTTCACCCCTTGAATATTTTTCAATCAGAAACATTTTACAAAGTATTTTGTATTATGTATGTATTAATTGATTTAGTTTGGCATGTGGAGTAAAGCAAGTAAAATAGACTGCATTACTTAAAATGAGTTTAATTATATAAGATGACAATTTAAAAAATATAGATACTTCATATCATTATTTATTTTAATTTATGTTCTTGAAAGTAAAAAATTAAGCCAAACAAAGTATTCTACATTCCTGCTTCTGGTACACTGTGCATATATGTGGAATTATTCTCCTGTGCTGCTGCAATATAATACATTGTTTGGATTATAAGTGACTTTGCTCTTGTTCACTGTAGGATATCTTAACAGTTCAACACTTTGATGACATCCCTAAAGAAACAGGATATTCCATTCATGTGTATGAAATTATATTCATTGCTACCTAAATTGTTGGCACTATATAAATAAATGTTAATGTAATGTAATGTAATTGGTTCCTGTGCAAAAAAAGAAAAAAGGAAAGGAAATTACTTTTACTCAGCTAGTGGGGGCAGTACGTTTTTATATTTAAAAAAATGCTAAATGTAAAACATTAATTTCAAAGTACTTTCAAAGTACATTAATATGTAGACATGTGCAAAACTAAAATTTTCGTTTCGTTTTCGTCCATTCGGACGAAAATGTTATTTATTTCGTCTAAAACGAATTTCGTTCATTAGTGCATTCGTTTCAGACGAAATTCGTTCATTATTTTCGTTTCGTTAATTTTTTTCGTTCGTTTTATAGAATACAATGTAATACTATTGGCTTTCTATAAACCGAACGAGAGCCCCATTCATAAGAAATTCTTATGAATGGGGCTCTCGTTCGGTTCATAGAAAGGCAATAGTATTACTTGTATTCTATAAGCCGAAAGTCTATAAACCGAACGACTTTCGGTTTATAGACTTTCGGCTTATGGAATACATGTAATCCTATTGCTATTCTATAAACCGAACGACTTTCGGTTTATAGAATAGCCATAGGTTTACATGTATTACATAAGCCGAAAGTCTATAAACCGAAAGTCGTTCGGTTTATAGGCTGTCGGCATTTAACTATACAGAGACAGAGTCTCCATTCATAAAATTATGAATGGAGACTTTGTCTCCGTGTAGTAAAATGCCGACAGCCTATAAACCGAACGTTCGGTTTATAGGCTGTGGGCATTTTACTACACGGAGACAAAGTCTCCATTCATAATTTTATGAATGGAGACTCTGTCTCCGTGTAGTAAAATGCCGACAGCCTATAAACCGAACGTTCGGTTTATAGGCTGTCGGCTTATGGAATACATGTATTCCTATTGCTATTCTATAAACCGAAAGTCGTTCGGTTTATAGAATAGCAATAGGAATACATGTATTCCATAAGCCGACAGCCTATAAACCGAACGTTCGGTTTATAGGCTGTCGGCATTTTACTACACGGAGACAGAGTCTCCATTCATAAAATTATGAATGGAGACTTTGTCTCCGTGTAGTAAAATGCCGACAGCCTATAAACCGAACGTTCGGTTTATAGGCTGTCGGCTTATGGAATACATGTATTCCTATTGCTATTCTATAAACCGAACGACTTTCGGTTTATAGAATAGCCATAGGATTACATGTATTATATAAGCCGAAAGTCTATAAACCGAAAGTCGTTCGGTTTATAGGCTGTCGGCATTTAACTATACAGAGACAGAGTCTCCATTCATAAAATTATGAATGGAGACTTTGTCTCCGTGTAGTAAAATGCCGAAAGCCTATAAACCGAACGATCCGTTTATAGACTTTCGGCTTATATAATACATGTAATCCTATGGCTATTCTATAAACCGAACGTTCGGTTTATAGAATAGCAATAGGAATACATGTATTCCATAAGCCGACAGCCTATAAACCGAACGTTCGGTTTATAGGCTGTGGGCATTTTACTACACGGAGACAAAGTCTCCATTCATAATTTTATGAATGGAGACTCTGTCTCCGTATAGTTAAATGCCGGCTTTTAACTATACGGAGACAAAGTCTCCATTTATAATTTTATGAATGGAGACTCTGTCTCCGTATAGTTAAATGCCGGTGTTCTGACAAATTTCTGGAGCAAATTCTCCTGCGCAATCAAATGGGATTTGTGATCCTCCTGCTGCATCAATAATACAGCAGGAGGATCACAAATCCCATCAAGATGAGGCAGCCCTCACCAGGATGCTTGCCCCCTTATGTCCCGACGCCCCATGTTACTTACCACCTTAAGAACACAACAACGGACGCGCACATTCCCAAACGGCTGGATAGGCGTGCGCATGCGCTGTGTATCGCTGTGGTCGATGATCTGGTAAGAAGGGGTGTGCGGCGGGTGTGAGGGGGCGGGAGGTGGGTTGCGCAGCTGTCTCATGCACGGTGGTCACAAAGTTACAGCTGAGTTATCAGCTGTAACTTTATGCGCATGCGCAGTGAGCAAATTCTCCTGCGATTGCGCAGGAGAATTTGCTCCAGAAATTTGTCAGAACACCGGCTTTTAACTATACGGAGACAAAGTCTCCATTTATAATTTTATGAATGGAGACTCTGTCTCCGTATAGTTAAATGCCCACAGCCTATAAACCGAACGTTCGGTTTATAGGCTGTCGGCTTTTAACTATACGTTTGTCTCCATTCATAAATTTATGAATGGAGACTCTGTCTCCGTATAGTTAAATGCTATTGTATTCTATAAACCGACTCTATTTCGGCTTATAGAATGCAATAGTACTACGAATGGACGAATGAACGAATGATTTTCCTTTATTAACTATTCGTTCATTCGATTTAGTTAGCTTAGCATTTTCGTTCTTCGTTTTTCGGGCGAATGGACGAAAATGCAATTTTCGGACGAAAATGCATTCGTCCGAAAACGAATGCACATGTCTAGTATATATTCACATGTAAATTGCTTTTTTAATAAAAAATTATGATATAAATAAAATCTTGTTTTTATTTCCTTTTATGTGACAAAGCTGCCTCTCTCTTTCCCTTGCCCCCAGATTTGTCGCTCTCCCCCCCTTAGTGTTGTCTCTCTCTCACCCTCCCTTTGGCTCCCCCCTCGCTCCCCTTGTGTCTGTCTCTTCCCCCCTTCCCTCCCCTTGTTTCTCTCTGCCCCCCCCCCCTTGTTATTCTGTCCCCCCCTCACCTGTTTCTTGCTCCCTGGTGGCTAGTGGGGGCAGCCGGGGGATGTATGCACTATACATAATAGACGGAAGTGTCGGGCAGCATGGAGGTTGTCTGCACGATTCGTGCAGACATCCCCCAGCTGCCCGATTCTCCCTGGTGGCTAGCGAGGCAGCGGTGGATGTCTGCGCGATGAGCGAGACCTCCCCTGCTGCCGCCCGGAACGACAGCCAGGACTTTTATGAGGAAGCCGGAAGTACCCAGCTTCATCATAGAAGTCCCGGCGGTCATGCCGGGCGGCAGCAGGAGAGGTCTCGCTCATCGCGCAGACATCCTCCGCTCCCTCGCTAGCCACCAGGGAGAATCGGGCAGCTGGGGGATGTCTGCACGAATCGTGCAGACAACCTCCATGCTGCCCGACACTTCCGTCTATTATGTATAGTGCATACATCCCCCGGCTGCCCCCACTAGCCACCAGGGAGCAAGAAACAGGTGAGGGGGGGACAGAATAACAAGGGGGGGGGGGCAGAGAGAAACAAGGGGAGGGAAGGGGGGAAGAGACAGACACAAGGGGAGCGAGGGGGGAGCCAAAGGGAGGGTGAGAGAGAGACAACACTAAGGGGGGGAGAGCGACAAATCTGGGGGCAAGGGAAAGAGAGAGGCAGCATTGTCACATAAAAGGAAATAAAAACAAGATTTTTTTATATCATAATTTTTTATTTAAAAAGTAATTTACATGTGAATATATACTAGACATGTGCATTCGTTTTCGGACGAATGCATTTTCGTCCGAAAATTGCATTTTCGTCCATTCGCCCGAAAAACGAAGAACGAAAATGCTAAGCTAACTAAAGCCGGATGAACGAATGGTTAATAAAGGAAAATCATTCGTTCATTCGTCCATTCGTAGTACTATTGCATTCTATAAGCCGAAATAGAGTCGGTTTATAGAATACAATAGCATTTAACTATACGGAGACAGAGTCTCCATTCATAAAATTATAAATGGAGACTTTGTCTCCGTATAGTTAAAAGCCGGCATTTAACTATACAGAGACAGAGTCTCCATTCATAAAATTATGAATGGAGACTTTGTCTCCGTATAGTTAAATGCCCACAGCCTATAAACCGAACGTTCGGTTTATAGGCTGTGGGCATTTAACTATACGGAGACAGAGTCTCCATTCATAAAATTATAAATGGAGACTTTGTCTCCGTATAGTTAAAAGCCGGCATTTAACTATACAGAGACAGAGTCTCCATTCATAAAATTATGAATGGAGACTTTGTCTCCGTGTAGTAAAATGCCCACAGCCTATAAACCGAACGTTCGGTTTATAGGCTGTCGGCTTATGGAATACATGTATTCCTATTGCTATTCTATAAACCGAACTTTCGGTTTATAGAATAGCCATAGGATTACATGTATTACATAAGCCGAAAGTCTATAAACCGATCGTTCGGTTTATAGACTTTCGGCATTTTACTACACGGAGACAAAGTCTCCATTCATAAAATTATGAATGGAGACTTTGTCTCCGTGTAGTAAAATGCCGACAGCCTATAAACCGAACGACTTTCGGTTTATAGACTTTCGGCTTATGCACTACATGTAATCCTATGGCTATTCTATAAACCGAAAGTCGTTCGGTTTATAGTTTAGCAATAGCATTACATGTATTCTATAAACCGAACGTCGTTCGTTTTAAAGACTTTCGGCTTATAGAATACTATTGGCTTTCTATAAACCGAACTAGAGTTGAGTCCCCATTCATAAGAAATTCTTATGAATGAGGAGGGACTCTAGTTAGGTTTATAGAATGCCAATAGTATTCTATAAGCCGAAAGTCTTTAAAACGAACGACGTTCGGTTTATAGAATGCATGTAATGCTATTGCTGTTCTATAAGCCGAATGTCTTTCGGCTTATAGAACAGCAATAGCATTACATGTATTCTATAAACCGAACGTCGTTTGTTTTAAAGACTTTCGGCTTATAGAATACATGCTGCTATTGGCTTTCTATAAACCGAAAGAGTCCCCATTCATACGAATAGGTCAATTGACCTATTCGTATGAATGGGAACTCAATTTCGGTTTATAGGAAGCTAATAGCATTACATGCATTCCATAAACCGAAAGTCATTCATGTCGGTTTATGGAATGTAGTACAATGCTATTGGTATTGTAAACCGACTCTATTTCGGTTTAGAATGCCAATAGCACGAATGGACGAATGGACGAATGAACGAATGATTTTCGTTTATTAACCATTCGTTCATTCGGATTTTGTTAGTTAAAATTTTCGTTATTCGTTTTTCGGACGAATGGACGAAAATGCTATTTTCGTCCGAAAATGCATTCGTCCGAAAACGAATGCACATGTCTATTAATATGTATTAACATCTGAAAGATGCATTATGGGCACCAGACAGTCCATTTAAGTTGTGGTTTGCCCCCTTTTTTAACATTGCTACAGTGAGGAAAGAAAGTATTTTATACCCTGCTGATTTTGTTTTGCCCACTGACAAAACAATTAGCAGTCTATAATTTTAATGGTAGATGTATTTGAACAGTGAGAGACAGAATAACAAAAAGAAATTCCAGAAAAACGCATGTCAAAAAAGTTATACATTTATTTGCATGTCAATGAGTGAATTGAGTATTTGATCCCCTATCAATCAGCAAGATTTCTGGCTCCCAGGTGTCTTTTATACTGTTAATATGCTGAGACAGGAGAACTCTCTTAAAGTGAATGCTCCTAATCCCAGCTCATTACCTGTATAAAAGACACCTGTCCACAGAAGCAATCAATCAGATTCCAAACTCTCCATCATTGCCAAGACCAAAGAGATGTCCAAGGATGTCAGGGACAAGATTGTAGACCTACACAAGGCTAGAATGGGCTTCAAGACCATAACCAAGCAGCTTGGTGAGAAGGTGACCACTGTTGGTGCGAATATTCACAAATGGAAGAAACACAAAATAACTGTTAGTCTCCCTTGGTCTGGTGCTCCATGCAAGAGCTCACCTTGAGTTTCAATGATCATGAGAACAGTGAGGAATCAGCCTGGAACTACTCAGTAGGATCTTGTTAATGATCCCAAGGCAGCTGGGACCATAGTCACCAAGAAAACAATTGGTAACACACTACACCGTGAAGGACTGAAATCCTGCAGTGCCCCCTGCTCAAGAAAGCACATGTACAGGCCCATCTGAAGTATGTCCATGAACATCTGAATGATTCAGAGGAGAACTGGGTGAAAGGTCAGATGAGACCAAAATAGAGCTCTTTGGCATCATCTCAACTCGCTGTTGGAGGAGGAGGAATGCTGCCTATGACCTCAAAAACCCCATCCCCACCGGCAAACATGGAGATGGAAACATTTTACTTTGAGGGTGTTTTTAGGCTAAGGGGATAGGACAACTGCATCACATCAAAGGGATGATCAGCCTTGTACCGTCAAATCTTGGGTTAGAACCTCCTTCCCTCCGCCAGGGCACTGAAAATGGGTCATGGATGGGTATTCCAGCATGACATTGACCCAAAACAAACAGCCAAGGAAACAAAGGAGTGGCTCAAGAAAAAGCACATTAAGGTTCTGGAGTAGCCTAGCCAGTCTCCAGACTTTAATCCCATAGAAAATCTGTGGAGGGAGCTAAAGATTCGAGTTGCCGAACGTCAATTTATAACTTTTTTGACATGAGTTTTTCTGGATTTTTTTTGTTATTCTGCCTCTCATTTTTAAAATATACCTACCATTAAAATTATAGACTAATCAATTCTTTGTCAGTGGGCAAGCTTTCAAAATCAGCAGGGGATCAAATACTTTCTTCCCTCACTGTATTAATATATATGTTAAGTTCTATCTTCCCTCTTTGATTTATTTCATAGGAATACTATATATTTTTAATGTATGTATGTAAATATATACTCTCTCTACAGACCGAACAAGATTTAATAAAAATACGCCGGAGGACGGAAGTGATGTAAGACGCGGAAGGGGCGGCGCGTGGAGCGGGACGAGGGCGAGAACGGCACCACGGGAGGTGGATGAAGTGACCGAAGAGAGACGAGCGAAAATACAGACAGCAGAGGGAACGGACTACTAGCCGAGCAGGGGACATAAAGTCACAGAGAAAGATTTAGAAGCGGGAAGACAGAATTGGAGAGAGAGAGATCCACCTGCAGAGAATTGCAAAAGCGTTATCTGTGAAATATAGCAGAGAAACGGAGAGAAACCAAGCAGGGGAGTACGCCTAACCGTGAGTTAAAGATCTTCTTATGGTGGTTCTCCTGGAAGGAGAGGGGGCGAAACACTGAACGGTGAAGGAATACACTGTATTGAAGTTTCAGGGGAACAGGGGATCTCTCTACCTGGGCAAACATTGTTATTCCCCCCTGCTTTATTCCTCCTGTATGGACAGACTATATATAAACTGTATCAGCTTATTTGCCTCATAATCGGCGGGACATTAAAAGACGGGTTGAAGCAGGACTCCAATTTAATTCAAACAGGGGATAAATTGAAGTCTCTATGCAGTTGAAGTCCTGATATCACTGAATTAATTATTCCCCAGCGGGGAGCTGACAGGCAAGAAGGGGTGAGAGGAGACGTGGAACACTTGGAGGAAGCTTATAAATCAACAGGGGAAGAATTCCCTCCCCTCTGTGTGTGGGGTCAGTTTCACTCCCATTTCTACTTCTGTTTCATCCCCCGGCGTGGGGAGGTAGTATAAAAATTGTAAAGGACATTAAGGGATATACAATTGGCTGGTCCCCATAAGTCTCTGGAAGCAGGATCCCATGTAGAGATATATTTGGAGACAGGCTGCCTTTTCTCTCCATAGAAAGTACCCCTAATTAAGAGTCAAATTCGCCCTGGTGTCTTTATTGGAAGGAGAGGGGGCGGAAAGCTGAAGGAAGAAGAAAAGTACTTGGCCATAAAGGCATTGGGGAAAAAGGGGCCCTCCAACTGAGATATCACTATTCATTCAAACATCTTTGCTTCTTTAAGAGGGCAGGTGGTCCAGATACTACAGTGGCCTTAACGATACACAAAAGGGGAGAGTTCATAAGTCTGTGGAAGCAGGAATCTATACAGTGTTAATAAACAGAGTTAAGCTGACTGTCCTGTTCTCCGCTTTGAAACTCCGCTAATTGTGAGTTAGGGAGCTTATAAGTCTCCTGCAATAAGAGCATAAAAAAGGATTTAGGGGAATCAACTTCTCTTCGATTTCCTGAATAAGTGGGCTCCCTCTGGAACATATCGGTGTTCCGATTGCTGGGTCTGATTGACTGAAGAGATATCTACTCAGGGCTCTCCACTCCCCAAAGAGGGAGAGAAGAGAGGGAGGAAGGGAAGAAGGAAAGAAGGGAAATATATGAGAAAATAAGATATACTTTAACATATTCATAGCAATACTAAAGACAACATGGCGACTAAAAGAAACAACGAACAAAAACAATCGGCTAGAAAAGACAAAAAACAGGAGCCTCTAACAAATAAAGAGAAAAATCTAGCCTCTATATTTTCTCCCCAAAATGCTAAATCCCTGGATAGAAGGGAGAAATTAGTCCATGATTCCACTGCAATATCAGAGCAAGATCTGGAAACTACCCTAGACCCGAATAGCTCAGACCCCCAGGCAAATCAGATGTCTAGAGAGTATCTACACAAATGCCTAAAAACAAGCCTTTCACAACTAAAGGAAGAAATTTCACTAAATTTTCAAAAAGCCCTTGATCTACAACTGTCCCAAATAAAGGGTGGAATTAAGGAGTGCCTGCAGGAAATTACAGAAGAAGTCAAAAAAATGGGAGATAGAATCAAAGAAAATGAAGAACAAATAACCTCTTTGAGATTTGATCTGAATACCTCAGAACAATTGAATAAGAAACTAGAGAAAAGACTAGAGCAGCTGGAGATTAAAGTAACCGATGCCGAAGATCATGCCCGTAGAAAAAATATGAAAATCAGAGGTATACCAGAAGATATAACAGCAAATAAGCTTAACTCATATCTAATGGAGCTAATGACAAAAATGGGAATACAAGAGGCAGCTAACGAATCTATAATTGAAAGGGCTCATAGGATATATAAATCTAATCATATCCCCAAAGAGGTTCCAAGAGATATCGTGGTTCGCTTCTCTACCTATTATGTGAAGCAGAAGGTGCTCAGAGCATTCAAAACAGGCACAGTAAAAGAAGAAAGATATAAAGACTTGACATTTTACCCCGACTTATCCATGGAAACTAGGAGGAGGAGAAATTCATATAGATTTTTTACGGAGTCACTGAGGAAACATAACATAAAATACAACTGGGGATTTCCTGTGAAACTTTTTGTGCTATACAAAGACACTTCTCACATTATTAACTCTATAAATGAGGCTAAATACTGGGTAAAAAACAATTTGCCTGTCAATGGTGAAGAGAACGTGGAATGAAGAGTGTCGGGTCTAGAATCCACTGACCAATTGTGGTTATATTGAAATTGAAGGGGGGGGGGGGAGGGGGGAGGGAGATCTTCCTTTTTTTTTTCCTTCTTTTCTTCTCTTGGGCACGGACACTAAGTAATAACGTTTAATACACATGAAACAATTATCGAATAATAAGAGCACTAAGATTGAGTTAGTCACGTTAAAAATGGATAAATAAGAGCATGGAGTTTAATTAAAATATATAGATATAAATTGGGAGGGGAAGACTAGAACAGGACAACTCTGTAAAACTTCGGAAGTAGATAACTACTTATCTAGCGGATAAGCGTTAAATAAAATAGATATCACTTATAGATATTTTGGTTTGATTACACTATTGAGCAGAAATGATATATGTTTGAGGAACGAAATTGATGGACACTTAGAAGCGTTAAGAATATCAACACTGGGATAATATGGTATATTAAGATAGAGTATTAATAGACGTAGTAAACATATAAATAGGAAGACATATGACCCGTTCCGTAAGGGAACTGATCTATATTAAAGGCACGGAGACAAACGAGTTAGATAATATCACTAAAGCATTTAAGTAGAGATGTAATAGGGTTCTCCCCCTTTTTTCTTTTTTTTTTTTTCTTTTCTTTTCTCTCTCTCTCTCCCCGTCCCATACAAATCCCCCCCTCTCATGAAAAATGGTTAAATTAATAGTCCTCGTCCCCTGCCAAATCCTAGGGGGCTTGAAATTTGGATGAGTGGGATACTTATCCTAAAGGGCACAAGCCAATTTAAGGTGGAAAACCACCAAGATTTGTTTTTTACATGTTGTGTCTTATTTGTGAAATGTTGTAGTTACGTATACTGTCACGCCAGGCAGAAGGGTCCAGCTCAAACAGATCTACATAGAACAGTAGGATGACCACGGGAACCCTTAAGTTCCTCTCCCTAAATATACAGGGCCTAAATATCCCTCAGAAAAGAATAGCTTTGACCGAGTATTTATGTTCAGAAAAAGTAGACTTCTGTGCTTTACAAGAAACCCACTGTAAAGAGATCGACGCAGTACGTTTAAAGAGCAAATATTTTCCAATAGTGGAACATGCCTCACTAATAAATAAGAAAAAAAGAGGAGTAGCTTGCTTGATATCAAAAGATATTAAGTATGAAGAAATATATAAACAGGTAGACACTGAGGGAAGGTACCTATTTCTGATATGCAGACTCAACGACAAAACCTTCTCAATATTAAACATATACGCCCCTAACAAAAAACAAATACATTTCATAAACAAAACGTTAAGTAAAATACAGGATATGATACAAGGTTCCTTTGTAGGTATGGGGGACTTTAATTGTGTTGCGGATCCGTTCATGGACAAAAAGTTGCCTGATAGGAGACTAGTTGATTCCAATACAAAATCAACGTCAAGGGCCTTTCAAGAAACATTAGCCAAATTTAAATTGTTTGATGTCTGGCGTACTCTAAGACCATTTGACCGAGAATACACATTTTTTTCGCAGCCCTTCAACTCTTACTCTCGTTTGGATATGATCTTGACTGGGGAGTCGGGGATGAAGGACTGTACAGATATTAAGATAGGCTCATTTGGATGGTCTGATCATGACCCTGTGATATTGGATATCAGATCGGACTATGCTCTGAGAGATAGATCTTGGAGGATGAAAGATTATTTGATAATGAATGACCAGAATGTAGAATTACTAGAAAGAGCAACAAAGGAATACTTTAAAGAAAATTGGAACAATGAAACAACTGCAACCAATGCATGGTGCGCATACAAGTGTGTCATGAGGGGATTAATGATTAAAATAGAAAGACAGATAAGGAAAGAAGGACGGAAATCCATATCCCAGCTCTATATCGATTTATATAAAATGAATAAAATAAATAAAACAAATCCAGATCCCGACATAGCCGAAAAAATAACTAAAATAAAAAAAGAGATAAAAGAATACCTGATAGGTAGAGCAAATAAGATCCTACTCAAATTTAATCAAAAAGTATATTATATGGGAAACCGGGTAGATAAAATGTTAACAAACCAACTTAGAAACAAACAAGCAAAATCAAGAATAATCAAAATTAAATTAAATGATGGGGTTGCCCTCAGTCCCATAGAAATAGGTAATGCGTTTAAAAACTACTATGCGACTTTATACAATATCCCATTTCAAATGCACGATAAAATCAGGATACAAGAATATCTAGATAAGATCAGTATGGAAGTCTTAAAAAAAGAAGACAGAGAAGCTCTGGAGACTCCCATATCAGAAATAGAAATAAAAAATGCCATCCTTAGACTAAAACTAAAAAAAACTCCTGGACCTGACGGGTTTTCAAACTTATTTTATAAGAAGATGGGTGATCTCATCCACCCTTATTTGGTGGACTTATTTAATGAGATTGGAGAGAAAGGAAGGATGCCTAATGAGATGTTGCAGGCCCTGATTGTTCCCATCCCAAAACCGGATAAAGATCCTAGTTATGTATCAAACTATAGGCCCATCTCCCTGATTAATACGGACACAAAAATATACTCAGCAATTCTGGCAGATAGAATGAAACATCATATCTCACAAATTATATATAAAGATCAGGCAGGATTTGTCCAGGGGAGACAGGGAAATAACAATACTAGGAAAATTCGGGATCTAATAGATTGGGCGGAGTCCAGGGATACCCCAATGTTGGCCCTGTCATTGGACGCGGAGAAAGCCTTTGACAGGGTCAACTGGGTGTTCCTGGAGGAGGTCCTCAAAAAACTGAATTTCGGGGAAAAGATGATGGGGGCAATTATGGCCCTGTACTGCAACCCGTCTGCAGTAATAAGGGGACAGGGTTTTACATCAGGAAAAATTGAAATCCGCAATGGGACGCGACAGGGTTGCCCTTTGGCACCCTTATTGTATATAATATCTTTGGAGCCACTGCTGAGCAGTATAAGACAAAACGTAGGGATTAGGGGAGTGGAAATCGGCCAAAAACAATACAAACTGTCGGCTTATGCCGACGACGTCATGTTGACTCTTTTATCTCCCCGGACTTCTCTGGTGGAGGTCATAAAAGAACTGGAAGTATATGGAAGTATGTCTAACTATAAAATAAATATGTCAAAATCTGAAGCCCTAACATATGCGATGAAGGTAGAAGAAAGAGATTATCTGAAAACAGCTTACTCCTTCCAGTGGCCCAAGACAGGTATACAATACCTAGGCTTTACGATTTCGCATAACCCTGATGAAATGGCAAATTATAACTATTCAAAATTGCTAAGGGAAATGACAGATCAGTTAAAGGGCTGGGATAATTTATATATTTCATGGATGGGCCGCATAAATATAGTCAGAGCGTACATACTTCCTAAGTGGCTATACTATCTAAGGCTTATTCCAAGAAAAATTCCCGAGACGGTTATAAAACAATTCCACCTTATAACTGGTAAATTTATTTGGAGGCAGAAAAGCCCTAGAATAGCAAGAGATATACTACAGGGAAACTTCAAACAAGGGGGCTTAGGTTACCCGAATCTATATAGAATGCAAGAAGCTAGCCTTCTCAATCACTTCTCCCAACTTCAGATACAGTCAGCCAAAAAAGAAGATTGGTACCTAATAGAGCAGGTTATGGCAGCCATCCAAAATTTGGAGATACTTATGCTAAACCGAGAAGATGGAAATAAAATTATAAACAATAGCGGCTCAAGAACACTGAAGCAGACTATGGTAGCCTGGTATCTTTTAAAAAAAAAAACAAATAATGTAGGAAAAATACACCAATCCGCACCTCTAGAAATTCTGGAGGCTAATATACAGGAATTTAGACTTCCAGATTTCTGCCGTGGGAGAAGTTTGAGAATAAGGGATCTATGTAGTGGTGACAAGTTCAAAACACAGGAAGCCTTAGCCCAAGATTTTGGGGCCACTGAAAGAGAGAACTTCACTATACTTAGAATAAAATCATTTGTGGAAAGGCACACGTTCAATAAAAAAAAACATAGAGATAAACAAGGTAATTGAGGGCCTATTATATAATAAACATCTAAAAAGAGCAATAAAACTTTGGTATGACATATTAGCGATGATCTCAGCAAAACCTAAATCAAAGGCGATGGTTTCATGGGGGACAGAATTATTAAATCCTATAGACAAGGAGGCATGGATAGAGAGTTGGAATGCCATAAAAAAGATCAATCATTGCCTCACAATGCATGAGCTTCATTTTAAGATCATGCATAGATGGCACCTCTCCCCCATGAGACTACATAAATTTAAAGCAGGAAATCAACATAATTGCTGGAGATGTAATGAAACCCATAGTGACCTTCTTCATATGTGGTGGTCCTGTGAAAAAATAGAACTACTGTGGGTAAAAGCATTTGGTCTAATATCGGATCTTACCACCATTATAATCCCAATACAACCAGAGACAGCGCTCTTTAATTTCGAACTTCAAGATCTCCCTTATAGGTATAGAATTTTGGCAACACAAATCCTAATGGCGGTCAAAATCATAATCGCTCGACATTGGAAAAGCCAAGAAACGGTCAATTGGTCCAAAGTTCTAAACCAAATAGACCTCCAATGCCAGATGGAGAAAGGGTACTATACTGCCAGATATAAACAAAAGATGTTCTATAACATCTGGGATCCCTGGTTAATAAAAACGAGCACTACTCATTAGATCTTGGAAAGAATTAAAGAGATGGTAGAAGAGTTTAAAGGAAAAATAAAGGATATCGAAAAATAGATAGAGAGTAAAAGTGGGGAAATTGGGTGAAGGGAAAATTGAAGCAGGACTGGGATTTGTATAAATGATTGGAGTGGTAATATATATGTTCATATATGCATCTCTTGAACTTAAAAGAAGGGGCGGGAGTCCCCTAGCCTGGCGTGTGTCTTTTTATATGTATGTCTTTTTTTTATATGTTGGTAAGGTTATTGTTATTAAGTGTATCATGGAAAGAAAATTTTATATGGTCAAATAGTTGTACTTTAAAAGGCCATGATTGTATGTATTTTTCTAATTTTGTAAAATAAAAATATAAAAAAAAAAAAAAATATATATATACTCTCTCTATATAAAATACTTGTTTACATCTAAATAAATATTAAATAAGTAATATATTTTAATAGCTAATAAAAGTACAAGTGCAAAAGTGTCTATACAAGTGCAATAGCTTCTGGCACTTTGGAGAAGTGTTCTCTTCAAGGATGAATCCTGGTTTTCACTGTAAAGGGCGGATGGCAGACAGTGTGTATGGTGTTGTGTGGATGAGTGGTTTGCTGATGTCAACGTTGTGGATGGAGTGGCCCATGGTGGCAGTGGGGTTATGGTATAGGCAGGCATATGTTATGGACAACGAACACAGGTGCATTTTATTGATGGCATTTTGAATGCACAGAGATACTGTGATGAGATCCTGAGGCCCATTGTTGTGCCATTCATCCACGACCATCACCTCATGTTGCAGAAACTGCACATTTTAGAGTTGCCTTTTATTGTGGCCAGCCTAAGGCCCACGTTTGCAATAATCATGCTGTCTAATCAGCATCTTGATATGCCCTACCTGTAAGGTGGATGGATTATCTTGGCAAAGGAGTAGGGCTCACTAACACAGATTTAGACAAATTTGTGAACAATGTTTGAAAGAAATAGGCCTTTTGTGTACATAGAAAAAGTCTTAGATCTTTGAGTTAAAAGTGTTGCGTTTAGAATTTTGCTCAGTGTATAAATTGCATATATTAAAGACAGTAAAATTAAAATCAACACATGGTATCCCATCCATCAATTTTTAACCCCATAAAAGTTAGGGAATTCCCATTTATATATCTGCATATACAGTAACATATATTCTTTCACATACCACCGTAACAGTGGTATAACAATAGCGGTCATGGCAGCTGAAGATTGGCATCACATCACAAGTTATTTTTTACTGTCAGCAGTTGTTATGTTAAATATGTGTCCTCCTGCCATCAAGTCAATTGTATCACAGTACGGTTTCATGTACATCCATACTTTGGATGGCAACATTAATTGGCATTGGTCCATTCTCCACTGTGGAAATGAAAGGGTAACATTGACAACATATCATGTCACCATATGATACCACCATTTCAAAACACCCACACTGTCCACCATACCAGCTTTGCCACATATCACTTGTCAATGCAATGGTCGCACTGGCTTAGGTTGACAGGTCCAGTTTTTATGAGGCAACCACTGTGACCATTGCATGTACAAGTAATGTATGGACAAAACTGATCCAGTGGGCTGTCATGCACCTGTCTACTGCACTCATATATGTAATGTTACCCACAATTCTGCTATTTGCCCAAAAATGAGCTAAATCCAGCACACTGAATGTTGGACATTGAATTTTACTACATTTATTGAGAGAATTTAATTTGTTTTTTTACATTTTTAATATTGTAATCTTTTATTTGTGTTTCATTTGCAAATGCAGACAATTATGTCATGAGAAATATAATACGAATGCTAATAGAAACAGATGTCAGTCTTCTAAAATATTGTAAGTGAATAAAAATAATGATGCCCTATATACTGGACATAAAGATGATCTAGGTGAACCATTTCCTAACAACTTGTGGAAACAAAGAAGGTAGGATTGCTGAAAATAAACTGCCTAATTGCCATGAACAGTAGGTCTGTCTCAGCAGAAATGACAAATAAACAAAGTGATTAAATAAATATTATATAGCAATTCAAAATAACACATCCCAAACATATATATTCCAATATCAATTACTGAAAATTATTCTTAAAACAAGCATACAATTGGCCTTAAGATTCCTCACACCACATGTTTATCTAATGGCATTATCTTGGATATTAAGAGGGGTAAGTAATGTAGGGATAACTGCTTTGTTCACTGTGCCTAGAAAGTTATCATGTTTGTTATGGTAGAGCAGGCGTCATTCAACACATACCTGCAAACACCAGAAAAGTCAGCATGCCTGCTGTTCATACATAAACCCCAAATTTACAGTGTTTAAACCACTTCAAGAGGTTCTGGGTAGGTAGATGCAAATAAGGTAAACGTGTCATAATGTTTTAGATATACTTACCCAGAATCCATTTCAGTGGTGATAGTACTTAAATTGTGAATTTCTGCGGGAAAAACAGGTCTGCTAAAGGTGTTTGCAGGTATGTGTTCAATTCTCCAACTTTCCTATGTTTTCAAGTGGACTGTCATTGCTTGATGTTTGCAGTTCACTTGTCAGTTTTAGTGAAGAACCCCCAAAGTGCTTTAGAGCTGTCTGTCAGCTATCAACTATCTCACTACAGCTAATGTAGTATCTGCTTCCCACTTCATTGATAACATGAATCTGTTTTACCTATGTAAACAGCAGTGTTTTTATTCATATTATACTTTGTCTTGCCAGACTATTTGCAGAGGAGCAATACATCAATTTTTCTGCTTTACTGGCTTGCCGACTACATTTTGTTATTTACTAGTTCACTTACTAAACATTAGACATGGGTTGTGTCATATTCAATCTGTTGACATAATTTGGAATCAATTTGATCAATTAATCAATTGCAAGAACATAACCTGAAAAAGGATCCTTGAATAACCACACACTCGGTACCTTATAGTTAATACATTACACGAGTGTGGCTATCAAACGTGCCATATATTGTGTTAAATTAGCATTTTAATACTGCCACACAGGTATTTGTCATTACTATTTTATATATTGCTTAACAATAATTGTTGTAGTAAAACTTGTTGAATGCAAATACTATTCTTCTCACAAAAACAAAGCAACAACTTGTACCTTTATTAAAGTAGTAGTGACAGTACAGGGACAAATGTGCTGTTATCTGGTAATGGTTTTCAAGAAACATGAAAATGGCATGAATATAACAATACAAAGGAAAAAAATGTACTTGACATTGAGTCTGATGATCCTTATGAATTCATCATATATAATGTTGTTTGTTTCTTCTGTAACATTTTAAAATTGCTTTCCACTGGAAACAGCTCTGTGGCTGGATGATAAAATTATTCATCTTTTTTATCTGCACCTACATAATTCTCAAAGGTCCTTGTCAAATGTTTCCTTCCTCAAACATATATTAGCATACTGGAATAAAATGCTCTATCAGGAGCATATAACTGTGTATGCTGTATGCATGTACCCACAGCTGCTTATATTTAAATAATCTCTGTCTTTCTTTCTCTCTACGCTGTTTCTATGGAGGGGAGGTGGGAGGGGAAATTGTCAGTAAGAAGTGGTATGGATAAATGTGATAAAGTGCTTTATCAAAGAGCTAAATATTAAATGTTCTTCTGAAAATGTTGTTGTCATGATACATGGAGGGAAAGAATTCCATACAATCTTGTTTAGCTGGCTGTATGGCTTGTTTGTTACAAGGGCAGTTGAATAATGGCAGAGGTGCATCATGGTAGGACATTTTGTATGTATCACCTTTAGATATAAAGGGTCACTTTTATATAGTGCTCTGCATACCATCATTATGATTTTTAAAATGGTTCAAAATGTCCTAAGTTCTACTGGCATGTGACCAAATGTATGTTTTCTGGAAGTGATTTTAGCTGTAATGTTCTAGATTACCTAAGTGAGGCGCACAGGTAGTCTAGCATGCTCACATATAGAATATTGTTGTACTAGAGGTACAACAGAACCAGTAATAAAATTAAAGTCATCAGGTAAATTCTGTTTAGACGTTATGCATTTCATTCATACATACATATACTTTTCAGTACTTCTATTTCAATCTCATTATCTCCATCATTATTCAAAGGTTTCTTACATGTTATGATGGGGGAAATATCAGACGTGGGAGTGTTACCTGTAAATGACTGTATTTCTTCTGTTTGTTGTGAGGTAATGTTTAATGAGTAAGATGGATTCTATCAACCATACCATCTTACATGCAATGAATGAAAGCCTGTTGGCATCTTGTTTTGGATGTTTCAGAGGCATGAGATGGTGCTGTTGACTTGGTCAATGTTTTTTGTTGTGTCTTCAAGATATATCTGTATGGCAACTGTATATAGATGAAAATACAAACACCCCAGTTAGATGAGATTTGCTAAACATTTGATTCATGTGTTGAGCAAGGGAATAGGGAAGATCAAACTGAATACAGAGCTCAGAATCACAGCCAATCCATTTGGTCAGTGGGTTACCATTGGTTGAGGATCCGTAGAGCGATTGAAATGCTGGTTTTAAAGGCACAGTGCCTTTAAACTGCCGGACATTAAAAACGAGCATAGGAAGCTAATCTAATTGCTTCCTATGGCTTTGTAAATGTTGCTGACAAGTCGAGGCAATCAGCAACACTGAAACAACACTGTGTGACCAAGATGGTGCTGCCCTTATAAGGGCAAGAGCACAGGAGGCAAGAAGTAGCTGCTTCCTGTGCTCTTCAAGCAGTCACATGATTGCCTCATCACAGAGACAATTAGCGACTGCCAGGCAGACTCGTAGGCTATGGGAATGCTCAGATTTTTTTTAGTGAGGAAGAGAGACAGATCAAAATTAAGTAAAATAAAATACTAAAAATAAAATAAAACAATAAAAAATTGAGATCCAATGTTTAAACCCTTCCCTGACATTGATCAAGCGTAAGCAGTGATCTTGCACATCAGCGCATTTATTGCTGTTTGTGCATTTTTTAGGGTTTCATTTGTTTGTACTGTAATTTATTACAGTACTAGAAAGGCTCTTCTAAGAGTTATTAACCCCTTCCTTGCTGTAGATCACTGCTTACGCAATGATATTGATGCCATATCAATTTTATTGGTTTGCATTTTTTAACGTTTTTACACCTGCCAGGGGGTTACGTGTTAATATTATCCACTAGATGTTTATTGTTGTCTTGGACCTTAACCAGTACTATTTCAGTTTCACTAAATGCTACTGACTAATGAATTAAATTAAAATACAATTTCATTTTGTTTAGTTGTTTTACTTTGATTATAATAAATAAAGTGTAATACAAGCTTCCATCATTGTACAGTATTATATCTAAGTTATCCTTCCATCGCATGTTCCTTTTCCATTTGATTTGGAAGCATGCACATACCTTGTGAGAATAAATATTTTGAAATATTTTTATTAGGAAAATATTTATCAATTATATGCTATGCTATCAATAACGCATGCTCAATGAATCTGATTAACTTCTATTCACATTGTCCATATATTTATCAACAGCTACCTATGCATGATAGAGAAGGGAGTTAAATATCATATTTATGTCTACTTATTGAGTGCCATGCTATTGGAATAATCATTAAATTTTTTCCTAAACATTTCTGTCCATGGTGATTTCTACAACTTAATTTCAATGATCCTCTGTACCACCTTTCACACCTCTCATGACACTCTCCTCCAACTAGACATGTGCATTCGTTTTCGTCCGAATGCATTTTCATCCGAAAATAGCATTTTCGTCCATTCGTCCAAAAAACGAATAACGAAAATGCTAAACTAACGAAAGCCAAATGAACGAATGGTTAATAAACGAAAATCATTCGTCCATTCGTGCTATTGGCATTCTATAAACCTAAACAGAGTCGGTTTATAGAATACCAATAGCATCACATACATTCCATAAACCGACAGAATGAACGACTTTCGGTTTATGGAATGTATGTAATGCTATTGGTATTCTATAAACCTACTCTATATCGGTTTATAGAAAGCCAATAGCATTACATACATTCCATAAACCGAAAGTCTATAAACCGACTCTCTTTCGGTTTATAGACTTTCGGTTTATGGAATGCATGTAATGCTATTGGTATTCTATGAACTGACTCTATATCGGTTTATAGAAAGCCAGTAGCATTACATACATACATTCCATAAACCGAAAGTCTATAAACCGAAAGAGAGGTTAAAATAGGTCAATTCGTATGACTTTTGGTTTATGGAATGAATGTAATGCTATTGGTATTCTATGAACCGACTCTATGTAATGCTATTGGCTTTCTATAAACCGAAATAGAGTCCCCATTCATACGAATAGGTCAATTCATATGAATGGGGACTCTATTTCGGTTTATAGAATACCAATAGCATTACATGCATTCCATAAACCGAAAGTCTATAAACCAAAAGAGATTCATAATGAACGACTTTCGGTTTATGAAATGTATGTAATGCTATTGCTATTCTATAAACCGACTCTATATCGGTTTATAGAAAGCCAATAGAATTACATACATTCCATAAACCGAAAGTCTATAAACCGACTCTCTTTCGGTTTATAGACTTTCGTTTTATGGAATGCATGTAATGCTATTGGTATTCTATAAACCGACTCTATATCGGTTTATAGAAAGCCAATAGCATTACATACATACATTTCATAAACCAAAAGTCTATAAACTGAAAGAGAGTCAGTTTATAGACTTTCGGTTTATGGAATGTATAGAATGCTATTTGCTTTCTATAAACCGAAATAGAGTCGGTTTATAGAATACCAATAGCATTACATGCATTCCATAAACCAGAAGTCATACGAATTGACCTATTTTAACCTCTCTTTTCAGTTTATAGACTGAATAAACCGAAAGAGAGTTTAAAATAGGTCAATTCGTATGACTTTCGGTTTATGGAATGCATGTAATGCTATTGGCTTTCTATAAACCGAAATAGAGTCCCCATTCATACGAATAGGTCAATTCATATGAATGGGGACTCTATTTCGGTTTATAGAATACCAATAGCATTACATGCATTCCATAAACCGAAAGTCTATAAACCAAAAGAGATTCATAATGAACGACTTTCGGTTTATGAAATGTATGTAATGCTATTGCTATTCTATAAACCGACTCTATATCGGTTTATAAAAAGCCAATAGAATTACATACATTCCATAAACCGAAAGTCTATAAACCGACTCTCTTTCGGTTTATAGACTTTCGTTTTATGGAATGCATGTAATGCTATTGGTATTCTATAAACCGACTCTATATCGGTTTATAGAAAGCCAATAGCATTACATACATCCATTTCATAAACCAAAAGTCTATAAACTGAAAGAGAGTCAGTTTATAGACTTTCGGTTTATGGAATGTATAGAATGCTATTTGCTTTCTATAAACCGAAATAGAGTCGGTTTATAGAATACCAATAGCATTACATGCATTCCATAAACCAGAAGTCATACGAATTGACCTATTTTAACCTCTCTTTTCAGTTTATAGACTGAATAAACCGAAAGAGAGTTTAAAATAGGTCAATTCGTATGACTTTCGGTTTATGGAATGCATGTAATGCTATTGGCTTTCTATAAACCGAAATAGAGTCCCCATTCATATGAATAGGTCAATTCGTATGAATGGGGACTCTATTTCGGTTTATAGAATACCAATAGCATTACATACATTCCATAAACCGAAAGTCTATAAACCGACTCTATTTCGGTTTATAGACTTTCGGTTTATGGAATGTATGCAATGCTATTGGCTTTCTATAAACCGAAATAGAGTCCCTATTCATACGAATAGGTCAACTTCTCATGTTTATTCACCCTCTCTAGGGTGTTCCTGCTTTAGTCACCCTCTCTAGGGGGTTCCTTCTTCAGTCACCCTCTCTAGGGTATTCCTGCTTCAGTCACTCTCTCTAGGGTGTTCCTGCTTAGTTACTCTTCTCAGATCTCACCCTTACCTAAGGCTTCAAGCCTTGTACTCTCTCTGCCCCTACCTCTGCTTTGTCTACAGTCCCTGCTAAAGCTATTTGTTTATACAGCAGTTCCTACTCAAACCCTTTTGCTATCCTGCAGTTCCTTGCTAAAGTGTCATTTTGTCTCTGCTTCAGTCCTTATTCCAATCCATATCTCTTTGTTTCTATATCTGTTATCAGACCTGGTTTGTAATGTGGTGCTAAATCATGCAACCTAATACAAAGTACTAACAATATTAAAATTCCTCTATAAATGCAATACTAATTGTAAAAAAAGCTATAAATTCAGAAAGTTAAAATATATACAAAAATGAATGAAATCAAACCATAATATCATTCTTTGCAAAATACAGTGACATCCATGTGGAACTGACCAAAGATGACCATTTTCTTACTGCTAATATTATTATCATTTTGATAAAGCAACAGAAATTACTATGGTGGGATCTGAAAAGATAGGATTACATTCTGTACCAAGTTGACATTAAATCATACATTACATTACCTCTGAGATAGAGAGTTTGAAATGAAATTGTGGCATTCAATAATAATTGAACTTCTAAGGTAACATAATAATGTTAAATATCCAAATAAAAATAAAAATTATAACTAATGTCCTAAAATGGTATACCAGAACCTACATAGAAAGAAAAATATTGGTTAACAATAGGAAACATACTAAAGCCTATAAAAACTATTTGAGTATCCAATAAGTTTTTTTTTTTATATAAATACAGGTGAAGAACGTGCACATAAAATTGCCATGGTGTTAAAATAAAGATGAGGGAAAAAAAAATCAAACACACTATTCTACACTAACATTCAATAGGCTTATGGGAAGGAACTAAGGGTAACCTATGGTAGTTGGGGTTTAGCATTTAAAGTGGTTGTTTCTGGTATGTTGATTATCAGGGTGACCAACTCTCCTTGTATTCATCCAGTTTATAACTTCTTGACCAATTATGTTACATGCATTCCACCAGTTCCTCACAATACAAAGTTTCACAGCTAACAAATCATGTATTAATAAACTCCTATTGGCCTTGGTAAGGGTTGGCGGATTTAACTGGAAAAGAAACGATTGAGGTAATAAATGTATTACTGCCTTATATTTAAACATTGCTGCATCAGCACAATGAGCACTAGAACAATCAGAAAGTACTTAACCAGCAGAAGTGGCACAGAATCACAAAAAACAGTTTTGTGTCTTAAGATCTGAGATGTTTAATTCCTATGAAATAAACAGCAGATGTTTGATGTTTTTTATGCCTTTAAAACTATTGTTTTGTTTTTTTTGCTAAACAATGAAATGTGGGGACTGACAAGGAAATTGCAAAAATCAGACATTAACAGTGGAAATGAAAAAATGAGAATTGGAATTTCAACAACTGATGCCTGATTATTGCAGTTGCATTGGCTCTCTAATTAGAGGCGGCTCTCTAATTAGGCGAGTTAGGCAGCCGCCTAAGGCCTCGCACTCACGGGGGCCTCGCGGCTGCCTAACTCACCTTATTGCCTTTGATGTAACAGGGAGCTTAACTCTGCCGTTAAGCTCCCTGTTACACTAACCTGGGACGTTTCCTCCGTGCATCTTCTCTCCTGCACGGAGGAAGGAAGCTCCGATCACGTTTTTTTTTTTTAAAACTTTATTGAACCCGCACAGCTTCAATAAAGTTTAAAAAAAAAAGAAAAACGCGACCGGAGCTTCCTTCCTCCGTGCAGGAGAGAAGATGCACGGAGGAAACAACGGAGAGCAGCATGGAGGTAAGTACTAGGGAAGGGTGGCACAAACGAGCAAAGCCTGGCATAATGAGTGGCTAAATATTGGCACAGTGTGGGGCAAAATCCTGGCATAATAAGGTGAGGGGCAAAATCCTGGCATACAGTGGCAAAATCCTGGCATATTGAAAGGCAAAATTCTGGCATAATGAGGGGCAAAATCCTGTCACAGAGTGGCAAAATCCTGGCATATTGAGAGGAAGAATTCTGGCATTGTGAGGGGCAAAATTGTGGCATAATGAGGGGCAAAATCCTGTCACAGAGTGGCAAAATCCTGGCATATTAAGGGGCAATATCCTGGCATAGAGTGGCAAAATCCTGGCATATTGAGGGGCAAAATCCTGGCAGATTGAGTGGCACAATCCTGGCAGATTGAGTGGCACAATCCTGGCAGATTGAGTGGCACAATCCTGGCATAGAGTGGCAAAATCCTGGCATATTGAATGGCTTAATCCTGGCATATTGAGGGGCTAAATCCTGGCATATTGAGGGGGTAAATCCTGGCATATTGAGGGAGTAAATCCTGGCATATTAAGGGGCTAAATCCTGGCATATTAAATGGCTAAATCCTGGCATATTGAGTGGAAAAATTCTGGCATATTGAATGGCTAAATCACAGTGCATCCAGTGCTGTGAGGAAGAACAAAGTGACAATCTTCTAGCACAACGTGGTCTGTGAGACCACTTTCAACATTGAGCACCTTTCCTTCTGGCTGAGTGTTTCTGTTAGTGTGTGATTGTGTGCTTTCTGAGTGTGTCTGTGAGTCAGTGTGTGCTGGCTGAGTGTATCTGTGAGTGTGTACTGGCTGAGTGTGATTGTGTGCTGACTGAGTGTGTCTGTGAGTCAGTGTGTGCTGGATGAGTATATCTGTGAGTGTGTGCTGGCTGAGTGTGATTGTGTGCTGACTGAGTGTGTCTGTGAGTCAGTGTGTGCTCACTGAGTGTGTCTATGAATGACTGTGTGATATGTGTTAGTGTTCACATTTAGGACACAGCAATAACAATGTGAGTTAGTCAGCTGCACACAATTTTATCTATACCAAATGTTTATAGATGTTTGTAGAATAATTATGAGACAAATACAATTCTAGGAGCTGTTCATTTCTAGAAGCTGGGATTTGAGTCTGATCTTAAAATATGCTATTTCTACAGTTCATTTTTTATTATCACTTGCATATATTTTATTTAATAATGTGTGTCCGTGAGGGCCTCATGTTCGACTTTCGCCTAAGGCCTCAGAAAGTCTAGAGCCACCTCTGCATTGCAGCTAAACACAGTTTATAGTCTAGTGAAGAGCTCTGTGGGAGAATGCAAACTTCTACTGGAGTTGTACTTGTTTCAGTTGCAGATTTTTTATTTTAAGGGGTACGCAACCTTTGGCACTCCTAATGTTATGGACTACATTTCCCTTGAAGCATTACAGCATATACGGCTATACGATTATTTGGTAAATATAGTCCACATCATCTGGAGTGCCGAAGGTTGCCTACCCATGATATAGATTATGAATATCTGTCCAGGTGTAGATTCATTGCTAGTGTTGCACTATAAAATGCTTTTATTTGTAAATCTGTCTTGGCTTTAAGCAATTTCTTTAGTTAAGAAATGAAGGTCACTTCCTTATAACTATCTAACAGAACATTGGAAATAGACTAGATAAAGACTTTTCTGCATAATCGTTGAAAAGGTAAGTGAATATATTTTCTGAGATAAATGAATAGCTTATGTAGAAACAAATTTATATAAACATTTACATTTTACAAATGTATACAAGGTTATTTCAGTATTAGTTCTTGAAAAAATGTAATATATTGGAAAGCACAGTAATTATTTTAGCCCCATTAATGCCCTTGCCTAAGGCTTTGGGTGACAACTATAATGAGAAACAATTAGTGGCAACCATAATGACCAACCACTGGCTAGATAAATCCCCATGTGTGTCATTATGCATGCAAAAAGTTATAGATTTTTCTTTTGTTTATTAAAGATAATTCAGAATTGTACAATAAAAAAGAAAAGTTCCATTACATAACAAATAAAACCATATTTACTATATAAAAACATAAATTAGTTTACTAAATATATGTTAAAAAAAAAACGTTATATTAAACATATGTCAATGCATTTATTAATCTTTAAATGTGTTTGTATTGGTGCAAAATGTTCTGTACATTTAATAGATAGTGAAAGATAGACTTAACACAATAAAATGTATTATGATCATCCAGATCTTGAGCTCAAAGGAGGCATTTTGACACTGGGGCAGCTCTGTGGGGGCATTGTGAAAATGAGGCAGCTCTGTGGGGGCACTGTGAAACTGGGGTAGCAGATGGGGGCACTGAGACACTAGGAGAGCTCTGTGGTGACATTGTGAAAATGGGGCAGCTTTGTGGGGAATGACCTTTTTTGGATATGGGGCCCCAAATTGTCGGCCTTGGATACAGGTAGCACAATGTGTTGCTTAGCCAACATTTTGTTACTTGAAAGGGGAGGGGTAGCAATTAGGGAGACAGCAGAGTTTAGTTAGAGAATGTTAGATGTGGCAGGGCCTAGCAATCAAGCAGGATAGAATAGCAGTAGTAAAGATAGGGAGCAGGAAACTTTAAAAAGGGATCTAAAAAAAAAAAAGACAACTGGTCCCAAAAACCTACACCCAAAAATTCACCAACGATCTCCAAAAAATGAAATCCTTTCTTAAATCTTAACGATATTTTTATAAAAAGGAGGAGGGAAAACACATTTGGTGTAACAGTGTACCGGTGACACCCAGGAGGAGGGACCCTTGTTGCAAGATCACCTCTTGGGAAGTACTTTGTGGTGTTCACCCTGACAAATATGTACCCGAAGGTTGAGCCCAGCATAATGTTTTGCCAGAGGCTTGTGTGGCACAAGTACAGCCTAGAGGTAACCAGGAATGGGTTGCTGGAGTACACTGAAAAGCACAGGAGACAAGACAGACTGGAACAGGTTGAAGATATAAATTGGCAGAAATAAAATGGAGTCAAAGAGCAAGCCAGGGGGTCGAGGCAGGTGGAGAACAAGCAAAGTCAAAACAAGCCAAGGACTTGAGGCAGGAGGAGATCAAACGAAGTCAAGGTACTAGCCGGGGACGATGCAGGCGGAGATCAAAACAGAGTAAAAAAACAAGCCGAGGGTCAATATCAGAAGTCAGACGAAATATAACAATAGCCCAATAATAGAGAGAACTCTTTGCACAGGCAACTAGAAAACGATTGAACAGGTGAATAAATATAGGAAGTAATTAGCATAGACCAAAAGAGGAGGAGATGGGTGTGTCAGGAGGGTGGAACAAAAAGAATACAGAACACTAAAAATATAAATTCATAAATATAACAATAGAAGAGCCTCCAAAGTGATAGAACGATAGTAAAACCGAAAATAAAACACAAATGAATGCATCTATTTGGAGTCTGTATAGAGAGCAAACAGACTCCAAAAACATGGCTACTGTAGATGAAAAACATCTCCGGAAGTCACTTGACTTCCTGACTCCAAAAACATGGTAGCCGTAGATGAAAAATGTCTCCAGTATTCAGTTGTGACTTCCTGACTCCAAAAACATGGCAGCCGTAACAACACGAGAATTATGACGGTGTAAGGAAGGAGGTAACAAGCGACGTGAGGAGATCGGGTAAGTGACATTTGGATTGCATTGTATTTGGAGATTTTGTGGCTGTTGCTATTTGGTATCCACTGTCTAACAATTTTTTACAGTTGCCGGCATGAGGTGTCAGACGATTCCTAAAGCAGCCCTTGTCTTTAAATAAGCTGGGCTTATGTCTATTTCTAGTGTGAAGTTGGCATATCATCTGGAAAGGAAGTGGTAAGACAGCTAGACAGCTAGAAAGGCTGAGGGGAGGTAGAGTAAATCTGGACTCACCTATAAGGAGCAATATACTGTATACTGGTGAAGAAATTTTCCCAGTATAATGTCTACATAATTAGCTACAAAGAACTTCTGTGAATCAAAAATGCTCCAAATGCTGTTGGTGGGAAAAAAAGGACGGTGAACAGTCAGTGAAGAAGAGGTAAGTAAATTGCACTTCACTAAGTTGCATGTATGCTCTTTGTATGTATGTATGTATGCTTGTATGCATGACGTATCTATGGCAATAATTTGTTTTAAAAATAAATTATTATTGTTATTTTTAAATTATTATTATACTTTTTTTGTTTGTTCAGCATGTGTGGCACTCACAAATTATATGACAATAAGGAGTGCTTGGCGAAATACAGCAATAAAACTATTAAACTAAGCATGTTTTAGAGACTGATTAGACAGATCTTTTTCCATTACTTGATGTCGCAGCAATTATCTAAAAAATATTTATTCTGCAACTGTATGTGTCCAGTTGTGGAGGGGTGTAGACACAGGGCCTGGTGCAGGGTAACTGCACTCCCCTGGAAACAAGAGGTACCAGGTTGGTTAAGCCACATACCATGGCACTGCGGAAGCAGCTGCTGTATCCAGTATACCAAGACAGAAACTGGAGAAAGCATGGAACACAACAAATTCAACAGGAAACAAGGACATTGCAGGCTGAGACAGGCAGATAGACCAAGCAGAGCCACATTTGCTCCTGGTGGCTGATTCCAAATATAATAGTGCACAGATGTAATTTTCAATTTCAGGCAAGCAAAAAACAGCAGATCACAGTTTCAACATTATGCATTTAGTGCTATGCAGAGTACTTAATCAAAAGGGCTAAAGTAACGTAACAGAAATACAGACATCATACTTTATCAATGAAAAGTACATTGGTTGGCAAATTGTAAAAAACCTAACTTATCACAGTAGGAAGAACAAACAAAAAGTCAATGCCTTCTAATTATAGCTTTGAGGACATTTAATTTGATAGATGTTTTATGTTATATAGTCAACACTGCATAAAACATATTGGGCCCGATTCAGTGACGTAAAGTATCACATATTACCGTTTTTAAAAGGGTTGTATAAACAAAAAAGCATTGCTTTTACTGTGAATGTAGAGAACAAAAATTATTAAAAGCTACCTATACATTGTGTTAGCAAAACTGCAAGCAAATGCCTAAATGTATTTATTTAGATTTTTAGGAGAAAATGTGCTTTAATGTGTCTCTTGTTCATGATATCACCTGTGGCTGGATATGCAAATTACATATTCCCCATCAAAAATCTGCTAATTTGCATATTAAGCCACAGGTGATGTCATAAACAGGAGACTTCACAGACACATTTAAAAACAAATGTGTCTCCTAATTTTGGTATTTGCTTGCCGTTTTGGTAACACAATGTATAGACCAGTTTCAGTCATTTTTTACATTCACAGATGTTTAACTCGAATGTTTCTATTGCAGTCTATGGGATTTAACCCCTTAACGACAGATGACGTGCCAGGCACGTCACGGCAAAATGAGGACTTGCCGACATGTGACGTGCCTGGCACGTCATGGACTAAATCAAGCAAAGAAAGCGATCTAGAGTCGCTTTCTTTGCTCTTTCAGTGTTGGCACAAAGCCTCTATGTAGAGGCTTTGTGCCACACTGTTCAAATGTGCAGGGGCGACGTACGATCACCCCACGAGGTGATCGTATCCGCCATATTAAATATGGCGGCGCCGCCTGCACAAACGATCTTAGGAAGCGAACAGCGTTCGCTTCCTAAGATCAAAAGGTGTTGCTGAAATGCCTGGCCGTGTAGGCATTCAGCAACACCTTAAAATCGTTGGTGTGATCTTCGTGGCCGCTCCGATGAGCGGCCACATCCTCACGATGGAAGGGCAGCGCTGCTGTAAAGATGGCGCTGCCCTTCTGCTGGAGCCGGCAACGGAAGTGACGTAATGTCACTTCCGTTGCATCAGAGGGGGGGGGCTTCACTCGGCAGACCCTATCAGGGTGCCGATTAGAATGGCAAGTGCTCAGATGAGCACTTGCCATTCGTTGTCAAAGGCAATATTTACAAATATTGCCTTTGACAGTGTTAGATCTGCCTCCCTCTCCTCACTTGCGTTCTGGTGAGGGAGAGAGACAGATCAGTATTGTTATAGTCAGTTATATTAGTTATTTTCTATATTTTAATAAATTGTGAGACCCAAAGGCTTTTTTCAAAGCCATTCCCTGTGTTTAACCCCTTCCCTGCTTTTTGATCACTGTGTAAAATAGTGATCTTGCACACCAGCACATTTTTGCTGTCTGTGCAGTTTTTTTTAGAGGTTAATATTTTTTTACTGTATTTATTACAGTGCTATTAACCTCTTCTTTGCCGTAGATCATTGCTTTTCATTGATCCGGCTTGCAGCAGTACTTTTTTGCTGTCTGTATATTTTTTTTTTGAAACCCGCTAGGGGCAATTGAACCCGCTAGGGGGCCACGTAAAGTAAAATTTTAATACATTTATATTATTATGTCTGAGCGCATGTACAGCGCTGAGGAGGCTTATGCCATCCTCGCCTCAGATTCTGAGGCCACTGACACAGGGTCAGATTTTGACCCTGGTCAGTTTACCGATACATCTTCTAGTGATGTATCAGTGGCTGCTGGGCCCCCTGCCACAAGGAGTCGTGAGACTCCGGATGGCAGTGCTGCTGAGGAGTGGATAGTGCCTAATCGCTATAGGCCAACTATCCCTCCTTTTACCCCAGTTCCTGGCATCAGTACTGATGTTACAGGATTTACTCCCCTCCAGTTTGTCCAAATTTTTCTGGGGGATGATATACTGGGGGAGATTGTCTCCCAGTCTAATCTATATGCCCAGCAGTTCCACGCTGCTCACCCAACTTCATTTTTGGGAAGGCAGCAATGGGTCCCCATTGACGTGCCAGAATTTCTAAAATTCTGGGCACTAACAATGTTGATGGGTATTATAAAGAAACCCTCCATTCGCTCCTACTGGAGCACAAGCCCCATCTGCAGTACCCCCATTTACGCCCAGTCTATGGGCAGGCAGCGGTATGAAATGCTTCTTCATTTCATGCATTTCAATGATAATAGCCTGTGTCACCCTAGAGAGCACCCCCAGTTTGACAGGCTATTTAAAATCCGCCCCCTGATTACCCACCTCTCTGCCAGGTTTGCAGAGGCTTATACACCTAAAAGGGATATATGCGTGGATGAATCTCTGATGAAGTACAAGGGAAGGTTGAGATTCAAGCAATATATCCCTTCCAAGCGCTCCAGATATGGAGTGAAGGTGTATAAGCTCTGCGAGAGCGAGAGTGGGTACACTCAGGCCTTCCGGGTATATGAGGGAAAAGATAGCCATCTTGACCCTCCAGGCTGCCCAGAACATCTGGGAGCAAGTACCAAGATTGTGTGGGACCTTCTCCTACCCCTTATGAACAAGGGGTACCACTTGTATGTTGATAATTTTTATACAAGTGTACCACTGTTCAAGTTGCTTTATTGTTTTGAAACAGTGGCTTGCGGTACTATTCGTTCTAACCGCAAAGGCTTCCCACAGCAATTGGTACGTACCCGGCTACAAAGGGGGGAGACCTCAGCTCTGCGCCAAGAAGAGCTCTTGGCATTAAAATTCAGGGATAAAAAGGATGTGTGCATGCTCAGCACCATCCATGATGAGAGGACTGTGCAGGTTGCAGTCCGTGGCAGAGCTGAGGTCATCCAAAAGCCAGTGTGCATCAGGGCCTATAATAGGTATATGGGTGGAGTTGATCTGTCAGATCAACTCCTACAGCCCTATCTTATTATGAGGAAGACGAAGGCATGGTATAAGAAGGTCGCAATTTACCTGCTACAAGTTGCGACCTACAATGCGTTTGTGTTGCACAAAACAGCAAACCCCGGAATTAAGCTGTCATTTTTACAGTTTCAGCTTCAGATAATTTCGGGGATCTTATACCAAGATGCACCTGGTCCCCGGGCGGTGATTGGGGGAAACAGACTTGGGGCTACCCATTTTATTTTTAAAATTCCCCCAACTGACAAGAAGCAGAACCCCCAGAAAAGATGCAGAGTCTGTTATAGCAGGGGACAAAGAACGGATACAACCTTTTATTGTCCTGACTGCACTGGGAAGCCAGGACTCTGCATCGGTACCTGCTTCAAAGTGTACCACACAGTTGCCCATTTTTAATTTTTTTTAGTCCTTTATTTTTCTGCCTTTTATATTTTTAAGTCTAGAGTTTCAAATTTTATAAACACTCTCAATTTCAATCCAAATTACCACATCTTACAACTGACTGAACCTTCCCAAAAATCCTGGCAAACCTATGCATGGGGGGCATGGATGTACTCAGGAGGCCTGGCAGAAAACAAACTGGGGTGTTTTCTTGAAGTAACTTAGAACAGGCTCTCCTAAATCACAGTCAAAATGCAATGTATGTGTAAAATATTGTTTTGAAAAAAGACCACCAAACACTTCCAACAACTGATTTTGCAAACATGGTTGCATCAAAGACATCAAAACACCCCATATGCAATACCTTGGGGTGTCAACATTTCAAATATATACAGCTTTCTGAAAATCAAACTAAATTGGGGTATGCAATGGGCCCCAAACTAAAGATAGGCCTATCAGAACATATACGCTCAATTTAAAACCAAATGACCAAGTTCAATAATTGTGACTGAACCTTCCCAAAAATCCGGCAAACCTATGCATGGGGGGCATGGGTGTACTCAGGAGGCCTGGCAGAAAACAAACTGGGGTGTTTTCTTGAAGTAACTTAGAACAGGCTCTCCTAAATCACAGTCAAAATGCAATGTATGTGTAAAATATTTTTTTGAAAAAAGACCACCAAACACTTCCAACAACTGATTTTGCAAACATGGTTGCATCAAAGACATCAAAACACCCCATATGCAATACCTTGGGGTGTCAACATTTCAAATATATACAGCTTTCTGAAAATCAAACTAAATTGGGGTATGCAATGGGCCCCAAACTAAAGATAGGCCTATCAGAACATATACGCTCAATTTAAAACCAAATGACCAAGTTCAATAATTGTGACTGAACCTTCCTAAAAATCCGGCAAACCTATGCATGGGGGGCATGGGTGTACTCAGGAGGCCTGGCAGAAAACAAACTGGGGTGTTTTCTTGAAGTAACTTAGAACAGGCTCTCCTAAATCACAGTCAAAATGCAATGTATGTGTAAAATATTGTTTTGAAAAAAGACCACCAAACACTTCCAACAACTGATTTTGCAAACATGGTTGCATCAAAGACATCAAAACACCCCATATGCAATACCTTGGGGTGTCAACATTTCAAATATATACAGCTATCTGAAAATCAAACTAAATTGGGGTATGCAATTGGCCCCAAACTAAAGATAGCCCTATCGGAACATATACGCTCAATTTCAAACCAAATTACCAAGTTCAATAATTTTGACTGAACCTTCCCAAAAATTCTGGCAAACCTATGCATGGGTGGTATCCCTGAACTCAGGAGATGTTGTAAAACACAAATTTGGGTATTGTTTGGCAGTGACATATACCAAAATCTCAGAATACATGCCTGAAATACTGTGTGTGTGGAATAACAACACAAAAATAAATACTACCCAAAAGATTGACAAAGGCTGGTGGTAGAATTAGTGTATGGAAAGTGTAAAAATACCACCATTTGAAATACCCTAGGGCGTCTAATGTTCAGAAATATATGGTTTGATGGGGTAAAATACACAGGCTGGCTTCAAAAATGTCCCAAATAGGACAAGTCAAAAATCCAATTTGGAAAACCAGAATGGACAAATTCCAAATGTGACTTTTAAACCCCCAAACAAGGTGACAAACCTATGCATGGGTGGTATCCCTCTACTCAGGAGATGTAGCTGAACATACATTGAGGTGTTGTTTGGCAGTGACACATACCAAAATCTGAGAATTCATGGCTGAAGTACAATGTGTGTGAAAAAAAACAAAATTACTATCCAAAAGATTGACAAAGGCTGGTGGTAGAATTGGTGCATAGAAAGTGTTAAAATACCACCATTTGAAATACCCTAGGGTGTCTAGTTTTCAAAAATATATGGTTTGATGGGGTAAAAATATACAGGCTGGCTACAGAAATGTCCCAAATGGGACATGGGTGCAGGTTGTCTGCAAGTCAAAATTCCAAGTTGGAAAACCAAAAAGTGCACCTCTCAACTGTGGCCTTTTAGCCCCCCAACAAAATGACAAACCTATACATGGGTGGTATCCCTGTACTCGGGAGATGTTGCTGAATACACATTGGAGTGTTTTTTGGCCGTGACCCATAGCAGGAGCTTTGAATTTATATCTGAAATACAATGTATGTGAAAAAAAACACACAAAAAAGTACTACCAAAAAGTTTGACAAAGGCTGGTGGAACAATTAGTGCATGGAAAGTGTTAAAATACCACCATTTGAAATACCCTAGGGTGTCTAGTTTTCAAAAATATATGGTTTGATGGGGTAAAAATATACAGGCTGGCTTCAGAAATGTCCCAAATGGGACATGGGTGCAGGTTGTCTGCAAGTCAAAATTCCAAGTTGGAAAACCAAAAAGTGCACCTCTCAACTGTGGCCTTTTAGCCCCCCAACAACATGACAAACCTATACATGGGTGGTATCCCTGTACTCGGGAGATGTTGCTGAATACACATTGGAGTGTTTTTTGGCCGTGACCCATAGCAGGAGCTGTGAATTTATATCTGAAATACAATGTATGTGAAAAAAAAGTACTACCAAAAAGTTTGACAAAGGCTGGTGGTACAATTAGTGCATGGAAAGTGTTAAAATACCACCATTTGAAATACCCTAGGGTGTCTAGTTTTCAAAAATATATGGTTTGATGGGGTAAAAATATACAGGCTGGCTACAGAAATGTCCCAAATGGGACATGGGTGCAGGTTGTCTGCAAGTCAAAATTCCAAGTTGGAAAACCAAAAAGTGCACCTCTCAACTGTGGCCTTTTAGCCCCCCAACAACATGACAAACCTATACATGGGTGGTATCCCTGTACTCGGGAGATGTTGCTGAATACACATTGGAGTGTTTTTTGGCCGTGACCCATAGCAGGAGCTGTGAATTTATATCTGAAATACAATGTATGTGAAAAAAAAGTACTACCAAAAAGTTTGACAAAGGCTGGTGGTACAATTAGTGCATGGAAAGTGTTAAAATACCACCATTTGAAATACCCTAGGGTGTCTAGTTTTCAAAAATATATGGTTTGATCGGGTAAAAATATACAGGCTGGCTTCAGAAATGTCCCAAATGGGACATGGGTGCAGGTTGTCTGCAAGTCAAAATTCCAAGTTGGAAAACCAAAAAGTGCACCTCTCAACTGTGGCCTTTTAGCCCCCCAACAACATGACAAACCTATACATGGGTGGTATCCCTGTACTCGGGAGATGTTGCTGAATACACATTGGAGTGTTTTTTGGCCGTGACCCATAGCAGGAGCTGTGAATTTATATCTGAAATACAATGTATGTGAAAAAAAAGTACTACCAAAAAGTTTGACAAAGGCTGGTGGTACAATTAGTGCATGGAAAGTGTTAAAATACCACCATTTGAAATACCCTAGGGTGTCTAGTTTTCAAAAATATATGGTTTGATGGGGTAAAAATATACAGGCTGGCTACAGAAATGTCCCAAATGGGACATGGGTGCAGGTTGTCTGCAAGTCAAAATTACAAGTTGGAAAACCAAAAAGTGCACCTCTCAACTGTGGCCTTTTAGCCCCCCAACAACATGACAAACCTATACATGGGTGGTATCCCTGTACTCGGGAGATGTTGCTGAATACACATTGGAGTGTTTTTTGGCCGTGACCCATAGCAGGAGCTGTGAATTTATATCTGAAATACAATGTATGTGAAAAAAAAGTACTACCAAAAAGTTTGACAAAGGCTGGTGGTACAATTAGTGCATGGAAAGTGTTAAAATACCACCATTTGAAATACCCTAGGGTGTCTAGTTTTCAAAAATATATGGTTTGATGGGGTAAAAATATACAGGCTGGCTTCAGAAATGTCCCAAATGGGACATGGGTGCAGGTTGTCTGCAAGTCAAAATTCCAAGTTGGAAAACCAAAAAGTGCACCTCTCAACTGTGGCCTTTTAGCCCCCCAACAACATGACAAACCTATACATGGGTGGTATCCCTGTACTCGGGAGATGTTGCTGAATACACATTGGAGTGTTTTTTGGCCGTGACCCATAGCAGGAGCTGTGAATTTATATCTGAAATACAATGTATGTGAAAAAAAAGTACTACCAAAAAGTTTGACAAAGGCTGGTGGTACAATTAGTGCATGGAAAGTGTTAAAATACCACCATTTGAAATACCCTAGGGTGTCTAGTTTTCAAAAATATATGGTTTGATGGGGTAAAAATATACAGGCTGGCTACAGAAATGTCCCAAATGGGACATGGGTGCAGGTTGTCTGCAAGTCAAAATTCCAAGTTGGAAAACCAAAAAGTGCACCTCTCAACTGTGGCCTTTTAGCCCCCCAACAACATGACAAACCTATACATGGGTGGTATCCCTGTACTCGGGAGATGTTGCTGAATACACATTGGAGTGTTTTTTGGCCGTGACCCATAGCAGGAGCTGTGAATTTATATCTGAAATACAATGTATGTGAAAAAAAAGTACTACCAAAAAGTTTGACAAAGGCTGGTGGTACAATTAGTGCATGGAAAGTGTTAAAATACCACCATTTGAAATACCCTAGGGTGTCTAGTTTTCAAAAATATATGGTTTGATGGGGTAAAAATACACAGGCTGGCTTCAGAAATGTCCCACATGGGACATGGGTGCAGGTTGTCTGCAAGTCAAAATTCTAAGTTGGAAAACCAAAATGCGCACCTCTCAAATGTGGCCTTTTAGCCCCTCAACAACATGACAAACCTATGCATGGGTGGTATCCCTGTACTCGGGAGATGTTGCTGAATACACATTGGAGTGTTTTTTGGCAGTGTCCTATAGCAGGAGCTGTGAATTTATGTCTGAAGTACAATGTGTGTGAAAAAAACCACACAAAAAAAGTACTACCAAAAAGTTTGACAAAGTCTGGTGGTAGAATTAGTGCATGGAAAGTGTTAAAATACTCCTATTTGAAATACCCTAGGGTGTCTAGTTTTCAAAAATATATGGTTTGATGGGGTAAGATACACAGGCTGGCTTCAGAAATGCCCCAAATGGGACATGGGCACAGGTTTTCTGCACATCAAAATTCCAAGTTGGAAAACCAAAAAGCGCACCTCTCAAATGTTGCCTTTTAGCCCCCCCAAAACATGGCACACCTATGCATGGGTGGTATCCCTGTACTCAGGAGAAATAGTAGAATCTATTTAGCAGGTTTTTTCATTGACATTTGTAAATGAGTCAAACATTTTTCAAATAAAAGTCAGAAACTAATTTTTTTTTGTTATTTTTCAACATATTTTATTAATTTTTTTATATAATATTATAAGATATGATCAAAATTATGGTATCTAAAGAAAGCCCTTCTTGTGCTGATAAAAACAATATATAATTTTTGTGGGTACAACAAATGACAAATGAGAAGATTACAGCTAAACACGAACAGCTCAGAAATGTTAAAATAGCCATTGTCCAGAATGAGCAAAAATGTTTCAAAGGCTCTGTCCTTAAGGGGTTAATGACATGAGATAAATTAGCTCAGGTCATTGAATCGACCACATTTTGAGTGTTACGTTAGTTTTATGAAAGTGAATTTAGTTTGCTAGATTTATCACCTGGACCGCATGCCATTCACTAAAAAAACTACAGTGGTGGAAAGAATATTTTTAGCCACAAACTTGTTTTCTGAGTATAGTAAAAACCAGTACAGTTGGTACTGTGAGGAAGCACATGAACAAAACAAGCATCAATCAAAATGGCAAGATCTATGATTCCTTCTTAATATCTGATTTAAACCATCTATCAAATAAACATAAACTAAGCTGAAGAACCTTGATTTTTTTAGAAGAATAATTTCTATCATATTTTGTGAATAAACAACTTATAACTAAAATGATACATTTAACAAATTTGTAGGTTGTATTTTATAGGTTACATAACATATACGGGTTTAAAGTGAAAAGGACAATGAGAAGCTAAGAAAAATACACACTTAATATATGTATTTAGATGTAAAAGAAAAATCATTAACTAAGGTTATTTTAAAAAGGAAGACATGTTAAAAGGACTGTATCACCTAAACATTGTTTTTACTGTACATGTAGAGGAAAACAAAATGTTTGAACATTATCTATATACTGTGTTAGCAAAATTGCAAGCAAATGCCTAAATTAGAAGAAAAATTTTGTTTTTTAAATGTATTCATGGAGTCTCCTGCTTATGACATCATCTGTGGCCTGTTATGCAAATGAACTGCTTTTCAATGGGAATATATAAGGCTACAGGTTGTTCTCTTTTAGAACCTTGACTCAGTGGCGTCCAGCGGGGGTGACACCAATGCTGCCGGCATTCCCCCACAGAGATTCGTGCTGCTGAACTCGGCCACCGGAAAAAAAAAAGTAAAAAAAAATAAAAATCACTGCGGCGGATGTGACGGTACATCACATCTGGTGTCTGTCTTTCCCTCCTCTGCACAGGAGTTAAGACTGCACGGAGGAGAAGTCCGTGACACGGAGCAGCAGCCACCTGGTAAGTTCTGGGGGAGGAGGGAGGAAGGTTGAATAACGAGCATAGTAACTTTAGCCATCTCAATAGCACAATATTACTGGCATCTAATGGCACAATATCACTGGCATCTTAATGGCACAATAATACTGAAATCTGGATGGCAAACTATTACTGGCATCTGAATAGCACAATAATACTGGCATCTTAATGGCACAATATTACTGGCATCTTAATGGCACAATAATACTAGCATCTTAATGGCACAGTATTACTTGCATCTTAATGGCACAATAATACTGGCATCTTAATGGCACAATATTACTGGCACCCTTTATGACCAAATTGGCTGGAGCATCTGAATGGCACAATATTACTGGCATCTGAATAATTATGGCATCTTAATGGTGCAAAAATACTGGCATCGTAATGGCACAATAATACTGACATCTTAATGGCACAATATTACTGGCATATTAGGCAAATTGTCTGGCTTATAAACGGCAAAATAATACTGGCATATTGTTCTTGTGTGTAATATAATTTGTGGGGCTCTTGTATGTGGCATATTTAATGGGCCATCTGACTGGCATTACTAAGGAATCTGTTTGGCATGGTATTGGAGGAAATCCAGGGGGGTGACACCATAAGTTACTGCCCCGGGTGACACCAACCCTAGTGACACCTCTGCCTTGCCCTAGAATTGATTATACATAACCCCCAGTGTTCTATCTTCAAAAATTTAAATGCAGATTTGTGCTCCACCAATTGTTAAATAAATACATATTGTCATAGATTTATTTTTATTATTAAAACTCTTTTGATTTCCCCCCCCTTGCTGCTTGATTCTATGGTCAGTACCCCAATCCTATAATTGATCTCATTTATCATCAACCTGTATGTTATGATCCCTATAATACTTCTCAAGCAGCTTTGAAGTCTTTGTGTTTTAGTTTATCTAAATTAAACTACAAATTAGTAGACTTAGGTATGTTACCTATAATTTTTTTTTTTTTTGGGGCAGCTCTGTGGGGGCATTGTGAAAAAAAAAAAAAATACCTATAATTTTTGGATGTACTACTTATTATGAATTTTGTTTCTCTTATATATACACAATTTCTGTGCTTTCTCCCTTTTTTTCTTTTTTTTCTTTCTTGTATTTAATGACTCCTATGAGATTTTGACCACTGGAGAAAAACTTGGGTCTCGATAGCGATGGTCGTGTTGGGGGTCTCGTGGGGCCGGTCCTGCTCCCCGCGTCCCCCGCACCCCCAAACTTTTTTGACAGGGCACCGGGCCCCCATTCCCCCCATTTGATGGGGGTGGCCTTTCCCTCCATTTCCCCCTATGCCCTATATTAGGATCTTATTTGCTCTGGATAACATGAACATTTCATTGTATAAGACACTCACCGCCAGCCAGCATATCATGGTCTCTGCAACATCAACAGAGCAGTTTTGAGGATTTTCTTTATTATTTCCTCAATCTGTATAAATCTCTGTTCTTCTTTTTTCTATTTCTTCTTTCGTTTTTCCTCTTTCTCTCCTTTTCTCTTTTTTCTTTTCTTCTCTTTTCCTTTCATGTCGCGCTCTTTTGTTTGGATTCTGTGGCCATTGGGTCCTCCTGGGGTTGGTTGCAGGGCTTGGGGTTGGCAGGATGGTTCCTTTTTAGGTTGTCATGTCACTTAAATTTATTTCCTTAAATGTACAAGGTCTAAATTCCCCTTCAAAAACGGGCAATCTTAATGATACCATGATACGCCACAATATAGATGTGGCGTTTACTCAGGAAACCCACTGGTCAATTTCAGCTAAACCCCTTTGGAATTTTTCAAAATATTTGATGATCTCTAAAGCAAATATTCAAGGGGGGGGGGGAGAAGAAAAGAGGGGTTGCTATATTTATGTCTAACAGACTTAAATTTGAACCCATATACGACTAATGTGATACCATTGGCAGATCTATAATTTTGATTTGTAAGATAAATTATGTTGTGTATACTTGTTAACCTATATGCCCCCAATCAATCTCAAATGTGTTTTTTTCGGAAATTTTATTGTAGAGTTGAGCAGATTTCTAAAGGTATTCTGATTTGCGCAGGGGATATGAACTTTGTGAGTGATATTAGATTAGATAAAAGTCAGCCAGTGGGCTCCTCTGTGGCTTCCTCAATCAAATCAACTACATTGGCCTTCTCAAATTTCTTATACAATAACTCCTTGTTCGACACTTGGCGATTGCAACACCCATCAGATCGAGATTTCACTTTCTTTCCAAGGTACACGGATCCTATTCAAGGATTGATATGATCCTAACTAGGGCCAGCAACTTGGAACATTTTCTAGCTTCCTCCATAGGCCCCATCTCGTGGTCTGACCATGCTCCACTACTCTTTACAATTAGAAACAATCCCGATTATCGATTAAGAAATAGATGGAGACTAAACTAATCTCTGATAAGTAGAGACCTTGATATTCAAAATTTAACAACAGAGATTAGCTCCTTCCTTTAACATAATGACAATGGGGAAGTTTCAGACCTCACATTATGGTGCACATATACATTTTTATAAGAGGACTTCTTATCAAACTGGGAAGCGAGAAAAAAAAAAAAGAATTGAAAACCTTTATCTGACCTTTATATTGAATTACCGTATTTATCGGCGTATAACACGCACTTTTTCTCCCTGAAAATAGGGAGCAAATGATGGGTACGTGTTATACGCCGATCGGTGGCTGGGGAAAAAAAAAAAATCTACAACTTACCTCGTTCCTGCTCTGTCCCCCGGTGCTCTGAAGGTGCGTGGCTGTGAGGGAAGCGTTGTGAGCTCCCTTCCAGCCGCGCGGTCAATAAAGTGTGTTTTTTTTAAACAAACTTTATTGTTCCACGCGGCTGGAGGGAAGCTCACAACGCTTCCCTCACAGCCACGCACCTAAAAGCACCGGGAGACGGAGCAGGAACAAGGTAAGTACTGGGGTCTGGGGGAGGAGGGTGGCATACTAAGGGGCAATATCCTGGCATATTACATGGCATATTGGGGGCAATATCTTGGCATATTGGGGGAAATATCCTGGCATATTGAAATGGCATATTGGGGGCAATATCCTGGCATATTGGGGGCAATATCCTGGCATATTGGGGGCAATATCATGGCATATTAAATGGCATATTGGGGGCAATATCCTGGCATATTGGGGGCAATATCCTGGCATATTAAAATGGCATATTGGGGGCAATATCCTGGCATATTGGGGGCAATATCCTGGAATATTGCGGGCAATATCATGGCATATTAAATGGCATATTGGGGGCAATATCCTGGCATATTGGGGGCAATATCATGGCATATTAAATGGCATATTGGGGGCAATATCCTGGCATATTAAAATGGCATATTGGGGGCAACATCCTGGCATATTAAAATGGCATATTGGGGGCAATATCCTGGCATATTAAAATGGCATATTGGGGGCAATATCCTGGCATATTGGGGGCAATATCATGGCATATTAAATGGCATATTGGGGGCAATATCCTGGCATATTAAAATGTCATATTGGGGGCAATATCCTGGCATATTAAATGGCATATTGGGCTTCAAAGTTCTTTATTTGAAATTTAAGTTTTTTTTCCTGAAATTTCCTTCTTAAAATGAGGTGCCTGTTATACGCCGGCGCGTGTTATACGCAGATAAAAACGGTAGCTAAAGTTGAAAGATCTAATAAAATAGCACCAAACCATTTAGAAACACTCAATATTATAGAAATTCAAAAACCTATTAAAACCAGACTAGAAAACCAAACTAATCAAGCTATATGCTGATTAAAACAGAAATGGTATTCTGGAGTTAATAAGGTCAATAAAATTTTAACTAACAAATTAAAAGATCAAAATAGACAAGCACGTATAAAAAAATTACTATAGGGTCATAGACGATGATATCCCCCAAAGATATCTCTAGTGCTTTTAAAGACTATTACAGTTCTCTATATAAATTACATGATTGTAATAAATCCCAAGCAGACATTGCTCTCTTCTTTCAAAGTTTAAATCTTCCTAGAATTAGCCCCGACGATCTTGAAAGGCTGAATGCTCCTTTAAGACTAGAGGAAATCCAAAGTATTATACAAAATCTTAAACATAATAAGGCACCAGGTCCCGATGGATATACATCAACGTTTTATCAGGTTTTCTCCTCAATTATTTCTCCACTACTGTTAAGATCATTTAAAGAGATATCCACAGCCAAATCGCCTCCGATTGAAATGCTTCAGGCCACTATTTCCCCCATACCTAAGCCTGGTAAGGACCCAGCCACCCTGTCAAATTACCGCCCTATAGCTCTAATAAATGTAGATCTAAAATTGTTTTTGAAAATATTAGCGGACTTCCTGAAAATGGTAATCTCTAAATTAATTTATATTGATCAACATGCTTTATTGAGGAAAGAGACTCTGCTGATTACATTCATAAAATTATTAATATTCTTTATAACATTAGAGATAGTAATACTCCATCAATTATTATAGCATTGGACATGGAAAAAGCCTTTGACAGGGTGAGCTGGATCTTCTTAGAAGAGGTCTTGGAGGCTTTTGGTATTAGGGGTGTTTTTAAATGAAATACCATGTCTTTTTACAAAATTCCACAAGCTAAAATCATGAGTGCTGATTTGGATTCAACCTGGTTTGATATCAGAAACGGTACTAGACAGGGTTGCCCCTTGGCTCCATTTCTTTATTTATTATCAATAGAACCTTAAGCAGTCCTAATTAGGCATAATCTGGAAATTCATGGGATAACTGTAGCTGACCATAATATGAAGATCTCCCTCTTTGTTGACAACATTTTGCTCACCTTTGAAAATCCATTACCATCAGTGGCTGCGGCAATGAGGGCGATCGATAATTATAGCAAATTGTCTAATTATAAATTAAATTTAAAAAAAAAACTCAGTTATTAACGGCTAATCTTGACATCACAACTATCGAGACATTGCATCAACTGTATGGATGGAAATGTACAAATAATGAAATTGATTATCTGGGGAATAAATTAAGGATAAACCCCGACCTGCTCATTTAGGCCAATTATCTACCTATACTACTGCACTTTATAGACAAACTGGCTAAATGGAAGGGACTAGAGATCTCGTGGCTATGTCGAATTAATGCCTACCTAATCCCAAATTTGTTGTATTTGTTTAGATACATTCCACTTCAAGTTCCTCAAAGATATTTGTCTCTGTTTAAATCTGTGATATTGGACTGTGTGTGGAATACTAGAAACCTAAGAATAGCATACAAATCTTTGATTCGTAAAAGAAAACATGGGGGACTTTCTTTTCCTGACATTGAAATGATACATCAAATTACTATGATATCGCATTTTTTAAGATGGAATAGAAACTCCTCCTGGACAACAGATTGGTATCGAATTGAAAAACAATCCTGCGGAAAATGTAATCCCTTCCATATCCTATATCTGGACATCAATAGCTGTCCCGATATAAAGTTTCCTAATGGTATTGTGCAAAATATAACAGCATCCTTAAAGAAATTTAAATCCTTGCTAAAAATACCTAAAGGTATACCCCATTCTTCCCCCTTAGCTTAACTCAGTTATTATATCGAAAATATAAACCTTAAAATTCGGAAGAAAAATGGAATTCTGAATCTCTCCCAAATTCCTGTTCCATATTGAAATTCCTAGCTGTAAGAAATATTTATGATTATCCATCTTTTGCTTGCCACAAAGTTATGTCTAGCAAGAAGATGGAGGAAGAAAGATCCTCCAAGCTTGCATGAGATCAGGATCCAACTGGAACACCAACTAACCATGGAAAAAGGATTTTTAAAAACAAGCCATCAATACGACTTTTATGGAAAAATTTGGGAGACTTGCTAAATATCTGCAATATAGCAAACACCCATATACCCTAGTAACGTTTCGTAATCTTTTAGGCCATACCACATTTTTGACCTGATGGAAACCTGCTGCCTCTTTAGCCCGCCCCCCACCGTCGGACCCATTGGCCACAGGTTTTCTCTAAGAGAGTGTTTATACCCTTTCTTTTTTTTCTCTTTCTCTTTTTAGTCTCTCCCTTTATTCTTTTTCTCTCCTTTTCCCATCCCTTTTTCTCTTAGTTACCTATTTTCTTTTTATACCTCTTTCTCTGTATGACTGTGATACAAGGACAAATCCAAGCCTCAGTGGTCAACATGAATTAAATGTGTGCTTTCCGTTTCCATCCCCCCTCCTCAACCTTTAAACAATTTGATTTTCTTTTCTTATTCTTTTTTACTCCTTGCTCTCATAAGTATCGCCTATTAGGGTAATATGGTACATTGCCTCTTTTGATTATTTTATTGTTATATTTGTGTTTTGTGATTAGAGTTGATGGGACGAGGGGAGGACTGGACATAATCACAATCAGAATACTGTAATTTATTATGGGGTTTGGCTTTTTTCTGTATATGTATGCTTGTTATGTATATTTATGTAATAAAAACTTTAAAGAAAAAAAATACTCTTTTGATTTGCAAACCAACTCATTTTTTGTTTAAACTTTTTGTAAGCTGAATGTTTATTAAAAAGTTATTTGCATAGAGTTCTCTAACTTAATAATGTGTCCCCTAAATATATATATACTATGTGTAATGTATGAACTCTTTGAGTGAATTAAATTAGAAAGTGAATGTGTAGGCAGATCATAGTTGTCACTTTAAAATAAGCTTAATGCTCGAGTATATTGAATTGTAAACATAATTGATTGATGATGGAACAATCTGCATGACAATACTACTGACTTAATCACTGAAGGGTATCTGATAGAAACATGTTTTCACACAATGCACAAAGTTACCAAAATCACATGATGAATTTGAAGCCTAATATAAATGACAGAAGCATTTACTTTCATTCAGTCAGAACTAGTAATGCATTTAACAAAACCAGTTTTCAAATAACCTCATTATGTTCAGCCTGCCATTTGTCAGGACGTCACATTAAGCAATAAAATGAACAACTTAAAAGGCAATCATACTGTCTTAAAAAGCCTTTGAGCAATGTTTTTAAAATATCGTGGCTTTGTGGAATGACCTGAAGAAATGAAATTAGATTGATCATAGGATACTTAAAAGACGATCATGCCTGACATAATGTAATATTTTCATTAGTATTTAGCTTACCTACGTGAGCAAACAGAAGCATGTGCCATAAACTAATCTGCATAATAATCTACCTGTTAGGAAAGTAGACTAAAAATTTTGAAGTCTTTCTTTCCAACAGAACATAAAATGTATTAATTTGTACTCCTCTACATGTACAATAATAAATAGGTTACAAAGATGCAAATCCATTCACAGAAAAGGAGTAGTTACACCTACAGTGTGTGCAATTTTTGTTTAGATAAATATTGTAGCATGAAACGTGAAGAAAAAGAAACAGATCTATATTATAATTTTTTCTTTAACACCTCCTGTCCACTAAAAACTGCATATAAAGTGTAATAGTACTACCTGCTTCACATGTTATATCATAGCACACAGAGCTGTCTAAAACCACATCTTGCTTTCAGCTCACTTGAATCAGCTGAAATCAACAGAAAGCTGCTGGTTCCATAATAATAACTATTGACAGCACTTTCTCAGAAATCAGAGTGAGCCAGAATCCCTCTCAGTGATTTAATTTCATACGTAAGAAAAACATGTTCAATACACAGAAAATAATCTAGGTGGAGCTTCTCCTAAAAGAAAGTAACTTGAGTTGGTCTAAAACTGCTCGTTAGAGCACATAATATTTATTGGCTCAAGTATTTCATGTCTGAAATTGCACAGATTTATTTATTTATCTATCACTATTCCCACAGCAGAAGCCACAATGTCATATTGTCCCATAGAACCAGTCGAAGTCCCATATTACCTTCTACCCCCTGGCCGTTGCTTAGTTTAAGTACGGTGGCCAGGCCTCCAAGAGAATGATCTGTTCAGAGCTTCCATGAAGTGCTGAAGAGTAGCAATCAACCAGATGAGTGGAGCTCTAATTAGACAGATGGGGCAGAGCTATGTGACCCAAACTGTGGCAGTGGTGTTGTCCTCCTCTAATTAAAGACATAGAAGGACTACCATTGAAAATTTAAAGAAATTATGCAGCCATGTTGTGGCAAACCAGGATTATGGTTTTAATTGACACACCCCAAGTGCACATATGTGTTCCTGCCATATAATTTGTTCCTTATTGCTATAACCTCTATTTCACTTTTCATTTTCTGAATCAAATGCTTGATATTGACTTCTTTTTGTAGCTAATGTCATTTTTGTATCAAGTTTGAAACATTAGCATTGTGCTGATTTTATTTCAAACAATCACTTATGTCTTATGAAACTCAATTAACTTTTGTTTATCTTAGCAACAGGAAGAGAGCATACACAATAATTTTATGTTTGAAATACACTCTTATGTGCTTGCAACTAGAAAATAAATATTTTAAACACTTCATTAATTTCCTCTTACGTGAAAGCATTGAACACCTTGGAAATGCTTTTAACTATGTATGTGAATAGATCCTTGAAAGCACTTCACGGATAACTAAATAAAATACATATAATTTATTGGGGCATGGAATCCAATGCTTCTTACAATTGTATCAAGTTTCCTGGTACTAGATATCCATTATGAATAACTCTTTTTATGTCAATAATGGTAATATCCTTCTGAAAACTTGCATAAGACAATTGTTGCTCCAAAAAAATATTAAGAAGTGTACATATTATAAACATAATTAAATACAAAAGTGAAAAGTAAAGGTAAGAGCCAATTAGGAGAAGAGAGTTTGAGGTATTCATCAGCAATCATATTTAGACATTTCATTGACAAAATAAGATGCCAAGTTCAAAACATTTCCTATAAGTGCTGAATAGTGTTGAGCGAACCCGAACCACACTGTTCGGGTTCGTACCGAACATTACGGGTTTGGACCCCAGACCCGAACACGGACATTCCACTGTATGTTCGTGTTGGAGTTTGGGGTTCGATGATTATATTGTATGTAAAGCTATTGGCTTTCTATAAACCGAAATAGAGTCCCCATTCATAAGAAATTCTTATGAATGGGGACTCTATTTCGGTTTACAGAAAGCCAATAGCATTACATGTATTCCATAAACTGAAAGTCTATAACCCGAAAGACATTCGGTTTCTAGACTTTTGGTTTATGGAATACATGTAATGCTATTGCTATTCTATAAACCGAAAGTCTATAAACCGAATGTCTTTCGGTTTATAGACTTTTGTTTATGGAATACATGTAATGCTATTGGCTTTCTATAAACCGAAATAGAGTCCCCATTCATAAGAAATTCCATAAACTTTCGGTTTATGGAATACATGTAATGCTATTGCTATTCTATAAACCAAAATAGAGTCCCCATTCATACGAATAGGTCAATTGACCTATTCGTATGAATGGGGACTCTATTTCGGTTTATAGAATACCTATAGCATTACATGTATTACATCTGAGAGTCAAATAGAACCGTCAAATACTGTGCTTACAGCAAACTTTGAAAAATTCTAATTGTTTTGGGTGCTAAATAGTACATTTGCGTCTTGCGGTGCACTTCATATCTGAGAGTCAAATAGAACAGTCCAATACTGTGCTTACAGCGCACTTTGAAAAATTCTGGCTACCTCCTCCTCCTTCTCCAGCGCGGCTTCCACCTACACCGCCACGGTCACCGCCTCCTCAAACTATGGGTCACTTAGTATAAACTGAAAGAGAATACACTGCACTCCAACCCTCTCTCAAATGGATAATTCTGTTGATCCTCCTGGCAGCCATGCTTTAGATGTTCTTCCAAAACTAAAATCAAAGATTCCATCTAGTGCTATTTTATGGCTCAGCTGTATTTTTAATTTGTATGTATTTTATGTTATTTGAAGTTATTTCCCTATCCATATTTGTTTTCAGGGCACTTGTCCTACTCTTACCCCCATTTTACTTCCTTTTGCAGCCCTCTAGCCCTTTCCAGAACTTTTTTATAGGCATTTTAGTGGCCAAAAGTTTGCGCCCCATTGACTTCAAAATTTTTTACAAGATATTATTAATTGAGGATTTTTCGTATTTGTTTAAATTTGGTAAATCTACGTGAAATAGGAACATTTGGGGTGAGATAGATATAATATTACCTAACAGCCCAGAAAGCAGATGCTACACACTATCCTTTAGTTCCATCAGATTCTCGCAGGTCCACCATATGTGGAACATGGTACCTGGATGCCTCTGACATCTCCAGCATGTTGTTAACGCTGAGGAGTTAATTTTCTTTAATCTTATTGGTACCATGTACCACCTATGGAGAACCTTAAAATATAATTCCTGGAGAGCCACTGAGTGGATCGATTTCCTTGTGAGGCTCCAGGCACCAAACCTCTCTCCACTAGCAAATTCCTTTCCTAAATCCCGTTCCCATTTACGAATGGAGAGGGATTTGTCAAGAGGGGGTTCAATATTAGAGAGAGCCGTAATTTTCATGATTATATTAACTGATTTTTTCTTTTTGATAAGATCATCAAACTGGGTATTAGGTCTAATTGAGTTAGTAGTTATAAAACGCTTTAATTTTTGGTATAGCAAAAAGTCACCCTGGTGTGCACCAAATTTAGTTTGTATTTCCGCTCAGTGTACTAAAATCTGCTGACTTACTGATACCTCTGTTTTCCCAGCTAGACAAGTTGAGATCCGACAAACTCAAAATCACGACCCCAAGTGGAGTGTCCAGGGTGAGGTAGGGATTAAGATGATAGGTATTTTTTATTTTTTTTAATTTTATCTTTTTATTTTTTAAACATAAAAGACATTACGTTCAATGCATATATAGTCATTCTGCCCAAGAACATTACATATAACATTACATATAAATTATAAGCTTCTTAGACTTAGATAGATGTTGAGACTATTACATGCAATAAACCACACAAGACCTACTAACATAACAAGACTTACTAACATATAGCGAGGAGCCTGGATTTCCACATTTATCTTATTTTTTTTTTAGTGGACACTGGGGGGGGGGGGGGGGGGTTTGGGGGGTCTAAAGGACCCAGGAGTGAAGATGTAATATCTCATAGGTAATGTTTAAAAAAGCCTCAGGGGTGAACATAATTTCAGGGAGATTCGTACTGCAAAATCCCACCTACGGATTTCTGTTTTCCTTCTTTTCCCCTTCCTTCCCTCTCCTCAGTTATTCCCTCCCCTATGCTATCTAGATGTTGTTGTGTTTTTCAGCCCAATTGGTCCAGGGAAGCCATTTTTCCTCAAATTTTTTGTTGTTGTTATTTGGAACTATATACCTCTTTCCATATTATATTGATATTACAATTGGGCTATTATTTGGGACTTTGGGGGCCTTAAATTTTGCTTCCGGTATCTCGATATTATTGTTTTTGTAGCCATCAAAATCTGAATAATTATATATTTCTTCTTGAATGTGAAATTAGATAAATTAAAATGTAGCAGTGCCAATGCCATATCTGGCTCTATATAATTTCCAATAATTTCTGATAAGATTTTAAAAATTTCCTCCCATAGGGGTTTTAGTATCGTACAGTCCCACCATATATGTCTGGACGTTCCTGTGTCTGTGTTACAACGCCAACATTGGCTAGAATTCGTAGGATTGATTTTATTCATTATTTTTGGGACTAGATGCCATTGATGTAGGATTTTATAATGTAGCTCTACTATATTTATACAATGAATTGATTTTTTTACTTCTTTTATTGAGGTGGCCCAGATTTCTTCTGCATTGACTACCCCTATGTCTCTCTCCCAATTTGTCCATGCTTTCGGTTTTATTTCTTTATCCTTAAGATTTATAATGTCAAGACATCGAGAAGTAGATATGCCTTTCACACTGGGAGCTATAAATGTAATTATTTTAGCTAAGTGAATATCTTTACTGTCTGTTATCAAATGGTGCATAAAATAATTTTTTATCCGAAGATAATTAAAGATTTCGCTAGCTGGAATCTGTGATTCCTGCTGAATCTGTGGGAAGGGTTTAAGGTTCCGATTTTCCAGCAGATCTGCTATTAGGATTATTTTCCCTTTCCACCTATTCAGATTTAGGTTTTCCATATTTAATTCTAGAGTTTTTATAGGACAGAAGGATAGGACTTTATCTGCTAACTTATTATTTTTTTTGAATACCAGCCAGTCCAACAGTAAGTCCCTTATGTGCGGAGTTTTTATATTTTGAATTAATTGTTTTGTGTACTCTGTGTTGGCCCAAAGAGCCAGGGGGATTTCCTCTACGTTAAGCTCCACCAACTCGGCATAGTACCACGGCTCCATTTTAGCTAAGGGGTCCTGCCATCTCCGCAGATGCAGCAATTGTGTCGCCTGATAATATTTAACAACGTTTGGCACTGAGAGACCGCCTCTATCAGAATGTTTTAATATATGGGACATTGCAATTCTTGGGCGCTTGTTATCCCAGATATATCTCAAAAGAAGTCTCTGCAACATTCTCAGTTTTGTGATAGGGATCCTGAGGTGGGCCATCCGAAACAAATATGTCCATTTAGGCAAAAGGTAAGACTTTATGACATTTACTCTACCGAGCCATGATATTCCATTGGTCCTCCAGTCCCTGGATAGTTTTTCATTAGAATATTTGTATAGTCTGTCAAAATTTGTGGCCATTAGATCTTCAACTTTTGGTGTAATAAATATACCTAAATACTCGAATCCTATTGTGGTCCAAACAAAGGGGTATTTCGCCGTTAGTTAGTTTATCTCTGTTACCTCAAGATTTAGAGGCATTGCTTGTGATTTTCTGGCGTTTCATTTATAGTTGGAGGCCTTGCCGTACGATTCTATTTCTATCATAAGGGCTTCCAGGGAGCTCTCAGGGTCTGACAGGGTCCAAATAATGTCGTCAGCATATAAACATATTTTAAAGTCTCGCTGTCCCACCCGCGTTCCCTTAATCTGAGTGTTATCTCTGATTTTTATTGCAAGGACCTCTAAGGTTAGAATGTAGAGAATTGGGGCCAAGGGGCAGCCCTGTCGTGTGCCATTTTTTATCGCAAACCAATCCGCGGAGATGCCAGGACCCACTGTTCTAGCTGTTGGGCCATGATACAAAGCCATTATTGCCTCCTTTATTGGTCCAAAAAGGCCAAATCCATCCAGGGTTCGGTTCATGAATCCCCAGCTGACCCTGTCAAACGCTTTCTCAGCGTCAAGTGACAGGATCAGCTGGGGAGTCCCCCTCTCACCCACATATCCCAGCAAATCTATCAATCTCCTTGTGTTACTATTAGCCGAGCGGCCGGCTACAAAGCCCACCTGGTCCTGATGGATAATCAGTGGTATTATTGACTTAAGTCGATTTGCTATTATTGTAGAGTAGATCTTTGTGTCAGAGTTTATTAATGATATAGGTCGGTAATTTGCTGGGTCTGATGGGTCTTTTGAAGGCTTCAGTATTGGTGATACTGCCGCTTGAAGCATTTCTGAAGGCATCTTACCCCTATCTCTAATTTCATTAAAAGTATTTGTGAGATCTAATTTAAAAGGTTGATTACGTTCCATTAATTGCTCTGGCATCAAGGAGGGTAAAGTTATATTACTTAAATATTGATCAATCTCATTTTCTGTAGGTGATTCAGGAAGCATAGATAACTGCGAGTAAAAATTATTGAATGCGTTGCCTATGTCCCTTGGACTGGTATTACTTGCCCCCTCCCATATAATCTTTGTAACCCTAGCTTTAGATTTTTTGTTTTTTAATTTATTAGTCAACATTTTGTCAGCTCTATTACTTTTTTGATACCACTTTTGGTTAAATCTCAGCAAAATAAAATTCACTCTTGCCATTAGTAAAGCATTGATTTTATCCTTGGTCTGGTCTATCAGTAGGGCTAGTTCCCTGGAAGGGGCAAGTTTATTATTCCTATTTAATTTATATAATTCCAGGTTAAGTTGGTTAATTGATGCACCTTGTGTTTTATTTATTTCACTATTTAATTTTATCAAATAACCTCTAGCTACACTTTTAAAAGCGCACCAGATAATAGAGCTGAAGATGTCCACTGTAACATTTTCCTTAAAGTATAGCTTAAATAGTGAGGATAAAGATTCTACATTTATCTCATCATGCAGCAGTCTCTCGTTTAATCTCCAGCTTGGGATCTGTCTCTGTTCTTTTACTACCTCCAACTCAAGTTCTACTGCGGAATGGTCAGACCAAGGAATATACTTTATTTCTATGTTTTGGCAATACTGCAATGTCTGGGATTTTACCATAAGGTAATCCAGACGGGAGTAGGAGAGATGAGGGTTTGAGTAAAATGTATAGTCTCTCTCATCAGGGTGCATGCAACGCCAAACGTTGTATATTTCAAATTTAGCTATGGTTTTTTGGAGATGGAGAGCACCTGCTATCATTTTTGGGGTTATTCTAGCTCCTTTTTTAACTCTTTTATCTAGATCCGCATCCATTACGCAGTTTAAGTCTCCCCCCAATATGAAGATCCCCTGAGTTAGAGGTTGTACTTTTTCCAAGAGGTCATTGATAAATTTTTGTGGATTTTTATTAGGGGAATAGATATTCAAAAAGGAGTATCTTTGTCCCTGAATGTCACAAATGAGGAATACATATCTTCCATTCTTATCGTGCATTGTAAATAACTCTTGATAAGTTAAATCTATGGAAATCAGTATAGCTACTCCCCTTTTCTTCTTATTGTAATTGGATGATATAATATGCGGGAAAAGGCAATTTTTTAGTGGTGAGGAATCTGTCTTCCAGTGAGTTTCTTGTATGAAGCCCAACTTAATATGGTCTTTTTTTAACTTCTGAATTAGTAGCTGACGCTTTTGGGGAGAATTTAACCCCTAGGCATTTAATGTAATCACCCTAAATCCAAGCACAACCCCCCCCCAACCCCCCCAATGCTCCATCTATCGATCCGGCTCCATCACTTACATACACAACAATAAACATGTACAACATATATAACCTTTTGGGTTCACCCTGTGTCCCTTTCCGGTTTTTACCAATGTACTACCATACGTATAACAATTTTGGTTGGTTCTCTTCTTCCAACTCCCCCTCCTCCCCTCCAAGCCAACCAATATTGTGTTGATTATTGCTCTGAAACCTCTCTGGGTCTCTCCACCCCAGCCCCCCCACCTCTCCCTCCCCCCTATTTCTATGTGTTTAGTGAGTAAATAATTGAGGAGTTAATACTAATGTATTGTATATGTGGTAGTGAGGTGTTCATATGTGAGTATCTACTGTGATAAAATAAATGGCAATAACTAAAAGATAAGCTATTTTAATGTCTATTAATAGTGAAAAGTGGGAAAATTATAATATCAATGTGAGTACATTTAAGTGATAATATGTGAAGTGGCATGAATATTAAGCCTAACAACAAGTAATAATTGGAGTGTAATTTGAGAAGTAGGAGTAAGGGAAGGCGGACTGAGGTCAATGGTATCCCCAGAGGGTGAAGGGGGAGAGGGACCAACGTCCCTGTAGTCAACACCTCTCCCCAAATCAAACATCGTTTTGCTTAGTTGTATATCAAAGATATTCGGAGGGAGCCACATCATTATTGTTGGCCTAAGCCCATCTTTCTCCTTTGGGAGAGTGGGCTGAGGTCGACGGTATCCCCAGAGGGAGAGGGGGGAAAGGGACCAACCCAACCGTAGTCAGCACCTCCCCCCAAGTCAGTCATCTTTAGTTGTGTATCTAAGGTATTTGGAGGGAGCCACATCATCATTGTTGGGCTAAGCCCATCTTTCTCCTCTAAACGTATTTTAAATAAGACAAATCAAACCCGGATTTTGTAGTAATTCCTAGTTCTAGGATTGGTACCCCCTATTTCCCCGGGGTCCCCGTTTATCTACTGTGGGTACGTCTCCCCTCCCCCCCCCCTCACCTCCCCCCTCTACTGGTTAGGCATAGACTTAAAAAGCATTTATTCTAATTATCACAGTTTTTTAATCCACGTGTGCACTTTTTCCGGGGTGTCATATGCAAGCGTTGAGTCTTCATATTGGATTATTATTTTTGCTGGGAAACCCCAGCGGTAGTTAATATGTTTTTCCCTCAACATTTTTGTGACTTCCGTGAATGATTTCCTGAAGTCTCCAGTAGCTCTAGATAAGTCCGTATAGCATTTTAGGTGCTGGAACTTTTGTGGTAGATTTGATGGTTCTCTGAAAGCTGCTGCAAATTTATTTTTAAGTTTAAAGGAGTGGAATCTTATGATGACATCACGGGGTGTTGTTTCTGGTATCCCCTTCGGTTTCGGTATCCTGTGTAAACGCTCAATTATGGTATCTTGAATTGAGTCATTTATTTTTATTTCTCTACAGAAATCCATAAAATATTCCTCCAGTTCAATTTGAGTTATTTTCTCAGAGACTCCCCTTATTCTTAAGTTGATCCTTCTATCTCTGTCTTCCAGATTTTGAATGGTAAGTTCCAGAGATTTTATCTTGCTGCCCATTTTTTCGATCTTAGTCTCAACTTGATCGAATCGTGCCTGGGATCTGCTAAGATTTTTTTCATTTTGTTCAATTTTCTGTTCTAGTCTCTTTATTTCTACTGTAATATCTTTAGTATTGTTTGCCATCTCTTTCCGAAGTTGGGAGAATTGAGTTTCTAGGAAATATTTTAAAGAATCCATAGTTTCTCTAGTTTCTGTTACACTCGCAGAATCTGAGTATAGTTTTGATTGTTCTAGTTCATTTTTTTGTATAATCGATATATTTGTTGTTTCTTCTAGATTGTCCGAGCTGGAAGTTTTGAGCGAGACAGGTGAGAAAATTGATGCCAGTGTTTTCCAGGCCCTTATCAGCTTTTTTTTGGGAGCTTTATCCGCTGTTTTTTTTTAAGCCATTGTCTGTGTTTCTTTTTCTGAATCGATTTTACACAACCTTTTTAGCTGTCGGGTGTACCGTCAATTAATTAAGCACCTTCAGGAGGTACCCCTCCCAGTTTTAAATGTTCTGTTCCAGAAGTGTTTTATAACATACTAGTTCTAGCCAGTCCGTTTTTATCCTGGATCTTCCAACAATTGATAAAGATTTTTATATTTGCACTTTTAAACAGTTCACTGTGCGACAGTAATTATTAGATAATTAGCAGATATCTCCTGAGACATTCGTTATCATTATAATTTCTTCATTCAGTTATGAACAGCTCTGGCTTTATCATGCAAAATTAAGTTCAATTCCCATTTACATGTGTTTGTTCCTAAAACCGGCACTTAAGTACCCAGAGATACTCTTCTGCAGCCTTGTTTATGTGCATCTATTTCTCGGGTCCATGTCAGAGCGGTTACCTCATTTTCTTGTGCACCGATCTGCCAATATCATATATGAATGAATGTGTGTATCTATTCATGGGATCCACATTTTAGTGCTTAAAACAGACAGGTATTTTCTGCAACCTTATTTATAGGCATATATTTCTTGTATCCTTATCAGAGCTGGTAATTATGCTTGCTCTGGCACTTCACTTAATTGGCAGTTTTGTCAGCGTTGTTACTGGTGTGCGTTTAAACGCTTATATGCCTGTGTTTCCCGTGTGCTTATTAGAGATGGAAATATACACTTTACTCAGCTATTTCACATAATTAGTGGTTCTATCAGCGTTTATTACTGATGCTTTAAACGCTTGATAGTTGACTCACTGTTTGGCAGGGATGACAATACTTTATTAGACCACAGTATTGACATAATTTTTCCTGCTACCCCGTCATTATGGTACCAATTTTGTTTCAGTTTAAGGAGCATATATTCTGCTTTCCGATTAAGTTTTTCTTTAATCTGTTGTTGTAAGTTCTTAATTTCTGAGGCTTGAGATGCGGAGGGATTTAGTTTATTTTCCTTTTCCTTTAACGCTAATGCAATATAGGGCAGATAGGGGTTTGTTTTTGTTTTTATACCAGTGGAGTTGTCTGCTAATAAAATAGCCCCTTATGCAGCATAAAGTGCCCTCTAGAAACTTGATTATCATCATTATCGGCAATAAATTGTTCAACTTTATTCTTAAGATTATCCTTATCTATATCTGATGATACTAGGAAGTCTTTTAGTCTCCACTGTGGTCTAATAAAGTATTGTGATTTCTGTTCAAGTACCAAAAAAACTGGGGCATGATCGAACCATACTATACTACCGATTTTTATTGTTTTACTACTACACAAACCAAAGGGACGAGTAAAGAAGGCATCAATTCTAGAGTACGACTGATGGACTTCTGAGTAATAAGTGAAATCTGCTACAATTTTTATACCACTTTTTTTCACTTGTTTTTTTCCACAATGTTTCTGGTTTAAGCCCAAAAGTCCTATTAATGTCTTATTATAGCCCTTCTATAATAGCCTTACTGTACCTCTCCTCTAGTTGACATTCCTTTTTCTTTTGACATTATTCTCACCACTACAATCTATCCAAATACATATATGTCTAAATCCCTTCACTAGATTCCTATTCCTTCAAGTGCTCACAATATAAATACCTGCTTGATTTGACCCCCCTATACATTGATTGACTTTTTACTATGTATTTTCCTACACAGCCTACACTTTCTTCATATGTTCTAAGAATTTCCCTCTTCCTCATCATTTATGAATCTTCTCACTCACACTACAGAACTTCTGTCAAAGGTCACACAATATACAGTCCATTCAGCGTTTTTTCAAAGACTGTTTAGGATTATCTATAGCAGGAGATTTGAACCTCAGACCTACTACTGGACACTGATAAGTACATTTTAAATTTTTTCTGTTGCTTCGTTACATTGTTACATTGTCCCAATTCTGACCTGTATCCTGTTATAGGGCTGTCCTGTCCTGTGCCTAATCAGAGGGCTGTGCAGTCCTTTGCCCTATCAGAGGACTGTCCTGTCCTATGCCCTACCAGTGCATTGTCCCATCCTGTGCCCTATCAGAGGGCTATCCTGCCCTGTGCCCTGTTATTTTGTTTTGGTTTTCTGTGCTGCCTTTACTCTGTGTATATATATATATATATATATATATATATATATATATATATATATATATATATATATATATATGTGTGCCCCACCCTTTTGTTCTGTTTGTTTAATTCCCCAGTCTGTCCTTTTATAGTATGTCCTCTATGTTGATGGATGCTTTCTTGTTTAGTATGTAGACACTAGGAACTTGTTAATGTGATGCAATGCTTGATCCTGGAGTCAAGCTTATCATCTCATGATCCATCAGTATGCATGTGTTTATGTCTGGTTGTGTTTATAAGTTTTCTTAGTTCTGTTACCATGCTCTTTGTCTGCACCCTGTCTTTGCCTGGCATTCATGTCTTATCTTAGCTCTGTGTCCGAGCATGTCTTAGTCCTGTCCCTGGATTGTCCTTTATTGTAGAAAGCTGCATCGTGTTTTTGCTTTTTGACTTTAATTTGCTCTGCTTGGCCTGGTCTGCAGCATCCTGCCTATCCTGTCAGTGGTGGTATGTCCCATTCCTTCTCCATGGAGTTTGTAAGGTATATTCAGATCCTGTCCTGTCATTTACTGGATGCAGTACCTCAAGGCCCTGGTATGTGGGTGCACCAACCTGGGTCAACAGGCCCTCATGGGAGTGAGGTTACCCTGCACCAGACCCTGTGTCTCCAAAATCTGCAAGTAACTCATGCATGGCATCTTGGGTGCTTAGGGTACCATGTCACCTGAACCTGGAGTTTGATTATGTGCTTCTCTGTAACCTGACTTTTGAACTTACTATGGATAGTGTCACGAATGCACCCTACTCCAAGAGTGCATGTGACTGGGTTATGGTGGTGAAAGGGTTAAAATTACCTGTCTTTCTGCTCTAGACTAGAAATAAGGATAAATATCCCCCACCCAAATTTAATTATACTGATATAACTGATGTCCTCACACTGCCACCAACAAGACAATTTATAAATGGGGTGCCTTGGTCCCCCAAGCAAATTAGTCTAAATCCACAAAATATGCTTTGACACAACATCTTAAATTACCAATAAATTGGTCTAATCAGGTAACGTGAGTCTCTATACCAGACAAAGGCAGAACTTAATAAAGGAACATTTATTATGAATAAAAGAAGAGTCACAGTGCATACATAAAATAAAAAAAGGACAAATTATTTACACCAAAACAGATAAAAATACAAAGGAGAAATTAACAGAAAAACTTAACTACTCACTTAGAGAAGTACCAGTATTTTCTGTCCGAGGGACTGCGGCAAGGAAATGACAGCAACTTACTCAAAATTAGATCTTGGTCTCTAGTAAGCACACTAGTCACTTTACCATCATTAGATTTATACCTTGTCAGGTCAACTAAGGTTTCCATGCTGACCCAGAGGTGGGAAATTGTACCTAGAAGTGTCTTCCCCCCATGTGTGGTGGAACTACCCCAGTCAAAATATGGAATCTTGTTTCTAATTTCCCTCCAGTGCATGTCACATAGATAATTCTTGCCTCTATTAATTTGTTGCAATTTATACGTCCATTGATGTGTCACACTTGCTACCCATGACTCTATACTACAGACTTCACAATATCTGTCAAATGGCTCAAGTTGCACCAGCCATATTTGTACTCATTTTGTAGGGTGTACTCTCCCAAATCTAAATATACAGAAAAGGAGGCATGATTTACAATGCGTTATTATTAATGTTTGTTTGGGATATGACTTTTGCAGGACTAGTCTTCTCACTGCTAAGGGTCACTTAGCATATCAAAAGAACCTAATATCTATGAGGTTATACAGACATATGCTAGATAGACTTGCTGGCTACTAACTCAGTATAACATTTCACACCTTGTACCATCAGTTCCAGCTTCAAAGGAAACACTCAAGTTGTAAAGCTTTTCAGATCACAAATGTCATACCATCTCTTCTGGTAGTAGATGCAGGTATGCACTACACCAATTGTTGTGACAGATAGGGCCTATAGTGGACACATATTTTTATTATGATCTTATTCATTAGCTATCATTTAATACAGTTTATTATGCTGCATGCCATTTTAAGATATACCACTAGGGTAGTAGTGAGCACCATTCCCTTTGTCTGTTTTCACAATGCTTTCAATGGACTCTCCCACGCTTAAGGGTTAGAACCTTTTCTTATCACACAATGGATTTTCTTCTGCAATCTAGCAGCATAAACAGATACAATTCACTGGTTCTCCTTATCATTTGTGTTTAATCCTGATAAGTATATACTGTATTGCTGTTATCACTATTATGTTTACTTAAGTTCAGTGTACTCAAATTATTATTAGGTAGTGCTTTGAGTAAACTAAAATAATTTTGGATAACACTTTGGTGATGAAATATTATTTGACTACTATATACTTTTTGATAGGTGTAGTATTGTGATATTTTACAGTTGCTGTAGTACTATCACTTTGTTTATTAAAGTATATATATTGTCAACTTGTATATATACATATATATATATATATATATATATATATATATAGTTATATAGTTATATATTGCTGCCTTTTATTTATGCAAATATATTAAACATTTATAAATCTTTTACACAACTACTCAAGTGCGTGAGTCAGTTTGCATGTTAATTGTTGATTATATACCTCTTCATTTATAGAAATGTGTTGTTATTTGACTCCCAATGAGATACATGTCCCATGTGAGTAACTCCATTTTGGACTTCTCCACATGTGAAATGGTGACTCCATTTTGGATTTCCTATATTTAGCATTCATTATTACATCTAATATTTCATAAAACAATTCCATACAAGTGATTTAAAGATAGTGCCAAAAAAAAAAGTATACAAAGCAGGATGAGGCGATAACCGTGCATACATTCCAGTCCAGAACAATGGTTTCAGTGACACATTAGTGAGTGCATTGCTAGTGCTACTCGGTTTTTATTCTTCCAACACTTTATAATTTTCATGTCTCTTCCTTTTATTTTAGACTATTCAAATGCTCTGTTTTGTACCACACCTGCAGAAATTATTGGTGCTATGTAGATAAACATGAAAGCTACATAGTCATATGGAATATAAATACTTTAAGATAATAAAACATTTTATAGAAAACAAAAGTGAGAAAAGGTTTTGGAAATGATGAATGAGAGTAGAGTAAGACTCTACCCCAATTTGGTACAGCTAACTAAAGTGCATTCTTCAATGGGTATTTCTTGTACATGAATCATGTATAGTCCATTAGTTGCTCTGCATAATGCCATCTTTGGTCTTTTTCCACAAAGAGCACCTGGCACCAGTGGCATCTCCAGCATATTTAAAGGGGCTAATTATATATATGAACCGGTCATCCATAACATTATGACCACCTGCCTAATATAGTAGGTGCCCTTTTGACGCCAAAACAGTCCTGACCCATCAAGGTATAGACTCTACTAGACCTCTGAAGGTGTGCTGTGCTATCTGGCACTAAGACGTTAGCGGCAGATCCTTGAATTCCTGTTAGTTGTGAAGTGGGGCCTCCATGGATCAGACTTGTAAGTATTTTAAAAAACTCTTCTAGGAATATAATGTACTGCATATTTTCTTTCACACTTGTTACTACTCTTCCAGTTACTACAGATTCCCTAGATTAATGAGAGTTACCTAGCCAAGCGTTATGGAAGCACAGCATGTATGTCACAAGGCTGAAAATTAGACAGATAAGTTGTGCCATCGGGTTTGAGGTCACATCCTAAGTGGTGTAGCACTCAATCCTATTTGTTTTGGAGGGAAATGATAACGGTATACAGAAGGTCAATATTTGTTGTTATTATTATTAGTTGTATTATTATCAAGTAATACATATACTAAAGGGTACGTCCAAAATTAATTGGATAAATGCAGGAAATTAAAGCATTGAGAGGATCTGGCAAATTTTATTTTGAGTGACACTCACCACCTGCTGGTGTGCATAGTTTCAGATTGTCTCCTGTTTACTCTCAGCGGTTTTGATTACTATAAACACCACTATCAATTCCACTTGCATTTCGTCTATTGATGCCTTTCACATACTATATTTAATTTAAGTAATCTCCCATTTTTCACACCATGATCCATCTATCATATTGGCAGACTTCCTTTCTGAGCTGTAGAAGCTGACATAATACTTATTATATTTATTTTGATAAACAAAATTAGAGCTATAATTCAAAGTGTTATCTAGTAGAACATAAATAACATATAAATGGTGAAATTAATCTAGATCCACTTAATGACATCTTAACAATGACCTAATTTAAATTCATTCAAAAGCATTACCCTATTCTGAAGTGCTTGGAAATCCTCTTTTAATCCCCTTATTGCTGTTACATTACTCACATTCACTTACCTCTAAAGGAAAGTTTATATTCTTAATATGCCAATATGTCACTACAAAATTCTCCTTAGCATTTCTATATTATCTATTTTGGCATTAGTCATCTATTATTATGTAAGACATTAGACACAGAATCTAAATTACAGGAAACATTTTAAGATCTCTCAGGAATTTATAGAATAAAATGTTGACATGTTTTAAAGATGCTGTTAAACCTATTTACTACTATGTTGTTGTGAATATTGTAATTAGTTTCTTCTGTTTCCTAATCATACTGCACCTCTACAAATCTAATAACAACCACACAGATTTGTGATATGCAGACATGTCTATTAATGTAACATGATTAAGGTGTGCTCATTGCAGATATATTTTAGATTTATTTGAAATCATGTGGAATAAACTATAATGGCACATGTGTGGCATGCCTATGCAATTATATCAGAAATATGAAACTGCACATGTAAATAAAAAATAATGTTTGAAATGTATAAAAAGCAACTGTGTTTGTAAGTATACAATTTGACAACAGAAATCACAGCCTCTGTGCAGGTAACCTTGTTTTCTCCTATAAGAAATGTTAGAAACTTGCTCTTTTAGTTAATAATAATTAAGAATAAACCTGTCCTTAAATAAACTGCACAGTCTACTCAATATAGTGTAATCTGTCCAGAAATGGAGCCAGATTATGGTGATTGTAACCAAATTTTGGAGGAATCAAGGAACTTGACCTGGGGAATTTTTACTCAAAAAGGAATCCTTACTTAAATCCCACAAACATCGGCTAATCGAACCTAATTTGGGGCATTTCAAATCACCAGTTATAAGCTGGTGGTTTTAATCTAAAGTTAGTAAATAATAAAAGTAAAAGAAAATAATAAAAATGATAAACATATATTATGTATATTATAAAACTAAATGTGATATTAATATAATGATTTTTACATCAATATATTTTTTAAATGTAATTAATTGTATTTATTGGTATTTTATTCATATGCAACTTATTGAACTTTATTTTATTTTTAACTGACTTTTTTTTTAATTGGCCCATTTTAGGAGGACTTTGGCTATTTACGCTATAGCCAAAATCCTCCCACTGATGTCTATGGGAGAATGTTGGCTACTTCTATAAGTCCTGCCCATAGAAGACTATGGTGAGGACCAAGGCTACCATTTCTGGAGGAGTTGTATGATTTTTGTGCCCATCTGGGATCATATTGGGGATATCAGAGTAGCCTGAATTTAAGGTACATTTGTATCACTGATGTGATCCATTGGAGCCGGACACTTGGTGAAAATAGAAGCTGCCTGAGTAGACCCTTATGTGTTTTTTATTGCATTTGGTGGAGTATGTTACATTAAGCATGCACATGTTTATATCCTGTAAAATGCACATTTCTGCATATTTAAACATACAATAAAATGTCTCTGCTCCTCTTCCCACATCGTTTATGAAAATTCTAGGTTTACAGCTGTATAATCACATATATTTCACATACTTAGCTCTTTCCACAATGAAAACAATGGGAGGGCGTTTATTCTAGGATCAACAGTGATGTACCAAGTGATGAGCACATGTTCAGAATGTCCTCTATAATAATGAATGAAGGTTCCCAATACATATACACACACACATCTCTGATCATGGTCACATGAGCATTGGGCACCCCCTTCAGTCTCTATCAGAGACCAGTAATTTGCTCTGAAGAGATGCTAGAGGTTATTGGCTAGAGACACTAATACACTTTGGGTGTATCCCATCAGGGACCATCAACTTATTGGTCAGAGCACCAAGAGTCACATGATATCTGTCTGCCTCCACTAGACAACAGGAAGTGACTTCTTGGGGTACAGGAGTAAGTCTTGGATATGCAATGTGGGTGATGGGGCATGTCCTAAGGAGCAAGGGTAGGTCCTGATTTTGCAATGTGGGTGGGAGTGGGGGTGCCCGAATTTAGCCTAGGAAAGCACAAAACCAAAACACACCACATCATTTGTTTCCCACTGAAAGTAGTTTGTTTGCATATTATAACACAGTTAATGTCATAAACAGTAGACACCAAAACACATTTAAAATATTTTTTTCCTTTAATCTATGCATTTGCTTGCAATTCAGCCACAGAATACATTTTGATAATTTGTATTCTCTATATTCATTACAGTGTTTAGGTGACTTTATGAGCATCATGCATTACACTGCGAGAAATTTTCTTTATGACATCATACAGTAAAATTCCCTGATAGATTTTAAATTAGTTTTCCAACCTTTAAATAAAATACAGTTAAATATGTCTAGCAGAGCTAAATTTTCTTCTATACGTTTGAGCCTTGTGGGCACATTGCATCAAATATCCATTTTTTCAGAGTGAAATACTGGGAGCACGTCCCCCTTCCAAACAATGGAATACAGGGAACATTCATCTTAGATCTGCAGATCTTAGGTTTATTATGACTTCTGGCAGCAGTCTTACTTCTTATTATTTAAGCTGTAACTGTTTCTGATTTAAAATTTTATATAGAATTCCATGATGGCCACTACCTGAGTCATATCTTTAAACTATGATTGCAGCAAAATTCACCATAGCTTCATTAGATTAAATAATATTATTGATCTGGTAATATTGTTTTGAACCAATGTAAAAAAAAATATCCATGCAAATATATTCAGTCACTTAAAAAAAATTGTACTATTTTTCTTATATAGCTTAATTTGAGTCTTTAAATATAATTTTATTATACCACAAATACCACACATCACAAGAAGAAATAAAAATAATTTGCAGCTGTTTTCCTTTTATGTTATTGCGTACCTTTTAAGAATATAACAGTCATCCCCTATTACCATGAGAGTAATGTGTCATTATGTTACTCCTAATGCCATTCAATAAACATTTGTTTCAACTAAGCTTTGTAATTAGACTGTAAATTCTTAAGGATAAATGATTAATTTAAAAACAAAATCATGTTTTCATATTTTATGTATAAAGGGAAGAATAGTTATTTGTTTACCAAGAACTATTAGCTACAGAGAAAATGTGTTTGGCATAGGGTAATTAAGTGTCTGCATCTGCAGACCAGCTCTTATAAGTAGGATTGCTTTTTGACCTGTGGTTACTCTGTTATTATACCATTATAACTTATTATAGTTGGTATGTGGGTGTCAGTTTTACTCTCCTAAAACTAATGTGGGTGTTAGTTTTACTCTCCTTAGCAATTAGTCATTTAGAAGGCTCAGAAATACCCTTAGCAAAAACTAGTTTTTCTAGAATTCCTCTCTATAGCTGGCTAATTAAAACCAAAAAGCTCTCTAAGCTCCCATTACTCTCTAATATAGTGTTGGCTACCAGCAGCATTTCAGAGAACTTTTCTGGTTATTATTAATTCCTTTCCTGAAGCTTGTATCATAGTCCCCTAAAATATTTTTTTAAGTACCCCCCCCCACCTGCCATTAACTTTCTCATTAGTAACAATATGTTAAGATCACTGGATCATTCCCAGACCCTCCCAGCAATCTGTTTGCCTAGTCCACTACATGTCTAACCAGATCACCAGGGAGACAAATTAATTTTAAGCATTTGGTGGTTGTTTTTTTATGCTCTACGTATAGAATAAACAATGTTCAGGTGGAAGAGTATGTTTAAATGAAGTGGTTTAATACTAAGGAGCTTGTCTGACTACATAAATCTGCATTTATTTGAGGCTTTAGTTTAAACAAAACATGCATAGAAACAATATAATTCTCAGTAACTGAGTTTCAATAATAAAGAATTCATATTTTGTGAGACTTGTTCCTCTCAGCATCTTAAAAAACAATGTTATGCATGGGGTATAGCAACTCAGATAATTAACTATACCTGACATGCAAATTGAGTAACAAGACACTTATTATTCTTCATACGCAAATTATGTCTGATTTTGCTTCTTGCTTCTGATGTATGCATGTCTTTGTAAATTTTGTAAGTCTTAAAATATTAGAATGCATATTTATCATACTGATATGTTAATGAAGTAAACAATTGAAATAATATCTTTGTGTTTTCCCAAAAAAAAACAGTAGCCTTTGATATTCTAATTAATGTTAAGATATATGCATAAATCTCTCTGTATCCAAATCTAGTTATTATCAGAGAGCGGTGATTTGAAAAAGGTATGCCCAAAAGCCTTGTGAGAGAAGTACAAAACCAAAGTAGCACAAAAAGTATGTGTATTAAAATAGGCAGGAAAACAATATTAAATAAATTATTTCATTTAAGAAGCTGACTATAACTATAAAAAGCACAATACTTGATAATTAGAGTTGAGCGGACACCTGGATGTTTGGGTTCGGCAGGTTCAACCGAACTTCAAAAAAATGTCTGGGTCCGTGCTCGAACTTGACCCCGAACACGAACCCGATTGAAGTCAATGGGGACACAAACTTTTGGCCACTAAAATGCCTCTAAAAAAGTAATGGAAAGGGCTAGAGGGATGCAAAAGGAAGGAAAATGTGTGTAAGAGTAGGACAAGTGCCCTGCAAGCAAATGTGGATAGGGAAATAACTTAAAATAACATAAAAAACATACAAATTAAAAATACAGCTGAGCCATAAAATAGCACTAGATGGAATCATTGATTTTAGCTTTGGAAGAACATAAATCTAAATCTAAAGCATGGCTGCCAGGAGGATCAACATAATTATCCATTTGAGAGAGGGTTGAAGTGGAGGGTATTCTCTTTCAGCTTATACTAAGTGACCCATAGGTTGAGGAGGCGGTGACCATGGCGGTGTAGTTGGAAGCGGAGCTGGAGGAGGAGGAGGAGGTAGTCAACACTGTTTTTTATTTGGTTTTGTTTTTTTAAATTGGGGTAGCCCCCAAAATATTGGGACATATAACAACAGAAAACAAAGAATAAGTGCACTTGAGTATAACAATGACTGGGTGAGGCTGGTATAAATGTCTATTCTGCACAAGGCACAGACAAGTCTGGTGGGATCCATGCCTGGTTCATCTTAATAAACGTTAGCTTGTCCAAGTTGGCTGTGGACAGGCAGCTGCGCTTGTCTGTGATAACGCTCACTGCCGTGCTAAACACACGGTCAGACAATATACTGGCTTCAGGGCAGGCCAGCACCTCCAAGGCATAAAGGGAAAGCTCAGGCCATGTGCCCAATTTGGAGACCCATAAGTTGAATGGGGCAGACCCATCAGTCAGTACGTGTAGGCCTGTGCATACGTACTGTTCCACCATGTTGCTGAAATGCTTCCTCCTGCTAAGATGTTGCATATCAGATGGTGTTGCTGCTTGTTGTGGAGTGCTGACAAAGCTTTTCCACATTTCGGCTATGCTAACCCTGCCTTCTGAGGTGCTGGCGGTGCCCCAGCTGCGTTGGCGACCTCTTCCTCTGCCTTCGTCTTGTGCTTCCATTGAGCCCCCGGTCTCATCTTGGAATGCCCTCAGCAGAGCGTCTATCAGCGTGCGATAATGCTCCAGTGATGGAATTAAGGACTGCACGTTGTCCTTGTAACGGGGATCCAGCAGGGTGGCCACCCAGAAATCAGCACAAGTTAGAATGTGGGCAACTCGGCAGTCATTGGGCAGGCACTGCAGCATGTAGTCGCTCATGTGTGCCAAGCTGCCCAGAGGCAGGGACAATCTGTTCTCTGTGGGAGGTGTATCATCTGTGTCCTCCGTATCCCCCAAGCCACCCTCCAGTGACGCCCACGAGCTGCATTGGGTGCCACCCTGCTGTGAACACGGTTCCTCCTCCTCATCATCATCATCATCCTCATTCTCCTTCAAAACTGTGCCCTGGCTTGACAGTTGTGTACCTGGCCTATGCTTGTGCAGGAACCCACCCTCCAAATAACTTGTGAATGACTGGCCTGATAACCATGGAAATGACCCCTCTTCTTCCTCTTCCTCTTCCTCCTGTGCCACATCCTCTTCCATCATCGCTCTAAGCGTTTTTTCAAGGAGATATACAAGCGGGATAGTAAGGCTGAGAACGGCGTCATTGGCACTGGCCATGTTGGTGGAGTACTCGAAACAGTGCAAAATGGCACTCAGGTCTTGCATGGAGGCCCACTCATTGGTGGTGAAGTGGTGCTGTTCCGCAGAGCGACTGACCCGTGCGTGCTGCAGCTGAGACTCCACTATCACCTGCTGCTGCTCACACAATCTCTCAAGCATGTGCAAGGTGGAGTTCCACCTTGTGGTCACGTCGCATATGAGGCGGTGAGCGGGAAGGCCTAAGTTACGCTGCAGCGTAGACAGGCGAGCAGCAGCAGGGTGAGAACGCCTATAGTGCGCACAGACGGCCCGCACTTTGTGTAGCAGCTCTGATATATCTGGGTAGTTTTTCAGGAATTTCTGTACCACCAAATTCAGCACATGCGCCAGGAAAGGGATGTGAGAAACCGGCTAGGCCCAGAGCTGCTACGAGATTTTGGCCATTATCGCACACCTCCAGGCTGGACTTGAGGCTCAGTGGCAACAACCACTCATTGATCTGTTGTTCCATGCCCGTCCACAGCTCCTGCGAGCTGTGGGGTTTCCCCCCAAACATATGAGTTTTAAAAGAGCCTGCTGTCGTTTCCTCCTGGCTGTGCTGAAGTTGGTGGTGAAGGTGTTACTCTGACCGGATGAGGAGGTGGTAGAGGAGGAGATATAGCGTCCCTGCCCGTGCTTACTGGTCCACGTATCTGTGGTTATGTGGACCTTGCCACAGATGGCGTTGCGCAGTGCACACCTGATTTTGTCCGCCAATTGCTTGTGCAGGGAAAGGATGGCTCACTGGGAAAAGTAGCGGCGGCTGGGAACCACGTACTGTGGGACAGCCACCGCCATCAGGTTTTTAAAACTGTCCGTCTCCTACAGACGGAATGACAGCATTTCAAAGGCCAGGAATTTGGAAATACTGGCATTCAGGGCCACTGTTTCGCGGGTGGGTAGGGCCATACTTGCTCTTTCTCTCCAGTGTTTGGGAGATGGACTGCTGAACGCTTCCATGGGACAGTGTGGAGATGCTTGGGGACAGTGGCGGACATTGTGGCGTTGCTGACACTTCCTCTATTTGCTCGGTGGCAGGTGCCACTGTGACTCCTGACTCCTCTGGAGGAAGAGGCCAAGAGAGCAGCAGAAGATTAAGCAGGAGGAGCCAGAGAACTTTCTTGGGTTTTGAGATGCTTACTACACTGCAGCTTGAGCTTTGCTTGTAGATGCCTGGTCATGCAGGTTGTGCTCAGGTTTAGCACGTTTCTGCCTCGCTTCAGGTTCTGATTGCACAGCTTGCAAACCACTCGTGTCTTGTCGTCAGCACATTGTCTAAAGAACTGCCACACCAGGGAACTCCTTGGAGCTGGCTTTGGTGTGCTCGGCCCCTGGGTGCGGTGGGCAGTAGCAGGCATACTGTCTAGGGGACGGCCGCTACAGTTTTGCATCCTGCTCCCTCTTATGCTGTGCTGGTGCCTCTTTGCGACCACCGCCTCTTCCTCCAAACTGGACACGTCACTCACATGACCTTAATTCCATGTGGGGTCTAGGACCTCATCATCCTCCACATCATCTTCCACCCACTCCTCAACCCTGCCCTCCTTGCCAGTCTGCACACTGCCGAAAGCCACAGCAGTTGGCACCTGTGTTTCATCATCATCAGAGACGTGCTGCGGTGGTCATTGCATGTCCACATCCTGACACATAAGTGGTTGTGAATCAGTGCACTCAATCTCTTCCACTTCTGGGGCAAGGCTAGGTTTGATGACCCTGCCAGCAAAGTCATCAAAAAGCAAAAGAGACTGCTGTATGACTTGTGGCTCAGACTGCTTGGCTGATTTGCAAGGGGGTGAGGTGAAAGACAGATGGCCATGGGCTGCAGGTGTCAACTCTGAGCTTTCAGCAGGGGACCGGGTGGGAGACAATGTGTAGGAACTGGAGGCACTGTCAGCCACCCAATCTACTATCGCCTGTACTTGTTCTGGCCTCACCATTCTAAAAGTGGCATTCGGGCCTACCAAATAACGCTGAAGGTTCTGTCGCGTACTTTTTCAAAGTGCACTGTAACCACAGTATTTCACTGTTCTTTTTGACTCTCAGATATGAAGTGCAGGACGCAAATGTAATATTTAACACCAACAAATTGCAGTATTTAAAAATGCCTAGATGTTGCCCACTGAGCTAACGGAACAGGATTAAAGTCATGTGCCTGGCACACATTCAGTTGCAAGTGCACTGCATTCTCTGTGGTACTGGGCTCAGGGCAGGGTACAAATATGTAGTATAGCACCCACTAAAATAATCACTGTAATTTGAATAATCGCTGTAGTTTGAATAATTGCTGTAGTTTGCAGATTCAACACCAGAATTTTTTTTAATGTGTCCCTCACAGCTGCAGCATCCTCTCCCTACACTAAGAAAAGCTCATGTGATGTGCGTGTATGTGACTCCAGCTTATATATAGAGGCTGGGTCACATGCTGCACTGGCCAATCACAGCCATGCCATTAGTAGGCATGGCTTTGATGGCTTCTAAGGGCAAACAAGTCAAACGCTTGTTGATTGGCTGCCCTGCAGCTTTTCAAAATGCGCCATTAAATCGTCGAACCCCGAACTCCAACACGGAGATACAGTGGAATGTCCGTGTTCGGGTCCGGGGTACGGACACCGTAATGTTCGGTACGAACCCAAGCAGTGCGGTTCGGGTTAGCTCAAAACTATTGATAAAATGATACGATGTTTAAGTCTGCTGTATACAGATATACATACTCTTACTTTGCAAATTGAAACAAAAAGCATAAATAATTGACTACATAAACACCATATTTTAAAGACTATAGTCATGGAATATAAAATTAGAATGTTGGATTGTTTAGCACTTCTGTGGAATTTTAAATATTAAAAATGAATGTATTTCATGCATTTACATGCACAGAGCTTTATCTTAATATTAAAACATTATTTCTACAAGACAAAAAATACGTTAAAATTCAGTATGCATCATTAGAATGGAATTTAAGAACGAGTGAGTTAAAAGATTGAACTTAGTGTCTTTTCCTACTATTGCACTATCCCCAGGTAGGCATACTAAGCCATGGGGAAAGTATGATGTGGCATATGTTTGAAGATAGAAAGAAGAAAAACAATAGGAAGGAAGCAGAATTCTTGCATCACTACTAGGATCTTCTCTGATAGAATGTATATCAAAATGCTAATAAATGAAAAATGTAATACATGCATAATCTGTAAATCCCACTTCCCCAGAATTATTAAGCTGTATAGTGTCAATGTTTTATAACCTAGGGACTTTTAATGCTTTGTCTAAATATATATATATTTTTTACAATTGTATATTCAGTTTTATGTTTTAAAAACAATACCACATAATGGAAATAATGTTGCCTCAATCAATGTAAGTTATGTATAAATACTCCCCCACATTAAAGTGTTGAGAAGTTAAAATCAGCCTTTCGATATGTATAGCAGTAGCCTTTTTCTACATCTCAACACTTTATTGTGTAGATGTAGATCCTCCACCAAACAGATTTTTCTCGACATTAATCAGCACCTGGTTGTTTATATATGGTATGTGCGCTCCTGGTGCACACTGCACAGGCTCTCGACATCTGGCGGGAGTCTGCATTATACATACATACACATGAAGTTTGCACCTAACACTGGTGCTATCATCTTGTTTATGAATATCTTTCAATGAATCTATTTTAAATGCAATGGTCATTATTGTATTTTGACAGAGGATTTCCAGGGGATTATACATTACATATATTAGTAAGTTACTCAGTAATTACCTTTGGAAAGAAAGCTTGAGTGCTGGCACCAAATACTGGAAATGGAAATCTAGACAGGACTTAAGAATAATAACAATAAGTAGACATGTGCTATAGTTTTCGGACGAATGCATTTTCGTTCGAAAATAGCATTTTCGTCCATTCGTCTGAAAAACGAATAACGAAAATGCTAAACTAACGAAAGACGAATGAACTAATGGTTAATAAACGAAAATCATTCGTCCATTCGTCCATTTCGTGCTATTGGCATTCTATAAACCGAAATAGAGACAGTTTATAGAATACTATTAGCATTACATACATTCCATAAACCGACATAATGAACGACTTTCGGTTTATGGAATGCATATAATGCTATTGCTAATCTATAAACCGAAATAGAGTCCCCAATCATACGAATAGGTCAATTGACCTATTCGTATGAATGGGGACTTTATTTCGGTTTATAGAAAGCCAATAATATTACATGTATTCCATAAGCCGAAAGTCTATAAACCGAACGACGTTCGGTTTATAGACTTTCGGCTTATAGAACAGCAATAGCATTACATGTATTCTATAAACCCCATTCATAAGAATTTCTTATGAATGGGGACTCTAGTTCAGTTTATAGAAAGCCAATAGTATTACATTACACACAACGTGAACAGTGCGCTTCCCAAAAACACTACACACTCGTATTTACCCTATACGTGGAGGTAATCCTCTCCGTAGTATGCAAAGGGAAAAAGATAAAAAACTCTTATAGTGTAGTATATTAAAAAATATAAAGTGATATAAGTGCGTAAACATAGACACACTCACATTTTACTGAGCAGTATCCTGCTCAGTCTATTGGGTGTTTGAGAGCCCCTCGTGAGGCCTTTTGGTCCCTGTTCCATCACATCTACCTGAATTTGGAGCTACTTCGGAATCCTATTTTATCCAAGACCTCACGAGGGGCTCCCAAACACCCTATAGACTGAGCAGGATACTGCTCAGTAAAATGTGAGTGTGTCTATGTTTACGCACTTATATCACTTTATATTTTTTAATATACTACACTATAAGAGTTTTTTATCTTTTTCCCTTTGCATACTACGGAGAGGATTACCTCCTCGTATAGGGTAAATACGAGTGTGTAGTGTTTTTGGGAAGCGCACTGTTCACGTTGTGTGTATTGTTTGTAAATTTTTACCAGGAGTGAAGCACTGGTTGTGTTTCGGTGCTGCTACTCTTTTCACATAAAAGGCGCAGTGTATTCTATTTCTATCCGTCAATAGTATTACATGTATTCCATAAGCCGAAAGTCTATAAACTGAACGACGTTCGGTTTATAGATTTTCGGTTTATAGAATACATGTAATGCTATTGCTGTTGTTTAAGCCGAAAGTCTATAAACCGAACGACGTTCGGTTTATAGACTTTCGGCTTATGGAATACATGTAATGCTATTGGCTTTCTATAAACCGAAATATTTTGGTTTATAGAATAGCAATAGCATTACATGTATTACATAAACCGAAAGTCTATAAAGCGAAATACATTCGGTTTATAGACTTTCGGTTTATGGAATGTATGTAATGCTATTGGCATTACTATAAACCGAAATAGAGTCGGTTTATAGAATGCCAATAGCATTACATGCATTCCATAAACCGAAAGTCGATTATTATGTCGGTTTATGGAATGTATGTATTTGCTATTGGTATTCTACACACACCTGTAGTGAATTACATAGAGGGACAGTCCTGATTTGGGAGACCTGTCCCGCCGAGATCCATCTCTGTCCTGCTTTTCAGGACAGAGGTAGAGCTCAGCCGGACTCAGGACCACAATTTCACCTACTGTTCAATTACTCTAACATATAGCTACTAGTAGCTAGCTATGTCAAGGTTAGTTAAGACATGGAATGTAAGAGTGGCTGCACATGTGTGTATCTATATACAGTATATATATATATATATATATATGTGTGTGTAGAAAGATAATAAATGATATCAATATGTACATGGACTAATAAGATAGATATGTAGAGAGATAGATGTATGTATGTGTAAATAGGATTATATGTATGTACAGCTGATCATTGATAGTAAACCAATTGCAATGTTCTCATGTCTTTCAGATACTATGATATCAAGAGGCAGGTGAAAAGGAAGCTTACCAGGGCAGCCGCCGCCACCAGAAGCTCTGGTTGTGGCTCTCCAGAGCCGGCTGACCTGCTGAAATTTGAGGAGGAGCTATTGCAGGCCATGGGGACTGAATATATCATGGGGGTTGAGAGACCGGAGCCAGAAACAGCTGGTCGTAAGTATTGAACATTCATTCATGGTAATTATGTGTGATTTCATACTGATTGACACTGTTCTCTCTCACTTTACTCCTAGCATCTTCTGCTGTGCGCCCTCAACCCCCAGCAAGTGATGACGGGGCCCCATGCCCTGTAGTCACACAAGATCTGGCAGCTCCTCCTCCGATTACACAGGGTCAGGCGGCTCTGCAGGCCCTGGTGGATGCTCCCTCTTCACCTGCCTTCGGTAAGTCCAACATACACACATCATACACGAACAGGCTAGAAACATGTACAACAAACAGGGCTTCATTCATGAACGAGGGAATTGTATGGACTATCCATATCTCATGTAATTCCTTCTGTCATGAATGAATCTTAATGCAAATGTTGATAGGGGCTTTGTACAAAAAACTGTGTTGATGTGAGATGCACATTTCATCTCATCAGGTTAGCTATACATTGTGCAGTGACAAACCTGGTGAGTTTGCTTAGCGGGGAAAACTCCCAATGTTTGTCCCTGCACAATGTTTAGATAAATTGGTGATATGAAATCACCTGCAACTCACCTGTTTTGTTACTAGCCTCAGATGTGATATGTATGTTCTGCACACATCTGTATGCATGCATTAACAATTCATTCTTCTCCATCTCTAACAGTGGTATATTCATCACCACCTCAAGTCGATTCCCACCAGCTTCATGCTCCTGATGTGCAGGCACTGGGATTCCCCACCCAAGGTAGATACATTATACACATTTACACCACCAGTTAGATCATATTAATATTATTTGCTAGAATAAAATAAACTTTTTTCAGAGCAAATGCTGTCTGAAAAAAATCTTATTTCTAGCTTTGTCTTATAATCAGACCTAAAATAGAGGTCAGACTATAAGACTAGGAGCCAGGTACCCCACAGAACTGCAATGGACCTGGATCTTCCACGCATGCAGCCGGAGGATGTCTGTGCACAGACATCATTCGATACTGTTTGACACTATTACTGTGACTTCAAAGACAGAGCACAGGCTTCGGTGACCTCCCGGCTTTCCATCTCAGAAGTCACAGCGGAAGTGAAGAGCAGCATATGACAATGTCATTGAGTACCTAAAACCTAAAAGCTCACAGACATCCTCTGTCTGCCCCCACTAGACACCATTGAAATGTCGGGACGCACTGACATTCATAGGAGGCCCATTGACAAGTCTGGGAATGCATTTGTAAGTGTGGGGGGCTGGTTGGCAAGTCTGGAGATGCATTTGCAAGTATGGGGGGCTGGTTAGCAAGTCTGGAGATGCATTTGCAAGTATGGGGGGCAGTTTGGCAAGTCTGAGGGTGCATTTGAAAGTCAGGTGGACTGGTTGAATGCGTTTGCAAGGGAAGTCTGGGAATGAATTGGCATTGAAAATTACATGTAATATTGATAGTACATGCAAGTTTATCCTCTAACCAGCAGCTACTGTATTTCCAAGGTGGCACCCTGGTCTGGTTGGCAAGTGTCTCTCTCTGCTTGTTTTATTTATTTATTTATTTATTTAGAAAGTGTTTTGAAGAAAGAAGGTGTGACACTTAACCCAAATATAAACAGTGAACAAAATAGTGAATAAAGTGAAATGGTAATTAAATTATACTCCTCCTCTGGCACTGCAGCACCCGTAAAAGTGCTCCTCGGGCACTTGACAATAGAAAAACAAGACAGAGTAGGGGCGCATGTACCGGGAAGAGAAACAAAAAAACAACAATAGTGCAACACAGTTTAAATATAATTGGATGTATAGTAAATCTCTACAGGGGTGCACTCACAAACGGATATTGAAATCAGGCTCATCAGAATATGTAGTCAGTCGGTTTTAATCTTTTCCATCTAAAAAACACATTAAAAAGCCATTGCGCAGTGGCTAACACAAACCGGGCAATAAAAACAATAGATACACGTACAAAATATAAAGCACTTAAAGTGCAACTTGCGTGAAAAAAGTCCCGAGAAGTAATACTTCTTTCCTGCTGCCACCAGGATAAGATACTCAGGCTCTTTTCTTTTGAAGAAATAAACAGCTGGATCCACTTCTCAACGCGTTTCGCCGGCTCTGCTGTCGGCTTCCTCAGGAGATTGATGCTTTGTGCAAACTTGCAAATAAAGTGCTGAAAGACTGTAGCTAAGAAAACGCCTTAAAAAGGCTTCACAAAACACAATAACGTAGAACACCTGTAAAAAACACACAAATTAGGAGAGGGCACTTGTCTATGACGCAAGTGGGGGGAGGAAAAAACCCCACTATGCGTCCAGACTATGCGCGATCACGTGACCCGGACTGGAGAGAAAGAGCCTACCTCCTAACTAACCTCCCCGTCTATAGCTGTCACTCGGCGTGTAGGCTGACTCCCCGTGACGTGACTTCAAGCGTCTATCCATAACCAACGAGAAGCGTTGGATAGATAGTCCGGGACACGTGACCTCCCGTCCAACACATACTGACTTACATAATACCTAACAGATCTATACACAAACGCCTTGCCTCTAGAGATAACGAGCAATGGACCTAATCTTATTAAAAAGAAGAAGGAGATCAACCAAAAAATAATAAGGACAAATGAAAAAAAATGAAAATAAATATAAATATAATTATAAAAATAAATAAAAATAAAAATAAATATAAAAATAAATAAAAATAAATATAAATAAAAATAAAAATAAATATAAATATAAATATAAAAAAATAATAAAATATAAATAAAAATAAATATAAATATAAAAATAAAAATAAATAAAAATAAATAAAAGTAAATATAAAGAAAAAATAAATAAAAATATATAAAAATAAATAAAAGTAAAAATAAAAATGAAAATGATGATAAGAAATAGTGATAATTGGCAAATGGAAAGAGGACAATAATGCGGAGGGAAAAAAGATGTAAAAAATGGACAGAATGAAGAAATGGGAGAAGTGTATGCAGGATAAAAAATCTATATATATAAAAAACATATTAGTCTACAAAAATTGAGTGGCTCAGCGTGTGGCAGTATCTGTGTACATACTAACACGTCAATAACATAGTATACATAAATTTATACAAGTCAGACTATACATTGTATATAATGAGGACTAATAGTCCTATAGAATTACAGTATACCCTATTGACAAACAAGGGTGTTATATTTTAAACATTTAGAGGTAACTGGTATGGACCTATAGTCTTCGATGGTAAGAAGCTGTGAAAAAACATGGAAAAACATGGAGACATCTGTTAGCATATCAGAGACAAAAACATTAAAGTGGTATGGTAGATTGCCCAGAGAGGGAAGAGATGATTTTATATAGGTCAGTGATCAGTGAAGTCTAGAAATAGCCCAAGGGAAGGTTAAATTTAAATGAAGGACAGAATATCCAATTCAGTGTTTAGTCCACCATTTTTAAAGGTTTTAAATTTAAAGATCCATTCAGTTTCTTTTTTAGATAGTGTTTCTGCATGATTTCCCCCTCGCCAGTGGGGGTCTATTTTATCAATTGCGAACGCTGAAAAGGTGTCTAGTGTGAAAGCTCTACATTGATTGCAGTGAATGGGAATGCTATGTTTCTTACTTTTATTTCTAATGCCCCCTATATGTTCCAATGCTCTTACTTTAAATTTTCTTGTAGTTCTCCCTATGTATTGTGCATTACAGGCACATTGTAGTAAATATATAACATTTTCAGATTCGCAACTGACAAATTTTTTAATATCATACACATGACCTGTATTCGTACAGGTGAACTTTGTTATCTTTTTTGGTTGTTGTTTTAGAAGTTTGCATAGTTTGCATCTCCCACATTTGTGAAAACCATAGTTTGTGCCAAAAAACTGTCTGCTTAATGTAACATGTTTCGGCAAGACACTTGGAGCTAGAATCTGTTTAATGTTTTCTGTTTTTTTGTAAATAATCTGAGGTTTTGTCGGAATATGGTCTTTTAAGATCTCGTCTTGTTTAATTATATGCCAATGTTTTTCTAAGGTTTTTTTAATTCGATTTGCTCCGCTATTGTATTTCGTCAGGAAGGCAAAAGAGAAATCGTTTTTCATACTCAGGGATTTAGGTTTATCTTTTATTAGTGTTGCTCTCTCCATATTCTGTACATCAAATAAACTTTTGCTCAATAGAGCTTGTGGATAGTTTTTTTCCTGAAATTTTTTAATAAGAGTACCGCTTTGTCCGAGAAATTCTCCATCAGAAGTGCAATTTCTCTTAAGTCTCATCATTTGGCCTTTTGGAATGTTGTTCAGCCAGCTCGGATGGTGACAACTTGAGTAGTCAATATAACCATTGCCATCAGAAGGTTTAAAATAAGTTTTGGTTAATACCTTGTTGTCCTCTATATATAAGGTTAAATCTAAAAAATCTATGGTGTCATCTTGTATGTTAGAGGTAAAGTGGAGGCCGTGCTGATTACTGTTTAGGTGCAACACGAAGTCCTGTAGGGACTCCCTGTTGCCACGCCAGACAATCAGCACGTCATCTATATAGCGGCGCCAGAGTACAAGGCTCTCCCCGAATGGATTATTATTCCAAATGTGGTCTGCTTCCCAGTCTGCCACGAAGATGTTTGCGTAACTCGGGGCGAACCTTGTGCCCATGGCAGTCCCGCATAGCTGGAGATAATATTGACCCTCAAACCAGAAATAATTGTGATGAAGTATAAACTCTATACATTTGAGGATAAAGTTGCACTGTTCTGTTGCCATATTTTCATCTTTGGAGAGGGCATTCCTGACTGCTGAGATGCCTTTATCGTGTGCTATCACTGTGTAAAGTGAAGTCACGTCTACTGTGGCCCATAAAAACTCATCCGACCATTGAAAGTCATTCAGAGTACTAAGTATCTGTTTTGTATCTCTAATATAAGAAGGAGCCAAGGGTACATATTTCTGGAGAAAATAGTCAACATATTGTGATGTGTTACTGGTAAGTGAGTCGATCCCACTAATAATTGGTCGACCTGGGGGATTTAACGGATTCTTGTGTATTTTTGGAAGAAAATAGAAAACTGCGGTTTTTGGATATTTATTATTAAGAAACATAAACTCTTTATTGTCGATTATACCTTTTTCCTTTCCCTTTTTTAATAATATCCGTTTGTGAGTGCACCCCTGTAGAGATTTACTATACATCCAATTATATTTAAACTGTGTTGCACTATTGTTGTTTTTTTGTTTCTCTTCCCGGTACATGCGCCCCTACTCTGTCTTGTTTTTCTATTGTCAAGTGCCCGAGGAGCACTTTTACGGGTGCTGCAGTGCCAGAGGAGGAGTATAATTTAATTACCATTTCACTTTATTCACTATTTTGTTCACTGTTTATATTTGGGTTAAGTGTCACACCTTCTTTCTTCATATTGTTTTTTCCTCACTTGACACTTTTCACCTACTTTATTTCATATACAAGCCCAGATGGCTTACACTAGAGATTATTATGCAAATATGAGAGAAGTTAGAAACAAAAGATTGGATGATCTTTTTACAGGGGAATTTGAAGACCAAACCCCCTCAGCGGGACTCTTCAATAAGTTGGAGAGACTTGCCGAGAGAGAAATTAAAAAATGGTGGGAGATCACCTTCTTGGAACAGTATTTAAAATTAAAGATTATACCAAGAGGTCTAAGAATAATAAAGAACCCAGCATTCGGTTTAGATGAAGAAAAATTCCTATCCAAATGGAATGAAATTTTGGATGGGTGTTCCTTTAACCTTATGAAACTATTAATAGAATTCCAACAAACACAGCTAGAAAACATAGAGAGCGAAACCAGATTATTGGAGGAGGAAATTACGCAAAAAGTAGAACCATCAATACTAGAGAGAAAGAGCTCTAATATGAAGGAAAGATTACAAAGATTAGAAGAAAATATCACTTCTAATAAAAGCAGAAAACTAAAAAGGGACAAATTTGATTACCTGAAGGGTGTGAATAGGAAGTGGAGCTCAAGACCTGAAAGAGATACAAGGGATGGGGTAAATACTTGGAAGAAAGACTCTACTTATCAAAATAGAGCCCCATATGAGACATATAGAAATTCCAACTATAATAGACAACAGGAAAGACCCCCATTTAGGAACAGAAGATTCCAAGATAATGATAGAGAATACAAACAATATAGCCCCTATCACTCGAGGTTTTCACCTGAGAAATATAGGAAGTTTGCCATGCCCACGAACCCTATGAGTTCAAGACCTTCTATAAGAGAAAGAAGTGGGAGAAACCAATATGGATACCCTCAAAGAGACGAAGAAAGATCAACTCAATACAGATATTCACAAAGAGAGGAAGAGAAACCAGTTCAAACCCATAATCAAAACAGGTCTTTTTTAGAGAGGGGGCCATCCCAAAAAGAAAACATATGGGAAATAGACCCCTTCCCGAAACATCAAAAAATCAACCGGTTCTCTGCACTCTACCAATCCCCACTAAAAAGAAAGAGACGCAACAGGGAACTAGAGGAAAGAGAGGAAGGGGAGGCAGACTCAGAATAGATGATAACACTAAAACTAAAGAAATCATTAACATCTCGGGGGTTAATCTAGAGCCCATGGAACTCAAACTTTTATCTAGAGGGCTAAAATTTGCACCTATGAGAGGTCCGAGTACATTTGACCTATTCATGGATACGCAAAGATTTCTCAGAAAATTAACTGTAAAAAGATTCTTTTTAAAAAAAAAAAAAGACTCTGAAATTGTCACAAATTCAGAAGGTAATGGTTTTGTACATACAGGCTTGCGTCCCAAGTCACGCTTCTACCCCCAAAGTGAAAAAAGTGAACACCTTAAGGTGTTCACTGATTTATTACTTAAAGATTTTGAAGGTATCGAGACTGAACAAAGAAAGAAATTTAATTTATCTAAGTCGGAACACACAACTCTTAAAAGTTTACAGGATAAACACCATCTAGTGGTAAAAGCAGCTGATAAAGGGGGAGCCACAGTAGTGATGAGTAAAGATTACTACATCACAGAAGCCAATAGAATCCTAAGTGACAATTCAACTTATAAAAAACTCAAATATAATCCAACAAAAAACTTTAGCGATGGTCTATGCTCATTATTAAAAAAGGGAAAGGAAAAAGGTATAATCGACAATAAAGAGTTTATGTTTCTTAATAATAAATATCCAAAAACCGCAGTTTTCTATTTTCTTCCAAAAATACACAAGAATCCGTTAAATCCCCCAGGTCGACCAATTATTAGTGGGATCGACTCACTTACCAGTAACACATCACAATATGTTGACTATTTTCTCCAGAAATATGTACCCTTGGCTCCTTCTTATATTAGAGATACAAAACAGATACTTAGTACTCTGAATGACTTTCAATGGTCGGATGAGTTTTTATGGGCCACAGTAGACGTGACTTCACTTTACACAGTGATAGCACACGATAAAGGCATCTCAGCAGTCAGGAATGCCCTCTCCAAAGATGAAAATATGGCAACAGAACAGTGCAACTTTATCCTCAAATGTATAGAGTTTATACTTCATCACAATTATTTCTGGTTTGAGGGTCAATATTATCTCCAGCTATGCGGGACTGCCATGGGCACAAGGTTCGCCCCGAGTTACGCAAACATCTTCGTGGCAGACTGGGAAGCAGACCACATTTGGAATAATAATCCATTCGGGGAGAGCCTTGTACTCTGGCGCCGCTATATAGATGACGTGCTGATTGTCTGGCGTGGCAACAGGGAGTCCCTACAGGACTTCGTGTTGCACCTAAACAGTAATCAGCACGGCCTCCACTTTACCTCTAACATACAAGATGACACCATAGATTTTTTAGATTTAACCTTATATATAGAGGACAACAAGGTATTAACCAAAACTTATTTTAAACCTTCTGATGGCAATGGTTATATTGACTACTCAAGTTGTCACCATCCGAGCTGGCTGAACAACATTCCAAAAGGCCAAATGATGAGACTTAAGAGAAATTGCACTTCTGATGGAGAATTTCTCGGACAAAGCGGTACTCTTATTAAAAAATTTCAGGAAAAAAACTATCCACAAGCTCTATTGAGCAAAAGTTTATTTGATGTACAGAATATGGAGAGAGCAACACTAATAAAAGATAAACCTAAATCCCTGAGTATGAAAAACGATTTCTCTTTTGCCTTCCTGACGAAATACAATAGCGGAGCAAATCGAATTAAAAAAACCTTAGAAAAACATTGGCATATAATTAAACAAGACGAGATCTTAAAAGACCATATTCCGACAAAACCTCAGATTATTTACAAAAAAACAGAAAACATTAAACAGATTCTAGCTCCAAGTGTCTTGCCGAAACATGTTACATTAAGCAGACAGTTTTTTGGCACAAACTATGGTTTTCACAAATGTGGGAGATGCAAACTATGCAAACTTCTAAAACAACAACCAAAAAAGATAACAAAGTTCACCTGTACGAATACAGGTCATGTGTATGATATTAAAAAATTTGTCAGTTGCGAATCTGAAAATGTTATATATTTACTACAATGTGCCTGTAATGCACAATACATAGGGAGAACTACAAGAAAATTTAAAGTAAGAGCATTGGAACATATAGGGGGCATTAGAAATAAAAGTAAGAAACATAGCATTCCCATTCACTGCAATCAATGTAGAGCTTTCACACTAGACACCTTTTCAGCGTTCGCAATTGATAAAATAGACCCCCACTGGCGAGGGGGAAATCATGCAGAAACACTATCTAAAAAAGAAACTGAATGGATCTTTAAATTTAAAACCTTTAAAAATGGTGGACTAAACACTGAATTGGATATTCTGTCCTTCATTTAAATTTAACCTTCCCTTGGGCTATTTCTAGACTTCACTGATCACTGACCTATATAAAATCATCTCTTCCCTCTCTGGGCAATCTACCATACCACTTTAATGTTTTTGTCTCTGATATGCTAACAGATGTCTCCATGTTTTTCCATGTTTTTTCACAGCTTCTTACCATCGAAGACTATAGGTCCATACCAGTTACCTCTAAATGTTTAAAATATAACACCCTTGTTTGTCAATAGGGTATACTGTAATTCTATAGGACTATTAGTCCTCATTATATACAATGTATAGTCTGACTTGTATAAATTTATGTATACTATGTTATTGACGTGTTAGTATGTACACAGATACTGCCACACGCTGAGCCACTCAATTTTTGTAGACTAATATGTTTTTTATATATATAGATTTTTTATCCTGCATACACTTCTCCCATTTCTTCATTCTGTCCATTTTTTACATCTTTTTTCCCTCCGCATTATTGTCCTCTTTCCATTTGCCAATTATCACTATTTCTTATCATCATTTTCATTTTTATTTTTACTTTTATTTATTTTTATATATTTTTATTTATTTTTTCTTTATATTTACTTTTATTTATTTTTATTTTTATATTTATATTTATTTTTATTTATATTTTATTATTTTTTTATATTTATATTTATATTTATTTTTATTTTTATTTATATTTATTTTTATTTATTTTTATATTTATTTTTATTTTTATTTATTTTTATAATTATATTTATATTTATTTTCATTTTTTTTCATTTGTCCTTATTATTTTTTGGTTGATCTCCTTCTTCTTTTTAATAAGATTAGGTCCATTGCTCGTTATCTCTAGAGGCAAGGCGTTTGTGTATAGATCTGTTAGGTATTATGTAAGTCAGTATGTGTTGGACGGGAGGTCACGTGTCCCGGACTATCTATCCAACGCTTCTCGTTGGTTATGGATAGACGCTTGAAGTCACGTCACGGGGAGTCAGCCTACACGCCGAGTGACAGCTATAGACGGGGAGGTTAGTTAGGAGGTAGGCTCTTTCTCTCCAGTCCGGGTCACGTGATCGCGCATAGTCTGGACGCATAGTGGGGTTTTTTCCTCCCCCCACTTGCGTCATAGACAAGTGCCCTCTCCTAATTTGTGTGTTTTTTACAGGTGTTCTACGTTATTGTGTTTTGTGAAGCCTTTTTAAGGCGTTTTCTTAGCTACAGTCTTTCAGCACTTTATTTGCAAGTTTGCACAAAGCATCAATCTCCTGAGGAAGCCGACAGCAGAGCCGGCGAAACGCGTTGAGAAGTGGATCCAGCTGTTTATTTCTTCAAAAGAAAAGAGCCTGAGTATCTTATCCTGGTGGCAGCAGGAAAGAAGTATTACTTCTCGGGACTTTTTTCACGCAAGTTGCACTTTAAGTGCTTTATATTTTGTACGTGTATCTATTGTTTTTATTGCCCGGTTTGTGTTAGCCACTGCGCAATGGCTTTTTAATGTGTTTTTTAGATGGAAAAGATTAAAACCGACTGACTACATATTCTGATGAGCCTGATTTCAATATCCGTTTGTGAGTGCACCCCTGTAGAGATTTACTATACATCCAATTATATTTAAACTGTGTTGCACTATTGTTGTTTTTTTGTTTCTCTTCCCGGTACATGCGCCCCTACTCTGTCTTGTTTTTTTAGAAAGTGTTTTACCAGGAAAAATACATTGAGATTTCTCTCGTTTTCAAGTATGTCCTGGGGACCCAGTCCAGAATGGAGTTACACAGAGTTACACATTTAACAGTAGATTCAAAAATACATACATACATACATATATTAAACAAGTTGGAAGGGGAACATACAGGGTAAATCATTATTGATACAAAAAGGAACAACATGTACAGTATACAAAAGAGTTTGTAAACTAATAACAGGTACAATCTGTTTTGAGGATTTGGGAGATACTTATTTTCAGGGATCTTAGAGTAGATAATGATTTAGCAGAAACAGGAAGGCTATTCCACATATGAGGCGCTCTGAAAGAGAACGCACCTCTACCTGCTTCCTTTTTGAAGTGGGGAATCGCTAGTGAAGGGTTTGTGCAGGATCTGAGATTGTGGGATGTGCATGGAGTAAGAGCGAGCATGCCGCTCAGGTAGGGGGGGAGCGTTCCAGAGAAGTGGTTATGCACTAAGCAAGCTAGGTGGAGAGCACGCCTGGAGGCAAGCGTCAGCCAATTTAACTCTTTTAACATTTTACAGTGATGCGTGTTATAATCACACTGTAGCGCAAAACGACACAATGTATTGTACATAGTGTCGAGTTTACCGAGATGGGTCTGCGGGGCAGAATCATACACAACATCTCAATAATCTAAGATCGGCATCAACATTTGCTGCACAATACGTTTCCTTACCGTGGAATCTAGGTTAGATTTGTTTCTATACAGAAAGCCGATCCTAGGATATAGCTTTGACACAAGCTTATCAATATGGAGACCAAAAGATAAGTTTGGATCTAGCCACATGCCAAGATACTTATATGAATTTACCTGGGTCAGGTTATAACTGGTTTTGGTCTTGATGGTTAATTGAGGATTGTTTAATTTAAGTAGTTTGGCATTTGTCCCAAACAACATGGACACAGTTTTTTCAGCATTGAGGAATAATTTGTTGTTAGATATCCAATTTTCAACTTTAGAAACCTGATCCTGTAGCACGGACTCCACTTGCGATAGTTGAGTACCGCAAGTATAAATGACCGTATCATCAGCATACATATGCACACGAGCCAGGTCACATACCGAGGGTAGATCATTTATAAATAGCGAGAATAGCAGAGGCCCAAGAACAGATCCTTGAGGCACTCCACACTTAATTGGCAACGGTAGGGAGGCAGTATCAGCAATGGACACATATTGAGATCTATCAGACAAGTATGAACGAAACCAGCAGAGCGAGGTCTCATTTACACCGGAACAACTTAGCTTGTTTAGCAGCAGCTCATGATCAACCGTGTCAAAGGCCTTTGCAAAGTCAAGGAAAACTGCACCTGTGAGTTCACCCCTCTCCATGCCACTCTGAATGTCATTGGTCACCTTTAAGAGGGCAGTTATCGTGGAGTGATTTGACCTAAACCCAGATTGAAGAGAGGTTAGATAGTTGGATCGTTGATAATACTTGCAGAGTTGATCATGGGCACATTTTTCCAGGATTTTAGAAAGTATGGGTAGCAGTGAAATAGGCCTGTAGTTTGACACCAAGTTTACATCTCCATTTTGTGGATGGGGATAACTCTGGCTTTTTTCCAGGCTTTGGGGACATAACCGGAGGACAGGGACGCATTGATTAAGCAGGCAATGGGTCGCGCAGTAACAGGCGCACTCAGCCTTAGTAGCATTGATGGAAGTAGGTCCGGCCCACACTGTAATTTCATTTTTTGATTGAGGAGATGCGCTGCTATTTCACTATCTGATATAGAAGTAAATTCAAATTCAGCGATGTGTTTGGCCAGGGGTGATATCGATAGGGACTTGTCTGCCATAGAAAAAGAGGCATGATCTTCATTGTGGTGTGATGCTATAAGAGCTGTGGCGCATCCTACAAAGTAGTTGTTGAATTCATTTGCTATTGCCACTGGAGATTTTAGAACTTCATTATGTGTCTTAATTGTGGTAGGTTCTGAGCGGCGCGGAGGGTCATACATGTTTTTTATGACGCTCCAAAATTTGGTAGGGTTCGCTAGATTTCTATTCAGCCGTTCAGAGAAATAAGTTGTCTTGGCAAGTTTGGTTTGAGTCTTGCATCTATTGCGGACGTGCCGATAAGTGTTGTGATCTTGGTCTGAGCCAGTTTGCTTAAATTTGGACCATAAAGCATCCCTGAAATGGAATAAGTCCAAGAGGTCAGCTGAGACCCAGGGAAGATGGGCACCCCGTACTCTCACTCTACGCAGGGGGGCATGTTTATCGCTGACCTGCATGAACTCAGATTGAAAATATTCAATTGCAGAGTCCAGATCGGGTATCAAGCTTAGCCTGCTCCACAGACAATTACTCAAGTCATTGAGAAAAGACTGGAGATTAAACTTCTTAAAACATCTTGTAACAATTACTCTAGGGGTCGATTTGATGGGTCTTACTTTCCGTACACAATACACTATGCAATGATCACTGAACACATTGGGTAGAATGCCAGATTGCTGGATTCTTTGGGGACAAGAGGAAAGGACCCAATCCAGCAGCGTATGGTTAGAGCTGTTGGGATTCATCCGAGTAGGAGAAGAAATAAGCTGGGTTAGGTTCATGGATTTGAACAGTGAGCATGTTTTAACATTTTTGTGGTCTAACCAGTCTACATTGAAATCTCCAAATACGAGCAGCTCGCTTTTCTTATTTTGGGCACTAATTTCACCCAGTAGTTTCTTGATGTCAGTAAATGACTGAGCAGGGGAATTTGGTGGGCGATAGATCCCTACAAGTACTAATGGTTTTGAGAATGGGTGTAATATTCTTCCGGCTATAACTTCAAAAGTAGAAGGGGTACTTGATAAGGAAAGGTTTATGAAATTAAGTGACTCATGAATATATAAAACAATACCTCCTCCTCTCTTATTTCTGTCTTTTCTGGAACAGATATAACCTTGTATTTGTATTGAAGAGTCTGGGGTTCTAGGGCTTAACCAGGATTCAGTGATGACAAGAGTTTGAGGTTTGTACACCTGACACCATGCTCTTAGTTCATCAATTTTTGGTAGAAGGCTGCGGATATTGCAATGGACACAGGAGAGGCCCTTATTGAAAGAGAAGTTGACATTTGTACTAGGCCAGGGGCCTGGGTTGGTTTCAATGTCATTTGCCAGGGCAAGGAGAAGAATGAACACAAATTTGCAGAGCTGCTTCCCCTGAGCTTTCACTGACAACCTATGTTGAAAAGAAGGAGAGGGTGGAGTGTTTTTTAACACTCTCCACCAGCACTCATTAGGAAGTGCACATTTACAAAGCAGTCCATGGTGGATCACTACATTATGTTGCAAGGCAGGGGTTATTGTATTGGGATGGGTGGGAAAATGGCTTACTAATGCCAGGAATAATGAAAACATAACAATACCTTTTGTTTGGTTGATCATACTGTCAGTAAGGCAGGTCAGACAAAAGAAAATGTAAAGGTAGCGAGGTTAAACTAATTTCTCCTCTGGAATGCAAAATTTAAAGGTGTAGTTAAGTTTATTTTAATTTATGAGTACCATGTTTGAATTGTAACACTTGAGAGTTCATGGTTTGATTTGGCACAACAGGACTATATTAAATCTGAAGAGTTAAAAAGGTAGGCTAAGTCAGGTAGCTGCTAAATTACAACACCTGCTGCTTATAGGTGCAGGTAAATAATCTGCACACAGGTGAGAAGATTGAGGGGTTAGGTAAGGTCTATAAAAGAAAATTGAGCTTGGGGTGGGTGGGTTGTGGGGTGGGAGGGACTAAACACCCTTCTTGCAAGAATCCAAATGGCTATGTGTGCTGGGATTCTGTTGAGAGAAGGATATTCTTATTGGAGACTTTATACATACAGGGGTGATGGGGGGGGGAAAGAGAGATAGTTTGGGCATTTTAAAAGAACTTAGATAAGAGGACCTAGCAGAGCATAAAGGCAATAAAATGTGGCAAAAATGTGGCTATATGTTAGAGGTTGTGATAGTGGGGAGAAAAGAAAAATAAAGAAGAAATGGTTACAACAACACATGCAGATAAAAGGCATAGTATATCACAAGTAGACATAGTAGTATATCAATTAATAAGGTCACATTTAAGAGTTGCTAGCAGATTCCTCTAGATTGGATATACCTGGTGTGTTCAAATCAGTTACTGACACCCTTCTTGCAAGAATCCAAATGGCTATGTGTGCTGGGATTCTGTTGAGAGAAGGATATTCTTATTGGAGACTTTATACATACAGGGGTGATGGGGGGGGGGGGAGAAAGAGAGATAGTTTGGGCATTTTAAAAGAACTTAGATAAGAGGACCTAGCAGAGCATAAAGGCAATAAAATGTGGCTATATGTTAGAGGTTGTGATAGTGGGGAGAAAAGAAAAATAAAGAAGAAATGGTTACAACAACACATGCAGATAAAAGGCATAGTATATCACAAGTAGACATAGTAGTATATCAATTAATAAGGTCACATTTAAGAGTTGCTAGCAGATTCCTCTAGATTGGATATACCTGGTGTGTTCAAATCAGTTACTGACACCCTTCTTGCAAGAATCCAAATGGCTATGTGTGCTGGGATTCTGTTGAGAGAAGGATATTCTTATTGGAGACTTTATACATACAGGGGTGATGGGGGGGGGGAAAGAGAGATAGTTTGGGCATTTTAAAAGAACTTAGATAAGAGGACCTAGCAGAGCATAAAGGCAATAAAATGTGGCAAAAATGTGGCTATATGTTAGAGGTTGTGATAGTGGGGAGAAAAGAAAAATAAAGAAGAAATGGTTACAACAACACATGCAGATAAAAGGCATAGTATATCACAAGTAGACATAGTAGTATATCAATTAATAAGGTCACATTTAAGAGTTGCTAGCAGATTCCTCTAGATTGGATATACCTGGTGTGTTCAAATCAGTTACTGACACCCTTCTTGCAAGAATCCAAATGGCTATGTGTGCTGGGATTCTGTTGAGAGAAGGATATTCTTATTGGAGACTTTATACATACAGGGGTGATGGGGGGGGGAAAGAGAGATAGTTTGGGCATTTTAAAAGAACTTAGATAAGAGGACCTAGCAGAGCATAAAGGCAATAAAATGTGGCAAAAATGTGGCTATATGTTAGAGGTTGTGATAGTGGGGAGAAAAGAAAAATAAAGAAGAAATGGTTACAACAACACATGCAGATAAAAGGCATAGTATATCACAAGTAGACATAGTAGTATATCAATTAATAAGGTCACATTTAAGAGTTGCTAGCAGATTCCTCTAGATTGGATATACCTGGTGTGTTCAAATCAGTTACTGACACCCTTCTTGCAAGAATCCAAATGGCTATGTGTGCTGGGATTCTGTTGAGAGAAGGATATTCTTATTGGAGACTTTATACATACAGGGGTGATGGGGGGGGGAAAGAGAGATAGTTTGGGCATTTTAAAAGAACTTAGATAAGAGGACCTAGCAGAGCATAAAGGCAATAAAATGTGGCAAAAATGTGGCTATATGTTAGAGGTTGTGATAGTGGGGAGAAAAGAAAAATAAAGAAGAAATGGTTACAACAACACATGCAGATAAAAGGCATAGTATATCACAAGTAGACATAGTAGTATATCAATTAATAAGGTCACATTTAAGAGTTGCTAGCAGATTCCTCTAGATTGGATATACCTGGTGTGTTCAAATCAGTTACTGACACCCTTCTTGCAAGAATCCAAATGGCTATGTGTGCTGGGATTCTGTTGAGAGAAGGATATTCTTATTGGAGACTTTATACATACAGGGGTGATGGGGGGGGGGAAAGAGAGATAGTTTGGGCATTTTAAAAGAACTTAGATAAGAGGACCTAGCAGAGCATAAAGGCAATAAAATGTGGCAAAAATGTGGCTATATGTTAGAGGTTGTGATAGTGGGGAGAAAAGAAAAATAAAGAAGAAATGGTTACAACAACACATGCAGATAAAAGGCATAGTATATCACAAGTAGACATAGTAGTATATCAATTAATAAGGTCACATTTAAGAGTTGCTAGCAGATTCCTCTAGATTGGATATACCTGGTGTGTTCAAATCAGTTACTGACACCCTTCTTGCAAGAATCCAAATGGCTATGTGTGCTGGGATTCTGTTGAGAGAAGGATATTCTTATTGGAGACTTTATACATACAGGGGTGATGGGGGGGGGAAAGAGAGATAGTTTGGGCATTTTAAAAGAACTTAGATAAGAGGACCTAGCAGAGCATAAAGGCAATAAAATGTGGCAAAAATGTGGCTATATGTTAGAGGTTGTGATAGTGGGGAGAAAAGAAAAATAAAGAAGAAATGGTTACAACAACACATGCAGATAAAAGGCATAGTATATCACAAGTAGACATAGTAGTATATCAATTAATAAGGTCACATTTAAGAGTTGCTAGCAGATTCCTCTAGATTGGATATACCTGGTGTGTTCAAATCAGTTACTGACACCCTTCTTGCAAGAATCCAAATGGCTATGTGTGCTGGGATTCTGTTGAGAGAAGGATATTCTTATTGGAGACTTTATACATACAGGGGTGATGGGGGGGGGGGAGAAAGAGAGATAGTTTGGGCATTTTAAAAGAACTTAGATAAGAGGACCTAGCAGAGCATAAAGGCAATAAAATGTGGCTATATGTTAGAGGTTGTGATAGTGGGGAGAAAAGAAAAATAAAGAAGAAATGGTTACAACAACACATGCAGATAAAAGGCATAGTATATCACAAGTAGACATAGTAGTATATCAATTAATAAGGTCACATTTAAGAGTTGCTAGCAGATTCCTCTAGATTGGATATACCTGGTGTGTTCAAATCAGTTACTGACACCCTTCTTGCAAGAATCCAAATGGCTATGTGTGCTGGGATTCTGTTGAGAGAAGGATATTCTTATTGGAGACTTTATACATACAGGGGTGATGGGGGGGGGAAAGAGAGATAGTTTGGGCATTTTAAAAGAACTTAGATAAGAGGACCTAGCAGAGCATAAAGGCAATAAAATGTGGCAAAAATGTGGCTATATGTTAGAGGTTGTGATAGTGGGGAGAAAAGAAAAATAAAGAAGAAATGGTTACAACAACACATGCAGATAAAAGGCATAGTATATCACAAGTAGACATAGTAGTATATCAATTAATAAAGTCACATTTAAGAGTTGCTAGCAGATTCCTCTAGATTGGATATACCTGGTGTGTTCAAATCAGTTACTGACACCCTTCTTGCAAGAATCCAAATGGCTATGTGTGCTGGGATTCTGTTGAGAGAAGGATATTCTTATTGGAGACTTTATACATACAGGGGTGATGGGGGGGGGAAAGAGAGATAGTTTGGGCATTTTAAAAGAACTTAGATAAGAGGACCTAGCAGAGCATAAAGGCAATAAAATGTGGCAAAAATGTGGCTATATGTTAGAGGTTGTGATAGTGGGGAGAAAAGAAAAATAAAGAAGAAATGGTTACAACAACACATGCAGATAAAAGGCATAGTATATCACAAGTAGACATAGTAGTATATCAATTAATAAGGTCACATTTAAGAGTTGCTAGCAGATTCCTCTAGATTGGATATACCTGGTGTGTTCAAATCAGTTACTGACACCCTTCTTGCAAGAATCCAAATGGCTATGTGTGCTGGGATTCTGTTGAGAGAAGGATATTCTTATTGGAGACTTTATACATACAGGGGTGATGGGGGGGGGAAAGAGAGATAGTTTGGGCATTTTAAAAGAACTTAGATAAGAGGACCTAGCAGAGCATAAAGGCAATAAAATGTGGCAAAAATGTGGCTATATGTTAGAGGTTGTGATAGTGGGGAGAAAAGAAAAATAAAGAAGAAATGGTTACAACAACACATGCAGATAAAAGGCATAGTATATCACAAGTAGACATAGTAGTATATCAATTAATAAGGTCACATTTAAGAGTTGCTAGCAGATTCCTCTAGATTGGATATACCTGGTGTGTTCAAATCAGTTACTGACACCCTTCTTGCAAGAATCCAAATGGCTATGTGTGCTGGGATTCTGTTGAGAGAAGGATATTCTTATTGGAGACTTTATACATACAGGGGTGATGGGGGGGGGAAAGAGAGATAGTTTGGGCATTTTAAAAGAACTTAGATAAGAGGACCTAGCAGAGCATAAAGGCAATAAAATGTGGCAAAAATGTGGCTATATGTTAGAGGTTGTGATAGTGGGGAGAAAAGAAAAATAAAGAAGAAATGGTTACAACAACACATGCAGATAAAAGGCATAGTATATCACAAGTAGACATAGTAGTATATCAATTAATAAGGTCACATTTAAGAGTTGCTAGCAGATTCCTCTAGATTGGATATACCTGGTGTGTTCAAATCAGTTACTGACACCCTTCTTGCAAGAATCCAAATGGCTATGTGTGCTGGGATTCTGTTGAGAGAAGGATATTCTTATTGGAGACTTTATACATACAGGGGTGATGGGGGGGGGAAAGAGAGATAGTTTGGGCATTTTAAAAGAACTTAGATAAGAGGACCTAGCAGAGCATAAAGGCAATAAAATGTGGCAAAAATGTGGCTATATGTTAGAGGTTGTGATAGTGGGGAGAAAAGAAAAATAAAGAAGAAATGGTTACAACAACACATGCAGATAAAAGGCATAGTATATCACAAGTAGACATAGTAGTATATCAATTAATAAGGTCACATTTAAGAGTTGCTAGCAGATTCCTCTAGATTGGATATACCTGGTGTGTTCAAATCAGTTACTGACACCCTTCTTGCAAGAATCCAAATGGCTATGTGTGCTGGGATTCTGTTGAGAGAAGGATATTCTTATTGGAGACTTTATACATACAGGGGTGATGGGGGGGGGGGGGGAAGAGAGATAGTTTGGGCATTTTAAAAGAACTTAGATAAGAGGACCTAGCAGAGCATAAAGGCAATAAAATGTGGCAAAAATGTGGCTATATGTTAGAGGTTGTGATAGTGGGGAGAAAAGAAAAATAAAGAAGAAATGGTTACAACAACACATGCAGATAAAAGGCATAGTATATCACAAGTAGACATAGTAGTATATCAATTAATAAGGTCACATTTAAGAGTTGCTAGCAGATTCCTCTAGATTGGATATACCTGGTGTGTTCAAATCAGTTACTGACACCCTTCTTGCAAGAATCCAAATGGCTATGTGTGCTGGGATTCTGTTGAGAGAAGGATATTCTTATTGGAGACTTTATACATACAGGGGTGATGGGGGGGGGGGGAAAGAGAGATAGTTTGGGCATTTTAAAAGAACTTAGATAAGAGGACCTAGCAGAGCATAAAGGCAATAAAATGTGGCAAAAATGTGGCTATATGTTAGAGGTTGTGATAGTGGGGAGAAAAGAAAAATAAAGAAGAAATGGTTACAACAACACATGCAGATAAAAGGCATAGTATATCACAAGTAGACATAGTAGTATATCAATTAATAAGGTCACATTTAAGAGTTGCTAGCAGATTCCTCTAGATTGGATATACCTGGTGTGTTCAAATCAGTTACTGACACCCTTCTTGCAAGAATCCAAATGGCTATGTGTGCTGGGATTCTGTTGAGAGAAGGATATTCTTATTGGAGACTTTATACATACAGGGGTGATGGGGGGGGGAAAGAGAGATAGTTTGGGCATTTTAAAAGAACTTAGATAAGAGGACCTAGCAGAGCATAAAGGCAATAAAATGTGGCAAAAATGTGGCTATATGTTAGAGGTTGTGATAGTGGGGAGAAAAGAAAAATAAAGAAGAAATGGTTACAACAACACATGCAGATAAAAGGCATAGTATATCACAAGTAGACATAGTAGTATATCAATTAATAAGGTCACATTTAAGAGTTGCTAGCAGATTCCTCTAGATTGGATATACCTGGTGTGTTCAAATCAGTTACTGACACCCTTCTTGCAAGAATCCAAATGGCTATGTGTGCTGGGATTCTGGTGTGTTCAAATCAGTTACTGACACCCTTCTTGCAAGAATCCAAATGGCTATGTGTGCTGGGATTCTGGTGTGTTCAAATCAGTTACTGACACCCTTCTTGCAAGAATCCAAATGGCTATGTGTGCTGGGATTCTGGTGTGTTCAAATCAGTTACTGACACCCTTCTTGCAAGAATCCAAATGGCTATGTGTGCTGGGATTCTGGTGTGTTCAAATCAGTTACTGACACCCTTCTTGCAAGAATCCAAATGGCTATGTGTGCTGGGATTCTGGTGTGTTCAAATCAGTTACTGACACCCTTCTTGCAAGAATCCAAATGGCTATGTGTGCTGGGATTCTGGTGTGTTCAAATCAGTTACTGACACCCTTCTTGCAAGAATCCAAATGGCTATGTGTGCTGGGATTCTGGTGTGTTCAAATCAGTTACTGACACCCTTCTTGCAAGAATCCAAATGGCTATGTGTGCTGGGATTCTGGTGTGTGCAAATCAGTTACTGACACCCTTCTTGCAAGAATCCAAATGGCTATGTGTGCTGGGATTCTGGTGTGTTCAAATCAGTTACTGACACCCTTCTTGCAAGAATCCAAATGGCTATGTGTGCTGTTGTTCAGAGAGACCCTCATTTTTTAATTTGATAGGCAGAGGAAACCTTAACCAGGTCCCTTCTGATGATCCATTCAAAAATAATGGTCTCTCTGCTTGAGCAGAGAGATACCCCAGCGACAATTAGAACCCAATCAGACAATCAGGGCAAACCCAGACATCCTGATCTAAGAGTAAAACCAGTGTGTACCTATATATCAATATACACAACATGCTTCCTTTAAAGAAGCAAGGGATAAAACAAATTATAATAATTCTTTCAGGATGTAGATATTGATAACCCTGCATTGAAGTGTATATAGATGTGGTGAATTGAATATACAATCTGTATTGTACTGTTCTAATTATCTTCCTTCTTTTCCTGCAGCAACATCTGTCGAGGAGGAGGAGCAAACAATCCTCCGTCACCCCCCCCCCCCTCCCCTGGGCTCGCCAAAAAAACATTTTTTTTTACATTTAAATGTATTAGTTTGTGTATGTCTATTTTTTATCCACACCTCTAACACTTCAACTTCCATTATACTTTGGAAGTGGAATGGTTCTTAAGTATACAAAATTACACGGAGGGAAGGCCTATATATATATATAAATAGTTATTACTGAAGATTAATATCCAGTGATGTGAGGCCAACATAGAGTTGACATCCCATGACCAGTATTGTTCTTCATCAGTGAGCTCTTTTTTTTAGTTTAACATAGACATGTCTACATATAAAGGTCTAATCAGGGCCAGTGCTACCGATAGGCGAACCAGGCGTTCGCCTAGGGAGCGAGCTTTGTGGGGAGGCTGCAGGCACCTTTTTTTTTTACAATATATCGCCATCGATATACACGTGCATTTAATTTTTCGGGGCTGCTGCCCAAAGTAAAACATGTGGGGAAGGGTGAGAGAGCCACCAGACATGGGGAGGGAGGGAAAGGAAAGAGACCCCTGACATGGGAAGGAAAAAAAGACACCAGGGATGGGAAAATGGAGGTAATGAGACAGACATGTGAGGGGAGTGAAAGAGACAGCAGACTTGGGGGGAGAGGAAAGCGAGAGATATACACGAGGGAGAGGTGAGATATAAATAGGAAGGGAGAGGAGAGAGAAAGACAGACAGACATGGGGGAGAGGGAAAGACAAACATGGGGGAAGAGGGGAAAATAAATGGGGAGAGGAGAAAGACAAAAAGAGGGAGAGGCACAAAGGGAGGAGAAATACAAAACGTGGGAAACAGACAAATGACAATGGGGGAGGCAGAGATGGACATGAATGGCATGGGGGAGAGAGAGACAGACAGGGATGGCATGGGAGAGGCAGGAACAGACATGGTGGGAGAGTGAGACAATCTGGGATTACATGGAGAGGGTGGTGCCAAAGAAAAGATCACATTGCATGTGTGACATGCATAATATCAGGAAGTATCACTTTACTGAGAGTGTAGTGAATGTATGGAATAGACTTCCAGCAGTGGTAGAGGTAAACACAGTGAAGGAGTTTAAGCATGCGTGGGATAGGTATCCAAGATATAGGATAAGGTCGACTAATAAAGTATTTAGAACATTGGGCAGACTAGATGTACTGAATGGTTCTTATCTGATAACACATTCTATGTTTCTATGTGTTGGGTTTCAACAAAATGATGACCAACAGCTTCTATATTCCTAAAACAATATATGTGATTGGTTTCTTCAAAATAATGGCCATAAATATATACAGTGGGCATACATATATCCAATTGGCTTAAATACATGCAGTAGGCATAAATATACAGCTGACATACACACAGTGGGCAAAGGGCATACATATCTTCAGTGGGCATAAATATATACAATGGGCATGTATGTAGAAGCTTATGGACATCATTTTGTTGAAATCAAACACATATTCTGTTTATGCTATATAGAAGGCAGGCAGTGACAGGCAGCAGGTTCACTAAAACAGGCAGTGTGATCTGCATGCAGGATCATGCTTAAGTGACTCAGCTCTGGTGACTGGATGAAAGGCAGGATCTTTCCAGATTTAAAAAGCATGTGCTCACGCATCGTCGCGCATTTGCTAGGATCACCGCCGGTCATCTTAGAAATAAGCATTTGAGATCCAAGCAGTGTCAGCAATGCAGTTCAGATGGTACAAGTAGACCCCTGTTGTGTCAGCGAAACAAACAGGGCAGGTTTAAGGCATGGTCTTTAGGGGCTGCAGCCCAGGGGACTAGGCAAAATGGGTGCCTCGACAGAGGGTTGGAGCTCCATATTACTGCTTTAAAACCAGCTGAGCAGGCAGAGCAGCGCAGTTCCCATGCAGCTTCTCACACTCTGACTAACGTCAGAGCATTGGGAATCAGGTGACCTGCCTGCAATTACATAACATGCCGACGATGGTAAGTCCTGGATGTGCTATGTGGGTGATAGGGCATCTACTGGGGTGTGACCTGGGTGTGTAATGTGGGTGATAGGGCATGTACTGAGGTCATTCCAGAACATGCAATGTGGGTGATGAGGTATGTCCTGTGGTAAGTCATGGGTGTGCAATGTGGGAATGCATTGGCAAGTATGGAGGTGCATCTACAGATCTGAGGGGCAGATTGGGAAGTTTAGGGATGCATTGGCATCAAAAATGTACTAAACTGGCCCTGGACACAAATTACCCTGCAGCAGAGCCAAGGGATAAGGAAGTAAAGTAGTAAGTACTACCAATTAGGTCCACCACCAAAAAGAATAAAATTTTAATTAAATTAATGATTTGGTGTAGTAAAATCTTCGATGATTAGGGGAAAGGAAATAAACAGAAGTTTTTTTTTCATTTTTTTACTGTGTAGACTTTTTATATTCACTGTAGTTGCTAATATCGGCCATGATTCCAGGGACACATATCTGTTCCACATGCTGCAGACAGAGCATGCAAAGTGCAGCCCGGCAGATGTAGGATGGATATACTCACATACATAATCCAATTAATTAATTAGGGTGGAGATCTAATAGGACCTACCATGATTAATTAGTTGGATTGTGTCTGTGCGTATATCCATCCTACATACTGCCGGGCTGCACTTTGCATGCTCTGTCTGCAGCATGTGGAACAAATATGGCCGATGTTGGCAACTATGGGTGGATAGGGGAAAGGAATGAAATGTTAAAGGGAAGTGAGTGAGCAATTGACGACCCACACACCTGTTTCAAACCCAGAGCAAAGCATCCAAACACCTTCAGTCCCAGACGAGTGGAGCGGACTTTCAGAGTTCCAACACAATGCCCTAGCTTTAAATGGCAGTACTGGCGGAGGTAGCAGGCGTTGCCACACCGCAGACAGACACAGCCAGAGGGGATAAACCTCTACTATTTGTTTTTTAGGCAAAATATTTTTGGGGATTAGAGGTGTAACCACGGAAAGAGAATTTTGTAGCTGCCACCACCAGCAGCAGAACAGGAATGAAATGGTAAAGTACAGTGATAGGCCAATTGACGACCCACACACCTGCTTCAACCCCACTTTCAGACTTCGAACACAATGCCCTAGTTGTAACTGGCAGCACTGGCGGAGGTACACAGCTAGAGGGGAGAAACATCTACTATTTGTTTTTTGGGCAAAAGATTTTTGGGGATTAGAGGTGTAACCACGGAACGAGAATTTTGTAGCTGCCACCACCAGCACCAGAACAGGAATGAAATGGTAAAGTACAGTGATAGGGCAATTGACGACCCACACACCTGTTTCATCCCCAGAGCAAAGCATCCAAACACCCTCAGTCCCAGACGAGTGGAGCAGACTTTTCAGAGTTCAAACACAATGCCCTAGCTTTAACTGGCAGTGCTGGCGGAGGTAGCAGGCGTTGCCACACCGCAAACAGACACAGCCAGAGGGGATAAACCTCTACTATTTGTTTTTTGGGCAAAAGATTTTTGGGGATTAGAGGTGTAACCAAGGAAAGAGAATTTTGTAGCTGCCACCACCAGCAGCAGAACAGGAATGAAATGGTAAAGTACAGTGATAGGCCAATTGACGACCCACACACCTGTTTCAACCCCAGAGCAAAGCATCCAAACTCCTTCAGTCCCAGGCGAGGAGAGCGGACTTTCAGACTTCGAACACAATGCCCTAGTTGTAACTGGCAGCACTGGCGGAGGTAGCAGGCTTTGCCACACCGCAAACAGACACAGCCAGAGGGGAGAAACTACCATCTACACTTTTTGGCTATCTTGGGAGGATACATAGTTGCTAATATTGGCCATGATTCCAGGGACACATATCTGTTCCACATGCTTATGACAGAGCATGCAAAGTGCAGCCCGGCAGTATGTAGGATGGAGATAAGCACATACATAATCCAATTAATTAATTAGGGTGGAGATCTAATAGGACCTACCATGATTAATTCATTGGATTGTGTCTGTGCGTATTTCCATCCTACATACTGCCGGGCTGCACTTTGCATGCTCTGTCTGCAGCATGTGGAACAAATATGTGTCCCTGGAAACATGGCCGATGTTGGCAACTATGGGTGGATAGGGGAAAGGAATGAAATGTTAAAGGGAAGTGAGTGAGCAATTGACGACCCACACACCTGTTTCATCCCCAGAGCAAAGCATCCAAACACCTTCAGTCCCAATTGAGGGGAGCGGACTTTCAGAATTCAAACACAATGCCCTAGCTTTAACTGGCAGCGCTGGCAGAGGTAGCAGGCGTGGGGATGGGACACTTCATCGCAGCTGCTTCCCCGCAGCCGCTTCACCGCCGACTCTACAGCACAAGACAGATCGTCGCTGGAGATTTCATCGCGGGACATTTCATCGCTAAAGGTAAGTATTTTACCGATTTTAGTTTGTTTAGAATTAGGGTTTAGGGGGTTAGAATTAGGTTTAGTGTTTAGTGTTAGGGGTTCATTTTATTTTACTATTAGGGGTCGGGGGTTAATATTAGGGTTTGTAGTAGGGTTTAGGGGGTTAATATTAGTATTAGGGGTCGGGGGTTAGTATTAGGGTTAGTATTAGGGTTTAGGGGGTTAACTTTAGTATTAGGGATCGAGGGTTAGTATTAGGGTTAGTATTAGGGTTAGTATTGGGGTTTAGGGGGTTAACTTTAGTATTAGGGGTCGGGGGTTAGTATTAGGGTTAGTATTAGGGGTCGGGGGTTAGTATTAGGGTTAGTATTAGGGTTTGTATTGGGGTTTAGGGGGTTAACTTTAGTATTAGTGGTCGGGGCTTAGTATTAGGGTTAGTATTAGGGGTTGGGGGTTAGTATTAGGGTTTAGGGGGTTAATTTTAGTATTGGGGTTAATTTTAGTGTTAGTATTGGGGTTTAGTGTTTAGTGTTACTATTGGGGGGGGAATCATTTGTTAGGGGGGTTATTTTAGTTTTACTTTTAGATTTGTAAGAGCTGACAGTTCAGCGCTGAAGTGTCAGCTCTTACATAGCTGCAGCCGCGGTGAAACGGCCGCGTTATACTTCATTGCTGACAGTTCAGCGTTCTAACTGCCGTGCTGAACTGTCTGCGATGAAGATGCGGCGAAGAAGTATCCTAGACTCAGCAGGCGTTGCCACATCGCAAACAGACACAGCCAGAGCGGAGAAATCTATACTATTTTTTTTTGGGGAGGGGGCAAAAGATTTTTGGGGATTAGAGGTGTAACCACGGAAAGACAATTTTGTAGCTGCCACCACCAGCAGCAGAACAGGAATGAAATGGTAAAGTACAGTGATAGGGCAATTGATGACCCACACACCTGTTTCATCCCCAGAGCAAAGCATCCAAACACCTTCAGTCCCAATCGAGGGGAGCGGACTTCCAGAGTTTGAACACAATGCCCTAGCTTTAGCTAGCAGGGTTTGCCACAACGAGGACTGTGTCAGACAAATAGTACTAGTTGGTTTCTCCAACTAGTACTATTTGTCTGAAGCTGATTTTTGGTGGATTAGAGTAAAAATGAAAGGCAATAAATACGTTTTTTAACTATAAAGAACACTTTCCCTTTCTCTGTAACTCCACTATATGTCAAGCTATATTAATCAACATATCATCCCTCAAAATTAAGAGCAGGCTACCCCAATTTGGGCAGATTAAATTTAAGAAAGGCAATCTGCTCCATCAGATGAGGTGACATGCGAGAGCGTTGTGGATTAAGTATGTTACCGTTATAGAAAACATGCGCTCACTTTGGACTGAGGTTGCCGGACACGATAGCAGTTTCTGCGCAACCAGTGAGAGTGTGGGCCACACAATCTTCTTCTGATTCCAAAAACTAAGAGGGTCAACATTAGGAGGCAAAGGAGGTTCACAAAGGTAAAGTTTTACCATTTCTGAGGCACTACTCTTCTTACGACTGCTAGGTGTCTCAGTGGGGCCAACTAGATTCCCAAGTGCCTCTTCCCAAAATGAAGCTGCTCCACTCAGCTGTGTTCTGGTGCTAGTGTCACTGCCAGCACTACTGCTTAGAGGTGCAGACATGTCAATCTCGTGCTGCAGTTCTCCCCCAGAGAGCATGCCACTCTTCTGCTGCCAGTCCAACACCCTTTGGATAAGATTATCCCTACGACTTGTCAGAATATTGTACCTGAGTGCAAGCTTGCCCTTAATCCGTGGATCACACATGCATGCTAGCATCAGTTCGGGATAATTATCCATTTGGTCACGTAGCCGAAGTTTTAGTTTTCTTTCAGCTTCCTGACTAGATCTGCAACATCAGAATGGAGGCCACCTTGAAAAACTTCACAGTTTTCAAGGAAAACATCCATCTTGCTCCCTAGATGGCTGAACACTGGTATCACCTGTCCCAGACTGGCAGTGCTCATACTTAAGTGTTCAGTGGCATCCCTGAATGGTTTAAGGACTGCCACTGACTGACTGATCAGTGTCCAATCTTCTCTACTCAGTGGAGATGCAATGCCAATAAACTGGTCTGATGACAGACTATGGATTGCCCTCTGCTGCTCCAAAATACTTTCAAGCATCTCCAAAGTAGAGTTCAACCGTGTAACCACATCTTGTCGTAGACAGTGTGTGGGAAGACCTGCCTTCTCTTGCTCCTGCCTCAATAGATGACTAGCTTTTACACTGCGGTGGAAGTGCCCAGCAATCCTCCTGCAGTGATCAATGACTCTCACTATTCTATTACTTCCATATGGGATTGATGATTTTACAACAAGATGGAGTATGTGTGCTGCACAGAGCACACAAACAATATTACCGTCACGCAGAGCTTTCAACATATTTGCAGCTCCTTCAGTGACCACAAACCACACTTCTACATTGGTGCCTGCCTCTGCTCCTACCCAATGTGACACCATACTTTTTATAGCATGCAGAATATTTTCTGAAGTGTGATTTTCATCCATCACTTCAGCATGGAGAAGAAAAGATCTGTAGCCCTGCTGATCTACTGATGCACTTCCTTCCCTTCTGCTAGACCCTGGTGCTAGCGAAGTAGTAGCTTCATGAGACACACCAGGTTGCCACCAGTGGAGGTGATGGTTCATCCCGGCACTGGTGAGATGACCCAACACCTTACCCCTGCTAACTTCCTTCCCACAGTGCTTGCACTTTGCAAAGAACCCCTCTCTAACAATTTAAAAGTGGTCCCATACTTTGCTGCAATGTGAAACATTGGATGGGACCCTTTGGAATACAGCTGCTATGGGTGGATGAGCAGCAGCAGCTTTAAAAGTGGGCATATTGGACTGTGCACTACAACTGTGGCTACTGGTACCAGTGCTGGTGGTAGTAACTGTGCCACTGGGAGCAGGAGTTGTAGAACGGTGGGAACTAACAGTGGCATTGGTAGTTCTACCACTTAAAAATAAAGATGCAATCGGCTGTGGTGGTGAAGTCCTCCAGAGGGTGGAAGTAGCAGTAACAGGTGCAACAGTTGGAGAAAGTGGAGAGGAAAGGGAAAAACTAGCTCCCTGAGGTATAATGAGTCTGACTCTCCCATACTATCTCATCCTCAGGCTCATAGTCAAGCTCTTCATTAGCTAAACTAAATGCAATTTCTGCAAGGTTGGCGTTAAGACTAATATCCCCTGCAGGAAGAACATATATTGCAGCTTCTTCTAACTCTAGATGAGTAGCACTTGTTGTTGTGTCACTCTCTAGAGTCTCTACCTCTGCTCTCTTTCTGGGTAGTTTTTTTTAGGTGGTGGTAGCAAGAGGGGCAGATGTTCCACTGTCGCTGTAGTGGTTGAAGCAGCCATAACACTAGTGGTTGAAGCTGTGGTGGTCTTGGGAGGGGGATATGAAAACAGCCTCCGTGCACAAGAAGGTTCCTTGGAAACACCCCTCAAATTACTGCTGCTGCTCAACATGCTCTGTTTGGCACCTAACATATCCCCTTCTGCAACAGGAAATGAAGAGAGGGTGCTTCTTGTGGTAGAAGAAAAAGCTGGCGCCATAACACACCTCTTCTTACTTAATATGTTACTACAAGTACTAATAGTCCTCTTTTTTGGTATACTAGGCTTAGTGCTAGCTTTAGGACCTGCAGTTTTCCCTTTTCCATAGAAAACTTTTGTGCTGCTATGCCTTGCACCACTAGTGCCTGCTATTGGTGTCTTTCCTTTTGCTGAATCTTGCACCAATGGCTGGGACAGAAAGCTTGGCATCCTAGTTGTTGAATCAGACATAGCGGCAGAAGTACTTGCCCGACTAAGCTGACTCAAAGGCTGTGTACTACAAACACTTCTAGTACTGGTGGTGGTGTTGGTGGTGGATGGAGCCTTAACTTTCCTAGTACCAAAGTACTTAGGAGGATCCATTTAGATGATTATTATTTGCTTTTTATAAAGTGGTAATATTTTAGGAAATATGTAGTGTGTAAGAGTGTAATACAATGATATTTTACTTTAATATACTATTAATAACAAAAATAAAAGAAATACCCCCCCAAAAAAAATTAAATATATACTTCAGAAAAAAAAGAGAGACTGCACAGAGGCCGATTTGCTCACTTCAGTGCTTCCTGAAAAACTATACAAAACTTTGTACCATGTGCAGTCTGCCAACAAGTGCTCCCTGCACGCTTACTGCAAACAGAGACACAAGCTATACTATTACAAAGTCACTTATATTTTGGAAATTTTAAGTTATGAACAACATGATATGCTATTATTTTAACTTGGATAAGTTAGTTTGGATACTAAACAAATTCTAAATAAATGTACTACAGCTACCTTGAAGCTTAGCTTAGTACAGTCACACAGTCACGTAAATAAATTAAAACCAATAAACAGCAGTTAGTTTCACTGCTTGCTGTTAAAAAACACAATAAATGAACAATTAAATCAACTGACAAAAAGAGCACAACAGTTCACTGCACTGCAGATGCTATACTTACAACAGTACAACAGTTAACTTCACTGTTTACTGTGGTAAACAAAAACAAAAAAATATATATATATATATTTTTTTTACTTTTGACTAGTGTGTTCTGTTGCTAACAACACAAAGAAACTGTACTACAGTAAAAACTAATTCAAGTATTAATTATATTTCACGTTCCTGCAATAACCTTAACCAACCTAGTAGTCTACCCCTAGGGCAGAAGCCCTCAGGTCCACTCAGCTAGATTATTATTATTTATTTCTATATATTTTATATTAAATTATTTTTAAAAGCTGTAGCTGCGGGCAATACAACACACAGAAAAAGCACTGCAGGCAGTGGCACTGGCTGCCAGTCAGGCAGACAGGCACTGTTTGTGCCAAACTGCCAACTGACTCATTAAGTAGTATTTGTACAGTTTACAGAATGCAAAAAAATGTTTTAAAAAATTAGTCTCTGGAAGTCTCTCTTATTTTCAAAATAGGTTGTTGTGAGAAATGGCAAGCTTAACAGGTCTCACAAAGAAATACAATGAAAGGCAATGTGGCTAGCACAGCAGTGCTTCACCTTCAAAGCTCAGACACGGAATGAGGAGAAAATTAATCCCCTGCACTTATAAACTGCTTTTCCTGTTTGTTTTTGAAAAGAAACTGGCAGCACACACCATTGGACTAGCCATCAGCATGATGTCACAGGAGTGAGCTGAGTGGACAACTAAATCAAAGAATGTCTTTCGGTTTATAGACTTTCGGTTTATGGAATGCATGTAATGCTATTGCTATTCTATAAACCAAAATAGAGTCCCCATTCATACGAATAGGTCAATTGACCTATTCGTATGAATGGGGACTCTATTTCGGTTTATAGAAAGCCAACAAATTTCGTCTGAAACGAATGCAGTAATGAACTAAATTCGTTTTAGACGAAACAAATAACATTTTCGTCCGAATGGACGAAAACGAAACAAAAATTTTAGTTTTGCACATGTCTAACAATAAGCTTTCATTGCCCTTTGTTTTAATGCCTGTTAACAAAATACTATAATTGCATTATCCATAGATAATTATCCAGATTCTAGTCCCCTCCATAATTTCCATTGCTTTATTTTAGTTTCCCTTCTCCAAGTTTTCATTTATTGTCCTTCAATAGCTCCATCTTAGTTACCCTGTGGGCTGCACTTCCTTCAGTATATGATGATGGTGATCCTGTAGTCAGATACAGAATGCCACCTGAGAGGTTATGAAGTGACAGATGAGGCACCAGTGCATAGGTATGCCATCACTGATCTAATACACTGTACATATTATGTCTGATCTGGACCATGTTTAGAATTCAGGCATGTTTTTGGCTGCATTCTTTTTTTTTTTACTTAAAGGAAAAGTGAAGAACATTTTGTCAGCTGGGTCACATCTTACTGTCATTTGGCATTTGGCCTATGAGCTGCATGTTGGACACCACCTGCTCTAATACAGTTAGTATTTCACCCTGCGGTACGTGTGATGCATCCAGTGGAGTCATGAGTAATGCAGGCAGAGTGTCTGGATATTCTTTATTGTTGTAGTGACAGTGTTACAAACACATGTATTTAATCATCAATTAATACGAATTGCTTAACAGTTTTTCAGCAATCTCAGACTATAAAGATTAGAAATGCTAAATGTGAATGTTTCAAAATATCTCTTCCCAATCATAAAAAAATCGGTGGCAATGAATTTTGATTTTTCTTTTTGGCATCATACTATAAAATCTGTGGTTATTTTAAGCAGGAAATTCATCTCCCAAATATACAAGGGTAACTATGCTCATTTACTCAAAAATTTACTCAGAAATTTTATTTTCTTAGTCTCCATAGATGTATAGTAATTTATATATTCAAAATTCTTATTGTTTATTTTTTTTTATTTCCTATGATGCATTGAATGCTATAGGTACTGTAACATATAACATAGGTGGCAATTTATTTAGGCATCATATCAGAATGTTTATATGATATGGATGCATACATAAGACACAATGATGGGACCAAATCTTTGATATCACAACTGTAAAACTTATGTCAGAAAACAATGCAAAATGAGCATTCTAGTAGTTGTAGTAAACATAACAATTGCTGGATATTATTCATATACACTTAATAAGCAACACACTATTGTGGGGTGTGTGCAGAACTTTTTTACCTTTAGATTATTATATTCCATTCAGAGTTAGCAGGAAAATATTTGTGTTTAGCTGTCTTATCTGCCCATAGGGTTGCCACCTTTTGTTCATAAAAATACCAGCCTTGCTACTGTTTCCATAGACTTAACATTGGCCTGATGCCAATTGTTTACCGACCTGCCGGTAAAATACCGGACAGGTGGCAACCCTATCTGCCCATGACTATGACTGAGTGTGTTACTTCCTCTTTCCTGGATGTGTGTTTGTATGTACCTACTAAGTTTGCCTTACTTGTGGCTATTTGTTCGGCACATACAAAGACACATGCTGGTGTGGAAGAACTTGAATGACCCGCACTAAGCTCTGACCCCAACCCCATCAAACACCCTCTGGATCGACTGAAATGGAGATTGCGAGTCAGGCCTTCTCGTCAAACTTCAGTCCCTGACCTCATAAAATGCTATAATGGATGAATGGCCAAACATTCACACAGAAACACTCCAAATTCTTGTAGAAAGCCTTCCCTGAAGAGTGGAAGCTGTTATGGCTGTAAGGAGGGGAGCAGCTATATATTAATGTCATTTGATGTCTTAATAGTCCCTGCTGGTGTAATGGAATTGTCATTTATTGCATGTGATTGATTTTCACAGTGATCACATGATAAATTAAAAAAATAATGGTTGATTCTGTTCTGCCTAACTCTTAAAGTAACCAGGATTAACCGCCCCATACACCCCCATAAATTTGGGAGCTGATTGCTGTGGGTTGTAACAAGCCACATAGACTTATCAAATGCTCTATGCTGGGACAACAATCTAACAATTTGCACTGGGTTTGGGGGCTGATTGACAGGCTAGTGATACACATATCACTGACTGCCACAGTGATTGGGTATTTTGGCAGGTAATTTTCTGCTTTAGAAAAGCTGTACTGCCGATGAAACTCACTCAAGTCAATATAGGTAAATGTGTATAAGTATGTGATTTGGACTCTTGGATAGCAGGTGCATTGAAGAAAATGAGGCAAAATTGTACTTATCTGTGGTATATAATATCTACATGATGACTGTTACCCCGATACAAATATGTATTGAATAAGAAGGGAGCAGTTTTAAATCACAATTTTAAATTAGTTAATAGAGTTGAGCGGATACCTGGATGTTCGGGTTCGGCAGGTTCGGACGAACTTCGAAAAAATATCCAGGTCCGTGCTCGAACTTGACCCCGAACTTGAACCCGAACTCCATTGAAGTCAATGGGGACACGAACTTTTGGCCACTAAAATGTTGTTTTTGGTTTTTTAAATTGGGGTAGCCCCCAAAATATTGGGACATATAACAACAGAAAACAAAGAATAAGTGCACTTGAGTATAACAATGACTGGGTGAGGCCAGTATAAATGTCTATTCTGCACAAGGTAGAGAGAAGTCTGGTGGGATCCATGCCTGGTTCATCTTAATAAACGTGAACTTGTCCACGTTAGCTGTGGACAGGCGGCTGCACTTGTCTGTGGTAACGCCCCTTGCCGTGCTAATCAGACGTTCAGACAATACACTGGCCGCAGGGCAGGCCAGCACCTCCAAGGCATAAAGGTCAAGCTCAGGCCATGTGCCCAATTTGGAGACCCAGAAGTTGAATGGGGCAGACCCATCAGTCAGTACATGTAGGCCTGTGCACACGTACTGTTCCACCATGTTGCTGAAATGCTGCCTATTAGATGGTGGTCCTGCTTGATGTGGCATGCTGACAAAGCTTTTCCACATTTCGGCCATACTAACCCTGCCTTCTGCGGTGCTGGCGGTGCCCGACCTCTTCCTCGGCCTTCGCCTTGTGCTTCCATTGAGTCCCCAGTGTCATTTTGAAATGCCCTCAGCAGCGCGTCTACCAGCGTGCGCTTATAGTCGTGCATCTTATGATCACGCTCCTGTGATGGAATTAAGGATGGCACGTTGTCCTTGTAATGGGGATCCAGCATGGTGGCCAACCAGTAATCAGCACAAGTTAGAATGTGGGCAACTCGGCAGTCATTGGGCAGGCACTGCAGCATGTAGTCGCTCATGTGTGCCAAGCTGCCCAGAGGCAGGGACAATCTGTTCTCTGTGGGAGGTGTATCATCTGTGTCCTCCATATCCCCCCAGCCATGCTCGAGTGATGCCCACGAGCTGCATTGGGTGCCACCCTGCTGTGAACACGGTTCCAGCTCCTCCTTCTCATCATCATCCTCATCCTCCTCCAAAACTGTGCCCTGGCTTGACAGTTGTGTACCTGGCCTACGCTGGTGCAGGAACCCACCCTCCAAGCCACTTGTGAATGACTGGCCTGATAACCGTGGAAATGACCCCTCTTCTTCCTCCTCCTCTTCCTCCTGTGCCACATCCTCTTCCATCATCGCCCTAAGCGTTTTTTCAAGGAGACATCCAAGCGGGATAGTAATGCTGAGAACGGCGTCATTGGCACTGGCCATGTTGGTGGAGTACTCGAAACAGTACAAAATGGCACACAGGTCTCGCATGGAGGCCCACTAATTGGTGGTGAAGTGGTGCTGTTCCGCACAGCGACTGACCCGTGCGTGCTGCAGCTGATACCCCACTATCGCCTGCTGCTGCTCGCACAATCTCTCCAGCATGTGCAAGGTGGAGTTCCACCTTGTGGGCACGTCGCATATGAGGCGGTGAGCGGGAAGGCCTAAGTTACGATGCAGCGCAAACATGCGAGCAGCAGCATGGTGAGAATGCCTAAAGTGCGCACAGACGGCCCGCACTTTCTGCAGCAGCTCTGATATATCTTGGTAGTTTTTCAGAAATTTCTGCACCACCAAATTCAGCACAAGCACCACGCAAGGGATGTGCGTCAAACCGGCTAGCCCCAGAGCTGCTACGATATTTCGCCCATTATCGCACACCACCAGGCCAGGCTTGAGGCTCAGTGGCAACAACCACTCATCGATCTGTTGTTCCATGCCCGCCCACAGCTCCTGCGAGCTGTGGGGATTTTCCCCCAAACATATGAGTTTTAAAAGAGCCTGCTGTCGTTTCCCCCTGGCTGTGCTGAAGTTGGTGGTGAAGGTGTTACGCTGACCGGATGAGGAGATGGTAGAGGAGGTGGTAGAGGAGAAGGAAGAAGCTGAGTAGGAGGAGGAGGCAACAGGAGGCAAAGAGAAATGCTCTGCAATCCTCGGTGGCGGAAGGACATGCGCCAAACTGCTATCTGCCTCAGGCCCAGCCGACACTATATTTGCCCAGTGTGCAGTTATGGAGATATAGCGTCCCTGCCCGTGCTTACTGGTCCACGTATCTGTGGTTATGTGGACCTTGCCACAGATGGCGTTGCGCAGTGCACACCTGATTTTGTCTGCCAAGTGCTTGTGCAGGGAATGGATGGCTCGCCGGGAAAAGTAATGGCGGCTGGGAACCACATACTGTGGGACAGCCACCGCCATCAGGTTTTTAAAACTGTCCATCTCCAACAGACGGAATGACAGCACTTCAGCCAGGAATTTGGAAATGCTGGCATTCAGGGCCAGTGTTCGCGGGTTGGTAGGGCCATACTTGCTCTTTCTCTCCAGTGTTTGGGAGATGGACAGCTGAACGCTTCCATGGGACAGTGTGGAGATGCTTAGGGACGGTGGTGGACGGTGTGGCGTTGCTGCCACTTCCCCTATTTGCTTGGTGGCAGGTGCCACTGTGACTCCAGAGCTGGAGGAAGATACCAAGACAGCAGCAGAAGAGGAAGCAGGAGTAGCCTGAGACCTTCTTGGGTTTTGAGATGCTTACTCCACTGCAGCTCGTGCTTTGCAAGTAGATGCCTGGTCATGCAGGTTGTGCTCAGGTTTAGCATGTTTATGCCTCGCTTCAGGTTCTGATTGCACAGCTTGCAAACCACTCGTGTCTTGTCGTCAGCACATTGTCTAAAGATCTGCCACGCCAGGGAACCCCTTGGAGCTGGCTTTGGTGTGCTCGGCCCCTGGGTGCGGTGGGCAGTAGCAGGCGTACTGACAAGGGGACGGCCGCTACGGTTTTTCACCCTGCTCCCTCTCATACTGCGCTGGTGCCTCTTTGCGCCCACCGCCTCTTCCTCCAAGATGGACACGTCACTCGCATGACCTTTATTCCATGTGGGGTCTAGGACCTCATTATCCTCCACATCATCTTCCACCCACTCCTCAACCCTGCCCTCCTTGCCAGTCTGCACACTGCCGAAAGCCACAGCAGTTGGCACCTGTGTTTCGTCATCATCAGAGACGTGCTGCGGTGGTCCTCGCATGTCCACATCCTGACACATAAGTGGTTGTGAATCAGTGCACTCAATCTCTTCCACTTCTGGGGCAAGGCTAGGTTTGATGACCCCACCAGCAGAGTCATCAAAAAGCAAAAGAGACTGCTGCATGACTTGTGGCTCAGACTGCTTGGCTGATTTGCAAGGGGGTGAAAGACAGATGGCCATGGGCTGCAGGTGTCAACTCTGAGCTTTCAGCAGGGGACCGGGAGAGAGAAAATGTGAAGGAACTGTCAGCCACCCAATCTACTATCGCCTGTACTTGTTCTGGCCTCACCATTCTAAGAGCGGCATTCGTGCCCACCAAATAACGCTGAAGGTTCTGTCGTGTACTAGCACCTGAGGAAGGTGTTTCACTTGTCCCTGTAGCTGGCACAGATCGACCACATTCCCTACCTGCAACAGGAGCTCCACCAACACCAGCAGCACCACGACCAGGGCCACTTCCCTTATTTGACGCTCTCCTCATTCTTTGCGGTCACCCACCAAAGTAACAGATGGTTTATATCAGGCGACAATGTAACCGCCAATAGTCAAGAATTTTAATTGTATTTTTTTGATTATTGGACTGCAAGAAATGCACGGCAAGACGTAAATGTACTATTTAGCACCCAAAACAATTAGAATTTTTCAAAGTGCGCTGTAAGCACAGTATTGGACTGTTCTATTTGACTCTCAGATATGAAGTGCACCGCAAGACGCAAATGTACTATTTACCACCCAAAACTATTAGAATTTTTCAAAGTGCGCTGTAAGCACAGTATTTGATGGTTCTATTTGACTTTCAGATATGAAGTGCAGGACGCAAATGTAATATTTAACACCAACAATTTGCAGTATTTAAAAATGCCTAGATGTTGCCCACTGAGCTAACAGAACAGGATTAAAGTCATGTGCCTGGCACACATGCAGTTGCAAGTGCACTGCACTCTTTGTGGCACTGGGCTCAGGGCAGGGTACAAATATGTAGTGTAGCAACCACTAAAATAATCACTGTAGTTTGAATAATCGCTGTAGTTTGCAGATTCAACACCAGCATTTTTTTTTATCTGTCCCTCACAGCTGCAGTATCCTCTCCCTAGATTAAGAAGAGCTCATGTGATGTGCGTGTACGTGACTCCAGTTTATATATAGAGGCTGGGTCACATGCTGCACTGGCCAATCACAGCCATGCCATTAGTAGGCATGGCTGTGATGGCTTCTAAGGGCAAACAAGTCAAACGCTTGTTGATTGGCTGCCCTGCAGCCTTTCAAAATGCGCCATTAAATCGCCGAACCCCGAACTCCAACCCGAACATACAGTGAAATGTCTGTGTTCGGGTCCGGGTCCAAAAACCGTAATGTTCGGTACGAACCCGAACAGTGCGGTTCGGGTTCACTTAACACTATTAGTTAAGTAATTTATAATTTAACCAGGCAAAGTGACACTTATAACTTAGTTTCTTTTGTAGAATTTACAACAATGAATAACAAAAGGATAAGAAAAAAAGAATGAATAATTCCTTTAAACAAATTATTTTCCCAGGTAATTGTGACATACATATAGTTATTGAATTAATTTTAAACTTAAACTTAAAATTTCTTGCTGGTTAACAAACTATAATGGTGATAATTCAAATTGGAAATCTAACATGCAAACATTAAAATAAATCTACAGTCAGTGATCATATATTTCTTGCTTTTCCAGGATAGGTTAGTTTTAAGGCATATACCAAGATTCATAATTTCTAATCAGAAACCACAATGGGCATTATGGTAGAGTGTAAGATGAGAAAAGTACACATGGGAATTTGTAACTATTACTTTCCATTAAATATGATGGGGGAAGAAAAAATAACAACTTCATTTTTTATGGATATAAAATACTATATTAACTTGAATATTATATGACCCCCCCCCCCCCTCCCAAACTTTGGATATTAATTTATTAAAAAAAGGGAAAAAAACTAACTATAAGGAAAAAATGGTTTACTAGTAAATATTAATTCACATGCAAACTATTTATTTTCAGATTTAATACAAAACATAATTAAAAACATGCATTTCTTGTTTGTATTTCCATTTATTTATCAATGCACCCCCAGACTTTCCAATGCACCCCCTCCCTTGCCAATCTGCCCCCAGACTTACCAATGCTTCCCCAGACTTGACAATGCATCCCCAGACTTGCCAGTCTGCCCCCAGACTTGCCGATGTCTCCATTGACTTGATAATCTTCACCCACACTTGCCAAATTCTTCACCAATCTTGCAAGTGCACCATCTCAGAGGCCAAGGCACCCACAGACTTCCCTGGTATCTAGTGGGGAAGCCAGAGCATGTCTGTGTGCTGCTCGGTGTGCACAGACATCCTCTGATAGCGCTCAACACTTTTGTTAGAACATCTGAGATGGAATGCCATAGAATCTCCAGGAAAAGTGTTGGACAGCATCGGAGGATGTCTGTGCTCAGCGCACATCCACCAGCTGCCTGCTTTGAGAATTGAGGCCCCTTCTGTGAGTGCCCTACATCTAAGTCTTATAATCAGACATCTATTTTACCAAACTAGTACCTTCTCTTCTCCCTATGGATATGTGCTGGTATAAGCGCTTAAAAGAAAAGGATAGACAGTATAAAGTGGTGTAAAATAAACATATATTTTTAATAAATACAATGGTAAAAACTATGACATGGTATAACACATGTAAATACAAAAATAACAATATACACTTGATAATCATAGCCTATTGTCAAAAATAGAACCAGAATCCTGATGAGTTTCGCCATCAACACTTCCTCAGAGGGTTCCCATTTGTAATGGTAAATATTATTCTTCTGCTTGTGTGTCAGGTGGGTATGTTTTATAAGAGTAAACATGTGTTAAAGCAAGTATGCTATCAATTTGTGCAAATAACAGTGAATATCTCTTTAATATGCAAATGATGATTCGTTGCTGTTGTGTCACTATATGCACGTCAGAGGATGCAAGCGGTGACATGTTGAATTACTGATCTTACATTAATTTCCTTAGACCAATAAAGTCACTGTGAATAGTGAAGCATAATAAACACAGCTTCAGTTTGTTTGGAGCGTTTGTGGCCCCAAACCTCCTGTGAAGGACTGAGTGTGGGACAGCACAAACAAGCCAGACAAGTCAACAAATGGCAAAAAAACAAACAACAGTATTTCATGGTTAAGAAAGAGGAGGACTTCAGCTATTATTCAAAGTCCTCTCAAAATAATGGCCCCATAAATTGAAATAAATTATTTTTATATCATCACGACTCCCAGGAATGAACTGTGCTGAGGATCCCACTGCAGGGACTTTGAGTGGCCTCAGTCTGACATAGAAAATAAAGTGAATGCTCAAACCGCTACCTTTATGGCACACGTGACATCACAAAGTATCGTCAACAGGGACCGGCAGGGTCTATAGAGAGCCTGATTGGGTCCCTGTTTGCATGTTCTTGGCTGCTGATCCCAAAGTGATGGGGGCTAGGAACACAAAAATATCTGTTTGATGCTTTGGTCGTTATGGACCAAAGCACCATCCGGTGCAAAAGGGTTAATTAATCCAACATTTAACATTAAAGGGTAGTTTAATTTCAAGCAGCCAGTGAAAGAAAGGTATTACACTAAAAGTAGATTATGTACTTTTAGAACGTTCCCAACATATTCACTAGCTATGACATAATTATTGCTGAAATTTGTGGCTTTTCGAAAACGTATTAACTGGATGATGAATTCTAGGGGGCTTACTTGATGTGGTCTGGAGCTGTTTTAGGTATTTTGCTTTTTAGGAAAAAAAATCAGAGTTCCACTTGCAGTTTGTCAATTCAGTTTTGTAAATAGCTCCCAGTGTCACATTAATCACCTATCTTCTCCAAGATTAATGACATATAATTCAATTTTTTATATGTTGGCTGTTTTAAATACAATAAATGGGATTTTTTAAACTGGTTAATCAAGTTATTTCTCAGAATTTGGTACATGCACTGAATTCTAAGATAATGCTTATAAATAAATACTCATCTTAGGAGATTTACTACAGGAACAGTAACAAAGCTAGTTCATAACAATAAATTAGGTTTATTACAGTGAGAGTGTGTTGCCGTGATGAATTAGTAAACGAAAAATGGATGAGATTTAACAGGTAGTTAATAAAAGTGCACATCACATCAACAATGACAGACATTTGAAAATAAAGAGGAGAATATGTTGTTGGGACAGATTATAGGGTCTACTCACTATGAGACAAATTTCATAAATCTTTGTAATGTGGCTACTCAAAACACTTCAATTTGGGTCCAAATCGGGGTCTGGAAGCTGGCCAAGCGCCTTTGGTCCCCCTATAAAAATAAATACCCCCCTCTAGTTTGGTTGTTGGACAAGTGCTCCCAAAGCCACCCATAAAATAAATAGGAGATAGGCAAAAGACCCTCAACCCCCCTTTTACATTGATTACATCCCCAGGGTCTACAGGCTAGCCAAAGCCCCTGACCAGATCACAATAATTAAAATAAAATAATTCTCTACCTAACACCATCACCTCTATCATGCCCAGATAGAGACAGTCACCTGTAAAAAGAAAACCTATGGTGCTAGTGTGGTGAGCTAAGCAAATGAATGCCCAACCCTGGTACCAAAAGTGTGCCCTGTGAATTAAATATTACCTGTTTCTGATATTCATTGATGACCCTTTCCTAAGCGGAGGATGGATGCAAAGTGAAATCCCTGCTAGTAGAGTGGGTATGTCCCTTAAAAAAGCAGAACAATAAGGGATCTGTGGGACTTTGCCCTGCCACGCAAATATACATTTTTATTAGGGGCAATTTGGCCCTTGGCAACTACTGAACCCCAAGGGGGATCTCGTTTTGTTATATGCTGTCCCAGGCAAGTCCATATTGCAATCTATATATGATATGGTTTAGTTGGCCACCAGCCCCAGTTATTTTTTGGGGGGGCAAGACTAATAGCCTTGGTCCCCAATGCATTATATAGGGGCTGGGAGTAATTTGGGCACTACCAGCCATGTTTATTATTAGGGGCAATTGTTTTGGAATGGGGTGTAATAAATCAAATGTATCTGGGCCAGAGGATGCCCAGGTCCCTGGCCAATTTATATAATGGTACGACTTACACCCCTCCAATAGTATTTACACTCAAAAAGAATATTGCAAAATTGCAGATGACGATTTTACTCAACTATTTGCTGTGGACTGGACAGGATTGGACAATGGTAAGGGAAGAGGCTATATAATTGTGGTTCTTTGAATGTGTTTTATGTTGTTCTTTCACCTGGCTCCTAATGAAATCCGGACACCCAGATGAAACATTTAGTTGTTAGTTTGAGAAAAATGTCTGTGTTTTTAACTGCTTAAAGGAGTGTTACCAGAAAGCCAGATTTAAAAGTACATCGGTTGTTGGCCTTTGTGGCCTTTCAAAGAATTTGTGTACCAGTGATGGAGAATACTATCAGCAAGATATATTGGCACTTTATCCAGTTTGTCATCTGGAAGAAATACAAATCGGGACCACTGGTGTAACCTTTCCTATTTTATGCACTATTTGCAGTAGAGCTGGAACTCTGTGCATTTCATTTTGGTGTGTATTGTTAATAAATGGTTAATAGTTGTAACTTTATACAGCACTACACTATATTTGTCTTCCCCTTCCCCTTTTTTCTTTTCCTATATGTCCACTCATGTCTCCGCAAAGAACTCCTGCCTAATGTTATGATCCAATCTACGATTTTGCCATAATTTGTTTGAGTGTATATAACAGATTGGGATTCGAAGAGTCTTTGCAGATATCTGCCATTCCAAGGGGAGCACTGTTCTTTTAGTGTTTATGGTCTTGTTCTATATATATCTTCAATAATAGCATAACTACAATACCAATCATGTAAGCCAAAACAACTCAATAACACGGGAGATCATTTATGCTACTATGGTAGGGTTGTAAGGATTACAGCCCTCCATATAGTTAATATGCTATGCATCAAGGTGAGGCCAAACTGGGAAAATATTGTTAAGACAACCACAGCACATCTCCATAATCTATACTATTAGTAAAACCAGGGTGATTGGACCCCCTTGATCCATTTTAACTATTTGGAAACAGTTCTGGGGTATTGGTTGTATTGTCTGTTTTTCTGGTGGTCTAAGGAGTGCTAACCACTCAATTAAGCAATGAGTACATTTCATGGACAATTTATAAAATATATGAGAGGAGTGTCCTAACTCCCTACTCTAAAAATGAACTATAGCTTGTGCTTCCTAGTGCTACTTAAAGTTACATACTTAAAAGACAGTAGTGAACAAAGTTAACTTTTCAACACCCATATTAAATACCTGTGGTTTATTGCAAACAGTTATTTTTTGCATTAAAGTTTGATGCCTGACTTCTGAGAGCTGCTTCTTCTGTTCCTGATCCTCTGCCGGAGCTCATTTTGAATTTCTACCCTGTCCAGGAACTGTGACACTGAACCTAGAAGGCTCAACTAGCCAGGGGATGTGTTTCAGCATCTCCTGAGACCCTTTGGCTACAGCAATATTGCTTCAGCTAAGTTGCTCCTTTAAAGGGCCCATTCCACTTTAGTCACCCTCTCTAGGCGGTTCCTTCTTCAGTCACCCTCTCTAGGGTGTTCCTGCTTTAGTCAACCTCTCTAGGATGTTCCTTCTTCAGTCACCCTCTCTAGGGTGTTCCTACTTAGTTATCCTTCTCAAGCCTAATCCTTACCTAAGGCCTCACCCCTTGTTTAACTCTCTCTCTCTCTCTCTGCCCCTACCTCTGCTTTGTCTACAGTCCCTGCTAAAGCTCTTTGTTTATACTGCAGTTCGTACTCAAACTCATTTCCTTTTCTGCAGTTCTTTGCTAAAGTCCCATTTTGTATCTACTTCAGTCCTTATTACAATCCTTATCTCTTTGTTTCTATATCTGTTCTCACCCTGCACAATGAAAAATAACATGCAACGAGACACCTCCTCTATTGTTGCACTGAAACTCCTACCTGACCTGGTAAAGACCCGGACAGCACTATTTGCAAAGGCATTTATATTTGTTTGAGTGGCATACACATTTCTATATATAGGAACTATCCTGTACCATTTGTGTGTTCTAAGAAACAATTTTCTTGACATTAATATTTAATTACCATAATGCACTCTCTAGTGACATACATACTGTTGGAAACTATGTTATACCACTATTAATGTCTATTGATAACTAGTTACTGATGGGAACCATGTTATAAACATTTCTAGATAACATGCAAAGGCACCATTGTCTGCGCCTGGCTAACTATACACCCAAAAGAGCGATTTTTAAAAAAATACACGTATCCCAAGCGTTAGGCAACAGGAAAAATTAGTTTCAGACCCCCAGAATCTGTACCAGGTACCCTGGAGCTCAATGTGCTGGGTCAACAGAGTATTACATTTTTTAAACTCTGTCTACTTTAGGCCCTTTTCATCCACGGGCATCAGCAAAGACTTTTGGCAAGTATGAGTATAAGCAGAGATTAAATATGAAGAAAAACTCAAGCATTATGTATTATTAAAATAATAACATAACTAGGGAAACTTAAGATATATCCAAATATAATGTAGACTAACTAGTATAGAAATGATCCCCTCTGATTGTTTTAACAACCAGATTCAAAGTCTATTATTTTGAATTTGAGTAATTTTTTACTTCTGTTCAGAACAAGTCCTTGTGTATCACATGTTAACACATAGTAAAGTAAAATTAATCATGATCACTTTACAGCCCACGCATCCAATAACTGTACGAATATATTCAAACGTGTTAGTACACTGTCTAAAACTATCATTAGTATTTACCATTGCAGATTCCCACTAAACTTCCTGAGAGATGAAATGTATTACATGGTAAATCCACAAATTAAGGTAATACAACCTATTTTAAGTCTGTCAAAAACATGTCATCCAATATAGAGCAGATTAAACAAGCAGATTATAGAAAGATAATAACTGTATGTTATTGGCAAACTTGGTTTTCACAATGACTTTAAACTGCAACTATGAACCGTTTTGCATTTAGCATTCATGCAACTGTTATCACCCTTGTTTTTGCGTGTTTTTCTTGCAAAAATGTCATTGTGACATTTCCTTACATTTACGTGAACAAATATGATAAACGTATAGAACATAAACAACGTTGTTTGTACATTTTTCACCAAGAACATCTGCACAAAAAGAGAGACTGAGTGGAAATAGGATGCAGAAGTAACCATAATTGTAGTCTCCTCAACCATTATATCAGATAAAAACTACATTTAAAAAACTAAAGTTTAAACATCTGCATATCATACCTGCCAACATTTCCAGTGACCACCTTTATTTATATGTAAGAGGCTGACAGTGTGGTTGTGGGGGGAGCTTTACCCGCTTTTAATGACCTTTTGGCAAATTTGTAACTATTTATGTCATTTGATCTCATTTAGAATAAGAATTAAGTATTTTATTTACACATAAGAATTTAAAAACACATTTAGACTCAAACAAGCTAGACATTTTGAGATCCCAGAAAACAGAGAATATAGAAGAGGAAAGAGGGACAATTGGTGAGAATTTGAAAAGTGTGGTGTACGTTATGAGATGAAATATGATATTTAGGTGGGATTTTTGTCTACAGTCTAAAGTTCTACTATTTTCAGGATTTTTATTTCTCTTGTATTGAACTTGTCAGTTGATAGATTCTTTGTCTCGAGATTTTCCTTTAGCATTGTCGCCAATGGGATTTGAATATCTGGGTATCTTTAAATCTTCAGATATTAGGGACATTATGTCCAAAAATGTAAAAAAAAATTGTATAAATACTCAAGCGGGAAGTTATGAAATGACTGGAAAAATATCAGTATCTCTTGGTTGGGTAGGGTAAACATCATTAAATCATATTTATTACCAAAATGGTTCTATTTGTTAAGAATGGTTCCACTATCAGTTTCACAATCTCAATAAAAACAGGTTCAAAGTTTATTTATGAATTATGTGTGGTACAACAAAAGACCAAGAATTTCTAAATATCATATTATGAAACAATCAAAGAAAGGAGGCCTAGCTGTCCCAGATGTAAGCAAATACTATATGGTAAGTAGTTTGTTCTATCTGCAGAGATGGCAGGACCCCAGGAGCAAGGAAGATGCATGGTTCTGTATTGTCTGCCCTGCTGAAGCCATATGATCCCTCCATAGCCCTATGGCTGAATGTAACGTAGGGCAAGTAACCAATTGTTACCTAAGATACAATATTGCTATTTCAGAGATCTTCTGAATGATTGGTATAAATTTAGGAGGACAAAAAAAAAAGGGGGGAAAAATACTACTGTATAACCTGATAATAACATCTGAGTTGAATGTAAGGGATCTCAGTTTAGCCCAATCGAATTAACTGATTTAACAGAGGGAAATAAAATTTAAATCTTTGCCCAGCTGCAGATAGAGATTGGTCTCTCCCCCAGAGAGATCTTTACCTATCGACGTTTGAAATATTTTTTTTTATTGCCTTTATTTAAAAATAATGAAGAACCCAAAATGAAATACAGTAATAGAACTCTTTAACCCAAATAAGGTACATAAAGGCACAATCGGCTGTTTTGAGGTGGTTGAAGAGGAGAAGAAACCAAAGGCTTGGACAAACTGGGAAAGGGACATGGGACAAACAAAGCATATAGACTGCTGGTATAACTGAATATTGGAAATGAAAAAAATCGTTCCATTGTCTTAATATGCTTGAATTACATTATAAAATATTCCAAAAATATTATAAAATGGTTCCAAAAATCCTGAATAAAATGTATCCAGCTGCCTGGAAACTATGCTGGAGATGCAACCAGGTAGAGGGTAGCTCAAGGCATATCTGGTGGGACTGCTTAATAATAAGACCTCTCTGGGAAAAAATATTTTTGGTAACATCTGAAGTCTTGGGCCAATCTTTTGAGGCTGACCCATTAATAGCACTTATGCACTTAAATTTAACTGAATCTACAAAAAAATAAAAATTATTTAATATTACAGATACTAATGGCCTCAAAAATAGTGTTATCAAGGAATTGGTTACAACAGGTTTTCCAAATTTGTCCGCAAGTCCACACACAATTCATACATCAATATAATATAGAGAGAGGTTTGCCCCCTGGGCAATCGCACCTGTGACTCTCTGACTCTGTCACTGTAAAAGTAAGAAAGGTAATTTAAAAAAAATAGACCTCTTCCTCCCCCACCCCCAGCTCACCCCTAGCTCACCCAAGCCCATTATAGTTTAACTATTAGGGGAAAAAAATAATTAAAAATTACCAACATAAGCCAGGTTGAAAAAGCATCTCTCAGTTGTTATTAAATGTTTATGTAAGTATATCTATGATGTTCTGGACTTTAGGGCAAAATAAATTATATACGTGTAATTGTTACAAAAATATTTTCTTTTCTTAAGCTTAAAGTTCTAACATCTTAACAAATTGCCCTAGAATCAGGTTAACGTACTGTCTATATATACTGTTCAATGTTTATGTCATGTGTAATTTTAGCTTATCTGTATTTTGTATTTTCGGCAATAAAGGTGGAAAAAAAGAACTTGTCAGTTCAGTTTTACTGAATAGCCCCCTATATTATTTTCTCATGCAATGTTCTTGAATCATGAATCATTTAATTTAGGTAGCATAGTTTTAAAAAAATATCAGTCATATGCAAATTAAACCTTCTCGTGAATCTTTGCCACACAGATAGTACCTACTATTTTGATAAATATCTATGCATATATTTTTGTAACACAGATGAGCAAGAAATTAAAAGCATTTTTTTTAATCTAATTTATTCTTGTCCAAATTGTGTCTCAGTGCCATTTGATAAACCCTTTTTTAACATTATTTAAAGTCAGTAAAATAAATTATGGTATGTCTGATAAAAAAAATACTGTTTTAATTATTAATCTATATAAATGAGGTATACCGTTTTGGAATTACTTTTGTTTTCATTTTTACATCATCATCAAAATTACTTGCATACATGTTTAAAGTGGAAATGTAACTTCTGCTGAAAGCAGATATTGGTGTTTGCTAGCTTCATAGCTCATTTTTTTCTCCTTCTTTCTCAAAATATGTTATTTATTACCTGTCTGCACTATATGATTTATTGGTCAGTCATCAGTAAAGGTCCATAAGCATGAAATGGTGGCTGTGGAAGTCATGTGTGACTGACTGGAAAATAAATCAAAATGCAGAAGCAATATTTGGGGTGGGGAAGAATGATGAGTCACTTTTAGAAATTAAATAACTAAAGTTGAAAAGCAATAGACTTACTATAAACTATAAGTTAATCCATTACAGGTAAAATATAAGGTACCATCATGTATGAAGATATAATCTTGTTGTTGGCCAGATAAGAGACATTTGTAATATATTCAGAAACCTAATAAATTAAAATATTCACTAACATCCCACAAAACAAATATATTATCAACCCCTTAGTGACAAGACATTTTCACCTTGACTTTCCCTTGGTGACAATGGCTGTTTTGACATCTCTAGGGTGTTTGTGTTTAGCTGTAATTATTTTCTTTCTCACATACAGTACCCACACAAATTATATGTTGTTTTTATCGTCATAAGAAGGGCTTTCATTAGATACCATTATGTTCATCATATCTTATAATTTACTACAAAGAAAATCATAAAATATGATGAAAAATTTAAAAAAACACACTTTTTCTAACTTTGACCTAAAATATAATTTACACAAATAAAATCATTAAAAAAGACCCCATCTAAATAGTTTCTAAATGTTCTCCCGAGTTCAAAAATATGCATGTTTCCATATTTTTCGGTATTTTTTTGCGAGTTATGGGGGAAAAACCAAAAATAGTGTTTTTTGTTTTTTTTCTATATTGATCTTTTGACCCCAACCCGAACCCAAAATTTAACCCTAACACTAAATTTAACCCCAACTCTAATCCTTATTATATCCCTTAATATTTTTTAACTTTAATTTAATTTTAACCCTATCCCTTATGCTAAAAAATATTTAATTTTAACCCTATAGGCTAATATAACTAAATTACCTGTTTTTAATTAATTAAATATTTATTTTAAATATTTCCCATTGCAATGCTACTAAACTACCACTAGGGGTAGTCAAGTAGCATATTCAGAGCGACGGAAGTGAAGTTACTTTCACTTCCGAAGCTCAGACCGGCAGAGGACTTAGCCATATTCTGCTCCGTCAATATGGCTCCCCACGATCGCTCCGTGGGGCTATTGCCTTGATGTCGAGGCAATAGACCAGCACTGTTAAAGCGGTTTTCGCGATCGTTGATCGCGAAAACCGCTTCATTCAATGCAGGACGTGCTAGGCACGTCCTTTGTCGTTAAGGGAGTTTCTCCCAGGACGTGCCTGGCACGTCCTTTGTCGGCAAGGGGTTAAAATATGTTTGGGTCCACTATCATTATACACAATTATTTCCACAGTTACTTTAGGTACATTTTGGAACCTCATATCCAACTCAACCTCTTCTTCTAGAGGTTCATAAGCTACTGTAAGGAATAAGAAGATACAATTGTAAATGTCTTTAGTTACGGACAGTTATCAACGCCATGACCGTAGCAAAATTCCCTATATATGACAGTCTAGTTCCCAAACTTACTCAAGATTACAGCTTGTATAATGCTCAGGATTTTTTTCCAGTGTGATTTGATGCAGGCATTCTGCATTCATCACATTTTTGACTCAAGCACTCCCCAGCTATTACTCTGCATGTTTACTGCAGATACGGCAGCACTAATTATATAGGCACAGAGAATATAAAGTTTTGTTTAATTTAGTCACTTCATGTGCTCCTCAAATTGAATACATTTCGTGGATTCTGAGTGACCTTGCTCTTGTACACAATAGGATGTCTAAACAGTGCAACACATTGTCTAATGGCAACCCCAGAGACAAGAAAATCCATTCATTCAACTCATAAATTAGTCTCATTGGTTCCTGCAGCAAAAAAAAGGAAAGGAAATTATTTTTTAGCTAGTGTGGGCAGTACTGTTTTATTCCAAACTTCTGTAATTTCACAATTTCATCTAGCTGTAAGTATTTAGACCCTTATGATAAATTGCAGTTCTACATTAATACACCAGTAATACCAAGCTACTAAAAAGTACTGTGCTTCCATAATATGTGTCAAGGGTTTTTGAGTTTATTCTGGGAAACAAGCACTTTAGTTTCTACATTAGCTTCAATGCATGAGGTGCTTTTATGTGGATAAATGCAACTTTATGAATCAAGGGCATATTATATATAGATAGATAGATAATTTATTTTTATATATATATATATATATATATATATATATATATATATATATATATATATATATATATAGTTATTGTTATTTTTATTTTTATTTTTTCTTATGTCTGGCACACATATCTGTCCTTAGCTGCAATAGCTTTATCAGAATTTATAACCAAGGGGTTTCTGGTTTGTAGTGTGACATAGGAGGATAAAGGTTACTAGGGATGTTTTCTGGAAGTTGCACATGTTGTTCTAACAGGCAAATAGATATTCATATATTCTATTACTTTTCCGACTTTATATTCAGGATGATATTTATAGACAGGGAGGGCCCAAGACATTGTGCTGCCTGGGGTGAAAAATTAAATGCTGCCCCCCCCCCCCCCCCCAAAAAAAAAAAAGCCCACAGTCATGATAATTAAAACTAAAATGAAACTGATCAGAAAGTGATAATTTAATGCAAGAGCACCTTTCTATATGCACAGTTATATGGCATGAGTATTGGCAGGCCATGATTAAAATGTGTACCCTAAATGTTTGAGCATTTAAACTTAATGTACAATATTTGCGTCATGTTATAGGTCAGTGGTCACATACTATATTTTGGGGAATTGCACAGGCTATTTTCTTAATAATGTTTGTTTTACCATTTCTTTCTTTTCACCTCGAGGGTGAGCGCTTAGAAAAAAATTATTAGTAATATATGCCCACCAAAGCACTTCTTACATACATAAAACAATATTTTTTTCAAAGAGCTCACCCATAAGCTGAAAATAGAATAATGGCAAAACATTATTATGATAATACCTTGTGCAATTCCTTAAAACCTAATGTGATCACTGACAAATAACAAAATCCACATAGATATAGTCAGAGTCAGAGGAGTTAATTCCTGGATTGCTTGACATATTTAGGCAGTGTCAGATGAGTTAACCCCTGGATGGATGGACAGATATAGGCAGTGTCGGAGAAGTTAACCCTTTGGGTGGCTAGACAGATCTAGGCAGTGGCAGGAGAGTTTACCCCTTTATCCACACACTCCCTCACACACATACACAGACAGTCTCTCACTCATACAGACATACACTCACACTGACACACACATACGCATACTGACATACACGCACTCACTCAAACTGACACACACACACACGCACACAGTCAGTTCTTAACTTACCTGGTCTAGGTATCTCTTTGCTTTAAGATCCTCATGTGAAGGAGGGGGTGAGCCAATCACGGGATGCTTCTGAACTCTCAGCCAGTCAGGAGAGTTGAGAGGTCTCACCTGATTGGTTGAGACCTCCTTCTATCAAGCTCCCCCGGACACAGGAAAATAAATTCCTTAACATCTAATGTGACCAGTGACCTATAACAAAATCCAGGTAGATATAGTCAGTGTCAGAAGAGTTAACTCCTGGATTGCTTGACATATAAAGGCAGTGTAAGATAAGTTAACCTCTGGATGGATAGACAGATTTAGGCAGTGTCAGAGGCGTTAACCCCTTTATCCACACACTCCCTCACACACATACACAGACAGTCTGTCATTCACGCATACACGCACACTCACACAGAGATACACTCACTCACACTGACATACACACACACACACACACACACACACACACACACACACACACAGTCAGTTTTTAAATTGCCTGGTCCAGGCATCTATTTGCTTTGAGATCCTCATGTGAAGGAGGGACTGAGCCAATTCAGGGAGACTTCGGAACTCTCAGCCAATCAGGAGAGTTGAAAAGTCTCACCTGATTGGCTGAGACCTCCTTCTATCAAGCTCCCCCAGACACAGGAAAAAAAACAAAAAGACCACTGCACTGAGCAGGAAAGTGCCGCCTCTGCCAGGGTGCAGCCTGGGGCAGCTGCCCCAGTCTTCCCCATTAAATAAATTTGAAATAAATTGTAAATAATTTTAGTAGCAGCACAATGTTTAGTATTCTGCAATCATCACATGATACATTTAGATGATATATATATATATATATATATATATATATATATATATATATATATACACACACACACAATTTACAGCATAAAAGAGCCCTCCTTAGGTAGCCCACATCTCAAGACACATACACTTTTAATGAAAGGATCAACGTTTCAGCCCCTCACTTGGACATACATGTCTAACAAAAACTACTATATAATACCAGGTAATGATCTACTTAAACATGTAAAACAGACAGTCAGAGAAGCACACCAAAAAACAGTATATTGTAACTGTAATAAATACGGTGCATCACCCCAGGGGGAGTCCACAAAGCACACCCAGTAGTAGAAACAACAAAAATAGGAGTAGAGGGAGCACACAAAAACTGCAAACAATGTACTTAACAAGAGTATAATACAAAAATATTTTTAATAAAGTGCAATATATGGAATAAATACAAAGAATAAAGTGCAATATATGGAATAAATACAAAAAACACAAATAAACAGCAAAGCCAGAATGTACTTACAAAATAAATACAGACCATATAGCACAAAAAATACCCAAAAGTACAAAGAGCAAAAAAAAGGAAACAGACAGGAGGGGACACAATGCGCAAAAAGAAAGGAGGTCACCGACGTTTCGGCAATAAGCCTTTATCAAGGAGACCACCAAGGTCTCCTTGATAAAGGCTTATTGCCGAAACGTACTTTGGGGTATTTTTTGTGCTATATGGTCTGCATTTATTTTGTAAGTACATTCTGGCTTTGCTGTTTATTTGTATTTTTTTTATTTATTCCATATATTGCACTTTATTCTTTGTATTTATTCCATATATTGCACTTTATTAAAAATATTTTTGTATTATACTCTTGTTAAGTACATTGTTTGCAGTTTTTGTGTGCTCCCTCTACTCCTATTTTTAATGATCTAGTTAAAGCATGATGTCATCTAAACGACACATTCAGCAAAATCAATAATTCCAAAAATTACACTGGCCCATAATGGTGTGAGTATTTCATTTCTTGTCCAATATGAACTTGTATATGTAAAAGAAACAGTTCATCAACATTATATCACATTGGGGAACCAAAAAAAAGTGTATACATCAAAGACGAGTACTAAGCTCAATCTTCTGTGTCCCACAGGTTACAGTGGTACATGATATGAATATCTGATGTGTCCACATCCCCAGATGTTATCAGATTAGAGTAAGTAGTGGTAGAAAAAATAGTAATACGCATATTTATTTATTATATCCATATAAAAATTCAAAACAGCAGTAATTTTATCCTCAACCTGTGTCAACATTCACAAATGCCAATATGAAGGAGAGACTGAGCTAAGTTATTGTCTTTGATGAATACCTTTTTGTAACTTTTTTTCCTAAAGTGATATCATTTTGATGAATTGTTTCTTTTTTGTATACAAGTCCATATAGGACTAAGAATATAATACTCCCAACAATAACACACTGCCGTTTTGTGCAATCTTTTGATTTACCATAAACTACTATATATTTCAAGGCTTGTAATTCCTTTACAATATAAATTGTTGCTAAGCAGCCACACATTTCATTATAGTAGGTAAAAAGTACCTTGGTAAACAAAACATTTTCTTTTAACCCCTTAATGACAGATGACGTGCCAGGCACATCACGGAAAAACGGGGACTTAGTGACGGGTGACGTGCCTGGCACATCATGCACTAAATCGAGTAAAGAAAGCGATCAAGAGTCACTAAAAAAAAGTGCAGGGGCACCCTACGATCACTCCCCGGAGTGACTGTAGCTGCCATTTAAAAATGGCGATGCTGGCTGCACACGTGCTTAGGAAGCAAACGATCTAGGTGTTGCTAAAGTGCCTCGCTAGTGAGACCCTTTGCAACACCACTGACCCAATCAGATCCGATTGTGGTCACTCTCCTGAGCGACCACCATTGGCTCAGCAGAAGGGAGAGCTACCTGCATAGGCAGGAGCATCGGATATGAATTTATTTAACTTCCGTTGCTCTAGGGGGCGCTAATCTATGCCTGCACAGCAGATCAGTGTGATCTGTGTGCAGGGATGTATGATAAGTGCTCTGATGAGAACTTATCATACAGTCAGGGGCGTTGATAGGCTCAAAAATGATCTGTCGCTATAGCCCACAGCTTTAATAATACTTAAAATACAATGATGTCTCATGGTTAATTTATCCATCATTTGCCAGGGTTAATTTATCCATCATTTGCCAGGGTAAATCCATCCATCATTTACCAGGGTTAATTTATCCATCATTTGCCAGGGTAAATCCATCCATCATTTGCCAGGGTTAATTCAGACATCATTTGCAAGGGTTAATTCATATATCATTTGCCAGGGTTAATTCATACATCATTTGCCAGGGTTCATTTATCCATCATTTGCCAGGGTTATTCTGCCCATTAATGTCACTCTCCCTCCACCCCCTTCCCCAGTACTCACCTGTTGGTGATATTTATATAAAAATACATGGAGGTCCTACCTTGTGCAGCCTGTTCCTGGGTGGGAGGTAAGTGGCAGGTCATAGAGGAGGCTTTTTCTGCAGCCCCTGGAGCAGAGATCAGCCTCTCCACAGCAGCACAGCATCCCTCGTGGTCTGTGCTGTGAGCAGGGCCGGACTGGGAGAAAAATTCGGCCCGGGCATTTTTTGATCACAGCGGCCCACTAAGAAGGGGGCGGGGCAGAGGAGGTGTGTTTTGTCATCACAAATGACAAACACGCTCCCTCTCAAAGTGAGCATATTGGTTCAATGCTCTTCCAGGGCAGACCATGCGCAGAGCTCTGCTGAAGAGCTCTAGCATGAGAAAAAAGCCCTGTATGTGTTCTGCACAGTGCAAGCAAATGTAATAACATGCTTGCACTGTGTTTCCTTGCAACTTGTCTCTGGTGTCTCTATAAATGGATACCAGGAGACAAAAATGCCAGGAAAGAGTATTGAGCATGTGTTTGGAGCCTGCTTGTGGGATTGCGTGTGTGTAGAGTAAGCTGATTGTGGTGTGGTATTTTGTAATAAGGTTCGGTTTTAGTTGTGTTGTGTTTGTGGTGTAATGTGATGCATATGTGGCTAGGGGCTGTAGAGAATGTGTGTATAGGGGATATAGCAAGTGTGTGCATACAGGCTATAGTGTGTGTGTGTGAATATATATATAGATTTAGTGTGTGTTTAGGGGTGTAGTATGTGTTTGCTTACAAGGAATCTAGTGTGTGTATATATACATATATATATATATATATATGAGTCTAGTGTGTGTTTGAAGGACCCAGAATGTGTATAGGAGATCTAGTGAGTGTGTGTTTATAACGGTTTCAGAGTGTATATAGGGATCTAGTGTGAGTATGTGTGTAGATGATCCAGAGTTGGGTAAGGGATCTAGTGTGTGTCTGGAATGTAATGTGTTTAGGGGTGCAGTATGTGTGTGAGGGGTGCTGTGTGTATATATATATATGTAAGTATTGTGTATGTCTGTTGTGCAGTGTGTTGTGTTCTGTGTGTATGTGAGGGGTGCAGTATGTGTGTGTGAGGGGGCGGTGTGATGAGGGGGGCGGTGTGTGAGAGTGATGGTGTGTGAGAGTGATGTGTGTGAGTGCTGTGTATGATGTGTGTGAGAGTGCTGTGTGTGATGGGTGTGAGAATGCTGTGAATGCTGTGTGTGATGGGTGTGAGAATGATGGGTGTGAGAATGCTGTGTGTGATGGGTGTGAGAGTGCTCTGTGTGAGAATGCTGTGTGTGATGGGTGTGAGTGCTGGGTGTGAGAGTGCTGTGTGTGTGAGAGTGCTGTGTGTGTGAGAGTGCTGTGTGTGTGAGAGTGCTCTGTGTGAGAATGCTGTGTGTGATGGGTGAGAGTGCTGGGTGTGAGAGTGCTGTGTGTGAGAGTGCTGTGTGTGAGAGTGCTGTGTGTGAGAGTGCTGTGTGTGTGAGAATGCTGTGTGTGATGGGTGTGAGAATGCTGTGTGTGATGGGTGTGAGAGTGCTCTGTGTGAGAATGCTGTGTGTGATGGGTGTGAGTGCTGGGTGTGAGAGTGCTGTGTGTGTGAGAGTGCTCTGTGTGAGAATGCTGTGTGTGATGGGTGTGAGTGCTGGGTGTGAGAGTGCTGTGTGTGTGAGAGTGCTCTGTGTGAGAATGCTGTGTGTGATGGGTGAGAGTGCTGGGTGTGAGAGTGCTGTGTGTGAGGGTGCTGTGTGTGAGGGTGCTGTGTGTGAGGGTGCTGTGTGTGTGAGGGTGCTGGGTGTGAGAGTGCTGTGTGTGATGGGTGAGAGTGCTGTGTGTGTGAGAGTGCTGGGTGTGAGAGTGCTGGGTGTGAGGGTGCTGTGTGTGAGGGTGCTGTGTGTGAGGGTGCTGTGTGTGAGGGTGCTGTGTGTGTGAGGGTGCTGTGTGTGTGAGAGTGCTGGGTGTGAGGGTGCTGTGTGTGAGGGTGCTGTGTGTGAGGGTGCTGTGTGTGTGAGGGTGCTGGGTGTGAGAGTGCTGTGTGTGATGGGTGAGAGTGCTGTGTGTGTGAGAGTGCTGGGTGTGAGAGTGCTGGGTGTGATGGGTGTGTGAGTGCTGTGTGTGATGGGTGTGTGAGTGCTGTGTGTGATGGGTGTGTGAGTGCTGTGTGTGATGGGTGTGAGAGTGCTGTATAAATGTTAGAATGGATTGTGTGTGTGTGTGTAGGGGGGGGGGGGGTAAATAAACAAATAAAATAACAGGCATTATGGGGACATAATGCCTGTTATTTTATTTGTTTATTTACCCCCCCCCCCCTACACACACACACACACACACACAATCCATTCTAACATTTATACAGCACTCTCACACCCATCACACACAGCACTCTCACACCCATCACTCCTTTCTTACCTTTAGCCTGGGAGGGGGGGACCGGCACGCTGGTACCTGCGACTGGCGGTGGCAATGTTCCCTCGTGGTGAGAGGTTCACTCTCGCGAGATCCGGTCGTTGCTATGGCAATGCTCCGGATCTCGCGAGAGGAACCCGGTGGAGCTGCAAGTTAGAGCTCCGCCGGGTCCTCTCTCCCTCTCTCCCCGCCGGCGGCCGTATTTGAAGGCATGTGGGCCGGTGAGGGAGATCTTTGATGTCCTCACCGGCCCTTCATGTCAAACAGCGGGGCCGGCGCTCGGATAGTGCCGGCCCTGCATAGACCGGCAGGGGAGATTCTGGGACCTCCCCTGCCGGCCTCGGCCCATGGCCACCGCGGCCCACCGGGCATTTGCCCGGTGTGCCCGATGGCCAGTCCGGGCCTGGCTGTGAGGGAGGACACATGGGTTCCTGCCGGTCACATGGGTTGGGGGCGGGGTTATCATAGTGACAAAGCAGGAAACACAGCCTAAAGGGAGAGCAGGGGAAGCTTCACAGACTAACGACGCCTCTGCATACAGTCAAAGGCAATATTTGTTAATATTCCTGTGACAAGTATTGATCTGCCTTCCTCTCCTCACTATAGTTTTAGTGAGGGAGAGAGACAGATCAGATAATATAATATTTGTATTTAAATAAATAAATAAAAAATAAATTAAATATTTAATAAAATATTAATTGACAAGGCTTTTATAAAAGCCATTTCCAGTGTTTAACCCCTTCCCTGCAATTGATCATTGTGTACGCAGTGATCATTCACAGAAGTACATTTTTTGCTGTCTGTGCATTTTTTAGGGGTTCATTTGTTTTTTGTAATTTATTACAGTATAACAAAGTCTCTTTTAAGAGCTATTAACCCCTTGCTTTCTGTAGATCACTGCCTAAGCAGCGATCTGGCGCAAATGCAGCAATTTTTATATTTTTAAAAACATTTTTTATATTTTTTTAAACTTTTTTATTACACCCGCTACGGGTTAATTATACCCGCTAGGGGGATTACGTTTTTTTTAGCTGTCTGATCACATGTATAGCGATCAGTAACAGCTGATCAGTGTGCAAAGGCGGTTTGGTGATTGCTCAGATTAGCATCACCATTCGCCTGGTCAGATCAATATTGGTAAATATTGTTCTGACCCATATGGATCTGCCGCCCTCTCCTCACTTGAGTTTTAGTGAGGGAGAGAGACAGATCTGTATAATATTTTTAAAATTAAATAAAATGTTACAAAATTGTGAGACCCAGGGGCTTTTTATAAAAGCCATACCCTTTGTATAGTGTACCCTGTGTATTAATCCCTTCCCTGCTGATCAGTGTGCAAAGGCGGTTTGGTGATTGCTCAGATTAGCATCACTATTCGCCTGGTCAGATCAATATTGGTAAATATTGTTCTGACCCATATGGATCTGCCGCCCTCTCCTCACTTGAGTTTTAGTGAGGGAGAGAGACAGATCTGTATAATATTTTTAAAATTAAATAAAATTTTACAAAATTGTGAGACCCAGGGGCTTTTTATAAAAGCCATACCCTTTGTATAGTGTACCCTGTGTATTAATCCCTTCCCTGCCACAGCAGAACAGTTTTTCTTGTCTGTGCATTTTTTAGGGGTTATTTTTTTTGTACAGTACTACAAAGGCTCTTATAAGAGCTATTAACCCCTTCCTTGCTGTACATGTCAAAATTCCAAGTTGAAAAATCTAACAGCACACCTCTCAAATGTGGCCTTTTAACCCCCAAACAAGCTCACAAACCTATGCATGGCTGGTATCCCTGTACTCAGGAACTGTTGCTGAACACATATTGGGGTGTTATTTGGCAGTGACACATACCAAAATCTGTAAATTCATGTCTGAATTACAATTTATGTGAAAACACCCCACAATAAATCACTACCACAAACTTTGTCAAAGCTGGTGGTTGAATTAGTGCATGGAAAGTGTTAAAATACCACCATCTGAAATAGCCTAAGGTGTATACTTTTAAAAAACATATGGGTTGATGGGGTAAAATACACTAGCTGGCTTCAAATATGTCCCAAATGGGACATGGGCACAGGTTGTCTGCGTGTCAAAATTTCAAGTTGGAAAACCAAAAAGCGCACCTCTCAAATGTGGCCCTTTAACCCCCAAACAAGCTGACAAACTTATGCATGGGTGGTATCCCTGTACTCAGGAGATGTTGCTGAACACTTTTTGGGGTAGTATTTGGCAGTGACACATACCAAAATCTGTGAATTCATGTCTGAAGTACAATGTTTGTGAAAAAAAAACACAAAAAAATTACTACCACAAACTTTGACACGGGCTGGTGGTAGAATTAGTGCATGGAAAGTGTTAAAATACCATTATTCGAAATAGCCTAGGGTGTCTACTTTAAAAAAATATATGGGTTGATGGGGTAAATACACTGGCTGGCTTCAAATATGTCCCAAATGGGACATGGGTGCAGGCTGTCTGCATGTCAAAATATTAGGATATCATCAAAATGATGGCATCCAAAGAAAGCCCTTCTTGTAACCGTTGCTGGGATTGTTATTTAAACCCCCTCCACCCAGCACTCTTTGCTGGAACATTTTGCCTGCCTGTCTTTTGCTGGTGTTATCGTTTTGTTCCCTGATCTACCGATATCGACTTGGCCTGTACCCTGATTTTTCCGTCCTTCTCCACTCCTAACTCGGCTAGTACCTTGGCTTCTCCGTCCTTCTCCAGTCCTGACCTTTTGGCTCTGATTTGCCTGTTTGTTCCTGTTTGTCAAGATGCCCAAAAGAAAACCGCAAAACCCTAATTGTGACCGCTCAAAGCCAGGGGCTCCACCCTTGGGGGAGAGTGGTCACCCTGCACAGGGTATCACTCCTGCTCCGGCCCTTGCATCTGGACTCCAGCCGGAACTGGAAACCATGCCGGGGACACTTCTTGTCCTGATAAAAACAATATATAATTTGTGTGGGTACAGCAAATGACAAAGTAAATAAAATTACAGCTAAACACGAACAGCACAGAAATGTTAAAATAGCCATTGTCCAGAATGGACAACAATGTTTCAAAGGGTCTGTCTTTAAGGGGTTAATGGAATTTTAAAAATGCAAATTTTTTTTTATAAATAGTCATCCTGTTCATCTTACAATTCTGACTTGCTTCCCAAGTCTGTCAAGCAGAGTATTAACCTTCTCAGATCTATACTAGCACTCATGGGATTTTTCTGGACCAATAGATAAGACCCAGTTAATAAATGTTCTTTTATTTCTGTCTGGCACACATCTCTGTCCGTAGCTGCAATAGCTTTATCAGAAAACCAGTTTTCTGGTTTGTAGTGTGAAATAGGATGGATAAAGGTTTCTCAGTACGTTTTCTCAAGTGTTGTTCTAACAAGCAACTAGAAATTCACAGATTCTATAAGGTTTGATATTTATATATATAATAAATCATGTGTTCTTAATTATTGTATAACAAATATTGCAAGATATTTAAAGCTATGTATTTCCGAAAACAAATTGTTACTGAATTGCAAATACATTGTTAATAAATGCACAGGAAGTTATTTTCAGAAGAAGGACAATGTTTAGTATTCTACAATAATAACATGATAAATTAAGATTCACTGCAGTAGTAGCCAAATGTATAAATCTGCAAGGTAACGCTGCCAACCTCTCTCAGTCAGATTCGCCTTTGAAGACCATATACATTTGTCATCAGGTTTATTACTTTCAAAAATAGCAAACACATCATGTTGTTTGGATTCCATATTAGGAAGGTCACAGCTCCCCAGACAGGAATTCCCAGGAAATTACATTTCACTCATGTACCTAATCTTTATACACTCTTGCCCTTGAGACAAGACCTAATTGGAGTGAGAAACGATCAACTTGACTACACAAAATCCACTGGAATATTTTTTTTGATTGGCAATCAAAATAAAGGGAGTTCAAATGAATTCAAAACCTTTATTTATATATTAGAATGTAACGTTATTTAATAAATTTTTATCACAATCATATTTTCTCAAATATAAGGCAATTTTATTTTTTATAGCACATACTATCCAGCTGTCTCTAACTCCCCACCCTCTCTCCCCATCTCTGGAAGACAGGGCTTCGGAAGTTACAACACCTCCCAATTCTTAGACTCCTAAGACACTCGCACAATGTGAGGCAGTTAATGAGGAGTCTGTGCATGTGGGCAGTGCACAAACATCCTGCCACCTACCACTAGACATTGAGGAAATGATAGGGTGAGTTCCTCTCAGTACAATAGGTGCATGGCAAGTCCCTGCGGGTGTAATGGGAACAATGATGAGTCCCTGTGGGCGGATATCAAGTTCCAATGGGTGCAGTGGAAAGTCCTTATAGGTAGAAATTATTTGTGGATGTACCTGTATGCAAGAGTGGTACTACAGATATCGAAGACAGCAGTCAGATGGAGACTTATTGTGGGAAATAAAATCACCTAATATCTAGACCACAAAATCTCTCAGCCTTACAAATTCACACTTAACATGCAGCTAAAAACAAATCATCCTGTCATACAGAACAATGGAAACACCTGTTAAAAACAGCCCCAAACTGGCCTCTTCAGTTCGTTCACATCCACCATCAATACCAATGGACTTCCCAGATTTTAAAGTAAATCTTTGACCCTAACTCAAGAACCCAAAACTGTTAGAGAGCAACACTTTTATGACCTCAACATATGTGGACACAATGCTACAAAAAAAGGGTTTAAACAAAGAATCTATTTGTTGCACTCAAATAAAGTGAATGGAGGCACTTGCACTATTGTGCTATACAATACATGCAGTAAAACACCAAAAGTGTCCCCTCTGAGGCACCCTAAAAAATAAAAGGAATCCAGACAGTTAATATCCATAAATGCCCTATTCACGACTGGGACTAGATGAACAGTAAAGTTCCAAGTGAAGCCAGCATCACACTTAGTGCCCAGTGAGGGACTCATGGACTTTTTACAGTCTTGGTAGAGATCTTTGGTTAAGTCCAGATGTGTGATTAATTGGAATTTAAGTCACCCCTGTGATCTACTAGGGATGCTGGGGCAATAACAAAAGGAGTGCATGATAAATAGAGTGTGGGAGATAGGGGCTCAGACTTTTTTCTGTGATGGGTTCCACAACTTCTGATGGCAGGCCCAAAAGCCCACAAGGATGCGCTGCAAGTTTAAAAGGCTATTGCACCCAACCATGATGTATCCTAATAAAGTGTAATACCATGCTGGATTTTTAAAAATAGGGTTCTATTTAACCACCTTTTCAAATAAAAAAGGTAAATAAATAGAACCATTTATCGGGGAGGGGGGCAAAATGTAGTCGTCTATACAGCAGCACAAAAACAAAATACACCTCTGATTTTGTCATCACATGTGTGCTGTTTTCTTTGAAACAATATTTAAAAAGTTGTATATAGAAAATACAGTGGTGACTGCGTATAGTGGGTAGGGGTGTGTAGAAAGGAAAATGCTTTGTGAAAAGATGTACTGACCTTTGCACACAGAAATTCGACTACATAGTATGTCACAATTTAGATCCGAATTGGCCGTCTGGGCTGTTCAGAAACAAAATATTCAGAACCTTTTGGTTCTGGACTATTTTATCTTCAAAATCATAGGTTTTCAGCTACATCGATCAACCCCATATACAATTATGGACATTTCAGTTCGCCTTCTTTGAGAAGGTGATGTGAAATAAAAAGGTTAAATAAAATACAAAAAGTCATCCCCCCCTACTTGGGCAAGGTAGAGGTAGGGGTGATGGGTATGGATATATTTTACTTTCCATTGGCAGATGCAGACCCTGGGGGGTTATTTATAATTTGATCCGAAGGCATTTGTGCACCTCCAGACGTCAATGTATTGCGGGCCATGTCAAGTAGCACATGCCCCCGATCTATTTTATGGGGGCTTGGAGCCATTTAGTCAGCTTCCAGCCTCAGTATTCTTATGGTGGGGGGAGAGCTATTATCCCAGCCCCCAATATATTTTTAGGGGGCTGAGACACTTGCCCAGCTCCCAGCACCATTTATTATAGTGTGGATTTCAGGCTAATTGTCATGGCCCTACATGTAATTTAGGGGGCCCACTGGGGCAAATTAATTTTTTCATTTAAGTACATTTTTCTTTTTTTGTTTTCCATTTTGGTAGGAATTTAGCTGTGTCCATAATTGTCGAATTCATGCCGAAATGAGCCTCTGTCATCCCATAGTAGGCTGTGAGGATGATAGTGGCTATTTTCAGTTCAGTGTATTTCGATCTGCTTTCAGTTTCAAAAGCATTTGGTGTGTATTCAGCCATAATAGTTGAATTGCAAGGCTTTTCAGGGTCACAGCAGCACATTTTATGTAGCTCAAAATTCAAATTCCGATATCCCCTCGATATATCCCAAATCTTATTGCGTACACTGTGTAGACTCTTATGTTATGTCACATTGCCATTCAGCCACATTATTTTATAGATTTTTTTCTGCAGAAAAGGTTGGTTGACAACCTTTAAATAAACAAGTGGCATTGGCGCTACATAAGTAGGTTGAAACCTAATTGTAGTTATAACAACACTCATTATACATAGCCCTCTTTTATAAATGGTAGAATAGTTGCACTATCTTTAAAGCTCTACATCACAGTATATCTACTCTGTTTTCTTTGATTAAGCCGCATAGCTTGTCACCTTGGACCTAGACGACAACAAAGCTTTAGTGGAGGAGCTTTAGAGGTGAAGATTTGCTGAATGTTCTGACATGAACAGAATGACAACTGATTTAATTGATTCCAACATATCTTTCTGTGCTAATTGCATGCGTGTGTTTTGTGTGAAGATCTGAACACATGCTCCGTGAATGTATGCTAAGGTAGCACTGCTAGATCTAATACAGTTAAATTACTTTAACAATGTTTGGATAGCCTTTGTAAACTTAATTAACAGGAGGCTTCCAGTTTTACTTGTATATGTTAGTGCAGTATTTTCTACCTTTATTTATATTCTCTCTAGTTTATGCTCCCCAAGGACAGACTTTAATTCCTACTTAATTGTCAATGTGTTTCTCAATATCTTGAATATACTTACACATGACATAGCCACTAATTAGCAAAGCTGTATTCATGTCAACAACTCAGCAATATTTTTTAATCTGCAATCTTGTAGGTGTTGGGAACTGGGAGTATATTTATGACTAAACTATCGTATAATTGTCATGCAATGGAATAGCCACAAATAATGGACACAAATTATATTTATCTATTGCCAATGTTGGGTTTTATTTCTCTACATAATAAACTTTAAGTGACTACTGCTGGTTAGATTTAATTTTAACATTATTGACTTTGAAAAGGTGCTGTAGACATAAACTAAGGGGAGAACTTCAAGCAGCCCACTCAGAATGACATTTCACATACCTTGTATCTGATAAAACACGTTGGCAGGCATTCAGGCAAACATAAAAATGATTGTACTGTTGGTGTACATTATACTTGCAGACCGTTAGGTCATGGCCTGTAAGTCATTTCTAGAGTGATTAAATGATTCAGAAAATGAAGTGACAAGACAATGATTTAAACATTGTTCCACTACTTGAGCAGAGAAGGTTTTATATGTTACTAAGCACTGCCGAAGAAGGAAAACATAGTCTGAAAAAAGGTGAAAGGGATAAAAGATAAAAGCAAATGAAAGTGCATCCAATTAAATACAATTGTAATATTGGTTCTAGCTCTATTATTAGTTTATTTTCTGGCTAAATGAACTATTGATTGTTATACTCAGAGCTATTTCTTTTTCATTTGCTTGCCAAAGCTTTTTCTAACAGCCCATTTCAACCAACTGCTATTTCCTTAGCAACACATATATTTCTCTGTTTTAATTTTCAGCCTGTGATACCAATATTAAGCTTCATATGCAATAATATTAACTATATTATTGTGATGTATAAATGCATTATTATGCATATTTTATCATGTTGAAATTGTATGACATATAACTTTATTATTTTCTTTTTTAACACTTGTAGAAAATTAAGTCCTGAAAAATGTTTTTTTTTTATGAATCCCAAATGTTTTCATAATGCTTTTATTCCACATTGTAAAAACAGATATGCACTGGAGTGAAGGTTACCAAACCACTGCATTTAAAATATCCCACCATCAGCTTAAACCTGTGCTTGTTAAAGAAACAAAAATACAATTATTAACTACTGTTTTAATATTTGCATATCCGCTACTTTAAATGTACCCTTCTACTGAAGAATGGGAAAAAGGAAGGCTACACTCTACACACCAACATGTGATAATAATGATAAATACTTAGATTTATTAATATCTCAAAGGGTTCACACAAATAAAAATATATAAAAATATTATTAAAAAAATGTCCCTCTGCTAAGCATCCATCCTCAGTGGAGGATGGATGCATAATGAAATCCTCGATTGAGAGCAGTGATTCCATTTTAATGCAAAATGGAATCTGATTGGCTGACTATGTCAGCCAATCCAAATCCTTCAATCCTAGCTTCACCATTTGCTGTGTCAGCCATTTTTTCTTAAAATGATATACCTTTTGAGGACGGAAGCTTAAGAGAGGGATCTAAGCTCCAGCTCCCATACCTATTTATAATAGCTAGGGGTCAGGGCTACCTGTCCTGGTCCCCCATGGAAATGTTGCAGCACTATTTGGGGGCACATTGGGGCATATTGGGTAGCTCACAATTTGGTATGTCCCTGATGTGCCCTGAGTCATTTTGGACTTTAGTGGCACCATTTCGACCCTGAAGTCTGGTGCATATGAAGTAGACCACTATATGGAATTGATATAAACCTAAATGTTGTTTGCGATTACTGGTCTTATATATATATTCTCTGTATATAACTCTAAAATGCTTACTTATGCTTAGTACCCATGCTATGCTCACTTTAAATACTTTAGGCAGTAGGGAACCATTCAACATTATCCCCATTGATTTCAGGCAGTGTTCATGTACAAATCCATGACACATTTGTTTTTTAGCCAAATATTTGTCCTTCCGTCTTATATTCGATTAATGATGCATATACATATGAGGCTATCAGTCATTTGATTTGCTTGATATTTTAGTAAATCATAATGTAGCAGTATGTGGGAATGTGATTTGCCTGAATTAGCTAAACGTGTAGCATAATGTGCTTTAGTTAAAGACTCATTGACAGTATCTCCCATCCTATCATTAGGTCAGTGTTACTCATTTATCTCCCACTTTTGCTACATGGAATATATCCAAAATGTAATTATTTTCTTGTTATCCAGGGATCAAAAAACATATTGTTTTCTTACATACATTACAATATACATGTATTAAGCCATAAAGACTTTATTTAGATTATTTATCACTTACAACTTAATAATAAAATATTGAAACTGTAAATGTAATAACTGGTATTAGCATGGTTTTAGCATTTGAGCAGAGCATTATAAAATGAAGAACAATCAGATGATTTCAAATTAATATTAATTCTAATGATTAGAAAACAAAAGAACACAAACAATGAATTGTTACAAAGATAGGGGAAACAAATTCCAATAAAACATATAGTGAGCATAAAGCAAATCCTTTAGGATGATAGAAATAATATTTTCAGGAGTTGCAGAGAATTTACTCTTGAGATTATGTTCAGCTACTTTTAAGTAAAGAGTACATTATCTTTTGCTAGGAAATTGATCTGTTTAAATGTTTTATTATTAGTTACTAATCGTCATACATATTATGCATCTTTTTCTCATTACTATTGCTGATTAGCTGGTTTTACAACAAACCAGTAGTAACTAGAAAACAAATTACAAATAGGGTTGCCAACCAGCTGTTAATTTACTGGCAGGTTGTAAAAAAATTGGCTTGAGGCAAATGTTAAGTCTAAAGAGGAAATCGCATGACAACAATTATTTTGTAGAAAAAGTGGTACAAAAGAAAGTTTATTTTTTATACAATGTGATTGGCTGGTTTAAAATGAATGCCATTCACAATACTCTGTCAGGGTTGAGGTTTTGGAGCGTAGAGCAGGGGAGGCTATCTATTGCCAGTAACCCTTACCAGGTGGTCCACAGATGTAAATAGGCAGAATACCCTGGTAAGGATAGAAGCCGAGAGTGCCACACAATAATACAACTGTAATCCAAAATCGAAGTCAGGAATAGTTCAAAAGATCAGGGCAGGCAGAGATCAAGAATAGTAGATAGTCCAAGCAGGGGTCAGGGTTCAGGCAAACAGGGAAATCCAGGAGACAAGCCAAAGGTCAGGTAACAGAAAATCCAATAGAAAGACTGTAGCACAGAAAAAATAAGATTACAGGAAACTGAGGTCCAAGGACAAACAGGAACCAAAGCTCTGGAACACTGGAGCATTGTGATAACAATTTGAGGGGTTTCTATAGTGCTGTGGGTCTCCACTCCTTCCCTCTGTTGGACAAGCCCCTCACTGGATTGGCTGTCAGAGGGGTGTGCTTCTATAGCATATAACTCTCTGTCCCTTGGCCAGGAGAATATTGGAGCTTTGGTAATGGGAGAGATAGGGTTTACCTCCCATCTACAGGTACAAATACTTTGATTGGGGTAAACACTGAATTTTGTTTTCTGGATTTGAACAACTTTAGGCCCTGGTTTCGGCCTACAGCGCTACCACAATCGCGGATAGAAGGCAATACTACAGGCCCCGGCCTATTAATTTGAATAACGGATGGAGACAGGAAAGGACTGGGATTGTAGATAAGGGTAAGAGGGACATGACATACTCAGAGGGAGGGCAAGGATGAAATGGGTATAATAAATAGTTTTAAGAGAATCATTGACATGGTGACTCACCGTCTGACAATGATGGAAATGGTAGAAAAGATTAAAAATGCAAATAAGGATTGCAAGTCTTGTTCTTCCTAATATATTTAAAGTTGCGGTGGTAAACAGAAACATTATTTTTATTATTACAGTCACAATACCTAGTTATAATTGTTAGTTCATTTGTCTTGTCACTTAGGAGGCACGAATCTACACCTTAATTAATATTCAAGGATTCACTTAGGATAGGTTTTTAGTGCATCTAGGACTATGCCTTATTGACTTATACATTTAGAACACAATTTCATTACTTATTCATTATACAAAATAGCTACTTACTGGAAAAACATTTTTCTGCTGGATAAATGGTGTCAAAGAGTGTGGTTTTAACACACATGTTGACACATACAATAATAACCGGAAAGTTAATTCTTACTTTAAATGCCTACCTGGTTGAACAGTGTAAAAAAAATCAGAATCACTGTATGTTGATCATTATTTTTATAACCTAAAACATTTTTGTTATTAATATTTTTTGTTATTTCTGTAAAAATGTACAGAACGAAGAGAATGGGAAATGCACAGATAATTTTCTCTTAACCCCTTGCCGACACATGACATGCCTGTCAATGTTCGCTAACACTGCTCAGGCATTGTTGCTGTATTGTCTCAATGTCAAGGCATTTGGCATATATCTAAATATGCTGTCCAACTGGCAGTGGAGCAATCACATGACTCATATATGGCAAGGGCTCTGGAAGTGATCAAAGAACACTTCTGTCCTTCCTTTACTGTTGTGAGATTGTTCCAAGAGGCAGTCAGCAAAATTATATTGTGAGAAAAATAAATATTAAATTAGTTTTAGATCTAGAGTTAAGGTAAGCATTAGCATTAGGAGTAGTGTTCAGGTTAGCATTCAGATTAGAGTTGGGTTAGTGTTACGGTTAGGGTTAGGGTTGGTGTTTAAAGGTACCTGTAGGTGAAAATGGTTAGGGAAAAGCAATATGCAACTTTTAGTTTTTGGCCTATTACAAAAAAACAACAGGAAACATTGGTTATGTCTAATATTAGGACAAATACTAAAATCTATTTAGCAGTTTTTTTATATCGTTTTCAGATGACTTTTCATTGTATATAATTCTTTTATCGTAAATTATATGATATGATGAAAATAATGGCATCTAAAAAAATAGCCCTTCTTATGCCGATAAAAACAATATATAATTTGAGTGGGTATAGTAAAGGATAAAGTCGAAAATTACAGATAAACACAAACAATGCATAAGTGTTAATGTTAATGCAGCCTCTGTCACCAAGGGTAAGACATGGGGAAAAAAGTCAAGTCACCAAGGGGTTTATTTTCATATTTTATTTGGTTTTCAAAATGTAAAGTGGTACAGACAAAACACAAATAGTTATGCATTAAAATGTTAACACAAATGTTAGTATACATAGTCTTTTCTAATAATCGACTGGAACAAAGTATGTGGTTAGGAAGGTAAAAGAGGAACGAGTAGAGGAAAGATGGATAGGTGAAAACAAGGAACACAAAATAATAAATGGGGGTAGGGTAGGTTTAAACACATTTTCAAAAAAGTTGTAGATCACATCTGGTCACCATAATGTATAGAGAATCATGTATCTAAACATATTTATGAGTTTAACCCTACTGGCTCTTTTAATTATAGTAAAATGTGCAATTCTTCATTTTTTTTTTTATATAATTACACATATTTAACTACACACTTTTTAAAATGAAAACAAATTTAACTTAACTTACTTTTAATTAATGAGTTTGAAATATCTCTAAATCATTTTTAATGTATTTATTTATTCTGCTTTATAATTTATTAAATGGGATAATTCCCTTATGTAATACAATTTTTAAAAAAGGAGAGAACAGAAATGTTCAATTTTAATGAGCTGCGACGGAAAATCCTCCCTTTGCTTCATGGTTTCTGTGATTTCATATCCTGTATCACATAAATCTTTCTTGTGTTCACTGGAAAAAAGAAAAAAGTCCACTTCTTGAAATAGTGTGCTCATTGTTGTAGGTCAGTAGTGTCTTCTCTCTGATAGTAATGATACTTTTGATCACTTGAAAATGTTTCTCATTACATTTGGAATCTTTTATATAGTAAATTTGCAATCATTTTAAAGGTTCTAAGGCTTAATAGAATGTAGTTAATGTCAGACATCTAGTCTAACAAAAAGTAGGGAATGAATTTGACACTAAATGGAGAAAAGACTTGCAACATACATGATTACAGCATTTTTACTTGTGGAAAAGCAGAATGAAATGTAATTCTTAAGACTACCAATAAACTGATAGTGGTTCCAAGGACAGTTTCAGTTCCACACCAGGCTAAGATGATAGTGCTGTCAACTAGAATTGATAGTTTGTTTATCGTAGTTGCCAGATGTTATATTGGATTAATGCTGTCACCGTTTTTCCTCCAATTAAATTAAACATCTATAGATCAAAAAGAAGTACTGAAGAGTAAAAACAATGGTGCATCTATAACTTAATTACTGGATGTTCCCAAAGCACCAAACCATAAATCCCATTTGGTTTAAGATCTTTATTTATCTTCATGATATTTAATTGATCTTGGATTTTTTCATGTGTCAACATGGACATACTGCTGACAATATTTAAAGTTCATTAACATGCAAACCAGATTCAAGGGTTAAAAATTATGTCCCCTTCCAAGAAAACTTAGTGTGTGTCTTTAGAGATTCATGCGGGTAAAACGAGAGTCTCTCTGTGTGGTTGTAGAGATAGGCAGCCGCCGACCAGACCAGGATTCATGCGTCAATCAGAGGATAAACTGGCATATACTATCAAAAGTAGATACTAATGTATTCTCATAGTAGGGTAAATATAATAGAAGCACAAGCGAAAAATCTTCTGTGCCAAGTGTACTAGTCTCAATTTTTAGAGGTTCAACAATTTTAACTCCTTTAATAAAACCATACATAATCGGGAGTATTCATGTGAGTTGAGGTGAGATGAACATTTCAACTGCAAATTGCACTCATAGGACTTCTCCCATCACACAGGACTTACCCCAGAACTTAGATTGCACTCACATAACTTGCTCCAGCCCATAGATGGCACTCACTGAATGTGCCCCATAACCCAGCACTTACCCCACCTTGCATATTGAACTCACATGACATGGCCCAGTAATATTTTTTCTTTGTTCCTGTCAATACTCGTTTTGGTCAAGCATTCTTATGAGCTCACCAGCACTGAAGGGGTGATCTAGATGACTAAAATACCTGCAGCCGTTGAAACTTTGTTCAGTCCAGTAATGGATGGTTTCCCATTCCCGATTAACCTTTGGGAATTGATTTATGATGTCTTCATTGGCTGCTACAATGTGGAAGGTTTATGTTAAATCCTGGAACTGGTAGTTTATGTTTAATCTGTAATTTGATGATGATTTGTTAGAATCTATTAGTTTTGTTTTGAGTTTGTATCAGAAATGCCACTAAGAATTATATTGTTAAAGAATTGTCAGGAATACATTTTCCATAAATACATTTGTTTGGTATTCAAAATGTGTTAAAAGGTTATCAGAGTTTTGTTAAGAAAGATAATAGAACACCTGTTTCTTTAGAGCTTTTAGGTAAATTTTTTCAGACTGCTATTTCTGGTTGTTTCAATGAATTTCAGGTTACTTTATATCAATGTGCCTTTTCAATTGCCTTTTTGGCTGCATTAAGAGTAAGTGAGTTAGTTGCTAAGAGTAAGAATAATGCTTCAGGTTTACAAAATGGATGGCACTGTGATAACGGATGATAATTTTTGCTTTTCTGTCTTGGTCCAAACCCGATCAAAGGCCTTAAGTAGTTTTGCAGGTTCTTAAATTCTTGTTAATAAGGCATGCCTTTTGATGGGCTATTTTATGCATAACCAGGTTTCAATTCACAAGCATATTTAAGTACATTTTGGGTAAGTTTGGTCTGGGGGAGTGTAAATACTCTTGGGGTTGTCAGAGGTATTGAACAGTAATCTCGAGACTGGTTCAAATGAATAAAGCAGAAGCCAAGGATAACAAGATGGATGCCAGCAGCCTCCATTTTGTGTCAGTTTTTGGACATCCTTCTGTCTGTTAAAATCTTATTCTGTGTCCCTGAAGCTAAAAGAAAGTCCTCCACATTCCTAACTTTGTTATCTAGTATCACCGGAACAGATAAGGTGGGCATTGTTAGTGGTTTATGACTCTCATTGTATTTCTGAAGACACAGCTGTGTCTATATACATACAAGAGGTGAAGGGGGGCTTCTCTTCAGCTTGCTAGCCCACCCAACTGACAGACACAGACACACTGAGATTACTTGGATTTTAGATTTAAGAATATGATAAGGGTTATTATAAACACACCCAGTTGATTCTAATCGCTCATTAAAATATATAATTATATCACACCGTCACTAATAAATATGTAAAGTATAATTAATCCTACATATTAATTAGAATATTGTTTTTATTGTTTTATTAGTGTGATATACATTTTATTATAAGTTTTTATGTAATGTGAAATTATAAGAATATTGATAAGAATATTTATTACAATTTGAAATTATATTAACACTTCTATATTTCAACATATAAATTTTCTCACATTATACTTACAATCCAGGTATAGCTATAAATCATGACATTATCTTATTTAAATTAAACACACCCATCCATTCAATTGGCTAGAAGTTACAGAAACAGGGTGTGAATCTGAGATAAGGTTTGGTTGATAAGTTGATACTGGAGCTGTAGAAGAGGAGCGGAGATACCTGAAGAGACCTGTGGAGACTGATTTTGGGAGAGCTGCCACTAGTGGGGTGAGAGATGGGAATGTTTTATAAGAGGGCTGAGTCTCTCTCCTTCTGGGGAGAACTCAGGAATATGAGGCTTTTAATAGCACATGTTCACTATAACAATAGAAATATCCATACCCATAGTATTGAGCTAAGTCCCAGGAGTAACTCCCATCACTCAATTCTTCAATGGAAGGAGTCCCAACTGCAAACCAACCTCTGCTGGTTATGTATAAATGTGGTAATTTGTTTCTTGCATAATCTCATTTTTTATGGATGTCATTAGCATATATATTTGGGTAAATTTAACTTAAGTCCCACAACTTCTGGGATCTATATATTTTAGCCTGGTGTTTATCTGTCATCCTTTCTGCAGAAGGAAGCCAGAGGAATATCCTAGAGATATTACCAAGAATAGTCTAGCTATTTACCCAAATATGTCATATCTAATCTCCAGAGAGTATCTAAGATTCTCATTCTTAAAGTCTAAGCTAGAATACATACATTATAATTTATCGAGCAGATTAAGAAATAGCCACCTTGAGTAGTTATATGATTTAGCAATATTACCTCACCTAAGCAGAGTATATGTTGGCAGAGGCGTTGCTAGGTCTCCAAAACATCCGGGGCTGGAGCCCATGATAGATTTTATAGAAGTAGAGTAAATAAAATCACATGCTTAGGCGGCATACAGACTGATATAATTGACGCCAATGAACAATAGGGAATATATCAGGGCTCAGCAAATCCCGGGCACCAGGAAATTATACCTGGCACCCAGTCATTGTTGTCCCTGCCTGGTGCCCTCGCCGCTGGGATCATTTTATTTATCCAGCGGAGCGCGGGGGAGCAGTGTGTGCACCGGCTGCACAGTCCTCCTGCTCCATCCCCACATGCACCGTACTATAATGTCCGAGCGCTGAGTGTGCTCAGCAGGGCTATAAACAACAGCAGGGCACAGGCTAGAATGAGGTATAGCAGCCAGGAGGGGGACATATTGATAGATGCACTTTTTTTATCATAAACAACAACAAAATTGCTGACTTGTGTGTAAGTGTATGTGACAGAGTGTGTGTGTGTGTGTGTGACTGTGTGTTTATGTGACCCACTGTATGTGTGACTGTGACCGAATGTATATGTGTGTGTCTGTGACTGACTGTGTGTGTCTGTCTGTCTGTGACTGGCTGACTGTATGAGTGTGTTTGTGTCTGTCTGTTACTGACTATATGCGTGTGTGTGTGTGTGTGTGTGTGTGACTGACTGTATGTCTGCCTGTGACCGACTATATGTGTGTATCTGTTTGTATGTGTGTGTATGTGTCTACCTCCACAGCAATAAAAGTCACAGTAATGTGCAAGTGTGAATATAACACAGACTCCACAGCAATAAAACGTGCAGTGTGTGAGTGTATCACACACTCATGCTGCAAATTACTGTACCACAGTACACAATAAGACTCGCAGCACACAAAAAACTCACATTACTCAAAGTTACACTTATACACAAAAATACACAGCCACAAATACACACACATGCAGCCACACATACACACACATCCACACTTGCACAGTCACACATACATACACACACCCTTACACACAGAGACACACAATCCCACTTACACACACCAACTTGCATCACACACACACTTGTATGTGAGCAAATTCCCATGATTTCAAAATAACTGAGCATATAAAAATGACTCAACCCTGCCCCCCACATATAGATACCCTTACATAGATAACCTTACACTCACACACACATACAGACAACCTTACACACAGAAACCCTTATACACACAGATGGCCTTTCCCACACAGACATTCTGCCACGCAGACACGTGTGTAAACCTGCAACTCTCACACACACATCAAAAATATTTTTTATTTTTTAATAAAAAGGGGTCAAAAACCTGGGGAGAATAGGATGAGGTATGAAGGTGTGCTCCTTCTACCCTGGGGAGAATAGGGTGAGGTATCAAAGTATGCTCCTTCTACCAACCTCATAAAAGAGAGAAGTGCAGGGAATTGATATGGGAATTCAACTGAATGCGAGAATTTTTCCAGCTCTGCTACTTTAGCCTTAATTTTGAAATTCCCATCTCACTTCCCTGCAATTCTCTCTTTCATGAGTAAAGCCTATAATATAATGAGCAGCACATTCACTCATAATGTATGGGTTTAATAGTATAACGAGGTCCATGTGATGTTTAATGCCATGTGTATGGACTCATTGCCATCAACATAAAGACTATATATAAAGATGAATCACTATTATTCATATTGAATGTGATAATCAGGTGTGAAAATAAAAATGGTATGAGCACTGTTTCACACTTGATTATCACATTCAATATGAATAATAGTAATTAATCCAATTTTCTCCTAGTAATCTCACTGCCACTGACACACTCCTAACTCTGCCACTCACTCTTTCACTCTCGAACACTTACACTCTGCCACTCACACACACTCATAACTCTGCTGCTCACACTTACACTCACACACTCTGCCACTCACACACATACACACGCACACTCATAACTCTGCCACTCACGCTTACACTCACTCACACGCACACTCATATCTCTGCTGCTCACACTTATACACTCCAAAACTCTGCCACTCACACACACTTACACGCACACTCATCCAAACACTCACACTCTGCACACTCACTCATACAATCACACTCTGCCACTTACACACACTTACATTCTGCCACTCACACACATACACACTCATAACTCTTCCACTCATGCTTACACTCACTCACACACACTCTCTTCCAATCACACTCTGCCACACTCACACACATACACCCACTTACACTCTGCAAATTACATTCTGCCACTCACATACATACACATGCACACTAATAACTCTGCCACTCACAGTCTGCTACTTACATACACATGCAGACTCATAACTCTGCCACTCACACCAACTTACACTCTGCCACTTACCTCACATACATACACCTGCACACTAATAACTCTGCCAAACACTCACCTGCAAAACGTGAGGGGCGGAGTTAAGCACGAGGGGCGGAGCCTATCGTGAGGGGATGGAGTCTGCTGCTGTTCAGCATACAGCATGCAGGAGGCGGGGTCGAACGCGAGGGGGCGGAGCCGAGCGCGAGGGGGCGTGGTCAGGGTCTCCATTCGGGGCTATGGAGGGGAGATCCGGGGCTTCAGCCCCAGTAGCCCCCCCCTAGCGACGCCTCTGTATGTTGGTAATTTGTAGGTAATTATGGTGTACTATCATTAACTATTTTAAATACTAATCATTATCAATGTAGGTTGTATCTAAATAAAATGCATGGCCATCTTATGGTCAGAAACATACTGCATAGTAAATTATTCCACATGCATGGTGATATTGATATTCATGTTTTGTCCTACTTACTTATGTTATAAGTCATACATGTGAATTATGATTAATATCTGTTGATATTGTATTTTGTTGTTATGCTGTTTTGCTTACCGTTTGATCTTTATTCTATATTTAATAAATTCATTATTATTTTATTAATAATTGTTGCATTCTATTTACTTTTGTAAAAACGTCATCCAAACTCTCACATACATAACGAATTCTTGATATGGGTATTTTTAGTCGGACCCACATATATGAATCATCAATTTTCATATATTTTTATGATTCATAATTAATAACTCATATTCATATTTTTATGGTTATTAATTATCCGACAGGGTTTCACTTAATGGAAATCAGTGCATATCAGTGGCGGATGCTCCATTTGTGCTAGGTGTGCGCCTATCACGGAGCACCTGCGCTTGTATTTCTGGGGGCTTGTGTGCTCCGAGCAGAGAGCCCACAAACCCAAGAAATACATCTGAAAGACGACACTGTGTTGAATTCGGCAACAGAAATACACGAGAGACGTCATGCCTCTGTGTGATAGGTGTGCTCCGGGCTGGCAGCATGCCTGTCACACAGGGGCACGATATGCCCCTGGTGCATATATCCTTAAAATTAACTCTCAGGAGATGTTGGAAGGGCTGTGGGATTGGGTGTGGGGGACTCCCATCCGGTGATTTTTTTTTTACAAGATGGGGTGCCGTGGGATGAAAGTCAACTATGTCAAGTCAATTATGTAAATTAGACAGAGGGTTGATATTGGTAGTAGTTAAGAAAACAGTTCAGATTTTTATGGCAGAACTGAGTATTAAACAATTTAAGTATCTGTTAAAAGATTTAAGTTAATTTTATGCTATGGTTTTTTGGTTATACGTTTTGATTTGTCATTAAATGTTTTAACCCCCTCCACCCACTTCAATAAAGATTACAGCCTTTCTCCATCCTGTGTGCTGTTTTTTGTTCTTCTAAGCATCATACAATCCCCATGTGTTCACTTGCAAGTCCACATTACGTTATTTCTAAGAAGTAGTGTGGATGCTTTCACTGTTTACCATTGCACTCAAATAATCTTTCTTCATAGACTAAAAAGGTTGAATTAAATTACTTAGATGTATTATAAATCAGTTCCACACCTGAGTGCAAATACAATGATGCATTTTGCCCCCTTTCACTATATTATCCTCTTGTTTTTATAAATGAAGTAATAATTGCAATCATTCTCCTATAAATGACAGGCATTTCAAATAAAGTTCATGAATATGTCATTAATAAATTAATATCCATCAGTGATTTAAGTTCTCAGGTTATTTGAAACAGTTATCCTTCCAAATGTTATAGAAATATATATTCTTAAAAACATAAAATATATACCATATTTGATTGAATATAATATGCCCCTGACTTTAATATGAAGCCCCCCCCCCCCCCCATACTTTGGATCTTCTTTTGAAGAAAAAAATATATATATAAAAATCGTAATTTAAATTGACCCTAAAGGAAAATGGTTTTTACTAGTATATATTTATTTACATGTAATCTGTGTTTCAAATTTAATACAACTATTATTGAAAAATGCATTTACTTTAATTATTTCCTTCAGTTGTTAGCCTTATTTCCAGTTCTTCTGCCCACAGACTTGCCCATGCACTCACAGACATTCCAATGCACCTTGAGTAGTTGTTATTTCATCCCAGGACTTGTCATTGCACCCACACACATGCCATTGCACCCCAGACATGCCAATTCATGGCCAGACATGCCAATGTACCACCAGTGGTGTTGTTTTGTAGCAGCTGGAGGATTTCTTTGTGCTCTGTGTTCTGTGTGCTCAGATCTGTGTGCTCTGTATTCTGTGTTCTCGGGTCGTTTGAGGCACAACTCCATGAGGTCATGTGACCCTGGTATTCCATCTTAGAAGACCCAGCAGAAGTGTCACACAGCTTCTAAGGATGTCTATGCGCAGCGCACAAACATCTTCTAGCGGCATGCGAGTATGATTCAGCTGAATCCTAGTCTTATGCTCAGACCAACATTTGAGGTCTGATTACAAGACAAACTCAAAATATATGGCAAGGGGTCTTTTTAGAGTGGTTTTTCTGAAAAAAGCTTGCCTTATATTAGGGCAAATACAGTATTATATATTTTATATTACAAAAAGTTCATGATTTTTTAAAGTGTGTGTTCTAGTTCCTCTTTAGAGTATAGTCAATGTAATGTAAAATCGGTTCCTGATATTGTAATGATTTACAAATCATTTTACATTTCTGATAATCTAAATATTATTAATGCAGTTAGTTGATGCAGAATTTCATATATCGGCTAAATTCATATCTAATACATGTTAATGTTAAAAGTAATTCCCATACATTCAGCAATACTAGGGTTAACTCCTGGTATATTTTTACCTATTTTCCTTACAGAATGTAGAAGGTCAAAGAGCACACATGGGCTTCTCCCAGGCTCTTAAGATATGAGAATATACATATGTTTATCTATATGTTTATCTACATGTAATTGTCATCATGAGAAAAGGTAAGGATCAGAAAAAAAATGGATATATTCTAAAAAGGATCACCTTAGAAACAAGCGGGAGGTATGGAACAACTTTGTAGCTATTTTGGTGATTGTCTATGTATTTGTCTATTGTTGATGTTTATTTAATAAATTAATAAAAAATTATATATTAAAAAAATACCTCATAACCTAAACATTGCATGTACTGTGAATGCAAAGAATAAGAATTTCTGAAACATTGTACAGGGGAGATCAGATTTAACTTAGTCTTTAAATTCAATTCCCTATTAGGCCTAAATGAACTATTCACTGAACAAAATTCAACTCAACCTAAATGAGCTATTCACTAAACAAAATTCAACCTCCAACTAGACCCAACCCTCATGCTAAAGTCCACCTCCCATCTCAACCTTGACCTCCATTGAATGCATGAAAAACTACTATTCACTAAGTAAAGGGAGGTCGCGTTAGGAGGTTGAGCTGGACTGTCGATTGTAAACTTTTATAACAGGTAGCAGATTGTGGTAAAGTGGTGGTGTCCATATGTGATATATACATTTAAAAGAGCTTACTGCATTTTAGCATGGCCACACAAAAAAAAAAAAAGATCAGGTAGGAAAGCCATTTTAAGCTGTATGCAATGTGTACAGAGTTTGACTGCACATGTCATCAGGGAGAATCGAGAAATTGCACTCCAGCTGACTTAAGATGATCACTAAGTGAGTAGACTAATCTTGACTTGCCGAATTGGTGGTTTCATTACACTATGTGGCAACTGAAGCTTCTATCAGTGGTTCATAATGGTAGCCACTGTAATAATAATGTATGATTTAGTAGGTATTTATGAGTCTATAAAGGTGTCTTATGTAATGGAATATCAACATAGTGATCAGATTAAGGAGTTATATGTCAATGGCTTGTGCTCGGTCAGTGCCTGTGCTACCAAGTCAGAAGAGAGTTTATTTTGTAGGTTTAGGAAACTTGCAATGTAAACCAGTTATATTTTTAGAGATTGATGACCATATTCTAACAATCATGGTACATTTGTTAAGAAGCTGAGGAGGTAATTATGGGATTAACATATACAACTGATGTGAAAAGTGATGGACTTCCACTGGAGAGTTTATTACTTTAGTAACTCCGTTTTTTGTAATTACAATTTTTACAGGGAAGCCCTAATGATATGGCCCCCTGAAACTCACTTCTCCTTTGTACATGGTGTAGCCCATAAATCAAAATGTCAGCTTTGGCTCTCTCTGGCAACAAGTAAATTAATGGGTCTATCAACCACTATTTTAAGAAGGCAGTTTAAACATCTTCAGTGTTCCCATGAATGTGCTTATCTGGTTCTTCAGGATCCATTGTTTTGTGAGTTCAATATGGTGGTCCATGACATCTCTGTGGGAGCCAACTAGTTTGTCCATTTTCTGCTCCAGATGTCATTTAATATCTATCTTGATTTGAGAGCGTACATACTACATTAACACTTGTGGTTTGCTGCGAAGTCCTCTTCCCCAGGATCTGCTTGCCATCTTGATTTTGCAGCTTGATTCTTTTTTTCTGCAGTTTTTTGGGTCAAATACTGGACCATTTTACCTTTGGTCTTCTTGATACACTGAGAAATAATTGTGCTTTCAGTAATTTTTTTGGCTCAGTGTATAATGATACAATTTAAGCTAAAAACTAGCCGCATGCAGGAGCTTTGCTTCAAAATTGCTAGTATTTTTGTGCACAGGGCGTAGTACCCTCCCCTACGGAAGCAACGTTAAAATGCCTGGCCACCAAGAGAATACTGAAGGCTTAGATGATAACAAAGCCAAACTAATAGAGGTCTTTTGCTCTTCAAAACGCACCTTTTCCATTCTGGTAGTTTCACTAACAAACAGCAGACTGCTCATGTGTAAATTATTCCCATATAAGGATCTGTTTTCTGGTCCCCCTAATCACAATCTGGCAGTGTGGACAGTTCAGTCATGGGTATGTGCCCATTTTCAGACTTCTTAAAAACAATAACATTTGCTCTTTTTTTTTAAAACATGTAGGGAGATTAGGTTCTCTTTCAAAGAATTTCCAATTATTTAAAAATAATCTTATAACATCACTACTAGCTGGCGAATATTTAGAAATAGAAGTAGTTATCTCACTTACTTATGTTTACTGTATCCATTAAGCATGAATTGTCTATACTAGGAAGACTTTTGTGTCTTTAGATTTTTTATAATTTTTCAGAATAACCCCTAACTGTAAAACTCTTTCCCATCTCATTTAATGTCTTCATGAACTTTTCTGGTTCAGATACGATTCTTTTAGTTCTTAGAAAATGTTGCCCTAATTTATTCTGACTAACATGTCCCGAAAAGGAACCTAGGAGCCATGACTGGCTACAGAAAATGTAAAGTTATCATATACTTGATTCCATGTTGAGGGTAACGTTGAGCTGCTGTAGTGCCACCCCAAACCACAAATACATCATCAATATATCTTTTCCACACCAAGCATTGGTCAAACTGCAATCAAGGTATAAGGTAAATAGGGCTAACGAATAAGTTCTGAATTAATCCAAAAAGACACTGATGACTACTATCAGATTAGGTAGAAATGTTTAATAAAAGTAGTATTTTACACATGCAGTTTTAGATCCCCCACAGTAAAGATAACAAGAATCCTCAGTATTTTCATAGAAAGAAGTAAAAAACCCTCTCTGTTTTCATATAATTGCCCCCACAAATACATTTAAAACCTATACTTCTCTTATTTTATGTATTTCTGTGAAATTCTGACATAATGTATAGATCATTTTCATAATTTGTTATTCTCCACAGTCACTGGATGAGCAATGTTTGGGTTGACTGAGTCCCTTTAAGGTATAATAAACACACGTTTAACAATCCATGCAGTATTTCTGTTCTATAGAATAGTCAAAATGAGGAGAATGTTGATTGAGTGGCTTATTTATTTTAAAGGAGACCCAAATAGAACAAAAAAGTGGGGTTACGATTCCTCAGAATTTAGTGAATATGCAGCTCAATGTCAGCCATCCGAGTCTTAATGAAGCATCCACAAATGTGTGTTTTATTTTCCCTTTTTTCTTTATAATGGATTCATTTCTTTATTGTATTTCAACCGGAAAATTTCTATTCTGTTGTTTAAATAATTTGGTGACTCAACTTATTTGATAGGGTGTTTGTTAATAAACATTTAACTGTGTTTTGAGATGTGTTGTATTATTACAATTATCATTATTTTGCCGTGCTGGCCCCCCAACTGTCCCACTTTGTGCAGGACAGTCTAGCTTTTCGGGACAGAGGTAGAGTTCAGTGGGACAGCGGAGAAAGCCTACTGCACATATGACTCAGACTCATAAGCGGTGTTACTGGACATGCATGATAGCAATGACACTCAACCTACCAAGGCAGGGGGAAAGGTTGAGTAAAGTATGATGTTGTAGGTTAGAGCTTGTTTGTTTAGGAGGTGTAAAGGATTCCATAAAGTGAGATAAATAAATAGGTTTGTTAAGACCAGCACAATATCCCAATAATATCACAACATTTGATAAACAAATTAAGTCAGTATATAAATGTAACACTGCAGAAACTAAAATCTCTCTCATGCATTTGCAGATAACATTAAAGTAGTGAAGTACTGGAGTTAAATCACAATACATAAGTTCTGCTGCAATGAAAACTAGCATGCAGACACATAACATCTTAATTATAGGTATTCCTATTTTTGCTGTTATGGGCCAAATGTCTTAACAAACGTATAGCAGATGGGAAAGGCAGATGTCCCTGGGGATATGAAGCAGTTTTATGTTTCAGAAATCAAATGATAGGGAAAATTAGAAGCTCAGCTGAAGGTTATATAACTCATTCAAGGGCAACTTTATGATAAGACTGGTGAAGGCACATGCATCATGTTGTATAATATTCCACACATTAACTGCACTTAAAATTTGTAATAAATAAAAATCTGTATTTTAGGGAAGTTTGAATAACTCAGTTATATAGGAAAGATCTTGGAATGGATGTGTCAATTTGGAGGAGAAATTATTCAAAAATATAACAATAAAAATGACTACAACTTGTTTACTTTACCAAACAAACCAGAAATTAATATTTAGGAAGATATAACCTACCTACATATGTAGTTAACATTTATGTAGAATAGTACATAACGTATTGAAACAACTGTTAACATTACAAAAATATAATATTGGAATAAAAAGTGCAACAGCTGAGATTAAATATAAGATCATAAATATCTAAATGGGCTTAAATCATTGTCGGGTGAGCAGAGAGCTGAATAATGTTCATCAATATTCACCTGCATTGAATAATTTACTCCATAGTTATACTATTTTAATACTTTAAAGCTGCGTATTTATACACCAAACATTATATGTGATATATTCAATTATATTAAAACCACTACCGATTATCAAAAATCAAGAGCAACAAAACTATGAATTTAAAAATGAACTGGATGCAACCAAATGAATCATTGTGTTTAAAGTACATTAAAATATTGCTCCAGTCTGAAAAGTTGATAAATAAATTCATATTAAAGCTGTGATGTGAGTTCTGTGGGTGCTGCAATGTATGCATTTATTTGTTCCATGTTTGCAGTTCCAGTAGATGCATGGGAAAAGTCCAGTGGGGGCAAGTGCAATGGTAAATGCAGTGAGGGCAGGGGAAGGTCCAGTGGGTGCAATGGAAAGTCCATGAAATTTGCAATGGCAAGTGAAGTTTGTGCTGGAAGGTGGTGCGGGGCAAGTCCAGTGGGTGCTGCAATGTGGAGGCAAGTCCAGTGAGTTCTGCAATGTGATGTGAGTTCTGTGGGTGCTGCAATGTGGTGCAGAGGCATGTTTTGTAGGTGCAATATTGTGGTGGCAATAATGAACGCTGATCAGAAAAACTAGAATATAGGGAGGACAGAGGAAGCAAATAAACATAAGAAGTGCAGTTATTAGTAATATGTTTATTATAATGGAAAAACTGTTTACACGTGAACTAATATTTTATATTGCAATACTTTTTTCCCCTCTAAGGGTCGCCTTACATTAAGGCCTTTTCTCCTCTTTTCATGAATTAAAATCCAACGTTTTTTTGGGGGATCACCTTTTTTTCAAGCATACATTGCATGTTTTTTATGTAGTGCCGGTCAAGTGCCCACCACCATTATCTAGCTGTATCTGGGGCTGGGCAAACCAATGTCTCTTTGTCTGAGGGGCATGGTTGCAGCTGATAGGGTAAGGACTGCTTTTCTGTTCACCTTATATTGTGTTTTTCTTGTGTTTTGTTCTTTTCTCTTTTGTGTTATAAATATTTCCTTAACTACTTCATGGCATGTTGTGAATGCTTATTGTGTCAACTATTAGTACAGACCAGTCCCTAACTCCAATAAAAGCAGGAGTGATAGTGGGGTAGGTATCAGCCACAGTTTTATTTAGAAAAAATTGTGGACAAAGGACGCATGCACTCCAAACTCCAATATGATTGTAAAACTTCCGATTTATTCCAAAAAATTAAAATGGATCACAAGGACAATGAATACAAAGACATGGAAAGGACGAATGCCTTACATGTTTCGCGTGCTCACACGCTTAATCATAGGCTTAATTTTTTCTATTTTCGATTATGGTGCTTTTGCTGCAGCACGGACGGAGCACCCATCTTCCCAAGACATAAAGGAGGTATGTTTACTGCCAAAGGTGGAGCCGGCTTGTTTTCCCCTTTTGTTTGTCTACAGTTTTATTTAAACTTAAACATATTTAAACTATAATAGTCAACCTTAAACAGCTACAGCGACTAAGCCATACAAGCCATACAAGCAGGAAACACCTAAAATATCGTTCCCACAATGCCATATTAGGCTCTCATATGATACTCTCCGACGCTTGCTAGAGCAACTTGTATTGCTGGACAGGATAATGAGCCACCAAAGCAGAGAAAATATGACGAACAGAGACAGATCAATATATATGAGGTAGAGAGCCCAGCTCTGGAGGACAGGACGTAAAATACAAGAAAATTATATTTTGGCCATAGAAGTGCATTGAAGGGACAGCAATGCATCTAGGACAGTTCTTTGTGATTGATTCACCACAGCAGTTAGAGTGCTGACAGTGCAGCATGGCTATGCAGCTCCAAATAAGAACCCCTTAATAAATTAACCCCCTCTTACCCCCGAAGAAGTGTTCCATTATAACTGCAACTGCTAAGTGGGTGCCCTAGTTGGATGAATTATAAGCTGCTTTGAGGAGGTGATTTGTAAAGACTGAGAGAGAGGGCAGTAGCTAGATGTGCTGCAGAATGGCATTCCAGAGATGGGGCAGTTAGAGTGAAGTCCTGTAGTTATTATGAAAAGAATTGGTGAGGTAGGAGGAGAGTCATAGGCCACATGAGCAATGTTGATAAACAAAGCAATCCCTCGGAGCAGTGGAGGGCTTTATGTGTTGAATTCAGCACTTTAAATATGACCCTAAAATGTACAGAAACCAGAAGAGGATTTTACAAAGCCCAACATCGGAGGGAGCAGCAAGTGAGAAAGAGGAGACTGGCAGCATCATTTTGAATAGATTTCAGGGGAGAGAGGTGAGCAGAAGAAAGGCTAATCATGAGTATGTTACAATAGACCTGATGAGAGATGCTTCAGGGTCCTCGCCGATGTGTGATTCTTAATTTACATTGCATCCTACATCTCACACTACACTCTATACCCTGAAAAGTATAACCCCCTACAGTGTTACTATTTTAGGAATGTGTGACAAATGAAACACAAAAACAAGTGTATATTAAAATATATATTGATCTTGAATTAGGTTACTGTTACAGGTTATACAATTTTCATAGTACACATCATACACACAACCAGTCTATAACCAGTAAACTAAAGGACAATCCTTAGACATGTAATTAAAGTGTTTAATTAAATTAGATTAGATAACATCCCATCGCAGAGATTTAAGGTTTGCACTAAATTTAAACACATTTTTTAACCCCTTGGCGACACAGGACGGACTAGGTCCATCCTGTGTGCCGAGGCGTTAGTGACCTGTGTCAAAACGAGCACTGAAAGCGGAGTTTTTCGGCTTTCAGTGCTCAAGCTGTATTGTTACGATGCTTCCGTATGGAAGCATGGTACAATAATGAAAAAAAATGCCCGTCGGCATTTCGATCGCTCCGGAGAATGATTTAAATGCCGGTTTTAAAGGCATAGTGCCTTTAAAACACGGGCATTTAAAAACGAACATAGGAAGCAAATTTTTCGCTTCCTTTGCTCAGTAAGTGTTGCTGATTGCCTCGTAAGTCGAGGAAATCAGTAACACACAAAAAAAAAATGCACGATCTTGGTCACTGTGTGACCAAGATGGCGCTGCCCTTCTAAGGGCAAGAGCACAGGAGGCAGGAAGTACCTGCTTCCTGTGCTCTTCCTGCAGTCACATGATCGCCTCTTCACAAAGGCAATCTGTAACAGCAGGCACACTGACAAGCAGTGGGGATGCTCTGATGAGCACCCTCACTGCCTGGTCAGATCAATATTAACCCTATATTGATCTGACCAGTTAGGATCTGCCTCCCTCTCCTCACCTTTTTTTTTAGTGAAGGACAGAGACAGATCAAAGTTATAAAAGTAAGTAAAAGTACCAAAAAAATATTAAATACACAACACACGAATAATAAAACAATAAAAAAAATGTATAAAAGCAATTCTCTGCGTTTAACCCCTTCCCTGCCACTGATCTTGCGTAAGCAGTGATTGTGCACATCAGCGCATTTATTTTTGCTGTTTGTGCATTTTGTAGGGGTTCATTTTTTTTGTACTGTAATTTATTACAGTACTACAAAGGCTCTTCTAAGAGTTATTAACCCCTTCTTTGCCGTCGATCACTGCTTACGCAATGATATTGACGCAAAAGCAATTTTTATCTGTCTGCATATTTTTTTTATTTTTATTTTTACACATACCCACTAGGGGATTACGTGTAAAGTAAAAATATTTGAGATTTTTTTTTAAGCTGTCTGAGCACATAGCGATCAGTAATAACAAATTAGTGGCAAAGGCGGTTTGGTGATTGCTCAAATAAGCTCACCATTCGCCCTGGTCAGATCAAATTCGGTCTGATCAATATTCACAAATATTGATCTGCCTCCCTCTCCTCACTCACATTTTTGTGACGGAAAGAGGCAGATCAGTATTAGTGATATAAAATAACATTTTATAAAATTGTCAGGTTTTATGAAAGTCTTTCACTGTGTATTAACCCCTTACCTGCCATTCATCACTGTATACGCAGTAATCTTGCACAGCAACAGTATGTATTGCTGTCTGCACTGTTTTATGGATTAATTACTTTGTACTGTAATGTATTACAGTACTAGACAGGCTCTTAACCCCTTCTTTGCTCAAGATCACTGATTAGGCACTGATTCCTTTACAAAATATAAGGTTTGGTGGGGGTAAATTACATTGGCTGGCTTCAAAGATATATCCCATATAGGACACGGACTCAGGTTGACCACATGTCAAAATTCCAAGTTGGAATTTTGAGATGCGCATCTCACAAATGTTGCCTTCTAGCCAAAAAACAAACCAACAAACCTATGCATGGGTGATATTCCTGTACTCGGGAGATGTTGCTGAACACATATTGGGTTGTTGTTTGGCAGTGACATATACCAGAATTTGTGAATTTGTGCCTGAAGTACAATGCATGTGGAAAAAAAACTCCCAAAAAAGTACTACCACAAACTTTTACAAAGGCTGGTAGTAGAATTAGTACATATACAGTATTAAAATACCACCATTTGAAATACCTTAGGATGTCTATTTTCCAAAAATATATGGTGTGATGGGATAAAATACATTGGACGGCTTAAAAAATGTTCCAAATGGAACATTGGCGCAGGCTGACTACATTCCAGGTTGGAAATGCGCACCCCCTAAATCTGGCCTTTTAGCCCCAAAACAAACCTATGCATGGGTAGTATCCCTGTACTCAGGAGATGTTGCTGAACACATATTGGGGTGTTGGTTGGCAGTGGCAAATACCAGGATCTGAAAATTCCAGCCTGAAATACAATGTGCGTGGGAATAAAAAGGACATCCCAACCCTTTGACATAGGTTGGTGGTAGAATTAGTACTTGGAAAGTGTTAAAATACCACAATTTTAAATACCCTAGGATGTCTAGTTTTCCAAAATATATGGTTTGATGGAGTAAAATACTTTGACAGGCTTCAAAAGTGTCCCAAATGGAACATGGGCGCAGGCTGACTACATGTCAAAATTCCAGGTTGAAAATGCACCCCCCCTAAATGTGGCCTTTTAGCCCCCAAAAAACCCAACAAACCTATGCATGCGTGGTATCCCTGGAGTCAGGAGATGTTGCTAAACACATATTGAGGTGTTGTTTTGCACACATAACAGGATCTGTGAATTCATGCTCGAAGTACAATGTATGTGGAATCAAAACATTAAAAATGTTCTAACCTCAAATTTGACAAAGGCTGGTGGTAGAATTAGTGCATGGAAAGTGTTAAAATACTACCATTTGAAATACCCTAGGGTGTCTAGTTTTCAAAAATGTATGGTTTTGTGGGGTAAAATACACATTCTGGCTTCAAAAATGTCCCAAATGGAACATGGGCGCAGGTTTTCTGCATGTCAAAATTCCAAGTTGAAAAACCAAAAAGCGCACCTCTCAAATGTGGCCTTTTAACCCCCAAATAACCTAACCAACCTATACATGGGTGGTATCCCGGCAATCAGGAGATGTTGCTGAACACATATTGAGGTGTTGTTTGGCACTGACATATAACAGGATCTGTGAATTCATGCCCAAAGTACAATGTATGTGAAAACAAATTACTACCCAAAACATTGACATAGGCTGGTGGTATAATTAGTGCATGGAAAGTGTTAAAATACTACCATTTGAAATACCCTAGGGTGTCAAGTTTTAAAAAACATATGGCTTTGTGGGGTAGAATACAATTTCTGGCTTCAAAAATGTCCCAAATGGGACATGGGCACAGGTTTTCTGCATGTCAGAATTCCAAGTTGGAAAACCAAAATGCGCACCCCCTAAATGTGGCCTTTTAGCCCCAAAACAAACCAACAAACCTATGCATTGGTGGTATCCCTGTACTCAGGAGACATTGCTGAACACATATTGAGGTGTTATTTGGAATTACCCCTTCACATTTTAAGGTAATGTTAACCAAAATTGCAATCTATGTGAAAAATTAATAAAAATAAATTTTGCTGCAAAGATTGGTGGTAAAATGGCTACATGAAATGTGTCAAAATACCCCAAGTTAAATGCCCTGAGTGGTCTAGTTTTCAAAAATATGTAAATGTTGTGGGTCTTTCATGGATTTAGTACAGATATCAGTGTTACAATGTCACTATCGCTAATTTTGAAAAAAAGGATTTTAAAATAGCTTTGCACTACTTATAGTTCTGGCCCTGTAAAATGAATAAAAAAGCACAAAAACATAAAACATGGACTATTTATGAACTCAGGACATATATTAGAAACTATTTAGCAGTGTTTTTTTGTTGTCTCTTGTACATGAGTATTTGTTTTTTCAAATAAAAGTCATAAAAAAATGTGTTTTCATTTTTTTTGCCATATTTTATTATTTTTTTTACATAAAATTATATGCTATTATTAAAATAATGGTATACAAAGAAAGCCCTTCTTATGACGATAAAAACGATATATAGTTTGTGTGGGTACACTAAATGAGACAGAAATAAATTACAGCAAAACACAAACACCTCAGAAATGTGTAAACAGCCCATGTCAACAAGCGTCGGACAAGCCAAAAAATTCATGTCACTAAGGGGTTAAAAATATTACTGGGGTTATATTAGGATAAAAAATAATTCGTTTTCAAATCATATCTTCATTAACAAATATTATTAAGCATACTAGCAATATGAAGCATTTACAACCAAATCAGGGAATTGTAGTATCATACCTTTTCTACAATATGTGAACTCTTGAGTGGGCAAGTAAACATGATAGACATCCTTTGCTTATAATATAAGGTACAAGGGGTTTAGTGATGCTTTCTCTCAAATACAATAGTATACATTTCTGTATTCAGTGTTTAGAAGGTGTTTAATCCCCTGATTACCCGCTGCAGGTTCTCTGTGATGGACGTCCTTCACATCTCCAGGGGCGCGTGGCAGCTTTCTCGTTTTGCATGCGGCTCAGGTGCACCCCCTCCATCAAGTGCCATGATGCAATGTGCAGGACATTTAAAAGGAATCCAATCACCTAACTCAGTGCTTGGTTACTCTCTTCAGTGAGCCTCCTAGTTTCATAGTAAGTTTCCATTGTATTGCCTGTTATTGACCCTGAATAGTTTCTGACTACTGATTCCTCTCTGGTGCCCTTTGATCTTGTATTATCTATTGTTTTGCTGTTTGCCTATGACCTTGACCCCGCATTCCTGACTACACATGATGCTGCCTTTTGATTTTGTACCTTGCCTTTTCATACGCCCGCTGTGTATGATCTGCTAAGCTGTGTTACCTGCTGCTGTGTGCCATTCGCTTAGCTACAATACTGTTTGGAACATAACTGCTGCAAATATCTGCTGAGCTGTGTTACCTGCTGCTGTCTGTCATCCGCTAAGCTATGCTACTGTTTGGAACATAACTGCTGTGAAGATCTACTAAGCTGTGTTACCAAGTGGATTACAAATAAAGTTCGTACCTCACAGTGAGTCTCTTTTTCAGACATTTCTTCAGTAGCGGTGTTATAACACTGCATATTGGTCTCCTCTCCATGTGTTAACCCTCACATCCATACAGAGGGAATCTATCTGCCAGAATCATTGGAAATAAAGTACAGTCTCTTACTTCAAAGCATTTGGCTATAGGTGTGCACTTGTAAGTAGGTTAGTAGACCCATCTGTAGTATAGTGGAATGTAAGGAGTTAAATAAAATGACTGTGGAGTACAACATTCAAATGATATTGGACACTGTACAATGACTGGACCTGGATCAGCCACCCATTTTGCCAAGCATAAGTTGTGACACTAGTTACATCAACATTACTTTTAAATGACTGTAACATTTCTGAGAGTTATTCTACATTTGAAGTGTTCTGATTTGTTGAGAATGTTGACTATGTATAATAAGAACAGTAATGCACATTTTATTACTGAACTCTTTCTGCATACAAACTAAGCTGACATTGCTCAGTGCTCACTAAATCACAGCTGGTGGATGTACATGCTCCTAATGCAGTATCAACTGTCAAGATTTGCAAATATGAGCCATTGCTAGCACCACTGCAGCCTCTGAAAAAGGCTGACAGGTCATCAAGGTAGATGGGATGATTAGCATAATGTTTTGATTACTAACAGATCCAAGTTAGATTCTTTGATATTTTAACACAGTTGACATGACTGTTGTTTAGAAAATCTCAAAGTATGTGAAATAAAATGATTTGGAAAGTCTTAAAATATTAGGTGTTTGCATTTTGTTAATGAATCTTTGGTAATTTTTGCACTGTATTCTGCCTTCACAAATTGTATATATATTTTTTCATGTATCAATTTTTTAAATAAAACATTTATGTTTCATGGTAAAATAATTTTGTAGAATAGATGAAAGATTTAATGTTACCACATTGTGCATCTAACGTGAGATTATTATGCCCTTATTTCTCTTTCTGTTTTTATTGCTAGTTTAGGATAATCAGTTTAATAGTGATGGGTATAAAATGAATATGTAGCTGGGCATTGAATTGGAAAAAAATAAAAACCTACCAATGCTATATGTGTCAGATAGCAATGGTGTTATAATAATCTTTATAAACGACCCTAACTCATCTACGTTTATAATGCTAAAACAAGGTGAAAACACTTTATTTTTATTTCACATTACGGAAGAATTGTTTCTAAAGTATATTCCTATTTCATAACGGTGCATTGAAAGTAGCTTGGAATATTTATATGACCTACCGTATGAATAATTATATTTACATTTCTATTAACATTATGCCTTGTGAGTAATCAGACACATTTAAAGTCTTAATTAGTATAGAATTTCCTTTATGTATTTATTGTGTTTTTGAGTGACATATACTTGGATTAAAATGGTACTGAGGAAACAAAAAAATCATCAGCTGTTCATTATGATGTTTTAATTAATGGGAGGATGTGATTAACAGAAACTTATAAGACAACAAAACTTTTTTTTGACTCAGTGTTTTTCAATTTATTATTGTGAGTGTGACTTACTTTTTACTTTATTTCCCCTGCTAGGGACTTCGAATTGCATTGCTGACAGTTGTGTTGGCAATGCAATTCGGAAGATAACTGACTGACGAATTGCGTGTTATTGCTAATGCACGATCGCATGTGCATGCATGCACGGTTGTGGGTTTTTCCACCGCAGAATCATGGGAAATGTAGTTCCCATTGATTCTGCTTTTGTTTAAAAGATGCAATCGTGTATGTTTGAGCTCACAATTCGGACATCATACAGAATTGCGTTCTCAATATATACTGTGTGGGAAATGCAATTCAGATGCCAAATTTGGACCCTTGGTTCATTTACGTATCCACACAACTTTATCAAGGGGTCAGAAATGAAAGTAGGAGGGGCTGGGGACTTTATTAATCAATTAAAGTTTAAAGTTGGTAAATCTACCTCCCCCCCAAAAATATGTTTAATTAAGTTAATTATTGACTCAGTGTTGAAAAACACGGAGTAAAAAAAAAGTTTTGTTATCCTTTATAGATACAATAAAAAAAATATTCTTCTTGTTTTCGTGTGCCTGTGCTCACGTCTTAAAGGACTAACTAACTTAGTTTATTGCATCAAATCTAGGTTTTTTAACTGTAAATACTTTAATGAAAGAATCAAACACAGGAATGATAAAAGAACATCTGAACCAAGCCATACCTGATCAAGCTATACAGACCAAAGAAATAATAAAATGAGGGGGATGGGACACTTCATCGCTGCTGCTTCCGCGCAGCCGCTTCACCGCCGACTCTACAGCACAAGACAGATCGTCGCTGGAGATTTCATCGCTGGACATTTCATCGCTAAAGGTAAGTATTTTACCGATTTAAGTTTGTTTAGAATTATGGTTTAGGGGGTTAGAATTAGGTTTAGTGTTTAGTGTTAGGGGTTAATTTTACTATAAGGGGTCGGGGTTAGTATTAGGGTTAGTATTAGGGTTTAGGGGGTTAACTTTAGTATTAGGGGTCGGGGGTTAGTATTAGGGTTAGTATTAGGGTTAGTATTGGGGTTTAGGGGGTTCCCTTTAGTATTAGGGGTCGGGGGTTAGTATTAGGGTTAGTATTAGGTTTAGTATTGGGGTTTAGGGGGTTAACTTTAGTATTAGTGGTCAGGGGTTAGTATTAGGGTTAGTATTAGGGTTAGTATTAGGGTTAGTATTGGGGTTTTGGGGGTTAACTTTAGTATTAGGGGTCGGGGGTTAGTATTAGGGTTAGTATTAGGGGTCGGGGGTTAGTAGTAGGGTTTAGGGGGTTAATTTTAGTATTGGGGTTAATTTAGGGTTAGTATTGGGGTTTAGTGTATAGTGTTACTATTGGGGGGGAATCATTTATTAGGGGGGTTATTTTAGTTTTACTTTTAGATTTGTAAGAGCTGACAGTTCAGCGCTGAACTGTCAGCTCTTACATAGCTGCAGCCGCGGTGAAACGGCCGCGTTATTCTTCATTGCTGACAGTTCAGCGTTCTAACTGCCGCGCTGAACTGTCAGCCATGAAGATGCGGCGAAGAAGTGTCCTAGACCCTAAAATGAGACTATTTGTATGTTTTCAATTAAAAAATGTAAATGTAAAATGTTTACATTAAATTAATGTGTTATTGAAAGTTTGCATTACATTGTTCCTTATTTGCTGTCTTGAAATTATTAAAAAGGTTGCGCTTGGTTTATGATGAGTTTTATACTATTACCATAATGGGTGTTTGTTCCTAGTGAATGTGAAAAAGACACTAAAGCAAAAATGCTGATTTTATATGTAAGACATTTAGAGCACTGGATGGGCATGAATGCATTTTATACATTTTTAACTTCCTGGGAGATATGGCTATGAAGACCTCAACAGAATATTTTCTCACGCAAGTGCATAACCAGTAGATACACAGAAAAGGGCAATACAAGTTGAATATCCATTATCTGTAATGCTTGGGGTCAGAAGTATTTTGCATAATGTATCATTTTGGATACTGGATCATTTTCACCAATAAGGTATATTAAAGCCTCTCAGCACTCAGGACATACAGTCCTTGTACTATGTCAGAATATCTGCCACTCAGACTTACCAATGCATTCCCAGACTTGTCAATTTGTCCCTTGGACGTGTCAATCTTCCCTCCAGACTTGCCAACCTGTCCCTCAGACTTGTCAATGCATCCTCAGACTTTACAAGCTGCCAATCACACTTTCCATTCTTGGTGAGGTTTTTTCACAATGCAAAATATTATGTAAAAAAAAAAAATTGGTTTTCAGATCATTACGGATTTTGGATCTACAGATACTGAACCTATACTTAGACATTTAAAGATCATCCCCTTGCACCTTTATCTTGGGCCATCTTTAAGACTTCAGTACTCCATTGCAGTATTCATCTGGAATCTCACTCTGGGTCCTCTAGTCCTCAATATCAGCACACAAACAAAACAACTTTTTATCTCCAGTATGTTTTATCAATCTTTCTACTCGCCCGAGTAAAACTATATTTTGATCTATATAGCTATAGAGGACATGGTGTGGGTGTATAGGAACATATCCTGCATGGAACGCTAAAGTTCTGAACATACCAGACTTTGTAGCTTTCTATCTTAACCTTAGAACTTCATCTGAGGAAGATGGCTACAGTTAGAAGTTTTGCAAGCCAAGCCTACTTAGTCACATTAGAGAGCACCATGAGGGGGCTATTGCTGCCCTCTTTTGCCATCCGTTTCCTTATTATAATGTCTTTCTGGCTCTGGACTTGTATCCAGAGCTGTTAAAAGCTCAATCAATTAAGCACAGATTTGTTTCATGCATTCAGTAAGCTGTTGCTGGGGTTTTCAATATATCCCTTCATGATGGTTGTGTGAGAAAGAATAAGTCACTAGCAGTTAGTTTATTTATGATAGTGTATATTCAAAATATAGTAGATGACGGGAGTGAAATCCTGGTCATTGTGTCAAAGAATAAAGTTCCGAAGTTCCTGCATGGCTCAATTTAGTAAAATGTAGCCGGTGCTCACGGCCAAATTTCCCCTGTCAGACTGAGACCACTCAAAGTGTCTTCATCTGAGAGAGGGGATCCTGCTGCAAGTGCCTGCAGCGGGATCTGAGCACAGCTTATTGCGGGGAGCAGGGCCGGACTGGGAGAAAAATTCTGCCCGGGCATTTTTTTTATCACAGAGGCCCACTAAGAAGGGGTGGGGCAGAGGAGGTGTGTTTTGTCATCACCAATGACAAACACGCTCCCTCTCAAAGTGAGCATGTTGGTTCAATGCTCTTCCAGGGCAGACCATGCGCAGAGTTCTGCTGAAGAGCTCTAGCATGAGAAAAAACCCTGTATTTGTTCTGCACAGTGCAAGCAAATTTAATAACATGCTTGCACTGTGTTTCCTTGCAACTTGTCTCTGGTGTCTCTATAAATGGATACCAGGAGACAAAAATGCCTGGAAAGAGTATTGAGCATGTGTTTGGAGCCTGCTTGTGGGATTGCGTTTGTGTAGAGTGAGCTGATTGTGGTGTGGTATTGTGTAATAAGGTCGGTTTTAGTTGTGTTGTGTTTGTGGTGTAATGTGATGCATATGTGGCTAGGGGCTGTAGTGTGTGTGTGTAGCCCCGTAACTATGCCACATACAGGAACCCATAACTTTGCCACATACAGGAGCCCCATAAATTATGCCACATCAGAGCCCCATTATTTATGCCTCAACTTGGAGCCCAATTAATTATGCCACACACACAGGCGCCCCTTATTTATGCCACACACACAAGTGCCCCTTAATTATGCCACACACACAAGCGCCCCATAATTATGCCACACAAAAGAGCTCCTTAATTATGCCACACATGGGGCCCAATAAATATGCCACACATGGGACAGCCATTAATTATGCTCCCCTCCAGCCGCGCGGAACAATAAAGTTTGTTTAAAAAAAACAGTCTTTATTGACCGCGCGGCTGGAGGGGAGCGCACAACGCTTCCCTCATAGCCACGCACCTTCAGAACACCGGAGGACAGAGCAGGAACGAGGTAAGTTTTTTTTTTAATGCAGCCACTGCCCCACCTCCCCTGCCAGCCTCTGCCCATGGCCACCGCGGCCCACCGGGCATTTGCCCGGTGTGCCGATGGCCAGTCCGGGCCTGGCGGGGAGCCACGATGAGCTGTTTAACATAGGACATTCTATGCAGTCCTAACGTCTTCTAGGCACTTACAATCAGGATTGCATAGTATGTCCTAATGTCGTGAAGTGATTAAACTACTTCACTTTGTTTACCTTTACCACTTACCTGGAAGGCTATTCCATACATCCACTACCCTCTCAGTAAAGTAGCACTATCTGATATTACTGTTAAATCTTTTCCCCTCTAATTTAAGACTATGTCCTTTAGTTGTGGTAGTCTTTTTTTATTTTAAATATACTCTCTTCCTTTATTGTGTTGATTCCCTTTATGTATTTAAATGATTCTATCACATCCCCCCTGTTACCTCTTTCTTCCAAGCTATATTTATTAAGGGTGCTTTACGCTTTCCTGGTAAGGAAATAGTTTACATTCTTCTTGCAGCCTCATCAAAGGTACACTTAAACTTTAACTTTAACTCAAGCATTGTTAATGTCCTAATTGTTATTTATTTTTCGGTGGAAATGCATGACGATTTCACCTAGAAATCCTATGAAGGAGGCTGTTCTTGTGGTGACTGCAAGAAAAGAGCAGGGGATATTCTCTGTAAGTCTGTTTTATTTTGTATTTAATCTGCATTTTAAAAAAGAGGGGCGGCTTGGTGACTATACTACACCTATATAGGATTATAGCATGTTATTACTTATGCTAGAGAGATTGCATCTATAATTAGTGGAGTAGGCATTAAATAATTTGTTTTAATAATTATCACTGACTTACATTAGAATAATTTTCAACTTCTATTCATAAAACACTTTTTAAATTGGTGAAGAGGCACAATATATATATATTTTAAAAATGTTTATGACTATCATTCACATGTATGTTATACATTAGAAGTTATTAATGTCATTCATTTTTTAATGTAAAATACAGACTTACTGTAAAATCTATTCTGTTAGAAATGTGACATAAAAATGTCAAAACTAGTATCAGTGAAATATTACTGTATTTTTAAATTTAAATCGTTAAAATACATTTAATAATTCTTGAACTATAATATTGCTTTATCAGTCTTTTAAAATTACTTCATTCTCATTAACACAGTCTATGAACAATGCTTCTTTGCTTCACTGAATTTCAATTTCAGCAATTAATCATTAGAGGTATAAGAAACTATTATTTCATTGTTTTTTTTTATTTCTCTGAAATTTTAGATTGTGTATCATTAGATTGGATGTTTATGGATGTTTCTTCCTTCATGAATCACATAGTGAGATGCAACAGCCAAATGTATCATCAAAGAAAACTTCAGGCTTTGTGTATATGTTAATTTTCTTTCAATGATTTAATTGCTCCTGATATAGTTGACTGAACTTTTCTAATGCCCCTATTAGGGTATTAAACAACTGAGTGGATGATTAACTGCATGAATACCAAACATGTTTACTTTTTGGAAGTATTTCTTTGTTGATTTCTATTCATATAGTTTCTAGTGAAGAAGATTTCATGTTTTACAAAATCATTTTATAAATTACAACATTCTACACTAGTGTAATAATGTACCTACGTGTTTTGTTACTCCATTTTTTCACAATATATGTATTTTCATCATGCTTGGTACTCATTATTACTGTGCTATTTAAATCATGTTTTGAAATGTGTACTAAAGTTTAATTATTTTGTAACATATGTAATTATTCTTAGCACACATTACCTATGCTTATGGTGTATCATTTGTGAAACCATATCTAACTAATCAGTAATGATATAGAGTATGGTAACCCAATAAAACAAATTGTCTATATTTATAGGACAACTGCTCTTTGATAGTTTGACAGTCTTCAACCCTTTCCAAATATTAGGTCAAAAGCAGCTTACTAAGGTCCTCAGTCATGTTTTTGAATCATGATAGGATGCAAGTCCACACACCTTTAACCCTTTCTTCATTATCTCCTTTAATTCAGCTCTTCAACCTCTTCCATAAGTATTGTTTGCCTTGTTATCATTATCTGTTTCAAAACACATGAACCTCTGGCTATGTGTGTCAGATTATAAATTAATATTCTACTACTTGAGTCACCTTGTTTAATTCATTTGCAATTACATAGAAAACTATGTGAGTCTCAAGTATAACATTTATAGTAAATATACATGTTTTCTATTATTTGTTTGCTTGCTTTTGTTTCTTTAACATGCGTATATTTGTAATGCAATATTCTTCTCCAGTACTGACATGTGTCCTCTGCATCCCCAACTATTGTTCAGTAAGCATGAATAAAGTTCACATTTACTAAATTGATTGTATGCTTTATTTGAAGATCAAACATAATCTTTTATATATCCATAAAATGTAAAATGATTGCTCTGGCAGATATAAAAATATTGTTGTTGATGACATTATCAATATGCCAGAATTGTATTTCTATATTTGTATTCACTGTGGCATAACTAGACAGTTATGTATCATTTATCTAACATCTGTTTAAGTAAAATATTAGTATGTTTACTTCCAAATGAAATTCAGTCTAAATGAAAGGGACATAGAGAAATACAATATGTATTTTACTTTTTAACATAGAACTTATTTTACTTTATCTTTTAAAACCAAACACATTTTTTGAGATGTTATTTTGATATGCCCGGCCCCTCCAGCTAGTCAGTTGTGACAATGTAATGATTTTTATGTGCTTTATCATATAGATTGTATCTCTTTAATATGAAAATAGGTTACTCTCCGCGAAACCGTTTTTTTTTTGTTTTGTTTTTACTTTCCCCATTATCCTTTCAGCACACTTACAACTAATTTATGAGAATGTTTTATGGAATATTTGTCCCTTGGAGCTAGCAAAATAAAAAAAAATATAAAAAAAACAATGTTGATGTAGTATACTTCCAACATTACAATTTAGAATGACTGCCCTCCATAGTCATAGTACTTTCTTTGTTTACACATTATTGAATTATATAATTAGAATCATCTTTCTAGATGTGCATATAGCTAATTAAAGATGGCATGTTGAAATGATATAAGAATTCTCCCTTCACCAGACCTCTTTATGTGAGAGGGGAGGAAGACTGGCAGCAGATGTTTGTGCTCTGCCCACGTGCATAGACATCCTTTTAGGCTGTCGTCCATGCTCTCCACATGTCATGCTGTTGGGGTCACATGATCTCCCGACGCTAAGACTCCACAGAGTCATTGTGAGCTTAAAGTGAGTGCCAGGCACTGGGACACGTCCTGTGAGAGTAATGTAGGTGCCTAGGCAAGACCAGTTAGTGCAATGTGGTGCTGGGGCAAGGCCTGTCAGTGCAATCTGGGTACTCAGGAAAATCCTGTCAGTGGAATGGGTGCTGTGGCAAGCCCTATGTATGAAATATTGGTGCCATGGCAAGTTATATAGGTGCAATCATGATCTGTGGGTGCAATGACAATTGTTATGAGGACAATAATTAAAGCAGTGCCTGAGAAATAGAATGATAAAATTGAGAAATGCATTTTTAACAGTATATAACGACATAGTACATATTACATACTTTATATATTTAGAATTTGAGATTTATGTAGTTAATTAGCTGAGCACATATTATGGGGACTCTGTTAGCCTGGACATTGATGCGCTTTGATTGTGGAAAGTTAAAACATATGGAGAATACATTTTGTTGACGCAATTGCATGCAAGGACACGTGGTGTGTTTTGGACTCATCTGTTTTGGACTCATCACCCTGTGGCTTACTATGCACGTTTCCAAATAAAATTGCAGTTTTAACATCTTCAGTTTTCCTGGTGTGCTGCAGCTGTGACTATTCTCTGTTCTTCTGATACTGTCCCAGCTTGGTGTCCGGAGATTGGCAGGGGTGCAGCAACCTTTCCTTTGTGCCTGCAGCTCAACCAAAGGTATCTCTGGTTGGGGCAGAAGACCTCCTCTCACTGCTCAAAAGCCCAGGTTACAGACATGTCTGTCTCCGTAACATCACAGTGTCAAGTATCTGCATCGCGGAGTCACCTGCTTCCAGGAAAGCATAAAACAGAGCAAATCGCAGTGAAAATGTCACAGTTGCACCATTTTAAAGGCAGCCCTTACATGCACAGGCATTTCATTGGGAGCCCATACATTTACGGGCAATGTCATGAAGGGGTTAATGAAGGCAAAATGCCCAACTGCTTCATGAAAATTGAAAAATTGTGTTTAGCCCAACATTTATTAGAACAACATGCAGACTCCGCTTTCATAGAACTTTATGCAGTGTGCTCCATAAAGTAGACAACACCGGTAGTGTGTAAATCTGTTTCTGTCAGTTAAGATTCTCATAATCTACTTCCTGGTGGGAGTGGTCATGTGATGGTTCTTACAAAGTCACTATCACCATAAAATGTTAAAACACAGACCTACCTTTTTCAAATTGAACATACAAACAGGGGCGTTGCTAGGTCTCCAAAAGATCCGGGGCTGGAGCCCGAGATAGATTTGCTAGAAGTGGAGTAAATAAGCTCACATGGTTAGGCAGCATATATGATGCCAATGAACAATAGGCATATATGGGTATATATCAGGGCTCAACAAATCCCGGGCACCAGGAAATTATACCTGGCACCCAGTTATTGTTGTCCCTGCCTGGTGCCTTTGCCACTGGGATCATTTTATTTATTTATTTATCCAGCGGAGCACGTGGGACCAGTCTGTGCACGGGCTGCACAGTCTTATAGTGTCCGAGCACTGAGTGTGCTCAGCACAGAACAGAACAGACCAGGAGTAGGGAAACCAGAAGATCAGAATAATCCAGGGAACAATCCAAATCGGCAACAAGTAATCAAAAATAGGAAAACGCCAGGAGTTCAGGAAATACACGAGAATCACCAAGCATAGGTATTACTGTGAAGAGCACTTTTAAATGTTCCCGCTAGTCGCGCGCTGACGTCGGGCGTGACGTCATCGGAGGCGCGCCTGAGCTCCGATAGTGGAGAAACGCGCGTCCCCGGCTGTGTGCAGTCAGGCACAGCCGGGTGCGCGATTAGAAGAGGATACTCTGGGGATCTGCTGCGAGGTAAGTTATGACAACAACCTTACACTCACACACTCTCTTACACACACACACACCCAGACAACCTAAAACAGACACCCTTATACACACAGATGGCCTTTCCCACACAGATATTCTGCCAAGGTATGCTTCTTCTACCCTGGGGATAAGAGGCTGAGGTATATGAAGGTATGCTCCTTCTACCCTGGGTAGAATAGGCTGAGGTATATGAAGGTATGCTCCTTCTACCCTGGGGAGAATAGGCTGAGGTATGAAGGTATGCTCCTTCTACCCTGGGGAGAATAGGCTGAGGTATGAAGGTATGCTCCTTCTACCCTGGGGAGAATGGGCTGAGGTATATGAAGGTATGCTCCTTCTACCCTGGGAAGAATAGGCTGAGGTATATGAAGGTATGCTCCTTCTACCCTGGGGAGAATAGGCTGAGGTATGAGGGTATGCTCCTTCTACCCTGGGGAGAATAGGCTGAGGTATGAAGATATGCTCCTTCTACCCTGGGGAGAATAGGCTGAGGTATGAAGGTATGCTCCTTCTACCAACCTCATAAAAGAGAGAAGTGCAGGGAATTGAGATGGAAATGCAGCTGAATGGGATAATTTTTCCAACTTGGCTACTTTAGCCTTAATTTTGAAATTCCCATCTCACTTCCTTGCACTTCTCTCTTTCATGAGTAAAGCCCATAATATAATGAGCATCTCATTCATTCATAATGTATGGGTTTAATACTATAAAGAGGTACATGGGATGTGTAATGCCATGAGTATGGACTTTTATTGCCATCAATATAAAGACTAAATATAAAGATGAATCACTATTATTTATATTGAATGTGATAATCAAGTTTGAAAATAAAAATAATATGAGAGGATAGCATTGTTTCACATTTGATTATCACATTAAATATGAATCAGAGTAATGAATCACATTTCTCCTAGTAATCTCACTGGGATTCACACTCACACACACTCATAACTCTGCCACTCACACTTTCACTCTCACACACTCTGCCACTCACACACAGATATGCGCACACTCATAACTCTGCCACTCACGCTTACACTCATTCACACACACTCTTCCAAACACTCACACTCTGCCACTCACACACACACACACTTACAGTCTCCCACTCAAACACATAACTTTGCCACTCACGCTTACTCTCTTCCACTCACACCCACTTACACTCTGCCACTCACATACATACACATGCACACTCATAACTCTGCCACTCAAACTTACACTCACTCACACTTACTCTCTTCCAAACATTCACACCCAGCCACTCACACACGTGCACACTCATAACTCTGCCACTCACACTCTGCCACCTACATACATACACATGCACACTCGTAACTCTGCCACTCAAACTTACACTCTGACAATTACATACATACACATGCACACTCATAACTCTGTCACTCACACCCACTTACATTCTGCCACTTACATACATACACAGGCACACTCATAACACTGCCACTCACACCCACTTACACTCTGCCAATTACATACATACACATGCACACAAGATAGGAAGTGTCACAAACACTCACCTTCTCACCAGGGCAATTACATACCTTGAAACAAACATCATATTCAGTGTCAGTTGAAACTTAGTTCTAGAGACATGAGTCGAATAGCAGCAGTTTGAAACATGTGTGCATATGGGATCAAACTTAATTCCCTCTCGGTGGTACCTGTTAGGTGCGTCAAGACACACAATACTTTTATAAAGCATGTGTCTTTCCTATGTTTGGCATTGGAAATTTTGATGCATTTCAATCTTTTTCTCCTGTATTATCATAATTTCCTGGTTGTCTGAACTTTGACTTGTCTTCCGTTTATGAAGTTGTGCTGCCACCCTCAGTCCCTTGAATTGTTATGGACATTTTTGATTTACCTTTTGCTACATCATATACCTTCAGCCTTCATGCTGTTCTCTGCCACTTCAACACCAGTTTTTCACCTGGGTGTCCCTGTGGTGGATCATTGCAAGAATGTTCTACATTCTGTTACTGGATTCCAACTCACAGTTCTGGTGACTTACTTAGGCTATTGTTAGTGAGTAAGTATTAGTTCAGCGAATGCTTACGTTTCTTCAAACACCCCTCTGTGCCTACTTGTGGTGAACGGTTTCTTAAAACTATCATGAACAATCATAATTGAGTATTGTTCCCTGGGTTTTTGGGTGTGTTTTCCTTCTGACAATCTTTTGCATTGACTACATATTATAAAACAAGCTAATTTAAAGTATTATTAAGCACAATCATTCTTTTCAGTTTATTTTGCTAAATAATGTATTTAATGTTCATTGTTGATCTTTTTTGTTGTAAAACTAAATGTAGACATTGATTTGAGATAGGATTTAATTTAATAAGCATTCCAATTTCTTTTCTTAATGCACATACATTTCCATAGTGCATTAAGCTAATTATTTAAAATGTTGTATTGCTTTTCTGCAACAATAAACACATTATACATAATTGTACAGCACTTGAAAAAAAACTGAGTTTGTTCAATATAGCAAAATGTGACTTTGCCACTCTGTTTTGATTGTTCTGTGCTGACTGCCACAACTTACTAAAGACAAGTTAATCTGATACATTTAATGAATGACAATAAAATGATAAAGTATACATCAGATACATAGCCTATAATTTCTGATTGTAAATGTCAGGAATAATGGTCTTATTACTTGTGTAATTTATTTTAGATTAAACATCTGAAATTGAAAAGTAAGATACTGGTTCCTAAAATTACCAGATTAAATAGCTTTTTATATACGTTTGGGTAATGCACTACCAATGAAATGGTATGGATAGTTGGGAATATGATTCCTTTATTTAATCATTGTTAGATATGTAATTCCATTTTTATAGTAAGAATTTTTTTTTTTACACGACTGTTTAGACCCACACATATCCACAGGTCCCACAGTCATCACCAAATAACCATACTGACAATTCTTTATTGGGTAAGGGTGTTAGCCCTTAACCAATTCTTTATTGATAAGCAACTGACCAGCTTAAATTTAAACAAACCATAAAGACCTGCCGGCTTCTAAGCAATAAGTCTTTCTGAGCTATAGTTTTAAATTTTTTGACTGCCACAGATTTTCTCAGCACTCTAATTCATCACAACCTTCACAGCATGCTCCAAAAAATATATACCTGGATTCTGAACCTCAATCTTGCCGGGCATTCCAAATCCCAATAGCAAATGAAGAACAAGATGGATAAACAGCAGAATTCACAGGAATTAGGTGTTTATTGGTGTTACACTGAGCAATAGTACCCGGAGGCATCTTAAACTGCCATCTGGAGGCAGCTCCCCAAACCCTTTGGGGCATACTGCTGTTCCGTGACTTTGGTTGTAATGCTGGCCAGGTATATTGCCACTGTGACTACAAGATAAGAGAGAGGGAGATAAAATGGACAATAGCTTTTTCCCCTGCTTTTCTAGGGCAGGAAAGGCTACACAACCCAATCGAAAGCAAGCACATTTATAAGGTGTCTCATACTGAACTTCTAGGTCAGACCAAGCATCCCTGGTTAATGAATAGAAAATTATTTAGTACATCTAACAAATGCATGGCAGATACACAACCATATAGGCTCCACAACTAAGGGCAAGTAGTTCTGGGAGTGAAAATGTACTTTTCTTCAGATAAACATGAATGAAGCAAAAACATAACAGATCAAAGCAGAGAAGTTTGATTATTAAACATATGTATTTAGTTAAAAACGTATATAAGGTATGGCTATGTATTTTTTTAATACTGTGAAGCAAACTTTAAGTATTTACCAATAATAATGTTACAGTAGGATATTCTATTTAAATCTCTAATGTTACATTCACTGTTTTCTGTGTGTGTTTATATGATAGGGGGGAAACAATATTAATCATACAAGATGTCCTTGACTACTGTGCCAGTAGGGTTGTTCTTTAAATGACAAACTTGAATTCATCTTAACATTTTAGGAACAATGAAAGTGTTCTTATCTTTTTGACATTATGCCATTAAAAAAAGAAGACTTCAAGGGTTGTGTCAAAAGAATCACTGACTTTTTGTCACCACATCTATCTTACTTTCTCACAAAACAAGCAAGGAAGAAAAGAAAAAAAAGTGTTTAGAAATATCAGATCTAAAAACATGTTAGTTATTTATCTTATCTTAGGTTGCAGACAAACTGTGCCATATTTGTCCTGTAGCAAAGGCTATCAGTAACCTTCTGCTTCTTTAAAATGACGTTATACAGCCATCCCTTTCAAAATCATCAAGAGGAAGCTTACTACAAACAAGGTTACATCCAACTAATAGCAGAAAAAGTAAAAGTAGTATTCACATTAAGTAAAGGTCAAATACAAGATGTGGCCGAGAATTATTCAGTAATGTAGCTTGTGTAAAGGAACACATCTGGTAGTGTATAACCGGTATATTGTGCATTTCTGTGCATTTTCTGTGGTGTCTCCTTCTTATGAAATCATCTTGTGGTTTTATGTAAAAATGAACTATATTTATTTGGACATTTGTTATTTGCTTAACAAACACCCCTAAGGGATTTTTTTCATAACAGTGAATAGAAAGGATTGGAGAAACCTCTCCATTAGCATATCAGAATGGTCCCCAGTAGTTTATCTTGTGTAAGGCAAACAAGACACTCGCCTAGGGCGGCACTTTGCCAGAGAGCGGCACTTTGCCAGAGGGTGTTAAAACACACTTCACTTCGTTCAGCAATCTTTAGCTCCTTCCAATTAATAGGGGTGATGGTGGCATGGAATGGACATGGTGGGGATATGTAATGAGGGTGACGGGGGCATGTCATGGGGCGATTGGGCATTTAATGTGTGTGTAATGTGGGTGATGGGGCATGTAATGGGGTGATGGAGCATGTCGTGTGTGGGCAACATGGGTGGGTGGGGTGCCTGAATTTTGTCTGCCTAGGGGCAGCACAAAACCAAGATACACCACTGCTGGTCCCACCCATAAGGGCAGTCCAGATCCAAATTGCCTGGCAGATCTCCAAATACTGTTACTACCACCACATTCCCCTCTTGCATTTTCACTCACCTTATGTCTCTATGGTCCCCATGCCCTTTAGATTGTGAGCTTATGAGCAGGTTCTCTACCTCATGTATCTCTCTGACTCTAGTAGTCTTACTTAGTATATAGTTCCCTTCTACGTGCTGTACCAAGAACTATATCAATTGTTGATGCCATTTAAATAAATGTTACTGTAATGTACTCCAATAATTCCCCTAGCTAGTATCTGGGATAATCCGAAAGCGTAGCACATACAAAATAGTATGGTTCTATGAGTTATGTTTTAATAGATTGTGTATTTTGAATATAAATGTAAAATATAGTTTCTTAATATTTGAGCATATGATTAACTTTTACATGAGTATATATAATGTGCTGTCCGTAAGATAGTATGGATAGATGAGCATATAATTCCTACGTGCTATCATTTTTAGATTGTACTTTCTACTTTTTTCATAGAAAAATGTTTTTTTCCATTTGCATTAAAATGATTTCTGAAATGACCTTTCCCTTTTCTATTTTGATTTAATTGTACAGCTCCCTTTTGAGGGCTTTGAGTGGTTATAAATACTGTCATGTAATAATAGGCTCTTTTCCCTAATCATTTTCTTTCCCGAGTGATTAATAAAACTGGAGAAACTATATGTTTTGGCAATTGTATCCCACATATCAATCTCAATACTGGTCATATTTGCATTGCAGAAGTATATATTTTTTATGGATAAAATCTGCAGTATGACAAAAATGCATACTTACATCCATGTTGTATGTGAGGAGTATATGGCCATACATTACTGCTTTTAGAACTGCAGATTACATTGCATTACCATATTGTAATACATGTTATACAGTTCATGCTCTGTAAGAGGAGGATAGAAAATGTTAAAATTACATGCATTAGGTACCTTTATCTTGTTAGCAACATGACCTACATAGGCTATGTTGCTTGAAACCCAAAGTAATGCTGAGCATATTATTTTACGTTGCTATATAATATGTAAAACAAATTAAAATGACAATTATTTGTGGGAATTATTAGACAGTTATTGCATTTAATATGTAAGTTACTTATTGATTAATCTAAGAAAATAGTGATAGAGACTGTACATTAATAAATATGTTTCTTTATGGAGAAAACACATTCTGAATATAATTCGTTTTAGATACACCTAGAAGTTGGGGAAATGTATTGATCTTTTCAATAAATTCAGGGGATGATTCACGTATCTAAAAAATAGTCATGAATTGGGGAACTTTAAGTAAAAAAAAAGTCCACAATGCATTATCTTGTACTTATGCACATTAAATATCAGTTGCCACAACTCTTCTCATTTTTCTAGTTTCCCTAAATAATTTTCCATGTGGTGTATCCCTCCAGGATTATCTACCCTGTTGCAAATGTTTGTATCATCAGCAAAAAGATACCTTACCATCAAGACCTTCTGAAATATCACTAAGAAAAATATTAAATAGAATGCATTTAAGTACATATCCAAGAGGTACCCCACTGATAACAAGACCTTGCTTCATAAATAATCTATTGACTAAAACCCTCTGTTAGCTGCAACTCAGCCAGTGCATAATCCATTTAACAATATTGGAATCCAAACTCAAAGATTTCAGTTTACTGATAGTGTTGAGCGAACCCGAACCGCACTGTTCTGGTTCGTACTGAACATTACGTTTTTTGGACCCCAGACACGAACATGGACATTTCACTGTATGTTCGGGTTGGAGTTCGGGGTTCGGCTATTTAATGGCGCATTTTGAAAGGCAGCCAATCAGAAAGCCCATAGCATTACAAACATATACATTGTATGCAGTGCTATGGGCTTTCTATAAACCGAAAGTCTATAAACCAGATCTCTTTCAGTTTATAGACTTTCGTTTTATAGAATGCATGTAATGCTATGGGCTTTCTATAAACCGAAAGTCTATAAACCGAATCTCTTTCGGTTTATAGACTTTCGGATTATAGAAAGCCCATAGCATTACATGCATTCTATAAAACGAAAGTATGTTCAATGGCAGTTAATGTTAAGTTTGGCCAGTAGATGGCACTGTTGTAATATGAATGGTTACATTCGTATAACCTGAAGGTTTAAATGTATCTTTCAAAGTTACTTAATTATAGACGAAAGTCTATAAACCGAATCTCGTTCGGTTTATAGACTTTGGATTATAGAAAGCCCATAGTATTACATGCATTCTATAAAACTAAAGTCTATAAAACGAAAGAAATTCGGTTTATAGACTTTCGGTTTATAGAAAGCCCCTAGCATTACATACATATACATTGTATGTAATGCTATGGGCTTTCTATAAACCGAAAGTCTATAAACCGAATCTCTTTGTGATTCACACAATGCTTGGTCGGCGTACATAGGAGACTCCTCTTTTTACCCTTAAGTTAGACTCAATAGCCTTAAAACATTATGTGAAACATTAATTGTAAACAGAATCTGATATGTACTAAGGAATGTACAGTTTTTATGTGTTTGTAATTTTGTATATTTGTAATAAAAGGTAAAAAAAAAAATAATTACGAACTACGCTTTTATATGTTCACCAGACATGACCTGGCGAGCTGTTTTCCGTTATGTTCTCCTCAAAGTATAATTCGGGCAGGTTTTTTTTAATAACCTCTCTATCCCTTTTTTCCCCAGTAGTCAGTCATTCAGTTTCCAGTCCGAAGTCAGTTTTTTTATATTCTGAGTTTAGTTCCATTACAACAAAGTTATGGTCTGACCATGTAACGTCCTGGATTTTAATTTGTGTCGCCCAAAATTAAATCTATCCTGGAATACGCCAGATGTTACTTTGAAAAACATGTAAAATCTCGTGTCTGTTGGTTTGCAAATTCACCAAATGTCATAAATAACATGTCAGTCGAGAAAAGTCTGAAACCTACCTGCTTGAGACCTGATGTTTTGTCTTTAACCCCTTCGCGACACAGGACGGACTAGGTCCGTCCTGTGTGGCGAAGCGTTAGTGACACAGGACGGACCTAGTCCGTCCTGTGTCAAAACGAGCACTGAAAGCGGAGTTTTTCCGCTTTCAGTGCTCTGATGGTATTGTAACGATGCTTCCGTACGGAAGCATCGTACAATACTAAAAAAAATGCCCGTCGGCATTTCGATCGCTCCGGAGAGCGATCGAAATGCCGGTTTTAAAGGCACAGTGCCTTTAAAACGACGGGCATTAAAAAATGAGCACAGGAAGCGAATTTTTCGCTTCCTATGCTCAGAAAGTGTTCCTGATTGCCTCGCAAGTCGAGGCAATCAGAAACACAAAAAAAAAAATGCACGATCTTGGTCACTGAGTGACCAAGATGGCGCTGCCCTTCTAAGGGCAAGAGCACAGGAGGCAGGAAGTACCTGCTTCCTGTGCTCTCTGGCTGTCACACGATTGCCTCTTCACAGAGGCAACCAGTGACTGCCAGGCACACTGACAGGCAGTGGGGATGTTCTGCTGAACATCCCCACTGACTGGTCAGATCAATATTAACCCTATATTGATCTGACCAGTTATGATCTGCCTCCCTCTCCTCACATTTTTTTAGTGAGGGAGAGAGACAGATCAAAGTTCTAAAAGTAAAAAAAAACAATAAACACACAACACACAAATATTAAAACAATTAAAAAAAAAATATTAAAGCAATTCCCTGCGTTTAACCCCTTCCCTGCCACTGATCTTGCATAAGCAGTGATCGTGCACATCAGCGCATTTATTTTTGCCGTTTGTGCATTTTTTAGGGGTTAATTTTTTTTGTACTGTAATTTATTACAGTACTAAAAAGGCTCTTCTAAGAGTTATTAACCCCTTCTTTGCCGTCGATCACTGCTTACGCAATGATATTGACGCCAAAGCAATTTTTATCTGTCTGCATATTTTTATTTTATTTTTTTTACACATACCCGCTAGGGGATTACATGTAAAGTAAAAATATTTGAGTTTTTTTTTTTTAAGCTGCCTGAGCGCATAGCGATCAGTAACAGCGAATTAGTGGCAAAGGCGGTTTGGTGATTTCTCAATTAAGCTCACCATTCGCCCTGGTCAGATCAAAATTGGTCGGATCAATATTCACAAATATTGATCTGCCTCCCTCTCCTCACTTACATTTTTGTGACGGAAAGAGACAGATCAGTATTAGTGATATAAAATAACATTTTATAAAATTGTCAGGTTTTATGAAAGTCTTTCACTGTGTATTAACCCCTTCCCTGCCATTCATCACTGTGTAAGCAGTAATCTTGCACAGCAACAGTATGTTTTTCTGTCTGCACTGTTTTATGGATTAATTTCTTTGTACTGTAATGTATTACAGTACTAGATAGGCTCTTCTAAGAGCTATTAACCCCTTCTTTGCTCGAGATCACTGCTTACGCACTGATTCTGAGGCCGCGGACTCAGGGTTCGATTTTGACCCTATTCAGCTTTCTGATACATCATCTAGCGATGTATCGGTGGCTGCTGAGCCCTTGCCACAAGTAGTGATGGGGGTCTACCGATAAAAAAATATATGGTTTGGTGGGGGTAAATTACATTGGCTGGCTTCAAAGATATATCCCATAAAGGACACGAACGCAGGTTGACTACATGTCAAAATTCCAAGTTGGAATTTTGAGATGCGCATCTCACAAATGTTGCCTTCTAGCCAAAAACAAACCAACAAACCTATGCATGGGTGCTATCCCTGTACTCGGGAGATGTTGCTGAACACATATTGGGTTGTTGTTTGGCAGTGACATATACCAGAATCTGTGAATTCATGCCTGAAGTACAATGCATGTGGAAAAAAACCTCCCAAAAAAGTACTACCACAAACTTTTACAAAGGCTGGTGGTAGAATTAGTACCTATACAGTATTAAAATACCACCATTTGAAATACCTTAGGATGTCTATTTTCCAAAAATATATGGTTTGATGGGGTAAAATTCATTGGACGGCTTCAAAAATGTTCCAAATGGAACATGGGCACAGGCTGACTACATGTCAAAATTCCAGGTTGGAATTGCGCACCCCCTAAATGTGGAATTTTAGACCCAATACAAACCAACAAACCTATGCATGGGGGGTATCCCTGTACTCAGGAGATGTTGCTGAACACATATTGAGGTGTTGGTTGGCAGTGGCAAATACCAGAATCTGAAAATTCCTGCCTGAACTACAATGTGTGTGGGGAAAAAATGACATCCCAACCCTTTGACATAGGTTGGTGGTAGAATTAGCACTTGGAAAGTGTTAAAATACCACAATTTTAAAAAACCCTAGGATGTCTAGTTTTCCAAAATATATGGTTTTATGGGGTAAAATACTTTGACAGGCTTCAAAAGTGTCCCAAATGGAACATGGGCGCAGGCTGACTACATGTCAAAATTCCAAGTTGGAAATGCACCCCCCCTAAACATGGCCTTTTAGCCCCCAAATAATCTAACTAACCTACACATGGGTGGTATCCCTGTACTCAGGAGATGTTGCTGAACACATATTAATGAGTTTTGTGGCACTGACACATAATAGGATCTATGAATTCATGCCCGATGTACAATGAATGTGAAAAACAAATTACTATCCATAACATTGACATAGGCTGGTGGTAGAATTAGTGCATGGAAAGTGTTAAAATACTACCATTTGAAATACCCTAGGGTGTCTAGTTTTCAAAAATATATGGTTTTGTGGGATAGAATATACTTTTTGGCTTCAAAAATGTCCCAAATGGGACATCGGCGCAGGTTTTCTGCACGTCAGAATTCCAAGTTGGAAAACCAAAAAGCGCACCTCTCAAATGTGGCCTTTTAACCCCCAAATAACCTAACCAACCTATACATGGGTGGTATCCCTGTAATCAGGAGATGTTGCTAAACACATATTGAGGTGTTGTTTGGCACTGACATATAACAGGATCTGTGAATTCATGCCCAAAGTACTATGTATGTGAAAAAAAATTACTATCCATAACATTGACATAGGCTGGTAGTATCATTAGTGCATGGAAAGTGTTAAAATACTACCATTTGAAATACCCTAGGGTGTCTAGTTTTCAAAAATATATGGTTTCGTGGGATAGAATACACTTTTTGGCTTCAAAAATTTCCCAAATGGGACATGGGAGCAGGTTTTCTGCACGTCGGAATTCCAAGTTGGAAAACCAAAAAGCGCACCTCTCAAATGTGGCCTTTTAACCCCCAAATAACCTAACCAACCTATACATGGGGGGTATCCCTGTACTCAGGAGATGTTGCTGAACACATATTGAGGTGTTGTTTGGCACTGACATATAACAGGATCTGTGAATTCATGCACAAAGTACAATGTATGTGAAAAAAAATTACTACCCAAAACATTGACATAGGCTGGTAGTATAATTAGTGAATGGAAAGTGTTACAATACTACCATTTGAAATACCCTAGGGCAGTGGTGTCCAAACTTTTTTCAAAGAGGGCCAGACTTGATGAAGTGAACATGCGTGAGGGCCGACCATTTTGCCTGACAGTTAAAATTAAGTACAAATGAACTATTTTATGCAAACTTTATTGCAAACGATTTGAATGACAATTCTAAACAGTAGTAAAATCACTCTGCCTTTCATATCTGAAGGCCAGATGAAAAAAAACAACAACACAAGATGCTGAAATATATGTCAGGAACACAACTAACCCTTCCCATATCTGTCTGTCTCTCCACTGCCATCCCATATCTGTCTGTCTCTCCTCTGCCATCCCATATCTGTCTGTCTCTCCACTGCCATCCCATATCTGTCTGTCTCTCCTCTGCCATCCCATGTTTGTCTGTCTCTCCTCTGCCATCCCATATTTGTCTGTCTCTCCTCTGCGAACCCATGTCTGTCTGTCTCTCCTCTACCATTCCATTTATGTCTCTCTCTTCTCCCTTCCCATGCATGGTTCTCTCGGCCAATTTGCCCAATAATATGCCAGTGTTATATGCCATTTAATATGCCCCAGCCAATTTGCCCAATAATATTCCAGTGTTATTTGCCATTTAATATGTCCCTGCCAATTTTCCCAGTAATATGCCAGTGTTATTTGCCATTTAATATGTCCCTGCCAATTTTCCCAGTAATATGCCAGTGTTATTTGCCATTTAATATGCCCCTGCCAATTTTCCCAGTAATATGCCAGTGTTTTTTGCCATTTAATTTGCCCCTGCCAATATTCCCAATAATATGCCAATGTTATTTGCCATTTAATATGCCCCTGCCAATTTTCCCAGTAATATGCCAGTGTTATTTGCTATTTAATATGCCTCTGCCAATTTGCCCAGTAATATGCCAGTGTTATTTGCCATTTTATATGCCCCAGCCAATTTGCCCAGTAATATACCAGTTATTTGCCATTTAATATCCCCTGCCAATTTGCCCAGTAATATACCAGTTATTTGCCATTTAATATCCCCTGCCAATTTGCCCAGTAATATACCAGTTATTTGCCATTTAATATCCCCTGCCAATTTGCCCAGTAATATGCCAGTTATTTGCCATTTAATATCCCCTGCCAATTTGCCCAGTAGTATGCCAGTTATTTGCCATTTTATATGCCCCAGCTAATTTGCTCAGTAATATGCCAGTTATTTGCCATTTTATATGCCCCTGCCAATTTGCCCAGTAATATGCCAGTTATTTGCCATTTTATATGCCCCAGCCAATTTGCCCAGTAATATACCAGTGTTAGTTGCCATTAATATTCCCCAGCTAATTTGCCCAATAATATGTCAGTGTTACCTTATCATTAATAAGCCCCTGCCTCTTTCCCCAGTACTTTCCCCCAATCTCCCCAGTCCCCAGCACTTACCTTTCCCTGGTGGCTAGTGGCAGGCAGCATGGTCTTCTCCATGCTGCCTGTTCGTCTCACAGGTGGTTGTGCCGATAGGTCACGTGACCCGGCGCGCGTATGACGTCAGCGCGCCGGTCACATGACCTGTCGGCACTTCCGTGTCGGCACACTGCACGGGGAGCCGAACAGGCAGCACGGAGGTTTCTCCGTGCTGCCTGTTCGGCTCCCCGTGCAGCCTGGCAGGCAGAGCGATGGTGGGGGGGGATCTTCCGATCCCTTCTCACCTCCGTCTCTGCCTGCAAGCTTTTTTTTTTTTTCAGAGAGAGACATTGATCAGCCGTGTCTCTGGGGCCGTATGGAAGTAAAGGACGGGCCGCAACTGGCCCGCGGGCCGGACTTTGGACATGACTGCCCTAGGGTGTCTAGTTTAAAAATATATGGTTTTGTGGGGTAGAATACACTTTCTGGCTTCAAAAATGTCCCAAATGGGACATGGGCACAAGTTTTCTGCATGTCAGAATTCCAAGTTGGAAAACCAAAATGCGCACCCCCTAAATGTGGCCTTTTAGCCCCAAAACAAACCAACAAACCTATGCATGGGTGGTATCCCTGTACTCAGGAGATGTTGCTGAACACATATTGAGGTGTTATTTGGAAATATCCCTTCACATTTTAAGGTAATGTTTACCTAAATTGCAATATATGTGAAAAATTCAAAAAAAAGATTTTTTGCTGCAAACTTTGGCATAGATTGGTGGTAAAATGGCTACATGAAATGTGTCAAAATACCCCAAGTTAAATGCCCTGAGTTGTCTAGTTTTCAAAAATATGTACATGTTGGGGGTCATTCATGGATTTAGTACAGAAATCAGTGTTACAATGTCACTATCGCTAATTTTGAAAGAAAGGATTTTAAAATAGCTTTGCACCACTTATAGTTCTGGCCCTGTAACATGAATAAAAAAAGCACAAAAACATAAAACATGGACTATTTCTGAACTCAGGACATATATTAGAAACTTTTTAGCAGTGGTTCTTTGTTGGCTCTTGTACATGAGTATACAATTTTTCAAATAAAAGTCATAAAAAAAGTATTTTTTCAATTTTTTTGCCATATTTTATTATTTTTTTTACATCAAATTATATGCTATTATCAAAATAATGGTATCAAAAGAAAGCCCTTCTTATAACGATAAAAACGATATATAGTTTGTGCGGGTACACTAAATGAGACAGAAATAAATTACAGCAAAACACAAACACCTCAGAAATGTTAAAACAGCCCATGTCACCAAGCGTCGGACAAGCCAAAAAAGTCATGTCACTAAGGGGTTAATTGGCCCGAAACATCTTTATATCCAGCTGCGGGTTCAGCACACAATTAAAGTCACCCATCCAAATCAAAGTGCCCTGTCTTATTTTTTTCTATTTTATCTCCAACTGTTAAAATGATTCTTACTGGTGCAACATTGGGTGCATATATATTTACTAATGTAACTGTTGACTGTTATGATAAAGCACAGTTGTTTTTATACTTTACAGCCACAGTAAGTTCACTAGAAAAGATTATTGCAAGCCCTCTTTTTTAGTTTCCATTGACGCCTCCAATATTAGTGGGTATTCAGCAGATTTTAATTTAGTTTTATCTATTTTCTTCCAATGAGTCCAAATTGACCATATATCATTTTTTTTACTCTCCCAAAAATATTGTTTTAAGACAAATATTTTGTTTTCTTTCCAGTCAGACAAGTCTGTAGCAGGCATGTACTTGGGTCTTTTATCATAATGAAGAGACATGCATCACTTTCACAAGCTTATTTTTTTCCAGGAAAAGGTCTTCCTGATTACCATAGGGAATACCATAGTATTTAAGCCATTTGCCTCTTTGTAAGCTATAGAGTTGTATAGGCTGTGTTTTTATATGATGATGATGAAGATGAATAAGCCTATTTTGGGGAAGAAACTTTAGCAAAAGGACTGCAGAATGGGATTTGAGTAGGAACTGCAGTATAAACAAAGAGCTTTAGCTGGGACTGTAGACAAAGCAGAAGTAGGGGAAGAGAGAATTAAAACAATTGGCGAGGACTTAGGTAAAGGTAACTAAGCAGGAACACCCTGCAACTTCAATGCAAAACACTGTTTGTAACAAACTGTAGGTATTTAACAGGGGTGTGTTGCAAAAGTTAATGAGCCCACCTGAAACAAACAGAGGGAAAGGAATACAAACAAATAAAGGTAGGGTGGCCTCTATAAGAGGAATGAGGTATACAAGCACACAATTCAGGACATTGGTTCAACACATCATGTTGTAAACACATTTTTTGTATATTACACAGAACTTTTCAAGTGCACCTCCATATCGTAATAAAGCTCCCAATTTATAGGGAATTATATATGTCCTTTGTTTACAATGTATACTCTATATGTTGTACATATAATTGTAAAATAATCTTTTTAACAAAATCTCTATTACATTTTTTTTAAGATAATTATTTGTCTTGCTATAGATATCTTACATTTAGGAAAATATTTTTTTTTATGATATGGGATGCATGCATCTGTATGTACACTTTCTTTCTTTCTTTGCTTTTTGATATAGCTAGTCAGTAATTAAATATTTATATAGAGATTTTTTAAGTATAACTTCCATAAGGGCAGACTGTTGAAGGAGGCAGCATCTTGAAATGTTGAATAAATGTGAATAAATGACAAGCCCCCACATGGATGGTTCTTGCGATGGTAACAAGGAGTTGTGATGACATCATCAGCTGAGAATCCGGAAGTGTCACCAGTAGAAGATATAAAAGCTGAGAAGACAGTGCAGGAAGCCCACACCAGGAGGAAGCCCACAGTGGGTGAAACGTATTGCATGAACCAATATACATATTTGCACTGTCCTCTGAATCTATTTGTCTTTTATGTTTTTTAATTTTTTGATTGGGACTTCTATTGTCTTTTATTACTGCTGCCACTTGTTGCTGTTTGCGTTTGTATGCCCTGGATGATCTACAACTATCCAGCCTACTCATGTAAGATGATACTGTTTTTTATATTAAATATTTGTACATTTTTACTTACATCCGCTCCTCTACTATTTGTTTTACTTATATCCATTTGAGTAAGGGGAGAGGAGTGGAGTCCAAACAACACCTTTGATGACCTTAGAAATACTTGGGAGTGTAATCAGTAAAAAGCCTTGCACATTATTTTTCACCTTTACTGTATTACGCTATATAAATATTTTTGTCTTTCTTCCTATGTTCATATTATGAAACATTGTGAGGATCTCATCAACTAAATTAGCAAGCAATTAACGTTTGATAAAAATTTTTGGGGTGGACACATAGCGCACCAACCACACCACTATTTAGTGTATTTGTTCTGTATACAGGGAGTGCAGAATTATTAGGCAAGTTGTATTTTTGAGGATTCATTTTATTATTGAACAACAACCATGTTCTCAATGAACCCAAAAAACTCATTAATATCAAAGCTGAATATTTTTGGAAGTAGTTTTTAGTTTGTTTTTAGTTTTAGCTATTTTAGGGGGATATCTGTGTGTGCAGGTGACTATTACTGTGCATAATTATTAGGCAACTTAACAAAAAACAAATATATACCCATTTCAATTATTTATTTTTACCAGTGAAACCAATATAACATCTCAACATTCACAAATATACATTTCTGACATTCAAAAACAAAACAAAAACAAATCAGTGACCAATATAGCCACCTTTCTTTGCAAGGACACTCAAAAGCCTGCCATCCATGGATTCTGTCAGTGTTTTGATCTGTTCACCATCAACATTGCGTGCAGCAGCAACCACAGCCTCCCAGACACTGTTCAGAGAGGTGTACTGTTTTCCCTCCTTGTAAATCTCACATTTGATGATGGACCAGAGGTTCTCAATGGGGTTCAGATCAGGTGAACAAGGAGGTCCTGCATGAAAATCATGTTTTTCTTGAAGGATGCAGACTTCTTCCTGTACCACTGCTTGAAGAAGGTGTCTTCCAGGAACTGGCAGTAGGACTGGGAGTTGAGCTTAACTCCATCCTCAACCCGAAAAGGCCCCACAAGCTCATCTTTGATGATACCAGCCCAAACCAGTACTCCACCTCCACCTTGCTGGCGTCTGAGTCGGACTGGAGCTCTCTGCCCTTTACCAATCCAGCCACGGGCCCATCCATCTGGCCCATCAAGACTCACTCTCATTTCATCAGTCCATAAAACCTTAGAAAAATCAGTCTTGAGATATTTCTTGGCCCAGTCTTGACGTTTCAGCTTGTGTGTCTTGTTCAGTGGTGGTCGTCTTTCAGCCTTTCTTACCTTGGCCATGTATTGCACACCTTGTGCTTTTGGGCACTCCAGTGATGTTGCAGCTCTGAAATATGGCCAAACTGGTGGCAAGTGGCATCGTGGCAGCTGCACGCTTGACTTTTCTCAGTTCATGGGCAGTTATTTTGCGCCTTGGTTTTTCCACACGCTTCTTGCGACCCTGTTGACTATTTTGAATGAAACGCTTGATTGTTCGATGATCACGCTTCAGAATCTTTGCAATTTTAAGAGTGCTGCATCCCTCTGCAAGATATCTCACTATTTTTGACTTTTCTGAGCCTGTCAAGTCCTTCTTTTGACCCATTTTGCCAAAGGAAAGGAAGTTGCCTAATAATTATGCACACCTGATATAGGGTGTTGATGTCATTAGACCACACCCCTTCTCATTACAGAGATGCACATCACCTAATATGCTTAATTGGTAGTAGGCTTTCGAGACTATACAGCTTGGAGTAAGACAACATGCATAAAGAGGATGATGTGGTCAAAATACTCATTTGCCTAATAATTCTGCACTCCCTGTATATTACCCATATGTAATGCTGCCATGGAAGGCCAGGGAAATTCAAAACTTACTTCTACTTAACGTAATTTTCAAATCCTGGTCATAACCATGACAAAGTTACTTGCGTCCCACTCAGTTTTATCTTTTTTGTTGATGCCTTAAGTTTTTTTTAGAGCTATTCACAAAGAATGCAGAGGTGCATAGTATATGTAAACTGTTTATATTCATATTTGTCAGTTGATTAGGAAGGGGGCTACATCCAAATTATGATAAATAGGAGTACATTTTGCTTTATAAAGATTTTTCAAAGTAATTTCCCTTTCTTTAAAATGAGTAAATGGTAAGAATTGTGTAGCATGCCTACACAAGCTACCACTTCTTTTGGAGCAATACAATGCTAAGACAACAAGGAAAATACGTGTCATTATGGGGAGAAGACTATCTACCTATCTATGTGTGTGTATGCATGTGTGTATATATATATATATATATATATATATATATATATATACTAATAAAACATATCTCCACAGTTTTTTTTAACCTAGTATTGTTTGCTATACATAACCCCATAGTGCTAATCAAACACACATATAGATTTGCCTGAAATATTTATGTAGGAAATATAGATTTATAAAAAATAACACTTTTACTTACATTTATAAACACACATATGTATACGGATATATTTAAAAGTTGTGGTTTTCATTATATGCCCTCAGAGATTCCATTATTTCATTTGTTATCACTGAGCAATGTGATTTCTTATGGCAGTATATCCTCCTCAGAGAATTCTAAAGACTTTCCTCTTTGTTATGTATGGTCTTTTTGAAGGCAAGGTAGGTTCATTTTCTTATTGTATCAACTTGTTATCTTGAAAATTGCCATCATTACATAAAAGTACATTATTTCAGATTATGAGGATATTATATGTTCTCATGGCTACTTAGAAAATGTTCTTTTCCAAACAATTTCCTAAAAGCATTTATTGTAGAGAAAAAAAGTGCTATCAGTTGGAGGAAGACTACTTTGATACTACTAAATAGAGGCCAAAATGACTTTTGCATGTTCCAAGTATTAAAACATATCTTATGTTACATATTTCTTTTTTTTACCATTCCTGTGGTCTGATACAGTGAAACTCTTTTTAGCCCCTCACAAAATACAACCTTTTTTATTGAATGTTATGTAGTAGTGAATAACGTAGGGACCAAGCTAGATTAACTGGACATCATCAGCTTGATGGTTTGTTACAGATTAATTGCAGATACCATTCCTTTTTTAACAGTAAACTAGGAAATCCATGGGCTTGTCTCCCTTAATGCTGAGTCATCCACATCAAAGCCATATATCAAAACTGGATACGGAGAAAACACTGTCAATCAGAAAGATTATGAACACTGTGCTTTATTGTATCAAAATTGTTGTAGATAAACCAACTTGCTTTGACAACGATCACCAGTCTGACAGGTCTCTTGCACACTGCACTTAGGCTGTAGAAAGTCTTGTACCTGCTCGACACTTATAAATTATAATAAATGCCCAGAAAATAATTTATTGAAAACCTGGGTCTGGTCCAAGAACCTCTAGCCACTCCTAAGATCCTTGGGCTGTAGAATGGGCCACTGGCCCCTAATTGTCCGGGGCTTGTGTCTGTTCTAATGGTAAGATCTTGGGGCTGAAGACTGCAGATTAAGTCCTTAAGATCCTAGAGGGGTTGGGAGACCTTTAGCAAACGTTCGGTTTGTAGACTTTCGTCATTTTTAATGCATGTAACAGTACTATTGGCTTTCTCTACAGAGAAAATTTTATGAATAGAGACTCGGTCTCTGTGTAGAGAAAGCCAATAGTTAAACCGAACGTTCGGTTTATAGAATAGCCATAGGATTACATGTATTACATAAGCCGAAAGTCTATAAACCGAACGTTCGGTTTATAGGCTGTCGGCATTTAATACATGGAATACATGTATTCCTATTGCTATTCAATAAACCGAACGTTCGGTTTATAGAATAGCAATAGGGATACATGTATTCTATAAGCCGACAGCCTATAAACCGAACGTTCGGTTTATAGGCTGTCGGCTTTTAACTATACGGAGACAAAGTCTACATTCATAATTTTAGTATAGTTAAATGCTATTGTATTCTATAAACCGACTCTATTTCGGCTTATAGAATGCAATAGTACTACGAATGGACGAATGAACGAATGATTTTCGTTTATTAACCATTCGTTCATTCGGCTTTCGTGAGCTTAGCATTTTCGTTCTTCGTTTTTCGGACGAATGGACGAAAATGCTATTTTCGGACGAAAATGCATTCGTCCGAAAACGAATGCACATGTGTAGTGATGACTGCATGCTTAAACACAGGAGCAGTGGTTTACTCCATACAAAGGTAATAGCTAAAGATTTTATATTGTTTACATAGACAATGATGCAGAGTTGAAACATTGTTACACCCTCTGAGTTTTCTGTGTTATTTTCCCCACTATGTATACCTGAGGCTGGAACTTGACAGTGACAGCATTATCCAAATTAAAGGGAAGTATCCCTGTTTTATGAGTGAGCACCCCCAGGGATTATTTTGCTACGAGTTTACTCTTTACCCAAAAATATTGTTGTTAAGTCAGGTACAATGTAGAAAAATTCTTATTGGATTAGTGTTTTTTGTTTTTTTTTAGCTACAAGCCCTTGTTTGTTAATATAGCCACAACACTATGTTGTTCTAGATGGACAAAGAATTAGGTCTGTTCATTTTCAAGCTTTTGCTCCTTTTAAGTCACCAGCTCACAGTCAGTTGGTTTTTCCCATGCATTGGTGATTTTATTATTATTATTTTTGTTAATGCTATTGTATCTTACATTTCACTATTTCTAATTTTAATATCTAAACTTTTACTTTTCTTTTAATTGCCAAATGGCTTGTAACCTCTATATAGATTGCAAAGATTATAAGAGATCATCAAATATATTTAATTTACACAATCAGCTTCTACATAATAGGTACCAGTACAGTAGAAAATAATTATCTTTTGGTAATAATCCACTTTCATAAAAATGTTATAATCACTGTAATGTTGATTAAAAGCATCCCTAAAGAATTACTGCAGTGATTTGCCTAAAGGGAAATATTAATTGAACAAAGGTTATCAATTTCATGTAAGTTTGGGGGCCAGCAAATTATATATCATCTCTGCATCACACTCTGTTCCTCCCTCCATACCCACTCTCAAGTGGTACCTTTAGATATAAATATAGCTTTTTTGATCCCAGCCTAGCACGATCCAAAATGTTTTACAATGCACAAGGGACCCCATCAGGGCACAGATCAGATGTGGTCCCTGTGACCAAATACAGAAGGTGGCAATAGGGAAGATAATGGAGCCAAAAGATGAGGATCCAGGCCATCACTGATCACTGCTGAAATCTCGATACAGATAATATTTTTTGTTTAATATTTATAGATTTTTCTGTAAAAATAGAAACAATAGTACATAACATATAGACAAATAATACTCACAAATGGGTGCATCTCCATAACATATCTTAAATAAACATCTGATATATTTCTAAATGGTATTCAGCGCAAATTAATATATTATTATACAAAAAGCATGGAAGAGTAAATGGAGTGATGTCCCAAATATGCCTGTAGAGGCATGGAGTTGCTGTTACTAACATTATTAATTAATTATATATATTCAAATCACTATTTGCAGATTGCACAATTAAGTCGATCACTTAGATAGACTCCACGGAGGCTAGCCAGTCTTTGAAACTAGGAGGGTAAGTCTGCTTACATTTCCTTGAGATTAACAATTTATCTGCATTGATGAATTGTCAGGGATCGCTTATACGCACGCAGAGGGTGTGGTGTGTAGTGAAGGAGCATAGTCATCGGATCAGTAAATAGGTTCTCATCCCCCCCTTTTTTTAAACGTACCGCTGTCTAGAAAGTTCTATTTTGGGGATAAATCCACTATATGTGGAGGAAATCACCTGTATGCATGTGGCATCTCCAACATTAGTAGAGTTTTATATTTTGCGTAACGTGGCAAGGGTCATGTACCATTGGGTAAGTCATTTATATGTATTCTCCCGTATGTGTGTCACCATTGAACATTTGTGTGCCAGGATGCCTATTTTCTGACACTGCTGTTGCAGTCAAAGAAGAATATAAAAAGGTTTGAAGCGTTGCGTCAGATCTGTGACAACTCAATAAATAACAGAGACTATTCTTCTTGGTAGGATACAAGTAATATTTTATTTTACAGGAAACTTATTTCACTGCCCATCCTCATGGCACTCACAAGGGTATAGTTTTTATAAGAACATGGGGGATTTTTAATTTAAGATCATATCTCCTACATGGGCAAGGTAGAGGTAGGGAGGGAAGTTAGGAATTGTATTTCATTTGTATTTTATTTAGTGAGCCTGGGTCACTTGGCAAGCCCCTGGCACAAGCAGGGGTCCAAATTATTTATAAAATTGTCTACTGGCCCGCAGTCATTTGGGGCCAGCATTTTTTATTCAATGGTGCTGGGAGATTGCAGTTAACCCTCTCGGTGTTGTAGGGAGTACTGTTGGAACTCCCTACAGCACTGCATTAAGCAGCCACTGTACATTTAAGTCATGTTTTTGCTATTGTTAAATTAACTGTTTTAATGGCGTTTTTTACTGACTTTTATAACTGGTGAATATTCAATTATTCCTGCTAATGCCAATTTTTTTGTTTTTTGTTTTATAACAGAAGGCATTGCATCTACTCCATTGTGTAAATAGTTTTTGATACTTTTTAAATTTGCATACTTGAGAGAGAGTATCAGTTGCTTGAACTGAAATGTAAGGTACTGCAGAGATAACTTAACAGAAACCTCAGGTGCAAATTAAATTTGACTACTGAGAGCTATTACCGATAAACAGCAGTAACAGTACAGTATATATATGATGTACTAATGTACTGATAGGCCAAATGCAAGAATTCCCCATGAAATAAATGGATCATGGGTTAGACAAGTATTGAGGGTTAAAAACCAAAGAAAAACAAGTTACCTGCGCTCTCTCCTTTATCCCTATGTATTTTTAAAACAAATGGAGGTTCTTTAGTTACCTCCAATGGCCCTGAGAGGATGAGCCCACCTGCCAACGTCAAGGCAGACCCCCCTAGGTGGGTCCTAACTCTAACCATTCACCTTGCTTCTTTGAGCCTCTGGCAAAAATCTCTAATGAGACAGAAAGGGGTATCTTTTAAATACACCCCTCTACATTATTAACCCTTAATAGGGAACACATGGGATGGGCGGCTGCATTGTAACGAGGCTGAGTAATACAAAAAATGGATACAAACGCAGAAAGAAAAGTCCTGCGCTCACTCCCATCACTGGGCGGCTGCAACGACTACAGTACACATCAGCCCCAATATATAGTAAAAACCAAAGAAAAACAAGTTACCTGCGCTCTCTTCTTTATCCCTATGTATTTTTAAAACAAATGGAGGTTTTTTAGTTACCTCCAATGGCCATGAGAGGATGAGTATTGAGGGTTAAGTCAAGTGCCCTAAAATTTACAACTTCAAAGAGTGGGTATTCCTTTGTCCTATAAGTGCCTAAGTGCTAACCCTAAACTCCGCTCATCATTTGTCTCAGTGAGCACAAACATGTGCGGTCATAGAAATGCCTGATTTTGGAATTCTGGGTTTACATCATTCAAATGGTCTTATACATAAGTGCCATTTTTGATTCTTCAGCAGTATGATTGTTCTTATCACACCACAAGGATTGAAATTTCACTCTTTTGTTTTACATCACATTTTTTCTCCTTTTCCTTTTTTTATACTAGTGAATTTTGGTAGAAATATGTATTAATGGATGTGAGGTTGGGATTTAGAGTATGCTATTCTGATAATTAATATAGTAGTATCTTATCTGTCACTGTCATTTTGATCACTTTCATGATTATTTGAGGAATTCCACATATATACACCAGCTATACCATTATAACCACCTGCTTAATATTGTGTAGGCGCCCTTTTGCCACAAAAACAGTCCTGAACATTGCCCAAAGCACCACAGTATACATGAACTCAACTTTAATTTAGATTGCAGGATAATGACATGATTTAACCGTTACAGAATTTAATGGTCTTGTGCTTACACATACATGTTTTGCCGTGTTTCAGCGAGTTTGTCAAAGAAATCCATTGACAAAGCTGCTGAAGAGCGACAAAACGCACATCAGTAAGCACATCAACTTGTTTTGTACAGAGGTACCTTACTACTTCTGCTCATCTAGTTAGGTTGGCATAACTGCTTTTCTGTGGGTTATTTGTGTAATTACAAGGCTAGGGGCCAATATAACGAATTAATATAGTGATGACCACTGTGTTTAACAAACAGTTTTCCAGTGTCTAGATCTTGCCAGTACACCTGTTCTGATCATCAGTATTGGTACTGCACAAGGTTATTGGCCGGTACAAAAATTTGATGGATAAATGGAACAGTTGTACAGTGTTGACCACTCATGACCAAAAGCATCTGTTTAGTGATTAATTATTTTGTGACCGTGAGCTAATTTTCTAATGCATCGTATGCAGACTCTATACGGCACTTTTCCTGTACACTTTGAGAGTACCGAAATAGACTACGGAGTGATGTATTCATTCAAACTCTGTTTAAAGGATTTTTATTGTGTGGGCTTGACTCTATTGGCACAATAATACTGATGTAGTAGGCTGAATTGCATTAGTTATTAATAAATAAAGTATAATTTCACGTTGTAAAAAATGCTGTGCTACTATTTCAACCAAACACTGAAACTAAATGCAGCAACAGTGATACTATGTCTTATTGTATCAAAGTGAGTAACAGCAAACCATTAAAATTATACTGTTTCCCAAATACACATGTGTTGCTATCTGACTAACTTCTAATCAGAAGAAGAATAGGTTCATATGGGCTAAAGATGGGATAAAGCACCTTGGCATTGAGATAGGCTTAGACCCTAATAAAATAGTAGAGACTAACCTTCTTCCAACTATTTTACAGTTTAATAAAAAACTTAAAGAATGGAAGGCAATGGGCCTTTCATGGAGGGGTAGGATAAATGTGGTGAAGGAGTACATGTTGCCCAAGGTGACATCTGTTTAATATGATACCTTTGGAAGCCCTGAGGCCTTGGATAGCTTTGGCTCAAGCAGCTTGAATGAATTTGATATGGTAGGGGTGGAGCCCATGTATCCAATCTTGTAATGAAAAAAACAAATAAGGGTGGTTTAGGAATTCCCAATATAGAGGACTTTTTTCGAGCCAGTTTAACCTTGCAAGCTCTGGTAACTCAGAGAGCATAGTCAGTTAACGAAGTGTGTTATAAGATTGAGCAGGATGTGGCTAGAGTTGATAACCTTGGAGACCTGTTTTGACAAATAAAGCAGTCAGAAGTGGGCTTTGCCTACAAAAGACGGGCTCCCTTTGGTGGTAAAAGATCTGGTTACCTGCTGGGGGAAGTTAAAGAAAGACACTGGTTTGAAGAACAAGTTAATATCTAGCTGCCCTTTGACTATGGTGGCTAGCAATGTTCCCAACTTTGACTTTAAAAAATGTACAGATAATGGGATAAGTAAAATAGAGGATGCTATAGAGGGAGATACAATCAGGACATTCCAACAGATGTGACTAGAAAGGGACCTGCCTAGTAGTGAGTTCTTCACTTATCTTAGGGTGAAGGGCTTCATAAGTAAATGTGTATATAGAGGAGACACAGGGGTAGTTAAGGAAATGGAAGGTTTACTGGTAAACAAAGGGTTTAAGAGGCTAATATTTAAAAAGATCAATCCTAAATCTGGTGAAAATCTATTTTAAGCTGCTAAATCGCTGGTATATGGTACCAAGTCAGATAGCAGGGATGTTTCTAGGTACCAGTAATCTATGCTGGAGATGTGGCCTCAGTAAAGGAGATATGCTTCATATTTGGTGGATTTGTAATCCCATAAATTTTTATTTGAGAATGGTTGGGAAAAGAATTTACAACATTTGTGGGGTAGTTTTGGATCAGGTGCCAGAGACATTCCTGCTTCAGCTTGATGTGCGTATCTGGCCCAGAGAAAGCAGGGATATGATTATACACATTTTCACTGCAGCCAAACAGTTAGTTTCAAAAAATCAAACCAACCTCCAACTTGGCCACATCTAAAAAGCCAGATCCTTAACCAGTTGTAGATAGAAGAGAGTATAGGACATCAATTTGATACCCATCAGTCGGCCAAACTGAAAGGTTGGAGAGAGAAGCTTCAGGGGGAGTCTGATACTCACTAGCAGGTGGTCGAGGTTTCTTTCCCTTCAATCCTCCGATGATTTGCTATGTAGTTTATCTCCCGTTAAGGCCGGGTCCTCACCCAGAGTTACCCCCTATCCTGGTCCAATGTGTCCTGTTTTTGTGAGCTTGTTTTTTCTTTTATTCTTTGTTTTGTTGATGTGGGTTTCTGTGTTGTACATCCTGTATTATCTTGATGTCTCTGCATCAGGGAAAAGGCCCAACATCATGACACCTTATATTCTGATAGAAGTTGGGAAAAAATCTTGAATTTCTAATTGGGAGATATCAAGAGGCTGAGCCTCTACAAGGGCATAGATTTATTTGTTGGTATGTACTTTGTTCCATATTGTGTAAGTTTGTATTGTTTCTAAGAAATAAATAAACAGATTGATACAATTTTTTTTTTAAATAATCTATAAGCTGGTTCTCCTAGGATTTTATTCAGCACCAAGTTGTCATTATCCCTTTTATTTGTGAAAAGTATGTACTTTGTTTGGGGATTTGCCTAATATGGGCAGCATTTTTGGAGAATCATGCATTTAAAATCACTTTTCTTTGAAGCAAAAAAAAAAAAAACCTTTTCAGCTCTCTTGTAAAAAGAAGCTAAATTACATCCTCATTTAGAAGTAATAGCCAAAGGGTAACAATTTCTGGGATAGTTAATGAGAATCTAAAAATGTAAAGTTTGTGGCAATTATGAACCTTTCACCCTAGATGTATCACTCGCTAACCCTTGCCTTTTTCACTTTCTACCTTTCATGGTTTTATGGTAGTATCAATAGCACAAATAATCCACAATGTATCAAGGGGGATGGTGCCCAGTTCCATAGCTGGACATTTTATTGGGTTTTCAGTAATACATTATCAGTCAGCAGTCTGATCAGTCAATTAGTCAGAATAGTATTTATGATCCATCAGTATGGTACCACTCATTCATTTTTATGTCTTTAAAGCATTCCACAGTACTTTCTATGCAGGTTATATATTTTTCTTTGTTTTGTAGGCATCAGTCTATTACAGATTGTAATTAAGAATTTGAAATAAAGCAAAATTACAATTTACACAGCCTGTCAATTGGAATGTTTTTATTTTAATTATTTAACAAAATTTATATTAATTGCAGTGACTTTTTTATGAGTTGTACTTTTACAATAGCTTTCTGTAACCATTGTGCAGTGACATCTTTTTTTACCATTAGATGCCATCTAGTGGACATACATAAATGTATATCAAACTGCAATAAAACATTTTCCTAACAAAAACATTTTTTCATTACAGGGACATGTGATCTACAAAGTCTTATGGTATATTTGTGACATATTAAAAATAGTTTAATGTAAAGAGTAGACAGAAATATTGAGTTTTATTTTTAAAAAAATGCTTTGCCATGTACATTTTGTGCATACATATATTTTTTTCAGTTCTCAGATTTAATAATGTTGCTTCTGAACCATGGAAATCAACCCTATATAATATGAAAAAAATACAAAAGTCCAATATTATAATACAGTGAGTTTTTAATTATGCACAAAAAAACAATGTTGCTGTATATTAAAAATAAGTAAATAGTCTAAGCTCCATTTTTTCATATGTGTACTGGAACTGTCATGGATAATTACAAGCATTATTGCATTTGAGAATTATATTTATTTTCCCCTTGATTCATTAGTGTTAGTGATATACAACCCTTAGGCTTTGTATCTTAAATCATACATTCTCATTCAAACAGCAAATACCTAAATAACAATATTGAATTTAAATACAGATTTCATCTCTAAAATATTTAATAGAAATAAATATAATTTCAATGACAAACTCAATATCATTAATACATATAAATGTAGATTATTAGGACATATGTCAAAACACATGTCACAATGCAATGATGGTGGAAATGTCTGCTTTCTTTTAGTTTTGCTAAATATCAAAATTATAGAATTGATTATGTATTCATATTCCAGTGTCGCACAGTGTTGCAAATAAATAGTAGGCACCTAACAAATTTACAAACTAAGGGATAATTTGTGTGCAAGGTTGCAACCCAGAACCGTGAAACACCCAATGATGCAAATAATAAATGCATACATCTATACAACATGTATAAAGACAAAAGTTGTATATATAAAGAGTTGAAACTATGGGCAATTATACTAAATATAAGATCAAAAGTAGTGGTTACATAATACATATGTACATTGCGTGTATATATGATATTTATTCAGAAACATTAATCTGCACCACATAAATTAATAAATACCTGTTTATTCAAATTATCAGCAAGAACATCTCCAGTGTTTTTTTCATCTCTGAATAGAATTCTTTAGCAGAAAATCTATCCTGTCTAAAATGTCTAATTCAATAGTATTGAAGTAACATGAACAGAGGACAGTAACTGCGTATCGTATTAAACCTGTGACTTTTATGGAACATATGTGCTACATATGGACACATATAGAACATTGTAATAATATATTGTATTATCACACCATTTAGCTGTGGAAAGGAAACATAAATATGTGGAAAGGAAACAAAACACATGGACCATAATATCTGCATTATTTCACTTGAATACACTGTTGCTGCATATATAATAATCTTTTAATAAAGCAATGTTATAAAACATAACATTGCTAGCATAAACAATGCTAGCTAAACAGTTATCTTAACAATATACATGTTATATCCTAAGCTAAGAGACGTGCAAATGGGTTTGTCTGAGTGAATTTTTCACTACAGTATAAAACAATTTAACATAAATTGATACGTTTTGTAGCTATTGTCCCAGGTTATTTGTAGCTACATGTGCATCTCTAGTTGGATTAGCCACTGGATCAGTCAGTTTGTGATGGTTCTGAGGAAGGTCAATAGGCCTAAATACACCACATTTTAGCCTTCCTCGATTTGGTCCTGCAGGCTGGGCCGATAGTTTGATCAAATCTTTACTGTTCCTCAATCACTGGCCGAGTGTACCTGAATAGCATTAGCAAAATTATAAGCCCCGCCCAGAGTCACACCTTCAAGTCCCCAAGCTGAACTAGTTACTGTGGAAAACACAAACACATTTTTTGTTTGAAAGTACACTGCTGGTAACAGGCATTTTACAGGAAGGGAATACCTAAATATAAAAGAAAATTTTATGGTGGTAAAAGCACAATATATTGTATATAACAGACCTGAATTGCGGCATATTGAATAGCCATAACTAGAGTTAAGCGGACACCTGGATGTTCGGGTTCGCAGGTTCGGCCGAACTTTGAAAACATGTCCGGGTCCGTGATCGAACTTGACCCCGAACTTGACCCCGAACCCCATTGAAGTCAATGGGGACACAAACTTTTGGCCACTAAAATGCCTCTAAAAAAGTCCTGGAAAGGGCTGGAGGGCTGCAATATGAAGTAAAATGTGGCACGTATTATGGTTTTTTATTTGGCCTTTTTTGGGGCTGAAGAAAGAAAAAAGAAGAATGAAGAAAGAAGAACTCAAATGGTAAGTATAATATTTTTTTTTTTTTTACAGGTTAGCTTATTGCCTACCCCCCCTCACTATTATTAGTAGTATTAGTATTAGGTAGTTTTATTTTATTGGGGGGGGTAAGTGACTAGGGGCTGGGCACCCCTAGTCACTTTATTTGTGGTCCCCACCCGCCGCTCATGGGTGGGGATCGGGGGGGACACTAGGTCCCCCCCTCATTCTTATTAGGGTCCCCACTCGTCGGCCATGGGTGGGGACCGGGGGGGGACACTAGGTCCGCCCATCATTCTCATTAGGGTCCCCACCCGCCGGCAATGGGTGGGGACCAGGGCGGAGGTGTATTTTACTAGTGACTGGGCAGCAATAGCTGTCCAGTCACTAATAATTTTAAATTTAAGGCGATATTAATCGCTGAACCCCGAACTCCAACCCGGACATACAGTGGAATGTCCGTGTTCGGGTCAGGGGTCCAAAAATCGTAGTGTTCAGTATGAACCCGAACTTTGCGGTTGAGGTTCGCTCAACTCTAGCCATAACACTTCGGGGTGACCTTGTTTTAGGCCAATATGACTGATCTGAATCCAATTCATAATGGATCAGTGCATACTGAGTATACCCTTATGTGGATAATAATTTTGTCTTTATTCCATTTACAGATCTTTTGTTGGAACATGTTGTTTGTGATTTACAGCATGAGCCCAGCTTTCCCAGTGCCGGTACATGAGCATTTTATTTTATTTAATCAGATTTTTAGTTATTCATGCTGGATATATGTTGAAATATATTTTTTGTATACGAGCAGGCTGCATTGAAATTAGAACCATATTTTGTGTAAATCAATAAAAAATGTATAATAAATTTAAATGTGAAAATGTTTATAATTCCTGTTACTGGTTTTGTTTAGCAGCATTGATCACACAATTAGATATTTTGTCACTTTGTCAGTTTATGCCTTTTTTCTCTTTTGACGGATGTTTATCTATACTGTTATTATACTGTTATTATATTGCAGTGTCACTTTAAATAGCTTATTTGTTCACTTGATTGATTGCTTTGACCTTTTCACTAGTATTGAAACATATCTCTTTGTGTGTATGCATTCTTTATGGCTTAATAAAGACCTTATAAAGCCAAAATGTTGCCACTGGCAGTTTTTCAGTTGTGAGCAATTTGTATTAACTTTTGATGGTGTCATAGTATATCTCATCTCTAGGGCATTATCATCCCTCCAAACTGTCCTACATTAGGTCTCAGTGGTGGAACATGACAATCTAATGTTGGGTTATTTGCAGTCTGTTTAATCCCTGCAATGCTGGAACGGCTGCATGCACTCACATGCATAAATAGACACATATACATACACAGTTTCTACTTATACATGGTAGCAAAAGCTGACACCGCAGAAATTAGCATAATGGGAGAGTCAGTGTCAGTAGGAGTTCAGATCTCTCGAGCACACTTTACACATGATTCCCAATAGGAGCTGCAGCAGAGGCTCATTTTGTGTAATAAGAGTAAGAGCAGAGCCTGCACTGTGTGTTGGATGAGAGGGAAGTGTTCAGGATCTCTCTTCTGGCGATGTCATATATTTGAGGGAGCTTGAGTGACAAAATATGCAATCCCATTAGAAAATCAAAGAGGGGGACAGTTCTTTATGTTTGTTAGGACATTTGTGCAATTTGAGCTGTGCAAATAGACATTAGTATAATTTAAGCATTTATATAATAGTGGTGAAAGAAAGGAAAAGTTCAGGAATTGGAAGATTAAGCAGAACAGGTCACTACTGTGAACAATGGTCAAGAAGACTATAAAGGTCATTTATAGTAGACATGTGCATTCGTTTTCAGACGAATGCATTTTTGGACGAAAATAGCATTTTCGGCCATTTGTCTGAAAAACGAATAACGAAAATGTTAACTAACAAAATCCGAATGAACGAATGGTTAATAAACGAAAATCATTCGTTCATTTGTCCATTCGTCCATTCGTGCTATTGGCATTCTAAACCGAATTAGAGTCGGTTTATACAATACCAATAGCATTGTACTACATTCCATAAACCGACATGAATGACTTTCGGTTTATGGAATGTATGTAATGGCTATTGACCTATTCGTATGAATGGGGACTCTTTCGGTTTATAGAAAGCCAATAGCATTGCATGTATTCTATAAGCCGAAAGTCTTTAAAACGAACGACGTTCGGTTTATAGAATACATGTAATGCTATTGCTGTTCTATAAGCCGAAAGTCTATAAACCGAACGTCGTTCGGTTTATAGACTTTCGGCTTATAGAACAGCAATAGCATTACATGTATTCTATAAACCGAACGTCGTTCGTTTTAAAGACTTTCGGCTTATAGAATACTATTGGCATTCTATAAACCTAACTAGTGTCCCTCCTCATTCATAAGAATTTCTTATGAATGGGGACTCGACTCTAGTTCGGTTTATAGAAAGCCAATAGTATTCTATAAGCCGAAAGTCTATAAACCGAACGACGTTCGGATTATAGAATACATGTAATGCTATTGCTGTTCTATAAGCCGAAAGTCTATAAACCGAACGACGTTCGGTTTATAGACTTTCGGTTTATGGAATGTATAATGTAATGGTATTTGCAATGGCATTACTATAAACCGAAATAGAGTCGGTTTATAGAATGCCATTGCCAATTCCATAAAACCGAAATTCGTTCATTATGTCGGTTTATGTAATGGCTATTTTGCTATTGGTATTCCATAAACCGACTCTATTTCGGTTTATAGAATTGCCAATAGCATGAAATGATTTGAATTTAGTATTAAAAAATAAATTGAAAAAAGTGGAGAGTTTTAACCCCTTTGTGACGCATGGTGCTTGCGTCCCAAATGACGTAAGCACCAAAACGTCACGATTTGTTCCTGGCCACTGATCACAAGGTGATCGTTAGCCAGGAACACTATGGCAGAGACCCAATCAGGGTCTTAATAGACCCTGTGGGTCCCTGCCCAAAAATTGCAAGCCCTTCGGACGTCACGCACGATTTAGAGAAATGTAGCTGGTGCTCGTTTTGAGCACCAGCTAAATTTCCCCTGTCAGACTGAGGCCATTTAAAATGGCCTCATCTGACAGGTGGGATCCCGCTGCAAGTGCCTGCAGCATGATCCGAGCCGCGATATGAGCTGTTTAACACAGGACGTACTATGCCGTCCTAACGACTTTAAGGGACTTAAAATCAGGATGGCATAGAACGTCCCAACGTCACGAATGGGTTAACGTTTGCTCTGGTCATAATCACAGCACAGGCTTGTATGAGTTAACTGTAATTACATTAATACATGAAAAGAATATAAATAATATAGTAAAAATGTACAAAATAAAAATTATTTTGAAAAAAGTAAATGAGGTCCATAAACTTGGAAGGAAACCGATCACAGTAAAAAGAAACTGTGATCAGCAAGGGAAGTGTTAATACCCCTTTTATAATCGAGGTCGTCTTATAATCTGACCTCAAATTGAGGTCAGACTATAAGACTGGGATCCAGGTCCCCAGCAGAGCTGCAGGGGACCTGGATCCCCCTCTCTAACAGCAGGGGATGCCTGCTCGATGAGCGCAGATCTCCCCTGCTGCCGCCCGGCATGACCGCCGGGACTTCTATGATGAAGCTGGGTACTTCCTGCTTCCTCATAAAAGTCCTGGCGGTCGTTCCGGGCGGCAGCAGGGGAGGTCTCGCTCATCGCGCAGGCATCCTCCCCTGCCTCGCAAGCCACCAGGGAGAATCGGGCAGCTGGGGGATGTCTGCACGAATCGTGCAGACAACCTCCATGCTGCCCGACACTTCCGTCTATTATGTATAGTGCATACATCCCCCGGCTTCCCCCACTAGCCACCAGGGAGCAAGAAACAGGTGAGGGGGGGACAGAATAACAAGGGGGGGGCAGAGTAACGAGGGGGGGAGAGAAACAAGGGGAGGGAGGGGGGAAGAGACAGAAACAAGGGGAGGGGGGCAGAGAGAAACAAGGGGAGGGAAGGGGGGAAGAGACAGACACAAGGGGAGCGAGGGGGGAGCCAAAGGGAGGGTGAGAGAGAGACAACACTAAGGGGGGGAGAGCAACAAATCTGGGGGCAAGGGAAAGAGAGAGGCAGCATTGTCACATAAAAGGAAAAAAAAACAAGAATTTTTTATATCATAATTTTTTATTAAAAAAGCAATTTACATGTGAATATATACTAGACATGTGCATTCGTTTTCGGACGAATGCATTTTTGTCCGAAAATAGAATTTTCGTCCATTCGCCCGAAAATCGAAGAACGAAAATGCTAAGCTAACGAAAGCCAAATGAACGAATGGTTAATAAACGAAAATCATTAGTTCATTCGTCCATTCGTAGTACTATTGCATTCTATAAGCCGAAATAGAGTCGGTTTATAGAATACAATAGCATTTAACTATATGGAGACAGAGTCTCCATTCATAAAATTATAAATGGAGACTTTGTCTCCGTGTAGTAAAATGCCCACAGCCTATAAACCGAACGTTCGGTTTATAGGCTGTCGGCTTTTAACTATACGGAGACAAAGTCTCCATTCATATGAATGGAGACTCTGTCTCCGTATAGTTAAATGCCCACAGCCTATAAACCGAACGTTCGGTTTATAGGCTGTGGGCATTTAACTATACGGAGACAGAGTCTCCATTCATATGAATGGAGACTTTGTCTCCGTATAGTTAAAAGCCGACAGCCTATAAACCGAACATTCGGTTTATAGGCTGTGGGCATTTAACTATACGGAGACAGAGTCTCCATTCATAAAATTATAAATGGAGACTTTGTCTCTGTATAGTTAAAAGCCGGCATTTAACTATACGGAGAAAGAGTCTCCATTCATAAAATTATGAATGGAGACTTTGTCTCCGTATAGTTAAAAGCCGGCATTTAACTATACGGAGACAGACTCTCCATTCATAAAATTATGAATGGAGACTTTGTCTCCGTGTAGTAAAATGCCCACAGCCTATAAACCGAACAACTTTCGGTTTATAGACTTTCGGCTTATGTAATACATGTAATCCTATGGCTATTCTATAAACCGAAAGTCGTTCGGTTTATAGAATAGCAATAGGATTACATGTATTCCATAAGCCGAAAGTCTATAAACTGAAAGTCGTTCGGTTTATAGACTTTCGGCTTATAGAATACAAGTAATACTATTGCCTTTCTATGAACCGAACGAGAGCCCCATTCATAAGAATTTCTTATGAATGGGGCTCTCGTTCGGTTTATAGACAGCCAATAGTATTACATTGTATTCTATAAAACGAACGAATAATAATGAACGAAACGAAAATAATGAACGAATTTAGTCTGAAACGAATGCAGCAATGAACGAAATTCGTTTTAGACGAAATAAATAAAACTTTTGGCCGAATGGACGAAAACGAAACGAAAATTTTAGTTTTGCACATGTCTAATTAATAGGGGGTTGGTAAAGTAATAAAAATGTCTGGCAGTAGTATTATATTTACATCCAGTAAAAAAATAAAACAAAATGAAATGGTGAAAAAATTGTAAAAATATAAAAGTGTCTAATCCTAGATCTTCCTGGTGATATATATCAGTATAGAAAAGAAAGCACACAGTACCAACCAGGTTAAAAACATAATGCAGATCTGCAATAAAAAACACAAACAATAAAATGCAATATGTTTGTACTAAAAGTATATGGGGCAACAGGGGAAAACCCCCCACAGTGGATAAGCACAGTCACAAAAAAGGGGACCTAAAACTCAGGAGCACAGTCTAAGCATTCTAGGGGAATAAACAAGGTGGTTATAAGTATAAAATGTTTTTTTGTCTGTGTATATGTTCATGTTTCCCTATACACAATAACATTGTAACAAAATAGTTAGTGTAAGGTTAAAACAAAGTATACTTCCCAAATCCCATTCTTATTAAATATACATATTCAATCTCAGGAAGAAAAATTGTCTTTAAAAACCAGTTTTTGGAAGCCTTCATAGAGGAATGTCTTAGTGTGATTGCCTTCTACATGGGAGAATTTGAAATTCCAAACGTTTTGTACATTTAATTTTCTTGAGAGAATGCCAGTGTCTCTCTACACCCAAAGTGCAAGGTTAACAAATTCTGTTTTAGAGAAAACCCTTGGAGTACTCTGTTGGGAAAATTCAAAAAAAAAAAAAAAATGCAACTGAGGACAGATTATGCTCAATGGCTTGCCTATGGCCTATTATCCACTCTTCAACATTTCTAACAATATTTCCATATAAATATGAATAATATATCATTATTGCCTGTTTGCAACTTTTGGTTAATCTGATTTCCCATTCGTATGCTACATATTAGCCTTGGGCACATTATGTTACAAAGTCTTTTTAATATTAAAATTAAGGAATTGAAAAATAATTCATTTGGCAAGAAATTTACCACCCAAATGTCTCATATACTGAGACAAAATGCATAATTAAGGAAAACTTAGTAAGCAATGTGTGAGCTTTCATGTTTCAATTTGAATGTCAATCTGAATCATTAAGATTCAAGCTACAGCAATACAGGCTTGACATTTTTAAATCATATATAGTACCTCAGATGAAAGGCTTTCAAATATGCCTCACAGAACACTATGCCGAACAGCCCGTGACAGATCAAGTCAATAGAACCCTCAGCAAGGGAATCAATGTGATTCTCAGTGTCTCTGCTAGAGATGTCATTTAAAATTGATAAAAAGCTTTTTGACCAGTTACTATTTTAGGTTAGTATTTTACTGTGTCATTTGTACCCTCATGTTTTGACTTCTGAACTGACTCAAAAGCAATCTGGAATTTTAGATGAAATGTTAATGTTGAAGGTTTTCTTTGAAGGAAAACAGTTTACTGTATGGAACTACTGAATCATATTTTATAAACTTAAATGAAACATCTAACATATTTGTAGCCATGTCTTTGCCAGTCCAGGGAGGGCACGTCAATCAGAGTTGAACTGCTTTAAGATTTTCTGTTAAAACAGTTCCCAGTAATTTGTGAAAGAAACAAAAATGTGTATTTTGATTATAGTAGAAAATATGGTACTTTATCATGTTGAGATTTTCATGGCTCTTCTGCTGTAGAGTATATTTACTAAAGGCACATATACAGTGCATGAAAGTATCAAAATGTAAAATGCAAGTCTGAATAAAACATTATTAAAACATTTTGTGTACAGACCCCGTTAGACTGGCAATGTGTCCTTGAAAATCGTAAAACTATTGTATAAATATACTATATATCATCAATAGATTACAAAGCCTGCAAGTTTGAAACCCTTTTCTTGTGCTTTTTTTTCTCAACTCTACTATAAGGGATGGTAAACATGTCCACTTCCCAAAAAAATGATAAAACAGACAAAAAAAATGTGGTCATATTTCTACCTCAGATTGTGTATTTATATATATATATACACACAAATCCAAAAGGAATGCACTCACCTAAACTAGCATGTATTATATTATAAGGGGTGCTGCTGAGACCAAATAATTATACAAAATCCAAAGATCAGCGCACTCACCTCAAAGCAGGTAGGAGAAAAACTCTTAGCTATAGGTTATCTTTTGTTATCTTAGAAAGACAGGTGTCTTTAAGTAGCTTTAATGAAACCTATAGCTTTAAAAGTTTTTCTCCTACCTGCTTTGAGGTGAGTGTGCTGATCCTTGAATTTTGTATAATTATTTGGTCTCAGCAACACCCCTTATAATATAATATAATATAATATATGCTAGTATAGGTGAGTGCACTGTGTGGCTAAATTTTGGCATATTGAGTGGCAAAATATTACTGGCATATTGAATGGCTAAATCCTGGCATATTGAATGGCTAATTCCTGGCATATTGAATGGCTAAATCCTGGCATATTGAGTGGCTAAATCCTGGCATATTGAGTGGCTAAATCCTGGCATATTGAGTGGCAAAATCCTGGCATATTGAGTGTCAAAATCCTGGCGTATTGAGTTGCTAAATCCTGGCATATTGAGTGGCAAAATATTACTGGCATATTGAGTGACTAAATCATGGCATATTGAGTGGCAAAATACTGGCATCTTGAATGGCAAAATACTGGCATATTGAATGGGAAAATATTACTGGCATATTGAGTGACAAAATTATACTGGCATATTGAATGGCAAAATTATAGTGTCATGTTGATTGGCTAAATCATAATGGCTTATTAATTGGTTGAATAATACAGGCATATTAATTGGCTAAATCATGTTGGCATATTAATTGGCTAAATAATGCAGGCATATTAATTTGCTACATCATACTGGCATATTAATTGGCTACATCATATTGGCATATTAAATGGCTTAATAATACTAGCACATTAATTGGCAAAATCATACTGGCATATTAAATGGCAAATTGGCCAGGGCATATGAATGGCAAAATAATACTGGCATATTAAATGGCAAAATAATACTGGCATATTATTGGGCAAATTGGTTGTGGCTTATTAATGGCAAAATAATACGGACATATTATTGGGTAATTTGTCTGTGGCTTATTAATGGCAAAAAAATACTGGCCTATTATTGGGCAAAATAATACTGGCATATTATTGGGAAAATTAGCTGTGGCTTAATAAAATAACATAGGCATATTAATGGCAAAATAATACTGACATACTAAAGGGAAAATTGGCTGTGACATAGTAATGGCAAAATAATCATTTAATGCAGGGCTCGACAAACCATGGGAGCCAGGTCACTATGGTGACTAGGAAATCAGACCTGGCACCAAGATATCATGTGCCCCGCATGGTACCCTTGACGCTGGGATATATTTTTTTTTTTTATACGGTGGCATATTTTAATAGGTAAACTGACTGTGGTATAATTTAATGGCAAAGTGACTGTGGCATATTAATTGGTACCTGACAGGGGCTTATTTTAATTGGCAAAGTGATGCTGTGGCATCACCATTTATCAACCGTTTGTATGCTGCACTGATAATGACTAAGCTCCTCCACTTCATAACATTGTCAAAAAGAGGCACATGCAGCATGGACGATGGTAAAAGTATGCCCCCCCTTAAAAAATTATGTGAATGCCTCTGGATGTATCCCCTCAGGCCCTATCAACTTATTTGTCTTTACTTTAGACATCTGAAGTAAAACCTCTTTCTCTGTAAACTTACATGCATCAAAAGACTCATTAGTCTTTTTCTCTAAATGAGGTCCCTTACCCTCATTTTCATTTGTAAAAGCTGAACAAAAATATTCAGTAAGGCAGTCTGCTAGGCCTTTATCCTCTTCTACATATCATCCTTCTTTTGTTTATAATCTAACTAATCCTTGATTTACTTTCTTTTTCTCATTTATATATCTAAAATATGTTTTATCCCCCTTCTTCACTGACTGGGTTATTTTCTCTTCTGCATGTGCTTTGGAAGCTCTTACAGTTTGCTTTGCCTCTTTCTGCCTACTCTTACAGATCTTTCTATGTTCCTCACTCTGAGTTTTTTTTATAATTACTTAATGCTAGCTTTTTGTTTTTTACTATTTTGGCCACCTCTGCAAAGTACCACAGTGGTTTCTCAAATTTTTTGCTCTTACTGACAAGCCTAATGCAATTTTCTGTTGCCTTCATTGGTGCAACTTTTAGATAATCCCATTTCTCCTGGACTCCATTTAAATTGCTCAAGTGTGATAAAGACTCTTTTACACATAATCTAATTTTAGAAAAGATGGATTTTCTAAAATCTAAAACTTTTGTTTTAATAAAATATGTCTTACCTTAACGTTTTAACACTGTCTGGAAAACTACAATGGGGACTTGATAGATGTATCTTACCAATGTGAAAACCTTACAAAGTACATTTAGTATAAAAATAAACCTCATGTTGTGTCTAGGTAACAACAACAAAAAAAGAAAAAACCCCACACATTTCCAATATTGTGAAAACACAGCTATTCCTGTGTGATATAGAGGAGATCCTAAAACATTCAATGTTAAAATATACTATATGAAAAAAAAAGTATTAGGACACATCTCTTAATTATTAAATTCAGGTGTTCCACTAAGACCCATTGTCATGGGTGTATGAAACAAATATTGTGAATTCAATAATGGTACTGTGATAGGTTGCCACCTTTGCAATCACATTAACATTTATTTAAATTGCACCAACAATGTATGTAGCACAAGGTGCAGAGCATAGAGGGGGACTACATAAGCTAGATGAACTAGAACAGACGGATACATGAGTGTTGTACATGAGACACATGAGGGAGTGAAGAAGTCAAAGGAAAGGAGGTGGTAGTGACAGTAATGTGGATGGTTGGTGCTAGGTGGGTTTGGCCTGAGGTTGTGTGTGTACTAACTGGATGGTTGTAAAATGCCCGCTCCTATAGTGTTTAAGGACAGCGAGAGCTAGGTGGGATTAGCTAGAGATTACTTAACAGGTAGCCTAGTGGGATGAGTATTACGCTTCCGTAAAGAGATGAGTATTTAGGGAGTTTTTGAAGTTTGAGAAACAGGAGGATAGTTAGTTAGATCATGACATTCCATCCCTGCTTGCTTTTCCACAGTCAAATGTAGGTGATATTATTGGAAAGTGAAAGCATTTAAGAACAGCAGCAACTCAGCCATGAAATGGAAGACCACATAAAGTCACAAAGCATGGTCACCTAGTGCTGAGGTGCAAGGTAAAATGTGTCAATGCTCTGCTGATTCTGTAGCTGAAGAGTTTAAAACTTCCACTGGCCTTAATATCAGCAAAAAAATTGTGTGGTGGGAGCTTAATGTAATTGTTTTTGTCCAACATCAGTGCCTCACCACACAAATGTTGTACTGGATGAATGGTCAACAATTCACTGGGATACTCAATGATACAAAATATTGTGGAAAGTTTATCCAGAAGAGTGGAAGGTGTTCTAGCTGCAACAGTGGAACCAACTAGATATGAATTTCTATGTATTTAGAATGCAATGACCCTATTGGTGTAATGGTCAGTTGTCCCACTCCATCTGTCCATAAAGTGTAGCTTAGAGTACATTATTCAGTTGCCTTATAAGTTTGCAAAACATACTGTTTTTCACTGTACGTAATTATCCAATACATTTCATGGGTTTTGGTGTCCCACAATAGAAATAAGGGACAGAAAAATGGCTCTAAAATCTTTGTTTTGTATTTGTAAGAATATGCTTCTTCAATAGAAGCCAGAGTTAAAATGTATGTGCCACTTGTCTGCAGTAAATCCGACATGCATCTGCACCACCGTTCACAGATGTCCTCTTTTTTTTTTGGGGGGGGGGGGATCTGATTATCTCTCTGCTAGTATGAAGAAAGACCCTCTTGTAAGTGCTTGTGAATAGGGTTGGCTATGTTGATTACGTATACAAACAATGATCTGTCTGCATGGCAGAATGTAGACTTCTAATTTGTACAGAAGGAAATCACTTAGTCAATATGGGACCCTCTCCTTGATTAATTAATTGGTCCCAACTAGAGTTGAGCAGACACCTGGATGTTCGGGTTCGGCGGGTTTGGCCGAACTTTGGAAAAAAGTCCGGGTTCGGGCTCGAACTTGACCCCGAAGTTTGAGAAACAGGAGGATAGTTAGTTAGATCATGAAATTCCATCCCTGCTTGGTTTTCCAGTCAAATGTAGGTGATATTATTGGAAAGTGAAAGCATTTAAGAACAGCAGCAACTCAGCCATGAAATGGAAGACCACATAAAGTCACAAAGCATGGTCACCTAGTGCTGAGGTGCAAGGTAAAATGTGTCAATGCTCCGCTGATTCTGTAGCTGAAAAGTTTGAAACTTCCACTGGCCTTAATATCAGCACAAAAAGTGTGTATGGGAGCTTAATGTAATAGTTTTTGTCCAACATCCGTGCCTCACCTCACAAATGTTGTACTGGATGAATGGTCAACAATTCACTGGGATACTCAATGATACAAAATATTGTGGAAAGTGTATCCAGAAGAGTGGAAGGTGTTCTAGCTGCAACAGGGGATCCAACTAGATATGAATGTCTATGTATTTAGAATGCAATGTCCCTATTGGTGTAATGGTCAGTTGTCCCACTCCATCTGTCCATAAAGTGTAGCTTAGTGTACATTATTCAGTTGCCTTATAAGTTTGCAAAACATACTGTTTTTCACTGTACGTAATTATCCAATACATTTCATGGGTTTTGGTGTCCCACAATAGAAATAAGGGACAGCAAAGTGGCTCTAAAATCTTTGTTTTGTATTTGTAAGAATATGCTTCTTCAATAGAAGCCAGAGTTAAAATGTATGTGCCACTTGTCTGCAGTAAACCCGACATGCATCTGCACCACCGCTCACAGATGTCCTCTTTTTTTTTTTGGGGGGGGGGGGGAATCTGATTATCTCTCTGCTAGTATGAAGAAAGACCCTCTTGTAAGTGCTTGTGAATAGGGTTGGCTATGTTGATTACATATACAAACAATGATCTGTCTGCATGGCAGAATGTAGACTTCTAATTTGTACAGAAGGAAATCACTTAGTCAATATGGGACCCTCTCCTTGATTAATTAATTGGTCCCTACTAGAGTTGAGCAGACACCTGGATGTTCGGGTTCCGCGGGTTCGGCCGAACTTCGGAAAAAAGTCCTGGTTCGGGCTCGAACTTGACCCTGAACTTGACCCCGAACCCCATAGAAGTCAATGGGGACCCGAACTTTTGGCCACTAAAATGCCTCTAAAAAAGTCCTGGAATGGGCTATAGGGCTGCAAAAGGAAGTAAAATGGGGGTAAGAGGACAAGTACCCTGCAAACAAATATGGATAGGGAAATATCTTCAAATAACATAAAATACATACAAATTAAAAATACAGCTGAGCCATAAAATAGCACTAGATGGAATCTTTGATTTTAGTTTTGGAAGAACATAAATCGAAATCTAAAGCATGGCTGCCAGGAGGATCAACAAAATTATCCATTTGAGAGAGGGTTGGAGTGAAGGGTATTCTCTTTCAGTTTATACTAGGTGACCCATAGGTTGAGGAGGCGGTGACCGTGGCGGTGTAGGTGGAAGCGGCGCTGGAGGAGGAGGAGGAGGAGGTAGCCAGATTTTTCAAAGTGCACTGTACGCACAGTATTGGACTGTTCTATTTGACTCTCAGATATGAAGTGCACTGCAAGACGCAAATGTACTATTTACCACCCAAAACTATTAGAATTTTTCAAAGTGCGCTGTAAGCACAGTATTTGACCGTTCTATTTGACTCTCAGATATGAAGTGCACTGCAAGACACAAATGTACTATTTAGCACCCAAAACAATAAGAATTTTTCAAAGTGCGCTGTAAGCATAGTATTGGACTGTTCTATTTGACTCTCAGATATGAAGTGCACCGCAAGACGCAAATGTTCTATTTACCACCCAAAACTATTATCATTTTTCAAAGTGCGCTGTAAGCACAGTGTTTGACGGTTCTATTTGACTCTCAGATATGAAGTGCACTGCAAGACGCAAATGTACTATTTACCACCAAAGACTATTAGAATTTTTCAAAGTGCGCTCTTAGCACAGTATTTGACGGTTCTATTTCACTCTCAGATGTAATACATGGAATGCTATTGCTATTCTATAAACAGAAATAGAGTCCCCATTCATATGAATAGGTAAATTGACCTATTTGTATGAATGGGGACTCTATTTCGGTTTATAGAAAGCCAACAGCATTACATGTATTCCATAAACCGAAAGTCTATAAACCAAAAGATATTCGGTTTATAGACTTTCGGTTTATGTAATACATGTAATGCTATTGGCTTTCTATAAACCGAAATAGAGTCCCCATTCATACGCTATTCGTATGAATGGGGACTCTGTTTCAGTTTATAGAAATCCAATAGCATTACATACAATCTATATGTATGTAATGCTATGGGCTTTCTCATTGGCTGCCCTGCAGCCTTTCAAAACGTGCCATTAAATCGCCGAACCCAGAACACCAACCCGGACATACAGTGAAATGTCCGTGTTCGGGTCCGCTCAACACTAGTCCCTGCCAGACAACATTATTCCTACTCATCCAACATGTTTTAATTTTTCTTTTCATCATAGACATGAGAAATTAATATGTTTCTTTTTTTCTAGGTGTTTTTTTCAATTTAATTATTATTTACAATCTGTGTACAACAAGAAATTACACAAAATTACATGAAATGTTGATAATTTGTTTCCATAAGTTTATTTTTCTGGCCATATCCTATGGTAGCATTTAACACAGATATAGTGTCTCCCTAACCAACTGATGGAAACAAAACACAAGCACTGTAAATAGACTTTGTCTCAACCCCTCTGCAATCACTTTGAACAGCAATAATAAAAATGCAATCATCGTAAAAGATGGGCCATAACTATGCTGGCCAGGAAAAGAAAATAACAGTAGGTAAGGAAACAGTTTCTTTTTTCATTACAGCACTCCACATGGGAAATACCCGCGTTATAAACAAATGAAAGAAATACATAACACTGTATGGTCAGACTGGAGCTATTGCATATATCTTTCATCTCACATATCATAACCATGGTCATCCAGAGGGGGCATGGAAGGACCCATAGAGCAGATAACATTGTACTTCACTGATTAAAACGAGTTGATTACTCTGGTTGAATGACTACAAGAACCCACTCAAAAATTAAAATCGCATAATAACTGACATCTCATGATAACTGTAACCAATGACCTGACAAATGACAAATGTATCTGTGGTTGAACATCCTGGACTGCTATAGAAAATGAAGAGATAATAAAAATAAAATAGTGATAACTCACGTCATAAATCGCAATATATGAGTAGTGCAATAAGTGATCTGATCACAAAAATGACAAAAATCCACTGTTAGTAGTATGTTTAAATTCAGATTAAAGACTACAGAAGTCTTATAGTCTTATAAATCTTAGCTAAACAGCAGGAGACCTCCCTCTTCCAGAAATAACAAATCTGGATCATTAGACTTAATTTAGTTTTTAATTTCTAATCCTTTAAATTATTTTCGGATGAGAGGGTTATATCCATTAAATTCTTATGCATAGATAGTGAAGTTAATTTATCACATTAGCTATTTAGAAATATACATGCAGATAAATGCTTCTTGAAAATACAATTATAATAGCATGTGATGTTTCATTTTAAATGTTCCAAAAAGGTACAAGTTGTATAGAAGGTTATTCAAAATATAATGCCACATAATAATAAAGTAGATGGATTATATATCAATACCAAAATTAACAATCAATTCTGTCATCCTCGCCTCTGATGGCACAAGTTCTTAAGTATTCATATCCCATTAGTATATACAGAAAGAGAGTAGGAGGAGCACACAGAAAGAAAATTAATAAAGTAAGAAATACAGTGCCATAGGTATACAAAAAGTTTATTAGAGAAATACTGTATAAAAATATAATCTAAGTAATAAATTACATCCACTAGCACAAAAATACAACAGTAATTACTCACATAAATAAATAGCAGGTGGTCCCCTTGAAAAAGGCTCTATAGCCGAAAGGTCGGGTGACCTCCATTCTTGTGCACAGTGTGTTCCTCCTGTCCCTCTTTCTCTTTTGCTTCTGTGTCTAGAGTGATTTTGTGCTGGTGCTATTTATTTACGTGAGTAATTACTGTTGTATTTTTGTGCTAGTGGATGTAATTTATTACTTAGATTACATTTTTATACAGTATTTCTCTAATAAACTTTTTGTATACCTATGGCACTGTATTTCTTACTTTATTAATTTTCTTTCTGTGTGCTCCTCCTACTCTCTTTTTGTATATACTATTTTCTTGGGGTGCTATATGGACTCCCCTTGGGGTGATGTACCATATTGTATTTATTGACACTGTTTTGGAGTGCTTCTCTGTCTATTTTCTTTTTTATTCATATCCCATTAGACCATTCCCACTTATTTGAACTGAGCATTCCAAAATGGTATCAGGCAATATGCTTGTTCCAAAATGGAGTCTGCCCTAATAAAACAAAAGACACAGGCTGTCTATTTTCAAAGAGGTATATTTTAATATACCAATACACAAATTGATGACAGACACCTGTATACTACCAGAGATAACAATGTTTAATAAATAATAATAAATCAAACATGTTATAACTAAAACAACCTTAACACTTTTGCGACAAACGACATGTCAGGCATGTCCAGCCAGCAACTTAATTGATGACAATGGACATGCCTGACACTTCCTGCTGTGGAACAAGCGGTTTTCATGATCAATGATCGCAAAAACCTCTCTGACGGTGCTGCTCTATTCCCTCGATGTCCAGGCAATAGGCAGCACCAAAATTCCGGCTCTGGGGCACCCACGATCGCTCCATGTTGAAATTGAGGCACAATTGAGTGGAAATTAGTTGAAATTGAGTCTATTGACTCAACTAAAGTTGAAATTGAGATGAAAGTAGTTGAAATAAAGCAGAATTGCCGAATGGACGAATTCCACAGATCATAGTCATCAGACAGTAAGTATTAATTTCCGATTTCTTTTTTTTTTTCTGCAACGTATAATGCTGGGATGCGGAGGCAAGGCTGGATCAGATTTAGGCCGCAGAATGTGGAAATTCTTACATAAATGGTAGGGGGACTTGCAGCCACAGTAATTGTAATCCAAACGGGAGGACCATATGTGATGGTACACCCCAGTATAAGAGAGGTTAATACCGCTGAGGATGTTCCCTTTCTGAATGAAGAAGCAGCTAACAGCACAGGAACCATACGAAATCCTTCACGAACCAAACAGCCGCACAAGTAAATCATACGAATCCCATACCCCCAGGTACGAGACCAAGCTCCATGTTGAGGGTTAAACAGAGATCTACTTTATTTGTATAACAACACAGACTTATAAAAAGACATAAACATGATATCACAGACATTAGTATACAATGGGGGGGGGGGGGGGGATGGAACTAAACATAGTTCTCCAACTAACTGGGGCTAGGAACACATTAGACTTTCAGACTGCAACCAAATTACCATACAGTGAGTAGACCTAATTGCAAAACACACAATAAGAGACATAATGAACCCAACATAATCAGTTAATACAGTTAATACAGAACAATGGATGTTGGAGTAAACTATCCAGGAATGTGACTTACTAACGATATTGATAACTTTCAATATATGCATCACATTCCCCTAAAACATACCTTTTTCATAATTAGACAGTTCCACCCAGTAGTTTATTCGGTAGTTTGTGAAATAAATGAACAGAGGGTACAGACAGGCAATTAACCGAAAGATAGACGGAGGCAACGGAATAGAAGTATAGTTCCAAGACAGAGTCACACCATATATCACATGCAGGAAACCATAGGTAATTTGCAATCCCCAATATGAGTAAGAATTAATCAAGGAAATGTGCAGGTATAGCACAGTCCCTATGTAGATCTGTTAATGATCTGTCCGCAGCTCGAAAGCAAAGTTCATATGCAGGTGCAGGTATGCAAGATTCGAAAGCACGTCTTACTGACAGATATATAACTATAACTGATAAGCATAAATCATATGCACAGATGGGGAAGTAGGTTTATGCAGCACAGTTCATATGCTGTGAATATAATGCAGTTGGTAAAGCACCTATAGTACCTTTACAGTGTAGACATCCAATAGACGAGCCAGGAGTCGGGGGAACCAGATAAACAGCAGAATCCAGGACAGACCAAAGATCAGGGCCACAAGCTAACAAACAAAGTGAGGAGAAATCTGAGGTCAGAATCACAGGCAATCAAGGAGAAACAGGTATACAATCCAAGGTCCTCAAAAGGGAAGACCAAAAATGCAGATAACGTGAAATGAGGCACAAAAATGACACATTCACTGAGCACAGTAGTGGTGTCAATGCCCTTTTAAATTTCCTGTGACATCATGCAGCGTGCAACCTCCGCTCCCATCCGTCATCATGGCAACTTCTTGCAACCAGGAAGTACCTGGGGAGCACAATGATCAGAAGATTCGCCTATTTCTGGAGAGGCAAGTGAGTGGATAGTAGCTCCTCTGCATACCTTGAAATATATATTTGTGGGCTATTCTATAAAACTGCGCTAATGACTGACCTGTGAGTGATTTGCACTCTTGGCATAACATGGGATGGTACTTTATTAAAATACAGTAAGGATATGTTTTAGTAAAATATACTCTATATACCTAAGCTGAATGGAACAGAGCTTTATTTAACTTATAATGTACGCACCAAAGGACTAATTAAGGTATTTTTTTATGAGATTTGGTGTTTAATATAAATTGTGCATGCATTATTACTCAAGTTTGCTTTTTGACATATATCGAAAAGATATTTCATTATTTTATTTTTACTTGACTGTTTTCGTGGATGTGTGTATAGTTATAAATTCCTTTTTTTTTAGTTTCTGCCACTGAGAATTTATAATCAGTGTGGTTGTACACATTCACTAAATTAAATTACCTACTTGATTTTCACAAGTAAATATATATGGAATTGCATTTCCTCCCCCAGCATGAAACAGGTTAAACATTTGGTAGATTTTACTTTTCACACGTGGTGGTTTATAAACTCTTGTGCAGAAATTGGTAAAAGACATGACGGCACAAATTTATCAAAAGGATTGAATACCGGTCATTTTACAGATGCGAGATGAAACTGGGAAATAGAATTTGAATGCCTCATAAATATTCCCATTATTATGTGCCTTGCTTGCCATAATGATCTTGTTGCTAAGATATTGTAACATGTAGCAAGACTGTGATAAAAGTGTGAATCTAAATGTACATTCACTGATACATTTAATTTATCCTGTTAAGCTTACGGCGATGTTTTTAACCATAGGAAAACTAATAATTCTCTTCCAAAGATGACCTCTTCACATACATAACTAGCACTTGAGAGGTCTGATGAGTAGAATGACCATGGGAGTAATGCATAAAGAGATCCATTAGATGTGATTGCCAAAAACTGAATTAGGACAAAAGCCTTTTCCATTAATGTGGAGTACCTGACAATATACAAGCAGAAATGACTATGTTCTATAAAGTAATATCACATTTTCATCCCTTTCTTTTGTAAAGTATAATGAAAAATTATGTACATAAAAAAAAGATATTCTCCTCCTTACATATGTATTTATGTATCCAGTAAACCATAAATAGATACATATATATACATTCAGATAAATATTATGTTGATCATATATTACATAATGTATATTTATATTCACAACTGTTATTTTCATTTTTGCTATCACCATGGAAGCTAAACTGACTACAACATTACCTTAGATGATATTAATCTATTAACCATGTATATTTACTCAATGTTGGTTTTGGAAAAATTTATGGGATTTGTAAAATTCTGCCAAAATCAGTATAATGAATCTAAAAAACTGATTTGTTTCAAAGCCAATAATCATTCATGTGTCCATTAGAAAAATATATAAAAGCTTGCCAGACTTTTAGGGGTCTATTCATGTAGCACTGAATTGTGAAGGGAAATTTGGTTACCTGAATTTCCTTCAATTCCTATCAATTAGGTGATTTGAAAAGCTCTACAAAATTAGCTGTTTGTGTATTACTTACAAGCACCCTAATTGCTCTGAATCAACAAGAATTGAACTGACCATATTGCTTAGCTACAGAACAGATTTGAATTGGCTTGAAAAATAAAAAATAACCTTGAAGATAGATAAATAGATAGATAGATAGATAGATAGATAGATATGTAGATGGGATGTTCAAGGCAATTTTCTGACATATCATATATATATATAGATAGATAGATAGATAGATAGATAGATAGATAGATATGTAGATGGGATGTTCAAGGTAATTTTCTGACATATCATATATATAGATAGATAGATAGATAGATAGATAGATAGATAGATAGATAGATAGATATCAGCACAGGGGTAGATAGCACTCCATATTTAGTTATTAAAGCCCTGGTAAAAACATGACTCCACAAAGTACATATCCAAAAATAGTGGCACTTATGGGTCTTGGGTACAAACATATTTATTAATTTAACATCAATAAATAGTTTTGTACCCAAGGGTGCCACTATTTTAGTACATATATGATCCATATGAACCACCATATGAACATTATGACCACCTTTCAAATATTGTGTAGGTCCCCTTTTGATGCCAGTCGAGGATGGACTCCTCTAGACTTCTGAAGTTGTGCTGTGGTATCTGGCACCAAGACATTCCCTCATTGCTGCATCTCCTGAGGAAGCCATGACTTGAGAATACCCCGGAGAAACGTTGATATTGAGCCGTATTTTTATGCCACATTGGAACCTTACCAACTATCCAGTTGTGGACTGTCTATTGTTGATATACACCCATTTATTTGTTAAGTCTGTAAGTGCAATTTCCATGTGCAGGCCAGTTTTTAAGTGATTTTACTTTTCTATGTTTGTTTGTTGTTATCTCGCCATTTATAGAGTAAACCAATATTTTTCATGGAACTTCATTGTTCTTAAGGCTCATTATTCCGGATGCTTGTGAGTGATTCCCTTTATGTTCCCTGTGTGACATCCTGCACCCTCAATTGTTTCAAAATCCATGCTTTATGGATATATATATATAGCACATTGAGGCAGCTCTTGTCCAATCAGGGCATTTATTGTCATTTAAATTGTTTCTGGTGATACACTATTTCTTTCAGAACCAAGACATTACCAGCAGATTATTTAAGTCCTGTAAGTTGCAGGGTGGGGACTCCATCAGTCAGATTTGTTTATCCAACACATCCTCCAGGTGCTCGATTGGATTGAGATCTGGGGAATTTAGAGTCCAAGTCAACACCTTGACCTCATTTTTGTGTTCCTTGACCATTTTTGCTTTGTGGCAGGCCACATTATCCTGCTAAAAGAGGCCAATGCCATCAGGGAATACCATTTCCATAAAAGGGTGTACACGACCTGCAACAATGCTTAGGTAGGTGGGAAGTGTCAAAGTAACATCCACATGAATGGCAGGACCCAAGGATTACCAGCAGAACATAGCCCAAAGCATTACACTGCCTCTGCCAGCTTGCCACCTGTCAGTGTTAAAAATGTTTTTACTGATCGGTGTATGAATGGGTACAGCTTAACACAAAACACTGCAGAAAGGTTTGTCCAGAATGACCAAAAATATTCTAGAAGTCTAGTCACTTAGTGGTTAATGTGTTAAGTGCAAGCTAATGCAAACTGGGCATAAAAGCCTATTCTAGATTTAAGTTAAATCTAAGGAGTAATAAAGGTATTCTGAAAACTGGGCCCAATATATCTACCAACACATTATATCTTTCTACCAATGATATTTTCAAATATGGTATTTCAGTGTATTTTTAAATTTCTTTGACAAACTGACATTTAAAGAAATTTTTTTTTGAGCAAACTCACCACATCTCACTGCAAATTTGAGGCTACATGAAAAAGGGGACTCCTAAACTTTCTCAGTTCAATTTGCTTGCCTTTTTCATGAACTTAAATAACTTTAACTGACAGTGAGAAATCTGGCATAATAACCAAAATGCATGTGGAATGTGTCAAGTAGAGTGCATATTTCAGATATTACACCTAAATTTTGACAATTTAATAACATTTTGGTGCTACATAAATAGACCCCTTAGTAAACACCCAGTAGCGAACTAAGCATTTCTTGGATAGAACTTCTAATGTTATAGTTAAAGTGTAATTCAGTAAATCTAAGTTGTCCTGTTTATAACAAAGAATCAAACACTTTGAACCTCCCAGGAAGTTTCTCCTTACTTCTTGTGCTGTTTTTTTTTTTTTTTTGTCTAACTGAGGTTTGCAATGCTCATAATAAAGTTAGTTAGTTGTAATCTTATGTCACACATATCTTCTGCGTATCTTATGCCTATTATTTGCTTTATTAACCTGTAACATGTGTGTAAGGTTACCACATATGGATATATCTTACCCTTTCAGTAAAGTCCTCTTGTGTAGAGTTGAGCAGACACCTGGATGTTCGGGTTTGGCGGGTTCGGCCGAACTTCAGAAAAAAGTCCGGGTTCGGGCTCGAACTTGACCCCGAACTTGACCCCGAACCCCATAGAAGTCAATGGGGACCCGAACTTTTGGCCACTAAAATGCTTCTAAGAAAGTCCTGGAGAAGGCTAGAGGGCTGCAAAAGAAAGTAAAATGGGGATAAGAGTAGGACAAGTGCCCTGCAAACAAATATGGATAGGGAAATAATTCAAATAACATAAAATATATACAAATTAAAAATACAGCTGAGCCATAAAATAGCACTAGATGGAATCTTTGATTTTAGTTTTGGAAGAACATAAATCTAAATCTGAAGCATGGCTGCCAGGAGGATCAACAGAATTATCCATTTGAGAGAGGGTTGGAGTGCAGGGTATTCTCTTTCAGTTTATACTAAGTGACCCATAGGTTGAGGAGGCGGTGACCGTGGCAGTGTAGGTGGAAGCGGCCTGGAGGAGGAGGAGGATGAGGTAGCCATAATTTTTCAAAGTGCGCTGTAAGCACAGTATTGGACTGTTCTATTTGACTCTCAGATGTAATACATGTAATGCTATTGCTATTCTATAAACCGAAATAGAGTCCCCATTCATACGAATGGGTCAATTTTTTCAGTTTATAGACTTTCGGATTATGGAATACATGTAATGCTATTGGCTTTCTATAAACCGAAATAGAGTCCCTATTCTTATGCATGGGGACTCTATTTCGGTTTATAGAAAGCCAATAGCATTACATGTATTCCATAAACCGAAAGTCTATAAACCGAAAGACATTCGGTTTATAGACTTTCGGTTTATAGAAAGCCAATACCGTTACATGTACCGAAAGACAAATTATGTAAGGAGAATAGTGGAGGATGAGTTTAATGTTTGGGTGTTACTGAGTATTGTAATATATTGTAATATATCATGTCAATGTTCTAATTACTTAGGGGTACTTTTGTGCTTGATGGATGCTTCTTTATGGATAAACTATAGACAGAAAACAAAGGTGTGGGATCCCTCTAAGCATGAATGGGCAAAAGCTGAAATAGCCTGACCTATATGTTGTAACCTACTCGGGAGAGAAATCACCGTTTTTTGCTCGCTTGCACCATTACAGAGGAAACCTCTCCATTAGCATATAAGACTGGTCCCACCCATAAGGGCAGTCCAGATCCAAATAGCCTGGCAGGTCTCCTAATATAGACTACAGACAGTATTTAGAAAAGCATGCTATTAGTAAAGGGACACATGGATACACAGATGGTGCTATGCCGAAAGAGTCACTCACATTGATTCAGTTGCTCACTGTAGCACCTCTGAAATTATGCCCTATAAGTCTGCACATGACACACACACACACTACAGAGGCAAATCATACCTCCAGTACCTAGCCTTGAATATAAAATATCAAAAAGCTACAAAACTGCTTAGAAACTAATTTTAGATTTAGTGGACTTGTGTACTGGAGATAATAAGGTATAAGAAGATTATTTACAGGTAGCATATTGTAAAAAAAGTTACTCATATTCTGCTTTGACTGTATGAAAGGGCAGTATACTTGATAGTAATCTAAAAAAAACATATGGTTTATTTTATGGAACTGCTGAGGCTAAATTTGCATACTAATAAACTACATTCACACAAAAAATAGCAGAAAAGTTATTTGAGACAAAAGAAAATCTCCACAAGTAAGGCTATTGACCATCCTTATAAGAAAGGCTTTAATCAAACAAAAATAGTGTACAGCATTGAGTGCTGTACAGCAGATCTGGTGGACAAGACTCCTACGCTTTTCATGCCTAATAGTGGAGCTTTATCAAGACTCACTTCCCTAAACGGATATCTGTCATTTCTACCCCATGAAAATGTGCACTACATATTTAAATGGACAGTGCTAATATTTGACTAAAATTAAAATAGATCCAATGAAGGAATGTGACTTCTTTAGTCACCAAGCTTGTGGGTGGAAAAACAAACGTACAAATATTCTAAATATAATGGTAATTATTGAATATAAAATGTTAAAGGACCTATGAAATAAAAAAAGACTGCAATAAAGTTGCATGTATATGTCTAAATGTATGTATTAATACTTCAAATTTGTTTATAGTATGTCCAATTTTAGAACTGCACTCACATGTAAGGAAACCTGTAAGTGCACAATTATTTAATGTCGTTGATTACATTGTGTTTCAACAGTAGCTAAAGATAAACATGTACTGAGTTAAATAGTACAGTAACAAGGAAAGTAATACATTTACATTGTTACTTTAAACTGTCAATTATTTCAGGTTTTGTATTCAAAACTTTCTGGCAATGGAAAATGGAGCATATATCATCAGAAGGCGAAGCAGGCGGATAGGAGGAATCAGGGCCGATCCTGGGCGGGTGCACGGGGTGCACCGCGCCCAGGCGCTGTAAAGCCCGAAAGATGAAGGCGCCCGGCATGCAGAGCTAGCGCTACTACGCACTTGCTCATGCCGGACGCTTTGTGATCCTCCTCCGACGGGAGCAAAACATGTGGCCAAACACGGAGGTGCGGCCCGCGTGTGATTGGCTGTGGTAACCGCACCTCCGTGGACTGATCTAAGCTAGAGGGACATGATCCTCCCCCTCACGTTCAGATACGTCAGAGCGCTTGGATGTCAGCTGACATCCTGGCGCTCAGAAGAAGAGAAATACCGCTGCAGGGACTGGAAGCCCAGACAACATGCCACAGTCTCCCTCCCAACTCCGCAACTGAAAGGTAGGGAGGGGGACAAACTTCATAACATTTTTGTTTAAGTAAAAAAATAAAATACATCTCTGTGTAAGGGTGTCTTTATGTGTGTTTGTGTATGTGTAAGGGTGTCTGTGTGAGTAAGGGTGTCTGGGTGTGTGTGTGTGTGTGTGTGAGTAAGGGTGTCTGGGTGTGTGTGTGTGTGTGTAAGGTGACTGTGTGTGTAAGGGTATGTGTGAGGGTGTCTGCTGGTGTATGTGTGTGTGTCATTTTGTGTATGGGGGTGTATGTGTAAGGGTGTCTGTGTGTGTGTGTAAGGATGTCTGTGTGAGTGACTGTGTATGTGTATAAGGGTGTCTGTGTGTGTATGTGTATAAGGGTGTCTGTTGTGTGTGTATGTGTATAATGGTGTCTGTGTGTTTATGTGTATAAAGGTGTCTGTGTGAGTAAAGGTGTCGGTGTGTGTGAGGGTGTTCGTGTGTGTATAAGGGAATCTGTGGGGGTTTATGTGTAAGGATGTCTGTGTATGTGTGTAAGGGTGTCTGTGTGAGTGACTGTATGTCAGTGAGTGACTGTATCGGTAAGTGTATGTCTGTGAGCGACTGTATCGGTGAGTGTCTGTCTGTGAGCGACTGTGTATCTGTGAGTGTCTGCCTGTGATTGACTGTGTATCGGTGAGTATATGTCTGTGAGTGACTGCGTATCTGTAACTGTATGTCTGTGAGTGACTGTGTATCGGTGAGTGTATGTCTGTGAGTGACTGTATCTGTGAGTGTATGTCTGTGAGTGACTGTATCGGTGAGTGTATGTATGTGAGTGACTGTGTATCGTGAGTGTATGTCTGTGAGCGACTGTGTATCGATGAGTGGCTGTGTATCAGTGTGTGTGTGTGTGTGTGTGAGTGACTGCTGTGTGTGTGTGTGTCAGTATGTATACACTCACATAACATGCACTAATACACACTCACTAATACACATAACGCTCACTAGAACACCTACATAACACTAATACACACTCACATAACACTCGTGAATACTCACATAACATGCACTACATATACTCACACTAATACATGCGCACTAATAGACACGTAAAAACACACACTCACATAACGTTCACTAAAACACTCACTAATACACGTACATATACATTGGCGTTTTTATCATGGTCACAGGGGTGCTACTGGTGTTTGGATGTATAGCATGTGGTAGTTTTACATATCTCCTGTGGAAACCTTCACACCTGGGCCCAGTCATTTCAATTTACGCCTCTGTGTATTTGTGTATATATAAGTATGTGATTTATATGTATATATAACATGTGTGTGTACCCCTGGATTGCTAGCTAGATATAACCAGTGTCAGTGGACTTAACCCCTGCAATGCTAGACAGATATAAGAAGTCTGCCACTCACACATACATAGGCAGTTTGTCACTCACACACACATAGTATGTCACAAACACACACATAGTCTGTCACTCACACACACATAGTCTGTCTCACACATACAGTCTGTCACTCACACATACGCACATCAGCGTTATTGCCTTACGTACCCAGTGGTGGCAGGATGCTGCAACTTTGAGCTCCATGTGAAGGAGGAACTGAGTCAATCAGGAGAGGTCTCTGAACTCTCAGCCAATCCGGAGTTAAGAGGTTTCACCTGATTGGCTGAGACCTACCTCTGTCAGCGCTCTCAATCAGGACTTTGCATTGCCCCCGATTGAGGCTTCCTGGGACATAAAGTCCCATTTTGGGACTGTCCCGGGCATTCTGGGACACGTGGTCACCCTACCTCTTGCCCCCCACCCCTAATAAATTGCTGGTGATACCACTGTCCAGTTGACACAAACTACAAAAAACAGCAATCTCAGTCAGACACTGATTGAGCCAACAAGACACAGGTAAATGAATGTTATTATGTTTAAACTATGTTTGCCATGCGGTGCCTTCTCCATCCATTTAATTAATAAGACATAATACCGTTTACTGAGCAAAGTTTCTTAGGAGTTCAACTAGTTAACTTGTTAGTTGGGAAAAAAGAGAAGATAAATGTTTCCCCCAGGCCGGTAACTGAATTTATATCACATTATATATATTTTACACTGTCACATCACTTATGTTTTGTATTTACCACACTATTTTTTTACATAATTATATATATCACCACCATGTATTGAATTGCACAGAGTTAATGTTTTTATAAATTGTTATAGTGAATGTCTCTAATCACTTAATTACCTTGACCTTTGTGTTCATTGGTTGAGGTTCACTATTTATTTAGATCAGTTTTGTTCATGCACTAGCCTATGATTAAGTGCCAGTAGGCACGAAACCCGTAAGGCAATCTATCTCCTGTCTGCACTCCTGCACATGTTCCACTGAATATATCAATATTTTTTGTTTGGTCGGTTTTCTTTGATCAATAAATACTTTGTTTATACTCGGATTGGAGAGTGCCAACGTCCTATTTTTCTTTGTTTCTAACTTGGCCTGTGCTAAATAATACTGTTGCACATGTGAGTGAATTTGTGTTTACTCACAATTATTCATATTGAATGTGCTAATAAAATGTGAAAATAAATATAATATGAGATGGTAGCATTGTTTTTATTTTCACACTTGATTATCACATTCAGTACGAATGCTAGAGATTAAACATTTTCTCCATTAGTAATCACACTGGGTTTCTACTTTTCTCTTTTTTTCAAATAATATATAATAAAGTTTTGTTTTTTTAATTTATATTTCTTGAATACATTTGTAAAGGGGAGGAGTTAGTATTATAGCCACGCCCAACATGGGGGGCGCCCAAAAAAAATCCTGCACCCAGGCGCCTGTTACCCTAGGATCGGCCCTGGGAGGAATAGGGGGAAAATGAATGGCGAAAAAGGTGCTTTAGATCCCACTCCAAATCAATCCCATAAGGTTGTCAAATTTGTAACTTAAAAATCAAAAACAAATCTTATTAAGCATATTTTGTATACCTCCTCTACTAGGAAGAATTATTTTTATAATGCCCTGAAAATAAAAATAAGATTTGTTGCCTCCACTGCATTGCTGAAAATGATTATTCAAAGTGGAGGTTTTCTTATTAGTTGAGATATCATTAAAATGTTCTCTTTTCCTCTCCATTTCTGACAGGTCACCAGATAGCTTACAAATTATGTATTATGGTTTAAAAATGGTGTCATTTTAAAATGTTTCACATGTGATCATGTAAAAATTCTGCAGTTTGGTTGACATAACTACAACACAAACACATATTTATCCAGACCTGTACATACCAATTCTAATCATCCAATTACCCATTTGTTTCAAATTTCTGTTATTAAAATGATTGGGGGACAGGTCGGTTCTCAGTGTTAATGTACTGAGTACTAAATCTACCAGTGTGCTTTTGTGAAAATGTTTTATGCTTTTGGTACTCAAATTTTCTAAACATTCCTCACATTTTCTATTTTTTACCATTACATACCCCTTTTAATATATTTATATGAATATTGTCTTTTAATCTTTGCTTGAGTGCAATAGACTGGTAGGCACGCTATGGAACATGTATACTGGATGGCAGCTCTTCCCATATAGCAAGGCATAGAATTTTTCAAAGTGTGCTATAAGCACAGTATTGAACTGTTCTATTTGACTCTCAGATATGAAGTGCACCACAAGACACAAATGTACTATTTACCACCCAAAACTATTAGAATTTTTCAAAGTGACCTGTAAGTACAGTATTTGACGGTTCTATTTGACTCTCAGATGTAATAGATGTAATGCTATTGCTATTCTATAAACCAAAATAGAGCCCCCATTCATACGAATAGGTCAATTGACCTATTCGTATGAACGGGGACTCTATTTCGGTTTATAGAAAGCCAATAGCATTACATGTATTCCATAAACTGAAAGTCTATAAACCGAAAGAGATTTGGTTTATAGACTTTCAGTTTATAGAAAGCCCATACCATTACATGCATTCAATAAAACGAAAGTCTATAAACCGAAAGAGATTGGTTTATAGACTTTTGGTTTATAGAAAGCCCATAGCATTACATACAATGTATATGTATGTAATGCTAGGGGCTTTCTATAAACCGAAAGTCTATAAACCAAATTTCTTTCAGTTTATAGACTTTAGTTTTATAGAATGCATGTAATGCTATGGGCTTTCTATAATCCGAAATTCCATAAACTGAAAGAGATTCAGTTTATAGACTTTCGTCTATAATTAAGTAACTTTGAAAGATACATTTAAACCTTCAGGTTACACGAATGTAACCATTCGTATTACAACGGTGCCATCTACTGGTCAAACGTAACATTAACTGCCATTGAACATACTTTCGTTTTATAGAATGCATGTAATGCTATGGGCTTTCTATTATACGAAAGTCTATAAACCGAAAGAGATTCGGTTTATAGACTTTCGGTTTATAGAAAGCCCATAGCATTACATGCATTCTATAAAACGAAAGTCTATAAACCGAAAGAGATTCGGTTTATGGACTTTCGGTTTATAGAAAGCCCATAGCATTACATACAATGTTTATGTTTGTAATGCTATGGGTTTTCTGATTGGCTGCCTTGCAGCCTTTAAAAACGCGCCATTAAACCACCGAACCCCGAACTCCAACCCGAACATACAGTGAAATGTCCGTGTTTGGGTCCGGGGTCCAAAAAACGTAATGTTCGGTACAAACCAGAACAGTGCGGTTCGGGTTCCCTCAACACTAGTCATGATATGGTTTGTCTTGAAAGGCAGTAGTTTTGCTGTGAAATTTGTTGAATTTGTATGATAGCGTTATACTGTATGGCCTGCCTCCCAGTTGGACAATGATGATTAAATTCATAATTTTACAATAACAATGAGCCCATTATAGAATTGGGCCTCTCATAGTTGAGGTGGGGAAATGTTTCTAAGAAGGAAGAATGTTTGCTAAACTCACAGTTCAAGAAATGGTGAAAACGAAAACTATACAAACATAAATTGAACTATGTTATAAATAGATTAAATATGTATTCGAGGTAGCAGCTCAAAAGAAAGTAACGATCCTATTAGCTGATTTTATCTAGTGGATAATTTGCTAGTGCAGGCTTGTACATTAGCTCTAAATTTAAAGAAATATATACGATAATTTCCAATCTTATGCCATATCAGTCTTATACTTTGATAAAATAAACGTTGTCTTCATTAATGAAAACTGTGTTTGTACATCTAATGACCAGGAAACCTTGATTCATAGCATGCAGTCCTTTTGTAGAACACAGACTGTGGATGAGGTAAAAGTGTAAAAGTTTTTTTTTATTATCTGTATTAATGCTTTTTGATGTTTTCTTATATTGGAAATGTGCTTTTAAAAGTGTGTGATACACTTTCATTTTATTTACCATTTTGTTTTTTGTAATCTTTTAATTATATTTCTATAGTTAGTTTAATGAAAATATTGTGAGGATGGTTTACAGGACAAGTGTCATGGGGGAGCACCAATGACAGCTACATATCTTCTTGATCATCTTCTTATATGTGTATGTCTACTCCCATCCCTGCACATGTGTGGGTGAGGAGCAGGTCACTTCTAAGAAAATACAGACCTGCATGCACATCTTTGTTTTTTAAGTAACGCTTTTAAACATATATTTTTAGTTGCATTAACATCCTATTTCCATGCTTGTAAGATGCATTTAAAATAGAAAGTGTACATTAAGAAGGCATCCCATGTAACAATAGGTAAGTAACATAAAATGTCATACCTTACCCCTAATGTGTATTTATCTGACTATAATTATTTTCCAGAGCTTAGTTTTTAACACTTAGATATTCACATAAGTATATTTTTTTCCTTCTATGGCTTTGAGGATTTTTGCCATTGTTCTGTCTAGCCATAAGCTAAATAAATGTGTTTTAAATGAATAACATTTTAATGTAAATGCAATCCAATACAAATGATATCATTTATTCTTCCAAAACACTTTCTAAATAAATATTTAAATATAGTACGTAAAATGTTGAGCTGCTGCTTCATATCATGTGTTCCTTTGTAGCAGATTTCTATTTTTCCTGTAAGTGTGGGACTGGTGCAAAGATTTTTGACACCTTAGACAAATGCTCATTTTATCACCCTAGCTCTTGGGGCATAATCTATGTTTGGCACCACTCCCGTTTGTCATATCTGTCCCCAAACAGCTTGCAATTGACATGCACCACCCCTTACGCGAGTTATGAGTGTGCATGTGTATGTATGTGAGTGGCAGAGTGTAAGTAAGTGTAAGTCTGTGAGTGTGGCAGAGTGTGAGTGTTTGGAAGAGAATAAGTGTGTGTGAGTGAGTGTAAGCCTGAGTGGCCTCGTTATGAGTGTGTATGTGTGTGAGTGGCAGAATGTAAGTGTGTGTTAGTATGGGAGAGTTTAAGTGTGAGCAGCAGAGTTATGAGTGTGTGTGTGAGTGAGTGTAAGCGTGAGTGGCAGAGTTATGAGTGTGCGTGTGTGTCAGTATGAGTAGCAGAGTTATGAGTGTGTGTGAGTGGCAGAGTGTGAGTGTGAATCCCAGTGAGATTACTAGTAGAAAATGTGATTAATTACTATTATTCATATTGAATGTGATACTCAAGTGTGAAACAATGCTATCATCTCATACCATTTTTATTTTCACACTCGATTACCGCATTCAATATGAATAATATTGATTCATCTTTATATATAGTCTTTATATTCATGGCAATACAAGTCCATACACATGGCATTAAAAATCCCATGTACCTCGTTATAGTATTAAAACCATACATTATGAATGAATGTGCAGCTTCTCATTATATTATAGTCTGTACTCATGAAAGAGAATTGCAGGGAAGTGAGATGGGAAATTTAAAATTAAGGCTATAGTAGCAAAGTTGGAAATAGTCTCCCATTCAGTTGAATTCCCATCTCAATTCCCTGCACTTCTCCCTTTTACGAGGTTGGTAGAAGGAGCATACCTTCATACCTCAGCCTATTCTCCCCAGGTTTGTGACCCCTTTTTATTAAAAAAAAAATAAAAAAATATTTGTGATGTGCAGGTTTACACACGTGTCTGTGTGGCAGAATATCTGTGTGGGAAAGGCCATCTGTGTGTAAGGTTGTCTGGATGTGTGTGTGTGTAAGACAGTGTGTGAGTGTATGGTTGTCTATGTAAGGGTTTCTATGTGGGGGGGTGTAATGGGGGTTGTCTGTGTGTGTGATATCGCCTATATTATGGCATATTATGAGACTGTTGGTAAATGTTGAGTCTGGTAAATGTTCTATGCAACGTACACAAAATTGTGTATGCTCAGTTATTTTGAAATCACGGGAATTTGCTCACATACAAGTATGTGTTTGATTTAAGTTGGTGTGTGTAATTGGGATTGTGTGTCTCTGTGTGTAAGGGTGTGTGTGTATGTATGTGTGACTGTGCAAGTGTGTGTATGTGTGGCTGCATGTGTATGTGTGTGTATTTGTGGCTATGTATTTATGTGTATTAGTGTAACTTCGAGTAATGTGGTTTTTTTTTGTGTTGTGGGTCTTATTGTGTATTTTGGTACAGTAATGTGCAGCATGAGTGTGTGATACACTCACACACTGCACATTACTGTGAGTTTTATTGCTGTGGAGGTAGTCACAGGCAGACACACACATACAGAGAGACACACACATACAGTCGGTCACAGGCAGACATACAGTCAGTCAGTCACATACACATTCAGTCACAGACAGACACACACACACATATAGTCAGTAACAGACAGACACACACATACAGTCAGTCACAGACAGACACACACATACATTCGGTCAGTCAGACATACAGTCAGTCACACACAAATACAGTGGGTCACATAAACACACAGTCAGTCACACACACATATGCAGTCAGTCACATACACTTACACACAAGTCAGAAATTGTGTTGTTGTTGTTGTTTACGATAAAAAAGCGCATCTATCAATAAGTCACCCTCCTTGCTGCTATACCTCATTCTAGCCTGGTCTGTGCCCTGCTGTAGTTTCTAGCTCTGCTGAGCACACTTAGCACTCGGACACTATAGTACGGTGCATGTGGGGGCGGAGCAGGAAGACTGTGGAGCCAGTGCACACATTGCTCCCTCTCGCTCCGCTGGATAAATAAATAAAATGATCCCAGCAGCGAGGGCACCTTGCAGGGACAACAATAACCGGGCGCCAGGTATAATTTCCTGGTGCCCAAGATTGGTTGAGCCCCGATATATACCAGTATATACCTATTGTTCATTGGCGTCAATTATATCAGTCTGTATGCCGCCTAAGAATGTGAGATTATTTACTCCACTTCTATCAAATCTATCACGTGCTCCAGCCCCAGAGCTTTTGGAAACCTAGCAATGCCCGTGGCTGTCCCACATACTGGATAATCTGAGTTGGATAGCTAGGGTCACTTGACCTCGAGGCAGTCTGCCTCAGAACGTCCTGTGGAAGTGTTAGGAAGCATCAGAGGAAGTCTGTTCACAGTGCACAGACATGCTCTGACTGGGAAGCAGGAGAATTTATCTCCTCAGCAGCTGCTGATCCCTAGGTTGGTGCCTACCTTGCGTATAGGTAGTGCTATGCCCAAATGATCATTGTTGTGCACAGAAACAGAAAACAATGGTGATGAGGTTAAAATCACCTTTTTCAAAGTTTCATTGCAAAAAGAATGTAAACAGGAATATAACATGAACATTTTTCTTATAAATACCTATACTGTAAGTGTGTAACTTCTGTATGTTAATTTAGTAATATAATTGTATTGAGTATTGTTTCTTTTTGTGCTTAGTTTTTGAATTGTTGCTATATATTGTATTTCCTCTCCATTGCCTCTTAGGATAGGATTATTATAATAATAGTTACATAGAATGCACATGTCCATTTCTACATTTTGGTGATGCATTCTTAATTATCAAAAAAGTTATTGAGACACTAGATGAGGACATTTACACTTTTGTTTGTATTCTTTGACCCTCTTCTTATAAAAATGTTTTCTTTTCCTCTGTATTTTAGCTCTTGATAAGCACTGATTCTAAGACACTGCTGTAGAGTAATGGCACGCCTCTGAGATGTGTGTCTTAGCTAAATAGGTGCCTTCTTTCAGTTTTAACTAGCACACCCATTTTCTCAATAAACCCATATATAGGAAATCTTGACATTCTTTCAGACGCTATGACCAAGCACCTCAAGTTCATTTATACATTGTGTGTGTCGATGCTGAAATCAAACTTCCTAAGGGTGTTGGGAGTCTGTCCCGCCTCCACCAATCCCACATTTCCACTTAGTGGGCCACATGGCCCATGTATAAAGAAACAGAATCTATGAAAATATTCCCCTGCACTGTAACGCTTTGGGATGTTTAGTAAAGTCTCAATTGCCATTATATATAATGACCAATGATTTGGTCTTTTTTTCCAAGTCCCAACAATTTTGTGGGAGTTTTTATACATATGCTCTAATGGGCTATCGTAGAACGTGGTTTCTGACCTGCAGCAGTATGTAATATTCTTCTAGCCAGTAAAATGATATCTTTATTACCAACTTTCAGCGGGCACAAACAATATTTTTGGATGCTAGGGAAGTCTGCAGTGTTTTCTGAACTTCATATGAAACATACAAAAGTTGTTTCATTAATTGCTGTAATTTTTTAACCCTACAATATCTGTAGAACTTCATGTTAGGAAACAATTTTTGTAAAGTATTACCTTCCTACCCAATTACCCAGATTCCAGGGGTAATGTAATTTGTTTTTTTGCTATATGAAGTTGTATATACTGCATGCTGAAGTAAAAACAATATTGTATTCGGACATACATTTCCATATGTTATTCCAAAATAAAGCAAAGTTATGGTTCCAGTAATTAAAAATAATGTAGATGTTTAGTTTTGCCATATGTTTCTTAGATGGTTTGTTATTATTGCATAGGCTTACCTTAAAAAGTATAGCACTGACAAGCAAGTTTAATTTTGCCTTTTGCTGCCATGAAAGCTTACAACCTTTTGCTTAAACTACACACATCAGAACAACAATTTGAACAACGTGTAGCAAATAAGTGGTTTTAGAAATGCAGATTGTAAACTGTTGAATGGGTGGTGTAGAATAAGTTTAATAATTCAGTAGCATTTACTGTTCTATCCCACCTTCTTTGAATATAAGTGCCACTACAAATAAAACACTTTCAGAAATTATTACATTACTGATCAATTTGTACTAGGAAGAAAGATGAAAGTGTATTTAGTCAAGGTTGCACCATGGCAGAGTGCAGAACACATTGCGTGGGCAACAAATTAATTCAAATAAAGGCAACCTTGTCCTTAGGTCATAAGATAAAAAAAAAAACTATCAACAAGCTGCAATACTTGCAATTTGTAAAGTAATTATGTATTGTGCTGTGTTGCAGACACATTTCCATTGTGACAGTGTTTCTTGAAAATCCAGTGAATGTATTTAATTAATTTTGTATTTAGAAAGTGTTTTATCAGATAGAATACATTGAGTGTTCTCCTGTTTTCAAGTATGTCCTCGGGGCCAAGTCCAGAAGGAATAATAATGTATTAACACGTTGTCTTAGAGGTTCAAGATTTGATCCAGTGTAGTGTTGTGTTGGTAGTTTGGGTAGACAATCCATAAGTCAGAGAATCAAATCAAACAAGTCCAAATCTGTTGAAAATATGCTTAGTCTGGAATTCTGGAACAATGGAAACTAAGATTCAACATAAATGATGATTCACACAAGATTAATGTAGCAAGTTATGAAAGTATGTCAGTCTCGATGGTCTAAACAAATGCTTTGAGATGGTTTGTACAAGTCAAGACCATCAGTCAAGGAAATTAATAAATGTTACTATTAGGTTGCGTGAACAAGTCAAAACAACTAAACATCAAGTCTGTGTCAGAAGCTGGCTTATGCTAGGTGGTAAGCATAGTGATGATGTCTTGCAGATGTAAGCTTACTAGAGTGCAGCCAGGAATCTTGTATTACAGGTAGAGTTGACCGAGCCCGAACCACAAAGTTCGGGTTCGTACTGAACATTACTATTTTTGGACCCCGGACCCGAACACGGACATTTCACTGTATGTCCGGTTTGGCGTTTGGGGATCGGTGATTAGTATTGCCTTAAATTTAAAATTACCAGCTATTGCTGCCCAGTCACTAGTAAAATAAGCCCCCCCCCCCCCGGTCCCCACCCATTGCCCGCGGGTAACCTAATAATAATAATGAAGGGGGGACAATAGGTCCCCCCAATAAAAAAAAATGCCTAACTACCCCTCCTCACCCTAATAATAGTGAGGGGGTGGGCAATAAACTAACCTGTAAAAAAAACAAACAATTTTATACTTACCATTTGATGTCTTCTTTCTTCAGGCCCAAAAAAGGCCAAATAAAAAACCATAATACGCGCGGTAAAAAAAAAAAAAAAAACAAGCGCAAAAAATAAATAAATCCACGGGTGTAAATAATCCATCTTCTTTTTTCTTTCTTCAGCCCCAAAAAAGGCCAAATAAAAAACCCTAATAACTGTAAAAAAAACAAAAAACCCAAGCGCTAAAAAAATTATAATCCACGGGTGAAAAAAAAAAATCCATCTTCGCCCATTGAGGGTCCCATGCAGACTGAGCTCTGCAGGGCGGGGGAAGGCTTATAAAAGCTTATTTGAAATCCAACCAATCAGAGTGCTCTGTGTCTGTGGGGCTGAAGAAAGAAAAAAGAAGATGGATTATTTACACCCGTGGATTATTTTTTTTTCCGGTCCCCACCCGCCGCTCATGGGTGGGGACCGGTGGGGGGACACTAGGTCCCCCCCTCATTATTATTATTAGGGTCCCCACCCGCCGGCAATGGGTGGGGACCGGGGGGGGAACACTAGGTCCCCCCCTCATTATTATTATTAGGGTCCCCTCCCACCAGCAAAGGGTGGGGACTGGGGGGGGACACTTGGTCCCCACCTCATTATTGTTATTGGGTCCTCACCCGCCGGCAATGGGTGGGGACACTAGGTCCCCCCTCATTATTATTATTATTATCCCCCCTAATAACCCTAGGATGTTCGGGTTCGGGGTCAAGTTCGACCCCGAACCCGGACTTTTTTTCCGAGTTCGGCCGAACCTGCTGAACCCGAATATCCAGGTGTTCGCTCAACTCTAATTACAGACTCAAGTCAATATTGAAGGAGAAAGATGTCTCACTGGAGACAAAACATATGGTAACAAAAGGTCCCCATGAAGTCACATTCAAGTTTATATTGTTTATAGCAATCCTGTTTTTTTTTACAATTCTACCTAGTTGTGTGATTTTCCTAGGACTATAACTCCTATAATCTTTTGATATTTTCTTCTCTCTTTTGTAATCAAATTTTGTTTTCAAACTTAAATTGTTTATTTTATGTACTTTTCATACATACAACCACATTTTCCAGCCTGTTCATTCTGGTGTTACTTATAAAGGTTTAGTTGTTATTGTTATTTAGTTGTTATTATTGTTGTTCTAGTTATTTAGATTGTGTGTTATTATTTGTATGTTGCTGTTGTTTTGTCTCATAATAAATGTTTGTAGATGGACCAGAATTTTTATGTACATAATTCATCCACCACATCCTCTTTTTTTCTAAACTCACCCTTGTCAATATAGATTTATTAATCTTCAAACATTATTAATATTATATTCTACTTAAATAATAGTATTTTATTCCTAGGTTTCCTATAACGTTGCCTCACGGACAAATAATGACCTCCCACTAAAGGATGACTGATCCCCCCAAATAGACAATCCTCCCCTGAGGTGGTACCATTTTTTTTCAGACTATTCCTGTTAATTCAATACTTTACAGACATCACAAAATATTTTACATTCAATTAAACAAGGTTCTTCTTATGTTAATAATGATTATTTTCTTTGAAATGTAAAAAAAAAATTTTTCATGAAAAATAAATAAAACTGAGACCCCTAATTACAGTGCTGTGGAAATGCAAAATTGTTTCCTACATAACATAATTTTCTTTTCCTGGCTATATTTCCATGGCAGCATGAATGGATCCAAACACTGTCAAACTTTGCCTTGCTCCCACTCTAAGGATGGTTTTCTCCATTCCTTAATGTTGTCCACATATAGAGAAAAACAGTGTACCACATATAAAAATGTATATGGAGGTTTCACAAAGAAATTCAGTAGTCATTTTGAAGGTTCTCATGGAATCCAGCAGGTGAGAATGACTGACTTTTTTATTTATGTCAGGCATTTATAGTTAGCCCAGGGAGACCTAGTAAAACAGAAGATGCCTACTGGGCTGCCATTGTTAGCTAGGAAAAGGTATTTGCACCCTCTCTGACTTGTTCTATTTTTCCATTTCTGTCACACTCAAAAGTTTAAGATAATCAAACAAATTGAGTGAAACCTAACATGAGTAAATACAATACAGTTTTCAAATGATGTCATGTATAGAAGAAACAATACTATCCAACCTTACCCAATGTGAAAATAAGCTGAATCATTTAAATGTGACAAATAAGTAAAAATAGAACAAATTAGGAAGGGGTCAAACACTTTTTCTCAGCACTATATATGTACAAGTGGCAAAGGCACCCACATAGTTCAATTATACAATTAATTGAGAGATAATCCTAATTTCAAACTACAGGTAAAAGGGCAAACTGTCTCTCACTTATAAAGATCTCTAAGTGCTAACAGGTGACATTTCACAGATTATAATAAATTGACCAGCATAAGATGCATACTTGACTTTGCAAGTACCAAATTGGGAGCCACATAAAAAAAAAATATATATATATATGTGGTTGAACTTTTTAACCCCTTAACATCGCATGGTGCTTTTGGAGGATTTTCATTCCTGGTTCCGATCACAGAGTGAACAGGAACCTGGTACACAGAAACAAAGACCAGATCAGGGTCTGTAGAAACCCTACCAAAATCTTGTAAGATGTTTGGGCAGAGCAAGATTCTTAAAAATGTTGCCTATGCTCACTTTGAGTGCCAGTTACATTTGCTCTGTCAAATGAGGTCACTCTTAATGGTTTCATCTGATAGAGAGAAACCAAATGCAGTGCTCTGCAGAGCACAAGACATGTATTTGTTTATTTTACCTTGTTTTTTATTTGTTTTGTTTTTTGGATACAGCAGTAGTTACTTTTGTAATGTTTCACCTATTTGTCATATTTTTTGTGGAGTGAGTCCTATTTCCTATTTCTTTGTAGTCTTAATATTGTACTATTTTGAGTGGAGAGACCAGTCTATATTATAGCTTTTTTGTTTTGTTGAGAATCTTTGCCAGGGACAAACAAAGAAACAAACAATTTTTGAAACAAACAGCAAACAACACAGACCCAATCAAAAAGCAAACATAAAGATTGAAAGAAAAAAAAAACATCGGGTGCTGATCTTGTTTAACTCAATGAATGCTTAACAAACACTGTGTTTTAGTAAACTCCATTCATAAATATTCTGTTTAAACTAAGATGAGGCACCTATACCTATAAGAAATACCTGAATAAGTGAGGATTATTGTTCCTTCTACAGTTTTCTTACAAATCAGAAGGTCCTTTTTTGTTGCAGCAGACAGCTACTTTGTCATCTTTTCAACCTAAAATATTACTGACAACCAAATATGATGTGCTGCCAGAAGGTCTAGTAAGCTGTGTTGCAAGAAAGTGTCACTGTAAAAGTGACCCTTCGAGCTAACATGATTCTGTTCTGTTTGATGTCAAGGTGATCTGAGAAGCTGTCCTGAAGAACTGCATCTTCCTTTTGTTAGAGTTATTTTTGTCTTCTGATTTACAGATTATACATTTTAGCAGTGCACATATGTAACACTCTGCTGCAGTCTTTTATTGTATTCTTATTTTTGTGTAAAATGTGCTATACATTTGTCAATAGCCCTATGGTTCCTGAGGCATCGCTGGAAGCATGACAACTACAGACACACATCTTCATCTGTAAGAGTTTTTCAATGATGGAAATTGTGGGAAGAGCTTTCTCAGACATTCAACAAATAAATCAATCTTTTCTTGATTCTAACAGCAAACATCGTCAGCGATTTTATCTTAAGGTAGGAATTGGTTGAAAAAAAATAAGGCTAAAATAAAAAGGACAAGAGAAGGGAAGAAAAAAAGGGAAAGAAAAAGGATAAAAAGGGAAAAAGGAAAAAAGGAGGAAAAGGAGAAAGGAAGAAAATAAACAAGGGGAAAAAGAAGGAAATGTAAAACAAGAAGAGATGGAATAGGAAAAAAAGGGAAGGGAGAAGGAAAAGAAGAGAAAATAATCAACCAAATTGGTAGAATGATGATGAGATGAATGAATGTGAATTTAATAATTCAAAAGATGGAATTTTAGGCAGAAATACTGCTGTTTAAGAAAGGAATAGATAATGTAAACAAAGAAAAGAGAAGTGGAAAATGGTAAACAGGTGAAGCATTTTAGTTTTATTATTATTAATTTTTATTTTAAAAAATTTAAATTTCAGTTATTTTTAATGCTTTATTTATTATTTATGTGTGTTTTGTATTTTTTATTTAGTTTATTTTCATTTGCCTTTTCTTTGAGACATATCCTGATATTTTGTCTCATTATTTATTTTCCTTCCAATAATTTATATTTTGATTGGGGTTTTATTATCACATATTTTGTGTGTTATTAGAGTACGTCTGTTTAGACAACACCAGTGCTGTATTGTTGATTAACCTTTTGTAGGTCCACATAGTTAACTTCAGAATTGATTGATAAAATTAAATGTTCAATAGCAGAGGCACAAATGTATGATGAGTAGCGTTGAGCGAACCCGAACCGCATTGTTCGGGTTCGTACCGAACATTACGGTTTTTGGACCCCGGACCCAAACACATACATATACATTGTATGTAATGCTATGGGCTTTCTATAAACCGAAAGTCTATAAACCGAATCTCCTTTGGTTTATAGACTTTCGTTTTATAGAATGCATGTAATGCTATGGGCTTTCTATAAACCGAAAGTCTATAAACCGAATCTCTTTCAGTTTATACACTTTCGGATTATAGAAAGCCCATAGCATTACATGCATTCTATAAAACAAAAGTATGTTCAATGGCAGTTAACGTTACGTTTTGCCAGTAGATGGCACTGTTGTAATACGAATTGTTACATTCGTGTAACCTGAAGGTTTAAATGTATCTTTCAAAGTTACTTAATTATAGACAAAAGTCTATAAACCAAATCTCTTTCGGTTTATAGACTTTCGGATTATAGAAAGCCCATAGCATTACATGCATTCTATAAAACTAAAGTCTATAAACCGAAAGAAATTCGGTTTATAGACTTTTGGTTTATAGAAAGCCCCTAGCATTACATACATATACATTGTATGTAATGCTATGGGCTTTCTATAAACAAAGCTCATAGCGCACTTTGAAAAATTCTAATAGTTTTGGGTGGTAAATAGTACATTTGCGTCTTGCGGTGCACTTCATATCTGAGAGTCTAATAGAACCATCAAATACTGTGCTTACAGCGCACTTTGAAAAATTCTAATAGTTTTGGGTGGTAAATAGTACATTTGCGTCTTGCGGTGCACTTCATATCTAAGAGTCAAATAGAACCATCAAATACTGTGCTTACAGCGCACTTTGAAAAATTATAATAGTTTTGGGTGCTAAATAGTACATTTGCGTCTTGCGGTGCACTTCATATCTGAGAGTCAAATAGAACAGTCCAATACTGTGCTTACAGCGCACTTTGAAAAATTATGGCTACCTCCTCCTCCTCCTCCTCCAGCACCGCTACCACCTACACCGCCACGGTCACCCCCTCCTCAACCTATGGGTCACTTAGTATATACTGAAAGAGAATACCCTGCACTCCAGCCCTCTCTCAAATGGATAATTCTGTCGATGCTCCTGACAGCAATGCTTTAGATTTAGATTTATGTTCTTCCAAAGTTAAAATCAAAGATTCCATCTAGTGCTATTTTATGGCTCAGCTGTATTTGTAATTTGTATGTATTTTATGTTATTTTAAGTTATTTCCCTATCCACATTTGCTTGCAGGGCACTTGTCCTACTCTTACCCACATTTTACTTCATTTTGCAGCCCTCTAGCCCTTTCCAGGACTTTTTTAGAGGCATTTTAGTGGCCAAAAGTTTGTGTCCCCATTGACTTCAATAGGGTTCGGGTTCGGGGTCAAGTTCGGGGTCAAGTTCGAGCATTTTTTCGAAGTTCAGCCGAACCTGCCGAACCCGAACATCCAGGTGTCCTCTCAACTCTAATGATGAGTAAGTGAGGAGCAGCCCTTGGTTATGACCCTCATCCGTATGTCAGTGGAAATCTCAGTAGTTTAAAACATTAGGATGTAGTGTTTTTTCTATGTCGTTTTTGTTCATTCAGTTGATACATTAACTCGATTATTTCATTATATGACCAACATTATAGATACAATAGATAATTTGGACAGGGCATACCTGAGATAAATGGAAAAGTATTCATCCTGGTAAAATAATAACAATAGCAAAAATAACAGTCCTGGGGATGTTAATTTCAACAAACATCCAGGGGATGTTACTGCTTTAATAAAATAATAAAATAAATAAAACAGGTCCATCACATTCTAAAGTATGTTGCTGTAACAGTGTCATAACAGTATGATACTTGCACAAATCCATATAATACCAGTAATGAATATCTGATACCAGTAATCTGAACCATTGTGCTGGCAAGCAATTATATCAAGTTAGGGAAACAGTGACTTGCTCAAGTGCACCCTGCAGAGACCTCACAGAGCTTCAAGCATCAATTGTTTTATTTGGGGTTGGTAATTGAGGCAATGCAGTACAGCCCATGCAATGCACTATGTTGGACATAAGGTGTAGGTCCAAGCAGAATCACAGGTGTACCCTGAAGTATGAGTAAATTAATAGCTTATCAAACATTTTAATTCTCCAAGGTGGCAGCACAAGGTACATGCCACTTTGCACACCACCAGCACATTCAGCTTTCCATTAAAAATACAAATTAAGCATAATAATAATGTGGTATTGCAGAAATTGTGGTTGGGTCTGTTCCAGTTCATGACACTTTGCAGAGCTGAGGTTCCCCATTCAGGTAAGATCCACTTAGTCCACACAACCAGTGGCAGATCCAGGGGGGCCAACGGGGCAATTGCCCCCCCCCCCCCCCGAGAATAGGGGGGAAAAAAACAACGCTTTAAAAAAAAAAAAAAACAACGCTTTAAAAAAAAAAAAAAAACACGCTTGCAGGCAGAGACAGAAAATCCCCCCTCACCATCGCTCTGCCTGCCAGGTTGCACGGGGAGCCGAACAGGCAGCACAGAGAAACCTCCGTGCTGCCTGTTCGGCTTCCAGTGCAGTGTGATACGGAAGTGCCGACAGGTCACGTGACTGGCGCGCTGATGTCATACGCGCGCCGGGTCACGTGACCGGTCGGCACAACCGCCTAGGAGCCGAACAGGCAGCATGGAGGAGACCATGCTGCCTGCCACTAACCACCAGGGAAAGGTAAGTGCTGGGGAGTGGGGAGATGTGGGGGATGTACTGGTGATATTGGCAGGGGCTTAATAATGACAAATAACACTGGCATATTAATGGGCAAATTGGCAGGGGCTTATTAAATGGCAAATAACACTGGCATATTATTGGGCAAATTGGCTGGGGCATATCAAATGGCAAATAACACTGGCATATTATTGGGCAAATTGGCTGGGGCATATCAAATGGCAAATAACACTGGCATAATATTGGGCAAATTGGCTGGGGCATATCAAATGGCAACTAACACTGGCATATTATTGGGGAGATTGGCTGGGGAATATTAATGGCAAATAATATTGGCAATGTGTATGTAATGGGGTGATGGAGGCATGTAAATGGGGTGATGGGGCATGTCCTTGGTGTGCAACGTGGGTTATGGGTCATGTTGTGGGTGTGCATCGTGGGTAGGGGGGTGGTGCCCAAATTTTGTCTGCCTAGGGCAGCACAAAACCAAGATACACCACTGGGGGGGAGAGAGAGTGGAGAGAACACGGGGGAGAGAGGAGAGAACAATGATGGGGGGGAAGAGGAGAGAACACTGATGTGAGGGGAGAGAGGAGAGAACACTGATGGGGGAGAGTGAGGAGAGAACACGTATGGGGGAGAAGAGAGAACACTTAAGGGAGGAGAAGAGAGAACACTGACGGGTGGGGGAGAGAGGAGAGAACACAGACGAGGGAGAGGAGGAAAAGAGACAGCTATTGGGAAGAGGAAAGACATACATGTTTAGAGGGACAAAAAGACAGTCATAGGAGGTAGAGAATAGAGAGAGACATGGGAAGGGGAGAGGAGACAGACAGATATGGGAAGGGATAGGAGAGAGACATAAATGGGAAGGGAGAAGAGAGAGACATGAATGGGATGGTAGAGGAGAGACAGACAGACATGGGTTGGCCGAGGAGAGACAGACAAACATGGGATGGCAGAGGTGAGACAGACAGATATGGGATGGCAGAGGAGAGACAGACAGATATGGGAAGGGGAGAGGAGACAGACAGACATGGGAAGGGAGAGGAGAGAGACATAAATGGGATGGTAGAGGAGAGACAGACAGACATGGGAAAGAAGAGGATACATAGATGGACATGGGAAGGAAGAGGAGAGAAATGGACATGGAAGGAAGAGAGACAGAGGAACACGGGGAGTGAGAGGAGTACGACAGACATGGGAAGGGAGAGGAGCATGACAGAAGGACATGAGAGAGAGGAAAAGACAGACGGACATGGGAGAGAGGAAAAGACAGATGGACATGGGATAGAGGAAAAGACAGACGGACATGGGAGAGAGGAAAAGACAGACGGACATGTGCCCCTCCCGAGATCAGACCCTGGATACGCCCCTGCACACAACACAACTCCAGAACAATAGAACTGCCAAAGCAGGCTATGCACCATGGACATAAAAGACAGAGAACCACAGCCCTTCCCCCTACTGAGGCCTAATAGTATGTTATAAACAACTTCCAAATAAATAGTTAAGGAACATCTTCAGTAGATCACGCAGTAGATAAACTACAATATCTTCAACATGTCAAAAAACAGATTTGCAATCTGTGTCCTGTTTTTTTCACACAAGCACTGAGCTATTTGTCTGGTTGCCAGGAGACAAAGTGACATAATTTTTCCTGCTGGGAGGCAGTGCTTGAAGCCATTTAAACAGTATGTGGGCAATGCTATGCAAGTGACATCACTTCCCCTGCTAGAGGGGTTGTGCACCAAATTTGGACATCATGCGACACTTTCCTATTAGTGGCCATAGTTATGCAAATGCATGACATCATCTCATTCACATGTTTGACTGACAATAGCTTCCTTATAGTATGTGTAGCAGTGTTAAATGGACAGCTACCTTCAATTTAGTATTTTCTTCATTTCCTGCACTTCTGGTGTGTGTTTGGTGAATGCCTTTCATTTTGAAGTCACCTTGCAGGGTTACCCCTTTCTTTACAATTTCAGTTACCTATTTTAATCTGTGACATGGGACTTTGCAAAAATTTACTGGAGCACCATTGATATTTTAATGTCATTATATGTTTTGCAACCCCAGTGAGTGTATAATTTCTCTATGTCTACTATTTTTAAATGGACTGGCCATGTTCTCATATTTAAGTAGGTGATATGAATAGTTCATAAGCAGATGGCCTTTCTATTTATACAAAGGAAACATGCCCGTAAAGCAGTCATATTAACCGTATCACTCTACGATTGCACCTAATGGGATATTTAATGGGCTACCTTAATTGTAATTAAAAATCAGTTTGTAGAATCAAAGTATACTACAGGACATAGACACTTAAACGATGGGACAGGTTAGGCCTCTGATTAGTTGCAAATGTGGATATCCTATTATCTCAAGATTTACTAGCAATTATAAATGACAAGAGGGTAATGCCGTTATAAAACACTTTCTGTTATGACTAATCAGTTGCAGTGTAAATATATAATTGTGAATAATGGATGAAGTAAGATGTAAGAATTGTAAGATGCACCAGATTGTGGAAGTTAATTTACTGATCAATATAATGAAATTACAAAAACACTTATTTTATAGCAAATGGAAAACAGTTAAAACATAAAAACAAATCAAATCTTAATTTTACTAACAAAAGGCCAAATATTGTTATTTGAGTGCTCTAGTAAATACATGTTAAAAGCTGTGTACACAGGCCTATACACAATGATTGAACAAAAATTATAACATAATTAGGAAATATATAGCATATGATACTAAAAAATTGGCTTCATCCATGAAAGAGGGAATTGCAGGGAACTAACGAGGGAATTGAGCATGGTAGGACAAAGTAGCCAAGTTGGAAACTCCAATTCAGATATAGTTGAAACTTTGCAATTTTAGCCGGACATTTGCAATTCCCTTGTCAAATCCATGAAGTTCCCTTTTCATAAATAAAACCCTATGTCTTTCCCAGTTTGCTAATCATAACTTTTGCATTTCTTTACTAGGTGCAGTTAAAATACAAGTTATTTTCTATTTATTTTTAGTAATAACAATCAAGTTCTAATATTATGATAGTACTCCAATTCAATAGATACTTTTCCACTATGTTTGTAAATAGACTACATTTTCAAAATTGTTTCATTGAAGTAATTATCTGCACTCCAGAGGGTTGAGTTCTATGAGGGTTGAAGGAATGGCTGGTTGGATGGATGGATGCATGGTGGCTACATGTCAACATCATCTCTAACTGTATATCTGTAGTAGGTAGCACATACTACAATATATGCTTAATGAGTTGTATCATTTGTAATGTTTTCAATAATCTGGATATAACCTATCAACATTTTCTGTGGTCCATCATATGTGCAGTATGAAAACAGTAGATTATGATTTTCTGAAATATGTTGGATCAATGAGTAATATAACTGACTTATAATGAGCAGATCGTGTGGAAAAAGATGAAATCATAATACTATTGGGTGCAGGGTTTCTGGTGGGAAATAATACAGGTGTAATTTCAGCTCTTGAATCTTATCATAAGGAACCAAATCTCACCTCCATAGCCCCGAATGGAGACTTCAGGGTTAAAGTATTTTTTTACTGAAATGCTTATCCTGTTAACCTACTGAGCAATAATAAGAATATAATTGCTCAGGAGGCAACATAATAAGCATTTCAGTAACTGCACAGTCCTCCAGATCCTGGCTAGTTAAGTCTCCCAGTATCTGCATGAAAGCTGACTAGATTGCAAGCTTTACTCTCTAACTGAATTACACAGGAGTGTAAGCTTTATTGGCTATCTTCTTTAGTTTAGAGTGCAAACTTTACTGTCTAACTGAATTACATTAGAGAGCAAGCTTTGTTGACAAACTGAATTATGTTAGATTGTGAAATGTATTGTTTAATATAATTCAGGTATATAATTCAGAGAGCCAGTTGTGATCTTGCCAGACAGCAGGCTGACCCTTCAATGGGCATAGTGTATTAGGTACAGGACAACAGTCTCTTATAAAAATGTGTGGGTTTATTTCAAATTAGCACAGATTCCAACCAGCAATATGTGTTCATAAACCACAGCAAAATCAGCAAATAAAATCTACAAACAAAAACCTAGCTCAATTTGAGCACTTTCTAAACATCAATAATGTCCCTTACTACTCCAGGTTACTAAACTAAGTAATACAGCAACATTTAGCAGTTTTTCAGCTTTGCAGCTCTGCAGTGTCCTGCTCCCAGCAGATCAGATTTCATTCTCAGCCTTTCTGCTCTGAGGTCTGCTAATTAAGTCCTCAGCAACTGCTAATTATGGCAGGTGAAGGAGTACAGACTATGGAGGATGCTGGGTCCTAAATATCTTCCCTCTACTACCCTACCATAGACTCTGTCACACAATAAAGCTTGCATGCTAATGTAATACAGTTAGAGTGCAAGCTTTATTGGTTATCTGAATTGCATTACAGTGGACATTTTATTTTCTGGAGAATCTATTCATAGGTGGATATTGGTTTGGGTGATACAAGGTTGAGTGCCTTGACCTCACTCTGAAGATGGAGTATGATGATTTGCTTTCTGAACAAGGAGACCACTGTGCATAACTAAAAAGACTAGGGACAATATAAATTAATAAATCATTTATATGCAGTCTAATATGGGATAGGGTAACATATATAGGTGATACTCGAAAAATTAGAATATCGTGCAAAAGTTCATTTATTTCAGTAATGCAACGTAAAAGTGGAAACTAATATATGAGATAGATGCATTGCAAGCAAAGCAAGATAGTGCGATGATTATGGCTTACAGCTCATAAGAAAACCCCAAATCCACAGTCTTAGTAAATTAGAATATTGTGAAAAGGTGTAATATTCTAGGCTCACAGTGTCCCACTCTAATCAGCTAAGTAAGCCATAATACCTGCAAAGGGTTTCTGAGCCTTTAAATGGTCTCTCAGTCTAGTTCAGTAGGAATCACAATCATGGCGAAGACTACTGACCTGACAGTTGTGCAGAAAACCATCATTGACACCCTCCAAAAGGAGGGAAAGCCTCAAAATGTAGTTGTGAAGGAAGTTGGATGTTCCCAAAGTGCTGTATCAAAGCACATTAATAGAAAGTTATGTGGAAGGGAAAAGTGTGGAAGAAAAGGGGTCACAAGCAGCAGGGATGACCGCAGCCTGGAGATTTTTGTCAGGAAAAGGCCATTCAAATGTGTTGGGGACTTTCACAAGGAGTGGACTGAGGCTGGAGTCAGTGCATCAAGACCCACCACACACAGACAAATCCTGAACATGGGCTTCAGATGTCGTATTCCTCTTGTCAAGCTGCTCCTGAACAACAAACAATGTCAGAAGCATCTTACCTGGGCTAAAGAAAAACAGACTTGGTCTGTTGCTCAGTGGTCCAAAGTCCTCTTTTCTGATGAGAGCAACTTTTGGACCCAAGGACCCAGAGTCTGGAGGAAGAATGGAGAGGCACACACTGCAAGATGCTTGAAGTCCAGTGTGAAGTTTCCACAGTCTGTGCTGATTTGGGGAGCCATGTCATCTTCTGTTGTTGGTCCACTGTGCTTCATGAAGTCCAGGGTCAACGCAGCAGTCTACCAGAAGATTTTGGAGCACTTCATGCTTCCTTCCACAGATGCGTTTTATGGGGACGCTGACTTCATTTTCCAGCAGGACTTGGCACCTGCCCACACTGCCAAAATCACCAAAGCCTGGTTTAATGACCGTGGGATTACTGTTCTTGATTGGCCAGCAAACTCGCCTGACCTGAACCCCAAAGAGAATCTATGGGGCATTGCTAAGAGAAAGATGAGAGACATGAGACCGACCAATGCAGAAGAGCTGAAGGCTGCTGTTGAAGCATCCTGGTTTTCCATAACACCTCAGCAGTGCCACAGGCTGAAAGCTTCCATGCCACACCGCATTGAGGCAGTAATTGCTGCAAAAGGGGCCCAAACCAAGTACTGAGTCCATATGCATGCTTATACTTTTCAGAGGTCCGATATTGCTCTATGTACACTCCTTGTTTTATTGATTGCATGTAATATTCTAATTTACTGAGATAGTGGATTTGGGGTGTTCATGAGCTGTAAGCCATGATCATCGCACTTATAACAAATCACAGCTTGAACTATCTTGCTTTGCATGTAATGCGTCTATCTCATATATTAGTTTCCCGTTTTATGTTGCATTACTGAAATAAAGGAACTTTTTCACTATATTCTAATTTTTCCATTATCACCTGTATGTCAGGCAACATCATGTAAACCCATTCCCACCCCATTACGGGTGCTAGTCTCGTAATTTAGGCATGTATGCTCTTATCATGGGCTATAGCCTCAGATCTTTTAGTCACCTAGCAATGCCCATGATGATAACACACCACCAGATGTTGATCAGGTTGACAGGTTAAGGTAATAAAGGACAACTTAAGTAAATGGAGGAACAACCTAGAGTAGTGGTCATGTCTTCTGCATGGCAGCTAAGAAATAAAGAATGCCAAAATAAAATCAAGGTCAGATAGTCAAAGAATCAACATGAAGTAAAACTGAGAGACATAACTAAAGAATGATGCGAAGTTGAGTAATACCAACGTCAAAGTACCAGTGAATAAAGGATAGCCAAGACAAGTTGAAAGTTCAGATCCAGATTAATATCAGAATGCCATAGCTCCAAAATGTAAGAGCTGAATAAACTATATATGTAGGTGACAACATATATGTAAGCACTTTTGAAGAGATCAATTTGAGGAAGAAACAATGTTGTGCTGGTAGATATCTAAGACATATTAAAAGAAGTGGAGGAAACCAGGAGATAGAAGATTCTGAGAAAGAGAAAGCAGTATACAAGGGACATGCAACATATCCTGTTATAACTATAACAGAATTATTGATGATTAATGTCCTTGTAGAAAAAATGTACAAGAATATATAATAATTTGTATTTTGAGAGTCATTTTTATCTTTTTACATTGGAGCTTTTGGCCTGCATGCCATTATTTCCATTTTAGTGAATATGTGTCTGTAGACTTAATGGACACCTTTTTGTGATATATTGTTATGTTTCCCATCCAAGAAATTCCATATTTACATATAATCACAATAAATATATTTACATTAATCACTTGAGCATCAAAAATGTTGTATGCTTTGTTATTATTTTTAGAACTGATAACAAATATTCTTAATACCACATTTGAACAGACCTCAAATGGTGCTAAACTCATTTATAAAATAGCAAGTCTCAGATGGGTTCATGTTCATCCCATAGTTTTTTTAAATATTATTTTTATAACCCACTGAAAGTCTTTCATATTAAGGATCAACTTAATAGAAATTGAATATGTATAGCAACTTATTAAATTTTTTTTATTATAACACATAACTCCACATTTTCTGTTTTTACTGGCATCATCCAAATAAGCAATTTGTAAAGTCACCAGTTTTTAAGGTTTGGAAGTACATCCGTTGTTTGTGGAACACTACTTTCCAAAAGTCCCATTATCCAAACCTAGCATTACTTTTTCGATGTGCTTGAATTTATAACAGTGTTGCACTACACTAAATCTCACAGAAATGTGTGTTCAAAATGTGCAATATTTCCCTATAACTGTCATGTAGCTATAGTATACATCAGTTATTGACTTGTTTTTATGTATTTCTGTCACTATGTAGATGGGAATTCACTGTCACTTAGAAAGGACCTCAAATACATCTCCAAAAACCTCAAAAACAAGAACCTCTTTTACCATTTAAATGTTGGTCACTATGGTAAAAAGTATTGCTCTACAGCTACATATGAAGCCAGAAGAGTACATACTCTTTTAAGTGTAGTAGTTTTAACATTCACTATATTCTATGGTTAATTGAGAAGAAAATAGCAATAATCAAGCAAAAATCCCTACATTTGAATAATTCTCTAACTTGCCTATCTTTGCAGCTTAACTTTTAATGCCTGAATTTTGCCAGTCCATTGTCATTTTCCCACAGATCACTTTATAGTTCTCTATGTCAACAGCACCAGACAAAAACAAGGAACTAAATGTCATGGCAGCAATTCATATAAAAATCCTAGACGTGTAAAATCAGACACCTTTTGTCATGAAAGCCAGCAAATATAGAATAATGGTTAATAACTTATGCAAAAAAAGACACCCAGTTTAATTTACTATTTTTATGTATACAGAGGATTTTAAATGCTCCAATAATTCAGCTGCCAGCTGAGATGTAAATATCACTGAACTATTAGTCTCTAAAACTTGTCTGCTGTTTAGGGCAATCTGTTTGCACAGTTTTGGGAAGTTAAGCAGTGTCACAATTAATCTTTAGAATGGACGTGTCATTCATGTGAGACTCCGCCTTCATTATTTTAAAGAGTAGAACCTAAGTCCTCCTGACAGACTGCTTTGCATATTTGTTTGTGCTTGTCTGTCAAGTAAGTTATAGTCTTTTGTAGGTTAATTTGCAAATGTTTTGATAAAACGATTTATGCCACTGATCATTTTGGAAGAAATAACAGGAACAGATTGTAAAAAGGGTGCCTAATATTTTTTTACCTAATTATAATACATATGGACAGTTCAAATAAATTAAAGCCGTGGCCATTTTTCTTTAAAAGCCTAGAAAATGAAGACAAATGTCTCAATAAGATGCATTTCTATTCGTTCATTAACAACATTTAATGCATATTTGACATAGACTGAGTAAGTAGCAGCTAAATTAGTTATTTTATTTGTGGTATTTTTCAACAAATGAAAATAATTTACAGTATTCATAGATTTTGTCATTTGAAAAATAAATGAATAGAGTACTGCCACTATGTAATTCCCAGTCAAAAGATGTCACAAGTATAATACATCAAGAGATGCAGTAAAAATATATATGAACAAAACAATAGTGTAGAAGGTGATGTAAAATATTTATAAATGCTAAAATAAGACACACATAAAAGCATATTCATGTATTCAGGCATCACAGTGATAAATGGAATGTAAGGCATCATGTGATCTGAAGTTAGTCTTGGTCTATAGCTGTAGTTAAAGTATATGAGATGTTATCCTGCTTGAATGCTTTGTTTTATACCCTATCATTTTCTATCCATACACCCCATTTTTTATTACTTTAAGGGTTTTTGTTAATAAATGAACACCATATAATTCTTAGGCCCTATGGCTTTTTAACAAATATGATGCAGAAATGTATTTATATTTAAAGAACTGAACTGTGATAATATAACTGAAAATGTGGAAGGAAGAAATAGAATGTATAGCATTCATTTGGATATATAATATGAGACAATTAATTAGAATTTATATAATTCTTTTCTACCTGTGTGTTGGATTTGCAATCACTCATGACCGTCTAGAAATTGCACAGTACAACTAGCCTGATCATGTAAAAAATGAAGAACATAACCTACTAGACCAGTCATGTCCAAAGTCCGGCCCGCGGGCCAGTTGCGGCCCGTCCTTTACTTCCATACGGCCCCAGAGACACGGCTGATCAATGTCTCTCTCTGAAAAAAAAAAAAAGCTTGCAGGCAGAGACGGAGGTGAGAAGGGATCGGAAGATCCCCCCCCACCATCGCTCTGCCTGCCAGGCTGCACGGGGAGCCGAACAGGCAGCACGGAGAAACCTCCGTGCTGCCTGTTCGGCTCCCCGTGCAGTGTGCCGACACGGAAGTGCCGACAGGTCACGTGACCGGTGCGCTGACGTCATACGCGCGCCGGGTCACGTGACCTATCGGCACAACCACCTGTGAGACGAACAGGCAGCATGGAGAAGACCATGCTGCCTGCCACTAGCCACCAGGGAAAGGTAAGTGCTGGGGACTGGGGAGATTGGGGGAAAGTACTGGGGAAAGAGGCAGGGGCTTATTAATGATAAGGTAACACTGACATATTATTGGGCAAATTAGCTGGGGAATATTAATGGCAACTAACACTGGTATATTACTGGGCAAATTGGCTGGGGCATATAAAATGGCAAATAACTGGCATATTACTGGGCAAATTGGCAGGGGCATATAAAATGGCAAATAACTGGCATATTACTGAGCAAATTAGCTGGGGCATATAAAATGGCAAATAACTGGCATACTACTGGGCAAATTGGCAGGGGATATTAAATGGCAAATAACTGGCATATTACTGAGCAAATTGGCAGGGGATATTAAATGGCAAATAACTGGTATATTACTGGGCAAATTGGCAGGGGATATTAAATGGCAAATAACTGGTATATTACTGGGCAAATTGGCTGGGGCATATAAAATGGCAAATAACACTGGCATATTACTGGGCAAATTGGCAGGGGCATATTAAATAGCAAATAACACTGGCATATTACTGGGAAAATTGGCAGGGGCATATTAAATGGCAAATAACATTGGCATATTATTGGGAATATTGGCAGGGGCAAATTAAATGGCAAAAAACACTGGCATATTACTGGGAAAATTGGCAGGGGCATATTAAATGGCAAATAACATTGGCATATTATTGGGAAAATTGGCAGGGACATATTAAATGGCAAATAACACTGGCATATTACTGGGAAAATTGGCAGGGACATATTAAATGGCAAATAACATTGGCATATTATTGGGAATATTGGCAGGGGCAAATTAAATGGCAAAAAACACTGGCATATTACTGGGAAAATTGGCAGGGGCATATTAAATGGCAAATAACATTGGCATATTATTGGGAAAATTGGCAGGGACATATTAAATGGCAAATAACACTGGCATATTACTGGGAAAATTGGTAGGGGCACATTAAATGGCAAATAACACTGGAATATTATTGGGCAAATTGGCTGGGGCATATTAAATGGCATATAACACTGGCATATTATTGGGCAAATTGGCCAGAGAGACATAAATGGAATGGTAGAGGAGAGACAGACAGACATGGGTTCGCAGAGGAGAGACAGACAAATATGGGATGGCAGAGGAGAGACAGACAAACATGGGATGGCAGAGGAGAGACAGACAGATATGGGATGGCAGTGGAGAGACAGACAGATATGGGAAGGGTTAGTTGTGTTCCTGACATATATTTCAGCATCTTGTGTTGTTGTTTTTTTTCATCTGGCCTTCAGATATGAAAGGCAGAGTGATTTTACTACTGTTTAGAATTGTCATTCAAATCGTTTGCAATAAAGTTTGCATAAAATAGTTCATTTGTACTTAATTTTAACTGTCAGGCAAAATGGTCGGCCCTCACGCATGTTCACTTCATCAAGTCTGGCCCTCTTTGAAAAAAGTTTGGACACCACTGTACTAGACAAATGACTAATATAATTACTGAAAAACATTACATTGCATTATGCCTTAATGTGGCTTATCAATTGCAGATGTCCATTTGTTTGTCTATTGCTTCTTGTCAAACTGAGAATTACATAAGGTGGAGTTGAAGTAGTTTATAAAATGTATCTTGTAATAGTTGTAAATAAAAGACCTATAGACTTAATATTATCATGGAAAGATAGTTTAAAACACTGCCTAATTACTACTGATTGCTGTTTGAAAAATGACTGTGTAATAATATTCTATATTATATATATCTACATGACCAAGTACATAATTGCTATTCATAAAAATAATAACATATTCCTGGTGTCAGAAGAATATTTGTTTTGCAGTGTAATGCTTTTAATATATGTTTGAAAATTGATTGTTAATGCTACATTTTAGTAACACATGGAAATAGATTATTTTTTTCAGTATATATTGGAAAGAGTCAATGCATATTATAATATTAGCAAAATATATTTGGTGAAAATAGAATTAAAAAGTTAGAGTTATTTTAATATACATGGATGGTTGTATATAGCATTGTCTCTCTGAAAGTACCGTATTTACTCGAATATAATGTGACCTAATTATAAGGAACATGCAAAAACAATGGTTTGGACAGCACCCCAGAACCGACATATGTTGCACAGAGCACCACTAAGGCGACCTTAATTCTTACAATGAAATAAATGCAGTGTGCACCCATACAACATATTATCTTAATCATTTTAAACAGTTTTAATAATTTTAAATATTTAAAAGCACCTAGCTTAAATGAAAAAATATTGGAGATTTAGTCACAATATATGGCCATATTTTGCTTAGCCCACCACTACGTCAAATTACTCCAAACTTGGTGAGTCCTATCTCTAGCTACTTACTTGGAATGAATCTCTCTGACAATCTGTCTTGAACTAGAATTTATACAAATCTCACTGGACACCATACACAGAGCACATGTGAGTGGGTGGAGTGCACGCCCAAAAGCTGGTCAGGCTTCACATATATGCAAAAACAATGGTTTGGACAGCACCCCAGAACCAGACAGATGCTGGAAGAATTGTGGTCAGGAAGGAAACATGTTGCATATTTGGTCGTCCTGTTCAAAATTATCCACATTTTGGAAATGTGTCTTCTCTTTAATATCATATAAGATCGGTATAACCATGCCTCAACTTCCTGAAATTGCTATGTTACACATGATCCCAGGGGTGGTCTCTCATTGTGCAAAACAATTATCCTTCCACATGTTGGTCGCTGCCAAGGTACTGTTGGCTAGAAGACGGAAATCTGATTTATTACTGACTTTATCTGAACTAAAATCTTTAATTACGTATGATTTATCTAAGGAAAAATTCCATTACTCATTGCTAGGTAACTGGTACTGTTATGGAATGAACCAACATGGTAAATCCTACACTTTTACACACTAGTACATTCTTTGACTATACCGGATTTTATAGGCGGACCCACCTCCTACTGTATAATATAAACTTCCATGTTTAAAAAAAAAAAAAAAAAGATCTTAGGGGTGTGCAAGCAAAACCATTAATAGATTTATTTTAACCAATCATGGTTAATGGTAGTATTCCCAGAAGATTGGAAATTAATTTGTTCATTCACAAGAAAGGTAGTAGGGAAGAATCAGGCAACTATAGGCCAGTGAGACTTACTGTTTTTATCGGCGTATAACACACGCCGGCGTATAACACGCACCTCATTTTAAGAAGGAAATTTCAGGAAAAAAAACTTAAATTTCAAATAAAGAACTTTGAAGCCCAATATGCCATTTAATATGCCAGGATATTGCCCCCAATATGCCATTTAATATGCAGGATATTGCCCCCAATATGCCATTTTAATATGCCAGATATTGCCCCCAATATGCCATTTTAATATGCCATTTTAATATGCCAGGATATTGCCCCCAATATGCCATTTTAATATTCCAGGATATTGCCCCCAATATGCCATTTTAATATGCCAGGATATTGCCCCCAATATACCAGGATATTGCCCCCAATATGCCAGGATATTGTCCCCAATATGCCATGCAATATGCCAGGATATTGCCCCCAATATGCCATGATATTACCCCCAATATGCCATTTAATATGCCATGATATTGCCCCCAATATGCCAGGATATTGCCCCTTAGTATGCTCGTTATGCCACCCTCCTCCCCCCCCCTTCCCCAGACCCCAGCACTTACCTCGTTCCTGCTCTGCCCCTGGTGCTCTGAAGCTGCGTGGCTGTGAGGGAAGCGTTGTGAGCTTCCTTCCAGCCGCGCAGAACAATAAAGTGTGTTTTAAAAAAAACACACTTTATTGACCGCTCGGCTGGAGGGGAGCTCACAACGCTTCCCTCACAGCCATGCAGCTTCAGAGCACCGGAGGACAGAGCAGGAACGAGGTAAGTTTTAGATTTTTTTTTTTTTCGGCATATAACACGCACACATCATTTCCCCCCTATTTTCAGGGAGAAAAAGTGCGTGTTATATGCCGATAAATACGGTACCTTAGTAGTGGCGAAAGTAGTGGAAACTATGTTAAACGATAGGATTATTAAAAATCTAAAATCACATGGATTTCAACATCAGAAATAACATGGGTTTACTTCATGGAGATCATCTTATTGATTTTTGGATGGGTAACTAAAAAGATAGATCAAGGTGGTGATATTGCTTAACTAGATTTCAGTAAGACCTTTTGACAATGTTGCACATACTAGATATACCAATACATTGCAATCTTTGAGTTTGGAATTCAATATTGTTGAATAGATTAGGCAGTGACTGAGTGACAGGCACCAGCGGGTTGTTATCAATGGGGTATCTTAGGTACGTGTAACCATTCACCCATGTGCAGGCTCATCCAAGCTGTATCCAGTCACTGCAGTATTCTTGTTTGCTTTACTTTCTTTTTTATTTATCATGCTTGTTCCTGGATGCTCTTCCTGCCCTGTTCCTTACATCCTTGTCTGGCACAGTGAGGCACCCTAACTTTGTTCGACCCCAGCGCTGCATCTGCCCAGAGCTGCACCTGCCCAGAGCTGCACCTGTCCAGTTGGCCCTAGTATGGCACATGCCAAGTTGGCCCCAGAGTGGCACTTACTAATCCAGACACAGTCCGGTTCTAGCCCAGTCTTAGTATCCTAGTTCTGTCTTATTATCCCAGTTCTGTCTTAGAATTCCAGCACTGTCTTGTTTTTCAGCCCTGTCTTCGTATTCCAGTTTGTCTTTGCATTCCAGCCATGTCTAGTATTTCAACCCTGTCTAGTATTCTAGGCCTGTCTGGTATTCCAGTTCTGTTTAGTATTCCAGCCCTGTCTAGTATTCCAGCCCTGTCTAGTATTCAAGCCCTGTCCAGGTTTTCTCTGTTTCTCTCCCCCTTTGTCTCTCTGCTTCTTTAAACCACACTTGTTTCTGTTTAGTGCTTTAGTTTCCAGTTTTTTGCACTCCTGCATTGTCTAGTCTATAGTCAGTGCAGCTCAGTCTTCATGTGTCCTATGTGTCTGTGTACGTAAGTCTTTCTGTCATAGTTAAGGACTTGTCTAATTGTGGGTTACCCTGACGTGGTTGGCAAGTTTAATCATCATTTGGCCAATTGGTGTAATCAAACCCTTCCATTATCACCTTTAGAGTTAGATTAGTCCTCTGTATCTATGTTTGTAAGTTTTCTTTTGTTCCTTAGCCCTGTTTTGTGTTTGTTTTAAGTTATTTTTGTATTCATGTATGTCACCCTAGTTCTGTGGTTATACTTCATGTCTTGTCCTTCTCCTGTCTGCTTTAGTTCTTTCTTTGCTTTTAGCTTATCCCTGTATCCTGTATTTAGTTACTTTAGTTCTGTTCTGCCTAGGTTTTTTTTCTGCTTTTACTCTGCTTGGTCTGCCTCTTGGGTTATTCTGTCTTAGCCTGCAACACCTGATGAGTTATGATCAATACCTGCTCCAGGATGTCTGCAGGGTTTCTCCAGTATTTGGCTGCACAAACCTGGAGTTCCAAGCTACCAGATAACTGCAGTTACTCAGCACCAGGCCCTGTGTCTCCACCCAAGCTACCGGATAAGTGCAGTTACTCAGCACCAGGCCCTGTGTCTCAATGCACCAAAGCTCCTGAACTTGGGCGCTCAGGATCCCAAGCTAAGATGAGACTGAGGGGATATAAAAGAAACATATAAAGGTAATCAACATAGTAAATGAGGAGAGTATATTTAAAATAAGAAAATCCTAACATCATAACTAGAGGACATAGTGTTAAATTAGAAGGACAAACATTTAAAAGTATTATCAGGAAGCATTACTTTACTGAGAGGGTAGTGGATGCATGGGCTAGCCTTCAAGCCTTCAGGCAGAATTGGTAGATGTTAAAACAGTTAAGGAGTTTAAGCAGGGATGGGATAGGCATAATGCTATTCTAGATATGAGATAAGGCCATAGACTAATGAAAGTATTCAGAAAATTGGGAAGACTAGATGGGCCAACTGGTTCTAATCTGCTAACACATTCTATGTTTCTATGTTTCTTTGTAACTATCTGCACCATGTAGTGTATTACAGTTTTTCCAGTGTTACACTCTAAAAAAAGTAAAAAATTATATTGCATTTTAATTGTAGATGACACTTATATATTGTCTGGAATAATCTGTGGCTTATAAGTCTAACCTTAGAAGGGTGCATGCTCATCAGCATCTTGAAAGCTGAGGGTACTCTTCCTGTTCTTAGTGTTCTTTGGTATTTGCATGAATCTGCAACGGCTTATTTTCTTCTCTTGACTGTCTTATTTGTGAGAAGAGACTGACACACAAGTCAATTGCTTTTTCCATTTGCAGCTCAATTTTGTTCACTCTGTTTCCTAAATTATCTATCGATTTTTAGATCTCGTTAAAAAGTATTAGTAAAGTCTGCTTTGATCAGAGCATGGAACTCTAGTTGTTTTCCCACTCATGCTTTCTTTGATTAAAGCTTTTGCTAAAGGAATATCCTTTGCATCAGCGAGCATATATTCTGTGATTTTGTAATAATACTCATGAAAGTCATTGTGTTCACGCTAACATAGTATAACATTAGGAGAGAGGAGAAATATAGAACTATATATTTTTTAAATCCCTGTCACAACAACTTGTGCTTATGTAACAAGTTACATAAATTATCCACTCTGTTAATAATCTAAAAACTATTGCCTCTATAAAGTGTAGTATGAATGGTAAAGAAAAAAAAACTAACAGTAAAGTAACAAGTAAATATGGAAAGGTAACTACCATGATTTGCTAATACCATCTTCATACTATAGCCTTGAGAGGCATGTAAAGCCACAAGGAACATGTTGAAATTGATGTGTAACAATTATCTGTTTTGAATTTATTTTCTGCTTATTTATGGTTTTTGTTAAGCCCAATTATTCAAGTATTGAACATCAGCATTATGATTTGTAATCTCAAATCCAGCACCAACCTCTTACTAGCTGTTTCTCACTTCAAAAAGGAAGTACGTTAAGGTGCCTTCTCTTACAGAGCACCTCATTGGCCTCCAGAAATCATTAAATCATCCATTTCTCTAAAATCCCTGAAGATCTGTGCCTCCTAAATTCTAAAAACAGAATGTACTTGTTATTACATTACAACCTTATATTGTATGATACAGAAAACTGTATAGGAAGCCCACTTTAACCAATAGTAACATAGTAACATAGTAACATAGTAATTTAGGTTGAAAAAAGACAAAAGTCCATCAAGTTCAACCCTTCTACCTATCATTTCTGCGTTTTGATCCAAAAGAAGGCAAAAAAAAAACCCCTAAGGAAGCTTTTTCGAATGTTACCTCCTAGGGGGAAAAAAATTCCTTCTTGACTCCAAAAGGGCAATCAGATTTCTCCTTGGATCAAAAAGCTCTATTATTAATGCTCATTCTATTATTATTACCCCTGTATGTTCTGCTTTTCTAAAAAATCATCCAGACCATTTTTAAATGCATCTATTGTGGTTGATAGCACTACCTCTCTTGGCAGTGAGTTCCATAATTTTATTGTCCTTACCGTAAAGAATCCCTTCCTTTGCTGCCTATGAAATCTTTGCTCTTCCAGTCTCAGGGGGTGACCTCTTGTTCTTTGTACATTTCTATTAATGAACAGGTCCCTGGAGAGCTCCTTATATTGGCCCTGCACATATTTATATAATGTTATCATATCCCATCTAAGACTCCTTTTTTCTAAAGTAAATAAATGCAATTTTTTAAGTCTCTCTTCATAACTAAGATCCTCCAATCCCCTTATTAATTTTGTAGCTCTCCTTTGCACTTTTTCTAGTTCCTTAATATCCTTTTTAAGGACTGGTGCCCAGAATTGTACTGCATATTCAAGGTGAGGTCTTACCATTGATTTGTAAAGAGGCAAGATGATTTCCTCCTCCCGTGAATCTATACCTCGTTTTATACATGCCAATATCTTAGTGGCCCTTGCAGCTGCTGACTGGCATTGGGCACTGTTGCCAAGTTTATTATCTACAATGATTCCTAAATCCTTTTCGTTAATAGTTTTTCCCAGGGAAATACCATTTAACGTATATGTTGCTTTGTTATTATTTTTCCCATAATGCATAACTTTACATTTGTCTATATTGAACCTCATTTGCCACTTTCTTGCCCAGTTCCCCACTCTGTCCAAATCTTCCTGTAAAGAAAAAACATCAAGATTAGTCTTTATTACCTTACCTAATTTTGTGTCATCAGCAAACACTGAGACATGGCACTCAGCACAACGTGGGAGATCATTAATAAACAGATTAAAAAGAAGAGGTCCCAAAACAGACCCCTGAGGTACTCCGCTCACTACCCTGGTCCAATTTAAAGCTTTACCATTTACAACAACCCTCTGTGTTCTATCTTTTAGCCAATTTTCAATCCAAATACATACATTTGCCCCCAATCCTATTTCTCTCAATTTGTAGAGTAACCTTTTGTGTGGAACTGTATCAAATGCTTTAGCAAGATCCAAATAGATCACATCAACTGCCACACCTAGATCTATATTTTTACTGACCTCTTCATAGAATGTTATTAAGTTTGTTTGACAAGACCTGTCTTTCACAAAACCATGTTGACTTTTACTAATTATATTCTGATTCAAGATGTATTCTTGAGTGTACACCTTTAGCAATCCTTCAAATAATTTCCCCACTACAGATGTCAAGCTCACTGGCCTATAATTACCAGGCAGAGATTTTGATCCCTTCTTAAATATTGGAATGACATCCGCCTTTCGCCAGTCTGTTGGCACTATACCTGAACTGAACGAATCCCTAAAGATCATAAATATTGGTCTGGCCAGAATTATGCTTAACTCTCTAAGGACCCTTGGGTGTATACCATCTGGCCCTGGGGCCTTGTCTATCTTAACAGAGTTTAATTGCATAAACACTTTTTCCTGTGTCAGCCAATCCCATGTTTGTGGTGACTGTTCCGTAACTTCCGGTAGCAGGGGCTCATCCATCTGTTCTTCCTTAGTATAAACCGAAGAAAAAAATTTACTCTCCTTGGCAATCCTTTTCTCGTTTTCCAATTTAGCCATTTTAATTGCCTTTTTGCAGGCTTTGTTGGCATCTTTGTATTTTATAAATGATAATGTTGATCCCTTGCTTTTATAATGTTTGAATGCCATTTTCTTGTTTTGCATTTCCTGTTTCACGGTACAGGTAAGCCACATTGGTTTTGATTTGTGTCTTTTGTATTTGTTTCCCAAAGGTATATATTGGGATGTGTACTTTTGTAATGTGTGCTTAAAGGCATTCCACTTGTCTTCTGTGTTTAGTCCAGAAAACAATCGTTCCCAGTCTAAATGTTCCATTGATGCCTTTAGTCCATCAAAGTCGGCCCTTCTAAAATTAAGTGTTTTGGTGGCGTAGTTACCAATTTGCTTTTTTGCTTTAATCTCAAACGAAACCATGTTATGGTCACTATTGCCCAAGTGTTCTCTTACTTTGACGTTTGAGATAAGCTGCTCATTGTTTGTTATTACTAAATCCAGACAGGCATCCATTCTAGTTGGGGTGTCTACTAATTGTGCCATAAATGTGTTATTAAGCAGGTTCAGAAACTTGCTGCCCTTAGCGGAACTAGTTGTGCCACAATTCCAATCTATATCTGGGTAATTAAAATCTCCCATGATTAGAACTTCATTCAGATTTGCAGCCTTTTCAATTTGTAATAAAAGCTGATCTTCTCCATCAATGCTAATATTTGGTGGCTTGTAGCATACACCTACAAGTAATGTGCGATTCTTTTTAGTGTCTAAACTAATCTCCACCCACAGTGTCTGCACATCAGTTCCAGTTACGTCATGCACACCTTCCTTAATACTGGGCTTTAGTTTAGGATTTACATATAGACATATCCCTCCCCCTTTTCTATTTACTCTGTCCTTTCTAAAAAGTGAGTAGCCTTGTAAATTAACTGACCAGTCGTGGGTCTCATCCCACCACGTTTCCGTGATTCCGATTAAATCATACTGTTCAGCACTTACCAGTATCTCCAGCTCACCCATTTTGTTTGTCAAGCTTCTTGCATTTGCTAAAAGACATTTGAGATTACTACCCATTTTCTGTTTAGTTGAAATAAGGTCCTACACTGGGATAGTTACCACCCTGAACCCCTTAAGATACTTATCCCCACTGGACAGTATTTGAGCCTTACACAAAACTGTTCTGACCTGGACCACTTCAAAATAAAGGGTAAATACCTTTAAAAAAGATTCCTGTAGAACACATATTGTAGGAAACTATTACAAAATCATATCAGAGAAAATTATCCATGGAAGTTATCTCTGAGAAATAAATTTGTTGTATAGGGACCTGTGCTGTGGGGTGACCTGACACCAAGAGCCTACTGAAATATTTTTCCCAATGCTCCATGAAGATGACCACCTGAAGAGGGTACTGGCACCAAAAGGCCAAAACTGGCCCAAGGGACTCCTTGGACCATAGTCACTTCCAACCACAGTTTACAGCAACTAGGAAAACTTGGCTGACTCCTTCACCGGGTCCCATCGCTGTGGGACATGCAAGGTCTGCAGTTTTATGACAATAACCAAGAACTTTTGCAATCAAGCCATTACAAAATCCTATGCTGTCAAAACATTTATCAACTGGAAATCCAATGTTGTGATATATATGACAACATGCCAATGCGGTATGATCTCCATATAAAAAAAAAATATTAAATGAGGGCTTCTCTTTTAGCCCATTTATCAAATAATCCATCAACACTCCCTGACCATTCCAAGCCAGCACATAATAAGAAGGTAATGATTGGGCTGTGAACAAAGTTACAACATAGTCACATTTCATGTTACAGTGATCCTAGACAGAGGAAACGCTGATTCGTGGTTCATCGGTCCATACTAAGGAGGCATCCACCAATCATCAGCCTGTGCAGACATATATTAAAAGCGCACAGCAGGTGGCTTTACAGAGACAACACGATCACCTAAGTTGTTAGTACTAGCCAGCTATTGAGAAGAACCTTGTGTGTCTCATGTTCCCCATCCCCCCTAGAATGTAAGCTTGTGAGCAGGGGCCTCTGCCTCATGTTTTAGTCTGAAAATGTTTTGTCAAATTTTGTTTGTAACTCCCTTCCTATGCTCTGTACCAAGCACTGCGTAAATTGGTTGGCGCTACAGAAATAAATGGTAATGTAATGTAACTATCATTCACTATATATTTAACTTGAGAAATCCAGTGTAGGCGAAGACGGCAGGCTATGTACAATTAAGGTTGTGTGCGAATTGACCATCGAGTTTCTCCCCTCAACTAAGTGATGCTTCTGGTCTGTTATATTGTTATCAGTTACCTAACACGTAACAAGCACAAATGTGTGGGAGGATGGTAGTTCTGAGCTGTCTCTGACAATATGAAGATCAGATAGGATAGTAAACCTGTCCATTGTCAACATTCTAAGATATGTACTAAATTGGCCTACTTCTCTCACACACTGATCTAGAACAGACATATCCTCTTCTACATTACTCCAATAGAAATCTGTTTTAAACTATAACTGCAGCTAAAAGTCAATATGCCTATATAAAAAACAGTGAGAAACATTTACGGAGGCTATGGACGACATACATCTCCTATACTAATTAAGGGCAAACCTGAAAAGTGCTACAATTTAAACAATAACATACAATTAACATGGTTAGCATTAGAACTTTCTCTTCAGCCCTCATTCTATGTCCTTTGTCTCCAAGTTTGTAATTCTAATGCTCCCCTACCTAGGTGTGGAGAAAAGGGATTTTAGAACTGTATATACATTGCTAATTTTTTCCAATTAGTTTTTTCACATTATGGTGTTATTATGAATGGTAGCTATTTGTAGCTACCACGTATTTAAAGAAAATCATTAAAAGTACATTTTGAATCCATGCAGACCCTGTCTCCAAGCAATAAACCATAATTTACATGCAACAAAATACTTAATTGAACAATTTTATTTATATGCATCAAAAAAGCTATTAAAACTAATAAGCCCTTGATTGCAAATGCCATACCACAATGGATGTATCTGAAATGGCCTTGGAATGTCTGTCAATGTCTGTTTAGATACCCTCTGTCACATCGGATCACTGTCAATCAGATTTCATCTCTCCCTACTCACAGCAATAATGGGGTGGGCCGAGACTAATTACAGCATGGACAGCCTCCCTCTGACCCTAATAATTATTTAAAATAAAAATGAAACTTTTGTAATTTACTCATAAGGCTACGGTTACATTACACTATATGTATTTCTGAAAAAATGGTTAAGAAAATGCAATGGGCTAATGATCAACATAATGGTAATGGTATTGATCCTGAAAAAACAATATATAATTTGTGTGGGTAGCAGAAATTATAAAGAGGAAAATTACAGCTAAACACAAACACAGCAGTTAAAACAGTCATTGTCCCGAACAATCAAAATGTTTAAAAAACACTGGTGGCAAGGGGGGTTAATAATATTTATCCCACTATTGCACATTTGCATGTAAACAATGGCACAATATTATTTTGAAATAGTGTTACTATAGCTCCTCGCGTTACACCTGACCTGTGTAGTGTCAAACATATACCATGGTCCTGAATCTCTAGTGTGCTGTCAGTCATTTTAAATTGTTCTTATTATGTATAGTAGATAAGTGTTCAACTGGGAAAATTATTGAGATTATATATTAATTTTCCTCGTGACTTTAGATAGCTTTTAAATATATCAACTGAAGGCTAAGGGTTAGCACTAGGTCTCTGCTGTCATTTGTATCTACAATAGTTACTTAAACAAAACAAAACGAACAAAAAAAATAAAAAATAAATAAATATATATATATATATATATATATATATATATATATATATATATATATATATATATATATATATATCATTGTATGTGTTGAAGTCTTTAGGGTCATACCTAGTTAACCTAATCTATAAAAAGAGATAAAAAACAACCTACTGAAGCATATATTTCTAGACATGCCTAAATACCATGATCAAAAATTAAAAGTAATTTTTCAAAAAAGTAATATGCCTAAATGGATAAACTGTAAAATGAAGTCCTAATGTGCAAGAATAGATGTACATGTCAATGATCTTTAAAATTAGTTTTTTTTTTTTTTGCTCTGTTACAATAGAGCTGTATTTCACAAACACAAAATTATTTCTATGTTATCATTAGAACATTTAGGCATACTATAAGCAACGAACCTGGGGAAAAACGAATACTGGAACAGAGAGAAATCCTTTTAAATAGCTCCTTGCCTGCTGGGCTACGGGTTCCCAACCAAGCTTTAATCGGCAAGTAACTGGAGGTAGCTCCATCAAGTATGGGCATCTGTGTATTGCTTTCTTTTACATTTTTTGATACAATAAACATTATGTTTTAAGGATCTGGTGGACTCCATCTATTCTTGCGCATTGGGACTTCATTTTCCAGTTTATCTGTTTGTTGATTACAGTCGGGTTGGGGACCCGCAGCCCAGCAGGCAAGGAGCTATTTATAAGGATTTCTCTCTGCCCCAGTATCCGTTTTTACCCAGGTTGCTTTTGCTTATAATATGCCTAAATGTTCTAATGATAAGAAATAATTTTGTATTTATGAAATACAGCTCTATTGTAACAGAGCAAAAAAAATCAAATGTAATTTTAAAGATCATTGACATGTACATAATGTTATTCCTTTTGGAACATAGTACAAAGAAGAGTAGGCAAAGCTATCTAATTATATTTATTGAGAGAACAAATATGCATGGTTGGGTAAACAAGATGCTTTTATCATCTAACAAATGTTCTAAAGTATGCTCTGAAAGAGATTTAAGTGGACAAGAGTTATAGGATTTAAAAGTTAGTTAATTTGCAAAGGTGCTATATAATTGTAGATAAAACACTTAAGGAATTCCATATAAACATGTGTAGTGTGTAAGCAATGTATTGAAGGATTTAAACTTCATGTGGATTATTGTATTTTTTTAATTAGCAATTGTATTTCAAATAATGATGGAGAACAGTATTATACTGATTACTGAGGTAACAAGATTGTATCAAAGCAAATCTCATGAATTATATAACAATGGAAATTATGTCTCATTCTGGGAAGTAGGGAGTTGGAATCTTGACATCAATAATATGAAAGCTTCTCATAGGGTTACATGGGAATATGTTTTGCGAATACATTTTAGGCCACAGAAATATAAGCAGTATTTAGCAGATTATTATTACATATATAAATATTACATGATATAAACAGGGCTGGCTAAGGGGACAGAAGAGCAATTGCCCACTCGGGCTACTCTCCAACCTAAGTCAATGAGATAACTCTCTCTGTCTGTCTATATGTGTGTCTTTCCTCCCTTTATATCAAAGTGTCCTGCCTGTCTAATAATCTCTTCTCATCTGTCAGTATATCTATCTTTCCTGTATATTTGTTTCTATCTCTGTTGATATCAAGTAGGCTGATGAAGTAGCACCATTGACCACTAGATATTATTTTGCCCCTAGGCTTAAAGTTCAAAAGACATAAGCTCTCCCCTGTTCCCTAAATACTTCTATGTCATAACCAGCTTTAATGTGTGGAATTATTTATATTATATTTAATATTTAAGTATTTGTCTAAATTTGTCCAATACTCTTGGCAATGTTACTGCTCACTGTTAATTAGTTTAATAAGATGTAATTAACTATAATACTGAAACTAAAACTTTCAATATTTCAGTAAATCTATCACTGTTTTCATATTAACTATAATTAGATATCACCTTCTTTCTCCCCTATTCTAAAGCTCATTACATATCTATTTCAACACCCATACTAAGTAGACCAATCCTGACAAGGAATTACAAATTACTGAACTCAGCTTATGCAAAATTCAAATACTCAAGATCACAAGTAAAGTTGCAATGAGTGAATAATTGTTGATCTTTGTGATTAGTAGATCAATGACAGAAAAAAACTACATTAAGTATTAATTTAGTATACAAAAATATCTATGTAAAACACCTTGTATTGCATGAATTCATGTGTATTTTTGATATGATAGAGAAGCATTAAGAAATTATAAGTGCCCATAAGTACATGTCTTGGATGTAGGATGCTTGTGGCTGAAGCCAGAAACTGTTGGCATTTCATTATAGGGGCTTTGATAGTCATGCTATAGACAAGGGTAATCCAAAAGAGAGTTCATAAAATCAATAGGGCAGGCCAGGCAATGAAGAGTCAGTATGAAAGAAAAAGACATGGCAATAGATAAAGGGAACAGGTTTACACACATGGAAGAACAAATTAGCACTGGAGGCTTGTTCTTAATAGGGTTTGTCATGGCAGTCCATGGATTTTATTTACTCATTCATGTATATAAAATTATGGTGCTAGCAGCATTCTGCTGGCCCCAAGGGGGGGATATTTTTTTAAAACAATTGTGAAGACTTTATCTATAAAAATAAAATTGGAATTGTATAACTGAGGAAAATATTTTTTACATAGAACCCCTTCGCGCATAACAACGTTCTACGCCATTCTAAAATACAGGGTACAAATACCCCCCTCGATGAGCCTTGCTGCCTATCTTACTGCCAGCAGGATCACTTTGATCTGACAGACTAAGTGTAACCAATGCTCGAAATGAGCACTAGTTGCAAAACAAAATTGTGCAGTGCCTGCGCTTCGTTGACATTATAAGTGACAAAAGGCCTCACAAGGTTTCAGCAGGAAACCTTAGCATCTGTAAATACCCTGATCAGATCTTGGCCTCAGTGTACTTGGCTACAAATCAGTCGGTGATTGGATCTAGGATCAAAATATCATTGTTTTGGGGCTTTTGTCCTTAAGGCATTAAGGGGTTGAGGAACATTTCGAAAACTATATATGTTTGCAAAAAGAATTCTTGGGACCTTTCTATTCTATTTTATTATATATATATATATATATATATATATATATATATATATATATATATATAAACAGTGAAGTAGATTATTAATGTGTTTACTACAATCTAGTTAATATTTGCAGAAAATAATTGTACAAAAGATACCAAACATCATTAAATGACCCTTCTGTAAAAATGGAAGTGGCTATCTTTATATGTTGCTTTATTAAAATATATTAAGTAGCATATTAAAAAAAATGGTCACACAACATCAGCTATTAAAAAGTGCTTTTTATTCAGAAAGAATATAAAAGGCAGTTATTAACCTCAGTAAATGGAATAATTAAAGACACGCTTGATTATGCATTTTAATTAAAATATGAATTTATTCTTTAAATATGCAAAATGTTCACTAAAATAAATAAAACAATACAGAGCTAGATAGCTTGCTATTTAAACGTGCCAGCCAGAATCATATGTTCTTGCAACCTTCTATATCAATTACTGTCAAACTAACAGCACACTGTATTAAAAGCACTTTTTGTGGTCATGTTCCATTATTGCATGCTGAAAGGGTCATTTACTACTTAATTGACTTCCAGCCGCTCAGAAAGCCATGCAAAAGTCAACAAATGGTTTTTATTTCCATTTGCTGTAAAATAAACCCATTTTAATACTAGGAATAATAGCTGTTAACATTGTTTTTTTCCCCATTTATAATATTTTCTTGGTAGGAACTATTTCCTATGAGAATAATAATTGTTTACATTCCTAAACTTCTACTCTGATAATTTCTTTCTAATTTGTTACACGCTACTCAAGTTTTTTTAAAATATATAAAATGTGACAAGCACAATTCCCTTTAAACAGTATTATACAAACGGGACATGAGCAATACTTGGATTGTATTACTATATGCTGTTTGCGAATAATTCTAGGTTTCGAACTATGACTATTTTATGAATTTACATTTAATATATTTAATATATGCTTAAACTTCAACAAATTCATAAAAGTCTTTTATCTCCCAAAGCATCCCATGCAAGCAGTAGTTATGTAGATACTGCATTTAGGTTTTTATCATGTGGGTCCCTTCACTAATATTCACTAAAAGAATAGCTCGCAGAAGGTTGACTTTGGAGAGCAACTTTAATTTTGAGACTTCGGCACCAAAGTCAAATACGGAACCAAAATTTGACTTAGTTACAAAAATAGCATTGATTATTTTGCCTCCTATTACTTTCAATGGGGAATACTCTAACCAGGGTTTTGTTTGGGTGCTGAATTTTAGTGAAAAGCCCTGATAGTTTTTGTTTCAGTGATTGTTTACACTTGCCGTTACATTGGGACAAATACCAAAGCATTTGATCTATGCTCCGTGATAAGCCAACATGTGCACATGCTCACAATGCATAGTTTATAAACCACAATGTTTAGGTATAAGTAGGCTACTTTTTCTGCCTAGGCCAACTAGTGTGTTAGAGTGAGGCAACAGACTGAATGAGGAAGAATGATATAAGGAGGAAATATTTCTACTGCCAATGGATGGGAGATGAAGGTGCTTGCTGCATGACTGGAATAGAATCTGAAATGGAAGTAGTCTTGTGAGGAAGTTGAGGGTCCTAGATAGAAAGGAGTACAGGAAATAAGATTTGGGGGGCAAAGCTGTATATAATACAAATAGTGCTTCTTTCTATAGTTTCACAACAGTTATTCAGCAGAAAAAAAAGAAACACAGGTACATAGATAACAAGAAAAGAGCATTAATGATTAATAATGACTAGCTCATATAGTATAAAGCAAAACAGGCACATACATGGTACAGAGTATTAGTATATTACTCTCATTACATTTTAGCACTTGTTGGTGATAGAGGATAACAATCAGCAGATGCAAATGTGGCACAGAATGGCACCTGTGAGGTGTACAATGAAGACCTTATGCTCCAATAAAAAAAAAAATATATATATAAAGAGAAACTGAAGGTAGGCATTCACTACACAAAGCAATACAATGAAAAATTAGATAATAAAACACATCAACGTATGACAAAAGAATGAACTAGACACCATGAATAATTAAAACAAGTCCAAATATTGAAAAAGAAAGTATGAATACAGGAACACAAACTAAATGTATTTCTATACACCAATATATGTTCAGCCAACATTATGGGAAGTGTAGTTTATAGCAAACATCTATCACTTCTGATGTTAAATATAGTAGTCATGATGCTCAGTCAAACTATGTTCATGATGCTGGGAATTTTAGTTACCATCAGATGGAATAACAGCTGTATGCTATATTTTCCAGTATTTTCAGTTAAAACTATTCTAAAAGCAAAACAATATGACTGCACCGAGAAGAAGTCCCATTGGACGAAACATGTCGTGTGACATCAGATATCTTAAAGCAGAGACGTGTTCTGCGGTCAGAGAGACTTACATGCAGGAATCAGTCCAAGAAAGGTTTGTTTGTGGCCAGCTTCTACACGCAAGTTGTTGTATTTTTTATCGCCGTTTTATATAATTGATTTTGTAAGTCTAACTTTTTTTGGGGCCATTAAAATTCTACTTTATCTGGTATCGCCATGGTAAGTTTCTCTTCCTGTATCTAGATGCTCCATACAACATAAAATTATACATCATTTCACCTGAGGATAGTGGGGACTGTAGTCCCACAACACAAATACACTAGAGCCAGTATAAGGGCTCTAGTACATGTGAGTGGTTCTCTTTGGGGGGCATATGTCATCAGTGCTGGTTCCTTCAGTGTCACGCATTGGATATTTTTCTCTTTATTTTATATATGTAGATATTGTCAAGTTTGTAATGCATTCATCTGCTAGTGTATAAGATAAGTATTATTTTTTTATTGCGCAGCACTTTTTTAACTTTTCACTTTATTATATTCTGTGCTCGGTGATTCACATTAGTGTTTTCTGCAAATATTTCACTTATTTATTTATACTGTGTGTGTGTTTTCATACTGTGTTGGCAATACAGTGATTAATAATTTTATTTTGGCGCCCACTTCTAACATCTTTACTCTATAGCATATATCTTTTCCACAGGTGATTGTGAATTATTGAATTATTGATATTTATAAACATCTTAGTATGGGTACACCCTTTTATTGTGGTTGTGTGCTGGACATGCATTTTGCTATATGACACTTTTTTTATGTGCATTTTGACAAGGGCATAGTTCCAGATATCTGCAAAGATAATTTGTTTTCCAAATGTCATAATACTGGATATGAATGGGTAATTTTATTATGGCATATATGTAGACATGTCAGTGTGATAAAAAGTAGTTTCAAATGTATTTTAGTGAGAACTGAAATGATCATATTTCGCCTATCTTACCTGTATCAGAAATGTTTTTGGGTAGCCAAGACTATGCTTTTCAAAGTGGAAATGTCCTGATCCAAAGGCCTCCAATACTTTGATTTCAGAACAGGCATTTTGGGATTTGTTTGATTCAGAACAAACAGGTGTATGTTGAGTTGACCCTATTATTTATTGTGCACATGCTTTTATTTTTTTAGTTTTAGCAGTTACCATGTTAAATTGATTTTTATATATCTTATAATAAAAACAAGATCTTGAAAACATTTTCTTTTTATACTCTCTTTAAACAGGTTTAATAAGTTGAAAAGTTTACAGAACTATTTCTCTGCATGGCTAAAGAACATTAGTCTTTTATTAGCATTAATAAAAACAAGTACAGAAATAATGCTTACAATAAAGCTCTTTACACTGTAATGAGAGATTATATTCCTGTTTTCTTTTTACTTTATAAATTGTATTTTATACCTGTGATACATTTTGTAAGGAATGCAATAAATAGGGTAATTATTATCATTGACTTTTAGAATCCTGAAGATGGCACTATTTAAAATTTAAATGAATTGGGCAAGAACAGTTATAATAAGGACATAACAATGTCCCATTTCTGGAATAATGCAAGGAAATAGATCTGATCTTAAGATAAAACTGAGCAGTACATCTGACATAAAATCCAACAACAACAAGAGAATTACATCAGTATGTCACGAAGCATAATCTTCAACAGAAAGTATACTGCATATATACAGAGAGCACTATTGTATAAGTAAAATATAAGTATTTTTTTGCATATACCACATGGTGTATTTGTTGGTGTCATTCAACGGTGTATCTTTTTTTCAACGATTCTGGTACAGGTCTTTCATTGTTTGGATGAGTTCACCTTCAGTGATGTATAGCCCATAGTACATGCTGTGGTAATGCTGGTGTAAAGCTGAGGTTTTATCAAGTGCCTGGACTTGCTGGGAGACAAGCAAACCAAGCTATGCTGAAGTCAGTGCTACATTAGTACTTACTTCCACATGGTATGTTTAACAAATCCACAGACTACAACCCAAACAAAGGTCAAAGGTTAGTATGGGAAACGTAGACCACAAAAGTTGGAGTGTCAAACAAATAAAACTTAAGAATATACTGAGCACATGGACAAACTACATTTTCAAAAAACTATTGTTTGTCTTTCAGATAGCTTAACTCAATTAAAGACCCATAGATTCAATTAATCATTCATATCATCTGTAAAATTATTTCAGTAAAACCAGATTAAATTAATCATTACAAGTATTTAGATTATTTATCAATTTCCACTCAATGTTGAGCCATGATCTTCTGTAATCTACTTTTGATAAATGGTTGGAAATGTTGTCCTCACCCGTAATTGTCAAACCATCAGTGCTATAGTAATAACAGTCATTAAAGTGCACAACAATGTCAATATCTACTCTGTTCCTCAAAATTATATTTATGTGCTCTCTGAAACTTTCCTTTATTTGTCTATAAGTGAGGACCAAGTGAGCACATACTTAAACTGTAACAGCAAGCTCACCAGAAAATCGATGATAAAACCATTGAAAAATGTATTTAGAACAAAACATTAAAATATCAGTAGAGCAGAAGAAATTCAACTAAGTAAGGGACGGTCCTGAAAAAAACAAACACATTTCACTGTTTCTTTTTATTATAAAATATAACCTGTGTATGGCATGTGATTCAATAACATAGTCATATCTTCAAGAATCAATTTTTGCATGGCACAGTTTGACTTGCGATTAAGAAGTATTAGCATTAAGATATGGAGACAGGACAGTTCAGTCCAAACATAATGCCTTAGTAAGATACTTCCTTTTGGCATCCTGAGCATTAACTAATTAAACTGTTTTTATTTAACGCAATTGTTTACATATACTTGCTACAATGAAGGGACAATCAATCAATCAATCAATCAATCAGTTCATTGTAAACTATTCTTCCTACTTTAATCAATCATGTAACTAGAGACATGACATGTGCTGCTGTGGGAGTAAAAGCAATTAAGTAAGAGAAAACCATTGTCCTCCCTACACTGGAAGCCTCTTTTTACAGTAATATATATATACTTTATATATACATGTCCTGATGATAAAATAAAATGCCCTTGTATTCATGATGAAAAGGGAAATTCCCAGAAACCATTTTCATGAAAATCAACAGTAAACACAGACATTACATTACAGGTAATTAAACAAATAGCATAATTTTTTTTAAAGAATTAATAGCAAAAAAGATAAAATGGAGTACAACTTCCATATAATGAATACAGCCCTAATGGGCAAGAGACACTAGTGGACCTAAGATGCCTACACAGATCTTAAGTTAAAACATGTGGGAGACAATATTGTTCCAACACCGAATTACAAAATCTTTCAATAGAGTAGAAGCATCAAAACTCATGCCATATAAATGAGGCAATTATTCTAATACCACGACATAATGTGGATATGTATCTATATAAGAATAGCTTGTAAAAATGGTAAACTGTATTTATTCTAGTAATTGCGTCCCTGTTCTAAGGTAATCTACTAGACTGGACCCCGAAACGTAGCAAAACGTTGAAATTCTACCTTTGGCTTTCTAAAATCTATCTAGGAATACCTATACCTACAATAATGTGTTAAATATATTGCATTAAAGACAATGTAATGGGCTAAAACAGAGGTTTACAAACTTTTGAGACAATGTCTATTCCTAATGCTCATCATTTCCCCTGTATTGGGTTCCCGCTCTTTGCTTTCACTGTACTTAGCTACAAGCCCTTCTTGAGAGATCACATGGACATGACAGGCTAGATTTAGACCCATAAAAAATATTTACTGATGTGTGCAGGCCTCTTTGTAATGTAGAATATGTATTCAGAATCTCTAATTACTACATTAGCCAACGTACACCAACATTTAGGAATCTTGATTACACCAATGACCAAAGGATTGTGGAAACCCTTGTTTTCCAAAAACGGAATTGTTTCTATCTATTGGACCAAGAAGGAATTTTCCCCCCTAAGTGGCAAACATTCGAAATAGATAACTTAGGGTTTTTTGCCATCTTTTGTTACTATGACTAAGAAGAAAATAAGTTGTCAGGGTTCTACCCTGGACTTCTGACTCATGCATTTAAATGTCCTAATTTTCGTGTTTATGTAGCTCCTTCCTCCTCTAGAGAACTCCCTACCTTTGTTTCCTTGTATTTCTTCCCCTCTGTTGGTGTCAGGTGGGCTTGTTACTTTTTGCAACACACCCCTGTTAAATACCTGCAGTTTATTGCAAACATGCTTTTGCATCGAAGTTAGATGTATGACTCTTGAGACCTGCTTCTTCTGATCCTAAACCTCTGTTAAAACTCATTTTTAATTTCTACCCTGTCCAAAAACTGTGACACTGAACATGGATGGCTCAACAAGCCGGGGGAAGCTTTTCAGCATCTCCTGAGACCCTTTGGCTAAAGCAATATTTATTCAGCTAAGTTTCTCCCTTAAAGGGGCTACTCCTTTTCCAGTCACCCTCTCTATGGTGTTCCTGCTTCAGTAACCCTCTCTGGGGTGTTCCTGCTTAGTTACCCTTCTCAGTCCTCACCCTTACCTAACCCTTTGTTTAACTCACTCTCTACCCCTACCTTTGCTTTGTCTTCAGTCCCTGCTAAAGCTCTTTGTTTATACTGCAGTTCCTTCTAAAACCCTTTTCTTATTCTTGGTAAAGTCTCCTTTTTATCTACTTTAGTCCTTATTTCAATCCTTAATTTCTCTGTTTCTATATCTGTTCTCACCCTCCACAATGAATAACAACATGCAACCAGACACCTCCTCTATCCCTGCACTGAAACTCCTACCTGACCTGGTAAAGGCCCTGACATAAGGTCAGAAGACCATGTATACATATTGCATTGTTTGTAACATTGTAACACAGTCATATATTTTCTACTCCTCTTATGAAGAAATGAAAAGAACAGTACATTACAATTTATGATAAATCTAAACATAATTTAATATCATGGTTAATCTATAATACAGGCAGAATGTGCAGAAGAAATGGCACTCATGGTAAATGATGCAAAAAGTAAATGTATTGATGTGCAGGTAACATGAAAAAATATTCACAGCAACACATGGAAAAAGGAAAAATCAAAGGTGTCTCACAGCATGACACGTTTTGCGCGTGGACCGCTTAATCATATGCTATCCTCACTGTGTAAAATGTGCATTTAAATAGCTTGTCTATTAGTGTCAGAATTGAAAATTGAAGGCAGGTCCGCCCAAGGAGACGCCTCCATTCAAATGAGGGGGCGTGTCTCTGGGATAAAGGAATGATAGTAGTGATAATAGGGTTTGTTTGTGACATAAATATAATATATATGAGGGATATCAATAAATTTAAATAGTATAAAAAGAATAATTATAATATTGAGTGAAGAATATTAAAATCACTAAAAATTATTAAAATGATCTATAATACAGACTAGATTTGCAAATGTAATAAATGGTTTATGCTACGAGACACAAACTACTTTGGAAAAAATAAAATAAAAAGTGATTTGAGCACATTTTTTGCAACCGGTTCCAAATTACTTTTTTATTTAGACGATAAGGCAATTATGTGGACAGAAAGCATTCTCGGTTTGTTTTTTCACTCCTTCCTGCAGCTCATTTCCACACTTCCGTGAAAAACCTTTTTATATAAAAGCAACTCACAATCATGGGCATTGAATGATGCAACTCTATTAATTCCTACCTGATGGTACAGATGACAGCTGTGTTTTATAAATCTTTAAATATTGAGTCAAATAATAACTAGAACTGATTATGAGTTATCTTTATTAAATCAAAACTGGAGATGTTCTGGTACTAAAGATTCATTTAGAGCATTTAATGTAATACATATTGACCTTGTGCTTGCTTGTTTGTAAAGTGTGGCAAGCTAGGGCCCTTTGATGCTAGCAGCTCTCTTTGAACTAAGGGGTTATGGGCCAATGGAATGTTGACTAAAAAAGCAATGTTGACCTATGAAGGCCTTCACAATAAGATTTGCAAAACTTAGTCTTTATCTCTTCTACAATGGTGGATTTTCTGATTATCTGTTTTAAGTTAACATTTCAATATGTAAAACTTTTTAATGCTGTATCCGTTCTCATGTGAGTTTAATAGTTAAACTTTTTGCGCACAATATTAGATGGTGCTCTTAGTTATCAGGATTTAAATGTTTTTATTATGCATTTTTAATATATTTCATTTTAATACACATAAAGAATGAGCACAAAAAGAACATACAGCAAATCACAAATATCAATAGAATATACAAGTAATGTACAATCTTGTAATAAACAATGGTCCAAGATACCTAATCCTATCCTTTTATTTCACAAACAATTATAAAAGCATGAATACCTTGGAATTGCCTTAGCCTCAGCACAAGGTACTCACATTTTATTAAATGTTTCAATTTTGCTACGTGCTAAATGTTTTTTTGTGGCCTATACAGGTAGCCAAAATTGTGGTCTAATAGAAGAACTGTGGAGAAATATGTAATTTGACTATTCAGTATAGTTGATATTGGCCTGAATTTGGTGATTTAAAGCCCTATTTGGTTTGAGGCACATATTTTATTATTTTTTTATGTTGGGCTTTCAATTCTCCAATTAATTATATGGAAATTGCTAAATAGAAGCTTTAATAACATATTTAAAATGTTTCTTTTTTCATTTTGGCATAAATGGTTCAATTTCCACTTCAATCAACCTGTCATTTAAAAAAAACACACATGTAACCCATACATAAAGTAACAAGTATAGACAGACACAATGTGATTAAGCTAATAACACACAATGATAACTGTTCATGTTTTTATTGAAAGCATCCATTAAACATTCATGGATTGTAGATTATCCCATGATTTGATTACCTACTTGTTTGTTTTATTCCTACCTTCCCTTTTTTGATTTAAAATGTAAATCTGTTATCATTTCAAAGACACAAATCTGTTCATTGGAGTGGTAACCTGGCAGATTTTACCAGGGTTAGGTGAAGACCTGCTTTAAAGTTGCATATGTATACTTTTGATTATTTAATCGCACTTTCAATGTTTCCAGTTTGTGTTGTCCTGCTGTCTTCTGCCTGTGCAGCTCCGTATAAAGGTATTGTCTGTTTCTATGTTTATGTGCAATGTCATTTTTTTTGCTTCTGTCATAGTTAGGGACTTGACTAATTGTGGGGTACCTTGATGTGGTTGAACAGCTTCAGAAGTAATAAAACTCCCTGTTAGTGTAATGGTTAGGCTTTCCAATAATTTTGTCCATATAGCTTATGTGTAAATATTGACTTTAAGATGTTTTAATATTCCAGATTTAGAACGTCCGCATTAAGTTTTTTTCTTGTTACACTCTGAATTCCTCAGTGTTCCTTCGTCTTGAATAACAGTGAGAACAAACACATTTTGATAATACAGAAAAAGAGTAAGATGTGCAGCAAAATTGTCTTACCTAATTGAAAGTTTAACCCCTTAGTGACCGAGTGCTATGTTGCATTTGATGTGCCTTGAAGACCAGAATTCCATTATTTTTGTCATACATTTACTGAACTGTGAATTTCTTTTTTTGTGTTCAGTCCACCCACACAAATTACATATAATTTTTTAAAGGACAGATAGGGCTTTCATTTGATACTATTCTTTTCATCATATGATATCATTTACTATTGAAAAAAATATAAAATATGATGAAAATATGCCATAAAAAACACTTTTTTCTAACTTGGACCTAATTTCTTTTTTACACAATTACAAATGGTAAAAAAGACCCCGTCTATATGTTTCTAATATTTGTCCTAAGTTTAGTAATACCAATGTTTCCTTGTTTGTCTATGTTTTATTTCAAGTAATAGGGCAATAAACAATATTAGTTTTTTTTTTTTTCTAACCATTTTCTTCTACAGTGACTTTTTAACCCAAACCCTAAATTTACCCCAACTCTAAATTTACCCTCGATCGAGGCATCATTGCAACACTTTAACACACATAGGCAGTGATCAGCTTTCACTGCCTATGTGTGTAACGCGCATACGATCACATTCGCGGTGATCGTATGCGCGTGGGGGGCTGAGGGGGGGCTAAAGGCACTAGCAGAGGCTGCTTGTGATCCGAAGCAGCCTCTGAGAGTAGCTGCAGGCATGTAGTGTTGCGCCAAGGAGCGCAACACTACATGTAAACGGAGGACATATATATACGTCCTCATGGTCCTCAAGGACCATGCTTTTCAGGACGTATATATATACGTCCAAATGCGTTAAGGGGTTAAAGCAAACAATGTGAAATGAAAATATTTTTGTAATCCCAGCTGAACAACAATAAGTATTATACAATGTGTTTGATGATATAAATGGAAATCACATCAAACGTAAAAAAAAAACATTAACACGTTTTGTTTTGTTATATCAAACTCACACACCATCAACTAATATTTCTGGTCTTAAGCATTTAGCTGTCATTAAAGTAGGGTTTATGGTGGGGTTAAACCCTACATTTTTAATAAGGCAAAAGTCCACTTAAGAATCATTAGAACTGCGTCTTTCAAAATTTAATCACCACTGTCTGTGAAAACTCAAATACCAAGGTGAATACATCTGATGGAGCATTGCTTCATGCCAGCACTGAGATCCGGTTTAATGACCACCTCTCTCCATGATGGGCATGTACGTACAGCACAAACATCAGCACTGACTGTCACATAGCAAATTTATGGCACAATTAGTAGACACCCCAACTAGAATAGATGCCTGTCTTGATTTAATAATAACAAACATTGAGCAGCTTATCTCAAACACTTGGGGAATAGTGACCATAACATGGTTTAGTTTGAGATTAATGCCAAAAAGCAAATTGGTAACTACGCCACCAAAACACTTGATTTTAGAAGGGCCAACTTTGATGGACTAAAGGCATCAATTTAACATTTAGACTGGGAACGGTTATATTTGGACTAAACACAGAAGACAAGTGGAATGCCTTTAAGCACACATTACAAAAGTACACATCCCAATGTATACCTTTGGGAAACAAATACAAAAGACACAAATCAAAACCAATGTGGCTTACCGGCAACGTGAAACAGGAAATGCAAAACAAGAAAATGGCATTCAAACATTATAAAAGCAGGGGATCAGAGTTATCATTTATAAAATACAAAGATGCCAACAAAGCATGCACAAAGGCAATTAAAATGGCTAAATTGGAAAACGAGGAAAGGATTGCTAAGGAGAGTAAAATTAACCTCAATGTTTTTTATAAGTATATAAATGGAAAAAAAGCTAAAGAGGGAAAATGTTGGGCCCTTGTTATCCCAAATGGGAAATTTGGTAAGTGAGGACAGAGAGAAAGCAGACATTTTAAATACTTTTTTTTCTTCTGTTTATACTAAGGAAAAACAGATGGATGAGCCCCTGCTACCGGAAGTTACGGAACAGTCACCGCAAACATGGGATTGGCTGACACAGGAAAAAGTGTTTAAGCAATTAAACTCTGTTAAGATAGACAAGGCCCCAGGGCCAGATGGTATACACCCAAGGGTACTTAGAGAGTTAAGCATAATTCTGGCCATACCAATATTTATGATCTTTAGGGATTCATTCAGTTCAGGTATAGTGCCAACAGACTGGCAAAAGGTGGATGACATTCCAATATTTAAAAAGGGATCAAAATCTCTGCTAGTTAATTATAGGCCAGTGAGCTTGACATCAGTAGTAGGGAAATTATTTGAAGGATTGCCAAAGGTGTACACTCAAGAATCAGAATATAATTAGTAAAAGTCAACATTGTTTTGTGAAAGACAAGTCTTGTCAAACAAACTTAATAACATTGTATGAAGAAGTGAGTAAAAATATAGATCTCGGTGAGGCAGTTGATGTGATCTATTTGGATTTTGCTAAAGCAAATACAGTTCCACACAGTTCCACACAAAAGGTTACTCTACAAATTGAGAGAAATAGAATTGGGGCAAAATGTATGCATTTGGATTGAAAATTGGCTAAAAGATAGAACACAGAGGGTTGTTGTAAATGGAAAAGCCTCAACTTGAATCAGGGTATTGTCGGAGTACCTCAGGGGTCTGTTTTGGGACCTCTTCTTTTTAATATGTTTATTAATAATCTCCCACGTTGTGCTGAGTGCCATGTCTCAGTGTTTGGTAAGGAAATAAAGACTAATCTTGATGTTTTTTCTTTACAGGAAGATTTGGACAGAGTGGGTGACTGGGCAAGAAAGTGGCAAATGAGGTTCAATATAGACAAATGTAAAGTTATGCATTATGGGAAAAATAATAACAAAGCAACATATACGTTAAATGGTATTTCCCTGGGAAAAACTACTAACGAAAAGGATTTAGGAATCATTGTAAATAACAAACAGTGCCCAATGCCAGTCAGCAGCTGCAAGGGCCAATAAGATGTTGGCATGTATAAAACGAGGTATAGATTCACGGGAGGAGGACATCATCTTGCCTCTTTACAAATAAATGGTAACACCTCACCTTGAATATGCAGTACAATTCTGGGCACCAGTCCTTAAAACATGGAGTATCCCTGACAATGGGACACCGAGGGGGATACTCCACATTTTTATGTATCTTCGGTAAAAAATAAAAATATGGTACCACCGGAGATGGTGATGATAGGAAATTGTATTCTTGTTGATTGAGAATTCCTTGTTATTTTCCTTTGTCTAGAATGTTATTCAGAACAGTTTGAAATGTGAAGGTAGGATACCCTAACAATTTTTGGTACGTTTGTTCATCTCCTATATGTCTCTTTCAAATAGCCTGCTCTGCTCATGACAACCCCCACCCCCTTTGTCTTCTGGTCTAATGATCAATTTTTATAGGGCTGTTTTTTCTTTATGGGTCAGGTTCTGATTGTTTTTTTACTATACTCAAATCTAGAGCTGCTAGGGCTTTAAGAACTAATTTGTTTTATAAATATCTAAATGTGTACCCCTTCCAATGAAAGGTACAAAAGATGACTTGTCTTTTAAAGATGTATTACTAATAATTTTGGGTAGTAGTTTCACTTTTCTTATGAGATCTTTTTCATTAGTGCTGACATATTCTACATTTTCAGTATGATCTCTGTCCTTATTTTTAGCAAACAGACTTTTATTAGCTAACTTACGTCTACATTTCTGAGCATCAACAAAGAGAGTAAATTAGTTTGGTAGCTTGGTGGGAGCAAATGATAAGCCTTTATTGACGACCTTTTTTTGATCTAAGGTCAAATCTGTTCCACTAATATTGAATACACTTGTTCCTAGATTCTGTTTATTTTTCGGTATTCTTTTTCCTCTACGTCCTCTCCTGGTCCGTGCTCCCACATTTTTCTTTTTCCTATGTCTCTTATTTTTAGGTTCAAAGGTGGGCATGCGTTTCTTGTCTCTCTGTTTGGGGAGATATCTCTTAAGTTCCGTCTTATAGTCTCCAAAACAGGTCGGCCTGTCTCTAAAAAATTATTTTTATCTGTAGTGTCTCTAGGTCTCCTATTTATAATTGATCTATCAAAATCCTCAAATTGGCTTCTCCATTGTCGCCTAGCTTACCCTTGATAGTTATTGGATCTATATTCTGGGCTCCTAGCATATCCTCTGTATGGCGACTGTTCCCATTTGTTTGTTGACCAGTCTTTATTTCTATATATCGACTCCCCACGATGTAATCTGAATCAAATCTTGAATAGACCTTTGAATTTGTGGCAAAGGTCTATACTCATTGCTCTGGGGGATATCTCTTTTTTTTTTTATCTTTCTGTGAGTTGTAATATGAGTGATCTCTTGGTTTCTTTTTCCATTCTCTCTGTAACCCCCTCTTATAGTCATCATCATCTCTAATAAACTTGTGTTTCTTATTGATCAAGGTTTTGCCCTCCAGTTCATCTAATGTTATTTGAAGGTCTGAGTCTAGTCTTGAAATGGCAACAGGCTATAATATCCTCCATTTTTTCTTGTAGTGCTGTCATGCCGTTCTTATGTTTAGTTTTAGCTGCCGGATCTCAGTGGACATTTCTGTTATATATTGGTTTTTGTGATTTTACACTTCACCTGTGGCATTGCGTGTTTGCTCGTCCTTTTCTTCCACTGTATTTCCATTAAAAGAATAGTACAAAGGACAAGAATTAACCTGCTAAGACCTGAAAAAAGGAAATTTATTCTACGACAATGAAGGGGTTTTTTACAGTAAGGACAATAAAGCTGTGGAATGCACTGCCTGAACTAGCAAATACATTAGATGGCTTTAAAAGGGCCAAACTTTTTTAATGAGCCAGAACATAGAGGGGTATGCATGTTAGTATAGGCATTAATATTTATTTAGTGCTTGTTGATCCAAGGAGAAATCACATTGCCATTTGGAGTCAAGAAGGGGTTTTTTCCCCCACTGAAAGCAGAATTTGAACTTGTTGAAATAAAGGGTTTTTATTTGCCTTCTTTTAGATCAACATCGGTAAACATGGAATAGGAAAATGTTTGAACTTAATGGATGCAAGTCTTCTTTCAACTAAAACTACTATGTAACTATGAACTATGTAATTCCAGTCTATATGATTAAAACTTAATTCAGATTTGCACCCTTTTCAGTTTGCATTAAAAGCAGATCTTCCCCATCAGTGCTAATATTTGACTTGTAGCATACAATTTGTAATGTCCTACTTGTAATGTCCTACACATTTGGTTTTAATATGTATTCACATTTTTATCTGCAACAAATATTTTAAGTAGAGTATCATACTATAGTTTTACTTTTTTTTAAAGTTTTTTTAAATGTTAATAATATCATTAACCCCTTAACGACAGATGACGTGCCAGGCACGTCCTGCATAAACATGCAGTTAGTGAAAGATGATGTACCAACGGTCGCTTTCTTTACTAGTTCAGTGTAAAGCCATTGAGCAACACTAAAAGAAAGTGCAGGGGTGCTCTGTGATCACTCCCCTCGCTAATGAGGCACTTAGCAACACCATAAGGCTCCCCAGATACGACCACCATCGGCTCAGCAGAAGGGAACGCTGCCTATACAGGCAGTGCTTCCCTTCTACTGGCAAAAGCATCGGAAGTGATTTTTTTCACTTCCGTTGCTTTAGGGGGCGCTAATCAATGCCTGCACAGCAGATCAGTGTGATCTGTGTGCAGGCATGTATGATTAGTGCTCTGATGAGCACTTATCATACAGTCAAAGGCAATGTTTGTAAATATTGCCTTTGACAAGTATTGATCTGCCTCCCTGTCCTGTGACAGATCAGATAATGTAATATTCTTTTTTTGTAATAAATAAATATTTTAATAAAATGGTAATAACTAAAGGCTTTTATAAAAGCCATTTGCCTGCCATTGATTGCTGTGTATTTTAGGAGCTATTAACCCCTTGCTTGCTGTAGATCACTGCCTAAGCAGTGATCTGGCAAAAATGCAGTAATCTTGCTGCAGAAGCATTATAAAAAAATGTTTTTACTTTTTTATTACACCCGCTTCAGGTTAATTATACCCGAGGATTACGTTTAACGTAAACATTTTTTTTATCTGTCTCAGCGCATGTATAGCAATCAGTAACAGCTGAAGTGTTACTGGAGGAGCCAACTCGAAAGCAGGCCATACTAGATTTAGTGTTAACAAATGGAGATTTGTTATCAGATATTACTGTAGGTGAAAGTTTAGGATCTAGTGATCACCAGACAGTGTGGTTTAATATAAAAACAGTGACGCAGTCACACCACACAAAAACAAAAGTTTTAGATTTTAGAAAAACAGACTTTTCTAAAATTAGATTATGTGTAAAGAAATCATTATCAGACTGGAGCAGTTTAAATGGAGTCCAGGAGAAATGGGATTATCTAAAAGTTGCACTACTTAAGGCAACAGAAAATTGCATTAGGCTTGTCAGTAAGAGCAAAAAATTGAAGAAACCACTGTGGTACTCTGCAGTGGTGCCCAAAATAGTAAAATATAAAAGTAATTATAATTTAGTAATTATAAAAATACTCAGAGTGAGGAAGATAGAAAGATCTATAAGAGCAGGCAGAAAGAGGCAAAGCAAGCTATAAGAGCTTCCAAAGCACACAAAGAAGAGACTATAGCCCAGTCAGTGAAAAAGGGGGATAAAACATTTTTTAGGTACATAAATGAGAAAAGGAAAGTAAAACAAGGATTAGTTAGATTAAAAACAAAAGAAGGATGCTATGTAGAAGAGGATAAAGGCTTAGCAGACTGCCTTAATGAATATTTAAGGTTCAGTTTTTACAAATGAAAATGAGGGTAAGGGACCTCATTTAGGGAAAAAGACTAATGAGTCTTTTGATACATGTAAGTTTACAGAGGAAGAGGTTTGACTTCAGCTGTCTAAAATAAAGACAAATAAGTCGATGGGACCTGATGGGATACATCCAAAGTTATTAAAAGAACTTAGTGGTGTACTAGCAAAACCGTTAACAGATTTATTTAACCAATCATTGTTAACGGGAGTAGTTCCAGAAGATTGGAAATTACCAAATGTTGTGCCCATTCACAAGAAAGGTAGTAGAGAGGAGGCGGGCAACTATAGACCAGTAAGTCTTACTTCAGTAGTGGGGAAAATAATGGAAACCTTGTTAAAGAATAGGATTGTTGAACATCTAAAGTCGCTTGGATTTCAAGATCAGAGACAACATGGGTTTACTTCAGGGAAATCATGCCAAACTAATATTATTGATTTTTTTGATTGGGTGACTAAAATAATAGATCAGGGTGGTGCAGTAGACATTGCTTACCTAGATTTCAGTGAGGCTTTTGACACTGTCGCACATAGATAGCTTATCAATAAACTGAAATCTTTAAGTTTGGATTTCAATATAGTTGAATGGATTAGACAATGGCAACAGTGACAGGCAACAGAGGGTTGTAGTCAATGGGGTATATTCGATGCAAGGTCTTGTTACTAGTGGGGTACCTCAGGGATCTGTATTTGGACCCATTCTCTTTAATATTTTTATTAGCAATATTGCAGAAGGTCTTGTTGGCAAAGTATGTCTTTTTGCTGATGATACAAAGATTTGCAGCAGGGTTGATATCCATGGAGGGATAAGCCAAATGGCAAATGATTTAGCTAAACTATAAAAATGGTCAGAGCAGTGGCAACTGACATTTAATGTGGACAAGTGCAAGATTATGCACCTTGGGCGTAAAAACCCAAAAGCAAAATATAGACTATTTGGTACAGTCCTAACCTCAACATCTGAGGAAAGGAATTTAGGAGTAATAATTTCAGAGGACTTAAAGGTTGGTAGGCAATGCAATAGTGCAGCAGGAAATGCTAGCAGAATGCTTGGTTGCATAGGGAGAGGTATTAGCAGTAGGAAGAGGGAAGTGCTCATGCCATTGTACAGAGCACTGGTGAGACCTCACTTGGAGTATTGTACGCAGTACTGGAGACCGTATCTCCAGAAGGATATTGATACTTTGGAGAGAGTTCAGAGAAGGGCTACTAAACTGGTTCATGGGTTGAAGGATAAAACTTACCAGGAAAGGTTAAAGCATCTTAACATTTATAGCTTGGAGGAAAGACGTAATAGGGGGGATATGATAGAAACATTTAAATACATAAAGGGAATCAACACAGTAAAGGAAGAGAATATATTTAAAAGAAGAAAAACTACCACAACTAGAGGACATAGTCTTAAATTAGAGGAGCAACGATTTAAAAGTAATATCAGGAAGTATTACATTACTGAGAGGGTAGTGGATGTATGGAATAGCCTTCCAGCAGAAGTGGTAGAGGTAAACACAGTGAAGGATTTTAAGCATGCGTGGGATAGACACAAGGCTATCCTAGCTATAAGACCGGGAACGGGGAACTAATAAAAGTATTAAAAAAAACTGGGCAGACTAGATGGACCGAATGGTTCTTATCTGCCGACACATTCTATGTTTCTATGTTTCTTAGTGGCAAAAGTGGATTGGTGACTGCTCAGATGAGCATTACCATCTGCCTGGTCAGATTAATATTGGTAAATATTGTTCTGACCCATATGGTCCTGCCTCCCTCTCCTCACTTGAGTTTTAGTGAGGGAGAGAGACAGATCTGTAAAATATACGTTTTTAATTGTAATAAATTAAATAAAATGTTACAAAATTGTGACACCCAAGGGCTTTTATAAAAGCCATACACTTGTACACTTATAATGTACCCTGTGTATTAATCCCTTCCCTGCCACTGATTACTGCACAGCAGCACATTTTTTTTTACAGTACTTCATAGGCTCTTATAAGAACTATTAACCCCTTCCTTGCTCTTCATGTCAAAATTCCAATTTGGAAAATAAAAAAGCACACCTCTCAAATATTTCCTTTTAACCCCCAAATAAGCTGACAAACCTATGCATGGGTGGTATCCCTGTGCTCGGGAGATGTTGCTGAACACATATTGGAGTGTTGTTTGGCAGTGACACATACCAAAATCTGTGAATTTGTGTCTAAAGTACAATGTATGTGGAAAAAATACACCATAGAATTACTACCACAAACTTTGACAAAGGCTGGTGGTAGAATTGGCACATGGAAAGTGTTAAAAAACAACCATTTAAAATAGCCTAGGGTGTCTACTTTTACAAAATATATGCTTTTTGGGGTAAAATACAAAGTCCCAAATGAAACATGGGTGCAGGCTGACTACATGTCAAAATTCCAATTTGGAAATGCGCACCTTCAAAATGTGGCCTTTTAGCCCCCAAACAAGCCAACTAACCTATGCATGGGTGGTATCCCTGTACTCAGGAGATGTTGTTGAACACATATTGAGTTGTTGTTTGGCAGTGAAACATACAAAAATTTGTAAATTTATGTCTGAATTACAATGTAGGTGAAAAAAACACACACAAAATACTACCACAAAGGTTGGCAAAGGCTGGTGGTAGAATTAGTGCATGGAAAGTGTTAAAATACCACCATTTGTAATAGCCTAGGGTGTCTACTTTTAAAAAATATGTGGGTTGATGGAGTAAAATACACTGGCTGGCTTCAAATATGTCCCAAATGGGACATGGGCGCAGGTTGTCTGCATGTCGAAATTTCAAGTTGCAAAACCAAAAAGCACATCTCTCAAATGTGACCCTTCAACCCCAAAACAAGCTGACAAACCTATGCATGGGTGGTATCCCTGTACTCAGGATATGTTGCTGAACACATATTGGGGTGTTATTTGGCAGTGACACATACCAAAATCTGTGAATTCATTTCTGAAGTACAATGTTTATGAAAAACAAACAAACAAAAAAATGACTACCACAAACATTGACAAAGGCTGGTGGAAGAATGAGTGCATGAAAATAATTTAAATACATAGTAACATAGTAATTTACGTTGAAAAAAGACACAGTCCATCAAGTTCAACCCTTCTACCTATCATTCCAGCTTTTTAAACCAAAAGAAGGCAAAAACCCCTAAGGAAGCTATTTCAAATTTTGCCTCCTAGGGGGAAAAATTCCTTCTTGACTCCAAACGTGCAATCAGATTTCTCCTTGGATCAATAAGCTCTGTTAATAATGCTTATTCTATTATTAATAGCCCTGTATGTTCTGCTTTTCTAAAAAAACATCCAGACCATTTGTAAATGCATCTATTGTGGTTGATAGCACTACCTCTCTTGGCAGTGAGTTCCATAACTTTATTGTCCTTACCGTAAAGAATCCCTTCCTTTGCTGTCTATGAAATCTTTTCTCTTCCAGTCTCAGGTGGTGACCTCTTGTTCTTTGTACATTTCTGTTAATGATCAGGTCCCTAGAGAGCTCTTTATATTGGCCCTGCACATATTTATATAATGTTATCATATCCCCTCTGAGACGCCTTTTTTCTAACGTAAATAAATGCAATTTTTTAAGTCTCTCTTCATAACTAAGATCCTCCAATCCCCTTATTAATTTTGTAGCTCTGCTTTGCACTTTTTCTAGTTCCTTAATATCCTTTTAAGGACTGGTGCCCAGAATTGTACTGCATATTCAAGGTGAGGTGTTACCATTGATTTGTAAAGAGGTAAGATGATATCCTCCTCCGGTGAATCTATACCACGTGTTATACATGCCAATATCTTATTGGCCCTTGCAGCTGCTGACTGGCATTGGGCACTGTTGCCAAGTTTGTTATCTACAATGATTCCTAAATAATTTTCATTCGTTTTTCCCAGGGAAATACCATTTAACGTATATGTTGCTTTGTTATTATTGTTCCCAAAATGCATAACTTTACATTTGTCTATATTGAACCTCGTTTGCCACTTTCTTGCCCAGTCCCCCACTCTGTCCAAATCTTCCTGTAAAGAAAAAACATAAAGATTAGTCTTTATTACCTTACCTAATTTAGTATCATCAGCAAACACTGAGACATGGCTCTCAGTACAACGTGGGAGATCATTAATAAACAAATTAAAAAGAAGAGGTCCCAAAACAGACCCCTGAGGTTCTCAGCTCAATACCCTGGTCCAATTTGAGGCTTTTCCATTTACAACAACCCTCTGTGTTCTATCTTTTAGCCAATTTTTAATCCAAATACATACATTTGCCCCCAATCCTATTTCTCTCAATTTGTAGAGTAACCTTTTGTGTGGAACTGTATCAAATGCTTTAGCAAAATCCAAATATATCACATCAACTGCCACACCTAGATCTGTATTTTTGCTGACTTCTTCATACAATGTAATTAAGTTTGTTTGGCAAGACCTGTCTTTCACAAAACCATGTTGACATTTACTAATTACATTCTGATTCAAGATGTATTCTTGAGTGTATAACTTTAGCAATCCTTCAAATAATTTCCCCACTACAGATGTCAAGCTCACTGGCCTATAATTACCCAGCAGAGATTTTGATCCCTTTTTAAATATTGGAATGACATCCGCCTCTCACAGTCTGTTGGCACTATACCTGAACTGAAAGAATCCCTAAAGAACATAAATATTGGTCTGGCCAGAATTATACTTAACTGTCTAAGGACCCTTGGATGTATACCATCTGGCCCTGGGGCCTTGTCTATCTTAACAGAGTTTAATTGATTAAGCACTTTTTCCTGTGTCAGCCAATCCCATGTTTGCGGTGACTGTTCCGTAACTTCCGGTAGCAGGGGCTCATCCATCTGTTCTTCCTTAGTATAAACAAAAGAAAAAAATTATTTAAAATGTCTGCTTTCTCTCTGTCCTCTTTTTCTCTTTTTCCAATTTAGCCATTTTAATTGCCTTTTTGCCGGCCATTTGAAATACCAGCATTTGAAAAAGCCTAGGGTGTCTACACTGGCTTGCTTCAAATATGTCCCAAATGGGACATGGGCACAGATTGTCTGCTTGTCAAAATTTCAAGTTGGAAAACCAAAAACTGCACCTCCCAAATGTGGCCTTTTAGCCCCCAAACAACCCAATCAACCTATGCATGGGTGGTATCCCTGTACTCAGAGAATACAATACCTACATTTTATTTTTTGAAATTTTGTCCAAAATACTTTGGATTTATGTTAGTTAGAATTGGTATTTCCAATGTATCACACTAAGGATTATTCATTCATGGTTTTTTAAAAAAAAAAAATAACATTAACCCCTTAAGGACAGAGCCTTTGAAACATTTTTGTCCTTTCTGGACAATGGCTATTTTAACATTTCTGTGCTGTTTGTGTTTAGCAGTAATTTTCTTCTTCGTCATTTGCTGTACCCACACATATTATATATTGTTTTTATCGGGACAAAAAGGGCTTTCTATGGATGCCATATTTTTGATCATATCTTATCATATTATTAAAAAAAAAAAATAAAATATGGTTAAAAAAAAAAAAATACACAAATTTCTTTGTTTTTATTTGAAACAACTTCTCCTCATCGACAATAGCGAACGAAAAAACATGCTAAATAGATTCTACTATTTCTCCTGAGTACAGGGATACCACCCATGCATAGGTTTGTTGGGTTGTTTGGGGGCTAAAATGCCAAATTTGTGAGGTGCAGTTTTTGGTTTTCCAACTTGAAATTTTTACATGCAGACAGCCTGCACCCATGTCCCATTTGGCACATATTTGAAACCAGCCAGTGTATTTTACCACATCAACCCATATATTTTTTAAAAGTAGACACCCTAGGCTATCTCAAATGGTGGTATTTTAACACTTTCCATGCACTAATTCTACCACCAGCCTTTGTCAAAATTCGTGGTAGTAATTTTTTTGTGTTTTTTTTTCACAAACCTTGTACTTCAGACATGAATTTACAGATTTTGGTATGTGTCACTGCCAAATAACACCCCAATAAGTGTTCAGCAACATCTCTTGAGTACAGGGATACCCCCCATGCATAGGTTTGTTGGATTGTTTGGGGGGTAAAAGGCCAAATTTGGGAGGTGAAGTTTTTGGTTTTTCAATTTGAAATTTTGACATGCAGACAGCCTGCACCCATGTCCCATTTGGGACATATTTGAAACCAGCCAGTGTATTTTACCACATCAACCCATATATTTTTTAAAAGTAGACACCCTAGGCTATCTCAAATGGTGGTATTTTTACACTTTCCATGCACTAATTCTACCACCAGCCTTTGTCAAAGTTTGTGGTAGTAATTTTTTTGTGTTTTTTTTTCACAAACCTTGTACTTCAGACATGAATTTACAGATTTTGGTATGTGTCACTGACAAATAACACCCCAATAAGTGTTCAGCAACATCTCTTGAGTACAGGGATACCACCCATGCATAGGTTTGTTGGGTTGTTTGGGGGGTAAAAGGCCAAATTTGGTAGGTGCAGTTTTTGGTTTTCCAAATTGAAATTTTGACATGCAGACAGCCTGCACCCATGTCCCATTTGGGACATATTTGAAACCAGCCAGTGTATTTTACCCCATCAACCCATATATTTTTTAAAAGTAGACACCCTACGCTATTTCAAATGGTGGTATTTTAACACTTTCCATGCACTAATTCTACCACCAGCCTTTGTCAAAGTTTGTGGTAGTAATTTTTGTGTGTTTTGTTTTCACAAATATTGTACTTCAGACAGGAATTTACAGATTTTGGTATGTGTCACTGCCAAACAATAACCCAATATGTGTTTCCGTGGAGTGATCGTAGCGCGCCCCTGCACATTTGGGGGGTGTTGCACAATGCCTCTACCTAGAGGCATTGTAGCAACACCGTTATAGTAAAGAAAGCGACCGCTGGTCGCTTTCTTTACTCAGTTTAGTGCATGACGTGCCAGGCACGTCACCTGTCGGCAAGTCCTCGATTTGCCGTGACGTGCCTGGCACGTCATCTGTCGTTAAGGGGTTAATCTAAAACAAATACATACAATAAAAATTGAAAACAACCATGACCCATTTGAATTAAACTATCTGTGGTACGGAAAGCATATTGACATGCCTTCCAATTGCCCCATTCCATGGTTTTCCTGATATCCTGCTGAGCTCTACCCCTTTCCCACTTATTGGGACAGAGGTAGAGCTTGGAGGGATAGCAGGAAATTAACCACAATCCTGTGGTCCCAATTACGTTCTCCAGTGTCTGAGACACCAGCGAATACATACTGTGCATTGGCAGGGGCACTGACAATTTGAGTAAAAGCAATAGCATTGACAATCGGCCTTCCAAGTGCCGCCCCTGGCATTACAATTTGCCAGGGCAGACATTGGGAGGTATTTTTTCCTAAGCAGAGCTATATTAAAGCTATAGGAACATCATAAAGGGTACATGAAACTCATGAAAAATATGAAAATAAAGTGATTTAACATATTATGCAGTACATATATTATTTTGATTTTCTCTGAAATGGTACAATTAGCAACTACCAGGAATAAAACTTACATACAATTCAAGTTCTGGTAACAAATTGCCAGAGTATTAAAATAAATAGCACTACATTTAAGGAAAATTAAATTGAGATGTACAAAAATATCAATTGTTTTATTGTTTCTCTTTATGTGTTCCCCAACCAAGGGGGATGCTACTTGCTAATAACTAGGTTTAGTAAAATATGTCAGAAAAAAAGGAAATCAATGCTAAAAGTAATTCAATAGTTTCCTAATCAAGTGCCTAGACAACGATATTTTTTTTCTCTCCTCTAATGGATTTCAAACAACATAACAATGTCTTTATTACGCCATATGTGATTGTTTTCCCCCAGACTACCATTGCTATGAAAAATATAGAACAAATCAAACTATGTTCATTATTTCTTCATGTCTCATATTCATTAAGTCACTACTGAGAATTGGTTGAGTTATATTCCAGTTTCACTGTGATAAGTATTTGCATCTGAATGTGTTTTGTTGTTGATGACACTTTGGGGATACTCCCACAATAAACTGACAGGGGTTAATAAAACTCAGGCATTGATAGCTAAGTAAGTCAAGTTTGACAATACTTCCATCTTTGCGACTCAGCTATTGATGCCTGAGTTTTGCAGTTCACTTGTTTTTTAACCACAGTTCACTGTTCCCGGAATAGACCTGATTTGAATAGTTCTTACTCGTAACAAACAGTACATATTTTTTCTCAAGATCTTTAGAAAATATTTTCTTTTCTCCCTTCTATCATGAGTAGTTTTATAGTCATTTAAAAGTTTGTATATGCCGTTTACAAAATGTGTATTTATCAAACATTGTGAAATTAAATAATATGTTTTAGTACTGATTTCATATTGAAGCAGCATATCATCAATGTTCTTATCATACTGACGTCTTAAGTGATATCGTTTGATAAATATTGTAACTTTCTCATGCATATACATAATACTGTAACAATAATATCAGTCACTGATAAGTCACTTTGTAATGCTACATTTAAAGCCATTATTTATGACAAAATTGTTCTACAAAAATGTAATAATGCTGATGAACTTGTAAGGTTTATACTTTATATCTCTTTACTCAAATAGACGGCTGCAGGTTAGATAAAAAATATAATATTTGTTAATTATATCCATTAGCAGTGAGTTTTTCATTTGTTAGCATAACAATGCTATGCATTGTTCTACTTGATGTGATGGGCACTAGGAAAACAGAGAAATTTATTGTGTTTAATATTGTTTAGTCTACATTCGGTGTGATTTGTAGATACTGGTTTGTGATAGTGAAGGTCTTTTCACTGAAGGTTAGATGTGATCCACCTGACACCTGAATGTACAATGGGTAATGGCTAATGGAAGAGAACTGTACCAAATAAATTTAGTGATATTTGATAAATCACATCTCTACCTTTGTCACTTTTGAGGTCTGGAACAGAAAACTGACAAATGCAATGAAAAACATGCAGATTACTACTTCAGCCTCTTACTTCATAAATTCCATTGCGTTGAGTGTTAATGTTTATTTATTGTATTACATAGTCATATACAAAATATTACAGATGCACACAATATTAGAGGATAAAAGGGATGCTTGATTGCAAGTTTAAAGCAAGTTGCAATTATCTGCTTTTTTAGTCCAGTTAAACAAGCTCAAATTGAAAAAAGAAATCTATCATTCACTAATGACGTGCAAAATTTCCTTCAATAATTTTGTGTGAAGCGTAGAATGGATAATGTGCCAGTCTTTCATAATTCTGATTTATTTTTGTTTTTACAAACATACAAACTTTAAATCTCTGTTTTCTCTAACTTACTTGTCAAGCTAATATGCTTGTTTTACCCCTTTGAGGTTTCTTGTTCCTTGTATCATCACTAGAGAGGCCAAACTGCGAATCATGGACAGAAACCGTTTAAGGTATGCAGAAAACAGCAGGTATTATATAATATAATGAAGAAAGAAATTAAGTTATAATGAGCTGCCTCTGGATGTAATTCCCGATGTATAAGGACTTTTTGGCCATAATGTATCTCTTAAAAAAGAATTTAAAATCATCTAAACACTGCCAGCATGCAGTGTATTTCTACAGCATACTGATCCTTTTACATCTTGCAAGCATTTCTATGTTTCAGTTTTCTCTTGAACTGTTTTTTTTTATCTACATACAGTATAGTGTTATTAAATATAATATATCATAAAATATGAATTTCTCTTTTACTACATTTTTTATTACATATATTGATGTGGATTCAATGTCGTTACCCAGAAAAAAAATGAAAATACAAGGAGGGGAAACGGGCGCCATCTCTCTAGATTACTATAGTGAATATTTGTGCTGCAAACACTGGTGTAAAAACCCATACACAGAAATGAAATGAAAAAACAAAGGAGTGTTGCTCAAATGATAAATGAAATAAATAAACATATAGTAAATACAACACTATGCTGATAAAAGTGAAATCAACAGATAATAATTGTGTTAAAAATAAGGAAAATCTAACAGAAACTGGTACTTATCCTTCCCAGTGTGTTGAATAACTCATACACATGAAACCACAATAAAATGAATAAACAATATGTGACTCTGCACAGGTAAATAGTAGGAATATTTCTCCCTAAGAATACTACTCCAGATACACAAGAGCCCAGATCTGGCTTTAGAATAATACACCTGTGGGACAAAAAATCCCAAAATATACTTGGCACATTCAGCCAAAGTTCAATAGGTGATCAATAGATTACTGCAGGACTTGATGGTCAGGAGGTTGCTATGTGTGAAGCTGGAGTTATGCCTGACAATGCAGACCGCTCCCTACCCCTGGTTTGCTGTTACTGAGCAGAGTCAGTCCCCCCCCCCCCCCCAACTTCCTCCGAAACTGTTTGAGCACCAGATGCAGGTGACATCTGACGCTCAGGAAAAAATGAATAACAGTGTCCTGCCTCTGCATACGAGGTAGGCACAGTTTCATACCTACTGCGTTTTTTTCAAAATTTTTTTAAATAAATTGTGTGTATTGTCTGCATGTGCATACATCCACCTCCCTGCAAACAGCATAAAAAAATGTGTGTATATGGAAGTGTGTCTGCATGTGTGACAGTGTGCATGTGTTACTGTGTGTTAGTATATCTGTAAGTGTGAATGTGTTAACTTTTTGTCTGTAAGTATGACTGTGTGTAAGTGTGACTGTGTGTAAGTGTGTTTATTTCTGCGTGTGTGTTCACCGCCTGGATCTGAACAAGCCACCTCCTTGCATCTGTGGGCATATGTAAGTGTGTCTGCGTGTGTGACAGTGTATGTTACTGTGTGTAAGTGTGACTGTGTGTGTCTGTAAGTGTGACTGTAGGTGTGTCTGTAACTGTAAGTGTATCAAAGTGTTCTTGCAAGTGTGTGTGTGAATTTCTGTATGTATGTGTGTCTATGTGTGTGTGTGAAAGTGTGACTAGTGGTTTATGTCTGTGTGTATCAATTAGCAAACAATATCAGGAAAAGTAGCAGTGCAGTGTTCGCTGTGTGCCAGACTGCTCTGTATGGCCGCCTTTTCCCTCCTACACGATACTGGAGCCTTCTTCTGTGCTGGGGCAAGTCCTGTGAGGGCAATCTAGGTGATGGGTTAAGTCCTGAGTGCTAGGGCAAGTCCTATCAGTGCATTCTAAGTGCTGTAGCATGTCATGCAACTGCAATTAGTTTTCTGATGTTTTGTGAGTGCAGACTGTGAGCTGGGGTACGTCCTAGGTGAGTGCAATATGAGTTCTGGGATACATCCTGTGAGTGCAATCTATGTTCTGGAGTAAAGAGATAAAAAGGAAAGTCAGATGAAAAACAGCAAAATCAAATAAGCAGGTACCGGACCACGTTATGGCTGTAACAAACAGTTTAATCCACAAGGTAAGAGGCGGATGTTCTGGAGTAAGTCCTGGCTAGGGAAAGTCCTGTGAGTGCAATCTGTGTGCAATGGTAAGTCCTGCCTGGGGCAAGTCCTGTGAAAGCAATATGAGTGATGGGATAGGCCATGGGTTGGGCACGTTCTGTGAGAGCAGAAGGGTGCTGGGGTAAATCAATATATCCACCCAGTATATTCACAAGTTTAAATCTCACACACTGCCCTGATATATTCCCCATGCACAGGGCAATTCCTATAACCTTGTGTACATACTGTGGTACTTATATAGGGCAATGTGCATGGGGATTATATTCGGGCACTGTGTTTGATATAACATTGCGTACATACTGGAGGTATATATTGTCCTAGGCAGGGTCATATGTAAGTTTTATCTATAAATAATACACTCTTCAAATGTGCTTTGAAATGGTTTTCTCTTTTATGAACAATAAAAATAATGTTATGCTATGAGGTTGGTATTATGGTGGTTGGTGTTGGTGTTATGCTATGGGGCTGGTATAATGGTGTTATGCTATGGGGCTGGTATACAATTATTTCCAGGGCTGGTTTTTATCCCCAGTCCAGCCCTGCACATATCATGTGACATCCTGGCATTCAGTAAGAAGCAGGAGTGGGAGGATTTCATGGACACAAGGCAATAGCAGGGTGAGGAGCTCTCCCACTCTCAGGTCAGTGAAACAAGTATTTATGCATTTAAAGCTCATTGTCATGATATACAACATTTATGCAATTAAATCTCATTAGCATGATATACAGCATTTATGGCATGACGGGCGCAGTTTATGAATTTAAAGCTCATTGGCATGATGTACAAAATGTATACATTCAAAGTGAAGTCATTGTCTGGCTTGTGATCTCCATAAACCCGGGATTTGTGTTTATTTACAGATAAGAAAGGATGGAAGAAATGCCAAAGGAGATGTTAAGAGGGAATATTGGACTGATTCTAAAACAGGGCAAAGATCCAGAAGAACTGACCAGTTTTGGCCCATTTCCCTATTAAACGCTGACGCCAAAATATATTCGGCGATACTCGCCGAGAGGATAAAAAAGGTTATCAGTGAACTGATCCACCCAAATTAAGAAGGATTTGTCCCCGGAAGAGCTGCAGCGAGCCATGTGAGAGATCTGGCTTTGCTTTTTCAGAGTGCTATGCGACGTGGGATTCCACAGTTTACCCTATCATTAGACGCTGAAAAGTCGTTTGACAGGGTTGGCTGGGGATACATGACGGAGACCCTATCAGTGTTTGGCCTGTCTGCGAGTATTGGATGAGCAGTGATGGCTTTATACTCCCACAGGTAGAGTGGCAGGATCAGGAGTGAGGTCACAGTGGTTCTCTCTTACGAATGGCACGAGACAGGGCTGCCCTCTCTCCGCTCTACTCCACATTCTAACACTTGAGCCTCTCGCTAGGGAGCTGAGGTCCTCTCCAATTCTGTCTGGGTGTAGCGGAGAGGGGGCACACCTGATTAAATTATATGCAGATTATATTTTACTCGCAATGGAGGAGCCGAAATGAGGGAAATAATGAGAATATTGGATCATTATGGTTCCCTATCAAATTTTAAGCTCAACAATACCAAATCTATAGCACTCCCGATCAACATAAGCCAGAGTGATAAACAGGAGATAGGGAGACATGGTTTTATATGGGGGACTAGACCACTCACATATTTGGGTATTCAAATAGTAGCCGATCCGAAACTTTGGATCAAGACTAATATCTGGTATTTTATGAAGGAGATGAACCTCACCTTTAAAAAATGGAGGGGCTTATACATATCCTAATGGGGAAGAATCTTGGCAGCTAAGTCCTGTGGATTGCCAAAACTTGTATATCTGTTGAGACTGATCCCCTTTCAGGTTCCAACCAGTTGGTTGGCTATGATACAATCAGCCTTCAACAAGTACATATGGGGGTCAAAGAAACCAAGACATAAAGCACAACTTTTGATGAAAAAGAAAAAAGAAGGGGGCCTAGCTATCCCAAATATCCACATGCCATGGCCATGCAATTTGAGAGATCAAGGGGGCAGGCATGGTGTGATGCAGAGAAGAAGATTATAGGGAATCAAATAGAACTAAGCTCTACCCCCTGGATCTCTGAGTATAAATTGGAGAGATTAATTAAGTCACATAGGAATACAGTATTAGAACAAATTTGGAACTGCTGGATTAAATTTAAAAGAGGTCTGGGCATCAGCAATAAAAAACTTCCATGTCTCCCTATCTCGGATCTAAAGGCAGAAGTAGAGGATTTAGATCTTAAAAACTGTAGAGAAAGGGGAATATGTAGCCTTAAAGATATACTGGAAGGAACCAGAATTAAGTCATTCTGTAAACTCCAGGAAGAATTTGCTCTCCTAATACGGGAATGTTTTAAATATCTCAGTTAAAAGTGCCGTAGCGAGCCAACTTACAGGCGATATACCCCAGAGCACACTTAACAAACCCACTGAGATAATAGAAAGGCAGAATAATAAACATCTGATGTCAAAAATTCTGGAAATAATAAGATCGATGACACAAAATATCACATCCTCTGCAATTGGAAAATGGAATAGGGATTTAGCAATAACAATTACAAGAGAGGAGTGGAATCATGCTTTAAAAAGGACCCATGAACAGATACATTGTTTGAATCTTAACAAGGTCCAGCATAAGGTGGCAAATCAGTGGTACCTTGTCACGTCTGTCCTTGCCAAACTGTACCCATCAGCCTCCCTGGTATGTTGTAGGTGTGGACGAGGCAGGGGAGACATGGTACACATTTGGTGGGGATGCCCCCTGATAACTGGCGTATGGACAATGGTGTCCTGTAAATTGGTGAGGAGAAATGGGCTTGACTGGACATTAACACCCGATAGAGCATTATTACATTTAAACCTGCCAAAATCGGGGGGCAGGATCTACCCTTCTTGATTAATTTGCTGACGATAGTAAAATTGCTTATCGTTAGGAGATGGAAGTCTCCAGAGGGTATCACTTGGGCCATGATTACAAAATAAACAAAATCGTGAAAAAGAGGAATACTGGACCAAATGGCACCAAATCCTCCTAGGAACAGAGCTAGATTAATTGACTTAAAGAAACAGAGGCCCGAACAGAGGGCGGGGGGACAAGCTCCATAGGACATGGAGAGATAATGATCTAGGCACATTGGAAAAATTAGTAATTGGGATAGATAGGTACATGATGTCTAGAATATAGATGCATTAAAACACGGTAAACCACAGAGTCCACTAATATGTCTTGTATTGTAATGTCATGCCCGCGATATGTACCGAGTAGAACACATAGGGTATTTTTGTACGGACAGAGGTCCCGCATCAGATACAGTAAAGTATATTTTTGTAACTGCTCTTGGTAAATTAGATTTTAGACTGTAACTTATAAAATGTATGTTTTGTATTTTTGTATATTCATAAAATAAAATTCAAAAAAAAAAGGGGGAAGAAAGGATGGAAGCTATTAAACTGTAGCTATATAGAAAATGATATATTTATCTTGACTTGATAAAACTCATGATGTCATATAAATATTAACTGTATATGCTTGCTTTTATTTCAGATGCTAATTGTAAGAAGTCCTAAAGCAATACATTCCCAAATAATCCACACTTTCTGTAGAAGCTGTACAAAAGTACACCTTACCAGATTAGCTATGTTACTGACCCTGTTAACTTATGTTGTTGTTTTTTTTACATTTGCCAGCCCTTAACTCACCAAAAACTGTTTGGCAAAAAATGTGGAAACGTGGTAGTCCCCAATCAGTGAAGTAGTTGTCCCATGGGTCACAGCTTACATCCTAGTATATTATATATAAACTTAATTTATTTATATATTTCTTTTAAGAAAGAGCCATGTGTGCTGTGTATGCATGAGAACCTGATGTCAAGAACTGTATTTCCTCTAGTTAAACTTTCAATTTCCACTAATAAGTATATAGAACATCAGAGCTAACCAAAAGGAGCAACATATCCACAAACATAGGAGAATGTCAGACGACAGCTCATCCTTTAATTAATCTGGCACACGTATGTAAAATATGAATTAATATTTTCATTTTGAATATGTATGTATGTAAAAATATACATTTGCCTAAGAGTAAACATGGATATCAGGTCTGTTTGAAAGCACAAATGTTGCTGTTGGCAGAGAAATTTGAATAATAAAATAATTACTTTTGGATACCCAAACAATTATCCTTCAAGTCTTGAAAACTAAGTTCTGATTTTCCAAAGTGTACCCCACAAGGCAAACAGAAACTACAGTTGACCTTTAACACAATGGATTGTCAATTCAATTACACTACATAGCTGGAAATGAAATCCATAGTAAATGGTTTCCATGTTTACCTTTATACTGAAATTGTTGTGGTTATGTAAAACTCCTTTTTTGATTTCACACAGACACTATGGTGAAATTTCAATTATGCAATTAATTATTATTTTTCATTGGTAGTTGTTAAGCATAAACTATATTTTTCAATATATTTATATTACCATGACTTTAAATAATAACACTGTGTCAATAGAGCTTTGCTACTGCTATTTTGCTATTTTCCACCCATGTCTATAAAAATGTAGCTCTCCCATCGGCTTCTATATTGCTAGTTATATTAGCAAAAGAGAGACAACATGAGGTTTTCACTAAATTGAGGTTGAGGTGAACTGAGGTGAACATTAAACTGACATGAATACTCTTTATAAAAGGTCAAATCAGTGAGTTTTTCCTGAAGCTTAATAAATAAGATTGAACAACACTTTTGGCAGGGTCAACTCACCATGTTTTGCCTCTGTACCAATTGTTGTATATGTTTTAAATGTGTCTGTGGTGTCTTCTGCTTCTGAAATCAACTTATGGCTTGATATGCAAATGAACACATTTTGTATGGGTGTAATTTGCATTTCAAGCCTCAAGGTTATGTCATAAGCAGGAGACAGGACAGATACATTTAAACTCTATTTTTCTCCTATTTTCTGCATTTGCTTGCAATACACATTTAGAGTATAAGCAAGGGTTAAGTCCCCTAACATCAGAGTTTTTTTCACCTGTTTCAGTGTCAGTTTATTGCTGCAAATACACACAGCTGTGTTGCTTTTAAAACAAAACAGACATTTTTTCGGGGGAGGATACTGGGGTGCTCAGTGCCACCGAAAATATTTAAAAAAGTATACAAACAAACAAACTTTTATGTATACATAAATTATATGATAACATTTTCAATATCCTATGATCATTAATGTTTTGTAACATCATAAACAGTTTTTTTTTTTTTTTTTTTTTTTTTAAATAACTCCGAATAAGTCATGATGAGAGCACAGCAGATGTTTTCATAACTCATTTTTATTAAATAAACTGTGGGTGGCAGAAGAGACTAATGCTATAATTTTGGAGATCTGATCTTGACATACTGGTATTTTCTAACTAATTAGCACTTCTAAATGAATTTCTCAAAGCACAACCATGCTGATATTCCCTGTGTAAAGTACGTGTTAAATGTTTCAGTATTACTCTTAAACACTTGATATTGTAAACAAAACTTTCATTCATGTGACAAACTTCCTGCTATTGTGGCTGGGTACCTCTGTCAAAGCTCTGCTTCCATATTACTAGAACCCAAAATAATCTAGGTGATTTACCTCAACCTAGAAGTAAAATGCTTTTGGTTGAGAGCCCAGAGCTCCATCTCCAAGTATGTCCATGGATGGCTCTTATATCTCTATCTATCTATCTATCTATCTATCTATCTATCTATCTATCTATCTATCTATCTATCTGTATCTATCTATCTGTATCTATCTATCTATCTATCTATCTATCTATCTTTATATATATATATATATATATATATATATATATATATATATATATATATATACGCACAGGTATAATTCAGGAACCACAGCCAATTGTATATAAAAAAGAAAAGGTCTGATAATGAAGAATGTTATAAAGCATTTTTTTAAATTATATATATATTTTTTTTTGTTCCACAAGTAAAAAAGACAAAACATATAATTACAATCCATAATGTAAATAACAGCAGTACATACACTGTATGGACAAAGGTATTGATACATACCTTTTAATGATTGAATTCAGGCATTTCAATCAGACACATTCCACTTGTATACATTTGTAAAAAAAAAAAAAAAAAACAGGTCATTCTGAAGAGCTCAGTGACTTCCAGCATGGTACTATGATAGAATACTACCTTTGCTAGATATTCCACAGTCAACTATATGTCTGGAAAGTTAAAGTGTTTAGGAACAGCAGCCACGAAGCAAAAGACAATGTAAAGTCGCAGAGTGATAAAATTAATTTATATTTTATTTGGGTCTTGGTGCATTTTCGACGGTCCCAGGCTATGGGTGGGGTTCTTTTTTTAGTATATGGGGACCTGCTGCACAACTGTACTATCTCTCAATCCAACCATACTTCTCACCGCTAATACGCCTTTATTTGCTACCTTTGATGCTGTTGACTAATTTACTATCTCAACAGATTAGATTCAATTGGTTTAGGTGGCTTGCATTACTCTTGAATTTGTTGTAACTATCTGAGCACTCCTATACAGTTACCCCTTTCCCTTTCTGATTGTGTTCCACAAGGGTCGTTCCTCAATCTTTTGCTGTTTTTCCTGTACATCTCCTCTGTAATAAAACCCATCAACTCTTTTGGCTTCCACTTCCACCTGTATGCAGATTCCACTCCGACTTACCTCTTCTAACATGATTTCACTGCATCTCCCTTGTTCGGGTATTTTCTGGCAGCCATCTTTACCTGGATGTCTGATCGGTACATAAAATGTAATTTCTCTAAAATGGAGCTCTACCCTCCTTCGAGCTCTGTCCACTGGACATGACTTCACTGTAACCATCAAAATGCTGCAATTGTACCCCCTAACCAAGTCTAATGTCTTGTGGTCATCTTTTACTCAGTTCTATCCTTTGTCCCCCACATTCTGTCCCTGGTCAAATTATGTCATTGCATGCATTCGCCTGTTCCTCAGTGAAGAACCTGCCAAAATCCTAGTGCACTCACTTGTACTTTGGTACTATATTACTCTCCTGATTGGCCTTCCACTGATTCATATTCAGAGCCAGTCTTAATTTTTCAGGCACCCTCTGTGGGCCACCCCTGTGGCGCCTTCCTCTACCCTCATGTCTGTCTCTCTCATCTCCCTTCCCATGTCAGTATCTTTCCTCTGCATTGCCATGTATGTCTCTCTCCCTTCACATGTATGTATTTCCTCTGCCTTGTCATTTATGTATTTCTCCCTTCCCATGTATGTCTTTCCTCTGCCTTGCCATGTCTGTCTCTTTCCTCTCCCTTCGATGTCTCTCTCTCCTCTTCCATCCCATGTATGTCTCTCCCCACCCCCCATATATGTTATCTCTCCTCCTCCTTATCCCCCATATAGGTTATTCTTCTCCTATATATGTTCTCTCTCCTCCTCCCCAAATTTGTTGCTTTATATTTCCACCTCCCCATATCTGTTATCTCTGCCCCATGTCTATTCTCCCCCCCCACATATGTTCCTCTCTCCACCTACTCTCACCATACCTGTTCTGTTTCTTCCTCCCCATATCAGTTTTTACTCCCCCAATCAGTTCTTTCTCTACCTCCTCTCCCCATCAGTTCGTTCTCCCCCTTCTCACCTATCAGTTTTTTCTCCCCCTATCAGTTCTTTCTCCCCCTCCTGCCCTATCAGTTGTATCCCCCTTCTCCCCCTATCAGGTCTTTCTCCCCCTCCCCCATACGTTATCTCTCTTCCACCCCCTTCTTACTTGAATGGGAGCAGTGCCCAGCATGTGACACATACCATTTACCTAAGCATTGTTGCAGATCATGGACAACCTTTCCTGGAAATGATATTACCTGATGGCATTGGCTTCTTTAAGCAAGATAATGTGCCCTGTAACAAAGCAAAAATTAGTTCAAGGGTTTGACTTGGCCTCCCAATTCCCCAGATCTCAGTTCAATCAAGTATCTATGAAAGGTGCTTGAAAAACAACTCTGATCTATGGAGGCCCCACCTCGGATCTTACAGGACTTCAAGGATCTGTTACAAACTTCTTGGTGTCAGATACCACAGTGAACCTTCAGAGTTCTAGCGGAGTCCATGCCTCGAAGGGTCAGGGCTGTTTTGACGTCAAAAGGGAACCTACACAATCTTAGGCACGTGATCATAATGTTATGGCTGATCGATGTACACTTGATGGATAAAAGTATTGAGACACATGACCATCACAACAACAGGTAATTTTATGACATTGGGTTCTTAATTTCAATATACAGAAATTAAATAGAAGTTCCACAACATTTTGGAGTGTTTCTGTGAGAATTGTTGCCCATTCATCTAGTAGATCATTTGTGAGGTCAGGCACTGATGTTGAGTGAAAAGGCCTAGCTATTCCAGTTTATCCCAAACGTGTTGGGATTGAGCTCAGTCAAGTTCTTCCACACCAAACTCAACCAACTTGTTGTGTACAGTTTGGGTCATGACTGTGCCCCAGTGTACATAGAAACATAGAAACATGATATGTGTCAGCAGATAAAAACCATTCGGTCCATCTAGTCTGCCCAATTTTTTTTGAGCACTTTTATTAGTCCCACCTTCCTGGTCTTATAGCTAGGATAGCCTTGTGTCTATCCCACGCATGCTTAAAATCCTTGACTGTGTTTACCTCTACCACTTCTGGAAGGCTATTCCATACATCCACTACCCTCTCAGTAAAGTAATACTTCCTGATATTACTTTTAAATCGTTGCTCCTCTAATTTAAGACTATGTCCTCTAGTTGTGGTAGTTTTTCTTCTTTTAAATATACTCTCTTCCTTTACTGTGTTGATTCCCTTTATGTATTTAAATGTTTCTATAATATCCCCCCTGTTACGTCTTTCCTCCAAGCTATACATGTTAAGATGCTTTAACCTTTCCTGGTAAGTTTTATCCTTCAACCCATGAACCAGTTTAGTAGCCCTTCTCTGAACTCTCTCCAAAGCATCAATATCCTTCTGGAGATACGGTCTCCAGTACTGCATACAATTAAGTACTGTTTCGCCCAACGTTTGGAAGCATAGCATTGTCCAAAAAAATGCTCTGCTGAAGCATTCAAATTTATCTTCATGTAAAGGGGTCTAGCCCTGTGTAGGTGGAATAGAACTGGGTGACAAACCTCATACAACAGAGCAAGACTGAGCACAGCAACACAAGTAAGTTATAATGCATTAGCAAAGTCTCTCCCAGGCTGGAATTGCAAAGCAGAAAGGGGTTTCCAGATGTGTTGTGCAAAATCTTTTGAAGAAGCAAATGCTGAGGGCCATAGACAAAGGGGTTGGCTAAGGAAACTTAGTGCAGCAGATGAAAGCGAGAATTGGGGATTTGGACAGAAATCATAGTCTCATAAATGCTAAGACATACTGGCAGATCATGCAATACCATCAGGGAGACATCTGATTGTCCCCAAGTTTATTTTGCAGCATGAAAACAACCTCAAACACACAGCCAACCACTGGTGTTTCTTAGTTTTGTGCTGCCCTAGGCATACAAAATTCAGACACCCCCCTACCCACTCTGCACACCCATGACATGCTCCATAACCCACATTGCACACCCATGACATGCCCCATCACCCCATTACATGCACTATCAACCCCATTACATGACCCCATCACCCCATTAAATGCCCATCACCCAATTACATGTCCCCATCACCTCCATCACATGTCCACATCACCCCAATACATGCCACCATCACCCCCATTACATGACCTCCCTCACCAATTACAGGCCCCCATCACCCCATTACATGCCCTCATCCCCCATTACATGCCCTATCACACCATTAAATGCCCTAAGCACCCGATTACATGCCCTCATCACCAGATTACAAGTCTCGATCACCACCATTACAAGTCTCCATCTCCACCAGTACCCAAGGACTTACCCTGGTCCCTGGTGGCAGGTAGCATGGTGTCCTACCATGCTTCCTGTTTGGCTACCCATGTGGTGAGTACAGATAGGTCACGTGACCCGGTGACGTAGGAACGCCGGGTCATGTGACCTGTCAGCACTTCCCCCATCATACCACATTGGGAGCCAAATAGGCAGCACAGAGTTTTCTCATATTGTCATGCTATATCTAGATCAGATCATGTTGTTTTAGGTCTTGTGGACTTTGGTTAACTAATTAGATTTTGCATCAGATTACTAAACAAAATAGTATTATTGTTTGTGAAAGCAGTTTTGAAAAAGCTTGTTATTGATTGACAAAATTCACAGGAGCCATAAAGTACTTCATTAAATCATTACGCTAAAAGGATCTATTTCCAGATGTTTTCATTTATTCCAGAAACTGACTGGGGTATTCTGAATTTGTTATATATTATATTGATGTAAGGGTAATCATGTTGGAAATGAAATACCACTTATGATTCTTTTTTTTATTACAAGTTGGCAATGATCTTAAAGAGAAAACAAAAATATATAATACAGTATATTAAGAAGAATGTATTTTATAAATCACACCACTATCAATTCTATAAAACTGTGAAAATATGAACATTTCAGCTCACTATTGGTTGTGAAAGGGTTGAGCTTCCCTTGCAAGTAGGGCAGAGTTGGCTCTGCATAATACAAAGCATTACTTGTGGTCGTTATAGCTCTTCTAGTTGGGGGGATCAATTAGTTTGTCACTGCACAATGCATATTTGAATTATCTCACTTCAACTTACGTGCAACTCACATTTTAGTGAAGAAACCCTCACAGTATTTAGAGATCAGTGTTCATACTCCAAAGTTTCCTGCTCAGTTGTGTGATTAGTGTAGAGAACCTATCAAAGGAAATATATATTTTTCAAATAATGCATGCTACATTGATAAATTGCATCCTTCTGTCAATGACAAATAGTCGGAGTCTAATGAATTATATGTCATCACAAAAGATGCTTGCTTACACATGATACAATGATTAATGAAGCTGTACATTGACATAAAATAACCATTTTAAACGACAAAAAGTAGGAATATTCTCACACTTTTATGAATTAACTCCATGTTGTGTTACAGATATGAAGTATCCTCCTAAGACTTCAGTTTTTTTTAAAGCATTCCACCAATGCTTAGTTGTATCTTATTGAATATGAAATTAATCTGTCAAACTGAAAATGGCCAGTTAATTAAAACTCTATCTTTAGTTACTATAGGGTCTGCTCAGGTAGCTCTGCTTTTCCAAGAGATGGTGATCCCTAGAGATGGTGATCCGAATGGCCCCTTAATTCAGGCTACTCACGAATCACCATGGTATTTCCAAATTGACATGAAAATCATCCATTTTAGTAAATTTTGTGCGCCAGAGTTTGGCTGACCACAACAGTAACCTCTGTGGGGAGGATATAAAATCATTTTGGGAGGACATTGACTATTGCGGAAATAACCAAAGTCCTCCCAAAATTAAAAAAGACTTAGTCCCCTGGTGCCAGTGGAATTCTCTGGCCCTATAATGAAAAAAATAAATGACTTTGGGGCCAGCGGGAGGCTTCTGATTTTCTGAGGATGGATGCTTAGTGATAGGGCAGTCTGCAGGCTCTAGGATGCTCATGTTAATTTGTATTTTTAAGTTCAAAATCACCAGAGTATAAAATATATTTTACATAGTTACATGGCTTATTAGGTTGAAAAGCCATTCGTAACCCTTCCACCCATAGTTGCCAACATTGTCCATGTTTCCAGGGACACATATGTGTGCCACATACTGAAAGCAGAGCATGCAAAGTGCAGCCCAGTATGTAGGATGGATATATGCACAGACACAATCCAATTAATTAATCATGGTAGGTCCCTTTGAGATCGCCATCCTGATTAATTAATTGGATTCTGTCTGTGCGTGTATACATCCTACAGATTGCAGGTAGGGTTGCCACCTGGCCAGTGTTTTACTGGAATGCCGGTAAAAAATTGGCATCAGGCCAATGTTAAGTCTATGGAGACAGTAGCAATGCGGGTATTTTTTTTAAGAAAAGGTGGCAACCCTAATAGCAGGTCTGCACTTTGCATGATCTTTCTGCAGCATGTGGAACAAATATGAGTCCCTGGAAACATGGCAAATGTTGGCAACTATGCACACCCATATTTGTTGATCAAGAACTTGGATGTCAAACTGCCAGGGAAGTAAGCACAAATAATTGATTTTATTATTTGTTTCATTTAAGCTGTCATGGCATTGCAACTCCCCCCATTCCAAGGTAAGTAGTTGCAGCTGTCTTCAGCATGATTGGAGGAGAAGAGCAACAACAGTTGTATACTTTATTTTACTCACAAAACCATACATTGTCCAAACACATTGGCTACTCACCATCGCCATCACCCAGTTGTGTTCCTCTGCAGAAAAACTATCTTCCTCCTCCCACTGCCCCCACCCTCTTTTTTTTGGGGTAGTACAAAATAGAAAAAATTGTGTAAGTAAACAAAACCCCACCTTAGTAGCTAGATATGAACAACAAAACATATAACCCAAACAAATAGGTGTGATTGGTGCGCTAAGTAAAATTCACCAACAGAAAAATATATAAAATTATATAAAATGAAATATAATATTTGCCTATAATATTTACTGTCTAACATACCACCTCTTCATATTGTTTTACTGCCTGAGAGCGTGATATTAAGATGAGAGAAGACAACTTTATAAGAGATAGATGAACGATTTTAATCTACACTGTTTGTGAGTGTAATTATCCACACTGCACCATCATTGTATATATTTACTGTATTACACTATGTTTGTCTTTTTCTGTCCCCTTATATATAAAATTTGAGACATTGAAGACCTACATTATACTGCACTGAAATACCAGTTTTCTCAGGCAAATATTGTATTTCGTTTTATTTATTTTCGGTGAATTTTACTTAGCGCACCAATCACACCTATTTGTTTGGGTTATATGTTTTGTTTTTTGCACGTGTGTCTTCAGAGGAACACATAGATTGGCGCTGCTTTGTTACAGTTTAAAGCGCCAGGATCTATCTTTTCTATCTAGATATGAACAACAGATTGCATTACTTTAACACAAGATATGAAATGAGCATGTCTTCTGTGCTTTTTAAAATTAAATGTAAGCGCATTGATCTTATACTATTTTATTCTTTATTGTGGCAATAGTTTACAGATGCACCAGGCTAGAATGAGGACTCTATATGTCCATAGCAGTTATTGACCTGAATTTCATGACCTAAGAAATCTATCTGTGGTCATTGAAAATCATAGACTGCAAAAACACATTTTGGTTAACAAAACAATTATAAGTGATAACACAGGTCATTGAATAGAGTTCATTGTATTTTATGATTGTAATAACTGTCGTTGTATGTAAGCTTAATATTTGGTTTACCTTGTAAAGAAGAAAGAAGGAGAAAAAAAAGGAGAAATTAGTTGATTCAAAAGAGAGGCATCAAGACAGAACAGTCCTCCCTTCTACCACTCCCATGGCACAGAGGATAATTAATTAGCTCTCCCTTTTATTTTTTAAATAATATTTTGGAAAAAGTAAATGTTACATTGTAAAATAAATACAAAACACAACTCTTGTAGTGGCCTGCATTATATTAAAATATTAAAATATGTCTAAGGTGAGTGTCAAAAACATGTTTTTCTTTTGAGGAGCCTGTTTATAAAGAGTGATATAGTTTTTAAGATGTGCCTCCATATTAAACTTTCTATCTTTAAATAGAGATAAAGCTGAATTTACTATTGTTTACTCTAGTTTTTAAATAGCAACATAGTATTTAGGGTTGTTGTTTCAATTTATGTCAATGGATTTTTATGGGAAATAAAAAAATATATTAATAAACATTAATTTATTTTAAAGTTCATTTCAATTTATTTGGTAGCGTAATATTCTCGGTCAAGAGAACCTATAGTATGTGTAAATGCTCAAACCACTCAGATGCTTAAACTCCAAGCACAATACAGCATATCTGACAACTAGCTGTGTTCAAGGCCCATGTTTCAAGTTAGGCATTGCAATTGTAATTAATTTATTTATTTACATTCAAAACCTTTGCGACCAACCATTTAAAAATGTGTAAAAATCAGTATTGCTGTGTATACCTAGTGTCGTGTTACATTTTGACCTGCAAAGATGTGAGAGGAAAAGAACTCTATTATCACCTTAAGCAGCTTGAATGGACTCCAAAATATCATTTCTATGACAATTTTATATTGTAAATTAAAGTCTTTGTTGAGGTATAAGTGATTCATTTGTAGATCTATTTGGGAGTATAAAGTAATTGTGTTTACTGTGTTACTTCTGATCAATATGTCATAGATTTATTTTCCTTTTTATTACCTTTTCTTCAGGCCTTCTCACAACCTTTTTTTTTTTCTCCATTTACTATTACTGTCTTTATTTTTATACAACTTTTTTGGAAATTGATATTGTAATTATGTTGTTTTATGGTATCTATATGAAAATGTTAAACCAATCAGAAATAAGAGAAAACCTTATGTGAAATATATCAAAACTTTTTAAGAAACATATTCCATATTATTAGTGTCATCTCCTCCTTGTCCAAGATATTTCTGGGAAATAACAGGGGATCATTCTTAGAAAAAAATAGCAATTTTTACAATGTATTTTATATCATATATTGCCCCTGATGGAGTTATTTAAAGAATGTGTGATTTTTTTTATGAATGCTATCACCTTATGTTGAAATACCCAAAAACAATATTAATATATGTTGCATCCGAATTAATGAATATATGAATGAACAAACCACATTTTCATTCACTGCATATTTATTCACTCATTTTGCTTCAAGGAGGGACATGTGAGTGAGCTGATTTTCATTTGTCCAATCAGCCACGCCCCCCCCCCCCCCCCCCCCACCCCGTGTGACATGATGCTGAGGGGCTTATCAAATGGGGTGTGCTGTCTGGATTTTAAAAACAAAAAAATCAGATGAAGTAGTATATAAGCAGGCATGGAATAATTTTCTCCTCACTTCTTTGATGATGACACACTGTGCTGTGCTAGCCTCATTGCTAGCCTGATTTTTTAGGAGACCTGGTGAGCCTGTCATGTCTCCCAAGAACCTACTGTACTGTGTAATAAGAGAGACTTGTCCTTGTGCCTTCCCTGCTTCCTGTACTGCCTGCAGAATTTTTTATTTTATTTTTAATACTCATAATAATAATACATTATACAAGTAATTATATATATATATATATATATATATATATATATATATATATATATATATATATATATATATATATATATAATATACACATATATAAATTATAAATAATATAATATTAAATAATAATAACAATAAAGTGTAATAAAATATAACAAATTATAATAAGGTATAATAAAGTATAATCAAGTGTAATAATCACTTGTTTAGAGGAAAATGATTATATAATCACTTGTTTAGAGAGTCAATATAGTCTTTTAGATTAGTGGGCCTGAGGTTTCTGCCCTTTGGGTTGTGCAACAGTCATGAAGTAGGCTCTACTGTGCAGGACCTGGAACAGGTTTAATTTTAATCTTCTTGTACATCCAGTCCCCAGGCCTTTGAGTGGTAGGAGGAGGTCTTCAGTCCAAATCAGAGATACCTTTGGTTGAGCCATGGGCACTGCTGAAAAGGTAAACTGCTGAACCTCTACCTCTCTCCAGACACTGAATAGGGAAGTACTATTAGGATAACGGATGTCACCGAATATATAGGCTTTTGAGCAAGGTGAAGATATTAGACCAGATACTGGGCACACAGGCACTAATACTGAGATACTGGATATTGGACACATAGCCACTGGTACTGAGATACTGGATTTCAGAGTCAGACTGAAAGTCAAGGTCAGGATTACAAAGGAAAATGTTTAATTAATATAATTGTTTCAGTTTATGATCTAGTATTAACTATTTAATATTCTTTGCAGTGTAGTTTATGTGTGCTTTTGTTATCACAGAACTAGTGTAGCCACAATGTGTATTTTGCTTTAGTCACATCAGCATCAGCAGTGAAGTCAACTGTTGTGGTGTTGTTGTGAGCTCAGCATCATCAGTGAAGTCAACTGCTGTGCTATTTTGTCAACTGATTTTATGTTAGTTCAGCTGTTTACAATTTATGTGTTTTACTTTAGTTCATGACAGATTTACTGTGTGACTAAACAAGTAGTACCTCTTTTCATAGTATTTGCAGAAGTAGCAGTTTATTTCAAATAAAAATAATAATATATTCTATTTAAACAATGTTTTAACAATTTAACATTTCGTAAAAACAATAAATTTTTGGATAGTCGCTGTGTGCAGTAATTGTGCATGGAGCACTTGTACGCAGACTTAACATGGCACACAGTGCCATTTTGCAGATTTTTAAAAAAAGCACTGAAGTGAGTAAATCTGCCACTGTGTAGTCTCTCTTCTTGCTCTATAGCAGCAAAGTTCCAATTGTACATTTCAATATTTTTATAAACTTTAATAAAACACCACACACCACAATTCCTAGCAGTTTATATAATAAGCTTGTAATAAAGTTGGATTTTTTTTGTACTAGGAAGGAGAGGGAGGGTCAGGCTCCAGCCACCACCACCAATAGTAGCAGTTTTAGTATGCAGCTTTTGTGTCAGTTTAGTTGGGCAAGTAGTTCTGTCCAGTGCCGATCCCAGGATCACGGACGCCTGGGTGCAGTTTTTTTGGGGTGTCCCAGGTGGGTGTGGCTATATTACTAACCCCTCCCCTTTATACATTTTTGTTCCAGTCATGGCCATTTCAATATTGGGGGGGTTGCAACTTTTTTTTGATGTAAAGGACCAACACAAACTTATTTTAGATAAAGATAAATATATTTGGCCATAAATCTGTGTAGTGGTTTTATTTATTTCTTTGATGCTCAGCCATCAACATGGTTCTTGCTGGCCAGAGTGAGTTTTAACTACTGTTAACTCAGGGCTCGACAAACCCCTGTCAGCCTCATACCTCCCTTGCTGGTGCAATCCGTTTTTCTTCTAGCGCATCTTCATTCATCTTCCGTCTGACTCAAGGGTGTCACATGATATCTTGGCACTCAGACACTAGAGAAGGTTGTGTGAGGGCTCGGATCTTGCAGCCTGTGCAATCTGTCTCACCTCCTAGGAGGCCAATGCTCTTGGTCTCATCCAATTTTAGTCTCATTGACACAAGATCCTGGTGAAGAATAGGCACCAATAGCAGACAGTATTTCCAGGACTGTTTAACCCTAGCACTATGGCTACTACTGAAAAGACAACTAGTAGTAGTAACTAGTGTTGAGCGAACCCGAACCGCACTGTTCGGGTTCGTACCGAACATTACGGTTTTTGGACCCCGGACCCGAACACGGACATTCCCCTGTATGTTCGTGTTGGAGTTCAGGGTTTGGAAATTTAATGGCGCATTTTGAAAGGCTGCAGGGCAGCCAATCAAAAAGCGTTTCACTTGTTTGCCCTTAGAAGCCATCACAGCCATGACTACTAATGGCATGTCTGTGACTGACCAGTGCAGCATGTGACCCAGCCTCTATATATAAGCTGGAGTCACATACACGCACATCACATGAGCTCGTCTTAGTGTAGGGAGAGGATGCTGCAGCTGTGAGGGACAGATTAAAAAAAACTCTGGTGTTGAATCTGCAAACTACAGTGATTATTCAAACTACAGCGATTATTCAAATTACAGTGATTATTTTAGTGGGTGCTAGACTACATATTTGTACCCTGCCCTGAGCCCAGTGAGACTCAAATAGAACCGTCAAATACTGTGCTTACAGCGCACTTTGAAAAATTCTAATAGTTTTGGGTGGTAAATAGTACATTTGCATCTTGCGGTGCACTTCATATCTGAGAGTCAAATAGAACAGTCCAATACTGTGCTTACAGCGAACTTTGAAAAATTCTAATAGTTTTGGGTGCTAAATAGTACATTTGCATCTTGCGGTGCACTTCATATCTGAGGGTCAAATAGAACAGTCCAATAGTGTGCTTACAGCACACTTTGAAAAATTCTAATTGTTTTGGGTGGTAAATAGTACATTTGCGTCTTGCGGTGAACTTCATATCTGAGAGTCAAATAGAACGGTCCAATACTGTGCTTACAGCGCACTTTTAAAAATTCTAATTGTTTTGGTGCTAAATAGTACATTTACGTCTTGCGGTGCATTTCTTGCAGTCCAATAAACAAAAAAACAAAAAAAATACAAATAAAAATTGTTGACTATTGGCGGTTACATTGTCGCCTGACATAAACCATCTGTTACTTTGGTGGGTGACCGCAAAGAATGAGGAGAGCGTCAAATAAGGGACGTGGCCCTGGTCGTGGTGCTGCTGGTGTTAATGGAGCTCCTGTTGCAAGTAGGGGATGTAGTCGATCTGTGCCAGCTACACGCACAAGTGAAACACCTTCCTCAGGTGCTAGTACGCGACTGAACCTTCAGCGTTATTTGGTAGGCCCGAATGCCGCTCTTAGAATGGTGAGGCCAGAACAAGTTCAGGCAATAGTAGATTGGGTGGCTGACAATGCCTCCAGTTCCTTCACATTGTCTCCCACCCTTCTGAAAGCTCAGAGTTGACACCTGCAGCTCATGGCCATCTGTCTTTCACCTCACCCCCTTGCAAATCAGCCAAGCAGTCTGAGCCACAAGTCATGCAGCAGTCTCTTTTGCTTTTTGATGACTCTGCTGGCGGGGTCATCAAACCTAGCCTTGCCCCAGAAGTGGAAGAGATTGAGTGCACTGACGCACAACCACTTATGTGTCAGGATGTGGACATGCGAGGACCACCGCAGCACGTCTCTGATGATGATGAAACACAGGTGCCAAATGCTGTGGCTTTCGGCAGTGTGCAGACTGGCAAGGAGGGCAGGGTTGAGGAGTGGGTGAAAGATGATGTGGAGGCTGATGAGGTCCTAGACCCCACATGGAATCAAGGTCATGCGAGTGACGTGTCCAGTTTGGAGGAAGAGGCGGTGGTCGCAAAGAGGCACCAGCGCAGCATAAGAGGGAGCAGGGTGCAAAACCGTAGCGGCCGTCCCCTAGACAATACGCCTGCTACTGCCCACCGCACCCAGGGGCCGAGCGCACCAAAGCCAGCTCCAAGGAGTTCCCTGGCATGGCAGTTCTTTATACAATGTGCTGACGACAAGACACGAGTGGTTTGCAAGCTGTGCAATCAGAACCTGAAGCGAGGCAGAAACGTGCTAAACCTGAGCACAACCTGCATGACCAGGCATCTGCATGCAAAAGCACGAGCTGCAGTGGAGTAAGCATCTCAAAACCCAAGAAAGGTATCAGGCTTCTCCTGCTTCCTATTCTGCTGCTGGCTTGGCCTCTTCCTCCAGCTCTGGAGTCACAGTGGCACCTGCCACCGAGAAAACAGAGGAAGTGGCAGCAATGCCACAATGTCCACCACCGTCCCCAAGCATCTCCACACTGTCCCATGGAAGCATTTTGGGAAGCTGTCCATCTCCCAAACACTGGAGACAAAGAGGAAGTATGGCCCTACCCACCCGCGAACACTGGCCTTGAATGCCAGCATTTCAAAATTCCTGGCCTTTGAAATGCTGTCATTCAACCTGATGGCGGTGGCTGTCCCACAGTACATGGTTCCCAACTTTTCTCGGTGAGCCATCCCTTCCCTGCACAAGCAATTGGCGGACAAAATCTGGTGTGCACAGCGCAAGGCCATCTGTGGCAAGGTCCACATAACCACAGATCCGTGGACCAGTAAGCACGGGCAGGCACACTATATCTCCCTAACTGCACACTAGGCAAATGTAGTGTCGGCTAGGCCTGAGGCAGATAGCAGTTTGGCGCATGTCCTTGCCTCCAGTTGCTCCTCCTCCTACTCGGCTTCTTCCTTCTCCTCTACCACCTCCTCTACCACCTCCTCATCTGGTCAGCGTAACACCTTCACCACCAACTTCAGCACAGCCAGGGGGAAACGACAGCAGGCTCTTTTAAAGCTCATATGTTTGGGGGAAAAACCCCACAGTGCGCAGGAGCTGTGGACGGGCATGGAACAACAGATCAATGAGTGGTTGTTGCCACTGAGCCTCAAGCCCGGCCTGGTGGTGTGCGATAATGGGCTAAATATTGTAGCAGCTCTGGGCCTAGCCGGTTTGACGCACATCCTTTGCCTGGTGCATGTGCTGAATTTGGTGGTGCAGAAATTCCTGAAAAACTACCCAGATATATCAGAGCTGCTGCAGAAAGTGCAGGCCGTCTGTGCGCACTTTAGGCGTTCTCACCCTGCTGCTGCTCGCCTGTCTGCGCTGCAGCGTAACTTAGGCCTTCCTGCTCACCGCCTCATATGCGACGTGCCCACAAGATGGAACTCGACCTTGCACATGCTGGAGAGATTGTGCGAGCAGCAGCAGGCTATAGTGGAGTATCAGCTGCAGCACGCACGGGTCAGTCGCTCTGCGGAACAGCACCACTTCACCACCAATGAGTGGGCCTCCATGTGAGACCTGTGTGCCATTTTGCACTGTTTTGAGTACTCCACCAACATGGCCAGTGCCAATGACGCCGTTCTCAGCCTTACTATCCCGCTTGTATGTCACCTTGAAAAAACGCTAAGGGCGATGATGGAAGAGGATGTGGCACAGGAGGAACAGGAGGAGGAAGAAGAGGGGTCATTTCCACGGTTATCAGGCCAGTCATTCACAAGTGGCTTGGAGGGTGGGTTCCTGCACAAGCATATGCCAGGTACACAACTGTCATGTCAGGGCACAGTTTTGGAGGAGGATGAGGATGATGATGATGATAAGGAGGAGGTACCTTGTTCACAGCAGGGTGGCACCCAACGCAGCTCGTGGGCATCACTGGAGCGTGGCTGGGGGGATACGGAGGACACAGATGTTACACCTCCCACAGAGAAAAGTCAGTCCTTGCCTCTGGGCAGCTTGGCACACATGAGTGACTACATGTTGCAGTGCCTGCGCAATGACTGCCGAGTTGCCCACATTCTAACTTGTGCTGATTACTGGGTGTCCACCCTGCTGGATCCCCATTACAAGGACAATGTGCCATCCTTAATTCCATCACTGGAGCGTGATCGTAAGATGCGCGACTACGAGCGCACGCTGGTAGACGCGCTGCTGAGGGCATTTAAAAATGACACCGGGGGCTCAATGGAAGCACAAGGCGAAGGCAGATGAAGAGGTCGCCAACGCAGATTGGGCACCACCAGCACCTCAGAAGGCAGGGTTAGCATGGCCGAAATGTGGAAAAGCTTTGTCAGCACGCCACAACAAGCAGTACCACCATCTGATATGCAACGTCTTAACAGGAGGCAGCATTTCAGCAACATGGTGGAACAGTACGTGTGCACAGGCCTACACGTACTGACTGATGGGTCTGCCCCATACAACTTCTGGGTCTCCAAATTGGGCACACAGCCTGAGCTTGCCCTTTATGCCTTGGAGGTGCTGGCCTGCCCTGCAGCCAGTGTATTGTCTGAACGTGTGTTTAGCACAGCAGGGGGCTTTATCACAGACAAGCGCAGCCGCCTGTCCACAGCCAACTGTCCACAGCAAAGCTCACGTTTATTAAGATTAACCAGGCATGGATCCCACCAGACTTCTCTGTACCTTGTGCAGAATAGACATTTATACCGCCTCACCCAGTCATTGTTATACTCACATGCACTTATTCTTTGTTTTCTGTTGTTATATGTCCCAATATTTTGGTGGCTACCCCAATTTAAAAAACCAAAACCAAATAAAAAACAGTGTTGGCTACCGCCTTAGTATAAACTGAAAGATAATACTCTGCACTCCAACCCTCTCTCAAATGGATAATTCTGTTGATCCTCCTGGCAGCCATGCTTTAGATTTAGATTTATGTTCTTCCAAAGCTAAAATCAAATATTCCATCTAGTGCTATTTTATGGCTCAACTGTATTTTTAATTTGTATGTATTTTATGTTATTTTAAGTTATTTCCCTATCCACATTTGCTTGCAGGGCACTTGTCCTACTCTTACCCACATTTTACTTCATTCTTTTTTAGAGGCATTTTAGTGGCCAACATTTCGTGTCCCCATTGACTTCGATGGGATTCGGGTTTGGGGTCAAGTTCGAGCACGGACCCGGACAATTTTTCAAAGTTCGGCCGAACCTGCCGAACCCGAACATCCAGGTTTTCACTCAACTCTAATAGTAACCCAGTGAGTAAGAAGAAGCAAAACTGAGCAAGTTTGGCACAAAGTGTAGCAGCAGGACTATGAGTGATGTTTACAAGCAGCCTACTTCTTGTACATCGAGCCTACATCTTGTACTTCTTGACCACCACTGGCACCACCACTAGTGCTATGTCTGCTTCTACCACTGGCAGTGGAACATCAGCCATTTATACCATTACCTCTACCAAGGGATCAGTTTAAAAAAACAGAGGAGTTGCTGTCACTTCCAGTGTATAAGCACTATAAAAACGAACTTAGAGAGAGAGAGAGAGAGAGAGAGAGAGAGAGAGAGAGAGAGAGCAATAAAATAAAATAAAGAGAAAGCCTTGCAGGTATTGCATTTAGTATGGTTAATGAAGAACTTGACTATGATCTTTAGGATGAGGAGAAGATAGGAGAGGAGAGTCAGGTTTCCTCATGGAGCAGTCCATGTTTTCCACAAATTTAGAGAAAAACAAAAGAAAAAAACAAGCCGGCTCCACTGAAATGCTGATACATTTATTTCATTCAGCGAGTATAAATCACCGGGTGCTCCGTCCGTGCTGTAGCCACAGCACTAAGTAATCCAATGAAAATGAGCAACAAAAGGACATGCACTCCGGAGTAGGTTGAATGATAAAGGATTGTATTAAATCAAGGAAACATCACGAACATCAGGGATAACAAACAGATAAAACAGATGCCTTACGCGTTTCACGTGTCTCCACGCTTATTCATAGGCTTAACTAAACACATAGATACATTCCATATAAATACAAGTGATCAGCCACTGAGTACAAAGGTCACACTAATCAAAGTAATTAGAATGATTGTGAAAGCATGTGTGTGCTCTGATGTAACAATCTGTAGTGCAGTGTTATGTGAGAGATCTAAATAAAATGTATGAATGAAGTGAAGATGTGTGTGAAATCAAGAAAAAAATAGTGAAAAAGTAAGTAAAAACAATTGTGTCAACAAAGTACAAAAAATATATGTGAAAAGTGAATGTGGAAAAAAGATAAGTGAATGTGGAAAAAAGATAATGGAAGAAAAAAAAAAAGGGTGTAAATAGGGATGATGTGAAGTGTGGTGACATATAATGTGATTATATGTGATACAGTGTGACATGATAGGTGATTATGTATGATACAATGTGTCATGATTGGTAATACATGTGGGCTTCGTGACAGAAAATAATAATAAAAAAAAAACATTTGTTCACATGTGACATAGGAATGATAATCTAACGAATACATAAAATACATATAACATATTGTGTTCCACTCATATCAAGTGTATCTGCATAAGTAAAATGTTAAAAACATATCATTAAGAAAAAAACATTTATTTTTTTTTTTTTTTTTTTTCTTCTCTCTCTCCCTTCTCCTCTCTCTCTCTCTTTTTCCACCTTTCCACTGACAGGATAGGATAATTGAATACACCGATTATGACTACGACCTTTAGTTCAGTGGGAATCTGGGCGCGGATGGGGACTCGGATTCTGTGGGGGGCGGGAGAGGTGTTGGGACTGGGGGGGAGGGGTGGGGGTGGGAGGGAGGATAGAATATTCTGGAAACATTGGTCTATGTGTTTTTTGGAATTATATGTATGTGTTTGTTTATATGTGGTTATATACAATATAATGTATATGTTTGTTTATACGTGGTTCGTATTCATAATTGGAAATAAAAGATTAAACATCAGAGACACAAGGATGTGCATAAGAATAAAACTGGGGAGGGCTAACCCCCTCACAATATTAACTGAGTGTCTTAAGAAAAAAAAAAAAAATAGGGAAAAAAAAGAAGAAAAAAAAAAAAAATGGTTATTTATTAACAAATATATGCTAAGGTACAAGAGAGAGATGGGTGGAACATGTTTTAGGTGTACATTAAAAATGATAATAAACTCTTCTTCTGGTTAGGGCAGCATAATAAATAGTGTCACTTGAAGTATCTGCGGAATTGGCCATTTTTATGATGTAATACACCATAGGTAGTTTCTAGAGGGAAAGATTATCCAGCAAAGAGATCCGTTTATGGTGGGATGTGGCAAGTCTGGAAAAATATCTCACAATGAAAAGAATACCAAGAGGACTACGAATAAAAAAAGTACCAACATTTATAAATGAGGACGAAGATTTCAAACATAGATGGAACGCTACCCTTGACACTTGCTCATTTGCGCTTATGGAAATACTAATTAATCACAGTAAGAAAGCATTGTTACAAACACAGGAAGATTTAAAACAAGCATGGAAGGAGTTAACACCAAACCAGGGCACTCCTGCAATTAACCAACTGCAAACTTATTTAGAAAAATTCAAGGAGAAAGTAGAAAATGAAGTCTCTGAACGTAAGAAAAACAAATTTATTCGGGACAAAACGGATTATATAAATGAGCAAGTCTACAACTGGAAGACACGGGACCCCACACGTATTTACAATAAGAAGAGACCCCAAAAGAGATCAATCCTAAAAAACAACAAAGACAGGGGGGTCTCATTTAGTGAAGCGGAATCCTCTGCAATCTCTTCCACTGCATCGGCCTCCTCACTGGCTTCCTTCGGGGATACATCAACAGAGGCACCAATAGGTCGACAGAACAAATACAATCAGACCTTTGACGATACCACAAGAGCTGCAATGTCAAAAAACGGGCAGCGACAATTTCTAAACAAAAGAAGAAAACAAAAAAGAAAATATGAAGAGGAGGAAACCGAAGAAGAAGAAAGACATCAATATCACTCACGCAAGGGAACACACAACAGGAGATATTAAATCCAGTAAATGTAATTAACCTATCAGACCATCAATTAACACAATCAGAGGAACAAGTGCTCAATCTGGGACTTTCCTTTTCACCGGACAGACACTTTGACTTATTTGGGACATTACTTGATGTGAACAAATTCATACGTAATGTAACAGTGAAAAAACATTTTAGACATCTGGATGATGCCCAGAGGGTAAGTGATTCTACATTGCAACAACCTACTATGAACAATGTACAAAATGTCATGCAGAATAACTCAGTGGAACTAACATTTGATGATAATTGTCTATTGAATGTTATGCAAGATCTGATACAGGAACAAAGTATTCCTAACTCACAAGCTGTGAATAGATTAGACACTCACCTCAAAAATACATCCTATTTCTATCCCACAAGCAGTCGAACAATAGAGACAGATATCTTTCAAAAAACGGTAGAGAAAGAGTTACATAATCTAAATAACAGCATACATAACAACATCATAGACTCCACAAAGTGGAACTTATCTGTCTCTCAAAAATCTGCTCTTACAAGTTTGAGAAGCAATGAAACTATCATCATAAAAGAGGCGGATAAAGGGGGGGCGGTGGTCATCTTAAATAAAAAAGACTACCTATTGGAAGCAACCAGACAGATTTATGATATTAACACATACAAAAAGCTTCCCTCAGACCCCACAAAAATATTCCTACGTGAGCTGAAGGACATATTAGACACTGGAGAGTTCTTGGGAGTGTTAGATGAAAGGGAAATGCAGTTTCTCTATAGAGAAGACCCAATTTTACCCATATTCTATTACCTCCCTAAAATCCACAAGGACCTACACAATCCCCCAGGGCGCCCAATTATATCCAGCATTGGCATTCTAGGGGAGGGTCTCTCTGAGTGGACAGATTTTTACCTACAACCTATAGTGAGCACTCAAAGCAGCTATCTTCGAGATACAAAGGACGTTCTAAACAAATTAGAACATATAAATTGGCAAGCAAATTTTGTCTGGGTAATGAAAGGGTTAAATTGATGTTGAGAAGCCCCCCTTGCTTGACCAAGTTCAGATAAAGGTCACAGTCCCTGAGGAAGTCTGATAAGACATAATGGTTTATTTAAGAATGTCTTAGACTACAAAAAGAGGAACTAATGATGTAGCAAGTTTCAACTGTCTTTTCTGCTGACTTATTATATTGAGATTTATTTTAGCTTTTCTGCCTAGTGACAATATATGTACCAATTGTCCACCCCCCCTTGTGACATGTATACGCCGCCTCTCATGTACTTGATGCTATGTTTGTGCAAAACCTATAACCAATCAATGCACAGGACAACGCCTAGATTTGTGTATAAATACCAATGTGTAATAAACTACATTCAGAGCTGAGGATAAAGAAACACGTGCCTCTGTGTATTTTGTTTTCCGCCTTCACAGCTCTCCAGATATCTGCTAACCTGCCACACATCAACGGCCTTAGAAGTAACTGATCAAGGAACAGAGACCGGCCGTTCCTTTCAATTTGGTGTCAGAAGTGGGATTCGGACATACAGGGTGAGTACAAGTTGTGCATGGTTGTATTTTATACTTCTATGCTGTGCTCCCTTGTCTCTCCGAATCCCGTACCTAAAAATTTAGTGGCTTAAGTAAAGCCGTGGGTTGTTGTTAAACACTTGTCACTGGGATGAGATAATATTGTGTTTCTGGTACACAATTTAAAATAATCTATTGATCTATGGTACGTGTCACTGGGACGAGAAAATATTAAGATTTCACTGGGAAATCGCTGAAGCACAAATAATAGATATAGATATTAAGATTTCACTGGGAAATCGCTGAAGTGCAAATAATAGATATAGATATTAAGATTTCACTGGGAAATCGCTGAAGTGCGTGACACTGGGTCGCGGCACAGTTTAACAAAACCTACTAAGAGATATATATGTATATATGTAGATAAATATATACAAGCAATTTGTAATTAGGAAGTGTTACTTTCTAAACTGTCGTTGGTGTGTCAAAGGTTATTTGTACATATGTTAAAGTATAAGATAAGAATTGTATATTAAGTTGTGTGAACTGCATAAAAGTATCTGTTCATAATGGGACAAAAGTTAAGTAATTTAGCAATTACAAGTTTTATATCAGGTAAAAGGAATGATGTCCCTTTGTATGGAATCCCCATTATTATATTTAAATTTATGTGACCGCAGTATGTAGTTCAGGTATGATAATGTCATAATAAATAAACCCTAAAGGAAGAGAAAATTAACAAGGGTAAATCTAAATACCCTAAGAGTCCTGTCCCACAGAAAGCCAAGACAAAGTCGCTGTATCCAGCACTTCCTGTTTGCTCAGAGCCCACACAGTAGAGCGACATGCACATTGTCAGATAAGGAATTAACTGCTTTGTCTGTGGCCATAAGGTATGTTTGATTTGTCTCCCTGCAGTACACAGTGTTTTATGTATATAGTAGAAATTTTATGTATAAAGTATAAGAATATTATAACATTGCATTGTTAAACAGAATTATAAGTGTTAAGTATTTTTAGTCTGGCTGGGACACATGTACAAGTAAGAAGATAATAGTTCTGAACTGAAGTTATGTAACAGAGGATACAGATCCTTCTGTAAAACATATTGAAGATTAGAGTCTCGTGTCTGTAACTCCCAAGTACACGGTATCTTGGTGTTTTGGATATGTTAGCTGTGCAAGTTGATAAGACCATAGAAGCTGTGGCATAATTATGTTTAATGTTGTCATTAGGAGAATTGTCATTATTGTTTAAATATTTGTATAAGTAATTTTTGCAACTGCTATTTTTAAGATATAATTGTATTTTTATAAGTGATGTCTGCGCAAATGGGCAATAGTGTTACAGTAAAAGTCTTTAATATTTTACCACAAGAGTAGAGACATGTCCTAGTTTCGTGTCAACAGCCCCAAAGTAGCAGTCGTGTTTTATGGAGATGTAACAAAAGGTAGTGTTTTATATTTAGTGGAGTACAGAAGACGTATCTTATGGATCACTCAAAGAGCGCTCACAAAAAAAAATACGGCATTTTCAGCCTTTTAGTATAATTTTGAATGATTCATGAGTGAAGGTCTTCTGGGTTATATTCATCAGTGTGACAAGAAGTTTTATAATAAATTAGTTTTAGCAGGAAACAATAGTCACTGTAGTTGTGTTATTTTGGGTAAGCAGAGTTGTTTTATTTTGGCATAGTCGGTAATTTTATTACTGTCATTAATTTGCTACTGCGCTTGCGTAACTGTATCTTTAAGTAAGAAAAATTAAAATATGTGTGTAAAACAGTAAGAGTCATATATTATTCAAGGTCTCTCTTGGACATCATGTTATATATACGTGATCAATCCAGTGGATAGTATAACAGCTGTTTTATTTCATAAATGCCATTATTTGATTTTTATTAAGGTTTATTTTGATTCAATCTATATATTCAGTGGCATCATGTAAAATTATGAGGGTAAAAAGAAATCTAATATTTGTTTAAAAATTCTAAATATTTAACAGGTTTCACATGTTACCTATTAGAAATGTTTATTTGTTTAGGGTACATTTTTCCTTTTTGTATTTAGGTTTTGACAAGTATATAATTTTATGTAGGTTGGAAGGATTTTTGTATTTGAATTTTTAGTGTATGTTGAAGATGGGTTTTGATTCTTCCCAACATAAGATATCACATTTTCCAACACTTTAGATAAAATAGATAAGAGAAGATGTCTTAATTTTAAGATATTTGTAGGTACTGATATATTTTAGATTTAAGTAGGATTTCAGAGTTGATACTAGAGAAAGACTTAAGTAACGTTTATTTGTAAAATGTTGAGAAGTGGGGGATTTTTGTGTTAAGCCGTTGAAGGCTTTGTGGGCCATGGAAATGGCAATTGATAAAGATAAAAGGTTTTTGTATGTTGTAGAAGGTGAGAGGTCATGTTGTAAATATGTATAAAGAGAAGATGTTATGGACTAAGAATATAACAGTTAGGATTTACATAGTAACATAGTAACATAGTAATTTAGGTTGAAAAAAGACACAAGTCCATCAAGTTCAACCCTTCTACCTATCATTACAGCTTTTGATCCAAAAGAAGGCAAAAAACCCCTAAGGAAGCTATTTCGAATTTTGCCTCCTGGGGGAAAAAATTCCTTCTTGACTCCAAGAGGCAATCAGATTTCTCCTTGGATCAATAAGCTCTTTTATTAATGCTTATTCTATTATTAATAGCCCTGTATGTTCTGCTTTCCTAAAAAAAACATCCAAACCATTTTTAAATGCATCTATTGTGGTTGCTAGCATCACCTCTCTTGGCAGTGAGTTCCATAACTTTATTGTCCTTACCGTAAAGAATCCCTTCCTTTGCTGTCTATGAAATCTTTGCTCTTCCAGTCTGAGGGGTTGACCTCTTGTTCTTTGTACCTTTCTGTTAATGAACAGGTCACTTTAAAAGTGAATATTAATTTGAAAGGGAAGACATAAGTAATAATGTGTATGGTATATACCAATAAGAGGTAGAACTTTTGGTTTATACTGAAAAGTATTGATCAGTGTTTTTAAATAAACTCCCTATCCAATATAATTTTTAGTAACTTGCATTTACCGTAATTGTTTTATTTTTGTGGTGTGACCAGAATTATTTTTACAGTGCTACAGCGCTACTTACATTGTTGGTGATATATGAATATCATTTTCAAACTATAGGGAACGTCAGATTACCAGCTGGAGAGCAATGCATATTTAATTTAAATACAGAGCTAGCATGTTTATATACAGTAAATAAACACACACACACACACACATCCATAATGTTAAAAATATTCATTTGTTGAATTTTAGTGTTTGTTATAATTAAGGCAAAGTACCCCATGTGATACAGTGGGAGAGATTATTAAGCTGTTGTTTAAAATTTTAGATACAAGTTAAATTTTAATTTATGAGAATGTACATCTGTCAGTGATTAGTGGAAAGAATTAGCAAGTGTCATGTTCTTAAACATGCTGTGGTGTTGGAGGTGAAAGAGTTAATTATATAAATTCAGATAGTTTTTGTTGTATATGAAAGAGAGAAAAAGTTCCCCCAGAAACCCCCCCTTCATTTCCCCTTCTATCTGTTTGTCTAATTGCAGATAAGAGAGTTGTAGCAGTGGCTGCAAAAGTATTTTTTTTTTGTGAAGGGAGGGGGAATGGGCCAAAGTTGTGTTCTGTGCTGTGGTCATGTTGATAGTATATTGATAATGGTCAAGAGATATATTTTGTTGTCAATAATTTTGATGAAGTATATGTAGCAATTGTGAATTTTTATAAAATATTTATTTTGACAGGCCACGCCTGTTAGTTTCATTGAATTAGCTCCAGCCTATACTGATGTTGTTTCAGAGTTTACTGATAAGGACCAGCAAACCTAGATTATTACTGATGCAGTTCCAGTAAGAGGTCTTAATCACTAATGAAGAGCTAATGATTATTAACAGTGAGTGATTATTATTATCAGTTGTATATTACACTCATCATGCTCAGTAAGGAGATTCATAAAAAGAATAATAATATTTTTAAGAACAAAAGAGTGGTCTAGTTATTTTGAGACATGAGTTAAGAGTCATAATATTAATAATAATATTTTAAAGTAAAGCAAATAATCCAAAATATTTAATGAAATATTGCATGTTACTAATTGGAATATTTTGAGTTTTATTTCCATATAGATTAAAGCTGTACAGCCAACAAAAGACAAGTTCACAGTGCACCAACGAATCTATTGCTGATAAAAGATTATTTCTAAAGAAAGAAAAAGTTTATTTTAAAAGAAGAAATACTTACAATACAAGTAAAGAAAGGATTCTAACAAAGTCTACTGGAATAGTGTTGTGAAAATTGTTCAAATTAACTCCTGGATCCACGTTATTTACGTAGAGCACATTCCTGTACTGACAAACAGGCCAACAAAGGAGCAGCAATTTAATGTTTTGATGGGCATAATAATCCCTGACCACTAGCCAACATAAGCTGAGTCGTCAACCTAGGATAACTCGCAAAGAATACACCCAGGAGTCTGCAACAGATACAACAGTATACAAAAGATCATCATTGTTGGGAAGTATATTTTCATATGTACAAATGTATACAATTGTTATTGAAGGCTTGTAATTTTTGTTGTAGAGATTTGTTTAATTGTGATATTACAGGTATGTTTAGAGTATAGTGAATTTTTGCAGACTGACTCTACCAAACACAATGAGTCGACCCAAAAGAAATTGTATTTTGATAATATGTTTGTGGAATTTTATGTAGACAGTATATAAAATCTCAGGAAATGTATCTGATATTTTAAATAAGTTAGTTTGTTTTTGTAAGAGAGACTAATCAAGAAGGATTATGGATTTAAGGAATAGGTTAAAAAGTGTCCACAAGTAATCCGTGAGATCCCCTGGGACTGGGAAATTGGCTAGGATCACTTGGAGCGAAACTTGTAAGTGGTTTAGCATGTGTGAGATCAGTGTTGCTAATTGTTTATGTTGTTTGTTTCAAGGGTCTCATCCTCAAGTGCATCCTGACCACTGACATCATGCCCCTACGAGAAGACTGGAAGACACTGCTCAGATATTCCCCATTATGGAAGCTTACAGTGCAACTAAGCTGGATGACCTACCAATGTGTGAAATCGAGGGAGTGTGCCTTATCATCTTGGATACAATGATTATGTTGACCAGGCAACTCCTGATGGTTATCCTTAAAAACAGACAATGTCAATTTCTAAGAATAAAAGGGGAGAACAGTATGAATATTATATGGACTGTAGGGGCCTCTGGAGTCACGTCGTGGATGGGAGACCATATTGTTTTGTCTGCTGCCATTTCATCTGACTGTTTTTTTGTGTTCTGAATGCATGCCATGTTGTGTGTTCTGAATGCATGATGTCAGTTTTGCTTCAAGTTATTTTAAAGTATTCTGCAAATGACTCAGTCCTTGGGAATTGCAAACTCCGGAATAATATGTTTGATTTTTACATAGATCTATTGGTTGTAGAGAAGGGTTTTATTAGGCAGGGTAAGAGGAGCAATCAACAATAGATAATTCATTTAGTTTTGTGTCCATCATGTGTTTTTGTTGGTCATGCCATTATGTAACATTATGTAACATATTTAGATAGTTATGGCAGGCCTTCCATATTTAAGAGAGAGATACTGTGAATTTTCACAGGTCCAATATCTCTCTGCAGAGTGAAACCAAGGTCTGCTCAGTCGTCAGAGGTCTATACCTAATCTCAAAGGTTATTAAAGTTAAAGTTAATGTTAGATGTCAGTATTGTCCTGAGGCAGTCCGGTAAAACAGGAAAGCCATAATCGGTTAGTAAAGCTTAAATATGGATGTGAAGAATTTTGATTCAATATGTTGTTTTAATTGATCAGACCACTCCAATTTTATCCAATGGTATTTAAATAATATAAGAGATGTGGACACAAATATCAAGTGAGCCACAGGTTTTGATTGGATATTCGAAATATGCTCGTGGTTAGGAGATAAGTGCTTTGTGGAAAGAGAAGGTTGCTGGTTTTTTTTTGTATCCTGTGACTGCTTAAAACAACAGAAAATAAACAGGCCAGAGGCCTTTTTGAAACTGGACTTTGTCTGGACCTGGTTTTCTTACCCTAGAGGGCTGTGCGGTTGCCAAAAGATCCCGGACTAACACACACAGGAAAAGTCGACCCGGAAGTCGCGCGCAGCGGGAGATTTAAAAATGGAAAAGAAGATATGGAGAGAGCACACTTGAAAAAGCCCATTCTTACTGGGCGAAACGCGTTGTGGAGAGGAGGAGACCTGCTGGGACTATCTGAGGACATTGGGACTGATTGTATTTTACATATTCCTGTTGGATCCTATTTACTTTTAATGTAAGATCTTTTATATTTTTTCTACAATAAATTTTATACCCCCACTAACGTCTCTCCTCTGCTCTCTCATCTTCTGGGATACGTGTGGAACATCTACCCTACGTGGGCTCCCATGAGGCTTGATATACTGAGCAGTATACTGCTCAGGGATATGTGAGTGTATTTTCACTTTTTCACATTCCCTGGTTTTGCACCGAAATACTACACTATATTATCATTGTTTTGTTTTTCCCTCCATGTATTCACCAAGAGGATTGCTACCATATTAAGGGTAATCCCCTTTTTTGTTGTATTTAAGTGTTGGTTTAAGCGCACTTTTTCACTATTTTTGTTAGGAGATAATTAAGTGTTTTTTTTTAATAATAGAAATAATAGGTGTTTTTATATAATTGTGAGGTGTAATAAATGCATTATTGCTAAAGCTGTTAAACCAGCTCCAAAATTCCAATACCACACGTAATATTACATGACCTATGCTAGAGCTTCTCAACAGCAATATTAAGATTGTTCAGCAAGTGAACAAAAGAGTGGAACTGAAAGGGTTAAATTGATGTTGAGAAGCCCCCCTTGCTTGACCAAGTTCAGATAAAGGTCACAGTCCCTGAGGAAGTCTGATAAGACATAATGGTTTATTTAAGAATGTCTTAGACTACAAAAAGAGGAACTAATGATGTAGCAAGTTTCAACTGTTTTTTCTGCTGACTTATTATATTGAGATTTATTTTAGCTTTTCTGCCTAGTGACAATATATGTACCAATTGTCCACCCCCCCTTGTGACATGTATATGCCGCCTCTCATGTACTGGATGATATGTTTGTGCAAAACCTATAACCAATCAATGCACAGGACAATGCCTAGATTTGTGTATAAATACCAATGTGTAATAAACTACATTCAGAGCTGAGGATAAAGAAACACGTGCCTCTGTGTATTTTGTTTTCCGCCTTCACAGCTCTCCAGATATCTGCTAACCTGCCACACATCAACGGCCTTAGAAGTAACTGATCAAGGAACAGAGACCGGCCGTTCCTTTCAGGTAACAATGGATGTATGTTCCCTATATTCATGCATCCCCCATGATTTGGGCTTAAAAGCCCTCACCTACATGCTCAATAAACACAGCAACTATACACAAGACTTACAGTCCTTTATAAGACAGGCCACAGAATTTATTTTGGTACACAATTATTTCATGTTTAACAAATAATTTTTCTTGCAATGTCAGGGGACTGCCATGGGCTCCAAATTTGCCCCGTCATACGCCAACCTATACATGGCAGCCTTTGAGGACACATTCATCTTTGGCCAGGCGAACCCATTTCGTCAATGTGTCGTCTGGTATGGACGATACATTGACGATTTGTTGTTCGTTTGGCAAGGTTCTACTTTACAGTTACAAACTTTTTTTGCTTTTTTGAATGACAACAATTTAAATTTAAAATTCACTATGAATAGTTCCACAGACAGGATCGACTTCCTGGATCTTACCCTGATGAGTCAAACATACAACAATAAAATAGAAACACAGTCCTTCAGAAAGACGACAGCAAGAAATACAGTATTACATGCACACAGCTGTCATAACAGATCAGTAGTACAAAACATCCCAGTGGGTCTTTTTGTTACTTTAAGACGTAACTGTTCAAACCCACACACATTTAGGGAGAAGTGCACAGAACTCTCAAATAGACTCATTGAAAGAGGCTATAAGCCCTGGATGATCAAAAGAGCTATCGCCATAGTCACATCCAAAAACCGGGGCGAGTTACTGACTACGAATACGAGTTGAAAGACCAAAACAAATCAATGTCAGGACATTCAACCTATTCCGTTTGTGACTCCATATAGCCTAGAGTACTCTAGAATCAAAGAAATCATTCAGAGGAACTTACCGATATTATCGGCAAACGATGATCATAGATATGTACTCACAGCAGGAGTCCGGTTCTCTGCCCAGAGATCTAACACACTTAGGAACATTTTATCACCAAGCTTATTCTCCACAGAAAGTAATCTCCCAAAAAAGAATCGGGGACAATGGCTAGATGCCACAGGCACTTTTCCGTGTTTACATAGAGTACGTAAAACCTGAAAACATGTTACCAAAAAACAAAACATAACTTCACACGCCAATGGCAATATTTTTACCAATGCCAAATATACCAACTGTAACACGGCAAACATAATATATGTTATTTCATGCTCACACTGCAACAAACAGTATGTAGGAAGAACGACGAGGGCATTGAAAAATCGCATTAGGGAACACTTAAACGATATTGAGAGCAAAACTAATACCCCCGTAGCTCGGCATTTTCAAGCTTGCAATAATAGCAACACTAAATACTTCAAAGTGTCAGTCATAGAAAAAATAGAAAGAGGTCCACGTGGGGGAAGCACTTTCAGACAATTATGTCGACAGGAGACATACTGGATATTTCATCTTGACACTAGGTACCCGATGGGTATGAATTCGGAGTTTGATGTCTCTTATTTTTACTAAGACTTCATATAAGATACATGTGTATCTATTACATATTCCTCAATCTAATGCTAGTACAAATTCTTTCCTTCTAGAAACTACCTATGGTGTATTACATCATAAAAATGGCCAATTCCGCAGATACTTCAAGTGACACTATTTATTATGCTGCCCTAACCAGAAGAAGAGTTTATTATCATTTTTAATGTACACCTAAAACATGTTCCACCCATCTCTCTCTTGTACCTTAGCATATATTTGTTAATAAATAACCAATTTTTATTTAAAAATAAAATAAATGTTTTTTTCTTAATGATATGTTTTTAACATTTTACTTATGCAGATACCCTTGATATGAGTGGAACCCAATTAACCCCTTAAGGACAGAGCCTTTGAAACATTTTTGCTCATTCTGGACAATGGCTATTTTAACATTTCTGAGCTGTTCGTGTTTAGCTGTAATCTTCTCATTTGTCATTTGTTGTACCCACAAAAATTATATATTGTTTTTATCAGCACAAGAAGGGCTTTCTTTAGATACCATAATTTTGATCATATCTTATAATATTATATAAAAAAATTAATAAAATATGTTGAAAAATAACAAAAAAAAAATTAGTTTCTGACTTTTATTTGAAAAATGTTTGACTCATTTACAAATGTCAATGAAAAAACCGGCTAAATAGATTCTACTATTTCTCCTGAGTACAGGGATACCACCCATGCATAGGTGTGCCATGTTTTGGGGGGGCTAAAAGGCAACATTTGAGAGGTGCGCTTTTTGGTTTTCCAACTTGGAATTTTGATGTGCAGAAAACCTGTGCCCATGTCCCATTTGGGACATTTCTGAAGCCAGCCTGTGTATCTTACCCCATCAAACCATATATTTTTGAAAACTAGACACCCTAGGGTATTTCAAATAGGAGTATTTTAACACTTTCCATGCACTAATTCTACCACCAGACTTTGTCAAACTTTTTGGTAGTACTTTTTTTGTGTGTTTTTTTCACACACATTGTACTTCAGACATAAATTCACAGCTCCTGCTATAGGACACTGCCAAAAAACACTCAAATGTGTATTCAGCAACATCTCCCGAGTACAGGGATACCACCCATGCATAGGTTTGTCATGTTGTTGAGGGGCTAAAAGGCCACATTTGAGAGGTGCGCATTTTGGTTTTCCAACTTAGAATTTTGACTTGCAGACAACCTGCACCCATGTCCCATGTGGGACATTTCTGAAGCCAGCCTGTGTATTTTTACCCCATCAAACCATATATTTTTGAAAACTAGACACCCTAGGGTATTTCAAATGGTGGTATTTTAACACTTTCCATGCACTAATTGTACCACCAGCCTTTGTCAAACTTTTTGGTAGTACTTTTTTTTCACATACATTGTATTTCAGATATAAATTCACAGCTCCTGCTATGGGTCACGGCCAAAAAACACTCCAATGTGTATTCAGCAACATCTCCCGAGTACAGGGATACCACCCATGTATAGGTTTGTCATGTTGTTGGGGGGCTAAAAGGCCACAGTTGAGAGGTGCACTTTTTGGTTTTCCAACTTGGAATTTTGACTTGCAGACAACCTGCACCCATGTCCCATTTGGGACATTTCTGTAGCCAGCCTGTATATTTTTACCCCATCAAACCATATATTTTTGAAAACTAGACACCCTAGGGTATTTCAAATGGTGGTATTTTAACACTTTCCATGCACTAATTGTTCCACCAGCCTTTGTCAAACTTTTTGGTAGTACTTTTTTTTCACATACATTGTATTTCAGATATAAATTCAAAGCTCCTGCTATGGGTCACGGCCAAAAAACACTCCAATGTGTATTCAGCAACATCTCCCGAGTACAGGGATACCACCCATGTATAGGTTTGTCATGTTGTTGGGGGGCTAAAAGGCCACAGTTGAGATGTGCACTTTTTGGTTTTCCAACTTGGAATTTTGACTTGCAGACAACCTGCACCCATGTCCCATTTGGGACATTTCTGTAGCCAGCCTGTATATTTTTACCCCATCAAACCATATATTTTTGAATACTAGACACCCTAGGGTATTTCAAATGGTGGTATTTTAACACTTTCCATGCACTAATTGTACCACCAGCCTTTGTCAAACTTTTTGGTAGTACTTTTTTTTCACATACATTGTATTTCAGATATAAATTCACAGCTCCTGCTATGGGTCACGGCCAAAAAACACTCCAATGTGTATTCAGCAACATCTCCCGAGTACAGGGATACCACCCATGTATAGGTTTGTCATGTTGTTGGGGGGCTAAAAGGCCACAGTTGAGAGGTGCACTTTTTGGTTTTCCAACTTGGAATTTTGACTTGCAGACAACCTGCACCCATGTCCCATTTGGGACATTTCTGAAGCCAGCCTGTATATTTTTACCCCATCAAACCATATATTTTTGAAAACTAGACACCCTAGGATATTTGAAATGGTGGTATTTTAACACTTTCCATGCACTAATTGTACCACCAGCCTTTGTCAAACTTTTTGGTAGTACTTTTTTTTCACATACATTGTATTTCAGATATAAATTCACAGCTCCTGCTATGGGTCACGGCCAAAAAACACTCCAATGTGTATTCAGCAACATCTCCCGAGTACAGGGATACCACCCATGTATAGGTTTGTCATGTTGTTGGGGGGCTAAAAGGCCACAGTTGAGAGGTGCACTTTTTGGTTTTCCAACTTGGAATTTTGACTTGCAGACAACCTGCACCCATGTCCCATTTGGGACATTTCTGTAGCCAGCCTGTATATTTTTACCCCATCAAACCATATATTTTTGAAAACTAGACACCCTAGGGTATTTCAAATGGTGGTATTTTAACACTTTCCGTGCACTAATTGTACCACCAGCCTTTGTCAAACTTTTTGGTAGTACTTTTTTTTCACATACATTGTATTTCAGATATAAATTCAAAGCTCCTGCTATGGGTCACGGCCAAAAAACACTCCAATGTGTATTCAGCAACATCTCCCGAGTACAGGGATACCACCCATGTATAGGTTTGTCATGTTGTTGGGGGGCTAAAAGGCCACAGTTGAGAGGTGCACTTTTTGGTTTTCCAACTTGGAATTTTGACTTGCAGACAACCTGCACCCATGTCCCATTTAGGACATTTCTGTAGCCAGCCTGTATATTTTTACCCCATCAAACCATATATTTTTGAAAACTAGACACCCTAGGGTATTTCAAATGGTGGTATTTTAACACTTTCCATGCACTAATTGTACCACCAGCCTTTGTCAAACTTTTTGGTAGTTCTTTTTTTTCACATACATTGTATTTCAGATATAAATTCACAGCTCCTGCTATGGGTCACGGCCAAAAAACACTCCAATGTGTATTCAGCAACATCTCCCGAGTACAGGGATACCACCCATGTATAGGTTTGTCATGTTGTTAGGGGGCTAAAAGGCCACAGTTGAGAGGTGCACTTTTTGGTTTTCCAACTTGGAATTTTGACTTGCAGACAACCTGCACCCATGTCCCATTTGGGACATTTCTGTAGCCAGCCTGTATATTTTTACCCCATCAAACCATATATTTTTGAAAACTAGACACCCTAGGGTATTTCAAATGGTGGTATTTTAACACTTTCCATGCACTAATTGTACCACCAGCCTTTGTCAAACTTTTTGGTAGTACTTTTTTTTCACATACATTGTATTTCAGATATAAATTCACAGCTCCTGCTATGGGTCACGGACAAAAAACACTCCAATGTGTATTCAGCAACATCTCCCGAGTACAGGGATACCACCCATGTATAGGTTTGTCATGTTGTTGGGGGGCTAAAAGGCCACAGTTGAGAGGTGCACTTTTTGGTTTTCCAACTTGGAATTTTGACTTGCAGACAACCTGCACCCATGTCCCATTTGTGACATTTCTGTAGCCAGCCTGTATATTTTTACCCCATCAAACCATATATTTTTGAAAACTAGACACCCTAGGGTATTTCAAATGGTGGTATTTTAACACTTTCCATGCACTAATTGTTCCACCAGCCTTTGCCAAACTTTTTGGTAGTACTTTTTTTTCACATACATTGTATTTCAGATATAAATTCACAGCTCCTGCTATGGGTCACGGACAAAAAACACTCCAATGTGTATTCAGCAACATCTCCCGAGTACAGGGATACCACCCATGTATAGGTTTGTCATGTTGTTGGGGGGCTAAAAGGCCACAGTTGAGAGGTGCACTTTTTGGTTTTCCAACTTGGAATTTTGACTTGCAGACAACCTGCACCCATGTCCCATTTGTGACATTTCTGTAGCCAGCCTGTATATTTTTACCCCATCAAACCATATATTTTTGAAAACTAGACACCCTAGGGTATTTCAAATGGTGGTATTTTAACACTTTCCATGCACTAATTGTTCCACCAGCCTTTGCCAAACTTTTTGGTAGTACTTTTTTGTGTGTTTTTTTTCACAGACATTGTATTTCAGATATAAATTGAAAGCTCCTGCTATGGGTCACGGCCAAACAACACTCCAATGTGTATTCAGCAACATCTCCCGAGTACAGGGATACCACCCATGTATAGGTTTGTCATGTTGTTGGGGGGCTAAAAGGTGAGAGGTGCACTTTTTGGTTTTCCAACTTGGAATTTTGACTTGCAGACAACCTGCACCCATGTCCCATTTGGGACATTTCTGTAGCCAGCCTGTATATTTTTACCCCATCAACCCATATATTTTTGAAAACTAGACACCCTAGGGTATTTCAAATGGTGGTATTTTAACACTTTCTATGCACCAATTCTACCACCAGCCTTTGTCAATCTTTTGGATAGTAATTATGTTTTTTTTCACACACATTGTACTTCAGCCATGAATTCTCAGATTTTGGTATGTGTCACTGCCAAACAACACCTCAATGTATGTTCAGCTACATCTCCTGAGTAGAGGGATACTACCCATGCATAGGTTTGTCACCTTGTTTGGGGGTTTAAAAGTCACATTTGGAATTTGTCCATTCTGGTTTTCCAAATTGGATTTTTGACTTGTCCTATTTGGGACATTTTTGAAGCCAGCCTGTGTATTTTACCCCATCAAACCATATATTTCTGAACATTAGACGCCCTAGGGTTTTTTTAAATGGTGGTATTTTTACACTTTCCATACACCAATTCTACCACCAGCCTTTGTCAATCTTTTGGGTAGTATTTATTTTTGTGTTGTTATTCCACACACACAGTATTTCAGGCATGTATTCTGAGATTTTGGTATATGTCACTGCCAAACAATACCCAAATTTGTGTTTTACAACATCTCCTGAGTTCAGGGATACCACCCATGCATAGGTTTGCCAGAATTTTTGGGAAGGTTCAGTCAAAATTATTGAACTTGGTAATTTGGTTTGAAATTGAGCGTATATGTTCCGATAGGGCTATCTTTAGTTTGGGGCCAATTGCATACCCCAATTTAGTTTGATTTTCAGATAGCTGTATATATTTGAAATGTTGACACCCCAAGGTATTGCATATGGGGTGTTTTGATGTCTTTGATGCAACCATGTTTGCAAAATCAGTTGTTGGAAGTGTTTGGTGGTCTTTTTTCAAAAAAATATTTTACACATACATTGCATTTTGACTGTGATTTAGGAGAGCCTGTTCTAAGTTACTTCAAGAAAACACCCCAGTTTGTTTTCTGCCAGGCCTCCTGAGTACACCCATGCCCCCCATGCATAGGTTTGCCGGATTTTTAGGAAGGTTCAGTCACAATTATTGAACTTGGTCATTTGGTTTTAAATTGAGCGTATATGTTCTGATAGGCCTATCTTTAGTTTGGGGCCCATTGCATACCCCAATTTAGTTTGATTTTCAGAAAGCTGTATATATTTGAAATGTTGACATCCCAAGGTATTGCATATGGGGTGTTTTGATGTCTTTGATGCAACCATGTTTGCAAAATCAATTGTTGGAAGTGTTTGGTGGTCTTTTTTCAAAAAAATATTTTACACATACATTGCATTTTGACTGTGATTTAGGAGAGCCTGTTCTAAGTTACTTCAAGAAAACACCCCAGTTTGTTTTCTGCCAGGCCTCCTGAGTACACCCATGCCCCCCATGCATAGGTTTGCCGGATTTTTGGGAAGGTTCAGTCACAATTATTGAACTTGGTCATTTGGTTTTAAATTGAGCGTATATGTTCTGATAGGCCTATCTTTAGTTTGGGGCCCATTGCATACCCCAATTTAGTTTGATTTTCAGAAAGCTGTATATATTTGAAATGTTGACATCCCAAGGCATTGCATATGGGGTGTTTTGATGTCTTTGATGCAACCATGTTTGCAAAATCAGTTGTTGGAAGTGTTTGGTGGTCTTTTTTCAAAAAAATATTTTACACATACATTGCATTTTGACTGTGATTTAGGAGAGCCTGTTCTAAGTTAATTCAAGAAAACACCCCAGTTTGTTTTCTGCCAGGCCTCCTGAGTACACACATGCCCCCCATGCATAGGTTTGCAGGATTTTTGGGAAGGTTCAGTCACAATTATTGAACTTGGTCATTTGGTTTTAAATTGAGCGTATATGTTCTGATAGGCCTATCTTTAGTTTGGGGCCCATTGCATACCCCAATTTAGTTTGATTTTCAGAAAGCTGTATATATTTGAAATGTTGACACCCCAAGGTATTGCATATGGGGTGTTTTGATGTCTTTGATGCAACCATGTTTGCAAAATCAGTTGTTGGAAGTGTTTGGTGGTCTTTTTTCAAAAAAATATTTTACACATACATTGCATTTTGACTGTGATTTAGGAGAGCCTGTTCTAAGTTACTTCAAGAAAACACCCCAGTTTGTTTTCTGCCAGGCCTCCTGAGTACATCCATGCCCCCCATGCATAGGTTTGCCAGGATTTTTGGGAAGGTTCAGTCAGTTGTAAGATGTGGTAATTTGGATTGAAATTGAGAGTGTTTATAAAATTTGAAACTCTAGAGCAGTACACATAAAAACTAAAAATCTGGAGCAGTAAAACTTAAAAATATAAAAGGCAGAAAAATAAAGGACTAAAAAAAATTAAAAATGGGCAACTGTGTGGTACACTTTGAAGCAGGTACCGATGCAGAGTCCTGGCTTCCCAGTGCAGTCAGGACAATAAAAGGTTGTATCCGTTCTTTGTCCCCTGCTATAACAGACTCTGCATCTTTTCTGGGGGTTCTGCTTCTTGTCAGTTGGGGGAATTTTAAAAATAAAATGGGTAGCCCCAAGTCTGTTTCCCCCAATCACCGCCCGGGGACCAGGTGCATCTTGGTATAAGATCCCCGAAATTATCTGAAGCTGAAACTGTAAAAATGACAGCTTAATTCCGGGGTTTGCTGTTTTGTGCAACACAAACGCATTGTAGGTCGCAACTTGTAGCAGGTAAATTGCGACCTTCTTATACCATGCCTTCGTCTTCCTCATAATAAGATAGGGCTGTAGGAGTTGATCTGACAGATCAACTCCACCCATATACCTATTATAGGCCCTGATGCACACTGGCTTTTGGATGACCTCAGCTCTGCCACGGACTGCAACCTGCACAGTCCTCTCATCATGGATGGTGCTGAGCATGCACACATCCTTTTTATCCCTGAATTTTAATGCCAAGAGCTCTTCTTGGCGCAGAGCTGAGGTCTCCCCCCTTTGTAGCCGGGTACGTACCAATTGCTGTGGGAAGCCTTTGCGGTTAGAACGAATAGTACCGCAAGCCACTGTTTCAAAACAATAAAGCAACTTGAACAGTGGTACACTTGTATAAAAATTATCAACATACAAGTGGTACCCCTTGTTCATAAGGGGTAGGAGAAGGTCCCACACAATCTTGGTACTTGCTCCCAGATGTTCTGGGCAGCCTGGAGGGTCAAGATGGCTATCTTTTCCCTCATATACCCGGAAGGCTTGAGTGTACCCACTCTCGCTCTCGCAGAGCTTATACACCTTCACTCCATATCTGGAGCGCTTGGAAGGGATATATTGCTTGAATCTCAACCTTCCCTTGTACTTCATCAGAGATTCATCCACGCATATATCCCTTTTAGGTGTATAAGCCTCTGCAAACCTGGCAGAGAGGTGGGTAATCAGGGGGCGGATTTTAAATAGCCTGTCAAACTGGGGGTGCTCTCTAGGGTGACACAGGCTATTATCATTGAAATGCATGAAATGAAGAAGCATTTCATACCGCTGCCTGCCCATAGACTGGGCGTAAATGGGGGTACTGCAGATGGGGCTTGTGCTCCAGTAGGAGCGAATGGAGGGTTTCTTTATAATACCCATCAACATTGTTAGTGCCCAGAATTTTAGAAATTCTGGCACGTCAATGGGGACCCATTGCTGCCTTCCCAAAAATGAAGTTGGGTGAGCAGCGTGGAACTGCTGGGCATATAGATTAGACTGGGAGACAATCTCCCCCAGTATATCATCCCCCAGAAAAATTTGGACAAACTGGAGGGGAGTAAATCCTGTAACATCAGTACTGATGCCAGGAACTGGGGTAAAAGGAGGGATAGTTGGCCTACAGCGATTAGGCACTATCCACTCCTCAGCAGCACTGCCATCCGGAGTCTCATGACTCCTTGTGGCAGGGGGCCCAGCAGCCACTGATACATCACTAGAAGATGTATCGGTAAACTGACCAGGGTCAAAATCTGACCCTGTGTCAGTGGCCTCAGAATCTGAGGCGAGGATGGCATAAGCCTCCTCAGCGCTATACATGCGCTCAGACATAATAATATAAATGTATTAAAATTTTACTTTACGTGGCCCCCTAGCGGGTACAATTGCCCCTAGCGGGTTTCAAAAAAAAAAAATATACAGACAGCAAAAAAGTACTGCTGCAAGCCGGATCAATGAAAAGCAATGATCTACGGCAAAGAAGAGGTTAATAGCACTGTAATAAATACAGTAAAAAAATATTAACCTCTAAAAAAAACTGCACAGACAGCAAAAATGTGCTGGTGTGCAAGATCACTATTTTACACAGTGATCAAAAAGCAGGGAAGGGGTTAAACACAGGGAATGGCTTTGAAAAAAGCCTTTGGGTCTCACAATTTATTAGAATATAGAAAATCACTAATATAACTAACTATAACAATACTGATCTGTCTCTCTCCCTCACCAGAACGCAAGTGAGGAGAGGGAGGCAGATCTAACAATGTCAAAGGCAATATTTGTAAATATTGCCTTTGACAACGAATGGCAAGTGCTCATCTGAGCACTTGCCATTCTAATCGGCACCCTGATAGGGTCTGCCGAGTGAAGCCCCCCCCCTCTGATGCAACGGAAGTGACATTACGTCACTTCCGTTGCCGGCTCCAGCAGAAGGGCAGCGCCATCTTTACAGCAGCGCTGCCCTTCCATCGTGAGGATGTGGCCGCTCATCGGAGCGGCCACGAAGATCACACCAACAATTTGAAGGTGTTGCTGAATGCCTACACGGCCAGGCATTTCAGCAACACCTTTTGATCTTAGGAAGCGAACGCTGTTCGCTTCCTAAGATCGTTTGTGCAGGCGGCGCCGCCATATTTAATATGGCGGATACGATCACCTCGTGGGGTGATCGTACGGCGCCCCTGCACATTTGAACAGTGTGGCACAAAGCCTCTACCTAGAGGCTTTGTGCCAACACTGAAAGAGCAAAGAAAGCGACTCTAGATCGCTTTCTTTGCTCGATTTAGTCCATGACGTGCCAGGCACGTCACATGTCGGCAAGTCCTCATTTTGCCGTGACGTGCCTGGCACGTCATCTGTCGTTAAGGGGTTAATATGTTATATGTATTTTATGTATTCGTTAGATTATCATTCCTATGTCACACGTGAACAAATGTTTTTTTTTATTATTATTTTCTGTCACTAAGCCCACATGTATCACCAATCATGACACATTGTATCATACATAATCACCTATCATGTCACACTGTATCACATATAATCACATTATATGTCACCACACTTCACATCATCCCTATTTACACCCTTTTTTTTTTTCTTCACTTATCTTTTTTCCACATTCACTTATCTTTTTTCCACATTCACTTTTCACATATATTTTTTGTACTTTGTTGACACAATTGTTTTTACTTACTTTTTCACTATTTTTTCTTGATTTCACACACATCTACACTTCATTCATACATTTTATTTAGATCTCTCACATAACACTGAACTACAGATTGTTACATCAGAGCACACACATGCTTTCACAATCATTCTAATTACTTTGATTAGTGTGACCTTTGTACTCAGTGGCTGATCACTTATATTTATATGGAATGTATCTATGTGTTTAGTTAAGCCTATGAATAAGCGTGGAGACACGTGAAACGCGTAAGGCATCTGTTTTATCTGTTTGTTATCCCTGATGTTCGTGATGTTTCCTTGATTTAATACAATCCTTTATCATTCAACCTACTCCGGAGTGCATGTCCTTTTGTTGCTCATTTTCATTGCATGTTTTCCACAGATTTTATTAACATTTGATTACCTATTTATTCTTAATTTTCTTATTTTGTGTACAGTATAGATTTATTTAATCGTTGTGGAATTTTTTAATGAAAACCTATTTGTGGAAATGTATTTTCCATTAGAATAAAACAAGTATTAACTTGACATCCTAAGAGTTTCTTTCTTTGAGTGTTTGCAATTGACAGTTATGTTCAACTTTTTGTTATCTATTTTGTTAAGTGACAAATGTTTTAAAAGCATTTATTTTGAATGCAACAAATATATATACCAAAACAAAACAAAAATAAGCACAACGATGTACTGAATTGTAGAGTAATGAAGGAATTATGAAATGTATTGAATACGTAGATACAATGCACATGTGTGGTCAAAAATGTATATTTCTGTTTACTTAAAACTCACTTTCTCAAGGGAGTTCAACCCTCAAACATCCACATATAACTGTTTTGGCCTCGGCCAGCATAAAACATAAATACACCAGTTACTATGTTTCCTTTCTTTACTGCTACAAAGTAACATGTTTATCATGTTATTCTTTATGTTTTTGCCAGATGTAGTATTACCATTACTGTAATCTACATTTTCAGGTAACATAAGACAGGTAAATAGCCATATTCTTCCCACTCACTCCTACATCATACATGTAAAGTGGAACAATTTGCTAACATACACATATGTCAGGGGAATTGGAACTGAATGGGGGTGGGATATTTACATAAATACTTGTCAAGAATTAAATTATTTTCTCAGGTCTCATGTTATGCATAGCATCAAAAATTACTTAGACATTGCCACTTTCTTTTAAATACATTTTAGATCAATTTAGATTAATTCATATAGAATTAAAAAGGAGGTGTTTGCATTTTTTAGAACTGCTTATTTCAAAGCTATACATAAATCCCACTTTGTGTTGCTGTGAATTTATTTTAGCATTTTCAATGGCCAATATACTTTGGTTTAACTACAACAGTAGACTAAATACAGATTTACGGGAATAATCGGTACAGATTCTGAATCATACATTATACAAATAAAGGTTTGTAGTGCAGTCAATCATTGAATAATTTTTTGCATGAATATAACAAAACACAAATTTTCTTAAAGGAAAAATCAACCCCTACATTTTTTCTCCATGTATTTTCACTGTTTGTCTCAGTAGTCCCTGAAATATAGATATAGATACACTAGCAAATGTTTCTTAACATTCAGGTTTTCATTGAAAGTGGAGCCACATGATATTTTTTTCTTCTTATTTATACAAAAATTAGAAACAAACAAATAACATATAAAATACAATTTACATGTATTTCTTTTAAGTGAAGATATACAGTGCTGTATTTACCGCGAGGCATCCTAGGCGGATGCTTATGGGGGCAAATTTTGGGGGGCGGCAGCACTGAAAAAAAAAAAAAAAACGGCTCTTTAAAAAAATAAAAAAAAGACAGCGCTTGCAGGCAGAGACGGAGGTGAGAGGGGATCGGAAGATCCCCCCTCATCAACGCTCTGCCTGCCAGGCTGCACGGGGAGCCGAACAGGCAGCACAGAGAAACCTCCGTGCTGCTTGTTCGGCTCCTCGTGCAGTGTGCCGACACGGAAGTCCCGACAGTCACGTGACGGGCGCGCTGACGTCATACCCGCGCCCGGTCACGTGACCTGTCGGCACAATCGCCGGGAAGCCGAACAGCATGGAGGGACCATGCTGCCTGCCACCAGGGAAAGGTAAGTGCTGATGGGAGACTGTGTGTGTGTGTGTGTGTGTGTGACTGAGTGTGATGGGAGTCAGAGTGTGTGTGATGGGAGACAGTGTGTGTGACTGAGTGTGATGGGAGTCAGAGTGTGTGTGATGGGAGACAGTGTGTGTGCCTGAGTGTGATGGGAGTCAGAGTGTGTGTGATGGGAGACAGTGTGTGACTGAGTGTGATGGGAGTCAGAGTGTGTGTGTGTGTGTGTGACTGAGTGTGATGGGAGTCAGAGTGTGTGTGATGGGAGACAGTGTGTGTGACTGAGTGTGATGGGAGTCAGAGTGTGTGTGATGGGAGACAGTGTGTGTGACTGAGTGTGATGGGAGTCAGAGTGTGTGTGACTGAGTGTGATGGGAGATAGTGTGTGTGACTGAGTGTGATGAGAGTCGGAGTGTGCGTGATGGGAGTAGGAGTGTGTGACTGAGTGTGATGGGAGTAGGAGTGTGTGACTGAGTGTGATGGGAGTGTGAGCTTGATGTGAGTCTGAATGATGGGGCATGTCTTAGGTGTGTAACGTGGGTGTGCAGCTTGGGTAGGGGGGTGCCCGGATTTTGTCTGCCTAGGGCAGCACAAAATCAAGATACACCACTGAAGATATAATTGAAGAAATTATGCCAACCAGACATTTTTTAAGATTTAAATTACTTCATTATTTCCACCCTCTCCAAGAAAAAAAGTCTCTCATACCCATGTTAGCAATTTAACTTGTTTATCAGTGTAAAAAAATAAAATAGGTTAAGAGTTAGCTTTAGGGTGAGAGTTTGCATTATTGTTTAGGATAGAATTAGAATTATCAGGTTAGTGATAGGGTTAGAGTTAGATTTTAGATTGTGGTTAAAAGGTCACTGTAGGAGAAAAAAGTTCTGAAAAATAAATAAGCAACTTTCAGTTATTGCCCTATATTGCACACACAAAAATACAGAAAAACATGTGAACATTGGTTTATTTCTAAACTTATGACAACAATTATTTTAAAAAAAAAACTAACTTTTGCATGAAAAATATTTTACACATCTACAAATGATAATAAAAATAATATATACTTTATGTGGATAAAGTAAAGGAAAAAGCTAATATGATGGCTAAACAAAAACACATCAGTCTGTTTTACCTAGAATAAGACGTGGCCAAAAGGTTATGTCACTAAAGGCTTAATATATATTCATAAAGATGGCACAAAGAATATACATATTCACAATTAGGTCAAATATGTTTTGTATACATGCCATTCCTAGTACTAGCTTACATTCCATTAAAGTACATTCCATTATTGCAATTGTGGTAAGGGAGGTACAAGCCACAACCTGCTACTAATAAACAAAAATAATAAAACAATACTGCATCCTCTATGAACATATATAGCTAGAAATATAACACAGGGAAAAAAGAAAACACATTTCTTATAGCTCAAACATGTGTTTAACCCCTTCCTAACATTTGACGTGCCAGGCACGTCACGCAAAAATGTGTCCATAGTGACACATGGCGTGCCTGGTACGTCATGCATAAAATGAGCAAAGAAAGTGACCGAAGGCATTCTGCAACACTACAGAAAAGTAACAGGGGTACGCGCCGTTCATTCCCTGTAGTGACCATAGCTGCCATTTAAAAATGTCTGAGCCAGCTGCACACATGTACTTAGGAAGCGAATAAAAGTTTGCTTCCTCATCATCATAGGCGTTGCTAAAGTGCTTCGCTAGTGAGGCACTTAGCAAAACCAAGAGATACTTACAAATCCATTGGTGGTCGCTCTCCTGAGTGACCACATCAGCTCAACAAAATAGGAAGCACTTCCCTTCTACTGGCAAGGGGAAGCTGCAGAAAAATGGTACAACAGATTAGCCATTGAGCACTTGAGATTATAACTTTAATAATATTGCTTTTACATATGTTGATCTACCTCCCTTTCCTCACCATAAGTTTAGTGAGGGAGAGAGACAGATTTGATACTGTAATTTTTTTAATGTACCGTATTTGCTCGAATATAATACAAGGTCTTATATTCAAGGTTGTTTTATAATTTGACCTCAAATCGAGGTCAGATTATAAGACTGGGATCCAGGTCCCCCGCAGAGCTGCAGGGGACCTGGATCCCCCTCTCTAACAGCCGGGGGATGTCTGCACGATGAGCCTACCGGGTGCCGGGCAGCAGCGGAGGATGTCACGTAGACATCCTCGCTGCCCCGCTAGCCACCAGGGAGAATCGGGCAGCCGGGGGATGTCCTCCATGCTGCCCGACACTTCCGTCTATTATGACGGACCAGCTGTCCGTCATAATAGACGGAGGTGTCGGGCAGCATGGAGGATGTCTGCACATATCATGCAGACATCCCCCGGCTGCCCCCACTAGCCACCAGGGAAAGAAACAAGGTGAGGGGGGAGGGGGGAGACACAGACAGATAAGGGGAGGGAGGGGGGAGACAGACAGACAAGGGGAGGGAGGGAGGGGGGAGAGACAGACAGACAAAGGGAGGGGGGAGACAGACAAGGGGAGGGAGGGAGGGAGGGAGGGAGGGGGAAGAGAGAAAAGGGGAGGGGGGACAGAGAGAAAAGGGGAGGGGGGATAGAGAGAGACAAGGGGAGGGGGGATAGAGAGAGAGAAGTTTGGGGGGAGGGAGAGAGAGACAATGCTGGGACGGAGAGAGACAGCTGGGGGAGGGGGAGAGAGGTCGCATTGGCACATAAAAGGAAATAAAAACAAGAAATGCATTTGTATAATAACAATTTTTTATTAAATATTAAAAAGCAATTTACATATATACAAGTTAAACTTTTTTTCCTATAGGGTAGTCTTATAGTCAGGCTTTTAGTTTTTTTTCCTAAAGGAATATACAGGGAGTGCAGAATTATTAGGCAAGTTGTATTTTTGAGGATTAATTTTATTATTGAACAACAACCATGTTCTCAATGAACCCAAAAAACTAATTAATATCAAAGCTGAATATTTTTGGAAGTAGTTTTTAGTTTGTTTTTAGTTTTAGCTATTTTAGGGGGATATCTGTGTGTGCAGGTGACTATTACTGTGCATAATTATTAGGCAACTTAACAAAAAACAAATATATACCCATTTCAATTATTTATTTTTACCAGTGAAACCAATATAACATCTCAACATTCACAAATATACATTTCTGACATTCAAAAACAAAACAAAAACAAATCAGTGACCAATATAGCCACCTTTCTTTGCAAGGACACTCAAAAGCCTGCCATCCATGGATTCTGTCAGTGTTTTGATCTGTTCACCATCAACATTGCGTGCAGCAGCAACCACAGCCTCCCAGACACTGTTCAGAGAGGTGTACTGTTTTCCCTCCTTGTAAATCTCACATTTTATGATGGAACACAGGCTCTCAATGGGGTTCAGATCAGGTGAACAAGGAGGCCATGTCATTAGATTTTCTTCTTTTATACCCTTTCTTGCCAGCCACGCTGTGGAGTACTTGGACGCGTGTGATGGAGCATTGTCCTGCATGAAAATCATGTTTTTCTTGAAGGATGCAGACTTCTTCCTGTACCACTGCTTGAAGAAGGTGTCTTCCAGGAACTGGCAGTAGGACTGGGAGTTGAGCTTGACTCCATCCTCAACCCGAAAAGGCCCCACAAGCTCATCTTTGATGATACCAGCCCAAACCAGTACTCCACCTCCACCTTGCTGGCGTCTGAGTCGGACTGGAGCTCTCTGCCCTTTACCAATCCAGCCACGGGCCCATCCATCTGGCCCATCAAGACTCACTCTCATTTCATCAGTCCATAAAACCTTAGAAAAATCAGTCTTGAGATATTTCTTGGCCCAGTCTTGATGTTTCAGCTTGTGTGTCTTGTTCAGTGGTGGTCGTCTTTCAGCCTTTCTTACCTTGGCCATGTCTCTGAGTATTGCACACCTTGTGATTTTGGGCACTCCAGTGATGTTGCAGCTCTGAAATATGGCCAAACTGGTGGCAAGTGGCATCGTGGCAGCTGCACGCTTGACTTTTCTCAGTTCATGGGCAGTTATTGTGCGCCTTGGTTTTTCCACACGCTTCTTGCGACCCTGTTGACTATTTTGAATGAAACGCTTGATTGTTCGATGATCACGCTTCAGAAGCTTTGCAATTTTAAGAGTGCTGCATCCCTCTGCAAGATATCTCACTATTTTTGACTTTTCTGAGCCTGTCAAGTCCTTCTTTTGACCCATTTTGCCAAAGGAAAGGAAGTTGCCTAATAATTATGCACACCTGATATAGGGTGTTGATGTCATTAGACCACACCCCTTCTCATTACAGAGATGCACATCACCTAATATGCTTAATTGGTAGTAGGCTTTCGAGCCTATACAGCTTGGAGTAAGACAACATGCATAAAGAGGATGATGTGGTCAAAATACTAATTTGCCTAATAATTCTGCACTCCCTGTACAAAGTTTGGGGGGGTCGTCTTATAATCAGAGTCGTCTTATAATCGAGCAAATACGGTAATAAAATGTAAAAAAATATTTAATACAATTGTAATAACAAAGGGCCTTTATAAAAGCTATTCCCATTGTCTAACCCCTTCCCTGCAATTGATTGCTGTGCAAGCAGGGATCTTACACAGCAGCACATTATTTGCAGTCTGTTCATTTTTTATGAGTTTTTTTTTTTTACTGTCATTGATTACAGTATAAGGGTCTTTTATGAGCTATTAACCCATTGCTTACCGTAGATCACTGCCTAAGCAGGGTGGTATCCCTGTACTCGGGAGATGTTGCTGAACACATGTTGTGGTGTTGTTTTGCAGTGACACATACTAAAATCTGTGAATTCATGTCTGAATACAATGTATGTGAAAAAAAACCCACAAACAAATTACTACCACAAATTTTGACAAGGGCTGGTGGTAGAATCAGTGCATGGAAAATGTTAAAATACCACCATTTGAAATAGACTTGGTGTCTACTTTTAAAAAAATATATGGTTTGATGAGGTAAAATACAATGGCTGGCTTAAAAAATGTCCCAAATGGAATAGTGGCGCAGGCTGACTACATGTCCTCCCAAATGGGGCCTTTTAACCCCCAAACAACCCAACAATCTTATGCATGGGTGGCATCCCTGTACTTAGGAGAAATAGTAAAATATACTTAGCAGGTTTTTTCATTAGCTTTTGTAGATGAGTAAAAGATTTTTCAAACAAAAATCAGAAAATTGGTGTGTTTTTGTTTTTCACCATATTTTATTATGCTTTTATATTATATTATATCATATGGTCAAAATGATGGTATATAAAGTATGCCCTTTGTGTCCCAATAAAAACAATATATAATTTGTGTGGGTACAGCAAATTACATAGAAGATAATTACAGCTAAACACAAACAGCACAGAAATGTTAAAATAGCTATTCTCCAGAATGGCCAAACATGTTTCAAAGGGTCTGTTCTTAAGGGGTTAATATATACTCCAATTTCTCTCTACAAGCTACTTGTTGTATGAATTCTTACTTGTTATAGATTTGTAATTCCTTCTATTTGCTAACATTGCTTGCAGACCTTTTAAAACCTTTGAGTGTATCTGGTGCCACAATCCTATTATGTAAAGTGTTCCAGCAATGTAAATTATATACCTGTGGCCCCATTTGTGTTTTTAAAGTATCTAATTATTTACAGGTCTTAAACTTATTAACAGCAATTTGTCTGAAGCTTTACTTGGTTCACCTTTCCTTCTGTGTTTATATTACTGCTCCCAGTGACTAAAGTGAGCAATTTCCTACAATATTGCTTAGTTGTTTTATACTGGAGGTTGCTAGGAGTCACTATGGACACTGCCCGTGGCTGTAATTTGTGCACTGCTTGCTATCATCTTGCAGTAATGTACCCATTCTGCTGTAGAATTACTACAGGTGCTAATAGAGGGAGCAGTAATGTTTGTTCCTTTACCATATTCGAATAGAGAATATAAATAACATTAAGCTGGCAGAGGAAACTAAAATAAATACTACAACCTTTGTATTCAGTAAGTAAAAAATAATGTGCATTGCTAAATAAAGCATCCTTGTGATCAAAATTAGTCAACAAAATCGACAGCCATGTCTGGAAGCAATATAATAATACAAGGAAAAAACAAAAAAACATACATATTCTGCAGTATACCCCCCAAAAAATAGGGAGAAGAGAAAAAGAAAAACCTGGGATCTAGAAGAGAAGACAGGTATATATCAAATATGTACAGCTCTAAATTTTAAAATAATGTAAATACAATACATTACTGTTTTAGAGAATGTATATATATAATGTAATATTTTTTTATTATGATGTTAATATATTATGTATAATATATCTTATTTGCAAAGACATAACACAACTATTTTGCTAAATCGAACAAATAACTAATAATATATATTTAAATATTAAAATGTTAAAAAAGATTTAAAAAAATAAAAAGCTGGATACAATTTCTACACACAAAAATGCATACATAAGAAACAAAGAAATATAAAATATAATACAGAAGCTTCTATTATTAAGAATAGGGACACATAAGGATTTCGAGCACAATGCTCCCAAGTCTCATTTAAATGAAAAAATAAATGACCCCATGTTCCCTCGCCCCTGGCACTATAAATCAATAAAATTAAATACAATTTCTACCTACCCTCTCAACTCTATCTGCCCAGGTGGAGTGGCAATCTTAAATTGGTCCCAATACCTGTACAAAAAAACACCCTGTGAGTGTCTCTACCCACCCGCCTGGAACACAAATGGTACCGTGCAAAATAAAATATCTGTATCCAGGTTCAAGTGTTGATCCCTGGATTCTCATCTTCTGGCCCAAAAGGGGCCACCCAATTATTTTTTAAAAAAGGCTGAAGTAGGTGAACACTGTTTTGTTTTGTAGCCAGGTTTTTTAGGTGGATTTTTTTCCCATATATTTTTGGGTGGTTCCTTTTCCTGAGCCAGAAGATGAAGATCCAGGGATTTCCTGATCGACGTTTGAGCCTAGATACAGATAATGTTTTATTTTACAGGGTAACCTATGTGTACCAATCACTGCCCACCCTCATAGCACTGAAAGGGTGTGTTTTATTACAGATATTGGAATTTAAGATCAACCCACCTGGGGAAAAGCTAGAGGACTGGGGATTGCTATTACACACCCATTCCCATAGCATTTAAATAACCAGGAAATTGGGAATAATAGCATTTTCTGCATTTTTCAGGCTTTGAATTGGCCTGAATTGGCTTGGCATGGTAAAAGTTACAAACAGACAGTATGTAAGAAAAATAATATATCACTTACTACTGTGTTCTACTATGTTATATAGTTGTTTTGCAAAATGTGGGTGGATCATATCAAAAAAACGTTAAACTAATTTAGCAAAAAGGTTCTTACATAATTACAGAGTATTTCATAAAACACATCAGGAAAAAAGAGCAAATTTAAAATATATCAACTGAAACTGAATTTAAGCATACTAGATCTCAAGACTACAATAAAGCTGCCTAAAAGTATATTCTGATTGGATTATAGTTAGGGAACAATTCTTCAAAATTCCCAATGTAAGTTCTCAGTAATAATGTTATACCTTAAGCTAAGTGAATAATACAGATGCAAAAATGTATAAACCATCTCTGTTCTGTAGCGTGTGTGTTAGTATCTATCTATCAATCAATCAATCTATCTATCTATCATCTATCATTTATCTTAGGGTGATTTTTAAGTCCCACTGCATGGCCAGACTCATTCAAGGACAATGCAGAGTACTGGAATATGAGACTTTGTGTGTGTGTTTCATCTTGTGACAGTGTGTGCTTTGCTTTTACACGTGCACACACATAATCACATACACACTGATTCACAGATCAGTGCATAGGTGTAAAATAAACCTTGCATCAAGCAGTGCATGGAAGCAAATGTTCACATATGATTAATAATTAAGAATAATCCAGCATAAGCATAGGTGAACATTTGGTCTTCAGCTTTTTGACACCTATGCACTATATTCTGCTATTTTCCTGATGAAGCCAAGCAGGTAAAAGCTGTGTCAGGTGTTTCCACTCTCATCTGGGAAAATATCTTGTGGTTTGGCACCTAGCAGTTAGCAAAATTACAAAAGTAGTAAGTAAAATATTTACATGGTGTCTACTCCTGCCCGATCCTCATTGATTCCTGGATCACTATAATCTATAGTCACAACTTTGTTATTTTTTTTTTCACTCAGACACCTACAGACATTTGTACTTGAGTCGTATAGCAGTTTAATGGGTCATCCTTGTGTCTATTATATCCATTGTTTAGAATTTATAAATATTATTCATGCTTTATTTAACATTTAAAACAGATAATCTTAAAACACACAAGACACACAAAGCACCAAAACACACAACAAAAGAAGAAAAAAAAATTAAAGTAAATTTATTGCGAGGATCTGTTCTGATGATCTACCTGCTCCCAGATTCATATGGAATAAAAAGGTTTCAGGCGTTAATAAGACATCTCTTTGAAACACTGCATTTAATATCTGTGAGACTTGAAGTTTAATAGGGGTCAGAAGATGACACGCCCACCAAATCTGGGGGTGAGTACCCTCCCCTCTGCCACATCTCCAGCAGAGATTTGAAGAGTCCGGGAAAAATGTATTAAGGCGGGATGGAACAAAATACCATCGGAAGAGTACCTTATAAAAGGATTCCTGTAGATTAATACCATGTAAGGCGCCTCTGGTATTATGACATGATTGATTCCAAGTTTCCATAGGGAAAGAGACCCCCAGGTCTAGTTCCCAATAATTTATAGGATTAGGTTTATCATTTAACGATGAATCCACCAGGAAGGACCATAATCTGGATATCGCCCATGACCTCTTACAGAGGTGAAGGGACTCGTCCAGAGGAGATGTCTCCACCAGAGGACTAACATCTAAATAGGTTTTAATTCTAATGTAGTTAAAAAGCCGCGAGCTCGGTAGATTCAAAGCCTCATGCAGGGTATCAAAGGGGGCAATTCTCCCGCCCAACATTATATCAGAGATGTCCAGCAGACCTGAAAGTGACCACTGAGTAATATTCAAGTCGGGAATAACGATCGTGAGGGCCCCCAAAGGAGCCAGGCTGGTAAGACCCTGTACCTCGGCAAACAGCTTCTTGAACTTAAACATGCCTCTGACCACGTCAATAACTATAGGATTGAGGATTTTCAATTTGTTGAAATTAAGATTTTTTATCCAAAAAAAATATTAAGGATTTTGGCCCGAACATTCAGAGGTTTCAATCTGACTCCATACAGTATCTTGGGGCGATTTATGTTTCCTGGCCAGAAAATTTGTAAACAGACAGATTTCTTGGAGTTTACAAAGATCTGGAAATCCGAGTCCCCCCATCCTAAGACTACGTTTTAAGTATTAATTAGCTAATCTTGTTTTTTTAGAGTTCCACACATAGGATGAGAATAATAATGTAAGTTGTTTTAGGCAAGCGGTGGGGGCCCGCATAGGTATTGCCCTCATCAGGAACAAAACCTTTGGGACTACATATGGCTTAAGAATATTAAGTCGTCCCATCCATGAGGGCTCAATGCCCTTCCAACGCCGGAAAAGATCTCTAAGGTCTTGAATAAGGGTTTCATAATTAAGAAATAATGTCTGTCTCAATGGTCCCTGACAAAAAGCGCTTGTCTACCCTATCGAATGCCTTCTCTGCATCGAGGGCAAGGAAAACTACAGGGATATGTTCAGATCTTATCCGATGCAGGAGGTTCAAGGCTCTTCTGGTGCTGTCATCCCCTGAACGATTGAGTATGAACCCCGTCTGATCCAGGTGTACAAGGTCGGGAATAATATCTCTGAGTCTCGCTGCCAGGATCCCGGAGAAGAGCTTGACATCAAGGTTTATCAGGGATATGGGCCCGTAGTTAGGTATGAGAGATGGATCTTTGCCGTTCTTAAGAATTGGAGTAATAGAATCCTCCAGCATCTAGGGGGAGAATGTACCTAGTAGGGCTGATTCCCTAAATACTCTAAGAAATAGGGGTATAAAATCTGATTGAAGCGTAAGATAAAAAGATGACGAAAGTCCGTCAGGACCCGGGGCCTTACCTTTCTTTATGGTTTTTGAAGCCATTGTCAGTTCAGTTTCCGAGATAGGTTGATTCAGTGATGTAAATCTCTCCTCCGAGACCCTGGGAAGGCCCAGACTACGCAGAAAACCCCTGATCTGAGATACAGAACGTCCCGTTGGTGGAAGATTATACAGAGACTTGTAGTACTAATGTTGAGAAAAATGGGGGCGTGGTCGGATCAGGAGATACTACCTATGCGGGCCCCCACACAGCTATCCAGATGAGCAGAGTGCATAAGAAAAAAATCAATCCTAGAGTAAGAATGATGTGGGTTGGAATAGAACGTAAAATCCCTCTCATTTGGATGATTAACTCGCCAAGTATCATATAGGTCATTCATTGAGAGGAACTTAGCGAATAAGTCTGCACCTTTCCTAGATCTTGAGTCCAGCCTGGCCCCACCGGGTAGTCCCCTGTCAAGAATGGGATCCGCTGTAGTATTAAAGTCTCCCACATAGATAGTCACCCCCTGCTGGAGATAATCGACTCGGTCAATCAGTCTGTTCAGGAAACTCACCGTGCCATCGGAGGGAGCATAGATATTAATAAGGGTAAAAGGAATATCATTGATTCTGCAGATAATTTTACAGAATCTACCATTAGTATCAGACTCTCTGTAAATGAGTTCAAATTTGGGAGCTGCCGAGACAATAATTGCCACCCCCCTTTGCTTCCTATCGGAAAGGGAGGATTAAAAAATGATAGGGAATCTACGAAATTTCCAAAGCTTCGAGCTATCCAATTTCCAGTGAGTCTCCTGAACAAAACAGACATCTATCTTATCTAAGGAGATCATAAAGATAGGACCGCTTTTGTGGGGAGTTAAGGCCCTGGGCGTTAATAGACAACAGTTTAATAGGCATAGCTAGTATTACCTACCAGGGCTACCTCAGAGGCGCAAGGGGAGACCGGGGCAGACGCGGGGATCCGGGCGGGAGGAGAAAAAAAAAAGAAAGAAAAAAAAAAAAAGACAGGAAACAAACAAGTATTCACATATACTAGCAATCGTATTTGGGGTGTGTGCGACAACATCGAATATCGATGTGTAGGTCGCAAAGCCCGCCAATCTAAATCCCGTAACCACCGCGGGATACAAACAAGTGACTGGGGGGGGGGGCAGGGTGGAGGCAAGTTGATATGTAAGGGCAGAAAAGGGAAAGGAGAGAGGGGAGAAAAAAAAAAGGGGGGGAGGAGGGAGAGGAACAAAGCTTTATGTAAAAATTTTGTACAAGTGCTATACCATAAAAAGGTGTAAGCCTTAGAAGGCATGTGTGGGCAAAATATACCGCTCAAAGTTATTCAAAGCAAATTTGTCTTACATACAAGTGCCATGTCTTCTACGTGCAGGGAAAAGGAGAAAGAAAAAAAAATAAAGAAAAAAGGGGGGAAGGAGGGAGATGAACAAAGCTTTATGTAAAAATGTTGTACAAGTGCTATACCATAAAAATGTAAACCTTAGAAAACATGTGTGGGCGAGAAATATCACTCAAAGTGGTTCAAAGCAAATTTGTTTTAAAGATGAGTGTCATGTATTTTATGTGAGAAGAAAAAAAAAAAAGGAGAGGAAGAAGGGAAAAGAACAAAGCTTTATATATAAATTTTGTACAAGTGCTATACCATAGAGTGTGAACCTTAGAGAACAAGTGTGGGCGATATGTATCGCTAAAGGTGGTTCAAAGCAAATTTGTTTTAAACACGAGAGCCATATCCTTTATGTGAGAGAGGGAGAAAAAAAAAAAAAAGGAAGAGAGGGAAATTATCATAATTCTTAAAATAGAGTCATTTGAATTATATAGCCACATATCACAGGAAATCCAGATCAGATGCTCAGCAGGATATCTGGTGTCCTACCATCTGCGGCATATAAATACGCCACATCAAGCCCCTATATCAGATATTTAATACCAGTGGTTCAGACATCAACAGCTACAGAGGTAGAAAAGGAGAAGGGGGGAAAAAAGGGGGGGGAGGGGAAAATCCCACTCATCCCTATCTCTTCCCCACTCCCTATTAAATCAGTTATTTCATCTTACGCTCAGCCCAAAATTATTCATATGGATATTACAGTTAGACTGTTAAACTTTGGGGATCAAACCCTAATTTAGCATATAATCTCTAGCCTCTGCCTGATGCTCGCAGAAGTAGGACTTGCCCTGATACAGAATTATCAATTTTGTAGGGAACCCCCATTTATATTGGATAGTTTTTGTACGGAGAATAGTAGTGAGGGGGCTAAATTCTCTGCTTTTGATTCTAGTGTCCTGGGATATGTCCGTGTATAGGGATATCATAGAGTATTTAGGATCCTGAGTTGGATTTGATCTGTTTTGCTTTAATAGAAGGGACATCCTGGGGGAGATTTAACGGTCTGGGAAGTCTGGGAATCCTCTCAAACGGGAGGGTCCCAATTATCTCAGGATTCAGGTGCTGCTTCAAAAAATCGATAAGGTAAGTTTCCAAATCAGCATTTTTAATAGATTATGTTATTCCTCGGAATTTTAAGTTTCGTCTCCTTGAGCGATCTTCCAAATCTGTGACCTTTTGCTTCAAGAACTTAACCTCTTTTTTAAGCTGGAGATTATCTTGCTGAATCTGACTCAGGCCTTCTTGTAAAAGATTGATTTGAGATGACTGAGTTACCAGAGTCAGATGAAGTTGTGAAATTTATGATTTAATTTCTGCAAGATTTTTATCTGAGTCAATTTTAATCCTTTCATATAGGATTTTCAAGGGCAGAGCTAAATGAACTATGGGAAGTTGATGAAATTGAGGAATTATCCAATAAACTTTCCTCTGCTGATGAATTTGAGACTGATTTGGTTACCAACTCAAAGATTTGGGAGAGTAGAAAGTATTAATTCCCGTAGCTTTCTTAGGTTTTTCCCTCTCCTTGTCCTTCTTGGGGGCCATTTAAGAGAGAGAAAAGGGGGAAAAAAGAGAGAAAAATAAAAAAAGGGGGGGGGGGAGGCCTGACTATGTTTTAGGGCTACTCAAGCAGATTTGTTGTATCAGAGAAACAGCTTATTGTCAGGTCCTTCTAAGAAGGAGCTTCGATGATAAAGTAAGCCCAATACAGTGTATGTATTTGATATACTCAGCATAGTCCTCCCAGTTATTGAAAAATCTGCTGATATGTGGTGTAATTCCCACAATCACCCAGTGCAATAGTCAATCAGAGTTTAGGAGTCCGTACAACCCCTCTGAGCTCAGATTTAGGCACACAAAAGTCGCAGCAGTCAGGCACACATCACCTGCACAGCTAATACTGAGCTTGAGAGTGCCTCTAATGCCCCCCTATATAGAGGTTTAATGGATATAGAGGTTTAGTGCACACGGCAGTGTTCAATTAAATATTGCGAGGTTTGACCACTTCGCTTACATCAGGAGTTTCCCGCTATTACTGGGCTCAAAAATGTAGTATACCCCTGTATAGAGATTCAATAGGTTTTCGCAGCAATGACACAGCATAGAGCAATCAATTAAATATAGCAGGGTTTGACCAGTTCGCTTGCATAAGTAGTTTCCCACTATTGCTAAGCTCAGAAATGCCTCCAGTATACCCCCATATAGAGGCTCAATAGGTTTTCGAAGCAGTGACACAGCAGTGTTTAATTAAGTATAGCGAGGTTTGAGCACTTGGCTTGCATCAGGAGTTTCCCACTATTACTGAACTCAAGAGTGCCTCCAGTGTACCCCCATATAGAGGTTCAATAGGTTTTCACGGCAGTGAAAGAACAATTAGTTAAATATAGCAGGGTTTGACCACTTGGCTTGCATCAGTAGTTTCCCACTATTGCTGAGCTCCAAAGTACCTCCAGTATACCCCTATATAGCGGTTCAAGGATTTTAGCAACCGTGACACAGCAGTGTTTCGTTAAGTGTAGCAAGGTTTAACCACTTGGCTTGCATCAGAAGTTTTCCACTATTACTGAGCTAAGAAGTGCCTCCAGTATACCCCATATAGAGGTTCAATAGGTTTCCGTAGCAGTGACACAGCAGTGTTTAATTAAATATAGAAAAAGGTTTGGCCACTTGGCTTGCATCAGTAGTTTCCCACTGTTACTGGGCTGAAAAGTGCCTCCAATACACCCCTATATAGAGGTTCAATAGGTTTTTGACACAGGTTTGACATAGGTTTCTTTCCTGCAGAATGAGATAGTTCCAGCACTAAACCTCTGTCAGTCATATAATGGCAATGGCTACACATGCAGGTCATTCAGGTTTTTGACACAACAGTGTTTAACTAAATATAACAAGATTTAACCACTTAGCTTGTTTCGAGTTCCAAGATCCTTGTCCCCACATATAATGCCTTCAATGTGGTATATAGGCTGACGGACACAGGCTCAGGCGACCCTCTCAGCGGTTTAGAGGCAGAGAGCTGAGTAGAGCTGAATAGAACTTCAGCTGTTTCCTAGATGCTGGGCAAGGTTCACATGTGAGCTGTTCAGGCATCCAGCCTTAGAGAAGGTACGCCGCGTGGACGCGATGAAAGGCAGTACACCTCCATCAAGACTCGGTGCACCACGCTGAGCTGCCGATAGACGCCCGCCGGACCCAAGCCTCACCCCCTACGTCACACGTCATGCTGCATCGCACTCCATAACTTTGTTATTTTATATATCTTTCGCAGCAGTACTTTCCAGCATTCCGATACATGGCAAACGGACACGTCTTGTCCTAGTACATCGACTGCCTCCTAAATCTTTATACTGGGGAAGAGGGGAGTGAGAAGTGTAAACAACTATATCTTTGAGATTGACCTCCAGAACACAGAGACTGACTTTTGACTTCTACTTGAAAGGATAGATGCAGAGACTTTTGCAGCGAGTGTCATCTTTTATTATAGGTCAACACAAATATATTTGTTATGTAAATTACTTAATAGCTACTGTGTGTTTCTATTTTTGACCTACTGTACTACATAGATGATTGAGTATACAAATAAATATTCACCAAAAATATACGAGAGTCGAGAGGACGATGGCACCATGAATTCGGCATCAGAGTCACTCACTCCCGAGATCTACCAAACTTATTTTCATATTCTTTTCATGCTGGTCGATTTGCCAATAGTGTAAGTAAGTGACTCTGATGCTGAATTCATGCCATTTTGGCCTCTTCACTCTATTTCGTGTTGGTGTGTTCTCTGTTCGGCCCACACCTACTACTCATGGGCAGGATACATCCCTGTAGTGCACGCGTTCTTCTTCTTTCCGGCTTCACATACTCTGATACATATCACTGGTATTTGCACACCTGTGTGTGTAATGTCATCCACAACATATTAGGGATTATAGTCCCTGAATGGCAGAAATAAAATGGGGTCCCCACATTCTATGTGTCTGATCACAGACATTTGATCCTCACTCAATACTGTTTGGGCACAGCATTAACAGCTTAATTTCAGTGACTGAATGGGAGTTAAAGGTTTATAATTCATGCAAGTGTGACCTTTACTTTTTCTGGATTATTCTTAACTACTAATCATAGGTGAACATTTGCTCTTCACAGCAGTGCATTGAATTACTTTATGACACCTGTGCACTATATTCTGCTATGCTGCTGTGCATTTGCATAATAGATTACACTGGAGAATATTCACTAAAACATGAGTTGCAATTTAGCTAGATTGTACAGGAACTATTCTAGTGAGTTTGCTTAGTGGGAAAAACACATCACATTTTTATTTGCACAATATATTGTAAAAATGGTGAGATTAAATGTTCATCTCATCTGCAACTCACCTTTTATTTAATAGACCTTGTTATGTGTGTATGTACAAATTTTGTACAACATTGTCTTTGGTGAAATATTTACATAGTTAAAGTATCTTCTATTATTGTACAAGAGGAACTAATTCAACAGAAAAAGATAATACATGTGTTATTCTCTCAATTAAATGCACATTGGAAAAATAGATGTTTTTTTGAAAATGTCACTATCACTTCAGAATACAGAGGTATTTATTTTCTACAATTGTGGATATATGCTCATTATCATGTATGAATCTGTGTTGTGTGTAATACTGGCACATGAAATGGCTAAATCCTGTCATATTGAGTGGCTAAATCCTGTCATATTGAGTGGCTAAATCCTGGCATATTCAGTGGCTAAATCCTGGCATATAAAATGGCTAAATCCTGGCACATTGAGTGGCTAAATCCTGGCATACTGAGTAGCTAAATACTGGCATATTGAGTGGCAAAATCCTGGCATACTGAGTGGCAAAATCCTGGCATACTGAGTAGCTAAATACTGGCATATTGAGTAGCTAAATACTGGCATATTGTTCATAATAGAAAATATTATAGTCCAAAGCAGCTGGGATGCTAAAGGTCACCACTGCAGTCTTATGACTATCACAGGGATTGTTAATGTTTGGCTGGTGCACACTGCATTTCTCATGGTGCAGAATGGTGTGCCTAAGGTTAGCTGTATTAGTTTTGTCTCTAGATTTGTTCATTACCACTACTTTTGGGGAGATAAGAATTTAGTAAAGATCTGTTCTATATGTGGTTTTCTTGTTTTCCTCCTCTAAAAACTAGGTGCGTCTTATGGTCGGTTGTGTCTTGAAAAATATGGTAAATTTAAGCATAATTACACAGGTTGTGGAGGGTCGCATAGCCTATCCAGATGCTTCTAACGTGGACATTCAGATGCATCAGGAATATTAGAAAATCAGGGGAACTATTCTTTCCTCTTGAAACAACATGGGTATGGTTAAATGTGATGCTCCCATGGCAACTATACTAATCGGAGGGATGTAACACTTTTGCTGGATGGTTTTGATCATGGATTTTGTATCCCCCTTGCTGGGTGAAAAGGTAGACAAAGCATGATGGGCCCTTTTGATGTGTTGCCTCTGCCCAATCTCAGAATATTGCGGCTGGGTATCGTGCCACAAAAGGAAACAAGGAACAATCATCTGATACATCACCTTCCTTACCAATATGGTACATTGGTCAATGATGATATAGAGGAGGCATTATGCTCACTATAATAAACTTCCTTTAATCAGGTGGTGGACCTAGTTCAGAAGACAGGAGCTGGAACACCCAATGAAAAAGCAGATGTGGAATCTTCTCTCCATTTGCTTCCAATCCACCCCAAATGTCATAATTTGCTGGCTGTTGTTTTAATAATCGGTACTTTACAGATCTTTGTTTGTGTATGGACTACTGCATATCTTGCTCCTATTTTGAAAAGTTTATGACTTTTATAGAATGGGTTGTATGTCAAGACGCCTCACAGTTCTATTTCAAGGAGTAGCTTATAATAAAGATAGGGCAGTGGGAGCCACATACATTTCATTAATATCTGGGATTTGTTGGGATTTTGGGGTGGAAGGATGGTGGTAGTCCCCAGTTACTGTTCTGTTTTTCTTGTTTCAGGTCTCGTCGCTTGGATAGTTGGCCACTTGTATATTTTCGGTATTAAAACAAGAGCCACAGTTCAGGTGGGTAGGCAGCTGGGCTTTACTGATGCAACACTCACAAACATCCAGAATAATAGGCCTTTAGGAGCAGTGAGATTCCAAGAAGTAGTAGTTTTTATCTGCACACTGGGGATAAAAACATAGACAAAAGAGACAAAGAGCAGTAAAAGTGATACATAAAACAGATGCGATATTCACCTTCCACACATTGTTTCAACTCCTAATGAAGCCAGGACTCAGCTGGAGAAACGCTTTGAATTGGTGACCACTTCAATTTAAGCCAAACTGGAAGTCTTCCCTGTTGTGGACTTATTTATTATATGCCTACTCGAAATGTGGAGTTTGTAAGTGAAATTTTAAGTGAAGACCACTTTTTAATCACTTTTACTGCTCTATGTTTTGTCTATGTTTTTATTCCCAGTGTGCAGATAAAAATTACTACTTCTTGGAATCTCACTGCTCCTAAAAGCCAGTTATTCTGGATGTTTGTGAGTGCTTCTCATACACACCACTTAATACACAGTTGTTTTAAACATTTTTGCACTAAATATGTTTTCTGTTTATATTTTATGTTCCCTGTATGACATTCTGTGCCCTCAAATCTTTTCAAACTACTTAAGTTATATGTACAGCCCATTGAGGAGTGCTGTGAATTGCAGTGTCTGTCTAAATAAAGGTATTTATTGTTCATTTTACTGTTTTTTAGTGAAACACTAATCTTTTCAAACACCTTTACGGATGTACTCCTGACCATGAAGTGGTTTGGCTTCCATGGTTATGGATGGTTTGATTTGCGTTTTTTCAGTTATTGAAACAGGGGAAGATGCTCAACACTGTTTTACTCCACACTGGGGGGAATAACTTGAGTTTAATCCCAAAAGGGGAATTGGTGAGTCAAAGGGATCTGCTTTGTTTAAAACTGTTGACCCCTGACTTTAAGTTAGTTTGGATTTTGCCCAGGCAGTGTTGAAGATACACCAGGGATCACAAGGCCATAAGCAAAAGTGAGGAAAAAAGAGGAAAAAAATAACACAATTAATGGCAAGCTTTTCTAGAGCCCACGGGGGACTGGTGGTAAGGCACAAACATTTAGAAAATTGCCATGTGTGTTAATAATGGGTGGGATTTTGTTATGTCATGACAAGGTTTATTTCTTAAAGCGGTGGCTGAATTTTCCCTAACATTTTTGAGGGATTTTAGGGGACAGTATCCTGGTCATTGGGTATACCCTTGTTATAGCTTTAAAAATAGAACCTATTTTTGCTATCAGTACCAACGACGTAATCAGTTTAATCTGATTCTCCTGTCGGCAAAGATAAAACGGGATGTAAAATAAAAAGTCAAAATGTTGTCATCACCTTGCATAAGCTGTTTTGTCATTATTTGCAAATGTGAATTAAAAAAAAATGATTAGAGCTGATTTAAATGATGCTTTTTGATAGACCAAATGAGTTTGTACTTCAACACCTCAACATTTCATTATTTTGCAGTCATATATTTTACAACCACTCTGCCAATCTTCTATAAATTACTTTAATGTTTTTAATGATTTGGAGCATTGCCTTAGTCATAAAGTTGCAGAAAATATTTTTTCTCTAGTGCAATAAAACTGTTGCTTTGATTGTTATTTCTGAAAGTTGCATTTTACCTTAAGGCAAGGTTGCATGTTTTATCTAGTGAATTAAATTGTCAGTTCCATTAAACTAGTAAAGTATGAGTAAAAAGGCTGTGCTTATGGAATTGTAAGCTGTACCTGGGAAATAAGAGATGAACAAATTACTCAGAGGAACCAACATGTCCACATTTCACACATTTATATCCTCATTTGCACATTCTAGACACTTGAAATCGAAACCTACAGGGTTTTGAAAGAAATGTATTCAGCCTATGAAAAACTATTATACAGTTTCACTAAATGTTATTAGCAATTTCAAACTATTAGCTTTTCTGCAGAACCAATAGTCTTATAAAGATTTTACACTGAAAACTATAAAATAGATCTCCTATTAAAAAATCTAAAGCTAATTTCAGCTGACCTGAAGGTCAGAGAATATTTGGTTAGGCAAGGTTACATGAATTCTGGGATATTGAGATGTAAAGTAATCTTGATATCTGAAATTACTTGATTAGAGCAACATTTTTAGGGACATATCAACAGGCAAAAGGGAAGTGGCTTAAGCAATAACCCTGCTCAAAATAGGAAAACAGTACCCATTTTGATTATGATCTACCTGCCTTTGCTTATGTGCTAGCTGTTTTGTGGATTTTCTTCAAGCATTTTCTTCTATGCCCTGCACATAAAGCCTGTTTGTATTATTTATTTAGCTTACAGTTATAGTAAATCATGATGGTGTCTCTTCTGTGCAGAGGCACATGGGATGTAAATCCATTACTTGCCATGATGAACCACATACCACCACATACCACCACTCTAACACGTGGCTTAGGATCCATGTACTCACATTGTGATCTAAGAGGGATCCCAAGAATTAGAGCGAGACACAGAGCCAAGATAGGAGAGGAATCACACTATAATGAGATATAAATATGTACCTGTGTAAAAAGCACATTATCCTATGTTGTTTTCTCTCAAATATTCAGACAGTAGAAATAATTCAGTTAATGATGCTCAAAGCTTGCATTAATAACAATGACAGATCAAACTGTCTTATTATTAGAGTTGAGCGGACACTTGCATGTTTGGGTTCGGCAGGTTCGGCCGAACTTCGAAAAAATGTCCGGGTCCGTGCTCGAACTTGACCCCGAACTTGACCCCGAACTCGAACCCCATTGAAGTCAATGGGGACACAAACTTTTGGCAACTAAAATGCCTCTAAAAAAGTCCTGGAAAGGGCTAGAGGGCTGAAAAATGAAGTAAAATGTGGGTAAGAGTAGGACAAGTGCCCTGCAAGCAAATGTGGAGAGGGAAATGACTTACAATAACATAAAATACATACAAATTACAAATACAGCTGAGCCATAAAATAGCACTAGATGGAATCTTTGATTTTAGCTTCGGAAGAACATAAATCTAAAGCATGGATGCCAGGAGGATCAACAGAATTATCCATTTGAGAGAGGGTTGGAGTGCAGGGTATACTCTTTCAGTTTATACTAAGTGACCCATAGGTTGAGGAGGCGGTGACAGTGGCGATGTAGGTGGAAGCCGCGCTGGAGGAGGAGGAGGAGGAGGTAGCCAGAATTTTTCAAAGTGCGCTGTAAGCACAGTATTTGACGGTTCTATTTGACTCTCAGATATGAAGTGCACCGCAAGACGCAAATTTACTATTTACCACCCAAAACTATTAGAATTTTTCAAAGTGTGCTGTAAGCACAGTATTTGACAGTTCTATTTGACTCTCAGATGTAATACATGTAATGCTATTGCTATTCTATAAACCGAAATAGAGTCCCCATTCATACGAATAGGTCATTTAAGACATTCGGTTTATAGACTTTCGGTTTATGGAATACATGTAATGCTATTGTCTTTCTATAAACCAAATCTCTTTTGGTTTATAGACTTTCGGTTTATAGAATACCAATAGCATTACATGTATTCCATAAACCGAAAGTCTATAAACCGAAAGAGATTTGGTTTATAGACTTTCGGTTTATAGAAAGCCCATAGAATTACGTGCATTCTATAAAACGAAAGTCTATAAACCGAATTTCTTTCGGTTTATAGACTTTAGTTTTAAAGAATGCATGTAATGCTATGGGCTTCCTATAATCCGAAAGTCTATAAACCGAAAGAGATTTGGTTTATAGACTTTCGTCTATAATTAAGTAACTTTGAAAGATACATTTAAACCTTCAGGTTACACGAATGTAACCATTCGTATTACAACAGTGCCATCTACTGGCCAAACGTAACATTAACTGCCATTGAACGTACTTTCGTTTTATAGAATGCATGTAATGCTATGGGCTTTCTAGAATCCGAAAGTCTATAAACCGAAAGAGATTCGGTTTATAGACTTTCGGTTTATAGAAAACCCATAGCATTATATGCATTCTATAAAACGAAAGTCTATAAACTGAAAGGCATTCGGTTTATAGACTTTCGGTTTATGGAAAGCCCATAGCATTACATACAATGTATATGTATGTAATGCTATGGATTTTCTGATTGGCTGCCCTGCAGCCTTTCAAAACGTGCCATTAAATCGCCAAACCCCGAACTCCAACCCGAACATATAGTGAAATGTCCGTGTTCGGGTCCGGGGTCCAAAAACCGTAATGTTCGGTACGAACCCGAACAGTGCGGTTCGGGTTCGCTCAACACTACTTATTATTCAAGTTATCCAACTTCTTAACTTTTACAAAAATGTACTTTAATTCACACAGTGTTACTATAACAGCAATTGACTCCAATATGGTAAAACTGTTAACTAATATCTCAGTTTTTAGTGAAAAAACTAAACTGTCAATACATGATAAGGGTAAAGTCTCACTGTTCCTTTCATAAGCATTGATTCCTCTTCAACACTGATTGACAAGGACACACCCGAACCTTTTGTGAAAAGAAAAACAAGTTAGTGAATATCAACCAATCCAGAAGCAAAACAATCATTAGAAAGGATGGGTGAGAAACTACGCCATGTGGGCATAAAGACAATGTCTGGAATAGGAGAGGAGATACATCCCCTTTTAAATGCTGTTCCCTTCTCACCATGCCCACCACATTCCACTCACCCAGACACACTCCCCCACACACATACATGGACCAAGACATCCAACTGCTCCTGCCTACAAAGGTTTCCAAAGGCAGGGGCATGTTGCACTGACATGATTCATAGACAAATACAATCTGGATTTATTTGACAACTTAATTTATCTAATATGACTGTACAAACAAAAACTTCTGCTCAAAAAATAAAAGAACACAGGATAAATTAAAAATGTTAAAATATTGGACAAAGTGCACTATTTGCGTTCCAAATACTGAATAAAACATAACCTTTATTATAAAATTTTAAATGATTTCATTATTTATATTGCAAATACCAACACCCATATATGTATATAGTTTAATCACAAACGATAAACACACTATCAAATATACAGCACCACAGTGTATTTTACTTCACTGGCTACAAAGGTAAAGGCAAACATTATTTCCCACTTGTATCAATATGTAGCTAAATTAAAACATGTTACAGAATGGAGACTTCTTATTGGCTGAGAGGTGGCCTCCCTAACCCCAGCTCTCCCATTGGCTGGGTTTTGCTAATAGGCTGAGATTTCATTCCGCAGCCACCCTTTACTGAGGATAGACATATTAGCAGGCCTTTTTTTCTGTCTGTGTTTTGCACCCCAAAGCTTGCCACTGTACCCACATTGCAAACACTTGACATTATACACATATTGCACCCAAATGACTTGTCATCACATTAATATTGCACCCCAGGAATTGCCATTGCCCTCATATTGCAACCCATGACTTTCCACTTTACCTATTTTGCACACACTTGCTAATAATCTTACCTTTTTGTTATTTTATTTAAATTGAGACATACACTTTATGGCTGCTTAAATCAATATCCACTTTACATTTATTAAAAATGTATTTAATTTATTAACAGTTTTTTGCTTTATGAATGCCTGAAACTTTGTCTGTGCATATACAATGTTATTTATCTGCATTGCTATAAACAATAGAAAAAAAGAACAAAAAATGCCTCATTGTTTCATTGTTATAAAGAGATTTTAACAATCATGTCTGTCCTGTTTGTGCAGAAAAATTCCAGAAGGTAAACATTTCTTTCTGATTATAGTAATACTGCAAAACAATAAGTAGTTATTTCTGGTTACGTGTCTGTGCAATCAAACTGTTTAACTTTAAAACAGACCACAAAGCGATAGCAGTAGTTCCCCACTTATTTATGTCATAGGTAACATATCAATAAATTTACATTGATGTGAAAACAAATCTGTTATTATACTAAGTGAAGATTTGTTTATTGTTAAGTTGTCAATATGTTTTCATTCTCGAAAAGTTTTAGGAAACAAGTTATAAATGGGTGATTTAATATTTCACATCACAAACATTTTCTTTTTCTAAGTGCATGGTACTTGGTACCATCTGGACATTTCAGAACAGTCTGAAAATACAAATGTTAATGTTTTCCTAACACCAAAAAATGCAGCATGGACACCATTAAAAAAGCTAGCTATAAACAACTAGACCGAGGAGATGGTGTAATAAATGTAAGCACATTTAAACCACATTTACCCTATAGGCCACATGTTAAATTGCACACATAACTCACACACCTATAGTTGATGTTACACAAATGATAAAAAAGACCCCATCTAATAGTTTAATAATTGTCCTGCATTTAAAAATACCAATCTTGATGTTTTTTTTCTGTTGTTTTTTGCAAGTTTTCTATGTTTCTATAAGTTATAAGATATTTTGGTTTCCTAAACATTTTCTCCTACAGTGACCGTTTCATCCCAACCCATAACCCTAAAACCAAATCTATCCCTAAACCTGAATTGACACCTTGTTCTAACCCTAATTCTACCCTTAACTCATCTGTAACCCTAACTGTATCTCTAACCCTAACCCTAACTTTAACCCTAACCCTAGATCTTTTTCCCTTTTTTAAAAATGTATTGTGTTGTCAAGTAAAAGTAACAGTGACAGAGCTGATTTTTACAAAATTTGCACCCTAACATCTTAATCACCCCACACCGGTGGGGTAAGTGAATTTTGGTGCTGCATAATGGCTCAACATCAAGGCATCATACCGGCACTGGCAAAGCATTCATTGATGTGATTTGTGTGATGTGTCTCATTTAACCCCTTAATGACAGAGCCTTTGAAACATTTTTGTCCATTCTGGACAATGGCTATTTTAACATTTCTATGCTGTTTGTGTTTAGCTGTAATTTTCATCTTTGTTATTTGCTGTACCCACACATATTATATATTGTTTTTATCGGGACAAGAAGGGCTTTCTTTGGATGTCATTATTTTGATCATATCTCATAATATTATATAAAAAAAAAATAAAATATGGCAAAAAAAACCCGCCTACAAATTTCCGGACTTTTATTTGAAACATCTTCTCCTCATCAACAAAAGCAAATGAAAAACCTGCTAAATAGATTCTACTATTTCTCCTGAGTACAGGGATACCACCCATGAATAGGTTTGTTGGGTTGTTTGGGGCTAAAAAGCCAAATTTGGGAGGTGCAGTTTTTGGTTTTTCGCCTTGAAATTTTGACATGCAGACAGCCTGCACCCATGTCCCATTTGGGACAAATTTGAAGCCAGCCAGTGTATTTTACCCCATCAACCCATATATTTTTTAAAAGTAGACACCCTAGGCTATCTCAAAAGGTTGTATTTTAACACTTTCCATGCACTAATTCTACCACCAGCGTTTGTCAAAGTTTGTGGTAGTCATTTTTTTGTGTTTTTTTTCACAAACATTGTACTTCAGACAAAAATTAACAGATTTTGGTATGTGTCACTGCCAAAATACACCCCAATAAGTGTTCAGCAACATCTCCTGAGTACAGGGATACCACCCGTGCATAGGTTTGTTGGGTTGTTTGGGGGCTAAAGGGCCACATTTTTAAGGTGTGTATTTACAAATTGGAATTTTGACATGTAGTCAGCCTGAGCCCATCTTTCATTTAGGACTTTTTTTTTAAGCCGGACAGTGTATTTTACCCAAAAAAGCATATATTTTGTAAAAGTAGACACCCTAGGCTATTTTAAATGGTGGTATTTTAACACTTTCCATGCACTAATTCTACCACCAGCCTTTGTCAAAGTTTGTGTACTTTAGACACAAGTTCACATATTTTGGTATGTGTCACTGACAAACAATACCCCAAAATGTGTTCAGCAACATCTCCCAAGCACAGGGATAACACCCATGCATAGGGTTGTCAGCTTTTTTGGGGGTTGAAAGGCTACATTTGAGAGGTGCGCTTTTTGATTTTCCAACTTGGAATTTTGACACGTAGAGCAAGGAAAGGGTTAATAGCCTTTGTAGTACTGTAAAAAAAAATTAACCCATAAAAATGCACAGACAAAACGTTTTTTTCTGCTGTGCAGTGATCAGTGGCAGGTAAGAGGTTAATACACAGGGTACACTTTACAAAGGGTATGGCTTTTATAAAAGCCCTTGGGTCTTACAATTTTGTAACATTGCATTTAATTTATTACAATTAAAAACTCATATTATACAGATCTATCTCTCTCTCACACTAAAACTCAAGTGAGGAGAGGGAGGCAGATCCATATGGGTGAGAACAATATTTACCAATATTGAACTAACCAGGCGAATGGTGATGCTCATCTGCGCAATCACCAAACCGTCTTTGCCACTGATAGCTATACACGCGTTCAGACAGCTTCAAAAGGAATACACATAATCCCCTAGCGGGTCTAATTAACCCCTAGCGAGTGTGACCAAAAAAATGCTGATAGCAAAAAAAATCCTTCTGCGACCAGATCGCTCCATATGCGCTGCTTAGGAAGTGACCATATGTGCTGCTTAGGCAGTGATATACGGAAAGCAAGGGGTTAATAACTTTTAAAAGAGCTTTTGATATACTGTAATAAATCCCAGTAAAAAACTGAACCCCTAAAAAATGCACAGACAGCAAAAAATGTGCTTCTGTGTAAGATCACTGCATACACAGCGATCAATTGCAGGGAAGGGGTTAAACACTGGAAACAGCTTTTATAAAAGCCTTTGGGTCTATATATATATATTATAATTAAAAACTTACATTATACAGCTCTGCGTGTCTCCCTCACTAAAACTTAAGTGAGGAGAGGGAGGCAGATCTACACGGGTCGGATCAATATTTACAACAAATATTGATCTGACCAGGCGAATGGTGATGCTCATCTGAGCAATCACCAAACCGCCTTTGGTTTCTAAAATGTTATTAAACATTTAATTTTATTAAAAATATATATTTTTTACATTATCTGATCTGTCTCTCTCCCTTACTAAAACTAGTAAGGAGAGGGAGGCAGATCAATACTTGTCAAAGGCAATATTTTCAAATCATCAGAGCACTTATCATACATGCCTGCACACAGATCACACAGATCTGATGTGCAGGCATCGATTGACGCCCCCTAGAGCAATGGAAGGGAAATACATTCACTTCCGATGCTCTTGCCAGTAGAATGGAAGCGCTGCCTGTATAGGCAGCGTTCCGTTCTACTGAGACGATGGGGTCGCTCAGGAGAGCGACCACCATTAATTCTGGGTATCCTTGAGGTGTTGCTAAGTGCCTCGCTAGCGAGGCACTTTAGCAACACCTGAGATGCTTAGGAAGCGAACAATTGTTCACTTCCTAAGCACATGTGTGCAGGCGGCGCTGCCATTTTTAAATAGCAGCTATGATCACTCCGACCATTGGTCGCTTTCTTTACTCTATTTAGTGCATGACGTGCCAGGCATGTTTATATACATTCATATGCATTCAGTGTTAATAATGCATTTTTTTTTATCCCCAAAAGTAGTATCTTTATCGTCTTCTAATGTATCTCGCTCCTACCAACTGCAGGCTCATGATGTGCATGATTCTTGTTTGATGTTGATGTTAAGGCAAACTTAGTGAGCTACCTGTACAACACCATCTACATACATACTACTGTCCATAGAAATGTGGTCATAGATGTACAGTTGTATGACATACCGTATTTGCTCGAATATAAAATGACCCTGATTATAAGACGACCCCCCCAAACTGAATATAAGACTACCCTATAGTAAAAAAGTTCAACTTGTATATATTCACATGTAAATTGCTTTTTAATATTTATTAAAAAAATATGATATTAAACAAATGCATTTCTTGTTTTTATTTCCTCTTATGTGCCAATGCTGCCTCTCTCCTCCCCAGCGTTGTCTGCGTTGTCTGCACGATACTCGCAGACATCCTTCGCTGCTGCCCGGCACTTCCGCTGGGACTTTTACGATGAAGCCGGAAGGACACATCCTCCGGCTGTTAGCGACGGGGATCCAGGTTCCCTGCAGCTCTGCGGGGGACCTGGATCCCAGTCTTATAATCTGACCTCGATTTGAGGTCAGATTATAAGACGACCTCGAATATAAGACGAGGGATCTTTTTCAGAGCATTTGCTCTGAAAAAAATCTTGTCTTATATTCAAGCAAACACGGTATATCTACTTGCCTGCTAAAGTGAAAGTGTTGTGGACCTCATTATTGGTTCAATCACAGGATTATTGCTCATTAAGTTCAGCATCCTGTTTTTCATGTAAACTAAAATCATCCATTACTTAAAAACAAGTATAAATGTAAAAAAAAAAAAAACATTTTTATACAACAAAGATATTTAATTTGAATTATAAATAACAATTTTCAGTAGGTCAAGTTTCTACAGATGCTGAAACAAACCAGAAGATTGCCTAGATTGTTATTTTCCTCAATGGGGAACTCCCCTCCCAAAGTTCCCAATTTCTGTCCTAACCTTCAAAAACAATAACAATTATTTTGTTTCAACAAATAAATAATATAAATGGTGTGAAACACAAAGTGACAACCCTTCTAAATTGATCAGTACAATAGTAGTGAAACAAAGTGACAACCCCTCTGGGTAGATGAATATAATAGTGATAAAGCACAAGGTGACAGGACCTCTGGGCAAATCAATACAGATGAGGTTCCAAAGTGATTAAGATCGCACATGTATATTAGAGTTGATTTAAAAATGCTTGACAGATATATAATAATATATTTCACAGCACATAATGCAATGACTCTCTAAAAAATGTGAAGGAAATATTACATTATAAGTCCTCTGTGAATAATAGTTATTTTACCTTACATCTGTAAATTATGATGTTTGAAGTCCACAATAAATTCTAGTGTACGTTTTCAAGAAGATTAGAGTGGTATATATTTCACTTTCCAGATCTCCTAAGACCCAAAATACCATGATCCATAATTCCATTTTTTTTTTGACAGAGCACATAAACAAAACTCCTCTGTCCTTTGACTTCATGTCCCACATTAAGTCTGTGCTCTCCAACTTGAATTAAACATTTCTAGGAGTTGACGTGTCATACCTTCTACACTACAGATACCAGGAAAGCACAAACTGCCCAACACATTTCGTCTACCATAGGCTTCATCAGGGGAGTTCAGAAATGTCTATTAACTGTGTGATTTTGTTCTGTTGTGTTTTATCTTTTTACAGTTAGGTGGCCTGTTTATAACATTAGCAGTAGGGTGCTTAGTGGATACACATTTCATATTCTACATTGATATACATTCTCATCCTACTCTATTTTTTGTTGTATATATTTTCTAATGCAAGAAAAATAGAAAATAATATTAACAACATTTTTTGTTGAACTTATCTTTTTTGTTGCAATGGCCCACATAAAGTCCAAACCTCAACCCAATTGAAATGCTGTGACAGGATCTTAAGAAAGCTGTGCATAAACAAATGGCAGAAAACCTCAGGGCCGCCATCAGGGTTGACAGGTGATACACCTGTCACAGGTAAACAAATAAAAAGCATAGACAAACTGGGCCACTGCCCAGGGCCCATTCATTCCTGGGGGGCCAAAGCAGCTGCCTCATGGGCCCCCGCTGCCCATGTGACAGCGGATGTTAACCCGGCTTTCTGTCACAGCTGCTGGAAATGACAGCAAGTCATATACAATGTCTGTATTTCCTGCTCATAGCATCCAGAAACACTGCAGAGGAGATTGTAAGCGACGAACAGCATCCAGGTAACTATTGGGGATGGGGGAGGAGGGGAGGATTGGTTGTGGCATCCACGTGAAGATGGTCTTCAATATCTCAGAAATACATATGTAAAGAGAAAAAGAGCATAGACCATAGTGTAGTACAGTTTTATGGTGGTGTTATAATGTTGAAAAAAGTATTCCACTCACAAAACTAGTTGGTATAAAAGGCTCCTCTGTTATAGTTCAGTGTCCCCTTGGTTCCTTATATGTTGTTCATAGGTCGGGAGAGATCAGGGAAATAGAGTGAGTATATAACAGAGTACAATTTATTAATAAAAAACAGTAGTATCTTACATATATGTAGACATTAAAACACAGGAGGGCTTCATAAAGTGAATTTTGCAGCTTGTAGTCCCACATTAAGTGCAGACAGTACAGTACAGGAAAACTTCATGAAGTAGATCTTGCAGCTTGTGATCCCACAGATGATGGATAAAACAGCATGCAGAATGAAAGTTAAAAATGTAAAAAGTCCATAATAAAAATAAAAATAAAAACAGCAGTAATGGTCCCCACACTACGCGTTTTGCCTATTTCTAGGCTTCCTCTAGGCGTGTGATCACCATACTGCTTGTGGTCTTTAAATAGGAGTCGTTTTCGCTCTGTTTGCTTCCTGGTCTTCCCCCGATGATGTCATCGTGTAAATTTATTTTTAATTCCTTTTTTATAATTCTATGTTTTTAAATATTATTCTGTTGTTTAAAAGAAAAGGAGAATAATCCTCTCTCTTTTCTAACATGTGCTGAAAAGAACTTATTCATACACATATCAGGACATGTAAAGGTGTTTTGTTGTGCTAAAATACAGATTCCACAAAACGTAAGTTATATAGCCAGTAAATATGCTGCTCTCTGTATTCTCCGTTGTTTTCTATGTGTAAAACGCCAACCATGCCAACCAAATGGCGAGATCTCGCAAGATGGAACACGTGAATCACGCAAAGCGACGTAGTCGCGATGACATCATCGGGGGCAGAACCGGAAGGGCAAACAGTATGGTGATCACACGCCTAGAGGAAGCCTAGAAATAGGCAAAACACGTAGTGTGGTGACCATTACTGCTGTTTTTATTTTTATTTTTATTACAGACTTTTTTCATTTTTAACTTTCATTCTGCATGCTGTTTTATCCATCATCTGTGGGATCACAAGCTGCAAGATCTACTTCATGAAGTTTTCCTGTACTGTACTGTCTGCACTTACTGTGGGACTACAAGCTGCAAAATTCACTTTATGAAGCCCTCCTGTGCTCTAATGTCTACATATATGTAAGATACTACTGTTTTTTTATTAATAAATTGTACTCTGTTATATACTCACTCTATTTCCGTGATCTCTCCCAACCTATGAACAACATATGAGGAACCAAGGGGACAGTGAACTATAACAGAGGAGCCTTTCATACCAACTAGTTTTGTGAGTGGACTACTTTTTTCAACATTATAATACCACCATAAAACTGTACTACACTATGGTCTATGCTCTTTTTCTCTTTACATATGTATTTCTGAGATATTGAAGACCATCTTCACGTGAATACCTCACATCATTTTTTCAGGCAATTACTGTTTTATAGTTTATCTCTTGTTGAAGGGGTCCACTTAGCGCATTTACCATCACCTTTTTTTGGGGGACTGATAATCTTTGTTTACTTCACGTGTGTGCACAGAGAAACACACAGGCTAGTGCTGCTTTGTTTTAGATTAAGCGCCAGAATTCATTCTATTTTTGTCTGGTTGTGGCATATTAATGGAAAAATTCTTAGTGGCTATTAATGGTCAAATTCTCAGTGGCAAATTAATGGACAAATTATCAGTGGCATATTAATGAGCAAATTATCAGTGGTATTTTATTGAGCAAATTATCAGTGGCATATTAATGAGAAATTATCAGTGGAATATTATTGAGCAAATTATCAGTGGCATAATAATCAACAAATTATCAGTGGCATATTAATGAGCACATTATCATTGGCATATTAATAGATAAACTAACAATTGCTGAGGCATATTAAGTCAGGTAATGGGGCAGCACCAAATCCTGGATGTGCAATACAGGTGATGGGGTATGTCCTGGGGCATATTTAAATCATTGGCATGATATACAAAAACCTAGATAAAATGACTTTGTGAGGGTAGCGGGAGTGAGATATGTGGGGGGCAGAATTGTTTTCATTAAGGGCCATGAAATTTCTTAATGGCAAAACAAAAGGGTGTGAGTCCTCAGGATGACTGTAACAAAGAATACCTTCATGTATGACCACAGCTTCTCCCTAGTACTCCTCACAGTACTTGAAAGAAAATATATTCATGCTTATTGAGCAGAGCAGAATCATACATGTAAAATTATAAAAAGCAAACAAGACACAGTGATAGTGTAATATAATCATAAATTTGGTTCCATAATTAGGCTTCAAATAAATTAACTCAATCAGCAGTTCTTCTGAATATTAATTTATTGGCAGAAACAGGAAGGAAGCAACATAGGTTAATATTGCAAAAAATCTCATAAAGTGCAGGTAAAATCGCTTACAGTGTGTGGTGACTCACGACTGAGCAAACAGCATATCATGAAAACAAATCATAACCAGCTGGAGCAAAGGAAGCACAAATGTCCCTGCCACGAACAACAGCATATCGCCAGTAGGAGGTCTCAGTGCGTTTCATTGGTCTGCAGTACCAACTTCCATATGCTCAAATGGATAACAAGTCAAAGATGCTGTCCGCATTTAAATATCCCCCCTTCAGTCTCGTTATTCTGTTGACTTCCGCATCTTGTTGGTTCCTGTGTGTGACAACTTCCTGTCGCGTGTATACACCGGTAGCAGAAGTGCGTATGAGTTCCACCATGTGTTCCAACATCCATTCCAAGCTGCAACTAGCCATATCTCTTGCTTGGACCACGGGAGAAGTTATTTTCTTGTCTCACAGATGTGTGCACACGGCGATTTTAAAGTTTTATACATATATTAAAACAAAGAATCAACAAAAGTAGACATATTATTAAAAAATAGGGTTATGCAATCATGAATAAAAAAAGACAGAAAAATTACAGAAAAATAATAAAATTTGATGAAGATAAAACAGAAGGAAGATTAACATTTTATATACTTATAAATAAAAATATACATTTTATATGTATATATATATATATATATATATATATATATATATATATTGTGACAAACCACCTCTTTTACATATAGGATTTTGCCACCGATCTTGCAATAAACCACAGCCTTCTAGGGTATACAAAGTCCAGGACACATTCAGTTCGGTTTTCCTTTTCTTTATTCGTTAGGAAAACAGCTGCTTCAAATAATAATAAACAAAAACAAAATTCCTTGCTCTTACTTGAGCTCTTACTAGACAGAAATTACTATCTATAATTGGGTGGCTTTCCCATTTACCAAAACAAAAACAGCTTTGCAATAAACAGAAGTATTGTTCTCCTGTCTCAGCTCTCCTAGCTGACCTTTTTTTTTTATTCCCCCTTGTAGCAGGCTGATCTCTTCTTTTAAAGGCCTGTCTGCTAATTGACCAGCTACAGGTGAGTGCCAATTAGGAAACTCTGTAGTCAAATCTAAATCCTGGTCTGTTACACAGCAACTAGTGCTGTTGGAGCATTGGCCCACCCTGCTCTCCAAATACTCCGCCCCAGGGACCCATACCGTGGTTTGCAGAGCATCAGCAAGGTATATTGCAAACTTTAACATCCCTCCCTGGGGCATTTAACTGAAAATTCTCAGGTTGCTGTTTAGCAAATCAGGCCTGATGTATCTTCCATCAACCACGATTCCACTTTTTCGCTCACAATATATACATATATATATATAATGTATTTTTTATATGCACCATCTACATACATACCACTCGTCATAGATGTACAGTATGACATATATCTACTTGCAGTGTTGTGGACCTCATGTGTGGTTCATTATGTGTACCTCATTATTGGTATATATGCATAGACATAGAGAGAAGTTCAAAATCCTTATAAATACCCAATTAGAAAATATTACCAAAGTGAAATTCATATAGCATAGCTCACATATAAAAAAAAAAAAAGGCCAGCATATCCAGGTCTGTATTAAGACCCTTAAGTTTCAATGTCTGCAGCTGATAAATCCACTTAGTTTCTCATTGTGAAATGGTCTGTGTTGTATCCCCCCTCTCCAATGCAGGCTGATCTTATCAATCCCAACAACTAGCAGCCTATCCATATTAAATTCCTGATTATTTTTACATTGATGGGGAACATTAAATTTTTTATTTATAATTTTCCCCACTTAAAATCAACATGTAATGTTCCCCTACATTGTAAAAATTGTATTTACCTCATTGTAAGACTTGCTGATGCTTAATATGGGGGTTATGTATAAAAACTCCTGCATTGCAAAGAGTAGGGAGTTATATTTAAAAAAAAAAGCACAATTGCAATTTGTTATGTATGTTTTATAACTTCAAAAACTTTGCAGTATGGGAGAGAAGGACCTCTGTGAAACTGTATTTGGTGGTGGTTCCCCAACACAAATCAGGCTGATTTTTTTTATACATAAGCTGCACCGGTGCAACAAGTACTGACACAACCTAAATCTACGTATTCAGTGTAGATAACAGTCTCGTGAATTTGCTTTATACATTGGCACAAATGCCAATTGTAGCACAATCTTCGTTTGCACCGTATTAATATTTGGCTATGTCTTTTTATGTAACACCATAGAATTCACAGTGTGTACAGTAATTTCAACATAAGTGTACATTATACAAGTTGCAAAAACTGTCATCTTAACTTTATATACATTTTTATATGTTTATGTTTTAGATTACATAGTTATCTGTGATTATTTTTCAGGAATTTTTTATTTTAAAGATGATTGCATGATTTTAATTTTAAAATACTGTTAATCCTTTTTATTGGAGTATATTTTACTCAAATAGAAGTTATGTTGTTAATTCCTTTAGCATTTGTTTGTATGTACATAATAGAGAGCAAGTTCTTCAATAAGAAAACATTAATAATGAGCTTATGCAACATCTTATATTTATAATGCAATATTCATATGGATTTGCTAGTTATTTCTACTGTACATTGTGGGTTAGTATAATTGTCAAGACATGGAAGTGTTAGTGAGACTAATGTTTCCAATATCTATACATTACATGTATAATTAATGACTCAAACATTTAAATAGATGCAGTAGTGGTTTTGTATTACACATGACAGAACAGCCCGGCTTGTTCCGTAAAATATGTTTGAGCATATCACAATATGCTAAAGCAGCATCAGATCAAAACACTGGATTTTCATACTTACCTAGTAGTTTAGGTTGAAAAAAAGAATTGCGTCTATCAAGTTCACCTTTTTGTATTCCTTTTTTAGCACTGTTGATCCAAAAGAAAGCAAACAATACCTTATTTCAGGAATTTAAAATTCTACTTTCAATGGGGAAGAAATTCCTTCATGACCTGAAATGGAGTCCTTGAATCAACAAGTAGTAAATAAATATTAATGCCTATACTAGCATACATACCGCTCTGTATTCTGCTTCTTTTAAAAACTATGTAAACAAATGTATATAAAATGTACCACCAAAAAATGAATACAAAACAATACAATAAAGTTAATACCCATACAAATAAATGCTGCCTTCCCTAGCACTCCATCAAAATGTTGATGGCGTGCATACAGAATTGAGAGGTGCAGAATTTTCGGGTGGAAAAAGAATCAATAAAAAAACAAAAGTTTTAAAAAGTAATCGGCATGTGCACCAATGTATAAAGCATACTCCCGACAAATTTTGTGAGTCAGCGCTATATACTCCAAATGCATAGATTTAGGTTGTGTTGGCACTCGTTGTGCCAGTGCAGCCTATGAATAAAAAAGACCTGAAAAGTGCCTGATTGGGTGGAGGTCCCTTTCCTGCACCTCAAAGTGTCGGGAGTTATACAAAAGAGCACAATCGCCATTGTTTAGTTCCCAAACAACAACATATGGCAGAGAAGTCCAAGTAATGAGTCTAATCAGCTAGCAGAACTGCATGCCAATGGCACTAATAACCCATTTTACTGACTTAGATAATGTCCCAGTTTCTGGGACAAAAAAGCTTCTTCCTCCTGAGGAAACTGGGGAATCACCTAAACCAGTGGGAGACTTCACTTCCATACATTGTTGTTTGGGCACACAGTTTCTGTGGATCCTGTAAGTGTTATCCTAAAATGACTTATGACTAGAGTTGATCGGACACCTGGATGTTCGGGTTCGGCAGGTTCGGAAAAATGTCCGGGTCCGTGCTCGAACTTGACCCCGAACACGAACCCCATTTCAGTCAATGGGGACACGAACTTTTGGCCACTGAAATGCCTCTAAAAAAGTCATGGAAAGGGCTAGAGGGCTGCAAAAGGAAGTGAAATGTGGGTAAGAATAGGACAAGTACGTGTAGGCCTGTGCATACGTACTGTTCCACCATGCTGCTGAAATGCTGCCTCCTGCTAAGACGTTGCATATCAGATGGTGTTGCTGCTTGTTGTGGCGTGCTGACAAAGCTTTTCCACATTTTGGCCATGCTAACCCGGCATTCTGCGTTGGCGACCTCTTCCTCTGCCTTTGCCTTGTGCTTCCATTGAGCCCCGGTGTCATTTTGGAATGCCCTCAGCAGCACGTCTACCAGCGTGCGCTTGTAGTGGAGCATCTTACGATCACGCTCCAGTGATGGAATTAAGGGCGGCACGTTGTCCTTGTAAAGGGGATCCAGCAGGGTGGCCACCCAGAAATCAGCACAAGTTAGAATGTGGGCAACTTGGTAGTCATTGCGCAGGCACTGCAGCATGTAGTCACTCATGTGGCAAGGACAAGCTGTTCTCTGTGGGAGGTATATCATCTGTGTCCTCAGTATCCCCCCAGCCACGCTCCAGTAATGCCCACGAGCTGCGTTGGGTGCCACCCTGCTGTGAACGCGGTTCCTCCTCCTCCTCATCATCATCATCCTCATCCTCCTCCAAAACTGTGCCCTGGCTTTGCAATTGTGTACCTGGCCTATGCTGGTGCAGGAACCCACCCTCCAAGCCACTTGTGAATGACTGGCCTGATAACCGTGGAAATGAACCCTGTTCTTCCTCCTCCTCTTCCTCCTGTGCCACATCCTCTTCCATAATCGCTCTAAGCATTTTTTCAAGGAGATATACAAGCGGGATAGTAAGGCTGAGAACGGCATCATTGGCACTGGCCATGTTGGTGGAGTACTCGAAACAGTGCAAAATGGCACACAGGTCTCGCATGGAGGCCCACTCATTGGTGGTGAAGTGGCGCTATTCCGCAGAGCGACTGACCTGTGCGTGCTGCAGCTGATACTCCACTATCACCTGCTGCTGCTCGCACAATCTCTCCAGCATGTGCAAGGTGGAGTTCCACCTTGTGGGCACGTCACATATGAGGCGGTGAGCGGGAAGGCCTAAGTTACGCTGCAGCGCAGACAGGCGAGCAGCAGCAGGGTGAGAATGCCTAAAGTGAGCACAGACGGCCCGCACTTTCTGCAGCAGCTCTTATATATGTGAGTAGTTTTTCAGGAATTTCTGTATCACCAAATTCAGCACATGCTCCAGGCAAGGAATGTGCGTCAAACCGGCTAGGCCCAGAGCTGCTACGAGATTTCGCCCATTATTGCACACCACCAGGCCGGGCTTGAGGCTAAGTGGCAACAACCACTCATTGATCCGTTGTTCCTTGCTCGTCCACAGCTCCAAAACACTGTGGGGTTTTTCCAGTGCAGCATGTGACCCAGCCTCTATATATAAGCTGGAGTCACCGCACATCACATGAGCTATTCTTAGTGTAGGGAGAGGATGCTGCAGCTGTGAGGGACAGATTAGTAAAGAATTCTGGTGTTGAATCTGCAAACTACAGCTATTATTCAAACTACAGCGATTATTTTATTGTGTGCTATACTACATTTTTGTACTCTGCCCTGAGCCCAGTGCCAAAGAGAGTGCAGTGCACTTGCAATTGCATGTGTGCCAGGCACATGACTTTAATCCTGTTCTGTTAGCTCAGTGGGCAACATCTAGGCATTTTTAAATACTGCAATTTGTTGGTGTTAAATATTACATTTGCGTCCTGCACTTCATATCTGAGAGTCAAATAGAACCGTCAAATACTGTGCTTACAGTGCACTTTGAGAAATTCTATTAGTTTTGGGTTGGTAAATAGTACATTTGCGTCTTGCGGGGCACTGCAAATCTGCGAGTCAAATAGAACAGTCCAATCCTGTGCTTACAGCGCACTTTGAAACATTCTAATTGTTCTGGGTGGTAAATAGTACATTTGTGTCTTGCGGTGCACTTCATATCTGAGAGTCAAATAGAACAGTCCAATACTGTGCTTACAGCACACTTTGAAAAATGCTAATTGTTTTGGGTGCTAAATAGTACATTTGCGAATTGTGGTGCACTTTATATCTGAGAGTCAAATAGAACAGTCCAATACAGTGCTTACAGCGCACTTTGAAAAATTCTAATTGTTTTGGGTGGTAAATAGTACATTTGCGTCTTGCGGTGCACTTCATATCTGAGAGTCAAACTGCACACTTGGCAAATATAGTGTCGGTTGGGCCTGAGGCAGATAGCAGTTTGGTGCATGTCCTTCCGCACAGAGGATTGAAGGTCATTTCTCTTTGCTTCCTGTTGCCTCCTCCTCCTACTCAGCTTCTTCCTTCTCCTCTACCACCTCCTCTACCACCTCCTCATCTGGTCAGCGTAACACCTTCACCACCAACTTCAGCACAGCCAGGGGGAAACGACAGCAGGCTCTTTTAAAACTCATATGTTTGGGGGAAAAACCCCACAGTGCGCAGGAGCTGTGGACGGGAATGGAAAAACAGATCAATGAGTGGTTGTTGCCACTGAGCCTCAAGCCCGGCCTGGTGGTGTGCGATAATGGGTGAAATCTTGTAGCAGCTCTGGGCCTAGCCATCCCTTGCCTGGCGCATGTGCTGAATTTGGTGGTGCAGAAATTCCTGAAAAACTACCCAGATCTATCAGAGCTGCTGCAGAAAGTGCGGGCCGTCTGTGCTCACTTTAGGCGTTATCACTTGAAAGGGACCAATTCGTCTTAGGTCTCTATCAGCAAGTCTCTGGTATACGGCAATGTATCACTCTGATTTGGATTCACGTGGTGGGATTTGGAAACACATCAGCGAACGCGTTCAGAGAGTAACTCAAGTCTGACACAAAGGCCGTTCGTTAAGTAACTCTAAAGTTTATTGTAAAGACAAACACTTATATAGAAGCAACAAGGCTTTGACTGGCGTAACATAATTGGGGTACAAAGAAAAGGGGAGTGGACATAGAATACATACATGTTACAAATATTTATATAACTAACTAACAGTAATATATCGATGGTTCTACGAAGAAACACAAAACTCCTGAGATGCAGACACAGGATATGACCCCTAGGTCATTTCTCCTATACATCTTTTTCTCTAACCTAGGCTGAACCCATATAAGGTCTGGTATCATTAGATTTATTACATAGAAAGGAGACTGACTGTCTATGTGTGTAGATTATGTGATAGACACAGACAAAGAATGTGCTCCCTCCAATAGGGGAGTGGGGTTTAACCCTTCACTGACGTTAACTCTTCCAATGCTGAAATTACTCTTGTTATGTGTTAACACAATAAATATAAGTTTACCCTAACAGTTCCACTCTTTTATCCATTACCACATTATGGATAACCATGAAGACAAGATCACTGTTTTTACAGGTGTTCTCTTTACAGATTTCAGGGCCTTAGCATTGATGCATTTAGCACACTTCACAATTATATAAAAGGCACCTATAGGTACTATTACTAAATCAATGCACATAACTATCTTATTTCCCATATCTCCTAACCATGAGCATATTCCAAATGTCCAATCAAAACCTGTGGCCTACCTGATATCTGAAACCACATCTCTTAAATATAACTACTGTTAGATAAAATTGGAGTGGTCTGATAAATTAGAACAACATATTCAATCAAAAACCCCACATCCATAATAATGCTTTAATAACCGACTATGACTGTCCTTTTTTACCTGACTGCCTCAGGACAATACTGACATCTAACATTAACTCTTTAATAACTTGCGAGATTAGGTTTAGTTCTTTGACGACTGAGCAAACCTCGGCTTCGCTAAGCAGAGATATTGGACTTACAATCTAAAAAAAATCATAGTATCTCTCTCTTAAATATGTTACATAATGTTACATAATGGCATGACCTGATGACCCAAAAACACATGTGGCCACAAAACTAAATTAAATATCTATTGTTCATTGCTCCTCTTACCCTGCCTAATAAAACCCCTAAGGGTATTAGTTAGCAATTCTCTAAAGCCAATAGATGCATGTAAAAATAAAACATATTAATCCGGAGTTTGATTCCCAAGGACTGTTATTGGCTGAATACTTTGTGGACTTAAAGCAAAACTGAGAACATGCATTCAGAACACACAAAATGGCATGCATTCAGAACACAAAGCGTCAGTCACATGAAATGGCAGCGGACAATATGGTCTCCCATCCACGACATGACTCCAGAGGCCCCTACAGTCCATATAATATTCATACTGTTCTCCCCTTTTATTCTTAGAAATTGAAATTGTCTGTTTTTAAGGATAATCATCAGGAGTTTCCTAGTCAACATAATCATTGTATCCAAGGTGATAAGGCGCACTTCCTCGATTTCACACATTGGTAGGTCATCCAGCTTAATTGCACTGTAAGCTTCCATAATGGGGAATATTTGAGCAGCGTTTTCCAGGTTTCTCGTAGGGGCATGATGTCAATGGTCAGGATGCACTTGAGGATGAGACCCTTGAAACAAACAACATAAATACAGACAATTAGCAACACTGATCTTACACATGCCAAACCACTTACAAGTTTCGCTCCAAGTGATCCTAGCCAATTTCCCAGTCCCAGGGGATCTCACGGATTACCTGTGGACACTTTTTAACCTACTCTCAAATCCACAATCCTTCTTGATTAAACTCTCTTACCAAAACTAACTTATTTTAAAGTATCTGAGAAGCTTCCTAACATTCTCTATACAAAATTCCACAAAAAGATTATCAAAATACAATTTCTTTATGGGTCGACTCAATTGTGTTTGATAGAGTCAGTCAGTCTAATTGTTAAATCTGAAAATCTCACTATACTCTTAACAGACCCATAATATCACAATTAAACAAATCTTTACCACAAAGATTACAAATCATCAATAATAATTGTATACATATGTACTCAATGAAAATATACTTCCCAACAATGATGATCTTATGTAGACTGTTGTATCTGTTGTAGACTCCTGGTTGATTTATTTGCGAGTTACCCTTAGGATGAAGACTCGGCTTATGTTGGCTAGTGGTCAGTTAGTTATTATGCCCATCAAAACACTAACTTGCTGCTCCTTTTTTGGCCGGTTTGTCAGTAGAGGAATGTGCTTTATGCATATATAACGTGGATCCAGGAGTTGATTTGAACAACTTTCACAACAATATTTCAGTAGACTTTGTTAGGATCCTTTCTTTACTTGTATTGTAAATATTTCTTCTTTTAAAATAAACTTTTTCTTTCTTTAGAAATACTATTTTATCAGCAATAGATTCGTTGGTGCACTTTGAACTTGTCTTTTGTTGACTGAACAGCTTTAATCTATATGAAAATAAAACTCAAAATATTCCAGTTAGTAACATGCAATATTTCCTTAAACATTTTGACTTATTCGTTTTACTTTAAAATATCTTTACTAATATTATGACTCCTTTCTCGTGACCCAAAATAACTGGACCACTCTTATGTTCTTTAACAATATTATTATCCTTTTATAATTCTCCTGACTGAGCATGATGAGTGTAATATAGAACTGATATCACTCACTGTCAATAATCGCTAGCACTTCATTAGTGATTAAGACCTCTTACTGGAACTGCATCAGTAATAAAACTTTGAAACAATATCATTATAGGCTGGAGCTACTTCAATAAAACTACCAGGCGTGCTCTGTCAAAATAAATATTATATAACTAATTCACAATTGATACACATCCTACAAAATTATTGACAAAAAAAAAATGTATCTCTTGAATTAAACAAAATATTATCATAACCATAGCACAGAAAATAATTTCGCCCCCATTCCCCTCCCTTCACAAAAAAATACTTTTGCAGCCACTGATACAACTCTCTTATCTGTAATTAGACTAGCAGATAGAAGGGGACACAAAGGGGGGTTTCTGGGTGAACTTTTCACTCTCTTTTTCATACACACCAAAAACTGTCTTAATTTATCACATTAACTCCTACAAGTCCAATACCACAGCATTTTTAAGAATATGACACTTGCTAATTATTTCCACTAGTCACTGACATTCTCATCTATTACAAACATGTCTTGTATCTAAAATGTTAAACAACATCTCAATATTCTCTCACCATGTATCACATGGGGTACTTTGCCTTAATTATAACAAACATTATAATGCAAAAAATACCATGTATATATTTACTGTAGATAAACATGTTAGAGGTGTTAGCTCTGTGTTTATTTAAATATGTATTGCTCTCCAGCTGGCAATCTGATTTTCCTATAGTTTGAACATTATATTCATGTATCACCAACAATGTAAGTAGCGCTGTAAAAATGATTCTGGTCACACTAAAAAGATAAAAACAATTCCAGTATATGCAAGTTATTATATTTGATAGGCAGGGGATTTCTTTAAAATACTGATCAATACTTTTCAGTATAAACTAAAAATTCGACCTCTTATTGCTATATACATGTATGTCCTTCTCAAATTAATATTGACTTGTAAATCCTTCTTAGCCCATAATGTCTTCTCTTTTTACTTATGTGCAACAGGACCTCTGACCTTTTACAAAATACAAAAACCATCTAACTCCAGAAATCTGCCAATTCCATGGCCCACAAATTCTTTATCAGCTTATTTTTAAACATAAAATTCACTCCTTAACATATTACGAATAAATGCTACTCAAGTCTTTCTCTGATACCAACTCTGAAATTCTACTTAAATCTAAAGCACATCTGTACCTACAAATAACTTAAAATTAAGACATCTTCTCTGATCTATTTTATCTAGAATGTTGGAAAACATGATATCTTATTTTGGGAAAAATCAAAACCCATCTTCAACATACACTAAAAATTCAAATACAAAAGTCCTTCCAAACTACATAAAAGTGATATACTTGTCAAGACACCTAAATACAAAAAGGAGGAAAGTACCCTAAACAAATAAACATTTCTAGTAGGTAACATGTAAAACCTGTTAAATGTTTAGTCTTTAAACAAGTATTAGTGTGCTTTGCTAGAACATAAAGCTGCAACCTGAGCCAGTATTTTAAAATATCCCAAAAGATACAAAACTGGGAAGATTCCCACTAAAATAACATTGATACAGTAATAGAGAATATTTCTTTTTACCCTCATAATTTTGCAAAATGCCTCTGAATATGTAGATTGAATAAAAATAACCCTTACTAAAATCAAATAATGGCATTTATCAAATTTTACAGTTGTTATACTATCCACTGGATTGATCACATATATTTAACATGATGTCCAAGAAAGACCTTGGGTATAATACTCTTACTGTTTTACACACAAATATTTTTATTTTTCTTACTTAAAGATACAGTTACACAAATGCAGTAGTAAATTAATTCCAAAACAATGCATACCACTATTAATATTACTGACTATGCCAAAGTAAAACAACTCTGCAACTTTTCTTACAAAAAATAACGCAAAACTTCAGTAACTTTTGTTACTTTTCTGCTAGAGCTCAATTACTTTAAAACTTCTCATCACACCGGTGAATATAACCCAGAAGACCGTCACTCAAAAATCACTCAAAAATTATACTACCGGCATAACGTGCCTATTTTTATTGAGCGCTCGATTTGAGTGATCAAGGAGATATGTCCTCTCTACTCCACTAAATATAAAACACTTCCTTTTGTTACATCTCTATAAAACACGACTGCTGCTTTGGGGCTGTTGACACAAAACTAGGACATGTCTCTACTCTTGTGGTAAAATATTAGAGACTTTTACTGTAACACTATTGCCCATTTGTGCAGACATCACTTATACAATTATATCTTAAAGAATAGCAGTAGCAAAAATTACTTATGCAAATATTTTAATAATAACGACAATTCTCCTAATGACAACATTAAACATAATTATGCCACAGCTTCTATGGTCTTATCAACTTGCACAGCTAACATATATAAAACACCAAGATACAGTGTACTTGAGAGTTACAGACATGAGACTCTAATCTTCAGTATGTTTTACAGAAGGATCTGTATCCTCTGTTACACAGCTTCAGTTCCCAGAACTATTATCTTCTTACTTATAGACCAGTAAGTCTTACTTCAGTAGTGGGGGGAAAAAAAGGAAACCTTGTTAAAGAATAGGATTGTTGAACATCTAAAGTCGCTTGGATTTCAAGATCAGAGACAGCATGGGTTTACTTCAGGGAGATCATGCCAAACTAATCTTATTGATTTTTTTGATTGGGTGACTAAAATAATAGATCAGGGTGGTGCAGTAGACATTGCTTACCTAGATTTCAGTAAGGCTTTTGACACTGTCGCACATAGAAGGCTTATCAATAAACTGAAATCTTTGAGTTTGGATTTCAATATTGTTGAATTGATTAGACAATGGCTGAGTGACAGGCAACAGAGGGTTGTAGTCACTGGGGTATATTCGATGCAAGGTCTTGTTACTAGTGTGGTACCTCAGGGATCTGTACTTGGACCCATTCTCTTTAATATTTTTATTAGCGATATTGCAGAAGGTCTTGTTGGCAAAGTATGTCTTTTTGCTGATGATACAAAGATTTGCAGCAGGGTTGATATTCATGGAGGTATAAGCCAAATGTCAAATGATTTAGCTAAACTAGAAAAATGGTCAGAGCAGTGGCAACTGACATTTAATGTGGACAAGTGCAAGATTATGCACCTTGGGCGTAAAAACCCAAAAGCAGAATTTAGACTATTTGGTACAGTCCTAACCTCAACATCTGAGGAAAGGGATTTAGGAGTAATAATTTCAGAGGACTTGGAGGTAGGTAGGCAATGCAATAGAGCAGCAGGAAATGCTAGCAGAATGCTTGGTTGCATAGGGAGAGGTATAAGCAGTAGGAAGAGGGAAGTGCTCATGCCATTGTACAGAGCACTGGTGAGACCTCACTTGGAGTATTGTACGCAGTACTGGAGACCGTATCTCCAGAAGGATATTGATACTTTGGAGAGAGTTCAGAGAAGGGCTACTAAACTGGTTCATGGGTTGAAGGATAAAACTTACCAGGATAGGTTAAAGCATCTTAACATGTATAGCTTGGAGGAAAGACGTAACAGGGGGGATATGATAGAAATATTTAAATACATAAAGGGAATCAACACAGTAAAGGAAGAGAGTATATTTAAAAGAAGAAAAACTACCACAACTAGAGGGCATAGTCTTAAATTAGAGGGGCAACGATTTAAAAGTAATATCAGGAAGTATTACTTTACTGAGAGGGTAGTGGATGCATGGAATAGCCTGTCAGCAGAAGTGGTAGAGGTAAACACAGTCAAGGATTTTAAGCATGCGTGGGATAGACACAAGGCTATCCTAGCTATAAGACCGGGAACGGGGGACTAATACAAGTACTCAAAAAAAATTGGACAGACTAGATGGACCGAATGGTTCTTATCTGCCGACACATTCTATGTTTCTATGTTTCTATAAATGTGTCCCAGACACACTAGACTTAACACTCTTATATTTCAGATTAACAATGCAATGTTATAATGCTCTTATACTTTATACATTCAATTTCTACTATAACCTTAAAACACTGTGTACTGATTGTGAGACAGATCAAGCATACCTTATGGCCACAGACACAGCACTTAACTTCTTATCTGACAATGTGCATGCTGTGCTGGGCTGTGGGGGCTCTGAGCAAACAGGGAGTGCTGGACACATAAACTCTGGCTTAGCTTTCTGTGGGACAGGACTATTAGGGTATTTAGATTTACCCTTGTTAATATGAGTTCTACTTGTAATTCAAAATACTCCACCACATGATCCCACATACACTTGACATATTCTGCATTCAACCACTAGTTAGTATGTCTAAACAGAAGTGGATGTCTGCTCCTGTAAGCATTATATAGGCTGTGGGCATTTAACTATACGGAGACAGAGTCTCCATTCATATGAATGGAGACTTTGTCTCCGTATAGTTAAAAGCCGGCATTTAACTATATGGAGACAGAGTCTCCATTCATAAAATTATGAATGGAGACTTTGTCTCCGTGTAGTAAAATGCCCACAGCCTATAAACCGAACGTTCGGTTTATAGGCTGTCGGCTTATGGAATACATGTATTCCGATTGCTATTCTATAAACCGAACGTTCGGTTTATAGAATAGCCATAGGATTACATGTATTACATAAGCTGAAAGTCTATAAACCGATCGTTCGGTTTATAGGCTTTCGGCATTTTACTACACAGAGACAAAGTCTCCATTCATAATTTTATGAATGGAGACTCTGTCTCTGTATAGTTAAATGCCGACAGCCTATAAACCGAACGACTTTCGGTTTATAGACTTTCGGCTTATGTAATACATGTAAACCTATGGCTATTCTATAAACCGAAAGTCGTTCGGTTTATAGAATAGCAATAGGATTACATGTATTCCATAAGCCGAAAGTCTATAAACCGAAAGTCGTTCGGTTTATAGACTTTCGGCTTATAGAATACAAGTAATACTATTGCCTTTCTTTGACCGAACGAGAGCCCCATTCATAAGAATTTCTTATGAATGGGGCTCTCGTTCGGTTTATAGAAAGCCAATAGTATTACATTGTATTCTATAAAACGAACGAATAATAATGAACGAAACGAAAATAATGAACGAATTTCGTCTGAAACGAATGCATTAATGAACGAAATTCGTTTTAGACGAAATAAATAACATTTTCGTCCGAATGGAACACCCTGGAACTGCATCAAGGGTTTCACTGAAAAACTATCAGTGATTTAGAGCCTTTTAATATTATTGGACTATCCTCAATAATGACTCTCTATTAGCCGGTACCACGTCAGCTTATACTGGAAACTACCTCAGTATTTTAATAACTAACACTTTTTAGACAGGTGCTATCTGCCTCTATTAGCTGATACAACATCAGCTTATACTCCATATAGGGTTTTTGTTTTTCTTTAAACCAGAGACTTTCACAAATTAAGAATTCAGAGAAACACGGGTAAGTCAGAGATGTATAATAATACACATGTACTCACCCGGCCTGTCTGAATCCCACTTCAAACACCAAATTGAAAGGGACCAATTCGTCTTAGGTCTCTATCAGCAAGTCTCTGGTATACGGCAATGTATCAATCTGATTTGGATTAACGTGGTGGGAGTTGGAAACACATCAGTGAATGCGTTCGGAGAGTAACTCAAGTCTGACACAAAGGCCGTTCGTTAAGTAACTCTAAAGTTTATTGTAAAGACAAGCACTTATATAGAAGCAACAAGGCGTTGGCTGGCGTAACATAATTGGGGTACAATGAAAAGGGGAGTAGACATAGAATACATACATGTTACAAATATTTATATAACTAACTAACAGTAATAAATCGATGGTTCTACTAAGAAATACAAAATTCCTGAGATGCAGACACAGGATATGACCCCTAGGTCATTTCTCCTATACATCTTTTTCTCTAACCTAGGCTGAACCCATATAAGGTCTGGTATCATCAGATTTATTACATAGAAAGGAGACTGACTGTCTATGTGTGTAGATTATGTGATAGACACAGACAAAGAATGCGCTCCCTCCAATATGGGAGGGGGGTTTAACCCTTCACTGACGTTAACTCTTCCAATGCTGAAATTACTCTTGTTATGTGTTAACACAATAAATATAAGTTTACCCTAACATCACTCTGCTGCTGCTCGCCTGTCTGCGCTGCAGAGTAACTTAAGCCTTTCCGCTCACCGCCTCATATGCGATGTGCCCACAAGGTGGAACTCCACCTTGCACATGCTGGAGAGATTGTGCGAGCAGCAGCAGGCTATAGTGGAGTATTAGCTGCAGCACTGACGGGTCAGTCGCCCTGTGTAAAAGCACCACTTCACCACAATGAGTGGGCTTCCATGCGAGACCTGTGTGCCATTTTGCACTGTTCCGAGTACTCCACCAACATGGCCAGTGCCAATGACGCCGTTCTCAGCCTTACTATCCCGACTTGTATGTCTCCTTGAAAAAACGCTTAGGGCGATGATGGAAGAGGATGTGGCACAGGAGCAAGAGGAGGAGGAAGAAGAGGGGTCATTTCCATGGTTATCAGGCCAGTCATTCACAAGTGGCTTGGAGGGTGGTTTCCTGCACAGCATAGGCCAGGTACACAACTGTCAAGCCAGGGCACAGTTTTGGAGGAGGATGAGGATGATGAGGAGGAGGAGGAACCGTGTTCACAGCAGGGTGGCACCAAACGCAGCTTGTGGGCATCACTGGAGCGTGGCTGGGGGGATACAGAGGACACAGATGATACACCTCCCACAGAGAACAGCTTGTTCTTGCCTCTGGGCAGCTTGGCACACATGAGCGACTACATGCCGCAGTGCCTGCGCAACGACTGCTGAGTTGCCCACATTCTAACTTGTGCTGATTTCTGGGTGGCCACCCTGCTGGATCCCCGTTACAAGGACAGCGTGCCGTCCTTAATTCCATCACTGGAGCGTGATCGTAAGATGCGCGACTACAAGCGCACACTGGTAGACGTGCTGCTGAGGACATTCCAAAATGACACCGGGGGCTCAATGGAAGCACAAGGCGAAGGCAGAGGAAGAGATCGCCAACACAGCTGGGGCACCGCCAGCACCTCAGAAGGCAGGGTTAGCATGGCCAAAATGTGGAAAAGCTTTGTCAGCACGCCACAACAAGCAGCAACACCATCTGATATGCAACGTCTTAGCAGGAGGCAGAATTTCAGCAACATGGTGGAACAGTACGTATGCACAGGCCTACACGTACTGACTGATGGGTCTGCCCCATTCAACTTCTGGGTCTCCAAATTGGGCACATGGCCTGAGCTTGCCCTTTATGCCTTGGAGTTGCTGGCCTGCCCTGCAGCCAGTGTATTGTCTGAACGTGTGTTTAGCACGGCAGGGGCGTTATCACAGACAAGCGCAGCCGCCTGTCCACAGCCAACGTGGACGTTTATTAAGATGAACCAGGCATGGATCCCACCAGACTTGTCTGTCCCTTAATAGAAATAGACATTTATACCGGCCTCACCAAATCATTGTTTTACTCAAGTGCACTTATTCTTTGTTTTCTGTTGTTATATGTCCCAATATTTTGGGGGCTACCCCAATTTAAAAAAACAACAACAAATAAAAAACAGTATTGGCTACCTCCTCCTCCAGCGCCGCTTCCACCTACACCGCCACGGTCACCGCCTCCTCAACATATGGGTCACTTAGTATAAACTGAAAGAGAATACCCTGCACTCCAACCCTCTCTCAAATGGATAATTCTGTTGATCCTCCTGGCAGCCATGCTTTAGATTTAGATTTATGTTCTTTCAAAGCTAAAATCAAAGATTCCATCTAGTGCTATTTTATGGCTCAGCTGTATTTGTAATTTATATGTATTTTATGTTATTTTAAGTTATTTCCCTATCCACATTTGCTTGCAGGGCACTTGTCCTACTCTTACCCACATTGTTCTTCCTTTTGCAGCCCTCTAGCCCTTTCCATGACTTTTTTAGAGGCATTTTAGTGGCCAAAAGTTTGTGTCCCCATTGTCTTCAATGGGGTTCGTGTTCGGGGCCAAGTTCGAGCACGACCCGGACATTTTTTTGAATTTCCGCCGAACCCGCCGAACCCGAACATTCAGGTGTCCGCTCAACTCTAGTAATTACTTCAAATAATGGCCTTTTTTTACGTCCATAGAAAGTATCAAGGTTTTTATCAGTGTGGTAATTTTTTTAAGAGTTGTGGTAATGATAGTACCGCACCCGTTAAACTCATTAGCGGTGAGTATTAAATAAAAAAGCCCATTCATTTACTACTAACGGCACTTTATTTTAACTAACAGGGAACCTGGGATCTACCCCATTGACGGTAACCATTAAAATGTGTTCCATGTTACAGAAAAGAATAGAATAGTTATTATGTGTTTTGTCCTTAACTTGGACTTAGCCACATGCCCATATATCTCTGAATCATTAAGAAAATTGGTTGTTACCCAAGTATATGTTAAGCTAACAAGTGCCTAAAATCCAATTTTGCCACTTCTGGGGCCAATTTATGCATGAATTACTGGAAAACCAATTACATCTAGTCTTTTTTGGGGGGATGAACTTAGCCCTCTCTATGAACATTTTATCAATGATATTCATTTTGTTTGGCTGAAGTCTTTTTTTTGTTATTACAAAAGTAAAAAGGAAGACATACATTGTATAGGACCATATACATAACAAACAGTACATTGACCAAAAAAGTGCTGAGGTGCTTAATATAATTCTCAGAACTTGTGAAATTCTAATTAAAGTGTTTATTACTGGGTCCAATCTTGATTTCCGGGAAGACAAAAAAGTCTTATACATAAATTTGGTTCATTCACATTTACCAGCCAAAGGAAAGAAGGAAAGGGGGAGTATATATATCCATCTCTGATTTGTTCTATTGTATTAATCGGAGTGTGTGCTAGGGGTTATTTATCAAGTGACTTCCATTGCTTTTCCCAGTTTTCACAGATTTTTTTTTGAAGATTAAGTTGTGCCCATCTTATCTCTTTTTCCATTTTTATTTGGAAAAAACTTGGTTTTTAACTGCTCAACATGCTACTCACATTGCTTTTTCCAGTTTTGTGCTAAAGTTGTCTTTACTGCCATTAATATGTGGGTAATAAGTAATCTATCTGCTAGAGACATTTTAGGTCAGTTGATGGATATCAGGGCTATACTCTGTGTTTTCGCGATTTTTAACTTTGTGAGGATTTCTATTATGTTAAATGCATTTTGCCATATGTTTTGTATTTCTCTACAGCTCCACCATATGTGTGTATGGGAGCCCTCTTCCCGGAGGCATCTCCAACACATCGATAGGGCAGATGGAAACATTTTTACTAGGATGTTGGGACATAGTACTTTCTATTAATGATTTTATAGTGTGTTTCCAGTAGACTTAAACATTTGATATCTTTTGTGGCATTGAGAAATGATTTATGCCATTCCTTTGTATTTAATTTTATGCTTAGCTCCTTTTCCCAAGCTGTTACTGCTGGTGGAGTTATTGCTTGTTCCTGTGTTCTTAGTAATTTCAAGGCTCTAGAGAATGTTTTGTCAGTCCTTATTCCTTCAAAAAAGCTGTCTATTATACTTAAAGTAGTATTGTCTTCAATTATATATGCCAGTATGAAGTTTTTTATCCTCTTTCTCTGGTAGATCAAATTTTTCCCTGATCTGGGCAAAGGGGATGAGTTTCCCTCCTACTAATAGTTATATTGTTTTGATTTCCCTTGATCTCCAGTTTTTCAAGTCCAAGTTTTCCATTTGTGATTATAAATATTCTAAACTTATGGTTGACGGAAAACCATTATTAACAATTCTTAGTCATTTTTTTATTTTGTTCCATTATGGAATTATCTGTTTATGGACCAAATACAGAGATTTAATTATTTTATTGTGTGTCTTCCAAATTAAATTATGTAAGTTTGATGTGACACTTACAGATGTCGCAATGGAAAACCAGTCCTCCTCTTTATTTTCCTCTACCTGCATCATATGTATGTGACATATTATTGTTGTTTGGTATAACTTTTTAATATCTGGGAAACTCGGGTCTCTTTTCTCCTTCTTTTGCGAAAGCAGTTTTTGTCTTAGTCTTGGGTTTTTTCCTCTCCATACAAAATTATTTATACAGCTCTGAAGCATCTCTAACCAGGCCTCTGGTACTCCTAGAGGGACCATTCACAATAAATATAGAGATTTTGGTATTAAATACGCATTTACTACATTTATTCTACCCCACCAAGATATTTTCAAAATTCTTCTCTCCTTTAACCATGCATTTGAGTGTCTGAATAGGGTTACAAAGTTAGTTTCCATAGTATTATTCAGTTCTCTACAAATTTTTATACCTAAATAGTCTATATGGTTTTTAATCAGTTGGAACTCAAATCTCTGTTGGCTGAAGTCTTATGATGATCTTTTGAAGTTTCTGATTATGTTAAATGTTTTCACTAGTAATATTCAAACAGAAAATATTGAATTTCTTGACCTTAAAATGAGTGAATGTATACAGTATTTATTTCTTTTTGTACTTTACTCACGTCAGTGGCCTCAAATGGATAGTTACAATTGACCATCACCTTTCTATAAACCAAACGAGAGCCCCATTCATAAGAAATTTTTATGAATGGAGTCCCCGTTCATAAGAATTTTTTATGAATGGGGCTCTCGTTCGGTTTATAGAAAGCCAATAGTATTACACGTATTCCATAAGACGAACGAATAAAATGAAACGAAAATAATGAACGAATTTCGTCTGAAACGAATGCAGTAATGAACAAAATTCGTTTTAGACTAAATAAAAACACATCTTCATCCGAATGGACGAAAACTAAACAAAAATGTTAGTTTTGCACATGTCTAATATTAATACTAATAATATCCATTGTAGCCAGTTGCCTAGTTTAGAAAGGAACTGAACAACGTTTGAAGTTTTTGAAGCTGAATCCATTATGTTACTTAAAATGTTTCAGGATTAGTGATACAATCTTAAATTAATTAACACTGCACTGAATAGAACAAGGAAGATTGTTATAAATTATATCTTGAAATCTATACCCACAAAAACAGAATGGTTCATTTAAAGAATATCCTTTATTTATTACATCATTGTTAACATCTTACAGAAAGATTCAATATATCCTTAATAAACACAAACTTTTACAGGCAGATCTTACAATTAAGTTTAGCCCCAAATCTCAGAACAGTTTACTTTAAAGGGACTAAGTTTAAAAATATTCTGGCACCTAGTACATTAAAAGACCAAAATGTGGGCGATGATCTATATCGTAATGATGGCATGAGGAAAAGTGGGGCATTAACCTGCTGTCATTCTAGATGTTTAACATTTGCCCATATAAAATGTGGCATGTTGATAATTGTGGCAAAGAACTCAGTCTTTTGATATTAAATCCCACTTCAACTGTTGTTCTGAATATAGAATCCTCAAGGGCTTTGAATGATTGATTTAGAGAATACAGAAATAATGTTATTACAACCAAACTTAATATGAATCTCCTGAGACATGTTAATGACATACAGACCTGTGATCTTGGAGATATGAAAATTATGGGTTTAGAGATTGCACTTTTGAGAGAATTATATTTCTATTAAGGAAAGAATCCCAGTGGATTTACAAACTAGCTTCTATCTCCAGGAGGGCTAAATAAGAGGTTAGACAGTGAGACCCTGCGATAACCCTGCTTTATTTATTTATTACATATAGATATATTTTTTGCATTTTTCTTTTTCTTTATACATTTATCCATATATTTTCTTTTTTTCCTTTATCTTCATTATTTATTTTTACTTTTTTTTATTATACTTCTATACATTAAATATCCTTTTTTGATCAGTGAGCTTTGTTATGTGAGCAATCCTTTCTGATTATTTTTTATTTATGCATAGGCATATCTTAGGTATTTTTAGATATTTGTTTTTTGATATATGGGTAAATATTATTAACAAGTATAAATGATATGTTAAGTTTTAAAATGTGCACTTATCATTTTATACTATGTATGCTTTTTAACTTGTGTAGTGAAGAACTATATCTTTAAGATCAGCTGTATATGGTCTCCAACATATAATATGGAGGTTAGGAACAGGAAGCACACCATTGATAAAGTCCCAGTCATGGGATAAAATGCATAGGAAGCACTTATTGCTGCATTATTTTTTATTGTTTATTTTTATTTTTTAATTGACAGATTTTGCTAGTTCATGAAAATTCATGATTAATTAAGACACAGAGGCTCATACTATGCATAACTCTTCCTTTAATTTCCCTCAGCAGCAAAAAGAAAATACAGTAGAATATCATAGAAAATGTTAACCAATCAGAAACAGTACATTAGGCATAACCCATCCCCCCTCTTATAACAGTCTGAGAACCCCAAAACTCCTAAGTCTATATTTGATGAAATAAAGAACTAAGGAAAAGATCAACAAGAATAACTCCAAATCTGAATCGGAAAGCACGGGAACATTGAAGTAATCAAATCCATGACCGGATACCATTCTTCACACTATGAAAAATAAAGAAAGGAACAATGATAAGAACCATGTGATATTATAGATCTATAAACCAATTATATACATTTCAAAATATCTGGTAAAAATGAAAAAAAAAAAAAAAAAGGGATAGAGGACTTGATATAGCCTGTTGGAGGGTATTCTCCAGATAATATGGATGTTCATATTCCCCTTATGGGACCAGACCCCTACCCACCACCCTAAAAAATGTTTATAACACCTAATGTAATGTTCTGCATGCCTCTTGTGACTCCTCTGATTGAAGAATATAAATCTATCTGTTTTGCCTTGTATATGATACATACATGGAAGGAAGAATACTTGTTTTATATACCTACAGGTATGTATTGATCAATTTTTCTAAATGTGTATTTATATTGTCAATTTTCTATATTTAAATAAAAAGAGAAAAAGTATTAAAACAGAATCAAATAATCACCCAGGGAAGGGGAAAGTCACGATTTTTAGGGGGGTATAATACTCTCCTCCGTGTTCTTTATAAATTATGACTTTACGTCATGAACTAGCAAAATCTGTCAATGTATAAAGACACTGAGGCTCCTATTATGCTAGTTCAAAGCTGATATACGACCCTAGATGAAACTGAATAGTAAATCGGAAATAAAACTCTCTAAAAATCAATTCTCTAGACAAATCTGCCGTTTTCAGAACGTCTCCCAGGTGACAACATATGGCAACCACCTTGGATGCCATAGCCTCTCTCATGGAACGAGGACCAAAAATAGAAATGTCAACTCCCACCTCCAGGAGGACGCATCTCACCCATCTAGCCAAGGATGGAGAAGAAATATTGTCTATGGAAGAACAAAAATAACTCAAAATCCAAAAGAATTCCTAAAATCTGAAGTTCTAGAATCATATTTCTTATAAAACAATACCAGACACAATTGCAGACGATACAAAAAAGCAGGATAAACAATTCATTTAATTGAGGTCTTAGTACGTTGAGAGTTATCAAACAAAACGCCATCAGGAGTGAAAGACTTGGCTGAAACATCCAAAGTCCTGACATTCGATACTCTCTTACAAGAGATAATACAGAGTAGAGTGACTAACTTATCTGATAATTGTCTTAAGGATAAACACGCATTAGGCGGCCAAGATTCCAACATACGCAGTACCAAGCTAACATCTCAGGTACAAGACTATCTAGGTTTAGGAGGTGTCTTCAACTCCTCAACCTCATCCCTTTGAGCAATCGGCATGTCAAAACATGTTTACTCAATGGGATGCTGTCAAAACATGAGTGACCTGCTGAGATCATCAACCGCAAAACATTGATCGACCGGTAGGCCTGACCGTCCTCAAATGTTTTCACAAGGAACTGCAGAACGAAAGTCAGAGGAGCCAATAGGATATCCATATGATATCCACACCTCGTTACACACAGCATTGAGACCATCTGTTCCAGGCATGTTGGTATCATTTTCTAGAACCTGTCCAAGCTCCTGCCAAGAGGTCAACAATTAGGATTCCCACCAAAGAGTGATCAGCACCACTGAAGTCACGTGGCGACAAATATGAACCAATGTGCTGGTTATCAAGCGGAAAGGATAAAACCTGAAATGTCTGTGTTTCGGCCAGACCTGAAGAAACGTGTTGGATGCTAGAGTTTTGGATATGGTCTCCAGCTGAAGAAATGTGGAAGTTGAGTGTTCAGACGGGGCGCAAAAAGGTCTAGATCCAACCGACCCAAAACTTCCACCAGTCTCCTGATGGCAGTAAATGCCAATCGCTGGAATATCTGAGGTAACAGGAGTTCCAGCCTGCTTCCATGTTTGATAAACCAGGGATATGCATGGCTTTGACTGAGATATTGTGTGACAGGCAAAACTTACAAAAGTCTGTTGCCAAACTGGACAGTGCCTGAGACCACGTTGTCCATGCATAACAAAATAGAACAGTTTATGATCTTGTCTGAGGGCAAATGCAAGGATCCAAGTATCAAATCTGCGGTGAAGCCTATAAATTCCAATTTTTGGGTCAGAGCAAGAGCCGACTTGTCCCAGTTGATGAGGAAACCTAGACTTTGAAGAAGATCTATAGTCAATGCTAGATCAAGGCTTAAAGTGGTCGCATCCTGTGACATAATAAGCAAGTCATCTTAATAAATAATTTGACGCACCCATATTCTCATCATTCACCACTAATTTTAGAAGCTTGGTGAAGTACCAGGGGCTGACGTAAGCCTGAATGGGAGACATGTGAACCTCCAAATCCATTGCCTCCATCTGAACTGGAGCCAGTCCTGGTAATCGAGAGCTATGGGGACCGTGAGGTAAGCATCTTGGAGGTCTAACTTGATCCAATCCCCCCTTTTGAAATGTTGGTAACATACAAATGAGTTCAGGTCTCATAGATTGATAACTGGCTTGGATCATCTGTCCTTTTCTGGGACAAGAAACCGATTGCTGAGAAAAACTATTGTGAAAAGAAAAGGTGATCTCTTGAGGTGGGTACACTTGAAATGGGAGGAAAATAAAATCTATGAGGTAACCTGATACTGCGTTCAGAACCCAGACATCTTGAGTGACATTCAACCAAGTGTTGTAGAAAAAATGTAATATACCCCGACCCTTGGAGGGTAAAAAGCGAAATTGTAAGGGAAACTTACCATGTGATCAAATGTCCCTCTATAGCCCCTACTCTGCCAGGGATGACCTCGCTGCGGAAAAACCCGTGGGCAGCAGATATGGCTTCAGGCATTGTGGGTCTGGCTGGAGCCTCTGGATCCCCTCTAGGAACCTCTGGTGGGGAGGCCAGACAGGCTACCTCTAACTCTGGTGGCCCGTAGATAACCTTTTGAGAAAACACCCTTTTTCATGTTGGTTTGTGCCTGGTCGAGGGCCATAATGGTCTTCACGAAATATCCTTTACAAAGGAATCACCAAAAAGCATGCCCTTAACTCTCGGGTCGGGGTCTGAAGTGGCCATGTTCACCAATTTTGGTTCTATTTTCAACAAATTGTCTTTACGTCTCTTAGTGGCCACTGCCATGCTGGCATTTCCCACAAGGCATACAGCCCTTTGCACCCATCCTCTAAGGACAAAAGTATCTATAAGAGAACCTCCTGACACAGCGGCTTCCACCATGTCGATAATTTGCATAGGGGGCCCCAGTAGGTCCAGGATTTTATCCTAACAGTTTCAGAGTGAGAACTCTAAGCTTTTGTAGGCTTTTTTTTTTTGCTTACAAACTGCACAGTGGATCTTGGGCACTCTGCTCTCAATTTTCTTCTAGTTAGTTTATCAAAGTGTTTGTGTACCCTTAGAGATAAATATTTAACGCTGTTCATGTTTATCCTGCCCTTCTGAACAGCTGTTATCCTGACCTTCTTCTTCAGTTATTTGTATTCTTAGGGTTACTGAGGTTCTGGAGGAAGTTCTGGGTGCCGCACCAGTCCCTGGCCTTCTCTATCTGCGGCTCAACCATAGGGTGCATGTTGGTGAGAGTGAAAACCATCTTGACTACCTATTAAGTCCTCAGTTTCCATTCACATCAAGTTCTGCACCGCTGAGCCTCCTCAGAGTTGTTGCAGATTAGATGGATGCTGCAATATTCACAGACATAGCAGACATGTATGTAATGCTTGTGACACTAAACATGTGGCATGGTGGCGTCAAGCATTATTTGAAACTCTTCTGAGTTAATATAGTCAGATGACTGAGCCTCTAATTCTTGGGCCTCTAGGACACCTAGGGCCAATGGGTTAGCCCCAGGGGTTGGGGGCCCAGAGTTATAGGGCACCTTACCAGAGTACATAGTCATGTAAGTAACAATAAACACCAATAAAATGTAACAGAAAGCACAATACTTATCTGAGGGACGCAGCAAAGAAAGAGGAGGAGTTTTGGGGATCTCAGACTGTTATAGGAGGGACGGAGGGAGGAGTTATGCCTAATCTACTGTTTCCAATTGGTTAACATTTTCTATGATATTCTACTGTATATTTTGAGGGAAATTAAAGGAAGAGTTAAGAATAATAGGAGCTTCTGTGTCTTTTTTAAATGTGGCTTTATCATCTACATTTGTGTAATTCATTGAGCCCCTTTATACCATTGTGTATATTTTTATGTTTATGTTTCAGACCTTGGTTCTGGCAGCAGCAATATTCCCCCTTTAATAGCGCTTGGGTTGCGCTAGCGCTGCTTGATTGCCCAGCTGAATTTGTAATTTATTGTTCTCTTTCATTATGCACACTATCAGAGGACAGTACTCCACCCATCCCAAGTGGGCTAAGATTTCAGTATGCATCCATCCTCTTCCAAGGATTGATGATTTAGAGAGAGGTCTGTCGTGTCCCCCCCCCCCCCCCCCCCCACACACACACACACACGCACACCACCATTGAAATGAATGGGATGCAAGAATAAAAAGAAAAACATGTACAATTGTTTTTTTCGATAATTTATGTTTGGAAAGATAGTGTTTTGTTGTTGTTTTTTAATTGCATTTTTTTTTTTTTACTACAAGTGATTTTTTTTTTTCATTTAAATGCTTTTCCTAACTTGATTTACATGTATATTAATAAAAAATATTTATATTTGATGTTGTTTTCTGATGTGTTTTCTTTGATGTGTTTCCTTACATGCCCAGATGAACTTAGATTCCCATTCTTTAAACAGGGAACAGTGACCAATTGACATATTCATGTGCAGTAATTGGGCATTACTATTGGATTTGAATATATGAGCAATTTTGAGAATATTTTTAATTCAGCTTTTAATGTCTGAAGTGTTTGTCAGTTTACCATTGTTCCCACTTTAAGAATAGGTCAATGAGGTATATTCTTTTTTTTTTGTAAATATCTGTTTATTAATTTTTGAAAACAACACATATAAAATAAAGAATATGGGGAAGGACATGTGGAGGGGTTACAGAAAATAAAGAAGGGGCGGGGTTAGGGAGGGGGAGGGAGGGATGTTCCAAGATATCTTGAGAAACCTGACGTAGCAGGTCCAATAATGTTCAGCATCATATCCATATAACAAATTATAATATAAAAGAAATACCCATACCAGAACACAGTATACCATCGCACATTACAACTACTGCTTATCGTTCTCGTGTCTCTTCATGATCCCTTGAACTCTATCACATTACTACCTATATTGTCAACCTTCAAAAAAGAAAAAATATATATATAAAAGTCAGCGATTGTTTCAACAAAAAAAAACAAAAAAAAAAAAATAAAAAATAAAAAATCTATACCCATATATAGGTCCATTCCCTTTGGGGAAAAAATAAAAAAAAAATCGCATCAGTCTGGCTAGGAGTCTATCCAGGTCCTGATCCCAGGGTCCTGGATATACTCCATCCAGTGAAACCACATATCTACATATTTCGTATGTTTAAATTCAGAAAATGCAACCACTTCCTCCAGTCTGCGCGTCAGTTCAACTTTTATAATCCATTCTCGGAAAGACGGGGGGTTTGGGTCCTTCCAGTGAAGGGGGATCAGAACATTGGCCGCATTAATCAAATGGCGGACCACTGAATTCTTATAGCTAGAAATCGATTGCGTGGTATGATGTAGTAAATACGGGCCTGGGAGAAATGGAGGGGGGAAATCTGTGAATTTGGGTAACACCTCATGTATCCGCTTCCAGAATGGGACAATTTTCGGACACTCCCACCAAATATGTAGGAGAGTCCCAGAAATTTTCCCACATCTCCAGCATAGATCTGAGAGATCTGGGAATGCCTTATTCAGCCTCACTGGAGTCTGATACCACCGAGTCAACAGTTTATAATAAGTTTCCTGTACCTTGGTCTGCAGAGAACATTTATGTATAAGAGTGCAGATCTTATCCCAGCCCACTTGGTCGATGTCTATCTGTAGTTCCCTTTCCCAATTTCCCATGAAAGTCAACGGGGGTTGTTCTAATTCTGATATCAAAATTTTATACATTAAGGAAACCCCGTGGGTGGGGATTTGGGTTTTAGTGCAAAGAATTTCAAAATAAGTATGTTCTCGTGACAAATTGTGCTTCATGGGGAGTTTGTGGAAATAACTTTGGAGCTGCAGGTAATGGAAATGGTCCAATCCGGTTGGGTGGACCTTCTCGAAAATCTCTGCAAAAGACTTTAGTTTAGTCCTATCCATAAATTGCGAGATCGGCGCCTGATCAGTTGGGGCTGACCTTAAAAAAGGACCTGGGGATTGGCCTGGGGGGAAATCAGGATTATTTCGAATCGGCAAAAATGGGGAAGGATAGGTAGTAAGTGAATGTTTACTCGATAAGGAATGAAAAACAAACAGGGTGGCTTTCATAAGTGGTTGGTGCTTAAGGGTTGAAATGGCGTGTCTCTTGGGAAGCCAGATCAGTTGTGCAAGTGGGGTTTGGGTGTAAGTGGACTCAATATTAACCCATAGCTTGTGTGGGGGTTTATGTGCCCATTCCATAATTCTTACCAAATGGCAGGCCTGATAATATTTCCGCGGATCAGGAATACCTGTGCCTCCTTCTATCTTTGGTCTGGTCAGGATCTGATATTTAATCCTGGGTTTTTTTTTGGCCCATACAAATCTCAAAAATAAAGATTTTAGTGAAGCAAAAAAGGCTGATGGGATGGTTATAGGAAGGGTTTGAAATAAATATAATAGCCGAGGCAACACATTCATTTTTATAGTATTAATTCGCCCGAACCAAGATATATATTGGGGTGCCCAACTATTTAAATCTGTACTCAATGTGGCCAAAAAAGGGGCAAAATTGTAAGAGTATAAGTTTGAAAGATCCTTGGTCAGCCAAATCCCTAGATATTTCATTTTACCTTTACACCATCTGAATGGAAATGTCTGCTCAAGCCGCCGTTCAGTCTCCCCAGGAAGGTTAATATTCAAAATCTCAGACTTAGAGTAATTAATTTTGAGATTGGACAGTTCACCGTAAACCCGGAACTCTTTCATAACATTGGGTATGGATACCGTTGGATTAGAAACTGGGAAAAGTAGATCGTCTGCGTAGCCTAAAATCTTGTGGTGCGTATCCCCAATAGTTAAACCTGTAATATCAGGGTTGCATCTAATTGCTTCCATAAAGGGCTCCAGTGCTAGGATAAATAACATTGGGGACAGCGGGCAACCCTGTCTGGTCCCATTAGAAATACCAAACGGTTCCGTGAGCATACCATTAATCCTCAGTCTGGCTGAGGGTGCTGAGTACAAAGACATAACCCAACGGAGCATATTGGGTCCGAACCTCATCCGTCGTAAAGCCTCTGACATAAAAGTCCAGTCCAGTCTGTCAAAGGCCTTTTCAGCGTCCGTTGATAAAAAAAGGGCTTTGGAGTCTGTCGTCGTTGCGAACTGTATGAGGTCTAGGGCTCTAATAGTACCATCTCTGGCCTCTCTACCTGGTACAAATCCAGTCTGGTCCGGGTGAATTAAGTCGGGGAGAAAAGGTTTTATTCTAGAGGCTAAAATTTTCGAAAATAGCTTTAGGTCGACGTTCAGAAGTGAAATGGGACGAAAACTGCTGCACAGTTCAGGGTCCTTCCCTTCCTTGGGAATTAGCGTGATGTTGGCCATCAGTGTGTGAGGGTGGAATTCTTTCCCCTCTAACAGGGTGTTGAAAGATGTAACCAAGTGTTGCCCTAACGTGTCTAGGAATTTTTTATAATAACTGAGAGGAAGGCCATCTGGGCCAGGGCATTTACCCGCTTTGGAAGTCTTAATCGCATTACTCAATTCTTCCAGGGTGATTGGGGTCTCTAGAGCAGCTGCATCTGTCGGTGACAGCTGGCGCTTAACAAACTTATCTAGATAAATTGATATCTCAGTTTTGTGACTTGTCCCCGTAGAGGGTTGTGGTTCCCTTTTAAGATTGTATAACTGTGCGTAATAATCTTTGAATTCCTTGCCTATTGTAAGGGGAAGTCTATGTTGTGTGCCTGAAGCACTGCGTATCTTGGGGATGTAGAGCAACCGTCTTTTTTTTCGGAGAGCCCGTGCTAAATATTTCCCGGGTTTGTCCCCGTGTTCATAGAACATTGCCTTTAATTTAATAACAGATCTGTGTGCTAGGGCGTTCAAAATAGTGGCTAATTCCTTACGTAAGGCCAGGAGGCGTTGGAAATCTGCTGGGTTAAGCTGGTCTTTATGAACCTTTTCGAGGGCAGTAATATCTGCGTATAGACTTTGAAGTCGTCGTGCATTGGCTTTTTTCCTCTCCGCACCCATGCGTATGAAATGACCCCTTATAACGCATTTATGTGCCTCCCAGGTAGTCAGTGAAGAAATCTCGGGAGAGCAATTCTCCTGAAAATACCTTGTCAAGGCTGTTTGGGTCTCAATATAGGCCTCGGGGTCGGAGAGGAAAGACTCATTCAGTCTCCATGATGTTCCTAGAGGACGAGTCAACTGAGAAGTAATTGACAGTAACAGAGGTGCATGATCTGACCACGTTATAGATTCATACCGAGCGTCCACCAACTTCGGAAGCTGATAGTATGGCATAAAAAAATAATCTATACGGGTATAGACCCCTCGTGACGTAGAATAAAAACTGTAATCCCTCTCTTGGGGGTGAAGGGCTCTCCAACAGTCAACTAGTTGGTATTCGTTAAGTACTTCTTTAATTCTAAGGCCAACATGGATTGGGGTGTAAGTGCGTCCGCTAGAGGTGTCGAGTTTAGGGTCAAGAGCAATATTGAAATCCCCCCCCACAACCAGTATGCCTTCTTGGAAAGACTGAAGTCTGCGTAGACATTTGGTCAAAAAACGCTGTTGTCTAGTGTTTGGGAGATATATATTCGCGAAAGTGTATTGTACATCCAGGATTGTCCCCTTCACGAATATATATCTGCCTTCTTCATCAGACAACTGTGCACTCTCGTTAAATGGTGTGTATTTATCAAAAAGAATGGCCGTTCCCTTAGATTTAGTCTCAGGGTTGTTACTGAAAAATCCTTTGGGGTATGCAGAGTTCGTCAATTTAGGGTGTGTCGTTCCTCTAAAATGGGTTTCTTGTAGGAAAGCGACAGCAACTTTGTGGAATTTGAGGTCTCTCAGTAAATGGGATCTCTTTTCAGGGATGTTAAGTCCTTTAACATTGTAAGAAAACATAATAAGATTACGTCTAGCTTGGGTTCTGGTATGTGTATCTTGCATTGTGGTATTTGAGTGACTCATCTAAAAAGCCACAGATGCTGTATTGTAGGGGTTACTAAAAAATGGGGGAAGTAAGGAGAAATGAAAAATGAAAAATTATAGAACTATGGACAGAACAGAAAATGGAAACCTCAAAACCCAGGCGAGGTTCCGCAACACTTCACTTGTGGCGACTATTGTACTCAAGGTCCCCCCCAGAACAATGGGGAAAGGTGACCCGGACAATATATATCGACGCCTACGGTGTGGGGACAATGGTGGATAGGCCAAACCGGCCGTTTGGGACAAACTAACAAGAAAAAACGTACAAGAGGAGGATCTGCTCCTCCACCCACCCAACTTGCTTTGTGACATACAAAACGCTTTCCAGCCCAAGAAACATGTGGGCATATAACTCGAAAAACACACATATACACCCTGCTACATCCCTATGCGGGACGACCTCCCTCCACTCCTCAGTCCCAAGACTGGGGGGTGAGAGGGGGCTCGTAAATACTCTCTCATACATCTTATACACCCACAATAGAACCCTGGGTACCTCCATGTTAGCTTCTTCTTCGCCCTACACCTCCCCTTGGTCTCTCCCCTGATGTCCAGGCGGAGTGATGGAAACTCCCTCCCGGGCACCTGAGCAGGGACCAGTATCTATGTGCTGTGTCTGACTCTGACCACCTCGAAACTTCGGTCAGGGGTGGCACAACCCCAACTTGCTTCCCTTTTCCCACCCATAGATCACAAACACATTACAATATAAAACCATTGGGGTTAATAGCGATACTTATGTGGTTCTCGCTGCTCTGTCCTTTTGGGGCTGATTATAGTTGTCAGATATGTGAGATCCTGGCTGTAGTCCATGGTATGTTGTGGCCTGCGGGCCAGCCTGGGAACAGTCCAGCTTTCAGCCTGTGCAGTTCCATACAATACAGTGATATGTTGATCTATGTAGAACTGCCAGTCTCTCAGGTCCCTTGGTGGCTGGGGTGGTGGTGTTGGTGGGAGAGGGGGGGGGGGCAAGATGAGCCCTACCGCGAACGTCAGCAATCGGGAACAAGTCTTGCGGAGCGATACTCCCATCCTTTTCTCCGATTCTATCCGGTGGGGCCCTTCTCAGTAAGTACCCAGGTCTCATTTGGTCGTGGGGTAAAAATGGTGATGGCTGGGGTCTTGGTCGTACGAGAAAACATTCACAGAGTTCAGTAGCAAGCCACACCGTCCTTGTATGAGCCGCCAATTACTCTTCCACGTCTATTTGGCGGTTAAGGATCCGATCCGCGGTATTTACAGGCCTTGTGGATCTGTGTCTTATCTGGCGTTGGGGCCTTGGAGCTCCGGCATACGGTCTACGTCCTCGGCCATTTATGTGATTGGCGTTGCCCTGTTGCAAATCTGGCAAATTCCAATCCGGGATGTCAATCGTGGGGAGACCCAAACCGTTCAAAAAATCAGGTAAATCTTGAAAATATCGTAGAATTAGTGTCCGGTCTCCATCCCTGACTGAAAGACTAAAGGGATGTCCCCAACGATAGCGGAGTTGACGCCTCTGCAGTTCCATTGTCAGGAGCCTAAGAATCCTCCTCGTTTGCAGAGTAATGTCTGACAGATCTTGGAATAGGGCTACACGGTGGCCTTCATATTCCCATGGGCCTGACTCCCTTGCTGCCCTCATTATGGCTTCCTTCAGCTGAAAATCAGGGAGACAACAGATAATGTCTCTTGGCGGGCCTGATGGTGGGCCGCGTGGTCTTAGAGCTCTGTGGGCCCTGTCTACTTGTATAACCGTCTCCGCCGGCCTGTCGAGCAGGAAATTAAATAGGCGAGTGGTGGTCTGCACCACATCTTCCTGGCTTGCACCTTGCGCTTCAGGTAGGCCGCGGATCCGAATATTATGCCTGCGGCCTCTATTATCCAGGTCCTCCAATCGCCTTCGGTATTCAGCAAAATAGAGCGTATGTTGTGTCACCAAATTCGAGGTAGAATCCAGCCTTTGAGTATGTTGTTCCAGGGTGGCTTCTTGTTGCAGCACTTTCTGGGCCAGAGCCTTGTGTTCTACTCTGAAATCCTCGATTGCGTCTTTCACCGTTGCTTTAAGTTCAACAAGTAGTGTGCTGAAATCGGCCCGCCATGGAGCCGAGGAAAATAAGTTATTGATCGCCGTTTGTTCTGATGAGGTAGGTTGGGGAGCCGGCAAAGGGTCCGGTGTATCCCCTTCGAGTTCCAGTGAACTGGCGGGAGAGAAGGCCTCTTGATCCGCCGATGTCTGGGAAGCGAGGGCCGCGGGTGTGTTGAAATAAGCCCGCAAGGATGCAGAAATTGGCTTACCCCGTCCCCCGGGTGTTTGGGGATCAGGTCCTGGTTTTTTATTGCGTCCCATGTCGATTTTGCTTGTTTGCTCGCAAAGTTTAGGCGGGTGGAGAGAGGAGCTCCTTCTTTATGCGACCATCTTCAACCTCGTCCAGCCACGCCCCCCCAATGAGGTATATTCATCTGCAATAAAGGTGCTGTATTGAGCTAGTGGGAGGTTGAATCAAATTTAGTCTCAAACACCGCAAGTCTCATTCTTTCCCCCATAGGAAATAAAGGAACTCTCCACCCTTAGAGGAGGTGAATTGCACAGTGTGGCTTTTGACCTTAACCTTCCAACTTTACCTCCAAAGGGAAGTGCCTCACTTTTTATTAATACCATCTTTCCATACATTGTATGGAGGTTGAGGTCGAGATGGGAGGGCAAGTTGGAGTTTAGTGAGGGGAGTCGAGTTGAGGTTGAGATGGAGGGCAGGATTTGTTTAGTGAATAGTTCAAGGTGGTAGAGTTGGGAGGTTGTGCTCACTGTGGAGACTAAGTCAACTGAACCACCAATTAACCACCAACTCAAACTTTAGTAAATAGACCACATGGTGTACTAAACAACCTAAAGAGAAACTTAGGTGTTCATGAATCAAAAGTATGAGCATTGGCATGTTTATATTTAATACACTTTATTTAATTATTCCAGTGACAACTAAAGAAAAAGAGATGGCTAGATGTGGGAATATTTTGTGAAAAATAGAAAGAAGTAAGAGGGCATCTACCTAACCCACTGTTTGTACACTTAGATACATGAAGAAGCAGGTTGGGAGAATTTGATACAAATTAGAAGGGTGGTATGATATCAAAAAAGGTTGGGGACCCCAGATCTAATATGTTGAACATCTTTACAATTACTCTTTTTAGCTTTTTCAGTGAATAACCTTTTTGTCTATTATATTTCATAATATAAAATTTGAGTTCAGTTATATAAGTTCTAAACTTAGCGTTACACTGAGAATATTGTAAATCTGTTATAGTATGAGTATAATGTTATGTTTTCTCAAAATTTGTTACACATAAGCCTGCACAAAGTACATTTGTGTTTATGCTGGTTTTGAGTGTAACGAAATCGTAATTAATTTTTATTTTTTAAATAAAAATTTGTACTTACTGATATAACATTTCAGGTTTAATAAATATAAGCATTCATTTAGAATGAATTATATAAATGTCACATCCAGCATCAATCACCATAAGCCTGGATTTTGTGTGAGAAATTACATTCAAGTATTTAATAATATATGTGCAGTGCTAAAGGAATACCACTGAAAAATGATAATATTAAATAGTTAGAATATTAAATCATACCCAAAAAGTATAGACGACTAAAGTGTTCACAACACATATAAAGCTGCAATCCTTTGAACATAGTATCAGAAAACTTCAAGAGTCTACTTGCCAAAAAACTCAGAAAAACCAACATGAATCCTGCTAATACTGGTGTATAAATAATGCAACACATGTTGAAATGATACTGATGTTATCAGATTTTGGAGGCATTGGAGTCCAGCAGCCAGATCAGCAAAGTCTTCTGCCAGAAGTAGCCACTCATTACCCAGGTAGTTTAGCCCTTGAGATTTGAGTGACATTCTGGTCTTTAGCAGAGCTGAGAGGCTGGAACAAAAAGTGGAAGTGTAGTTAGGCAAACATAGCTCAATAGGTAGGAGAAGGCAGATGATCCAAAATTAGACAAGTAAATAGAAATCAGGAACAAGCTTGATTATAATGCAAACAGAAACCACAATAATCTGGCAAAGGTATAGTGACAGTTGTAGATTCATGGTCACTTGAACAGAGACTCAACCGTGGAAAACAAGCTGGTTAACCAGTAAATAAGTGAGCTAGGAACATGGAAGTCAAGGTTCAAGTCCAGGTCCTGTCAGTTCTTGACACACATACTTGGTACATAAATAAATTGTACATGTATTATTAAAGGAAAAAACAAAAACATAAAATAAAACATAAGAATCAAAATGTACTGACAAATGCTCAGAGAAGCCTGACGCAGTTACATTTTAAAACGTGGCGCATCTAAAAGGCGCATCCTGCTTATTTGTTTCGGTAGACAATCAGTTTACATGTAAGTGCAGTAGCTCATTTTTTTAGGTGATTTTTCTTAATTGTTGAAAATTATTATTACTTGTGGCACAATATGTATTGCTGCTCTCATGTTATGGCGATTCATTTATGTGTTATTTTAACTTTATATGAAAGATTTTATCTATTACTGATACTAAATAAGCAATTGCTATCTGTACCATTGCACCAATATTAGCGCAATCCATGTTCTATCATTTATATTTATGTATGCTGATGTGTGATAAGGAAAACCATTTGACTTTCATTGCCTGGTTTTGGTTTTGTTTTGTTTGGGTTTTGTCTCTTTATGAATCATAGACATGAAGCAGAATGTTAATTGTTTTTTGAGAACTGAACTTCATCAATATCAGGTTTATCCTGAATTCACACTTGAACCTGTAAATAACAAGTAGGAATGCACCGTATAGATATGACATTTATATCAATATCAGGTTTATCCTGAATTCACACTTGAACCTGTAAATAACAAGTAGGAATGCACCTTATAGATATGACATATTCATATTAAGTCAGATTTTGCCAGTGTAACAGTTTACAGCTGTTTGAAAGACAAAAGACCATAGTTGTCAGTATGTGTTTATTTTTTTTCTAATACACTATTTGTACATGATTATTGGTACATACCTCTCAATGATTGAATTCATGTGTTTCAATTAGACCCATTGCCACAGTTGTAAAAAAAAAAAAAAACCCAAGCACCTAGCCATGCATTCTGCATGTACAAATATGTGTGAAAAGAATGGGCTGTGCTGAAGAGCTCAAGGTTGGTTCTGTGTGGTACTGTGATAGTATGACACCTTTGCAAGTCATTTTGTTCTTCCCTGCTAGTTATTCCACGGTAAGGAATAATGCTTTGGGGCTGTTTTTCAGGTATTGTGTTAGTCCCCTTACCTCCAGTGAAGAGAAATATTAATGCTCCAGCATACCATTTTGTGGGATCAGAAGGAAGGCCCTTTTCTATTCTAGCATGACTGTGCCCTATTGCACAGAGCATTCAACATGTGGCCCACTGGACATTGAAGTGCGGCCCGCATTACATTGGTAGCAGTAACTGCACCTTCAAGTTAACTGTTGCTGCACCTCCTTGCTCTTAGAAAAAACTTGTCAGAGAACCAGATGTCATCTGACTTCCTGGCACCCCAAACCATGCAGACTGCAGCAGGAGATGGTATGTGTCAGTTGTGAATGCATCTGACATGGTGTGTGTGACAGTGTGTGTGTGAGACACTGTGTGTATGTGTGAGACATGTTATGTATGTGAGATCCTTTGTCTGTGTGTGTATTTTACACTGTGTGTGAGTGAGAAACACAGTGTGTGGTGTGTGTCTGTGGGACACTGTGTGTGTGAGAGAGACAGAAAGAAGAGAGAGAGAGACAAGTTTGTGTTTGTGAGAGAGAGACACTATCTGTGTATGTGAGAAAGACTATGTGTGTCTGTGGGACAGTGTGTGTGTGAGAGAGAGACAATGTGTGTGTGATATACACTGTGTTTGTGTGACACACATACACTGCACAATACTGTAAGTATGTGAATGTGTGTATAATGTTATTGTGAATGTGTGAACATTTTGCATACACATACACATATAATATAGAACGGTTCTGTTCATATACAGTAAAATGGCTCAAGAATAAAGAATGTGACTAGTCGTCATATCCAGGATTCCCAATTTAGCCTATCAGTTATGATTAAAATGTCCAAAGATCTCTTGTCTCTCAAAATGTATATAACTAAATAAAAAAAATCAGCATTTATATTGTGGACTACAAAATTTCAATATGTACAAATGATTGTAGAGATGCAGTTGTAGTATACAGACTACCTACATAAACATAGTAGTGGTTACTAGGTTATTGAGGTGTCTATGTCTCCTGAAGTAGGTGCAACAACAAAAAAACTAAACAGTAGTTGCCACATGAACAGGAAAAAAAATATAACATTGTAAGCAAACAGTGATGCCTGACAGTGAAATAACACCTCTGGTGGTGAACATAAAATATCTCATCACCAAAGGGCTGACAGCTTGTCTGAACCGAAATATGACCAAATACAAATTTCGGTAAATATACCTGTCTTGTAAATGCAGCTTGCTTAGCATAACTTCTTGCTCCCAGTTTAACAATAAATACTAAATTAGCTGTGTCTGTCAGATGGCACTTCCTTTCCAGGCACCAGTAACTATACACATAAACAGTAAATTAAAATCGTTATTGCTAGTGCCTGGGGGATAGGCATAGTAAGGAGAAGGAGAAAGAACGTAAAAGTATAAAATAGAAGAGATGGGGCAAAGATGATAAAAAGAGGAAAAGGGACAAAGTGGAGGACAGAGAGAAATTGTGACCCGAAGTGGCATCGCAAAAATGGGCCTTGGCACCACAAGTGAGTGACCCAAATAAGATTGCCAAATCCTCACAAGAGAGAGAGACAGATTGGGCTGAGTTGGGGGGGGGGGGGTCATTCTGAAGATCATAGGAAACAATAGTCTAGGTTAAACTTGAGTTGTTCTTAGGGCCAGATAAAATATAAAGACCCATGTTTTCAATGACTACCTGAAGCCTCTGAATCATATTCCATATTGAATGTCCAATTATCTCTACTGATCAACAGCGAAAAGGGCATACCCCAGAGATATTTCACAGCATTGGCCTGTAAATGTGCTATAAGTGAAGACATAGATCTCCTACATTGTACCATCTCCAGGAGTAAATCTTCAAATCTATGTAGCAGGACATTCTCGAAGGTGAGCTATTGTTTCTTCTACGAGGCTGATAATATTGCGATTTTTTGCAGCCATTGATTTTAGCCTAATGATAACGTTGTGTGGAGCTTCTGTGGGAGCTTTATTTTCTTTTCTAATTCAGTAACAGTCCACAAGTGGCAGGGATGTATGGTCCACAGCAGGCTGTAGCTGTAACAGCATATTTTCATTTCAGTGGTGCGATAAGTGGGCCCAACTTCCTACGCCACTCCTCTAACATTGATGTTCAGCTGCCTAGACCTTCCTTCTAGTGTTACAAGCCAGTTTCTTAAAAATATATTTATTACATTAAAATAGTGCTTATTATATAGTTATTTTTAAATAATTAAATATATTTTAAAAATATTTAAACAATTTACCTGAATGGAAAGGAACCTGACCTGTCACTCACAGCTGAATCATGTGTTGTGAATGCTTGAATGCTCCGTAAGATCTCACTTTGAGATCCTTGCCTGTAATGTCATTCTCTGAGCTAACATTAAATTATTTTACCCAATATTAAACTAATAAAGTTTGCAATTGTAATATTTTTTTGCATTCAAGTAAAATATACTCACTAATCATTACCCCCCATTTATGGTTGAACAATTCTTGTGACATTTCCCATAAGTGATTAATTTGAACACTTGACATTCTTCAGTATTGAGTACTTAAATGAAAAAGTAATGTTCACTCTTAATTGAGTACTAAATTATCTTAATATTTGACAGCTGCAGCATGTTTTCTTGGATAATAATAATAATAATAATAGTTTTATATATATATATATATATATATATATATATATATATATATATATATATATATATAAATATATAAAATGTAGAATGATGAATTGGAAAGCTGTTCAAGAGATGAATGGGGTTAAATAAATAGGTCAGTATCAGAATACAATAGTATGCACTGTATATATAAAACCAACATAATTTATTCCATGGCAAAAAAAGCTTAATGTTTCAGTTACTCTTCAAAATTTTTATCAAGATGTCTTTCAACTTACAAACACAAATATATAGGGAAATAAACATTCAGTTCTTATTAACTAGCTTGCTGTGAAGACTGCCCATTAATCTCAATAACATGTAAAAAAAAATGTGTGTAAAAGCATGTGCTAGAAGGGAAATAAATGTGTTGCAATTACATTCTGGATACAACTACTAAGTATTAACTAGTGTAACAACCGATCTCAAGTCTGCTGAAATCCCCTCATTTAAAGTGAAACTATTATACATCTCATAATAAAAGCAGATAAATACACTGTGTAAATGAGGTGGCTTATGTGATTTATAAACAACAGCATCTATAGAAAAAATTCAAATACTAGAATTCTCAACACAGCATAGTTAATACATTATTAAAAACAAATACATACTATTGAAGACACATCATTAAATAATGATGATAATGTCAGCAAACCACATTATTACCATATTATTTAGTGCGCTCTATACTGTATATATAGTAGATCATAGGTGAGACTTATAAAGACTATAGTTATTGAGGATAGTTACAAAAAACATGAAATATATATATTTTTAATTTAAATATTTTGGTGAAACACAATCCAAAAAGTCTTGATCAAATAGAATTCTCTTTATTGTAACATGAATTTTGAGCTATCATTACCACAGGCCAAGAGTGGTAGATAATCAATGTGCAAAAATGTTAAGGTGGGTAGCTGATGTTTCACTCCTTAGTGACAAGACATTTTTACCTTGACTTTCCCTTGGTGAAAATGGCTGTTTTGACATTTCTGGGGTGTTTGTGTTTAGCTGTAATGTTCTTCTTTGTCACATACTGTACACAAATTATATGTTGTTGTTATCGTCATAAGAAGGGCTTTTATTATGTTCATCATATCTTATAATTTACTACAAAAAAATGATAACATATAATGAAAAATGTAAAAAACCCCACTTTTTCTAACTTTTACCTAAAATATAATTTACACAAATACAATCATTAAAAAAGACCCCATCTAGGGGGCGTGGTTTGGCGCTTCAACAGTATGGCCACTAGAGAGTGAAGCTCCTGCCCAACAGGAATACGGAGCACCTAACTCATCTGAAACCGGCCCAAAACAAAAGCATGACTTCTTCTAAACAGGATAAACAATCAGAGAAGTTATCATGATTTTTTAACCAAAAACAGAAGCACAAAGTGCAGATTGACCCAGCAAAAGAAAACATGGCGAAGAAACCTTCCCGCGCAATCGACTACGCACCTGAAACAGACGGCCCTTCGATGTTCTCAGGAGGTCCAGCCTCGGTAAAAGAGATTAAAGCTCTCCTAAGAGACATGAAAAAAACGCTAATCCAAGAAATATCAGCTTTTACTGACAATTTGAAAAGGGATCTCCACGATATCGGATCTAGAACCGACAAACTTGAATCCAAGATGGCGGAGCTGATTGACTCACATAATGAGATGGTGGATGGCCACAATGCTTACGAACAAGAATTGGAAGCTATTAGAGCCAAAATCGCAGATGTCGAAGAACGCTCAAGGCGGAACAATCTTCGTATCAGGGGTATACCAGAGGTGATTTCTCAAGAAGCATTCTAAAAATACCTGGTAGACCTCTTTCAAATCTTGGCTTCCCCTGAGTTCACAACAGTCCTCCATCGACCAAGCACATTGTATCCCAAAACCAAGGAACTTACCTGAAAACGTTCCTCGTGATGTTGTGGTCCGTGTCCACTTCTATAAATATAAGGAACAAATTCTCAGGGCTGCGAGAACGATCCAAGATGTTCCAGAAGCATACAAAGATCTACAAATTTATTCTGACCTCTCTGCTCAAACCCGGAGTCATCGCTTAAGTTCATGCTACTCTAGATTGGGAATTGCTACTGGGACTCTATTAGACTCAATCTCTAAATTGTACCAGGAAATTATAATAATTATAATTGGTGGCGATTTAAATTTAGCAATAGATGCAACAATGGATTTGACCGTTAAACCACATTCCAAAAGAGCACTACAAATGAACAAAAAAGGAAAGAAGTTTAACGATCTTCTACACCAATACTCATGGTTTGATACTTGGAGGGTTCATCATCCTGACGATAAAGAATACACATTTTACTCTAACCTCCACGATACATTCTCTCGCATAGATTATTTCATTATTGACAAATCCCTACTACCTGTAATTGAAAAATGTGACATTGGTAGTAGTGACTGGTCAGATCATGCTCCAATAAGTTTAACAATTCCTGATTAACACTTCAAATCCATGGAGACTCAATGAATCTCTATTCAATGAACCAGAAATTAAGGAATACGTTGGCAATACTATTGAACACTATTTCGTCGAAAACAATACCTGAGACATTAATTCTACTACCCTTTGGTTAGCCCATAAAGCGGTCTTGAGGGGCCATTTGATCAAACTATCGTCCCAAATAAAGAAAAAAAAACTCAAACACAAATCGGACCTTTTAATACAACTACAAAATGCTTATTCATTACATAAAAATACGAAAACACTACAGAGTCTTAAACATTAAATCCAAATTAACGTGTTTGAGAACTCAAGAAACTGAATTCATGCTTAGAAGACTAAAAGCCACTTTTTATTCACAAGGTAATAAATCAGAAAAACTCCTAACTAGAAGACTCAGACATAAGACTGCTTCACAAAAAATAGTCTATATGAGCACAGAAAATGGCAAGATCATTAACCTGCAAGACACAGCCAAATTTTTCAGATTATTACACTAAACTTTACAACCTCAAAGATGATAAAACGACCCCCCAACCCTCACTTAATCAAATATAAGCTTTCTTTTCGTCCATAAATAACCCTTAAACTCGAACGCTCCCATGATCAATGTTTAGGTAACCCTATTACTTGTGAGGAAATTCGAGCCACTATAAAATCCTTACCATCTAATAAAGCATCAGGACCAGATGGCTTTTCCAACATATATTATAAATTATATATCGATAAATTATCCCCTTTTTTAACTGATCTTTTTAATATGTGCATGACGAAAGGTAAACTTCCCAAGGAAATGCTTGAAGCACATTTCACAACTATTCCGAAACCCGGTAAACCGCCAGATAAATGCCAAAATTAGAGACCCATTTCTTTATTAAATTCTGATGCTAAAATATATGCAAAAATACTGGCCAATCGTCTGTCGTTAATCTTTCCATCTATAATCAACAAAGATCAAGTGGGCTTCATAAAATCCCAACAAGGGTCAGACAACACAATAAAACTAATACATTTGGTTAACCTATTGTAATCTACAAAATCACCCGGTATCTTTTTCTCATTAGATGCCGAAAAAGCTTTTGACCGTCTTAATTGGTGCTTTATGTCAGAGTCGTTGTCGAACTTCGGTATACCCCAGTCTTTCATATTGGCAATTTTAGCTTTATACAATTCACCCACTGCTAAAGGTTTTATGTACAAATCCTTTCCCTTAACAAATGGGTCTAGACAGGGCTGCCCCTTATCTCCTTTGTTTTATGTTTTATAACTAGAACCACTTGCAATCAAGATCCGAAAGAATCCCAATATTACAGGTATTAAAATCGATAAATTCCCACAACAAAAAATAAGCTTATTTGCGGATGACATTATATTAACCCTCTCAAATCCCCAGCAATCCTTATTAAATTTACATCAGGAACTTGAAGCTTATAGTCTAATCTCATACTATAAAATTAATGTCCTGAAATCTCAAGCTCTACCTTTCTATATATCTGACCCTTTTCTAAAACAATTTAAAATTAAATTCAAATATGACTGGAGATCTAAATACTTAGATTATTTGGGTATACGTATATATAACAATATGGATTATTACAATCAACCTTAATCTGCAGAAATTTATGAAATCAATCAAACAAGACTTTTTTTTTTTTTTTCAAACATAATCTTTATTATTTTCTCATGTGTATAAAAGGGAAAAAGAAAAACAAACCAGACAAACAAATCATGTATCACATACGTTTGAATATACTTAAAACTCGAATGATTATCTCATAATATTTTATGCCCACCTATGGCGAGGCATCAATCCTACTAGCTGGTTCCCCGTCCTCCCTGTCCATTGTATCCTGTCGACCCCAAGGGGGAGATAATTCTGTTTTTAATCGGGGAAACTCCTACGTTTGAGTTTCAGTTTTTCACGCTCTACATGCCTTTAAAAGGGGAATTCCATTCATACTTCTTTCTTTCAGCTGCCCATTCTTACTCATCCATCCATCATTCATACCCGGTGTACCACGGGAGTTCTCGAGGGAGGGGGGGGGTCGAGGAGCTCTTATTTACTTGATAAATTAAGTCTAAATTACTCTCGAAACCACAGGGACAGAACAGACCTATAGAGGGTGATCTTTCTGCTTTTCCAGAAATGCCAACCATTGTGACCAAGTTTCCTGATATTTAGCTCTCTTATTCTCCTGAAGGTAAAAGTACTTTTCAGATTCCACCTGGAATTGTATCTGGGCCTTGATCTCTGACCAGTGCGGGATTTCCACTTTCCTCCAATACCTCGCCAGGCAGATTTTATAGGCCGCCAGAATGTTTATTATTAAAACTTTTCTATTAGGATCTTGGTCAGGCAATTCCAGGTGGAACAGAAAGCTTTGTGGAGTAAGGTTTTTTCATTCCTCACTTATTCCTTCTACAATCTCTGATACCTTTTGTCTTATCGGTTCCAAAAGTTCGCAACTCCACCATATGTGAAGCTGGGAACCCACCGATTTTTGGCAACGCCAGCAGAGGTTATTAGCATTTGGATCAAACTTAACCAGACGAGTCGGGACTAGGTACCACCTGTGCGTTAGTTTATAATATTGTTCTTGTATGGTGATACAGTGTATCGCCCTCCTAATCTCGCACCAGGCTTTAAACCAGTCTTGGATGGGAAATGATTACCCCAATTCTGCTTCCCATTGTGAGAAAGCCAGAGATTTCCCAACCGTTTCCTCTCTTGTAAGAAACTTTCGGGCTTTCGCTATTAGCTTTCTATTGCCAACCGAGGTAAAAAAAGACTCCCAATCATTTACCTCTTCTCTGTTCCCTTATGATATTAACAACTTCAAGTTTGGTAATTGGATTACTAATAGCTGTTAGTTTATCTGATGAGAGATTGGGAAGATCTAAGGATCTCAGAAAATCTCTCAGATCAGGTAAGTTTGTTGATGATTGGGGTAGGTTATAAAGTGCTCCATAGAATTCTCTAAAGGCTGCTGCAATTTTATCAGGAGCAAGTATGGTTTTATCTCCTTTAACGATTTTTTTTATTCTTGTATGAGCTGTCTGTGCTTTTTACTTCTTAGTGAGCTCTTTATTGGTTTTATTGTTACTGCAGTACCATCTGCTTTTCAGACGTTGCAGCATTGTTTCAGCCCTCTTTCTTAGCGCCTTTCTAATCTGAACCTGTACTTCATGTATTTCTCCAGTTCTTTGTTCTGTAATATCTAATTTATTTTTTCTCTCCAACCTCGCCAGATCTATATATAGGTCCGCTAGGTCTTTCCCTCTTAGTTTCTTTTGTTTTGCCCCTTCTTTTATTAGATGTCCCCTCATGACGCATTTTAGTGCACACCATAGGGTCTGTTCAGATACTGAGCCATTATCATTCTCTTCAACAAAGGATTCAGCTTGTTCAAGTAGTCTCCTCCTGTTATCATCGGAGGAGACCATCTGATCATTTATTCTCCAGTTGTTCCGGGAGCCATATTGTGGGTTCCCCTTAATCTCGATTATAACCGGGGCGTGATCAGACCAGGCAATATTCCCCATGTTGGCCTTGACACATCTATCCAGCATGGGTCCTCTTACCATGAAATAGTCAATCCTCGAGTAGGTTGAATAGACTCGGGAAAAAAATGAATAATCTTTGTCCCCTGGATGGAGTGATCTCCATACATCGTATAGATTATTTTTAAATAGACAAGCTGAAAACTTCTCTGCTGCCCTCTTCATTCGTCTCTCTCCTTTTATTGCTCTTTTAGATTGCCGATCTAGGTTAAAGTTAGCAATTGCATTTAAGTCTCCACACATTATCAAAAAGCCTCTGGATATTTTTTCGATAAGATCCAGTGATGTATTCAGAAATTTAATAGTGCCCTCGGATGGGGCGTATAGGTTGGCAAGAGTGTATTAATATGGCTACTCCCCTTTTCTTTTTAGAGACCAGAGAGGCTGAAAGCAAAGTTGGGTATTTAGTGTATTTCCAAAATGTATCTCCCTTATTGGCCTAGTGCGTCTCCTGTATGAAGGCAATGTCTACCCCCTCTTTTATCATAGTATCATAAAGAAAGGCTCTCTTATAGGGCGAGTTGAGTCCCTGTGAGTTCAAGGTCATCAACCTAAGGTGGATCATAGAGTGTCTTTATTCCACAGTCCTGAAACTCCGTCCCCACCCCCATCTCCCCAGTCCCCCCATAGCACTCACACCAAACTCTTTCAGTCAAACATACATACACCACATACAAGTTCATTTTGTCAGAGAACCTATCTCTAACCTCAATGAAAATTAAATCTCCCTTAAGCCACCAGGGAGAGTGCGGGGAGGTGTGTACCTACCGAAGAACTACCAATCTGTAATTTGGTTGTGCTTGTGTTCTCTCTCTCTTCCCTTCTACATCTAACTGAGAAGAAAAAAAAGGGGTTCTACCGAAAAGAAGGACAGAGAGGACGAGGAAAGGGCTAAACACAAATTTACAGATATCATGCATTTTCATTATCTTTTGACTGAAACATCAGATAAAAATTGCTGAGTCCTTGTTAACAAAGGGGAAGGGATGTGTTTAACACACAAAAAAAAAAAAAAGACTTATACACCTGGAATTCTTACAATCTTTCTTGGTCAGGACATATAGCCACGATTAAGATGTTCGTTATTCCTAAGTTTTTATATATCTTTAGAACTATTCCAACACAAATACGGACCTCATTTTTAACATCGGCCCAATCAACGCTCTCAGAATTTATTGTAGGTTATAAGAAATCTAGAGTAGCTCAGAATATTATCCAATTTCCCATCTCCAAAGGAGGAATGGGGGCTCCAAATTTACATTATTACCACCTAGCATCCTCCTTGGCACAAACAATCGCTATGCACTCTCCACCAGACACTCAAACTTGGTTGGACTTAGAGAATCATTTAATTAAAACTGACCATTTATCCACTTTATTATGGTCCGCTCCATCTTTTAGACCAAAATACAAAGACCAATTTCCCTCGAGTTCACTTTCCTTAAAACTTGGAGACCACTTGAAAACCTTTGAAGATATGAAGCTCGAATTCACCCTTAACAACACAGATCGATATTCATACCTCCAAATTATTCACTGTCTTCAACATGGTCTCACTAAACCTAGTCACAAACCTGATCCTCTAATGTGGGAATTAGAACAACGTTGTTCAAAAGCCCCTACATTTTATAGAGACATATCTTTTTGTTACAACATATTATTGGGGTCCCATCTCTCTCTCTCTTTTACATAGATGGAGAAATGGGAACGTGACATTAATCAAAAGATATCCTTGCAGGAATGGGCCGCGGCCTCATTACTTACCTCTAAATTCTCGCACTGCTCTTCACACAGAGAACTATCAAAGAAATTAATTTACCATTGGTATAGAGTACCCTATGTTCTAGCTAAAATTCACCCTAATTATTATAACTTATTTTGTAGAGGTTGTAGCCAACTGGGCACTCTGCTACATATGTGGATTGCTCCTACAATCTTTGTGGTCTTCAACCTTCACTCATATAAATTAATGTGCCACACTTAAACTAGAACCGTCTCCGAAACTAGCTCTTTTAGGAATACTACCACACAACATCCCTTATCCCTTAAGAAAGCTCTTGTATTGCATTTTTTTTATCGCTACTTTAACTTTAATTGGGAAGAAGTGGAAGAATGTAAATCCTCCCACAATCAAATAATCCCTACAGCTACTACAATCCAACTATATCTGTGAACGGAATTTTAGTTATGCGTTTAACTCTCCCAATCGAATGTATAAGATTTGGTCTATCTGGTCCTCATACTCACAAAAAATGTTATAAGGAAATCATGCACTATGAGTTTTATAAGTTGTATAAGTCTTACAAATCTTTTAGGTTTATACCTATATGTTATCTTTAATGCTTATATACATAACTGTTTAATCCTTTGATATTTGTTACGCTCTACCCCATTTCTTTCCCCTTTTTTCTTCTGTATTCCTAATAAAATATTTTATATCCAATAAAAAATATATTTCCCCCCCCCCCAAAAAAAGACCCCATCTAAATAGTTTCTAAATGTTGTCCTGAGTTCAGAAATATGCATGTTTCCATATTTTTCTGTATTTTTTTGCGAGTTATGGGGCAAAAAAAAAAAATAGTGTTATTTTGTTTTTTCTTATATTGACCTTTTGACTACAACCCGAACCCTAAATTTAACCCTAACACTAAATTTAACCCCAACTCTAACCGTTATATTATCTCTTAATATATTTTAATTTAATTTTAACCCTATCCCTTATGCTAAAAATTATTTAATTTTAACTCTATAGGCTAATCTAACCACAATACCAGTTTTAATGCTAACTAAATCTTTTTTTTTTTTTTTTTACATTGCAATGTTGCCTGCTGCCTCTAGGTGCAGTCAAGCACCATATTCAGAGCGACGGAAGTTAATTTTCTTTCACTTCCAACGCTCTGACCACAAGAGGGCATAGCCATATTGAAGAAGCATGCTGTGGGGTGCCTCAGAAAGGAAATTTTGGTGCTGGCTATTGCCTCGACAAATAGACCAGCACGTTAAAGCAGTTATCGTGATCGTTGATCGGGAAAACAGATTGCTTCACCGCAGGACATGCCTGACACGTTCATTGTCGAGAAGGGGTTAAAAGCCAAACAATGCTTTATACATTTATTCTCGTGGCCATCTCTGTATGCAGTGTGGATAGCGGACCTGTGTCAGAAGCACAAATAAAAAAGAAAAAGATTAGTTGTCTTATAACAAATGAATCATTCCAAATCAAAGGTAATACAAATGGAAGGTCAGCTCTTGTCTATAACAGGACATTTAAAGTGTTCTTTGATGATCAACTCAGTAATGCTATATCAAAGAAATCTGAAAATATGTACATTAAGTAAGGTCAAAAACATTCACACACATAACAGTGAAAGTCATGTAGCTATCGGCACATTTACAGAATCAAACAACAATGTGGTGCTAATTCATTTGGCATCTGTTGAGACACCATTAATCCTAATGCTCTTATCTGCTATTTGTGTGGATATAATATGAAATTCCATGGGAGTCCTTGTGTAATGCACCATTTCCTTATTCAGAGCATTGATTTGCAATACAATGATGCACGTCACATCTGCAGTTGAATGTTAAAAGCTAAGTTCTTGCAAGGACATGAAAAAGATGGAGATGTTCAGTTGATGACAAATATAGATGGCTGAAAAGCTGACATTTTCTAGAGCATGCTGACTTAAACCCTTTCACTTTTTCCGGCATAACATATGTTGTTTGCGAAGAGATACATATAATGAAAAGAAAATGGAAAAATAATGTACTGCTTCTATTAAAATGAACACAAACCTGGTGGAATATTGACAAGAATAAAAGTTTTTTTTTTTTTTAAATTAAAACAAATGCAACGTAATAAATAAAAATGCTTACCTATTAATATAGGAAACATAATATTTGAATGCTCCATAGTCAGTAATATGATAATCAGAGAACATAGAATTTAGAAAATGAAAATTATTTATTCATTGAAATACCACTAGTATTTCACTATTAACAGGGACAATAATATTTTACTCTAAGTTCAGTTTTTATAACAGCTTAACAAAACTGCTTTACAAAAAGCACCTCAGAGTTATAAATATAAATAGTTACATCATATTTTAGGTTGAAAAAAGATGTGCATCCTTCAAGTTCAATCCTTTTCCTACCCCATGTTTACCTCTGTTGATCCAAAAGAAGGCAAATAAAAACCCTTTCAGCAATTTCAAATTCTGCTTTCAGTGGGGGGAAAAATGACAATAAGATTTATGCTTGGATCAATAAACAATAAATAAATATTAATGCCTATACTAACATGAATAGCCCTCTATGTTGCGGCTTCTTCAGAAAGTATCCATGCTGCTTTTAAAGGCATCCAATTTATTTGCTAGAACTACTTCTTCAGACATTGAATTCCATATCTTAATTTTGGTTATATGGGAATGTATATGGGTATGTTGGAGGAGTGTTGGGAGATGGCATAAACATATAATTCTTCGACTATATATACTGTGCAAACTTTTATGAAAAGCTGGGAGAGGTAGGGAACTTGGTTTATATATGGTTCTTAAAGCTTTTTCTAGAAATGTCCAAGGTCTTAATTTTCCACAAAAGAGAGGATGTATCACTGATAAACTTAAATTCAAACAATGAAAATCAGATGATAAAAACAAATTGTAGTGAGAGACGAAACTCAATTGGCACCATCTTTCATTAGCAAAGCTTTCATGGCATATTATTGTTCTCTAAATAATCTTCCAGATAATAAGACTATACCTTTGGAGATAAGAAACTTTTTAAATGGACTTAATCTTTCTAACATACTTTATGAAAGATTAAAAATACTGAATAATCCAATTATTTAGGAGGAAATCAGACATACTATTAGAAATCTGAAAACTTGAACTCCTGGTCCTGATGGATATTATTTGGCATTCTATAAGTCGTTTAAATGGCTGATCATTCCCATGCTGCGTAGATTGTATGATGATTTTGGTAATCATTGAAGCTTTCCTGAATAAATATTGGGGTTAGCAATATATACTATTCTTAAACCTGAAAGAGACCATAAATATTATTCCTTAATAAACCTAGATATTAAAATATTTTCCAAATTACTAGCAGAAGTTCTAAAAGTGATTATTGTAGATTGCAGATTTAATCCATCAGTACCAGGGTTTGTAATGGTGTGATCAGGAGGAGACAATCTTTGAATACTTATTTATATAACTATGTATATTAAAAGGAACATCACCTCCTCACTCTTCATGGCCCTCAATGCTAAGAAGGACACTTTGAGATAGTGGAATTTTATCTAAGAGGTTTTGAAATCATTTGGAGTAGAAGGTCGGTTCTGTGATAATGTCTTAACCTAATATTTAGCTCCCCAGGCATATATAACTGGTAATGGTGTGGACTCAGCATGGTTTAAGGTGTGGAATGGGACAAGGCAAGGGTGTCGTCTTGCCCCACTGCTTTATATTTTGTCTATTGAGTTTTTGGCAGTCTATATTCTGCAGGAACCAGAAATTATGGGGATTCCTATAGCGGTAAGAGATTCAAGACTGGCATATGTACATGTTATTTATGTGATCTGATGTGTACTATATTTTTTAATCACTACTTTTGATACATTTACATTTCTTTAAATACAATTTGGTACAGTTTTTCCAATAGCATTGTAAATCTGGGTCCTTATATTTGAGTGCAACCTAACTGCAGAGTGAAACTAACCACACAATCATATAAAGAATTAGCAAAGTCTTAAATATGGATAAATACAGTGAAGATGAGAGTAATAGTTCAATGGGAAGAAGAGATGTGTAAATCCTTAACAGTATCAGTGTAGTTTAGTTCATGCATTTCCGTAAAGGGAAGCTATTCATTGTGTTAACAGTACATAATATTTCCTTACATTTTTCTACATAGATGGTATTGGGTACCTTAAAAATAATAAATTCTACAGTGAAACCTCAGATCTGTGCTAGAAGGGTAATGCAGGTTTCAGTACATTAAAACACAATTTGTGGGAATGACTTGAGATCAAACCTTAGAAAAATAAGCTGACTGGAATCTTAGAAATACTTTGAGATTCACAGTTTAATCCATTTTAATTACCAAGATGTTTTTATTTCATCTTCATATGCCTAAAATTAATGAATACTCAAAATATCGTTCTATACATTTATTATGGAGAAAGCAACATATAAGAACATTACTAATTTACATTCAGAAATTTGTGAACCTTGGACTGAAATTCTAATTAAAATGAATTAGAGGGGTTCTGTCACCAAAGTATGTACAAAAACACAATTTATAAAAACATACTGAAATTAAGGAAATCACATGCATTCCCATATCTACATACATGCTAAAAATACTTTTTTCATAAACCAACATGAAAAAATTAACATGCAACTACCAATCATCTAGTGTGCAGAATATTTAAATACAGCAAAAAACCAGTCCCACTGTTAAACCGACTTGTGAGTGAATCAGCTCCAAAATTGGCAGACTAACTTCACCTACATCATCAGCATCTCAAGACTGTATACACGGCTCCTGCATCCCAGGCCACTTTAACCAATGGGCAAAGTGGGCCCAACATGCCCCCACTGCCAGCATGACAATCGCACGAGGGCAGCAGCTGGCAGTCTGCATCCAGCAGAACTAGTCCGGGTTAAGTAGTGCTCAGTGCTTCCAGATAGGACATTTAGCATGCATGGAGAGAATACTGCAAAGGAGACGGCTGAGAGAACAGCAGCAAGGTAAGTACTGGGGAAAGGGGAGAGGAGATAGATGTATTGGGAAAACTGGCTGTGGAATATTGATGGGCATATTGACTGTGGCATATTAATGGGAAATGAACAGGGGCATATAAATGGGCAAATAAACAGTGGAATATTAATGGGCATACTGGATGTGGCATATTAATGGGCAAATTGGCTGTTGCATAATTAATAGGCAAATGAACAGGGCCATATTAATGGGCAAATTGGCTGTGGCATATTAATGGGCAAATGAATAGTGAAATATTAATGGGCATACTGGATGTGGCATATTAATGGGCAAATTGGCAATTGCATATTAATGGGCAAATGAACAGGGACATATTAATGGGCAAATTGGCTGTGGCATATTAATGGGCAAATGAACAGTGGTATATTAATGGGCAAATTGGCTGTGGCATATTAATGGGCAAATTAATAGGGGCATATTATTGGGCAAACTAACATTGGCATATTTATAGGTAAATTGGCTGTGGTATATTAATGGGTAAATTGGCTGTGGCATATTAATGGGCATATTGGCTGTGGCATATTAATGGGCATATTGGCTGTGGGAAATTAATGGTCAAATTGGCTGTGGCATATTAATGGGCAAATTGGCTGTGGCATATTAAAGGCCAAACTGGCTGTGGCATATTAGTGGGGAAGTTAGCTGTGACATATTAATGGGAAAATTGGCTGTGGCATATTAATGGGAAAATTGGCTGTGGCATATTAATGGGTAAATTGACTATGACATATCAATGGGAAAATTGGCTGTGCAAGTGAATGGTCAAACTAACAGATACATATTGATGGACAAATTTACTTTTTACTTTACTTTTTTTAATATTTATTTATTTCAATTTTATCATTTTAAATATACATATACAGACAATATCGACAAGGACATGTTAATCTCATCCCCATTTATACCTAAAAAACAATACCCTGGGAAAGTCTTCATTTACCTGCATCTTTTTGGGATGAAATAACCCTTTCGGGGTTGTCTATTGACTCTTAGTTTCACCCTGTTAATAGATTATGGTGGTGATGATGCTAGCTGCCAGAGGAGATATTCTTAGTTACCATATTCTACCTTCAACTACCTTCAACTACTACTCAGGGTTCCCCTCCCACACTACAAACAGGTTCAAGCATTTGTCTCAATCAGGCTTCCTTTTTTTTATTGATTCTCATCAAACCTCGCACCATTCTCCATCCTTAGCTGATATCCCAGCTGTTGCTTCAGCTGGGACCCCCTAAAACCCTGGGCTTGTTTCCACCCTTTTGTTATGATTAAGTATATTGATGTGTAAAACTGTATATTGTCAAGGTTGTCTCAGATTTGTTCATCATAGGCCAGACTATATGGAGGAGAACTGAGATGGCATTTTTTTTAACCTTGTATTTGCTGCTTTATCTAAAAAACAAAAAATCACATCCCACAGCTGCATAACCTTCTCGCAGCTCCTCCACACATGTATATAGGTACCCTCCCCAGAATTACATCTCTAGCATATCTTTAAGGCATGAGGGTACATAGCTGCTAATCTCAAGGGCACATTGTACCAGTGATTTATCAGCTTGTACTGAGTCTCCCAGGGACACATCTAGTACATTTTTATTAACAATAACAAAAGCAGCTAACCATTCCTCCTTCTCTATATTCACTTGAGTGTCTTTCTCCCATTTTGGTAAGGGGCGGATTATTTCTTGGATGTCTACAGATTTAATACAATTTAAGCATCTAGAAAGAGATTTTTTTTACCCTTAGAGAGCCCAGGGCATTTAGCATCTTCTTCCCCAAAAGGTCCTTTGTTTGATAAAGATGACTATTTAAACAGTTTTTTTACTCTCAGGTATCTGAACATATTTGTACTGGTGAGATTATATTCATTTACTGTGGAATATTAATGGGCAAATTGGCTGTGGCATATTAGTGGGCAAATTAGCTATGGCATATAAATGGGCAAACTAACAATGGCATATGAATGGACTAACAGTGCCACATTTTAATGGACAGAAAATGGCATATTTTAACGGGCAAACTGGCTGTTGCATATGTTAATAGCAAACTGACAGTGGCATGTTAATTGGTACATGACTGTGGGTCACTTTAATTGGCAAAGTGACACTGTGGCATCTTCTGTGGGACCAAATAACATGTACTATGGGATAACATGACACAGTTGCATGTTCTCCAGGGCCAGTTCTGTGAGGCATATTGACACTGTGGTATGTTCTGTGGGGCAAATTGATACTGTGCAATTTCAAATAACGTGGGTGCACTATAAGTGCATGGCAAGTGCTCTGAGTATTGTATGGTGCTGTGTCCTTTAGGTGCAATGTGTGTGCAGAAAATGAAAACAATAAATGTATCTTTTCAATAAAATTTCTATTACATATACAAATAGTTGAATATGATATGAAAATAGTTGCATATGATATTTAAAAAATTACATTCACATACATTTTTTTACATTGGGACTTTAGAAAAATCTGGTCAAGAGGTTCACACTGCTAAAGACTTTGCCCATGGACCACTAGGGTCTTAATGCGGCCCTGCCATCATCTCCATAGGAACCCTGGTGGCATCAACACGTGACTATCAGACTAGACAGAACTTTTTAAACGCACACTATTAATAAAAGTTATGCTTTATAGAGTACTTCCCCAGAGTTTGCAATCGTGGTAGTCTCTCAGGGTGTTTTCAAATCTATGCATTCGAGTCTGGTTTGTGTTGGCTTATCATCACAGCAATCATCTGCTATGGGATTGCCTAGGAGCTCTCTTGTCATTGGGTGCAGAAATAATAAATATTATCTCTATGGTGTAACAGATGAATATTGGTTACTTATTTCTGAGTGGAGCGGCAACTTGTTATCTTAGGTCATTCCTTGGGAGGGAGACATACACTTTACTCTGTATTACTCTGCACTATGTGAAGTTCCTGTATTGGCCATCACTGTATTGGAATCATCAAAGTAGACTCTGTACATAGTGTACAGTGAAGGATTTGTCTCATATTATGATTATTCACACTACCTCTGTTTATTTTATAATCTTGCCAGGACTACCTGTTTCTATATACCGCTGCAGCATTGTTCCAATATATTACTAGTTCTGCTCAAAGATTGGTTATGAGAATTCTATGAAGACAATTTTTATTTATTTTAAATCTTCATAACCTATAAAGAGGTTTTCCACCACTTTCATTTCTGAGCCTTATTGTTATTTTGATCTATGTTATGCCTATTTTATCCTAGCCTGCTGCAGAGAGTCTCCGATTACATTGAAGGGTCTACTCAATAAGAATTCAAACTTAAAGGGACACGAAACATTACTTTTCACTTGTGATTCTAACATAGAAGCACAAGTGAATGGTTAGTTGTCCCTAGTGTGAGGATAAACCGCCATGTACTTTTGAGAGTATATGCCAGTTTATCCTCTAACCAGCAGCTGCCATGCTTCCATAGGAAGCAGGTAGCCGTCTGGTTTGCGACTGGCTCTCTCTGCTAGCACAGATAAAGACCCTTGTTTTTGCATGGGATCAGCAGGGGAACCTTAACTACTATTTACAGGTTGCAATGGATGTTTCAGGGAACTGGCATTTGAATTTGGAGGTTGTGTGGCTTACCATGGCAGCATCATTTTAATGTCATACTGGCTACCATCACATGGGGGTGTATTTAAATCAGATTTGAGATGTATAGACTTTGCCCACCATGTCTCTACACAAATATGGCTGCTGAGGAGGTAAAATCTGTTTTACAAACAGGAATCACGCTTTGATTTTTACTTAGTAACTTTCTTTCATTTTCTCAATTGCTATTATGTAGAGGGTGAATCTCCACTGTTCTACCATCTAAATGTGTGCCATACTAAAGCACACAGATAAAACACTTTCCATTATTGGTAAGCTTACTCCCTTTTATTTTTATTTGGAAAGATGCCCCAGTAAATCAGTCTCATAATGAATCGTGATACATCTCCCTGCAACATAAAGAGGATGCTAATTGTGTCTAGAACTGTATTACAATGTATGTGGGTTTATAAAAATATTTAGCAATGATTAAGGTGTGAAATATCTGGGTAAAGATTAAAAAAAGGTTTTCCAATATGTTGCATTGATAATGACCTAATACGCTTGTCCAGCTATGTAAAGTATGCTCTCCTCTAAAAGGGATTTAGTGAACCAACTTGGTGTTTCTCCTTATTTCTTCTCATTACTGTAAAGTTGCTTACATCATTATTTTTAGATTGGCAGGACTCTTTAATACACTATTCACCTCTGAGGAAATTTTAGCGGTGAAATGTATCGGGTTTTATCACTTTTGATGCAGATGCAATCTCAATGTAAAAAGGTTTTTATGAACTATGTTATAATTATTCGTTTTTATCATAGCATTTTATCAGTGTGCTAACATCTTATATCATATTTGTCAATACAATTAAATATCTACTGTTATTCTCAATTATAGAGTGTCTGTCATTCTCTTTAGCGCTCCAACCATTTTTTACCTCAAAAGTTTGTTTTGATGTCCATTCTGGACAATAACAATTTTACAACTTTAGCTACGTGTACGTTTAATTAAACGTGCCTGCTTGCATCTTAAATTAATCCCCCCATATCATATACTGTTTTTTTAAGGACAGATAGGGATGTCACTTGTGACCATTTGTTTTTATTATATATAAGCTTTTTATTTATATCATATACAAAAAACAGTACAAACAAACATTTGAGATTCGTAAGTTCATGTGCAAAGTGACAAGAAGAGACAAGCAAGAAAAAAAAAAAAGAACACGGACACTGAGTACATACATGGGGGGGGGGGGGGCGGGGGAGGGGAGGGTGGTGTGTGTTCATCAAGGGATCAATGATTGTTTTCCAAAATAAGTCTCCATTTGTTCCAGGACTCTATCTTTGAGCTATGGTGACTGGTTTGTTTCAAGATCCCCATTTCCATTTTAATGTGGTATAACAATTGATATTTGATGTCTTCCCAAGTGGGAATGTTATTGGTTTTCCAAGCTGCTGCAATCATGGATTTAGCTGCAACTAAGATATGTATTATGAAAGCATATGTTTGCTTGTTCATTTGTGGCCAATACATGTGTAGCAGGAGCAGTTTTGGTTCCGTATTTATCTTGTATCCCGTCAGGGTTTTCATTTTTCCAGTTATTTCAAGCCAGATTTTTTGGATCTGCGGACATGACCACCAAATGTGGATATAATCTGCAGAAGCAGAACCACATCTCCAACAGTCTGGTAAGATGGAACTGTACATTTTAGATAGTTTTAAGGGTTCGTAGTGCCATCTGTTTAATTCTTTATAGCAGGCTTCTCTTAAATTCAAACAGTGGATTACCGCACTGGTGTCTGTCATTACTATCAAATATGAATCCAGGTTTCCTCACAACTTTAATAATTTACTTGAAGATACAATTGTGCTTTTTCAGTAATATGTTAGAATTGTGAATTGTTCAAGGTCATGATGCAACCAATGAACAACTGTATTACTAAATTAGAGTATAGAGTCAGGCAAAGAACATTCTACTAGACTGTACTTTTCCTCATTATTACAGCATCTGGTCTGGTTGAGTATTGCCTTATTATTTAGCACATCACACATTTAAGTTACCAGACATTTTTGCTGACCAGTTTTATATGCTGCTATGTACCATCTGCTCAAACTGCAAACAAATTACGATAATTATGTTATTACTTCACAAATCAACTAATGAAAGTCTATGTATATGAAAAGATTGGACTAAATGAAAACCCTTACTGATACAGAAACACTGTTCAATCAGAACAGATGTCTGATAATATGCCTCAGATTTTATAAAACTGGAAAAAAAAATATTTATCAACATAGCAATGCTTTAGTGATTTCATACTCTCATTATCATCCCCTTCTTTTGCAAGACAATTCTTGCTAATTTGATAAATCACATTAATACAGGGAGCATATAAAAATCATACCCAATAAAATAGCTGCTGCATCATTTTAAAATACATTTATATGTTCTAAGGGATGTGAACTACTAGATTAAGAAAAAATATTTTATCATTAAAGAATGAACAGCTTTATATTACTAATGGCTTTATATCTAAGTACCTGTACCACTGTAAAACAGAATGTACAGCAGTTGTAACTAATTTAAACCATACTATATTTTCAAATCTCTCTTTAACAAAAAAGTTATTTCAATTCTGGTTTAAGAATGAAAAATATTTTTTTTTTAGGTACATTTTAAAATATATTGTATCATGCATCCAAATTGTGCTAATACTTAGTTTAAAGGACAGATTAATGTACTAGATAAAACATTTTTACAGTAAGAATGGGTTTAATAATGAAACAACTTTACATACAATTTTCTAACTCTTGGTTTTATTTCATAAAAAGCTATTTTAATATCATTTGAATGTGTGCTTTATAGGAGCTTGTTCTTTAACCTGTTCAAAGCTATGTACTTACATATAGCTCAGCCTTTAAAATTACAATAATTAACATTCGTGAAATTGTAACAGAAAAAAGCAAGAATTTGTAATGTGCAGCACAGAATGTATAATACTAATGTAGTCTACTCTTAGATTTGTTAGCACTCTACTGCAATCTTCTCTGCTTAAAAGTAGGACTGTCCTTAACTCCTTTGCGACAAATGACATTCCAGGCACGTCACGCAAAAATGTATGTTTGTGACAAATGACGTGTCTAGCAAGTCATTCATTAAAAAAGAGCAAAGAAAGCAACCAACTCATTGAGCAAAACTAAAACAAAGTGCAGGGGTGCTATACAGCCATTTAAAAATGGTGGTGCCTCTCCAGCATATACTAGAGTTGTTTTTATTTAACTTATTCATTATTTTAGGGACCAGATACCATCTGTATATCATTTCATAGTGTAATTCCACTAGATTAAGACATTTTACTGATTTCCTAACTTCTTTTATAGAGTCACACCATTGTTTATCATTTATAGGGGTTTTTAACTCATTATCCCAAGAATTCCACGCTTTAGATCTCGTATTTTTTTCTTTTATCCCTAGAATGGTGTATATCCTCGGCATGATTTTTCCTTTTGTCTTTTTTCCAAATAGTTCTTCTAGGTTTCTCTCGAGATCATCTTCTCCCCAGTTCAGAACTGTATTTTTTGATAAGAAATGTTTAATTCTTAAGTAAGTGAAGATCTCACTATTAGGGAGATCAAGATCGATTTGGAGTTGTGCGAAGGTTTTAATACTCCTCCCGGGGGCTATGTCTAGTATTACAGTATCTTCCCTGGTTTTCCATTGTTTAAGGTTTAGATCTTCCACATTATATTTTAGAATCTCTAGTGGTGAATTTGTGTGAATCTTTCCACTTATATTATTTTGTTGTTTAAAGAGTTGCCACTTTTGTAATAAGAAATCCACATGCATTGTTGTCCGTGATCCGCTCATAATTCTGTTTAGTTCGTTTTTTGACCATAGGATCATCTCTATATTTTCCTGACCCATTATGTCAGCCTCTATCCTGTACCATGGTTCTAACCTTTCCTCTCTCCTTTGCCATTTTCGAATATGGTACAGTGTATTCGCCTCATAATACTTTTTAATATTTGGGACCCCGAGTCCTCCTACTTTTGTAGATTTCATCATTTGTTCTTTACTTATTCTAGGTTTTTTCCCGGCCCAAATATAATGAAGTAGGAGTTTCTGGTAGTAGTAGGTTTTGTAATTTCTTTATCGGGATATATAGTGGGAGCATTCTCAGGAGATAGGTCCATCTTGGAAGAACATAACCTTTTACCGTATTTAACCTGCCCATCCAGGATATCTCCAAATTTTTCCATTGTTTGGTTAACTTGTTTTTTGTATCCTCAAATAAGTTATCAAAATTCTTTTTCATTATATCTATCGTATTTGTTACGATGCAAATTCCAAGAACATTTATCTCGTCTCTAGACCAGTCAAAGGAATATTCCTTAATCAGTCTATCCTTTGTATCCTGTTCTGTGTTTATAAGCATAGCTCTTGTTTTGGATACATTTAGTTTGTAATTTGAAACAAGTGCATAACTTTTAATCTCTTGGAAGAATTCGCGTAAGGAGATTATTGGTTCAGTAAGGGTCATCACGATATCATCTGCATAGAGGCACAGTTTATACTCTGCTCCTTTAATTTTAATCCCCTTTATTTTTTGATTATGTCTAATCCTAGATACAAATGGCTCTAGGGACAGTATATATAGTAGGGGGGATAATGGGCACCCCTGTCTAGTCCCGTTACCAATTTTGAACCAGTCTGACACCATACCCGGTCCCACCGTTCTTGCCGTGGGGACCGTGTATAATGCCATTACTGCTGTTCTTATTTGGCCCTGAAACCCAAACTTCTCAAGCACCTGGTCTAGGAACCTCCAGCTGACCCTGTCAAAAGCCTTTTCGGCGTCAAGTGACAGGGTCAGCTGGGGTATCCCCTGTTTCTCAACATGTCCCAACAAACTCAACAGTCTACAGATGTTATTTTCTGAGTGTCTCCCCTGAACGAATCCAACTTGGTCTTTATTGATAAGGTTTGGAATCACCTGTTTGAATCTATTAGCTAAAATTGCCGAATATATTTTTATATCACAGTTTATAAGGGATATAGGCCTATAATTAACTGTTTTAGAACTATCTTTGTCAGGTTTGAGAATAGGTGATATTGTAGCCTGAAGCATTTCAGCCGGTATATTTCCTGTTTCTTTTATGTTAACTGTTTGGCCAGGTTCTTATTAAACGTGCTGTAGAATAGGTTGCTGAATCCGTCCGGACCTGGGGCTTTATTTTTCTTTAATTTTGAAATTATTTCCATCACCTCACTTTCTTCTATATCAGAGTTCAGGTATGCCACCTGTTCTTCTGTTAATTTGGGTAAGACTATTTTTTTTTATGTATTCACTTATTTGGGTATTTGGGATATCTTTATCTGATAGATTATATAAAGTTGAGTAATATTCATTAAAAGCCCTCCCTATATCTTTTGGTAGTACTAATGTTTGATCTTGCACCACAATTTTACTTATTCTTGCTTTAGCCTTTTTGTTTTTTAATTTGTTTGTTAGTATTTTTTCTATCCTATTTCCTTTTTGATACCAGATCTGATTTAATTTCAATATTGCATAGTTTGCTTTTTCCATTAATCTGGAATTAATTTTGTTATTGAGATTGGAGATATCCTGAGTGGTATCGGCTGTTGGGGTTAATTTATTTAATCTTTGTAATTTATTTAATTCAAAATACAACTGGTTAAGGGGAAGCCCCCGCCTTTTCTTTGCATCTGCCCCAGCTTGATCAAATAACCCCTCATTACGCATTTAAATGCGCACCATATGGTAGTCTGTGCTACTCCTCCATCTGAATTCTCAACAAAATATCTTCTGGCCATTTCTGCTAGATAATCGATATTTTTTTTATAATTTATTAGATTATCATTCAATCTCCATGTTGTATTCGTTAGTTGTTTATTATCCAAGAGCTCTAGATAAACTGCTGAGTGGTCGGTCCATACAACTTCCCTAATTTCACTTTTTTTACAGAATTGCAATGCATGTGGATTCATCAAAAAGTAGTCCAGGCGAGAATATGACATATGAGGGAAGGAAAAGAATGTGTATGTGCTGGAGATGCAACAGAGAAGAAGGTAACTATAAACACATATGGTGGGAGTGTGCAATGATAAAGAATATATGGAAAATAGTATTTAGGGAAACGATAATAGTGATAGACGAATATCTCGAAATGTCACTTGAAACTGCTCTATTCCATATCTTGGATAAAAAAATACACTTTGATAAAAAATACATCCTTATTCATATAATGTTAGCGACGAAAATGGTGTTCTCCCGATTATGGAGAACTACGAAAACACCAACATGGTCTCAAATAAAAATCCAAACTCAATATCAATATAAAATGGAAAAAAATCTGGCATATTCCCTGGGAAATGGTATTGCTTTCGAACGAAGATGGTCTAAATGGCTAGCACACCATCCGGAGGAATAGAGTAATCTTAGCAACCTCGACAAAAACATTAAATTTTAAAACCTAAGACTTCTGGGAATAATTCAACTGTCAGGACTGGGGCGCTACCCCACACGTGCAATGTATTAGAAGCACTCTTACATAGCTAGATTACTGGAAAGACCACTAGATAATGATGCACTGCACTTTTCCTTGTCTGTCCTTTTGTAATGATTTTATGTGAAATACATCATGCATGTTAAATGTTTGTTTGTCATAAGATAAAAGAAAATGAATAAAGAATAAATTTGTTTAAAAAAAAAAAATAAAAAAAAAATGGTGGTGCCAGTGGTACACATGGGCTTAGTAAGCTCTAATGGTGTTGCTCATATGCATATGGAGACATTTAGCAATACCAAAATATCTTCTTTCCTTCCTGTTAGAGATTACGCCCCCGTTCTACTGGCAAGTGCAACAGAAATAATGTTTTTTCACTTCAGTTCCTTTAGGGGTATCTGCTGGATACGGGCAAAACGAATCAGTAGGGATTCATTAGCATTGTAACTCTTAGAACCAGTTATGTTAATGTTACTTTACCTTTTACCAGTATAATCAGAAAAACTGATCATTTGTAAAACTCCTTTGTCAGATTCCATTTATAATGAATAATATAGATTACTACTCTGGAAGAGAAAATAGATCAGTGATCAACCTCATGGATGCTTAGAGAAGCTCCTACTAATGCAATTTTTTGTTGTTAAATATTTTGCATTTTTTGCCTACACATTCTTGACAAGGGGTATCGTGGCCTACAAAGCAAAACTGTACAGAGCACTGCATGGAAATCTGTAAGTTTGATGGTTACATATGTGAGTATCCTTATACTGAATTACTAAATACATACAAAAGAAAACTATTGTTTTGTCTTGCATTTTTATTTTCTATGTATTGAAATATGAAGTAGAAAACATTGTTTGGAAACTTGCATTTTCTATCCAATTCTGAATGTAAAAATATTTGTTGTATTTAAAGAGAGTTACCTTTTGATATATGGTCCACTTAGCATCACACCATCACCATCTGTGTCGGAAAACCAGGAAAGCAGTGAATAGATGATGGGATGTTATAACACTGTTTTACCTTTGCAGCTCATTCTAAAAACTTACAAAAGCATTTGTAGAATTACCAGCCATTCTTAAATCCTTGTCTCCTCAAACGTTTCATCTGCATCAGCAGAAACAGCAGCAGGTACTCTCTGTATCTCATTTCATCTCAGTGAGAAGAAGCTGAGGACTTAGAAGAGATTACTAATAGAATGGAAACACCCAAATACCACAAAGTGGATGGCAGATCTTTCCCATCATGGCATAGATCTTCAATATTTACGGTTCTGTCAGTCTTCATTTCCTCATGAAGTCAGGCTATCAGAGGTTATCGTGACTCTCATTTTATCTTTCAACATTCGATTGCAACTGTAATTTATTTTTGTTTGCAAAACTCATGGGTTTAGATAGGATAACAGCTGTCCTTAGGATTTTGTGATAAAAAGGAACCAACCTTTGTTTCTAGTGAATGTTATTTATTTGCACAGAGAATTGCAAATTTTTTTTGGTTGTGCAAAATATAAACATACATAAATAAAAAATGTTATCATTTTATGTGGTCACCATTAAATTACACTAATTATAATTTACATAATTGTTCTGTATTTGTAAGAATCAAATGTAGTCACATTCATTCCAATTCAGTCCTGGCAATGGACTTCTGTTACTACATTCACTATTCCAATTTTACCATATTCCAATTCTTATCACGGGGGTCACAGGCCCTTCATATGTATTTGAAGATCCAAATCTAATCTTTACATCAACTCTCTTATTTATCCATGTAGACCATATCTTCTTAATAACCTTTTTCAATAATTGACTGAAAATCCACTGGGTCACCAAATCCTCAATTTTGGGAGAGTCAGATGACTTCCAACTTTTTGCAATCAGTAATTTACTTGTGGCACAGATTAATTATTAAGTATCTAGAGTTCACATTGTCCTTCTTCTGGCCTACATGGACCAAATTGCAAATCTGAAGATAAAACCATTGTCTTTTTTTTGGAGCTAGGTATGTTCTCAGTAGTTTATGCTGTTTATTTAAATTCCCTGACATCCAAATTTAAGAATATGTCCCCTTGTAATGATAATAATATAGAGCCTTAAAAAGGAAGGTCACTTGTTGCTATTGTTTGGTTTTTATTAATTAATTATATATGTAACATTTTTTATCTGACTCCCATCAACTTTTTCACATATATGGCCCTGTTGGATTTAGACTCTAGATCAGATTATCCAACATGTGATACCTCAGGTACTTCTTTGGGGTAAATCCTGATCCTTAATGATAGATTATAAATTTATAGATTTTAACAAATTGAGAGAATGACTCGGAGGATATCCCCATATCCTAACGTGGTACCAAAATATCAAATTTCGAAAAATGTTTTACAAAGTCACAAATATGAATAATTCTCTTAGCATTCTAGCACTACAATATATTTGTCTAGAAACTAAAAGAACAACAAATATAATTTGTAAAATCTATATATGAATAAACTCATATAAAAAAAAAATAATAATAATAAAACTCCTTTAAGTATATCACTGAAAGAAAACTCTATGAAAACTTAATTCAGATGGCACAGGACTTCCACGCAAATATCCAAAATGTGCAACTACTCAGATTTATGTTATAGAAACTGTGGTATGAAAGGAGACACAATACATATATAGTGGAGCTGCACCAAAATTGAACCTCTCTGGAAAAATATATCTAATTTATTTTCATTAACAAAAAACATAAACAAATTAGTAAACATTATAATGACAGCTACAAGATGTTGTATAGCCAAAAGATGGAAAATGTACCATCCACCTTACGTAGAAGTTATTAGAAAAACTAAAGCTCCTCCATCAAATGAGTATGATATGAACTGAACTAAATGAATCATTACATTTAAATATTGATATTTGGGAACTTGGGATTATTTGGAACACAAACAAAAATTACTCAGATTAGAATAAAATGAAAAAAAAAAAGTAAGAAAAAAATAAAGAGAGAAGAACTAAATTAAAAAGGAAGAGAAGTTAAAAAGGAAAAAGAGCAAGAAGAGAACACATTAATAAAGAGAGAGAGGGGGAAGGAAAAATTAAAGGAAAATGAAAAGAAGAGAAAGATATTTAAAAAAGAAAGAAAATTAGAAATCTGGAATAGAGAAGGAATGGAAGAAGAGGAGAGGAAGAAAAATAAAAAAGCTAAATAAAAAAGGACAAAGAAAAAAACAAGACAGAAACATAATAATACTTAAAACATCTTTTTTTAATTTTTTTTTGTTTTATTTTTTGCTCATATATTTTTCAATTAAATAATTATTCAAATATAATATAATTATAACTTATTTATAAACAAAACACAATTATAATTGAAAATTATATATAAATTTACAGAACCAGGCAACCACAGTGTCATTTTCATTCCAGATGATGATTATTATTCCAGACTGTTAATTCAGAAAATACTACATAGTAGGGGGACACAAAGTTTTATAGAACTTAGAATAGAAGGAGATCAACAGGAATATAATAAGTGAGGGGATATGCCCACCAGCTTGCAATCAAAAGGTGAGCAAGTAAAACAAATAGGAGGAAAGTAGAGATAGCTGATTATATGAAAGTGAGCAAATAGTAATGATAGAGAATAGAATGGAATTTCTTACAGATGAAGAGGGAGGAAACCCAGGTTTCAGTGCTAGTTAAGAGGCTGAAGGAATGGTAAATACATAGTGTGGTTGTGCAGACTGTGTATAAAAACAGATATGCTGTATATTGATCAATAATTCCAGTGAGAACAGTGGAATGTGGGTTTGATAAATAATGGGCATGAGATTGCCAGTATTATTTTGGTGTTATTGAAGAAATGTAGCTTTTTTGTTTGATTAACATATTATAGTGGAAAATCACACTCTGGAATTCGTGTATTACTTATTCCCAATCTTTTTTGGTCAGTTGCCAGAGTTAGCTTTAGGATTTTCTCCAATTAAACAAGTATAACTGAACTGCTCCTGAATAGAGCCAATACTGACATGATTATTCAGTGACAGATTTGACTACTGTTGAATAAAACTTTATAAACTACGATGCTAAATTTAGTATCCGTCTTCTCATTAGTTACACAAAACCACAAATGCTACCTATATTTGTCCATAATCCAGCCAGGGACATAAAAAAAATTAAACATATCTCCATTCTCTCAAGACTGATTACTAGAAATGAAACACTGAATCATAGCTACCAGTAATCATTTTTACCAGTAAACATAACAAGCAGTAAGGTGAAGTGTAATTAAGAATACCAAGATTTGTACATTACATGATTACATTAAAATGCAGTACAAATTACTTCAAATATTGTCTCTTAGGAATGCCTTATCAAAACTAAACTAAAAGTATTTTCTAGAAATATTAATCTTGATCAGAGAAAATTTTATTTAGATGTAAAATGTACACATTGCATTATCCTTTAATGTTTCAACAATGCTTTCTGATATTTAGACTTCTGCGATAGTATTTGCAAGTTGATTTCTTCAAACCTCAGATGACAAAATGTATTCATTGTAAAGGACAACTGTACCTCAAAATTTGTTTCAAAATGTGTATAAAAAATCAATGTATGTCTTTTTTTTTTACATAGACAATATGACAGTTCTGCATAATTTGATGTAAAATAATGTACTTTTTAATGGTGACCTCTGCAAGAGTTTTATTTGATTGCTTCAAAGCACATCCTTACCTCACTGTGGAATGAGTTAGCTCCATCTTGACAGAATCCACTTTGCAGCCTCATTATCAAGAAAATTAGAGTAATAATAACTAGGAGGAAGGGGTTCTGATTGTTTGTTGCAATACATACACAATATGTATTTAGTCTCTTTTAACCAAGATTAGTACATATGTCTCAGCTGCATGCTCAAGGCAACCTAAATCAATTTCTGAATATTCATCAGCTTCAATATTCACAAATTTATACACTATATGGACAAAAGTATTGGGATATACCACCTAATTTTTGAATGCACTGCCTTTGCCCTGGAAAGTGGGAAAGAGAAAGATCTCAGTGGGACAGAAGGACACAGCCTCCAATCTGGGACTGTCCAGCAGAAAGCTGGACAGTTGGGAGGCATGCCTAGGTCAAAATGAGTCACACACATGAGAAGGAAGTATGGTGAAACAGGTATGCAAGATTGGCTCAACACAGAGCACTGGTGTTACATTTGGCAGTTGTCAAGCACAGGACCAGTAGCCAGAAGCTCAGACCATAACATTCTTGAATCAACGGTGCTACAATACTCCTGGGCTGATCATATCACTATTTGTCAGTTCTTTGATAATGATATCACTTAATAATCTACTTAGCTATATTGTAGAAAGACTCACCTTTGATATTAAATGCTAACAAAAAATGAATAAAGCAATTCCTGCTGTGAATATTTTCTGTAACTGTTCTCCATTAAATTAGCAGTTTTCCAACCTTGAGTATTGGGTAGATTAAAACATATTAAAAACTGGACACTTGCTGTGTAAAAATACATAGCAGGATTATGAATTTTTATTATTCAACTTCTCAATATTATTTATGCAATTATATTTGCAAATGCAAGCCTATCTTATGAAGCGTCACAGGTTTGAATTATAAGGTGTAAGGGTGTTTACAAAAGAATAATTAAATTACTGATTGTTCATAAGGAAGGCAAGTATGAAAAAAATCTTGATGGATGAAATATAAAGTGCTTTCTGAATGCTCTAAGCCATTAAACTGCATTTCCCCTTCTTAGTGTTTTCATCCTTTTTTTTATAATGGAATTAAAGTTTAATTTAGTTGGCAGGCAGCAGAACATGCACAATAGAAGACCGTAATTCATTTAATATTAATCACCACTAAACATTTACAGTAAAGCTGTAAGCTCTCTGAACTCCAAAATATTATATCAAAAGAAAATTGTGTACCACAAGGATTATACCCCAGAGAAGCCAATTATTTATTGTCAAAAACATGTGTCAATGGTTCCTTAGTATGCTAGAGATATAGCTAGGAGGCTGGCATATGTACTGTTTATGTATATATATATATATATATATATATATATATATATATATATATATATATATACACACACACACACACACACGTGTTTGTGTACATAAGCAGATATGTAACTTTACATGGTAGCAATGATGATGGGGATCAGATTCTGAATTAGTGTAAAGAGATATAACCACACTATTATACATGTATTTACCATCCTCATACAAAGATATGCTGACATAAAAGGGAGGAATTGCTACTCTATACTGAGTTACCCAAAGGCACATTACATATATTATATATCTTAAATGTTATTTTCCATCATCATTAAAATTCGGCTTCCATATATTTTTTTGTGCTATATATATCTTTACTGCATATGCACATGAAATAAAATAACCACAAACCCAAATCAGTTTCTTAACTTCTTAATGCTAATGGACGTATAAATAGGTCCCGCAAAGCAAGGTCCTTGAAGACCATGAGGACAAATATATGTAAGTCCTGATTTTTCATGTAGCGTTGCTGAAAGGCTGTATCCATCCTTACAGGCCGAATGCCCCGAAAGTCCGACTCATGAAGCCCCAGCTGACCCTCAAATGCTTTTCTACATCTAATGACAGAGTCAGCAGGTACCTCCTTCCTCATTCAGAGCTATCTAACATCAGTCAGAGCTATCCAACATTAGTTGGCTTGTATTATTACAGGCCAATCTCCCTGGTACAAAGCCTATTTTTTCTCTATGTATGATCTTTGTTATAAATATTTTTAAATGTCCTGCCAGCACCGATGCACATATTTTCACATCAATATTAAGATATGGGTCTATAACTTTACACATCAGCTGCATTTTCCCTTCTTTCAGTATTGGCAGGACATTTGCCGTAACATTTCTTGTCTAAAGTCCCCAATTTTTACTGCTTGATTAAATACAATGGCCAAAGGCTCAACTACCATGCATTTAATTATATTTAAGAATAAATACCCAAATCCATCAGGACTTGGAGTTTTGTTCTTCACTAACTTGTATATCATTTGACTTAATGCTTCCTTGGTGATCTTTTTATTCAGTGCTTCTTTTTGGGCCATTGTCATGACTATATTGACTTTATTTTACTTACGCAATGCTCTATTGAGGCCTGCTTTCCTTTGTCTGTCAAATTATATAATTTATCCAAGAAGATATTGTACTAGTCAAATTATAGTAATTTATATATAGGTCAGATAGCCTAGGCCCTATTTATTTCTTAATTTTATACAGTGGCCCGTCAAGACGACTTCATAAGCACACATATTGTCTAGCATACAACATCCTCTGTATTTATTTTTTGGGGAAGAAAATAATTTCCATCAAGAATTTCACAATACTTCCATCTTTCTAAAGCAATTCATCCAATTCCCAGGTGATCAGTGGGTAAGACCTATGCCCCTCACTTACCTCCAGCAAACTATATTGTGAGCTGACCAAATAAATGGTTTAATTTTAATATGTTTCACTTTCCAAAAAGATATACTCCCCCAGAAACATAATGAATCTGAAGTGGGACCTATGGACCTTTGAAAAGAAGGCAAAATCTTTTTTGTTTGGATTGCAGACAGAAGATATCATATACATCCAATTTCGTAATCATGTTTCTAAATGACCTTGACTCTCTAGCGATATTTTTCTCCACTGGCTTACACGATTTTTTGTCCATTCCTATATTTAGTGTGCAGTATAGATTTCCAATAATTAACCATGTGTCCAGTTCCTTATATTTTATCTCAGTTTTTGAAAAATGCGAGAAAAAGAATTGTTACTTGCCTCCCCTCTTTTTTCTTTCTTTCATAGATTATTGATGGGTAATGTTTCCCCCACCACTTCTGCCTCACAGCACTTCTCCAGTGTATCTCCTGTATCAACCCAACCTCATTTTTATTTTTTGTAGGCACTCATTAAACACCCAATTTTTGGTGGGGGGGATTAAACCCCTGAATGTTAATAAAATGTCACCACTGGTGAATAATCAAATAACATGTTGATTGCATAAAATAACTTCTCCGACTTGGCCAGTTGTTATGTGCACTGCTGACTACCCCACACAAACACAATAAATAAATAAAACCTGTGACTCAACCTTTGGGTCACCAGCCTCATTCAAGCTAGGAGTGCCCTCCCAAATATTCTCTCGGGGTCACCCCCTGAAAACATTTCACTTATTAACTTATAGCTGGCATATACCTTGTGTCCAGCCAATCAACCACCTAAATATATCCAGACCCAAAAAACTACTTAACTTAGGTGGAAGAAAAAGCAAGGGGAGAAAAAAAGAGTGAACATCAACTTAAACATCATCTTCTCAACCCCTTTGTGACAAATGGCGTTAATTGGTTTGACGGGGTAAAATGCACTGGCTGGCTTCAAAAATGTCCCAGATGGGACATGGGTGCAGGTTTTATGTGTGTCAAAATTCCAAGTTGGAAAACCAAAAATTGCACCTCTCAAATGTGGCCTGCCCATTTTACTGTGTTTTAAAAGCTTCTCGGGATACCGCTAAGAGTCTCAGTGAAACAAGTACCCAGTAAGTGGGATCCTTGATTAGGGACATCAATATCCCAAAACGTAGAGGAAGATCGTGGTGTGTAAAGGATTTCAGATGGGAGATGAGTAGGGCTTAGGAACTGTGGGTGTATGCAAGTCTCAGGCTACTGGCATCAAACGTTACTAAAAAAGGTGGCCTGTGAGACACCCAATTCAATGAACAGTTAACATGAAACACATTTTAAAAAAGGCAAAAACATGAAACTGTAAATGTATAATTAAGCGTGTGCTTGGGAGCTTTCAGAAATCTACGGAGGCTCCAGGGGGGAGGCGTTCAAGGAGAATACAGATGTCCTTGCAGCGTGCCATACATGGATCCCACCCTTGCATAGGTTTTCATAGTTTATATAGTTTTTCATCTTGAACTTTTTGGGACATATTTGAAGCCAGCCAGTGTAATTTTTTTTAAAAGTAGACACCCTAGGCTATTTCAAATGGTGGTATTTAAACACCTTCCATGCACTGATTCTACCATCAGCATTTGTCAAATTTTGTGGTAGTCATTTTTTTTTTTTTCACAAACATTGTACTTCAGACATGAATTCACAGATTTTGGTATGTGTCACTGCCAAATAACACCCCAATATGTGTTCAGCAACATCTCCTGAGCACAGGGATACCACCCATTCATAGGTTGGTTAGGTTATTTGGGAATTCAAAGGCCACATTTGAGAGGTGTAACAAAAAAAATGCAGATAGCAAAAACAATCCTTCTGCGGCCAGATCGCTCCATATGCGCTATCTTAGGCAGTTACCATATGCGCTGCTTAGGCAGAGATCTACAGCAAGGAAGGGGTTAATAGCTCTTAAAAGAGCCTTTGTTATACTGTCATAAATTACATAAAAAAAATTAACCCCTAAAAAATGCACAGACAGCAAAAAGTGTGCTGCTATGTAAGATCATTGCGTACATAGCGATCAATGGCAGGGAAGGGGCTAAAAACTGGAAATGGCTTTTATAAAAGCTCTTGGTTTTTTAAAATTGTATTAAATATTTAATTTGTTACAAAAAAAACAATGATCTGCTGTGCCAGCATCTACTAGCGCCACCTAGAGCAATGGAAGTGAAATCACTCCCGATGCTCTTGCCAGTAGAAGGGAAGCGCTGCCTATACAGGCAGTGCTCAATTCTGCTGAGCTAATGTGGTCACTCAGGAGAGTAACCACCATCGGATCGGGGGGGGGGGGGCTTTGGGCTAAGTGTCTCTTTAGCGAGGAATTTAAGCAACACCATCAGTGCTAAGGAAGCAAACTTTCGTTTGTTTCCTAAGCACATGTGTGTAGCCAGTGCCGCCATTATTAAATGGCAGCTACAGGCACTCCGGGGAGTGATCATATCACGCCCCTGTACTTGTTTTAGTGTTGCTCAGTGCCTCTACATAGAGGCATTGTAGCAACACTGAAAGAATAAAGAATGCTTTATTTGCTCTTTTCAGTGCCTGACGTGCCAGGCATGTGTCCTTAATGACATGTTTCTACATGACGTGCCTGGCACGTCATATGTCGTTAAAGGGTTAACTCATATCAACACATTTAGTACCTTTTGTGTCCCTATTTCCTTCCCATTTTTTGGAAAAAATCCCCTAACAAGACCAATATAAACAAGACCACACATTGTGTCATGTAATATTGACTGCTATATCATGCTGGTGGCAGCTATAGAAAAATACCAGTGTCGTATTGCCCGAGAGTAAACCTAGTTAGTTTAAGCTAGAACAAAAGAGGCAAACGTGGCAGTGTGCATACTGCTGGCAATACCTATACAATGAAGAAAAAACAATGTATATATAGATTTTACCTCAAACCAGCCAACAGGACTTATCCACTTATGGAGAATCAAATTAGGTCCATTAGCTGGAGCTTATGGGCCTGAAGGGGTGGGGTACAATTGAGTAATATACATACATTTGTGGTAGGTGGTGAGTTTTTGTTTTGTTTTGTTTTTATACATACAAAAACATACACGTTAAACATTTAACATTGACGGATGCGGTGGGTGTCCCTAGTGGACGTCTAAATTTTCTTCTAGGTTTTCAACTTCTCTATCCAATCTTCCCAGGTTTCTATTTTTTCGTTATTATAGCAATTTTGTCTCAAGATACCCACTTCCATCTTTATTTGCCATGCGGTTTGATTTTTTATCTGCTCCCATTGCGGGATATTTCTAGATTTCCAGTTTCTTGCCAATAACACTTTAACTGCAGTGAGCAAGTGTACCAGCAAAAAACTCTAATGTCCCTTCATTGGTGGCCATTCCAGATGCAGCAGCATAGTTTTTGGTGATGTATCTATTTTTATGCCCGTGATTCTTTTGAAATGATTCCCCACCTCTGTCCATGTTTCTCTAGTTTCCTCACATGTCCACCAAACATGAACAAAGTCTGTTCCTCTTTTCCCACATCTCCAGCAGAGAGTGGATGCATTCTCATACATCTTGGCTAGTTTCATTGGTACCAGGTGCCACCTGTGCATGACCTTGAAGTGGGCCTCGAGTATATTAAGGCAATGAACTGCCGAATTTGTCAGCTTAAAGGAGTTTTTCCAGGAGTTATGATCTATTTTTATGTTTAAATTTTTTTCCCATCCCCTTAGTGCTGCTGGTTTAAGAGTTTGTTCTGTCATTTTCAATAGCTTCAAGGATTTTGCCAATTGCGCCTTGTTGTTTTTGCAGCTTAAGATCTGTGAAAAGTAATCAATCTCTTCATTACTATCTGTTATCAGATTTGTCTTTAGAAAATGTTTTACTCTTATATAAGTGTATACGTCTTTAGTGTTTAATCCATACTCTTTCTGTAACTGTTGGAATGTTTTCATTTCCTTCCCCCTCCTGATTGCCTTTATTGTTTAAATTACCTTATTTTCCCAAAGTTTTAGGTTAATATCTTCCATATTATTTGTTATAATTCTGAGAGGCAGATCCTCTATTATTTTTCCCTGTATTTTTTTTTTTTTTTTTTAACTTGTTCCATGTTACCAAGGTATTGGCAGTTGCTATTAGGCTTTCTATTTCTTGATTTTTCTCTATCTTAGGTTTTATTAGCCACATAATTTCATTTAAATTCTCTACCCCCAGTTTCTCTGCTTCTATCTCTTTCCAGGCTTCTTTCTCACTACTCTCTTTAATAGTGTGAATCAGATCAGCTTTCATTGCAGCTCCGTGGATTTCAAATATATCTGGTGCTCCCAGTCCTCCTTCGGCTAGATTAAGTTTTAGTATTTCCTTTTTTAGTCTAGGTCTTTTGTTTTTCCATATATATTTTGAAAATATAGTTTGTATCAGCATAAGCCAGGGCTTTGGTATTCTGGTTGGGATCATTCGCAAGATGTAGCTAAGTTTTGGAAGGATATATGCTCTTACCACGTTTATACGTCCTATCCAGGAGATTTCTGCATTCTTTAATTCTTGTAATTGTTTGCTTGTTTGTTTTATGAAGGGGAGAATGTTAGCTTCACATATTTTGTTTGGATTCTTTGTTAATATTATCCCTAAATATGTGAACTGTTTTTTTACCCATTTGAATGCGTGTCTCCTACTTATTTCTTGCCTTTCCTCCTTTGTTATATTGATCCCCATTAGTGTTGTTTTTTCTACATTTAACTTATAGTTTGAAAAACAGCTATAATGTTCAATTGTGCTCATTAACTCTGTTATGGATGTAACGGGGATTCCACTGTTATCAGAATGTCGTCAGCATAGAGGCCAGTTTTATGATTAGTCTGTTTTGTTTTAAATCCTTTAATTTTTTCATTATTCTGTATGTCCTCTGCCAGGAGTTCCACCGTCACCAGGTATAGTAATGGCGACAAGGGATACCCCTGACGAGTACCGTTGGATATCGGAAACCACTCTGAAACAATTCCTGCCCCTATCGTTCTGGCTTTGGGTGTGGTGTATAGTGCCATGATGGCATCTAGGATCCATCCTGTGAATCCCGAAATTTCCAGCGCCCTGCGCAGGAACCCCCATCCAACCCTGTCAAAGGCCTTCTCTGCATCCAATGACAGGGTCAGAAGCGGCGTCCCCGCGCCCCTTGCCGAGTCCAGGATGTTTATCATTCTTCTAACTGGGTTCACTGAGGATCTCCCCTTGACATACCCCACCTGATCCGGACGGATTATTCCTTCCATCACTCTCTGTACTCGATTGGCCAAAACACTAGCATAGATCTTAGTGTCTGAATTTAATAATGAGATGGGACGATAATTGGTGATCAAATCAGTGGATTTGCTTGGTTTTGGAATGGGAATTATATTTGCATATAACATCTCTTCTGGGAGTTTTTTATCTTTCACACTTTCATTATATGTTTCCAGTAAAAAAAGGTACCAAATCTGCACTAAAAGTTTGATAGAATAGGTTGGGAAATCCGTCCGGACCAGGCGCCTTGCTTGCTTTAAGCGCCTTTATAGCTGTTTTTATTTCCTCAGACCTAAATGGGCTATTAATCTCTGAGGCTTGAGCCTCTGATAACGTTCTTCCTTCTCTGTTGTTAAAGTAATCATCCAGGCTCGCTTTATTCCCTTGAATGTTATATAATTTTCGATAAAAGTCATTAAAAGCTTCCCCTATTTTGAGAGATGTTCGCTGTTCTCCTTCTTTAGTTAAGATTTTATGTATATGATGGGCAGCTCTTTTTCCTTTAACCCTATTCGACAGCAATTTTTCTGCCCGATTGCCTTGGTGATACCATTTTATTTTCATATATTCCATATTCTTAGTTGTTTGGTCCACTAAAATATCATTGATACGACTTTTTATTTCATTAATTTCTCTTGCTAATTGTTCTGTTGGATTAACTTTAAATTGTCTTATATTTTTGTACAGACTTATGTAGAGCTCTGATAGTTTGGCCCCTCTTTTTTTTTTGTTTAATTATCCTATTTTTATTAGATGGCCCCTGAGCACCGCTTTATATGCGCACCACACAACCGGAGCTGCTACTCTTTTGTGGCTATTATCCTCAAATAAATGTTTTGTTAGCGTTCTTATTGTTTCAATATCCATGGGATTTTTGATAAGTATATCATTCAACCTCCATGAATTCCTCTTTTTGTCTGGTTCTCCCATCTTTACATCTAATAACATCTCATTGTGATCTGACCATGTAATCTCATTAATAGACACCTTATCTACCATATGCGAGAGCCCTAAATTACCCCCCAAAAAATCTATTCTCGAGTATGTTGCATGAGTTTTCGAGTGGCATTTATATTCCCTGGTCTGTGGATTAAAAGTTCTCCATATATCTAGCAAGTCTGCCTTTCTGACTATTTGCAAGAATCTGTCCGCTCTATTCCTAGTATTCCTGCTTATAGCTTTGCCCTTAAGGGAGAGCCTATCTTCAGTGTTATCTAGAATACAATTGAAATCTCCGCCTATCAGGACCTTGCCCTTTTTTTATCTTATTTATTCTATTTAATATCTGTTGGATGAATTGCAAGGTCCCAGTATTTGGAGCATATATATTACCGATTGTAAACACCTCATTTTGTATTTTACAAACCATCAGTATATACCTTCCTTGCTCATCTATTTCTTGATGCTCAACCTGGAAGTCGATATTCCTGGTGATCAGGATTGCTACCCCTCTTTTTTTTCTATCACTCAGGGAAGAGCAAAACAATTGTCCGAAATAATCTGGCACAAATCTTTTTATGTCTTTTGTTAGCCAATGTGTTTCCTGGATGAATATTATCTGACCTCTTTTGTTTTTTATCTCTTTATATACCATGGATCTTTTAAGCGGAGTATTTAAACCTTGGGCATTTACTGAAAGAAACCTAACCATATTCGACTTCCAGTTTGTATCTCCTTCCCCAGGACATTGCCCCGCATCCGTCGGACTAACATAACTAAACTAATACCATTACAGACATCACGAATAACATTAACAATGGGAAAACCCATCAAATATTCCTCTGTCGGATAGTAATCCGGCTGGGGAATCTAAGTGTCTATCTTTTAAAGATAGAGTACTTGGCCCCAATAATCAATTTGGAGCTTGGCCCGTGGTAAGCTATGTTCTCCAATGGTTTCCTTCCGCACCCCCTTCCTAATTAGAATTTTCGTGAGTGCATCGGAGCATGGAAAGAGCGGGAAGGAATAGAGGGAAAAACGAGAGAGCGACAAAGTAAGATAAATGATAAAAAGAAAAAGAAAAGAAATAAATAAATAAATTTCCCCTTTTTATTAACAATATTATTTATCATTCCTATTAGTGAATTGTGCAACTTTAAATTAAAAAAATGTGTGTTCACTCTTCTTTTTTTTTTTTTTAAATTATCATATTCTGGTCTTCTATATTCTATTATTCTTTCCTTTATATATTATGTTGTTATATCATAATGAAAAAGAAAAAAAAAAGAAAAAATCTTCCTCTTTCTTCTTTCCTTATTAACACTATTATTTCTCATTCTTATTAGTGAATTGTGCAGCCTTAGATTAAGAAATGTGGGTTTTTAACCTTCTAACCTTCTAGTGTTCACTCTTCTTTTTTGAATTATCACATTCTGATATTCTAAATTCTATTGTTCTTTACTTTGTATATTATATCATTATATCATAGTGAGAGAGAGAGAGAGAAAAAAAAATATATACAGACACAAACACGAAAATCTGTATCAGTACCAATACCCTTAAATGTTTCTCTTCTCTCTATCTACTTTCCCCACTCTGTGTATTATATCATTATATCATAGTGTAAATGTACCTTTTCTCTCTTTCCTCCCCCCTTTATTTATATTTGTGTAACTTTTGTGTGTCCCGTTCCTATGGGGAACCGTGTCTATAATTATCAATTTGTCTCTCCTTCTTCCCCCCACGCCGGCCCCCATCAAAGGGAGAAGGAGGAGAGAAGTCTCATGTGTGTGTTTCCATGGTTCAACGAGTGCTCTTCTCTTTCCCATTTTGACTGTTTGCACTTCTTTATTTTGTGACTTGTGCACTTTTTTTTCTTCATTTCTTTCCTTTCTCTTTCCGAACAAAAGGAAAGAAATATATGTATATATATATATATAAATTATAACAAACTTTCCTCTCTGTTTACTCTTAATTGGTGTTGATATACACTAGAGAGAGAAATACGTTTCCCTTCCCTTCTTTTTTCCCTTTTTCATAAGTACATTCCTGCCTTTTCTTTCATCTCTAGATTTTGTGCAAAATGTTTTTCTCTCTCTGTTTTTACCTTTACATTTGTCGTGCTATACCTCATCTTATTTTCTCAGGAAATACACCGAATGTAAGGGGAGAGAGACAGAGAAGAGGAAAAAAAAAAACACTCCTCCCCTTCCCCTCCTGCCCACCCTCCTCCCACCTCGATACTCTCATCCTTAGTCCAATGCATTTTTCCTGGCCCATTCTGCCGCCTCTTCTATAGATTCAAAACTTATTAGTCTTTCATCTTTCACTATGTTGAGTCTTGTAGGGAATCCCCAGAAATATTTTATGTTATGTTTTCTTAGCAGTGAGGTAGTAGGAGAGAAGAGCTGTCTTTTACGCCTTGTTTCAAACGATAGGTCCGGGAAAATTTTCACAGCCGCGTTTGGGCCCTCCGCTGTCTAATTCCTTGATGCTTTCATAATTTTATCTTTTAATTTATACGAGTGGCAGTATACTATAACATCCCTGGCCGCTTCTTTCGGGGCATTCTTTGGTTTGTATAATCTGTGTGCCCTCTCTATGAAATTGGTGGTCTCATCCATTTTTATTCCAAGTTCAGTTAGATATACTTGCAGGAATTCCTCTATCTTTTCTTGACTTACGGTTTCTGGGATGTTTCTGAATCTTATATTATTCCGCCTTGATCGATCTTCTAATTCAGTCAGTTTGGATTCGAGAGAGGTAATTTTTTGTTGCTGTAGTTTTAAGGAGTCTTGTGCCTCATTTATTGAAAATTCCACATTGTCAAATTTTTCTTCAATTGCTTGGACTCTATGGGCAATTTCTGCAATGTCTTTTTTGAGGTCTTTACTGTTTTTTAATATCTCTTGTTTAATTTGTTCAGCCTGTTGTTCTAGGCAGCTCTTTAAAAACTCTGGGGTCAGGGTGGATGGTTCCGCCTGATCTTGTTCTCCTCTATTTGGCTCATCATCCTGATTCCTGCTCCTCGTGTCTTTCCTTGCGGGACTCTCTGCCGGAGATTTTGTTATACTTTTGTCTGCCTGAGTGGCGAAAAAGTTTGAAAAACGTTTGTCTTGTTTTAACTCCTTTCTGGATTTTTTTCTCCTTCTCTCTCTCCATTGCTTGTTTATGTTCTTGGCCTTTTCTGCTAGCCATCTCTTTTGTATTTATTTTTTTACAGTCCTGCCTTCTTCTGACTTTCTTTTTTTCCCCCTTTCTCCTCTTTCTCTCTCTCCCCGTTTCCTCTCTACTTTATTTCACTTTCCTCTTTATTTATTCTGGGATTTCTTTCCTCCTTTATTCCTTTTTAACCTCCTTCTCCCTCCAGAACTCTTTGCAGTGCCAGACTTGGTGTTCCTTATGTTGTTTTATCTGTATCCCGGGGGAGGTATGGCAGATCTTTAACTTTTTCCCTTCTTTTTCCTTTCTCTCCCCTCCCTTTTAAGACTCTGAGTTTATATTCACCAGGTTAATGTTCTTTTTTTTCTTCTTCCCTTTTTCCCCCTTTTCTCCTTTTTCTTCCCTTTTATGGTGCTGCCCCTTTGTGAGCGATTTTGCAGTAATTCACTTCTCTTACTGCTTGGGATTCTTTATGATTCTTATTTAATTGCTTTTATTTACACCTGTATCTCAGTTCAGGACTGCTTATAACTTAACATTGGGGTTTCTTTCTCCCCTTCCTTTCTTTCCTTCCTCACCCCCTATACTTCCAGTCTGGGTAATTAAATGCCGGGGTTAATTACAGGCTTTTTCTTATTCAAATGGCTTCCAAAGCCCCAGCTACTGCAAGAGTTACATTTTGTGCTCACATGTGGTTTTCACTTTGGGGTAATTTTTTTTTTCCTGCTTTTCCCTTGAGGTTCAGTTGGGCAATTAACTACACCCCATCCACAGGCTCTTTTTCCTTTTTTTTTCTTTCCCCCCTTCTCCCCTTCTTTTCTTCTCTCTCCAAAGGCAATCACCATGCAATAGAAAAAAAGGGTTCAAACTCACGTTTTTGTTGGTACTGCGTCTGGAGGGAGGGGGTGAATCCTACTGTCGTTGATGCATTTTCTTCACTTTCCCTGCTTCAGGCTATCTATGGCAGGTCACTTTCTTTTCTTCCCCCCCCCTTCTGCTCGTTTATTCCCTTCTTTTAAATTTCTCTTTATTTCCGTATAGGAATCACTCCTGGAGAAGCGGGGGCCTTGAGGCCGAGCAAGGAGGAAAAAGTCCACTGCCGCCACCACACCGGAGCCCGGAGAGGACTCCTCCGCTCCACACCGCCCAGAGGTAAGCTTTCTCCGTCTCGCATTTCTCCTGGCCAGGGGGAGCTCAGCATCCGGGTTCCATCAGGAATACGCTAAATCCACGGGCTCCGCCTTCTTGCGTCTCTACGTCATGACGCCCATGCCGGTAGGTGGTGAGTTTTGACAGCCATCGCTTATAGTGGATGAGAACAGCACCACTGTCTCATATGAGTAAAAGCTCCATCAAAACCATCTACGTGTCTACACCATGAGACTTACATCATATGCTATCGGTCTAATATGAGTCTCAATACACAGACAACAGTACTATTAAAACACTATATATATATATATATATATATATATATATATATATATATATATATATATATATATATATATATATTGTGAGCGAAAAAGTGGAATAGTGGTTGATGGAAGATACATCAGGCCTGATTTTCTAAACAGCAACCTGAGAATTTTCAGTTAAATGCCCCAGGGAGAGATGTTAAAGTTTGCAATAGACATTGCTGATGCTCTTCAAACCACGGTATGGGCCCCTGGGGCACTCACCTGTAGCTGGTAAATTAGCAGGCAGGCCTTTAAAGGAAGAGATCAGCCTGCTGCAAAGGGAGAAAAAAAGGCCAGCTAGGAGAGCTGAGACAGAGAGAACAATACTTGTGTTTATTGCAAAGCTGTTTTCGTTTTTTTTTTAAGAAATTGGTAAGTGGGAAAGCCACCCAATTACAGATAGTGATTTCTGTCTAGTAAGAGCTCAAGTAAGAGCAAGGAATTTTGTTTTTGTTTATTATTATTTAAAGCAGCTGTTTTCCTATTGAATAAAAAAAGGAAAACCGAACTGAATGTGTCCTGGACTTTGTATACCCTAGAAGGCTGTGGTTTATTGTAAGATCGGTGGCAAACTCCTATATGTAAAAGAGGTGGTTTGTCACATATGGTGGAGGATGCGGGCAACGACGTAAGCCTGAGGGTAGAAGTAATTTAAAACTCAACATGGAAGATGTTATCAAGGCTCTGATCCAATCTACCTCTGTGCAACAGGAGACTAACAGGAGAGCTGCAGAAATCCCTGCAGCAACTGGTGCTGGCCCAGGCAGAGTGTGCTAAAGTCCTGGCCAAAACACAGATGGAGTGCACTGAGTCCTTGGTGAAACAGATTGCTGTGACACAAGCAGAGATGTTTAAAGTAGCCTGTGAGGAGCAGCAAAAAGTCACCAAGGGACTACAACAGGAAATCCAAGCTATCTCTGAAAAGCTGAATGGAGACCCTGATGGAAGATACCAGGGGCCAAAGGTGATTCGGGCGAGCCACTACCTTCAGAAAATGACTGAATCAGATGATGTTGAGGCTTACCTTCTGGCCTTTGAACGCACTGCTGAGAGGGAGGGATGGCCGGCTGATGAGTGGGCAAGCATACTGGCACCGTTCCTAAGTGGAGAGCCGCAGAAGGCATATTATGACCTAGAACCAGCGGATGCAAGTAACTACAGCAAATTGAAAGCTGAAATCTTGGCACGACTGGGTGTAACCTCTGCATTACGTGCCCAAAGGTTCCACTCATGCTCATATTCTTCTGACAAAGCAGCGTGTTCCCAATTGTTTGACCTCATACACCTCGCACGGAAATGGCTACAACCTGAAATCCATTCAGCTAGCCACATTGTGGAAACCTTAGTAACGGACCGGTTTTTGCGTGGTTTACCAGCTGCCCTGCGTCGCTGGGTCAGCCAAAGTGATCCCCATACAGCAGACCAACTGATTGCCTTGGTGGAAAGATATGTGGCTGCAGGAGAACTGCTACATCCTACTTCACATGAAAACCCCCGCAATCCTAAGCCCCAAGATTCTGCAAGACCTGGTAAGACTGTTCAAGGTTTAAGGGGAGCTGAAGAGCAGCAGCTCTATACACAAAACGCCAGGGGGGCATCCAGGTCTAATAGGCCTGGGAGAGGAACTAATTGTTGGTCAGATTTTACTGTCAAATGTTTCAAATGCAAAGAGGATGGTCATATGGCCAAAGACTGTCCATTGAAGGATGAACCTATGGAATGCAATATGGGCAAAGATGAGGGAGCACCTTAATTTTTTCTCAACTATTATGGTGCTGTTAACAATGACTATGATAATAACCCTCATAAATGCTGTGTAACTGTGAATGGAAAAATGTCTAAAGCATTACTTGATTCAGGTAGTATGGTTACATTGGTAGCAGAGTCTATAATACCATGTGTAAAACCTGATCATGTTCAGAAAATAGGCATTATCTGTGTTCATGGTGATAAAAAGGAATACCCCACTGCAGAAGTAAATATTGGAACCCAGTATGGGGATTTAAAGTACCGAGTGGGTGTAGTACCTAGATTAGCCCATGAGGTAGTGATCGGTAGAGACTTTCCTCATTTTCTGAAATTATGGGCAGCTGTACAAAAGACAGACCAAAGTTTATCAGAAATTAGTCAATCTGCCGAGGATAATGTGTTCCCTTTTTCCGATATTGATTTGGGTTTTGACCACGGTGACAGACAAATAAGGAAAATAAAAAAATACTGCCCTAAACCAGTATTAATAGGAGATAACCCAGCTCAAACTAGTGAGGAGCCTACTAATACAGCAGACAAGGATAATGACTTAATTGATATTGGGATCAGTCCGGGTAATTTTAAAAGTGCTCAGTGGGAAGATCCTACTTTAGTGACAGCTATAAATTATATTAAAGTGGTAATTGGGGTTGCTACTCAGCCAGGAGAAGCACTGCCATTCCCCTATTTTGAAGTACAAAATTACCTAATTTACCGTGTAGAAAAAAAGGATTCAGATATCATTAAGCAGCTGTTGGTTCCTCAGACTTTCCAAAACATAGTACTAAAGTTGGCTCACAGCCACATATTAGGGGGACACTTGGGAGTCGAAAAAACTAGAGAGAGAGAGTCCTTAGACAGTTTTACTGGCCTCGAATGTGTTTGCTGCTATTACAAACTATTGCTCCTCATGTCCTGAGTGCCAGTACAGGGCTCCTTTCAAGACTTTTCGTAGTCCACTTGTACCCTTACCCACAATTGATGTACCTTTTGAAAGGATTGCTATGGACTTAGTGAGGCCACTGATAAAGTCCGCTAGGGGACACCAATATATATTAGTCATCTTGGACTATGCAACTCGCTACCCTGAAGCCATTCCCTTGCGTAATACCTCCTCAAAGTTAATAGCTAAGAAACTTATGTTGATGTTTAGTTCGGTGGGTATCCCTAAAGAAATCCTGACAGACCAGGGGACCCCGTTCATGTCCAAAGTCACAAAAGAGTTGTGCAGGCTCTTGCAGGTTAAACATCTTAAGACCTCAGTATATCACCCACAGACTGATGGTTTAGTAGAGAGGTTCAACAAAACCCTTAAGAGTATGCTACGTAAGGTAATTGATGCAGATGGAAAAAATTGTAATTTTTTTATTGCCATATCTGCTGTTTTCCATTAGGGAAGTTCCACAGGCCTCCACAGGCTTCTCTCCTTTTGAATTGTTATATGGAAGACATCCCAGGGGAATACTGGATATTGCTAAGGAGACCTGGGAACAGGAGACTACTCCTCACAGGAGTGTAATTGAGCATATAGCTCAAATGCAGGATAGAATGGCCACCATCATGCCTATTGTCAGGGAGCACATGCTGGAAGCCCAGCAGGCTCAGAAAAACAGCTATAACCGTAATGCTAGAGTCAGAGTGTTCCAACCTGGAGACAGGGTATTGGTTCTGGTCCCTACTGTGGAGAACAAGTTCCTTGCAACTTGGCACGGACCCTATGAAATAATAGAAAAAATTAAGTGAGTGATGTAAATTATAAAGTCAGACAACCAGGAAGAAGAAAGCCTGAACAGTTGTATCATATAAATCTGTTAAAGCCTTGGAAGGACAGGGAGGCCCTGGTTGCTTTAAAACCTTCAGAACCCCCAATAGTAGAGCCGGAGGTGAACATATCTGAGACTCTGTACACCAAAAGCAAGAGGCCAGAGATTTCATCAGAAGAAATAGGGATGTTTTCTCGGTAGTTCCAGGAAAGACTAAGGTGATTAAACATGACATAATAACCGAACCGGGGAAAAGAGTTAATCTCAAACCCTATAGAATTCCTGAGGCCCGGAGGGAGGTTATAAACGTAGAGGTGGAGAACATGTTAAAACTTGGAGTCATTGAAGAATCCCAGAGCAACTGGCGTAGTCCTATTGTATTGGTGCCAAAACCTAATGGTACATGGAGGTTCTGTAATAACTACCGCAAGTTAAATACCATCTCAAAATGTGATGCCTACCCAATTTCCAGAGTTGATGAGTTAATAGAAAGACTGGGTAGAGCTCGTTATCTAACAACCTTGGATTTAACAAAGGGTTATTGGCAGGTACCTCTCACTGAAAGAGCTAAAGAAAAGACAGCCTTTTCAACACCCAGTGGCCTGTTTCAGTACACTGTATTGCCATTTGGGTTACATGGGGCACCTGCCACATTCCAACGAATGATGGACAGAATTCTTAAACCCCATGATCGCTATGCTGCAGCATACTTCGATGATGTCGTCATCCATAGTGCAGACTGGGAATCCCACCTCCCCAAAGTTCAAGCGGTGCTTGATGCTATCCGCTCAGCGGTCTTAACTGCCAATCCTTCAAAGGTACGATTGGTTTAGAGGAAGCAAAGTACTTAGGTTATTCTATTGGGAGGGGTTTGGTTAAGCCACAGGAAGCCAAAGTGGAAGCCATACAAAAATGGCCAAAGCCCCTTACAAAAAAACAATTTAAGGCATTTTTGGGTTTAATTGGATACTATAGATGATTCATCCCAGATTTTGCTACCATTACTGCACCTCTAACAGACCTTGTTAAAGCAAAGTCCCCAGTTATAGTTAAGTGGTGCCCTGAGGCAGAAAAGGCTTTTAAGAGTCTGAAGAAGCTATCTGTAGCCATCCTGTCTTGGTGACCCCAGATTTTTCCAGGGACTTTATACTTCAGACAGATGCTTCTGATGTGGGCTTGGGGGCTGTACTTTCACAGGAATACCAGGGTGAATAACACCCTGTCTTCTTTTTGAGCAGGAAGTTAAACCCACATGAGAAGAACTACTCTATTGTTGAAAAAGAGTGTCTTGCTATTAAGTGGGCATTAGACTCTCTTAAATACTACCTGCTAGGCAGAAAGTTCAGATTGATAACGGACCATGCACCTCTGACATGGATGTATCAGAACAAAGAGAATAACTCCAGAGTAACCAGGTGGTTTTTGAGTTTACAATCTTTTAATTTCACTGTCGAACACAGGGCTGGTCTAAAACAAGGAAATGCTAATGGTCTTTCCAGGGTACACTCTCTGATTTCCATGGTCGCTCAAACCCATGGGTATGAGCTGGGGGGAGGATATGTGAGCGAAAAAGTGGAATAGTGGTTGATGGAAGATACATCAGGCCTGATTTGCTAAACAGCAACCTGAGAATTTTCAGTTAAATGCCCCAGGGAGAGATGTTAAAGTTTGCAATATACATTGCTGATGCTCTGCAAACCAAGGTATGGGTCCCTGGGGTGGAGTATTTGGAGAGCAGGGTGGGCCAATGCTCCAACAGCACTAGTTGCTGTGTAACAGACCAGGATTTGGATTTAACTTAAGAGTTTCCTAATTGGCACTCACCTGTAGCTGGTCAATTAGCAGGCAGGCCTTTAAAAGAAGAGATCAGCCTGCTGCAAAGGGAGAAAAAAAAGGCCAGCTAGGAGAGCTGAGACAGAGAGAACAATACTTGTGTTTATTGCAAAGCTGTTTTCGTTTTTTTTTTAAGAAATTGGTAAGTGGGAAAGCCACCCAATTACAGATAGTGATTTCTGTCTAGTAAGAGCTCAAGTAAGAGCAAGGAATTTTGTTTTTGTTTATTATTATTTAAAGCAGCTGTTTTCCTATAGAATAAAAAAAGGAAAACCGAACTGAATGTGTCCTGGACTTTGTATACCCTAGAAGGCTGTGGTTTATTGTAAGATCGGTGACAAACTCCTATATGTAAAAGAGGTGGTCTGTCACAATATATATATATATATATATATATATATATATATATATATAAACAAATCAAAATCCACATATTATAAGGGGCGCTTCTGAGATCAAATAATTATACAAAATCCAAAGAGATCAGGGCACTCACCTCAAAGCAGGTAGGAGAAAAACTTAAAGCTATAGGTTTCATTAAAGTTACTTAAAAACACCTGTCTTTCCAAGATAACAAAATTGGAGATTTGGTTACAGATATAGCCATATTATGCTAAGCCCACCACTACGTCAAAGTACTCCAATATTGGTGGGTACTAACACTAAATACTGTTGCTTATGGAGTTTAATCTCTTCATGTGTATTACTCACCAGGGACCAAAAAGCCTTCCTATTGTACAATACAGAGACACTCCTGCAATTTGTAGGTCATGAAACCACCTATGGAGCACCTGTGATGGGGAGGGGTGCTAAACCAGAGGCCTGGTCAAAGTCTCTGAGGTGAGGGATAGTCAAGAAAAAGCCATAGGAATCACAAGTCTTTCCGGAGGTATACAGACCCGGTTGACCAGATCAACAATAACAGCAAATTTCAGGTAAGTACAATAATATACATACATCTGGCATGCCTCGATTCGTAATTCAGACATACATTTTCCATACAGTGTTTTCATACTAAAATCACGGTGTTAGGGTTGTTCACAAATTCTAACCAATAGAACCATGTTTGGGTGTATCGTTCTACCTTGTTCTCTGAGTGGGAGTTCAATTGCTCCATCTGACTGGTATGTTCCACTGTCTGAATCCATTCCCTCATAGATGGTGGACTGGGCTTTCCCCAATGTAGTGGAATGAGGGCTTTGGCCACATTTAGTAAGTGTCGAACCACTGATTTTTTATATTGGCTGACCGGGATGGAAGTATGGTGCAGCAGAAATGCTGCTGGTGTGAAAGCTGGTGGTCGGTCTGTGATGGTTTGTAATACTTTATGTATGTTTTCCCAGAACGGGGCAATCATCGGACATTCCCACCATATGTGTAGCATATGTGCTGGTGTAGCCCCACATCTCCAACAGGTGTCAGTGCTGTCGGGAAACATCTTGTGCAGGACTGCAGGGGTCCTGTACCACTGTGCAAGAAATTTGTAGGACATTTCTTGGGTCTTATTTTGCCTGGATGTCTTATGTGTGAGAAAGAAGATTTTTTTCCCATTGGGAGCCTGTTAATGTAATACCTAGTGTGTTTTCCCATCTGCCCACGTATGATGGGAGGGGACTCCCATTGTCATCTTGCAACATTTTGAACAAAAGGGAAATTGTGTGTCCGGGCAAGCTGTCACTGGCGCAATAGGTTTCAAATTGTGTCATGTCTCTTAGTAAACGATGTTTACCAGTTGTGGACTGCACAAAATTCACCAGTTGTATATACTGATAGTGGTCCATAGCCGTGAGTGGTCTATCTGGTATCAGGTCTCTAAGAGGCCTGGTCTTTCCCTCGTGAGTGAAGTCGGCCAGACGACGGGGGCCGTCTGCTAGGGGGCATACAAAAGGTCTGTTGGACATGCCAGGTGGGAACTCTGGGTTGTCTCGCAAAATCGTCAATGGGGACGGATAGGTTGTGAGGTTAAGAGCGTGATGATTCGTTTGTAGGACAGTGAGCGATGCTAAAATAAAAGGGTTGGCTCTGACCAGTGGTCTGGCTTTAGAGGAATGAATCCATGGCAGCACCGCCAATGGGATGCGAGTGGCCCGTTGTTCTATCTGTATCCACAATTTTTGCGGGGGATTGTGGGACCACTCCATTATTCTATGTAAGTGGCAGGACTTATAATATGTACGGATGCATGGGAGACCCAAACCCCCTTTTAGTTTATGCTGTGTCAGGAGGTCAAATTTGATTCGTGGTGATTTCTGCGCCCAGACGTATTGTATAAACATTGTTTTTAGTGATTTGAAAAAAGCTGTTGGTAGCGTGATCGGGATTGTCTGAAACAAATAGAGTAGTCGTGGGAGGATAGTCATTTTGATCGAGTTGATCCTTCCTGTCCAGGATATATGCTGGGGTGACCAGTTTTTAAAATCTTTCTGTATTGTGACTAGTGAGGGCAGAAAATTTTGCGTGTAGAGTTGTGATAAGTCGTTAGGGACCCAGATTCCTAAATATTTGAATTTGTCGGAGCACCACCTAAAAGGGAACGACTGGGCTATGTTGGTGGCTAATTGGTTGGGTAGGTTAATGTTTAGGATCTCGGAATTAGCGAAATTTATTTTAAAATTAGAAATGGCGCCATACTTCTGTAGTTCTGCCAGTAGAACCGGAATAGAGACCTGTGGGTTAGACAGCGGAAACAGGAGATCATCTGCGTATCCCAGCACTTTGTGGTGGGTACCCGCTATCTCCACTCCCCTGATGTCAGGGTGTTGGCGTATTGCTTCTAAAAATGGTTCCACCGAAAGGACAAATAAAATGGGGGACAAGAGACATCCCTGTCAGGTTCCATTGTGTATTGGGAATGAATCAGACAAAGCTCCATTGACTCTAATTTTAGCCGAGGGCCGGGAGTATAGGGACGACACCCATTGCAACACATTGGGTCCAAAACCCATGGACCGTAAAACTTCCAGCATATAGGTCCAATCTAACCTGTCAAATGCTTTTTCAGCATCAGTGGACAGGAGGGCCATTTCTGTGCCAGAAGACTTAACATAATGTATCAGGTTGAGTGCTCGAATGGTGCAGTCCCTAGCCTCCCGGCCCAGGACAGAACCCGTTTGATCCGGGTGGATCAGGATGGGTAACAGTCTATTGATTCTTGTGGCTAGAATTTTAGAGAACAATTTGATATCTGCATTGAGCAGCGAGATGGGTCGGAAATTGGTACATATCTCGTGATCTTTACCCTCTTTGGGAATCAATGATATGGTGGCAGATAACGTGTGGGGATCTAGTTGTGTTCCTGTCAGGAGATCATTAAAGGTCTGTGTGAATTGGGGGCTCAGGATGTCTATGAACTCCTTATAATAAGAGATGGGCAGGCCATCTGGACCTGGACATTTACCTGCTTTCATGGACTTAAGGGCCCATGATACCTCAAGTGGTGAGAGTGGTCTATCTAGTGTGTCCGCATCATCTTTGGCTATTTTACAGCTGAGATGGGTGTGTAAATATTGTCTGATCTCTGCCCGTTTCTTATATATTGCGTCTGGGGTTTGTGACGGGAGCAGGTTGTACATGTGCGTGTAGTAGGACACAAATTCTTTTGAGATTTCGACAGGCAAATGGCGTGTCGTGCCTTCTGAGTCTCTGATCTTGGATATATAGAATTGTTTATGCCGTGACCGTAGAGCTCTCGCTAGATATTTGCCCGGTTTATCACCGTGCTCAAAGTATATTGCAAATGATCTGTGGGCTTTGAGGTTCAGGATTGAGTGCAGGTCTTGCCTTAATTGAGTTAGTTTAAGAAATTCCTCACTATCAAGTTAACTTTTATGGGAGCATTCTAAGGTGGCTATCTGGGTGTGAAGCCGCGCCAAGGTGTCAGATTGTTGCTTTTTTAAAAACGTACAGTGCTGAATAAAATGACCTCTGACCGAGCATTTGTGGGCCTCCCAAACCGTACTTAGTGGGACCTCTGGTGTGTGGTTGTTAGCAAAATATTTAGTCAGAAGGCTCGCAGTGGTGCTTTTCAGTTCCTGATCTAATAGTATAGATTAATTTAGCCTCCATGTTCGGTGTGTTGGCCTGGAGAGTTCAGCCGCTAATGAGATTGAGAAGGGGGCGTGGTCGGACCATGTTATGGATCCATAGGCCGCCTGGCGCAACGCAGACAAATGGAAATAAGAAATAAAAATGTAGTCGATGCGCGAGTAGGAGTTGTGAGGGGCGGAGAAGAAACTATAGTCCCGTACTGTGGGGTGTAAGGCCCTCCATGCATCCACTAACTGCAATTCGTGGAGCATTTTTGTGATTTTTTTGGAGGTGTGGAGGGGTGTTCGAGAGTGGCCAAAAGAGGTATCTATATTCGGGGATAATGCTAAGTTGAAATCCCCTCCTAACACCAGAAGGCCCTCTTGAAATGGCCGTAGGACTGTTAGACAAGTCGCCAGACCTTTGTGTTGATGTGTGTTTGGGAGATATACGTTGGCAAAAGTGTACATTTGGCCCGCAATCGTGCCCTTTACAAACACAAATCTCCCATTCCGGTCAGCCAAATGAGCCTTTTCCACAAAAGGCAGGTTCCTGGAGATCAAGATCGCTGTACCCTTGACCTTGGCCTCCTGGGCATTGCTATAATACCCTAGGGGGAAATATGCATTCGTGAGTTTGGGGTGTGAGGTTGCTTTAAAGTGGGTTTCCTGGAGGAATGCTACAGAGGCCCCGTGGTACCGAAGGTCTCGAAATAAATGTGATCTTTTTTCTGGGACATTCAAGCCCTTGACGTTTAAAGATAAGACTTTTAGATCCGCTGGGCGGTATGGGGTCCTGTAAGAATTATTAGGCATTAGGTTTGCTATGGCAGGGTGAGGGACTGGGGAACTGGGGGGAGAACACGAAAAAAAACAAGGGGTCTAGAATTAACTAGAGGGAAAATCCAGTGACGTCTATTGGAGGATAAATGGGCTCCAACCTACGTTATTCGGGAACCACCGATATCCCACAATACTTACAGGACGTCTATGGACACGGGGGTAGAATGTCAGCCGCCTAAACAGCGACACCGTCCAGTCTGTATCCTCCCTGTCACTATGAACCGTGAAAGGGAACTACACAGAAAGGAGTGTGATCTTCACATTACAAAACTCAGCCCTCCCAAGCCGAGAATCAACCACATAAACATAACATCTAAGCATTAACAACCACGGTGATGCTTATTGCTGTGATAACTCCCATGGGCAACCTTTATCTGCCTAGAAAATAAATTGTAACCTTTAAACATGGTTGTAAATAAAAACTGAACAAATAACAGATAGTTCGCTGTAATTGGTACGCTTCCACTATTAAGTTGTGGTGTCTCCCCACCAATAGTACAGATCACCTATGAAGGAGTGGGTAACTCCTCATCCTTCATTCTTTGAGATAGGACACCCAGTTGAGAGCAGGACATCAAATATGTGTATGCTGTCGATATGGCTCCGATAGAGTGCTAGAACTACAATCCCGGGGAGGGGGGGGGGGTTGAGTTGGAGGGTGCCGTTGGTCCACGACCGTGGCGAGGTGGGGGGGGGGACCCGTCTCCGTGACAGTTATAGATTGTTATCAGGTTATGGGTTGAGTGAGACTTACATGCTTAACCTAGTACCACCCTCTTTATCGTCTCCCTGCATCCCCTACATATCACCATGCCCTTGGAGCCACACCAACAACCTCACCAAACAATCTCGACAGCCAAACCAGTAATAGACTCAAATTGTGTCTGTCTCATTTATCAGGAGTCCTGTGTTCACTAGGGCAAAGTTACTATGGGCATAGCATGAACACCATCATCACCGGCACAGGCAAGGAGTGACTTAGGCTTAGCCCCATTTCTGTGCTTGTGGGGGGGTGTGGGGCAGACTGAGACTGCTGGTGTAAGGGGGGGGGGGCTACTCAATACAACCTGCTCCGCTGTGTTTTCGTGGATCAGCCCGGTCCCCTAAACAATAATATGTCACTGTGGCATAGTAGCTTCGTGAGCCATGTAGACAAGAGTCCCAAGCAGGAAAGAGTTTCTCTCTGTGTTGTCTGCCCAGTCTCTTCTTTGGCTAATCATGCCGGTTGTCCAGGCGGGGGGAATGTAGTAAAGGTGGTGGAAACAGCGTGCGAACAGTAATTAGGTGTTCAAAACAGAAAACTCTGGAGTAAGTGGGCTATTCCTCTCATGCCATGGGTGCTGGGGGTGGAATTTCCGTCCTACCACGCTGTGGTCCATGGGGGTCCCATTGGCGGACTGACTGTCTCGGGCGTTGTCTCTGCGGGAGCGCTTGCCTCCAGTTTGTGGGTCTTAGTTGCGGGAGACTCCAATCTTGTATGTTTATCCCGGTCAGCCCCAGCTCTTCCAGGAACAGGGGGAGCTCATGGTAATAACGCAGGGTTTTGGTGGTGGCGCCGGTTAAACTCCAGTGTCAGGGGGCGGAGGGCCCTTCGGGCCTGCAGTGTCAGGTCTGAGAGATCTTGATAGAATGAGATCTCTGCGTTTTCATATCTGAATGGACCTCGTTCTCTGGCTTTCCGCATGACGTCTCTTTAAGATGGTAGTCTGTCACGCAACAGATTATGTCGCGTGGGGGCGCTGATGGCGGACCTTGCGGTCTCAGGGCCCGATGGGCACGGTCCATCCCAAATGGTGTGTCTGCGGGGCACCCCAGGAGGGCGTTACAGATCCTAGCGGTGAGGTCTGCTGTGTTTTCAGCGTTGGGGGGCGAGCTGGACTCGGGTACACCTCGAAGGCGGATGTTGTGCCTTCTGCCCCTATTGTCCAGGTCCTCGATGCGTCCCCTATAATCGGCCAGGTAGAGAGCATGTTGCACTGCCGTATTGGCTACTTGAGAGACCATGTGTGTTTGTTTGTGAAGCTCTGTCTCTTGGGCCATCAGGTGCGTTTCTACCCCTTTCAGGTCTGAGCGTAGGGCCGTCACCGCCTCGGTTACCGTTAGTTTCATTTCTGATATCAGCATACCGAAATCCTCTTTCCACGGTGCGGATGAAAAGATGTGGTGTGCCGCCGCCGATGTCGTTGCGTGGACCTCGCCGGGTATCGGGTGTTCAGGGGATGTCGCTTCATCAGAGGCCAGTGAGGTCGCGGGCGACTGGGCCTCAACCGCCTCGTGGTCGTCAAGGAGCTGTGACGATAAGTCCGCTGGGGTGCGGAAATATTCATGTAGAGACGCGGTTATTTGTCTCCTAACGCCTCCCGGCGTCCCTGTCTCTCCAGTAGTCCGTTTATTTCTGCCCATGTCGGTCAAATTCCGTGGTTTGTGGTGGTTTTAGCCTGGGAAGAGCGGGAGCTAAGCAATTAGGCAGCCATGTCTGTCAACGGCTAGACACGCCCCCCCGAATTCCAGAGATTCTTAACATGACTCCTAAATTATGCAAAGCTTTATCAAAGCCTAATGTTAAGAAGAGGTATAATGGACATATGAAGGGTCTTCCATCCCCAGGATAAAGAATACATCTTCTTCTCTAAGCCACATCTATCATACTCACAGATAGACCTTAGCCAGAATATCCAAAAAAATAAATATCAAAGAAATAGTATGCTCAGACCACAGCTCACTAGTTATAGACTTAGAAAATGAGAATATTTATAAACCCAGACATACGTGTAGGATTAATGATGGTATACTAACACATAAGAATAGTTTAGAATGTATAAACAGAACGATAGCATTATATTTTCAAGAGAATAACAATAATGAAGTCTCCAAAGCTAGCATCTGGTTTGCATTTAAAGCCACCATGAGGGGTTTTTTAATAAAGCTGGGTCACCAAATGAAAAAAGAACTTAAGGGGCAGACTCTCCCGGAGTTATACATACTCCAAGCAAAATAAAAACAACCCAACCCAGATAAAGATTATAGAATTCTAAGCTAACATAAATAAAATTACATTGGAAGAGACTAATAAAAAGTTACAATACTTAAATATTAAGTTTTATTATTTGGGAAATTGAGGTAATAAAATCTTAACAAATAAAGTGAACTGGAAAATAAATAAGAAAATAATATTAAAGATTGTAGAAGACCAGAGGAGATGCTTAACACCAGAAAGCATAGAAGAGGCATTTAATGGGTTTTACCAATCACTCAAGGAAAATACTCAACGTCCCATTGTTAGAATCAGAAATTAGAGAGGCCATAGAAAGACTGAAACCAGGCAAGGCACCAGGACCAGACAGCTATGATGAATTCTTTAGAAAATTAAGAGATGAGCTGATATCACCATGACAGAAACCTTTAATTATTTTATAGAACATAATAAAATGCCAGAGGAGATATTAAGGGCTAATATCGTCCCCAAATTGAAACAATTAGTAAGTAACTATAGACCTATCTCCTAACTGAACGTGGACGCTAAGCTGTAATTGATGGATAATTGATAAAGACCAAGTTGGGTTTATCCCTAACAGATCTTCCATGAACAATATAAGGAGAATAGGTAACATCAAAGACTGTACAGGGAAGAGGAAAATGCCCCTTCTCACCCTGTCACTAGAAGGCTTTTGACAGGGTTGGATGGAGCTTTATTGAGACGACTCTTGAGGCTCACAGGATTGATGGAAGCTTTATGAGAGCAATCATGCTTTTATATTCAAACCCTACACCCAGAACTATCGGACAGGGGATAACCTTGGAATGGTTAAACATTAAATATGAAACCCGACATGGATGTCCAATATCACCACTGCTCTATGTTATTGCAATGGAACCCCTGGCGGAGGAGATCAGAAGGACAAAATCAATATCAGGGTTCAGATTGGGGGATATAGAACTGAAAATCAGTCTATATGCTAATGACAAATTATTAACATTGGAAGACCTGATTTCATCAGTGGGATCTCTGATAAAGATTATAGAGAAATTTCAAAATGTGTCCAATTATAGTTAAATATAGAAAAAAAAATGGGCTCTTCTTATGAATATGGAAAAAAAAGATATAGATATGATAAAGTCAAGCTACAACTTTGACTGGAGACAAAGTGAAATCTCATATCTAGAGATAAAAATTACAAAAGATCCAAAAAACCTTGCGCAGGAAAACTTCCTCCCAATGCTCAGATACACAAATAAAAAACTTAAAAGTTTAACTCCTTGGTGACGCATGGTGCTTGCGTCCCAAACGAGGCAAGCACAAAAACGTCATGATTTGTTCCTGGCCACCGATCACAAGCTGATCGGTAGCCAGGAACACTCTGGCAGAGACCCGATCAGGATCTTAATAGACCCTGTGGGTCCCTGCCAAAAAATCGCGAGACCTCCGGACTTCACGTGTGAGACCTCCGGACCTCACTTTGAGCACCGGCTACATTTTCCCTGTCAGACTGAGGCCACTCAAAGTGGCCTCATCTGACAGGTGGGATCCCGCTGTAAGTGCCTGCAGCGGGATCCGAAAACAGCTCATCGCGGGGAGCCGCGATGAGCTGTTTAGTACAGGACCTACTATGCCGTCCTAACGACTTTAAGGCACTTAAAGTCAGGACGGCATAGAGCGTCCCAACGTCACGAAGGGGTTAAAGAATGCAGAAATTTCATGGATGGGGAAAGTAAATATCCTACCTGATACCAAGTACATAACGCATACATGATGGTTCATGCAATTAATACTCAAAAGGAAGAAAATACCCAAGAAGGCTGGTACAAGATTTAAGTAATAACACTGAGAGTGAAAGAACTTGAAAGGCTGCTATGGACGGCATCCAATAAAAGGTGCCACGGGAAATTTTTATAAAGAAGAGATACTAAAATACTGGTTTAAAATTAAGAAAATCTTAGAATTAAAAAGAAAAGTAATATTATCAACCGCAATAAGCATACTAGAAATGGAGATAGACAATCTAGATCTGAAAGGAAAGGTAAAAAATATGAACTGAAGGGTTAACCTGGGATTGCAAGGGTTAACTGAAAGAGCTGATTTTGCTTTTACACTGTTCAGCTTAATTGTATGAGGAACATGTATTCATTTTTTATCGTAGCCTTGAATTGTTACTAGGAGGACCAGGAGGAGAGAAGCTGGCTGAAGGCCTGGAACTCTAAGCTAATAGTATTATAGTATCACTATTTCTTTTATAACCCGCATGATGTATTTCATTATTGTTTGTTGTAACAGTTTTTGTTGTTTAGGCCACTGTTTGCCTCACTGTCCAAGGCCAAGGTGTAATCAACAAATCCTTTCTCGTTGTCAGCAGATTCCTTTTCAAATTCTGGAACTTTCCACTCTTCTAAAAGTGTGTAACAGTTATTCAGCATACAGACCACTAACACACCTCTACACGCCTCTATTCATAGATGCACATACATTGTAACCAATGAGATTGAAGCAGACACCTCCTTAATTTGGGGTATATATATGAATGTTAAATCAATAAAGACTCAGTGTTAAAGGATAAAGAACTTCTGTCTGCTTTCTTTAACTCTCCAAGCGCGCTTGTGAGGACAACCCTTACCATGTGAAGTCAGCCAATAAAGATACATTCCGTGTATGCAGAGACATTGCTGAGAAGACTCCTCAGCTAGACTTTCACTTGGTATCAGAAGTGGGATTCAGTCAGACTGGGTGAGTACATGTGTATTTTTATACGTCTCTGACTTTCTCTGAATCCTTAGTTATTTGTAAAAGTCTCTGTTAGATAAAACCCTGTAATAAGTATTTTAGAGACAGGTCGCGCCTGTCATGTAAGCAGATATGTTGCAACAGTTACTTATGATGTTCCAGTAATATAAGTGCCGGCAGATATAGACTTTACTGATTAAGTCTCAGTTAAAATTCTTACTCACTGATGAAGTGCCAGTGAGAGATGTAAATGTTTTGCATTTACATAGAACAGGGTATAATATAGTATAATATCGAAAACGGCAATCTAAATTTATTTCATATAACAATTATTCACAAATCTGTTCCGTGGTGTGAGTTGATCTTCAATCCTGTAATATCTTGTATATTGCTTTTATAGAGGTATTGGGATATCATAATGAGACAGCAAATCAGCAATTTGGCTATTTCTAAATTTTGTGAGAAAGGCAAATTGAAGGATGCTTCTTTGTATGACGATACAAAGTGGACTCCACGAAATAACAACCACATTTATGTGACAGCAGTATTTAATTCAGATGTGATAATGTCAGAATACTTAATTAAAGAAGGCAAACCCAAAGGGAGAGAAAATGAACAAGGGTAAACCTAAATACCCTGAGACCTGTCCCACAGAAAGCTAAGATAGAGCTGCTGTAACCAGCACTCCCTGTTTGCTCAGAGCCCCCACAGTAAAGCACAGCATGCACATTGTAAGATAAGGAATTAACTGCTGTGTCTTAGGCCATAAGGTATGTTTGATTTGCCTCCCTGCCAGTACTCAGTGTTTTAAGGGGATTGTAGAAATTTAGGGGGGCGTGGCTGACTGCCGTGTAAGATGGCCGCATAAACCGGGAGCTCCGTCTCTTCCCTCCAAACCACAGCATTTATTGGCACCCACGGCACCATGGGCTGCAACCGAAAGTCCCCCGCTGATCCTCCAACACCTGGTGGTCGCGGGAAAGCAATAACGAACTCGCTCCGTGAGTTCTTTAAAACACTGGCAGACTTGGCCTTCCAGTCCGAGGAAGACCACGAGGCCTACTCTCCAGCAAGTTCTTCCTGTGCCGACGAAGGTGGTAATCTTGACACACAGCAGACACCAATGCTGGAGCCTACTCCCTCCACCTCTGCACAAATTTTTACCTCAGCCCCGTGGAAACACGATTTTAATCATCTGATTGCAGAGATTAAGCAGACAATCAAAGAGGAAGTGGCAACACTCAAGACGGACCTTGGCCTTGTGCGGGATAGGGTGACACAACAAGAGGAGCTTACTACCCAACACTCACAGTCGCTCACTCAGCTCACCAGAACCTCTGCACAACACTCCCTTTACCTAGCAGACTATAGGAGGCGTTTGGAAGACCTGGATAACCGGGGCCGACGCCATAATATCCGAGTGCGAGGGGTCCCTGAAGCACCACGCAACGAGCCAGAGGACGCCTTAGTGCTCATGCGGCGCATATTCAATGCTTTACTCAACAGGCCCGAATCCACTGAGGTTCAGATGGACAGAGCTCACCGGGCTCTCCGCCCCCGGGGCCCACCGGGAAGCACACCACGTGATTTGATATGCAGAGTGGTAGACTTCCACCTGAAAGAACTAATCATGAAGCAAGCACGTGAAACGGGCACCTGGTCATTCCAAAACCATCCAGTGTCTTTTTTCAATGATCTCTCCGACTTAACACTGCAGGCTAGGAGAGCCTTGCGTCCCCTGACACTGCTACTACAGCAAAAAGGCATACCCTACACATGGGGGCATCCCTTTAGCTTAAATGTCAGGGATGGCGATGTTTATTACTAATTTCGGTCTTACCTGGACCTGCAAGTCTTCCTGGACACTCTGCACCTACCTGCCATCGATATTGAAGACTGGATGCTGTCTGATCCACGGATGGCCTCAGGTCAGAGACCCAGGGCCACCAGACGACTTGCGAGACCCGTCACCCGACCGCAATGCTCTTTTCCCAACACTACCCGGCCTCGAGAGAGACTCATGATGAGCTCACCCCCGAGGGGAACGGAGCGAGAAGAATAACCCACCGAAGGGAAATGTTTTTCATCCACTTGTTAATGTTATGCCTCAGTTGACTGACCTATTTTTGACATGGATCATGAGAAGTGACTGGATCCCCTGTTTTTTATGTTCATCAGCCTACCTTCCGTCACCAACGTCGGCAGTGGATATACCATCGTGGTCATTTACCGCCCGGCGATGTCTGACCCATCAAAACACCTGATGCAGGCCTGACGCCTCGGCTACCGACCCACTTACATGGACTTTAACACCTCTAAGACTGCTCTCCTGCATTTTATCTAGCACCGACTGTTGTTTAAATGAGGGCAAAGACGACGGTAACTGGTATTATGCATCATTTGTGCCCACAGTCACATTGAACCTATGCTTAGGTGCTTACCTCCCCCCATGTTTTATACGTCTCACATGAGGCTGTTTCAGCTTACAGGGGTGGGTCGCAGCCCGCAGTTAGCTCGCCCGAAACCCTAACCTTTTAACAGGAAATAATACCCCCATGGTGCCGAACAAGCCCATTAGCGACACCCAATTTTTCTTGTTTCTGATTTGAAACAGTTTAAAATGTCTAGTTTTAAGTGATTTGTTCTACCTGGAGGGAAGAGGACGTTCCTCCCCCTCAAGTATTGTGGAGTTTATTACAAATTTCACGTCTACCAGTAATCTGGTTAGTTTGTTTGGCTGCTTCCACGGCCTACTACTGCTGCCTTAACTAGGTCCCTCGGAAAATTGGCCTGAAGCTGCTGCCCTGCTCTATTGAGCTGGACACCGGCTCCAGTAGCCACTTGGAACCTCAAGTTGTATATTGTATTTTTCATTTTTGGTTGATTTTACTGTTTGTGTATTTTTTTTCTATTGCACACGACCCTCTATTTTTTTTACCAACCCCCCCCTCCCGAGTCGTTCCCCCCCCCCCAATTTCTTCCAAGCCAGCGGACTCCCTGTTACTTAAGGGGAAAGGAAAAGGGGAAAGGGAGAGAGGGAGGCAAGGAGGAAGAAAGAGAGAAAGGAAAGGAAAAGAGGGGAAAGGAAAGGGAAAAAAAAAAAAAGAAGAAGAAGAAAGAGTGTCTACGGGATACTAAACATGACTTACAAACCCGTTGATTTAAAATTTTTATCTCTCAATGTTAAGGGCCTCAATGTCCCTGAGAAAAGGTCCCATCTACACAGAGACCTCAGATCTCAGTCGATCTCGGTGGCATTCCTCCAGGAAACCCACCTATCTGGGCCACGAGACCCAAATCTGACCAATTCCCACTATCCATTAGAGTACTACAGTAATGCCCCCCATGGAAAGACTAAGGGCACTGCGATACTTATTTCCAAACATGTACCTTTTTCAGCACAGACTAGCCTAGCTGACCCAGAGGGCAGATACGTATTTGTCAAGGGGACTATACTGGGGGAGAGTTATACGTTTGCGAACATCTACTTGCCCAACACTATGCAACACAAAATGTTTGCAGCCATTGTAACTTCGCTAAAAATCTTCCAGGAAGGTGCGTTGATTTTTGGAGGTGACTTTAATTTGGCAATGGAACCCAGATGTGACACCTCTACAGGATCCACACAGACTCCAGCCCATACTATACATAGAATTAAGAGACTCCTACACAGTATGCAATTAGTGGACTGCTGGCGAGTACTACACCACACCGACAAAGACTTCAGTTTTTATTCAATCCCCCACAAACGCTACACCCGAATCGACTATTTTTTCATGACACATTATCATCTCACCTCCATGGCCAAAGCTGATTACGGCTCTATCACTTGGTCCGACCATGCCCCTCTAGTAATGACACTAAAATCCCGTTTAATTCAACCTACCCATTGTACCTGGCGCTTAAACGAATCCCTACTTACAGATGTCCCAGCACTCGCCACTACTAAAAAGCTTTTGACTGATTATTTCGAGGAAAATATAACCCCCGAGGTGCCTCTACTGACAGTGTGGGTAGCCCATAAATGCGTCGCCCGTGGTCTTTTTATTAAATTGGGGTCTGAAAGGAAGCGAGAACACGCTCTTAAATTGAAATCACTATACACGAATTGCTACACTCGAACAATCACATAAAACCCATTTAATCGACGCTGACTTTCAGACTCTACTTACACTCCGTAAAGAACTAGCGACAATTTTTAACCGGACCGCAGTGCGCTCATTCACACCCTTAAAAGCACTTTACCACGAGCATGGTAATAAACCTGGAAAATATCTCGCAAGAGCCCTATGTCAGAAAAGATCCCTCACATATATCGCAAAGATTAGAGATTCAAGGGGCACCTCTAAGACTATGCCCACTGACATCGCTGCGGAATTTGTTCACTTTATAACCTACATCCTCCCTCCTCGTCACCCACACACCCGTCATCTCGACTCCAACGTATCACTGATTATTTAGACACATATATCAAACGTAAGCTTTCTCGACCGACCGATTACTCTTGAGGAATTAACAGTGGCTGTTAGACAGTCCAAACCAGGTAAATGCCCAGGCCCTGATGGGCTACCATGGTTATATTATAAAAAAATTCTACCTGAATTAGGACCTCATTTGGTAGCGGCCTTTAATTCAATTATTACAGACCAGACTATCCATCCACACACCTTATCAGCAGTTATTTCTCTTATACCTAAAGAGGGTAAAGATGCTGATCAATGTGGAAATTACAGACCCATTTCCCTGCTTAATGCGGACCTGAAACTTTTTTCAAAAATGTTGGCCATGCGTATCAATTCTTTGTTGCCTTCCCTTGTTCATCCTGACCAGGCGGGTTTTGTCCCGGGGCGCGAGGCCAGGGACTGTACCACCCGTGCCATTGATCTTATACACCATGCAAGATCACACGAAATCCGCACTATTTTGCTATCTACAGAAAAAGCGTTTGATCGTCTTGATTGGACGTTCATGACTGAAGTCCTTAATCGCATAGGCTTTGGTCCTAATATGATGGCCTGGGTGGGGTCCCTGTACTCGGGCTCCTCGGACAGAAACAGGATCAATGGGGCACAATCAGACTCTTTTTCGATAACCAACGGAACAAGGCAGGGATGCCCCCTTTCCCCACTGCTGTTTGTTTTGTCCTTAGAGCCGTTCCTGGAGGCAGTTAGGCAGAATCCAGATATTTCAGGGTTGACTGTAGGTTCCACCCACCATAAAGTATTAGGTTTCGCGGATGACCTGTTATTCCCTCTGACGACGCCCCATATCTCCCTTCCACTTTTGATGAAAGAATTTGCAGTCTATGGGGACCTAGCCAACTTAAAAATTAATAATAGTAAGTCGGAAATTCTCAATATATCCCTCCCTCTCAGAAACAAGAATCATCTATCGAAAGTATTCCCCTTCACATGGTGCAGACACCAGTTAAAGTACCTAGGGATATGGCTCACTAAAGACCCCCAGACGCTGTACCAACATAACTTCCCACCCCTTCTCACATCTATACAACGTGATTTAAAATCCTGGGGCTCCAAACACGTGTCATGGACAGGCAGAGTTAATGCTCTAAAAATTAACATCTTACCCCGCCTTCTATATCTATTCCAAACTATTCCAATACAGGTCCCTTCAGCTTTTTTCAAATCCCTCCGCACATTGTTTATCCGATTTGTCTGGGCGCAGAAGCCACCCTGGTTGAAATACACCATACTTATAGGTTCTAAAGCAAGAGGCGGATTGGGTCTGCCCTGTCCCAAGACATACTATGTAGCATGTCATCTATTGCGGATTATGGAATGGTCCCATCGACCTCCCCAGAAGCAGTGGATTTCTCTGGAAGATCAAAGCCAGACAACTCCACTTCATCTTTTACCCAAATTCAGAAGACGGTAACCCGTCACCCTTCTGTTTTATCCACACTTAATGCCCTCCGTCTTAACTCACGCAAACACCATCTCCACTCACGCCACTGCGACATAATCATGATTTCCCCCGGGTATTCAAGCTGGTGCTTTTTTACCCACCCCTCAACCTATGCCTGTTCCCATAGCTCAATACTTTACAGAGGGGGTACCCAAGACATTGAATACATTACTCCTAGGTAAAAGCCCGACAGGGCTTGACAAATTCCAATACATCCAACTGTGTGGTTTCCTTCGAGGACTCCAACAAAAACACAATATATTTCGGCAACAGACCCAATTTGAAGATCTATGCAGTGGTGAGTCCCTCCCACCACATGGCATATCACTATTATATAGTCTTCTCAATGACCCGCCTGACCCCATTGCACCTTCCTACATTGGAAAATGGGAAACTGCACTCCACACCACTTTTTCGGTATGTCAATGGGAAAAAATATGTACTCTCACGCACAAATGTTCTATTAGTAACAAGACACAGAAGATGTGCTACAAGTTATTATCGGGGTGGTATCGAACCCCGGTACTACTTCATAGCATCTTTCCTGACCACTCAGATTTATGCTGGCGTTGTGGAAAAGCCCCAGGTACTATTATGCATATCTGGTGGGATTGTCCGCTTATCTCCCCTTTCTGGACAAAGATCCACTCTACCCTACACAGATTCTCTGACTCCCAAACCCCTTTCCTCCCCGCCCCGATGCTTCTGCATACCTCCAGCCCTATACAGGTCTACAAGAAGTCGATTATTCGACATCTACTCAATGATTCGAAAGCCCTTATCCCCCTGCACTGGAGAGAATCCACTCCCCCAACTTTCCGAGAGTGGATCCTCCGAGTTGAGCAAACTCCTATTTTTGAGGAATTAGCGGCCCACTCAGAAGACAAGACTGAACAATACCGCAATACCTGGTTTTATTGGATCGAATTTGTAACTGATCCCCAAACTCGAACCCTTTTTTCACAACCACAGTCTTGATTGTTCTGGGTTAGACGCACGACCTATCCATTTTTTAAGTAAATAAAAACATCTACTTGTCCTGACAACATTTTTGATCCCCCCCCCCCTTTTTTTTTTATTTGGGTCTGTGTACTGTTTAATCTTTAAATATTTCTGATTGTATACTGTTTTCTGGATATTGTTTAATTTTATATTGCTATTTAGCATATTGTATTTGTCCATTTTGCTCCCTCCCCACATACTATATTTTTTGTCATGTCTAAAAACTCACGATTCAGATGAGGAGCCCAAATGCAGAGATGGACAGACTTGCTTAGAGTAGTACACACAGGAAAGGATCTGAAATGGAACAGACTCCCTGGATGTAGTTACAAGCATGAATGAACTGTGTATGGACTCAGGATACCGATGGTACTGCAGGAACTGAGGAACACTGGTGCAGGACTCAGGATGCCAGGAACGGAGTAAGGTAACCAGCAATCTGAATAACACTTGTGCAGGGCTCAGGATACCGATGGTAATGCAGTAGGTAATATTTAAACAGAGCCGAGGTCAGGGAGTCAGAAATACAGTCCAATATGCAAGCCAAGGTCAGGAAGTCAGAAATCACAAATCCAATAACAGAGCCGAGGTCAGGGAGCCAGAAGTCACAAAATCCAATAAACAGAGCCGAGGTCAGGGAGCCAGAATTCACAAAAAATAGGGAGCAGGAAACTGAGGACAAGCCAACAGAAGCACAAGATAACTGAGCAATGAGAGAAAGGAAGTGGAGGGTTTAAATAGGCTGAGTCATGTGCCTCAGTGATTGTTTCATAGGGGTGTGGCCGTTGCCGTGGAGACACTGCTGAAGCAGCCTATGTGCGGTGCAGTCTGGGGGATCGTCTCTGCATGATGACAGGGGAACTCAGCTGTGTGGGAAAGGTATTGCACTTGTATTGCATGCGCGGGGACCTTCGTCGGGGGCAGGGTAGCGCGGGCGATCCTCTAGAGGTGCGGGCATAACAACATATTGTAAAATATATTTAATATTAGTCTCCTGTCTGTAACTCCTAAGTACACTGTATCTTGGTGTTATTGGATATTTTAGCTGTGCAGGTTGATAAGACCATAGAAGCTGTGGCATAATGTGTTTAATGTTGTCATTAGAAGAATTGTCATTATTGTTTAAATATTTACATAGCAAAGGCAGCACTCTGGTTTTATAGAGATGTTGCAAAAGGAAGTAAGTGTTTTATATTTAGTGGAGTAGAGAGGACGTATCTCCTAAATTACTCAAACCAGAGAGATCACCAAAATACGGCATTTTTAGCCTTTCGTATAATCGTTTGAGTGATTTTTGAGTAACGGTCTTCTGGGCTATATTCAGCAGTGTGATGAGAAGTTTTATAGTAAATGAGTTCATTCATGTTATGTTGTTTTTTGCTCGGTATAAAGATCCTGAAGAGTAACCGTAATTACTGCAGTCTATGAATGAAAAAAGTTATATTTTCTATCGCTGTATCAATGTTATTTGCTGTGGATTTTCCCAGCTGCATATCCTTTGGGATATTTTAAAGCTCTAACCGGACAGTTTTATGTTCTGGAAAAAGTGTTCTAAAACTTGCAGGATGCTAATTTAAAGACACAGACTCTACATTTTTCACAGGTTGTGCATGTTACCTATTAGAAATGTGTATTTGTTTATGGTACATTCCTCCTTTTTGTATTTGGGTAGCTTGACAAGTATTTAATCTTTATGTAGTTTATAAGGACTTTTGTATTTAAAGTCCTTAGTGTATTCTGAAGACTTATTTTGATTTTTCCCAAGATAGATATCACATCTTCTAACACCCTAGATAAAATTAGAGTATTTAGATGAGTGAACATTTCTTCATTGTAATGTTTTATTTGTTTATACAGATACGGATGTGCATTAGATTTAAGCAAGAGTTGGTACTAGAGAAAGACTTGAGCAACGTTTATTCGTAATATGTTAAGGAGGGAATTTTTGTGTTTTAAAGATAAGCTGTTAAATGCTTTATGTGGACCATGGAAATGGCAATTGATGGAGATAGAAAAAAAAAACTCTTCTATGTTGTAGAAAGTCAGAGGTCATGCTGCAAATATGTAGAAAGAGAAGATGTTATGGTCTAAGAATATGACAGTTAGGATTTAAGTTAAATATTAAGTTGGAAAATAAGTCATAAGTAATAATGTGAAATAATGGTATATAGCAATACGAGGCAGAACTGTTAGTTTATGCTGAAAAGTATTGATTAGTGTTTTAAAGCAACTCCCTGCCCATTCAATATAATCTGTGGTAACTTGAATACACTGCAATAGTTTTATCTTCTTAGTGTGACTAGAATTTGTGTACAGCGCTACTTACACTGTTGGTGTTATATGAATATAACAATCACATTATAGGGATGTTAGATTGCTAGGTAAAGAGCACTACGTATTTAAAAAGACACAGAGATAGCATTTGCATTCTACCACATTTTTATACAGTAAATGCACACATGTGCAAAGATAAAATGTTAATTTGTTGCATTCTAATTTCTGTTACTATTAAGGCAAAGTACACCATGTGATACATGGTGAGAGAATATTGAGATGTTGTTTAAAGTTTTAGATGCAAGACAAGTTTTTAATACGATATATGAGAATGTACGTATGTCAGTGATTAGTGGAAAGAATTAGCAAGTCTCATGTTATAAACAGACAAGTTGTGTTGTGTTGTTTGAGTTGTAGGAGTTAACCCCTTGGCGACACAGGACGGACTAGGTCCGTCCTGTGTGCCGAGGCGTTAGTGACACAGGACGGACCTAGTCCGTCCTGTGTCAAAACGAGCACTGAAAGCGGAGTTTTTCCGCTTTCAGTGCTCTGATGGTATTGTAACGATGCTTCCGTGTGGAAGCATCGTACAATGCTAAAAAAAATGCCCGTCGGCATTTCGATCGCTCCGGAGAGCGATCGAAATGCCGGTTTTAAAGGCACAGTGCCTTTAAAACGCGGGCATTTAAAAAATGAGCATAGGAAGCGAATCTTTCGCTTCCTATGCTCAGAAAGTGTTCCTGATTGCCTCGCAAGTCGAGGCAATCAGAAACACAAAAAAAAAATGCACGATCTTGGTCACTAAGTGACCAAGATGGCGCTGCCCTTCTAAGGGCAAGAGCACAGGAGGCAGGAAGTACCTGCTTCCTGTGCTCTCTGGCTGTCACACGATTGCCTCTTCACAGAGGCAATCAGTGACTGCCAGGCACACTGACAGGCAGTGGGGATGCTCTCCTGAACATCCCCACTGACTGGTCAGATCAATATTAACTCTATATTGATCTGACCAGTTATGATCTGTCTCCCTCTCCTCACATTTTTTTTAGTGAGGGAGAGAGACAGATCAAAGTTCTAAAAGTAAGTAAAAGTTAAAAAAAACAATAAATACACAACACACAAATAATAAAACAATAAAAAAAAATTTATTAAAGCAATTCCCTGCGTTTAACCCCTTCCCTGCCACTGATCTTGCATAAGCAGTGATCGTGCACATCAGCGCATTTATTTTTGCTGTTTGTGCATTTTTTAGGGGTTAATTTTTTTGTACTGTCATTTATTACAGTACTAAAAAGGCTATTCTAAGAGTTATTAACCCCTTATTTGCCGTCGATCACTGCTTACGCAATGATATTGACGCCAAAGCAATTTTTATCTGTCTGCATATTTTTTTTTTTTTTTTACACATACCCGCTAGGGGATTACATGTAAAGTAAAAATATTTGAGTTTTTTTTTTTTAAGCTGCCTGAGCGCATAGCGATCAGTAACAGCGAATTAGTGGCAAAGGCGGTTTGGTGATTTCTCAATTAAGCTCACCATTCGCCCTGGTCAGATCAAAATTAATCGGATCAATATTCACAAATATTGATCTGCCTCCCTCTCCTCACTTACATTTTTGTGACGGAAAGAGACAGATCAGTATTAGTGATATAAAATAACATTTTATAAAATTAGCAGGTTTTATGAAAGTCTTTCACTGTGTATTAACCCCTTCCCTGCCATTCATCACTGTGTAAGCAGTAATCCTGCACAGCAACAGTATGTTTTGCTGTCTGCACTGTTTTATGGATTAATTTATTTGTACTGTAATGTATTACAGTACTAGATAGGCTCTTCTAAGAGCTATTAACCCCTTCTTTGCTCGAGATCACTGCTTACGCACTGATTCTGAGGCCGCGGACTCAGGGTTCGATTTTGACCCTATTCAGCTTTCTGATACATCATCTAGCGATGTATCGGTGGCTGCTGAGCCCTTGCCACAAGTAGTGATGGGGGTCTACCGATAAAAAAATATATGGTTTGGTGGGGGTAAATTACATTGGCTGGCTTCAAAGATATATCCCATAAAGGACACGGACGCAGGTTGACTACATGTCAAAATTCCAAGTTGGAATTTTGAGATGCGCATCTCACAAATGTTGCCTTCTAGCCAAAAACAAACCAACAAACCTATGCATGGGTGCTATCCCTGTACTCGGGAGATGTTGCTGAACACATATTGGGTTGTTGTTTGGCAGTGACATATACCAGAATCTGTGAATTCATGCCTGAAGTACAATGCATGTGGGAAAAAAAACTCCCAAAAAAGTACTACCACAAACTTTTACAAAGGCTGGTGGTAGAATTAGTACCTATACAGTATTAAAATACCACCATTTGAAATACCTTAGGATGTCTATTTTCCAAAAATATATGGTTTGATGGGGTAAAATTCATTGGACGGCTTCAAAAATGTTCCAAATGGAACATGGGCGCAGGCTGACTACATGTCAAAATTCCAGGTTGGAATTGCGCACCCCCTAAATGTGGAATTTTAGACCCAATACAAACCAACAAACCTATGCATGGGGGGTATCCCTGTACTCAGGAGATGTTGCTGAACACATATTGAGGTGTTGGTTGGCAGTGGCAAATACCAGAATCTGAAAATTCCTGCCTGAACTACAATGTGTGTGGGGAAAAAATGCCATCCCATCCCTTTGACATAGGTTGGTGGTAGAATTAGCACTTGGAAAGTGTTAAAATACCACAATTTTAAATACCCTAGGATGTCTAGTTTTCCAAAATATATGGTTTTATGGGGTAAAATACTTTGACAGGCTTCAAAAGTGTCCCAAATGGAACATGGGCGCAGGCTGACTACATGTCAAAATTCCAAGTTGGAAATGCACCCCCCCCTAAACGTGGCCTTTTAGCCCCCAAATAATCTAACTAACCTACACATGGGTGGTATCCCTGTACTCAGGAGATGTTGCTAAACACATATTAAGGTGTTGTTTGGCACTGACACATAATAGGATCTGTGAATTCATGCCCGATGTACAATGAATGTGAAAAACAAATTACTATCCATAACATTGACATAGGCTGGTGGTAGAATTAGTGCATGAAAAGTGTTAAAATACTACCATTTGAAATACCCTAGGGTGTCTAGTTTTCAAAAATATATGGTTTTGTGGGGTAGAATACACTTTTTGGCTTCAAAAATGTCCCAAATGGGACATGGGCGCAGGTTTTCTGCACGTCAGAATTCCAAGTTGGAAAACCAAAAAGCGCACCTCTCAAATGTGGCCTTTTAACCCCCAAATAACCTAACCAACCTATACATGGGTGGTATCCCTGTACTCAGGAGATGTTGCTGAACACATATTGAGGTGTTGTTTGGCACTGACATATAACAGGATCTGTGAATTCATGCCCAAAGTACTATGTATGTGAAAAAAAATTACTATCCATAACATTGACATAGGCTGGTAGTATAATTAGTGCATGGAAAGTGTTAAAATACTACCATTTGAAATACCCTAGTGTGTCTAGTTTTCAAAAATATATGGTTTTGTGGGATAGAATACACTTTTTGGCTTCAAAAATGTCCCAAATGGGACATGGGCGCAGGTTTTCTGCACGTCAGAATTCCAAGTTGGAAAACCAAAAAGCGCACCTCTCAAATGTGGCCTTTTAACCCCCAAATAACCTAACCAACCTATACATGGGTGGTATCCCTGTACTCAGGAGATGTTGCTGAACACATATTGAGGTGTTGTTTGGCACTGACATATAACAGGATCTGTGAATTCATGCCCAAAGTTCAATGTATGTGAAAAAAAATTACTACCCAAAACATTGACATAGGCTGGTAGTATAATTAGTGCATGGAAAGTGTTAAAATACTACCATTTGAAATACCCTAGGGTGTCTAGTTTAAAAAAATATATGGTTTTGTGGGGTAGAATACACTTTCTGGCTTCAAAAATGTCCCAAATGGGACATGGGCACAAGTTTTCTGCATGTCAGAATTCCAAGTTGGAAAACCAAAAGGCGCACCCCCTAAATGTGGCCTTTTAGCCCCAAAACAAACCAACAAACCTATGCATGGGTGGTATCCCTGTACTCAGGAGATGTTGCTGAACACATATTGAGGTGTTATTTGGAAATACCCCTTCACATTTTAAGGTAATGTTTACCTAAATTGCAATATATGTGAAAAATTAAAAAAAAAGATTTTTTGCTGCAAACTTTGGCATAGATTGGTGGTAAAATGGCTACATGAAATGTGTCAAAATACCCCAAGTTAAATGCCCTGAGTTGTCTAGTTTTCAAAAATATGTACATGTTGGGGGTCATTCATGGATTTAGTACAGAAATCAGTGTTACAATGTCACTATCGCTAATTTTGAAAGAAGGGATTTTAAAATAGCTTTGCACCACTTATAGTTCTGGCCCTGTAACATGAATAAAAAAGCACAAAAACATAAAAACATGGGCTATTTCTGAACTCAGGACATATATTAGAAACTTTTTAGCAGTGTTTTTTTGTTGTCTCTTGTACATGAGTATACGATTTTTCAAATAAAAGTCATAAAAAAATAATTTTTTCAATTTTTTTGCCATATTTTATTATTTTTTTTACATCAAATTATATGCTATTATCAAAATAATGGTATCAAAAGAAAGCCCTTCTTATGACGATAAAAACGATATATAGTTTGTGCGGGTACCCTAAATGAGACAGAAATAAATTACAGCAAAACACAAACTGCTCAGAAATGTTAAAACAGCCCATGTCACCAAGCGTCGGACAAGCCAAAAAAGTCATGTCACTAAGGGGTTAATGGTGACAGCAGCTGCAAAATTATTATTATTGTTTGTCTTTTTGTGAAGGGAGGGGGAGAACGGGTCAGAATTCCAGTTACTGTTAGTTGTTGAGAAGTTCTGTGTGGCTAATCATGATAGTATATGTCCTAATGGTAAAGAGATACATGATTATTATGTGTGAGAACATATTATCACATTATCAATTGATTCAACTATGATTATAAAAGGGTAATCATATTTCAAGAAAAAAGAGTGGTTCAGCTTGACGAGTTTTTATAATTATATTGCAACACAGACTAGCAGTAATATTATGTTTTAATTATATTTTTATGTGAAGATTAATAAGATGTTTAGTGAAATATTGCATGTTACTAACTGGAATTTTTTTGAGTTTTATTTTCATATAGATTCAAGCTGTACAGCCAACAAAAGACAAGTTCAAAGTGCACCAACGGATCTAATGCTGATCAAGTTTATTTCTAAAGAAAAAGTCTATTTTTAAAAGAAGAAAAAGTTTTCCAATTCATGTAACATGATTCTCACAAAGTTTATCGGAATATTGTTGTGAAAGTTGTTCAAATAAACTCCTGGATCCACGTTATTTACGTAAAGCACATTCCTGTACTGACAAACAGGCCAACAAAGGAGCAGCAAGTTAGTGTTTTGATGGGCATAATAAACCCTGACCACTAGCCAACGTTACCCTAAGGGTAACTCGCAAATAAATCACCCAGGAGTCTGCAACAGATACAACTGTCTACAGCGGATCATTTTTGTTGGGAAGTATATTATCATTAAGTATAAATGTATAAAATTGTTATGGATGATTTTCTTTTTTTTATGTTAAAGATTTGTTTAATTGTGTTATTATGGGAATGTTTAGAGTATAATGAACTTTCGAAATTTAACAATTAGACCGACTCTAACAAACACAATTGAGGCGACCCATAAGAAATTGTATTTTGATCATATTTTTTGTGTGGAATTTTATCTAAATAGTATATAAAATGTCAGGAAATTTCTCTGATACTTTAAATAAGTTAGTTCTTGTAAGAGAGTCTAATCAAGAAGGATTATAGATTTAAGGAGCAGGTTAAAACGTGTCCACAGGTAGTCCATGAGATCCCCTGGGACTGGGAAAATGGCTGGGATCACTTGGAGCAAAACTTGTAAGTGGTTTGGCATGTTTGAGAACAGTGTTGCTAATTGTCTGTGTTTATGTTGTTTGTTTCAAGGGTCTCATCCTCAAGTGCATCCTGACTACAGACATCATGCCCCTACGTGAAGACTGGAAGACACTGCTCAAATATTCCCCATTATGGAAGCTTACAGTGCAACTAAGCTGGATGACCTACCAATGTGTGAAATCGAGGAAGTGTGCCTATTCACCTTGGATACAATGATTATGTTGACCAGGCAACTCCTGACGGTTATCCTTAAAAAATAGACAATTTCAATTTCTAAGAATAAAAGGGGAGAACAGTATGAATATTATATGGACTGTAGGGGCCTCTGGAGTCACGTTATGGATGGGAGACCATATTGTTTTGTCCGCCGTCATTTCGTCTGACTGACGCTTTATGTTCTGAATATATGCCATTTTGTGTGTTCTGAATGCATGGTCAGCTTTGCTCCAAGTCATTTTAAAGTATTTAGTCAACAACAAGTCCTGGGGAATTGCAAACTCTGGAATAATATGTTTTATTTTTTTACATGTATTTATTGGTTTTAGACAACTGCTAAGTAATAACCTTAGGGGTTTTATTAGGCAGGGTAAGAGAAGCAATGAACAATAGATATTGAATTTAGTTTTGTGGCCACATGTGTTTTTGGGTCATTAGGTTATGCCATTATGTAACATTATGTAACATATTTAGATAGTTACGACAGGCCTTCCATATTTAAGAGAGAGATACTTTGAATTTTTTTTTTTTTATATTGTAAGTCCAATGTCTCTGCTGAGCGAAGCCGAGGTCTGCTCAGTCGCCAAAGTTCTAAACCTAATTAGTATTGTCCTGAGGCAGTCCGGTAAAACAGGACAGCCTTAGTCGGTTATTAAAAGCTTTATTATGGATGTGGTATTTTTGATTGAATATGTTGTTTTATTTTATCAGACCACTGTAATTTTATCTTACAGTAGTTAAATAATATAAGAGAAGTGGTCACAGATATCAAGTAGGCCACAGGTTTTGATTGAACATTTGGAATATGTTCATGGTTAGAAGATAGTTAAGTGTTTTGTTTTAATAATAGTAGTTATAGGTGCATTTTATATAAGCATACAATGCGCTAAATGCACCATTGCTAAAGCTATGCAATCAAGCAAGAGAAAGCCTTCAGAAACACCGGCCTTCTCTATGATATATCAAAGACGGCAATAAAGTTATCCATATTAGCATATGGATAAAAGAGTGGAACTGAAGGGTTAACCTGGGATTGCAAGGGTTAACTGAAAGAGATGATTTTGCTTTTACACTGTTCAGCTTAATTGTTTGAGGAACATGTATTCATTTCTTATCGTAGCCTTGAATTGTTACTAGGAGGACCAGGAGGAGAGAAGCTGGCTGAAGGCCTGGAACTCTAAGCTAATAGTATAATAGTATCACTATTTCTTTTATAACCCGCATGATGTATTTCATTATTGTTTATTGTAACAGTTTTTGTTGTTTAGGCCACTGTTTGCCTCACTGTCCAAGGCCAAGGTGTAATCAACAAATCCTTTCTCGTTGTCAGCAGATTCCTTTTCAAATTCTGGAACTTTCCACTCTTCTAAAAGTGTGTAACAGTTATTCAGCATACAGACCACTAACACACCTCTACACGCCTCTATTCATATATGCACATACATTGTAACCAATGAGATTGAAGCAGACACCTCCTTAATTTGGGGTATATATATGAATGTTAAATCAATAAAGACTCAGAGTTAAAGGATAAAGAACTTCTGTCTGCTTTCTTTAACTCTCCAAGCGCGCTTGTGAGGACAACTCTTACCATGTGAAGTCAGCCATTAAAGATACATTCCGTGTATGCAGAGACATTGCTGAGAAGACTCCTCAGCTAGACTCGGTCCCTTTCATGAACGATTAAACAAATCTTGACAAACAAAAAAATGAAACCGTTCCAACAACTAAAAATAGAATTTAATGTATGGGAAAAAGAATGGTTCACATACTATAGAATAAAGATTTTGGTGATAAAAAATTGATAAAACACACATCTGATGATAAATAAGATTGAAGAGACATTTATAAAGAATGAGGGCAGCAATAAAAAATTCAAAATGTTCCGTAATTGCAACCAGATATGGACTGGACATAAAAAAATAGACTTCCCAACAAGAAAACAGTGGAGCAGAAAGCTGAGTAGGAATATCACAACCTCGGAATGGATCTACTAAATAAATAGAGTTAAAAGACATATAGTGGATATGTCTTTTAACTCTATTTATTGAGTAGATCCATTCTGAGGTTGTGATATACACAATGTCTAAACATCTGGGAGACATTTAACAAGCTGATAAACCGATGGTACCTCACACCAGATAAGATAAATACAATGTTTCCCACAGCAACAGAAAAATGCTGGAGATGTGGATTAGAAAAGGGAGATTCATTTCATATATGGATGGAATGTAGACATATAAGACCCATTTGGGTTAATGTAATTAAAAAGATAGAAAAGCTAACAGAAATTACAATAGAGGAAACACCAGAATCAATACTTTTCCCCCTAGACTGGCCAGTCATGAAAAATTATCAAACACAAATAGTAATTCATATCCTCCTTAGTACAATATTGATAATAGCTAGAGACTGGAACACAAGACAAACCCCCATTTGGAAGAATATAAAGTCCCAGACGATGCACCAAATAGAGATGGAGATGGGGAGATTAAGGAGTCTAGGAAATATATAAAAGCAACATATATATAATATGGAAAAATGGATTAGAAAGATAGAAGGGAAAGGGAAGGAGAGAAAGAAGAGAAAGAAAAAGGAAAAAGAAAAGGGAAAAAAATGGGGAAGGAAAAGAGGAAAAAGTAAAACCATACCACATTGAAGGCCCATGTATGTGTGGAAGGACAGAAAAAGGAAAGAAAAAGTTGAGAGAAGGAGAGAGAAAGGAAAGAGAGAAAAGAAAGAAAGAAAGAAAGAAAGAAAGAAAGAAAGAAAGAAAGAAAGAAAGAAAGAAAGAGAAAACATAAGAAATCCTCAAATGTCAGTAAATATTGGTCTAGATGGAATCCATGGGTCTCTTGGCATGATAAAGTAATATGTAAGTGTGCTATTTGCATTAGTAAAGGTGATGCGGGAGAGGGAACAGCATGTGTTGATCTCCTTTGGGGGCTGATTATATAATAGCAAAGCGAACAAGAGGAGGCGAGAATAAATGCAGAGAGGGGTGAGGAGAAGGGAGGAGAGGGACTGTAGCCTAAGAGTCATAGGGGGGGGGGGAAGGAATAGGGAAGTAGGTAATATAATTAATTGCACTTTAAAGAAGAGGTACATGAGCATGCTGTCCATCTCAACATTACTATAAAAATGCTAAAGGACATAGATTTTACCACTTCGCTAGGCAATTTGTAATGTATGATATTGGATGTCCAGTTCAATAAAATTGAACAACAAGGAAAGCATAATTGAAGGACAGGAAATAGAAATGTATGTAGTACTCTCCTCTCTGTGGTCAGAGAATTGTCTTACGTGTTATGTCTGTGTTGGATCTATGAAAGTGCCCTCTCACAAATTTGAAATATATATGGTTGGAGAAATATAAGAATAACAGAGGTACAGCATAGACTCAGACATAACAATATATGTATTTATATATTTATGTAAAACGCAAGAAAGAAGAAAGGTAATGATATATATAACTTTATAAATGTAATGTCTTTTTGTAATTTTTCAAATAAAAAACAAAAAAAAGCATTATTTTGCTCCCAGCATACAGCACATGTTGCAGGTTTCTTGAGGCACGTAGGGTTGATACATTTTTGGCTATATTACACAACTTCAATACTGGACATACTGGGCACATTCTTGACTACTTGGATCGCGTTGTTACTTTTGCCTTCTACCTTGATTATGTCCCTTCCTGAATGAGATAAGGAGGAGATGATGAAATGAACTACAGGTTGAGAATCCCTTATGTAAAATGCTTGGCACCAAAAGTATTTTGCGTAATGGATCTTTTTGGCTAAAAGATCATGTTAACCAATAAAATATATTAAAGCCTCGCAGCCCTCATGAAACACAGTAATATCAATGCAAATACTGTATAGAGCACAGAACTCACTTTTACCATGATTCAGTTGTGATTTGTAACATTGTTGGGATTTGGGAACCTGACAAACGGCATTTCAGGCCTTCTATTGTATTCCCTTTTGTGGCTGTGTTTGCATGGGCATGCATGAAAAAGCTATATTACAGTTTAAGGGGGTTAGACCCTGAATAAACTGTTGTGCACTTGCATTCTCACAGGTGTCTGAGGAATTTGTAACTTGTGGTGAAATCCACATTTTATGCGGATAACAAATCATTTTGTATAAGGGATTTTTGTATAATGGATACACAACCTGTAATTGCATAGGGAAAGTAGAGTAAACCAAAAGGTGACATCACAGACAAATATTTTTATATTAGTTTATGTGTTTGTTTGCAATTTTGCTAACACATCAAATAAATTATTTTTGTTTATTTGTATTATCTACATTCACAATATAACTATGTTATATTTGTACTCTACATTTAACTGCACCCTCTTAAAACGATTTGTGATTTTCTGAATTAAATACATGAATTAGGTATATTATTAAGCTTTATTGAATATATCAAACAGTGTGGTTCATGCATAAACCGGATACTTGATATCAATAAGACATGAAAAGGACTGTTTTTGTTTCCATTCCTTTGATATACTTTTATCTCTCGACAGATGTCATAGATTACCAGTCATGTTGATGCAGATTGATATAGTGTATGTTCTCCTGCATTTAACAAGATTTATCAATACAGTAGCAATAAATAAATTCTCCATTCTACACACACACAAGTTTGTTTGTTTTTAAGAATATAATATTCCAGCACTGTGCTGTTATATGTCATATTATTGTATCTTGCTGATAGTGATTATATTACTTGGAAATACATTTTAAAAGAATGTTTTTTATTTGTATATCTATAAATATATATACAGTATCTCACAAAAGTGTTTTCACGTTTTTGAAAATATTTTATTATATCTTTTCATGTGACAACACTGAAGAAATAAAAATCAAATAAAGGATCCAGCACTCAGTCAATTGCAGTGGAGAGTTTTATTCAAAACACAGGCAACGTTTCAACCCTGGTGGTTTTTTTTTCAAGCTTGAAAAAATTCAGGCTTGAAAAAAACCCACCAGGGTTGAAACGTTGCCTGTGTTTTTAATAAAACTCTCCACTGCAATTGACTGAGTGCTGGATCTTTTATTTGATTTTTATGCACTGTTGGCTTGGGTGGCGCCCCAGGACCTCGGCACCTTCACACACCTTGAGTGCAGATACGGATCTATCTTTATTTATTAACACTCTGCTACAATGCAAAGTAGTACGTTTACAGCCTGTATAACAGAGTAAATTTGCTGTACCCTCAAAATAACTCAATACACAGCCATTAATGTCTAAACCACTGACAACAAAATTGAGTACACCTCTAATTGGAAATGTCCAAATTGGGCCCAATTAGCCATTTTCCCTCCCCGGTGTCATATAACTCATTAGTGTTACAAGGTCTCAGGTGTGAATGAGCAGATGTGTTAAATTTGGTGTTATCGCTCTTACACTCTCTCATACTGGTCACTGGAAGAGCAACATGGCATCTCATGGCAAAGAACTCTCTGAGGATCTGAAAAAAAGAATTGTTGCTCTACATAAAGATGGCCTAGACTATAAGAAAATTGCCAAGACCCTGAACCTGAGCTGCAGCATGGTGGGCAAGACAATACAGAGGTTTCACAGGACTGGTTCCACTCAGAAAAGGCCTCTCCATGGTCAACCAAAGAAGTTGAGTGCATGTGCTCATGTGCGTATCATATCCAGAGGTTGTCTTTGGGAAATAGACGTATGAGTGTTGCCAGCATTGCTGCAGAGGTTGAAGGGGTGGGGGTAAGCGTGTCACGGCTCAGACCATATGCCGCACATTGCATGAAATTGGTCTGCATGGCTGTCATCCCAGAAGGAAGCCTCTTCTAAAGATGATGCACAAGAAAGCCCACAAACAGTTTGCTAAAGACAAGCAGACTAAGGACAAGGATTACTGGAACCATGTCCTGTGGTCCAATGAGACCAAGATAAACTTTACAGGCAAGATTATGGGAGTGTCATGCTCTGGGCCTGCCGGCACTGGGGAGCAACAGTACATTGAGGGAACCATGAATGCCAACATGTGCTGGGACATACTGAAGCATAGCATGATCCCCTTCCTTCAGAGACTGGGCCACAGGGTAGTATTCCAACATGATAACAACCCCAAACACACCTCCAAGACGACCATTGCCTTGCTAAAGAAGCTGAAGGTAAAGGTGATGGACTCGCCAAGCATGTCTCCAGACCTAAACCCTATTGAGCATCTGTGGGGCATCCTCAAGTGGAAGGTGGAGTAGCGCAAGGTCTCTAACATCCACCAGCTCTGTGATGTCATCATGGAGCAGTGGGAGAGGACTCCAGTGGCAACTTATGAAGCTCTGGTGAACTCCATTCCCATGCGGGTTAAGGCAGTGCTAGAAAATAATGGTGGCCATACAAAATATTCACACTTTTGGACCCAAATTGGACATTTCCACTAAGGGGTGTACTCACTTTTGTTGCCAATAGTTTAGGCATCAATGGCTGTGTGTTATTTTGAGGGGACAGCAAATTTACACTGTTATACAGGCTGTACACTTACTACTTTACATTGTAGCAGAGTGTCATTTCTTCAGTGTTGACACATGAAAAGATTAAATAAAATATTTACAAAAATGTGAGGGGTGTACTCACTTTTGTGAGATACTGTATATTTATATATGTATATATATTTATATATATTAGTTATACTTACTATCCTCATATTATACAGAATTTTTGTACATTGTTGTTTTTTTATTGACTTATTATCACATTGTTGTTCATGAATATTCATTTAACATATGTTTATTCAAGGGGCGTGGCTTGCCTCGAGTGAAGATGGCTGCTTAGCTCGTGAGCTCCCGCCAAAAGCCCGCTAAAAGAAGCACTAAAGTACAGCTGCACAGCACCTAAACGAAATATGGGCAGACCGAAGCGTTCAGCAGATGAGAGAGATTCTCCTGGGCCTAAAACCAGACAACTCTCATCCTCTCTGAGAGAGTATTTTGTCACCCCGGCCCTGCTGGCGACCCCACCCGACGAGACCTCAGACTCGGATTTCAGAGGATCCGCCGGTGAGATGTCCAAGCCACCTGACACAACACCCACCCAGTCGATGGCCGCTTTGAAAGATGATCTACGCGAACTTTTCCAATCCCTGCCGACCAAGACGGACTTCAGTAACTTTATCGAAACCCTTGAATCGGATGTGCCTCGTCTAAATCAGGCGGCAGGACACACCAGACAAACCCTTAACACGCATACAAATGCACTGCGAGACATGAGAGGCCTCCTGGAGGATCTGGACAATAGAGGCAGACGCCTAAATATATGAGTAAGAGGCATGCTGGAGGGCGAAGAACCGAATACTATTAAGCCCTTACTCACCAAACTCTTTAACCAGATCTTGGGCCGGGAAAGTGATACCCCAATTGAACTGGACCGGGCGCACAGGGCCTTGCATCCCAGAGGGCCTGTAAACAGTAAACTTAGAGATATTATCTGCTGTGTACACAACTACTCAACTAAAGAACAGATCATGTCCTCTGCAAGAAGCTCCCGTAGCTGGCAGTTTGAGGGACACAGAATAGAATTATATCAAGATCTTTCATGGCTCACGCTACTGGCAAGGAAAGCATTGTCTCTGGTTCCCACACTTCTCCGCGAGAACGGCATTGACTATTGGTGGGGACACCCATTCAAGTTGACAGCACGTAAAGGAGCAGTGCTACTGGCGATCTGATGCCCAGATGATGTTCAGGAATTTCTATCAGACCTAGAGCTGCCTGTGGTATCTGGCTGGATATTACTAGACCACAACCGAGAGAGAGACAGCTGAGATCACCCCCACAGAACCGAAGGCGTCTACGGGACCCACCTACAGGACCCACCTACACGTCTGGAGATGCACCAACAGACAGACCCCCGGACACACGAGGAATAAGATGGGTCCGACACAGATGTTTGGATGATAATCATTATACCTTCATCTATGTCCCACTTAGCTGTCTACACCATGACCACATGCTACAAAGACATATATAAACAATCTACAATACTCACGGCAAGACTTTGTCTCCCAAGACTTTTGCTATCCACAGCAGCACAGAATCACCTGGACCAGGCTACCTACCAACGGTCACCTGATATGTCACCAATGCTCATGGAGAGCCAGGTTAACTTTATTGTTTAAGTTTTTGCTTAAAATTATATAAGCCAATCTTTACTCTTACTGGGAGCAGAGATAATTGTGAAGTTCCACGCATCAAGGCTATCAAGCCCTAAGTGAGTCTGATGCATTGGTTATAGACATATTTAATTAACCGGTCAGGATATAGAATGTGGGCCATACCACACAAATGATCCCTGATATTGATTGTTTTAGTTAGCTGACAAAGTATGGATGAACAAATCTCCCGGGCTCCATAATACAATGGGAGACAGTGAGCAATGGAGATCTGATCACCTCTTAACTCCCTCTAGATTTAATTGTGATTTACTAAAGAGAGATCGCTACAGGGTAAAATATCTTTCCTCTTGTTTTAGAAGATAAAACAGGTTGCCCAAGTTACCTATATTGGTGTCATATACACTTTACTGTCTGACATGTTTTGATAAAGAGGTTATATTGGGCGGCTCACCCACCCGCTGAGAAAATTATCTTTGAGAATATTTGTATAAACATTTTATTTGTTCTTAAAAGTTTTGAATTCAGTGTTAACCCCTAGGGGACCGCCTAGGTAGTTAGACTGGGCGACCTCCTGGGTGGTCGCGACTTAGCCATCTGACACGGCACAACCCCACGTCCCACATAGGTTCAGTGCCTATTGAAACTTGCCACACTTGATCACCCATTTTTGGGGTTGTAGATTGTGGCAACTGGCACACTACCTGTTTACTGGCGCCACGAACGCCATTGTACATATTGACCCCCATACCTTAACAAGTGTTCCCCACCCACTTTATATTTCTAACCCCTCCCCATTCCCATTACCTAACACCTACTCCCACAGGTGCCCATTCGAGAAAACACTACACGACTCATATAAAATCTGTATTCCTGAGACACGATGACTCATGTGAAGGCCAACGCACGACACACTATGATGCTCATGACAATAAACGCCAAAGGACTCAATTCCCCACAAAAGAGGGCCCGAGCCCTCCGGGAATTTAAAGCCCACAAAGCAGATGTGATTTTTATCCAGGAGACACATTTTAAACAAGACCACGCCCCCACTTTCTCCAATGGTTTTTTCCCCACCGGATATTTTAGTAATTCCACTGACTCAAAATCAAAAGGAGTGGGGATCCTTTTCTCCCGAAATATCCCGTTCCAATTAGTGGACACACACTGCGATCGAGAGGGCAGATACCTTCTGGTTAAAGGTACAATAGCTAATACCACCTATACATTTGCCAATGTCTACCTCCCCAATACCAACCAACACAAGTGTCTAGCTATGATACAAAAAGCATTACAAAATTTTAAATCAGGGACACTTGTTTTGGGGGGAGACTTTAATGTGGCCCTGCATCCTCCATTAGACACCACGACCGGCCGCAGTCACGTTCCCCTCCGTACACTGCAGAAAATCAGGATCCATCTCTCAAATTTATTAGTGGCTGATGCGTGCAGGTCTACACACCCGACTGATAAAGACTTTTCGTATTACTCCAATGTACATAATACCTACTCCCGTCTGGACTATTTCTTCTTGACCTATGGACAGCTCCAACTGATTCGGGATATCAGATATGGCCAAATCACTTGGAGCGATCATGCCCCATTACTTATGTGTTTAGACTCACCCCTCCACGGGAGGGATGAGACTATTAACCCGACGATACAGACACAAATGCAATTATATTTTGAGGAAAACAAGCCAACAGACACTGCACTCTGAACTATATGGGAGGCACATAAATGTACTGTCCGAGGCTTCTATATATCGCATGCCTCCCAACGAAAAAAGGAATACACCAAACGCCTAACGGAATTAGCCCGTAAAATTGCCCAGCTGGAAATACAGCATAAAGCAACACAAACAGCCTCAGTTTTATCCGAGCTGATTATGGCTAGGAGGGATCTGTCTAAGATTCTCAATACTCAAATACAAAGGGCTTTCCTCACAACAAAACATTTGTTCCAAGATAAGGGCAGTAAGTGTGGCAGACTATTAGCCCGCACGATACGGAAACGTAAACTTCGTGCATATATCACTAAAATGCATGATCCCCATGGGGCCTTGCATTATCTCCCCGATAGCATAGCAGAAACCTTTCACAGTTACTACCATTCTCTTTATAATATTAATGAGCCTCAAGCTATGAACGAAACACCCACGATACGAGCAGACATTGACCGTACCATAACGCGGAAATTGTCCTCTGAACAAGCTCAAGGACTAGAATCCCCCATAACAGAGGAGGAAATATCCCGAGCAATCAAACAATCATCAACGGGTAAATGTCCAGGCCCAGACAGCCTACCCCTGGCCTATTACAAAACCCACCAAACAATATTGCTACCCAGACTGACCAAACTGTTTAACTCATTACTTCAAGACCAAACACTAGACACACACACTCTATCAGCGACAATTACGGTAATTCACAAAGAAGGGAAGGACCCGGCTCTACCCCAAAATTATCGCCCAATTTCCCTACTGAACACGGACGTAAAATTACTAGCTAAGGTCCTGGCACTTAGACTACATGCCCACATACCACAACTCATCCACCAGGTTGGATTTATACCAGGGAGAGAGGCCAAAGAAAATACTATCCGAGCACTTAATGCGGTGCAGATAGGCCACAGGAGGGGGCACCCGATGTTATTATTATCAACCGATGCTAAAAAAGCTTTTGATAGAGTGTCGTGGCCCTTCCTGTGGCGGACACTGTCCCACATGGGTCTGGGACCAAACATCTGTGGATGGATCAGGGCTCTCTACTCTTCCCCATCTGCCAGGGTGAGAGTCAATGGAACCCTTTCACGCCCAATTAAGATTTCTAATGGCACACGGCAGGGATGCCCCCTTTCCCCATTACTATTCGCACTATCCCTGGAACCGTTTCTAGAAGCCATACGCCAAAATGTGAGCATACAGGGATTAGTGACAGGGGAATACCACCATAAAGTTGCTGCATATGCAGACGACCTTTTATTCATAGTTACCAAACCAGTTGAAACTTTGCCAGAGATAATGAGGGAATTCAAGCGATATGGTGATTTATCTAACCTTAAAATAAATGTACAAAAATCGGAAATCCTACCAGTAAAACTACCCGATACACAAATAGAGAAGCTCAAGTCTAGGTTTCCGTTTCATTGGTGTCTTACTAAAATGAAATATTTGGGGGTTTGGATCACAAGAGACCTCACCCAACTCTATAGTGCAAATTTCGCTCCACTGACGCGGACTGTGAATAATGATCTAAAGAAATGGGGGGCGACTTTTTTGACGTGGCAAGGAAGGATTAATGCAATAAAAATGAATATTCTTCCTAGATTTCTGTACCTGTTCCAAACCATCCCAATAGTGATTCCCCCCTCCTTTTTTAGAATTACGAAACAGGCCATAACGAAGTTCGTATGGCGTGGTATGCAACCCAGATTATCTTATTCAACGCTGATATTACCAGACCTACACAAATACTATGTGGCTACACACCTTCTACGCATCATTGACTGGACGATTTACCCTCAGACTAAACCCTGGATAAATTTGGAGGACTCCTTGATAAATGTCCCGATCGCAATATTGGCTTGGATGCCCCCAAAGGCGTCCAGAGCTCTCACTAGCAACTACCCTCTACTACACGCTACCCTCACAGTATGGCTCAGACAAACCCAAAACGCTGATCTAACAACCTTCCCCTCACCAATGAGCCCCATACATTTCAATGGCGCATTCCCTCCTGGTAGAGAGGGAACGTTTGGCTCGACATTCAAGCTTTCACATCTGGCACGGATTAGAGAGGTCATCTGTACAATGAGGGAACTGTTACCTGACACTACGTATTCTTTTTTGACACAACTGAGATACACCCAACTCAAACATTACATACAGTCCATACCACAGCAGTCTGATATATGTAGAGAACTTACATATATGGAATTACTATGCACCAAAACTGAACCCCCATCAAGAGGTGTCTCTAGGTTATATAACGAACAAATGCCAAAAGCCGAGGCTCCTCCCCCTAAATATGTCAGCATGTGGGAGGAATACCTAGGAATGCACCTTTCTGAGGCGCAGTGGGATAAGATTCTGATTCTGACACACAAGTGCTCCTCCTACACGGTCATCCAGGAAAATGCATTCAAAATCCTATCACTTTGGTACCGTACACCCACTTTGTTACATAGAATAAACCAGACAATCCCCGATGTTTGCTGGATATGTGGATCAGCAGGAGGCACTATGTTACACCTGTGGTGGTATTGCCCAAAACTGGCTCTTTTCTGGAGTCAGATTGCAGACTTAATAACCCATTTGACAGATGACCCCCCACCTTTCCGACCAGAGGTTTACCTCTTACACCACACCAAACAGTCTTTAAAAGTATATAAAAGATCAATAGTCATGCATCTTCTCAATGCAGCCAAATTGCTGATCCCAATTCACTGGAAGTCGGAAGCCCCACTCACTTTTACAGAGTGGATCCTAAAAGTGGAAGAAATTCGGGTGTGGGAAGATTTATCTGCCACCTCTCCACCTAAAAAAGAACGCTATCTCGCCACATGGTTTCACTGGTCAGAATACACAATGAGCACACACATGCCCGGACCCGCGCCCTAGTGGGGGGACATGGAACCTACTAGCCCCCTCCGATTACTGTGTGATGGAGCGGGTTGGGAGTAATACATGTCCTCTTCTGGGGTGGCGGGACGGGGTATCATCGGCTTATTACAACTGCGGCCCTTCTCCATAATCTCGCCAGGGTATGTTCTTCTGCCCACAGAGCTTACATAAATGATATATTAGTTAAACAGAGACTGTATTTCGAATAAATATACTAGCAAGACAATTATTGTATTTTGTAGGTTTTACTATGTTTTTTTTAAAGTAAATAAAGAGGATCCACTGAGAATCAATGAGGGAACCCCTCCCCCCCTCACTTCTTTCTTTTGTACCACCACCCCCCCAATTGAATACTGTATTGACTGTATATATTTGATTTCTATATGTATCCCCTTTTTGTTTTCTGTACCCAACCCCCCTTTTTCTTCACGAAGTTTCAATAAAAACAAAATTTCGAAAAAAACAAAAACATATGTTTATTCAAGTATTCACAACTGATTGCTGTGTCACACTTGTGAAAGATTATTGTGGGAGCCAAATCTTTGACACTGGTGCTAATATAAAATACCACATTCATCCTATTATTTTGAAGTAATGTTTTTTTATTAATAATTGCCCCACAGATGGTAGGTCAGAACTGTAAAATATCGGTCAATTTTCACCTGTACTGTATGGTCATGACCCTAATTCAAGACATATTCCTATTACTGACTGTGTTAATACAAGAAACACAAATGGTCCCCTTAATCTCTAGCCTTGTGTTTTCCACCCAAGCCCTGTAACAAATTATTGACTTTGGAAAATAATTTTGAACATATTGGTACTGTATAAAGATGCCACCTGTCCTTCACTTTTTACCTGTTTCTTTTTATTTAATTATTGATTATTGAGTCGGTAATATATAAAGCAGAACAGTCAAATAAATGTTATGACATTGGTACAGATAATACATTACTCATGAGACCATTTAAAATAAAACTATGTTTACTTTTTCTGTTTGAAACAAATAAGCAATGATATAACATCATGATGGTGTACAACTATGCTAAACCTTAAAACAATATATGTTGGAGAACACCAGTGACAGAAAAGATGCTCCCTGACTATTATGCAGAACTGTTAGCGTCAAACCAAGGATTATATAAAAGAAATAAGCAGAAAGAAGAGTAGAGTATGAAGGAGGACAGAAAGAAAAATACAGAGGGATATACACTTTGGGAAATAGAGGCAGCTCCTAAGGTGATACCACTGATCACTGCAAGAGCTGCAGTGACAAAAATGGGCTACCGGGCCACCTATCCCAGTCATCTTTACAATCAGAGATGTGGAGGCTTTGCCTATATCTTGGTCTGTAGTAGCCAAAATTGGAGGTGAGTTCAGGTTGTTAGTATCATTTGATGGAGGTTTGTGCTTTGCAATTTGAGCAGCTGGCTGCAGCCTCATAGACTGTCATAAAAGACTCTATATAAACCTTTTGCCCCTTCTGCTGTTCGTCAGGTTTCTTATTTCTGTGACCCATGTTTTCAGTAGGTGTCATGTCAGAAATCTAATTTTTTTGGGGCAGTGTGGCTCTAACAAAGCATCAATTTTGCTTGATTGTGCGATAAAATCCTGCCATGTGCATCCACCTTCGCTTGCTTTTTTTATATATACATCACAGCTCACAAGTCTGCAATACTGGTCACCATTTCTGCCTGTGTCTCATTTTTTCATAGCCCCATTGACCCATTGGAAATGCAATTCGTGTTTCTGTTTTTCACTGACCAAGAAGCATAAGACACTCATTTTCCCTTTCCACTGATTTCCACTATTGCCAATACTCCTTCTCTCCAACTTCTGTTCAACCAGCATTGCGTCCATATATATATTTATAAATCTTTTTGAATTACCAAACATTTTTGTTCATTATCACCAACACTTCCGTCCTAATAGAAAAAAGCTGGCAATATTTCTTCACATGCTAATCAATATTCCTCAAGTATACAACATAAATGCATATCTGAATATTAAAATAAGATGTAATAAATACCGAGATGCAAACCACAAAAAAAGGTGTGTCCTGAATACAAAATTCTTCAAAAATGTTCTTTAGATCCAATTAACCTATGCCAGTGTATCCACATGTTTCATGCACAAAATTAGAATATGAAAATAAAAAAGTGCAATTGTCCACATGCATAACGGATTAGACATCTTCACGCATCCTTTCATCCACAGATGCAAAATAAGCCTAAGGGCTTTGTGCTTAGTGTTAGATGCAAAATACTTATTTATACATTACGCCCCTTGTTCTTCATGAATTTGTTAGCAGAAACATAAGGCGCTTAAGAAAAGTGAAAGTTATTTCTTCTTCATTTTCTTTTTTTGTTATAACTTACAAGGGAACGACAGGAACCAAAATTCACATTTTACATCAGATTTGCCATTCAATTATTTCTAGACCTCTTAAGATGTTGATTGATTATCATAGTGAGAAAACATTACTATTTATATAAACATAGAATACATATTTATAAAGCATAGAACACTGAACCTGTTAGAGTTAAAGTGTTTTGTGAACCTTAGTTTTATAATGTATTTTCAGGGTTGGAATCCTGTAACCTTAAATTAATTCATTTTAATTCATTAGCCTTTTAACTACACAATGAGATATTTTAAGATACATAAGAGAATGTTTGAAATATTAATTTGGGATCACTGTAAAGAAAATCCACCATTATCCTGGATGTGCGCTGATGCATTAAAAGAACATTGGGAGCTTCCCAAAGTGCTAGAGACATATTAAAAATAAATAAAAATGTTTGGTGGTTGGATAAACATAGAGATGAAAGTTTGCCCCAAAATAGTCTGGGTGAGATTAAAAATATAATGCTGGCAAAAGTGAGTTGACATTGTCCAAATTGGGATTTGATTAGATCAACCCTTTTTCCCAATTACATTGTCAGATCTCTTGAAAAATAAATAAACAATGTAAAACTCTAAATACAGAATTAATTAGTGAAGAATATTTAAAGACATTTCTTTATTACCAAAAAGCATTTATATATTTAAAATTAGAGAAATCAATAAAAGCGACGTATCCTTCAAGGTGTCCCCAGACCATACACAAAACAGTGTTATTCTGAGAATTGGCTTCAGAAACAATTAAAGCAAATATCCTGTGACGAAAATAAGAACAAGGCAAAGTTAAATAAATAAAGTGCTAGAGTGAAAACTACTGCAAACAAAATTGTTATAAACGTAGAAAAAATATGTAATGCAGAGATAAAATGTACATACGTTAAGACAAAAAATATTAGTAATACAGAATAAAACAATATACAATGTTAAGTTTTGAATTATACAATAGGCAGTACACATAATAAAATTACATGGACATCCACAGAAGATTGTGCCAGGGAATAGGCAAAATTCAAAACAATTATTACAATTTTGAACCAATATCTTGGACACTCACTTACAATTTGTTGAGAGAGGATTTAAAATTAATCTGGCCAGGAAAATAAAGACCTCTATTGCAGCAAATCACCCTGAATTCCCCTTTTCTGTCTTTGTATATGCATTTTATCTCTACATTAAGTATTTTTTTCTACATTTATAACAATTTCCTTTGCAGCATTTTTCCCTCTAGATCTATTTATTAGATCTCCTAACATTTGGAGTTTGAGTGGGGGAGTGTCAGCTCTACTGCACATGTAGAATAGTTCTGTCACTGCATGGTAAATCAACCATGAAGGTGTATAACTTGCGCAGAATATATTATCTCCAATGTTCCTGTGAGTTGGGACACCAAAAGATGAAGTCAGGACTGCAGGATTGTTGACTTTGAGCAGGACATAATTAAGACCAATTAAGTGCATGAAATGGTGCTAAACAAGCAGAGCCCTAGAAAAATGTCTGAGCCATATCATGGAGAATGCACCTCAGTTCATTATGATACCACAATGTCATTCCTCTAAAAACCCTTACCATGGCATTTCCTTTCAATATGCTGCGTCCTTAAATATAAAATGATACAGAAATATAAGGATTACACATACAAATTAATAGTAAATAGGAGAGGTGGTAAATACAAAAAATAATAAATAAACACATAAAAAGGAATATTGCAATATATTTCTAGTACTGTGTATCACCATTGTGAATATATTATCAGATTGATTAATTTAGTTTAACAAAAACTGCATTGTATGAAGAGTTAAACACGTTAATTGAATAATTATTCCAACAATTAATAGTGCTAATCAGTACTGCAAATGTAGTAACAACACAATTATACTGTGGTTTTCACATTAAACGTCATGAAAAATTGCACTGTAAAATTAAATGCATATATTTATTTGTATATATATATATATATATATATATATATATATATATATATATATATATATATATATAAATATTACATTTCATGTAATTCTGAACTTGTTAATACACATGACCTATATGTGGGCTGTGTTATATAAGAGGACTATGAGTGAAGCGTACAAATTATGATGGCTAAAAATGTCTCCTTTTCTCCTATTCTATTATATGCAGTTACTTTATCTCACTATCAGGGAGAACAGAGAGAAACAGGTCTGGCTGTGATAATTTGATTGCTCTCTGCGTGAGCTACAGAGGATAAATGAACTGGCACATTGTGCCACTTTTAATCTCCCCTTTTCACACCTCCCTGTATAAAATGCCAAATCAAAAACTGTCAGTTAACAATAAGTCAGTGCAATTTTGTGTGCTGCACATGTGTATGCCATTCTTAGGATACAGTGATCAAATGTGACATGGTGTTTCAGGAAGTTAATCACTCAGGGGCTATTGATTTGAAAGCCAATAGAAAATGCTTCCCTTTTCCACTCATTGTCAGGCAGAGAATGGAAGACTTATGGAAATCAATGAGCAAAAGTCAGTCTGATTCATGTTTAAAGTCAGTGCTTAGCAGGTATAGGACATCTAGAAGGCAGATTATAAAAGAGGCTTTTGAAGAACACAGGGACACTGTAGAGGGATGCCTAGTATGGTCTGCCCTATTTAAACTGGGATCAAAATTAACAAAGTAGATTGGGAAAAAATGTTTTCATGAAGCACTAGGAAGAGCAATATCTAGAGCCTCAAACCAGATGTATCTTTAAGGAAATAATGTTTTCATGAATGAAATGCCATTTTACAAAAATAAACAGAATATTACAATTATTAATATATGCCACTAGTTTGGTAACACAAAAGCATATTAACTCACTGTCACTTTAAAAATTTTAAGTTAACATGATTTAATGAAAGAATACAAATAAATTAACTTATTGTGCTCTCTCTGCTTACATGGCTTTATAGGGGAGCTGACATTTTCAGGGTATTTAATCACTTAAAATAAAATGCTTGCAATTTGTTAAGATCTTGTGCATGGAGAAGATGCTTTCCAGATTCAATAATAGATTCAGTGTCTAACTGTAAGTAAAACATAGTAAGGTAAGCAGAACTTTTCTAGAAACAAATCAGCAACATACATAGGTTGTATGTTAACAATTGTAACATATGTGAGATAGCAATAAGTGGCAATTTAAAGGACAAATAGACTTTTGTTTTACTTGACAGTTGTTTTTCAACACTGAGACAATAATTAACTTACAGTATTTTCCGGCGTATAAGATGACTGGGCGTATAAGACAACCCCCCAACTAAGTCGTCTTATAAGCCGGAAAAATAGCATCTATATTTTAACTTTTTATGGTAAAATATAGAGTTTGCCACCCTCCTCCCCCCTTCCCCAATCCCCAGTACTTACCTAATTTCTGCACTGTCTCCCGCTGTTAAGCCGGTCCGTGACTGTGAGGGAAGAGTTGTGAGCTCCCCTCCAGCCGCGCGGTCAATAAAGTTTGTTTAAAAAAAAGTTTAAACAAACTTTATTGAAGCCGCGCGGCTGGAGGGGAGCTCACAACGCTTCCCTCACAGCCACGGACCGGCTTAACAGCGTAAGCGGAGACAGAGCAGAAAATAGGTAAGTACCGGCGTATAAGATGACCCCCCAACTTTTGAGAAGATTTCAGCAGTGAAAAAGTCGTCTTATACGCCGGAAAATACGGTAGGGGAACTTATTATTATTCTTTTTGTTAATTTCATTTTCATTGCTTGAGCTTATGAATTGCATTACTGATAATTGTGTTTGCAATGCAATTTGGAAGATACCACTGGTGAACTGTGTGAGCATGCATGCATGCGCGATTGTGGCTTCTTCCAATGCAGTATCTTGGGAAATGTAGTTCCCGTTGAGTCTGCTTTATTTTTAAAGCTGCAACCACACGCACAGTTCACTGTTGGGCATCTTACAGAATTGCATTCCTGACACAGGTTGTGTCAGAAATGCAATTCGGATGCCACATTCGGCCCCTTGGTTCATTTGTGTCGGCATAAATGAAAGTAGGAGGGGCTGGGGACTTTATTATCCCCTTAACAACCAGGGATTTTCTGGGCCAATGACCAGAGCGTTTTTAAAATTTTTGATATGTGGGTTTTGAAATGGAATTTTCCTCTCTGTCATTTAACGCACCTATACAAGTTATATGTTGTTTTTTAAAGGACAGTTAGAGCTTTCTTAGGATATTCTATACATAAAAATAATCTATAATTTAGTATTAAAAAATACCTATAATTTTGCAAAAACATTATTTTCCCCTATTATTTTCCCAATAATAATCCACACAACTAGTACAACACTAATCCACTTATCCCAACTAATTAACTAACTAACAAAAATAAATATATAATAATCAATAAAAATATAGGTTCCCAATCCCCCCCCCCCAAAAAATAGAAAATAAACTATAATGAGAGATGTTACTATTCAGAGCCATAAGAGTCCCAGAATGGGTAGTCAGGGGTTAACTGAAATTACATAAATATTTTACAATAACATAATTTATTTATAAAAAATAACTTTAAAAATAAAAAAATGGAAAAACAAAACAAAATGAGGGCCATAAAGCAGGAAGGAAACTGATCACAGTAACAAAGTGTGATCAGCAAGAAAAGGTTAACTTTTTTACAGGAAATGTTTATTTATTTATTTTTCACTTGCAGATCACTCTCTGTGATTAACTTCCAGTATGTGAAGCACAGGGAGTGAATAAGAGGCAAAGTCAATGTGTGAACACATTGACTTTGCCAACTAATTTGCATGTTATCGCGGTGATCAAGTGATCACCACAATCACATGGCCGCTAACCCGCCGATCGGGTCCAGGAACTTTTCCTTGACTTATCTATATAACGAGTTTAGGTCGCTAAATATACAGCTCTTATGACGAGTTAACATTTTGTAAGGTCGCAAAAGGGTTAATCAAATAAAGTATAGAGCAAGTGACCCCTCCACCCAAAAAATAAGTTTAATTAAGTTAATTATTGAAAAACACAGAGTCTAAAAAATGTTTAGTTGTTCTTTTGTCCTTTAACATTTTAACCCCTTCATGACCAGACTGTTTTCGGAATGTTGTGCGTTAATGACCAGGGCTATTTTAACACTTCTGATGTGTTTGCGTTTAGCTGTAATTTTCCCATCTCTTATTTACAGTACCCACACAAATTAAATATTGTTTTTTTCAGGACAAAAAGGGCTTTCTTTTGATGCTATTATTTTGATCATATCCTTTAATTTATTATAAAAAATATAATAAAATATGGTGAAAAAAAACCAAAACACTTTTCCTGATTTTATTGGTAAAATCTTTTACTAATCTACAAGAGCTAATGAAAAAACCTGCTAAATAGATTCTAATATTGGTCCTGAGTTTAGAAATACCTAATGTTTACATGTTTTTATTCTTTTTGTTGCATGTTAAAATGTTAATAAATACAAGTAGCGCTTAGCTGTTTCAAAAACTTTTTTTTTCAAAATTAGCGTTTGGGACATTATAACACTGATTTCTGTCATGAGTCCCTGAATAACCCCCCCATATTACACATTTTTTTAAAGTAGACATCTGAGGGTATTTAATTTGGGGTATTTTGACTCTTTTCATGCAGTCATTTTACCACAAATTTATGCCAAAATTTGCAAAGATAAAACATTTTTGGTGATTTCTTTTGACACCAATTGTAATTCAGGTATGTATTTACTGAGAATTTACAGGGGTACTGCCAAACACCACCAATATGTGTTCAGCCATATCTCCGAGTACATTGATACCACCCATGCATAGGTATGTTGAGTATTTTGGGGCTAAAGGGCCACATTTGGGAGGTACACATTTCAGTAATCCAGCTTGGAATTTTGACATACAGACAACCTGCACCCATGGGCTACTTGGGACATTTTTTAAGCTGCCCAATGCAATATACCGCATCAAACCATATATTTTTGAAAAATAGACAACTCAGGGTATTTCAAATGGTGGTATTTTAACACTTTTCATATACTATTTCTATCACCAGACATTGTCAAACTTTGGGGTAGAATTTTTGTGTGTGTTTTTTCCACACATATTGTAGTTTACGCATGAATTCACAGAACCTATTATGTGCTACTGCCAAAAAACACCTCAACATGTGTTCAGCAACATCTCCTGAGTACAGTGATACCACCCATGCATAGGTTTGTCAGGTTGTTTAGAGGCTAAAAGGCCACATTCGGGACGTGTGCTTTTCAGCTTGAAATTTTGACATGCAGATAATGTGCACCCATGTCCTACTTCGGACATTTTTGAAGCTGCCCAATGCAATATACCCAGTGCTGTATTTACCGCGAGGCATCCTAGGCGGATTCCTAGGGCGGCAAATTTTGGGGGGCGGCCGCCCCCCAGCACTGAAAAAAAAAAAATCCGCCCCTCTAAAAAAAAAAGACCGCGCTTGCAGGCAGAGATGGAGGTGAGAAGGGATCAGAAGATCCCCCTTACAATCGCTCTGCCTGCCAGGCTGCACGGGGAGCCATACAGGCAGCACAGAGAAACCTCCATGCTGCCTGTTCGACTCCCCGTGCAGTATGATAGGGAATTGCCGACAGTCACGTGATGGGCGCGCTGACGTCATACGCGCGCCAGGTCACGTGACCTGTCCGCACAACTGCCGGGGAGCCGAACAGGAGGACTCCATGCTGCCTGCCACTAGCCACCAGGGAAAGGTAAGTGCTGGGGGATTTGAGGAAATTGGGGCTTATTAAATGGCAAATCACACTGGCATGTTGGGCAAATTAGCTGGGCACATTAAATGGCAATTCACACTGGCATATTATTGGGCAAATTAGCAGGGGCACATTAAATGGTAAATTACACTGGCATATTATTGGGCAAATTGGCAGGGCACATTAAATGCCAAATAACACTGGCATATTATTGGGCAAATTGGCAGGGCACATTAAATGGCAAATTACACTGGCATATTATTGGGCAAATTGGCAGGGGCACATTAAATGGCAAATAACACTGGCATATTATTGGGCAAATTAGCAGAGGCACATTAAATGTCAAATTACACTGGCAAATTATTGGGCAAATTGTCAGGGGCACATTACATGGCAAATAACACTGGCATATTATTGGGCAAATTGGCTGGGGCTTTTTAATGGCAAATAACACTAACATGTTATTGGCCAAATTGGCAGGGGCATATTAAATGGCAAATAATACTGGCTTAATATTGGGCAAATTGGCTGGGGAATATTACCGGTAAATGGCAGAATAACACTGGCATATTATTGGGCAAATTGGCTGGGGAATATTAATGGCAAATTATACTGGCATAATATTGGGCAAATTGGCAGGGCCTGATTAAATGGCAAATATTGGCATATTATTGGGGAAATTGGCTGTGACTTATTAATGGCAAATATAACTTGCATATTATTGGGCAAATTGGCTGGGGCATATTAATGGCAAATGATACTGGCATTTTATTGGGCAAATTAGCTGGGGAATATTATGGGCAAATAATATTGGCACTGTGTATGCAATGGGGTGATAGAGGCATACAAATGGGGTGATGGGGCATGTCCTTGGTGTGCAACGTGGGTTATGGGTCATGTCGTGGGTGTGCATTGTGGGTAGGGGGTGCCCTAAATTTGTCTGCCATGGGCAGCACAAAACCAAGATACACCACTGAATATACCCCATCAAACCATAAAGTTTTGAAAAGTAGAGAACCCAGGGTATTTCAAATGGTGGTATTTTAACACTTTCCATAGACTAATTCTACCAGCAGACATTGTCAACTTTTTTGTGTTTTTTCCACACACCTTGTACTTCAGGCATGAATTCACAGATCCTGTTATGTGTCACTAACAAAAAACACCTCAACGTGTGTTCAGTAACATCTCCTGAGTACATTGATACCCCCCACACATAAGTTTGTTGGGTTGTTTGGGGGATTGATCATATTTGTGATTAAAAAAAAATCTAAATGTTACAAATTTGGGAACAATTGTATATATGCATTTTAAAATTGGGTTTCTGAGTGGTAGTTTTTAAAACATGTGCCAGTACACAGGCCGGGTTCTGAAGGGCAATCGGGACAGTAAAAGGGAGTGTCTGTTCTTTTTCCTTTACTGTAACACACATGGCAGCGTTTCTGGGGATTTGCTTTTTTTTTCGTTGGTGGTCTTTAAATATAAAGTGTGAAACCCCAGTTCTTGACTCAGGTGTTGGGTTATCAAGTAATTCTGAAATCAGCTTCAGCTGAAACGTGTGTTTTTCAAGAGTCATCTTTTTCAAAATTAAGCTAAGATACATTGCCACCTTTTTGTACCAGGCAGTGGTCTTTCTTAAAATAAGATATGGCTCTATGAGTTGATCGGCCAAATCGACACCCCCCATGTGTCTGTTGTAGGCCCTAATACAAACAGGCTTGGACTCGGCTCTTCCTTGGACAGTGACAGTAGACACTGACTCGTCGTGTATGGTTGTAAGCATATTAACGTCTTTCCTGTCCTTCAATTTTAACGCTAACAACTCAGCTTTGTGCAGAGCTTTGGACTCTCCTTTTTTTAGTTTGGCCTTTACCAGAGATGTCGGAAACTTTTTGCGATTACTTCGCACAGTGCGCAGGCCACTGTCTCAAATAGGTACAACATCTGAAACAAGGGGACACTGGTATAAAAATTGTCAAGATAAAGGTGATAACCCTTATTGAACAAGGGGAGCATTAAATCCCACACAATTTTCCCACTTGTCCCCAGAATCTCAGGGCAGCCAGGGGGGTCCAGGTGACAATCCTTTCACTCATAGATTCTAAAAGAGTAGGTATAACCACTCTGACTTTCACAAAGTTTATACAACTTTCTCCCATATCGGGCACGCTTTGAGGGAAGGTATTGCTTAAATCGTAAACAGCCTTTGTACTTCATAAGGGACTCATCCACTGAAATATGTTGTTTGGGGGTGTAGACCTCGGCAAAGTTCTTTTACAGATGGACTATGAGGGGGCGAATTTTATAAAGTCTGTCATAGTCGGGGTGATTCATAGTAGGACAGAGGCGGTTATCACTGAAGTGAAGAAAACGCAGCAGCAACTCGTATCTTTTTCTTGACATAGTTTTAGAATATATAATAGGGTTAGTGCTCCAGTATGAGCGGACTGTTGGCTTTTTTATAATCCCCATGAGCATTGTAAGTGCCCAGAATTTTTTTATCTCTGGGACATCTGTGGCGTAACAATTATGTTCCCTAACTATACACCTACGTGGATTGTCATGGATAAATTGGGTAGCATACAGATTTGTCTGGGAAACAATTGGAAAAGTTGTATCCCCTAAAAATAAACCCATATACTGTATATGGGAAAAATTTGTAACATCAACATGAATGCCTGCATTGGCACTAAAATGGGGGATGTTGGGCCTCTCAAACTGTGGAGGTACCCACTCTTCCACATTAGCGGTAGCACGGCTTCTTTTAGCCACCGGCTCACAAACAAGTGACACCTCACTAGAATCATCAGTAAACTGACCTGCATCAAAATCTGATGCTGTGTCCATGGCATCAGAATCAGATGCCAAGAAGGCATATGCCTCCTTTAAATTAAACTTGCACTGCATAACTCAGCAACACACTAGCTACCTATCTAACTAACCTAACGACAAAATTACTAACACACAATTTTTTCTTATAACTAACTGACTTATCTACCTACGTAACTAACTGACTTTACCTACGTAACTGACTTATCTACCTACGTAACTAACTGGCTTATCTACCTACGTAACTAACTGACTTATCTATCTACGTAACTAACTAACTTATGACCTACAGACTAAATTACCAAGTAATTACTAAAGGATCAACAGACAAAAGTAAAACTAATTTTTTTTTTTTATAACCTACAACTAAACTAACTAAAACTGACTAAAACTGACTAAAATTAATAAATTTATTTTTTGTTTAAAAAAAATTAACCCCTGAGGGTAAAAAAATAATACATGCAGTAAAAATGCACTGCAGTAAAAGTATTTGGCAGGGAAGGGGTTAAAATATATTTTATTAAGCTAAAAAATAAACTGAAACACTATGGAACATTGGGTGATACAATTTATCAATGATCTCTGTCTCTCTCACTCACAAAACGCATCTGAGGAGAAAGACAGAGAACACTGAGTCAAAGGCAGTGTTTGAAAACACTGCCTTGACTTTAGCCAATCAGAAGCGATCTCGTGACGCTTCTGATTTGCTATTGGCTGTTACTAGTCTGCCTCGATGTGAGACAGAGAGTAGCAGCCTAAAAGCAGCGAGATCGCACTGCAATCTCTTACGCTGCTTGTTTTAGTTCATGACGGTCCTGGACCGTCATCGGTCACTAAGTGTGTTTTTACCGATGACGGTCCAGGACTGTCATCGGTCGCGAAGGGGTTAAACCATAGACATGGGATACTAACATTAACCATTGATTAAATCTTGATACTTTCTAGGAATCAGAGTAACCACCTCCACAAGTCACAATGACCAATTTAAGCATAATATTTCTTCTCTGAATAAAAAAAACCAGCAAACCTGTAAATTAATAAATGAGGCCTCATATAAATCTCCAAATAACATACATTTCAACTACTAATAAGAAAGTAAAATTATATTTATGCCAATAGTTACACAGAACACAGCTAAATCAAGGTGTGATCTGGCTCTCAATACAATTTAACCCCTTAACGACAGGTGACGTGCCAGGCACGTCACGGCAAATCGAGGACTTGCCGACAGGTGACGTGCCTGGCACGTCATGCACTAAATGGAGTAAAGAAAGCGACCAGCGGTCGCTTTCTTTACTCTAACGGTGTTGCTACAATGCCTCTAGGTAGAGGCATTGTGCAACACCCCCCAAATGTGCAGGGGCGCGCTACGATCACTCCACGGAGTGATCGTAGCAGCCATTTAAAAATGGCTGCGCCCGTTGCACACATGTGCTTAGAAAGCGAACGATCGTTCGCTTTCTAAGCATCTCCGGTGTTGTTAAAGTGCCTCGCCAGCGAGGCACTTAACAACACCGTTCTGCTCCCCAGAGCCGATGGTGGTCGCTCTCCTGAGCGACCCCATCGGCTCAGTAGAAGGGAACGCTGCCTGTACAGGCAGCGTTTCCCTTCTAATGGCAAGAGCATCGGAAGTGAAAGTATTTCACTTCCGATGCTCTAGGGGGAGCCAATCGATGCCGGCACAGCAGATCTATGAGATCTGTGTGCAGGCATGTATGGTAAGTGCTCTGATGAGCACTTACCATACTGTCAAAGGCAATATTACTAAATATTGCCTTTGACAAGTATTGATCTGCCTCCCTCACCTTACTACTTTTAGTAAGGGAGAGAGACAGATCAGATCAAGTAAAAAAATAAAATAAAATAATAAAAAAAATATTTAATAAAATTTTAAACACCAAGGGCTTTTATAAAAGCCATTTAACCCCTTCCCTGCCATTGATCGCTGTGTACGCAGTGATCATACACAGCAGCACATTTTTTGCTGTCTGTGCATTTTTTTAGGGGTTATTTTTTTTTACTGTAATTCATTACAGGATAAAAAAAGGCTCTTTTAAGAGAGATTAACCCCTTTCTTGCCGTAGATCACTGCCTAATCAGCGATCTGACGCAAATGCAGCAATCTTGCTGCAGAAGCATTTTTAATTTTTTTAAAACTTTTTTATTACACCCGTCACGTGTTAATTATACCCGCTAGGGGACTACGTTTAACGTAAAAAAATTTGTTTAGCTGTCTGAGCGCATGTATAGCGATCAGTAACAGCTGATAAGTGACAATGGCGGGTTGGCGTTTGCTCAGATGAGCATCACCATTCGTCTGGTTAGATCAATATGTGTAAATATTTGATCTGACCAGTGTAGATCTGCCTCCCTCTCACTTGAGTTTTAGTGAGGGAGACAGAGCTGTATAATGTAAGTTTTTAATTATAATATATTTAATAGAATTGAGACCCAAAGGCTTTTATAAAAGCCGTTTCCAGTATTTAACCCCTTCCCTGCAATTGATCGCTGTGTACGCAGTGATCTTACACAGCAGCACATTTTTTGCTGTCTGTGCATTTTTTTAGGGGTTATTTTTTTTTACTTTGATTTATTACAGAATATCAAAGGCTCTTTTAAGAGCTATTAACCCCTTCCTTGCCGTATATCACTTCCTAAGCAGCACATATGGTCACTGCCTAAGCAGTGCATATGGTCACTGCCTAAGCAGCGCATATGGAGCAATCTAGTCGCCGAAGGATTTTTTTTTGCTATCAGCATTTTTTTTGTCAGACTCACTAGGGGTTAATTATACCCACTAGGGGATTACGTGTATTCCTTTTGAAGCTGTCTGAACGCGTGTATAGCGATCAGTAACAGCCGATCAGTGGCAAAGGTGGTTTGGTGATTTCTCAGATGAGCATCACCATTCGTCTGGTTCGTAAATATTGTTCTGACCCATATGGATCTGCCTCCCTCTCCTCACTTGAGTTTTAGTGAGGGAAAGAGACAGATCTGTATAACATAATTTTTAAATTGTAATAAATTAAATAAAATGTTAATAAATTGTGAGTCCCAAGGGCTTTTATAAAAGCCATACCTTTTGTGTAGTGTAGTGTATTAACTCCTTCCCTGCCACTGATCACTGCACAGCAGAAATTTTTTTCTTGTCTGTGCATTTTTAGGGGTTAATTTTTTTGTACAGTACTACAAAGGCTCTTATAAGAGCTATTAACCCCTTCCTTGCTCTACATGTTCAAATTCCAAGTTTGAAAATCAAAAAGCGCACCTCTCAAATGTAGCCTTTCAACCCCTAACAAAGCTGACAAAGCTATGCATGGGTGGTATCCCTGTGCTCGGGAGATGTTGCTGAACATATATTGTGGTATTGTTTGTCAGTGACACATACCGAAATATGTGAATTTGTGTCTAAAGTGCAATGTATGTGGGAAAAAATACACAATAAAATGACTACCACAAACTTTGACAAAGGCTGGTGGTAGAATTGGTGCATGGAAAGTGTTAAAATAACACCATTTAAAATAGCCTAGGGTGTCTACTTTTACAAAATATATACTTTTTGGGGTAAAATACACTGTCCTACTTAAAAAAAAGTCCCAAATGAAAGATGGGCTCAGGCTGACTACACGTCAATATTCCAAGTTGAAAATGCGCACCTTCACAATGTGGCCCTTTAGCCCCCAAACAACCCAACAAACCTATGCATGGGTGGTATCCCTGTACTCAGGATATGTTGTTGAACACATATTGGGTTATTGTTTGGCAGTGACACATACCAAAATCTGTGAATTTATGTGTAAAATACAATATTTGTGAAAAAAAAACACACAAAAATTACTACCACAAACTTTGACAAAGGCTGGTGGTAGAATTAGTGCATGGAAAGTGTTAAAATACCACCATTTGAAATAGCGTAGGGTGTCTACTTTAAAAAAATATATGGGTTGATGGGGTAAAATACACTGGCTGGTTTCAAATATGTCCCAAATGGGACATTAGTGCAGGCGGTCTGCATGTCAAAATTTTAATTTGGAAAACCAAAAACTGCACCTACCAAATTTGGCCTTTTACTCCCCAAACAACCCAACAAACCTATGCATGGGTGGTATCCCTGTACTCAAGAGATGTTGCTGAACACTTATTGGGGTGTTATTTGGCAGTGACACATACCAAAATCTGTGAATTCATGTCTGAAGTACAAGGTTTGTGAAAAAAAACCACAAAAAAATTACTACCACAAAGTTTGACAAAGGCTAGTGGTAGAATTAGTGCATGGAAAGTGTAAAAATACCACCATTTGAGATAGCCTAAGGTGTCTTCTTTTAAAAAATATATGGGTTGATGGGGTAAAATACACTGGCTGGTTTCAAATATGTCCCAAATGGGACATGAGTGCAGGCGGTCTGCATGTCAAAATTTTAATTTGGAAAACCAAAAACTGCACCTCCCAAATTTGGCCTTTTACCCCCCAAACAACCCAACAAACCTATGCATGGGTGGTATCCCTGTACTCAAGAGATGTTGCTGAACACTTATTAGGGTGTTATTTGGCAGTGACACATACCAAAATCTGTGAATTCATGTCTGAAGTACAAGGTTTGTGAAAAAAAAACACAAAAAAATTACTACCACAAAGTTTGACAAAGGCTGGTGGTAGAATTAGTGCATGGAAAGTGTAAAAATACCACCATTTGAGATAGCCTAAGGTGTCTTCTTTTAAAAAATATATGGGTTGATGGGGTAAAATACACTAGCTGGCTTCAAATATGTCCCAAATGGGACATGGGTGCAGGCTGTCTGCATGTAAAAATTTCAAGTTGGAAAACAAAAAACTGCACCTCACAAATTTGGCATTTTAGCCCCCAAACAACCCAACAAACCTATGCATGGGTGGTATCCCTGTACTCAGGAGAAATAGTAGAATCTATTTAGCATGTTTTTTCGTTCGCTATTGTCGATGAGGAGAAGTTGTTTCAAATAAAAACAAAGAAATTTGTGTATTTTTTTTTTTTTTACCATATTTTATTATTTTTTTTAATAATATGATAAGATATGATCAAAAAGATGGCATCCATAGAAAGCCCTTCTTGTCCCGATAAAAACAATATATAATATGTGTGGGTACAGCAAATGACAAAGAAGAAAATTACTGCTAAACACAAACAGCACAGAAATGTTAAAATAGGCAATGTCCAGAAAGGACAAAAATGTTTCAAAGGCTCTGTCCTTAAGGGGTTAATTAACACAAGGTTACATATCATTCATGAAAGCTGGGTGAATAACTGACTAAACTCCAATAAACAACATTTTCTTGGTATGAACTCAACTTATTATAAAGAGTTCAGTTTACAGTTATAATAATGTATTTGTGTATTTTAACATTAAAATTAAAAGAGAAGGACAAATGGTTTATTTACCAAGCTATATAGAATAATCATTACCATGTATATAATAGATTCAATAGTATTGACTTATAATCATTATAAAGTTCACACATTATAAAGACAACCTTCTTGAAAAGTTGTTTGTTTAGCTGGTTGGTAGTTGAGCAGGAGTCTTAGGTAATGTACACACACACAAAAAAAAGCTCCAATGCGAACAGTGAAAAAATAAAATAATACTCTCTTATGCATCTGTATCTGACCAACAAAGATATAAATAATAAAATAGAATGTTTGTACATAGGGAGCCAAAGAAATAGATCTACAATTATGTAGACCAAGCATGTCAAACTCAAAGGCTGACATGGGTCTCTACCTTATTCAACTATTTTCATATGTAATAATAAGGTTATTGAATAATTACATTTCTTGTTTTAATTACATTCCTCTGCACCCACATTACACCTAAAGGACTTAACACAGCACATAACAGTACCCACAGCACTTTCCATGTACATACATTGCACCCACACGATGAATTGGCATGCCACAGTGTCACTTTGCCCCACATAAATGCCCATGCAGAATATTCCATAGTGTTATTTTGCCCCACAGAACATGCCACAGCATCACTTTGACATATAAAATGAGCCACAGTCAGGTGCAATTTGCCCATTAATATGCCAAGTCAATTTGCCCATTGCATGCCATCTTCTTCCCCCTTCCTCCGTACTCACCTCCTGGCTGTTCCATGTTCCAGGGGATCTGCTCGGTGCAGTCTTCTTTCGAGGGAAATACAGCCTCCAGATATGACATGCTTGATGGTAGATTGTAGACATGTGCATTTGTTTTCGGACTAATGCATTTTCGGCCGAAAATAGCATTTTCGTCCATTCGTCCGAAAAACGAATAACGAAAATGATAACCTAACGAAAGCCGAATGAACAAATGGTTAATAAATGAAAATCATTCGTCCATTCGTCCATTCGTGCTATTGGAATTCTATAAACCGAAATAGAGTTGGTTTATAGAATACCAATAGCATTACATACATTCCATAAACCGACATAATGAACGACTTTCGGTTTATGGAATGCATGTAATGCTATTGCTATTCTATAAACCGAAATAGAGTCCCCATCCATACGAATAGGTCAATTGACCTATTCGTAAGAATGGGGAGTCTAGTTCGGTTTATAGAAAGCCAATAGCATTACATGTATTCCATAAGCCGAAAGTCTATAAACCGAACGACATTCGGTTTATAGACTTTCGGGTTATAGAATAGCATTAGCATTACATGTATTCTATAAACCGAAAGTCTATAAACCGAACGTCATTCGGTTTATAGACTTTCGCTTATGCAATACGTGTAATTCTATTGGCTTTCTATAAACTGAAATAGAGTCCCCATTCATAAAAAATTCTTATGAATGGGGACTCTATTTCTGTTTATAGAATACCAATAGCATTACATGTATTCCATAAACCGAAAGACATTCATCTTATAGACTTTCGGTTTATGGAATGCATGTAATCCTATTGGCTTTCTATAAACCGATATAGAGTCGGTTTATAGAAAGCCCATAGCCTTACATACATTCCATAAACCGAAAGTCTATAAACCGATATGTCTTTCGTTTTATAGACTTTTGGTTTATGGAATGTGTAGGTCAATAGATTCGTACGAACGAATAAAACGAAACAAAAATAATAAACGAATTTCGTCTGAAACGAATGCAGTAATGAACGAAATTCGTTTTAGACTAAATAAATAACATTTTCGTCTGAATGGACGAAAACGAAATGAACATTTTAGTTTTGCACATGTCTAGTAGATTGTTTCCAAAAAAAAGTAAAACACATAAAAAAAAATAAACACATGAAGATAAGGCTCATCATATTGTATCTTCTCCTTGAGTTTTCCTTAAGTGTGTCCTTTTTTGTGTCATTGTTAGTGTGACCTCTTAGTGTGATTTTAATGTGAACTTGGGATTCTTAGTGTCCTTCGAACTCACTTTTTACGCATTTCTTATCAGTTTTATACCCTCTCTATTAGTCAGATTTGTTTCTTATCGTACGTCATCATACATCATGGTTCAGACACCAGGTAGTGTAGACTTACAAACTTCCCAAAATGAAAACCCATAAATATTAGTTTTAAAAAAAGTCTGTTAATTTACAGAGAAACAAAGGAAGACTTTAGATGGACATTTTAACCTTTAAGTTACTATACAAATTTAGATTCAATATTAACTGATGTACATGTCCAGTTATGATATAGAAAATGTATGTACCTAGTATGAATATATAATTACCACCTTAACAACCAAGGACATACAGGGTGCGTGCTGTGGCTCCATGTACTTGGTGACAAAGGATGTGCCCTGTGCTTAAATGAGTTGTGAAAACAATGATTACTTCAACTGCTCAGTCAGTGTTGGTGTGATGCTTCAATATTGAGTCATTCAGCAACATGGAAATCTGACCACGGCGTACTCAACAAATGCACATTTTATAATTTTTGTTATAGCAAATTATATAATATGATCAAAATAAGAGTATCTAAAGAAAGCCCTACTTATGTTGTTGAAAACAATGTATAATATGTATGGGCACATTAAATGAAAAATAAGAAAATTACAGCTAAACAAAAACACTACAGGAGTGTTAAAACAGCCTCTGTCATGAAGACTAAGATGCAGCCAAACAGTCTGGTCACTAAGGAGTTAACCATGAAAAAGAAAATAGTATATGTCACCTGTACACCATCTAACTTTGAAAAAACACATAACTATATGTATTTTTTAGTATTTGTAAAACATATCTATGTGGACACTTTTGTACAAATTCAACCACTTTAGCGATAATCGTTTAATACATCACCGCTATGGTTCCATGTTAATCCATCATAGAGGGATTCAAACTCTTGGTCCTTGGCTTGTGAGTCCGCAACTCAGGAATTACGCTAATGCTTTCTTGCAGTACCATGAGGCACCACCAGGCTATGTAATTATTCTACCTATGCAGTTATATATTCAAGTCTATTCATCATATGGGTTCTGTCCACATGAGCTTGTTTGCCATTGAACTGCTGCAGCTGATCAACTGGCTATTTATGACCCTCATTTGCACTTCAGTTTGCCTTCAGATGTTGTTATATTCAGTGCATTGTTCCTGTTTGTATTGTTACTCCTGATTTCTGTTGTGAACCAGCTTGCTCTTCTATGTTCCTGTATTCTAGTATCCTCACTTTGGTTCTGTTCCTCAAATCCTGTATCTCTCCTGTGTTCTGACTCGAGACTTGTTTTATTACTTTTATTCTGTTCTGACTGTGGGGATCTCTAAGCTCCTGGTGGATCACCAAAAGACCCACAGCCACTTGCACCTTGCAACCAATTGTGAATGGTGGTTGGAGGGCCTAGCACTCCATCCTGGTGCCTTATATAACCTGCTTTTTGTGTGATATCCAAACTCTGCTCCCAGGGTCCTCTCTGGCAGACAAGTGTGATAATCACCAAATATAACATGCAAAAAAGTAATTGTATACAAATAAATAAATGGATAAATATTTTTGTCCATTGATTATTTGTTATATTGCAGTTTTGCAGAAATGCAAAAACCCCAGAAAAAAAGACACACAATTTTGAAATATAGTGTTGCAACTCTCCACCTATCAGTCAACTCAAACACTTTAATGAGTCGCTACAATACAGGCTCAAATATATGTAGCAATATATGCAATCTCAGACTTCTGGTGGAAAGGATTTCATGTCATTGGATTCTAGGTAAGTATAGGAATGGCATATCACAGTGGAAAAAAAAGAAGACAGGGATATCAGATGTAAGTGGGGTTATTTTAATACAATACAACAGATACACTTACATTTCTATATAAATATGTGAACAGCCATTCTGAAATAATGAAAATATTCAGTCTCTCAGTTTTGGATTACATATTTACTTGCAAATCTATATGCTTATAAGTAGTGTTGAGCGAACCCGAACCGCACTGTTCGGGTTCGTACCGAACATTACGGTGTTCCTACCCCGGACACGAACATGGACATTTCACTGTATGTCCGTGTTGGAGTTCGGGGTTCGGCTATAAACCGAAAGTCTATAAACCGAAAGACATTCAGTTTATAGACATTCGGTTTATAGAATAGCAATAGCATTACATGTATTCTATTAACCGAAAGTCTATAAACCGAAAGACATTCAGTTTATAGACTTTCGGTTTATAGAATAGCAATAGCATTACATGTATTCTATAAACCGAAAGTCTATATACCGAAAGACATTCAGTTTATAGACTTTCGGTTTATAGAACACATGTAATTCTATTGGCTTTCTATAAACTGAAAGTCTTTAAACCGGTCGTTCAGTTTATAGACTTTCAGCTTATGGAATACATGTAATTCTATTGGCTTTCTATAAACCAAAATAGAGTCCCCATTCATAAGAAATTCTTGTGAATGGGGACTCTATTTCGATTTATAGAAAGCCAATAGTATTACATGTATTCCATAAGCCGAAAGTCAGGTCCCCCCAGTCAAGTTCGCCCCCGAACCAAGACTTTTTTTCTAAGTTCGGCTGAACCCGAACATCCAGGTGTCCGCTCCACACTACTTATAAGTTCTTGCACATCCACCTGTTTTCTCACACCTATGTTACCATGTCACATATTAATATAAATGAAGTAGTATGTACTATTGTAAGGAGAAATGGGGGTTCTATATTTACATATTTTCTATATTTCTCTATATATATTTAAATCTATTTTTAGATTTTATAACCATTTTAATATGTTTTTATTAAAATCTTTTTAAAATAAGAGTTTTATTAAAATATAAAATCAGACCCCTATGTGTCAACTTAATGTATATTAAATTGTGAAATAAGGTGATCATAAATACGAACACATTATAGTTAATATACAGTCTAAGCTTGAAAACAGTAAAATAATATATAAAGGTAAAGTGAAAACACTATAAAATTAAATCACCTTATTCATACGTAAAAATGCAGATGCTTTAGAATACTCCTCACAGTACTTATATGTGGAAATAGGTTGAACGGTGAAGTAGCACTGGGTTACATATAAAACAATATAAACACAGAGAAAATCGTAATGTAATAAGTAAAACACATAGTGATATTTTGTAATGTGTAGTATCACACTCACAAACACAGGGGAATGTCAGACCTCAATAAATAGTTGTCCAGACTTTCTGAAGATGGTATTCTGTGCAGAGAAGAAAAAAGCACATAAGGTACTACAATTGAGATATTATAAATACCTCCTTTATAGGAGCAACTTACAGGATATAAGTGCCCAGTAAATAGGCTCAGCAGCATATAATACAAGGTCTGGAGAACAGTCCAAAGCAGGGTACAGACAATAATAAATCCAAGCGCTGTCTCAGCTTCCTCAGGAGAAATGGTCACCGAGACAGCGCTTGGCGAAAAGGGTAGAGAGTGTTTCTTCATTATGTGTTTTATTTTGTATTATGTCTGTATTCTTATCCATATTAGTATCTACACTATTCTTCATTAATTATTCTATTTTGTATTATGTGTTTATTCTTATCCATATTATTGTGTCTATTCATGTTATGTTCCCTCCCACTTTTTCCCCCCTCCCTCATTACTTTGTTTTGTGGAGCACATAAATAGCGCCCTCGGGGTGACTCCAGCCATGCATTTCCCAGAGGAAGCAGGCAAAGCACCTGAGAATCAGGCACTGTTCTTGGACAGCTGTGTAACAGGGCGTCACCACTTCTGGTATCCAACATCTGGTTTCCGGGATATGCCACTTCCTGGTTTGTGCGTTCCAGGCTGGTTTTTACCTTCACTGTGCTGACAGGACGCTTCATCCACATACAAACCACAGCTCTACCATCAAATGTTCAGGACAGCACACAGATCTCTCCAGGGTGTTCACTAACACAGACCCTACGGTGCATTTTCATCATTATTTACATGTAACTCCAAGAGTGCCCATTTGAAAGCATTTTTTATATTTATATATATTTTTTAGTGCAATAAATACTACACTAGACATCGTTTCCTGTCTCATGTTTGCACTTTTTGTTTTACAGTCAGAGTGAGAGATGTCAGATGTTCATTGAAGAAGGTCCCACATTGCGAAGTGCATAGATGATGTGATGTAGGTGGCAGGAGCCAGATGAAAGCAAAAGAACAGCCCAACACTGACGGGTCTATTCCAAATTTGAATTAGTCTCAAAATGATAGTCAACCTCCGAAGTTAAATTTTAGTGAATAGACCCATGAGAGACTGAATATTGCCATCAGTCCAAAACAAGTGTTTGTGCATATATATTGAAATGTAAGCAGATGTGTTTTATGAAAGTAAATCATCTAACTACCAACCTCCTGTATGAGATACCTGTCTTCTCTGTTTTTCCTGAGATACTATGTTCCTATTAGACATGTGCATTAGTTTTTGGATGAAATTAGCATTTTTGTCCACTTGTCGAAATAACGAAGATGGAAAACGAACAAATGGCGAATGAACGAATGCTAAATTAACGAAATTCATTTGGTCATTCGGATACTGACAGCCACTCTGATATTCGACAATTCATCTTAAGTTATTAATATAATAACTTTACGTAAGCTGAAATGTCTGTTAGTTAAATATACAACTTAAGCTAAAATTGAGACAAAAAATTGTCGAATTTAAGCCAAAATTTATGTAACTTTCAAATTCCACAGATCAGAGTCATCAGAAAGTAAGTATTAATTTTGGATTATTTTTTATTCTGCATACCAGTATACAATGCAGAATAACAATTAATCATACATGGATACTAACAGTCTGACGAATCTGATCTGAGGAATTCGACCATTTGGCAATTCAGCTCAATTTCGACTGAATTTCGACTTTAGTTGTTTATGTAATAGTAAAATAGTCTTTTAGTTACATATACAACTAAAATCGAAATTGAGTCGAATTTAGTCAAAATTAGTTGAAATTGAGTCTAATTGGTACTTTATTTACATTATTTCATTTATCAATTGTAAACACCTACACTGCAATCTTTCAATTAAACATACCTTTTATGTTAACCAACAGTTGTCGTTTAACTAGAAAACCTTTGTAGGTAAGGGGTTGGATCCTCATTATAACTTACAGAAATAAAGGGGCAAAAATCAGTTTGAATAATGTTCAAAGCCAGTTTATAAAGAACACAGGGATGCCTTGTACTGTCTGTTGTGTTTAAACTAGGATCAAATTTCACAAAGTAGATTTGAAAGCATGGAAAAAAGTTTGCATGATGCACTAGGAAGAGCAACAAACCAGATAAGGCTTTGATGAAAATGTTTGCAGGAAAGCAAAGTCTAACAACTCCCTGGAACAGAGCAATTACAGGGGAGAAAGCTGATATTTCTTTTCAGGATGACTACTTATCTCTTCTCTAAATGCATTGTCTTTTTAAGTTCCGTTGATAACCATACATCAAAGTTACAACATAATTGCAGCATTTTGCAGAAATTCCTAGAAGTGCTTTTGTTCTTCACATAATGCTATAATAATCAAGCTGTAAACTAAGTTAAACATTCTTTTAAATAACATGTTTTTCTTTGCTATATTATCCCTGTAATTTCACATTTAGCTAACAATCAGCAGGTGGGTTTTTCATGTTTTATCTGGACAGAGCCAGTGCCTGCTATGCCACATTACTGCATATTAGAAAAAAAAAATAACATTAAAAATAAAATAGCTCAAAGGCAAATACATATATTTATATTCCATTCCCTGTGGGCCCTTTGCTTATGTGCGTTTGTAGAAACATAGAAATATAGAATGTGTTGACAGGCAAGAACCATTCTGCTCATTTAGTCTGCCCAATTTCTGCCTAATTAAACAAAATAAGTTGAATACTTTCATTCATATATATATATATATATATATATATATATATATATATTGTTCACATAAATATCTACAAAATATCTACTAGTTTACTTCATAGCAACTTGCTGTTGGCTATATATCTATACATACGTACACATATACATACATATATATAGTGATCTATTACTATTTCTCATAGAAAGTAAATAGAAGTATACTAGCTAATTAGATAACCTAACTATATGCATGTACAGTAGGGAGGTGTGAAAAAAAAATCTGTAGAGTTAGAATGCTTTGAAAAATAGACATGTGATTAGTTTATTTTATTTATCAATAAACACAATGAAAAGGAAACATCTAAATCAAAGGGTGTACTCAATAAAGAGGAATTTCAAACTTGACACCAAAGTAGCATTGAGGACTTTTTACAACTCGACTACATTGGCCTACAGTTTGAAATTCCTATCTCAATTCCCTGCAAACCCTCAAATGAATATTTGGCATGACCACCCTTCAAAATTCCATCAATTGTTGTAGGTACACATTGCACACAGTTTTTTTAAGGAATTTGGCATTTTTTCAAACCATCTTGGAGGACTAGCCAAAGTTTTCTGTGGATTTGGGCAGCCTCGGATGCTTCTCTCTTTTAATGTAACCCCTAAATTATGTAGCGATCAGGCCTCTGTGGTAGCCATAAGATTGCTTTCAGGAGTCCCTGTTCTTCTTTACTCTGAAAATAGTTCTTACATACTTCCGCTGTATGGTTGAAACGCCAACATACAGGCGCAAAACGTGAAAGCTTTACTGCCCCACCGGGTGATTCTCACTATTTTGCAATATAGCTAAATGGTTCTGCACTGCAAGAATCTGGAGTTCAGATCTCATCTACTTTATTTTTTACCATTTCCATGGCATGGTTGTGACCCTCTAGCCCTCTTTCTCTTCTCTATGATATGGTCAACATCATTGTCATGCTGCAGAATACATTTTGGGCCAATTAGATGCCTTCCTGAAGGTTTTACATGACGGATAAGTATCTGGCTGCATTAATCAGCACTGAGGAGACCATTAATTCTGTCCAAATCCCCAGTGCAATTTGCAGATCTGCTGCCCCAAGCTTGCAAGAAACCTCCACCATGCATCACTGTTGCCTGCAGACACTCATTCTTGTACCACTCTCCAGCCCATCGGTAAACAAACAGCAATTTTAAAAATTTTGACTCACCGATCCAGAGCACCTGCTGCCATTTTTCTGCACCCCAAATCCTGTGTTTTTGTGCATGGTTGAGTCGCTTCGCCTTGTTTCCACATGAAATGTATGGCTTAAATTAAGACACCTTCCAGACTTTTACAGAGAGTAGATGGGTGTACCTGGGTCCCACTGTTGTCTGCCAATATGCTGATGTCACTGTTGGAGGTCTTATGATTGTGAAAAGTATGATGTGTCTCTTACTTGCTGAACTCCATTTCCTTGGATGACCACTCCATCTATGAACTTCAACATTGCCTGTTTCTTTGTGCTTCTTCAAAAGAACATGGACAGCCCATCTTTAAACCACTGTCTGCCTTGAAATGTCTCCATGGGAGAGACATTGATGATGAGGTAAAACTACATTGTACCTTGTTGCTGGGCTCAGTCCTGCCATGGTGTATGACATTTGACATTAGACTATCTTCAACAACCTTCCTTGTTAGATTAGTTAGATTGTTCCTAATCCAGTTTTATTTCTCTTACAAGGTTGTTTCTTTTTCAGTTAACAATTGTGTTTCAACCTATATATTAAACCGATAATCACCTGTTTTGTATAATTGGTTATCATCCACCTGACTCTATGCTTACATAATCCATGACATAGTGCATGTGTACCAAGAAAAAAAATAAGATGTGTTGAGGCAAAAGGAGGCCACAAAGGAACCAGGAAAGTTACATCAGATATTCTCTGGCTTCCAAGAACGTCTATATACGTATATATATATATATATATATCCAATTCAAATTGCACTAAGCCAATAGGTAAACAAATTTAAAATGCCCGGGTGCTGTGTCTCTCCACAAACAAAAAATCCATATAGTGTCATGCACTCATGGGGCTTGGTATATAAATGGTCAATTTTATTCCACAGTAAAAATAGGTAATATCGCTTGGTATATAAATTTAGTTGATTTTATTCCAAAGTACACATAGTCAATAAAATTTAATGAATTTATATACCAAGCCCTGTGAGTCCGTGATTATATATTACACATACATACATACACACATACAGATGTCCTGGTTTCACCATGAAGTTTGTCCACGTGTCTGTGGGGAGTGGATGCTGCCTGAGATACATGTATACAGGCAGCAACTTTTATTTTTTTATATAATTATTAGCAGGGCCGGCCTTAAGTGTTCCGGTGCCCTGTGCGGGCTTCCCCATGGTGCCACTTGTCTCTTTCACCTCCCTGTGTATGTGTCTCTCTCCCTTCCCATGTTTGTCCCTTTCCTCTTCCTTGCCATGTCTGTCTCTCTCTAACTTCCCCATACCTGCTCTCTCTCCCTCTGTTCTGTCTCTCTCCTCCCCTTCCTCTGTTCTGTCTTTCTCCCCCCTCCCTTGTTCTGTGACTCTCCCCCCTCCCCTGTGCTGTCTTTTCCCCCCCTTCCCCCTGTTCTGTCTTTCCCCCTTCCCCCTGTTCTGTCTCTCTCCCCCCATCCCCCAGTTCTGTCTCTCTCCCCCCATCCCCCAGTTATGTCTCTTTCTCCCCACATCCCCCTGTTTGTCTCTCTCTCCCCCATCCCCCTGTTCTGTCTCTGCACCCCTCCCACTGTTCTGTCTCTCCCCCCTCCACCTGTTTTGTCTCTCGCCATTTCCCCTGTTCTGTCTCTCTCACCCGTTCTGTCTCTCTCTCTCCCCCTCCCCCTGTTCTGTCTCTCCCTCCTCCCCATTCTGTCTCTCCCCCCTCCCCTTCCTTTGCCTGCAAAAGTTGATCCAGGGAGGGGGCATAGCTAACCGGCTGAGAGGTTTAGCTCTGCCCCCACCCTGTGAAGCAGAGCAGCATCTGCTTCACAGAGAGCCACGGGAAGCAAGAGAAAGTGCTGCTCAGCTCCCCATGCTTAGTGCAAGCATGGGGAGCCGAGCAGCACTTTCTCTTGCTGCCCATGTGTCCCGTGAAGCAGACGCTGCTGCTTCACAGGGTGGGGGTAGAGCTACACCTCTCAGTCGGTTATCCCTGCCATCTCCCCAGATCCAGCACAGCTTGCCGAGCAGAGGGCTAGTGAGGGGGGATCTTTTGATCTCCCCAATCCAGTGCCTCTACCGGCTTTTTTTTTGGGGGAGCGGGAGGGTGGGTGGTTGCCTCTTGGGCTGTTGCGCCCTGTGCGCTGGCACAGGTCGCACACCCCTCAGGCCGGCCCTGATTATTAGCACATGCAGCCATTGCACACATTAAGCAGGATGTTGCCTGTCCCCACCTTGTAAAGCATCTCCTTGTTCATAGCTTTGGGCAGCATCAGGTCTGTGTATTAAACACACTCATACCTCAGCGAGTGCTGCCTCGCACTCTCTTTTTCTAATATGTTATTTAATACAATCTGTGTACAACACAAAATTATACAAAATGACCTGACATGTGGATCTTTGGCAACAATAATATAGATATATAACATCATTTACTACTTATGATCTATCAGTTGATATGTTTAATTATGTATAACATGCATGAACTCTATATTTTCTAATAGTGTTTATATATAACAATAGAAAATATATTGGATGACATGACATGTTTACTGACAATTACAAACCTATATATAGCTAGTAACCTCTACTTTAATGTATCAATTAACCTTCAACTGGTTACAGTTTTGAAGTATATGGTAACTTTGGGAGTATCCATGACTTGTAAGATACCTAGGCTCAGACTTCATATTTTTATTTTTAACGTGGGTTGCTGCTTTATTTATTATGTATACAATATTCAAAGGTGGGTTGTTATATATATATATATAAAATTGACACTATAAAATCAGATATTAGACAAAACATCACATACTATTTTACAAGGTATTATGTACAATAGTGCAGACAAACAAATAGCATTCCGTTATGTTGCTATGGTATTCAGTTTGGATCTCGTTTATTTAGAATTTGGTTCATGTACCAAGGTGAGGTTTGAAAGAATTGTTTAATTTTTCTTTTTAGGTCCAGAGATGTATAAACTCAAATCTTTTTAAAAAAAAAAACATTATATTCCCCCAGTCTTATGTTGTTGTGTGTTGAGCCAAATCATACTAAAGATATAAAAGTGTTTTTTCTGTGAAGATTGTTATAGAAGGTTTATCCCTGCTTATCCAGAATTGTAAAATGGTTTTGTTTGTTACAGCGGAGAAAATTCTAGGGTGTTGACCAAACAAATGCCAAATATTTGTCCCACATAGCCCTGGACAACATTCAGAAACTGACATATCACCTTACATTCCCATAGACAATGAAGAAAGTATACTCCTGTCTTGTTGCATTTCCAACAGGAATCACTGTGTGTTATATTACCATTTTTTTAGACGTACTTGGGACATATAAGCTCTATGGAATATCTTTAAAAACATATCTATACATTTTCAATTTAATTGTGTGTCAGAGTGTTTTGTTTGCTTTTAAAATAGTATCAATTGATAAATGCTGAAGATATATAGACCACTTGATTAAGCCAGTATTAGTTGTAGAGTAATTCAGTGGACTATAAAGCCCCTTATGTATGTTTACCGTACTGTAGCAGGTTCTATATTAGTCTATGAGAGTCAACCAGGGGATTTTCCCAAATATTATCTGTAGATGTATTGATCATATGATTTATATAATTCTATACCTGTGGATAAGTTATGGGTATCATGTCTATGTCTTGGAATCTACTTCTGAATGCATCTAGACTAAACATCTTGTGCTGGGAAATATTTAAAAATGGTCATATGGAGGTAATTCCTTTCCTTGCCCACTGTGTGTAGAGGTATTCTGTCTTTCCATTAAAATTTGTGTGGTTTTGAGGAATGGAAGGTATTAAGAGTTAGTAAAATCCTGGTGATTCTGAAGACTTACAAGTTACCAATCTTGGATTGGACCAAATAAAACTATGTTGTTTTTTACCTCTTTTTGTAGGTGTCCTACTGGAGTATGTAAGAGGACTTATGGATTGGTGGGTGTTTTGATCTATAATTTGGTCAATATTTTTTTTATTTTCTAAGATCCGGTCCATTGTGAAGTGCAGGAGGACAGCCCAATTATTCTCCTTAAGATAAGGTGCAGTAAGTCCACCTCTATTCAGTGGTGGCTGTAGTTTTAGCCAGATAATTTTGGGATGTTTATTTGTCCAAGGGTAGATGCTGTAAAGAATATACTAATCCCGGAAAGGTTACCATCTTAATTAGTGCTACTGTACCAATATATGTCAGTAATAAAATGTTTCCATTTAGCTCCTCTGAAATTTCAGTAAAAACTGGTATATAGTTTAGCGAGTACGTCTTGTTTGGGAATTTTGGTAAATTAATCCCCAAGTATGTTAACTAAAGAGGTGCCCACTGAAGGGGGTTTTGATCCATTGCATCTGATTTTGAGCAATTTATAGTGAATCTATTAGCTTTGCCATATCGCTCTAACAAATGCAAGATAATAGGCAACTCGGTTTATGGTTTGGCTAGGAAAAGTAACACATCTTATGCGAAGGCAATGGCCTTTATTACGGATATCTCTGTCCTAATTCCCTTCCAGATTCTGGTTGTTATGAAGGATCCAGAGTAGGGGATCTAAAGTAATATTAAAAATTAGGGATGATAGCGGGCATCCTTTTCGAATGTCTCTTGCCATAGGAACTGAGTCTGACAATCCATTTATATGTAGTACTATTGATGGAGAGGCATATAGGTACATAAAAAATGTGGGAAAGTTTGCTCTGAAGAATCTAAACTTAAGAATCCTTACTATATGTTCCTATGAGATGCTGTCAAATGCTCTACAAGCGTCTAATATTATTAAGGAGTAATGGTGTGAGGGTCCTTTTATTTTTGCCTATGTATAGCTATAAGTGCATTTCTTATTCCTACGTCTTGTTTTAATAGTTTAAAAAATTCCGTAGGATAGCTATTTGGCCCTGTTGATTGGTTAAAGAGGATATTGTTAATTTTACTTCTTCTAGGATCGGGGCATTAAGTCTGTTTCTTCAAGTATTTGTTCATTTTTTAAGCCTAGCTTTCTGTAATTTAGATATACCTGTTTCTCTATTGTATGGCTGTTTTTGAAATAGAGTGGAGAAATGGGCTTGAAAGACTTGGATAATGTTTCTAGTGTTCAATAAATTTAGGTTATATGTCTATTAATTTCAGTTGGGCCAACAGGAAATGTGTACCCTCTGAGGGATGTAAAGTAGTGTGTCTGTGTCCTGATAAGGAGTCTAAGGCTCCTCCTCTCACATGTGGTGTCTATCAGAGCAAAGGCTGAGATGCATGATGTTTGTTTTTCCTCCTTGTCAGGCCACGTTTCAGTTGATATCCATTAGGACCCATGCAAGAGAGTTAAGTTCTCTACTTTTATGATAGTACAGGATGCCTGAATAGGATTATCTAAGTGCCCAGGGGGTGTTTAGCTGCTCTAAATCAATACCACGTGCGAGGAGCGCAAAGCAGCACTGACTGAAGTCTGGGTATGTTTAACACACAGACCTTATTTTGCCTTTGTACAAATGGAGGGGAACATGGGGGAAGGAGAGAGATAGCAGACATGGGGATAATCATAGGAGAGCAACCTGACAAGTAAAGGGGATGGGACACTTCATTCAAAAAAAAAATCTAAAACTTACCTCGTTCCTGCTCTGTCCCCCGGTGCTCTGAAGCTGCGTGACTGTGAGGGAAGCGTTGTGAGCTCCCCTCCAGCCGCGCGGTCAATAAAGTTTGTTTTAAAAAAACAGACTTTATTGACCGTGTGGCTGGAGGGAAGCTCACAACGCTTCCCTCACAGCCACGCAGCTTCAGAGCACCGGGGGACAGAGCAGGAACGAGGTAAGTTTTAGATTTTTTTTTTTTTCGGCGTATAACACGCACACACCATTTTCCCCCTATTTTCAGGGAGAAAAAGTGCATGTTATACGCCAATAAATACGGTATTTAAATGTTTCTATCATATCCCCCCTGTTATGTCTTTCCTCCAAGCTATACATGTTAAGATGCTTTATCCTTTCCTGGTAAGTTTTATCCTTAAACCCATGAGGCAGTTTAGTAGCCCTTCTCTGAACTCTCTCCAAAGTATCAATATCCTTCTGGAGATACGGTCTCCAGTACTGCGTACAATACTCCAAGTGAGGTCTCACCAGTGCTCTGTACAATGGCATGAGCACTTCCCTCTTCCTACTGCTAATACCTCTCCCTATGCAACCAAGCATTCTGCTAGCATTTCCTGCTGCTCTATTGCATTGCCTACCTACCTTCAAGTCCACTGAAATTATTACTCCTAAATCCCTTTCCTCAGATGTTAAGGTTAGGACTGTACCAAATAGTCTATATTCTGCTTTTGGGTTTTTACGCCCAAGGTGCATAATCTTGCACTTGTTCACATTAAATGTCAGTTGCCACTGCTCTGACCATTTTTCTAGTGTAGCCAGTAATATGCCAGGATTTTCCCCCACAATATGCCAGCCAGGATTTAGCCACCCAATATGCCAGGATTTTCCCCCACAATATGCCAGCCAGGATTTAGCCACCCAATATGCCAGGATTTTCCCCCACAATATGCCAGCCAGGATTTAGCCACCCAATATGCCAGGATTTTCCCCCACAATATGCCAGCCAGGATTTAGCCACCCAATATGCCAGGATTTTCCCCCACAATATGCGAGCCAGGACGTAGCCACCCAATATGGCCGGATTTTCCCCCACAATATGCCAGCCAGGACTTAGCCACCCAATATGCCAGGATTTCCCCCCACAGTATGCCAGGATCCTCCCCCCTTTCTTACCTCCTTGCTGCTGCTCTCCCGGTGCTCTCATCTGCCCGTCTGTGGCTGTGAGGGAAGCGTTGTGCGCTCCCCTCCAGCCAATGATCATTCAATAAAGTTTGTTTAAACTTTTTTTTAAACAAACTTTATTGAATGCGCATTGGCTGGAGGGGAACGCACAACGCTTCCCTCACAGCCACGGACCTCCACCGGAGACAGAGCAGCAGCGACGAGGTAAGTAAGGGGGAGGATTTTTTTTTTTGACACAGGGTTCCGGCGGCCCCTGCTAAGATGCGCCCTAGGCAGCTGCCTAAGTCGCCTTACTGGTGGCGCCAGCCCTGCCACCATGCTTCACTGTGGGTATGGTGTTCTTTTGGTGATGTGCAGTGTTGTTTTTGTGCCAAACATATCTTTTGGAATTATGGCCAAAAAGTTCAACCTTGGTTTCATCAGACCATAACACCTTTTCCCACATGCTTTTGGGAGACTTCAGATGTGTTTTTTCAAAATGTAGCCTGGCTTGGATGTTTTTTTTCGTAAGAAAAGGCTTTCGTCTGTCCACTCTACCCCATAGCCCAGACATATGAAGAATACGGGAGATTGTTGTCACATGTACCACACAGCCAGTACTCAATTTTGGAGGGAGCTCCAGTTCTTGGTAATGTCACTGTTGTGCCATATTTTCTCCACTTGATGATGACTGTCTTCACTGTGTTCCATGGTATATCTAATGTCTTGGAAATTCTTTTGAATCCTTCTCCTGACTAATACCTTTTAACAATGAGATCCCTCTGATGCTTTGGAAGCTCTCTGTGGACAATGGCTTTTGCTGTGGGATGCGACTAAGAAAATTTCAGGAAAGACCAACTAGAGCAGCTGAACTTTATTTGGGATTAATCAGAGGCACTTTAAATGATGGCAGGTGTATGCTGACTCCTATTTAACATGATTTGGAATGTGATTGCTTAATTCTGAACACAGCTACATCCCCAGTTATAAAGAGGGTGTGCACACTTATGCAACCTCATTATTTTATTTTTATATTTTTTCTTCCCTCTATCTAAAAGATTTCAGTTTGTTTTTCAATTGAGTTGTACAGTTTATAGGTTACATTAAAGGTGGAAAAAGTTCTGAAATTATTTATTTTTGTCTCATTTTTTTACAGCACAGAAACCTGACATTTTAACAGGGGTGTGTAGACTTTTTATATCCACTGTGTAAATATATATATATATATATATATATATATATATATATAAATAAACCAGCAAGTACCCAAACTTTTGCTCGTCCTGTGTATCGAAATGTATTACTAGAACTTAACTCATGAAACAGGGGTTACAACATGTTGATCCATAAATAAGTATACTCTTTAGTTTACTATTGTTTATTTAAGCTTAAGTTATTATGGAGGAGTTGTGCTTCTAGCCCTTAAAAAGTAATTTGTGAATGGATTAACACATTCAGGTTTTTTTTTTCACCTAAAGTGTGGTAACTGTTTACTAGGTCACTTGCAGGTCAATTTTTTGCATGTTTTAATTGGAAGGAGATTGAAGTTATTTATCTAGTCAAAAAAATGTTTTTCTATGGTGTCATAATAAATTATGCAGTTTTTTTTTCTACAACTATATATTTTATTTGGTGTTTTTAAATGTATCCCAATCTTTGTGGAAAATAATGTTTGATCTATTACTGATGGGATACAGGAACTGTACCCTGAGGAATGATAAAGAACCACCGAATCCAAATTTACAAATATATGATATATTTTCTACAACTTCTAGACCATAAGGATTTGAGTATTTCGGCGATGATCAGTGCATACTAAAAATATACATTATTTAATTTGAGGAGGAAGTTCTGGTTAGTCATATTCAGCGTTATAGCTAGATTATAATGATCCCCAGGACCATTACATTTATCCTGTTTAAATATGTATGTTTAATGAGAAATGCTATATATTTATTTGTTATTTACACCATGCAGTTGGAAAATAAAGCTTTATGGCGCACTCCAATGTGTACATATACACACACACACACACATATATTATATATATACATATACACATACACACACATACACACACACACATAGTCTAAGTATGTTTATTTTGATCAACAATACATGTTAATTATATTAGCAATGTGTGCATAGATACAGTATATATGCCACAAGGGCCTGTACCTAGCATAGTTGTTTCCATCATTTGTACAGATAGGGATGCCAGGTAAACCATGTTTTTTTTTTGGACTTTATCTTTTGCAGCATGTTAATTGATTTCGCTCAGAATCACACAAAACGGTGAAAACATACATAAATACACATGGCGTGTATAAAGGGTGATTAAAAAGAATGGCTGCTTAGGGAAAAATAAGCAATATAACAGTGGACTTTCATTTCTCTTTATAGCTACATCCGCCTTACTGTTCAGTCTTTTTGTGATTTGGGCTGCATTTTCCATAGGAAAATCAATTAGTCTCTGCCTTTTTCTCTTTTGTGTATCTCTCTGGGATGGAGGCAGAGGGCAAGGCACAGTTCAAGTCTTTACTATGGTGACTGTATTCTGCAATGACCCTTTTTGAAACATCTGACAATGCCGCTAGCATGGCTAACACGTGTGGGAGGAGCTGGAGACAAGACTATGAAGCACATGCTCTAACTTTCCTTGTCTCAGTAAGTTGTGTCAAATCTTCTCTGGCACTTACAAATAAGGGGAACACAGCTTATATAAATAAACAGTATACAATTAATTTACCAAAAAAAAAAACATAAAAGTACCTAACACATTGGTTTCAGGTGATTTGAGAAGACATTTGCAAACAGTGTGCAGAGTGAATCAATGTTGGTGGTCTCACTTCTGCAATTCTGTCCATTTATGCATTTTTCCTCTAAAGGAAGCTTCCTTATTTGTAACAGTAGGCAGCCATACTACATAGTGCATTGTTTTTTGTTTTTTTTATCAGTTTAAGTTCAAAGCCTTTTCTTTGGCTGCTGGCCACACTTCACAGCTGATTTACTTGAGTTCAAATAGGACCACCTTTTCTATCAAAACTCTTGTTTTTAGACCAGTTACCTATTATTCTGGACCATCCTATTTTAGCTGGGTTGTTTCATTATTAGACTGCTTCATATACCAATTTATGGTAGACATTCTAACCACACTGTTCAGCAGTGTATATTCTAATAATCTGCTTTTTTGTAGCTAAACATTTTTTTATATTTAATACAAATATTATTGAAATGCATTTCTTGTTTCTATTTCCTTCCTCTGCCCCCTTCATTGCAGTTCTTCTGCTCACCTTTTATTATTACAGCATAGAAAAAGATTGCACCCCCCAGGACTTGCATATGCATCCACAGACTTGCCAATGACCCCACAGGACTTGTCAATATACAAACAGACTTGTCAATACACTACCAGGACTGGCCAATGCACCTACAGGCTTTTCAGTGCACTCCCATGACTTGCCATTGCACCCAGATGCTTGGCTGTACACCCACAAATTTGCCAATACACCCCCAGACTTTTTCAATGCACCAACAGGCTTGCCAATGCACCCCTTAGACATGTCAATGCATCCACAGACTTGTCAATGCCCGCCATAGCAACTTAGAATGTGTCGGCAGATAAGAAACATTAGGTCCATCTAGTCTGCCTAATTTTCTAAATACTTTTATTAGTCCCCAGTTCCCTATCTTATTTCTATGATAGCCTTGTGCCAATCCCATGCATGCTTAAACTCCTTCATTGTGTTTACCTATACCATTTCCACTGGAAGGCTATTCCATCCACTTGGCAATGCACCCACAGGTTTTTAAATGCATCTCCAACAACTAGCAATACACCCTAATACTAAGGTATGGACCCTCAGACTTGCTAATACACCCTCAGACTTTACCATTCCACCAACAGGCTGGTGACTTATCTGTTCTCTTTCTGCTGGGGGCTTTAACATATCTACTTTAACAATGATGTACTTGTTTATGTACTTGTATTTTACCAGTAATTTGTTTTTTAAAAAAAATGTAAATAAATAAATAATGATAAAATAGATAAATAAAATACTTAATAAATAATAACTATATTTTGTTCACCAATTGACAATGTATGTTTCTCTGTTGTTTATGTCTTTAATTTTTTGTTATTTTGTAATTCATTTCAGGTATAGTATGTTACTTGCGATAATAACCAGAAAAAATAATTCAAAAAACAAGAGAATACAAACACATGCATTAAAATTCATACTATTCATAATTATTTGAAGCCTTGAAGCAAATCATAAAGCAAATAGAGATGCAAATTTTAAACAAGCCTGTACAAATCAAAAAATATTGTTCTATATCAAGCCTCATACATAGGCTAGCTGAGATAGAAATAAGTAGGTTCTCTTGCTACTGAATTATTGAAGAAAATTATATTATCAAGTATAACAAAATTATTCTACCTATTGTACTGTGGATAATATTGTGTAAATGTCTTAGTCATGAAGTCACCTATAAAGTGCCTTCTACATAGCAATGTTGTTGGCCACCATTTGAAATGTTGGGGGATTTATGCTATTGTTACCTTCAGTGCAGTGTCCTCGATGCCATGAGGGCACCCATGCGCTGCCACTGGTACTCACGCCCCAGAGAATGCACACCTTTTTTTCCCTGATGCAGATGGTATGCCTTCGACTGTTTCTCTGCTCTAGGTCTGCAGGCCCTCCAGACCGGGATCAAGCACGACTGCTGCAACTGCTTGGTTTCCTGCTCCTAGTCCCCTGAAACAGGAAGTGCCAATTTTAAAAGAGTGGTCCTAGTTTGCCTGGAGCCATGGTCTATGCTGATGCAAATGTAAATAGCCTAATTTCCTCTTCCTCCTCACCTGTTATCGTGAGTTTTTCTCCCAGCTTGGCTATGGTAGAGCATTGCTTCTATCTTTTTTTTTTTTTACTCCTGTTACCAACCTGGCTTTGTCTCCTGGCCTAAATGTTGCTTCTGTGTGACTCCTGTTATAACCAGGCTTCCTCAACCTTGATTTCTCTGCAGTCTGACCTCTAGTATGGATCTTGGCTCGCCTATTGACCTTGCTCCTTGTCCACCTGTATAAACAGAGAAAAGAAAAAAGAGCTGTGTCTGGGCCTCACTGCTATCTTGGCAGATTTATCTGTAGTTGTAAGACTGATTGCTGGATGTTTCACTTGAAAGCTGGGCAACCCCTGCCCATAGACAAACAAACTAAAGAATCGGAAGCGAAGTGACCAAACCAATCAGAAAAGTTGCAGGATTGTGCTTGCCAATGTTTATTTTGTAACAAATTACACTCGTTAGATACAACTTTTCTGCTTGGTTTGGTCGATCCGCATTCCGATTCTTCAGTTTGTTTGTCCACCTGCACCAACCTCGGCTCTGTCCTCCTACTCACCTTTACCTGCTCCTCGTCTGTCCTGTCAATTGAGTACTTTTCCTGGTTCCAGTCATCTTCCTCAATCCAGTTCCAGTATCAAGTTCAAGTTTCAGCTGTCCCACTACCTGAACTCTGCTTCACCCCTATTCCTGTTTTTCTTCATTCCATAAAACCATTTTTCTCCATAAAGTTCTCTGTAATCTTCTGGTACCGCCAATTGTGAATTACTTGTATCCTAGTTCCATTTAAACCCTACAACCCTTGATACATGACAGCTGGCATGAACACCTTTATAGTGGATCCAGATACTTGTTTTTCACATCTGGTAGGTCTTCCATTCTGCACTGCCAGGTTCAGACTCCCTATCCTTCATCAGTGTGATAGATATACTGTAGCAGCCTGAATAAATCATATTTTTTTTTTTGGCCATCAGACAATTTACCAGTGTTCCTTATCATTTGGTCATAGTTTCACCAATTAGGTCACTTAATATTGCATCTTTTGGCCAACATATATCGTTTGTCTGACTCTGGTTCTTATTTAATTTCCCATCCCGTCTTCCCCTTACCTCTATATTGTATCATTATTTTATTCAGCCCCCCCCTCTCCCCCCCCCAACCGACCTACTTCTAATGCCTATTTGCATATTGAGTAGTGACCTGTTGCACCTACCTCACCTGTGGGATACCCGCACCCTGATTAAGTCCAGTGTTTTTGGGTCTATATATTCGATTAAGGGGTTGGTGCACCCAACAAGGATAGAAATGAAAAAAAAAAAAAAAGAGAAACAAACCAAGAAAGAAGAGAGAGAGAAAAAAAAAAAGAAAAGAATGGCGCGACCACGCACCGGTGTCCCCCCCAGAAACGAAAAATATAGAGAAGAGCCCGTATGTCGAATGTTCGGGATCCTATATTTCCGTCTTTAAAGTTATTAGCCATTCTGCCCATTTAGAATTTTTCTTAGCCCTTGTGCTAAATTGCCATTCAATTCCGGCTTCCATTGTTAGTTGGTGTCTGAGTTGTTCTTTCACCTGGAGCCAAGTCGGAATAAATGAATAAGTCGGAATGAATAAATCATATTTTTTAAATAACATTATAATAATTTTTAGCTAACAAATAAAAATGTTAAATCATATATGAAATGATTATATCTTAAGCTTTCAATGTAACAAAAGTAAGTTTCAAACTCCCCTTGCATTTCCTCCCCCATAAAAATACCAGGTCCAATGATCATGGCCCTATAAATAATTACATATATTGGACCCATATATAAATAATCAAATAAAAACCCCACACTGGACCAGGGCCATATGACATGTAGCTGGCCCCATTAAATAATAATATATGGCCCCATGGGCTAGGGGCTGCCCATATGCCCCTGGCCCCATACAATTAATTAATTAAATAAAATATAAAAATTCCCTAGCAACCACTCTACCTTGCCCAAGTAGGGGGGAGGAATCCATACAATTATTGAACCTGGCTTTCAGAAGCCTCCCTGATCCCAACCCTACCATTGGCTGGTTTTCAAAACTAGTAGTTGCCCAGCCCCATGCCCCATGCATTAACAGATGGTTGGGAAACATGCCTGGCCCCAGTTACATACAGGGGGCCTAGGACCACTCTGGCAGCCCTGGACCCCAAAAGTAGAGGTGAGGGGGGGGGGCACACTTGGCTTCCCTAGCATTTTCTTTACATAGGGTTAACCATGTCAATGTTGTAGGGAGCACTGTTTGTGTGTTATGAGACACTTAAGACATAGGTAGTACTATCTTGAAGGTAGCATGATACCTTCAGAGATGCTTCAATATTGGGGGAAGCATGTTGTTTAGCAGGCATGGAGGTCAAAAACTATTACCTTAATTACTTCAAACCATGTTTTGTAAAGGATGACAATTTGTATTTGTATTTTGTCCAAATATATGTTAGAGATATTTTTACACTAACAATAACTTTTACAATGAAAGAGACAATACCATATATGTAATACATACAACCAGTAAATATCAATGTATCCAGTCCATATTTAAATCAATGATGAAAGTATTGATCAGGCTTTATATAGTCAGTTTTCATTCTGATAACATACTGGTATGAATTAATTATGCAATGAATTAAATTGAAATGTTAATAAATATAACAAAACCATTTAAATTGGGTGGGACCGGGCAAAAAAAAAAGAGGGGGACGAAGAGTGCATCCATCCACAATAGCTTTTTTATTCAAATTAAATTCTAATGACTATAATTAATTCTAGTATACATAACATGACACAACAATACCTAGTTCTGATAATTTTGTAATAGAATAACATTTTTTGTTGTCAAACAATTTTTCAAATACTTTTCTTTATACAAGCAATAAAAACCTATTTTATCTTTTAATGTTTGTTTCCCATTTGTCCCAGTACTGTCTATGGTTATCTAACTGCAAAGAAGGTTGTCTGAGAGCTAGTTCGTACCCCTTATTTTCTAGTATATAATTAAAAACGTCTTTAATAGTAGGGATTGTTGGTGACCTCCAGTATCTGGCGATTACCGTAGTAGCAGCTAAAAGGATATGTCCAATTATAATTTTATCAATTTTTTCAATAGTATCAGGGAATAATTTGAATAAAGCTAATTCTGAAGTGAGTACAGGAATATTAGAATTTCCTTTTTGGATTAATTTATGTATTGGCTGCCAAAATTGTATGAGTTTAGGACAATACCAATTTGTTTGCTTATGCAGCTGATATTTGTATAATAAAATAGGCTAAATGTGTTTGCAGAAATAATTAGTGGTATAGTTCATGCACTAAAGCATATAATAGACATATATATTTATAGGAACAGTTTTATATGTGGATATATGATGTCACAACATAAATATACTCTAGTAATAAATCTGCACCATCCAACAACTCACTGTTTAGCATTAAGTATCATGAAATTGTATTCATGTATCATGAGAACAGTGAGGAATCAGCCCAGAACTACACGGGAGGATCTTGTTAATGATCTAAAGGCAGCAGCGCCCGCAAGGTCCCCCTGCTAAAGAAAGCACATGTACAGGCCCATCTGAAGTATGCCAATGACCATCGGAATGATTCAGAGGAGAACTGGGTGAAAGTATTGTGGTCAGATGAGACCAAAATCAAGTTCTTTGCATCAACTCAACTTGCCATATTTTGAGGAGGAGGAATGCTGCCTATGACCCCAAGAACACCATCCCCACCATCAAACATGGAGGTGGAAACATTATTGGACAGGACACGTGCATTGCATCAAAGGGATGATGTACGGGGCCATGTTCCATCAAATCTTGGGTGAGAACCTCCTTCCCTCACCCAGGGCATTGGAAATGGGTCATGGATGGGTATTCCAGCATTTCAATGACCCAAAACACACAGCCAAGGCAAAAATGGAGTGGCTCATGTTAAAGGTCCTAGAGTGGCCTAGCCAGTCTCCAGACCTTTATCGCATAGAAAATCTGTGGAGGGAGCTGAAGGTTCAAGTCGCCAAACATCAGCCTCAAAACCTTAATGACTAGCAGAGGATCTGCAAAGAGGAGTGGGACAAAACTCCTCCTGAGATGTGTGCAAACCTGGTGGCCAACTACAAGAAATGTCTGACCTCTCTGATTTCCGACAAGGGTTTTGCCACCAAGTACTAAGTCAAAGGGGCCAAAAATGTATTTCCCTCATTGACATGCAAATCAATAATTTCTTTGTCAGTGAGCAAACGTTCAAAATCAGCAGGGGATGAAATATGTTTTCCATCACTGTATTAATGAGGCTGGGAGCTTACTAGCATTAATGGGGATGGGAACCTGCCAAAAGGCCCCCAGCAGCCCAAAAATGAGTGGATTTGCAAAGATTCCCTGGCCCAAATAAACCTAAAAAAAATCACCATTGAGTACTATACGGTTAGCAGTGAAAATCACAAACCCCTGGCATACAAGAGTCCTCTGTAAATAAAATAATACCCATGGTGATCAGTGATGCCCTTGCTTCTCATCTTCAGCCCAGGGAAAATAGCCAACCAAAAATAAAAAATTAATAAATAATCCACCTGGTTTTAAAAATAATCTACAGACAGTGAGGTGATTATTTATTGGGGGTTATTAAATATAGGCGGGTGGATGTGACTATTATTTCTTTTTATTCCAAGGACCTTGGGCAAGCCTCCAGAATAATACTCAACAGTGTATGGGGTGTTAATTATAACCCACTCCCATAACTGGTGGAAGATTTATTTAGGGAACCTCTGGAAGTTTTGTGTGCAACTTGCCACCTTTAAGGAAGGTGAGTTGCGGGGGTGGGGAATCGGACAGGAAAAGTCCAACTCATCTCCCAATTTTAACTCCCTTCAGTTTTTGGTGGATAGCAGTTTTTATTGCTTTGCAATGAAGGGAGTACTACTTGGTAGAACGAAATTGACTATCTTGCGGGGGGGGGGGGGGGAGGTCGAGTTTATTTTAGGGAATAACGTGAGGTCAGTTTGGGAGGTCTACATTTAATGTCAAAATAGACCTTCTTACTGATATTTGCCTATTCACTAATATCTATAGTTCTACTCTCTCTCAGTCTGGGACAACCAACTCCATTGATATAATACATCTACCAAAGGTTGAGTGTGTGGTGCACTGCTTCTGTTAATAGGAGCCCCGAGGACCCTGTTTACCTGCTTATTTTTTTAAAACTGTTTTTATTGATATTGCAAATACACACATTTCTCTTCTCAACAATTGAATTGGCTAACATTTTCAGAACAAAAAAATAACATAAAATAAAATGAAATATAAACTTAAAACAAAATGCAATGCATGGTGCATGATTCTCCAAGTATTTATTCTTTACCCATTCTGGGATTGTTACCAAAATATAGATCTATTTTACCTTATCATGTGGCAGGACATTCATGTTAATTGCATGCATTTTGGCCCACCAAGAAAGATATAATTTACTTGATTTCTTTCATTTTTTCAAGTATTTAAGAGATGATTGTTGCCATTTGAAGGGACGTGACTGCAAAAGCAAGCTTAGACAACAAGAAGACGGGTATATTTATTGCCTCTGAATTTTCTAGCTTTCTTTAAAAAAAAAAGAATACTTTGCTGAAAGTATCAAACTCGTTTAACAAAAAAGGGATAGACAATTCTGGCCCATTCAGCGTAAACAGTGCATTATATGAATATATTGCAAGTCGAGTTTCTCATTTCCAACAATAATACAGTGAATGTTAAAATGATTACTAACATATTGTACAAAAATAACTAAAATAAATAGAAATGGGGACATGGGGCACCCCTACCTTGTCCTTCTATTTACTGAAAACAAGTTTCTGAAACAACCAGATTACTACATATTTTTGCTTTTAGATTCCAGTACTAAGTCATAACTTTTTTAATACATTCGTTACCAGAACCAAGCTGATATGGATAGACCTCCAAAAAAGACTAGTTAATGTGATAATTAGCTAACATGGGAGATAAAGTATTTTATTTTTAAAGCATTTCTGTGACTATACATCTTGAAACAAGGCTTTTATTTGTCAGAATCCGGAGTTTTTAGTTTTGGAAGAATAATCAAATATAAATCATTTTTAATGGACATGGAATCAGGTTCAGTAACCTGGTTATTTTCCAATAAATTGCAGAGCTTAGATTAAAATGTTTTAAAGAAAAAGGCAATCTCTAATAGTTTACCATTTTTTTTTCTTTCCATCAACCTTCAAAAAGGAACATATTATCCTTATTTATGATCTAGCTAACAGTCTTCCAGAAGTATTTTCTGTAATGCAGAAAGAGAAGCTAAATAAACTGGGTCACCATATTTCTTATGTGTAGATGTGTAGTGCATTGCAATTTGGAGATATAGGTCTTCTATTTAATTTTGGTTGTTTTTGTCAAAATGCATCATCCAAATGTTAATGCATTAGTTTCAAATTAAGGAGTATTGCCTAAGTCCTCTTGGCTTTCAATTAAATAATTTAGCCATGCTATATGGGACACTATCACATAGTTTCCATTTTCTTCTTCTTAGTTAAAAGAATATCATACATTTGCATTTGTATATAAGAGGTGGAAGACAATATGTTTATAACCTGTAAATATCACATAAGATGACATGTTTATATACATAATCACAGAAAAAATAGTCAACTGGATCATTCATTTTTTTCCCCATCAAAATATATGTTAAAGTAGACCGAAGAATGTCAGACGTGGAGAGTAGTACATTGTGTTCATATTATTATGGTAAACACTTTCTCATTCTGTTTTATAAATATGGCATATTAAATTGCCTTTTCTTTTGAACCTGTACTAAACTGCAACAAAAAAAATCTGATACATCCATGCAATCATTTTCTACTAATAAGAAAACTCACCAAAAAATAAAGGTTATTTGTTGTCAAGCCATGTTCTACTACAATTCCTTCTCACATTAAGCTTTCATCTGCACTGCACAGCTTTTCTTAAGAGTCTGCTTTCTTCTTACATTATCATTACACGTTTTTGCCACAGTCTGGAAGGATTTTAGCTAGTAGAGGTTTATGTTTTTCTTCTATTCTGTTATATTTTACTACTTCAATTTAGTATCATTGTGGGCATTTAATTAATTATGACAGTTAAATGAGAACCATATTAATTAAGATATTATTTACTGTATGGTACAAAAATTAACAAAAAAAATACATAATGTAAGTACGAGTAACACAAATCCATAAACCTGCAGTCAGGAAAAATGTCTTATTGTTTCAGTAATTATGCCATAAATGCTACTTAGAAAAGTAGTTCAATTGTTAAGCTTAATATTAGGAGCATTGTGTGCTTCTATGGTAGGTAAAAAGCTATTTTCTTTCCACCCACTCCTTGTACTTGAATTTGTGCTTTATGGTTCTGAACTCTTGTACATTCTCTTTGTATTTATAACAATTTCTGGAATTCATGATTTGGAGTTTTATGCAATGCTCTTTTCTTAATATTTTATAAAAAAAACAAATTGAATGTAGTTTAAGGCAAAGAAAATACATTTATACTACAACGTGTGCTTCTCTTTCAACAAGATATCAACCAATATACCTTGCAGAAAAATATAAAAAATTTCACAGGGGGTGAAATTTCATTAATTAAGGAGATGGAAACAACCTTCATTTAGATTATGTCTTCAGAAAGAGTAGATTATAAAATGTTTGCAGGGTTTTCTGAAAAGCGGATCTACTGCATCTTATGAAATATGTATATGTAGCAGCTAATGGGCATCCTGATCCACTTGTAGGATATGCTTAGATAACAGGAAGAGACAGCACCAGGAGTTGTACAATGATTTCTGTGGCATAACTTTCATATACAGGTAACTCTCTAGACTGTCTGTAGTTGTAATCTTCTGATATAGGAAGATAGAGTGTCTACATTGTGGATCCAAACAGACTACACAGAAAGAGTAATTCCCCCTTTTGGTAACACACCCTTTGATGAGCTGCATATGGTACATCACTGAGGACTTGGAGGGCCCCACTTCTGTAAGTCTATTAAAGAGGAGGTCTGAGCAATCAGAGTTTGCAGGAATCTATGATCTGCAAACTTTCTTTGTCTTAGGGATGAGCATAACCACCTAGCAAAGCTAGTGGGTATGCGGCAGCCTCCCGGAGAAATATGCCAGCTGAAAAACGCTTGCGCTGTGCTCCTACACAGCAACAGCGTTTCAGCCAATCAGGTAATCAGGTGCTCCGTGCTAAGCGCGGGGAAACCTGATTACCTCAGATTTTTTAAATTGGGAAACTGCGGATGGTTAGCACATCCCATAAAGTACCAAAAAATTAAATAATGGCCGAAGTGTATAGGAATATGATTAAAACACTTAAACATGAACGAAAGCAATGCGAATGGCCAATAATACCGGTGAACAAGAAAATCTTTTAATGTGTCACACAGACATAAAAGATAGGCTTGACATGTTTTTTTTTTTTTTTTTTTTAACAAACAGCTGAACAGAAAAGAGAGAAACTATGAATATCCAGGAAAGTATCAAAAACCCTGGAAACATACATTCCAAAATTGAAACAAAAGATTTCAATACAGGGGAAATAGACATTGTAACAATTCCCGGTGAACCAATTCTTTAAACAGGAAACCATGAGGATCTTATACTGATGAAACTATTAACATCCCAACTTCCTACTTAGGAGGATCCTTAGATTGTTGGTCCTGTCTTGAAGTGCGGTTTTAATCTGTAAAAAACAAACAAAGGACAGATATCAATAAGCTGAAAAAGCATCCACTAAACTTATGTTTAGAAACAAAAACTACCACCAGCAGGCAGAAAACCTTTAACAAAGGGGAGGGTGGGACGGGCGCTATTGCTAGGTGGTTATGCTCATCCCTAAGACAAAGAAAGTTTGCAGATCATAGATTCCTGCAAACTCTGATTTGTCCTCCGGGAGGCATAACCACCTAGCAAAGCTAGTGGGTAGAATGGCACGCACCTGGTGGTGGTCCTAAGAAACTGAAGTCGTTCAACTTCCGATGGTTTCCAGTAGAACATAACAAAGGTTTTACTAGACAACCATCTAGCAGCTTTCAAAATGATAGAGAGAGGAAGACCCTTTCGTGCTGCTTTGGTAGCCGAAGCTCGCCTAATTGAATGGCTTTTAAACACAGAAACATCAATACCCGCTGAAGCCATAGCAGATAATATCCAGCCTCTAATTGTATTAACCTTAGCTGGACGAAAGGGATTCCTTGATGTGATGAATAATTGACTGATATTATTTCTAAATGCCGAAGAAAGTTGAAGGTATGATTGTAACAAACTGACTAAACATAGGCCTGGTTCGGCAGGATCATGAACCAAATCCAATTCTACCGGACCAGGTGAAAAATGGGATGTTTTTTGTCTGCCTTTAAGTATAATATGAAAACCTCCCGGAGTCTTGGACAACCAAGGATCTGAAATATGAATTTGAGTTAACTCAGCTCCTCTAGCTGCCAGAGCCAAAGACAGCAGAGAGGCCAACTTAATGGCAGTCCATCGTAAATCAATTTTAGCATTATCCAATGAATTAAGGAAATTTAATAAGATATCTACGTCCCAAGTAGATGTGTATCATGGAGTATATGGGCGGCAAACCGATAACCCTTTTATTAATCTCAAGTAAAGGGTATCCTGAGTGAGATTAGGGATCAGGAAGTTTAAAGCAGAACCATATGTCTTGATTGTACTGGCAGATAAGCCAGAATGAAACTTAAGGGTAAGAAATTCTAAAGCCAATGGAACAGTATCGGATCCCTGTGAGTTAGACAGAAAAGAAACCTTCCATTCTTTAAAATCCTCAATCATTTTTCTATATCTTACCCTAGTTCTACGTCTTAGAGATGAGTTAATAATATCCAAAACCTGGTCGGATAAAAGGGGATGATTTAACAGCCTATCAGAGCAGCGATCCACATCAGCTGCGGGAGCCTGAGCAGAAGATCGCTGGTTCCCTGAAAGCAGTCCACAGTCATGCCCAATGGGATCTTGGTTCCCTTGATTAACTGATGGATCAAGGGATACCAGGGTCTGGAGGTCCATACTGGGTAAACAAGAACTAAGCTCTGAACCCTGTCCCTGCGGATCTTCTCCAGAACTCTCATCAGTAAAGATGGAGGAGGAAAAGCATATGGGGCTGGAACATCTGTCCATTGGAAAGACATTGCATCCATTTTCCAAGCTCCCTTTGTCCAGGTCCGGGAGACGAACCTGGGAGTCTGAGCAGATGTTTGAGATGCAAACAGATCTACCTGTCTCTTCCCAAAATTGCTTTCTATCCGTTGGAATAGAGCAATCTTCAATTGAATCGTTGCCAGAGACAAACCCTGGCGAGAGAGAGAGTCTGCCAGCTCGTTCGCCTCTCCCGGAACATATTCTGCGAATACCTGAACATTGTTTTCTAAAGCCCAGGACCAAAGATCTAGAGCCTCTAAGCAAAGATCCCTTGATCTTGTGCCCCCTCTGTGGTTTATATAAGCCACCGCTGTCCTGTTGTCCGATTGGACTTTTACCGACAATGGTGACTGGGACTGAGGAACTAGACTCTGGAGAGCTAACTTTATGGCTCTTAACTCCAAAATGTTTATATGGAGGTGACTTTCTTGGTCTGACCAAATTCCTCTTATGGCGTTCTGAGCTGTAAAAGCTCCCCAACCGTGACTTGATGCATCTGAAGTCAGAGTAACTGCCGCAGGATGCTGTAACAGGGGACGAGGGAGAGGTATTTCGAACTGCAGTATGGACATCAACTCTTCTCTGACCTTTTTGGGGAGAACAGATCTTGATTCCCAATGGCCACCCTGTCTTAGTTGATTCCCTAAAAACAGCTGACTTCTTCTGCAAAGTAAAGGGGAATTGTCGTATGCTGGTGTTAAAGCTATTAATTTCCCGATAATCTTTGCTAGGTCTCTCAAAGACCACCTCTGGTGCCTGAGGGATGAAGTCAGATGTTCTAGTAGTTTGTCCCACTTGTCTTGTGGAATACCTAAAGACATAGTTCTGGTGTTCAGAACGAAACCCAGAAAAAGGATGCTTTGTGTGGGAAGTAGGATTGATTTCTGGAGATTTATTACAAAACCTAGGTCCTGTAAAAGGGAAACAAGGTAATCTCTTTGAGAAATGAGAACTTCCCCGTCTTGGTTCAAGAGTAGGATGTCGTCTAGATAATACAGACACATGAAGCCTTCCATTAAAGCCTGGATGTCCGGAATACCAATGTGATTCCTGAGGAGAAGGTCATCCTCCTTAACCAAAGGTGCTCTAAAGGCTAGTTTAGCAAAATCCTTTACCTCAGAATCGTGCTCCATAGCCCATCTAGAGTGAAATAATTTTGATGGAAGAGTCTTTCCTAGGAGACTTACTCTAGCCATCTGGACGTTACTTAACTTCCCTCGCTCAGTGGAAGCTGCTGAACGTACCACTTCTTCAGATTCCCAGTCTATGACTGGAGAGCCGTAACTAGAACTGGGACGGCTTTGAGAGGAAGAATGAGCAAACGCTCTAGAAGAAGAAGGAGAAAAACCATCTAGTCTCAAACGAGATTTGGTCTTTTTATCTTGAGGGTGTTTCTGGTTCTCAAACGAGGGAAACACACTATCCCTTTTTTGGGGTCCTGTCCCCTTAATTTTACACATACCAGTGTGAGGGGAATGAAAGGCAGAGAAATTGTCCTCAGATGAAGAACTGGCAGAGGAGACCAGCCGCCTTTCTTTGTTCTTTTTATTTAAAACTGGGGTCCAATCCTCCTCAGAAGATGAAGAGGATAGATCCCTGGCAAGGAAAGCTCTCTTATGGAGCTTTCTAGCATTGATGGGGCTGTCTCTAGGAGAGACATCCGCTAAATCTGTGACAGACACAGAAATAGCGTCCTCCATCAATGCCATTTTAAAAAATCTGAGGTTATCAGGTTTCCCCGCGCTTAGCACGGAGCACCTGATTACCTGATTGGCTGAAACGCTGTTGCTGTGTAGGAGCACAGCGCGAGCGTTTTTCAGCTGGCAAATTTCTCCGGGAGGCTGGCGCATACCCACTAGCTTTGCTAGGTGGTTATGCCTCCCGGAGGACAAATACTGGAGGAACAGGACTGGTCATGGCAGATGGAGAACATGCAGGGTCAAATCAAGTGGGATTCAAAACTGGTAGATCAGATACACAATAGGACAATGTACAAGAATATTCGGGGTTCAAATACAGGTCAGGGCTGGCAGCAAGCAGGAACAGAGTCAAATAAACAGGCAGGAATCAAATCAGGAGTCAATAACTAAACAACATTTATAAAGGCTATCATAGGCAACTGTTCAGGACAATTACCTCTGTTTAATAGCTCTCCACTATTGTATTATTTTTTTTAATGGGTGTGGTAGTGATATTGCCACACTGTTAATGGTGTTCGTGGCGGGCATTAAACCATTGATTCAATTTACCACTTGCCACTTTTCTTACTAACGTGGGCCATTGAATCTACAGAGTTATATGACATGCTCCACATAATGGTATAAAACAAAGAACTTCTTGTCTGGAAAAAAAAAGTATATAATAGGTGTGGTTACCATAAATGAGAACAAAGGATAAACACAGCCACGAATGGTACAACATTTCCAAAACACTATGTTCACGAAGGGGTTACTATAAGTGCAATTACATTTTAGTTATAACATTTAATCAAGACAGTTACTATATTGCTAGATACCCTGTGATTAAGGAATTGGCTGCCTGCAGAATGTGCTAACAGCTGAAAAATGAGAATAATGATGGAGGAAAATTGGCCAAATTAACTACATAATAGAAAAAAGGAAAATAATGACATAAATGAGGGAGGTTTAAAAACATTTCACATATTCATTTATTTCCAGACAAAGGTAAGTTTTTGAAATTAGGTATAAATAAGTTTCTACAGAATATTTACTAATTATTGCGTAATACTTCAGAAAGATGTTCCTGCATGATATTTAACTGAAAATATGATATATGTTTGAATGCCAACATCTAGCTTTTTAATCTTTTGGTCATTACACCTTCAGCTTTCTATCTTGGCTTAGTACTAAAGGGGAGAAGTACACATCAGCCAGCCCCACCAACGAAGGCCCTACATCTCTCTTGGCCCTACATGACTGCTGCTAGCCTGAAAGTTATCTGAAGGTAAACTGAACAACACAAAAACCCTCTAACTCACTAGACTGACTTATATACAAAGCCCTTATCTGACATGAACTAACTAGGGCTGCACCAGCGATGGCTGAGAGACCTGACAATGTGCGTAAAAGTATCAGGAGTAGGCAAAGTTCTTAAATATGAACACCATTCTCTGTGGTAGAGTCTGTGTAGGTCGATAGAACATTACTAAATGTTCACGAAATGTCCACCATGAACAATGTTGGCGCTTGGTTGCGGAACATTGGTAAAAATCGATGGAAAACAATGAACTGATTTGAGAGCTATAGATAATTCATGGATGCCCAGTCATCGTACATATCTCATATTACATAAAAGACTAAGATGGTAAAAGTGTAATTTCAGCTGAAAAAGACTAAGGTCCACCAAGACCATCAGATGAGATTAAAGAGCCCTATAACATAATGTATGGTAAAATAATGTGAAATATGGACAGCTAACAATGCTAATGTTAAAAAAGTGAATTTGTGCACTTATCCCAACACTCTGCACACTTGGGTTACTCTGTAAAATAAGATAGATCGCTCCTCCTAGTGCTATACAAAGGGGAAAAAAACATAAAATATAATGTAGTAAATTTGGTAAACAGACATTTATGTACAATAAAGTTGATCAACTCACATATTACTGAGCATTAACTTGTTAATGTAATTAATATTTTTTGTATTTAAAAAATATTTGGCATTCCCCTAGTTTCAACCTTCAAAATGAAAGCCAAAACCACCAGTGAAATATTTGGGTCATTTGTAAATGTAACAGCATCAAATATAATAAAACACACCTGCCTACAATAAACACTAAACAGATGCAAATAAAAGTTCAGTTACTCAATATGCACTGATGTTTTGGCCAAAAATGGTCCAGAATTATTCGGGGCACATCAGGAACAAATCGTGAACTGAATGATGAACTATGCAAATTACCCTTATGTGCCTCCAAATTGAAATGCCCAAAATATGGCTGTCTTAGCTGAGTTCTGAGCATGTTTGGGGGTGATCGGGGCATATATGGTAGCTGAAAACCTATGGTTTTCATGGAGAAAATGTCAGGAGGCCTCCTATGCTTCGGTTTCTGAATGGCCCAAACTGCCAAATCCACATTTTGGCTATTGAACATTTGTTCAATTTGTCAACTATGACAAATCCAAATCCAATTTGGAATGGATTGGAGCATATTGAGTAGACAATTACGTTAAGGAACATCGCGGAAGCCCAATGTTTCTCAAGAAAACAACTTGTTGTCAGAAATATTTAAAAAATGCATGGCCTCTCTGGGCTTCTGTAACATAATGGAAACTAAAACTTTATCCCAGATTATAGAATGTTGGAAATGTTTGAACAGAACTGTTAATGTGCAATAAATATGCATGAATTTAAAAAAAATATAGATTATTTTTCACTAATTTAAAATTTTAATTTTGTAATTAGGATTCTGCAGGATAGTCCATTTGTAAAATACATTGTTATTAAATAAATTGCTAAACCTGAAGGTTTTGCTGATCTGTTTCCATATTGCTGTGAAAACAAGAATTCCTTTTTTGGCTATAATAATATAAATCAGCTTCAAAATAAGTTTTTGTTATACTTCCCCAGGTCTCCACCCTGGATCTGGTTTTTATATGTCTAGGTTAGGTGTATGAAGTTGATCTAGTATATAAGGAACAAGATTTGAACTGCTACTTCTTGCTAAATGGCCATTTCTCCTTGACCTTCCCTCTGGCTATTTTATTTGCTTTTGGTGCTTTTGGGATAAGTGGAGTCACTAGAGAGAGTGATGTTAACATATTGTTATCCATCTGTTTCTATATGTCTGTCTGTGTAAATTTTGCACCATGTCCATTGTGGATAATTTTTATCAAGTGCAAAAAAGGCATACATTTAATCTTCAGGAAGATGTTCCCACTTACATGTCACTAAAGAAGATCTATGTATCATCTTAGACTAATGCTAAGATGATGCACACTTTTTGTCGTGTGATGGTTAACATACACACATTACCTTATATCCGTATATATATGCAGCAAAATGTTTGATACTTCACACGTTATCCTCTTTTGCAGCTTTCATTGATACAGGAAGAATATCATGGAAATGTTTGTATTTTTATTTCAAAATACATTTGTGTGTAGAATATTATTTTGAGCCTGTGTTAAGAACACATGACAGAAGTAGCTTCGATCATCAGGGCTAGAAATAACTTATAACTAAAAACAGACTGTAGGGTAGAAAAAACAGCACTTTATTTAAATAGTCATAGAATTACATGTATAAACATTCCACATACTATTTTTAAATTACACAATGACTAACATAACAATCTAACTTACACACCAGAAAACAAACCAAGCACGCATGAGTATCCAGGTGGCTGCCGAATGATGTCCATGTTCTCGGCACAGCCCAATGCTGAGTTTCGAGGTACCAATCTCCCACTAGACCTCCCACCAGAGTCTTGATTGATTCCCCCAATTCTGTTCCTCCATTAACCCTCCTGGATCCTCGAGAAGCTTCTGCCGATGCTGTGTCATTAGGCTATAGAATAACCATGAAAACATAAAAAGGGGAGGGCAGGTGGGACAAAAGATAATGAAAACCTTTTTTATTGACATGACCTTTTGACTTTGTCTTTCCCTTGGTGACATAGGCTATTTTGACATTTCTGGGTTTGTGTTTAGCGGTATTTTCTTGTTTCTCATTTACAGTACCCACACAAATGATATATTTATTTTATCGCCATTAGAAGGGCTTTCTTTAGATACCATTATTTTCATCATATCTTATCATTTACTACAAAACAAAAATAAAATATGATGTAAAAAAAAAAATTACTTGTTCTAACTTTGATCTGAAAAATCATATACACAATTTCAAATGCTAAAAAAGACCCCATCTAAATAGTTTCTACATTTTGTCTTGAGTTTAGACATATGCTTGTTTCCATGTGTTTCTGTTGTTTTTTTGTGGGTTATAGGGCAATAACCAACAGTTTTTGACCCCAACCCAAACCCAAACCCTAAATTTAAACCTAACCCTAAATTTAACTCTAACCCTTAAGCTATGCCTTAATTAATTCCAACTTTAATTTAATTGTAACCCTAACCCTTATGCTAACCCTACCTTAATCCTAGATGTAAGTATAATTTAGCCTTTTTTTATGTCATTGTACGCAACAGCATCAGAGCAACGGAAGGGAAAATTCATCACTTCCGAGGCTCTTCTCACAAGAGGGCAGTAGTCATATTGGAGGAACATGTTACTCTCTAATATGGCACCTGCAATTCGCTCCATGGAGTGATCACAGGTGCCCTAGGCACCAAATGACATTGAGGTATTAAAGCATCACTGTCTGAGCTGTGTTTGTGAGCATAGATTGCATGCTTCTCTCATTTCAAATGCAAAATGGGTAGTCAAGCAACAGTTTCAGAGCTATGGAAGAGATTTTTTTTATCACATCAGTCACTCACTGATGCACACAGGGCACGCCATATTGGAGGAGCCTGCTCCTCTTCAAAATGGCACCCGCATTGAGACATCATTTCAACACCCACTACCCACACTCCATAAGCTGCATTGAGGACCGTATGCTAACAGCGGAGGAGGCGGTGAGGTACCCCGCCGGAAGCGTCAGAGAGACTGCACCTCGAACCCCTCCAACGGCAAAGAGTCCGGTCGTGAGCGGAAGTGGACCTGCAAACATACGGGTGGAGCGAAGACGCCGGAGAGGAAGCCCTGCTGGAGGCAGTGGGGAGACTGATCCGGCCACACTGCTGCAGAGAACCCAGTCGCAGGAAGGACTGCAGAAAGTCGATAAGTATCATAATTAGTTGTGGGGCTAGCCTCTTTAACTTTTGTTGAGACTTTAGATCAAAAGAGGTCACTCTGCCCAAAGGATCTTCTCATCCGTGACCCCAACAATTAACGGGATAAAATTCATTACAACTATTACACCCCTTGAATGGTATTTCCAGAAGGATTATATTTGAGAACTTTGTGGGACCTATATGTAAATTTGGACCTCTGTATATAGAAATTTTTTGCATTAACTAGAAGTTCCTCTAACTCTCATATAAACAGGGGTTAAAATATCATTTGCAGTGGTACCACCAATTATAAGCATATAGTCAACTATACAGTGAGAGACTCACACTAGCCTGCTGATACAATTTACAGCAAGTTGGTTTTCATCATGGCAAATAAAAGGGGTTCAGATTCAAAAAATATTACAAAGAAGGAGAGAGAGAAGGAGAAGAAAAACTTAGGGAGGAGGGACACCAAGATACATTCTATTTTCTCTCCTAGCTCACTAAAACCTCCTAGAGAAAATCTGGATACATCCTCTATGGGGGCTGCTCTTACTGATAGTTCTGATCTGGAAGGGAGTACCCCGAGTGTGCATAGTTCAATAGAAATAGAAACTCAGGCTATAACCCAGGAATATCTCCATGCATGTATGAACACACAAATGGAACAAATTAAACAGGAGTTAAATAACTTTCTCCAGACTTTTAAAAATGAGATGTCCCAAGTTAAAGAAAGAGTCTCTAAGATAGAGGGGAAATAGATAATAATGAGGCCAAACAGCAAGAAAGCACAGAAGAAATGGGCCATATAAAAAAGAAATTGGAAACAATGGAAGCTAAACTTAACGATATGGAGGACATGGCCCGCCGCAAAAATTTACGTATTAGGGGTATCCCTGAAACTATTACGAGAGAAAAACTGTCCCCCTACCTATTAGACATGATTAAACAGACTGAGATGCAACCGGTGGTCAGTCTAATGGATATAGAATGGGCACATAGATTAATGAAACCAAGTGGGATTGGATTGGAACAACCTAGAGATGTGATAATCCGTTTTACATAATTTAATATAAAGCAAAAAGTCTTGGCCACGGTCAGGGAATTGGGTCCAAATGATCCTAGAATCAAAAGGTATGTCCTTCTTTCAAGATCTCTCCTATAATACAAGACAGGGTAGGAGAGCTTTTGCTCCAGCGATTGAGAAATTGAAGGACAGACAGATCAAATTCTGGTCGGGTTACCCCATAAAGCTGTGTGTTTGTTTTAAAGAAGAATCAATCAGCTTCGAAAAGGTTAGACAGGCAATGGTCTGGCTAGATAAAATATCATCAAGAGAGGCATAAGACACTCAAAGGCGGACCCAAAGCAGTCTGAGTTTTGGCTGGAGCGATTGAGTAATCACAGATAAATAATTAATCAGTTAGGTAAAGTAAAAGCACGTATGGTGGGTAGAGACTTTTAATCGGAATTAGGCTAGAGGTACTCTTGACACCGGTAAATATATACACACTGAAAGGCACAAGTACACAGTTGTGTAGAGGCTGTTTGCTTAGAGGCTGAAGAAGTTCCCCGAACGAAACGCGTCCCTCTTGTTAAAGTGAAGTTACCTGGCCAGGTTCTCAATTCTTCCTTCTTTACTGACCAGCACGTTTCTATATCCATGTACTATTCATGGTATTTTGCTAACCCAATCAGCAAGTGAGTAATTTGACACTCTGCCTGTGGTTACCTTTGTATCTGTGTCTGTTGATTTGTATTTAAAGGCACATATCATTGTTTCTTGTTTTTAACAATTTGTCAATATTTTTTTTACATTTGTGTATATTTTTTCTATATGTATTTATATATTGCATTGGTTTTTATATATTATTAAATTTATATATTTTATATTAATTTACTATCTTTGGTTTTTTTATATTGATTGACACTTACTCTGTTTAACTGCCAAGCGCTGTCTACTCACCTTCCCATTCTGTTTCCCTTTACAGTGGCTTGCTCCACTGTTTTCTTATAAAGACTAGCAGCTTATTTTCTCAATGCGACTCATCTGTCCAATCCACTGAGATATTTCATTGTCAATATCCTCAATCAGTGTATCGCTGGGTTTGTATACATTTATAATAATTATTTAAATTTAATTTTTTTTTTTTTTTTGGTAAAGGGTTCACTTTGATTTCACATAATAGGCGCTGTGTATATCACATTTCTATTTGGGAATCTATTGAGGAATCATAAATTATACGATTTGTGGAGAACAATAAACCCCCTTGAAAGGGAATACACATTTTATTCAAATAGATTTAAATCATATTCTAGGCTGGATATGACCTTAGTTCATGCGCCCATGGTCAAAAGCTGCAGAAAATCCGAGATAATACAGATAACCTGGTCAGACCATAGTGCAGTTGTAAGCGACTTCCAGAAGGGTCCCGAGTCTCCGAGACCTTCATGGAGAATGAACGAAAGTCTACTAAATGATAATAAGTATATGGAAGAAATGCAGAATTTGAGTTCTATTTTAATGAAAATTTCGGAGAGGAGGTCTCTATGACCAATGTATGGGAAGCATACAAATGCGTATTAAGAGGAAATTTGATAAGTAGGGAGATATATATTAATAAAAGACAGGCAGGTAATCTACCAGATCTCTATATTAAATTGGCAAGGCTCTCTGGAGAGAATAAACAGACTTTTAACATACAGACTGATAGTGCCATAAAACAAATTAGACAAGAGATAAATGAAAAATTGGCAAATAAAGCTAATAAAATTTTACTACGGATGAAACAAAAATGGTGCTATCAAGGTAACAAAGCAGATACACTCTTAACTAATCAATTACAGAAACAAAATAACAAATCTAGAATATATAAAAATTTTAAAGATAATAAAATAGCTATATCTCCATTAGCAATTGGAACAGTATTTAAAGATTTTTATGAATCTCTGTACAATCTAACAGATAAGTCTCAATCCAGAGAACATATAAGGAAATATCAAGACAATGGAACTGGTGTGAGGTAGGTGGCGCTAGAGAAAATTTTGCACAAGCAGCAACTTGTCTAGCAGTTATCCCAAAATACTGCAGTAAAACACATATACAAAATATACAAGGTGACAGTGCGCTATATGTGCTATAAAGTGACAGTGTAATCAATCTGCTGTGCAGAAAATACAGGATATATACCCAGTATCACAAATGAAGGTATAGAGATGATAAAAGCAATGAAATATAAAACACTCACATATAGTCCCTAAACATGGGACAAAACATAAATGTAAGTGGCAGCTTTCTTGTCCTGGTTCGATGCAACCTCCACAGGGGATATGCAATGTTCAACCTCCAAGGAACAAGAGATGGTGTTAGTAGTAAAAAGTGTAATTTAATATAAAGTGCAAAAAATACCTTACACTTAAAATCTGGAACATCAGCAAAGGGTCATAAAACTGGAACAATGGTAAACAAGGATCTGGTACAATCTCATATGAGTGTTCCTTCATATGAGATTGTACTAATAAAACAGCAAAATACCTTCAGGATACCAACAGCGTGGCGATGCTGGGAGAGAGACTTAAATATACGATACAGCAGAGAGGAAAGTGCCGAGTTGTGGCAGAAGGGGTGGAATGAAATAAGAAGGCATATCCATTGTCTAAATCTACAAGAACTATTCTTTAAACTAACCAACAGATGGTATTTAACACCATCTCAACTGAACAAAATGCACCCCAATAATAATGATAGGTGCTGGAGATGCAATCTAGATAAGGGCACCTTGCGACATATATTTTGGGACTGCCATGAGATAAATGCCTGCTGGGAGATTACGTTTAAAGAAATTTCGAGAGTAGTGGGTAAGGAGATAACACCATCTCCACAGAGAGCCTTATTACATCAGGACCTTGACATCATAGAGAGGAAAATGATACCGTTGGTACTACATATACTATTAGCCACAAAGCTTATTCTAACAAAAAACTGGAAAAAACCTGGGAAGATTCAGTGGACCCAGATAAAGAACCAAATAGAATCTCAAAAAATAATGGAAAAGGGGTATTTTATGAACAGAAATTGTGCAGATAGATATTATGGAATTTGGAGTAAATGGGAAATAGATGGGAGTGGGTGATAACCTAGTTTACAGAAATACAGAATCCACAGTGTGGATGTGGTTTCAGTAGCCTCCTTGCCCTTGCGCTGTTTCTGGCTTTCTAGTGCATTTCCTGTGATTCCTGTGATTGACCTGGCTTGGCTGACTTCCCTTCCTGTTCCTGTTCCCTGGATTTGTTCCCGATTCTGATGATCCCTGTTCTCCTGATTCTGGCTCATCTGACTACCCGCTTTGGTTCCTGACCCCAGCTTGCCTCCTAGATTTCACTAATGGATTTTACCATTATTCTATTTATTATTAATAAAGGTGTTTTCCATCATACTTTCTGTCTCTGTCTGGTTCCTGGTCCCTAAAATTATGTCCCCCACCCTCCTTGCCAGCATTCACCTACACAGCATAACCCATGATTTATGTTTCTTTACAAGAAATGCTAACAAATGTGTAGAAAAATCAGAAAAATATATTGTACATGTCTGTGATGTTTCCTTTTCATCACATCACCTTCTTACACTATAGTATAATTACCTCAGTAGGTTTTTCTTTGCACTGTGTTTTACACAACTGGCTTGCAGATGCAACTAACTCCAACTGAGAGTCTGTTCTATATTTACAGGTGTTGTTTATGATTATGTTTCTAGCCTCACTTGTATTTTTAGAAGTAACTGATAAGTAAAACATTGGTTATATGATGAAGTTCTGTAATATATTGTATAATGCTTTTAGAAAAAAAAAAGTTCTTGGGGTCCCCTATTTTAATTTATGTATGACTGTTAGAGCAGTCTTTTTTCTCTAATTGTTGATTTAACATGCTTAAGTGGAATCACATTTTTGTTCTGCTGTGCCTTCTGTTCCACTGAAAAAAAATATTCAAGTATTTAATAAAACCTTTTTTAAATTACTTAATTAGAGATACATTTCTGTGAGTTTCAATTATGTTTCCAGTGAGATTTTCAGTACACAAATACAGTATACAATTGTTAATGTCTTGAAACCTGTGATTATTGACCTTATCTTGAATAGTTTATTTGTAAAATAATACATCTTGAAGATCTGGCATAAAATAGACCTTCTGAAACATGACTGCTTTAAGGTTAACTTGCTTGCATCATCTGACTTTATGTCTGTGTAAAGTAAGTTAAAATTCAATTATAGTTGCCTCACATGGAACTGGTTCTCAGATCACACTTTGCATGGTATCACATCACTAGCTGATGGTTGACTAATCAAAGCATCCTCTTGCTTTTTATATATGAATACTGGTGGATTATTATCACTTTTTATTCTTGCATATTTGTTAAATTACACTCAAACAAAGGGTGAAAAATCTGAGATTATATTTTTGGGAATGGTGAGTGCCTAATTGATGTCATGGGTATAGAAGTCTCTTTTAAGACAAACCCTTTTAAATTTTTGTTGAACAGTAGTTATTCACCTACGTAATAGTGAGACAGTTCAGTTACCAAGGAGTCTCATTGATTCATTTTTTTTTTTTTTTATATATTTGATTAATTTTAACAAAATTAGGGTGAAAATCATGATAGGGTAAGTATTATAAATATACAGTAAAAACTTTAAAGGTGTTGTGCCTTAAAGTGCATCTTAAAAAAAAGAGGAATATAATAATAATAAGTTTAAGATATTTTCTGTGCAGATAAATGACACAGCTCACTTAAATTAGTCCAACCGGGTTTTGGTAAATAAGTATACAGGCAGATTGTTAACAAATACAAAATAACAAAGTTTGTTATAACTATCTACATTATAGTAATGAAGATGGCATGTATTGTGAAAAGTTTCTAAGGAATCAGAACTTCTCAAGTGTTTTGACCAAATATATCATAAGCCCAACCGCTACAATGGCCAGTATAGATTAGTTTTCATCATCTTGATGGACCCCACCAAGGCAATACACTCCTGAAATGAGGATGTCCTTGTCTGTTTCCAAAGTTTGAAGAATGGAAGAAATTTAAGCAAGTCATCCAAGTCATCTTTGGTGCATATATTTTGGAAACATGGCTGCTACATAACATCAGATAACATGTCTTAACGTTCAGTTTAAGAGGTTTGTCTAGAGGTGTTACAAACGGGGTCCGGGATGGCATGAGACCCTGAGCATCCAATGCGTGAGATTTGGAGACACAGGCCCTGGTGCAGGGTTACTGCACTCTCCTAGTGGCTGCAGGCCCCACATTCCAAGGCCCTGTGATAGAAGCAGCTGAATATAGTTACAGGCAAGTTAGGAAAATGGTGGAACACTGCAGACATCCTGGAACAGGCATAGGACACAACCTTGATATGATAGAGGGATATCTACATGCTGAAGAAAATAACCCAAAAAGCACAGAGCAAGCAAAAACAGAGCAGAAACAAGATGATCAAAATACAGAGTGCAGGGCCACAGGACAAACTTAGGAGCAAAGCGCAAACTAAAGCATACATGAGGAGGTCAAAGCATATGACAACTTCTGAACTAAGGAGACATGCAGAGGCACATATATAACACAGGACAACATACAGAGGACAGGGTAAGGCATTAAGGAGCACAGGGATGGAGTAAGGAGCAGCGATCCTCAGACACTTCCAAGGGGTAACCAAGTTGGGATATGGTGACATTAGAGAGGGGCAGAGACCCTCAGGTGCTTCAGGGAAAGATAGTCAGGGATCATGCAAACACAAATATAGAACAGAGGACAGGGCTAAAGACTCAGGAACACAATGGATGGGGTGAGGAGCTGACATTCTCAGATGCTTCCAAAGTGGATCCAAGCTGGGACATGGGATCCCAGCTTGGAGAGAGATAGGATAGGAGAGAGGAAAGTTCTTCAAGGAAAGCGGGCAATGGGACATACAAACAAACATAAATACAGGAATTAACCTAACACTTTAAGATGATAAATAGTGAGTGTTCAGTTACATCAAATGGCTATTTAGATAAAAGCCTTGCCACCAGCATCAAGGTACCTCACATAGTCAAGTCCCAAACTCTACAACTGAATAATATATTAAGAAATGAATAATAGAATCTAAAGACTGACACTACACAGAAACACAGGACACATAACAAACCCGTAGACTATAGATCAAACATCTTGAGATAAACAAAATGGGTGTGGGTGCATTTAAATGGAGGAATTGACCAACAAAGTAAGAGGAGATAAAAAGAAAACCCAGAATGGAACAAAAGAACAACAAACAGCACGGAAACCAGAAATGAATCACAGCAAAAGAAAATAGGAACAAAAGCATGACCCATTACAGGGCTTCAGTATACAGAAACAGGGATACAAGCAACCAATCAGAAGCCAGACTATAGCCGAAATGAGCAGGTGCTTGCTCTGGGTTAGGAGCCACTCTGGGGCTAACTGGGCAGGTGCCGCACTGGGGCCAACTGGGCAGGTGCAACTCTCAAGCCAAGCAAGGGAAAGGCGCCACACTGTGGACAAGCAAGGGTAAGGGGCCACTCTGTGGCCGAGCAAAAAAGTGTGCCCATCTGTGGTAGTACCACTCTGTGGCCAAGCATGGGATGAGCAGGGTATAGGGATGCAAAGCAAAGGCAGGAAGAGCATAAGATATAAGCAAGGAAAAAAGGATGTAAAAATAAATGAAAACAACCTGGGTGAGTCTGAACATGGGTTGGGGCCTGATCTATCAAGAGAGGTATCTTCAGGCACCATTTTGGTGTATAATCCTCATGGTGTTGATAGCGGGACCCAGAAGCCTCCAAAGACAGAGGCGTTTTTTTAAACTTCTCTTATCGTAAGTGGGATTTTGTATTATATTTTCACATAATTAAAGTTGAAGAATTAGTGCTGAATAAGTAGTTGAACAAACATGTCTGCCCACATTAACTATTAGACATGCCCCCCCCCCCCCAGCACTGTGCCATTTAAATAGCTAAGTCTCTATTTTTGCTCTGAAGCCTTGTGATTGAATGGTTTAATTCATGTTAGCCTATCATCATGGCCCCTACAGTTACCATAAGAGAAAATGCAGAGGAATTTGTGTTGCAATACATGGAATCTGATTAGATGACTTTTAAACCAGCTTAAGTACTTAACTGATTTTTTTTCTTTTAATGGGGGGGTGCCAATTATAACTTTATTTCATCAGGCTTCCATGTTGGAAAGCTGGCAATTCTTCTGGAGATTGTTCTCCTGATTATTAATTAATTAAAAATGTTATTTTCTGGGTTTCGTTGTGTTTCTGGTAGGCCAAACCTAATCTGAATGAAACATGTGTAAATCCCCAAAGCACCATCTGAGAGTTGGCTACAAGTTACCCTAAAAAGACTATATTACTAATAACATGTTACCATTATATTATTATATAACGATTTATATTACTATTACTAAAAAAAGTCATTCATTTAAATGCCCAATGGAAGGGATACAAACTTTTATTCAATACAATACATTTTATAATTTTTTATATTTATGGATATTCTCAATCTGTATTAAAAAAAACAACCAAACAGTTCTACTAGCATTTAGTATGACTGTTCCACCACCAAACTGTCTTACACTGAAGCTTCAATAACTGGTTAAAAGTACCTAAAAGTTTATAAAACCTCTTTTGATAGCGCTTGCTAAAAGCTGGTGTAATTTTCACATGCAAATAAGAAATATTATTCTCAAAATATTTGCAAAACTCTTTAGCATGCACAAATCTAATCGCAATTTATTAGCGCAACTGGAAAAATGCACGCTAAATAAAAATAAACGGGAGAGGCGCAAATCAGGAAAAAAGTTAAAAATGTTACAAATAGTCGCAAATTTCTCCTTACTCATGTTTTACCTACTTTATTTCCCACTGCACATGTTTAGTACATGACCTCCAACACTTATTTGTATTATCTCTTAGAGAATTGAAAAACTACAGATTTATAATTTCCCTGCACATGTGCTTACAAATCAGCAGTAACAATATCAGTTATTATATTATGTTAATCCCCTCTCTGGCGACATGAGCCAAAGACTCCTCCAAGTCACAACGCAACAATAAAGCACAGATTTATCTAACTATGAGTGTCAGGCTTGATAAAGGTATGTCTAGACTGAATAATCGGTATGTCTAGACTGAAACCCAGCCCCTCTGTAGTTTTGTTTAAGAAAGGTCACGTTTTTTCCCCACTTTCGTCTGCTGAGGATTCTGTTTGACAATGCACTTTTTCTTGACCCCGGTAAAGTTACCTACTAGAGATATGATAAAGGACAAACAGTTCTACCCTGATATAGTGGTATTAGAAGCAATTTGTCAATAAGGATGCAGCATCATCAATACACTTAACTGATGATGATGCTGTACTAAGCTTTTCTGAAGGAGAGAGATATGAAAGGTTAACCAGTAAACCAGTAAACATTTTTTTCAGCTGTTCTTCTAATGGCCATTGACTAGCTTGTGGATAGGCTGAAGTGCACTTTTTAAGGTACATGCCAATTTATTGTCTGACCAGCAGCAATAATCGTCTTTACATATCACCAGCAAAGGGCACCATATATGATAGAAACATTTAAATACATAAAGGGAATCAACACAGTAAAGGAAGAGAGTATATTTAAAAGAAGAAAAACTACCACAACTAGATGACATAGTCTTAAATTAGAGGGGCAACGATTTAAAAGTAATATCAGGAAGTATTACTTTACTGAGAGGGTAGTGGATGTATGGAATAGCCTTCCGCAGAAGTGGTAGAGGTAAACACAGTCAAGGATTTTAAGCATGCGTGGGATAGACACAAGGCTATCCTAGCTATAAGACCGGGAACCGTGGACTAATAAAAGTACTCAAAAAATTGGGCAGACTAGATGGACCGAATGGTTCTTATCTGCCGACACATTCTATGTTTCTATGTTTCTATAACTACACATAGAGACCATCAGACCTAACGAACCTTGATCAGACATGTGCAGCGAGTTCCTGCTCTGATTGGCTAAGTGTCTGCTGGTGTTAATCACGACATCATGCTTCTCACTGCTTTTGGTCAGCTTTCTGAACACCCTGTCTTATGAGATGTCTAATGCATCTTCCAAACATTAATGTACATTAAAGCACTTTAAAATGCATATTTTACATTTTGCATTTGCTAAAATAAGAAATACTTAGTTAGATGAAGTATAAACTTTGCTGGGTCTGGCACTTAATAACATATTATACAACTTTTTTTGTGTTCTGTCCAGCAGCAGGAACCAATATAAATCATTCCCAGTGATTTTAATGAGATATCCTGTTACTCTAGCAATGCCATCAGGCAGAGTGCAGCACTGGCACAGTCCCCAGCAGTTTACAAAACCATGTCTTTCTCTCTATCACACTGGAGGTTGGAGCAGAAATTGTCCACAAGGAAGGACTTGAGAAAAAAAAACTAATTTATATATATAATCCCTGCATTAAATGGCATTGAATAAAAAGCCTGTGTTTACTACACATGCAGTGTGCTTCAACTTATAAGTTTGGTGCCTAGACTGTATCTAAGTATAATAAAAATCTGCACGGTAACATCACTGATGGAATGCAGATTTTTACGAAGTCCCTATAATTAATTTTGGTTTTGCATTAATATAAACTTTTTACCTAGTCCAACATTCCCTTGCTTTGTTTTTTCTTTTTTTTTCTTATTTTGTTGAAATGAATGTAGCATCTCTATTCGTGACAGTGAGTGATTATTAAAGTGGACTGGATGCTCTCTGTGTGTGGAAAATAGCTTGTCAGATGGAGCCATCTACAGTGACATTCATTGTATTCAATTCAAAATGCCATGGTTGCATGGTTGTATTCTTAGGACATAACAATTGCGTTTGCAAATAGAAACACATTATGTATACATTCCTGTCAATGATTTCCGGCTGAAATTATTTCAAATGAGAAACCTACATTAGCCCAGTCTATTAATAAATCTCCAATATCGCTTTAGTTCTATGTTATATAAAAATATCTGCATCCCACTAATATATTAGATTTACTATATGAGCATTTTTAAATTTGTAAACAACTAATAAAAAGAAAAGTACCAACATAAAACAGATGGAGCAATCTATTCAATGCAAGCTAATCTGCTGGTGAAGACTTTGGGCAGACATGGAAAAAAAAGCAATTAAACAATGTTCTTTTAAGATGCCATAGCTGTATAATTTGCACTGAACCAGATGTTATTCTAAGAAACACTATACAATAGGTTTGAAGTATGTGCTCACATATTAATGGAACTATACTAATATATTTAATCTAAGTACAGCTTTGTAAAATGCTCAGTTTGTAAGGCTAAAGAACATATTGAGAGCTGAGGTTATAAATGGGCTTGATATTTGCTGACTGTACCGAGATGAAATATAATGCGAGCCAACCCAGCACTTAAATGCTTAAAATGTTTTACTATGTGATAAAATTACAGTTGTGCTTAGCCTGCCTGAGATGTGATCTCTTTTGAAATTTCAGTGAGTAGTCCCTGAATATAACTAGCCACCAGCACAAAATTAGAGCCTCCCTCAATCACTTACAATCTTGAATGTGTTGTCATTTAATTTTTTTGCCTGAATTATTTTTATTCAAGTAAAATGCACATATCATGGGCAAATTTCAATACAACTTTCAATACAATTGTTACTGTCAAATACAAAGATTTAGGAAATGGCCCACTAAATTTGGGAACTCCACTTACCCACAATGCAGAACTAGGAAATACCACAGCACCCCAGGATATACCCCATCACACACACTGCACACCCAGGACATTCTCCAACACCAACACTGAAAACTCCAGACTTAACCAAGCACCCCAGATGCATATCCCTGACATGGCCCCATCACTCACATTGCACACCCAGGAGTTGCCCAAGCACCCTAGGACATGCCCTATCACTCACATTACACACCCAGGACTTGCCTTAGCCCTCCAGGATATGCCACATCACCCATATTGCAGACCCATGACTTACCCCAGTCCACCAGGACATGTCACATCACCCACACTGCAGAAACACGACATACCCAGCACATGGCCCATAACCAACATTACTCCCTGGTGTTTAGTACCCAGGCACACAGATATCCTACTATGCTGCCTGCAGCACTCCCCGTATGCTCCCCATGCTCTGTCTGACCGCCTGAAAGGTCACATGACCGCCAGCACTCTGGATGTGCTCTTTAATCAATCTCCACTGCAAAGCAGCGAACAGAGAACAAGGGGAGAAGGAACAGAGCTCAAGTAAAACACATGTATTGTGTGACACAGAAGATAATAACTGCCTTACATTAAAAAAAGGAGTATTCAATGAAAGAATGCATGAAAATAGGAATCTTCTAAAGTGCACTGTGCCAGCAGCAGAGTCCTTCATCCAGGAGTGTTGGGATATCACACTTATTCACTTGTTTTCATTGTTGTTTATTGTCTACAAATAGTGAAGCACAAGTATGTTTCAGTGCTGCTTTCCATCACATAAAGGTACAGTGTATTTCTCTGTCTAGTTATAATAAATATATAATGATATATAAATGAGCATAACATGAAGTAAGGGGTATGTCTTATACTGATCTTTGTTTAACTCTGTTGATCCAAAAAAACAAAAAAACTATTTCAGCTATTTTGAATTTTGTTTTCAATGCAGAAAAAAAATGACTTCTTGACTTCCATTTATTCTTGGATCAACAAGTGCTAAATAAATTGTATTGCCTATATTAACATGCATAGCATTCTATGTTCTGTTGCATTAAAAAAAGGATCCAGGCCGATTTTGAAGGCATCTACTGTATTTGCTAGTACCACCTCTTTAGGCAGTGAATTCCATATGATATAAAAAGTCGTCACTCCACAAGTCCAGGATGGTAAAGGGACCCTGAGTGCCCCGAGATCAGGAGCTACGGTGCAGGGTTACAGGACAGAGGAACACAAGAGACACATACATGGAATAAACATAAATACTGTAACTAGCCTAATACTAAAGATGGCAAAGATGGGGGTTTGGTTCAATAATTGGCCATTTAGTTGTTGGCTTGCCAACCACTTCAAGGTACCCCACAATAGGCAAGTCCCTAACTAATATAGCAAAGAATAATTAAAATCTAAGACACCTAAATGGCATTGAACTAAAACACAGAGAAAATACCAGTAGAATGCTACAAAGGACTGAACAGCAACAGGTGTGGTTTAAAAAGTAAACTGACAAGGCAGAGGGAATCAGAAAACCTGGAATGGAACATAAGGACAGACAAAGAAAACCAGAAATGGGACAGAGCAAAACAGAGAAAACATAGAAACTGGGAACAAGAGCAAGGTATAACTAAGACAGGGAGCAAGGCTAGAAACAGAGACAGAACAGGCTGGAAACTGACAAATGATTACATTTAAAGGGACTCAGGGCAGGTCATCCCACTGAAGGGACTCAGGGCAGGTCATCCCACTGAAGGGACTCAGGGCAGGTCATAGCACTGAAGGGACTCAGGGCAGGTCATCCCACTGAAGGGACTCAAGGCAGGGCATAGGCAGAAGCCACTCTGGGGCCAGCTGGGCAGGTGCCAGACAATAGCCAGACTCAGGCAGGTACTAGTTCATGGCTAGGCTTCGGCAGGTGCCAGTCGGGCATAGACTTGGCAGGTACCAGACTATTGCTAGAATTAGGTAGGTTCTGCTCTATAGCCAGACTTAGGCAGGTGCGGGTCTTATGGCTAGGCTAAGACAGGTGCCGCTATGGGGCCAGGCTAAGCAGGAGCCACTAAAGAGAGGGACTAGGGAAATGCCACAACTGTGGCCTGAAACTAGGATATGCCACCGTGTGGCCAGAACTGAAATATGCCACCATGTGGCCAGGACTAAGACAATCAGAACACAAGGAAAACAGAACAGAAAAGAACCCAGGAACAAGAATAACAAAGAAGCAGAACAGAATAGCAAATGCAGAAAGAAAACAGAAAAAGCCTGGATACAGCTTGGAAGAGCCTGAATACGGGTTGACTCGTGACACCGGGATTGCATACCAAATTCCCGATCTGTTTTTGGGGGACTGAGTCATTTGGGCAGCAACAAACACTGTTTCTAATAGGGGTGGCGGGTCAGGGCTATGTAGAGAATACAAAATTATTGAAAATGATCTATACATTGTGTAAGTAAATGTCTAAATCAGGAGAAAAATGTGTTTTAAATATGTCTATGTAGTCTTCTGGTTATGACATCATCTGCAAATGACACATTCTCCACTGAAAACCAGTTAATTTCATATCAAGCCACATGTGATGTCATAAACAGGTGACTCCCCAAACATATTTAAAAAGCATTCAACTCCTAACGCAATGTATAGATAATTTTCAATATTTTTTCATTCTCTACATTAACAGTAAAAACACTATTTATTCGATAGAGTCCATTTAATTTATGAAAAAATAGAATATAAAGTGACCCAAAGGAAAAAAAAAAAAGTTTTCCTAGTAGTTATTTGTTCATAAAAGAACTATTTTTTTTTTATACGAAATAAAAATGTTATTGAATTAACAAACATAACAAATTGTTACTACCGTTTATTTGGAAATATAAAAAAAAAGCTGTGGTTACTGTTTAAATATAGCTGAATAAAAGCAATTTGAAATTAGCTTCAATTTATAGCGTATCCCTGGATTGGATAGTAGAGTTGCCCAGGCACTCAGGTGGGAACAAGAGTTCTCTCAGGGTACTCATTTGGCCTTCCTCCTGTATCTATCCAAAATTTCATGGATGAATCCCCTACTATACTAGACAGGAATGATTTGAAAAATTATTAGGAAAAAGTTAGACCACAATTTTAGTTTTTTGCCTTTATTTCATAACACGATGTTCCAAAATGTCAAAGCAGACAAGAATTTTTGAATTTGAAAAGGGGGTAGATTAATAAATTATTTTCTTGAAAGAACTACTTTGAAGAAGCTATCACTGCTATAATTGCAGGCCAAATTCCAACCCACCTCTATCTACGCTTTACACTATATGCAATTATTGATCTATTGTACCAAAATACCATTGTAGTTAAAGGATGAGCTTACCATACTAAGCAGTACTCAAATTCCATTTTCATGTGTATTTGTATTGGCTGGAGGCTCCATTGCATAAAGAATTCAGAGCAAAATATTTTTTCAGCAGATGGTCCCAATATATTTAGACAAATAAAACACAGGAGACACAGGATGGTTCTTGCTGCAGATGTTGCATGGGCAACAATATATACAGGACATTGATACCTCATCTGTAATGTTTAACAAAAATATATATATATTTTTTTTTTTACTAGGAATAAAATATTTATAAGGTTGACACATTCAGATCTTCAGAGTCCCTCAGCAACCATAGGGCTGTACATCTTTGACATATATGTACCCTTCAGATGATATGGGATAGTTCTTAGCATGGGCGACATTCTTACTTTCGCACTGACACCTCACCTGGAAATGTTAACAATTGAAATGTTAATTTCCAATACTTGGTGTGCATGCCACTTAAGGGTGATTTACAAAGATTTTATGAATTCCTCCATGAACATAGGTTTGTTCTAGAAGTGTGTGAGGTCTGTTTTCAGTAAAAAGGCATGGGCTACATTTTAATGCTCTGAAAGTGTTAAGAACTCATAAGACATTGTTCATATTTTCGTTTTTGTACTGTAATAACATTTAAGGCACCTTCCTTCTATTTAATCTGCTTTGTGGGAACTAGTCATTGGTCAAGTTATACTACACAGTAAGTAATTAAGACACATGATGTAAGGACTTTCATCTTTATCAAGAATATTAGGGCCTGAAAGTGGACCTGTCCTACATGTTAACTACACTCTACCTCATCTTGATGCACTCATACATGACATGTTGGTGTTGTTGCTAGTTCTTAACAAATTCCCTTTGCTTGAAACTTTCTTAAAGATGTGACTCAAGATTGTTTTTCTGTCCTTGAAGGCTCGAAGGATATCACATAAATGATGCTACAGCCCTGCTACTTGACATGACTGCACCAGAAAAGATATCTGCTTGATGACTTAATGATTTTCTAACCTCTTCTTTCTGGGGAAACAACAATGGTTTCAGTGATACTGAACTCTAGTTAAACAAATAATGGCCATGGCCTAATAATGGCGGTAGCTCTGCCTCTTTATCCAGCACTGATCATCTGATTTGCTTCTTTACAGCATGTACAAATGAACAGAAAATGCCACTTCTAAACAAAAGGTTCATAGTAGATAAATACATTGGCCTGTTTATGTGACTATTGTTCTATTTTGCAAGAGCTGTTATGTCATTTCTGAAAGAACTTGCTGTTTTGTGTCACTGTTAAAACATACTTCAGTAGTTTGTTAAGGCAAACATTTTTGGATAATAGTTATATGTTTATTATTATGGATATATGTATCATTTGGTTCCTTAAGAGATTGTATTACTTACTATTCCATGCAGACTATGTCAAGAATAGTTAATGAAGCCATCGTTTATTAACTGATTGTATTGCATTTTGTATCCTAGAACAACACGTCAATATAACCTTGAGCATTTTATGGTCATGACAGTGGGTTAAATGTAATATAGAGGAATTGATACCTGAATTTTTGAAAGGGATGCTTCATTATTTATATTTATCAGGGATATGTTACAGTGACTATATCACCACTTGACATTGTTTCCACTGCCAAAGTAAAATGATCAAAAATGTAACTATAGTGTCTCCTGTTTATAAAATCACCTTGAGTCCAGATATGTAAATAACATAATTTCCATCAAAAGTAGTACATTTGTGATCAAGCTACAGGTGATTTCCTGGAGAATCTGTGATTTTTTTTATTTATTTATTTATATATTTTTTTTTTATTATTTTCAATTATCAAATACAAAAAAGAATCACACAGACCAAAGAAAAAGTGGTAGTCCCAATAACAATAATTCATGCATTATTCCCCTCCCTTTTCCCTTTTCAGAATTCAACCTTAAGTCTTCCCATTAGTTCTTCTACTCAGTACATATCAGACAGGAATAACCACCTTCTTGAAAACAAGAGTTCCCTTATAATGTTACATCATTCTTACAGAAAGGGAAGGGTAAAAAATATACTTCACACTTTATAATTGTTATAACCAGAATTCATTATACGTTTGTAGAGTGCGAATAGTGTAGACTACCTCTCAGGAGTATGTCCGAGTCTCAATCTTTACAATCACATATACTTCTATTCATCCATCCATCATACAATCTGTCGCAAACTCATTGGGTAAGATGGTAGTGTGGCTCAGCCTGAAACCGCGGGGAGCAAAAGGGAGAAAAAGGAGGGTGTGGGGGGATTACCCATAGGGGGGGTTCAAGGAGACTAATTATATGCCTAAAAAAGGCTGTGTTCCTGAGAGTCAGTCTCTTGAGTAGAAATGGAGCTCTCCATCTGTATTTGAAAGGTAAATTGTGCGATAATCTCTTGCCAGGTTGGAGGGTGGGGGCTCCTCCAGTGTCTAGCTAGGCAAATTTTTGCAGCGGAGAACATGTGGGCAAGACGGTGTTGCTGAATTTTAATTTTTGTTGGGCTGTCCAGTAGAAATAGATATAAAGGTGCAGTGAGTGAACCTCGAAACTCACAAGTTTCACACACAAACTGCTGCAGTTTATTTTTCATCTCCGATAGCTCTATACACTCCCACCAATTGTGGCACATGGTTCCCGGAGCCACTCCGCACCTCCAGCATGAGTTTGAGGTACCCTGCTGGAATTTGCTTAGACGGCTGGGAACCATGTACCACCTATATAAGATCTTATAATAAACTTCCTGAAGAGAGACACAGTGAATCGCAGATCTATTAAGATCCACAGCATTATACCATTCCTCTCCAGGGTATGATTTCTGCAGGTCCCTCTCCCATTTACCGATGGCAGCGGGAAGTGGCAGATTTTGAACCTCATCCATGTATTTAGTTAATTTTGAAATTAATTTTGTCTTATGTTGGGTCTCAATAAAACCGTCCAAGGAGTCCCGGGGGGCCAACTGGATTTTCTTAAGATAACTCCGAATTCTAAGAAATGTGAAGATCTCTGAGCTAGGGAGAGCGAATTTATCTTGCGCCTCCTCAAAGGTAATTAAGTTATCCCCATTCATCAAGTCAGATATTAAAATTATGTCTCTCTCTTTCCAGGCTAAAACATCTATATCAGGTATATAGAATTTAAGGGAGTCAATTGGTGCCTCTTTTTTTAATGGATAGCAACATCTTTAATAACATGGAAAAAATTAGATGTAGCATTGGTACAATGCTACATCTAATTTTTTCCATGTTATTAAAGATGTCCTTTATTATAGGTGATTTTATTTCCAATTTTTTAAATTGTGGAGTTGCTACCCAGTATAGGGAGAAAGGGTTTGTAAGTAAAGTTTGACTTTTTTCCAGTTGAAGCCATCTAGGATTAGTATCTGCCTTCGTATTCCATTGGAGGGCGTGGGCTAGCATAGATACCATATGTAACTTATAAAGGTCTGGGAAACCCAGTCCTGCATATTTAGTGCTCCTCATAAGGTCCACATTTGTTATTCTCGGCTTTTTGTCCTGCCAGACGTAAGCCAGACACAACCGTGTGATAACATCTAGTATACGTCTGGGGACATTAAGAGGGATTGCTCTAAACAGGTACTGCACTTTGGGAACCAAATAGGCTTTAAGTACATTTATTCTACCAATCCAAGAGAGCTCAACTCCCCTCCACTTTTGTAGCTTCGCTTTTAACTTCACAATCAAATTCTGGTAGTTAAGGTTCACAAGTCCTTCTATATCAAAGGTAATTCTAGTTCCTAGATATTCCATATTTAGATTTGAACAATCCAACTGGTGAAGGGCACTAATTTGTGCTATTTGCTCCGGTTCCAGGAAGTTGGTTATTACCTGAGTCTTTGTGAGATTAAGTTTATAGTTTGAATGTTCCCCATACTCTTTTATAATGTTCAAAACTGCTAGGATCGATATGCGTGGAGAGGATAGGGACAATATCACATCATCTGCATATAATGCAAGTTTATGTTCTTGTGCTTTAACTACAATGCCCCTCACCAGTTGCGATTGTCTTATTGCTACAGCCAAAAGTTCAATCGTTAAGGCATATAGCATTGGAGATAGGGGGCAGCCTTGTCTAGTGCCATTATGAATTGTAAAGAGGTCAGATTTTAAGGAGGGGCCTGTAACATAAGCTTGGGGGAAATGATAAAGGGACATAATAGAATTCTTAAAGGAGCCTTGAATACCAAACGCATCCAAGGTTTCCCTCAAAAATGACCAGCTTACACGATCAAAAGCCTTTTCGGCATCCAGTGCCAAAAAAGCAGAAGGTATTTTTGAAGTGTTAATTACTGAGATGAGGTTGATTAGTCTACGTGTATTGTCCTCCGTTGTTCTCCCATAGATGAACCCAGTCTGGTCCGAATGAACCAGTCTTGGGAGTATTGGACCAAGACGGGACAAAAGAATTTTCGAGTAGATTTTTATATCGTTGTTAATTAATGAGATCGGCCTATAGTTGTTTATGAATTGTGGATCCTTCCCCTCCTTCAGTATCGGGGAGATAGAGGCCTGTAACATCTCTGGTGGAAAGGGCTTTAATATAGTTAAATACCCTGAGGAGTATCGGGGAGATCCACGGGTCCAGAAGCTGGTAAAATGTAGCGGAATATCCGTCTGGACCCGGGGACCTCCCCAATTTAAGTCCCTGCACTGCGTCTCTTACCTCGGATAAACTATAGGGAAGATTCAAATTCCGAGTTTCCTGTTCAGTAAGCTTCGGAAGGTCCAATTTCTGGAGAAATGTTTTAGTCTGACGGAGGGGCATAGTGGGATTCTCTAAATTATACAGGGAGCTGTAATACTCCTTAAAAGCGGTACTAATTTGGGCAGGGTCTATGATAGTCTCCGATTTAACTTTTAACTTAGCTATTCTCTTCTGTTTAAATTGAGTGTTTAGTTTTTTCGTTAAGATTTTGTTTACTTTATTGGTTGTATAATACCATTTTTGATTGTTGTAAAAAATCATTCTGTTGTATTTTAATTCAATTTTTTCCTTAATTTCTTGCTGAATAGATAACACTTGACTAGCTAGAGACTCTGATGGAGATATTTTATTGAGAGTGGACTTTCGGGCCAGCTCTATGTATAAATCTGCTAAACATTTCCCTCTCTGTTTATTCCAATAGGCGTCTGTGCTAATCAGATAACCCCTTATAACGCACTTCAGTGAGCACCATAGGGTGATTGGGGAAACAGTATTGTTATCATTTATCTCCAGAAATTGTTCAATCTGAGTCTGAAGATATTTTTTCCGATCATCAGACCTCAGGTTGAATTCATTTATTTTCCAGCTGTTCCTCTGAAACCGGCCGACAGAGTCCTCGATCTCCAAGAAGACTGGAGCATGATCTGACCAGACAATTTCGCCTATACTAGATGAGCGGCATCTCTCCAGGAATGGACCAGTTACGAAGAATGCGTCAATTCTGGAGTATGACATATGGGGTGGTGAATAATATGAAAAGTCCTTAGCCATTGGGTGGTGGACCCACCAAATATCAAACAAGTTGTTATTGTATAACCATTTGGTTAATTTTATGGCCAGGGATTTAACTTTAGGATCTGTAGTTTTACCTCTGGGTAAGCTTTTATCCAAGGCAGGGTCCAAAACGCAATTCATATCTCCAGCCCAAACTATCATTCCCTTTGCTATCTGGTTTAGTCTCTTCCCGATTGTAGCCAGGAAACCCACTGGTGACTCATTAGGGGCATAAGTATTGACTAGGGTGTACAAAATGTCATTCAGTTTGCATATCAAAATGAGGGATCTGCCACTTAGTTCAGCTTCATGATATATATATTCGTATTTAATAGAATCTGAGATCACTATGGGCACCCCTCTCTTTTTAGCTTGCGCAAAACTAGAAACATAAATCTCTGAGAATTTCTGATACTTCCATAACAGGTGACCCCTTGAGTCCCAGTGTGTTTCCTGGATAAATCCAACTTGTATCTTTTCTTTAATCAACATGTCATACAAATATGCTCGCCTCTGTGGTGAATTCAGCCCCTTTACATTAATTGTCACAACCTTTATTGTCATCTGGGAGCAGTTTTACTACCCCTATCCGCCTGCCCCCCCCTCCCCGCCCCCCGCGATTCCTAGTGAGAGTCCACTGTTCCAATGAGTTCATTCATACTTCCATTCATTCCTTCACTCTGGTGAACTAGTCACACAAATTGAGCTCCGGTTCCCTGTAATAGGTACGGAGCTATTCAGGGGTGAGCGCTGCTTAGGTACAAAACCGGCAGCATGATACTTTAATATATATATCCCATTGCCCCTGCTGGTTGCATTCATCCCCTGTAGTTGAGACAGGAAAGAGAAGAGGGAGAGTAGAAAGGGGAGAGAGAAGAGTTTCCTCCACCTCTCTCACTCCCCCCCCCACCTCACCCCCCAAAAAGAAAAAGCATGATTTAACCACTGGGACAGACAGCCGGTAGATCAATCATACCAATCAATAAAGTGCACTATTGTTTTTAAACTTAAACATATTGTGATTTAATTATAAGTTTATCTAAATTGTAACTCTTAATAAAAATTCCCTTAAGTGATCGTTATTATTTATTATTTATACATATATTTATGCAAAAGTTATCCTACATAGTGAAATCTGAATAGTTGTTATCCCTATTAGACTATATACCATTCTTCTTTCTTCGGATGTTATAAATTGTTACGGTAATTATTTAATTCCAAAAGGCTCCGTGCACAATAAATTTATATTATCCCAACAGGAGTTGAAAGCTGGTATATCTTGAGTTTCCCATGCTATCTGTCCCCCGTGGGGAAACCATCCATCTTAAACATATTTACAGCATTTCCAGTCATTATACATTATCCCAGTTTTCCTAGATTTATTTTTTCAGTGTGCCCAATTGTCCCATTTACTTATCCCTTTCCCATCCTCCTCTTATTTAGGAAAAAGTAAACCATTGTTATCTTTTTGGTCTGTCCAGTGTTCTACTGAGGAGAGGAAAAAGGAAGAAAGGAGAAAAAAAAAAAAAAAGGGGTTTCTTCCTCTATAATATCCAGACCAAAGGAGTCTATCCTGTACTTCTTGGGGCATCCTGAAGAATAAATGGTCCCAACAGGATTGGTTCTTGGGAGATCATTGCTTATTCTAATATAAGTTCCAAGCCGCGGAGTCTGTCCCTTGCTTCTTTAGGATCCTTGCAGTGATAAGGCATACCATTGTATGTAAAAATCAAAGCTGTTGGAAAACCCCATTTATATTGGATTCCCTTGTCTCTGAGAGTATAGCATATCTCATGGAAGCTTCTTCTATTGTTTCTTGTAGATACAGATAAGTCCGCAAAAAATATTAGTTCTTGGAACCTTCCAGTGGGAGGCTTTTTGCGGATCTGCTTCATTAATAAGTCCTTTATGTAAGTATTATGGAAGCATACTATTACGTCTCTTGGTTTACCCTTGAGTCTTGGATCTTTTGGTTTGCCTAGTCTGTGTAATCTCTCAAAAGGATAGGTGGTGGCTTTATCATCTTCAACATATTGTAGCAGCAGTTCTAGGCAATAATCATATAATTGATCCGAACTAATGTCTTCTGGAATATTCCTGATTTTTAGATTACGTCTTCTGCTACGATCCTCTAGATCTGTCAGCTTACCTTCTAGCTTTTGTAATTCCAGTTTTAAATTAGTATTTTGGTTTTTTAATGTGGTGACATCCTCTTTTATTGTTTCGATTTAGTTACTTTGTTTCAGCATAGTTGAGTGTAATGAGCTAACTTCTTTCTTCAGTTCTTGCATGCTTGTTTTAATGTCTAAGCTCAACTTCTGGAAAAGGTTATCTAAGGCTTGATTTAAATTCTTTTGAGTGATGCCCAACTGAGTTTCTTCCCCAATATCTGAGCTGGACTTATCTGGTGAAGATAGTTGCTCCTGATTTTTTTCCGAGGAACTCGCTCGTGGAGAATAATATAGATTCATTGGTTTAACAGATTTTCCCTTATCTTTCTCAGATTTATCTTTTTTTTGGGGCCATTTTCAATTTTATGTTTTAATTCCCTTTCTTTTTCTTTACCCCTTCCCTTCTTCTTCCCCTTTTCCTTCCCCCTCTCTTCTCCCCTTCCTTCCCTTTCCTCTTGAGTGTGAATAGGAATGTATATTAAGTTGTTCGTAATGAAATCAACTGATATTAATTGTGAAGTTCCACTGTTTCTGCCAAATGCTTTTAATTATTGGTTTGCTATGTCTAATTTGCAACTGGGTTCAGTCCTGAGACTTACTATGGCAATGTTATTCTTAGGTATCAGATCTCTTTAATTTATAAGCAATTTCTTCTTTGAGGGATGTCAGCTAAGTCCCTTTATGGAGCCAACAATTTAGAGCACTGAGCACAAGATTGTTACTTATGAGTGATCTTACGAGTGACCCTTGTTACAAGTATAACCTTATAGATCATATCACAGAAGTTAAAGCAGTAAGTTAACCCTTTTTCCTCTTTCCTTCTCCCTCCTCTCACTTCTCTATGTCTGACGATATGTCTCTTCTGTCTTATCTTCCCTATTTCTTCTTAGAACACGAGTTTTATAAGTATGTAATCGCAAAAGTAAGTTTCAAACACTTATTGTCGACATACAGTTGATGTGGGAAATTTGGTTCTCAGTACACTACATATAATGCATACATTGCCCCTTTTGGAATCCTACTTTGAGGGGTGTCATTGTGCAGTATAAACTTGAGTTATAATTTCCTCCCTTCTCCTTCCCTCCTTCCGCTCCTCTCTCCCCTCCCTTCAAAGGAGCAGTTTTTAAAAGTACCTCTGGGTGCCCTCCGATAAGGCGCAACCACATTCACAGGCTTCTGATTCCATAGAAAATTGTCACCTCTGTAACTTCAGGCGTTTCCGGTTGAATTTGGAAGAGTACTGAATAAGCAGGAGAAATAGCAACCGTTATCCATCAATTGCTCGAGGTACGTCTAACCGCTCCTTACTGCGTGTCCTTTTCCACAGCGGCGAGAGCAAATCGTAGGCGCAGGGAGGGGAGCAGGAGAAGCGCATTCAGGTGCATTCAGCTTTCCACCTTGTCGGCTTTTGTCGGCTTCGGCATTAGGGGGGCTCGGGAGATTAAATCTGCCTAGCCTCGCATCGCTGTTTGGCTCCAGGCACGGCTTTCTCCCACAGCAGCGCTCACCCACACGTGTGCGCTCACAAGCGTGCTACGTCATCACACGTCACAGTTCACCTGTGATTTTTTTTAACCTTCCCAACACACTACACATAGGTTGTGTTAGAAGTATGGGGGCTGCATGATCTGGCTTCAGGTATTGCTCCCTTTTATGTGAGGTGCAGGGTGGTTAGTATATGAACACGCTGAAAATGTTTACAGGTTTACATGCTGAACAATACAGATTTGATGTCACTACCCCCAGTGAACTATTTATTTGTAGAGTGTTTCTCATCTTTTTCCATTCACATTTGATCTGATCTGTTCATTACAGATTCTTATTACTTTGAAGTAAATTCAGAGGAAAATTACAGAGAATGGAAGTAAATGTCACTTTAAATTGATGTATAGTTCATTTTGATCATTGTTAAATGTGTACATTAACAGCATAACCAATATTTAGATGACAGAGTCTCTTTCATCCTTCCATATTTTCAAATAGGAATTTAAAAATATCTACCAGTATATTTGTGAAGAGGATGGTAATCTATTTACTTTTTTCAGGGAAAAGAATTATGTCTCCATGTGTCTTTCTGACAAATGCGTGTGTATAAAATGTATTTAGCACACTAAGTGGAGTGCATATACATCAATAGATTAAGTAGGGATAGATTTTCCATACTCAATATGGGCAGAAATTCCACTGAATTAAAGAGAAATCGGCTAAAACAGATGAACTTCGGCCATTTCAATACTCCATATTTGAACTGGAAAATTAAAAAAAATTAATAATACAAAGTTAATTAAAAAATATGAGAACCCTGGGGCCAGTGAACTTGTAATGGTCCCATAAAGTAAAATAAATTAACTGGCCCTTACTATAGAAACAACAGGAGGATTGAAAAAAGCTCAGTATTGAGCTGAAACGTCATTATTCTTTGGTGGAATAAACTCCCTTAACAGTGTGCTGAGCCTCCTGTTGTTTCTATTTGATTTATGGGCGTGAATGACGCTGCCTCGTTGCACCTGGCATTTACCTGAAGTGTGCAGACCCATTTAAAGCTATCACTGTATTGGACCTTACTATAACCATGGGGTCCAGGGCAAGTAGCCCTGACTACTTGCTATAATAAACGGGGCTGGGAGCTTTACAAAATGGGAACCAGGCCCCTATAATATAGATTGTGGGTTAAGAAAATATCCATGGCCCCTCTCAATAACACCAAAATGCTTTGAACATCTGAGCTACCTGTGAAGACCCTCAAGTAGAAATAATGAATGGTGTTGTTATATGATATATAAAACATCACCACTTTTTTTTTTAATCGTTCAACTGAGTTAAGGATATATTTCCAGGACTCACTAACTTATATACACAGGCTGGTTTGTCTTTAAACAGAGATATTCTGGGCTCCACTACCGCACGCAGGTGATATACTCCAAATGGGGAGTGTGGTCACTTGCACGCCAGATACTACAGTGCAACAACTGCTCACTGACCCAGTGTTTGATCCACTTGGTCACAAGTAATCATCAAACATGAAATGCTTCAAGTGCGTCTCTATTTCCCCACTGTTTCTCTGTGATCTCTATGACATCATTAAAATCCCCTTTTTATAATTGCATCAGAACTTGGAGTGCCAGCTTGTTTTAAAATGCTGCCCAGATTAAGTCCTCAGGGTATGTAATGGGGGTGCTTGGGGCATGTAATGGGTGTGATGGGGGCATGTAATGGTGGTTGATGGGGGTGATGGGGTCATGTGATGGGGGCATGTAATGGGGGTGATAGGGGCATGTATTGTTTGTGCAATGTGGGTGCTGGAGGCATGTAATGTGTGTACAATATGGGTGATGGCCATGTAATAGGTGTGCAACATGGATGGTGGGGCATGTCATGGGTGTGCAATATGGGGGGGGTGTCCAAATTTAGTCTGCCTTGGGCAGCACAAAACCAAGATACACAACTGATCATAATCAGTAAGGAAAACCCCTTATCTAGGAGTCCAGTTGCAAGGAAATGTAACACAGTAGTTGTTCAGTCACCAGTCAGTTAGATATGGTAGCATGAGCTGAAGACTGGAGCACCACCTCTCCCCAATGGCTTAAAAAATGAAATTGCAGAGAGACCCTTTGCATTTAGCCATTTTACATGCACATCAACTGGGAGTTCTGACTAGGATTCAGGATGAAGTGTCATTAAACAGGTCATCACACTAACAACCTTTTTGTATGTTTCAAAATCAAAGATCATTACTTCCTAGACGTAATTTTTGACTATCATATCAATCATCATCATTCTTTTCAACATTTTCTAAAAGAGTCCCTGGTCTGGCTCCTGCAGTAACAAAATCAAAATGGATCCTGTTGCTTATCCAAGGAAATCTTTAGCTCTCCCTGAGTTGTAATTCAATTGATTTGTCACATAATAGCTAGGCGTGTAATTGATTAATATACACTTAGACAGTCCAAGTTATTCCACTAAGTTTGATTTATTTACCCTATTCACTGTTATGTTGTTTAGTTGATATGTGGTTGCCATTGAATTGTAGTTGGCTACATTGCTCCATTCATTTTCTCATGTGTTTCCATTTTGCACATATAGTGAAATACAGTGAACCTATAATGAATGAACAGAGAGCCAATTACTGATAAACAGGGGTGAATCTATCTCTCCAGTTATCTAATTCCATTGTCAGTAAAACATTGAGTTTTTTTCTAATTCCTTAATATGTCCTGGACATGTTACTATCAAACACCCCAAATTCATGTTCTGTCTGTCTGTATGTCTGTCTATTTATATATCCATGTAAATACTACTTTTTAAAGTCTCATTAAATCCTATATAACTGGGTATTTTGCCGTTTATATGAAAAACAACCACCTCCCTCTACTTTTGAAAATGATTTTAACATTCATGTTTGTACACTATATTAAAGTTACCATTATAATGTAATTTCCATAAAGCTGCACTTCTTTGTGCCTTTCCTTTTTTAATAGACTGTATCGAGATATGAATGTTTCGTATTCATGAAATTCAATATACCAAGAGTCAGATACCAAATCCAAATTATCCCAAGTCCTTGTTAGAATGAGTTAAGGGACTGTATTCCCTACACTATGAGCATTTTTACACGAGAAACATGTTCAATGTTATTTCTAGAACCTTCACAGGGTATTACATACCACTTCTAATAACATAAATCTACGAACAGAGCATGCATCACCATGTATATCAGCCAATGAGTACTGCATCATACCCTTGTCAGTTATTGGATTTTTGTTTTCTCGTGTGGCTGTGTCGTTTATTTGAGTGTATATAACACATCTCAGTTTTACTCAAACCAGATTTTCATAATATACATATCCAATATTTATAGCAAAACTCAAAAATCCCTTATGCTAATTAATGGCAAGGCATGAAGAAAAAATCCAACATTTGTATGCTAGAGTTATATTGTTCTGCTAAAAATACATGTTACCTTCATGCAGCGTAAAAACATTACATTGTTTTACAAATTATTACAAAAATAATACTTTCTGCTTCATCTACAGCAAACAGTCTGTTGTGTACAGCAAAAATGCAGGTTGTAGCTAGTTTAATATTCCTACTATGGGCAATGCTATAAGTACCATAGCTATCTCCATTCTCTTTTGCATCTTCCCTAACTTTATTGATACACCTTGTGTATTCTAATATTGCAAAACTCCAGCACAAATAATAAGTAAACTACTGCATCACAAATTTGTTTTACACATGCCTTCCCAGTGTCCCTATTGAGAAGGGACAGTGCCTATTTTTGATCTAAATCCTATTGTCCCTCTTTCCTTCTCTGGTGTTGCTATTTTCCAGGAGCTCAAAATGTTAGATGTGTGAGTGTATCACAGAGCTCCAAAGCAAAACAACTCATCATATGGTGTGTTAAAAATGCAGTAGCTATGTTTTTATATTAGATTTTGTAAATACAATCCATTATTCTTATTCTAAATGGCTTATTCAAATTTTGTAAATGGATCTCAGTTTGCCATCAAGTCACTTAACTCCTTCCCACTTGTAGGACATTCTATACTATCCTAATTGACAGTGTACAAAAGCCTATGGGATGGCATAGAACTTCCTGTCTTCCTGTCTTCAAAACATTTTTGGCCAATGTAAAAATGTTGGGACACGTTGTACATTAGTAATAATATGAACCTGTCACTTACCTTCCTTTTCAAGCTTTTTTGCTTCTATTATTGTAATAGATTCATGCACATCAGCAGAGAAACAGTTACACAAGCAATTCTACCTTGGTTCAGAGAGCCAACTTTTCTACCTAGCTTTTTGCCATTTCCATTTCTATTTTATTGCTTAAAACAGACTGTGTCTGAGAAAATATCAGATAGCACTAGTATAATCCTGAGGGAATCACCTCCTTCAAAAGAAAAGACCTGGAGCACTGTAATATCTATGTCTGTGTCCTAACATTCAACACTTCCATATTTGAAATACTTAACAGTTTAACTTGTCAGCCAGGCAGCTTGCCTGAGCCATAGGGAAATGCAGGAACATTAATGAATGCAGCACTAACATTTTATTTCTTGTTATTATTAATTTAGTCCAAAATATATTTTACTCTTACTACACCTGGAATGGTTATACGGAATGATAATGTATTATATTTGAATTATCCATAGCCAAATCTGGAAGGACACATTTAGTACAGCCAATTGCAATCTGTCACATGTATATTTAGGACTATTAAGAAGATAAAATGTCTTAAAATAGATGATCTCCTGGAATTCTTAGGATTTGGAAATGGCAAAGCTGAGGGATTTGGCCAGGTCAAGAAATGCAGCATTTACCTGTCATCAAAGTTTGGAGTCACTATAGATATTTAGAAATAACACATTTAATTTAAATTGTGCTCATTTTACTAAGGATACTAGACATATTTTATACAATACATATGCTGAGCATATGCACATTTTGCTAAAACACTACATGTATTTCAAACAATAACAGATCTGTCTAAAATGTGAATTGTAAATTTCTAAAACAGATTTACACTAATGAAAGTCATAAGTAGTGCACACATTTTCCTTAAGTGTATTTATTGTCTGTTGTGTAGCAAATTTGGCATGGTCTTACTTAATAAGGCAACATTTCATGTAAGGAAAGCTAAGTATTTTGTTTATAGTGAAACATGTTAGCTGGTAGCTATCCATAATATTTTTTTTACCCCTTGTCTACTATGAGCTTTTAATTGTAGCTAATTCAAACTATTTTTAAACAGTTGGTGGATTCATTGGAATTTAAGAGGGTGCTCACATTGTTTTCCATCTTGAAGATTTATACATTGGAGATGAATCAGCCATTGAGTGGTGGACTTTAGTAATTGCTGATTTTTGCAGTTCACTTGCCAGCTTCTCCTTGCAGCAATACCTAAATATTACGTACTTTACTGAAGGAAATACATTAAAAAAAAACTAGAACTAGCAGATGATTTTTATCTCGATTTAGAACTATTTTGGGGGAAAAATATATTTATTTACATGTTTGCTAATAATTATCATAAGAAAAAAAAACACATTTTATGTTTAAACCCCAGTATGTTTTTAATACAATTTCTTTAACTACAATTGTATTTTTGGATAGTTGCATTGTAAATGCTGTTAATCCAAATAAATCCTTTTGACAGCTACTACGCATATTATTACAATTATATGTAAATAGACAAATGAAGACAAAGGGGAGTAAAAGAGAGAGTGTGAATACAAATACATTCCTTCATGTTCATCACTGTGTTATGCCATGGTATTTAATTACAATTTTACCTACAGAGTTCTAAATCCATTTATTTTGACATGGCATCTAATCAGAATTACTGTTATATAATAGTATATGGTATATTAATTATTGCATACATTCAAGTTTTGAGATTAACAGATTCCTTAAAATAAGATACATATTTTTATTGAATTTAATTGCTTAAGTCCTGTCTTAGTCTCTATCTATCGATTTTAGTAAATAAACTTATTTTTATGTTCCTTTGTCTACTAATGAAACCAGACCCTGTTTTCAGCTGCCAATAGGGAAAATATCACTATTGCTAAATTAATGTAATGCATAAAGAGTTTTTTTGGGTGTTTTTTTGATATCCGTGCACTTGAGATTAAACTTTCTAAAATATTTTCCATTTCTAGGTATGGTATAATAACAAATACTTTTTACTCACCAAACTTTGTCTTCAGCTTTGATATTTGTATGCAAATTATATTAAGCAGCTGAAATATTCTACAGATAAAGGGAAGGAGGGGCATTAGTATATAAACTATTATTTAAGTGCTGTGCCCTAGGACCTTACTCCTGCAGCAGCAGCAGGAATAGGCTTAGAATTATTGGAGAATTGATGATTCTTTGTCTAAGGTTGTTTCTTTGTGTGTGTATGAATGCAGTGTTTGTGATAGCTCACCGTTGGGAGACTCGCAAGATGGCTTGGGAAGTAAGCATGACACATAAAAAAAAAATTATCTTTAGAATAATGTCGATAAGAGTAAATCTGTGAATGCAAGGGGATTAAATTCTCCTCAAAAGAGAGGCTATTTATACAGATCATTGGCTGATAATAAGATTGATGTGGGATTCATGCAAGAAACTCATTGGATAGAAAGGGCTAATATCCTTCGGAAATATCAGGATTATCCAGTACTATATTGTGCTAATTTAAAAGGAAAGAAAAAAAGGTGTTGCTATATTAATCGCTAAGAAAATAAAATTTTAATATATCTATGATGAATCTGATGAGAATGGAAGATTTTTGATTTTGATTGTAAAGTTGAATGATATACTCTATACATTAGTCAATGTTCACGCACCAAATCAAACCCCTTTTCGATTTCTTAGAGACCTGATGGTCAGAGGCATCACTAGGGTTGGTATCACCCGGTGCGGTCACTCAGGGTGTCACCCCCCTGGATTTCCTCCAATACCATGCCAAACAGATTCCTTAGTAATGTCAGATGGCCAAATAAATATGCCATACAGAAGACCCACAAAATATGCCTCACACAGGAGCCCCATTAATTATGCCTCACACAGGAGCCCCATTAATTATGCCTCACACAAGAGCCCCATTAATAATGCTTCACACAGGAGCCCTATAGTTATGCCACACACAAGAGCCCCATTGTTATATCACACACACGAGCCCCATAGTTATGCCACACACCAGAGCCCTGCAAGGTGACCAATGTATAATTCTAAAACAATAAATACCTATACAAATCTTTCTCACCAGTTGCATTTGTACTTATATGAACCTTTTAATATTATATTAAACTATTTCATTTGCAATAAAAATGTTATTGAAAATTTGCATTTCTTGTTTTTATTCCCTTCCACTGCACCCACATTGCACCTAAAGGACTTAACACAGCACCATAAAGTACCCACAATACTTGCCATGCACCTCTATTGCACCCACAGCACTTGGCTTGCACTCATATTGCACCCACACAATATGGCAGTATGACAGTACCAATTAACATACCACAGTCACGTTGTCATTAACATATGCAACAGCCAGTTTGTCGCTTAAAATATGCCTCTGTTTGTCCATTAAATATTCCATAGCCAGCTTTCCAATTAATAAGCCACAGCCAATTTGCCCAATAATATGCCAGTATTATTTTGCCATTATTATGTCACAGCCAATTTGCCCAGTAATATGCCAGTATTATTTTGCCAATATTATGCCACAGTCAATTTTCCCACTAATATGCCAGTATTATTTTACCATCTAATATGCCCATATTATTTTACCATCATTAAGCCCCAGACAATTTGCCCAGTAATATGCCAATATTATTTTACTATTTAATATGCCCCAGCCAATTTGCCCAGTAATATTCCAGTGTTATTTTGCCATTATTATGCCCCAGACAATTTTCCCAGTAATATGCCAATGTTATTTTGTCATTAATATGCCCTAGCCAATTTGCGCAGTAATATGCCAGTTATTTTGCCATTATTATTCCCAGCCAATTTGCCCAGTAATATGCCAGTTATTTTGCCATTATTATGCCCCAGACAATTTTCCCAGTAATATGCCAGTTATTTTGCCATTATTATGCCCCAGACAATTTACCCATTAATATGCCAGTTATTTTGCCATTATTATGTCCCAGACAATTTACCCATTAATATGCCAGTTATTTTGCCATTATTATGTCCCAGACAATTTGCCCAGTAATATTCCAGTGTTATTTTGCCATTATTATGCCCCAGACACTTTGCCCAGTAATATGCCAGTTATTTTGCCATTATTATGTCCAAGACAATTTGTCCAGTAATATGCCAGTTATTTTGCCATTATTATGCCCCAGACAATTTGCCCAGTAATATGCCAGTTTTATTTTGCCATTATTATGCCCCAGACAATTTGCCCATTAATATGCCAGTTATTTTGCCATTATTATGCCCCAGACAATTTGCCCAGTAATATGCCAGTTTTATTTTGCCATTATTATGCCCCAGACAATTTACCCATTATTATGCCACCACCCTCCCCCTTCCCATGTACACACCTCCTGGTTGTCTCCTCCGTGCATTCTTCCTACTGCACGGAGGTGGGAAATAGTCACCAGATATCCGGTGGCACTGTTTTTTTTTTTAATCGGGTGAAACCCCCGGGTGACACCCATGTTGCTGAGAATTTTTTTTTTTCACCAGGTGAAACCCCAGGCGGTGTCCGATGCTGCTGCTGAGCTTGCTAATTTTTTTTTTTTTGCATCCTCATCCAGCGGATATGGCTTGTGAAAAAAAGAAAAAAAAAGTTCAACAGTGCATCGGATAGCGCTGGTGCGGGCCACACCCCCCGCACCCCCCTCGGGACACCAGTGCTGATGGTAAGAATAGAAAAGGTCACCTCTGGCACACTCTTAATTGGAGGGGACTTCAACTGCATTATCGATCGCAAACCAGATAAAAACAACAGTTGGAAAGAGGGAGACTCACATTCTAAATATTTTGCAGCCCATATGCAACTTTTTCTATAAAAAAATGCACTTTTTGACTGTTGGAGAGTTCAACATATAGGCAATAAAGATTATTATTTCTATTCTCCTGTGCATCAATCATATTCTTGAATTGATTATTTCCTATCTAAAGCTGAAACACTTGATTTAATCCAGGAGTCCTCCATTGGATCAATAACTTGGTCTGATCATGCTCCTATCTTTTTAAAGACTCATAATAACCGAGAATATAGACTTAGAGATAAGTGGCATCTAAATGATGATTTGTTGAATTCTGAGGCCAATATGAAAGAAATGATTAATCATATAAAAATGATAATGGAGAAGTATCAGACCTTACACTTTTGTGCTCCTTCAAATGTGTAGTATGAGCAGAATTTATAAAGCATTTATTTAAAAAAAAAGTGGGAAACTCTAAATAACATATATACAATATACAGCAAAATTAGAAAAACACATAGGATCTCCATGGATAATCTGATTTTATAGGATATAGTGAATATTAGAACAGAAATCAATAATACAATATTAGAGATGACTAATAGAGCTATTAATAAATTAAAACAATCATGGTATTATTCTGGAAATAGGGCAATTAAAATTGTAACTAATAAATAAAAAAATAGGAAAAGTTCTCAGATTATAAAAAAGGATTATAAAAGGAACGAATATCCATTGTATTACTCCTTATCAAATAGGGAATGCTTTCTATGAATATTATAAAAGCTTATATAACTTGAAAGGAAGTAGCTGCCCTCATTCAGAAATCAATTCATTTTTGAATAAATTGAATCTCCCTAAATTACCCAAAATAAGACATGATTTTCTGAATAGACCTCTTACTCATATCCAATTAAATAAAGCTATTAAATCCCTACAGCGATTTCCCCATACCTTTTCAGGGCCTATTCCCAGATAACAGAATGAAATCAATTCCAACTGAACTGACTTGAGCCATGATAATACCGATACTAAAACCAGGTAAAGATCCTACCCAGGTTAAGAATTATCATCCAATATCATTTATGAATTTAGATATTACAATCTATTCAAAAATACTAGCTGATAGACTTAAGCAGATTATACCAGAAATTATCCAGCATGATCAATGTGGTTTTGTAAGTTCTAGAAGCTCTTCTGATAATATTAGGAATAGTAAGAAGCTCTTATGATAATATTAGGAAGTTATTGAACGTCATTCATTCGTTTGATTTAATAAAAGAATATGAACATCTATCAGGTTATATACGTAACATAGAAAAAAACCATAGCTTGTTAAAATCAACTTCAGAAATGGAGATACAGAAGTTAAAAAAAATATATAAATTTAATTGGGATTTAAAGTATATAGACTATTTGGGTACTAAACTTACTCTTAATATCAATAAAATGGTGGAGATTAACTATGAAGCTCTTTTATGAGAGTTCAAAGATGCTATACTTAAATGGAGAAATTTATAAATGTCATGGATTGGCAGAATAAATGTGGTAAATGGCTACTTAATCCCAAAGCTAACCTATTTATTTAGAAACATTCCTCTTAGAGTTAGTAGAAATATTCTGAAAGAATTTCAGAAAGTAACAATTACATATATATGTCAAGGCAAAAAACTTGAGTTGGCCAAAAAACATGTGCATTGTATTAATTTGCAGGAGATCCACTATAAACTAATTTTCCAATGTTATTTATTCCCAATATGAATGAATAGCTTCTCACCAACTACATCATCAGAATGCTGGAGATGCGGGAAAGAACCAGGCACCCATTTTCATATTTGGTGAGATTGCTCAGAATTACAGGGAACAAAAAACAATATTGAGCTCATTTTAAGCCATATTTTGCATAGACAAATTAAGATTAACCCACAGATGTTCCTTTTCCATATCGACCTACCTAGTGGTGATAGTTCACAAATCTCTCTATTGCTTCATATTTTCCTGGGAGTAAGATTAAGTGTTGCAAGAAGGTTGAAAACCGCAGGCCAGATTCCATGGACCGAAATGATGACACAGAGTGATTTCCAATATAAAATGGAAGCTGTATTCTATCTTAATCAGGAGGCTATGGAAGTCTATAATGAGATTCGTTACCCATGGTCAGTAATAAAGCAGCTTGATAGGTTATTTTAGCTCATCAATGACTCATTCCCTGCTTTGTTCTCTCTTGATTCCCATAACCCTCTCTCCCAAGTCCCAACCGTAGAGCCAATAATATGGAAGTATGAATGAATGAATTACTGTTAAACAGTTTGTATGTTTACAAATTGTAATTTGTATATTGCAGTTTGATAATGCCATAAAATAAAATAAAGATAAGATAAAAAGAAGTGTCATGACAACATTAAAGGAATTAAAAAAATACTCATAATTTGGATCTTGGGCCAACTTAATTTTGGAATGGGAAAAGAGTGTTGATGAATCCTCATTCTTTTTTTTTTATTATTATTTAATATTTTTATTAAGTTTCTTATTTTCCATACAAAAAATAAACTTATAAAACATACATATAGACCATATAAATACAATAGATTCACATTCAGGTGCACTCTCAAACTCATTGCTTGTTCTACTTAAAAAGTAGAAACATTTAGAAACATATTGCACTTAAGGGTAAACAAACAACTATACTGCGCTTACTATAGTAGATCAATCAATATGATCTTAGTGATCTTAATGAGGTCTGTGAGGTCTGTGGGGGATGGAATGAACAGGCGGGAGGACCGGAGTTAGCACATCCTGTCAGGTTCTAAAAACCTTTAATTTGTTGTAATTTCCTTTATTTATTTATTTGTTTCCCAGGTTTCAAATTCCAAGGTTTGGATTCCCTATCTACTATCTACAGAATTTTATCCAGTCTTCTCTTGCCTCTGAGGTCATTACAGATTTCTCTTTTTCCATCTCTAGTTGATAAGATATTTGCTTTTTAAAGGTTGGCCAATTAGGAATTTCCTCTTTTTTCCATAATCTAGCAATGTTGATTTTAGCTGCTAATAGGGTATGAATCGTTATGAACGTCTGTTTGTTTGTTAATCTCTGCCAGCCTATATGAATTAGTGCAGCTCTTGGATGGAGAGCTAGTGGGATCCCTATCATATCCTTGATAATGGTAAAAAACATTTTTCAAAAATTAGTAAGTGTCGGGCATGACCACCAGATATGTAGCTAATCTCTTGTATCCTTTTTGCATCTCCAACATATAGGAGAAATGTCTGGATATATCCTGTGTAGATCTTTTGGGACCATATACCATTGTGTAATTATTTTATACTGCATCTCTATTAAATTTAAACATTTGGTATTTTTTTTGTTATAGGGATAATATCTAGCTATTCGTTGAATGTGATTTCTCCCTCTATATCTAATATCCATTTATTTATTATGGGGGATTTCCGGTCATTCAGAGTCTGTTCATCATCTTCAAAGATTTCATTTTGAATTATATTTTTTGATTATGGGCAATTTTCAGGAGATTATTCAAGCCCTCTATTTCATGGTCGTTCTTGAAAATAAAGCCGGAGAGATAACTCTTGACTCTCAAATAATTGAATATCTCACCCGGTGGGAGACTAAACTCATTGGCTAGTACTTCAAATCCTTTTATCTCTTGGTTTAGTATAATATTCCTAAATGTTTGGATTCCTTTTTCTTTCCATCTATTTAGATTTAAATTATCAATGTTGTGACACAAAAGATCAATACTACTGGTTATCCTGATAACATTTGTCCAATTCAAGTGGTAATCTTGCTTAAATTTATTCCAGAATTTTATTAAGTTGGTCCCTATGACATTTTTAGAAAGCCGTCTATATATTCTATCTTTGGGTGTTCCAAGATCTTTTGAATCAATTCACAGCATAAGGGGCATGTCTTTAATTTCAAGCATTTTACATTCTATAATTTTCGAGGAATCAGAAGCGTCGGGATTCAACCAGCTAGATAGATGTTTAATCATAGCCGCTTTGTAATATTTACTTATATCCGGAACCGCTAATCCTCCTTTCCTTATGCTACTTTTTAATAGGTTTTGATTTAAGCGTGCTTTCTTACCTCTCCATATTAATGTCTGAAAACACTTTTTGATCTCTGTTAGATGCTTTTTAGTTAAACTCAAGGGGATTATTCCAAACAGGTAATTCCATTTGGGAAGAATATACTATTTTATTATATTTATTCGTCCCCACCAAGATACTTCCAAATTCCTCCATTCATTTAACATATTGGTTGTCTGCTTTAATAATGGATTAAAATTTGTCTTAGTCAAATCCTGAAGTCTTGATGGGATTTTTATCCCCAGACACTCAATATAATTCTCCTCCCATTTAAATTTAAATTTTGTTTTCAATCCTCCAATATACCGAGTGTCTTGGTTTAAGCCCATAACCGCAGATTTTGTAATATTTAATTTATAATTGGACATCCTACTGTATGATTCGATCTCTTTCAATAGATATTGTATGTAGAGATCTGGGTCGGCTAAGGTTAATATTATGTCATCAGCATAAAGGTTAATTTTTGCTTCTTTATTTCCGATTTTTAAACCTTCAATGTTACGATTTTTCTTTATATACAGGGCTAATGGTTCTAAAGAAAGGACATAAAGAATAGGGGATAATGGACATCCTTGACGTGTCCCGTTTTTTATATTAAACCAAGGAGAACAAATTCCCGAACCTATTATTCTAGCTGATGGTGTAGTATAAAGTGCCATTATAGCTTGGAAGATCCAACCTCTAAAGCCAAAGGAGGTCAAAACTTGGGATAGAAACAACCAGTTAACGCAGTCGAATGCTTTTCTGAGTCGAGAGAGATTATACTTGCTGGTATCTTGTTTTTATTTGTATGGTCAATCAGGTTGATATCGCCATTTTGATATTGCCATTGATTAGGGAGATCGGTAGATAGCTCCCTATTTGAGTACAATCTTTATTTGTTTTAAGTATAGGCATAATGTTTGCCTGAAGTAGTTTAGGTGTTATTTTGCCTTTCAGTGCCATATCATTATATACCTGTGTTAGATGTTTCTCTATATCTACTTTAACTGTTTTAAAGAATAGTCCGGTAAATCCAAAACTTTGTCTTTTTTAATTTTATCAATGGCAGCATTAGTTTCTTGTTCTCTGAAGGGGGAATTCAGTAATTCGATCTGTTCTTTAGTTAGAGATGGCAAACCACCTTTTTTCAGATATTCTTGGATCTGGAATTCCGTTATTGGGGTGTCTATATTATACATAGTTTCATAAAAATCTCCAAATGCTTTACCTATTTCTTCTGGCGAGTATATCACCTTATATCTTATATATTCTATACTTGGCACATCTTTTTTTTAGCTTGGCTGACAGAATTTTGTCTGCTCGGTTTCCTTTTGTATAGAGCCTTTGATTTAATGTACTTACATTTTTCTTAGTTTCTTCTAGTAGTTTACTATTTATTTCTCTTTTTATTTTTATTATCTTTTCTGCACTTTGGTCTGTTGGACTTTCTTTATTTTTTTCAACCTCTTTAGCATATGCAATGTGTAGGTCTGCTAGTGATAAACCTTATTCTCGTTTCGTCCTGGCACCCAATTTTATCAGAAGACCACGTATTACACATTTATAAGTGCACCACACTGTTTCTGAGGATAGATCTGGCGTTGAATTTTCTTTAAAAAATAAATTTGTAATTTCTCTAATATATTTTATGTTCTCCTCCGATTTTAATAAATCATTATTTAATCTCCATGAGTGGTTTTTCGGAGTTTCAGACCCATCTCTTATGTTCCATATTATAGCATTGTGGTCTGACCAAGGAGTCTCTAAGATTCTAATTTTATTCACTTTTTTAATCGAATTCAGGTCCATTAATACCAGGTCTATTCTTGAATAGGAGTTATGTACTCCCGACCAGTGAGTGTATTCTCTATTATCTGGATGATGCACTCGCCAGACATCTAATAGGTAGTTTTTTTAATAAACATCTTAAAATGTTGTGCACAACTTATCGCTCCCCATGAGAGAGTCATGCTTTTGGGGATCATTTTGTCTGTAGACGGTGCGAGAACCATATTAAAATCTCCTGCCCATAAAACTTGTCCTTTTTTGACCCTGTCTACTAAATTTGCTATTTTATTTAGCGTCTGCATTTGTTCATTTGCTGGGGCATATGCGTTAACTATGGTTACGTGTTGTTGGTTTATTATGCCAGCCCAGATATTATACCTTGCCTCCTCATCGTTATCTACATGTAATGTATCCCATATAAGTGAGGTCAAAAATAAGATCTTATCTTTCTCAAGACTTGCATTTGCAATTGAGGTATATCCCTGGAATCTCATTTTCCCTATATCTTTTTTTATCCAGTGTGTCTCTTGTAATAGACAAATTTTAATTCCTTCTTTGTTTAATAGTTTAACTAAAATTGCTTTTTATTTGGGGAATTCAAACCTTGGGTATTTAATGAACTGTATTAAACCATTGTCTATATATCCATCCAGTTTCCTTTCTCCCCCCCCCCCCCCCCCCACAGTGAAATACAATGCAGATACACAACAATACAAAACAGTTAAAAAACATATAACAAAAACGTCCTGGCCCTTGTCCCCTACAAAGGTTCTGACGTATACACAGTCCTCCCACAACATACTGTGTATTAGATTAGCGGTCTTAGCGGTCCTGCTTAGAGTGCCCTCCTAAGGTGCCATTTTTATTACTTTCTACTCAGTTAGTGAGGACTGATGGTTTCAATGATTAATAAATAACAAAACAAAAAACAAAACAAAACAAAAAAATTATTTCTATCCGTGTAAAAGTAATTGTAATTTATTCTGGTATATTATATTCCCTTGGTACCATTATCCTTAAGTTCAGTGAACATTCATTCATTCATTGCTTATCTTATGTACAAAAAAAAAAAAAAGAATATTTCCTTAGTTCGTGTTATTCTATTCTACTCTGTGCACTATCGTGCTCATTTTGATTATTCTTATGGTGGATAATTTCTCAATTTGTGTTATTCTATTATACTCTATCTACTTTCGTGTTAATTTTAAATAATCTTACAGTGAATTTGTTTCAGTGCTTGTCATTCTAGACTACTTCGTGAATAGATTATACTATTTGCCTACTTCCTACTCTTCCAAGTGGAACCAAAATTCGGCCCGGTTCCTAGCTACTAGTTTATCCGTATATAGTTATTCATATTTGTTATTCTTTTAATTAAAATATCAATTTACGTCAAGGTCGTCGTTCTTGTTATCTTCTACTTTGCCGGCTGAACTGCTTCCAACTCCCCTCGCAAACTGAACTATTCCTATCGAGAGAAGAAAAAAAAACAATATGTTATCATAATCCTACCTATTCCCTCACTTCTGCCATGTTATCTATGGTCTATCCAGGGGAGTAATTTTATTAGTCCCCCCCCCCCCCCCCCTCTCAAGCAGTTCCCCCTACTCCTTTTCTCTTTTTCTTTTTTTTTTCTTTTTCCTTCCTCCCTCTTTTCCCTTCTTTTTTTTTCTTTCTCCTTTTTCCCTCCCTCCCCATCTGCCCTCCCCTTTACAGCGCTGATCTTGTATTATGGCTTCCTTGCCTTCCTTCTTCTTCTTCCCTTCTCCTTCCTTATATTTACATCTTACTTCACTGGCTGTTTAGCCACTCTCTTGCTTTCTCCTGATTTTTTAAATATGTGTCTGGACCCATTTCTATATATAATTAGACATGTTGGAAATCCCCAATTATACCTTATGCCTTTTGCTCTCATTTCTTCAGTTATTTTACCAAAGTCCTTCCTGGCTAAGATAGTAGCATACGAAAGGTCTTGAAAGATTTTTAAATTTTTATATTCATCATGTTTTTCTTTCTGTTCCATAAATATAGTGAGTAAGGTTGTTTTGTTTCTATATGAGGAAAAGGCGACTATTACGTCTCTGGGGGATGACTCTGCTACTGAGGAAGGTTTTGGTAGCCTATGGAATCTTTCCATTATGGTTTGTGCTGGGTTATTCTGTATGCCCATTGAGGTGAAAAACCTTTGTAGGTATGATTCTAACTCGTCTTTAACCACTGTCTCAGGTATATTCCTTATCCTTATATTGTTCCTTCTAGATCTATCTTCTAGGTCTGTGATCTTAGACTGTAGTTGTTCTAATATTATCTCCATTTGATCATTGTGTTCCTTATTCCTTATCGAGTTAGCCTGTGTTTGATCTATCTTGTCCTCTAATGCCTTGACCCTAGAGCCTATCTTTGTGATTTCACTTTTTATGTTTTTTTTTTTATTTCATTGGCATTAGACTGAATTTCAGACTTTATGCGTTCCCACTGGGCATCTAAGGCAATTTTTAAGAGATCAGGGGTTAGGACAGATTGATCTAGTTCTGATGATGAGTTCATAGATTCTATGTCATTTGGCTTAGCTATTACAGATGTCTCTTTTATAATCACAGATGGGCTTGTAATTGATTCATTCATGTTTTTTTGGATTATAGGAGAAAATAGAGCTCATATCTTGCTTGATTTATTAGGTGTTTGATCTTTAGAACTTTTATCTCTTTCTTTTTTAGATAGGGGTTTTGCTTTAGATTTAGTTGCCATTTGTGGGCTGGTATGATAGTTTAGGTAGGATTTCCCTTTCCGTCGGAGTAGGATTTGCTTCAATTGCTCTCAATGCTTCAGTATACCATCTAAGCTATGTCTGTACAATATTATAATTTTAACCAATATTAGATACACAACTGTCTATTACTATAGACAGTTGTTCTTTTAAGGGGAAAAAATAGTTATTCCTTTATGATCTGTTCTAGGAAGGCTCTCAAAAGGATTAGAAATATAGTAGACCAAACCATTCAAATTGGCTTACATCAGTTACAAATTCTCAATGCCTCAGTATACTCTCTAATATGTCTATACAGTGTTACAAATTAACCAGTATTGAATACACAATTATTTATTGCTATAGACAGTTGTTCAATCAAGGGGGAAGAAAAAAGAAAAAATAGTTATTCCTTTATAATCTATTCTAGGAAGGCTCTCAAAAAGAGTTGGAAATTTAGTAGACCAAAACAATCAGACTTTTCTAAAAAAAAAAAAAAATCCAAATTAGATCGGCATAGCATCCCAAAAAAAACAAAAAAAACGGTTTGGACAAGAATGTTAATAGATCTGTGCCTCCTTATGAGTCAAATGATCTACGCCTCTCCATATACACCTTTAGTAAGATTATTGCAGGATTAACAACGGGTAACTTGTGTCATTCGGTATTTCCTCGGAGCGTCTTTCGGGGTTGATTATATGTACCACAAATTGTCCTTATGTTACAATACTTCCCACCACCGGGAACCCAACAAAATAATAAAGGTTATTTTGTTAATTGCAGATGTGAACCATAAATCCTATAGTAATTTCCTTTTACTGCAGAGCGTCTTTATATCAAGGATACAATAAATGTACCATGTATTTCCTTACGATTTTTTACTCATTCATCATTTATACGTTCAACCAGTTTTAACAAAAAACATACAGTGGATATAAAAATTCTACACACCCCTGTTAAAATGTGAGGTTTCTGTGCTGTAAAAAAATGAGACAAAGAGAAATCATTTCATAACTTTTTCCACCTTTAATGTGACCTATAAACTGTACAACTCAATTGAAAAACAAACTGAAATCTTTTAGATAGATGGAAGAAAAAATATAAAAATAAAATAATGTGGTTGTATAAGTGTGCACACCCTCTTATAACTGGGGATGTAGCTTTGTTCAGAATTAAGCAATCACATTCCAAATCATGTTAAATAGGAGTCAGCATACACATGCCATCATTTAAAGTGCCTCTGATTAACCCCAAATACAGTTCAGCTGCTCTAGTTGGTCTTTCCTGAAATTTTCGTAGTCGCATCCCACAGCAAAAGCCATGGTCCACAGAGAGCTTCCAAAGCATCAGAGGGATCTCATTGTTAAAAGGTGTCAGTCAGGAGAAGGGTACAAAAGAATTTCCAAGGCATTAGATATACCATGGAACACAGTGAAGACAGTCATCATCAAGTGGAGAAAATATGGCACAACCGTGACATTACCGAGAAATGGAGCTCCCTCCAAAATTGATGAAAAGACGAGAAGAAAACTGGTCTGGGAGGCTACCAAGAGGCCTACAGCAACATTAAAGGAGCTGCAGGAATATCTGGCAAGTACTGGCTGTGTGGTACATGTGACAACAATCTCTTGTATTCTTCATATGTCTGGGCTATGGGGTAGAGTGGCAAGACGAAAGCCTTTTCTTACGAAGAAAAACATCCAAGCCAGGCTACATTTTGCAAAAACACATCTGAAGTCTCCCAAAAGCATGTGGGAAAAGGTGTTATGATCTGATGAAACCAAGGTTGAACTTTTTGGCCATAATTCCAAAAGATATGTTTGGCGCAAAAACAACACTGCACATCACCAAAAGAACACCGTACCCACAGTGCGGCATGGTGGTGGCAGCATCATGCTTTGGGGCTGTTTTTCTTCAGATAGAGGGAATTATGAACAGTTCCAAATACCAGTCAATATTGGCACAAAACCTTCAGGCTTCTGTTCGAAAGCTGAACATGAAGAGGTACTTCATCTTTCAGCATGACAATGACCCAAAGCATACATCCAAATCAACAAAGGAATGGCTTCACCAGAAGAAGATTACAGTTTTGGAATGGCCCAGCCAGAGCCCAGACTTGAATCCAATTGAAAATCTGTCGGGTGATCTGAAGAGGGCTGTGCACAGGAGATGCCCTCGCAAACAGATTTGGAGTGTTTTTGCAAAGAAGAGTGGGCAAATCTTGCCAAGTCAAAATGTGCCATGCTGATAGACTCATACCCAAAAAGACTGAGTGCTGTAATAAAACCAAAAGGTGCTTCAACAAAGTATTAGTTTAAGGGTGTGCACACTTATGCAACCACATTATTTTATTTTTATATTTTTTCTTCCCTCTACCTAAAAGATTTCAGTTTGTTTTTTAATTAAGTTGTACAGTTTATAGGTCACATTAAAGGTGGAAAAAGTTCTGAAATGATTTATCTTTGTCTCATTTTTTTACAGCACAGAAACCTGACATTTTAACAGGGGTGTGTAGACTTTTTATATCCACTGTAGTATCCTATTCAGAAGAACATACAAACACTAAAAATGTTGGAAGTCTAAGAAAGATGACCTAAACAACTTGGGGCGCAAGTATAATCATGCAACATCAAAATAGGGAAATATTTTACCAACATTTCAGACATTTGCATTTACATCTATAATGTAACTCAACTAAATATGAACAGAGACTATATTCAAGCTATAAATGTAAACTGGACTTTCGTGAGATGCACAATTATGAAGTATAATATGTTGTAATCTTGTATTTTTCAGAAATTATCCCCATTTAGATACATTTTTTCTACACAATCAAAGATTCACTGATTTTTTAATACTGTGAGGTACCAGTTTTATAACCGGTTTCTTACATTAGAATGTTGAAATTGTAACCTCATGCTATAATCCTTACTTATCTTCAATCAGATGTAGTTTGATGTAGTTTGATGAAGTACATAAGTGAATAGTACTGATGATTTAGATACATTTTTTAAAGATGTTAAATTTAATACAGATAATCTCTTAAAAAAAAGTATCGGTGCGCTTAAGGGAATTGCGGATAGTGGTGTATCGTCCGCACCATGTGATAGAAGAGAGGAACCAAGTACAAGAGAGAACAAAAAGGTGCATTTTATTTCACTGGCTGTATATCTCTCCAAAAGAGATATCCCAAAACTCATGATAAGTAGAAAATAAAAAAGAAGAACATAAAAAGTGTAATACCTAAGACAAAAGCTGTAAATGATTATATTGAACTCACAAACAAAACTGTTGGTATGTGATGGACACCTCAATTACATTTGATTAAAAATAAATAAGTGTGCCAGTAACACTTATTGATGGTTCTGAAATAAAAACTGGACCCGTTAAGTAGGCACTTGTTTACTTGGTGTTTCATTAAATGGGCACTCTTAAAACATTTCTTTTTATGTGGTTCCATCTCCCATTTATACCATTTATCCTTGGTTTAAAATGGTTCAAACATAATCCTTGCATAAACTGGACTACATCTTCCATTTTTTTTTCTATCTGATCCTTGTCTTAAGAATTGTAGAAGAAAGTCTTCCTTATCATGGTATTCAGTACTCCAGAAGCTTAGATACTCCTTGACTATATTACATTTTCTGATGTCGTTAGTAGTAAAGAGGTGGATACATTGCCCCTTCATATGACTGCCATATGATTTTCAAGAAGGAGCCCCTAAACTATGTGGGCATAGTAGGCAGGGGATACCACTGATTGTAAGCACTGCTCTAAAGCTGTCTAACAGGAATAATGTGGAAGCCATACCGTTTCCTGAAGGGAACAGAACTGCCACTAAATAAATTGTATATTATACAGATTTGGAAGGTTTTGTTCTTGATCCAATATAGTATAATTCATCCCTCTTATTTTCCTGGTTGTATGTGTGTTTGTGTGTATCTGCATAATTAATTCACATTGTTACTTTGCAAGCAAGTCCTTATTTACGCCTCCACTATCTAGTATCCTCTCATCAGCTTTACATGCATTAAAGTACATATGCCATCCGTAAAAGCTGCATCTTTTATGAATTACTGTATGCAATCTATTGCTTTTCCATTAGCCATCCAATTATAACATGTCTCTGAACACAATGAATCTACGAAAGTACAAGTAAATGAGGCATCACCGAGAAATAAGCAGGCAAGGGACTATTAGCCTCCTTGTTTGTCAGACTGTAGTTTGTGAGGTGATACAATATGTAATATAAATGGGTTAACTTTTAAACATTCTGAAAACATTAAGCAATACCTTGGAAAAGGTTAGTATAAAACCTATGGCTTTTTATTTTATTTATAAAGCACAAATATATTTTGGTGTACACAGTAAGTTTAAATGCACTAAAGGTGGGAAAGTGTTGCATTCAAACAAGCTTCCATTTTTGGGGAACTGAGAATTTTGTCACATAAGTGGAAAATGAACACTAGCATGAAATGGTTAATCATGCTTCTAAGTACAGAAGGAAACATGAATAACTACATTTATCATCAATATCCAACTACATAAATCAGTATATACATTTACATGCCTACAGATCTATGAATTACTGAAGAGTAAAGATACATTTTAAAGTACGATAAGACAATTAAGTGATGCAGGAGATCACATCAATGGGGAGGGAAATTAATCAATTAGTACATGTGGAATTTTATGGTCTTTTACAGGTAAAAAGAAGGTAAAACAGAATTGATAGCAGACATAAGAAAGTGAAATCATTGGGTTTACGTGTTAGCAGGTAGAGAGTCTCCAAAAAAATCCCTCTGTGCCAATATGTTTTGTAAATCCCCTCTTTTTGGATTTTCTTTCTAGTTCTATGCCTCGGCACGAGAAAGCCCTCCTGATTACCCACTGGTGACTTGATATCTTCATATGTTCTTCACATTTGTATATTCGTACTAATCCAGCATATTAAAATTGCAAAATCATGAATGTAACTTTGAAGTGATATAAAATATAATGCCATGTGTATGGGTTGTTAAACATTAGTAATTTACTTAATATAATGTAACTGTTTTATAACAAATATCAGCTATGCTTACCCCAATTGATATAATGATAAATACAATATCACATCTATATTTTATTTAGAACAATGCTCACTGGTTTTGCATTACCCAAAACATTTAAAAATAACCCATGATTGCATCTTTTCTTTCTAGGTTAGAGGTTTTTTTTTAGGTCAGTAAGTTTTTTTTAGTCAGCTGTATACCATGATTATTGTATTATAAGTGCTCATCATCAGACCTTTTCCTTAAATAATTTTCAGATTGGATTTAAATATAATAGTCCTTAAATAAATAACAGTTGAAATTAAACATTCTACTTGGTACAAATGTACTTATTTTCCTTTCCCTCTAATGTTTCTACTCAGTTTAATCTGTCAATCAGTATTAGCATACAATAAACATCATTGATGAAATGCAATACAAAGTTTAGACAGGTCAGCATATACATCAGTTTCTATGGTTTTACTCACTAGAATGTACTAAGGTTTAATGAGGTGTTATGTACAAGTTTACTAATGTGTCAGTTTCTGCATAAAAGGTTATGTAACCACTCCTCTCCTCTCCACTGTAAATATGGCTATCCTCCCCTTTTTTGGATAGCTTTCATATATATATTTTGACGGTCGATAAATTTACTAATAAAGATACATTTACATTTACCTATCAGTGTGCATGTCTGTTTTTTTCTGTACATTTTGGTTTCTCATTTATATGCCCTTTGGGAGAGAGCATATTAGCAGCTCATATTTTGCACCTGTACTATTTACCCAATAGACCTCATTCCAGCTAGCTGTTCTCATCCCCCATTTTTGAATACATTTATTTCTCCCAGAGAACTAGCAGCTGACGTTTTTGTATTCAACATTCCTACTGCAGTATTGCATTAAATTTGGGCTATTTTCAACCCTCCCAATCTGGCTTTCAGATCACCTACCGGAGGAGACACCAAACCTCTTATCTCTCCCATAATTTCTCTAACGGCTGAGCCTCTCTCCTTACACCGCACAATTATCTCACTTATTCTTCTCTTCCCTTCCCTCCCTTATATACCTATTTCACCATTGTTTTCCCCTATAGCTCTATTTTTTCTCCTCCTCCACTATTTCCTTCTCTCCCTGGGGTTATAGCTCCCCTCTTCTATCTATGGATACCTTTGCTTTCAGTGACCAGGACTTTGATAGACTTGTCTCCACCAGGTCCACTAGGCAATTTTTAGGACAAGGCACTGATAACATTGCATCTAAATTTGAAAGAGAACTTAAGAGAAAAATTTACACAGAATTACACACTAACACACATATTGAATATCTTAAAATTAGACGAAACCCACGTGGTCTCAGGGTACGCCTATGTCCAAATTTATGTAAAGACAACACAAAATTCTACCAGAAGTGGTACAAAATTCTGAACAAATGTCCATTTGACCTTATGTTACTAGCTGTCGAGACCCTACAGCTAGACCTCAACAAATCCACAGAGGAAATTGTGAAACTCGAAAAAGAGGTGGAACTCACCTTCACACCACAGAAACTGGAAGAACTTAGATAGAACTTAGATACCAAACTTGCTACATACAAACAAGAAACTGAGGAATTCAAGAAAAAGGAATTCCAGAAGGACGAAAGAGACTACAAATTGGATAGAGTCTACAACTGGTACGACTGTAAAGACTTCAGACAAAACCAAAGACCGAACAACAAGTCACGTCCTCTAAGATGGCAAGAAACTGGTACCACCTCCTCTTCCTCCTCCTCATCCTTTTTTTTTAGATCTTCCGTCCTCAAGCCAACAAAACCAACGCGAAGGGGACAACAGAAGAGACAGAAGACAAAGGCGAATGAAGACACGATTCCAAACAAATCGAACTTAGTCTTCAACATCTCGGACAGAGAACTAAGTACATTGGAAATCAACACACTTAGCAAAGGTCTTTCATTCATCCCGACCCCTAACCCCAACTGGCTTGACTATGATGTCGCCTTTTACAAATTTTCACGTAACTTGAGACTTAAGGCTTTTTCCTCTACCACCACAGAGTCCATATCTATGGACACTGCTGGGCCAGCTTTGACCACTAACACTCTGGATAACACACAGAGGTCCATTATGACATATATGAACAAGCCACCTAATATAGATGCCTCACAAACCACTACAACCCATACAGGTTTAATACATCCGGCATCGGGCTATCTACCAGTCGAGGTAAAACCTAAGAGCAAATTTCAATCACCTAACACGAACCACTCGGTTGAAAAGTATATTACTAAAAAAGAACTTGAAAATACCAAACTTATCAAGTTCAAAAACAGATTCAAGAAAAAATACAGAATGAGACCAAATTTCACTAAAGAGGAATGTGAAACAATCCAAAATCTCAGAACAGATAAATCCATCTGCATCAAACATGCAGACAAAGGTGGAACATTAGTTGTAATGAATCACCATGACTATGTTGCAGAAATATACACTCAACTCTCGAGTGGTAACACCTTTAGCAAACTGGATGTTGATCCAGTTGGCAGACTACAAGCCATATTACATTCACTCAACAATCAAGCCTTACAGGATGGCATCATCAGCAAACAGCAAGCCAAATGTATATACACTCCCTTCCAACTTACTCCGTACTATACACCCTGACGAAGATACACAATCATGCCACCAAACCCCCTGGTAGACCTATAGTAGCAGGCTCTGACTCCATTTTTCAGCCAGTGTCTATATTTTTTTAGACAAGTTACTGGCCCCGTATGTCACTAATCAAACTTCACACGTGAAGGATACTAATCACTTTTTTCAAACATCATCAATACAGTGATTATTCCAGATACCGATGATTTCTACCTGGCCACATTGGACGTCCAGAGCCTCTACACATCAATACCTCATGAAGGTGGCATACAGGCTGTCACCTGGACCATTGAATCAGATCCAACAGACACTTGGAACATGTCTAAGAAGAACTATGACCTCTTCTGCTTTATCTTGTCCGAAAACGACTTCCTATTTGAAGACCAGCTCTACCTACAGAAAATAGGTACCGCCATGGGCTCCAATGTCGCACCAACATATGCTAACATATATATGGACCACCTAGAGTTAAGCGGTATCTACAGGACACCCCTTTTCAAACATGCATGATATGGAATAGATACATCGATGACGTGTTTATCTGCTGGAATGGCACCAAGGGTGAGTTTACTCAGTTTGTAACAGATATCAACTTCACTGGAGACCGACATCTATACAAAACCAACAGACAAAAACAACCTGCTCCTGTACAGCAGTTACCATCCTGAACATTCCAAAAGAGGCCTCCTTTACAGCCAACTCGTTCGCACAAATAGAATTGTCAGCGATACACTTTTGTTGGAAACCCATCTAGACGAGATGTCAATTAAATTCTCTGACCGTGGCTATAACCAAGAACTTCTATAGACCCAGAGAAACCGGTTATCCACCAACTCAAGAGACACACTTATGACACCTAAAATAAGAGATACCTCGCTAGCTTGGGTACCTTTTGTCTCTCCATTCACTAATGTTAGCCCTAAAATCAAGAAAGCCATTATGAGACATTGACATATCTGACTGGAATCTGACTGCAATCTCCCAATTTCCCTACATAACCCACCTCTATTCTCCTACTCCAGGTCCCACAACCTTAGGGACTCCCTAGTGTCAGCAGACATAGGCAGTAAAATACCTAAAGGTAGATTTCTTGCAGAACCTCAATATGGTACCTTTCCGTGCCATAGCTGTAATCAGTGCAACAGCGTGATCAAAGGTAAGACATTCCTCCATCCCCATTACGCAATAAATTTAAAATCAATGATTACTTTACCTGTGATTCCATCTATGTGGTATACATTTTTAAGTGCCCATTTGGTCTTCTAGTGGGAAACCACTAGACAAATCAAAAAAAGAATCTCTGAGCACAAGACATCAATCAGAGCAGCCATGGCTGGTGGCAACACCAATAAAGTTCCAGTGGCGAAACACTTCAAGGAAGCAGGCCACAATGTCAACCAATTATGATTCCAGGTGATTGACAGTGCACCACCCCCTAGGAGTGGTGGCAACCACAAAAGAATCCTCAAACAAAAGGAGACAAAATGGATCAACACCCTATACACCATTTCCCCTAGGGGTCTCAATGAGGACTATGAATTGAAACATTTTCTCTATATACCTGGCCCTTCTTCGTAATAATTCCGCTATCCCTCCCTTCTCTCTTATTAACAATACCTTTCACCCTAATCTGTACACATTCTCTGGTTCTCTTCCCTCTATCTCTCCCCCTTTCCCATGAACCAATTTTTTTCTTTTTTTTTTTCTTTTTTCTCTTTTGTTATATTTAGTTTTATTTATTTTTTCTTTTGTAGTATTTATTATTTTTTATTTAATATTTATTATTTATTTTTCATTCATTCATTCATTTTTTTCATTTTTATTATTTTTGATTTTTTTACTTTTTATTTTTACATTTTTTCATTATGATTTTTTACATTGTAAGATTTATTATTTTTCCATTATACATTATACATTTTCTCTATATTGTATTTGTCTATTTTTTCTTTTTCTTTTCCTTATTATTATTACTTTTGCTGTGTTTTTCTCTCTTTATATACACCCACATATATATCTTTGTTCTATTTTTTCTTATTTGGCATCTCTCACTTTTCTCAGACTTTTTATCCTGTTTTTTCTCCATGTACCCCGTTTTCCTCTATTTACCCTGTTTTTTTCCCCATCTTTTTATTTCATTTTTGCATTTTCATTTTTATGTGCATCTCTATTTTTATCTTTCTCACTCCATGTTTACTGGTTGCTACTCCATTTTCACATCGCCAGTGCTATGTCCTTTGTGGCATGATATTTACGAGAGCTCAAATCGGAACAAGCTCTCACTCTCTGATGACAGAACCACGTCCGTAGTAACACATCTCCCTGTCGGATCATTCATGCACCAGAGGCGCTTATTGTAAGAAGTACCCCCGGGATAACGAGCATTTAAAGGACTGCACAACGCACAGTGTGGCATGGCTGAAGAAGGAGACTGCTCCTGAACTTCATTGCCCCATGCCCCCCTATTCAGTCCTCTGCTCACCATAACGTTTTCTGGAAGACCTTCCCTGCATCACTCCCTGGAAATTACTGCCATCACTCATGGACTTCTGTTTGCTCTTTTACCACTATACTACGAATGAACATTTTGACTGTGTATGGGTAAGACAGTGGCCAATTCCTTAGGCTACTCGAGATTTTTTCCACATACTTGTTTTCCCTGCTTTTGATTCTGCTTGCTGTCTTTCTAAGCACTCTATCATTAGTTTTCTATTTTTGCGTATCCCTCCATATTTCCCTTTTCTGTTGATGCAGGTTTCTCCTATTATTTATGCAAGAGGCATTTTTTGTTGTTTTTTTGTTGTTCTTCTATGCATTTTTTCTACTTTTTGTTTTTACTTTTTTGTCATTAGGACTTTCTTATCTCTCCACTGTATTACATTTTGCCTGTACCTTTATACCACCACATGTTTATTTCTATTTTCATTTTTTGACACACATCTCCCTGTATCTTTTTGTTTTGTTTTCCCTGTACGTATATATATATTTTTCTACTCCTATTTATTTATTTTATTTTTTCTCTACCTGTTTTTTCATAGCACTGATCTGCTTGTTTATTTTTTCTGTTTGCATACATTGTTTTAGCCCTTTATCTACGGCTCCCAATATATTCATATATATTTCCAGCTTTTTTGGACTTTTTTTTTGGATAGCTTTTATATATATATTTTGACTGTTGATACATTTACTAATAAAGATCCATTTACATTTACCTATCAGTGTGCATGTCTTTGTCTTTTTTTCTGTACCTTTTGGTTTCTCATTCATATGCCCTTTGGCAGAGAGCATATTAGCAGCTCATATTTAACACCTGTACTATTTACCCTATAGACCTCATTCCAGCTAGCTGTTCTCATCCCCCATTTTTGTATCTTTTCTTTATAGGTTTTTTTTTAGGTCAGTAAGTTTTTTTTAGTCAGCTGTGTACCCTTATTATTGTATTATAAGTGCTCATTATCAGGCCTTTTCCTTAGATAATATTCAGATTGCATTTAAATTTAATAGTCCTTAAATAAATAACATTTACAATTAAACATTCTACTTGGTACAAATGTACTTATTTTCCTTTCCCTCTAATGTTTCTACTCAGTTTATGTATGTGTCCATTTTAATCTGTCAATCAGTATAAGCATACAATAAACATAATTGATGAACTGCAATACAAAGTTTAGACAGGTCAGCATCTACATCAGTTTCTATGGTTTTACTCACTAGAATGTACTAAGGTTTAATGAGGTGTTATGTACAAGTTTACTAATGTGTCAGTTTCTGCATAAAAGGTTATGTAACCACTCCTCTCCACTGTAAATATGGCTGTGTAAGGAGGAGGAGTGTACCTTCGATTAAGTCCTTACTGGAGGACAAAACACGTCAGATGTAATTCGCTGAACCTGACAGTCTCCTCAATTGTCAGCACATGTCTACGGTTTTTTTTTACACAAAGAAACATGGGGTCAGTTTTGCAATATTTCTGGAAGGCTCTTCAGCAACCATTTTGTTTTTTTAATTGCCTCTTCCTCCTCTAATTTTTCAACTTAGCTAATTTGTTCTGATTTTTTCAACTTGACTTCACTGTTTAGGGATTCTTGTCTTAACATTACCTACAGGTGTTTATCTTCACACATAGAAATATCTTCACACCTTTGATTATTTGACCTAGTTTATTTTCTGGTTGGGTCTTGCATCTTATAGTTGATAATATGTTTTATATAATAATAGAGTATGAAAAACAATTTCCCAATTATCAAGCTTTGTGTATTACTATTGTTTATCTTGCAAAGGGTTAAACTTGGAAACATTTTCTAATTCTCTGTATTTATAAAACCTGTACAACGTAACCAAACAAATTATGTTCACATATATATCTGTGTAAAATGTGAAGCAGAAATCATTCATTTAAACAGATGGGTAAGAAAAGGAATAATTTCCTGGAAAAACTGAAGGGCAAGGATGAGGCCAACAGAAACTCAGTGGAACAGATGTTCACTATGTAGTCACAGATGTCACAATGTAAAGCATAACTGTGTATGGGAAACAGGCACAATGAACAGCAGGAAATGGAGCATGTGAATGGTTCAGAAAGCAGGGTTGATGGTTTTTAGCAACCCAGGTAACTGGAATTCTTTAGCAAAATGGAAGGTGTGAAGTTTGTTTCTGGATATCAAAGTTCAGTTTGATACTGGATTTCAACTACAATTAATTGAATGTGTTTATAATTCTGAAAACTAGGAAAATATATATGATATTGAAACAGAACACTTGATGACAATATAGAATTTTCTGACCTACATTAAATATGGATACAGCTAAGCTGTCACAATAATCTCACAGTATTCCCTGATGTCATTGATGTTCAACAAACAACGTTCTACATTTGTTGAGAACCACCATTTCCTTCCTTCCTTTGGTTTGAGAAGTCCAAAAGGAAAACCTGTCTATTACTGAGTATGTATCATTTGCACATATCCCTTGAACATTTAAACACAGCTAACGATATTGATGGGAGGGCTATGGGGCTGTTCGCTTAAAATGAGGCGCACATGAGTTACAGGAGAGTTATAGGTGAGTTGAAGTACGAGAAGAATTTCATCTCACCAACATACTTATTTAACCCCTTAACGCATATGGACGTATATATACGTCGTGAAAAGCATGGTCCTTAAGGACCATGAGGACGTATATATACATCCTCTGTTTACATGTAGTGTTGTCCTTAGTGCAACACTACATGCCTGCAGCTACTCTCAGAGGCTGCTTCGGATCACAAGCAGCCTCTGAGAGGGCTTTCGCCCCCCCCCCCCCCCGTGCATACGATCACCACGAATGTGATCGTATGCTCGTTACACACATAGGCTGTGAAAGCTGATCACTGCCTATGTGTGTTAAAGTGTTGCAATGATGCCTGAATAGAGGCATCATGCAACACCTTCTGTGCCCCCCTGGGCACCGCGATCACATGCTCCTCCATACAGCGTGCCCAGAGGAGAGCGACAGAAGAGAGGAAAAAAAATCTCTTCCGTCGCTCTGAAACCGCTACTTGACTGCCCCTATAGACAGTTAAGTACAGTACAGTAAAAAATAGAAAATTAATTAAATAAATAAAATAAATAAATGGAAAAATCTCACCCTAGATCTACTGTACCTAGATCTAGGGTTAGGGTCATAAGTAGGGTCCTAATTAGGGTTACAGGGGGGGTTCGGATGATTACAAGGGTTAGATTAAGAGGTGGGGGTAGATTTAGGGTTAGGGTAAATTTAGAGTTGGGGTAAATTTAGGGTTGGGGTTAAAAAGTCACTGTAGAAGAAAATGATTAGAAAACAAAAAAAAACACTAATATTGTTTATTGCCCTATTACCTTAAATAAAACATAGACAAACAAGGAAACATTTGTATTACTAAACTCAGGACAAATATTATAAATATATAGACGGGGTCTTTTTAACCATTTGTGATTTTGTAAAAAAAAAATTAGGGCAAAGTTAGAAAAAGTGTTTTTAATGGCATATTTTCATCATATTTTATATTTTTTTAATAGTAAATGCACCTCATTTTAGTCAGGGTTAGGCAAAGTGTCTGTTTAAAGACACTAGTCTAAATGTTAGCATACATTAAGGCCTGTAGAACATCAATTAAGAGTTTGCCACTTAGTTAAAAGTTCCCTCTATGGTTTGGATGTAAGGGCATATATGCAATACTGTGTATATAGTGATAGGCAGGCTCCCACTCCCTTTGATGGGATCAGTAGATCGGATCTACTGTAACAGTGTTACAGTAAATAATTTACTAACTCATTTTAACAGTAAGCAAATTGAGTATGTGTGCTTTAAATTGCCATAAATGCCTTACTTTGTTAGTTTAGGTAACGTGGATTAATTACACTATACAAGTTAACTTAAGCACAGCTCATTCTCATATTTTGTAATCTATTGGATGACTGACTGGACTCTCAGATGGTTACTATTATTAAACAAAATCATCACTGGTTTGGTTGTTCCATCATGCAGTGTAGATAAAGAAGTCATTATACATACCAGTTAAGGACTGGTGATAACCATTTGCCTAACTCCTTTTCTAGGAGTCATAATGAACTAGTGATTTACAGTGTATGCTATTTAGTTAACGTAACATAAAATATATTTAAAAATAAACTAATGTAAATAAACATTTCTAAAACAAATTTCTTTGTTTGAATTTGTTCTGTTGTATAATTAAATCAGATATGGTGTCGGTGATTCAATGTTGGAATTATGCATAAACATTTTGTACGTTATTGCTCTTCTAAAATTGTGTAACCTGTCTATTGCAACCACTGATTGGCAACCTGCCTTAGGGGAAGAGCAAAAAGAAAGAATGAGCCAAAAGTAAATGGCCTAAGCAGATGGGCACATTTCAAGACTTCAAAGATAACTTGTGTTTGCATTAGTTTTTGTTTTCTGGGAGTATGATATATTTCCATGCCAGTATTTCTTCCATTTTGTTACCACACTGATATAACTATATTAAACTGAGTTGCAGCTCTATGACAGTAAATTCAAAAGCAGCAACTCTACTAAATTTGAATACTCTGAAGACTGATCAAACACTATAAAGTTACATTTTTTTTTCTTGTCAGCATTAACTCAGTTTTGTAAGTAAAATGTAATTTTAAGATAAGTGACATTAGTTTTTGGGTTTACTAATTGGCCAAGATCAATAATGCTCTTTAGACACCACACTATAATTGCTATTCTTTTTTCATAACTGTACTACACCGATTTATCATTTTACAGATGGGGAATCAATAGCTATGGAACGCAGTAAACAGAAAGACTGGTTTTGCAGTTTAAATGTCTTTCACAGTTCATTCCAGGATCCTCCTGCCTTAATACCAATACCTTTTATTTGTTTTATATAGTAATGTTTACATGTTTGGCAGGTAAAGAAGCAGAGTAGAAAATATTGAAGTGAATGAGGGAAAACTATCAGACTTGATTTTCAGACTTGCATACATTCTTTATGTAAACTTATTCCACTGAAATTAGACATAATAATAATTCCTCTGAAAACTGAGCTGTATATAGAGATGCTTTCATAAACTAACATGTGAGTGTTAAAATGAATTAATAAACAGGCAACTTAACAAATCAATTAGATAACAAAATATGAAATAATGAAAGAATATATAAATATTTTATTTAAAAAAAATAAACTGTTATATAAAAAATGTATCCTATATCCTTTTTTTTTCTTGTGTTTGCTTTCTATTTGCTTATGATGTTCTCTCTGTATGACCTGGCATGCTCTATCAGACCTATTCACTTAAACTACAGTATGGTGAGAGGAATTTGAGTTGGAAGGATGGGTTATAGTTAGTAATAAATAAAATGTGACATCTCCCCCTCCCTCCTTTTGATTTCTCTGCATCAAAACAATAAAAAGGTATTACATAACTAAAATGTGACCATATACCGTGACCTCCTCTTGCTATTACCTAAACTAAATATAACCTGTTTTTATTAATTCCAAATTGGATAAATATCATATTTACCGGTTACATACAGCCATTGTAGTCAAAATAATAATATTCTTTACCAAATTTTGCCAAAATAAATGTAATTGGTTAAATAAACATTTACTCAATGTGCTTTTTATATAGAAAATACTGTGTACAACCATAGGGTTCTGGGATTGAACCCCATAATACACAGATAGTAATTCTTAAGGAGACTACATACTAACAAGCCCTGAAAGGAGATTTCCCACAGACTGAACCAATATTTGTGGCTATAAGACTAGAGATGATCCAACAGAACTATTAGCAACACAGCTATTCAGTTGATCTTTAGAACAGAAAAAGTAAATGAAAAAATTTCAATTTTTCTGTACAGCAACAGAGCACACCACATGCACGCTATTTGGACAAAAGTATTGGGGCATAGCTCTCAATTATTGAATTCAGGTGTTTTCAGACCCATCACTATACTATACAACTATGCATTGGTGTATAAAATCAAGTACCTAGCAGTGCAGTGTGTATTTACACACATTTTTTTTTTAAAAAGGGGGAATTTCTGAAGAGCTCAGTGAATTCAAGAGTAGTACTGTGATAGGATGCCACCTTTGCAATAAGTCAATTTGTAATATTTAGCATGGATGACATTTCACACAGTCAGCTATAAGGGATGTTACTGGAAAGTGAAAGCCTTTAGGAACAGCAGCAGCAACTCAGCCACGAAGTGGAAGACCATGAAAATACACAGAGTGGGATCAAGAGTGCTGAGCCACATGATACGTAAAAGTCACTAACGCCCTGCTGATTTCATAGCAGAAGAGTGGAAGCCGTTATTGCTGCAAAGGGGGTACCAACTACATATTAATCATATTATATTCTATGTATTTAGCATACAATGTCATAAATGTCCCTGTTGGTGTACTGGTCAGGTGTCCCAATACTTTTGTCCATATGGTCGATATAAACCTACGTGTTCAGATGAAGCAGAATCTTTAAATAACATCTAGTATTCTGGATTGCAACATTAGCCAAAATAGTTTCACTGGAATAGGTACTTTTCTCTGATTTTTGCAACTTACAGTTCACTCTTCAGTCAATAGAGCCATTTGTCTTGCACACCTTTTCCTTAAGATTACAATGCATGTATTGGGAACTTGTTTACCATTTCTAATTACTAAATATTTGTTGTTATTGCATTGTTTGTTCCAGAAGCTTGTTATATTTTACATGTATGGTGTGCATATTTTAAATGCACATTGAAAAATCAATATATTTACATTTTACAATTTATCAGTTGCTGTTCAAATGTTGCTATTTATAGTTTATTTTATTCATGTTCCAAATTTTGTAATGCTTTTACTAAAAGATTATTATCTAAACAGATTGCTGAACACAAAACTGCTGTTAGAAACTTTCACAACATCTCATGGATTAAGATGGAAACATCCTGCATCTTTAAGGTTTTTGGACTTAGAAACTATTCTTCAGTCTATTAGAGGTGTAAATCACAGTTATGTCAGGAACCTTTCTGGATCCTGGAGCTAGACGTATTACATTTTGTGGGTCTCAATAGAGATTTTAATTGTCCAGTGCTGCTGTAGATCATAATGTTATATGATGCTAACATCCAATGTTTTATTTTCTGTTTTTATTTGTAATTAGTCTAAGTGTATAACTATCAATATAATGTATTATTGTGTCTGATCCTTAAACGGACTCCCTCTCTTAAACATGAATTATGCATTGTGTTTGAAGAATTGCGAGCAAATGCATAAAATAAGAGAAATGTATTTTAAATGTGTCTGTGGTGTCTATGACATCACATGACATGTTTATGACATCTCCTTGCAGCTTGATATGCAAATGAATAAATTCCAATGGGAAATGTGTAATTTGCATATCAATCAAGTGATAGTTTAAAAAGGAGACATCACAGACACATTTAATATAAAAAAATGTTTTTTTTTACTTTATGGATTTGTTTGAAATGTAGATCTCTTTTTTTAGTTTCTTCCAGATATTTGGATAGGAATACCTTAAGGAACTCCTGCAGGCTGCCCTTTGTGAGCAATTCCTGAAAGTGTCTAATTCTAATGTTTTTCCTCCTGCATCAATCTTCTAGTTCTGCAACCTAAACTCGAATTGTACCAGTGGCGTCACAAGGGGAAGCGCGGGGGGGGGGGGGGGGGCGGGCCGCACCGGGTGACATCACCATCGGGTGCTGCCGGCACCCCCTGCATTAAAAAAAAAAATCAAAAACTTACCTCGTTGCTGCCGTCTCCCGGTGCAGGTCCGTGGCTGTGAGGGAAGCGTTGTTCGCTCCCCTCCAGCCGTGCGGATCAATAAAGTTTGTTCAAACTTTTTTTAAAAAAAACTTTACTGATCCGCGCGGCTGGAGGGGAGCGCACAATGCTTCCCTCACAGCCACGGACCTGCACCGGGAGGCAGCAGCAAGGAAGGAGGTAAGTACTGGGGTCTGGGGAAGGGGGGAGGAGGGTGGCATAACGAACATACTGAGGGGCAATATCCTGGCATATTAAGTGGCAATACCCTGGCATAATTATTGACAATACCCTTGCATATTAATTGGCAATATCCTGGCATATTAAATGGCTCTTAAATGGCATATTTGGGGCAAAATCCTGGCATATTGAGGGGCAAAATCCTGGCATTTTGAGAGCAAAATCCTGGCATATTTAATGGCAGATTGGGGGGGGGGGCAAAATCCTGGCATATTAAATGGCATATTGAGGGCAAAATCCTGGCATATTAAATGGCATATTGGGGGTCAAAATCCTGGCATCTTAAATGGCATATTGAGGGCAAAATCCTGGCATATTAATTGGCTCTATCCTGGCATATTAAATGGCATATTGGGGGGTAAAATCCTGGCATATTAAATGGCATATTGGGGGTCAAAATCCTGGCATATTAAATGGCATATTGGGGGTCAAAATCCTGGCATATTAAATGGCATATGGGGGGGGGGGGGGGCAAATTCTGGCATGTTAAATGGCATATTGGGGGCAAAATCCTAGCATATTAAATGGCATATTGGGGGGCAAAATCCTGCCATATTAAATGGCATATTGGGGGCAAAATCATGGCACATTAAATGGCATATTGGGGGGCAAAATCCTGGCATATTGAGGGGCAAAATCCTGGCATATTGGGGGTCAAAATCCTGGCATATTGAGAGCAAAATCCTGGCATATTAAATGGCATATTGGGGGGGCAAAATCCTGGCATATTAAATGGCATATTGGGGGCAAAATCCTGGCATATTGAGAGCAAAATCCTGGCATATTAAATGGCATATTGTGGGGCACAATCCTGGCATATTAAATGCCATATTGGGGGGCACAATCCTTGCATATTGAATGGCTAAATCCTGGCATATTGAATGGCTAAATCATGGCATATTGAGTAGCTAAATAATCCTGGCATATTGAGTGGCAAAATAATCCTGGCACATTGAATGGCTAAATCCTGGCATATCGAGGGGTTAAATACTGGCATATTTGAATTGGCAAAGTGATGCTGTGGCATGGTCTGTGGGGCAAAATAACATGTACTACGGAAAGTGACACTGGCTAGTTCGGTGGGGCAATATAGGTGCATGGCAAGTTCTGTGGGTACTGTATGGTGCTGTGTTAAGTCCTTAACATTATAATTTAGGTGCAATGTGGGTGCAGAGGAAGGGAACAAAAAATAGGAATGCTAATTTTCAATAACATTTTTATTAAATAGAATATTAAATAATTCAAATAAGTATAAATGCAACTAGTTATAGAGAGATGTCTGTGTTTATAGATATGTATTGTTTTCGAATTGTACAATTGTCACCTTGTGGGGCTCCTGTGTGTAATAATTAATGGCTGTCCCATGTGTGGCATATTTATTGGGCCCCATGTGTGGCATAATTAAGGGGCTCTTTTGTGTGGCATAATTGTGGGGCACTTGTGTGTGGCATACTTAAGGGGTGCCTGTGTGTGTGGCATATGTCTGAAAAATTGTTTGATAAGCAATTGCAGCTGATAAAGGCAGAAAGAAATGCTAATTCGGATAAAATCAAAGGGGAAATGTTGAAGATAAAAACTAAGTCCCAAGACATACAAGATAGGACATTCAAATGCTTCATGGAGGCCTCAAAGACTCATACGATGCAACAGATAAAAAGGGATTAAATTATTCTAAGATTAAATAACAGACCTAGCAAATCGGTCATGCAGGTGTAACCTGAGATTCAGAAACATAGATGAAGCAGTGACAAAGAACCAGTTGAAAGACCATAAAGATCAACCCCTGGACATGATCGTATGCTTCAGATCTTATCAAATGAAAACCCTTATCCTGGAATTATCAAGGAAGACAGAAGTGACTGAAACTAAGTTAAAGGACATAAGTGTTAGTGAACCTCGCCTTCCAGACATGGAAGGAATACGCACTGCTGACGGGAATACCCCGCTCAAAGGGACTTCGGTATAGCTGGGGTTTTCCAGCAAATATTTTAATAATAGAGGACGGAATTAGAAATGTATTCAAGACTCCAGGGGATCTATCCAGGATTCTACCTGAATGAAAGACAGAAATGTTATGTGATCCCAATTCTATAAATTAATGATGAAGGGGAGAGAGGGGGAGAGAAGGGGAATGGGAAATGGTTTAGCGTGAAGCTACTATGTTCAAATCTTTTAGATATAATGTCTTAGAGCTGATGAAGGTCCTTTTTTTTCAGGCATCTGCTCCTTTTTCTTCCTCTCTCAACAAATATATATGTTTAAAGCAGATTTAAGTGACCTGTCCCTCAATAGAATTGGTGAAGGGTAATAGCGAGTAGTGTGATTCGTTGGGAGGCACAATGAGGAAAGATATACTGTGACATAAACAAGTTGGCATTAGGATGGAATATGAACTAAAGGTTAAATGTATTTAAGGTTAGATTAAGCTGGTTTTTTTCACTACTTTACAAACCTAAAGTTATAAACTGAAATGAACGATCAGGCCAATATATATTTGATTAATAGAAATTCACTAGGATGTTACATAGGAAGTGTTTAATATAAATAGGAAGATAGAGTAAATCTACATTCAAATAAAGACAGAGGCCATAATAAGATATTAGAAGATTAGTTAGATTTAATAAAGAATAAGTAGTGGAACAGGGGGACTTTTTAGGGAGGAGGGATAGATATACAGATAAATTAAGGAAAATATATGTAAAGACACTTAGTGAGACCCTCTCCCTGTAGTATAGACCAGTAGAAATGGATGTAAGAGGAGACACATAGATATAAAACTGTGAAAGGAATGGTAATTTGGAGAATGGGATATTGGGGGGGGGGGGGTATTTGGTATTATAAACAATTTAAATTGGAAATTAATTTTTCCCCCAAATAGGAAGAGACAAAAGACAATAGGAAATGATATATAATTAGGGCCTCAGCCTAGCTCAGGATGGGAGTTATAGCCATTAGTAAGTGAATATTAGGATAAATTCACAAAAGAAGACTTAGGGAAAGCAGTAACTGGTGAAAAGAGTATGTTTTTATATAATGTTTGTGTTTTGTTATATGTGATTAATGTTATGTGTACAGCTGCCTTACCAAAAGTAAATAGTATCAGTGAGAAATTAATATAAAACACCCAATGAAGTAAATGGTTAAATGTTTGTCATTGAACACCCGAGGGCTGAATTCTCCACATAAAAACGCGGCCTGCAGGAAATTAATGAAACAAGGCTTAACGATCATGGCATGGGACTTTAACATGACCTTAGAGACCCCATTAGACAAAAAAATACCTGCAGGTATGGAGTGCCCTGCTGACCTGATAAAACAGTCAAAAGGCCTGAAAAATCCAATAAAGGCAAGCAGGTTATACGATACCTGGAGGATATTTAACCAGGGAACAAGGGAATACACTCACTATTCAGGAACACATAACTCATATGCCCGGATAGATCTGATCTGGACAGATTAGAAGATAATCCAGCAGGGGAACTGTCACAGAGGTGGTGTGATCAGATCATAATGCGACAACGCTAAATGTTGGGGACAGTAAGAGGAGGGGATGCGTAAAATTTGGAGAAAGCCTATTAGAGGAGCAAATCAAGATTATATAAGGAGTCACAGAAACGTTTTTCAAAGAAAATAAGACTGAAGAAATTGATACTTAATTGATATTGATAAATGATAATACAGAAGAGTGGAAAAGCACCCACAGATATCGATAATTATAGACCAATATCTCTTATAAATGGAGATATGAAAATATCCTCCTCAGTATTAGCTAACCGTTTAAGAGATATAGCGCCAGGACTGATCCATGGAGATCAAGTAGGGTTTGTCAAAGGAAGATATTCAGGCTCACACATCAGACGTCTGCTTAATATACTCTTTCATGAGAAAGCAGCCACAAATTCACTAGTAACTAGTAATAACTTTAGATGACAAAAAGGCATTCGATGGAGTTGACTGGGACTTTCTTAGATAGACCCTGCTGGGATATAGATTTAGAGGGATATTTGTGGATGCATGACTGGCCCTGTACTCTCGCCCTACTATGAGAACACTAGGATCAGGAATATCATCTGAATGGTTTAATATTAAGAACAGAACAAGGCAGGGCTGTCCACTATCTCCTTTTTTGTTTGTACTGCTGTTGGAACCATTGGCCCAACATATTGGATCAAACAAAGAAATATGCGGGTCTATATATAAGCTGGACCAAGCAAAAATAAATTTATACACAGAGGATATACTACTTACCTTAACAGATCCAGTTAGATCAATTGTAACACATGGGGCCCAGGATGGTAAAGGGACCCTGAGCGCCCGAGATCAGGAGCTACGTTGCAGGGTGGAGACACAGGACCTGGTGCTGGGTAACTGCAATCCCTTGGAGGTTTGGGACACAAAGTTTTTGCAGCCACACTCAGGCCCTGTGAAGCAGCTGCTGTTTCCAGGTCCCAGGGCTTAAGGGAAAATGAACTAAAGAGAGCACTCCAAGCAGAGCTAAAACAGAAAAGTAACTGAGGGAGCAGAACTGAAATACAGAGTGCAGGCTACAGGACAGAGGGAAAACATAAGCAAGATAAAACAGAAACCAACTGAGGATAAACAATACAAGGCACAGGGTTAAGGGACACAAGACAAACATACAAAGGGACAAACATATATACAGGAACAAGAATAATACTAAAGATGGTAAAGGTGGGAGTTTGGTTCGTAAATGGGCCAATTAGTTGTTAGCTTGCCAACCACGTCAAGGTACCCCACATTAGTCCCTAACTAAGACATACTATGAGCAAAGCAAAAAAAAAAAAAATCTAAAAGACATACATGGAATAGACACTTAGACAAAGAGGAATACATGTAGACTGCACTACTAAGGACTGAATAGAAATGGGTGTGGTTTAAATAGAAGTAAACTAACAAGGGAGATAGAATGAGAGAAAACCTGGAAAGAAACATAAGGACTGGACTACAGGGAAAGGGCAGCACTCCAGGGCAAGGACAGGACTGCAGGGCATTACAGGACTGCAGGGCAAGCACAGGACTACAGGACAGGGCAAGGACAGGACTATAGGGCAAGGACAGGAATATGCATAAATAATAAACAAGAAAGCAAAGCAAGAAGGATAAAGAAATGCCTGGATAAAGCCTGGATGAGCCTGCACAAGGGTGCATGGTTACATTAATAGATAAGTTACTTGAGGAGATGGCTAAATATAGCCGCCTTGCCAATTATAAACTGAATGTGGATAAAACCAATATATTAACACTAACTATAGATAAAAAGTTTCCTTTTAATTGGAACTCCAGACATATAAAGTACCTAGGGATATTAGTGTCAACAACAACTAAGAAAATATTAGAGCTCAATTATCGATCAGTGCTGACAAAGATGAAAAAATATTGTTCTGTTTGGGCCCATCTAAAGTTATCTTGGTGGAGGAGGATCAATAAAAGGCATATGTCCTTCCCACTTACCGCTATACCACTTTAGATCCCTGCCTCTGGTCTTCCCTACAGGGTGGCTACAGGAAAAACAGAGAACAGTTGATCAATGTATTTGGAATTAAAAAAGGCCCAGAATAGCAAGGACTCTTTTAACATGGAAATTTAGAGACGGAGGATTAGGATTGCCAAATATAATAAGTTATCATGATGCATATATAATTTTACATATGTCAAAGTGGGTCCCGTAGGAGGGGAATTCAGACCCGTGGTTGTATATGGAAGCAGATAACAGGGGAAAGGAGGATCCAGCAAATTTCTTATGGCTACATTCATATCAATTTAAATCATGGCTTAAGAAGGAAGATAATCTTATTATTCAAGACTTACCTTTTTATGGTAAATATGAGATATGGTTTTGAATGATGGGATTAAATCTTTCCAGTTATTAAAGGAAGAATTTGAACTCTCTGCGGAAGAAGTATTTGTCTCCTCTCAGAAGTGATACAGCCATCCTCAGAGGACATAACAACAAATATTCAAAGTAAACAGAAGGATAACAATGATCTAAAAGGATTTAGGTAGCAGCTTTTTGTATTGTATTTTAGTGTGTTTGCCATGTAGGTATTGATGTCAAGTACATGATATTAGGACATATTTATGTATTTTGTAAAAACTTCAATACAAAAAACAACTTCTGATTGTAGTACCATGTTAGCTGACTTCAGTGAGATATAATTTTTATAATTCTGTTACAAAGGATCTGATCTAATTCTTACTTATAGGTTGTTGGTGCTAAGTGCCAGGGATTCTTGCCTAATGGTATTTGTTAGTTATATTATCTGTTTGTCCACAGTAGTAAAATAATCTTCTAGATGCTATCTTCTGAGATTGTGTATTATGTTATGGTGGATAGAAGGTACTTATTGTTTTAGATCTTTATTAGTACTTGATTTTTTTAACATTTTTGGAGCCATATTAAATGACCAAGTTGATTGCCATGTTCCATTCACCCTTCTCGTTGTCTTTTTCCTAACTTTTCTCTTCTGTCCATTTCTTCTCCTATTTTTTCAGTGTCTTTTTTGTCATATACTCTTTTTATTCAATTTATTTTAGTCTATCGAGCTTATGGATAAACATACAGCCTGTAATATGGAGGAATATGGATTAAAAAATATTATATCCAGTATTAGTATACGACTTGGTTAGTCTACTTATGTTGAGTTTAAAAAGGGGGAAGTGGAGTAAAGATGAAACACCAAAGAAGGCACAGGGAAAACTCCATTAATTGCATTGATTAACAATATCAAAAACTGTTTTGAAGATTAGATGTATACATTTCACAATTTATAAATATATTGTCCCTGAGAAGATTTATTAGCTTTCTCTGTAGGATAATGCAAAAACAGAGTATGGACAATGCACACGAGGACATGGGACAGACTTCAGCTAATGTATTACCATATTTATCGGCGTATAACACGCACTTTTTCTCCCTGAAAATAGGGGTGGAAATGATGTCTGCGTGTTATACGCCGATATAATGTAAAAAAAAAAAAAAATCTAAAACTTACCTCGTTCCTGCTCTGTCACCCGGTGCTCTGAAGCTTCGTGGCTGTGAGGGAAGCGTTATGAGCTCCCCTCCAGCCGCGCGGTCAATAAAGGTTTTTTTTTTTTAAACAAACTTTATTGTTCCGCGCGGCTGGAGGGAAGCTCACAACGCTTCCCTCACAGCCACGCACCTTCAAAGTACCGGGAGACGGAGCAGGAACAAGGTAAGTACTGGGGTCTGGGGAAGGGGGGGAGGAGGGTGGCATACTAAGGGGCAATATCCTGGCATATTACATGGCATATTGGGGGCAATATCGTGGCATATTGGGGGAAATATCATGGCATATTAAAATGGCATATTGGGTGCAATATCCTGGCATATTGGGGGCAATATCATGGCATATTAAAATGGCATATTGGGGGCAATATCCTGGCATATTGGGGGCAATATCATGGCATATTAAATGGCATATTGGGGGCAATATCCTGGCATATTGGGGGTAATATCATGGCATATTGGGGGCAATATCCTGGCATATTAAAATGGCATATTGGGGGCAATATCCTGGCATATTAAATGGCATATTGGGCTTCAACGTTCTTTATTTGATATTTTAGTTTTTTTTCCTGAAATTTCCTTCTTAAAATCAGGTGCGTGTTATACGCCGGCGCGTGTTATACGCCGATAAATATGGTAATTAGCAGCACATGCAATACAAATTCAGAAATTGACAATATAGGTCCACAATTCTATAATTTTGTATGTCATCATTATGGACCTGCTACTTTGGTTAATGACCTTTGGATAATGGATATGTCCTCTACACGGATCTTGTCCTGAGAGTATGTCATTTCTTTTTCTGAGAGGTATTATTAAATAGGCGTCATTCAAGTAATAGCAGCATTATTGGTTTGATCATAGGATTATCACGAAGCCTTAAATAATATAGTATTTGCGTTTATATCTATTGTCACTAACATTATGAGGATACATGGTTTAGTGATATACCTCTCTTTAGTACATACAACTAAAGATTGGTTCCATCATTTAAGACCTTTGAACCTGTCAAGATATTATTATTTTGATGATTAGATGGAGTTGAGTGCACAAATTTTGAACTTTGTTCGCCACATGTTGATGCAAGTGGCTTCAGCACGGGCTTCTCCTTGCTTAGGTTATGCTTGTTACAGGGTTTCAGCACCTGTTAAAAGGTCTCCCTTCTCCTTTTCTTTTACTCAATGTATATTCTCCCTAACTGACTAGTTTAAATACCAATCCAACTATGGTCAGGTAGGGTACCACAGTGTGCTATCTATACAAACAAGTGTGGGTGAGCGGGGCTGCCAGGTTTGGAGTCAGGAGATTTATCTTATCTTTATGGTTGTGTGTTACCATTATTTTTATATTATGTTTAATATTATGTTACTATTCTTATTATGTGCAGGGCCCAATAACTATTTTTCTACTTTAATTCTTCCATATCGAGACTTTCTATACATGATTCCCAGATATCTTTTTTTCTTTTTTGACATTTAGCTCATCCAGCTGAGAACTTTTTCACTGTCAATTGAGTTTTAATCTGTTTTCTAAGTTGTTCTTTCGAAAGAGGACCTGGTTGTTTCCAGGCTCTCACTATCAAAATCTTAACTGCTACCATTAGATGGATTTTCAACACCTGCCACTGACGGTTGACTTTAGGCCATTTCAAATTTAACAGACTAACCTCTGGTTTCCTATCTATTTGCACACCTGTAATATGTTGTATCATATCAAAAGCTATATCCCATATTTTCTTGATTCTGGCACATCCCCACCACATGTGGATATAGGTGCCCGTCTCCAAGCCGCAACCCCAGCATTTATCCGCATTCGCCTCATCCATTAAGGCCAGTCTTCTAGGTGTCATGTACCATCGGTTGGATACTTTATAAAAGGTTTCAACTATTGACAGATTGTGAACATTTTTATTAACTTAGTTGAGAGCCTAATTCCATTCTCCTGTGTCTATTGAGGCATCAAGTTCTTTTCCCCATTTTATTATAGGCTTCTCTCTTTCTTTTGTATCATGTATTGTTATAATTGTAATCTTATTATGTGAGAAAACGGACTTTATTTCATCTTCCTCTTCTATATATATAGGTGTTGTTGTAAAAAACGTTTTATTCTTAAGTAATTAAAAATTTGATTTGTTGGGAGACTATGTTGTTCAAATAAGTCTGAGTAGGGTTTTATGCTCCACCCATTTAATATATCACTAATTTTACTGGATCACAACCCTCCCCAGTTTGACAATGAAATGTCAGATATGTTATATTCTATGATGTCAAGTGGTTCTCTTCCTGGAATTTTGTTCTTGATACCATTTTTTTTAAATATTTTGTACCAACTAGGGACTAGGCTTTCCAGTATCCTATTCTTATCTTTCATAACTTTTATCATCTGTTCATTATTTATGTTCCATATGATCTTTTCAATTTTTTTGAGCTTAACTGCTTCTTTTTCTAATTGATACCATGGTTCTATTTCATCTCCCCTGATCTGAATAATATAGATATGTTGGATTATTGCTGCATCTGCCTCTAATGATATAAGTGGGAAGCCCAGTACCCCGTCCTGTACTTTTTTTAAAATTTGTTTCATACTTATACGAGGAGTTTTACCCTGCCAAATGACATTTTTGAATCTAGTGTGGATCATCTGGAACCAACTGGTGAGGATCTGCATAGGGACCATTCTCAGGAGATACGACCATATAGGGATTAAGTATGATTTTACTATGTTTATTTTTCCCCACCATGATACAAAGTTGTTCTGCCAGTTTTTCATATCTTTATTGGTTGATCTCATTATCCTCAAACAATTTATCTCCATCAGTCTATCTATGTTTGATGGTATTAGGATTCCCAGATTTTCACACTGTTTCTTAGTACAGTAGAAATGAAATTCTAATTGAATATATTGCTTAGATTCCTGATCAAGGTTTAAGGTTAGAGCTATTGTTTTCTGTGGCTTCAGTTTGTACTTAGATACTCTACTGTAAGAGTCTATTTGTTCCATGAGGTGTGGTAATGTACTACAGGGACTTGGCAGTGTTACCAAAATGTCGTCAGCATATAGCAACAATTTGTAATCCTCTCCCCCACTGGGGTATCCTTTTATTCAATGTTTTTTTCTAATATTTAATCCCAGAGGCTCCAAGGCCATGATGTATAATATGGGGGAGAGAGGGCAGCCCTGTCTAGGGCCATTCTTCAGACTCAACCATTTTGAGCATAAGTCAACTCCCACCACCCTTGCTGATAGGTCTCCGTATAGGGCTCCTATAGCCTCCAACATCCATCGATCCAGACCAAAAAAACGCAATTCCTGAAACATGTATCCCCATCTGACCCTGTCAAAGGACTTCTCTGAATTTGATGACAGGGTCAGCATGGGGACCCCCTCTCTGTCTGCCCCATCCATTATGTCAATAATACGATGTTATGCGAGGGCAACGGTTCTGGAACGAATCCTAACTGGTCAGGATGTTTTACATCAGGAATCAGTAGTCTTATTCTCTCAGCCAATATAGATGCAAATATTTTTTCAAAATTTTTGAGTGAAATTAGTCTATAATTAACCCCTTCCTTTGGATCTTTTTCAGGTTTTAACAAATGGATAATATTTTCATTCAACATCTCTACCGGGAATAAGCCATTTTGAACTGATGTATTATATCTATTCAGTAAATGTTCTATTATGTTCCTTGTGAATATCTTGTAAAAGAGGTTATTGTATCCGTCAGGACCAGGCGTTTTTTTTCCCTTTTATTTATTGCTTTTTTTTCGGCTTTAGTTATTGGGTGGTTTATCTTGTTCAGATTATCTTTATGAATCTTGGGGATCTCTGTATTATCTAGATAGTCACACATTTCTAGTGGAGAGGCCTTCTGATGTTACATTATATAATGAAGAATAGTACTCAGCAAATGCCTTTCCTATTTCCTGCGGGTATCTGCACACAGCCCCCCCCCCCCCCCCCCACAATCATTGTAGTGTTATCTTTCATTTTTTTATTCTTACGTTTATTTGACAACATTTTATCCGTTCTGTTAGATTTGTGGAAATATTTTATTTTTAAGTTCATCAGGTTTCTATCTATTCTTTCTTGTTGTAAACAGATGATCTGTTTTTTTACTTGTTCAAGTTTTTCCAAATTTTCTATATTTGTGTTATTTTTCAGATCCGATGTTAGATTGTAAAAGGATATGTGCAGATTTGCAAGGGAGGAACCGTGCTCTCTTAATTTTCTTACTTTTAGCTTAATTAGAAGTCCTCTCAAGACTGATTTAAATGCGCATAGAGGGGAGACTTCCTTATTGTTATTTTCCAAAAAATACTGGTCAATTTGTTTAGCTATGTACTCTACATATTTCTTCTCCCTTAACAGAAAATCATCTAATTTCCAGGTGGTCCTTTGGCCACTTTTCATATGACTGATATCAAACAAAACCATACTATGGTCTGAACAGACATTTTCCTGTATTTGTATGTCCACTATGTTTTTAAGAAGGTTCAGTTCTCCTACCACCATGTCTATGCGTGAGAAAAAGAGGTGAACCCTAGAAAGGTGGGTGAATTTCCTCTCATGGGGATGGTTTGCTCTACATAAATCCAGCAGTCCAGACTTCCCCAGGACTTTATTTAGACCGGCCGCTTGTTTTTTGACGGTTTTGTCCATTGTTTTACCCTGGGTCAATGTTTGGTTCATTGATGGGTCGAGTACACAGTTAAAGTCACCTGCCATGACTACCATCCCTTTCTTAATCCTTTCCATTTTTGTAATTATTTTTACTAAATACTTAACTGGGCTAACATTTGGTAGGTAGACATTGGCCAATGTATAAACTTGTTCTTCAATCTTACACACCATTATTATGCATCGGCCTTCTTTATCTCTTTCTTGAAATATTTGTTCTACTTTAGTGTTTTGGGAAAATAGGATTGCTGTCCTTCTCTTTTTTTTCCTTTTCAGGGCTGAATGGACTATTAATGAGCATCTATTCTCCCACCATTTCAGATTCACCTATCTTTCCCAGTGGGTCTCTTGCATGAAAGCAATGTTAATGTTTTTACTTTTATGAGCTCATATAAAGACTGTGTTTTATATTGGGTGTTTAATCCCTGCACATTTATTGATATACACCTAACCATAGTTATTACCATATCTTTTTCGACTCCCTTCCTCCGCCCAGCAGCTCCCCATCCCCTTTCACACATACCCACTAACACATATATAAAAACAACCCTTATCCCCCTATGATAGAACTCCTGAATCCCTTCAAGGATAGCTCTGTTCTACGTACTAACTTCCCTGTTACTGTGGTCCTTGGTTCTGATGAAGCCATAGCGGGCTGCGCCAGCCGGTGAGAGATATCTGTTGCTATTTTTCCTAGCCTGTTTTCCTTAGGCAAAGGGGGCGAGAAAAGAGAGTGTGAGAAGAAAGGGCAAAGAAAAAGAGAAAAAGGAAGTAGTGGTGCCCCTTATCTTCACCACTACTCCACTCAATATTTATTTATTTGTTATAAAAGTGTCCCCTACCATTTTAGCTATTCAAACCTACGTTGCTTCTAAATGAGGAGTGGAGAAAGGCAAGAAGAGAAAGAAAAAAAGAAAAGAAAAAACCCTCTTTATCCTTATGATCGTGGGTGAAAGCTGCTGATATAAATATTGAGGAACCTTCTCAATATTCATATAATAAACACATCATTGTATAAAGTGAAATAATAAAAAAAAAAAACCTACTCATGAGTTATATTGTGTGCTATACCGTCGTATTCTAGGTGTGTATAAATGTGATCATAAGTGTTAGATCTTCAGCTACCTAGTGATCTATATTCTAATATGTGTCCCACCTGTGTTGCTATTCTTTCTAGTGTTCTACGTTGATTACATTACTTTATATCTCTGCGTGTTGTGACTTTGCATAATATTGTTCTTCATTTTTAGATTTATTTATATCTATGCATATTGTGGTTTGTGTAGTACAATATTGTGAAAAAAAAATGATAATAATTCCCTTCTTTCATCCTCACCCACTAAACTCTTCCCCTTCCCTACGCTGTGCTCTATGTTTTATTCAAAAAAAGATCTTATCTTTTTTCTCTCCTTTCTCCCCTGTTAAACTTCTAAATTTAACGAAAAGGGGATGTGCACCCTACTCCAGTAAGTAACTACTGTTAATAGGATAAAACTTAGATTTCTTTCTTAGCATCAATTTTACAGTGTCTATGGTGTCTATATCATTTTGACATTTTTCTGCTTCTAGATCTTGGAGAGTGTGCAGACCACATTTGTCATAAAACGTTAAGTCAGTTAATACATTGTCACCTGGAGGTGAAATATCGTTTAACAACATATCACTATGCGTCTCATTATCAACAGTAACAGCATTATTGACTGGGAGACTTACCTCCATTGTATTTTCAATGATTCTAAAATGTCTCTTAACTGTGATGTCCCTAATAAAACGATTCACGTCCAGAAGTGTCTTGAACAGATCAAAATGTTTATCTGGAGCAAATGAGAGTCCTAGGCCACTCCACTGGGGTGAGCTGATAGCATGACAGGTTAATAATATTTAGAGCACCTATGTTTTCTTGCTGCTCCGTGTGTTTCTCCTCCACCGAGGCCTGTGTTCTTCTTCTTCCTCCTCTTCTGATTCCTCCTCGACGTACTTTGTTTTTTGTTTCACCTTTTTCTTTTCCCTTGCGGCAGGGTGGCGCTGCTCATTTTTTGATGATTCAAATGATGACACCTGTCCCAGTGACTCACTGAAGGTTTGTTTTATCTTATCGTGACGACTTGATGAAGAGTCCAAGGAGATGCTTCCTATGATTAAGCGTTGTAATACGTGAAACGCGTAAGGTGCGTTTTTTTTGTTTGTCCTTTCGTTGTTCACGTACCTCCTTTTTGGTCTCGTTGTATTAATCAATAAAGCACTTTATTATATCGCTTACTGGAGTGGAGTGCACATCATCTTTTCGTTCATTTTCCAATATATCATACTCCTGGTCAGCGGGATGGAGCACCCACGTGGAGAGCATAGGTAAGCAGAGCCGATCAGCATCTTCCATTTTTTGTTAAACTTCTACCCTCGCCTCCCTTATCCAATCCGAGACCTTCTTGGGGGATTAAAAATTAATGTATTTGCCTTTCCATTCTATTCTCAACAGTCTTGGGAACCCCCATCTATGCTTGATGTTCTTATCTCTAAGAATTTGTAGAATATCAGCAAATTATCTTCTCCATTGTCTTGTATGATATGAGGTATCTGGAAAGATTATTATCTTGTTAAATTCTTCTTTAAGTGGGCTTATTTCTCTGTAACATTTCAATATTTTATCTTTAGTCTGAAAGGACAGGTAATTTGCAATTACATCTCTGGGTACTGATTCTCATATGTTCTTGGGTTTGTGTAGGCGATGTATTCTTTCTATTTGTAGGTTATGTTCGGTTTCTTTCAAACCCATATTCTCAGACATTTTTTTTAGAAAGTCCCTAAGCATATCTTGTTTTATTGATTCTGGAACATTCCTAAACCGCAGATTGTTTCTTCTTGATCTATCTTCTAAATCTACTATTTTGTTTTCTAATTCCTCCATCTTGTTTTCAATCTGATGTGTCTTTTCTTCCTGTGTTTGTTGTTGTTTCTCCATTATTTCCATTTTTCTTCCATTTATTTCAGCGAAGAAGATAATCAGCCAACATTTTTCCTGATTTCACTAGAGTTATAAGCTATGAGCTGTTCTTGTTGATACCTCTACTCCTCTTTCTAGTTCACTTTCAGGGGAGCCCGTTGTATTTGTTTCAGGCGAGTCTTCTGGTGTTTTAGTAAACCCTTCTCTGCTTGGCTGTGGGGAGAAAAAAGAGGCAATTTTTTCCCCTTTTTTTGATCCCTTCTATCTCTCTTTGTTTGACGTTTCTGTGGTGTAATAATGAGCAGTTGGGGACTTTTCCTTCTAGGTTGTATGTGTAACAGATTATATAAAACTAGATATTAAGCCTGTTAAATTAACGGGCGCTAGAACATATGTGGTCAAACATTTGTAAAAACAGACTTGTTCCAGTACAAAAAAAGTGGACAACCATGCAGTTGATTTCTATCTTATCGTATTTATTTTTTAGAAATGTTTAAGAAGAATAATGTGAAAAATTTCACTTTTCTAAAAAAAAAATTTGATGTAGTTAACAAAAACAATTAAGGTACGGTAAATGTTGCTTAAGTGCAAACCTTTTCAAACAATTGTAAATATACAAAATCAGTAGAGTTTTTTTATATTTGTTCTTGTTTTCTTTTTGGGGGGGGATTACGTAGAATTTCTATAACATTTCTTTATAGACAACATTCCTTGTGAATATTCTGTCACAATTTTCCAACAGTTTGCCTTGGTCAGGACCTTCTACGACCTTCACCATGACATCAGTAAAACTCCTTACTCTTGATAATGCAACATATAACTGACCATGGCTGAATACCGGTTCTGGCAAGTAAATTCAACTTTTTCCAAGGTTTGCCCCTGAGCTTTGTTAATTGTCATGGCAAAGGCTAATGTTACTGGAAATTGTCGTCTTCGTAAGATAAACGGTAAATCAGTTGTTGATGGAGCCAAATCCATACGGGGAATAAAGACTATGTTTCCTTCCGCTGAACCTGTTATTACTTGAGCAATGATGAGGTTGTTCTTAAGTTGTTTGACGATGAGACGAGTGCCATTGCACAATCTTTTTTGAGTGTTAAGGTTTCTAAGAAGCATAATTATAGCGCCCTCTTTAAGGTTGAGTTTATGCTTAGGCATACCTGTTGGGGTTAATTCATTGAGGAACTCAATTGGATAGTTTTGAATATCTTCCTCACTTGAGTCATCAATTGAGTTTGAGCTGAGGTATGTCACTGTCTCTCCTTCTAAAATGTTAAGCACCTCTTCATTTATGGAGTTTACATCACAGTTCTTTGGACAAAGAATAGATTTTTTTGCTAAGTTAGGGACATCTGTAACAGGAATTTTGTCTCCATAAAAGTATTTTACAATATATCCTGTGCATAAAATTTGGGAAGGTATTTCAATTACATCTTCAGGCAAACCGTCAATGTGTGGTGTATCACCACTGCCAACTTTGATCAGCCAATTGCTGAAATTAGTGTCAACTGAGCGTATATTGTTTTTAAGTTTAAGTACTTGGAAATTAGTCCACAGTCTATTATTCTTAACACAGGCCTCAACAATTTTTTTTTCCGGTCACCGTGAGGTACCACGGGAAGTGTTTGCCTGAAATCTCCTCCAAGTAAGAATACTTTTCCTCCAAACGGTTTGTTGTTTCCATTATTTCTTGAAGCAGTCTGCTAACCACTGCAAGAGCTACAGAGGGGGCCATAGTACATTCATCCCAAATTACAATTTTTGAATTTCTTAAATGTTCAGCATCAACAGAATTGAGTCGTATATTTGATGTTGTATTCTCAACTATAGGCACAGGTAACTTGAATTGGGAGTTGTATGTTCTTCCATCCTCAAGAAGATTGGCTGCTATACCTGTGGAGGCTACAGGTAGTGCAATATTTCCTTGTCCGCGAACTGTGCTGAGCAGGGTCTTGTAAAGATATGTTTTACCACTACCTCCTGGGCCATCTATGAAAAAACAATGGATGCTAAGGTTGTCATTTTCAGTTGCTTGCAATATTGTTTGTAAAGCTGTTTTTTGTTCTTTGTTTAATGTACTTGTCATTTCTTCTGCTTTTTGTTTTTCAAAGACTTGGTTGTAGTTATCTGCAAGTAAGTCTGAATTTGGTAGTATAGGTGGTAACCCAAAATGTTCACATTTTTTCCCATGGAGTAGTAGAATGTTACATATTTCCTGTAACGTGATAGAATGGCATATTGTGCATTCATCGTTGTGATGGATATGTTTTTGAACGATATCTTTGGTGAGGTACAAAAAGATCATTCATGTTCTGTAGGGAGGCAAATACACAAATGTACGCAAATAATTCTCTTAGTTGTTTTGGCATGCTGTATTGGATAGCATCTTCTAAAGTGTTCTCCCACACTTACTCATCATTGATGAGGCCTCTTTCTTTCACAGCATCTTGGAAACTGGGATAGATAAAAAACAGACTCACGAGAGTTATCTACGCTGAATGCATAGATTTAAGTTGGTTTGCGCTCGTTGTTCTGGCGCAGCCTATGTTTAAAAAATAAAGCACTAAAAAGTGCCTGATATGGGGCATGAGTGGAGACAGAGTGAGAGACAGACATGGGGGCAGGAGGGGAGAGAGAGAGAGAGAGACATTAGGTATGAGTGGATAGAGAGAGAGAGAGACACACACATTGGGTATGAGTGGAGAGAGAGAGAGACACACACACACATATTGGGTATGATTGTAGAGAGAGAGAGACAGACATTAGGTATGAGTGGAGAGAGAGACAGACATTGGGTATGAGTGGAGAGAGAGACAGACATTGGGTATTGGTGGAGAGAGAGAGAGAGAGACAGACATTGGGTATGAGCGGGGAGAGAGACAGACATTGGGTATGAGTGGGGAGAGAGAGAGAGACAGACATTGGGTATGAGTGGGGAGAGAGAGAGAGAGAGAGAGAGAGAGAGAGACATGTGGATATGGGGAGAGAGAGACAGACATGTGGGTATAGGAAGTTAGAGACAGACATGTGGGTATAGGAAGTTAGAGACAGACATGAGGGTATGGGGAAAGAGAGAGAAAGACATGGGGGCATGGGGAGAGAGAGACACATTAGTGACTGGCATGGTGGAGTATTATTTATCACTCCTTGTGTACTTCTTTTCCAGTGATGCTCAACCAGACTTTGGCTGGTTGGGCATCATGGGAACGGTAGTAAAAACTCATACGCTAGCCAGCAAAAACTCTCCCATGTTGCTGCCTGAGCATCATATAAATAAATAAAACCACTTCACAGTATTATGGCAAAATATATATCTTTATTTAAAATAAAGGGGAGGAGTTCATAATATAACCACGCCCACTTTTAGGCACCAAAAGAAAACCTGCACCCAGGCGCCCGTGACCCTAGGATCGGCCCTGGGTTCGCCGTCATCCTTTTGAGAAAAAAAAAGCAACCTCATTATGTTTTGGTGCATTATAGCGTCTTTGGTCATTTCTATGATCTTGCACTATTGTCATGGACACTTCCTTAATAACGTTTCCAGTTGTTGCAGCATCCTCCTCATATTCTTTTTCAACTTGGTACAACATTTTGCAGGCCTCTGCAAATGGATTTGTTTGAGCAATGAGTGTGCTTAGTATTTTCATAAGTTCTGGATTTATTCCAGTATTTGCTGAATTTTGCATTCTTTGCTCTGCTGCTTCAGAAGGATCTAAAATATATAATTGAGCAAACTGTCTGTTTTGTCCCTGTTCTGGGTGCAGTGTGCCTGCTCTGTGACAAATTGATCAGTGGATCCGGAAACAATATGGGCCATTGCCAGGTGGTGGAGTAATGTTTGCTCCCATGGAGGCTAGTGCACTATTTATAGATCTAATATTGTTGAATACATTTTTGCTGTAGTAATGCTGTTGAGTCATGAGCTGCTGGATTAATGGATTTGTACTAATTGAGGGAAGATTTACTTTTCCTTTTGAACAACATTGTGAAAATTTTCGATCAGAAGGTCTTTCAGCTTCAAAATGTTTTGCACCACAAAAGTGGCATATCTGATCTAAATATGCACACGTGTGTGTTTTAATGATGTCCTCATTAAAGTTCTCCATTTCATTCATAAGTGTCATTGTTAGTATTGCAGGCCTTGACTTTTGGTTTTGTATTATTTCCCTGTCTATGTTTTCCTTTGTCGTAATTCTCTTTTCCTCTGTGTTAATTGTTGTTTCGGTAATTGGCGTTCATCTGGAGGCAGATGTGTTAACCTTTCTCTTTATAGTGTGGCATGTCGTTGACATTGAATTTTTCGTTCCTCTGGAGTTCTATTTGCTCTCCTTGCTATTTGTCTTTCAGCATCTTTCTGTCGTTTTTGAATTTCTTTTTTATCATTTCTGTTTTTCTCTATAGAAATTGATTGGTTTTTTTTGTGAGTTAGTGTCTTTGCATCTTCATGTAAATTTATTTTATCTGTTATCCTGTCAAACTTGTTTGTGTTTTGTTCCTGATGTAGAGGTTGTTGGTCATCATGAGTTAAAGTTGCTTTTTTAGCTCTTTTTCTTTCAGTGTTTTTCTTTTGATCTTTTACCTTTTCTTCAATAGATCTATTTACTCATCTTTTTCTTTCTCTTTCGGTGTTTTGCTGACGTATTGTTAGTCGTTCATCTGGGGTTTGTCTTGCTCTCTTAGCTCTGCGTCTTTCTGTGTTTTTATTTCCCTCATTTTCTTTTTCTTTTTTTGATTTTTTTGCTCGTCTTTGTCTTTCACTTTCTGCATTTTGTTGTCGTAAAGATTGTAGTTCTTCAGGAGTCAGATTTTTTCCTCTTTGTTTTACATTTAACATTTTTTTTTTATGTTAATTTTCCTGTTATTTAATAGATCTATTTTCTATTCTTTGTCTTTTGGCCTTTGTACTGTTTAACTCATTATAGCCCCTGTCATTTTTTTTTAAACTTTAATTTTCATTTTTTTTGCTAGGGCAACAGGGACGCTATAGTATGATGTGTCTCTGCGTCCAGTCTCTGCGTCCAGTCACTGTGTCCGTGAGCATCCCTGTTGCCCTAGCAACGTAGACAACAGGGACGCTCACGGACACAGGGACTGGACATAGTAACATAGTAACATAGTAATTTAGGTTGAAAAAAGACACAAGTCCATCAAGTTCAACCCCTCTACCTATAATTTCAGCGTTTTGATCCAAAAGAAGGCAAAAAAAAACCCTAAGGAAGCTTTTTTCGAATGTTGCCTCCTAGGGGGAAAAAAATTCCTTCTTGACTCCAAAAGCGCAATCAGATTTCTCCTTGGATCAAAAAGCTCTATTATTAATGCTCATTCTATTATTAATACCCCTGTATGTTCTGCTTTTCTAAAAAAAACATCCAGACCATTTTTAAATGAATCTATTGTGGTTGATAGCACTACCTCTCTTGGCAGTGAGTTCCATAATTTTATTGTCCTTACCGTAAAGAATCCCTTCCTTTGCTGCCTATGAAATCTTTGCTCTTCCAGTCTCAGGGGGTGACCTCTTGTTCTTTGTACATTTCTGATAATGAACAGGTGCCTGGAGAGCTCTTTATATTGGCCCTGCACATATTTATATAATGTTATCATATCCCCTCTAAGACGCCTTTTTTCTAAAGTAAATAAATGCAATTTTTTAAGTCTCTCTTCATAACTAAGATCCTCCAATCCCCTTATTAATTTTGTAGCTCTCCTTTGCACTTTTTCTAGTTCCTTAATATCCTTTTTAAGGACTGGTGCCCAGAATTGTACTGCATATTCAAGGTGAGGTCTTACCATTGATTTGTAAATAGGCAAGATGATGTCCTCCTCCCGTGAATCTATACCTCGTTTTATACATGCCAATATCTTATTGGCCCTTGCAGCTGCTGACTGGCATTGGGCACTGTTGCCAAGTTTGTTATCTACAATGATTCCTAAATCCTTTTCGTTAGTAGTTTTTCCCAGGGAAATACCATTTAACGTATATGTTGCTTTGTTATTATTTTTCGCATAATGCATAACTTTACATTTGTCTATATTGAACCTCGTTTGCCACTTTCTTGCCCAGTTCCCTACTCTGTCCAAATCTTCCTGTAAAGAAAAAACATCAAGATTAGTCTTTATTACCTTACCTAATTTTGTGTCATCAGCAAACACTGAGACATGGCACTCAGCACAACGTGGGAGATCATTAATAAACAGATTAAAAAGAAGAGGTCCCAAAACAGACCCCTGAGGTACTCCGCTCACTACCCTGGTCCAATTTGAAGCTTTACCATTTACAACAACCCTCTGTGTTCTATCTTTTAGCCAATTTTCAATCCAAATACATACATTTGCCCCCAATCCTATTTCTCTCAATTTGTAGAGTAACCTTTTGTGTGGAACTGTATCAAATGCTTTAGCAAAATCCAAATAGATCACATCAACTGCCACACCTAGATCTATATTTTTACTGACCTCTTCATAGAATGTTATTAAGTTTGTTTGACAAGACCTGTCTTTCACAAAACCATGTTGACTTTTACTAATTATATTCTGATTCAAGATGTATTCTTGAGTGTACACCTTTAGCAATCCTTCAAATAATTTCCCCACTACAGATGTCAAGCTCACTGGCCTATAATTACCAGGCAGAGATTTTGATCCCTTTTTAAATATTGGAATGACATCCGCCTTTCGCCAGTCTGTTGGCACTATACCTGAACTGAACGAATCCCTAAAGGTCATAAATATTGGTCTGGCCAGAATTATGCTTAACTCTCCAAGGACCCTTGGGTGTATACCATCTGGCCCTGGGGCCTTGTCTATCTTAACAGAGTTTATTTGCATAAACACTTTTTCCTGTGTCAGCCAATCCCATGTTTGCAGCGAATGTCCCATAACTTCCTGTAGCAGGGGCTCATCCATCTGCTCTTCCTTAGTGTAAACAGAAGAAAAAAAGTATTTAAAATGTCTGCTTTCTCTCTGTCCTCACTTACCAAATTTACCATTTGGGATAACAAGGGCCCAACATTTTCCCTCTTTAGCTTTTTTCCATTTATATATTTATAAAACATTTTGGGGTTAGTTTTACTCCCCTTGGCAACCCTTTTCTCATTTTCCAATTTAGCCATTTTAATTGCCTTTATGCAGGCTTTGTTGGCATCTTTGTATTTTATAAATGATAATGTTGATCCCTTGCTTTTATAATGTTTGAATGCCATTTTTTTGTTTTGCATTTCCTGTTTCACGGTACAGGTAAGCCACATTGGTTTTGATTTGTGTCTTTTGTATTTGTTTCCCAAAGATATATATTGGGATGTGTACTTTTGTAATATGTGCTTAAAGGCATTCCACTTGTCTTCTGTGTTTAGTCCAGAAGACAATCGTTCCCAGTCTAAATGTTCCATTGATGCCCTTAGTCCATCAAAGTTGGCCCTTCTAAAATTAAGTGTTTTGGTGGCGTAGTTACCAATTAGCTTTTTTGCATTAATCTCATACGAAACCATGTTATGGTCACTATTGCCCAAGTGTTCCCTTACTTTGATGTTTGAGATAAGCTGCTCATTGTTTGTTATTACTAAATCCTGACAGGCATCCATTCTAGTTGGGTTGTCTACTAATTGTGCCATAAATGTGTTATTAAGCAGGTTCAGAAACTTGCTGCCCTTAGCGGAACTAGTTGTGCCACAATTCCAATCTATATCTGGGTAATTAAAATCTCCCATGATTAGAACTTCATTCAGATTTGCAGCCTTTTCAATTTGTAATAAAAGCTGATCTTCTCCATCAATGCTAATATTTGGTGGCTTGTAGCATACACCTACAAGTAATGTGCGATTCTTTTTAGTGTCTAAGCTAATCTCCACCCACAGTGTCTCCACATCAGTTCCAGTTACGTCATGCACACCTTCCTTAATACTGGGCTTTAGTTTAGGATTTACATATAGACATATCCCTCCCCCTTTTCTATTTACTCTGTCCTTTCTAAAAAGTGAGTAGCCTTGTAAATTAACTGACCAGTCGTGGGTCTCATCCCACCACGTTTCCGTGATTCCGATCAAATCATACTGTTCAGCACTTACCAGTATCTCCAGCTCACCCATTTTGTTTGTCAAGCTTCTTGCATTTGCTAAAAGACATTTGAGATTACTACCCATTTTCTGTTTAGTTGACAAACACGTAATGCCCGCAGGTTTAATTGTATGTACCTCCCTATGATCTATGTTAACCCCACCAGCGCTTTCCTCCTCCTTTGCCATAGCTATACCCACCTTCCAATCTACTCTAGCTGCCATTGCTTCATTTCGATCTTGACCCTCCCCCCCAGAGCTTAGTTTAAAAGCTCATCTAACCCTCTAGCCATCCTCGCCCCTAATACCGCAGCCCCCTCATCATTGAGGTGCAGCCCGTCCCGTCCAAAGAGTCTGTAGCCGACTGCAAAGTCTGCCCAGTGCTCCAAGAACCCAAATCCCTCTTGCTTGCACCACCTTCGCAACCACGCATTAATCTCCGTAAGCTCCCGCTGTCTCCCTGACGTAGCGCGTGGCACTGGTAATATTTCAGAGAATATTACCTTGGAGGTCCTTTCCTTTAGCTTCTTTCCTAGTTCCCTAAAATCATTTTTAAGGACCCCCCACCTACCATTTACTTTGTCATTAGTACCAATGTGTACTATGACCGCTGGATCATGCCCAGCCCCTCTATAATCTGCCTACCCGGTCCGCAACATGCCGAACCCGAGCACCCGGGAGACAACATACAGTTCGGCATTCAGGGTCCTGGCGACAGATTACCCTATCTACCTTCCTAATAATAGAATCCCCTACCACCACAACCTGTCTAGCCTTCCTAGTGTCCTGGCTCCCAACTGTGCTGGAGAGGCTACTCACCTGGCTGCTAGGAGAGTCCGCCTGCCCCAGAAATGCCTCTTCTGAGCTAATCCCCCCAGCATCCTCACACAAGCTGGCAAACATGTTGGGGTGAACCAGCTCAGAACAAGCCTCCCTAGCTCTCCGACCCCTACTGCCCCTTACACAACTAACCCAGCTCTCTGCCCTAGAAACCTCTTCCCCTCCATCATCACCCTCCTCTACACTGGCCCCAGCCAATGCCTGCTCCGTGAGCAGTAAACTCCGCACCATGTTGCTTATGTCCCTAAGTGTTGCCAATTGCCTCTTTAGATCTAATATTATATTTTCCAAAGCAGCAACCTGCTCACATCTGCAGCAGCGGTATGGACCCTGGGGAACTTGCTCCAAGACCGCATACATGCTGCAAGACATTCACTTAGTGGCATTGTCCAACATGCTCTCTAGTGTAAACCGCAAAATTAAAAATAGAATAAAAAAATAAATAAAAGATTTATACTTTACCCTTCTTCTTTCCTTTTAACTCCTTCTTTGCTTCTAACTCCCACACTTAAGAAGCTTTTTCACTTTAGAAGCTGCTCCCTTGAATTTGCCTGGCTCACTATTCGCCTGCTCCTTCCAGTTAAATGGCCTTCAAAGTAAACAGACTCCCAGAGAAGGTTAATTAACTGATTGCAAACAGCCTTGCAAACCTTTTCCCTCCAAAACTGTTTTTTTTTTGTTTTGTTTTTTTCAACCAGCAAATGCACACAAAATAAACAGTGCTCCCCTTGCAGTAAAAATCAAAATATACTTTCCTTCTTTGCTTCTAACTCCCACACTTAAGAAGCTTTTTCACTTTAGAAGCTGCTCCCTTGTATTCGCCTGGCTCACTATTCGCCTGCTCCTTTCAGTTAACCCCTTAAGGACAGAGCCTTTGAAACATTTTTGTCCTTTCTGGACAATGCCTATTTTAACATTTCTGTGCTGTTTGTGTTTAGCAGTAATTTTCTTCTTTGTCATTTGCTGTACCCACACATATTATATATTGTTTTTATCGGGACAAGAAGGGCTTTCTATGGATGCCATCTTTTTGATCATATCTTATCATATTATTAAAAAAAATATTAAAATATGGTAAAAAAAAAAAAAATACACAAATTTCTTTGTTTTTATTTGAAACAACTTCTCCTCATCGACAATAGCGTACGAAAAAACATGCTAAATAGATTCTACTATTTCTCCTGAGTACAGGGATACCACCCATGCATAGGTTTGTTGGGTTGTTTGGGGGCTAAAATGCCAAATTTGTGAGGTGCAGTTTTTTGTTTTCCAACTTGAAATTTTTACATGCAGACAGCCTGCACCCATGTCCCATTTGGGACATATTTGAAGCCAGCTAGTGTATTTTACCCCATCAACCCATATATTTTTTAAAAGAAGACACCTTAGGCTATCTCAAATGGTGGTATTTTTACACTTTCCATGCACTAATTCTACCACCAGCCTTTGTCAAACTTTGTGGTAGTAATTTTTTTGTGTTTTTTTTTCACAAACCTTGTACTTCAGACATGAATTCACAGATTTTGGTATGTGTCACTGCCAAATAACACCCTAATAAGTGTTCAGCAACATCTCTTGAGTACAGGGATACCACCCATGCATAGGTTTGTTGGGTTGTTTGGGGGGTAAAAGGCCAAATTTGGTAGGTGCAGTTTTTGGTTTTCCAAATTAAAATTTTGACATGCAGACCGCCTGCACCCATGTCCCATTTGGGACATATTTGAAACCGGCCAGTGTATTTTACCCCATCAACCCATATATTTTTTAAAAGAAGACACCTTAGGCTATCTCAAATGGTGGTATTTTTACACTTTCCATGCACTAATTCTACCACCAGCCTTTGTCAAACTTTGTGGTAGTAATTTTTTTGTGTTTTTTTTTCACAAACCTTGTACTTCAGACATGAATTCACAGATTTTGGTATGTGTCACTGCCAAATAACACCCTAATAAGTGTTCAGCAACATCTCTTGAGTACAGGGATACCACCCATGCATAGGTTTGTTGGGTTGTTTGGGGGGTAAAAGGCCAAATTTGGTAGGTGCAGTTTTTGGTTTTCCAAATTAAAATTTTGACATGCAGACCGCCTGCACCCATGTCCCATTTGGGACATATTTGAAACCAGCCAGTGTATTTTACCCCATCAACCCATATATTTTTTAAAAGTAGACACCCTACGCTATTTCAAATGGTGGTATTTTAACACTTTCCATGCACTAATTCTACCACCAGCCTTTGTCAAAGTTTGTGGTAGTAATTTTTTTGTGTTTTTTTTTCACAAACCTTGTACTTCAGACATGAATTCACAGATTTTGGTATGTGTCACTGCCAAATAACACCCCAATAAGTGTTCAGCAACATCTCTTGAGTACAGGGATACCACCCATGCATAGGTTTGTTGGGTTGTTTGGGGGCTAAAGGGCCACATTGTGAAGGTGCGCATTTTCAACTTGGAATATTGACGTGTAGTCAGCCTGAGCCCATCTTTCATTTGGGACTTTTTTTTAAGTAGGACAGTGTATTTTACCCCAAAAAGTATATATTTTGTAAAAGTAGACACCCTAGGCTATTTTAAATGGTGTTATTTTAACACTTTCCATGCACCAATTCTACCACCAGCCTTTGTCAAAGTTTGTGGTAGTCATTTTATTGTGTATTTTTTCCCACATACATTGCACTTTAGACACAAATTCACATATTTCGGTATGTGTTACTGACAAACAATACCACAATATATGTTCAGCAACATCTCCCGAGCACAGGGATACCACCCATGCATAGCTTTGTCAGCTTTATTAGGGGTTGAAAGGCTACATTTGAGAGGTGCGCTTTTTGATTTTCAAACTTGGAATTTGAACATGTAGAGCAAGGAAGGGGTTAATAGCTCTTATAAGAGCCTTTGTAGTACTGTACAAAAAAATTAACCCCTACAAATGCACAGACAAGAAAAAATGTTCTGCTGTGCAGTGATCAGTGGCAGGGAAGGGGTTAATACACTACACTATACAAAAGAAATGGCTTTTATAAAAGCCCTTGGGACTCACAATTTATTAACATTTTATTTAATTTATTACAATTTAAAAATTATGTTATACAGATCTGTCTCTTTCCCTCATTAAAACTCAAGTGAGGAGAGGGAGGCAGATCCATATGGGTCAGAACAATATTTACGAACCAGACGAATGGTGATGCTCATCTGAGAAATCACCAAACCACCTTTGCCACTGATCGGCTGTTACTGATCGCTATACACGCGTTCAGACAGCTTCAAAAGGAATACACGTAATCCCCTAGTGGGTATAATTAACCCCTAGTGAGTCTGACAAAAAAAATGCTGATAGCAAAAAAAAATCCTTCGGCGACTAGATTGCTCCATATGCGCTGCTTAGGCAGTGACCATATGCACTGCTTAGGCAGTGACCATATGTGATGCTTAGGAAGTGATATTCGGCAAGGAAGGGGTTAATAGCTCTTAAAAGAGCCTTTGATATACTGTAATAAATCAAAGTAAAAAAAATAACCCCTAAAAAAATGCACAGACAGCAAAAAATGTGCTGCTGTGTAAGATCACTGCGTACACAGCGATCAATTGCAGGGAAGGGGTTAAATACTGGAAACGGCTTTTATAAAAGCCTTTGGGTCTCAATTCTATTAAATATATTATAATTAAAAACTTACATTATACAGCTCTGTCTCCCTCCCTCACTAAAACTCAAGTGAGAGGGAGGCAGATCTACACGGGTCAGATCAAATATTTACACATATTGATCTAACCAGACGAATGGTGATGCTCATCTGAGCAAACGCCAACCCGCCATTGTCACTTATCAGCTGTTACTGATCGCTATACATGCGCTCAGACAGCTAAAAAAAATTTTTTACGTTAAAAATGCTTCTGCAGCAAGATTGCTGCATTTGCGTCAGATCGCTGATTAGGCAGTGATCTACGGCAAGAAAGGGGTTAATCTCTCTTAAAAGAGGTTTTTTTTTATCCTGTAATGAATTACAGTAAAAAAAAATAACCTCTAAAACATGCACAGACAGCAAAAAATGTGCTGCTGTGTATGATCACTGCGTACACAGCGATCAATGGCAGGGAAGGGGTTAAATGGCTTTTATAAAAGCCCTTGGTGTTTAAAATTTTATTAAATATTTTTTTTATTATTTTATTTTATTTTTTTTACTTGATCTGATCTGTCTCTCTCCCTTACTAAAAGTAGTAAGGCGAGGGAGGCAGATCAATACTTGTCAAAGGCAATATTTAGTAATATTGCCTTTGACAGTATGGTAAGTGCTCATCAGAGCACTTACCATACATGCCTGCACACAGATCACATAGATCTGCTGTGCCGGCATCGATTGGCTCCCCCTAGAGCATCGGAAGTGAAATACTTTCACTTCCGATGCTCTTGCCATTAGAAGGGAAACGCTGCCTGTACAGGCAGCGTTCCCTTCTACTGAGCCGATGGGGTCGCTCAGGAGAGCGACCACCATCGGCTCTGGGGAGCAGAACGGTGTTGTTAAGTGCCTCGCTGGCGAGGCACTTTAACAACACCGGAGATGCTTAGAAAGCGAACGATCGTTCGCTTTCTAAGCACATGTGTGCAGCGGGCGCAGCCATTTTTAAATGGCTGCTACGATCACTCCGTGGAGTGATCGTAGCGCGCCCCTGCACATTTGGGGGGTGTTGCACAATGCCTCTACCTAGAGGCATTGTAGCAACACCGTTAGAGTAAAGAAAGCGACCGCTGGTCGCTTTCTTTACTCCATTTAGTGCATGACGTGCCAGGCACGTCACCTGTCGGCAAGTCCTCGATTTGCCGTGACGTGCCTGGCACGTCACCTGTCGTTAAGGGGTTAAATGGCCTTCAAAGTAAACAGACTCCCAGAGAAGGTTAATTGACTGATTGCAAACAGCCTTGCAAACCTTTTCCCTCCAAAACAGTTTTTTTTTTTTTCAACCAGCAAATGCACACAAAATAAACAGTGCTCCCCTTGCAGTAAAAATCAAAATATACTTTTCTTCTGAAACACTTCAACATTAAAGTACACAGAATCCGATTCCCCCCTGTTCCAACCCCCCAGCGCGAGTACTAACACACAAACAAGGCGAAAGCGGGTTATCCTTACTCCCGCCGTCGGCCGTGCACACATAAGAAAAAACACAGAAAAGTGCATAGACAAAAGCAGCAAAGGCTGCCAATTTTCCATATCCCACTTTAACATAGTGGGCATTAGAAACTGTGCGGTGTAAAACCCGCACTAAGCTGGTCGCCCTGCGAGGGGCGGGAGCAGAATTATTCCCATTCATAATAATAGGGGGAGAGAGGAGGGGGCGAGAAAAGACGGAGAGGAAAAAAAACAAACGAAAAAAAAAAAATCACTCATCAATCGCATCGTAATAAATTGACACTAATAATAAGGTGCAGTCCTATGAATTATCCAAATAACAGAACTTTAGACATATCACTCTAACAATTCTACCCACAGCAAATTACTTATACCTAATTGTAAATTATTGTGTTATATCTAATTATCAGAACTTTAATCATTTCATTTTACAATACTTCCTACAGCAAGTGCTTATACCAATTTGTGCTAATACTACAGTGTTCACAAATTTGTGCAGACACAAAAAAAAATAAAAATTAAATAAATAAATAAATCATCAATCCCATCGTAGTAAAGTGGGAGTAATAATAATAGTGTATAGTCCTGTGAGTGTCCAAATGTCGGCACTTTAGAGATATTAAACTACTAATACTTCTTACTATAAAGTGCTTATGCCCAACTGTGATATCAAGGTCATCTCATTTTGACACCACATCCTACATCCGTTTGCTTGTGCTTAATTATACTAATACTACCGTGTACAAAAACTAGTGCAAAGAAAAAAGAAAAAAGACCAGTACAAAAACCCATAGTCCCATCAAAATGAGTTAAGCATTAATAATACTGTAAAGTGCTGTTATAATGTCCAGATAGCGAAACTTTAGACGTCTCCTTCAGTGATACAAAAGTGATAGGTGGGAACCCGATATAGTATCCAAATATTTCAAAAATATATAACCTAATATTATTGTTAATGCAGATCAAAAAAAAAAAAAAAGGATTTTAGAGGCTATACGGTTAATTGGAAATCCGAAATAACCAGTGATACTTCCTTCAAACGAGAAGGGGTGGACATTCATATTCAGAATCTACATCTTGAGGACGTAAACCACTCTTTAAAAAAAATAAAAATCGTTCCGTCTCCAAAACCCTTCTCCAAATCTACTGCCCCTCCAACTTCCGGTTAGGAGTCCGCACCCTCCGGTTCTGGGGGCAAGTTTTCTTCCGCCCATGCGCTGGCCTTAAGGGGATCATCCAAAACGATTATTCTGTCCTCGTGAGAGACTATCAGCTTCGGGGGGTAACCCCATCTGAACTTAACATTGTTGCGCCGTAGGATAGAGATAGCAAGGTAGAATTTCTTCCTATTTATTCTGGTGGTATAAGATAAGTCCAGAAGAATTATTATATCTTTGTACTGTCCTTCAATGGGCCTTCTCTCTCTGCTAGCTTTAATTACTGATTCTTTCATGCTGTAGGAATGAAAGCAAACAATGATGTCCCTAGGGACATCCCCAGTAAAAGTTTTAGGTTTTGGAAGTCGGTGGCATTGATCTATGGAAGACATATGAGTATCTGATGCGAGGCCAATAGCTGCCAGAAAGTTTTCCACTAAGATTTTTGGGTCTTCCTGGGTTACAGATTCCAGAAAATTCCTGAACCGCAGATTATTCCTCCTGGAGCGATCTTCCAAATCTCCAATTTTAGCTTCTAAGAAATCGATTTTTTTTTAGAACATTTGACTATCTTTATTTATCAGATTTATCCGTGCGTCCATATCTTGAGACTTAAGCTCCATCATCTGAAGTTTATTAGCGAGTGCCAGAATTTAATTCTTAATATCTTGGGAGGCTCTAGCCAACTCCATCTTTATGTCCTCCAGACTACCTTGTAAGCTTGCTTCCAGCAAAGCGGGCGTAACTACCTGGTGATCATGATCGGCATGGCCAGTTGGCGGGAAACTGTCTCGGTCAGGGCTATCCATCTGTGTGCTAGAAGTTTGCGGTGAAAAAAATGCAGACAGGTTTTTTTCCACCTTTTGATCTGTCTTCTTAGCCCGTTTAGGTGCCAGTTTTGCGTCAGCAGCTTTCCTAGACATGCCAGAAGCCTATATCAGGCCACCCTGGACCAGAGTTAGGGCTAGTAAAAATGATATGCCGGAGTTTGGATTAAAAGGGTTAAATTGTATTTACTTTAGGCGGAGAGGCCTAGCAGTCTACATCTGAGCACTTCAGTTCCTATTACAGAGAGACTAGGAGAACACGCAAATAAAGGACAGGGGGGCCCTAATCAGTATTATCCTTATAACAACCACCTGAACCGAAACCCAATGGTCGGGCTCATAAAGTTGTGCAGAAAACAGTTTAAAGGACCAGTCTACTGTACTGATTGCAAGAGACACATGTATAATAGATATTATGAGTAATAACCCATTAAAAAATGCCACTGATGCTAAGCAGAGAGAGAAATAGCCCCTTAATAGGCGAATTGGAACGGACTCACCGCTGCAGCCTCCTCACAAGGTATAAATCAGTTCTGGATCCCTCACAATAAGCACTCTGCAGACCTTGATTTTAAGATCAATAGCAACACCTTCGTCCGCTTTCTTATCACGGGTCACTGTCGGGAGCTGCTTCCTCCGCTTCTCAATAGGAGATCCCTTTCATCACCTGTGTCCCCACGTGTGCTCTCCTCCTCCTCCTCTCACTGACCGCAACAAGCCGCCAACTCCATACTCTATAAATGGACACGCCAGCGAACCTCCAGGAACCGGTGGCCGGGCAGAGAGCTCATAACTCCGTCCTTACCCTCACACGCCGACCAGCCTCCCAAGCGCGGTCTACGTCACCACGCTACATGCTCCTCCTTCCCCCCCAGGTCCCTCCTCCCCCCAGGTCCTGTTTAGACCCCTTTTGCCTGAGAAAGAGGAAATAAAGAACACACAGTAGACCATCATCATTTTTTAGGGTGGGACCAGAGAGACCCCTTTTGGAGAACGAAGGGGAGGTCACCATGGGAAGAAAAAGAGAGAGAAAGACCCCAAAGATATCGAAATCAGAGATCAGGAGATACAGGGGTAAGAGAGGAGGGCTACGTAAAAAGAAAGGAAAGGTTCTACAGACGATAGACACAACAGGAATTTTTAATATTTCCGGCATTCAGCTGAGTGAGATCCAAAATAAGGTTTTAAGTAAAGGTTTGAAGTATGCCCCTACACGTACTCTAAATAAATTCGACACATTCATAGATATAAATAGATTCGTGAGAAAAGCGACATTGAAGAGGTTTTTCACAGGGAGACAACAAAGAAACTTGGGCCCTAGTGGGGAGACGAATACAGTCTCGAAAAAAGAGAATAGAACTTCCCTTAAGAATCGGTCTACCTTTTACCCGACCACATGTAAATCAGGCCCACTGGACGTTTTTGAAAAACTGGTTATGGAGGATGTAGAAAAGGTAAAAAAACATAAATTTGACCAAACTAATTTTACTGTAGCTGAACGGGAGGCCTTGATAGCTCTGAAAAGGGATGAACGTCTAGTAATAAAGCCGGCCGATAAAGGAGGGGGGGTTGTTATTATGTCTAAGGAATTCTATCTGGAGGAAGCTTTCCACCAGTTAAATGATACAGATGTGTATGTGCGTCTCAAAAGTGACCCCACTATGGTGCAAAAGAAAAAATGAACAGGATACCTTGATGAAGGGAGAAAAAGAGGCTTTCTAGGAAAGGAGGAATTTGATTACATTAACAATGCCCATCCGATTATTCCAGTTTTTTACTTCCTCCCCAAAATACATAAGAATGTCCAGACCCCACCTGGAAGACCGATGGTCTCTGGGGTGGGATCACTATAGGAATTTGATTACATTAACAATGCCCATCCGATTATTCCAGTTTTTTACTTCCTCCCCAAAATACATAAGAATGTCCAGACCCCACCTGGAAGACCGATTGTCTCTGGGGTGGGATCACTATACTGTAACCTCTCGGAATACATAGATATAATCCTCCAGCCATTTGTGAAAAAGGTTCCTTCGTATTTGCAAGATACCTTGAGCATTCTTAACACTCTTAATACCATTATATGGGAAGAGGGGATGTGGCTAGTCAAGTGACGTAACATCCTTATATACTATTATTGACCGCACAAGAGGGTGCAGAGCCATAGAGAAAGTTCTAACAGAGAGCCAACTCCTGGAGGAAGATTTTGTGAAGTACATAGTGGCTGGGATTGATTTGATACTCCACAATAATTTTTTCTGGTTTGGGGAGGGGTTCTTCCTACAGAAACGAGGCACTGCGATGAGGACCAAGTTCGCCCCCAGTTATGCCAATTTGTTTATGGCAGAGTGAGAACGACAATTCGTGTGGTCTGGACACGGCTGGGGGTCGAATTTGGTCTCCTATCGCAGGTATATAGACGATCTGTTTTTCGTATGGAGAAGTGAGGAAGCAGAATTGATGAAATTCCTAACCCATCTAAACAACAATGATTGGGGTATCAGACTAAATACTGAATATGACAGCCAAAAGGTACACTTCCTAGATCTGGAAATATATATTTAGAACATGAGTATCAAAACAAGTGGGGGAACACTGTAACAACATTCGAAAGAAACTTTTGACTCATGAATTAGGAAGGCTCGAAATGAAGTGGGTGTATGAGTTACAGACCCTGACACCCAAAGGGTTAAATGCAGAGTTTGATTTGTTTAATTTTCTTTAATTTGCTGTAATTTTGTGTAAATCTGGCCTGTTGTCATATACATGTGGAGATATTGCTAGCGTGCAGGTACCTTTAATTGGGCTGTGGATGTGGGAACACTCGGGTCCCTGCCTTGGGGACACGTTTAGGGATAAAAACACACATAATATAGCATTGCGGGGGTGTTTTAGTGCTCTGGCTAAAAATGAGATGCTACAGACGCTAGCAATAACACAGAATGACACATGTAGATATTTTAAGCTTTTATAAGATGTCTTTCACTCTGCTGAACTTTGGATATTCTTGTTTTGATAAATGGCTGATAGATGTGTTTCTCCGTTATTTTTATTTTTCCTGTATGAGAAATCACACCCCTTGCATTGAACGAAGTCTGTTTCCATCGGACTATATGTCTGGACAGACGGAGAGATGTGAGCAGGGGGTGTGTAGTTAGGAACCAATCGGAAGGGCGGAGCAAGCATGATGCGTCTCCACGGAGAAGGACGCAACGAGGAGGACGGAGATTGAATGCGACAGGATTTAAAAGGACTCAGACAAACACATGGGGACACTTGAAAAAGCCTCGGTAAGAGGTGAAACGCGTTGTGCTGCAGGAGACAGGGGACTTAAAGGCACTGGACATTTTTTCAAGAGCTTCATTGATTTTATTGATTGTGAAGATTCTTCCATTTTTTAATGTAAGATTTTTATGTTTTTTTTAAGCCTTGCATTAAACAGTGTTTATTGACACCCCTGCCTTCTCTCCTCATGTGTTTACACATCTCTGGAGCCGTCATATAGGAGGTGATCGGTCATCATATACCCATCTCCCGGGCTAACTGGTGCTGATATCCCTGAGCAGGTTGTTGCTCAGGCTGATGTGAGTGGTCATTTGGCATGATTTATTTTGCTGTGTTCCACTATTATTTTGATATACTGCGCCATAATATTTTTTATGTTTCTTTTCTATTCCCTTTGTATAATACTGTAAGATTTTACTTACTGAAAAGGGTAAATATAAAGTGTGTATTTGTGTTGGTTGTAGCGCACCGGTCACGTTTTTCTTCTTTTTTCTGTATTTCCCCAATTCACTGTTTACAACGTCATCACACCCGCATCCACTTTTCAGTTTCTACATTTGCAGTGCAAACAGAGTTTTGATAACAATATTCCTTTAAACCCTTAGTGACGAGACATTTTCACCTTGACTTTCCCTTGGCGACCAGGGCTGTTGTACATTTCTGGGGTGTTTGTGTTTATCTGTAATTTTTTTCTTTCTCACATACTGTACCCACACAAATTATATGTTGTTTTTATTGTCATAAGAAGGGCTTTCACTTGATTATGTTCATCAAATCTTGTACTTTACTACAAAAAAAAAGATGATGAATAAAAAAACACTATTTCTTACTTTGACCTAAAATATAATTTACACAAATACAAATGCTACTCCTGCGATATGTCACCCACAATCGCTCCGTGGAGTGATTGTGGGTGCCCCAGAGCCTGAATTTTGGTGCTGGCTATTGCCTCATCATCGAGGCAATAGAGCAGCACCATCAGAGTGGTTTTCACTTTGAAAAATACCCACAAAAACTGGCAGTGGCATATTGTGTGGAGTCTACAAGGCGGGAGAAGGGTCTTATCCTGTCTAGAGAGACACATTATAGCACTTTTTCTCTTACGCTGCCTTGAATGTTTTCAGGACCGCAATTATTATTTTACACTCCTTGCAGATATCCTTATCTCCCATTTAAAGGAAGGGGTGACACAGGTCTAGTGAGTAGGAAACCTTTGGCACATGTTTGGAACAGTCACTAACCCTAGACCCTCTTGTGGTTTGCTTTAGCCTTGCCAGCTAAGTATGGACTACATCTCCCATGGCAGTCTCTTAAAGAGGGACTAATCCCTTCTGTCAGTTTTTTAATCGTACAGATGGCAACAGATGCTGACTTACTGGCTGTGATATGATGGAGATGGCACTCCGTGACCTGACAGCACTGATTGGAGTGCAGTGTATAAGAGATGATCATCTCCTTCCCATTCAATGACTGTATTCCAAGTAATTGACGCACATAAACACCAATGACATATAGCTATGGTCAAAGTCTAGGGGTGAATGTCTTTTAAAATGGTGCACAATTTTTTTTTCGGCAGTTTCAAACATAATGTTTAATATGAATAATTTGGTGTATTAGGTTTTGTGTTGCCCTATGCCTGACTAAATGCATGCAATCCCAAATGTCTACAGGTTTTCTTCCTTCCTCAGTAAATTTTTCCACGTCAACTATTGCCCACACATATCTTATAACAGTGCCAAAATGTTCCCCACATCCCTGTCCAAAGACAGATTGTCTCCACATCCCTTTTTACTGCACCATAGATGTCTGTGCAGGCAATGCAAGGCAGTGAGGGAGGATATACCACCTGCATTGGTAGTGCTGACTAGACTTTCTCGCTATTCATTGTGCTGCCTCCTCATAGTTGGTCTAGGCAGAAATACAACACTGTTTGTAAGTTATTTTAAGCTCAGCCAAGCTTTTCCCCATAGTGAAACTAGCCAATGTTAAGGGTTGAAATGAGAATTGTACTACTAGAGAGTTCTAATAATAACATTTGTACATAAATATAGAAATAATCAAATTTTATTCAAAAAAGAAAGCCAAGTATAATGGAGAAATGTGTTTGTTTACTAATTTGTTTTTGACAATGTGGGTATTTTTAGCTTGGAAATAGAAGCAACTAGAAGAAAAGAACAATTGTGCAGTACAAAAATCTGTTTTCTTTACTTTAATTAAACACTTGTTAGATAGAGCAAATATAATTAGGTGAATACTTTCTAACACAATAAACTGAACCAAAATGAGTAAAGGGGCTTTTTGTCTGTGATTATTAAATGTGTGTTTGTATTTCCTTGCAACTTTCACATGGCCTTTTACACAATTGATTTTCTCCCAAGTTTATTAACACAATCAATGTTTTTGTTAAATGTACTGTTGCTGCTGGTGAGTTTAACTTTTGCAACAATTAATACATGCGAAAATGTAAAGAGGATTCAGATATTATTCAAGTTTTACTAATGTATTTATTATATGCACCATTTTAACAATACAGCACAAACTGATCTTTCTCTAAGTAGCAACACATTTATAAGGAAACATAATTCCTGAATCATACATAAGCACACCAAAGAATCTTAGATTTTTAACTCACAGCATTCAATAGGTTTTCCACCTTGTCTTTAAATAAATATTAGCTAGGTCCCACATTGACCTAAAGGGACACTCCCACCAAAAAAATGAAATGGTTTTATTTTTATTTTTTTTGTATTGTTGATTTCAGATATGTCTTTTGTTTTCATATTGTAAATGCATTTAATTCAATATGTAACTAAACAAGTGTGACTGGGCGCTGCCATTTTGTGAAATATAGTGTTTTTGGGTGCCACCCCCTAGTTCCTTTACAGCACAAATTTCTCGCTTTGGGGCTGGGGACACAGAATGCAGCCTATAAGTCAGAATTCTGATCATAGACTTGCATTGAATGGAAGGGTAATGTAACTATTACATTACAAGGGGGTGGAGCTATGATCCTGTTTGATCAAGTTAATCTCCTCTCTTTGTGTTGGAAGGCAGGTAAAAAAAAAGTTGTACGCAGCCACTCCTATGATACACAGGAGCCAGTAAGAGAGCAGGGGAGTATCTTATGACATCATCATGCAGGCTTTGGTCACAGTTGTAAAGTGAGACTTGCAGGAAGATTTTGGAGAATATTGCATCATGGGTAGAATTCTAAAAATGGATGCTGGAGATAAACACCTCATTTTATTTTTACTTTTAAATGAAATTAATTCAATCATATAAAAATGACCACAGTGACATTTGATTTATAAATGTGTTTGTTTTAAATTACCAGGTTATCTAGTTACATCTTATGTAAGTGGTAGTGGCCTGCTGGTAAACTATCAACTGGATGGTAAGTCTAGTGTTTAGAGCGAATAATCCCTAAATAAAGCTTGATTTTGTAAATAGCATTTATTGAGTTTTAAAAGATGTTTTAATTTCCTGTGAATGGTAGAAAATATATAAACAAAATAATAATGAAGGGTGCAGAAGAGAAAAAAGGTGGGAGTTACACAATAATCATTGCACAAAAGCATCCTGAAAAAATATGAAAAATTCTACATGAATTTCCATTATATCACATATACAGGACTAGTCACATTATCTGACAGATTATTGACATACATGTAAAAAAGGAGGGGACAGCGAAGACATAAAAACAGACAGATGATTCACTGCATCAGTAACATGTTTGAATACAGTGAACACATGCCTGAACAGTATCATATGCTAAACAAAACTTATTAAGCTGTATAGGATTGTTACACAATGCCAAAGGATAGAGCAGAATACTTATAACAAACAAAATAAATAGTAAATCTCATGTGCAGAAAATAAAACAAATATGTTCAACTGAGATCATCTGTCACACAATAAAGACTAATTAATTAACAATGTTAGTGTTTGATCCCTATATTTAAAAATATAAACAATCTAAATTCAGTGACAAAGAAAAAACACCATCTGCTCCACAATAGTGTACTTCTCCTCTTGCAAAAATTTAAAAACAGTGTAAATGAAATAACAATAATAATGATGAACTTAGTGTATAAATCTGTGTACCACAAATCCGTGTAGATAAAATATAAACGTATGGTAAAACAGCAGAATCTCCAGATGTAGGAGTATAGATGTAATGGGAAAGAGAAAACACATACTATAGCACAAAGCCACATACAGTTAAAGGCAGATGGTAAATATCCAGGTAATGAACTCACAAGGAAAAGAGAATGGTAAAAAGTGCCAGTTTTCATTTTAAGTGCATTACCTGGATTATTACCATCTGACTCTATTTGTATATATGGTTTTCCATGTTTATTTGCCAAGAAATCAAGTCTTATTGTTAATTATTGTTGATTGACCGTGGTTTACCCCAAAGTAAACCATAGTTTCCTGTTCTAATGTAATCTATGGTATTTTTCCTGCCCATAAATGAAATAATGCTATCTATATAAACATCAATTATTAGTTGTAATGCAACTGCATTAACACAAGAATGAGAGATTAACCTGTAAACGATCAGGAAGGTCGGCAATTTTCTTTTACTTATTGCAAGCAGATATATTTAACTTTATTATGGATTATTATGCTATTTTTATATTGTATATATTCATTTATATTAAATAAAATATTTCAAAAGACAAAAAGGTATTGCTTCAAACTCCTTATTTTTATTGTATACTCAAGTATGTATACATATAAATAGAGAAACTTGCTAATATAATAACAATAATATTGTTGCAAAGGAAAAATGGTTAACCTCCAGTCTCAGTATCCATGCACTCAATTGACTAGCGGCAATGATTGTAATCAATGAGCCAATAAATAGGCTGGCACTTCAGAGCTCAGGTTGTGTTTGAGACAGGAGTGTTTAATTAGACAGTGATAAAATTGTAGTTTAAAAACAATGATAAACTTGTATACTCCAGGCTGTTAAACCAAAAGTAAAAACACCTGTCAGTTTCGGCATGCTAGACGCCATTCTCAAGGTAAAGGTGTGGGGATTACCACAAATATTAAAGGATTGTATACTTAGCTACTCCCACATAAAGGACATACCTTGTGCAACTTGCATGAACACAATGAAAGTGGACCAATCCTAAAAAAAGTTCCTCCATTTGTCACAGCATTGCAGACCAATTTAACTCATGATTCAAATCTACATTATTCATAGCATTAAATTTGAGGATCCAGTGCCCTTCACATTTTAAAGTAAATTAGATTTGTTATCTCCACCTTATTTTGATTTGGTGATTGCCTCCAGTGCTACAAACATTAAAAAGGTAGGCGAGCCATGTCCTGCTGCTTTATAATGAACAGCGATAGAATTTAATTGTTCTCGGTCCATGCCCAGTATGTTTTCTATATTTCTGATTGCCGATTTGTGTTGGCCAATAAGATCCCTTAGGGGTTGTGTTGTACACCCTATATAAAATCTAGCATGGGGGCAAGTTAACATATACACAACATGATCTTTACCAGATGTAATATATTGCTGGATGTAGGTTTATAAATGTGACATTTCTGGTATGTTGACACTGTATGAAATGACCACATTTGAAATTTGAATGAGTGTAGGAGTTTAATTTGTATATGAGATGTCACTATGGACTAGAGTATTTCTACTATTATAAGACTGTCGGTAAACTATATTAGGGTGATCTAGAATGTGTTGTTTCAATTTAGGTAAGACAATAAGTGCCAATGGCGTTACAGAATATGATTAATTCTCAGTGTTAATGGAAAATATGTAGTTATAATCTGTCCAGTGCCTTTTGTTCTTGTACTATAAGATTTTCTTCTCTTTGATTTAAAAAAACAAGACTGGAACATTTGATCTATATCTTTGCTGACTGCATTTTCCACATTTTTTTTTGCTGGACTAATATGTGGAGGAGGACAACATTTTGATGGTTTATAGAACCTGGGGCGAATACCCTGGGTAGTTGATTCTGTTTCTCCATATAGGCACTTAAATCTCAGGAGTCTGCAAAACTTGAAACATCAATTTCTGTTTTAGGTAACGTAGGGATTAAAGGATAAGCATTTATATAGGACTGAAAGTTCTGTAGGGTCCAGTTGATGTTTAGATGTCTCCCTCTCTGAAAGGGATATATCTGCATGGGATAGCATTGTTGTCCCTGGGTCCTTGTATAAGGTCTGATTAGATTGTCTCCTGTGTTGGTCCATGATTTCTTCATGTTTTTGTTTAATTATCACTTGTTCAGGTGTCAAAGTTATTATACTTTTCTCCAATTCTTCAATTTCTTGTTAAAATTTCTCAGTTTAGTCCATGTAGACTCTATAATGAGAAGCATAAGGTCTATGCTACATTTATTCAATATCGCTTCCCATTTTTTTCACCTCTGATGATTCCACCTCTGACGATGGTTTTTTATACATTTGTGAACCCCGTGGGATGAATGCATGTTTCCAAAATCGTGATAGGGATTGTGCATGATGTATGGATTCAATCTCTTTCAGTTTCGCATTTTTCCATTTATTTAAAATATTGTCTGATTCAGGCATGGCATCCTGTATTTCTGTCATATCCCATACCCATAAGAGAGTTTCAGCCTCTGACTGGCTGTATGAATGGCATTTAGCAATGATGCAGCTGATACAAAAAAGATACAAAAAAGAGGGACTTCTTGTATATATATATATATATATATATATATATATATATATATATATATATATACAGTATATTAAATGGCTCTCATACCTTTTAAAGATTTGTAGCACTGGATGCAAACACCAAATCAATGCAGGTTAGAATTGTGAGTTATATTGGTCTGCAAAGCTGTGAAAAATATAGGAACTTTTTAGTAGGATTAATTGGTCCACTTTCATTGTATTCATGCAAGTTGCACAAGGTATGTAATTTATGTGGGAGTAGCTAAATATAAAATTCTTTAATTAGCATCAGATGTGTGGTAATCCCCAAACCTTTACCATGAGAATGGCGTCTAGCATGCCGAAAGTGGTTGGAGTGTTTACTTTTGGTCTAACAGCCTGGAGTATATTGGTTTATGATTGTCTTTAAACAAGATTACACATTTATTTTTTAGATTTTTTAGATTTTCTCACTTACACAGTCGTGTTTTTGAAATATACATTTTTTACAGATGAAAATATTAAAGTTGTTTCTACTTTATCAATTGAGTGGCAGACATACTTTATTTATACTTTGTGAAAAAGTTTTGCCGAAAACAACAAGGAGGACAAATCCTATCATGCACAGCCAAAGCAGATAAGTACCTTTTTTCTACATGTTGTGTATACATTTTTTAACAAAGGGCTAGTGAAAGTACCACTGCCTAGTTAAACACTCCTGACTCAAACACAGCCTGAGCTAGAAGAGTCAGCCTATATATTGGTTCACTGATCTATATATAATATTGTTGCTAAAAGATTTGTGTATGGTCAGCCTTGTTAAATTCTAAGCAATTAAGACATTATAGAAGGAAAAAGGGTACCACAGTGGTTACAATGGTGTTCAGAAACCAAAGCTTCAGAGGCCTTTTGGTCATGACAATTTTGCCTTGAAATTTATTGGTTTTCGGCTACCCAGTGTGCGACGATCACCCCCGAACAGTGGCGTTGCTGAAAGCCCTGAATGTTTAGTTCGGGATTGTCACATGATTAGCCCCGAGTGGAAAAGAGGCAGGATAGAGGAGAGCTCCCCTACCCTGCCTCTCCAAGTCCCAGCAGGAGGTGAAGCAGCACAGGGTGTGTGCAATTTGCTGTCAGCACAGACACGCTTCCTGCTCCTCCTGCTGCTGCCTGTGCAGCTCTGTGAGAGCCAGGTCATATGATCGCCTGTGCATCTGACAGGCAGAGCGGCTGGAGCTGTGAGCCGGAAGAGGAGGGGTCTCTGCTGCTTGCAGGGTCTGCCACCACTGCTGTCACAGAAGGTAGGGGACACAGAAGGTAGGGGACATTTAAAAAAACAAATGTTGCTGTCAGAGGCATAACTAGAAACTAACAGGCCCTGGTGCAAAAATTTCCCCGGGGCCCCCCGACCCCACCATGCAACTCCACCCCAGAAATGCCACTTACATGCCTCCCAACTGTTCCGCTTTGTGCCTGGCTTTGTCTTACATCTAGGATAGCCTTATACCTATCCCATGCATGCTTAAACTTCTTCACTGTATTAACCTCTACCACTTCTACTGGAAGACTATTCCATGCATCTACTACCCTCTCAGTAAAGTAATACTTTCATTAGTCCCTGGCCTTATCTTATATCAAGGATAACCTTATACCAATCCCATGCATGCTTAACCTCCTTCACTGTATTAACCTCTACCACTTCTACTGGAAGACTATTCCATGCATCCACTACCCTCTCAGTAAAGTAATACTTTCATTAGTCCCTGGCCTTATCTTATATCTAGGATAGCCTTATATATATCCCATGCATGCTTAAACTCCTTCACTGTATTAACCTCTACCACTTCTGCTGAAAGGCTATCCCATGCATCAACTACCCTCTCAGTAAAGTAATATTTTCATTAGTCCCTGGCCTTCTCTTATATCAAGGATAGCCTTATGCTTATCCCATGCATGCTTAAACTGCTTCATATATTAACCTCTCATCCACCACCCTATCAGTAAAGTAATATTACTTTTCTGGACACAAAAATAAAACTTTAAAATCTTTCCAGCCTTATTAAAAGCTTGAGGTGGACCCCAAATATATCTATATAACTAGTTGCATTTATACTTATATGAACTTTTTAATATTATATTCAACTATTTTCATATGTAATAAAAATGTTTTTGAAAAATTGTTAATTTCTTATTTTTATTACATTCCTCTGCACCCACATTGCACTTAAAGGCCCTAACACAGCACTATACAGTACCCACAGCACTTGCCTGGTACTCATAGTGCACCCACATGATTTGGCATGCTGCAGTATACATTTTCCCACCAGAACATACCACAGTGTCACTTTGCCCCATAGTACATGTTATTTTGCCCCACAGAACATGCCACAGTGTTCCTTTTACCCCATAGTACATGTTATTTTGCCCCACAGAACATGTCACAGTATCAATTTGGCCACAGGTAATTTGCCCATTATGCCACAATTAGCCACGATTGCCAATATGACACAGCCAGGTTGCCAATATGCCACAGCCAATTTTGCCCATTTGCCAGTGTTATTTTGCCCATTTGCCAGTTATTTGCCCATTTGCCAGTGTTAATTTGGCCATTTGCCAGTTTTATTCTGCCCATAATGTGCCAGTGATGTGCCCATTTGCCAGTGTTATTTTGCGCATTTGCCAGTTATTTGCCAGTGTTATTTTGCCCATTTGCCAGTTATGTGCCCATTTGCCAGTGTTATTTGCCCATTTGCCAGTTATTTGCCAGTTATGTGCCCATTTGCCAGTGTTATTTGCCCATTTGCCAGTTTTGTGCCAATTTGCCAGTTATTTGCCAGTTATGTGCCCATTTGCCAGAGTTATTTGCCCATTTGCCAATTATGTGCCCATTTGCAAGTTACTTGCCTGTTATGTGCCCATTTGCAAGTTACTTGCCTGTTATGTGCCCATTTGCCTGTTATGTGCCCATTTGCCAGTTATGTGCCCATTTGCCAGTGGTGTTATTTGCCCATTTGCCAGTTATTTTCCAGTTATGTGTCCATTTGCCAGCATTATTTGCCAATTTGCCAGCGTTATGTGCCAGTTGTGCCCATTTGCCAGTTGTGCCCATTTGCCAGTGTTATGTGCCCATTTGCCAGTGTTATGTGCCCATTTGCCAGTTGTGCCCATTTGCCAGTGTTATGTGCCCTCAATATGCCAGGATTTAGCCATTCAATATGCCATTCTTTTGCCATTTAATATGCCATTCCTTTGCCATTTAATATTACAGTATTTTGCCCCTCAATATGCCATTCTTTTCCCATTTTAATATGCCAGGATTTTGCCACTCTATTGACACTTAATATGCCAGGATATTGCCATTTAATATGCCAGGATAATGCCATTTAATATGCCAGGATATTGCCATTTAATTTGCCAGGATATTGCCAATTAATATGCCAGGATATTGCTACTTAATATGCCAGGGTATAGCTACTTAATATGCCAGGATATTGTCACTTTATATGCCAGGATAATGCCACTTAATATGCCAGGATATTGCCAATTAATATGCCAGGATATTGCCACTTAATATGCCAGGGTATAGCTACTTAATATGCCAGGATATAAGACAACTTTTTAACCCCTGAAAATCTTCTCAAAAGTTGGGGGGTCGTCTTATACGCCGGGTACTGGGATTTACTTACTCTCGCTGTTAAGCCGGTACGTGGCTGAGAGGAAAGCGTTGTGAGCTCCCCTCAGGCCGCGCGGCTTCAATAAAGTTTGTTTAAACTTTTTTTTTTTTAAACAAAGTTTATTGACCGCGAGGGCTGAGGGGAGCTCACAACACTTCCCTCACAGCCACGGACCGGTTTAACAGTGTGAGACAGAGCAGAAAGTAGGTAAGTACTAGGGATTGGGGATTGGGAAAGGGGGGAATAGGAGGGTGGCAAACTCTATATTTTAACCTAAAAAGTTAAAATATAGATGCGATTTTTCCGGCTTATAAGACGACTTAGTTGGGGGGTCGTCTTATACACCCAATCGTCTTATACGCCGGAAAATATGGTACCTGCAGAGCGGAAGCTAGAGAAAGATGCCACACTATGGCTGAGCTCAGGGCCAGCCCAAGACATTGTGCTGCCTGGGACGAAAAACAAAATGCTGCCCCCCCCCCCCCCCAAAAAAAAAAGCCCACAGTCATGATAATTCAAACTAAAATGAAACTTATCAGGAAGTGATAATTTAATGCAAGAACACCTTTCTATTTGCAAAATTAGTTGGCGCGAGTATTGACTGGCCATTATTAAAATGTGTACCCTAACTGTTTGAGATTTTAAACTCAATGTACAATATGTTATAGGTTAGTGGTCACACATTATGTTTTGGGGAATTGCACAGCCTATTTTCATAATAATGTTTGTTTTACCATTTCTTTCTTTTCACCTTGTGGGTGAGCTGTTAGAAAACATTTTTTTTTTACATTTTTATATGCCCACTAAAGCACTTCTTATATACATAATAAAATATTGTTTTCAGAGAGATCCCCCATAAGGTGAAAAGAGAGTAATGTTAAATCATTATTATGATAATAGGCTGTGAAATTCCCCAAAACATAATGTGACCAGTGACCTATAACAAAATAAAGATAGATATAGTCAGTGTCAGAGGAGTTAACCACTGATTTGCTTGAAATATATAGGCAGTGTCAGATGAGTTAACCCCTTAGTGGCTAGACAGATATAGGCAGTATCAGAGGAGTTAACCCTTTGGGTGGCTAGACATATATAGGCAGTGTCACAGGAGTTAACCCCTTGGGTGGCTAAACAGATCTAGGCAGTGTCAGAGGAGTTAACCCCTTGGGTGGCTAGACAGATAGAGACAGTGTCAGAGGAGTTAACCCCTTGCATAGCTAGACAGATAGAGGCAGAATCAGAGGAGTTAACCCCTTTATCCACACACTCACTCACACACAATGACAGACAGTTACTCACACACAAACACACACACTCTCACTCACACTGACATACACACACTCACACTGACATACACACACAAACTGACATACACACACACACACACACCGTCAGTTTTTAACTTACCTGGGGTGCAGGCATCTCTTTGCTTTGAGCTCCTCATGTGAAGTAGGGACTGAGCCAATCACAGGAGGCTTCTGATTGGCTGAGACCTCCTTATATCAAGCTCCCCTGGACACAGGAAAAAAAAGAGAAAAAGACTGCTGCATGGAGCAGCAAAGTGCCGCCTCTGCTGGAGTGCCATCTGGGGAAACTGCCCCAGTCTGCCCCATTAAAGGGCCGGCCCTGGCTGAGCTAGAGAGGGATGCCACTCTGTGGGGGATACTGCTTAGTGGCCGAGCTAGAAAAGGACCAAGGTACATTCATGCAAAACAAAGGTAGGAATGAGCATAGGAAATAAGCAAGACCAGAGAGGAAAACAAAAGCAGGAGCAAGCATATAAAATAAACAATCAAGCAAAGCAAAAGGATACTGAAATCACTGGAACAAACTGGGAGAGGCCTCACAGCATGGTTACAAAAAGGTTTTGATATCATTAGATTCCAGAAATGAGAACCAATGAAACCATCTTGGCTCATGTTACACTCTTTGGCCCTTAGAAGTAAGAACTGAGCCTTCCATGGTTTTAATTAAATCAATAATGTGTAACCAGTGAGAAGGAGGTTCCACTCTTTCGGGAAAAAAAAAAGGCCAGGATGACAGAATTAATTGCATTCACTTCCTGAATTTTACTGGAGACTGACTTTTTTTGCAAATGAAACAGAATTTTCATCACTGGTCAGCTGAGAAGGAGATCCTCAAACAGTCTAAGGCTTTGATGAAATAGATGTGCATGGAAAAGAGTTGTGGTGTAGTGTTTTGGTTGGTGGTATGTAAAATAGACTTATAAAGTAGGGTTTGGTGTTCATCCTATATAATTAACTTTCTTACAGGTGCATCTGTCATGTATGTGGCCCAGTCATGAATGCTGTATCTTGAGGCGCATCCCTTTGACAGGCAGCTAGGAAGTCACAGTTGTGAAATAGTAGCAATACCAAGCCCAGGAATGGTCCAAAGGTGTATAGCTGGAAGACACAAATGCTCACACATCACGGTAAAAATTATACAGTGTAGTATTTATTAAAAAGAGCTATAAAGACCCTGCTTTCAAATGGGTATTCACTGAGTCTAAAGAGTAGCAATGCACACATTAAAACTAATCTGGTCTTGGAGTGGGAGACAAATGTCCAAAGGTCTGGCAGAGTCACATCCACAGTGCAGTATATATATTTTTTTCCCTGTGGTTTTTACTCATTTGTGTCTTCCAGCTATATTATTGGATGTACTGGTTCATCTAAGGACAAATGATTTGGCTTGCAATGAGGTTTCAGAGGTGAAGGGAGCTTTTCGTGTTCTTGCCAATGATATACGGCAGGTTGTGTCCACACTGTCCTTTTCTGAAGTTATGCCTGTGCATAAGATTCCGAATGATAGACGGATGCGTATTAGGGACTTCAACTTGTGGCTTGGGGAATGGTGTCGGGAGCAAGGATTTGGCTTTGTTTCTCATGGAAGTTCACTATGGGATAGAAAGGAACTGTACAAAAAGGATGGTTTGCATCTTTCTCAAAAGGGAACGAACGTTCTCAGTGAGCAGTTCAGAGGTTTTGCTAGGAGGTTTTTAAACTAAAAGAGGGGGGCAAAATGGTGATAAAACATCAGTCCAATTGCCCCCCAAAACAGGGACAGAAGGTACCTGTAGTCAGTGTGCTGAAAAAATATAAGCTTAGGGTCATGTCTACAAATGCTCACAGTTTAGGGAATAAGATCCATGAACTTGTGGCAATATTGGCAACTGAGAATGTAGATTTAGTGGCTGTTACTGAGACATGGCATAATGAAAAACATGACTGGGAGTTATCAATACCAGGGTACTCTTTATATTGAAAAGACAGAGAAGGTAAAAAAGGGGGAGGGGTGGCCCTGTATGTGAGGGATAGCTTAAAATGTAATGTAATACAAGATAGTGAGGCGAACATAGAGTCAGTTTGGGTCACATTAGAATTTGGTAATCATATGGTAACTCGGGTAGGTGTGATTTATAGCCCCCCTGGACAAATAGAGGAGTTAGATAATCTACTAGTTGAGGAAATAGATAAAATTACAATGAAGGGAGAAGTGATCATCATGGGTGACTTTAATCTTCCTGATGTGAACTGGCAATACAAAATAGCTACTTGCGCCAGGAGTACGCATATCCCAAATTCCCTACTGGGATTATCTCTAAAACAAGTAGTGGAGGAGCCAACTCAAAAGCAGGCCATACTAGACTTAGTGTTCACAAATGGAGATTTGTTATCAGATATTACTGTAGGTGAAAGTTTAGGATCTAGTGATCACCAGACAGTGTGGTTTAATATAAGAACAGTGACGCAGTCACACCACACAAAAACAAAAGTTTTAGATTTTAGAAAAACAGACCTTTCGAAAATTAGATTAGGTGTAAAGGAGTCATTATCAGACTGGAGCAATTTAAATGGAGTCCAGGAGAAATGGGATTATCTAAAAGTTGCACTACTGAAGGCAACAGAAAATTGAATAAGGCTTGTCAGTAAGAGCAAAAAATTTAAGAAACCACTGTGGTACTCTGCAGAGGTGGCTAAAATAGTAAAAAATAAAAAGCTAGCATTTAGTAATTATAAAAATACTCAGAGTGAGGAAGATAGAAAGATCTATAAGAGTAGGCAGAAAGAGGCAAAGCAGCTTATAAGAGCTTCCAAAGCACACACAGAAGAGACTATAGCCCAGTCAGTGAAAAAGGGGAATAAAACATTTTTTAGATACATAAATGAGAAAAGGAAAGTAAAACAAGGATTAGTTAGATTAAAAACAAAAGAAGGATGCTATGTAGAAGATGATAAAGGCTTAGCAGACTGCCTTAATGAATATTTTTGTTCAGTTTTTACAAATGAAAATGAGGGTAAGGGACCTCATTTAGGTAAAAAGACTAACGAGTCTTTTGATGCATGTAAGTTTACAGAGATAGAGGTTTTACTTCAGCTGTCTAAAGTAAATACAAATAAGTCAATGGGACCTGATGGGATACATCCAAAGTTATTAAAAGAACTTAGTGGTGTACTAGCAAAACCGTTTACAGATTTATTTAACCAATCATTGTTAACGGGAGTAGTTCCAGAAGATTGGAAATTAGCTAATGTTGTGCCCATTCACAAGAAAGGTAGTAGGGAGGAGGCGGGCAACTATAGACCAGTAAGTCTTACTTCAGTAGTGGGGAAAATAATGGAAACCTTGTTAAAGAATAGGATTGTGGAACATCTAAAGTCGCTTGTATTTCAAGATAAGAGACAGCATGGGTTTACTTCAGGGAGATCATGCCAAACTAATCTTATTGATTTTTTTGATTGGGTGACTAAAATAATAGATCAGAGTGGTGCAGTAGACATTGCTTACCTAGATTTCAGTAAGGCTTTTGAAGGCTTATCAATAAACTGAAATCTTTGAGTTTGGATTTCAATATTGTTGAATGGATTAGACAATGGCTGAGTGACAGGCAACAGAGGGTTGTAGTCAATGGGGTATATTCAATGCAAGGTCTTGTTACTAGTGGGGTACCTCAGGGATCTGTACTTGGACCCATTTTATTTAATATTTTTATTAACGATATTGCAGAAGGTCTTGTTGGCAAAGTATGTATTTTTGCTTATGATACAAAGATTTGCAGCAGGGTTGATATTCATGGAGGGATAAGCCACATGGCAAATGATTTAGCTAAACTAGAAAAACGGTCAGAGCAGTGGCAACTGACATTTAATGTGGACAAGTGCAAGATTATGCACCTTGGGCATAAAAACCCAAAAGCAGAATATAGACTATTTGGTACAGTCCTAACCTCAACATCTGAGGAAAGGGATTTAGGAGTAATAATTTCAGAGGACTTGAAGGTAGGTAGGCAATGCAATAGAGCAGCAGGAAATGCTAGCAGAATCCTTGGTTGCATAGGGAGAGGTATTAGCAGTAGGAAGAGGGAAGTGCTCATGCCATTGTACAGAGCACTGGTGAGACCTCACTTGGAGTATTGTACGCAGTACTGGAGACCGTATCTCCAGAAGGATATTGATACTTTGGAGAGAGTTCAGAGAAGGGCTACTAAACTGGTTCATGGGTTGAAGGATAAAACTTACCAGGAAAGGTTAAAGCATCTTAACATGTATAGCTTGGAGGAAAGATGTAACAGGGGGGATATGATAGAAACATTTAAATACATAAAGGGAATCAACACAGTAAAGGAAGAGAGTATATTTAAAATAAGAAAATCTACCACAACTAGAGGACATAGTCTTAAATTAGAGGGGCAACGATTTAAAAGTAATATCAGGAAGTATTACTTTACTGAGAGGGTAGTGAATGCATGGAATAGCCTGCCAGCAGAAGTGGTAGAGGTAAACACAGTCAAGGATTTTAAGCATGCGTGGGATAGACACAAGGCTATCCTAGCTATAAGACCGGGAAAGGGGGACTAATAAAAATACTCCAAAAAAATTGGGCAGACTAGATGGACCGAATGGTTCTTATCTGCCGACACATTCTATGTTTCTATGTTTATATGTTTCTATAATTCTACTGGTGGGCAGAACTGCCCACACACCTGCTGTATCACCAAGGGATACTATTTTGGACCATACGATAGAGAAGTTGTAGCGCCAGCTACCTTCCTTGTATTGTCCAAATGTGTCCTGATTTAAAAGCATTTCCAGAAGACTACTCTCCAATGCCAAAGACAAAGAAAGAATGCTAAAACAGCTTATAAAGAATATGAATAATACAATATATTTCATAGTATACCATCCATTGTGGAAAAATCAGGAGAAAAATATTAGAAAAAAAATCAACTAAATCATAAATATATATATATTTATATCTATTGATGTGGATTGCACCCAGGCACGTTATATACTTGTGACCAAAATTGTGCAGAGTGCTGGTACTTTGGATCGATATACTATTTATGGACACCTCATCAGTGTCTGTACACAGCACCGCGAACCTGTATCTTGCAGCAATTTATACTTGCTTGATTATTTTTTTTGATCTCATATTGTATTTGTGGCTCATCACTCCAGCGAGCACGGTGAAACACGGCACCCACATGGAAGATTTTCTTGGGAGAGCAGGCGCTCTGCTGGAGCAAGCCGAGACTATTCAAATCTCGGATGCTGAAGCTGCTAGCGCCTTATGGACTGAAACTCAGCTGGATTTGCCTAGTACAGAGACTATTAAGGATGTATATATTGATATTCTTAAACTGAAAAAGAGGGAAACAGATTTAGACCTACATGGCTTGTTCTTGTCTGACTATTTTAAAGCAAAAAGGATACCGAGAGGTTTTAGGGTCAGAAATATACCAACCATTGGTCGAACCAACCCCGAATTCTGCAGAAGGTGGATTGGTATTCTCAACAAATGCTCTATGGATCTACTGATCCTAGTCATCGAAGAAGTAACCAAGGAACTTACAGAGGTACGCAATAAATTAACAGAAATACAAACTACGAAAGCCACTACATTATCTTCCACACCAGCCACAGACATGATGAATAAACTGCAGGAAGAGGTACTACAGTACAAAAATGAAATCATCAGATTCAAACGACAAAAAATGACACAAGTCAATAATGATTATCAGTATCATAATGTCTACCATTGGCTCAGTGGACGGAGTAGTGAACTACAAGGCCGAGGTGTGAGGAGAGAACGCATAAGAATTAAGAAACCATCAGTAACTACAATCGACGTGTCCTCAGGTGACTCAGCCTCAGATGCAGAAGCAATAAATCCACGAATCAAACCACTTCCATCTTTTTTAGATCAAACAAATTCGACAGAGTGGCCGACCTTAGGCGTATTAACCAGAGCACAACGAGATCGAGGAAGAGACCACACACAAGACGTGGGCAGAAGGGGAAACTACACCCCATTAAGAGGCAAACCCCCGATCTCCAAACATTAGAACCCATTTTTAACCTCTCAGACAGAGCCCTATCTTTAGCAGAAACAAGCCTTCTCTCGAAGGGACTATCATTCGTACCCACGAATCTCCCTAACCATTTTGAACAGGAGGTAGACCTCTATAAGTTTAATAGATCTTTAAGATTAAAAGAATTTTTCCACCATTCACCAACACAGAACGGGGCCGCAGCACCATTCAAACTGAAAAGTCAATTCGATCCACACACCAAAAATATGGCGTTGAAAACCTATTCTAAGATCACAGAGAGACAAATTCGGGAAATATGTACTAGTCCTGTCGGAACAAAATACAATTTAACAAAAGATGAAACACATGCACTTCAATGCTTGGCAAAAGACCCACGGATAGTTATTCGCCCAGCGGATAAAGGTGGCGCCATTGTCATACAAAACTATGCAGACTACCGTCTAGAGATTCTTAGACAACTACAAGATAGGGACACTTACCGCACTACACCTTGTGATCCCACTTCAAATGTCCAACAGGCAATCACCAACTTATTGTCGTATGCTCAACAACATCTGTATATTGATGACCAAACGCACCAATTTTTACATCAGAAATTTCCTATTTGCCCGGTTATATACACCTTACCAAAGATTCACAAGAACCCAATTAAACCACCAGGAAGACCAATTGTATCGGCGAAAGGCAGTTTATTGGAGCCGATTACCCAATGGATCGACCATCACCTTAAGGACACTGCTCTCCAGTTGACTACATGCTTGAAAGATACTCCTGATTTTTTGCAGAAGTTAAGGGACATCAAACTCCCTACATCTGACATTCTGTTAGTTACCATGGATGTCTCGAGTCTCTACACAGTGATACCCCATGAGCAGGGATTGGAGGCGGTGAGGACACTCCTTGCTCAATCAACAATATACACGGGCCCTCCTGTTGAATTCGTGTGTCAGATGCTCTTTTTCTGTTTATCGAACAATTTCTTTAAATTTGAACACAAGTATTATATACAGACATCAGGCACATCTATGGGAGCCGCGATGGCACCCACGTATGCGAATATGTTTATGTATGTATATGAAATGCAGCACATTATCTCTAATTACTCTGAACATATCCTAATGTACAATCGGTTTGTAGACGACATATTCTTGATATGGACATCGACAGTGGAACACTTGCAGACCATGCTGACGACTCTTAACCAGGTATCGTCACCCATAAGATTCACTATGGATTTTTCATCAGATCAAATACAGTTCTTAGACGTATTAGTTTATACAAACCATGACAGATTGGGATATACCCTATATAGGAAGGCCACCGATCGTAATACCTTATTACACTCTAACAGTTTTCATCCCCCATCGTTGAAGAAATCACTACCTTTCTCACAATTCCTACGAGTGATCAGGAACAACTCTGATCCCATGAATATGAGAACACAATTAGATCAAATGGCCAAAAGATTCTACGAGAGAGGCTATCAGCGGCCGGACGTACAACGTGCTCTGTCCAAAGCACTGAAACATGTACCTAAACATCAACATGAAGTAAAACAATCCCGGATAGTCTTCCCGACGAAGTTCCATGTGTCCTCTCCATCCGTAAAACTGGAATATCTTAACAGGGGACAAAACGTTGCCCCGTACAGTTGATTCACCACCTATGCTTTGTTACAAACGTGGGACTAATCTACGCGATAGATTGGTCAAGTCAGATCCAACACATTGCTATTCTCACAATACTCAATACCAACGTACAGGCTGTTACCGCTGTCTTGGATGCGTGACTTGTTCCCATATGGTATCTGGCACACACTTCTCACACCCTCACACAGGGCACCAGTACAAAATCAATCATCGTATTACCTGTACAACTGAATACGTAGTGTACCTTATAACTTGCCCATGTGGTCTATCATATGTTGGAAAAACAAATATGACTGTTAGGGATCGGATCAGAGGACATAGATCATCAATACGAACAGCCTATCGAGACAAGGTGACAGACAAACCAGTGGCCAAACATTTTTTTGAAAAACGACATTCCTTAGCACAACTCAGATTTATTGTCATTGATCACATACCTCCACTCTCGAGGGGGGGTGATAGAGCAAAACTTCTTCTCCAATGTGAGTGCAAATGGATCTTCACATTGGACACGGTAGCTCCACGAGGCTTAAACGAACAATTACTTTTTCACTCATTTCTCTCACCAAGAACATAAGACTGAGCCTGGTTGCCCTATTTTTTGCAGGATTCTACAAATGCAATGGTGTGAACGTACCCCATATGCTCTTTATTCAGCGAAACAGTGTTATGCAGCAAGTTATATGGGCGATATGACTCTCCATACACACCAGTGGCCCCAGTGACACTGTTGAACTGAAAAACATTTTTTTGTTTTATTCATTTTTGATACTTTGCTGTTATTTTTCGATTTTTTTGCACGCTGTTCATTTTTATATTTTTTTCTCTATATTATTTTTTTTCTCTCTATTTTTTTATATTTTTTTCTCTCTATTCTTTTACATTTTTTACATTTTTTTACATTGTTTACTTTCTAGTCTTTATGTCATCTTATTGTCTTCTGAGTTATTTGTTTGGGTTTCATGTAAGCTTTTATTTTTATTTGATTCTTTACAGGGTCGGATGTCTGTCAGCTCTCTGTTTATGTTTTGTCTAGACTTGTTTGCCTGTCCCTGTTGCTGGGTTTTCTGTCTATGGGGTGTAGTCTCGCTCTATGTAGTATTAGATCTATTATAGCCATGTTTCCTTTCTGTGTATATACCCACATTTTTATATGACCTACTGCACCCTTCGGTGAGAGGGTATTCGCTGCAGCATGTAACATGAGGTGTGGTACTTCCCCCATTGAGTATGTATCCGCATGCGTGATCCAGGTTAACCGTTGGTTTCTTTTTAATAGTCCCACAACACACTTGCTCTAGTTAGTAAGTATTTCTATTGCACCCCACTATGTCTGTTCTAGAACAGTGGTCCTCAATTTTAGGTCGTGTATATATGACAGCCCCCTGAAGCCTCAGCCACGTGAGGAGCATTTGTCTCCGCAGTGGTAAACAGCTTCGCTTCAGCGAGCCTCTATTTACGGACTGTGTGTCCAGCTAAGTGACTCCGCTGGCCAGTAATTTCCCCCAGACACATAGGCACTGTTATGATCAGCCACCCCGTGTCATCGCTGGGCTTTGTCATCTGTTTATATACGCGACCCCGCGTCCTAGCACCAGACGCCTTTTGAGCGTCGCTTAGCAACGGTTTGGCACAGGTGACACGCATGGTGGAACGCAAACTCACTCATCACATACCGGATATTACTACTTGATTAACACATCACGGTGTGGGATGGGCGTTTCTCCAGCTGCTGCTGGTAAGTGTTTGATTAGATGTGTGTATATATTTGTTTTGTTTGTCTTCATTAGTAATGCTTGACAAAGGGCTTAACAGCCTGAAACGTCGCTGAACAACTATGCTGACGATTATCTTTATTAAAACTTGAATGACTGTCTTCAGAAGTCCTGTGAGTGCATTCTTTACCTATTTTGGATTATATATATATATATATATATATATATATATATATATATATATATTAATTATATATATCTGTATCTTTATATATACATAACACACACACTCACACACACAAAAAAATATATATATCAATTCCGATTTGGTTTAAAAAAAAAAACAGACTATTTGTCTGTCTTATCAGCTGCTCGATTGTAGTTCATTATCATGCAAATTGTGAACTCAACCTATAATGGTATTTACAGAAGGCTCTAACAAAGCTATAAGTTGAAGCTTGACTTCATTTAGATTCTTTCGTAACTTGATTTTTTAAAATAGATTATGTTATTATTGCATTTGCCTTTTCCTTCAATGAATGTCAAATTGCACTCTGCATTTGGAAGACACATGTTAGATCAAGAAATAATTAAATATGTAAAATACAGGTTGATATGCACATTGATATCCAGGTATATCCTATCATGTCTGATTATTTCCCTGGTGTTTATTTGAAGACCACGCACTGATAAATTTCACCTATCTGTCATATTTTTATTAAGATCCATGGTTATACCTGCTGACTTAAAACATAAGGGAAATTCAACCTGCAGCAATGATAGCTAAGTTGATTCTTAGGTCATCAAAGTTAAATTGTCGGATATCACTGCACAATAAGAAGGTCTCCGCAGAGTAGTGGAACCTTTCAGTTAAGAGCCATCATCTTCAATGATGTCCAGCTACACTTGTCAGACGGGGGAAACAGTGCTCCAAACAATCATGTTGTAATTATTCACCCATGGTATTAATTGAACTTAACTCCCATAATATCTTACAATATGAATGGAACTTGCTTAATGATGTGTGTACGCACTCAAGGAATATGCTTGAAAAACAAATGTAAATTTAACTAGCTCTTTAGCAGCCCCATCAACCACATGGTTTCCAGTTAATTGCAATCTTAAGGTATTTGGTGTTATAGTTGTACAACTAAAGATATACTTGTTATGTTCATCAAGTACAGATGTTTTTAAATAAGCTTTAAGAGATTAGCAATTGTTGGTTGTGCACTGATATTTCTATGTAATGAGCATACATTTTGGTCACTTCAGCAGCACACCGCATTAAATAAGCTATTTCAGGGTTGTTCTCCCATTCCCTTGTTTCTATGTGAATATAAAAAGTCTGACCAAGCTTTTCTGTGTAGCATCGCACCCACCCACTGGTGCTCAATGTATTGCAATCACTATAGGACCCACCAATATTGGAGTACTTTGACACAGTTTTAGGCTAAGCAACACTAAAAGTTTGTGCTGAAGCCACACACAATCGCTCCATGGACAAAAGCTGGCTCCATTTTGGAGAGCAGAATGCTCCTCTAATATGGCACTGCCTTCTTATTGTCAAGAGCTTAAGAAGTCATGAAATATCACTTCTGTTGCTCTGTTGCTAGACTGCCCCAAGAGGCATTCAGCAACATTGCAATATGCACAAAAAAGGCTAAATTTGCCTTAGATCTATGTTTAGGGTTAGCAGAAGGGTTAGTGTTAACATTAGGGTTGGGGTTAGCTTAAGGGTGAAGTTAGAGTTATGGTTAGATATCTGGTTAGGGTTGGGATAGGGGTCAAAAGGTCACTGTAGGGGAAAATGGTTAAAAAAAACAAAAAACGGTTCTTTCATTTATTGCCCCTCCCCCCCCAGAAAACAGAAAAAGCATATAAACATGGCATATTTCTAAACTCATGACAAAATGTATAAACTATTTATACATGGCCTTTTTTACCATTTGTAATTGTGTAAAATATATATTTTTCAATTTTTTTTTAGCATAGTTTATTATTTTCTTCTGGAAAATTATATGAAATAATAAATTGGTATGTAAAGAAATTCATTATTTTGCCAATAAAAACTATATACAATTTGTGTAAACAAGAAAGAAGAAAACTCTAGCTAAACAAAAACACAGCAGAAATGTTAAAATAACTCCTGTCACCAAAAATACATGTCACTATGGGGTTAAATAGGCTGGTTTAGGGTTGTGCTCTCCATTCCCTTGTTCTACATGAATATTTGGGGCCTGGCTAAGCTTTTGGGTGTAGCACCCCACACACCCACAGGTTCTCTATATATTGCATCCAGTGTAGGACCCACCAATATTGGAGTAGTTAAATGCAGTGGTGGGCTAAGCATGATATCACCGTATGGTGTTTTTGAAGTGGCTTAAAGAGATATTAGCGATATCTGGTTGTGTGCTGATATTTATATGTATTGTATATTCCATTTCATATTATTATAATCATCTGCCCTGGACTGCTTGGACACACCCATCTCCAGGACGTTCACTGCCATGTTAAGAGTCAGTGAACTGTATTGCATATTTAGAGCTGAAGCATACCCTGCATGTCAACCACAGCATTGCTATATTATTACTTGTATTTAGGAATTGCTTGCTTACTAGACATGTGATCTTGGCCAACTCTTCAGTGCTGCTGTGCATTTCAGTAATTAGCATTAAGCACAACAATAGTCATTTGTGATTGTTAGTGTCAAAAGCATTGGCATTTATTGTCCTGCGGAAAGTAATAGCATGCATTAACATTTACTGAAACATCAAACACTAGTCACTCCTTAATATCTTGTCTGCATACGTTTCTATTTTCTAATAGATCATTCATCTTGAGGCTTTAGTAACTTCTCATGACACCAAGCTCCATGACAACAATCTCATTTTCTATTTCCACTGTGTCAATGAAATTGCAGCACATCTCATATTCTCTGCATGAAACAACTACATTTTTCCATGTACAAAACAATATTTTGTCGAACATATAGGGATTTAAACATCCATCTATCTTAACTACATACAATAATTGCATAACAAAAGCCACCTTCTCTTCTACCTTGCTTTAAAAAAAACAACAACAAAAAAAACAATAGTCTGGTTGGAAAATACATACAGTGTATGTAAGTTATAAAACTTAGAAAGGAAATGCAAGTTATGTGTATTGTGTACTCATGTTATTAGATATGCTGGGGGGGAGGTTCATTTACTTGTCCAGAAGTCTGTAGCACAATATTGATCTCCGTGTATATTGGTGCACATATATCCATTGGCAGCAGAGATTTTGGTGCACAAAGGTGGAGAATTGTTTAATCTACGCTAGAATAGTGGTGACTGTGATGTTTCACTGCTAGGGTGAGAGCCTAGCAATGGGGCATAATGTGTTGTATGTCTTTGCATTCCTATCATATGATGCTCATATTTTATTAGAGTGAGTGAGTGAGATTTAAACATTACATTCCTATCATTTCATATTCTATACAGTCCACACTATGGCTTTCCTTTTGTATATTGTTTTAGTACATAAAGGGAAAAAAATATCAACTTGCAATCCTGGTTCCAAGTTTCATCTATTCTACTTGGTTATCCCATATACATATCACAGGACAAGAGGAAATCTTGAGGAGACAGTTCCTCCAACAATTATTGTTATTATTTTAGTCCCATTATTATTTTAGTCCCATTATTTTCTATAAAGCTATTCAATACACTGTGAAATAGGGTGGACTGACTACTGATCTGAACACAATCAACAGGTGAGTTTGAAAGGTTGGCAAGTATGAACATTTTTCAGCTATGCTCCCTCAAATGCATGTCCATCATGATCATGAGGACAGCATCCTGCAAAAAAACAGCGCAGCACTGCCTACCATTATGAGATCTTCTCTGCCAGGTGAAGCCACAAAAAATTGTAACTACTGCCTGCTAGAGCTTTTGGGGGCCCTAATGATGTTGCAGAGCATTTAAGTTATGTATTCCTGAGATCTGATCATTTTGTGATTAGGTTCTGGAACAGAGAAAAACATTACGTTTTTGTAATTAAATTATAATATATCCCTGGTCATGAAGGGTTCAATTGTCTTATCAGTTCACTGCTTAGTGAAACAAATTTGCTGTCTCTTACATTTGAGAAATGATGAAATGATGCATCTGTATCTCTTGTTGTTTGGATAATAGATAATAAATAGATACATCGAAAGTTGATAGATATATTCAGTCATAATGGCAAACATCCTTCTTTATCATTGCTGGAAGACCTACTTTGTTTTCTTTGTTGCACTAGCTTATTTTTACATCAGATTTTTTGTTTATACAGCTCTGAATATGTTGACATTTTATAAATAAATGACAAGGATGAGATTAATATTAAAGTAAGTAACTTTTTTCTTGTCTGCCAGGTCTACACGTCTCAATATATTGAAGCCCAGGCACCAGAGAATGCGTTAAAGACATATTTATTAACTAATTCAGTGCAAAGCTGTGTCTAACTACAAATAAATAGAGAGGTGCACCCAATATGAGTCGATTTTCATCACCAAAATGGTGCCTCTGAAGTCCAGAATGATACATAAGGGCACATCAGGGACATATCAGGAACGAAATACAAGCTACCCAGCATGCCTTTATGTGGGCCTGTATATGTCTGCAATTTGGAAATTATAGCCAATTACATGACGAAACCTGCCTCATCCAAATTCAGGTCAAATACGCCTGTGACGCACCAAACCAAGAAGGGGTAGCATCTAAATCCCCATTATATCCTATGGTAGACTTCAGACAGCAAAAACAAAAGCCGTAATTCTATAAATAAAAAAAACCTCCACAGGAAATAGGCCCAGAATCAAGAAATTTCAAGGTGGAGCCACAGCAGGTCATGGGGACAAAATCAGTCATGAGGTTGAAAGTAAACCGTACCCAAAAATTCCCATCCAATTCCAGTCCCCTCATATGCAGGCATGTTAGTGCAAATGAACTAGAAGAACACCATATACTGAGATACTACTGCAAATCTATATACACAGAAATGTGGAAATAGATATATTGTAGTATGACATCTATGTACAAGTGCCCTAAAGTGATTAGAATGTTTAACTTTTCATAGGTTCAGTCATAGGTTTAGCAAGTTGCACTGTTCGGATCATGTTCTTTCTTTTCCTGCAGTAATTCACAGGCAGAATGCAATATGATTCCTGAATTCTGTAATTAAAATTGATAAGATTACATCATTATTTATAGAAAAGATAACATGAGTAATTATGTATATGTTAACAAAGTATCAAATATCAATTGTCATTTAATGCTTTGTCCGGAATACCTCAGCTCAATTACTACATAGTAACATAGTAATTTAGGTTGAAAAAAGATAATGGTGTGTAAGATTGAAGAACAAGTTTATACATTGGTCAACATTTACCGTATTTGCTCGAATATAAGACAAGGTTTTTTTCAGAGCAAATGCTCCGAAAAATCCCCCTCGTCTTACATTCGAGGTCGTTTTATAATCTGACCTCAAATTGAGGTCAGATTATAACACAGGGATCCAGGTCCCCAGCAGAGCTGCAGGGGACCTGGATCCCCCTCTCTAACAGCAGGGGATGTCTGCGCGATGAGCGCAGACTCCCCTGCTTCTTCTATGAAGAAGCCGGGTACTTCCGCTTTCATCACAGAAGACCCGGCGAGCGTGCCGGGCGGCAGCAGGGGAGTCTGTGCTCGTCGCGCAGACATCCTCTGCTGCCCCATTAGGCACCAGGGAGAATCGGGCAGCTGGAGGATGTCTGCACGTATCATGCAGATATCCCCCGGCTGCCCCCACTAGCCACCAGGTAAAGAATCAAGGGGAGGGGGGAGATAGAGAGACTAGGGGAGGGAGGGGGTTGATATAGAGAGATTAGTTGGGAGGGAGGGGGGAGATAGAGAGAGATTAGTTGGGAGGGAGGGGTGAGATAGAGAGAGATTAGTTGGGAGGGAGGGGGGAGATAGAGAGAGATTAGTTGGGAGGGAGGGGGGAGATAGAGAGAGAGACAACGCTGGGGGGGGGGGGAGAGAGGCCGCAAAGAAATAAAAACAAGAAATGCATTTGTATAATATCAATTTTTTATTAAATATTAAAAAGCAATTTACATATATACAAGTTAAACTTTTTTTTTCCTATAGGGTAGTCTTATATTCAGGCTTTTAGTTTTTTTCCTAAAGGAATATACAAAGTTTAGGGGGTCGTCTTATAATCAGGGTCGTCTTATAATCGAGCAAATACGGTACCTACCAAATGTTAGTCCAGTTAAATACCTAGGAAAAATAATTTCAAGAATGGAAAGGATTAAGAAAGGGATGGTAGTGATCGCAGGGGACTTTAACTGTGTACTCGACCCAATAATGGATAACAAATTAATCCAGGGTAAAACAATGGATAAAACAGTAAAAAAACAATTGACCCCTTTAAATAATGTGCTAGATGAATCTGGACTGCTGGACATATGGAGAGCAATCCACCCCCAAGAGAGGGAATTCACCTATCTTTCTAAAGTTCACCTCTCTTTCTCATACATAGACATGGTTGTAGGAGAATTGAAACTTCTTAAAAACATACGGAACATCCAAATACAGGAAAATGTTTGGTCAGACCATAGTATGCTTCTGTTCGATATTAGTCATAAGAAAAGAGGAAGAAGGACCACCTGGAAATTAGATGATTTTCTGCTAAGGGAGGAGAAAGACGTAGAGTGCATAGCTAAACAAATAGGTCTGTATTTTTGGGAAAATAATAACAAGGAAGTTTCCTCTATGATATTTATTATTTAAATCATAAGGCAAATCGTATGTATACAAAAAATGTGTAAGACACAAGAAGTAGTACAAAAATACTCTCCTTTTACAATACCCGCAAGGATATCCTCAGATCCCAAAAAGCCACACTGGTATAAGAATCAGGTACAGCGGAACTGGTCACGCTTATAAACTGGACATCTCCATGGAGACACGGGTGAACATATGGGAAAGCATGGAGAGAAGGGGAAAAATAGAAAATACAGTGCTACACTATTTTCTATTTTTCCCCTTCTCTCCATGCTTTCCCATATGTTCACCCGTGTCTCCATGAAGATGTCCAGTTTATAAGTGCGACCAGTTCCGCAATACCGATTCTTATACCAGTATTATTTAAATCAGTCTTGAGAGGACTTCTAATTAAGCTAAAAGTAAGAAAATTAAGAGAGCCTCCCTTGTATATCTGCACATATCCTTTTACAATCTAACTTTGGATCTGAAAAAAGGTACAAATATGAAAAATTTGGAAAAACCTGAACAAGTAAAATAACAGATTATCTGTTTACAACAAGAAAAAATAGATGGAAATCTGATGAAGCTAAAGATAAAATACTAATCTAATACTAAATCTAATAGAATGGATAACATGTTGTCAAATAAACGTAAGAAAAAAATAACTAATGACAAGATTTTGATGATTGAGAGAGGAGGAATTATATGCAGATCCCCACAGGAAATAGGAGAGGCATTTGCTGAGTACTACTCCTCGTTATATAATCTGACAGACATGCCTCCACACTAGAAATTAGTGACTATCTAGATAACACAGAAATCCCTAAGATCCAGAAAGATAATTTGAAGAAGATAAACCACCTAACTAATGAAGAGATATTAAAAGCAATAAATAAAATGAAAAAAAACAAAAAACACCTGGTCCTGACGGATATACTAACCTCTTTTATAAGATATTCACAAGTAACATAATAGAACATTTACTGAATACATATAATACATAAGTTCAGAATTGCTCATTCCCGGCAGAGACATTATATGCAAATATTATCCCTCTGTTAAAACCATAAAAAGATCCAAAAGAAGTGACTAATATAGAGCAATTTCCCTTATAAACGTTGATTTAAAAATATTTGCGTCAATATTGGCTGAGAGAATGAAGCTACTAGATCATTAATAAACAAATTTTAAAAAAAGTGGGCCCAAAACCGACCCCTGAGGTACTCCGCTCAATACCCTGGTCCAATCTGAGGATTTACATTTACAACAACCCTCTGCATTCTATATTTTAGCCAGTTTTCAATCCAAACACATACATTTGCCCCCAAACCTATTTCTCTTAATTTGTAGTAACCTTTTGTGTGGAACTATATAAAATGCTTTAGCAAAGTCTAAATAGATCACATCAACTGTCACACCTAGATCTATATTTTTACTGACTTCTTCATAGAATGTTATTTTCTTCCTTTAGCTTTTTTCCCATTTATATGCTTTATATACTCCTTAGCAATCCTTTTCTCATTTTCCAATTTAGCCATTTTAGTTGCCTTTTTGCAGGTTTTGTTAGCATCTTTGTATAAATGATAATGCTGATCTGTTTCTGTGCTATTGAAAATGTTACTATTTCTTGCCAATATTTTCCAGTAAATGCTGGAAAAATTTGGGGAAATTGAATTGTAGCTATACTGATTGATACCCTAAAATTAGGGGGAGGGGGGGGGGCAAAAAAAACAGAGACCTTCTAATTACACCTAGATTGACCCAAATTAAGCAATACTAATAAATGCCTTATGTTTTATAGTCTGATGGTGGCCAAAATAATAATAATAGTGCACTTCTGGAAAAAAAAACAAGAAACCCCTTTGTGAGTAGAAGTAAAGAACTAAATAACTTATCAGTTGCAAATGGAAAAGGGCCTTACAATAAGAAAGAAAAATTCAAGGACAGAAAAAGCATGGGCACATTGGTTAGAAGATAAAAATCCTCAATTGGACACAGTTAAAAATTACAATAGGCCTCAGACCCCCGCTTCTTTTGCTTTCTGTGAAGACATTTTAAGAAGAACTACCAAGATAAATAGTAGGAATGTAATGTTGAGCACTGAACAATGACACCTGTCCTGTCTTTTTTCTAAGAGTAGATATAATAGATAAAAATCTAAGTCTGTAAGTTATGTACTATATATAAAAGAAAAAAGATATACTTTTTAAATATTTTTTACGTAAGGTTTTACTGTTTGTATGTATAGGGTATGTTTTTTTAGGTTGGTGTTAAATGTTCATTTAGTATTTGTTTAGCATTATACATACTTGTGTTAAAAAAAATATTTACCATAAATATATTATGTAGATATTCTCTTTTTAGGGTCCACTGTTGAACAGTTATTTTTTTCAAGAAACCAACCAACTAATTAGTGAGAATCTTCAAGATGCACAAATATGTTGTATCCTGTGGTGATGTTCCAGCTGTATTTTTTCTGTTGAAAATCTAACTGCATGAGGAATCAGATGAATTTAAAGCTGGGCAGATTATTAGGGTTTATCTGAAGTAATTATTAGAATAAGCATAAGAAATATAAATTATATGTATGCATTCTAAATTATGAAAATAACAAGCCTTAGCATTTTTAAAAAAGCTCATTATTAATAATAATAATAATTATTATTATTAATAATACCAGTGCCAGATACATTCTCCTATTTTATTTTATGTTACTATCCCTTTGACTTTCAGATTAGACCACAATCCATCACATCTTGTGAATGTTAAGATGCTAGTCAGTGGAGTGAAATTAATTTTAAATATATCTTGCACTTGCAATTTCCTCCTTAACAATGTCACATTTTCTTGGCGTTTCATACCAGTCTATTCACATATTTTGAGCTTCCAAATGAGAGTCTGGCCCCCTTGGAAGGCCCAACTTGCCTTCCTTAAACACAAATACATTATACTCCTTGAGGATGTCTTACTGACACCAGTAGTGTTTAGTGTTTTGTTTTATTTACGTCCCTAAAACTATATTTATTGGTGCAGAGGAACACATTTTCACCAGCCTTACTGTATGTCCTTTTTTACTTTGCAGACTTGGTGCTGCTCTCATAGAAGAGATATAATCACTATGTTTTAGACTTGCATTTGTTTGTCTATTTAAAACATCAACTACAGCTTCTACTAAAAAACATACATTTGGATGTGCCTTTAAAAAGTCATCCTCCTTATCTTAAACTTTTTTTTAAGTCCCTTTATTTATCTGATGGTTTCTGGCATGATCTCTTCTCATGATATCCTTTAAATTGAACATTTTTGTTACTTCAAATTCTACCTTCTACATACTACAAATTCTTCCTTCTAATAATACACCATTTAAGTAGTGATTCATTGATTTTTCCTTATTTTAGAGCTATATTCTCCGTGATTAAACATTGACATTGTACTAAGAATTTTGTAGTATTTAGATAAGCTAAATCACAACCAATCATGTATGCCTATTCACAAAATGACCTTGTTAGAAATGATTTTTGCCAACCAAAAGTACTTGAGATATGACACTGATCTTGAACAATATAAAATATATCTTTTCATTCAGCAAAGCTACTCTTGCAAAACATGTCCTGTGGCCAGGGCCGGACTGGGTAAAAAAAACAGCCCTGGAAATAATTGTATACCAGCCCCATAGCATAACATCACCAGCCCCATAGCATGACATCATTATACCAGCCCCATAGCATGACACCATTATACTAGCCACATAGCATAACATCATTATACCAGCCCCATAGCATAACATCATTATTCTAGCCTCATAGCACGGATATATAACCCTGCGCCTAGGGCAATATATGCCCCCAGTATGTACACAAGGTTATATCAAACACAGTGCCCTAATATAATCCCCATGCACATTGCCATATTTAAGTACTCCAATATGTACACAAGGTTATAGGAATTGCCCGTGCATGGGGTATATATCAGGGCAGTGTGTGAGATTTAAACTTGTGAACATACTCTAAGAGGATGTATTGATTTACCCCAGCACCCGGACTGCCCTCACAGAACGTGCCCAACCGATGGCCTATCCCAGCACTCATACTGCATTCACAGGATTTGCACCAGGCAGAGCATACCCTAGCACATAGATTGCACTCAGAGGACTTGCCCGAGGCAGGACTTACACTAGCACATAGATTGCACTCACAGGACTTTCCCGAGGCAGGACTTACACTAACACATAGATTGCACTCACAGGACTTGCCCGAGGCAGGACTTACACTAGCACACAGATTGCACTCACAGGACTTATAACAGCATGCAGATTGCACCTCAGAACTCATATTGCACTCACAGGACTTGCCCCAGCACCTAGGACTTACCCCAGCTCACAGTCTGCACTCACAAAACCTGCCCCAGCACCTCAGAAAGCCGATTGCAGTTACATGACATGCTCCAGTACTTAGAATGCACTGACAAGACTTCCCCCAGAACTCAGGACTTACCCCATCACTTAGATTGCACTCACAGGCCTTGCCCCAGCACGAAGAAGGCTCCAGCATCATGTAGGAGGGAAAAGGCGGCCATATCGCATTGGCCACTAGAGTAGTACGGCACACAGCAGACACTGCACTGCTACTTTTTCTGATATTGTTTGATATTTGATACACACAGAAAAAAACCCTTACTGACAGTCACACTTACACACACATAGTAACACATACATACATAAATACACACACACACATACAGATATACACACACACACACACACACACACACTTAAATACACTTACAGTTACACAGACACACCCACAGTCACACTTACAGACATACAGTCACAATAGCAGACACATACAGTCACACTTACACACAGTAACATGTACACTGTCCCACACGCAAACACACATATACACACAGAATTTTTTATTTAAATGCTGTTTGCAGGGAGGTGGCTGGATCAGACCAAGTGGTGAACACACATATCCAGAAATACACACACTAACATACAGTCACACTTACACACAGTCGCAGTCACACTTATAGAGACACACATACAGTCACACTTACACACAGTCACACTCACAGACAAAAAGTTACACATTCACTCTTACAGTAACACATGCCCACTATCAACATGCAGACACACTTACACATACATACTTTTTTAAATGCTGTCTGCAGGGAGGTGGATGTACACATTTGCAAAAATACACACACTTATACAGTCACATTTACATGCAGTCACACTTACAAAAAGTTACACATTTACACTTACAGATACACTTACACTCAGTTACACATGCACACTGTCACACACGCAGACATACTTACACATACACACAATTTCTTTTAAATAAAATGTTTAAAAAATGCAGTAGGGATGAAACGGTGTCTGCCTCGCATAACTGCAGAGGAAGGACACCGTTATTATTTTTTTTTCCTGAGCGTCGGATGTCACCTACATCCGGCGCTCAGACAGTCTCGGGGGAAGTTGGGGGTGGCAGACCACTCTTAAAGCGGCTCCATCGGACGTTTCCTTAAAGCCGCCCCGGTAACTGGATCCTTAAAGCGGCCCCGGAAGGCTGCATCCTTAAAGTGGCCCCGGCGGCCGCGTCCTTAAAGCGGCCCCGGCGGCATTGTCCTTAAAGCGGCCACCGCGGCCGAGTTCTTAAAGCAGCCACCCCGGCCGCTTTCTTATCACCCATTTCGGCCCCAGGGATGACGGCCTACCGGGATTTTTCCCGGTATCCCGGTAGGCCAGTCCGGCCCTGCCTGTGGCATTATATAGTTAAAGTTCTTCATGAGAATAATATGTTGTGCCCATACCAATTATTTTTTACCACGTTATATATAAAACCATTACTAACAATGACATTGTTACCATTCTGTCCAATTGTAACTACCTAGTGTACTCTATCCATTTGAAGCGATTTCATTTAGTCCAAGGAATAAAGTCTTCTTTGGGCCCATTATCTAGATCCATAATCTGTTTGGAAATATCCTTGTCCATAATGTAATTTTAAAATTCAAAAGTGCTGTCCTTTTCTCACCAATGAACAGTAGTAGTCCATGAAGACCTTATTGGTTCTGCAATAATGAACAGATGGTAGTTTACTTTCCTTACATGTAAATAAGTATGCGTTGATTAGCATGCAAAAAAAAAAAAATGGTTTGACAATACTTCCAACCAACCTTTTCCATTTTAATCTGTAAGACAGTTGTCCCAATTTCATTTAAATTTCATAAGAACCTATCCATCCTGGTTCCCAGGGACCTGGAGTTCTAAAAGATTTTATCATCACCTTTTTCCCTGGTTGGAGTTCATTAGCAGTTTTCTTGTGTTACATCTTTAACCCCTTGTTTATCTTTGAAGCTGAAAACGTCTTAATGTACTGAAGTTGTTTCCACAATATTCTCAATCATTGAATATGTTCTGCACCAAGTTTGAACAAAAGATTGATTTGTGAAAGTTACTGGCATGGTTCTACCTAATTAACTAACGCCATTAACTAATGAGATAACACTTGTGTTTTAGAGTTTGGTGTTGCATGAATGGACATGAACACTCCAGGTAATAGATTTACCCAAAAATGTTGTAATAATTTCACAGGAGTATGTGGGGTTTGCAAAATCACCTGTCCAAATCCCACTGTGTATTATGCGACTCATAAAGCCCAGCATGTATCCATTAATTGTTTTACACATGAAAAAAATCTCTTTTCCACTGGGGACATCATTTTTTTTTTAAATACCTTAATATGCATGAGAGCAGCTGTTAATGAGGAGACATCTGCATAACCATGGGTCAATGGAAATTGGGTACCCAAATAAGTGATGATTAAATTATAAAATGAAAGTCCAAATCTGAGAAACACATGGACAGTGCCACTAAGCATAACAGTAAGTACCTCTTTACCAACAACATAACCCTATGAAACTGTGAATCATTCAACAGATGCAACGTGGATTCAAGTACCATGTACTTATTTTATACCTTTTTTTTTAAATTAAAATAGCTGATGAGTAATATATAATATATCAGCCCATGTATGAAGAATCTGTTCCTTGCCTAATTTAGATTCCTGTTTTCTCATAAATGGACATTTTGCCTTACTTATAGAATAGTGTCATAGCTCCTATATCTATTGACTGAGATTTAGAGAGTGCTTTAGGTTAATTATGAAGGAGCCAGGTTCATGAATAAAAAGACAAGGGGGGATATGTATAAAAAATCATGCACTGCAAAGAGTCTGGAGTTATAAAAAAGTGTAATTGCAGTTATACATATAAAACATTGATTTTGCTTGTTTTATAACTCCAGACTCTTTGCAGTGTGGGAAAGTTGTAATTGGAATTTTCTTTTGTCACACTCACTATGGGTTAATTATACCCACTAGGGGATTACGTGTATTCCTTTTGAAGCTGTCTGAGCGCATGTATAGCGATCAGTAACAGCCAATCAGTGACAAAGGCGGTTTGGTGATTGCTCAGATGAGCATCACCATTCGTCTGGTCAGATCACTATTGGTAAATATTGTTCTGACCCATATGGATCTGCCTGCCTCTCCTTTAGTGCGGGAGAGAAACAGATCAGTATAATATACGTTTTTAATTGTAATAAATTAAATCAAATGTTACAAAATTGTGAGACCCAAGTGCTTTTAGAAAAGCCATACCCTTTGTATAGTGTACCCTGTGTATTAGCCCCTTCCCTGCCACTGATCACTGCACAGCAGAACATTTCTTCTTGTCTGTGCATTTTCAGGGGTTAATTTTTTTGTACAGTACTACAAAGGCTCTTATAAGAGCTATTAACCCCTTCCTTGCACTACATGTCAAAATTCCAAGTTGGAAAATAAAAAAGCACACGTCTCAAATGTGGCCTTTTAACCCCCAAACAAGCTGACAAACCTATGCATGGATGGTATCCCTGTGCTCGGGAGATGTTGCTGAATACATATTGAGGTGTTATTTATTATTTATTATTTAGTGGTAGAACTGGTGCATGGAAAGTGTTAAAATACTACCATTTAAAATAGATTAGGGTGTCTACTTTTACAAAATATATGCTTTTTTGGGTAAAATACACTGTCTGGCTTCAAAAAAAGTCCCAAATGAAACATGGGCACAGGCTGACTACACGTCAAAATTCCAAGTTGGAAATGCGCACCTTTAAAATGTGGCCTTTTAGCCCCCAAACAACCCAACAAATCTATGCATGGGTGGTATCCCTGTACTCAGGAGATGTTGTTGAACGCATATTGTTGTCAACACATACCAAAATCTGTAAATTCATGTCGTAATTACAATGTATTTGAATAAAAAACACACAAAAAATCAATACCACAAACTTTGGCAAAGGCTGGTGGTAGAATTAGTGCATGGAAAGTGTTAAAATAACCCCATTTGAAATAGCCTAGGGTGTCTAGCTTTAAAAAATATATGGGTTTATGGAGTAAAATAAACTAGCTGGCTTCAAATATGTCCCAAATGGGACATGGGCGCAGGTTGTCTGCATGTCAAAATTTCAAGTTGGAAAACCAAAAAGCGCACCTCTTAAATTTGTCCCTTTAACCCCCAAACAAGCATACAAACCTATGCATGGGTGGTATCCCTATACTCAGGAGAAGTTGCTGAATACATATTGGGGTGTTATTTGGCAGTGGCACATACCAAAATCTGTGAATGTATGTCTGAAGTTCAATGTTTGTGAAAAAACTCACAAATAAATTACTACCATAAAATGTGACAAAGGCTGGTGGTAGAATTAGTGCATGGAAAGTGTTAAAATACCGCCATCTGAAATAGCCTAGGGTGTCTACTTTTAAAAAATATATGGGTTGATGGGGTAAAATACACTAGCTGGCTCCAAATATGTCCCAAATGGGACATGGGTGCAGGTTGTCTGCATGTCAAAATTTCAAGTCAGGAAATATGTGTTTGTTTGTTTGTTTTACCATATTTTATTTATTTTTTATATAATATTATAGGATATGATCAAAATAATGTCATCCAAAGAAAGCCCTTCTTGTCCCGATAAAAACAATATATAATTTGTGTGGGTATAGCAAATAACAAAGAAGAAAATCACAGCTAAACAAACAGCACAGAAATGTGAAAATAGCATTGTCCAGAATGGACAAAAATGTTTCAAAGGCTCTGTCCTTAAGGGGTTAATATATTGAAAGGACATGGGAGAGCCGTTAAGGAGGAAATCCTTTAGCTACAATAGATCTTAGAGTTTTCTCCCTTGATTAACTCCAAATTTAAACCATTAGGGTCATTAAATATTTGTAGCTATAATCCCATCATTAATACCACTATTAGTATTTCATTATTGTAGGTAGATGTCTTGGAGGTAGGCATCTGGAAAAAAGAATCTGGGGATTAGGATTTTTGAATAACGACCATCTAGATTAAGGTTTAGGGTATAGGCATATTAGTGTTAGTTAGACATATTTAATAGACTTAAAGTATAAAAAAAGTTTGGGTACAGCCATGTCGCCTTGAAGTCTAGGCTGTTTGCCTCACCAACAGAATATTTTCCAGGTAACACCAGTCACCCATTGGAGCTGGAACAGGAAGAGTCCATTAATATTTAATGAATTTATCCTTCTCAGCCAGGATATACAATATGATTGGTCTTGGAGGGGATGGCCCTCTTGCGAGATGATGTCCCAGCATCCAACATCATCAAGGAGTCAGCAGTGGAGTAGAGCAATGCTTTTTTAAAGGGAATATATGTTCTAGAACTCAATTTAAAAAGGAAATAAAAATGTTCTGCTATGCTATTGGAATTTTAATAGAGGTTTAAACTCTTACTTTTTACCCAAGTACAAGAGAAAAACCTTAAACATGCAAATTATCTAAGAAAAAAAATAAAATGCATGGGCAACACTAAATGCTTCCATTCTTGAAAAATCTTCATGCACTTCATAGGTAAAACTAAAAATAATATGTCATTATAACGAAATGTCTACCCAAGGGCGGTAGCACCTCTGCCCGTTGTTGGAAATCCCCTCCTTAGCCCCCGATTACAGCTCAGCATTCACCCAGAAAGTGTTTCCTGAAATCTTGCTCTTTGTACCCAAATAACAGACAGGGCCACTAGCAGTTAGGTACAGTAAGAAAGAACAACCTTTATATGTAAAACAGCACAGACTTATATACACACAAATATGACATCAACTGGGGGAGGGGGGGGGGGCACAGGGTTATGAATTATAACATGTAAGCCTCAAACAAAAGAAAACAACACCAAACAAATTCGACAGGCTCCAAAACCCAAATCAGTAGTGCATGAGTTTAGGTTACCTCCAGGTGCTGGAACACAAAGGGTCTACTCATAACCCGAAATAGCAACAGGAACAAACGAAGGGTGTGTCAGCTGAAATCATCCGGTAGGTAAGTAGAATCAGTCCATAATAAGTTTTGAAAAATATTTATTTGTAATCCAAAATCGTTAAAAACATTTAGCAGGAGGACAGACACAGGCACAAACGACAAACTTTTAACGTGTTTCGCACCAACTGGTGCTTTATCAAAAGCAGTCTAAGGTGTAATGGTATAACACACTTAAATACAAAAATACACATAACACACAATTAAAACATAATTGGTATCATACCTTTAGTTATTTTTCTTCTTCTTATGTATGCTCTTGTGATATCTTGGTGAGTGTTTTTCATTTATTTTTCATTAATTTATATTCTTTTTATTTATTAGTTTTTATTTTTTATTTCTTCATTTATTTATTTATACTCTATTCATGTTTTGTTACATCTTTTGCTAAACTCCTTCTTCTCTTTCCCCCTTTTATATACGCGTTCTGTTATTGTGGTTTTTGTATCCAATGTATCTAATTTTTACTCCATTCATTCCATTCATGCTCTCGCGACTCAGTTGTCACTGTACAGCCACTGTTAGGATGGGAGGTGCAGTCCCCTGCTCCTGGGGCAGGCGTCTTTCTCGGGGGGCGTGTTTAGTTTCCTAGTCTTGGGGTTGGACACGCCCTGTGGGTTGGGCGCACGTCTCTGGAGCTTCTGGTGTGACGGGCGTTCTCTCCTCCAGCACCGGCTGCAGGTATGATACCAATTACACCTTAGACTGCTTTTGATAAAGCACCAGTTGGTGCGAAACGCATCAAGCGTTTGTCGTTTGTGCCTGTGTCTGTCCTCCTGCTAAATGTTTTTAACGATTTTGGATTACAAATAAATATTTTTCAAAACTTATTATGGACTGATTCTACTTACCTACGGGATGATTTCAGCTGACACACCCTTCGTTTGTTCCTCAAACAAAAGAAAACCTTACCTGAAACAGGAAATTAAACACAGTATAACTTTACATAAAATAAACATGCCATGGGGAAGCACAATGAAGGTTTGGATACCAAGGTACACATCCTGAGTGAGCCTGTGTTGAAGTCCAGCTGCATTGAAGCCAGGTGTCACTGATACCCTCAAAGTATGCGCCCCCAAACTTAACACATCCAAAGATACGGTTCATAGTACACAGTCATTAATCACTGAACATTGTACAGAATAATTACTTTACCCCAATTGACGCACCCCTATCCTGGCATTAATTAACCCACATAAACCTATTCCACAATTGTTCTAAAATCCTCCTTTGCTAATCTCAGCATTATCTATCATTCACAAACCCCTATTTACATATTTTTAAGCACCAGACACATAACTATGCCGACATTATTTTACCCTGCCTATACACAAACATACAACTCAGCATTATTTGAACCCCATTACAGACTCAGAATCATTATACAACCTAATAGTATTATATATTTACTCCAGAAATATTTATTTAACTCCCTCTGGGTACACCCAATTATTATTTAATGCTATATTCACACTTAATAACAGCATCACTTAGTGACCCAGTATTATTTAAAGGGACTACATCAAGTTTGACTTTAGAATTATTTCTAGCCCATAAAATTATTCTGATACATGGCATCCATGATTCATATCATATCCTGCATGTTTCTATAGAATAAGGATGAGCCCTGCTGTTTATCTTTGCTAGTGAGCATTATTAGCCAATGCAGGAAGCCGTGAGGCGTGTCTCTCCTGCATTTGGAGATACACTGATCAGTCATAACATTATGACCACCTGCCTAATATTGTTTAGGTCCCCTTTTGCTGCAAAAACAGCCCTGAGCCTCGAGGCATGAATTCCACTAGACTTCTGTGGTGTACGGTGGTATCTGGTACCAAAACGTTAGCTGCACATCCTTTAAGTCCTTTAAGTTGTGAGGTCGGGTCTCCATGGATTGGACTTGTTTGCCCAGCACATCCCACAGATACTCGATTGGATTGAGAGATGGGGAATTTGAAGGCAAAGTCAACACCTTGAACCTGTTTTTGTGTTCCCCCAACCATTCCTGAACCATTTTTGCTTTGTGGCAGGACGAATTATCCTACATAAAGAGGCCAATGCCACCAGAGAGTACCATTCCCATGAAAGGTTGTACATGGTCTGCAAAACTGCCGAGGTCTATGGTACATGTTAGACATGTGCATTCGTTTTCGGACGAATGCATTTTCGGACGAAAATAGCATTTTCGTCCATTCGTCCGAAAAACGAATAACGAAAATTTTAACTAACAAAATCCGAATGAACGAATGGTTAATAAACGAAAATCATTCGTTCATTCGTCCATTCGTCCATTCGTGCTATTGGCATTCTAAACCGAAATAGAGTCGGTTTACAATACCAATAGCATTGTACTACATTCCATAAACCGACATGAATGACTTTCGGTTTATGGAATGCATGTAATGCTATTAGCTTCCTATAAACCGAAATTGAGTTCCCATTCATACGAATAGGTCAATTGACCTATTCGTATGAATGGGGACTCTTTCGGTTTATAGAAAGCCAATAGCAGCATGTATTCTATAAGCCGAAAGTCTTTAAAACAAACGACGTTCGGTTTATAGAATACATGTAATGCTATTGCTGTTCTATAAGCCGAAAGACATTCGGCTTATAGAACAGCAATAGCATTACATGCATTCTATAAACCGAACGTCGTTCGTTTTAAAGACTTTCGGCTTATAGAATACTATTGGCATTCTATAAACCTAACTAGAGTCCCTCCTCATTCATAAGAATTTCTTATGAATGGGGACTCGACTCTAGTTCGGTTTATAGAAAGCCAATAGTATTCTATAAGCCGAAAGTCTTTAAAACGAACGACGTTCGGTTTATAGAATACATGTAATGCTATTGCTAAACTATAAACCGAACGACTTTCGGTTTATAGAATAGCCATAGGATTACATGTAGTACATAAGCCGAAAGTCTATAAACCGAAAGTCGTTCGGTTTATAGGCTGTCGGCATTTAACTATACAGAGACAGAGTCTCCATTCATAAAATTATGAATGGAGACTTTGTCTCCGTGTAGTAAAATGCCGAAAGTCTATAAACCGAACGATCGGTTTATAGACTTTCGGCTTATGTAATACATGTAATCCTATGGCTATTCTATAAACCGAAAGTTCGGTTTATAGAATAGCAATAGGAATACATGTATTCCATAAGCCGACAGCCTATAAACCGAACGTTCGGTTTATAGGCTGTGGGCATTTTACTACACGGAGACAAAGTCTCCATTCATAATTTTATGAATGGAGACTCTGTCTCTGTATAGTTAAATGCCGGCTTTTAACTATACGGAGACAAAGTCTCCATTTATAATTTTATGAATGGAGACTCTGTCTCCATATAGTTAAATGCCCACAGCCTATAAACCGAACGTTCGGTTTATAGGCTGTGGGCATTTAACTATACGGAGACAAAGTCTCCATTCATAATTTTATGAATGGAGACTCTGTCTCTGTATAGTTAAATGCCGGCTTTTAACTATACGGAGACAAAGTCTCCATTTATAATTTTATGAATGGAGACTCTGTCTCCGTATAGTTAAATGCCCACAGCCTATAAACCGAACGTTCGGTTTATAGGCTGTGGGCATTTAACTATACGGAGACAAAGTCTCCATTTATAATTTTATGAATGGAGACTCTGTCTCCGTATAGTTAAATGCTATTGTATTCTATAAACCGACTCTATTTCGGCTTATAGAATGCAATAGTACTACGAATGGACGAATGAACGAATGATTTTCCTTTATTAACCATTCGTTCATCCGGCTTTAGTTAGCTTAGCATTTTCGTTCTTCGTTTTTCGGGCGAATGGGCGAAAATGCAATTTTCGGACGAAAATGCATTCGTCCGAAAACGAATGCACATGTCTAGTATATATTCACATGTAAATTGCTTTTTAAATAAAAAATTATGATATAAAAAAATCTTGTTTTTATTTCCTTTTATGTGACAAAGCTGCCTCTCTCTTTCCCTTGCCCCCAGATTTGTCGCTCTCCCCCCCTTAGTGTTGTCTCTCTCTCACCCTCCCTTTGGCTCCCCCCTCGCTCCCCTTGTGTCTGTCTCTTCCCCCCTTCCCTCCCCTTGTTTCTCTCTGCCCCCCCCCCCCCTTGTTATTCTGTCCCCCCCTCACCTGTTTCTTGCTCCCTGGTGGCTAGTGGGGGCAGCCGGGGGATGTATGCACTATACATAATAGACGGAAGTGTCGGGCAGCATGGAGGTTGTCTGCACGATTCGTGCAGACATCCCCCAGCTGCCCGATTCTCCCTGGTGGCTAGCGAGGGAGCGGAGGATGTCTGCGCGATGAGCGAGACCTCTCCTGCTGCCGCCCGGCATGACCGCCGGGACTTCTATGATGAAGCTGGGTACTTCCGGCTTCCTCATAAAAGTCCTGGCTGTCGTTCCGGGCGGCAGCAGGGGAGGTCTCGCTCATCGCGCAGACATCCACCGCTGCCTCGCTAGCCACCAGGGAGAATCGGGCAGCTGGGGGATGTCTGCACGAATCGTGCAGACAACCTCCATGCTGCCCGACACTTCCGTCTATTATGTATAGTGCATACATCCCCCGGCTGCCCCCACTAGCCACCAGGGAGCAAGAAACAGGTGAGGGGGGGACAGAATAACAAGGGGGGGGGCAGAGAGAAACAAGGGGAGGGAAGGGGGGAAGAGACAGACACAAGGGGAGCGAGGGGGGAGCCAAAGGGAGGGTGAGAGAGAGACAACACTAAGGGGGGGAGAGCGACAAATCTGGGGGCAAGGGAAAGAGAGAGGCAGCTTTGTCACATAAAAGGAAATAAAAACAAGATTTTATTTATATCATAATTTTTTATTAAAAAAGCAATTTACATGTGAATATATACTAGACATGTGCATTCGTTTTCGGACGAATGCATTTTCGTCCGAAAATTGCATTTTCGTCCATTCGCCCGAAAAACGAAGAACGAAAATGCTAAGCTAACTAAATCGAATGAACGAATAGTTAATAAAGGAAAATCATTCGTTCATTCGTCCATTCGTAGTACTATTGCATTCTATAAGCCGAAATAGAGTCGGTTTATAGAATACAATAGCATTTAACTATACGGAGACAGAGTCTCCATTCATAAATTTATGAATGGAGACAAACGTATAGTTAAAAGCCGACAGCCTATAAACCGAACGTTCGGTTTATAGGCTGTGGGCATTTAACTATACGGAGACAGAGTCTCCATTCATAAAATTATAAATGGAGACTTTGTCTCCGTATAGTTAAATGCCGGTGTTCTGACAAATTTCTGGAGCAAATTCTCCTGCGCAATCGCAGGAGAATTTGCTCACTGCGCATGCGCATAAAGTTACAGCTGATAACTCAGCTGTAACTTTGTGACCACCGTGCATGAGACAGCTGCGCAACCCACCTCCCGCCCCCTCACACCCGCCGCACACCCCTTCTTACCAGATCATCGACCACAGCGATACACAGCGCATGCGCACGCCTATCCAGCCGTTTGGGAATGCGCGCGTCCGTTGTTGTGTTCTTAAGGTGGTAAGTAACACGGGGCGTCGGGACATAAGGGGGCAAGCATCCTGGTGAGGGCTGCCTCATCTTGATGGGATTTGTGATCCTCCTGCTGTATTATTGATGCAGCAGGAGGATCACAAATCCCATCAAGATGAGGCAGCCCTCACCAGGATGCTTGCCCCCTTATGTCCCGACGCCCCATGTTACTTACCACCTTAAGAACACAACAACGGACGCGCGCATTCCCAAACGGCTGGATAGGCGTGCGCATGCGCTGTGTATCGCTGTGGTCGATGATCTGGTAAGAAGGGGTGTGCAGGGGGTGTGAGGGGGCGGGAGGTGGGTTGCACAGCTGGCGCATGCGCGGTGGTCACAAAGTTACAGCTGAGTTATCAGCTGTAACTTTATGTGCATGCGCAGTGAGCAAATTCTCCTGCGATTGCGCAGGAGAATTTGCTCCAGAAATTTGTCAGAACACCGGCATTTAACTATACGGAGACAGAGTCTCCATTCATAAAATTATAAATGGAGACTTTGTCTCCGTATAGTTAAAAGCCGGCATTTAACTATACGGAGACAGAGTCTCCATTCATAAAATTATAAATGGAGACTTTGTCTCCGTATAGTTAAAAGCCGGCATTTAACTATACGGAGACAGAGTCTCCATTCATAAAATTATGAATGGAGACTTTGTCTCCGTGTAGTAAAATGCCCACAGCCTATAAACCGAACGTTCGGTTTATAGGCTGTCGGCTTATGGAATACATGTATTCCTATTGCTATTCTATAAACCGAACGTTCGGTTTATAGAATAGCCATAGGATTACATGTATTATATAAGCCGAAAGTCTATAAACGGATCGTTCGGTTTATAGGCTTTCGGCATTTTACTACACGGAGACAAAGTCTCCATTCATAATTTTATGAATGGAGACTCTGTCTCTGTATAGTTAAATGCCGACAGCCTATAAACCGAACGACTTTCGGTTTATAGACTTTCGGCTTATATAATACATGTAATCCTATGGCTATTCTATAAACCGAAAGTCGTTCGGTTTATAGAATAGCAATAGGAATACATGTATTCCATAAGCCGACAGCCTATAAACCGAACGTTCGGTTTATAGGCTGTCGGCATTTTACTACACGGAGACAAAGTCTCCATTCATAATTTTATGAATGGAGACTCTGTCTCTGTGTAGTAAAATGCCGACAGCCTATAAACCGAACGTTCGGTTTATAGGCTGTCGGCTTATGGAATACATGTATTCCTATTGCTATTCCATAAACCGAACGACTTTCGGTTTATAGAATAGCAATAGGAATACATGTATTCCATAAGCCGACAGCCTATAAACCGAACGTTCGGTTTATAGGCTGTCGGCATTTTACTACACGGGGACAAAGTCTCCATTCATAATTTTATGAATGGAGACTCTGTCTCCGTGTAGTAAAATGCCGACAGCCTATAAACCGAACGTTCGGTTTATAGGCTGTCGGCTTATGGAATACATGTATTCCTATTGCTATTCTATAAACCGAACGACTTTCGGTTTATAGAATAGCAATAGGAATACATGTATTCCATAAGCCGACAGCCTATAAACCGAACGTTCGGTTTATAGGCTGTCGGCATTTTACTACACGGAGACAGAGTCTCCATTCATAAAATTATGAATGGAGACTTTGTCTCCGTGTAGTAAAATGCCCACAGCCTATAAACCGAACGTTCGGTTTATAGGCTGTCGGCATTTTACTACACGGAGACAAAGTCTCCATTCATAATTTTATGAATGGAGACTCTGTCTCTGTATAGTTAAATGCCGACAGCCTATAAACCGAACGACTTTCGGTTTATAGACTTTCGGCTTATGTAATACATGTAAACCTATGGCTATTCTATAAACCGAAAGTCGTTCGGTTTATAGAATAGCAATAGGATTACATGTATTCCATAAGCCGAAAGTCTATAAACCGAAAGTCGTTCGGTTTATAGACTTTCGGCTTATAGAATACAAGTAATACTATTGCCTTTCTATGAACCGAACGAGAGCCCCATTCATAAGAATTTCTTATGAATGGGGCTCTCGTTCGGTTTATAGAAAGCCAATAGTATTACATTGTATTCTATAAAACGAACGAAAAAAATTAACGAAACGAAAATAATGAACGAATTTCGTCTGAAACGAATGCACTAATGAACGAAATTCGTTTTAGACGAAATAAATAACATTTTCGTCCGAATGGACGAAAACGAAACGAAAATTTTAGTTTTGCACATGTCTAGTACATGTCAAAGTAATATCCACATGAATGGCAGAACCAATGATTTCCAAACAGAACATTGCCCAAATCCAGGCCTGCCATCAGGGCCCAGGTCAGGCTAGGTATATTAAAAAAAAAATCTCTGCTAAGCCGGTCCACTGCTGTGAGGGAAGCGTTGTGCGCTCTCCTCCAGCCGCGCGGCTTTAATAAAGTTTTTTCACCCAAAAAAATGCGACCGGAGTTACTCTGGTCGCATTTTTTCTTTTTTTAACAAACTTTATTGAAGCCGCGCGGCTGGAGGAGAGTTCACAACACTTCCCTCACAGCCGCGGACCTGCAGAGCAATGGGAGACAGCAGCGAGGAGGTAAGTACTGGGGAAGGAGGGAGGAAGGTGGTACATAACGAGCATACTGAGGGGCATAATCCTGGCATATTAATTGGCATAATCCTGGTATATTAATTGGCATAATCCTGGCATACTGAGTGACAAAATCCTGGCATATTAATTGACATAATCCTGGCATATTAATTGGCATAATCCTGGAATATTAACTGGCATAATCCTGACATATTGAAGTGCTAAATCCTGGTCTATTGAGGGGCAAAATCCTGGCATATTAAATGGCTAAATACTGGCATATTGAGTGGCTTAATCCTGGCATATTGAGGGGCAAAATCCTGGCATATTTATGGGCAAAATCCTGGCATTTTAATTGGCAAAAGAATGGCATATTGAGGGGCAAAATCCTGGAATATTGAAGGGCTAAATCCTGGCATTTTGAGGGGCAAAATCCTGGAATATTAAATGGCTAAATCCTGTCATATTGAGTGGCTAAATCCTGGCATATTGAGGGCAAAATCCTGGCATATTGAGGGGCAAAATCTTGGCATATTAAATGGCAAAATAATGGCATATTGAGTGGCTTAATCCTGGCATATTGAGGGGCAAAATCCTGGCATATTTATGGGCAAAATCCTGGCATTTTAATTGGCAAAAGAATGGCATATTGAGGGGCAAAATCCTGGCATATTGAAGGGCTAAATCCTGGCATTTTGAGGGGCAAAATCCTGGAATATTAAATGGCTAAATCCTGTCATATTGAGTGGCTAAATCCTGGCATATTGAGGGCAACATCCTGGCATATTGAGGGGCAAAATCTTGGCATATTAAATGGCAAAATAATGGCATATTGAGTGGCTTAATCCTGGCATATTGAGGGGCAAAATCCTGGCATATTTATGGGCAAAATCCTGGCATTTTAATTGGCAAAAGAATTGCATATTGAGGGGCAAAATCCTGGCATATTGAAGGGCTAAATCCTGGCATTTTGAGGGGCAAAATCCTGGAATATTAAATGGCTAAATCCTGTCATATTGAGTGGCTAAATCCTGGCATATTGAGGGCAAAATCCTGGCATATTGAGGGGTCAAAATCTTGGCATATTAAATGGAAAAATAATGGCATATTGAGGGGCAAAATACTGGCATATTAAATGGCACATTGAGGGGCAAAATACTGGCTTATTAATTGGCAAAATAATGGCATATTTAGGGGTAAAATCCTGGCATATTAAATGGCAAAAGAATTGCATATTGAGGGGCAAAATACTGGCATATTAAATGGCATATTGAGGGGCATATTGATGGACAAAATACTGGCATATTAAATGGCAAAAGAATGGCATATTGAGGGGCAAAATACTGTCATATTAAATGGCATATTGAGGGTGAAAATACTGGCATATTAAATGGCATATTGATGGACAAAATACTGGCATATTAAATGGCAAAAGAATGGCATATTGAGGGGCAAAATACTGTCATATTAAATGGCATATTGAGGGTGAAAATACTGGCATATTAATTGGCAAAAGAATGGCATATTGAGGGGCAAAATACTGGCATATTAAATGGCATATTGAGGGGCAAAATACCGGCATATTAAATGGCATATTGATGGACAAAATACTGGCATATTAAATGGCAAAAGAATGGCATATTGAGGGGCAAAATACTGTCATATTAAATGGCACATTGAGGGTGAAAATACTGGCATATTAATTGGCAAAAGAATGGCATATTGAGGGGCAAAATACTGGCATATTAAATGGCATATGGAGGGGCAAAATACTGGCATTTTAAATGGCATATTGAGGGGAAACATACTGGTATATTAAATGGAAAAGATTGGCATATTGAGGGGCAAAATCCTGGCATATTAAATGGCAAAAGAATGGCATATTGAGGGCAAAATACTGACTTATTGTGTTGCAAAATATTACTGGCATATTGACTGGCAAAATATTACTGGCATATTGACCAACTGCTCCCAACCACCCTCCATATTACAGTAGACCGGTATAACATGCTTGTGAGGGTAGGTGGGGTGAGTGGGAGATATTGTCGGGGGGGGGGGATAGGGGGCCCAGAAAATTTGTTCTGTAAGGGGCCCTGAAATTCCTGGTGGCGGCCCTGCCCAAAGCATCACACTCCCTCCGCTGGCTTTCCACCTGTCAGTGGTCATAATGTTATGGCTGTCTTTGTGAAGAATGTCCAGTAATATAATTCAAAAGATGAGGTATATATATATTTTTTTACTTAAATGATGCAGATCCTTTAATTACATCAAATTATGACAAGGATCACTCAATGCGACTCAGCACCAGAGGCCTTGACAACAACTTGGGACACTTATGGTGGTAAGTTTGTCTTGTCATTCATTGGTTGTTTTCTCCATTATAGTGCAAAATAAATGTGAATAAATCAATATTCCCTTGTCTAAATGTATTATAACCATATTTATTCTGCTGATTTCAGTTTGTGTTTGGCTAATTTTCTCATTTCAGTTATCTAAAAGTATTGGGAAATATATTTTTTTTATCCTGAACTATACGGATGCATCATAGTTCTTTCTATCAGTCCCTTACATTCCACATATATGTTACAAAATCAGTCTGTCTGCTTTGTTGAAGATGATGATATGTACAAAAAAATTACTTTGAGATTAGGAATCTCAATAGAGGAAAAAAAAGTGTGCTTAATTTAATTCCCATGTTGATACATTTTAGATGTTCATATTTTCACAGGTCTACTCATTTCCTGTGCTGAAGTATAAAGCATTCATACATATTACTCCTTTTTTTGTGTGACTGCATGGTCTAAAGTTATAAGCCTTATCATGGTGCATGTAAATGCCAGACTTTATTTCCAGGAGTTTTTCATTCATACTCTGATACAGTTTATGTGTACACTATTCCTTTAATAATGACAACATTACCATGGCAATGGAATAGTGTAACTATAATTTCCATGATATCCATTCCCATGATTCTCTGTAGGTTGGCAAAGCATCAAAGTGTACTTACTGTGCTACCTTAAGTACAACCAGGCACATGCCTTGGTCCATAGAGTTCCTTAGAACTGTGTGTTGACATAAACTCACTGCCTCCTGAGCTAAAGAAGCATAGAAACATAGAATGTGTCAGCAGATAAGAACAATTCAGCCCATCTAGTCTGCCCAATTTTCTAAATAATTTTATTGGTCCCCAGTTCCCTATCTTATAGCTAGGATAGCCTTGTGCCTATCCCACGCATGCTTAAAATCCTTGACTGTGTTTACCTCTACCACTTCTGCGCAAAGGCTATTCCATATACCCACTCCCTCCCAGTAAAGTACTTCCTGATATTACTTTTAAATTGTTGCCCCTCTAATTTTAGACTATGTCCTCTAGTTGTGGTAGTTTTTCTTCTTTTAAATATACTCTCTTCCTTTACTGTGTTGATTCCCTTTATCTATTTAAATGTTTCTATCATATCCCCCGTTACATCTTTCCTCCAAGCTATACATGTTAAGATGCTTTAATCTTTCCTGATAAGTTTTATCCTTCATTCCATGAACCAGTTTAGTAGCCCTTCTCTGAACGCTCTCCAAAGTATCAATATCCTTCTGGAGATCCGGTCTCCAGTACTGCGTACAATACTCCAAGTGAGGTCTCACCAGTGCTCTGTACAATGGCATGAGCACTTCCCTCTTTCTACTGCTAATACCCCTCCCTATGCAACCAAGCATTCTGCTAGCATTTCCTCCTGCTCTATTGCATTGCCTACCTACCTTTAAGTCCTCTGAAATTGTTACTCCTAAATCCCTTTCCTCAGATGTTGAGGTTAGGAGTGTACCAAATATTCTGTATTCTGCTTTGGGGTTTTTACGCCCAAGGTGCATAATCTTGTATTTGTCCACATTAAGTGTCAGTTGCCACAGCTCTGACCATTTTTCTAGTTTAGCTAAATAATTTGCCATTTGGCTTATCCCTACCATGAACATCAACCCTGCTGTAAATCTTTGTATCATCAGCAAAAATACATACTTTGCCAACAAGACCTTCTGCAATATAACTAATAAAAATAAAGAGAATAGGTCCAAGTACAGGTCCCTGAGGTACCCACTAATAACAAGACCTTGCATCGAATATACTCCATTGACTACAACTCTCTGTTGCCTGTCACTCAGCCATTGTCTAATCCATTCAAGAAAACATTGTGTGAACTGTCTTGTCAGCTGTCAAGCTAAAAACATATTTATTTTTCTTTTTATAATGGAAGAAAAAAGTATGGACAGCTCATTTATGCAGCAGCACAGGTAATATGAAGCACTGCAAGGAGATGTTTATATAAGTATAAGTATTCATAAACTTCTCCACTATGCTTTAGAATTCATGTGACACCACTTAGATACAGTGACAGGTAACCTAAAATGTATTTATGTACCTTTGTACCAACATACATTACCCATGTGACATAATTTTGTAGTGTTTCTGGGTATAGGTGAAAAAAACATTAAAAATATATATTTTTATTAAACAGATATTGTTGGCTGCCATCCCACCATCATCCCCTATTCAATTACTTTAGAAATGTATCTCTACACATTAAATACTATGGACTGCTATAGAAATGTGTGAGATAAATACTAATCATAAACCAGATGACTGGATACCTCATTACCTCGAATTTCTATGTAAACTATAGTGTGTACTCTAAACTGTGAATTGTACTCTTCTGCATTCAGGAAGGAGTTAATTGCTGCCTAATTATTTGTACATACTTAGTGTACAGTATGATCGATTTTACAAAAGGTAAAGTGAACTTAAATATGAGTAAATACAGTAAATAAATATATATATATATCCACTTTATTCATGTTACAACTTTTCTTACTATTACACCAGAAAAAGTTACTGGTTAATTAAATTATATACAGCTAGTTCTGATCTCCACATGTGACCCTGTAAATTATTGTTATAACACCTTTTAGCAGTGTGATGAGCTGATTGTTCATAATGGGAGGAGAGTCTTAGCAAGGAGTTAACATGCTCTTGAGAAGCAGAAGCAGCTCATGCTGCAATATAGGTCAGGTGATGGGGGTGTGGTTTCTCACTCAGTGCAGGCTTCACTGGGAAGGGCAGGCTGCAGTTTACATGTTACCTCCAGTTCTGCGCTTCCAGGAAGGCTGAGTTGAAAGGAACTGTGTGAAGCTTCTGTTTACCCAGGTTTCAGCACTCTAAGTGCTGGACAGCTCCTTGTGAGATAACATGAAGCTAAATGGCAGGAGCTGGTCGATCACAGCGAGGATGGATTAGCAGAGAGTGATCACAGACAAACACTTTGAAGTAACAAGGAAAGCATATGAAGACTCTCTGGATAATAAAATAACACCGGCTTGTTCTTTATTTCCTTTTATGTTTTTTTTATCTATACTTATTTCTAACCTGTGTGGTTGACAAAGCTGGGAGGAAAGTGGAGTATTCTGCACTGGGGAAAGCTGTTTTTTTCCCCTTATCTATCCAGAGCCCGGGTATTTAAAGTTTGCTCTTCTTAAAGTGGAGGCTGAAAAAAAAAAACAGCTGTTTGATCGTGGACATTGATGGAGCGAGATTCACCACTAAAGTGTTATTTACTAAGGTGAATGTTCTGTTTCAAGTTTTCCTGGCACTTGGAAATCACTGGCTTGGAGTATCACAGATGAGAAGGAGGAGGGAGCACCTAAAAAGGAGCTGCTGTTTTTTTTTCTGGATCCGATTCTGGATGGGTTTACTCTACAATATTTCTCTGTTTAATCGCATGAGTGCACCCCCTGTCTAGAGAATGGGATTATTCTAAGTGGGGTGTAGCCGAGCAAGAAGTTTGGAGGAAATACTAAACACCAGTGATCAGCTTTTGAAAAGGACATTCGTTTTACACTTTGATCCTAAATGGATTATTAGAAGGAAGCTTGGAAAATTGCTGTTTTGTACAAACTGTCCTTATTTGTTGGCTGTCAGGATCCAGACGTACTGCATGCTTCATGTGCACTTAGCTTGTGATAACCTCATCACAACAGAACTACAAGGTAGGTAGCATTGGTTTTCCATTTTATACCATGATTGTATGTTTAAAAATGACGAGGAAAAAAATCACATTAACGGTGCTTAATTCGAAGACACATAAATGATGGACTGCAGACACCCACTGATGCTTCTGCCCCCATTGTTAGTAATTATCTATAATATGGTATGCCCTTTTACAATAGTGGTTAGCAGAGACTTCTCCTTGTTTACAGAACCGCACATAGTCTATCTATAAACACAGATTAGGGGGAGGAAGGGGTGAGATTCATCTGCTTTTCTATTTTACATCGTATTACTGGTACATCTAGAAGCATTTAATCATTTGTGCCTTTAAATCACATAACAGGCACCCAGTCTATAAAAGACATCCATTTACCTACATGCAGACAGTTATCTTTACTAAAATACCATAGATTAGTTGTGCTCAGAGGGCAGAATGTATCTGTAATCCAGATTTGAAGCGAAATAAAAGACGCTAACAAATCTGGCAATTTTCTACATCCATAGCCTGTATCATAAAGAAAGTTATCAGGAGTGTGACTGGATGTTGAGTTAATTTTCTAGAGTGATTCTGGACAATCCTGAATAATGTTTAGATTACATAAGAGTGTATGTGTGTGTCAATGTGACATGTGAGATGGATCTCTAGTAGGAGTACAAGGTAGGCATTGTAGTGTATTGTATTGGGTACTATAATTCGAACATATAAGAAGAGAGCCAGTAACTTGCTTTCACCTATTTTATTATTTTAAAGCATATATATCTCATATGATACCTGGGGACCCCCCTGGCTGCTAGTGACTGTCTGCTATTCTTCCCTTGGGCACTCTAGTGGTGATGCCCATTGTTAAAGATGTGGTTGGAAAATCTATCCCTCAGCTATATTAAAAACACTTATCAACTGCAACTGAGTCTCAGACATGTCCTCTGTTTCCCAGTTCAAATACAATTATGACACAAGTATGGTGTGGATAATGGGGAGCTGATGGTATTGCTATTGCTGTTATCTGAAGCTCCATTGCTGCTACACAGTCTCTCTTCACTAAGGCAATTGAAGTCATTCTCATATAGTCTAAGTTTATTAATTATTTTGGGTTTCTGCTCTTGACTTGAACTTAGAGGTTTTTTTTTTTTTGGTTTTCCTTTCCTTTTATTCGACATCCTTTTTAAACAGAACATTTAATAACTTGCTTCAGTAAAATGGATATACTTTTCTTTACTGTACTGTCCACCAATGAAGCCATAGGGCCACATTATATTTTCAACTGTATGTAGCATGTGGTAATATCCATGCTTTCTCAAAATGTGTGCTTGTTCTTTTGACTTAAATCTAAGGCACAGCCATCTGCCTCCTCTCTAATTATATGCTACAGTAAATAGAGGGAAATGTGCACTTGGTCTGAATTTTTACATATCAAGAAGTGGTTACGTTTTGATACAGAACCTTATTTAGCACAGTACCAGTAAAGGCTGCTGTGGTTACTGGGCTTTACCCAAAAGCTGACAATCTAACCTTTTGTTGAATAACAACTGTCCATTACATCTTTTTAGACACACTGTCATTCCTGCATCTCTTTGTCATATGGGACTATGTAAAACAAACTATATACATATTTATAAAAGCAAATAAACATATACAAATGTACAACAATATATAAAGTCTATAAAGCATGGGGTTGACCAGTGTACTTACAAATACACATATCATACATATTGCAAGTTACAATTATGTTTCATCACACTTGAAATATAGAAAAACATGACAAAAATAACTGTGAAATACACACAACACATTAATGCATACATATGTCCACAATCAAACAAATACATATGGATACAGATGTGTATGCATTTATTTCAGGGTTGAACATTAATGATGATTACTGTTTTTGTGGTAGCAGTATGCATTGAAAATAATATTGCCTTAAAGTATGGGTAAGGTGGAATCTGATTTTATCTAAGGTTTTTATCGTGTAAGGAATGCAAGCCTTGCTTAAGTACATGCATTTCTATTATGCTTACGGATAACTAACCTGTCCATATGAGATAAACCAGTATATGATAATACAATTTATGCTTATCCCCTAGAAACAAGTTTCCGATGAAATTGCTTATACTGCAGGACTGACTGATTCCATTAATAAATCCTGTAAACAGCATACAAAATATATATACATCAAAACCATTTGTGCTCATTTAGCTTTAAGATAATAAAAAAAAAAAAAACAGAGATACAACCCCTTGAGGAACCAGATCAGATTATTTTGGTTTATTTTATTCTAGGTTGGTAATCTTGAACAATGTGGATCTTACTGTAAAAAACACAAATCAGCTATATACTATTAGTCTAGAATGACATATCTCTGTTAATAATACTGGACTGAGAGGGTACATTTAACTCTTCTGAGTGCCAGATGACACTTAGAGTTAAATATTTGATTTAATTGGTTGAATTCATTCTTCCAGTGTAATTAAAAGGGGTGCAAATTCTATGTAATAATGATTGGTGTAGGATGCCTTTCCCCCATATCCTCCCTCTTAATATCTACAAATAGCAAATCAATGGTGCAAATTCTAGATGGGAATGTGAGTTGTTAATTTATTATTCATATTTTGCTGGAGGATCTCCATTTCCATATCCTCTTGTTCAGCAACTGAATGGTCTCTGGGGAAGATGAGGCACAGTTCTTTAGCTTTTCCTACAGCTTTGAAAAAGCTGCTAAACCACTTTATACCAGCAGGGGGAGAATGAGAAAACTTTTGAATAGAGTAGAATACAGGAACCTATATATACACAGATACTGAATTAGTCCAAACGTGCTTTTTCTTAAGCTCTTAAAGAATGAAGGGCTATACTGTCATAACACTCTGATCTTAAAGACCTTGTTCCAATATGGAATGTCCTACTAATTTATTGTAAAAAGCTTTTGAAAAGCAACCAATGCCCAATAAGTTAGACACTCCATCTCAAAACAAGATGTTGATAGAAAGAGATTGGGATCACGGCATGCAATATTATTTTTCCACAATGGGTTAAATTAGCTTTGCTGACAATTATAATAATATGCCTAATGGGAAAAAAACAGACATGACAGGGTTATCAAATACACTATCTGAAAATGAAAGAATTTGGAATGATTTTTTTTATCTTGCTTTTGATAGCTATGGAATTACAAGTTGTAGAAAATCTTTTTCTAAGATGTCTGTTCTTGCTTTGGCTGAAGATAGCATTAGCAGAGGATAGAATTTCTGCTTTACCAACCATCAGACCAATCGTTTGTGAGAATATGCAAGGATCATGTAGAAATGGCTATTTAAATCTGAAGGGCTAAATAAAACACCCCTTTGTAACAATGTAGGTGAACACAGAAAACTAGTTAGATTTGTGTAATCTGGTTTATGGATATGAATCCTTTATACAGTGATACCAATTATTGGCATAAAAACCTCCAGATGTGCTGTGTTCTTTCCCGTCTCACCAAAGAGGCACTGTAGCATTGAGGGTCTGCCTCATTTTTCATTTTATTTAACCCGTTGGTTTAATAAGCTAGTGATGTTCGCAACAGCACTCCATGGGATTGCTCTATATTTTTTTTATTAGCGCTCTAATATCATCTTGACATTGTAAAAAAAGGTACATCTTATTAATGAAAAATACAATAGAGTATATATCTCAATGCTGTGGGATTTATTTGTCCATTTAACTTACTAAAATGTTTTGTGTTAGTTACATAAAAAAATCTTTTTTTGAAGAATAAAGGAATGGATGTTGCTCTTTTTAAAATGTTCACAAATGTTTACATTTATTTTGTTTTTAAAACAGATTTGTATATTATTTATGGATTATGTTAAATAAAATACATTGTATACTATTACGTATATTTAAAAAACCTGGATATTTTACCTCATCCCTCGTTTTCATTTATCAGCATGATATAAATTCCCTGTTTTTTAATAAACATATAGGTGAGTTGTAACTGGCGTTAATGATGAGTTAATGAAGGGGTAAATGTATTAACCCCTTCATTAACTCATCTTAACATTGTTTCATTCTTATTTTATAATTGCTACTGTGTAATGCAAAGTGCTTTATTTTGTGTTAATTGCATGTGCTTATTTATAATGTTCAAGATCACCCAAACTATACCTTAAAAACTAATTTCTATGCTCTGAACAATTACTCTTAAAAGATAATCTGGAAAGAAAACAATTTGCCATTCTTTTGTGATGTTGGTTACTGCAGCTGTGTCAAATGTCAATCTAAAAAGCCTTATACAGTGAAGGTTTATTTTATGTTCCTGCTTTTTGTACTGGATCATTAAAAATATGCTTTTGTTTAATAGTCAGATGTATTTACTTATTTAGTTGTTTGAATTGGAGCATTGCCATTCTAATGCTGGGTGAGGTTTCTGCACTTTCGGATTCTTTTGGACTTTCTTTGCTTTAAAGATAATGTAACCGTCAATTATTTGCGAAGTAGTTGAAATCCCTTTTAAACATAAATTAAAACCACAGTTTAAAGGTATAATGAAGTGTGAGTGTTGTCCCAAATGACTCTGTTTTAAATCTGTCTGTCCTCCAAGCTGTTACACAACTGCTATCTGAAAAGTCACTATTTAATTATTCAAAAGTAATGCAGACAGACTACTAAACATATTGTAATGAAGATATTTGACAAATTTGGGCCCTTACTTGAGACAGGATTTGTCTCATGTGCTAGTGAAAAACAGATGAATTACATCACAGAAATATTCACTTATTGTTCTTGAGCGTGACAGAACATATCTAGCAGAAGTAATAACACGTTTTAATTGACACAAGGTTTACTAACAGTCTACAATTACTACCCAGGTTATCCCTTTAAAATATAAGATGCTAATCCCTGCTCTGTCTGACTTAATATGTGAGCAAATATTTTCATTGCATGCGGTCATTTAAGAGTGAATAGAATAGGCAGAGCCACACAGGACATGCTTAACCGAAGCACAAGAGTGCTAATTAAGCCTGATTCATTACAATTGGGCGTGTGGAGTTTATATGATGCACATAGTCATGTAGCTGGATGCAGTGGACTTTCTCTAACATTAACGCCAACGTTTAAGCGAAAGACAGTGTGAGATCCCCTTCGTCAAAAGAACATAACCTTGAAGTTCGCCTTCAGAGAGTGTGCTGATAAATTGAAGTAAAGTCAGGAGTCAGTAAGATGAAACACTCCAGAAGAGAGCACACAGGTATCTATTGCAGATTAGAAGCACCTGTCCAGAAGTGAGTTACCAGAGGGAGAACAGATAGCTGAACTTAACACGGTAAAGAATTGAGCTTCCAGAGAGAAGATTGGACTACTGTGTGAAATCAGACATACTCTGTGAAGGAAGTACTGTAAGCGAACAGTGAAATTAGTGAAGTTTTATAAAAACACCCATGCCTGTGCCTGTATACTTCGATATAAAGCCCCAAGAGGTAATAAGTGCTGTGCATATTCCAAAGTATTTACTGCAGCCATGAACATGTATCACTTTAGTGTAAGACCACAAAATGTCTCTCTGAGGCCCAAACCATCACCATCAAATTCCACTCTAAAAAATTAGTTGAAGCAGAAAAGGGGGTTTTTGTATAAAAAAAAAGGGTCTGTCAAGAAAGGATTTTTTATGGTTGCTACATAAAGAAAATGACTGTTGCCTGTAGCCTTGGATTAATATTTAAAATATATAGGTCAGGAAACTAGCTCTAAATACATGTTGTAGTAGAAAACACATTAAAACACGTTTAAGACATGTTTTGCTTAACTAACTAACTTGTTTGCCACCTGCACATGAGATTGTTTTTTATGTAGATAAAAGAATAAAAAGAATACATTGTGGGTTGTATGTACTCCCTAATAACAAACACTAGTCGTAGTCATGTTCCTGTCAGGAGATAAGCTATTTACAGTAGCAATTCAGCTTTACCAGAAATGGGTTCCAACCAGCAACATGAGTTATCACGTACCACTAGTTTTTAATTCAGCATTGTTAATTGCAGTCTATCATATTCAATGACCAGAGATACATAACATTGATCACCTTTTGTAGTTTTATCTACTGAAACAAAAATGAAGAGTAAGGGTGGCCAAAAAGAGAGGGGACACAGTGCAGCATGAGTTGACAATAATACACAAACTATTGGAGGAACACAAAACAGTATAGATCCCATGCAAGGTGACCCCACAGCACCTAACTAGTGCTATAAAGGTAAAGTGGTACTTACTCCATTGAATGCTCTTAAATACCAACCAAAGGATCCAATCTGTATAATTTTAAAATATATATATATACAGTACTATATAAAAAAAAACAGGTGAGTAGGTAAAAGGCTCGTAAGCCCAGATTCATATATTGTCAATTTCTAGCAGCCTTGCACATAAAGGAATTATAATCCAAACAATGAGATGATCCAATCAGGTGGGAATGCTAAACCATGTTTGATTAGCGAACAAGTAAAAATGGATTAAATAAAATAAGAACAATGAAACAGAAGTCCCAATTACCCAACCCATGTGTTTATGGGGTTTTCATATAGTATCAGTCTACCTATTTATAATTTATATATGTATATATTACATATATATGTATATTATACACTAATATATGTAGCATGATAAAACACTTTATTTTCTACTTTGGTGAGTTGAGGCTTCCATACTACACACACACTTGTTTAATTTATGCGTCCACCGTTTCAGACCTCCTCCAGTTATAAACCGTTCAGCTCATCTGTGTGGAAGCGATATCTTGCAGACTCTATGCAGTGTCCCATTTCATTTTACCTTTTTTTTACTTATCTGTTCATTAATCCTCATTGAAAATTCCCACCCGATTGGATAATGTCATTGTTACAATCACAATTCCTAAATGTGCATGTGCTGCTCCATTTGTCAATACATGGAGCTGGGCTTATGAGTAATTCCTTTGCCTTTTACCTACTCACATTTGTTTGACATACGGCTCTATATATAGTTTAATATTTTTAAGATTGGATCCGTTTCATTTAATACCATCCAATAAAGTATGTTCCATTTATAGCACTATTTAGGTGCCTTGTTGCATTTGGGGTCAGATTACACATTGTTTATCCTGTCTTGTCTTTGTGTCTTCAATGATTATTGCACTAGTTATTGTGGTATCAAAGTTTACTCCTGGAATAAGCATTCTGCTCTACAGCATCCACATATTTAGCAGAGCCACACAGGACATACTTAACCAAAGCACGAGAGGGCTAATTAAGCCCAATTCCTTCTTACTATCACCTGGGCTGTGAGATGGGAAGGAAATTAAAATGGAGAGGTAAAACCCCATGTTGCTCACCTGGCCAAATGGCAGAACATCATCACACTTTTAAATCAATTTGCACTAATATCAAAGCCTATTTTTAAAGATGTGCATATATTTGTTTAGTACATTGCCTGTTTGTGTTGTGTTTACCTTGAAAACATACGGATAAATCCTGTCATGTCAAGTTCAGAAAAGGATTTACCAAGCAGCCACTGGGAGCCAGTCATAGAGCTCCCAGAGAGGTGCATTGGGAAGACTGTTTCTACATGTGCAGAATGTCTCCACAGATGCATTGTACTATGGTCACCAAAGAATGGAACACAGACGCATTGTACTGTGGTCACCAAAGAATGGACCACATAGGCATTACATGCTAATGATATAGAAACATAGAAACATAGAATGTGTCGGCAGATAAGAACCATTCGGTCCATCTAGTCTGCCCAATTTTTTTTTTTTTTTATCATCTTTGCATTTGACCAGCGCTTCCCCCATTGCCTTACAGGATATTGTTGTCTTCTCTGGGTTAAGTGCTGGACAATCATTAGTACATTTCGCACATCGTTTTGAGATAAAGCTCAATTTAGTGTTTTGTTCTGCTGTGTAAGTGTCTGTCTTAACTCTTTATATATAATATAATGCTTCTAATGATAAGCCTAATCAGTAGTATGTGGTTTTAACTAAGTATAGAAATCTGCAGAAAGTCTAGAATCTAGGTGCATTTGTATTTAAGAATAGAAGAATCAATCAATGACTCATTAATCATCCTTCTTGTGCTGAAATAGGCTTGAAGTGTTTTAAAGCCTCATGGCTAGTTAGCCTTTAAACGTATTGTTGACCTAGACTGCATATATACTTGGTTACAATGTGAAAAATGCTGTGTACTTTCAAGCATGTTGTAATGTTTTGGGGGATTTTTTTTTTACTCATATTGCAGTGTGCCTATCTACAATTGGGATTTTAACAGAGCTGTTATATGTAAAAATCAGTTTGGTCAGTGTCATATTTACATATAAGAGGCCCAAGTCAGGTGGAATTAGGCCAAAAGCATGGAATGCTCCCGTTAAACGTTAAAAAATGTCACTATAAGCAACTGCCTAGGATGCCTAAAGGTAAATCAGATTCGACAATGGACCTGGCTAGCTGTTTGGAGAATGGACCAGCAGCTTGAGATTCTAGGCTCTTGCTTTCAGTAGAAAACAATAAAAGTTATATTCTGACTCCTATTATATTTTGAGTCCTAAAATGTCCACAAAAAATACACAATAAATACATAAAAAATCTTCATGAAGTATCACACATGCATTTTGTTATTTGCTTTTGCTTTCTAACCTGTGCTCTGAAAACAAAACATGTGATGAACTACACATTCTACCAACCATATTTCATTATCTTGTTAAGATCAAAACATATGTATTACAATAACACCTTTGTGTCTTTAAAGTGACTCTGTCATCTAAATGTTGTTTAAATTGTGAATGTAGAAAATCAAAAAATATTGAAAATGATGTGTATGTTATAGTAGCAGAAATCATAGAAAATGCATAAATGAAAATAAAAACGTGTTATAAATGTGTCTGTTGTGTCTCTTAAGTGAAACAATGTGTAATTTGCATATTAGTGGTCAGAAAGGATTTGACCACTGAATTATGAATGTAACAATGTATATTAATATTGTTATTATTAATATGTTATCACTATAATGCTGAAAATAAATGCTTTATTTTTCTTTCTTTCATACATCTTTAATCTAATTTATGGCAGGTAGTTATCAGCAATAGCCACCTTATTTATATATGAATTATGATATACATTGTTGGCTTGTCTGAGTGTGATGTTAAAATCTTGACTTTTGTTATTCGCCAGTTTTGTGTCACCTTGGGCAAGTCACTTTGCTTAGAGCTTAGATAATAACCATTAGTTTGTAAACTCTATGGGATACTGACTCATTGTACTTGAAGCATTCTAAGCAAAGCCAAATGAGAACTGTTTGTGTTACACAAAGCTAGAGATGTTAAGATTAGTCTTAATGAAGTGTTGATACTAAGATCTTCTATGTTGTAAAATACTCTTTCAGAAACTGCACTAAATTCTCTCTTTGAAACAGAAATCTGACAGATCTGCTAGTGTTACGTATGGACAACAACGATTAAAAAAGTGTTTTATTTGCAATGAGACGGTACATGAAACTGATTTATACATTGTTCTAGCGAAATTGCAAGAAAATACATATATCAAGAGAAAACATAGTTTAATGTGTCTGGCTCGAGTCATCATAACACAGCGTAGTTATATCCATATGTTCGTATTCTTACTTTTGCAATTAACTACAAACTTTTTACACTACAAACACTATTTAGCTGATGGAGGCCCTTTCATGCAGGGTGCTCTAGACTTATTAAAATAAATTGCCTGTGAATCGGATTCATCCATTTATCTGTCTCTTAGATCCAGTGTTTTCAAGTATGTGATAAATACAATGACTTTAATGACTCATTGATACATATCACATACATGGATGGTCACAGTTTTACAATTCCATATATCACAAGAGTTAATGTAAAGAAACTAGTAATCATATGTGTGGTTTAGTCAACAACTGATTGCTTTGCTTTTGATAGGAACTGACAGCAAGTCATTTTATGAATAATGTTAATGTGTATATCTCTGGAAAAGTGAAAGAAGTAATTAGGTTTTGTTAATGCACTTGTGTTGTTATTTTGTTAAATGAAACGAGTACTTATGACACACTCCATTACCCAAAATGTTATATGCTGTAATAAAGAATAGTATATTTGACAAGTATTGTGTAATGTCTAAGTATCATGGTGCATGTTTATTATGTGGTGTTTTGCTATTAAGTAGAGTTATCCAAATGCCTTTTTCTGAGCAGGAAAAAGGAGAGATGTCTCAATGGGATTTTCCTGTTCTAACAGTAAAAGACCAGTTATTGTTTAGGTAAATCAATATTTATTGAGAGCTATAAATATGGTGGTAGGGGAGCTAAAACACTTTTGGTAGTAATGGAAAATCTAATACACCAAAAGGTAACTTATAGGTATAAAGCACAAAGTTGCCTGGTCATATCATGAATGTGTTCATAGAGATATTTTCCCCCCTCTCCACTTATTCTGTATTTTTTAATGTTTGTACTGTACGTTTTTGTATTGGTATGTTTGTACTTGATATGTATATGATAAAAAATAAAAATAAAAAATTATATAAAAAAAGAGAGAACAGGCAAGTAAATAGCAAGTGATTTCAGTGCCTTTGTAGTAATTCCAGTGTACAATGAACGGTGTTCTAAAACAGATTTAATGTACAATATATGTACACTATCTGCATTGAAAACTACATTCATTTTGCTGCTGTAAAAAATGAATTTTGCTTCTGTAAAGTCAATCAAAATCTATAAACAGCACTGAAGGGGCTTATGCACAGATTACACTAAACCATATTATGTATTCATATGTATGTCTTGTCTTTTGAAAATGCCAATTTTTTTGTAAGTATGAAAATCAAAGATTCCCAATTACCGAAAAAAAATCAATCATTTATCATAGTTCAGTGGGTCTTCTTAGTCCTTTCTAAATATTATTTTTAATTATTATATTGATTTATTTGATTTGTAAACAGCATGTGCAGTCATATTTTCAAATTTATTTTAATAGGATCATATTCACATATTAGTGGTTTGTTATTTTCATTGTCAATTTCTGTGAATAAAATTGTGTCCAGCAATGAGATGTACTGTGCCGGTGGCTTTAGTGGGATTCCACCTATCAGATGAGGTCTTTTAAAGTGGCCTTAGTCTGACAGGATACATGTAACGGACTCTCAGAGTAAGCGATTGTTACATTTATCTTCATCTCGCCATTCCCAAAGTTTAGGCTACAGGGATATTAGGGGCAGTATTAGGGGCGAGGATGGCTAGAGGATTAGATGAGCTTTTAAAATAAGCTCTGGGGGGGAGGGTCAAGATCAAAATGAAGCAATGGTAGCTAGGGTAGATTGGAAGGTGGGTCTAGCTATGGAAGAGGAGGAGGAAAGCAGTGGTGGGGTTAACATAGACCAAAGGGAGGTCCATATAATTAAACCTGCACACATTAAGTCTTTGTCAACTAAACATAAAATAGGTAGTAATCTTAAATGTCTTTTAGCAAAAGGCAAGAAGCTTGACAAACAAAATGGGTGAGCTGGAGATACTGGTAAGTGCTGAACAGTATGATTTAATCGGAATCACAGAAACGTGGTGGGATGAGACCCACGACTGGTCAGTTAATTTACAAGGCTACTCACTTTTTAGAAAGGACAGAGTAAATAGAAAAGGGGGAGGGATTTGTCTGTATCTAAATCCTAAATTAAAGCCCAGTATTAAAGAAGGTGTACATGATGTAACTGGAACTGATGTGGAGACACTGTGGGTGGAGATTAGCTTAGACGCTAAAAAGAATCGCACATTACTTGTAGGTGTATGCTACAAGCCACCAAATATTAGCATTGATGGAGAAGATCAGCTTTTATTACAAATTGAAAAGGCTGCAAATATGAATGAAGTTCTAATCATGGGAGATTTTAATTACCCAGATATAGATTGGAAGTGTGGCATAACTAGTTCAGCTAGGGGCAGCACGTTTATGAACCTGCTTAATAACAAATTTATGGCACAATTAGTAGTAGACCCCAACTAGAATGGATGCCTGTCTGGATTTGGTAATAACAAACAATGAGGAGCTTATCTCAAACATCCAAATAAGAGAACACTTGGGGAATAGTGACCATGATATGGTCTCATTTGAGATTAATGCAAAAAAACAAATTGGTAACTACGCCACCAAAACACTTAATTTTAGAAGGGCTAACTTTGATGGACTAAGGGCATCGATTGAACGTTTAGACTGGGAACGATTGTTTTCTGTACTAAACACAGAAGACAAGTGGAATGCCTTTAAGCACACATTACAAAAGTACACATCCCAATATATACCTTTGGGAAACAAATGCAAAAGACACAAATCAAAACCAATGTGGCTTACCTGTACCGTGAAACAGGAAATACAAAACAAGAAAATGGCATTCAAACATTATAAAAACACGGGATCAGCATTATCATTTATAGAGTACAAAGAGGCCAACAAAGCCTGCAAAAAGGCAATTAAAATGGCTAAATTGGAAAATGAGAAAAGGGTTGCCAAGGGGAGTAAAACTAACCCCAAAATGTTTTATAAATATATAAATGGAAAAAAGCTAAAGAGGGAAAATGTTGGGCCCTTGTTATCCCAAATGGTAAATTTGGTAAGTGAGGACAGAGAGAAAGCAGACATTTTAAATACTTTTTTTCTTCTGTTTACACTAAGGAAGAGCAGATGGATGAGCCCCTGCTACAGGAAGTTATGGGACATTCGCTGCAAACATGGGATTGGCTGACACAGGAAAAAGTGCTTAAGCAATTAAACTCTGTTAAGATAGACAAGGCCCCAGGACCAGATAGTATACACCCAAGGGTACTTAGAGAGTTAAGCATAATTCTGGCCAGACCACTATTCATGATCTTTAGGGATTCATTCAGTTCAGGTACAGTGCCAACAGACTGGCGAAAGGCGGATGTCATTCCAATATTTAAAAAGGGATCAAAATCTCTGCCAGGTAATTATAGGCCAGTGAGCTTGACATCTGTAGTGGGGAAACTATTTGAAGGATTGCTAAAGGTATACACTCAAGAATACATCTTGAACCAGAATATAATTAGTAAAAGTCAACATGGTTTTGTGAAAGACAGGTCTTGTCAAACAAACTTAATAACATTCTATGAAGAAGTCAGTAAAAATATAGATCTAGGTGTGGCAGTTGATGTGATCTATTTGGATTTTGCGAAAGCATTTGATACAGTTCCACACAAAAGGTTACTCTACAAATTGAGAGAAATAGGTTTGGGGGCAAATGCGTGTATGTGGATTGAAAATTGGCTAAAAGATAGAACACAAAGGGTTGTTGTAAATGGAAAATCCTCAAATTGGACAAGGGTATTAAGAGGAGTATATCAGGGGTCTGTTTTGGGCCCTCTTCTTTTAAATTTGTTTATTAATGATCTGCCACATTGTGCTGAGAGCCATGTCTCCATGTTTGCGGACGACACTAAATTAGGTAAGGCAATAAAGACTAATCTTGATGTTTTTTCTTTACAGGAAGATTTGGACAGAGTGGGGGACTGGGCAGTAAAGTGGCAAATGAGGTTCAATATAGACAAATGTAAAGTTATGCATTATGGGAAAAATAATAACAAAGCAACATAAACGTTAAATGGTTTTTCCCTGGGAAAAACTACTAATGAAAAGGATTTAGGAATAATTATAGACAACAAACTTGGCAACAGTGCCCAATGCCAGTCAGCAGCTGCAAGGGCCAATAAGATATTGGCATGTATAAAACGAGGTATAGATTCACGGGAGGAGGATATCATCTTGCCTCTTTACAAATCAATGGTAAGACCTCACCTTGAATATGCAGTACAGTTCTGGGCACCAGTCCTTAAAAAGGATATTAAGGAACTAGAAAAAGTGCAAAGGAGAGCTACAAAATTAATAAGGGGTTTGGAGGATCTTAGTTATGAAGAGAGACTTAAAAAATTGAATTTATATATGTTAGAAAAAAGGCGTCTCAGAGGGGATATGATAACATTATATAAATATGTGCAGGGCCAATATAAAGAGCTCTCCAGTGACCTGTTCATTAACAGAAAGGTACAAAGAACAAGAGGTCACCCCCTCAGACTGGAAGAGCAAAGATTTCATAGACAGCAAAGGAAGGGATTCTTTACGGTTAGGACAATAAAGTTATGGAACTCCCTGCCAAGAGAGGTAGTGCTAGCAACCACAATAGATGTATTTAAAACTGGTTTGGATTTTTTTTTTAGGAAAGCAGAACATACAGGGCTATTAATAATAGAATAAGCATTAATAAAAGAGCTTATTGATCCAAGGAGAAATCTGATTGCCTCTTGGAGTCAAGAAGGATTTTTTTCCACCAGGAGACAAAATTCGAAATAGCTTCCTTAGGGGTTTTTGCCTTCTTTTGGATCAAAAGCTGTAATGATAGGTAGAAGGGTTGAACTTGATGGACATGTGTCTTTTTTCAACCTAAATAACTATGTTACTATGATACACAGGGGTTGCAAAGACCCTAAACAGGTTTCTGATTAGGACCAGGAAAAAGTCACCATTTTGTTTTTTTCGTCCTACAGGATCAAGCACCTTTGATTGTGAAGTGGTTATTAAGTGAAATAAATTGAATTATGAAAATGTCCAGTTTTTAGAAGTTATTCAGAGTGTGAAGTTTCCATTCCAAAAACAGTGCTCACCTTAGCTGAACATCTGGTTATCTGTTTCAAGTCTATATAACAGGAACATTAAATGAGAAGTATGCAACACTTTATGTAAAAAGTGTTAATGTTCTAAACTTTAAAATGCATAAATACTGCTTGATTGTATATATACACAATATATTAATAGCCACTAAGACACCATCCAACAAATGTAATATTATGTACCTCTTCAATGCAGTACCACCTTGAAGCACTGACCACACCATGCATTCCATTTAATGTTACTTAAAAATGCATGCTTTACACAGTTGTTCCTGGTGCACATTTATTTTTTAGAGGATATCCCAAATAAGATATGCATAGCAAGATTTGTAATGCACATACTTCTCACATAGTAGCTTAGCAAATACAGATTTAAGAATATTGTTGAGATTAAATTTTTTACTCATCTTTTAAACCATCTTTTAAAAAAAAAAAAAAAATCCTTCCTCTTAGCATTTAAAGTATTATTTTGTAGAATTCCAACCACTGATTTTAGCCACTTCCTTGAAATATTATAGAATGCAATGTCAACAGTGAATAACTGTTTGCATACTTTTTAGAGTGAAGTTTAAATTTGTGAAAAATCAATTTCTACTTTGAGATGTATATCACATCTAGTGAAACATGTGCTCTGTCATAGCTAAATGTCTAAATGGTTCTGGAATGGTTTTGCTATTAACTTCAATCTGACAATATGGGTATTAAATCAGAACAGATGTTTGCCCTTGGCTTCTGTAGTAGAATGACATAAAACCAATTCTTAATTTCATCTTAAGATGAGTCCAATTTTTTTGTCTGTAGAAATATTATAAAACAAACTATTATTACAAAATATGCTAATTATTAGGTAGCTTTATGTTTGCAAAAAATGGTATACACATATATACTGTATTTGTGTTGAAAGAGTGAAGATAGAGGCAAATATGGTTAGGATAAATTGTGAGTAATGAATAAATTACATTGCCAGTTTTTTTCTAAGTCAAAATTTACCTCCTCTGTTTTGTTCCAAGTCAAACTCAACCTATTTTTTTTCTTCTAAGTCAAATTTGACATCTGATTAAAAACACTGATCTTTTTGATTCCCGTTAATTTCAATGTGGAAGATTTTAAACTAATGTATTTATTCTAAGTCAGGTGTTGAGTTTGACTTAGAATAAAATCAATAGTTTCATTTTGATTTTGTTAAGCTGCAATGGGAGGTGAGTTGATCAAATTATTTTGGAGACTAAGTCAAATTCGACCTCCAGTCTATGCAAAATAGGGGGGGATAAGTCTGTTCAAGGTTAGAGGTCGAGATTAGCAGTGATCTCGACTTTTAGTGAATAGACCTGTAAATTAGGAGGAGTAGCTGCTCCATATCGTTGCCCATCAGCTCTCCTGCAGCTGCAGACACAGACAAAGCTGCAGAAGTTGCTGTTCCACTCCTGACACTTAATCCCTGAAAACCTTTCATGAAGGCTGATGCCGTTGCTGATGCCTTTGTGGACATTACAGTAATCAATGGCCACCCCCCCGCCAAAACTAATCCCTGATGCGACCCTATTCTAGTTAACTCATGTTGACCCACTGCGCACATGTGTGTATGGTCTAATAGATATTTTGTTTAGCTTTTATGTAGCTTAACAAATTTGTAACAATTTAACTTTCATAGAACTCCATAACATAACTTGCACTATAAATATCTCTGGTATTTAACTGCCAAGAGAGTTTAACCACTAAAACTTACCTGTTCAGTATTAAAAACAGCTAGAACACCTCCTTAAAATAGACTACATAGACCTCTACCCTCACCGTTGCAACACACCAAAAATGCTGCGGCCCACCCTAGTAGATCATTGCCTGCTCCATCAAAGACTGAAGATCGTTATTAAAAATTTCCAAACTCACTTCAGACAAATACAAGCCCTTGCAGTGCCCCCCAATGGTCAACATGGCAAAATCTAAACTAACCTATTTTTGGCATAGATGTTGCCATGGCCTTATTCAGTTTATGTCTAACTCTCTCCGAGATTACTTTAGGGACAATGTCATACCAAATTATAAAAATTTCTTGAAAAACCTGCTTATCCTACAAAGCATCTCACTTTTAATCGGTGCAACAATTGAATAGACGTAACTGAAGCAACATCATTACCCCCATAATTAAGGATGATTGCATGAGGCCAATGTGAAGTAACAATACAGCAATTAAGCACATTGAATAATTGACTTGTCTGAAAAACTTGAAAAGCATAACAGAACACAATTCAAATTATATCCATATACTCTCCCAGCCTCTCTTCTGTTCCCTCAAAAAAGAACAAATTACTCTCTAACAAAATGATGAAAGAAGTGGCAACTGAAAACAGAATACATTGTTAAACCTGTCTGATGCCCATCTGCCCACCTTGTTTCCCTCTTCAAAAATATCTGCAAATTACCCTTATGTAGGTGAACATCGGCAAATTGAATGCCAGTATGACATATCTTGCTGGACCAAACCAGTTCGCTAAACCTAAAGCCCTCAAAATCTTACAATATTAAGACTGATTTAAAAAGCTGGGTCTCGAAAGTATACTTACATAATGTACCCAAATTATGCATCAGGCTTCTCGATAATGGAAATGAAATAGGGCATCTGCTATTCATTTGCCACTGGATTTTTTTCCCAGTGATTTCAGAGAAAAGGAAATTCCCAATAATGTTTTGTGTAAGGCATGTCTGGATACCCCTGTCTGAATTTTAAAAACTACAAACTGAATAACTCCGTGAGGCTGCATTCAAATTAAGGCTCTTCATGATATTAGATCATTCGTTCCTTGATTTCAATAAGCCTCCCAAGTAGAAGGTGCAAAAGATAGCCCTAACAGATGACTTATATGGGTAAAATGAACTCCCAGATGTGCTCGGGCAACTTCACTACAAACTATTCAGCTATCCGTGTAAGCAACCTGAAAGTCTTAAAATTAAAATGGGACAAGGCATCAGCAATAAAGCTCACTTTCCTCTTACATCCAAATATTATTTACCAGGCAAACAAACACCAGTCTCCTCAATAGATTAATCACTAAGATGTGTTTTGCATGAGAGGAATTAATAATCCAGGTGAAAGTAATTTCTTTTATTAGCTAAGCCATGCCTCCAGTGCTACCACAGTTGGGACCATTAACCCTTTCAAAAAATGCAAAGATCCTTTGATCCTGTCAAATTTAGACAGATGATGCACTATTAAACCTGTTTCGAAATGTATCCCAAACCTGCAAGTCCTCCTTGATGGAAACTCACATGTGACGGTGGGGATTTTTCCAACCTGAAATAGATCTGGAAATATGTTTGGAAAAAACACTCCCCATTGGCATTATCTGTGCCACAAAATTCAGTAGGCCCCAAACAGATTGTAGTTTCTTTACAGTAACTTTCTCAACATTCAATAATAATTCCCAGGAATTGCAAGCAAGTAGTAGGCAATAGGCAGTACTGTCTTCCATTGTGCCATAAGAATACCAAAATGCTGCACAATGAACCAAAATGATTGCAATAAATTTAGGCAATCTGAGGAACCAGCCTTACGTAAAAACAAAAAAAATTATCCAAATGTTGGATTGTTGTCTGCACCCCAGATAATCCCCTCCAAAAAGCATGCACAATTCTCAAAATAAAAGCAAGATGCTGAACAACCCATGGGCACACATTTATCAAACTAAAAACCCAGAGACTCAAAACAGTCTGGATGAATGGGTAACAATCTGAATGGAACATCAACATGAGAGCCCTCTCCCCACATTGTCTCACCCATTTCAAAGTGTCATAGAAAGTACTCTATTAGACAGAAATTATGGATTTATTCACCTCATCATTTAAGGATGCCGTGTCAGTATACAGCAAATCATGGATTAAGCTATAAGCACCACTCATGACTAAATTTACATGAATTAGGCCATCTACAATGGACATCATTAAATGGCAAGCAAACTGAAGATTAGCTCTGATAGGTACTTTCAGCTATAATTGTCTAATTGTCCCTAAGGTATCCTGCTGGGAAGCATCATACTTACCAAGGAACCAAAGTGCTTCATAACCCATTTGATTGTTTTAGGTACCGATAATTTCTGCTGAAATATTTCATCATGGTTGTACCAGACTAACCCTTCCAAATTTTTATATGCCTCTAATATAGCCTCAAGGTATTAGAATAGCCCGCTACTCCTGATAGAATGATGCTCACAGCATACACTAGCAAACATACAGAACGGCTAATGTCTTCATCTTTATTCTGCTTCAATAATAATTATTTTGAAGCTGTAAAAAAGAGATCAAATGTCTACATATTAGACAATTCATTGTTTAATTGAACCTAACGGTGAAGATTCACACACCATAACTTCTTTTAAGCAGGCTTCATTAACTAGTACCCTACTCTTGTCAGGTAATTTCACTGACTAAACGTTGTGTACTATGTGTGCTGTGCTGGCATCCCTGCTGTGTACCCAAGCGTGAGCCAAACTGCCTGAGCTATCACTGATAGAATGCAAAAGGGCATCCAGCACCTACCCTAGTTTATTCCTATCTTTAATCCAACGGAGACTCTCACCTGTCCCACCGTTCACTGTGCCTTCCACAGAAACTTCATCAGGACCAACTTGTTCAAAAGCATTGATGGCTGGCACGTGTCCTTCTTCAGATGGTTTCTTTTTTCAACTTTCTTCACAGCTTCTTTTGTCTTTCTTCCGCTTCTCTGGTGGACCACTGTGAAAAGACTTTTCTGGGTCTGATGATTATTTTCTTCCTTCAACCAGAGGTGTGCTTCTGCCTCCCCCTGTCACTCAGCAGCAGCTACTCTTCTGAGACATCCTCTTCAACAGTATCCTCCACTAAAACAGCAGAGCGGAAACATGGTAATTCATTCAGGTAATGTGCTTCCATCCTCTACATCACAGGTGTTAAGAAAACTCAATTCTATTTCAGTGTAAAGTTATGAATACAATTGTTACATTAGCACATCTGAAAAAAAGGTTTATTCTGCAGATACCACTTTCTTTTGATTTACAGTTAAAGAAAATTGTATATAAAAAGTAAAAAAAAAAACAGAAAGTGAATTGAACTTACAAAACAATTTGTATAATTATAGTTAACTCAATCTTGAGTAATAGATTAAAAATATATTTTATTTTTACAGTGATCCTAGATGACTATACAAAAAAGCTAGTATTGGGAAGTATGGCTGCTTCTATATCGTCCCTAAGAAAGAAACCATAATTTTTATTTTGGTAACGGCACAGAACAGAAGTATCATATCTTGGTCCTGTAGCTCTTGGTGGCCTAAATATCCAGTGCTCTCCAGTCTCCTAAGTGAAAGAGCATTACGGGGGAGATGTAGGCCATTGCAACTTGACACCCCTGACAGAGTATTTACTGACTTTGACCTCCATTTTCAGTGATACTCATTTGACCTTACTGTGAAAACATGCTCAGTTATGGGCAGTCTAATACAAACTGGGCAATCATAATGTATAATATGCACACTCTATTATTTTAGCCATTGTTCTTCTCCTTTGAAATTATTTTGCAAAAAAAAAAAAAAAAGAATGCAAGATTTAATCATCATGCTTTGCAGCTTTAATTTTTAATACATTTTGTCTCGGTACAGTTCATAAAATAAAATATAAAAATAAACAGAGAACTGTTTTGTTCACACTGGTCTCACGGGCATATGGTTATTTGTGAATTGTTGTCTACAAAAGAAATCAAAATGAAAACAAAACTGGTCACAGTGCAGGGTGACATTTTCGATGACCTAGTTTCTAGTGGCAGAGCTGCCTCTGCAAGGGGAGCATGTAAAAAAAATCACACAAGAAACATTTTCATTTTAAATGTATTCTTAGTCTTGTACATAGTCATTTTGTTAGTTTACCCTTGTCACCTTTATTTTCTATCCCATACTGAGATACACTTCTTTGTTGAATGCTTCATAAAAAGCATCATACGTTGCATCTAACAAATAATGTACTGGTGCAATTTTTTAGTAAAGCAATGGATAGGCTACACTTCCAGATAAATGAACAAAGCCATTAGCATTTAAATAGAGATCTGATTATAATGATACAAAAAAAAAAAATGTCTACTAGGGCCTTTCTTTTGTAATCACGGCACACTGAATCCGTTTTCGATGCTTGTGATTTAAAAGCATATTTTAATGCATGTTACAGGAGGAGAAGAACCTCTCATTATAGGTAGCAAGGCTATGTTAAAAGCCTTTTTATTCCTAAGAGTACAGGTGATGCTGTTAGCATAAATTGAAATCATGTTTCCTTTATAAAATGCATTTGAGTAAATGAGATCTGCAAACAATACATATATTTTTTGTTATGTTTTCAAATCTGACTGGTTTAGTTAATTAAACAAATTCCTAGCATAACATTAGTCATTCTTTATTCAGTCTTGACGAGGATGTGATATTGTATTGAAAGTCAACAGTCCATCATGTAACATAAAGCATATAATAAACATTGATCAGCCATAACATTAACATTATGACCACCTGTCTAATATTGTGTAGGTCCACTTTTGACTCCAAAACAGTCCTCATCCACTGAGGCATGGACTCCACTAGACCTCTGAAGGTGTGCTGTGGTACCTGGCACCAAGAAGTAGCAGAAGACAATTTAAGTTCTGTAAATTGTGAAGTTGGGCTCCATGGATCAGACTTGTTTGTCCAGTAAATCCCACAGATGGTCAATTGGATTAACATCTGGGGAATTTGGAGGCCAAGTAAACACCTTGAACTCGTTGTTGTGTTCCTCAAAAAATTCCTGAAGCATTTTTGCTTTGTGGTAGGGTGCATTATTCTGTTTAAAGAGGCCAATGCCATCAGGGATTACTGTTTCCATGAAAGGGATTACAGTGCTTAGGTAGATGGTACATGTCAAAGTAACATACACATCAATTGCAGGACCCAAGGTTTCCCAGCAGAATATTGCCCAAAGCATCACACTGCCTCTGCCGGGTAGCCACCTGTCAGTGTCATAATGTTATGGCTGACTGATGCATAAATAGTAGGTATTTCTTCCAGGTGCCTTTTTTCCCCACAAGAAGGGTGTCAGGCCCCTGACTAGTTGCTTTATGTCAGGGATGGGTCCAGGATGTTATGGGACCCTGAGCGCCCGATACAGGAATTCAATGTGCTGGAAATGGAGACACAGGGCCTGGTGCTGGGTAATTGCAATCCGTCAGTGGTTTGAGACCTCCAAGTTCATGCAGCCACATTCCCAGGCCCTATGAAGCAGCTGTGGAATCCAGTGATGCCTAGGAGTAACTGAAGTGATCCTGCAAACATTCTGCAGCAAGCATGGAGTATAAGTAGAACAGGTTATCAGGATGTAGCAGGGTAAAGCAAGCAAATGAGCCAAGCAGAGCAAAACAAGTACACAGGAACTGAGGCAGAGCAGAGCAGAAATACGTGCAGGACAGAGCAAGGTGCAAAGGGAGAACTAAAGCATACAAGGAAGAGCAAAGGATAAGGCATAACTAAGGAGACATATAGTGAGACATATATAACACAGAACAACATACAGAGGACATGGTAAGGGCTAAAGGAAAACAAGGGATGGAGTGAGGCCTGGATCCTCAGACGCTTCATAAGGGGAACCAAGCTGGACATGGGGTTAGGGGAGAGGAACTGAGATCCTAAGGTGCTTCGAAGGAGAGAGGATAAGGGAATATATATATATATATATATATATATATATATATATATATATATATACAAAAAGACATGCAGGAACTGACCTAACACTCTATTATTAAACAGTGAGGATTTAGTCAATTATGGCCATAACATGAAGCTTGCCAACCACGTCAAGGTACCTAACAATTAGGCAAGTCAGTACATTAAAATTGAATAGCAAAATAATAACAATACACAGACATACAAACAGAAAATACCTGCAGAGCTGAAGGAAGCAAACAGAGTAAACGGGTGTGGTTGCATTTATAGAGGAACTATGCAAGAGGAAACAAAGAAAACCTGGAAAGGAGCAATAGTTTAACAGAGAGCAAGAAAACCAGAAATTGATCAGAGCAGAAACTAAAGTAACAGGAACATTAGCATATAACAGAGTACTGAGACAGGGCTGAGAAATACAGGGAATCAGGATACAGGGCATAATAGCAGACATAACCTACAACTACATGAGCAACCTCCGGAGGCGACCGGCACTAGTGCTTTGCTAGATAACTAAAGTTATCACACCTACAGATTCCCTGGTCATATATCACAGAGTGCTCACAGGTAGGGGCTACTCTGGAACAGGGCAGCATCCGGACTATAGTAGGATTGGGAAGGTGCCACTCTGGGGATTACCAGTCTGTGGCCAAGCAACGCAAGGTTTGCCACTCTGTGGGGGATACCACTATGTTGGTGAGCCAGAGAGGGGTGGCACTCTGTTGGGGGATACCACTATGTTGGTGAGCTAGAGAGGGGTGGCACTCTGTGGGGGATACCACTATGTGGCCGAGCTAGAGAGGGGTGCCACTCTGTGGGGGATACCACTATGTGGCCGAGCTAGAGAGGGGTGTCACTCTGTGGCTGATACCACTATGTGGCCGAGTGAGAGAGGGATGGACAAGGTACAGGTATGCAAAACAAAGGTAGAAACAAGCATAGGTAATAATCAAGACCAGAGAAGAAAGCAAAAGCAGGAGCAAACAGGAAAAAAAAAGTGAGCAAAGCAAAATTATACTGGGATCACTGGAACAGCTTGGATGAGTCTGCAAACTGGGTGAGGCCTTACAAAGTGATTTGAGGTAGATGCTCCTGTACTGTTCTTCAATTGGATGTAAGAATTCTAGTCTATGCTGTAATAATTAAGCAACTGTGAAATATGTATGGGAAATGTTAAGAAATAACAATCAGGGAACTTCCAAAATGTACTTACTTGGAAGGACTTTGTAAAGCTATTATTTGCTCTGCTGTTGACGTTCAACCTCTATGATGTCAAACCATGTAGGTCTTTTGTTAATTGTGAACGTCTCTAGAGTTAAGTACATGTGAGTAAGTGGTCATGAATAACCTAAACCACTGAGGAATTACTGTTTAGTAAATGTTTATAATATATAGATTAAAATAATGCAAATCAATAGAAAATAGCAATTGTTTCCTCCGCATTATGATCAATTAAATGGTTTTAGTGATAAATTGATAATACCAGATCATGAACTACTCAGTTTATATCCCATGAGCTATCTCTTTTTAAATAGGAGATGTGGAGATCAATAATACGTAAAACATGCCAGAATAAAATGAGATTAACGTGAAATACCATGGCTGATAAAATTATTTTACCAATAAGAGTCTTTGAAATAGAGCTTTGTGATGGTACATGAAACAGTTCAATGTACTCAGTCTAATTTAAAGAGGGATTCTAGGTAATAAGAAGCTTGTCAAATATGTTATGTAACTAATCCTTAGAATGATTTTTCCAAGTCACTTCAGGAAATTCAACTTACTGTTTGATTTTCTACGTTATTTTCTAAGCCTTTGTGTTTGGTAGAAAAGTTTATGACAAAATAATATGTGTGGATATTGCATATATACGTAACATCAGATAGCAGTAATTGTTTGAATAGTGTTATAATATTTCTAAATTCAAAGATATAATCCATTAGGAAAATATGATTTGGTACAATTTATAGGTAAATATAAATAAATGATTTATATATGCAACCATATATGCTTAGGGTTGCCACCTGGACGGTATTTTACCGGCACAGCCGGTAATTAGGGTCTTAGGGCCGGTATAACTAATATACTGGAAATACAAAGCCCCTTTCTTGGGGTGCACTAGGTAGCAGTAGTACCTTAATATGCTGCTGTCGCTGCTGCTGTCCTGCTGTTTGGATCTCCCCCACGTGCAGAGCTGTCCTCCTTCCAGGACACTGTCCCAGAATCAGAGGATTCAGCTCTCGCTGGGGAGAGAGTGAGCAGAAGCCGGCACTTTAAGGGGAGGCATACTTCACTCACTTTTTTCTCCTTCGGTCTGCTCCTGAGCTGCTCCACACCTTCAAAGCTGACACCCTGTGCTCAGAGGTCACAGGCAGGATCAGCTGAACTGGTCTGTGACTATGCAGTGTAACTGAGCATCGGGAGACCCCCGTCCCCCCCACCCCCTGAAAGGGACCGACTGTTAGGTAGTCTGTTCAGCCACCTCTAATACCTTTAACACCAGATTGATGTGAACTACCGTGCTGATGATGAGAGCAGGCAAGGCCTTGGAGAGCAAAGGACGACGAAGGAAAAGACTAGACAATGCTTCGTGTTCCTTAACTCTGATTTTAATTGTTTAGACAAGCGTATATAAACGAATATAAAATCATTAGTTACTACAAAATAATTGATTATTCTAATATTCTAATATGTAGAAAGGCGTGTTTTACAAGAAAATGTACTTAAAACGTCGTATGTAAAATAGTTTTACAAAAGTCGTTCTTATGGAAAATTACAGAACTTTCAGAGACAATATGTTGATGTTCCAGAAACCTCTGTTCTGGCCTTGGAATAGTAAGATAAGACCATTCTCATAACAATTACGCTACTGGCGTGATCTGGCCTCCAGAAGCTGCTGCAGACATCAGCTTCTTTGACACACTTTCGGCTTTTAACCCTCACAGATCCAAATTAACCCTTCACCCCCCTGCAGATGCCAGGAAGGTATCAGTATTTGTTATCTTTCTAATGCATTGCTGAATGCTGCACTGAGTAGGTGCATTATCCTTTAACAAAATCATCTCATGATGACCAATAAAAGTAACTTGTGCAATTTTATATTTATTTATGGGAAGGAACAGATCCTTTACTTGGCTCTCAAATTCTGTATAATTCGTCCAGCTTTGGTAATGGGATGTGCATAAAATATATATTCAGCATTTTTCCTTTATAGTAAGCTATATCTTGGCAAGAAAATTGTCTTTAATTAGCCAGATTGTGGTGTCATGTTGTTTATCTGGCTGCAGGTATGTACTGTAAATTCATGTGCAACTATTACTGTGTACTGTCTATACAGAATCAAGATTGTGTATATAGCAGTCACAGCCCAGTGTAGTTTTTAGGTTTTTTTACACACACACACACACACACACACACACACACACACACACATAAAAAAACCACTAAAAACTAAACTGACATAAATCTTGATTCTGTATAGACAGTACACAGTAATAGTTGCACATGAATTTACAGTACATACCTGCAGCCAGATAAACAACATGAAATTGTTTCCGCACAATTTTTCATATTTTTATAGAAAATTGGCTGTTGCATATGTTAATGGCAAAGTGACTATGGCATGTTAACTGGTACTGGACATTGGCTTTTTTAATTGGCAAAGTGATGCTATGGCATGTTCTGTAGGGCAAAATAAAATGTGCTATGGGGAAAATTGACACTGTGGCTTGTTCTGTGGGGCAAATTTACTCGGTGGCATGCCAAATCATGTGGGTGTAATATGAGTGCATGGTAAGTGCTGTGGGTACTGTATGGGGCTGTGTTAAGTCCTTTAGGTGCAATGTGGGTGCAGAGGAAGAGAATAAAAGCAAGAAATGCAAATTTTTGGTACAAGTTGGCATTGTAAGAGCACAATTTTTATGGTGCAATGTAGATGCTATGGAAAGACCTGTGGGTACAATCTTGGTGCTCTGGCTAGACTTTTAGGTGCAAGCTTGCTGTGGCAAGTCACATGGGTGCAAGGTGGTGCTGGGGCAAACCACATGGGTGCAAGTTGGTGCTGTGGCAAGTCACATGGGCGCAAAAGGTGGTGCTGTGAGTGCAATGCAAGGAATGTAGCAGCAATAATGAAAGATGGACATGAGATATGGAGTAAGGGGGCAGAGGAAGGATATTAAAAACAAGAAATGCATTTTTTTCTAAATCATTTTATTATATCATAACTATATCTTCTCACTGGCACAGAATGTTTTAATGGGGTTATGCATGAGGAACAAATATGAAGCTCTGTGTGCTTTTATATCTGTCCAACTTATGAACTGCATGTTTTAAAATTTCAGTTTCCATATTCTGAACAAAACAATAATGGTGCGGTGCTATGGGTCTGGCATAATGATGGTTTAATTTGTGGGGAGACTTTTTCCTTAAAATAGGCCCTGTTTGGTGAGAATTTAGTGATATAATCTGCACTATAATAATTAGGCGGTGTTACATTATACTAATTATGTGGGTTGGGTAGTGGGCGGAGAAAATTTTTGATAACTGTGCTGCAAAGTGTCCCTGGATATTTTTTTTGAATGTTGGCAACTATGAAAATGGCCTGTAGAGACACTGATACTTGACAAGTGTAACGCAGCCTCAGCTGATTTATTCTGTTTTTTGGCAATGCCCATGCATGCAAGATTTCTGGATGTCCATCTTAACCACTGTATCAACAGTCAGGCCTAACCATAATTCATTTTGTGCTTGAACTAGATATACTAGGTAACACTGATGACTCCTATACAGAAAATAAGATATATATTAATGCCTATTTACTCCTTCAGCGAGGGAGGTGACCTTGCAAAAGTGGATCCACAAGGCACCACCTTCCCTTACCTTGTTATATTCTAAACTGCTTTTTTTAAAATGAGAATGGACTGATGGTGAAGGATAAAACCCCCAAAAAATGTCACGTCTGGTCTGAGCATATTAACTTGACCTTCCCCAAATATATTCAGATTATTAATTAGTTCCAAAAGTTAAAGAATCTATTCATATTTTAGGAACAGCTTTAGTGCTAGATGAATAATGCCAGCAGGCAAAATCCAATCAATTTGGTAAAGCAATAATAAGTTTAAATTACAAAATCTTCGGACTTACCCACAAACCTTTGTAAAATTATTTTCTAATGTCATTTCATCTCTCATTTCAAAACACTGAGAGATTCTTATCTGCCAATAACCTTCGCTTCTTTTTTTTGTGCTTTCATTTTAACTGCTTATTTTGCATACAGGAAAGCTCTAGAGTCCAACCCATCTTACAGAATCACTTTTAGACTTGACACAAGCTTCCACTAGCTTCCTATTCCTGAATACTCACTGCTTCAAGGAAGCATATTAACTGATTAATTACTCATCCTGGCATCATCTATCCCTGCATTACTACAATCAATTTCCTTTCCATCATCTGCTCCTAAAATCCACTAAATTTGGAAACCTTGCAAATTTGTACATTGATTGTATACCTTGCACTCTATTGTTCATTGTTACCCCTTTCCCTCTTGTTGTGTATCTCTCTTGCCTCTGACTGTGAGCTAATTAAGCATCTTGTAATCTCTTTTTATCTAAATTTGCTATGATACTTACCATATGTATGTTTTCTTCTGCCCATTACTACAAATCATCGAGCATCAAGAATAATAATAAAATAATATTATTCTAACTTAAGTAGAATAACAGACTTTAATTCTAAAATAAAGCAGGAACTCTCTTAGCAGTCTTTACTACTCACACATATTCTAATGTATGTTTAGCAGATATGCTTTGATTGGTTTGGCACATTCATACTTCAAATTTAATACAATAATTGAAATGTTTCCTCAGCACTGGTGATGTTAGTTATTGATGATCATCTGCAAAACTAAATAGTGACTTTTAATAAAAATAAAAATATCATTATTCATTGTTCCTGAATCTTGAATCAGCTCAAGTTAGTATACAACTGAAGTTAGGTATTCACTAGCTAAATGTACTATTCTTTAATGATGAGTAGGGCAATTGCAAATCCATTGAATGTTAGAGTAATCAGCTTTTATAGTGTGGAAAAGAACAAAAATGTGTTTAATACCAGAGATATAGCAGACTGCAATACATAGGCAGGGAGTCCTTATATGAAAAGATCATGCCACACTAAAACAATAGCGTTGAATGAAAAGCTGCTGCATCTGATCATACTTAATTAAAGTAAAATCTTTGCTACTGCTTGACAAAGACTAACTGCTAGTTAACCTAGCAGTAGGTAGAAAATTATTAAAAGGGTACTCACTGAACCTAATTCTGGAGAGTACTCACTTGTACCGTAAAGGCTACATGAAATCCACAACAGTGTAGTTGACAAGGCATCATTAGGGTCGATGGACATGACAGTCTGAGATCACATTGATTATGGGCTCTATGCTGGAGCTTAATATAAGCTTTAAAACATATTTATTTACAAGCAATTTAGCATTAATAAGCATTAATAAGTTTATTTTTCTATTTTAAAGTGAAACTATCCAGTGCAATAATATGAAGTAATATGTGGTGTCTTCATTCAAATGTTTAAAGAGATGCCAGTTTTTTCCTTGAGGGAAGCCTTCTTTTTCAGGTGGTTTTAACCACTTTTAGGCTTAAACATTTCTTTTAACTCTCCATGTTGTCAGGGGACTAATAACAGAAGAAAAGAATAAGCTGCAAGGCATAGCTATTATAGTTAAGTTCTATTTTTTTTTTCACAAAGGACCATAAAATACATTAGCAATAAATTGGACTCAGCACTCCCGTGATTGTACAGTAAAAATGTTTTTTAATCCATGGAAGTGCTACACGGCAGGCAATGAACTGAATGAACCTGACGCATTTCGCATAACTTATAAGTAAGCATTTTTGGGGATTTTTTTGTTAATCAGTTCATTGCCTGCCATCTACCATTAAAAAGGATTATAACTGTACAAACAGTGTTGAGTCCATTTTTTTTTGTTTCTTTTGTATTTGGATTACTATAGTGTGCGTAATCAGTGGATATTGAAGTAGGTACCGAAAATCTTTGAGAAGTTTGGTTTATTTCCCTAAGAGCACAATTAAATACATGGTTTACGGTGAAACTCATTTGAGTTATACACATTGTTTGTTTTTTGTCTGCCAAATTATCACACATAACCAACTAACAAAATAATTTACTTATTTATTTTTGAATTCCTAGATTTCTGAGTGGGATCCCACAGTTGTTTCTAAAAGTACACAAAAATGTAATTAAGACTTAAATCAGAATAGACCGTCCTATATAAATTACAGACAAACCTCTGTGCGAACAATAGGTATTTAGTGATATCCTCTTAGTGATATTTTAATGCTGGATCAAGAATGTATTACAGGAGCATGCATTTCATACACTGCAAGCAAACTTATAGATAAGATAAGAACAGATGAGGAGACTTAGAAAAAAAATACTGTATTTTTATTAGAAAGATAAAATCACTGTTAAATATTAACATTAAGAAGGAACATGTTTTATTAATTTGAAATGGTATGAAAGTAAAGGCTGTAGTAATCTGTGTCACGGTCCTAATTAAATCCTGTGAAATTGCTAATATTTAGAATCTTGATGGAATATAATTTGTGATTCTTGGACGCAATAAACCTTCCTTTCTGTGTTTATTCATTTTATTATCCACTCCTCATTGTCTAAGAACTCATAACTGAATGTGTAAGTTGGTTAAATGAAATTATTGTGTATCACTGTATCATTCTAAGGACAGATTATATTTAGGACTTTTGTTACAAAAGTTGTTTAAAACATTTTTGTTATTCATTTTTGAAGAGGTTTTTTTTTTAATACATCTTAATGTATCATATTATCATATTTGGAGATATTCATTAGTAATTATATTTATTAATTCAAATTAAAAATATGATCAGTGTATCTATAGGCCCTTTTGGGTCTATTAACTAAAATTCGACTTTGGAGATCAACTTTCATGTTGAGACTAATTCAGATTTGGCACCCGAGTTTGATGTAGAAAAAAAACAGATTTGAATATTCCCCATTTGGGTGCCAAATTTGACTTATTCTCAAAATGAAAGTTGACCTCCAAAGTCAAATTTTTGTGAATAGACCCATTTGTGTCTCTCCCTAAAGATGTTAATACCCTCCAATGTGACAAGTGACAGGCAGTAAGCAATTTCTCTAAATGTAACCGGCGCTCACTTTCAGCATCAGTTGTATTTAGGTGTCTGAGTGAGGTCGCTAGAAGTGACCTCATCTGATAGATGAGATTCATTCAGTGGTATCTGATAGAGGGGCGTGGGTGGCTGTTGTTAAGAAGATGTGGTCATTTAACAATCCCTAATGCACTGTTTGCAGCATGATCAGACAAAAGCAAGGGTACTATGACACAAGATCCATAAGTAACTACAAAATTAGTTTTTTAAAAGATTTACACCAATAATGAAATGTAGGGTGATCAACTTAGTTTGTATATCTTTCAAAAGATCCACTATTGTTCTAAAAGCAAATATTTTTTTACCTCATGTTTTCTAAACATTTATGGTTACTTTTTTGTATTTGAAAATAATTTACAAATATACAGTACTTTGTTTATTATAGTAAGGAATATATTTTAAATTAATCATGGAAAAATATACATTAGACTAAATCTCCATTTTAGCGTATTTTATTAGTAATGCAGTTATAATATAAACAACTTCTAAAATTGAGAGGGTTAAAGGGGCAAATGAGTTTAAGGGTTAGGGTTCAGGGCAGTGGAGTCTTAGAATTAAGGCCTGGAAAGATGGAGTTTTAGGATTAGAACTTGGGACAAAGTGAGTTTTAGGGTTGATAGAGGAGTTTTAGTGGTGAATCTGTGTGCTTGTCACAAAACATTTAAAGGGAAACAGGCACATTTAAATTATGTAGAATCCTCTGTCATCCTATGTTCTCTCAAAATGGACCTACCTGTTTTGCATGCTCCCACTAAAAATCGCCAACAGTTGGATCCAGGTGGTCCAGTCTTCCTTCACAAACTTTGTATGGAGAGGGAAATAAAAGTAGAATAAAACTACAAACCACAGTGAACAAGGTAAAAAAGGGAGTATGGGTTTACCACAGGTGAGTGACTACTATGAGGCAAGTATGGTTGCACATATTGCATAAATTCAGTTAGGTAAAAAGAAAAAGGAGGGATGGTACAAATTAGAGTGAGAAATGTGTGGAGTGAAGGACTTTGTTCAAGTAATATGGATCTTAAAAAAAGGAGGGTCCAATAACTGCCTGGTCATGAGCCAGATTCTCCCAATATGGCAAGGCTCAAAAAAATACTAAAGCTGCAAAATAAAATGATGGATTTCCAACCTATGGAGTGCATTGAAAATGAAATAGAAAATTTGTCATTAGATAAATGGAAATCGAACCAAATCTTCACCATGGGGAATCTGTTCCAGGGAGAACAGGTGTTACCCTCAGTTAGAAGCCAATTACGGTCTACAACCAAAGGAAATTTTGAACTACCTAAGGGGGTAAAAATTAATTTGAATACAAGAAGTAAATTAGACAAAGGGGATCTATACCACCAGATAGTCTTTATCTTTTATAGAGGAGCAATCAAAAAGATACTATCAAAATGCTTAATGTTGATCCCATGATCCAAACTGACCAATGAGACCAATAATCTCTGTAGTAAATAACATTTTGGAAAACATGGCCAACATTTTTCTGGAAGTCTGGATTCTCACTGGATGATAAGTATCTATGTAGTTATGTATGTAGTATATGTTTTATGTGCCACTCGAGGTATGGGGAGATATCGTATCAGACTTAATAGTTAAGGTGCAATGAATCAAAGACCTCATAGGTGGCATCACATGATGAAACAACACTTTAATTTAAATTTAATATTTATGCAATTTTGTATTTATGTATTTTCTACTTTCAATTAAAAAATGTTTTTAAAAAATCATGTGGAATCTGTATATACTGTAGTTGAAGTGCAATAGGAATTGTTTAATAGTGTAATTTTGAGTCAGTGTGAGCTAGAACAATAAATGATGCTATTGTTAGGATTCTGAACTAGTTGTGCCTACATTAGTAATGCAGTTTCATTTTATCATTGAGAAAAAAAGTAATACCTCTTGCACAAACCAAGTAGCTTTAAGTAGCCATTTCAAGTGCTCTACTGCAGTGACAGAGAGCTATAGGCACAAACTGGTGCATGACAAGGCGTAAAGGTCAACCAGAAGATAATTTTCAGAGCATGAGCTAATCAGCTCTATTACAATTGCATGACTGAAAACTATATCAGCTTTATTTAGACTGGATTGCAAATAGCTTCCTAACTCCCAGTGCAGTTACACAGAGTGGTGCTACAGTTCAATGTGTGAACAGCTGTTTTCACTTTTCAAGCCAAAAAGCACACTAAATAAAAAGCTATTATGCAAACCCTATACCCCATCAGAATGACTAGCACAAACTATAAGGTATGAATATATTGCAGATCTAATCACTGTTACTGTAATAGGCACATATTGAAACAAAATTGATGAGTAATAGTGGGACATATGGTGGATAAATAATAGCAATATAAGATGTTAATAATCATAGATTTGTTGGAAGCTGTGTGTTTCATTCCATACTAATGTGTACCTGAGTTTATTCTTGACTCAACGAATACAGTTACGTAATTTAAATGTTACATTAAAAATGCAATATAAATGTAATATTTACAACAAAAACCTCAATGGATGTAATCATTCTGGGAGATATTTCGAAAACAAAAAGGTACTGGGGAGCTGAGAGGAGAGGAACATTTCATCTTACTTACCTAACAATGTGTTGTGCAGAGTTTGACCTGGTCAGTTTCTCCTTTCCTTAGTTGGCCCTGTCAAACGAATTGTTAATTTTCCAAATAAATAACTATTCATTATGCAGGGAGAGTTTTTTTTTAGCAAAATCACTAGGCTTGACTCTTTACATTGCCTAGTTAGGTTGATGAAATGAAATGTTCATCTCAGCTCACCTGCATCTCACTTTTATTCACACAAGTTTTTTTGAAATGAGGGCTCATTTTTACCATCATCCCTCAACCACACTCATGCCCCCATGTTGTCATTAAAAAGTGCTGTTCACTAAAATATGGTGAAGACAGCAAAGATGCAGGAGGTTGAGATGTGCCAAGGCGGTCCTGTTTTAGAGGTAATGGGTGATCAGTTGAGGGTCTAGATGGAAGAGATGGGAGGTTGAGTTCGTTTTTAAAGATGAACTGACTATCTCGCCAACCTTTTTTGTAAACTCAAACATTAGTCAGTAAATACCTCTGATATTTCTATCCCTGTATCTTAAGACAAAAAATGTTGGTTGGTCAAGCATGCACTATATAAGAACATTTAATCGAAAAGGAGCATAACATTATTAAACATATCTTAACCCTTGAAGGACCAGACTGTTTTTTTTTTCCATTTTCTACCATTCAGAACATGTTTTAAGAATACACTATAAAAAAAAATACCTTACCCTAGACCAAAAAAAATGGAACGACAAGGAACGTTAAATTATTCTTCTTGGTGATGCTTTTAAAAAAAAATTTAAGTAACACTTTTACTTTAATGCCCCACATCATTTTTATAAGGGAGCTGTCCGATTCTAGAAATATAACCATAGTCACACAATGAATAAGGTTTAAATAAAAATACCAAAAACTTAAACTAATATTAGTGGCAACAGTTTCCAATTTTCCTAATTTTGGAATTTAGTTCACCAAAATGCAGTCTTTAGTGATAAAACCTTTACAATTACACTATTCCAGTGATTAGTTACCATACAATACCTTAAATATATAACTTACAATTGAAACTATAGATGTTTTCTTGTGAATGCAAAATTAAAAAATGTATTGTTGTTTTACACATAGTGATAATATTGCTGAATATGACAGTAGTGAGTGTCACAGATTTTATTCATGAAAAGTGATCTACAATTGAATTGCAAAATCAGGAATACATGCTGAAATGACTAAATTTCCAACTTGACCATTAATGTCTGATTTTTGTAGTTAACTTGTCAGCATTCAGAATACTGCTGTGCATACTTGCTAAATGTTCCTGCTGCTGAATGTGCATTGCTTAAAAAAAGGTTGATCTGGAAAGGAGTGAAGTATCCTATTATATAAACTGGATCTACTTCTAAAAAGGTTAATAAAGCAGTTGCATAAATGTTTTTTTTATAGAAAATAATGCAGAAAAAGAAGTTAAAATTTATATATGGTAATTACACAATTTGTTTGTTCTATTTTTTACCTCTGCAAAAAGTCAAACATTTTAAAGAAATAAGCTAATGCTTATTCCTGAGATACCAGATAAAATAGACTTCCTGAATAATAAAGGTAAAAATAGGGAGATTACGTCACTTTTTAATCCCTGCAGGACAATGTTTTTTTAGGATTAATTTTATGTGTGTTGAACTGTAATTTATTTATTTCTCATTTAGTGAATCAGTGTAAACTATATATTATTATGAAATCCCCTTCCCAATAAAAGACATGCCATGCATGTCATGAGAAACTGGCCCATTAAGGACAGTGTATGTACCCAGCACTTCATGCAGAAATGATTGCAGTATGCATGCTGGCATAGGTCAATCACATTGCATAGGCCAATCACACTGAGTGCCTCAGTGCCAAGGCATTATGCCATGTTGTCTGAGGACTCCCCAGACACATGCAAATGCTGTGAAAGGGATCAAAGTTCCTGGTTTTAACATCTCTAATCTCTCTCTGCCCCTTAGCAATCATTAAACATCAGGTACCCCCAGCTCACCTACCACCCGCCAGTGCTTTGCACTGCTCTGAGCACTGGATAGGTCATCCATGCAGTAGCAGGGTAGCTTATTGCCGTATTGCATTAGATATGTTCAAAATAATGGTGTCTAACGAAAGCTACTTATCCTAAAAAAAACCAATATATATATATATATATATATATATATATATATATATATATATATATATATATACATATATGTATAAAATCCATGCTCTGATGTCTATTAGAGCACAAAATGAGCTATAATATTTTTTTTCCTGCTCAGGAGAATACCATGGAATACCACAATAAGAGACACTCTAAAAAAGCATCTACATTTTTCAGCCCAAACAATTGAAAAAAGATAACTTTCCAAATGGCACCTTATGCTCCAAGCACTTACCTGCATATTAAGAGGATGACCTTTGCAAAGCAAATAAGACCTGAAATCTTCAATTCACAAGGATGTTATACAGCTAATGAAAGAACTTGAAAAATATGTCACTGGCGATCACACCTCACATCTGGAATATAAAACGGTGGAAATCACAGGCTGAAATAATGAGCTTATTGGTAAACGTGATCTAAATTACAACATGGGTATTATGCTGGATAGGTTGGCAGACCTTGAATACTGGTAGAGGAGAAACAACCTAAAGATAAGAGGAAAGCATGAAGAAAGTTTTAATGCCAACTTGTGAACATATCTTGTATGTCCAGCCCATACACCGCAATTCTCCTCCCTCTAAATATTCTACAGAAGCTCAAAGAAAACTTCAGCAATGCAGAGGCCAGTACCACAGAACTTACTTATTAAAAAGTCACCATAGTAAACAGGTATAACAAAAAATACATGTTTGTTTATGACACTAATTGTATTCGCAGTTTATTAACCCAGATTAGCCCTGGGACCACTGCAAATGTCCTGTTTTAACATCCTATAGCACCACTTTCCATGCCTCGTATCACCATCCTTCTTTATGCAACCCTCAGAGCTCCTGTTATCTCTGCAGGTTGCATCACTCAGAAACATACATTATATGGTATGTCAGTATATGTGATTGCCACTTTTCATATAGTCTCAGCAGGTAAACACAACATTTATGTATTACTACAACAATCGTACCAAAAACTAAATTTGAGAGGATTAAATTCCCCTAATAAGAGAATATAAGCATTAATAGAAGCCAACCGGGAGGGGATAGATGTGTTATTCCTACAGGAGAAACACATTTATTGAAATCTGATGGAGGGATTTTTGTTATTTTGAAGTGCATTCCACGCTAACTGCTCAGCCACTGGATTTATTTGCATTTCACACGAGGTCCCATGCTAAAAAAATTATTCATATGCATGTTACATTTGTTCTAGTTTCTGTATCCATTGAACCAAAAGGTAGATTGTCATTTTAGCATGCAAACTGCACAAAGTTAAATACATGATTGTTAATGCAAATGCAGAGTAGCTCTGCTGCATAAAGGATTGTATGTGGTGACTTAAATTATTTTTATTTGGTTATGGATCCGCAGTGGAATAGATTATAGGTTGCACGGGCTATCCAAAACTTTCTAGACAAAGTCAATGCATGAGTAAACTTTTACTTTCACATGATCTCTGGGATGTGTGGAGAGCCCTCAATACAACTTTCAAAGACTATACCTGCTACTCAGCAGGCCACAACTCATATTTGTGAATTATAAGGAATTTCTAGCCCTCTTGGTCCAATTGTTGATGAATGTTGTGAAAACAAAGTTAGAGGCTGGACATACAATCCCAATTTATAAGATGACAACGAAATTCACCAAGCAATAGAAAATAAACTCAAATCTTATTTCCAGAACAATCCTATGTGTAAAAACATTACTAACTGGCTGTAACATGCACTTAAGACTATGCTTCATGGCCAACTAGTTAAATTTGCTACCAACAAGAAGAAATCAGCAGTCAAAAAATGACTTCTGCTGGAATCAGACTTTCAGTCATTGTTAGACAAGAATAAAATGAATAACTTCAATAAATTGGTAAAGTCTTTATACAATCTTCACAATAATGGAGAGACCCATCAACCTTCTCAAGATGAAATTTATACATTTTTAAAAGATATTCCTAACCACACATTAAATCATCAATATAGCGTGCTACTTTCCCAACTAATATCATCTATGGAAATTGATAGAATAAAAGAGTCACTTTAAACCCACAAGGTTCCTGGACTAGATGGATTCATCAATTATTACTATAAAAATGTTAAAATATGTGTGTGTAGGAAGTGATGTGATGCAGACTTTGTAAAAAAAAAAAAAAAATCCTCAGCTGGCAGTATATGCCATACTGATCCAGAACTCTACACCATATTACTGCTGTAGACAGATTAGCCCACGGACTCAATAAAGAAGATTACAGATTGCAAGCCCTTGCATGTATATTGGCATAGGTTGAAGTGATTAGTCTATTAATTATATATGCTATCCATACATTTTCTGGTGACATTTGACTGGTAAGGAACTCTGGAATACTCTGGAACTCACAGAATACATGTGCAGCACAGTCTGGGGGATGGAGGAAGAAGGCCAAGAGGAAGAAGAGAGGGAGAGAAGAGACACTTGAAGAGGAAATGGAAAAATCGTTCTTGTACTCATGAGTGATTTCTTTGGTTAGGAAGGATTTGGATGTATGATATGCCTGGAATATCCAGTTGGGGGGGACTGCGGCAGATGTGGGTGCATGTGATGGGTAACGTCTAGGGACAGGGTGTCATTAAATGAATGCCTTTTAATTAGAAGGGCTAGAACGCCCCTAAAAAGTCCATAATCTATTATAAAATAGATGTCAGTTTTGTATACCAGACCCCCTGGATTGAATTACCTGAATTATGGAAATTCCAAAAGTTTCCAGTGGTTTATAACTCAAATTTAATGATTACCAAGAAAAAAAAAGGTGTTGGGATTTTTGTTTCTTTTAAGGTGAAGTTTGAGTACATGTGTGATGAAGGGGACATGGGAGGAATATTCTTAATCATGATAGTGAACATAAATGACATTGTGTATACATTTGTCTACATCAGCACCCCAAACCAACTCCTTCATAGGTTTCGGAATAATCTTATGACTAGGATCGATAAATGAACATCCGGTAATTTGGCTAAAGGAGGTGATTTTAATTGTATTATTTATAGCAGAATGGATTGAAATAGCACCTACACTTGACTGCTAGAGATTACAACATCCTGGGGATATTGAGTATATATATTTATTTCTAATGTATACATTATACATTAGAAATATATATACTTATATGGACTATTTTCTAGCTAAGACAAATACTGGAATTAATTGTAGATACAAAGATTGGATCAACAACATGGTTGGGACTGATGGAGGCTCAGTGATAATTTACTAAAATCGGTGTTGCAAGTACCTTTGCTAATGGATGTACTGACCCTCCTCAATTCCATTTAAAAATACAAAAACCTTACTCCACCACCAGAGAATTCTACAAACACAAAAACAACACATACATCACAGAAATGTTAAACAGCCATTCTCCAGCACGTAAAACAAAACTGGCAGATAGTCCGTTCATGAAGGGTTTGTGGAAACCTATATAGGCGGAGTATTCCTTATCCACAGATCCATTATCCAAAATGACCCAAAAACTCCAAAACCTTTTTTGGATAAGGTTCAGTTCATATAAGGGAGAGTCACATTCTTGTTATTATTACAATGTGAAAAAACAATTTTAGCAATAAAAAATACCATGGACAATTAGCAAAATCAACATCTTTCACACTAGCACAAACTGAATTTATTGAAATACCTTTTTTTCAGTATATAATGCATATGTGCTATTTTTAATATACAATACCTTGCAAAAGTATTCACCCCCTTGACTTTTACCTATTTTGTTACATTACAGCCTTAAGTTCAATGTTTTATTGATCTGAATTTTATGTGATGGATCAGAACACAATAGTCTAAGTTGGTGAAGTGAAATGAGAAAAATATATACATATACAGTACACTATATTTTAGAAATAGAAAACAGAAAATTGGCATGTGTGTATGTATTCACCCCCTTTGTTATGAAGCCCTTAAAAAGCTCTGGTGCAACCAATTACCGTATTTGCTCGATTATAAGAAGACCCTGATTATAAGACGACCCCCCAAACTTTGGATATTCCATTAGGAAAAAATACTAAAAGCCTGAATATAAGACTACCATATAGGAAAAAAGTTCAACTTGTATATATTCACATGTAAATTGCTTTTTTAATAAAAAATTATGATATAAAAAATTGCATTTCTTGTTTTTATTTCCTTTTATGTGCCAATGCTGGCTCTCTCTTTCCCTTGCCCCCAGCTTTCTCTCTCTCCCCCCCTTAGTGTTGTCTCTCATTCCCCCTCCCTTTGTCTCCCCCTCACTCCCTTTGTCTCTGCCTCTTCCCCCCCCTTGTTTCTCTCTGCCCCCCCTCCCCTTGTTACTCTCTGCCCCCCCTCCCCTTGTTACTCTCTGTGCCCCTCCTCCCTCCCCTTGTCTCTGTCTCTTCCCCCTCCCTCCCCTTGTTGCTCTCCCCCCCTCGTTTCTCTGTCCCCCCCTTGTCTTTCTACCCCCCTCCCTCCCTCCCCCTCGTTTCTCTGCCCCACCTTGTTACTCTGTCCCCCCCTCCCTCTCTCCCCCTCACCTGTTTCTTGGTCCCTGGTGGCTAGTGGGGGCAGCCGGGGGATGTCTGCACGATACGTGCAGACATCCTCCATGCTGCCCGACACCTCCGTCCATTATGACGGACAGCCAGTCCGTCACAATAGATGGCAGTGTCGGGTAGCATGGAGGATTCTCCCTGGTGGCTAGCGGGGCAGCGGAGGAGGTCTGCGCGATGAGCGCAGACCTCCCTGCTGCCGCCCGGCACGACCGCCGGACCCGGCTTCATTATAGAAGTCCCGGCGGTCGTGCCGGGTTGGCAGCAGGGGGATTCTACGCTCATCGCGCAGACATCCCCTGCTGTTAGAGAGGGGGAACCAGGTCCCCTGCAGCTCTGCGGGGACCTGGATCCCAGTTTTATAATCTGACCTCAATTTGAGATCAGATTATAAGACGACCTTGATTATAAGACAATTGGTATTTTTAAGAATTTTTTTCCTGAAAAAAACCTTGTCTTATAATCGAGCAAACACGGTACCTTCAGAAGTCACATAATTAGTGAAATGATGTCCACCTGTGTGCAATCTAAGTGTCACATGATCTGTCATTACATATACACACCTTTTTTGAAAGGCCCCGGAGGCTGCAACACCTAAGCAAGAGGCACCACTAACCAAACACTGCCATGAAGACCAAGGAACTCTCTAGACAAGTAAGGGACAATGTTGTTGAGAAGTACAAGTCAGGGTTAGGTTATAAAAAAATTCCAAATCTTTGAGGATCCCCAGGAGCACCATCAAATCTATTATAACCAAATGGAAAGAACATGGCACAATAGCAAACCTGCCAAGAGACTGCCGCCCACCAAAACTCATGGACCGGGCAAAAAGGGCATTAATCAGACAGGCAGCACAGAGACCTAAGGTAACCCTGGAGTAGCTGCAGAGTTCCACAGCAGAGGCTGGAGTATCTGTACATAGGATGACAATAAGCCATACGCTCCATGGCCAGAAGAAAGCCATTACTTTCAGCAAAAAACAAAATGGCACGTTTTGAGTTTGCAAAAAGGCATGTGGGAGACTCCCAAAATGTATGGAGGAAGGTGCTCTGGTCTGATGAGACTAAAATTGAACTTTTCAGACATCAAAGAAAACGCTATGTCTGGCGCAAACCCAACACATCACATCACCCAAAGAACACCATCCCCACAGTGAAACATGGTGGTGGCAGTATCATGTTGTGTAGATGTTTTTCAGCAGCCGGGACTGGGAAACTGGTCAGAGTTGAGGGAAAGATGGATGGTGCTAAATACAGGGATATTTTTTAGCAAAACCTGTACCACTCTGAGCGTGATTTGAGTCTAGGACAGAGGTTCACCTTCCAGCAGGACAATGACCCCAAGCAACACTTGACTGGTTTAAGGGGAAACATGTAAATGTGTTGGAATGGCCTAGTCAAAGCCCAGACCTCAATCCAATAGAAAACCTTTGGTCAGACTTAAAGATTGCTGTTCACAAGAGCAAACCATCCAACTTTAAGGAGCTGGAGCAGTTTTGCAAGGTAAAAAATCCCAGTGGTAAGATGTGGCAAGCTCATAGAGACTTATCCAAAGTGACTTGGAGCTGTGATTGCCGCAAAAGGTGGCTCTACTAAGTATTGAATTTAGGGAGGTGAATAGTTATGCACATTGACTTTTTCTGTTATTTTGTCCTATTTGTTGTTTGCTTCACAATAAAAAAAAACAAAAAAAATCTTCAAATTTTTGGCCATGCTCTGTAAATTAAATGATGCAAATCAACAAACAATCCATGCTAATTCCAGGCTGTGATGCAACAAAACATGAAAAATGCCAAGGGGGGTGAATACTTTTCCAAGGCACTGTATGTAACCTACTATATGGTTCATGAGCCCACAGGCAAAATGTACTCAGCTCCAGTAATTCCTAATGGATCATGTTAATTTGTGTATAGCCTGTGGCATATTGTTATTCTGCACGGCTTTTGAACTTGGCAATTTCTATATTAACTGTCCACCAGCATAATTTAATAAGCATAGCCAATAGTTCTATGTTTCTATGTTTCTATGTTTCTATTTCAGGAATACCATTTTTCATGTATTTAGACAAAGACACAGAAAATATCACAATGCACAATGACTGTTAGAGAGAGAAGGCTGACTAAAATGTATTTTTCCAAATAGTGAAAACGTATACTAGTTGTAAGGGTCTACTCAATAAGCCAATTTAGGACTGATATTTGGCTAAATTAAGTTCAGAGAAGTTGGCCCAGGGAATCCATTAGATTCCCCTTACCCAAAAAAAGGTCAGAAATCCTCCAAAATGGTCCCTGAATTCGGTTACAACAACTGGATTTCGGACATTTCAATTTGCCAACTATAGCTGCCAAATTCAACTTAAAAATGAACAAGAATACATTAAAAACTATTACAAATAAAACCAAAATAATACAAATGAATAATATAGTAATGTTGTATAGTCTAAGAATATAACATTAATATAATATTTTTTTTATTGTTTAATGGTTATTTACTTTTTAAATATATTTTTATGTGTTTTATTAATATTTTAATTTATTTTTACTTTATAATACATTTCATTTATTTTATTTTTTTTTACTTCCGCACATTTTGGAGACCATTTTGAGAGGAGTTCGGCTATTGACTTCTATAGAAGGATTTTGGCATTTCCACTACAGCCAAAATTGTGTAGAGATGAGCTGAAATCCTCCCTGTAGAAGTTTAGGGAGAAGATATAGACTACTATTTTGGCTGTCAATATATTGGCACAAAAATCTACCACAGTGACCGATTTTCATGCTGATTTGGGATCAGTGTTCCCTGAATAGCCTGAATTAAGGGGCAATTCGGATCACATAAGTGATCCGATTTGTGTCACATTTTAGAGCTACCTGGGTAGACCCTTTAGTGGTTTATTTGGCAAGATTATATTGGTTCTACTCTCAGTGTTGTTTTTAACACATTTGTGCTTTCAACAGACATGCCCCTTCTTACAAACCAGATTCTCTGCAAGAAAAGAATAAGTATTTAAATGTTAACTAAATGTGTCCTTTTAATTTCTTTTTAAAAAATCCTTCATAGTATTGATTGTACTATAATGAATGCAAAAAGGAAATAGTAACCATCCACTCCACAATGCAGTGAATTTAAAACAAGGCCTGTCACTTGAAACACAAGCCTATAAAATTAAGCTTTTGCTTTTTAATTAGTTGCTAGATTGCAAGGTGTTCAAAATACATTTTTGTTGACAGTCTTCTGGGAACAACTGAGTTGTTTCAGTCTTTGTATGTAGCTCATATAATTAACCTGTCACAGCAAGGGCTGAATTCATTGTTCTATGACATTTTTTTCGTCTTGTGCACGGCAAAAAATATTATATTTAAAGGTGCCTTTAAAAATACAGCTTAATTGCCAAGCCAACAATTTTTTTCTCACTTAATAATTAATATATAAATATAACAAAATTGTTGGTCATTTTCACATGATTTTGTTCTTTAAAGAGTGAATACTTATTGGATGACAGCATAGGATATTTCAGAATTATTTTTTGTTTCACTACAGAAACTATTTGTTTTTCCATATGCATTTTTATGGAAAACTATTTTTAAAATAGTGGTGTGTCCTCTGAATATAGCAAGTTATCTTACACACTATTGAAATAAAAAAAGAAAATCAATTTTGGCTTGAAATATAATTTGCTTGTAATATTTATTTAAATACACTGCACTATAATACATGTTATCTGTTTTGACTGATAAAGAGTGCTGTCTATCATTCTTTTATCAAAAGAACATTTTTAATCTGTAATTCTTTTTTCTCTTTTGTATTTTTTATGCTCTGTGTCACAAGATGTGATGGCAGATTATATTGTTTGACCTTGAGTTCTGTAGCATTCACAAATCCATATACAGTAAATATAAGCCTAACATGTTCTACCTGCAGTCTAAGTTTATCATTTTTTTTAGCTTTCCTCTTTGTGCTCTGTGTAATTGCGTCTTCAAAAGCTTTTGTATATTTGTTGGACAGAAAGATGGATGACCTATTTGGGTATTGTATGGGTATTAAAATGTGTCAATGTAAAAGTTTAGATAATGTCTGATCTGCCTTATACATGCAACAACCAGATTATGGATTATGTACATATTTCCACACAAAAAATATGGACATTTGTCCATATTGTCTGTGGTTAGATGAATATTAAGATAAGTGTTATGTTTTATAATAATTTCACATTTTAAAATAGATAATAATTGATGAATTATGGCAATAGAGGGAATGAAATAAATTAAGTGTTTAAAATAGAATTGTGTTTTATTTTAGAATAAATCCCAAAAATGCATTACTTATTTTTAGTTGTATTGCTCTATAAAATAAAGAAAAAGCCAAGATACACATGACTGACTCATTAATGGACAACTTCAAGTTCCCTCTTAATAAAATAAGTAATGTGTAGTAAAATGTAACACTTTAACTAAAACATATTCATTCATTTATTTACATTTGTCTGAACAAAATGGCCCTCCCCACCTTCCTATGGGATGCAATCATATTGCTCATATAGATATGAGTGGAGATGACCAAAGCGCATAAGAGTGACATCACCATCACATTCATGGGCAAGTACATCATGCATACTTAGTAATCATCACATTGCTTTATAATTTTTACAATTGCAGAAAAAGTAAAGGATGCATGTTATGTTGCATGCTGTGACATGCAAAAAATATGCATATTAAAGCAAAGGACATAAAGCGTGCCTGTTTATGCTCCACTATAAGCAGAAAAAAACACTTCTGTTTTGAGTTGACCTTTAATATGGACCTTTCTTGAAGAAGCACTGTCAAAACAATATTTATTTAGACATTCCCATTTAAAGACATTTGGTTAGACCAAATGGTAAGCCACTGGTAGTGCCTTGAGTAGACTAGGCCTTTGGTTGGCCATTGGGGCTAGTATGGAACCTCTGTTTTAAAGATTGTACAACATATTTTTAATCAGTCTATAGATGTATGCAGTTCCACTATTTTTAAGAAGTAAACTAAATATAGAGATTTTTTTTCTCGTTTTGCTACTTTCTGAATGTTGTTTTATTGTTTTGGGAACAGAAAAAAAAATTGCTTGGAAAGAAATCAACACATGTTTGGAACTTTTCCTTTCAAATACAAAACATAATAGATAGTATAGGAACATTGTAGGAGTAATAATTGTTCAGATGCACTTGTGGATAAACACCTGGATGACGACAATGTTTTTCTGCAAGGATCAGGAAGCACGATTGAGACATGGATGGCATACAACAATCTGAAGTTATAATTACACATAACAGGCTTTTTGAAATGATTGATTATACTGAGCAACAGCTGCTAGAAGTTCATTGCTACTTCACAAAAATTGTCTTGAAACATAATTAAAATTACCAAACATTTTAGAATGAACTGGTCTGGAGAAAGGGAAACAAAGCAACAAATACAAAGAACACATGTTCCTTCTCAGTGTATTCCTTTGTTTGAATTATGTTACAAGCCATCCAGATGGTGACTTTGAAAGTGCCAACTACATAATACTTTGAATTATGATTTTATGTAGTTTATGTAAAGCAGGGAAATGTTAATTTAAACAGAATTTCTAAACATTATTGATGTAATATTTTTATTAATATACAGATTGAGAAAAATATTATCTACTTAAATGTACAACATGCATTATATATTATAGAGCATATTATTATTTTTATAACAGTATTAGAACAAGATTATCTCAAAATAAAGTTGAGAGACATATTCTTCTCCCCTCCTCTGTACTATTTTATGTACTGTAGGTTTATATATTTTCTTTATATGTCCTAGTGACTTACACAGATCTCATAAAATATATAACTAGAACTTTATATAAATCATGTGACCATTTTTGTAAGTATGTTAAATTATTTTATATTTATATTTTCTATATGATGATAATAAATAAAGGAAAAAATATATAATTGTTGTTATTGACAAAATAAATAAATAGAATGATCAATAAATGTTTTCAGAAATGAGGGTATAAACCAATATATTTTCATCATTGCATTATTCCCTTACTCTATGAAGGCAGTGAGGTCTTTTCATTATATAGTATACTGTGGTCATCTTACAAGGGAAATAAGGAATAAATAGCCGAGTTGGAAAATTATTCAACTTGCATATTATTCAATTACTTTGTAATTTTACCACAATTCACAGATATATATATATATATATATTTTTTTTTTTTGCATGTCTATATTCCACTAATATAGGAGTGTTTCCGAAATATTTAATATTATCTTAAAATAGTCTGTCTGGTCTGCCAACATAATCCAGACTTAAAAATGGTCTTTACCCTGTACTAGCATTTTTTGTAACTCCGTGTTTAAGTGTTTAAGATATGTTTAAAATATAAAAATAGGTAAGATCATATTAACCAAGTGCCTCTCATGTGCTGATTTCTGTAACAGGTGGCAAAGGTTTAGAATGAATCACAGCATGCATGTAATTGACTGACACAACTGGCCAGATTATTTTTGATTTTCAGGGATTCTTTTATTTTTTTTTTTCATTAATAAATGTTAATGGGTATCATAGTTTTCTGTTTTAAGTAATACAATACAGACTGCACAAACAAAAACAATCATAGTTATCAGAGGAAGGGACATAAAAAGAAATATGGAAGAGCAGGGTCAAGCAAATTGAAGAAATACAAAAAGGAGAAGGCAGAGGGGGGAAAGGGTAGCAGGCATTTCAGGGGTACAGTAAATACATCTTTACATAGGAAACTTTATGGAGTATCATGTTGTAATTCAGCTGTAGTAAGCCAGTCCTTTATGGAGGGTGCTTGGTTTGCTTCCACTGTTTTGGAATAGTTAGTTTTGCTGGATTGAGCAGCTTGGCTGTTAGAGATTTCCCATGTTTATTAGGTGGAAGTGAATAACAGTGTAGTAGGAAGGCTTGGGGTGTGAAGGGGACTGCCATGTCTGAGTGGGCTTGTAAAATTGCATCTACCTTCCTCCAAAATCTGGAGATTAGTGGGCAAGTCCACCAAATGTGTGTATAGGAGCCTTTACCTGCCTTGGTCAGAGGTGGAAGGGTACATTTTGTGTAGAAGGGAAGGCTCTATACCATCTACTGAGAATCTTGAAACAATTTTCTTGAATTTTTGTGGACGGGGTGCACTTGTGGGTCAGAAAAGTGATTGTCTGCCACTGGGAGTCTGAGAATGTCATGTGACAGTCCAGTTCCCAGTATCTGACATAGAAAGGTTTAGAGGCCAAGTCTAGGGAGGCAAGGTTGTGTTGTAAGGTGTAAATTACCTTGGTCGGGGTCGTTTTGGCCATACAGAGTTCCTTTGTGGTGGTGAGGGTGGGTCTGTCAGTAAAGGAAGGCAGTAGGGTTCTCAGAAAATGGTGCAGCTGGGAATGTAACCATTTGAGTCAGAATGTGGGGTTTCTTACTCATAAGTCTGACATCATTTTAAAGGTACCATCATCATTTAGAAAGTGTCCAAGTCTGGGGAAAGGCACCCTTTTTGGAAAAAACTGGTACCTTTGCCAGCAGTTTGACGTCTACATTGAGAAGTGTAATGAGCCTGTAGCTGCTGCATTGTTCAGGATCTTTGCCCTGTTTATGAATAATGGTTATGTGCACTTCTTGGGATTGGGGGGAAACGTCCCTCCGGAAGCCGGATGGGTGAATACTGTAACCAGTTGGGGCAGCAGTATATCTTTAAATATCTTGTAGTAGATGGACGTCAGGCCATCATGTCCTGGTCTTTTGCCCACGGGGGTATGTTTTAGGGTTTCAGTTAGCTCCTCCAGCAGTATGGGGGCGTCTAGCAAAAACATTGTGTCCATGTCCAGTTTAAGTTTCATGTGTGTGGTGAGATAGTGTGATATGGCATTGTAATACTTAGGGTTCGGTGGGGAAGCATTGTCAGGGAATAAATTATACAGGTCGTGATAATACTGGGAGAATGTTTTAGCTACATCTGAGGTTTTCTGGACTAGTGTGTTTTGCTTCGTCCTAATTTTTGGGATAAAAGTAGCCTCTTGCTTCTTTTTAGGGCTCTGGCCAGGTGTTTGCCTGGTTTGTCCCTTGTGAGGTGGGCATTATTCTTTAATTTTTGTAGAACCAGTTGATCTCTGGTAATGCATAGGGATGCTAGCTGTGACTTTGCCTTTAGTAGGTCAAGGTATACTTGTGGAGAGAGATGCTTTTTATGTTGGGATTCTAATGCATGTATGTCTACTAGGGCTTGGGTCATGGCCTTAGATCTTTGTTTTTTGACAAATTTATAAAGGCACCTCTGATGACCACCTTATGTGCCTCCCAGGCCACCAAGGGAGATACATCAGGAGTCATATTTTCTTTAAAATAATGGGTCAGTGTTCTAGCCAAGGAAGTGAGGTTTCATTTTTTAAGATGGATTCATTAATTCTCCAGGGGTATGCTTTTTTTGGTCATTGGGTAAAGTGATGGAGAGGAGAATTGGGGCATGGTCAATCCATGTTATGTTGTAAATTTGGGCGGCTAACAGAAAGTCAAGATGTCTATGAGATAGGGAGAAATAATAAAGGTCTACCGTATGTTTTGTGTGGGTTAGTGTAAAAGGTGTAGTCCCTATCAGTGGGGTTAGCTATTCTCCAGGTGTCTGCTAGGTGTGACTTAAATAGTGATGCTTTTACCTTTTTCGTTTTTTGTTTTGTTGAGGACTGCTTTTCCGGCTGAGGAGTCAAGTGACGGATCCAAGGTCATATTTATGTCTCCTCCCAAGATGATCAAACCTCCTGAAAATCGGTCTAATGCAGTTAAAATAGATACATTATCAATAGTTAAGGTGTCAGCACCCATGGCACCCTTTAGGAATATGGCTCTGCCGTCGCTATCTGACCAAGAGTCAGAGACCTGGAAAGCCAGGCGTTTGGCTATGTAGATGGCCACCTCTTTTGTTTTTTTGAAGGGAGAATGGGAATAAAAAGATTGCGTGTATGTATAGTCTGCTAGGTTGGGGAGCTTAGATCTGCAGAAAGGAGACTCTTGCACAAGGCCAATATCTCCTTTTTGAGCCCTCAGTTCTCTAAACAGTCGTGACCTCTTTTGAGGAGAATTCAGTGCCTTTGACTTAACCAAAAGGAACTGCAGGGAGGGTGGAGGTTTAGTCATGTATTGATAAGATCAGGGGTCTGAGTAAGAATAGGTGTCCTGTAAGGTTTCCTTCTGATGATGATAGTAGTTCCTGGATGGCTGTAGGGGGATATAAACAACGGGGGGGGGGTAGTTTAGGTAATAGGGGGTCAGGGGAATCCCCTCAGGGGGTAGGATAAGATCCGATCTGGGAGAACTCAGAATGAGTAACTGACACCTGAAGGGCCATCTAAACTACAGGAATGAGCAACTGACACCTGAAGGGCCATCTAAAATACAAGGACACAGATTCTGACAGGGGAAAGTCGGAGAGAACAGAGGTCAATGTCAAATGGAGTACCAATTATGTCACCTGAGTGATTGTTTCCCAACACCTCTACATTGTATGAGAACTTTAATAAAATTGTGGACCATATATAAGGGCTAAAGATCCTTTGAAGGGTTCAAGGATATAACAAACAGGTATGTACATTCAAACCATAAACAGCAGTAAACTAGGTTCAAAAGAATCCAAAACAGGAACGAGTGTCATATGGAGTCGGCTGTGGCAATTCGTAGTTGTAGATCATGAAAAGTCTGCCGCTGAACTCTGGCTATGTTTCTGATAGTCCATCCAGAAGTTAATCACCTAGTTTTTGAAATGAGTATGCACACTGCTCCGGTGTCACCCAGCAGAGTCCTGTGTTATTCAGGCCCGGGTTCACCACATGGTTGGCGAGGTAGGGACTAGGCATCAGGCATCCCCCCTGTATGCTTAGACCAGCAAATACATGAAGCAGGGGTGCAAGAGTCTAGTTCCTATAAGGTTCTGCGGGCCGTGTGAGCCAGGTGTGGATGGTTATAATCTGTATGGTAATACTGCATCAACTTGTGCCTTGGGGGTTACTCACAATTTTGAGTTCCATATTTCGGCACTTTTAAAAGCCGGCTTGGGAAGCTGGGTTTCAATGCAAGAGGTTAAGTAGAGGGTTAACCATCTCCAGTCTGCGTGCGGTAGGCCATCTACACTGCGTTCTCTGCAGCCATGGTTTCCACAAACCTTGAAGGCTCGGTGGGAAGGGATCATTTGACACTTAGATTGCACACAGGTGGACATCATTTCATTAATTATGTGACCTCTGAAGGTAATTGGTTGCACCAGAGCTTTTTATGGGCTTCATTTTTTGCAAGGCACTGTATGAATTTAGTGAGTGTTACCGTATTTGCTCGATTATAAGACGAGGTTTTTTTCAGAAAAAAAATTCTGAAAAACCCCCCTCGTCTTATAATCGAGCTCATCTTATAATCTGACCTCAATTTGAGGTCAGACTATAAGACATGGATCGAGGTCCACAGCAGAGCTGCAGGGGACCTGGATCCCCCTCCCTAACAGCAGGGGATGTCTGCGCGATGAGCGAAGACTCCACTGCTTCCGCCCGGCACGACATCCGGGGCTTCTGTGAAGAAGCCGGGTACTTCCGCTTTCGTCACAGAAGTCCCGGCGATCGTGCCGGGCGGCAGCAGGGGAGTCAGACATCCTCTGCTGCCCCACTTGCCACCAGGGAGAATCGGGCAGCTGGGGGATGTCTGCACGATACGTGTCTGACGGACCAGCTGTCCGTCATAATAGACGGAGGTGTCGGGCAGCATGGAGGATGTCTGCACGTATCGTGCAGACATCCCCCGGCTGCCCCCACTAGCCACCAGGGAGCAATACAAAGGTGAGGGAGGGTGGGTGGGTTTAAAAAAAACATGGGGGACGGGGACAGAGGGAGGGGGAGAGCAACAAGGGGAGGGAGGGGGGCAGAGGCACAGACAAGTGGAGGGAGGGGGTTGGTAGAGACAGAGACAAGGGGAGGGAGGGGGTTTGAAGAGACAGACAAGGGGGGTGCAGAAACAGACAAGGGGAGCGAGGGGGAGAAAAAGGGAGGGGGAGAGAGAGACAACACTAAGGGGAGGAGAGAGAGAGAGAGAAAAATGGGGGCAAGGGAAAGAGAGAGGCAGCATTGGCACATAAAAAGAAATAAAAACAAGAAATACATTTTTTTTATATCATAATATTTTATTAAAAAAAGCAATTTACATGTGAATATATACAAGTTGAACTTTTTTCCTATAGGGTAGTCTTATATTCAGGCTTTTAGTTTTTTTCCTAATGGAATATCCAAAGTTTGGGGGGTCGTCTTATAATCGAGCAAATACGGTATATACCATTTTACATGATTTTTTTAGTTACTTGAATAGCTTTTTCTTAGTACCTGTTAGGTTTTAGATAGATTGTACAGGCATCCACTCACCTACATACACTTATAGCTATAAATAGACGTGTGTGATTTAGAAATAAATTCTTTATTAAATATGATTTAAACTTAAAATCAGAATGATAGAAATGTTAACTAGCATATTATATAACACCCCCTGACTCATACAAGCATAATAAAAGTATTCTAAGATTATACTTCCAGGTGAGATGTTTCGTGGGAATGTTATTATACATTTGCTCTATAATATTTGCACTGATAATGAGAAAAAATATTTGCCCACACTTTACTGACTACATTTCCTAAGTTCCACTTGTATTTAGATTAAAATCTCCCCTGAACCTGACACCTTTTCTCAACCGTTCTAAGGTGCTAACATCCTATGCACATGAAATTGAAAAGCTAATATGCAATTCTATGAAAAGTAAAGTGTAAAATATAATTTTCCACTTTACAATAGGTGTTGAATATATATATGTGATTAATTCTTGTTTGTCTTACTTCATACAACATTTTAATACTGGTATTGTTGTTTTATACATTGTTATTGTAATTTGGGCATACAAAAGAAGGAAAGCACACCTAAAAGTGGAAATTATTTATGACTGGGAAGCAGTTTTATCAATATTTACTACTAAAAGTAGTATACATTGCCAAATCAGAACATATGGGGTGAAAAATCCTTCTCCAAATGGTATTTAGATTTCTCCTTTGATTAACAAGCACTTCATAAATATGAATCCAAATACTAAGAAACATAGCCCTCTATGTTCTGCTCTCATAAAAAAAAAAATCCAGGCCCCATTTAAAGAAATATTGTGCTAGAGCAACCTCTTTAGGCAGTGAATTAATTTCCTTTATTGTTCTCACCGTAAACAGTTTTTTTGCTGTGGAAAATAAAAGCTCCTTTCCTCAAGTCTTAGAGGGTGACCTCTTGTCCTTTGTATTGTTCTGTTAATGAAAAGGTCTTTAGAGAGCATATTGTATGGGCCCTTTACATAGTTACATAATGTTATCATATCCACTCTAAGAAGCGAGTATAAATGTTTTCGATTCTTTCGTCATCACTAAAAAATGTAATTCCCTGTATTAGTTTTGAAGCCCTTCTCTATGTCTTTTTTTTAAAGGTGACCAGACTTGAATGGCATATTCAACAGTGGGGGTCTTACAATGGACCTGTGAAGAGAAAGAATAACATCTTCCTCCCGTTAGTCAATACCCATTTCAATACAAGCCAATATCTAATTGGCCTTTGCAGCTGCCAGCTGGCACTGCATGCTACTGCTAAGTAGACTTGGGCATTTGATTTCAGATGAATGTCAATTTGGATGAAAACTTCCATTCCAAAAACAAATTCAAAACTGGATGAAAAAATGATTGGAAGAATGTAGAATGAACAAAAATAATGTTTCTATTTGTTTCAATCGTTGGTCCAGCTCCAATTTTCTAACCTAGCGGGTATGTGTAAAAAAAAATGTAAAAAAAATATGCAGACAGATAAAAATTGCTTTGGCGTCAATATCATTGCGTAAGCAGTGATCGACGGCAAAGAAAAAAAATTAACCCCTAAAAAATAGAGACTTATCCAAAGTGACTTGGAGCTGTGATTGTCGCAAAAGGTGGCTCTACAAAGGATTGACTTTTGGAGGGTGAATAGTTATACACATTGACCTTTGCTGTTATTTTGTCCTATTTGTTGTTTGCTTCACAATAATAAAAAAAAAACATCTTCAAAGTTGTGGGCATGTTCTGTAAATTAAATTATGCAAATCCTCAAACAATCCATGTTAATTCCAGGTTGTGAGGCAACGCAACACGAAAAATGCCAAGAGGGGTGAATACTTTTGCAAGGCACTGTACAAGAAAAAGATAATATAAAAAATAACATGTTATAGAAAAGTATTTTCCTTAGTAATTTGCTAATGCAAGATTTGCATCACCATGAGAAACTAGAAACCTATATAATTATATAGATGATTCTCATTTATGCATCAACCTAAATTAGTATTCGTGACATATGAACATATTGCTGCATATGCAGTTATACAGTAATCACGTCTTCAACCAGATTAAAATTCCTTTTAAATTATGGTTTAAGCATGCACCATTCAAAATAGGTGCAGGCTGCCAAATGCATGAGCAGCTCAGAAGGCAGGTTGAGAAGAAGTACTTTCTTCATCATTGTTTTGTGGTCACTTCAATGATGTATCAAACAGGAGATAAGCATCTCATCCCAGCCAGATGGTGTGTTAAGCATGTTATATACCAATATCTACAATTATATCATGGAGTGTGAGTTGGAGGTCATAATTAGACTTAGTTAGATTAAACATCACAATGTTTTGCAAGAGCTTTCAAAATACAAAAGGGGTTGCTTGAACTTTCCATTTAATAAACAGTTACCAAGCCAATATGATCGGACATGTCTATAAACTCCAAGAGGCCAATTCAGTCGTGATAAACTTTGGAAGCTGATGCAGTAGGAAAAAGAAATCTAGAATATTTCCTGTCCGATAATAGTAACACAAACTATATTGATTCAATAAAAGATAAATCATCTATTCTATGTCAAACTATTCAGGCATGGGACAAGATTATGAGGAAGTTTGGAATTCAGAAAAATATTATTTCATCCTGCCACCTAACCACATTAGCACACAATATAAAAGACCGATCGGTTACTAATGGACCGACCAAAGACACACTGTATATTGCCGATTTACTGGACGGAAGAAGTATACCACCCTTCGCTGAGTTAATACAAAGATTCCAAATTCCAAATAGAGACATTTTTACTTACTTGCGTAAGATGCACTTTCTGAACTCGTCCTTAATAAATGATGACCAAGATATGGCTAAGCACCTTACCCACATCTTTTTGCTACAGGAAAATTAATAAAGTTACAGCCAGAACAAACGTTTTGATATCCACAGTAAATAATACCCCAATAAAAGCCATTAAATCTTGGGAAAAATAATTAAACATAACTATAACCGAACCTGAATGCTTACACTCTCTGCAACAAACATACAAAAACATTTAGTACTTGAATTTGGTTGAAAACCAATTTAAGCTTATGAATAAATGGTATTTGGTCCCAGATCAAGTGAACAAGATGTACCCTGGTTCCTCACCTAATTGGGGGAGATGTGGATTACAAGGTGGCTCCTTTAAACATATCTGGTGAGACTGTACTCTCTACTCCGTTGGGAGTTGGGCATTTACATTTTACAAACTAATAACTAAGGCAGATCTTAATTGGGGCTTTGCGGAGGCATTGCTGTGCCTAATTGGAACATGACAAATAGAAATTTGCAAATTATTGTGACCCACTGTATGGTAGCATCAAAGATTCTAAATGTGCGCCAGTGGCGCTTTAGCTTTCCCTTTCATAAAAGCCACTTTTGTACCAACTTAGAATGGAAAAAGAACTAGCTGATTTTGTACTATTCTCCCCAAACAGGTTTAAATTATATGCAACCTCAGTTGAGATACTTGAGTGACTATTTCCAGTTTCAAAATTTGAGTTATACCTCCTACATTTGATTGCCACGTTCGGTTCTCCCTTGTCTCACATTTTCCGTCTCGAAATTTTTTTTTTTACATTTATGTTTTGTGATCTGTCTTGGATATGTCTAATGTTAATAGCTCTTGTATTGCGATATAGTTCTACAACTTGTTAAATGCAAAGACATGATAATTAATGTCTGTTTAATTGTCTTTTTGATTTCGTCAAGTCAATTGTCACACTGTCTTACTTAATAAAGGATTTAAAAAAAAAACATATTAACCAGGCATACATGTCCTTCTGCCAGATTACAACATTTTACTTTGTATATCTTCCATTACCAGACACATTTAATTTCTAGAAGTTGTGGCATTGCCTGAATTTACATTAAAGTGGGCCATAGACAGAGACACTACAGATAAAGAAAAGAAGGAAAATGGATAAATAAAACTAACTAAATAATGTTTAGTGGACAAACACATTAAAAGAGAGTGAAATTAGTATAAAGCAGCACGATTTTAACCAATGATGAAGTACTATCTATTTTTCTTACAATATCACTGGTCACCTTCTATGGAAACAAAACTTAAGCCTGTCTTCATACAAACATCTACCTTATAGTAACTGTATGTTGATTTCATGATTATCGAATAAAATGAATGGTGTGCTACCTATATTTTGCCACAGACAATTATGCACACTATGTTTGTTTTTTTGTGAAAACCCGTGTTTTGTGTTTTAGTATTCATAAATAGACCAAGCTGTAGTCAATAGTGGCAAGCTGTTTATTATTTTTACCTGTTAATTTAACCCATTCGCGACAAAGGACGTGTTAGGCACGGCAAGCCGGAAACTCTGTGCTGATCTATTGCCTGTTTAATCTGGGGCAGCATGTTCCTCCAATATGGCTGCTTCCCTCTTGTGGGTAGAGCATCGGAAGTGAAAAAAAAGTCACTACTGTCGCTCTCATGCTGTTGCTAGACTGCCCGGAGAGGCAATTAGCAACCTTGCAGTAAAAAAATACTTAATTACCTAAAATCTAGGGTTAGGGTTAGAATAATGGTTAGGGTTACAATTAAATTAAGGTTAGCATGAGGGACAGGGTTACTATTAAATTAAAATTAGAATAAATTAAGTGTTAGCAGAAGGGTTAGAGTTAGGGCTGAAGGTCACTGTAGGAAAAAAAAAACACTTTTTAATAATTTATATAACTCACAAAAAAACAGCAGAACAAAATATTTCTGTACTTGGGAAAATTTAGAAACTATTTAGATGTGGTCTTTTCTAATGATAGTTTTTGTGTAAATACATTCTTAGGCCAAAGTTAGAAAAAGTGTTTTTTTTATTTTATCATCAAATCAAAGGATTTTTTTCTTATGGTGATAAAAACCACATATAATTTGTGTGGGTACAGTATGTGAGAAAGAAGAAAGTGACAGCTAAACACAAACACCCCAGAAATGTCAAAACAGCCCATGTCACCAAGGGAAAGACAATGTCAAAAGGTCAAGTCACTAAGGCCTTAAATAGATATTTTTTCCTACTTACAGCTGTTAATGCATATAATGTTATCACATGATACCAAAAGTGTTACCAAATTCAGTGAAATCTTCAAATTATATTTGTATTTAATGGGCAACTGCAGCAGTTAGTTGCAGCCTACTGGGAGGGAGTTGCCCTGTCACTCATTCTTTGGTAAGATTAAGCCTGATGCGACCAATGGAAGAGTAAGCACATGCATATATACGCTGTTTGATGCATGCACTAAGCACGGCATCAATAATGTCACAGCATGTGTGCTTAGAGTGCTACACACGGTGACAACTTACAAGGCTCAATCAGATCGGGCTTGCATAATATAGCAGCAGGTCACCACTGACCACTACAGTTGTTCTTTAAACATGGCAATAATACTTTATAGCAGTGTCAATCACCGGAATAAAACATTAGTTTGGTGATGTTTACAGCCTTGAGATTTCTATGTTTCATCTTTTTTATCTTATAAAACTTTTATCTTTTAACTAGAAGCATGTTTCATAAGAGTAACCTTGTGTCATAGATTAGTGTGTTGCATAAAACTGTTCTGAGCAAATAATGATTACAATTAAAAAATGTGACCTACTGGCTTCTTTATACCACTTAAAAGTGCAATGTATTGCTATGTAAAATTGCATTTACACATTCAATTTGATGACTTAATAATCCACAAAATACTAATTTGTTTTTAAACTTGAATAAAAATCTACATTTTATGTACAAGCAAAAAAACATCTTTGAGACCTTGTTGAGCGTTACGTGCCAAGGTGACTCAGTAACCCCAGTTGAATGGTCTTGAAGGAAATTGCTTATTAAGATATATCAGAGATTACTGAAAATCGCAGCTAAGAATGGCAAATGCATCTTTAGCTCATGTAATAGTGTAGCACCTAAAAACAGATATAACAAGTTTAATGGCATAATGGAATACAAATTAGTGCGGCTGAGCTTTCTTGGCAGTCTGGGTAGGCAGTCCACTGTGAAGATTGTAAAGCTAATATAATGTAGTCTCCTGCGGACTCTAATAGACAAAAGATGCATGGTAGCAAAGATGTTGCATACATTAAGAATACCTTTTTGTGACTCAGCTGTCTGGGACAGCTTGTTATTGCAATAATAAATTCTACTTTCTTTTCTCTTTGCTACTGTTAAAAAGGGAAAAAGTAGTACCAACAATCTATGATGAAATCTGTAAAATATAAAACTAAAAAAGGGAACACTGCTGATTGATAGCAAATTATTTGTTGTTTTGTAATAGTTCATGTCCCTTTTGGCAAATGAGCATATCTGGATAATAACTATCTCATATTTTTTAAATAATTTGTTGCCAAATTTGCTATATTATTTTTTTTGCTATTTTTTTGCTATTATTTTTAAGGTCTTACTTAGCTTTTGTACACCATGGTAAATTAGCACCTGGGACAGAGATTGTGCTGTGATGTCTCAGGCCACAGCACAGATGCTTTATAATGATGGACAGTAAGCCCCAGCAAAATGTTAAATGTATTCTGTTCTAGGCACCCTCTATGCAGCAGGACCCTGGTTATGTGTGGCCGTTGATTTAAAATTAGTCATATCCCTCAATAAAAATTTTCCTTTAATTGTCTCATGCTAATTTATTGTCTCATGCTAATTCTGTGCCCAGGGGGGCACAGAAGGTGTTGCATCATTGCAACACTTTACACACAGAGGCAGCGAAAGCTGATCACTGCAACGTATATATACGTCCATATGAGTTAAGAGGTTAAAGAACAGAACAATGGAAAATACCTGCTCTCACCAGACACTCAACTGTAAAATACACAATTATACTCAAATATTCTATTATCACAATCTGCAGTTTATAATGTTGAATAAAACTTACAATATGTACCTCTTCAATAGGGAATTATTTCATAAACCCATTATAATTATCAAGTTATCAAGTTGTTGATCTTTAATAATTCTTCTAATAGCCTTTTAGACTCATGTTTGAAAAATTAGACCCCCCATATATGGATTGTTTTAATTAATTTCATTAATGGCTACAAGCATACATGAACCATCTACTCTACTCAATATTGTGCCAACCACAACAGCATATAACATGACTGTTAATGGCTTTATGGGATAACAACTGTGTCATTGTACTTCTTTGGGTTTGATTACATTTCTGATGAAAATGAACTCAATTATAGCTTTATTAACCCTTAGTGACATGACTTTTTTGGCTTGTCCGATGCTTGGTGACATGGGCTGTTTTAACATTTCTGAGGTGTTTGTGTTTTTCTGTCATTTAGTGTACCCACACAAACTATACATCGTTTTTATCGTTATAAGAAGGGCTTTCTTTTGATACCATTATTTTGATAATAGCATATATTTTGATGTAAAAAAAAAAATAAAATATGGCAAAAAAATGTAGGGGGTGTGCAATTCCAACCTGGAATTTTGACACGTAGTCAGCCTGTGCCCATGTTCCATTTGGAACATTTTTTGAAGCCTTCCAATGAATTTTACCCCATCAAACCATATATTTCAAATGGTGGTATTTTAATACTGTATATGTACTAATTCTACCACCAGCCTTTGTAAAAGTTTGTGGTAGTACTTTTTTGGGAGTTTATTTTCCACATGCATTGTACTTCAGGCATGAATTCAGATTCTGGTATATGTCACTGCCAAACAACAACCCAATATGTGTTCAGCAACATCTCCCGAGTACAGGGATAGCACCCATGCATAGGTTTGTTGGTTTGTTTTTTGGCTAAAAAGGCAACATTTGTGAGATGCGCATCTCAAAATTCCAACTTGGAATTTTGACATGTAGTCAACCTGCGTCCATGTCCTATATGGGTTATATCTTTGAAGCCAGCCAATGTAATTTACCCCCACCAAACCGTATATTTTTTAATGGTAGACACCCATCACTCCTTGTGGCAAGGGCTCAGCAGAAACCGATACATCACTAGATGATGTATCAAAAAGCTGACCGGGGTCAAAATCGAACCCTGAGTCCGCGGCCTCAGAATCAGTGAGTAAGCAGTGATCTCTAGCAAAGAAGGGGTTAATAGCTCTTAGAAGAACATTACAGTACAAAGAAATGAATCGATAAAACAGTGCAGACAGCAAAACATACTGTTGCTGTGCAAGATTAATGCTTATACAGTGATGAATGGCAGGGAAGGGGTTAATACACAGCGAAAGACTTTCATAAAACCTGACAATTTTATAAAATGTTATTTTATGTTATAATATATAATAAATTACAGTACAAAAAAAATGAACCCCTAAAAAATGCACAAACAGCAAAAATAAATGCGCTGATGTGCACAATCACTGCTTACACAATATCAGTGGCAGGGAAGGGGTTAAACGCAGGGAATTGCTTTAATAATTTTTTTTTTATTGTTTTATTATTCATGTGTTGTGTATTTATTATTTTTTTGTACTTTTACTTACTTTTATAACTTTGATCTGTCTCTCTCCCTCACTAAAAAAAAATGTGAGGAGAGGGAGGCAAATCCTAACTGGTCAGATCAATATAGGGTTAATATTGATCTGACCAGGCAGTGTGGGTGCTCATCAGAGCATCCCCACTGCTTGTCAGTGTGCCTGCAGTCACTGATTGCATCTGTGAAGAGGCAATCGTGTGACTGCAGGAAGAGCACAGGAAGCAGGTACTTCCTGCCTCCTGTGCTCTTGCCCTTAGAAGGGCATCGCCATCTTGGTCACACAGGGACACAAGGCAATCAGAAACACTTACTGAGCATAGGAAGTGAAACATTTGCTTCCTATGCTCGTTTTTTAATGCCCGTCGTTTTAAAAGCACTGTGCCTTTAAACCCAGCATTTCAATCGCTCTCCGGAGGGATCGAAATGCCGGCGGGCATTTTTTTCAGTATTGTACGATGCTTCCGTACGGAAGCATTGTTACAATACCATTAGAGCACTGAAAGCGGAAAAACTCAGCTTTCAGTGCTCGTTTTGACACAGGACGGACTAGGCCCGTCCTGTGTCACTAACGCCTCGGCACACAGGACGGACCTAGTCCGTCCTGTGTCGCCAAGGGGTTAATTATGAAATTTGTTCATAATTATATTTTCTATACACACATTTCAATTGTCTTTTTCACTGTGTATAAAATGTTGAATTATAGAATATATTGCTTTTACAAGTGAATGAAAGAATTGTAGGGTCTATTTACTAAAGCTGAACTTACAAGTGAACTGCAAAAAACAGGCATTTTGCAGTACACTTTCCAGTTCTGTCTTAAGAAATAGTCCCAAAGTGTTCACAAGTGGAGAACTATTAAAAGTAGAAATCCAGGGTATGTGCCAGCAGAAAAGACATCCAGGAATCCAATTAAATAGTTGAGAGAAAGTTCCAAGTAAAAAAATATATTTATTAGAATCCAAAATAAAATCAGTAATAGGAGCGTGGAGACAAGCAAACGAAACAAACACACGCTTAAGCATCACTGTTCATTGACGACTGTGAATGCATGCTGACCATGTGCAGACTGATTACCCACTTATGCTGCATATTGTAACGCTCCTAACCCTCTAAGGTAGAGGATACATGATGAGGTGATATAAACTAACAAGGGCTTGTGCAGCACCACCCTGAATCATGGACCAAGGGAGCAAGCAAATGGCAACTAACAGGCAATAGGAAAAATGGATACAGGTACAAAAAGGAAAGACTGGACGAGAGACGAGGTGAGATGAGGAGAGACCAGCATCAGGGCAGGTGGAGTACAGGAGTAGTCAAAAGCAAGCCAAAGTCAGGGAAGGAGAATGCAATGATTTGAGGAGCAAGCCAGAGTTAAAACCCAAAAATAGAGAAAATAGCAGATACAAGCCAAGACAATCTTTCAGATGCAATGAACCAAATAAGTTTTTAAATAGAAAAACAGTGCCAAACATGCCCTCAAGGTGCCACAGGCTCAACTTGCTGGCAAGGTATCATAAACTAGGCAATTACAACCATGAAATGGTGGGTGCTCTAATCCATGGAAGAAACGGCAATAAATCAAAGCAAATAGGAACTTCATAATCCTACTTTGTATACAATTCATTAATAAAGCAAGAATCCGGCAAATGTGAAAGAACTGGCCAAGAGAGGGAGCAAGGATGTGACATCAGCTGTTGCTGAGTACAGGCTGCGATGCTGGAGCTTAAGGACTCCGTAAGCAGTGTTGAGAGCCCCAAGTTGTCAGAGCCCCAAGAACATCTGATGGACGCAGCAAAGGAGTGCGTCCTCGCAGTAACACATATTAGCATTACTAGTTATATAATAAGTATCAGATTTAAAGAAGAGCTAGGTAAAACTCAACTCACACTTACTCTTGAGGAATATGGAAGAAAAGCATAGATTAGCAACCTACTGAAACCTCAGCAATTGCTTTGCCCTATCACCCAAATCACCTTAGCTAAGAAACTAAGTCTTTCTGGGGCATCTGTGGACATTCGTTATTGAGGATAAACTTTAATTCCTCTCCCACTATATATATTTTCAGATGAAAAATGTGACCTTTAACTTATTCACCCAGGAAAGCTTAATTGACACAAGCCAGACATTTTCCATAATTATAGTGGTTTGGTTTACAAAAATGTTGAAATGTCAGTTATACCAGATATTGAAGATAATCTTATTTCTGTTCAAACGACATTCAATTAAAGTCATTATAACACTTGAAAAATTGTTAAATTAAACTTGTATAGGTTTAAAATCCAAGTGAATGGATTGTGAGCTGATTTGCTTAAAATATACAGCAATATGAAATTAATATATACTCTATATTCAAATCACACTTTTTAGTAAGTGTTTACATAATGACATATGGCTTGTGGTTTAAATATGAATGCATTATTTATGCATATTATTTTTAAACATAGGGCCTCTTTATACAATACTACAAAATTTTAGCAAACATTTAAATTAGCATAGCCTGGACAATTTTAAGGTGAGCACTGTACTGTTTTTGTGTGTTTTTTTTTTCCTTTTTTTTATGACTACAATAAATGTTAAAGTATACATACAGGCATTTAATCAATTTATTTACTGGAAAATTGTCAGGAAATATACATAACTAAAGATATATATTTTATATGTGTTTAAAATAGTCTGCCACTTCGTGCGACATGGCAACCAAATCCATTAACATTGAAGGCAAAATGGATGTAGGGATATCAGTCTGTCCCTCAAACTATGATGTTGGCATGCTAAACCAAGCACTGTGGAAGGTAATGCCATTTTTTTGGGAGTGGGCATTTCACCCAAAAATATTTGTAGTTTTAATTGCATTGCGTATGGTATAAAGAATCTATGTCTAGTCATAGTGATAAGGCATAAAAGACAATTTCTACATATTTGCTAGCAATTTGACTGACACCTTATATAGAAATCTCTTTATACTATAAAGAGATACCTTGTCATTTTTGCATGAAACATACACTTTAAGGAATGATTGATAAAAGCACATCATCTGCATTACTTTTTCTTTGCTTGTTCAAAGCAGATATTCTCTTTTCCTAGAACAGTACTGGGTCTATTCACTAAAGTTGAACTGACAAGTTAACTGCACAGATCAGGCTTTACAAGTTGTGTAGGAAAAATAGGAAACGTTCTGGAATTTTTCCAACACAACTACTTATTCCTGATATTTCAGTTCACTTGTCAGTGCACTTTTGGTGAAAAGACACCTATATTATCATATTACTCTATCTAATCTATCTATCTATCTATCTATCTATCTATCTATCTATCTATCTATCTATCTATCTATCATCATCATCATCATCATCATTGTACACCAAAGGAGTTGATAGTTTAGCACATATCAGTTGCATAAAGTTAAATAAAAAGGCTACAATATGTACTAAAATTGTACAATAAAAGGTTGAGCACTGTCTTGTTGGTAAAAGTGAAATAAATATTCAATACAAATCTGAATAGTAATGAATTCACAATCCAGTTGCAAAAATCAGACCAGAATTGCCGAGCTGGAAACATGCCCCAACTTTCTAGTTTGTCTATGTTGGCCTGATTCTTCAAATGCAATCAGTTCAATATAATTCACTGTTTACCCCATATACATATTTTCAGAGTGCTCTTTATAAACAACTGATACCTATGCCGCAAAAAAACTAAGTGAGAAAATTCACAATGATCAAGACATTTACCAACTACTTACATTACATTAAGGAAATTATAACCTTTTAATGGGAATCATGCTTCAGGATTTTATAATTGTTACAATAGATGCAGACTCCCAGCTTTATAAAAGCAGGTACTATGTATAAAGTAGCATATACTTAAAGCAATAAGGGAATGGCAAGAATATAAAAGTTCAATGCAGAAAACATTGTTATTACAGTTGAATAATGTAGACCAGGGGGATGTAACCTTTGACACTACAGATGTTTTGGACTACATTTCCCTTGAGGCTTTGGCAGCATTACGGCTGTAGGAACATTATGCGTGCATGGTAAATTAATTTAATGGCAACATCCTCAGCTGTGTTCAAACAGTGGTTATGTTCTAATGGCACATGCACAGTGATACCAAATGTCTATATGTTATTAATGTTAGTATACGCATATACATACTGATATATAGTTACATGCTCTGTAACTAATAGTTATATAGCTCAATAGATTATCTAGTTCTATATGAGTTGGCCTCAGAAGCCATGTGATATACTTCAGTCTCTCCCTGCCCACAATCCTGCATGAATCTGGAGCAATCTGTGTTTTTCTGGGCCTTTTGGTTGAAAACTAGGATTCAGTTTAGTTTTGAGAAAGTGTTGAGTTTTTGTTTGGGGTCATTCATTATTGTATATTACTGTGTTTTTTACTCTTATTAAATATCAGTTATTGTATTCAGACTTATACTGTATATTTGGGGAAACACCACACCAAGGTCAGGTTTTTGTTACTGAAATAGAAATTATATTGTTCAGAGACAGCTTGTGTTCTTGATATTCAATCTCTGTATGGTTGGATGATAGAAATCATCTACAATTGTACAATGGGACAAAAATACAAAATGGTAAAATTAATGCACAAAAGAAAAAAAACAAACTGTACAGATGCTTAAAAACTCAGTTTATATGCTATTTTGCTTTATTTATGAGCAAATGGTAAACTTTATTGTGTTTATCTTATATGAAAGAATATTTTTTTTTTTACTCACATAACTTATTAAATTAGTAATTAAACAAATTAACTCAGGTATCTACTTATTAGAAGTGTTGAGCGAACCCGAACCGCACTGTTCTGGTTCGTACCGAACATTACGTTTTTTGGACCCCGAACATGGACATTTCACTGTATGTTCGGGTTGGAGTTCGGGGTTCGGCGATTTAATGGCACGTTTTGAAAAGCTGCAGGGCAGCAAATCAGAAAGCCCATAGCATTACATACATATACATTGTATGTAATGCTATGGGCTTTCTATAAACCGAAAGTCTATAAACCGAATCTCTTTCGGTTTATAGACTTTCGGTTTATGGAATACATGTAATGCTATTGGTATTCTATAAACCGAAAGTCTATAAACCGAAAGAGATTCGGTTTATAGAAAGCCATTGTATGTAATGCTATGGGCTTTCTATAAACCGAAAGTCTATAAACCGAATGTCTTTCGGTTTATAGACTTTCGGTTTATGGAATACATGTAATGCTATTGGCTTTCTATAAACCGAAATAGAGTCCCCATTCCTACGAATAGGTCAATTGACCTATTCGTAGGAATGGGGACTCTATTTCGGTTTATAGAATAGCAATAGCATTAAATTTATTACATCTGAGAGTCAAATAGAACCGTCAAATACAGCACACGCTTACAGCACACTTTGAAAAATTCGAATAGTTTTGGGTGGTAAATAGTACATTTGCGTCTTGCGGTGCACTTCATATCTGAGAGTCAAATAGAACAGTCCAATACTGTGCTTACAGTGCACTTTGAAAAATTCTGGCTACCTCCTCCTCCTCCTCCAGCGCCGCTTCCACCTACACCGCCACGGTCACCGCCTCCTCAACCTGTGTGTAACTTAGTATAAACTGAAAGAGAATACCCTGCACTCCAACCCTCTCTCAAATGGATAATTCTGTTGATCCTCCTGGCAGCCATGCTTTAGATTTAGATGTTTTTCCAAAGCTAAAATCAAAGATTCCATCTAGTGCCATTTTATGGCTCAGCTGTATTTGTAATTTGTATGTATTTTATGTTATTTTAAGTTATTTCCCTATCCACATTTGTTTGCAGGGCACTTGTCCTACTCTTACCCACATTTTACTTCATTTTGCAGCACTCTAGCCGTTTCCCGGACTTTTTTAGAGGCATTTTAGTGGCCAAAAGTTTGTGTCCCTATTGACTTCAATGGGGTTCGGGGTCAAGTTCAGGGTCAAGTTCAAGCACGGACCCGGACATTTTTTCGAAGTTCGGCCGAACCTGCCTAACCCGAACGTCCAGGTGTCCGCTCAACTCTACTTTTTAGTTTCTGATAAAAAAATTTTTTATCAGACTATCACATGAAAAATAGCACTGTGGTTCAGAACCTACAATATGGATGTTGAGTCATTAGTATGCATTATTTTGTTTTAATGTTAATGTTCTTTAATAGGTAGAGTGATGCTAAATAAACCAATAGATATATTATACGATTGTAATGAGGATTTATCTTGTATCTTATACACCACCTTATGGGGGCTGTTCCCTGAAACTGAACTGAACCTTTACATGAAGTTCACTTTCAATGAATAGCCCCCATTGACTGTAACATTTTTACTGGAAACCAATTAAATCAAAGAGAGAGTGAGCAATATAGAGACCCTAATGCATGGGATTTATATTACAATGATCTAAATTAGTAAATTAATTTAAATCATGGTTTCAAATCCCCACAGAGAACTATTATCAAAATAAGCAGCATGACCAAGTACATTCATTTTACTAGTTGTATGACTTTTACAACTTGATTTGCACACTCCAGTCCATACATCATGGCTTTTGTTGTAAGAGACAAAAATAATACATTATGTAGAACTAATACAAAACAAGAATACTATATAGATAAAAAAAAACAAACCCAAAAGTACATTTCTGCATAGCTATGGTTACTGTTCACTTTAGGTTTCCTAGGGGTATTAAACAGTTTCCATGTTTACCAGGTTAAAATTAATTATATTAATTATATTATTATTTTTTATAATTATGGGGTTTCTGCTAGCATCTGAAATTTTTTTTCTATAAGTGTGTTACTTAGAAAATAAAGTAAATAAAGAAATAAAGTACAATCTTAAATTATCTTAGATCAATATATTGATTAATTACCTGTGCTTGAAATTTAATTTTGATATGATGTTGCTGATCATTTATGTTTTTACTGATGTGATATATGTATGTATTATAAACATCTTGGTGGAAACACAGACCAGTTCAATGTTTCATATATTTAGTATCCAGTGAACTACTAGTCCTTTCACACTTTAAACCCTCAGTAACACATTTCAACTTTATTAAATTCCAGCTCTATAATCAAATGGAAGTCATTAATATTCATTGTATGCCAAGCATTTGTTTTTCAGGTATACTTAATAACTACTTAGAAGACTGTAATTTATGCATTTTTGTATTTTATCTTAATACAAGCTGGACTTTCCAAATCTAAGTAATTATAAGGAAGATAGCAACTATTCATGAAACTGTTTGCAGAACAAATTATATTACTTCATAAAAAATTACTGATATTCTAAAATAATCCAATATAGTTTTTACTGTCAACCGCTCAATTAATATTTTGTAACCATATGTAAACAGTTATCATATAGATAAATAAGCTGTGTGTTGCGTGTGCATGCATATACAATATCACATGTGCAGTTGCATGTCCTGTACCAGAGTGCATTTGTGACCAGATCACTAATAGCTACCATCACCAACCACACTTGGTTTATAAATAATTTTGACCTAATATAGACATATGTCTACAAATTAAGGTGCCCTTAATTTAATTTTTTTTAACCATTGTTTGATGTTTTTGGCAGTGATAATGCACCCTCAGCATGGCACGTAACACAGAGATTTTTCAAAGATGGATCATCAGGCATCTGGGAAGTGACAGTCATATTATGGCCACTCACATGGTTATAATGGCAGAAGCTCTGGCCACAAGATCATCATTGGCCTCATCCACATATGCCACACCCACTGCCACCCTTGCTGCAACCCCACCACATGCATGCCCAACTAGGGTCACCTGCAGCACTGCCTCCAAACAGCTGAGGAAAAAGCCATGTGCCCTATTTTTATTTTCAATAACATTTATTTCTTTAAAATGTCTACGACAGTGGAAGGAATTTTTTACAGTAAGGACAATTAAGATGTGAAATTCACTGGTGAAGAAGTTGTTCTATCAAATACCTTAGATGCCTTTAAAAGCAGCCTGGATATTTTTTTAATGAGCCGGAGTATAGAGGGCTATGCATGTTAGTATAGGCATTAAGTTTTTTTTTAATGCCTGTTGATCCAAGGAAACATCTGATTGCCATTTGGAGTCACAAAATTGCTGAAGGGGTTTTTATTTGCCTTCTTTTGCATCAGCAGCGGTTAACATGGGATAAGAAAATATTTGAACTTGATGGATGCAAGTCTTTTTTCAACCTAAACTACTATGTAACTATGTATGGTTAATAGTTATAATGATGTTGATGTGTTCAGTACACGTGAGTTACAGGTGGAAGTATAATTTCCCCCATGTGCAATGCATTGTGCAGGGAAAAATCTGTTGAGCTGTTAATGTAAGTGCATTTGAACGGAAGAAGCCATTACCTGCACATTGGATAGACTTATGAAGAAGATTTCTATTGCTTCTCTATTGCACTCCTCTGTATTTCACATGTAGTGACTGTAGCGTGATTTAAACTCACATCATTCAAAGGACGCTCAGTTTAAGTTCCAAACATGACAGTTAGGATAATACAAAGGTATACTATTTAGATTGACTTATGTGTGACTGGAAATGTAAAAACTATGCATGCATGTGATTTGCTTTGTATTTGAAGCAAAGCAAAAGTATGGATCAAATGCATGGTGGTATGCATGGGGATGTTGTTGTGGCCTTCTGAGTGTATTACAGTATTGCTTAAACACTGTACATAGTGCGACTATCAACAGGAATAACTGATCTGAAGATAGAGTTGAATGTAAAAGCATATATCAGATACATATATGTATTGAAATGCATCTGTGAAGTCACCTGTTGAGCATATTGGGGATGTGGAAAGCCAAGCAACTGGAAAATCCCTCGCTAAACGAGTAGGTGTGATAATCAGCAGATCAAGCACCCCACTATTTTTGTGGGTATAAACCTCACATTGCAGAACCCATGATATGATGATGAGGAGTAGAGAGGCCAATAACTTTGTTAAACAATAATACTAAGGACCTTATGTACCGTAATTATATTTATTAAATCATATGTATTTATTACATAAAGCTCTGTCTATTGAATATGGTTATTTTTCTATTGCAGTTCTGCCTAGTTTGAGGGTAATTTGTAATTCTTTTTTTTTTTACTAAACTCTCCTCCTGACAGGTTGTATGGTTGGGTCATTGTATTTAATTGATGTGGTATTAAGAATCAATTATTTATGTAGTGCTGTGTCTATAAAATGTAATAATAATGGCCCATAACTGATAGAGCCCACTATAATATTAGGCCATTTCAGTTACCATTCAATCCTGTGTAAGCTGAGACATTATGTCACATAAATGAACAATCTTTAATGAATGAACTATGAGTTATATTTAAAAATGAATGTTCCTAAGGCCATCCTTTCCCTTCTAACAACAACTGACAAAAAAACTGCTTTAATTTTATTGCTCTTTAGTAAGACATTAATCAATATTTTTTTTATTATGATGCCAAACCTATTCCAGTTGTAATTACATAGACTTACAAGGAATGTATCTTCTCCATATGAAGGGTACTTAAGTGGATATTGGCTTAAAGATAGTTAAACTTATCTACCATACCAATAATTCTTTGCTTTTTTTGGTGCATGGGAAAGTAGATTACCATGTTTTGAGGAGTGAATAGAGAGCTCATTACATTTAGACCATGCTAGAACAAATAGAAGAGTCCATGAAATAAACCAGGATTATGGTTAAACGATATAGAAGGGCAGCATGCTTCTGCAATATGGCTGTGCCTTCTTGTGGGTAGAGCTACGGAAGGGAAAAAAAATTCACTTCCAACGCTCTGATGCTGTTGCTTGACTGCCCCTAGAGGCAGTCGGCAACATTACAATAAAAAAATACTTAATTAGCTAAAATCTAGGGTTAGGGTTAGAATAGTTTTTAAGGTTACAATAAAATTGGGGTTAGCATAAAGGATAGGGTTACAATTACATTAAAATTAAAATATAGTAAAGGTTAGCATAAGGGTTAGAGTTGGGGTTAAAGTTAGGGTGAGGGTTTAATTTAGGGTTCAGGTTAGGGTCAAAAGGTCACTGTAGAAAAGCCCCAAAAAACACTATTTTTGGTTTTATCCTATAACTCAGAAAAAAACTTCATAAAAACATGGAAACAAGTATATTTCTAAACTCGGGACAAAATGTTGAAACTATTTAGATGTTTTTGTAGTAAATTATAAGATATGATGAACATAATAGTATCTAATGAAAGCCTATCTTATGACGATAAAAACAACAAATAATTTGTGTGGGTACAGTATGTGAGAAAGAAGTAAATTACAGCTAAACACAAACACCCCAGAAATGTCAAAATAGCCTTTGTCACCAAGGGAAAGTCAAGGTCAAAAGGTCTTGTCACTAAGATGTTGGTTCAGAACCACCCACAATTAAAACACATAATGAAGTTCTACAATCTCCAGTGGCAATAGCAAATTAATTCATTAACTATTTTGTAGGATGCGCCATCTCTCTTATAGCAAAACACCCCAATGAAGATTATAGCACCTTTTCTATGGCAGACAAGTCACCACCAATATCACCCCTGGCCAAACACCATGCGGAAATTGAATATGCTCCTATATCAGAGAAGTAGCAGCTCATCTGTACCGATCAACCAGGATACGAACAATGGCGTTTGAGTTTACTGCTGCTGCATGCTCCTGTTCCAGGTGCTACCTGCGGGTTTTATTATCTCATGTAGCTTTAACCCCTTAGTGACAGATGACGTGCCAGGCACCTCACGGCAAATCGAGGACTTGCCGACAGCTGACGTGCCTGGCACGTCATGCACTAAATCGAGTAAAGTGACCCCATCGGCTCAGTAGAAGGGAACAGGCAGCGCTTCCCTTCTACTGGCAAGAGCATCTGAAGTGAATGTATTTCACTTCCGATGCTCTAGGGGGAGCCGATCGATGCCTGCACAGCAGATCTGTGTGATCTGTGTCCAGGCATGTATGATAAGTGCTCTGATGAGCACTTATCATACAGTCAAAGGCATATATTTGTAAATATTGCCTTTGACAAGTATTGATCTGCCTCCTTCTCCTTACTAGTTTTAGTAAGGGAGAGAGACAGATCAGATAATGTAAAAAAAAAAAAAAAAATATTTCATAAAATGTTACAAATCAAGGGCTTTTATAAAAGTGTTTAACCCCTTCCCTGCTATTGATCGCTGTGTACGCAGTGATCATACACAGCAGCACATGTTTTGCTGTCTGTGCATTTTTTTGGGGTTCATTTTTTTTTACTGTAGTTCATTACAGTATAACAAAGGCTCTTTTAAGAGCTATTAACCCCTTACTTGCTGTAGATCACTGCCTAAGCAGCGATCTGGCGCAAATGCAGCAATCTTGCTGCAGAAGCATTTTTTATATTTTTTTTACTTTTTTATTACACCCGCTTCGGGTTAATTGTACCTGTTAGGGGTTATGTTTAACGTCAATTTTTTTTTTTAGCTGTCTGATCACATGTATAGTGATCAGTAACAGCTGATCAGTGGCAAAGGTGGTTTGGTGATTGCAAACATGAGCATCACAATTCGCCTGGTCAAAATCAATATTTGTTGTAAATATTGATCCGACCCGTGTAGATCTGCCTCTCTCTCCTCACTTGAGTTTTAGTGAGGGAGACAGACAGAGCTGTATAATGGAAGTTTGTAATTATAGTACATTTTTTTTAAAATTGCGACCCAAGGGCTTTTATAAAAGTTGTTTCCAGCGTTTAACCCCTTTCCTGCCATTGATCGCTGTTTACGCAGTGATCTTCCACAGCAGCATATTTTTTGCTGTCTGTGCTTTTTTTAGGGGTTAATTTTTTTACTGTCATTTATTACAGTATATCAAAGGCTCTTTTAAGAGCTATTAACCCCTTGCTAACCATATATCACTGTCTAAGAAGCGCATATGGTCACTGACTAAGCAGCGCATATGGTCACTGTCTAAGCAGCGTATATGGAGCAATCTGGCTGCAGAAGGATTTTTGTTGCTATCGTCATTTTTTTTTGTCACACTGGCTATGGGTTAATTTTACCCACTAGGGGATTACGTGTATTCCTTTTGAAGCTGTCTGAACGCGTGTATAGCGATCAGTAACAGCCGATCAGTGGCAAAGACGGTTTGGTAATTGCTCAAATGAGCATCACCATTCATCAGATCACTATTGGTAAATATTGTTCTGACCCATATGGATCTGCCTTCCTCTCCTCACTTGAGTTTTAAGGGAGAGAGACAGATCTGTATAATATGTTTTTAATTGTAATAAATTAAATAAAATGTTACAAAATTGTGAGACCCAAGGGCTTTTATAAAAGCCATACACTTTGTATTAACCTCTTCCCTGCCACTGATCACTGCACAGCAGAACATTTTCTCTTGTCTGTGCATTTTTAGGGGTTAATGTTTTTGTACAGTACTACAAAAGCTCTTATAAGAGTTGGAACTTTTCCAAGTTGGAAAATCAAAAAGCATACATCTCAAATGTGGCCTTTTAACCCCAAAACAAGCTGACAAACCTATGCATGGGTGGTATCCCTGTGCTCGGAAGATGTTTCTTAACACATATTGGGGTATAGTTTGGCAGTGACACATACCAAAATCTGTGAATGTGTGTCTAAAGTACAATTTATGTGGGAAAAAATACACAATAAAATTACTACCACAAACTTTGACAAAGGCTGGTGTTAGAATTGGTGCATTGAAAGTGTTAAAATACCACCATTTAAAATAGCCTAGGGTGTCTAATTTTACTAAATAAATGCTTTTTTTGGGTAAAACACACTGTCTGGTTTAAAAAAAAATCCCAAATGAAACATGGGGGCGCAGGCTGACTACACGTCAAAATTCCAAGTTGGAAATTCGCACCTTCAAAATGTGGCCTTTTATCCCCCAAACAACCCAACAAATCTATGCATGGATGAGATCACTGTACTCAGGAGATGTTGTTGAACACATATTGGGTTGTTGTTTGGCAGTGAAACATACCAAAATCTGTAAATTCATGTCTGAATTACAATGTATGTGAATAAAAAACACAAAAAAATGACGACCACAAACTTTGGCAAAGGCTGGTGGTAGAATTAGTGCATGGAAAGTATTAAAATACCACCATTTGAAATAGCCTAGAGTGCCTACTTTTAATAAATATATGGGTTGATGGGGAAAAATACACTAGCTGACTTCAAATATGTCCCAAATAGGACATGGGCGCAGGTTGTCTGCATGTCAAAATTTTAAGTTGGAAAACCAACAAGCGTACCTCTCAAATGTGGCCCTTTAAACTTCAAACAAGCAGACAAACCTATGCATGGGTGGTATCCCTGTTTGTTGCTTGGCAGTGAAACATACCAAAATCTGTAAATTCATGTCTGAATTACAATGTATGTGAATAAAAACCACAAAAAAATGACGACCACAAACTTTGACAAAGACTGGTGGCAGAATTAGTGCATGGAAAGTGTTAAAATACCACCATTTGAAATAGCCTAGGGTGTCTACTTTTATTAAATATATGGGTTGATGGGGGAAAATACACTGGCTAGCTTCAAATATGTCAAAATTTCAAGTTGGAAAACCAAAAACTGCACCTCCCAAATGTGGCCTTTTAGCCCCCAAACAACCCAACAAGCCATGGTTGGTATCTCTGTACTCAGGAGACATAGTAGAATCTATTTAGCAGCTTGTTTTTGTTCGCTTTTGTCGATGAGGAGAAGATGTTTTAAAAATCAGGAAATACGTTTTTTTTGTGTGTTTTTTTTTACAATATTTTTTTTTTTTTTATATAATATTATAGGATATGATCAAAATGATGGGATCCACAGAAAGCCCTTCTTGTCCTGCTAAAAACAATATATAATTTGTGTGGGTACAGCAAACGACAAAGAAGAAAATTACAGCTAAACACAAACAGCACAGAAATGTTAAAATAGCCATTGTCCAGAATGGACAAAAATGTTTCAAAGGCTCTGTCCTTAAGGGGTTAATCTACAAATCTCTGCATTTGTCCTCTCTCACTTGCCTATTGCTCAGGTGTGAGCTGTTTCAGTGATAAGCCCTGGGGCTATATAAACCCCATCCTCCCAGCAATCAGAGCTGGTACATTTTGTCTGCTGACTTGTATCTTGGATTCCTGTTCGTATTGTTCCTTACCATCCTGCTATCTCCAGTCCTTTGACCTCGGCTATTTCCTGATGATCCTGATTTTCTCCTGTCCATTGACCTTGGCTAGTTTTGTGACTAGCCTGCATCCTAGACCCTGCTTACACCCCTGCCTGGCTTTGACTCATGAGAAACCTAACAAAGCCTCTGCTTGTGGGTGCTTAAAGCCAGGGGCTCCACCCCAAGTGGAGAGTGCTCACCCTCTGCAGGGCTTTAAATTGCCTTCTACCCTTGCACCGGGACTCCAGCCCATCTTGGCACAGCCGTCCATTGCACAATGTACCAGCCATACTATGGAGGTAGTAAAAACCCTTAAAGAAAATTAAAAAGATCAAAATCAGACTGATTTTGATCTTTTTAATCTTTTTCATTTTTAATTTTCTTTAAGGGTTTTATCTACTAAATAATGGATTTTATCCTTTTAAATTTGGAATATGCATGTGCATAGTGCACAATCACTTCTTTGAAAAGCTCCCCCCTACCTGAGCAGCATGATCACGCTTACTCTTTGCACATCCTACAATCTCAGATCCTGCACCTACCCTTCACTAATCCCTCACTTCAAAAAGGAAGCATGTCAAGTACATTCTGTTTCAGAGCTTTTCATATGAGGAATAGACACCCTGATTCTGTCAAATCATCCTCTAGTCTAAAACCCCTAAAAATGAGTGTCTCCCAAATCCTCAAAACAGATTGTACCTGTTATTAGTTTATAAACTCCTTTGTGTACTGTACATGTTTTTTTTTTTTTTGTATTAATAATGATTTACTCTGTATGTTCTCCTTCCAGCTTGTTTAAATATATGTATGTAAGAAGGGAATAAAAACAAGAATTGCAATTTTTCAATAACATTTTTATTACATATGAAAATATGAAAAAAAGAATACTTAAATTATTTTTATTGGTTTTTTTTCTATATGTTAACCACCAAAAAGTTATTTTTCATATAAATTTGAATATTATCTTTGATGATGCATCAGGTATAATTTTGATTTTGTTATTTTTCACAATATGTACTTTTACTTAAACCCTTGTGAACCAGAGAATTGTTACCATTTTTTTTTTTTATCTTTAGTTCACATTTTATTAACTTATTTTGTAAAGACACAGGAATCCCTATTGTTGTCAAGGAAAAGCTAACAACATTTTTGCTGTTGTTATACATAAGCAATTTTTCCCCATTTCTTCACAAAGGCCCTCAGGCCAAAAATAACTTGAGGCCTAAATAAAGAAGAACAATTCCTAAACTTGGTAAAACTAGCCATTATGATAAATGCATCAGAAATAGCTATATTTTAGAGTTTGACAAAACATAGTGATTGTTTGACATCAGACTGAGTAGGAGGTAAACATTTCTGAAGTAAGCATTAGGAAGCTTGAATGATCTAAAAATATCATTTTTAATTTTACTTTACAATTTAAACATATTATAATGCCTTGGAATTGGACAAACTATTGTGCTTATTATACTTGACTGAACTCAGTGAAATGTTGTCATTCTTAGGAAACTATGTTCAATCTGGCAAAATGGTCGCAATTTACAGACAGATATAGATTTATACATTTGTGTTTTATTATGGAAAGGTTTTTCAATTCAATTAGAAATAGTTCAGCAGACTACTTTTTTGACAACAATATTAAAATAATAATCAAATTTTTTTATATAAATATAGATATGGAAACATAGTCTGGTGTATATAGTCGATATATATTTATTTTTAGAAAGCAAAATAGGCTAGATAATTTTTTCAAAAGAATGGTATAGAGCTTTGAAGGATGGACTATGAGACCTATATACAAGTACATTCAAGGTTAGTACAACGAAATCTCAAGTGGCCTGTTCATCAACAGGAATGTATAGTGTATACAAGGTCATATTTTGAAGCTTGAGTGAAATACATTTTACCTTTCGCAACTAAAATGAATCTTGATAGAAAGATCAGGAAATATGTGGAAATGATTGGCTATGGAGGTCATATGCTCACAGATTCAGGAAAACATAGGAAAGTAGTGGATACTTTGTTAGTAATCCATAATATATATTTCAAGAACAATTCCAAACCTATATAGGGGATTTTATTACACGATTTTTCATTAGTAAACTACGTTTTCAGACGTTTGGTTTTAGATAACGTCAAATATATCATTGGATGAAAAATTCAAGACAAGGCATTGTCGGATTCTGGGCCCTATAAAGGCCTTCGTTATCCCCCAAATAAACACAGACACAGTTATAAGTGGAAATAAAAGGCCACAGCTTATTTAATAATAATAAATTGAACACATATAAGGTCCTTGCCCACCCGTAACACAATCCTTACAGTAAACTAAAGGCAATGACCCACATTTAAAACTTTACATATACAATAAACATATTACATAACATTAAGTGCAATACCTGAATTAACACTTATAGGGGCATACCGAGATGCCCCTATAACCCCTGGGTTAAGAGCCACAGGCCAGCTCTAACCCACCAACCATAACATGACCACCATCCTAGGTTCCTGATCACACCCTTCCTAGAACCTAATGATGATCCTACACCCCCATTACCTCCCAACCCCTGCAACAAACCCAGTCCTTGACCCCTTAAGATGACTGGGTTCCACCACCCTGAACAAACAAAGCCTGTTCTAATCCCAACTGAAACCCCATGTTAAGAAAATCCAGGCCAACCTCCGACAAATGCACTCCATCTTCCCTATAATACCATAGCACCTGAGTCTCCAGATACCTGTGCCAGACAGCCACCCCCCCAATTTTCCTAACAGAAGAGGACATTAAGCGATTAAGCTTAATGCGACATCTGCTTATGGCAGCTGGATCCCTTCGTACCTCCATTTTACCCAGGGAACTATCTCTGACCAAATTATGGAGACCTCGGGGACCCAATCCCTTAACCTGTCTATGTCCTGTTTCATAATCTTCACCAACAACCTCTGAGGGATTAACCCCAAATCATTCCACCCAGCATGAAACAAAACTATATCAGGCCGCCTCCCACAATCCAGCAAGTGTAAAAGTTACGCAAAAACATCACTCCATCCAAAACCCCTGAATCCCCACCACATAATCCTGATGTGAGCCTCCGAAAAACCCAGCTGCAAACCATTGACACGAGCTGCGGCTCTTCTCTTGGCCCAAAACACGAACGAATGCCCGATAATCCATGCAACCAAACCTAGGGGAAACCTAGGGGAAATAAAAAAAAAAAAAACTTCACACAGTAACCCGAAATACCACACCATATCCCTTTTTTTTTTTTTAAAAACCACGCTGGGCGCAAATAGGAGTGAAACCTTTGAGACCCCCATCTCCCAATCTTCTTAACCAAATCCTCCCCCATGCCCAATCTAGCTGCCTCTGTGGCAGCTCCAATGTGAAATGAATGGGTGCCATAACGTAAGGGGTCCCACCCTAAGCCCGCTAACCCCAAACGGAACACCTTAAAAAACTGAAAAAGGGACAGGGCTGTCCCGTCCTCATGGACCAACAGCGAGCTACCACCAGCCAACTGAACCCCCAAAAAGGAAGACACCCAGAACACTGGACATAAAGCTGACCCCGCCACCTCATACAGAACAACGTCACACCCTTTACCCATAGGGTCAGTTTTTGATTTTTGCCAACCAAATACTAAGGGACTCTCTGCGCACTAAAATGTCAGACAACTGGAGACCCCCACCCAGGGCCGATCCTAGGGTCACGGGCGCCTGGGTGCAGGATTTTTTTGGCGCCCCCAGGTGGGCGTGGCTATATGATAAACCCCTCCCTTTTACACATGTATGCTCCAGGCATACCAATTTTTCATTATTGGGGTGGGGGGATTCTTGTGGAGAGCACAAACTTTATTTTTAGATGAATGACCAACACAAGCTTTTATTTTAAATAAAGATATTTATTTGGCCGTAAAACAGCGTACTGGGTTTATTTATGTCTATGATGCTCAGCCAGCAACATGGGAGACTTTTTGCTGGCTAGCAGTTTTAACTACAGTTTCCTTTGATGTCCAACCAGCCAAAGTCTCCCAATAAATAATATTCCACCAAGTCAGTCACTCACTTGTCTCTCTCTTCCCATACCTCCATGTCTTTCTCTCTCTCCACTCATACCCTCATGTATCTCTCTCTCTCCACTCATACCCTCATGTATATCTCGCTCTCCACTCATACCCTCATGTATAACTCTCTCCACTCATACCCTCATGTATCTCTCTCTCTCACCACTAATACCCTCATGTATCTCTCTCTCTCCACTCATACCCTCATGTATCTCTCTCTCTCCACTCATACCCTCATATATAACTCTCTCTCCACTCATACCCTCATATTTTGCCCTTCAATATGCCATTTAAAATGCCAGCGTTATGCTTGTTATTTGCACCCTTCCCCAGTACTTACCTCCTTGCTGCTCTGTCTCCTGGTGCTCTGCTCTGTTTAGCAGCCGCTGACCTGTTAAACACAGAGGATTTTTTTTTTCTGCTGTGACCTGGACCCCTGATGGTGGGCTTGCTCTTAGTCACCATTACACTCAGACACCCTTATACACACACAGAGCAATACACACAGTCACACTTATGTACAGACACTTACACAGACAGTAACACACACATTGACTCACACAGAGAAAAACACATTCACACACACACACACAGTGAAACACACATTCACACACACACACTTACATACATTCACACACACACACAGTGAAACACACTGAAACACAAACACATACATTCACACACACAGTGAAACACACATTCACACACACACACTTACATACATTCACACACACACACAGTGAAACACACATTCACACTGAAACACACACACTTACATACATTCACACACACATATTGAAACACACACTTACACCCTGACATACACATTGAAACACACACACTTCTTTTCTTTAAAAAAAAATAAAATAAAAAAAAAACACGTTTTACTATTGGTCCCCCTCCCTGGAGGGAGGAGGACGTTTCCGGACGGTCTCTGCAGAGGCAGAACGCCATCATTCAGTTCTTCTGCCGGATGTCACCAGACATTCGACAATCAGACAGCGCGACGGGGCGGAGTTTGCACCCGTCGCGCTGTACTCAATGAGATTAGGAGGTGCGGTGACCGCAGGCGCTCACCTGCGGGCCGCACCTCCAGAATGAGGGAGAAAGGTCCTCATCGGAGCGCCTTTCCTCCCGGTGCGCCTGGGCGCGGTGCACCTCGTGCACCCGCCCAGGATCGGCCCTGCCCCCACCCCCTTTCTTACTATTTCAAACCACCTCTCCCACTCGGAATGCCCCGAAGAATGTTAACAAAAATGCCACCAAGAATAACGTCACCTCGTATTTAGAATAGCAAATGCTAGGCAATACTGACAATTGCTGTAACATGCCCAGGGACAATGGCCTGCTGGCGTCTGGAACCCTCTTACCTCTCTGAAAACCTTTTAACGCTTGTTTGATCAGAAATGTCTTTGTCAAATCTTCCCAACCCCTAACCTTAAACCAGAAAGCCAATGCTGCCATGTTCTTATCTATCACTGACGGAGACATTTTAGCTGCAAACAAACTAGCCACAAACCACAGTAATGCCTCTAACCTGGAGGAAGCTGCCCCCTCACTACCAACCACCCTGATCATGTCCTCCCATGCAACCCAGACCTTAGAATATGCCTTCCATGTGCTGGGAGCCAACGATGCCTTCACACCGCACCCAAGCAAGAGGTTCCGAGCTGCCACATCTCCTCCTGGCAAGCCAGACCGTCTTTTTCTGCCGCCGGCGCCAACGTCCGAAACCGAACCCACTGAAAACGAGATAAAGAGTCTGAAATCCCATTGAGAAAACCCAGAACATGGCGCCCGGAAGACTATGTTACATGACATGCACAAGAGCAACAGCCGACGCAACAGCCGAACCCCGTTATCCTATGACTACCTTCCTGTTTTGTAAACGCTCACCCCATAACATCAAGGTTACCACAATCGGAAAGAGCTCAAGGAAGGCTAGGTTACGAATAACTGGGTCCGCAAACCATGCCGCCGGCCAAGACGCCGCACACCAACTACCTCTGAAGTAAGCACCAAAACCGGAACTACCTGCCGCATCCGTGAAAAATTCCAACTCCTCACCCGACGCCACAGCAGACTGAAAGAAAACTGTACCATTAAAGTGCTGGAGAAACTCAGCCCATACCTCTAGGTCTGCTCTCATCCCCCGAGAAAACCTAATGAAGTGATGTCCCCTCCGAACACCTGCCGTTGCTCTAGCTAATCTCCTATTGAAAATCCTCCCCATAGGGATCACCCAGCAAGCGAAATTAAGACTCCCCAGCAAGTATTGCAGCTGTTTCAGCGTGACTTTCTTTGCACACCTAACCGTCTGTACCGCCCCCTTTAGACCAGCCAATTAATCCAACGGGAGTCTGCATTCACCCCTTACTGAGTCGATTTCCAAACCCAAAAACGTCAAGCATGAAACTGGCCCAACCGTCTTGTCTGGTGCGAGAGGAACACCGAACATCTGTGCTACCCATTCCAGGGTCCGAAGTAAAAAACGCCAATCATCCATCCCAGCTGCCACCACACATAAGAAATCGTCTAGGTAATGAACGAACACCTGGATTCCTGCTTCCTTCCTGGCCACCCACTCCAAAAAGGAACTACATTTCTCAAAATATGCGCAAGAAATCGAGCATCCCATTGGCAAACATAGGTCCACGAAGAACTGACCGTCGAAAAAGCAACCGAGCAGATGGTGACAATCCAGGTGAACAGGCAACAAACGAAAAGCCGATTCAACATTGGCCTTTGCAATAAGGGCCCCAGGCCCAGCCTTCTTGACCAACTCGACCGCTTGGTCGAATGATGCATAGGAGACTGAGCATAGATCCCTGTCAATATCATCGTTAACCGAATCCCCGGCCAGGTAAGACAAATTATGTATGAGTCTGTATTTCCCCACCTCCTTTTTAGGCACCACCCCCAGAGGCGAAATCCACAATCCCAGGGGGAGACTGTAAAGGGCCAGCGACCCTACCCAACTATACCTCCTTCAGCAATTTGTCACTGACCACCTCTGGGAAATCAGCCACCGATTTAAAATTCTTAAAACCGCTTTCCATTACCTGCAATGAAAAAGGGATATAAAACCCGTACTTAAACCCCTCCCGCAACAACTCCCCATCTGTCCTGTTAGCGTAGAGGCTTATCAAGGGCAGCATCTCATTTAGCTTCACTGGAGACCACCCCCGCAGGAGACCCCCCAGAGTGCCCCCCACTAGTGCCTGTCGCCTGAGACTTGCCTCGCTGGAAACATTTGCCATCATAAATTTGATCCAGAACGGTAGGTCCATTTGGTCCCACCGCATACCTGGAGAAGCTCTCAAACACTGGCGAAATTGCTCATCGTATTTTCGCCATGCGAGGCCACCATATGTTGCCGAAGTCCCACCCCCTTTAGCACTACCCCATGCATCTTGTCCCCCCGACAGCCGTTGCAGACTCCGACACCCCGGACTTGGGAACCCCCCCGTCCACTGCCTGTCCCCCCGCTCCTGTCACCCCCCAAGAATCTACCAACGTAGTGAGGTCATGTAAAAGATCCCTATCGTGTGGTGCAATAAAAGACTCACCGCCCGAGCCCACCACGACCTCCGACCTGGCGGCTGCAACCGGAACATTTGTCCTCATGTGTCCAGATCTAACACTCCTGCCGCTTCTGTCCACGGACGAATGGCGACTTCTTCCGCTAGTAAAGAGATTCCCAAACCTGGATGGAGAAATACAGAACGTGGGGGTACCGTTGTGACCAAGAATCCGGCGCTCCCTATCCTCACTGTTAACCCGGCCCTGGCAGGATGCATACAGCCGAGTGACCTGGCTACAGCAGCCGTTCCCGCAATCTGAGTGATGTACCCGCTCCCGCCATGGGCTCGCCCTCCTGGAACCCACACTCTCATCATATCTGTGGGTGCTGCGGGTGCTAGCCACGGACCTGCTCCTAAAGTGACCACCGTCACCCTGCCCTCCAGTAATCTCTCCTGTGCATCTCCATGGGGAACGTGATGCCGTAACCTGAGGGCTGCCACGCGGCACCCCCACATATCCACCGACATCCTGCTGCTCTCCAGATAAGGGCCGCCTGCCTGACTCTGGAGACATTCCTCAGGGGGCCCAAACTCATATGGAGGAGTAAATAAAAAGAGAATAAAAAGAGATAAAAGAGAATTCCTGCTGGCGTGCAATGATATGTCCAAAGAGCGGCCCTGCAACCCCCCTGCCTGCTATCCGGACTAACTGATGAACAAAGGGCACCACCAGTGCCAAAAGAAGTGCCTGCCTGCTCCTGCCTGTGAGCACTATCACCAAGCCCCAATAGGGGTGCATGCACATGTGCCGTGGTTAGGGTTGCCACCTGGCCGGTATTTTACCGGCAGGCCGGTAAAAAATTTGCATCAGGCCAATGTTAAGTCTATGGAGACAGTACCAAGGCCGGTATTTTTTTGAAGAAAAGGTGGCAACCCTAGCCGTGGTATGGATCAGGTGTTGCTGTGAGGCCTCCGCCTCCCGCACCCCCCCGCCCCTGAAGATGCTTCATTAAAGACATCCCATTGTTGCCCCCAGCCTCCCCCTCCCTCTGCAACACTCGTGGCCAGCCCCAGAGCCCCCCATCACCCTCCGGAACCCTCCCCTGTGAGCTGGTGAAACAACGAGCCCTCCCAGTGCTCACCGCTCCCATCCCCCTGACTGGCACTACTCACTGCAGCCACGCAGCCTTGCCCACGTGGCTCCCGACTCCTGGACACCTGCTGCCGCGGTCTTCCATCTGCTTCCTCCGCCTCCGTTGCGACGGCCGGAACTTCTTTCTCCGACCTCCGACTGCTCCCACGTGGCTTCTTTCCTCCGCATGTGGACTAGCTTCTCCTCTGGCCTCCCACGCTGTCTTCTGGGCTCAAACGCTGAGGGGGCCTGGGCCTCCTCCTAGGCCCCTTCTCCACGAGGCCTGCGGGTCCCGCTGCAGACAACACCGGCTCCAGATGGTCCCAGATCCTCTCTGCAGGGCTGCCTCACGAATCCCCTTCAGCTTCTGATCCAGCGCTGCTTCCATCCTGCAAAAAAAAAAAGAACAGCCAAAGCCACCTCAGTAAGTAGCACTCGCAACTGTCACCTTGGCTGTTAGATTAAAATCTGAAGTTATAAAATGGCGGGCATATTTAAATAACCTCTCCCCCTACATGACATCACTTAAACTTAACCCTTTCCTGGCCCACCTCCTAGCCCTGTCAAGGCCCATTGCATTTAGGCAACTACATGGGCTTCAGGATTGATATCTACATAAGGGACTACTGAAAGAATGGTGAGCTGTCAGCTAAACAAGGTTCAGTTGTCATTCACCTCTTTTTGATTGTACAAATGGCATACACAATTTTCTAGATAGGATGGATCTAACTTGAACCATGTCAAATTCAGTCAACGTCAGTCGATTAACAACTGAATGACAAGCAAACGACATAACAGTGAATAACGGAATTAGTCAAATCAGACTAATAAAGGTGTAATAGTGAAGAGTGCCAAACATATCCCCATGTATCACATAGGTTAAGTTGTTACAAAACAAACCTGTATAGTCAACCACAGCACAGCAAGGACACCAAGTTATCTACCCACATGCACATGGGTACCATCTTCTAATCAACAAAGATAGGGAAACGCTTTGGCAGATACTACAACTAAATTAAGAACTGACGTTCATTGGTAGTTGTGGATATTATAAGTAAAGATGTGTTTGAGTAGTAGTAGTTTATGGATTTAATAAGCCAAACTGAATGCAGATGAATGTTTTTTTTCCCCAGATTTGGTTGATGTAGTCATTTTTGAATAGACTGTATGGATATAAATATACAAGATTTATTCCTACACAGTACCTTATTGTGCATTGAGAAACAAATCACAAAAAGTAAACAAAAATGTTGAATAACATTCTAGTTTGCCATTTTTTCTATCCTAGCTATTTCGACCTGATTTTTTCAGTTTGCAAACCATAGTTTGCAATTTTTTATAAATTAGTGGTTATGCAAAGGGAATATGTGAAAATTTGAATAATGTGAATTTCAAATGCTGCCTACAGTATTAAGATATTATGACATAACATGAAAGACATGCATACTAACTAATTAATGTTAATTTTGTTTGATATAATTTTAAGAGCTACTTTTCCCGTTCATTAGGGTAAAATTCATACTGATTTACTCATCAGGAATTATTTATTAAAAACACAGAAATATGAGTTTCTTACAAAGATTATGGTGATTTATGATTTACTTAATTTACAGCGACATAAGGTTCTACTAAATTAAGAGAAAATTACAGGAAACTTAGAAGTTTTTTTCAAGCTGCATTGGAGACCTTTTCGAACTCCGCTACTATAACCAAAAGTTTGAAATTCACTTCTCAATTCCCTGTAATTTTCTCTTTATTGAGTAGACCCTATAGTGGCCTCACCTGACAGTGGGGATGCCGCTGCAAGTTCCTGCAGCAGGATCCGCACACAGCTCATCGCGGGGGGGGCGCAAGGAGCTGTATAATGCAGGACGTTCTGTGTCGTCCTATTTTCCTCTAGGCACTAAAAAGTAGGTTGGCATAGAACGTCCTACAAGCGGGAAGGGGTTAATGAAAGATTATATTTTTCACTACACTACTAATAATACTACTAATATTATATAGCCTTTCCCTTCAATTACGGAGAGAAAAATTTGTGACAAAGGTTAAATTTAGTGTCAGCAGTAACAGAATACATTATAGTTATATTAGATACAGACATAAAAACAATTATATTTTTTTTTTCTTGGAAAACTACATAACTGGCATATGTTACTTATACACTTGTTGAACAGCCAATATCTTCAACAGTTGAGAAACAAAATTGCTGGGATGTAGAAGGAACAAACAGAGCCTGAGGAGCCAGAGCTTTTGATTTATTAAACAATCACTGTGGTTTTACAGAATGTTTGTGATATATGTCTTTGAAGGCATTAGGGGGAATGTACTTCGAGCAAAGGTACCTCATCTAATATAACCAGGATGTTAAAAAGAATGTTATATACCCCCTAGTGATGCACAGAATGAATTGGTTAATTTAATGTCAAACAGACAACAGTAAACCGCTTTTTAAATTTCCCCCACTAAAAGCACTGATATTAAAGCAAGCATTTACAGTTTAAATGGTGATTACTAAACCCTTAGTTAACAACTTCCCGATAAAGGACGTGCCAGGCACGTCCTGGGACAAAAACTCCCTTAACGACAAAGGACGTGCCTGGCACGTCCTGCGGTGAATCAAGCGATTTTCGCGATCAACGATCGCGAAAACTGCTTTAACGGTGCTGGTCTATTGCCTCGATGTCGAGGCAATAGCCAGCACCGTAATTTCTATTTTGGGGCACCCACGATCAATATGGCTAAGCCCTCTGCCGGTCTGAGCTTCGGAAGTGAAAGTAACTTCACTTCCGTCGCTCTGAATATGCTACTTGACTGCCCCTAGTGGTAGTTAGGTAGCATTGCAATGGAAAATATTTAAAATACATATTTAATTAATTGAAAACAGGTTATATAGCTATATTAGCTTATAGGGTTAGGGTTAAAATTAAATTCAAATTAAAAAATATTAAGGGATATAATAAGGATTAGAGTTGGGGGTTAAATTTAGTGTTAGGGTTAAATTTTGGGTTCGGGTTGGGGTCAAAAGGTCAATATAGGAAAAAAACAAAAAACACTATTTTTGGTTTTTGCCCCATAACTCGCAAAAAAATACCGAAAAATATGGAAAAATGCATATTTTTGAACTCGGGACAACATTTAGAAACTATTTAGACGGGGTCTTTTTTAATGATTTGATTTGTATAAATTATATTTTAGGTCAAAGAAGGAAAAAGTGGGTTTTTTAAAATTCTTCATCATATTTTATGATTTTTTTTGTAGTAAATTATAAGATATGATGAACATAATGGTATCTAATGAAAGCCCATCTTATGACGATAAAAACAACATATAATTTGTGTGGGTACTGTATGTGAGAAAGAAAAAAATTACAGCTAAACACAAACACCCTAGAAATGTCAAAACAGCCATTGTCACCAAGGGAAAGTCAAGGTGAAAATGTCTTGTCACTAAGGGGTTAAAATGACTTAATTTAACAAAAAACAAAGATTCTGTTGATGATTTGAGATAATATATTAGATAATTAAACTTTGTGTTAGGTACCATGCTGCACCTCAGTGAATAATGACTCTCTCAAACTTGCCCATACTGGTAATGAACAACAAAAAGGTGTGCCAAAAAATAACAGGGAAATATTATACCACTAGAAAAATATAGCTCTTAAAGTGCTTCATTATATAAGTCACAGTGAGCAGACAATGGCAAAACATTTATATAATTGTGGAAAAGGATTTAAAGGTGAGAAGAATAGGCCAAAAAAAGAGAATCAAGACATATGACAACAATGCAAAGGGATAGATCATAGACACTTAAAAGTGTGCACTACTGCTAAGTCACATCACAAGGCATGATGCATAGAGCACTGACCAGGATTTTAGTCTGAGAGAAATGAGAAATTTTCTGAATAGGATAATTGTTAAGTGGGCCCCACCATTAGATGTTCTACCCAAGGCCCATTAGTGCATTAAAGTTGGCTTACAACCCTTACTTAAGTAATAACGTTGAAGCAGAATGGCTGTTGATAAATATGGGCTACTTGGTGCTACGCAGAACAGGAATGAAATGTACTGAACATCCATAAAAAAATAACTTGCAAAATATTGCCGTTCTAAATCTTTATGTGCAATATTATTTTCACTTTTATTATTTCTAATAATGCTTTTTAGGAGATCATTCTCAAGCACTAATGGCTACAGGTATAAAGTATGTAGGACTTCTTTCCATAGAGTAGAACTTTAATTGAAATATAAAATAGATATATTTTTCATTAAACAGATGCATATTTATTATAGAAAAAAAGGAATGGAAATTCAAAATATATTTGAAGAAAGTGAATGTGGTTTTCAGATTGAAAGGAACACATAATCAAAAAGCTTTTAATCACATTAATTGTAAATTATAGTCTTACCTAGTACATTTCATTTTCCTTTTTTTTTCATAAAGATGTCAATTTGGATGCACTTGTGCATTTTGTGACTGGTATATTACTGGAATCATGTTCTCTGTGCTATTTTTATTTTCCCATTAATTGTCAACAAGTGTATCTGCAAAAATGAATTTCTCTGATATTGTTAATTATGATAGCAGCATTTAGAGTGTCTGTAGGTCATGCTGTGTATACAATTACATGTAGACTCAAGAAAGCAATAATTACCATTACCCATTTAGTGAGTTCATAATTCAAGCAGACATACATCTTTCAGACTGGGAGTAAATGGGTATTCAGAATCAATACCACCAATAAGAAAATAGTGTATCCCAGGTTACATATACCACTGCTAGTGATAAAAGATTTTACAAGCAAGTGACGGTGTGCAGAAAGCGCATTAATGTTTCCAATACAATGTATCTTTATACTTTTTCTAGTTAGAAAGACAGTAAAGCAAATAAAGTTCACATGAATACAAAGTTTCAACATTAATTAACATAAATAGATGAAAGGGAATCAACGCTGTAAAGGAGGAGATGATATTTAACAAAATTACCTTAAAAAGAGGTCAAACGTGCAACAAGAAAAAAATGATTAGTGTGCCTGTGCAAAATCCAAACACAGGAGAAACAGTATACTGACATGCATGAATATTAGAAGTGTCTTGGCTCCAGTGAAGATGGCATATATATGCAAAGGAAAGAAATGTAAACATATAGGGGGTCATTTATAAGCACAGCACACATGCAGTTTGTGCCAAATACTGGTGCAAATAGCGTGTGCACCAGTGTATAACGCAGACTCACGGAAGTCTGCATTATCTGCACTGAATGCATAGACCGTGTATAAAAAATGTGTGTGATTTGTGTTGAGGGGACCTCCAGCAAACACAGTTTGAATGGAGGACCATCTCTACCAGACTGAAAAGTTTCTGGAGTGATAAAAAAAAAACATTCACTGTTATACACAACAAACGGTGATGCACTTTTTTTTTTATAAAACTTCCGACACGTTGGAGTTTCAATAATAAGTCCCATAGTGTAATAGTATCACACTTTTATGACATGTAGGCATGCAAAAGAAAAGAAGTCACATGGACCCTTCATAGGTCTTTATATTCCTCTTCTACTACAGGCACAGAATGCTCAGATTACAGAAAAAGGGAGAAGACCATACTCGATAATTCACATCAAAAACCTTAATAAACATAACATTCTATGTTTAAAACTTATAAACCCAAGTCTTTAAGTAATCACATAATAGTATGACCACTCATTGCCTAGCTCAGTATGCATTGGGTAGTATCCACTACTGGAGTTATTTAACTGACCTGCCAACCTATTAATTGTAGCAACCAAACTTTTCCACTGACTACAATATGTTTTTTTTCTTAGCTTTGATAATCACATCTTAGAATAAAACCCTAACTTTTCCAAAATCCAAGGAATCATACACATCTGCAAGAATATTTGAAGAATTATTGTAAGACAAGCTCAAGAACATTTACCAAACTTGTGTTTGCAATATGTATGAATATGTTCATATTCAGTGGACTATGTGAATTATTGGGTACCACAGAACACAGTTTCTTCTACGGTGTACATATTTCCATTAAGCGAGACTATCCAATGATATTTTATAATATCATTTATTTGCATAGTGCACCTAACTCAATTTGTCCTCTGCATAGTATGCAAAGTTTCTTTAATAGTCCACAATGATTGACCTTTTAAATCTTATTATTGACAGGCAGGGGATATTGAATTCATGCATTGCACTTTTGATATTAGGCATATGATCTGTAATGCAAGCAAGACTGCCAAACCTTTGACTTAATTCTTTAAATTTAGAAATGATGCACTACTTTCTCATGAAACTCTCTATAACCTTTGTACTGTCACATCTGCAATACAGACATAATGTGTAACCTAAAGATAATTCAAGCAGTTTCCACAAGAAAATGTTTTTTTTTTTAATCTGATTGGTACAGCCGACACCCTACACTTTCTTATATCAAGCTGCGGAACCCTAGGGCAGCAGCATGTGAAATAAGGTTTGCTAGTGAATATGTTTTGCAGTGCAGGATTCTACACTCAGTAATTCAATATAGCTGCCTTGTTCCTATCAGATCTGGCATTAAGTAAGACAATGGCAGTAAGATAATCCTAGAGACTTCAGATATATCCTACTTATTCAGTATGGAATCACAAGGGAAGGAGGTCATGAAAAGTCAACTACTGGATTTTTATTACCATGTCATTTTATTGTGATGAAATTTAGACAAGCAGTGAAACTAGGGAAATATAATTAATTTTAATATTGAATCAATTATAGCATGCCATGTGTATTTAATAAACACACTGACAATATTTATTTTTTTGACTGATTTATTTGATGTTTTATAAAACTTAAATATATAGTCAGGACTCCAGAGAACTCTTGAAGTATATAGTGAAGTCTCACCACCAGTAGAGGTCATAGAATATCCTGTATTGTTTTTTTTTTTAGAATAGCCATCCACCCCTTACAAGCCACCATGAATGAGAAGTGTATCCTGCAAAGCATGTAGTTCAAGGCTGGGAAAACTACAGATGCTCCTCAAATGCTACAGTAAGATCTGTAAATGTAACTTTATAAAACTACAACAACATATGTTTTCTGAGTTCCTGTTGCCCAGATATTATTGTACACGGAAGAAAGAAAATCCCCCAAAGAGGTAACCGGGCTTATACTTTGTTGGTGAGATCCAATCAGTACCAGGGTGTAGAATCAAGTATATCACTTTATTATAAGACACAACTTCCCTGGTCTCCTGTATTTGCACTTACTAACAATATGCATATTTTGATGGATACCTGAGGGATGGTGTTTTTTTTTTTTTTTTATTTAACTACAAGCCCAAGTGGTCAATGGTTAAGTGTCCGCTTATATCACTTTATTATAAGACATAACTTGACTGTTTTCCGGTATTTGCACTTATTGTTAATATACATATTTGGATGGATTTATTTCAAATATATTTTATTAAAGAGATATAACAATAACTTTTACAATGACAGAGAAAATACCAAATATGATATACATCAAAAGCGTAAATATCACTGTATCCAGTCCATATTTAAATCGATGATGAAAGCATTAATCAGGCACTTTATAGTTAGTTTTCATTGTGATAACAAGTATGAATTAATTATGCAATTAAATTACAATGTTAATAAATAAACCAAAAAATTGAAAATTGGGAGGGGAGGCAAACAAACAAAAAGGGGAGTGCATCCATCCACAATAGATTTGTTTTTATTCAAATTAAATTCTAATGACTATAGCGAATACTAGTATACAAAACATGACACAACAATACCTACTTCTGATAATCGCATAATAGAATATCATTTTTTCTTTACACAAGCAATCAAAACCTATATTCTCTTTTAATCTTTGTTTCCCATTCGTCCCAGTAGTGTCTAAGGTTATCTAACTGCAAAGAAGGTTGTCTGAGAGCCAGTTCGTACCCCTTATTTTCTGGTATATAATTAAAAACTTCTTTAGTAGGGATTGTTGGTGAGCTCCAGTATCAGGGGATGACCGTAGTAGCAGCTAAATGGATATGTCTAATTATAATTTCAGCATTTTTTTCAGTAGTATCATGGAAGAATTTGAATAAAGCCAATTCTGAAGTGAGTACAGAAAAATTTGAATTCAATCTAGGTGTGGGCATTATATAAGAGTAACATTGAGATATAGTAACGTGTTTATTAGGATTATGTAAGTATGTGTTTTCCAGACCAGGAAATTAATCTAAATTTTGAATGGAAGATGTATATTTTATTTTTAATCCATTTGTATTCGAATTGCATATTATCTTCTAGGCTGAATTTATCTTGAAGTCTCTTAAAATACATTAACAAATTACCTAAGAAAAAGTACCGTATTTGCTCGATTATAAGACGACCCTGATTATAAGACGACCCCCCAAACTTTTTTTATTCCTTTAGGAAAAAAACTAAAATCCTGAATATAAGACTACCCTATAGGAAAAAAAAGTTTAACTTGTATATATGTAAACTGCTTTTTAATATTTAATAAAAAATGCATATTATACAAATGCATTTCTTGTTTTTATTTCCTTTTATGTGCCAATGCGGCCTCTCTCTCTCCCCCCCCAGCGTTGTCTCTCTCTCCCTCCCCCCAAAACTAATCTCTCTCTCTTTCCCCTCCCCTTTTCTCTCTGTCCCCTCCTCCCCTTGTCTATATCTCTTCCTCCCTCCCCTTGTCTATATCTCCCCCCTCTCTCCCCTCCCCTTGTATATCTCCCTCCCTCCCCTTGTATATATCTCCCCCTCCCTCCCTCCCTCCCTCCCTCCCCTCCCTTGTCTATCTCCCCCTTCCCTCCCCTTGTCTATCCCCCCCTCCCTCCCCCTCACCTTGATTCTTTCCCTGGTGGCTAGTGGGGGCAGCTGGGGCATGTCTGCACGTATTCTCCTGGTGTCTAGCGGGGCAGTGGAGGATGTCTGCGCGATGAGCGCAGACCTCCCCTGCTGCCACCCGGCACGACCGCCGGGACTTTTATGATGAAGCCGGAAGTTCCCGGCTTCATCATAGAAGTCCCGACGGTCGTGCCGGGCGGCAGCAGGGGGAGTCTGCCCTCATCGCGCAGACATCCCCAGGCTGTTAGATAGGGGGATCCAGGTCCCCTGCAGCTCTGCTGGGGACCTGGATCCCTGTCTTATAGTCTGAACTTGATTTGAGGTCAGATTATAAGACGACCTCGAATGTAAGACAAGGGGTATTTTTCAGAGCATTTGCTCTGAAAAAAACCTTGTCTTATATTCGAGCAAATACGGTAATTTACATTTTTTATTAGCTTAGTGTGCCAATTATTCAAATTTAAATCAGGAAAATCTAGTTTTAATACAGACAGCAGCATTACCCGTGACCACCCAGAGGAAGGGCCAACTACTTTAAACACAGTAATCCAAGCTTTGATGGTACCCTTAGTAGTGGGAAACATCTCAGTTATCGGAATCCACAGTACTTCTCTAACCCCTTCACGACAATGGACGTGTCAGGCACGTCCAGTCAGGAACTCCCTTGCGGACAATGGATGTACCTGACATGTCCTGCTGTGAAATGAGCGGTTTTCACGGTCATGGATCGTGAAAACCACTCTGACAGTGCTGCTCTATTGCCTTGATGTCGAGGCAATAGCCAGCAGTGAAAATCTGTGGTGCCAAATTGCAGGAGCAGCCTGCTACTGCAATATGGCTGTGCCCTCTTGTGGTCAGAGCTTCGGGAGTGAAAAATAATTCACTTCCGACGCTCAGAATAAAACAACATATAATTTGTGTGGGAACAATATGTGAGAAAGAAAAATTACAGCTAAACACAAACACCCAGGAAATGTAAAAACAGCCCTTGTCTCCAAGGGAAAGTCAAGGTCATAATGTCTTGTCACTAAGGGGTTAATAGAAAATGGTGACATCCTATCATTTTACATCTCACGCCGGTGTGGAATCTGTGGGCCCTGAGTTAATATCCTTCCTACAGTATATTTTATATTACAGTTATATTTGTGATCAATAATATTATTCACAAAGCTCACAATTCAATCTCAAAGCTGTTTTTTTTTTTTTTGTAACCTTGGGCATCTAAAAAAACAGGGGTGGAGACAGTTGTTCCCTTCTATTCCCATGTATGCACAAAGAAAGCTCCTCAATGACATCAATGGGATTTGTTTGCCATGAAAAGTGATTGGCTGGAACAATCGATCCCAGCTATGTACTTTTGCTGCAAAGTGGGACTGATAAAGCTGGGGTATATAATGTGAAGGTGGAGGGCAAATGCACCAGGTAGGTAGCCCTTGATATAATATTTTTTACATGTTTTTTATTAAAAAAGTTTGTCTTTTCTATTCTTTTATTTCAATTAATTCAATCATTTAGAAGGTTGAGTACAAAAAAAGGAAATGCTTTATCCATGTACAAAAAGTTTCATAAAATTCAATATTCAATAATCAATAAATCTACATATTCATCTAGTTCTAGGATTTACATACTTTTTGCTATTGCTCAACTTTTAATGTAGGAAAGTTTTTTTAAATGTATGTTTTTTAATAAACAATATACCCTAAATTGAGGATGCTGAATTCGAAGACCTTCTATTACATTCATTGTATATTAGCCAATAGAACAAATAACAACACAAATACTTTTAAGTAATGCCATGAATTGTCAAGAGTATTCAATATAAACATTTTTAGGACTTTAATGTGTAAAGTTACATTCATTCATATTTTACTTTTTGATATAAACATATCTTAGAGGAAGAAAAAAATATAAGTGTATTGTATCCACATTAATAGATTTGTATTGAAATCAAGCAAAAAACCAAGACACAGGACATCTTTAAACCATCATGCAATGTGTGAAGTGCTCATCAAACCCAGATTCCTTTTTTGGAAGATTTGTGCTTTTTCAAGATTCTAAATTGTTCTCCTTTAGTGCTCTTCAATGCTTAGGGAACATTTTCAAGATGACTGCATGGTTTGAAGTACACTTCAACAGCAAAGGCTTACGTAGCATTGAAAATAAAAATTTTCCATTTTCTTTTTCATAAAAAAATGAATGATAATATTTCAAACTCTTATTAGGTTAAAAACTATTGCTTGTAGTAAATTTGTGAATCAACTTTTAGGTGTTAAGGAAGCTTTTAATAACACTGAGGTGTATCTACTCATTACCATGGTCTTTCCTATCACCAAATCTGCTACTTAGAAATTTGATTTTATTGCATGGTAAATACTTAAAAATCATATATTATTTAGCTTACCATATACTGTGGTGCTACAACTCATGAACTCATCTTTCATCACCAGCTTCTGTCCCCTAGCTTTCTGGTTTATTTTTCCACATCATCCAGCCATTTTTGTATGTTGGCATCTTCCTGCTTGGACTTTCTTCTATATATTTTCTTGGTGTTATCATGCATTTTTTCAAGCTATGTCTATATTGCTATTGTGATATCAGAGACCAGGTCTGAATGCTGACACAGATTATAAAGCTATTGGTTCTTTCAGATCTGGCATCATAACCCCTTCATGACGCTAGGTGCTTGCGTCCCAAATGACGCAAGCACCAAAACGTCACAAATTGTTCCTGGCCACCGATCACAAGGTGGCAGAGACCCGATCAGGGTCTTAATAGACCCTGTGGGTCCCTGCCAAAATATCGCGAGACCTCCGGATGTCACGTGTGACGTCACGGAGGCGTGCCCAAACCCGGAAGTTCGGGCACGGCGTGATTTAGAGAAATGTAGCCGGTGCTCGCTTTGAGCACCAGCTACATTTTCCCTGTCAGACTGAGGCCACTCAAAGTGGCCTCAGATGACAGGTGGGATCCCGCTGCAAGTGCCTGCAGCAGGATCCGAAAACAGCTCATCGCGGGGAGCCACGATGAGCTGTTTAACAAAGGACGAACTATGCCGTCCTAATGACTTTAAGGCACTTAAAGTCAGGACGGCATAGTACGTCCTAACGTCATGAAGGGGTTAAATAGTATATATTGTATGTATTTCATCTCAGCTATAACAAAACATAACCACAGATGTTTCCATCATTGTTTAATTTAATATAACATGTTGATTAGATACAACTTATACTTATATGAATTACTCCTTAAAAGGACTGTATCACCCAAACATTGTTTTTACTGTGAATGTAGGACAAAAACATATGATTTAAAATGATCTATACATTGTATTAGCAAAACTGCAAAAAAATGCCTAAATTAGGAAAAAAATGTCTTTTAAATGTGTTTATGGAGTCTCCAGTTTATGACATCACCTGTAGCATGGTATGCAAATGATCTGCTTTTCATTGGAGAATGTGTAATTTGCATACCATGCCACTGGTGATGCCATAAACTGGAAACTCCACAGACACATATTTTTCCTCTAATTTAGGCATATGCTTGCATCTATAATGTATGGATAATTTTCAATATTTTTTTATGCTCTACATTTACAATAAAACAATGTTCAGTTGATACAGTCCCTTTGGCAGCAAAAAAAGACCAGGTCATTTGCATCACAGTGTTATTTGAATGGTTTACATAGGATAAACACCTAAAAAGGGTTTCATGTCAAAACAAAATGGATACTTGCTGTACTAGAAACAGACCACCAATACACCAAGAAGTTAAATGCATGTAGTTACCAATGTCACAGACTGAGAGGCAGATGGTGAAAACATTAGTCTAGATCCAAAATGAATGCAGGTGCTATTAGATTAAATTTACGAAAGGTTAGTAGCTGTTAATGCAGATTTATTTCTGGTATTTAAGCAATACGTTTCACTTGTCTGTCCACATCCAATAAAAATGTGATATATGCAACTCAAAAGAAAGAGGCATGTCTTCCATAATTATACTAATTAAGCAATATCGTTTTATGCAGAGTTAGATCCTATTTCAGTGTTAATTTGTTTTCTGATTTATGTTTTCAAATCTTTGTCAGGAAAAATAGACTTTTTAATTTTTACATCATTCTGGTAATTGACTGACTCAATCTTAAATTACCTTCCATGATTTAATAGGCCACTAACAGTATAATAGAGATACTTTTGGTAGTTTGTAGATAATTGGTATTTCTTTTTGAGTATGTGTCACGTTGGTGTTTTTTATTTTTTATTTTTTTTATAACACAGTTAGCATTTAGTGGTGCTTGATTTTATTGGTCATAAACTAATGTAAAATATATACATAAAACAGTATGTGACTAAAATATGGAATAGTTCTAAAAAAAAAATCAAAAAATAACATAAGTATATGTGTTTTCGAAAATACCATGGGCTTTATTCATGAAAGTGGGAATTGTAGGTAACTGACAAAATAATTTCCAAATGAAGGCCAAAGTAGCTTGAAACTCAGTTACTTTGGCCTTACATTTTAAATTCTCTTGTTAATTCACTGCAATTCCCTCTTTCATTGATAAATCCCTACGTAGTTTTCAAAATAACAGCAATATAATAAGACATTGGAATCAGATCTAGATACATCACAAGTATTAAGTAATTTATTTAACGTATTGCACAAATATAAGACAACCCTGATTATTGTCTAAATATTATATATTATGAACCTAAATATAAGCTGATCCTATAGGAAAAATTACCCGCACATTCAACAGTCGGAGCGAGGCGAGCCAACACGCAACAACCAGGAACTGCTGTGTCTCAGATGTGAGACACAGAAAATAGTAAACTTGGGTGTATCTATTAAGATGCATGTCGAGTTTGCCCCAAAATATCAGGACATTCTTTTTTAACCCTTGCTTCCTTTATTTACAAACAGTTCAGTGTTCCTTTAAGACTGGAAAAATTAAGTCTATCTATCACAGCTTTTGCAGTCTAAGGAGAAGGTATTTTTTCTGTGAACTGGTAGTTCTGCCTGGAATTCTCTCAGAGGAATATTAAAAAGTTGATCTGCCACTGATATGTGTATAGAAAATTGTCTGCAGTTGGGAGTTATCCACCTTCTGGAAGAGCTAGCTCATCTCACCAAACTGGCAGTAAATTTGGAAGAAAATTATTCCAAAGAGCGGAAGTTTAATCTGTAAGTGTCCCACATATCCACAGAATGGACAGAAAGACTGTTGAAGAAGGGATCTACTCTACAGGAGATATGGAAGTGAGCTATGTCAAAAATGCCTTGCATAGCATTGGCCTGAAAGATCCTGGGGACTCTATCAAGCAAATAAAGTGTAAAGTACCCCCCCCCCCCAAAAAAAAAAAAATCTGAATTTACCCTCTGGCAACTTCTGTGTGGTATACAAGGCTGACACTACTTGTCTAAGGAACCAGTTCCCATACCACCCACAAGGTAATATGCACCTCTTCCCAAAGAGACATCACCACATATGCTGTGACTATTGGTTTGTAGTCAGACAATCATGGATCCTGAAGCAGACTAATATGTTATGTTATCCATACCTTTAGGATGTGTATGTTCAGCCAGATTTAATATTTATTCTTAAATTTAATATGAAAGAGGTAGAATAATAACAACAATGAAAAAGATAGTGATGTTAGTGATCATTAGTGATCATTTCCTGATAATTTATGGTATTTATGATAAACGACGAGCATTTTTGGAAAAACGACCTTGTTTTATCTTGGTGTCTGTGGTCCACTGGAAATATTGAGAAGGGGTTAATGGATTACTAATGCTGATATGTGTGGTATATCCTCCAAATGTCCTCCAATCTATACAAAAATGCAGCTGGATCATCATCCTTCTCCTGTCTTCTCTCACATACTCTTATATTTTATCATGGTCTTGGCCATAGGAGGGTTATCAGTCTTCTAATTTACCAAATCAATAGAAGATATACATTTCTTGTGATTACTTTCCTATTTGCATCAGCAATCACAGTACCTCAAAGGGGAGCTATACAACCTTTAGCTTTCAGTTTAGCAGTAGCAGCAGCTGGAGTATCAACGTCTGACCTGGAATTTCTATTTTCCACTCTTATATTACCTAGCTTTGCACACAAGTCATCAGCATCCACTCTCACCTACTACCCCTGCACTCGCACCACCCCCTGTCTAGGATAAGGGGGTGGTAACACTGAGACTGAGCCCTCTCCAGATGTAGAAACTGCAACTGGAGTTAGAGGAGGATACAGTCTGGGAATTGACAAAGGGGTTTCACACTGTCCATCCCTCCCACATTTTTCACAGACAGATCACATTTCTTATTTGTCATAAACACGGTATCTTAACATTTGCCAGCCTTTTTAGCATTCAGTTTACATATGTCAAACAACACCTTTTCATGCAAGAATTTTCCAATTAAATATCCGACAAATTGAAATTGGGCTCCCAGCACCACTGATTCTTTTTTTTTTTTTTAAATAATTTTTTTAAATGTTTTACAAAAAGGTACATAATGGGTTATCGGTACAGCATGTCAATTATTTGGAGCAGATTGGGTGTTAACAGTACAAGTCTTGTAATATAAATCTATTTCGATATGTACATTGGCATGGCAGTAAGGGTCTAGGACTCTTCTTCGCCGCATCTTCATCGCTGACAGTTCAGCGCGGCAGTTAGACAGCAGTGAAGAATAACGCGGCCGTTTGATCGCAGACGCGGCTATGTAAGAGCTGACAGTTCAGCGCTAAACTGTCAGCTCTTACAAATGTAAAAGTAAAAAGAAAATAACCCCCCCCAATAAATGATTCCCTCCCAAAGTGCCCCCTAAAACCCAATACTAAAATTAACCCATAAAACCCCAATACTAAAATTAACCCCCAAACCCTAATACTAACCCCCGACCCCTAATACTAACCCCCTAAACCCTTATACTAACCCCCAAAACCCTAATACTAACCCCCAAACCCTAATACTAACCCCCTAAACCCTAATACTAACCCCCAAACCCTAATACTAACCCCCTAAACCCTAATACTAACCCCCGAACCCTAATACTAACCACCTAAACCCTAATACTAACCCCCGAACCATAATACTAAAATTAACCCCCTAAACCCTAATACTAAAATTAACCCCGAAGCCTAAAAACTAATTCTAACCCCCTAAACCCTAATTCTAACCACCCTTACTAACATAAACTAAAATAGCTTAAACACTGAAATACACTTACCTTTAGCGATGAAATGTCCCGCGATGAAATCTCCATTGACGAGATGTCTTGTGGTTCAGAGTCGGGGGCGAAGCGGCTGCGCGGAAGCAGCCGCGATGAAGTGTCCCACCCCCTGGGAGTAACAGAGTGTACCTTAAGATTTATATGAATGAAAAAAAAGAAAATAGATATTGTAGACATGTGGGGTGTAGGGGGGGGGGGGGGGGGAGGAGCATGGATTCTAAGAAGCACCACTGATTCTAAGTGCTTTTCTCCGAACAAACTTTTCTTGTCTACAAACTGCAAGAAGTTAAGTACCAATACCTGGCCAGACTGTGAGGAAGTTATATTCCGTAGACCATCCTGATAGAGGACCCCAATTATCAAGCATACATTGTAAAGATGCCTTGCTATTAAAGGCCCTCGTGATAGGTTTACCTTGACAAAAAAATACCTACAAGATAAAAACCTCCCTGACTATAAAATAATCCACCAAGTATAAAACAGTATCATGCTTCCCTGACTATAAAAGTATTATTCCTACATACCAGTGACTATATTCTTTAGTCTTTCAGTGGTTACATTCTATGAATATTTCAATATGGATAAAATTAGAATGGAGTTGTATACTATCACCAGCTAGATTAGCAAAATCTTAAACATTCTTGTGAATTAAGGCCATTGTGTTTTTCTCAAGAAAACACGCAAATTCAGGATGGCTCTGCTAACACAATACAGAAAGTTTTGCATAAAGCATTCATCTAGTACAGCTCCTAGTTATTATTTTCGTAAATTGATCTGCTCAATTTGCATTATATAAAATGTTCGTATGACACTGCTGCCGTGCTCTACAGTACACAAGGCTTCTGTCATGTAATGGCTTTTATATTGATTGATCAAAAGCATACAATTTTCTCATGAATAACAAAGTATGCTTCCAGTTTAATGCAGCTGCCAAAATTGTATTGTACCCGGGAATCCTGAAATCTAGTTTTCTTACAACATCTTATTTAAATAGAGTTTTCCTTTATTTGAGATGAAAAGGAACCGGTCCAAACCTACAGCAAGAATAGCACTACTTTATTGTTATCCAGTAAATACTTCAGTATTAAGCATTATAACTTTGTGCTGTTGTTTTACATTCCATGTTGTATACTTTGCTTTGCACCACACTGACAGTGATAACTGAACTGGTTATGAAATTCAGAAGTGTACTGTTAACTGAGGATAAAATATGAAAAACATTTTTTTTTTGGGTGTAGAATAGTGTTTATACTCCTAGGTGATTTCATTTGTAAAGTTACACAGCAATGTGAAACATGACCAAGTATGTGGAATTTGGCAAAGGTTATCCACTAAACATTGAACTGTGGTGAGCTGACAAGGGAATAACAAAAATCAGGTATTATTAACCAGGCTGGAAACATAGGCAAGTTGGATATGTTTTAGTCAGATTTCTGTACGGTCTAGTGAATAAACCCAACCGAATTTATTTTGTATGGCAAGTCCTTCTTTGTTTCTTTGCATTGTATGTTTTATTTTATTTTATTTAAAAAACCTTTATTAATCCAATTTTTCAACACATATTAAAATATAGAATAACAATTTCTAGCTTCTCAAACTGTTACATAGCTCATTATTCCTTGGAAAGCTGTAATACTTTATATGGCTCAAAACATCATAATACAAAGACAATAGAAAAAAAGAAAAACCACAAAAAAAAACATATGGTTTGACAAATGTACCCCCTAGAAAAATGCATAAGGGTCACTTTAGTATCAAAAAATAATTATAGAAACTATAAACATGTATGTGAGAAGAATCATACTTTCCCCAGCTGCATTGTTTTCATTGGCTTGAATGTTGGTGAGATGTTAGGACACTGAAGGCTTGAATTTGCACTATACTATTAGTCTGGTTACTCCTGTATGTGCAATATACATTTGTCTCATTTTTGGCATCCTAGCAATTTACATTGTTAATGTGTCTCATTATATTGACTATAACATTCAATTTTCTGGACTATATTTGCAATCCTGGTATCTCTGATTTTGGTTTGTTCATTCCAATTTTGGGTATAGTGTTCTTGATTTCTATAGATTCTTGATTTGGTTGCATCACTGACTGTTAGTGCAAATATTCAAAATTATTTTAAAAATAAAACTGTGGTGCAGCCCAGAACCAATTTCTACACTCTTGTATATTCACATTTCTTCTTATTTTTTTAGGTTTATATACATAAATAGTTATGTCCAGAAATATTAGGACACTGCAATGTTGTTATTTGGACTGTTTAGCAAAATAAGTTCAAGTCACAGTGAAATAAAAAAAATGAGCTTAAAGTGCAGTCTCTCGCCTTTAATGTGAGGATATCCACATCCAAATTGGAGGAAGGGTTTTGGAATTACAGATCTTTAAAATGTAACTCCCCTAAATAGTTACCTCCTAAATAGTTACACTTGCAATGTATGCTTTGAGTTTTATGGGTGGGTAGAAGGTGGTTTATGGTTGGGTAGAAAGTTCAAGTGTGGGAGGGCATATAAAAGCACTCACACTGACACACACGCACACACACTCTCACTCACAGTGACACACACACATATGCTCACTCATAGGGACACACACACATATACTCACTCACAGTGACACACCCATGCTCACTCACACTGACACACATGCTCACTCACCCTGACATACACACACACTCACTCTCACTCACACTGACATACACACACATGTTCACTCACGCTGACATACACACACACTCTCACTCACACTGATATACACACACTCTCACTCACACTGACATACACACACTCTCACTCACACTGACATACACACACATCTCACTCACACTGAATATGGATATACATATATACATATATGTATATATATATATATATAATATATATATTTCACAGCGTGTAAACATATAAAGTGTATATGGTAAGGTGTATGTATCACACACACACTAGGGAGATTGCTGCATACCTCCATACATGATCAGAATTATGTTAGTTAAGGCCAACTGGCAGTCAAGGGGTTAAACCTAAAACTCTGCAGTGCATTGTGGGCAATGTATAATGGCCAGCTTGGCCAGTTTCACTTTCATGTTCTCTATGTTGGTAAAGATAATAATAATACTGCTAATAATAATAATAATAATATTGCTAATAATAATAATAATATAAAATGAGATAATAATTCTCTCTATGGAAAAAAGCATGTTGTACAATCTGTATTGAAATGTAAATGATACACAGTATGTGCCCCAGGGTCATATAATATAATATAATATTAAATCCCCCACAGCAGCCTGGTTAGCATGCACATGGGTTTACTGGCGGAGAAACTGTGGCTCACTCACACTGACATACACACAAACACACATGTTCACTCACACTGACATACACACACTCTCACTGACATACACATACTCTCACTCACCCTGACATGCACACACACTCTCACTCACCCTGACATACACACACACTCTCACTCACACTGACATACACACACACTCTCACCCACACTGACATACACACACTCACACTGACATACACACACTCACACTGACATACACACACTCTCACTCACACTGACATACACACACTCTCACTCACACTGACATACACACACTCTCACTCATACTGACATACACACACACTCACTCACACTGACATACACACACACTCACACTGACATACACACACACACTGACATACACACACTCTCACTCACTCTGACATACACACACACTCACACTGACATACCCACATTCACACTGAAACTTACCTGCTGTATGCATCTCTCTTTGCTGTGAGCTCTGTGTGAAGGAGGTCTCAGCCAATCACGGGAGGTTTCTGAACTCTCAGCCAATCAGGAGAGTTGAGAAGTCTCACCTGATTGGCTGAGACCTCCTTCAATCAAGAAACGAAGAAAAAAAAAAGACAGCTGCTCGGAGGAACAAAGTTCCGCCACTGCCAGGATGCCGCCTGTGGCAGCTGCCCCACTCTGCCCCATTATAGGGCCGGCCCTGGTGGGGAGAGTGGACAGCCTTGTCTAGTTCTTGTTTTTTATCGAAAAGGGTTTGGAGAAGAAGCCAGAGTAGAAGACTTTTGCAGTGGGTGTGTTATATAGGGCTTAAATAGCGTTTATATATGTCAATGGTAGATGGAAGGAGTTAAGAATGTTTAGTAGGTACATCCAGTTGATTCTGTCGAAACCCCCTCTTTTTACAGGGATTAAAAGTGATTGGACAATTGACGCAAAGGCTGTTTCATGGACAGATGTGGGCAGTTCCTTCATTGGTTTTTTCATTAATTAAGCAGGTAAAAGGTCTGTAGTTGATTCCAGATATGGCATTCACATTTGGAAGCTGTTGCTGTGAACCCACAACATGCAGTTAAAGGAACTCTCAATGCAAGTGAAACACGGTATTCAATGATGAGAGGTACATTTCTCAGGCTGTTAAAGAAAATTATTTGTTTTGTATTTCTTTTGTAATATTGGGCTGTGAGATACCACAGCACGTCTTCACAGACCTTCAGAGGTCTAGTGGAGTGCATGCCTCTTTGGGTCAGGACTGTTTTGCCGTTAAAAGGGGACCTTTTTTATTATTAGGAAGGTGATCATAATGTTATAGCTGATGGGTGTATATAATATACAATTTATGTATAAATAGACTTACATAGAAACATAGAAGCAAACTGTATGTATGTAAACTCTAAAGTGGTAGAAAAATAAATGCACTCAAAATTAAATTGTCACCTCACCAGCATCCAGGTTATTAGTAAATGAGATTAGGAAATATCTGTTAAAAAGGCAACGTGAATGTAAAAAAGTATGTATTACAGTTATAATAAAGAAAAATTGCAGAAATAACTCAAAATAACCACTCTACTAAGTATATCCCAAAAATACCAAATTATTACAACTATTCACACCGGTATTATATATTATGTAACATGGTTTGCTTATTTGGTTCCTTTTTATTTTACACACTTTTGTAAGTTTTGAGTTTTTTTTATTGATAAGTGGGCTTTCTATGTCTACTTCAGTGGGTTGTTAGGGTTGTGGTGCATACAAAAAAGTGGCAAAAAAACGTATTGTCATTTTAGTGCTTTTTGTGCAGTGCACATGGTGGTGAATAGCATTGTTATAACGTTTCCCCTCCACTTTTGTGACTTTTTGTAATCATAGTTTTTTTTTTGCGTTTTTTAAATCATAATACTTATTATCATAAAGCTATCGTACTGTTTGTAGGTAGGTAATCCTTTTAGAATGATCCTGGTTCTAATCATGTCAAAATCTCACAACTTTTCTAACAGAAATTTTTTTAATGTGTGCACATTGTCTGTATCTCATACTGTATACAAGACATAGTGCACAAACATAACAATCAAGATTTTTTTTTAAAAATTATCTTTTATTTTTTAGCTCTTCAACTGAGAATGATTGGTTGTCCAGTCGTTTTCTCAAGTGTATTTAAACCGGGGCTCTCCATTATGTACATTTGTTACATGTATTCCTCTGCTGGTATTAACTATATATATTTTTATATATATTTCCAACTGACAAACATTGGTCACCAGTGATCTTTTATTCCATTATAATATTTTCCATAAATCAATGTTGTGGGCTGACAGTAATCCCTTTGGAAGCAACCCCTTTGTCCCAGGAAGTGGGAAGAGTCAGGTGATGTCACATCACTTATGAAATAGACTTGGAGCCTCTACAGTACTTTGTGTCTGGGCTCAATACAGGCGCATTTAGGCTCTATGTGTCTCTTAAACATGGAATACAGTTGTGCACTGAGCATACGTGGGGACATCTCCAAATTTGATAAGGCAGGACACCAAAAAACAGGACTGGCCAGCCAAATCTGGGACTATTGGCAGTTATGTATGACCACATATGAATTTGTTTGGGGATAGTTTAATTGACTGAACAGCAAATATATGTTTCTCTCGTTGCCCTATCTGAGAGCTCACTTCACTTTCAATAATTTTAATTTACTGGAATATCATTCTATTCCATTGTGTATAAAAAAAAAAAATAACACTTGTCAGTAGTGGAAAACAAAGTGATACTTTGTCAATCAAAACTTTCTTCCACTGTGTTATGTATAGGGTTGGGAAAGCTGGATTAATTTTATATGCCTTTTGGGTTCTTTTTCATGCCTTTGTACAACAACATACATTCACAAGATTAGGAAGACGCAGCAGAAACGTCTCCTGCGGGCACCCCAGGCATAAGATACTTTGTTTGAGGATATGTCAAACAGAAGTATTGATTTGCTTCTTCATAGAATCCAAGAGGGAGGAAGATTAATTATTTCCTTTGAAATACCAAGCAAAACAAGACAATGAACATAAAAGGACATCTTATAAATAAAATATATATGAGGCAAGTTTACATATCCTAATTATAACCCCTGCATAGGTAAATTGTTATGTATAAACCAGATTTTATTTGGTCCACAAGGCACTGCTGTGATTATCATTGTTGTTTAAGTCATTTTATTCTTAACAACAATGATTCCAGCTGTGTGTGCTGCCCCAAATATTCAGTTTTTTGTTTTTTAGAAACTATTACTTGATACTTAGTTCCAGTGCATTTTGGAACTCGAATTGCTACAGTTTATCCATGCCTGGGAAAAATGTTTGTTTAGCTTCAAGACCACACTATTTCCTTTTGTTTGTATAATATATATATATGTATAATTCTCTAACTGGCTTCTTCCGAAATGTAAATCCTTGTCACTGCTCCTAAGTTTGGTGTATATCTGTGTGCTTTCAATTTCGAAAGAAAATCAGTGTGTATTCGGCCATGGTGACGAAATTGCAAGGTTATTCGGGGTCACACTAGGGCAAATAGTGAAGCTCGAAATGTGGCTTTCGATATGACCTCGATGTATCCTGAATATTTCCAAACTTTGGACCAATTAGCTTAGAATTCTTGCAAGTGCTGTGAAGTTGATGGATCATTGTTCTACGTCACCAGTGATGTCATAATCTCTTTTTGTTCATCCCCAAGATGCCAATTTTCTCCTGGGGGGCCCAGGACAAAAACTAGGTGAAACCAATAGGGAAAACTCTGGAGATAACCAGGTGCATAGGCAGTATTAATGCCAAGATAGATCAAAATTTGATGGTACAAGATACAAAAAATGGGACTGTGTTGGCATATACAGGACAGTTGGCAACTATGCTATCCCAAAAGTATGAACACAAAAGTATGAAGGTGCATGGAAAGGATCTTCACCCCAGTCCTCACTAGCTAAACTTAACACAGGAACTGACAAAAAAAAATATGGGTTTCAACCTCATGAAATAACTTTTTCGAATCCAGCATCCAGGTTAGTCATTTTGATATCTATAAAATAAATTTATTAAATTTTCCTCCATATTTCTACCAATGCAGTAACACAACAGCATATTCGATTTATATCCTGGAGCGCTTATGTTTTAGGTTTCACAGGTTCAAAGTGTGTCATGGACAAAAGAAGATAACATCACTGGTGATATAGAACAACATCCCAGAAACTTCACAGTTTCGCCTTTAAAACTTATGTACTGAAAATGTTTGTGTTGACCTAGAAATTCCAGTATAAAAAAGCTGTAGAAATTTCATGATTCCAGAGTTACGCATTCAACTCAGAAACAATATATATATATGTATGTATAAAGATAGATACATACATACATGCTTATATACATATGTAGCAAACAAAGGGCTCACACTGCAATAAGTTTTAAAAAGGAAAGAAATAAGGTACACAAAAATAGTAGGTTTTAATGAATTTTAGGAGAACAGCAACAATGCAGAGCAGTGTAAGTATGTGGTATGTATAGCCCCCTACCCTACTTTTACAATTACAGAGTACGTTATTAGCCTTTTGGTTTATGTACACATTACCTTCTTTGTCCCACTTTGTTTCCATCATCAATTTAAAATGCATTAATAAAAAACATAATTAAAATAGATCACACATTTAAAAGTGTTTGCCTAGTTTTCCTTTGCCATTTATTTAGTTTGTAAACATACTTAATAGTGTGATAATACAACACTCTTATTGGAGAGATTTGTTTTGTTAAATGTAAGGTGTGAGGAAAAATATTTGAAATGTTCTTTTATATCTAATGAAATTGGGCTGATGATAATGATACAGAAGATTATTTACAGATGTATGTGACATTAAACTAAGGATCAGAGTAATCAGCAATTTAGCAAGGTGGATACAGTTTCAGACTATCACTCAGTGATGCTCTTTGAACCACAGAGTCAAGTAGACATGACCTGTGCATGTATATATTTTTATCCTAAATTTGCTAACTACATAGGAAATTGTATTTAAAAAAACTCTGACCAATAACTGTTGCATTTAACTTTATACTGTTTACCCTTACTTCTACTTTGGAGCGCATAGAGCAAATCTGGGGGAAAATTGGCAAGTCTGGGGGCTGGTTGTTAAGTCTAGCGATGAATTAGCAACTCTGGGGTCAGGTTGACAAATCTGGGGGCAGATTGACAAGTCTGGTCGCACATTGGCAAGTCTGTAGATGCATTGGCAAGTCTGGGGGTGCATTGACAAATACAAATAAAAATAAAATATATATATATATATATATATATATATATATATATAATTATTGCATTTATCAACCAATAATAATGGTTTGATCTAAGTTCATTAAATTAATAAACACAATCATATGATTGTGAATTTTAATTACATCCTTCAAGATTGCTGGTTTAAACCAATAGCAGTGCTTGGTTTGTATAGCCAAAGTCATATTAATAAGGTGACAATGTCATTTGAATGCATCATAAGAAATGCCAACACTCAATTACACATCCAAAGGATAGATTTTAACACGCAAATGCATCAAATATAACATAAATCAACTTGCAATGCATTATGGGCTATATTCCTTGTTTTACATCTCTATGTATTGCATGGCAAACTTATTTTACATCAATTAAAATTCATATTATTGGACACAACATGTTTTCCGTTGGAAAATGCATGTGTAGTTAGTTATGTGTCCCTTTATTTTATAAACAACTTATTGACATTGCTTATTTTGCTAGAGCTCCATTGGGGTTATACCTTTGTGGTTATATTTTTTCATAGTTAATCAAATTATATATAGCTCATAGAAAATCTAACTACATTTGGCAACTTTTTACTAAATCTACGTTTGATCATTATGAACAGAATGTAGTTTGTCAATATTTACAGCTACTGCAAAATTGACTTGTACAACCATGTAAAATCTTTTAAATTCAAGTAATATTATTAAATTGCATTTGTGGTATATAGATTGGTTATTATGAAAATAACTTTAAGGCATAGGTTCACATTTCTTAATGTATTTGAATGTTTATGTTCTATTAAGAAAGAGTTACAGCAGTTGCCTCTAATATGTATTTTGTTACTGACAATAATAAGGGTGAGTACATTCACATCTTTAGAAAAGGCATGCAGCAGTAAATAAGTTAACTGAATATATGTAGCAAACCAACTGCTGACTATCTTTTAATCCATAAATTATGGATTTATGGAGCCTATAGATTGTTTGCCTCATAGCTTTTACTGGCTGTCATAACATCACTGTTTGTGTGGTAATTACCACACAGAACAGTGTTTTAATTGTGTGTATTTTACCTGCACCACTAATCTTACATAAAGGTTTTACTGCATAGAAGTTTTAGTGCACTTGTTAATTGTGTAAGTGGCGGGAATCAAATAAAAAATACCCAGGCTGATCTTCTGACTCAGGCAGAGTACTTCTTGAAGGTTAATGACACCGGAGATACCTCGGACCTCAACCTGTGGTGCTTTATGAAATACTTTTTGCAAAGCTATTTGATTAAAAGGGGTTTATGGATTAAGAAACAGAAGGGGAAACCCCTAGCTGATCTATACATTGCCCTGGCTTTATTGGACAGAGCAAATAAGTTAAACCCCTTTAGGGCGGGGGGACCGAGATATAAACAAAATTAGAAAAGAGATCTCAGGGAAGCTTTGAGAGAGGGCTGACTACGTTCTAAAGAAGTTTAAACAGAGATGGTATTGCAGTTATAATTGCATGGGCTTAGATCTCACTAATAAATTAAGATGCCAGCGTCAAAGGACTAGAATAAAATAAAAATCTATATTTAATGTTTATCACCTTTACAAATTGTGAATGTGTTCCATTCTTGCTATGAGTCTTTATATAACCTCCCTGAAGAACAGGCAGAAGATATGGATTTAACAAACTTTCTGGTGGATCTAGGTCTTCCAAGATAATATCGGAAAAAAACTGACAATGCTTGTCACCCTCTCACCTAGCTGGAGATCTCTGGTGCGATCCAGAACTTAAAGTTTGGTAAGGCATCTGGGCCAGATGGATTCTCGTCACTCTTTTATAGAATCCTAGACCCGGTTATTTCCCCTGTATTGTAAAGTGTATATAATAGTATTAATGCAAACAAAACATATCCAGAGGTGATGTTAGAAGTCTGTATATTCCCAATTTTAAAAACGGGGAAAGATCTGGCCTTGGTTGGTAATTACCGTCCTATATCACTTATCGATCAAGATATCAAGACTTACTCAAAAATATTGGCTCAGAGACTGAACCGTGTGATATTGGAACTGATTGTTTCTGACCAGGTCAGTTGTATGCCAGGAGGGTCATGCAAGGAAAACACTTGAGGGGGCCTTGGCATATTAGAAGTAATACATCAAGATCCCTGAGATAACATTGATCCCTGAGAACCTTATTTCAGTGAACTATTCTCAATTATTATCTGAAGTGAAGACCACATTCCATATTTGGAGGACATTATAATTCTCCCTGCAAGAGGGTGAGATCGGTGAGATCGGCAAATACTGATCCCTTTTTATTTCAATGGATTAGAGAATGGAATTGTTAGGACTCTCATTGAAAATGTATATGTCACGTAGCTCACTGGGCTCAACATCGCTGCTAACCGGGGCGACCCCGATTGACATGATCTCAATATATATCCAGTACATCTCCCTGTCTCGCTGAGGCAACTCTGGCATTAATTGCATTGCATTTACTATCCTTCCCTGATATGCGGGTTACATATAGCATGCCAAACACAGAATTATTTACTTACCTGAGGATAAAGCATTTTCTGGCTGGCATTGCTGTCTTGCCCGTGGATGTATGGGAAGATTTTGTTACTTCGGTTTTGGAATTTCCAGAGAGAATGATCTCAAAATTGCTGATCTTTCTGGATGAGCTAACAGGACAAGGCTGGGGCAGTGAGTAGGTGGGAGTCTGAAGTGGTGCTGAACGTCCCCCTGCAGAAATGGCATATGGCTATTGCATGCTGGACCACCAGAAAGGCCACTCATTGCGAAAATCTCCAGAACAATATTTTAAGTTAATGAATCAATGGTATTTAGTACCCACATGCTTTATTAAGTTCCTTCAAACCGCAGATGAGCACTGCTGGAGATGACATAGGGACTCAGACACACATCTGGTGGGATTGTTTCATGTTAGGGGAACTTAAGACCAAATTTTCTGATAAATGTCAAGAGATCTTTGGTTCTCCCCTACAGTTAACACCACATGAATTTCTGTTCCATTTAGACATTCCATATAGAAACAAGCATCATCAATACCTGCTTATTAACATTCTAATGGCGGTCAAACTATGTCTGGCCAGATACTGGCAAAAAACCGAGATTCTAACAGGAGGAGAGATAGAAATTCAAATTGATAGACAGGTTAGTGTGGAGAGGTATTTTTACAACAGAGATAAGACCACCCCAGACATCTATCTGAAGACTTGGCTCCTCTGGAATCCCACATTGGGTGGCTTGGGACTCTGACCCACGTGGAGTAATCGGATGTGCGGCTGAGTCTCTCGGGGGCGGCCCGCACTCCCCAGACATGGTTAAGCCAATGGGAGTGAGTATGAATGAGTATGGATGATGGGTTGGATTGTGATTTGAATGCACAGTATATATAGTATTGTAAAAACGGAGGTAGGATTGGCAACCTAATCTGCTGTGTCGCAATGAACTGTTCTAGTACAGTGTTCTTATATGGGCATAAGATTGTGTAAGCTTCTCCAATCTAGCCTCGGGCATTAATGCAGTCTACACTCTCCATATCACATGGCAAATAACCAGATGTCACCTCCAGTCCCTACCAATACAAGCCTCGTCTCCCAGTCAATATGGTTTAAAAGACTAACTGTGGGGGAGGGATTGTACAACAAAGAAGGCGGGGTGTCTCTTAAAGAAAGACCTGGTAAACCCTCTTGCAAGGTCTCTTACACACGGGGTCCCTTGGAGAAAACATCTCTCTCTTACTCTTATTACACTCATGAATACCACACCTCAGAGTCTCTCTGAGTCTGCGTGAAGAAGCACATAGTTCACTGGTAATTGTTTCACGTGACTGCATGCTTGCTACACTGTTAAGTAGTTACTTCCATTCAACCAATGTACTAGTTTGGTAACAGTATATACTAACTTATATTTATAAATTGCAGTTTGTATTTGCAGTATGTAAATGTAGAATGTAATATTATATTATATGTTGCTTACTGTCTAGTAATTTATCTGCATTCCATTCATTATAACTTCTTATATCCCTCTGTCCTAATAAATATTGTAATATTGCATAAAGCAAGGAGTGTGAACTCTGAATATGCACTCACTTAGTCTGCCAGTAAGTTAGTTCATTGGCGAAAACTGATATCTATCTGTCAAGAAATGGATTTGAAAATCCACTGAGACTGGGGTTCTTGGAGGGGCCTGGCAGCCAGAAGACTCCCTGTAGGCTATGGACCCTGTCTGTAAATATATTAGTTTGAGGGTACACACTTTGAGGGCGCCAGTGGACCCCTGTTTTCAACTGGACTTCAAATACAGGCTCATTCAGGATGTGAGCAAAGATGTGTTCTTTAGGATTTAAGCCTTTGTCCCATTCAATGTGTTTTCCCAGGTTAAGATTGTATCCTATCCTGTAAACCCCTGTAATTATGTCACCTTAGCCATTGTCTTCATGTAAGTCATTCAGTGTCCTGTTGTACAGTGATGTCATTTAGCAAGTTACTTTAATTGAGTGCACTCTGTATGTATCTGATACCTTTGAATCCTGAAATGTGTGAGGCAGGATTTCCCCATTGTATGTCCTTCTGTTAAACTGATTATATTGTGTTGATTATGTGTCTTACTGTGTGTTTTGTAATTAGGTTTACTCATGGTCATTTCTATCTGGATTACTAATGCTGTGATGTCATGTTTATGTGTATATAAGTCAGTGCTGTTGCACAAATAAAGAGAGTTGTTCTTCTTGCTGTACCTAACTGCTAGATGTCCTGTCTATTTGGGTACAAAGAGCAAGGGTCCAGGAAAGACTTGCTGGGTGAATGCTGAGCTGTAACCGGGGGGCTAGGAGGTGATTCCCTACAACGGGCAGAGGGTCTACTACGTCGGGTAGACGGTCTGTTACATTGGTGGCAGCAGTGGGATGGTTCTCACAGCCCAGAAGGACAGCTACAAGGCAACACCATTTCCTGGATTTATAATTTGAGGGCAACGCATGTCTCAGTACGGCGACCCTGACAGCAGCAGGATGGAACCAGGCTGGAACCAAACAGCAGTTCCATATGAGAAGGAAGACCTGGATGGCCGGGATGCAATAAGGAAAGGCATCTGGTACCAGGCACTGGATAACGTACAGTATCAGCGGGGCGAGGGACTCCCCAGCGAGGATCAGCGACAGCAGACGCGACTGGCATTGCGGATGCCCTTCCTGGGAGAGCAGCCCCTGGAGCAATGGGTAAAGGAGCTCGAGCACCGGGTATGCAAGGAGCTATGGCTAGAAGATGCCTACCAGGCACTCTGGTGGTATACAGTTTGGTATACACCCTGGACAGTGGAGCATGATAACCCGGAGGGAGAAGAGTTTAATGGCCCTGGCTTGCTGTGGGAGGCTTTCACAGAACCTGACTTTGGGAGCCCTGATGAGACCTGGTTCCAAGATATTTTTGACTAGAGGGAGGGTATGCAAGTCTGGGATGACCCCCACGAAGTGGGACCAGACTTGACGCTCCTAGTATCCCTGGAATGGGAACTGGAGCAGGATTACAAACACCTGTTCCGCTCCATTGAGGATACCCAGCAGGAGAGCATTGTGGCAGACGCAGGTCCAGAGCCCTTCAGCTGGGAGGATATCCTCGAGATGTACTGGGAGGACCTCCAGCCAGCAAGTGGAGATGGGACCAAGGTCTCTCCACTGGACCCACAGGGAGAGGAGAGCATTGTCTCCATTCCCCAGCGGCAGTGTGATATGCAGGGAATAGGGAGCCCAGTCTCCATTCCCCAGCGGCAGTGTGATTTGCAGGGAACAGAGAGCCCAGTCTCCTTTCCCCAGCAGCAGGCTGAGTTACAGGGGGCAGAGACAGTGGGTCCTGTCCCCCAGCAGCAGAGTGTTTTATTGGGAGAGGAGAGCCTTGTCCTCCCTCCCCAGCGGCAGAGTGTTTTATTGGGAGACGAGAGCGTTGTCCTCCCTCCCCAGCGGCAGAGTGTTTTATTGGGAGAGAAGAGCCTTGTCCTCCTTCCCCAGTGGCAGATAGAGCAGGGAATAGAGAGCCCAGCCTCCTTTCCCCAGTGGCAGAGTGTCCAGCAGGGAATAGAGAGCCCAGTCTCCTTTCCCCAGCAGCAGGACACTGTATTGGGAGCGGAGACAGTCGGTCTCCCTCCACAGCAGATGGGAGTATGGATGGGAGAGGAGCTTGTTACCCCCTCTACCCAGCGGCAGCTTAACGTACCAGGGGGAGACAGTAAGCCCCACAACCATGCAGATGGGACCGTGGTCTCTGCACTTACAGCACAGGGGGTAGGGACAGTCGATCCTGTCCCACAGCAACAGGGATGTTTAGCCAAAGGGGAGAAAGTCGGTCTCCCCCCACAGCAGCATGGTGGTTTGTCTAAAGGGGAGACAATGTCGGTCTCCCCCTCCAGCAACCAGGCTCCAACCAGGCTACTTCCGTGAAAGTGCTGGCATCAGTGTTCTCAGGGACTAAATGGGATACCCCCATAGGATCAATCCCTGCTAACCCTGCAACCCTATCTTTCTCCCCAGCGGCAGATGCATGTTTCGAGAGAGATGGAGGTTGGTCAGGTAAGGAATATTTTTCAACAAACAAAGTGTGGGGACTGCAAACTTGTGATTGACCATGGGGAGACCGCTATACAGACTGACTTAGGAGTCACCCCGTCTGGGGGCTCCTCCAGTGTCAGTCTCCCCCCGAAAAAGGAGATATGTCATGAAATGGATTTGAAGATCCACTGTGACGGGGGTTCGTGGAGGGGCCTGGCAGCCAGAAGACTCCCTGTAGACTATGGACCCTGTCTGTAAATATATTAGTTTGAGGGTACACACTTTGAGGGCGCCAGTGGACCCCTGTTTTCAACTGGACTTCAAATACAGGCTCATTCAGGATGTGAGCCAAGATGTGTTCTTTAGGATTTAAGCCTTTGTCCCATTCAATGTGTTTTCCCAGGTTAAGATTGTATCCTATCCTGTAAACCCCTGTAATTATGTCACCTTAGCCATTGTCTTCATGTAAGTCATTCAGTGTCCTGTTGTACAGTGATGTCATTTAGCAAGTTACTTTAATTGAGTGCACTCTGTATGCATCTGATACCTTTGTATTCTGAAAGGTGTGAGGCAGGATTTCCCCATTGTATGTCCTTCTGTTAAACTGATTATATTGTGTTGATTATGTGTCTTACTGTGTGTATTGTAATTAGGTTTACTCATGGTCATTTCTATCTGGATTACTAATGCTGTGATGTCATGTTTATGTGTATATAAGTCTGTGCTGTTGCACAAATAAAGAGAGTTGTTCTTCTTGCTGTACCTAACTGCTATATGTCCTGTCTATTTGGGTACATAGAGCAAGAGTCCAGGAAAGACTTGCTGGGTGAATGTTGAGCTGTAATCGGGGGCTAGGATGTGATTCCCTACAACGGGCAGAGGGTCTACTACGTCGGGTAGATGGTCCGTTACACTATCTATATCAGTATCAATTAAATATATTTATTTCAAGTATATAGGAAGAACAACAGTCCCTAGTATTAGATTCATTTTGTGATTATTCTACTTTATGATCAAGAGTCACTGCAGTCTTTTTTTTTTTTTCTTCCTCCCTCTTCTACTTCATGACTAAAGAAAAGTGAAGAGGGAGGAGAGGTGCGGGTAAATCATTCATTACTGGGGATAGGATAAACATATCAGATCGTTTCTGAATCATATATACTTGTGTTAAACATGTAAACTGAATAATTTGTATAATGCACTTTGGTAATCCAAATTTCGCTGTACAACTGTGTCGAAATTTGTATCTTTTTTATATTGAAAAATGTTTAAATATTGTAAATATTAAAAAAAAAATCAAAAATGCCCATTAATTGATGCTAACAGCTATATTTTTTAATGGGGGCAGTTGAATCTGAACCAATGAGTTAATGTTTGTTATCTTTATTTCTCCTGAATACCTGAGTTATCTCTCTTTCTTACTCATTTATTAATGTCTGACTTTTACTATTTGGTTGCTAGTTCACCACAAGGTGATCATCAAGTTGAATTTGTATTATGTGACATGCAGCTAACCATTTCCTGTCAGTTTTTTTTTATTTTTAGAGTAACTTTGATGTTCAGTATGAGAGACTTTCCCATTAACAATTCAGGTTCCTTGTCATGTTTATTGGCTGATTTCCATAGTTTCAAGGGCATATGAAACAAAAAAAAAAAATGAAATTAATTGAACCTCTCATGATAGTTATCGAATCTGGAAATTAGCCATCTAGATTTGCATTTGACTTTTGACTTACATTTCAGTGTGAGTGATGACAATATATTTCAAGTAAGATTTCTATGCATATTTGCCAGAAACCTGTAGAGGCTTTTCATTAATCTTTGATTTTGTTTTAATCTTTTTTTTCCTTTCTGCCTCTATCATTCTTCCCTTGTCTCTTGGTTTGTTTGTTTTTTCCTAATTAGGTCTTAGAAATGTTATTTATGTATTTATTATATGTAATATGTTGTGTATATATGTATTGTGCACCAGAGGCCAGTGATAGACCATGGTTACTAAGAAGAGCAAGAGGAATCCTATCTGCTAAAGATTACGTTTACATAGCACAAAGGTAACTCACTGGGAAAATGTGACATTATATACCAACACATGTTTAAATTAAACTGTATACATAAAGTACAAGGAAGTACTTGGAAGGTAGTATTCAAATCTCCTGGCACTTGCATACCAACATAGGTCTTAAAATGTAGTACAGATTGTAGAGAATACAAAAGCATTAGATGTATAATGAGTGATGAGGAGCATTAGCAGTCTGGAGAGAATACCCACAGATGCACTCCTTTAAGCAACATATACATTGGCAAAAATGAAGTCACTAGCTTTATTAAAATGTACAATCTGTTCTGAAATCAGTGACAGTGCAAGCTGGCATTGGAGGAGGTCATATGTGTTGAATTCCTTTGAGCAAAACAGAAAATGCCAGTTTTCTTCATTCTGTTTAGGCTAATCATAATAAATTACAAATTATTTCAATCATGGCCACTCAGCTAATTGGTGCTCATAAAAAATATTCGGTACCAATATTTGTAGCAGGGAGACATTTAAACAAGCAACATGGCTGGAATCTTAGACTGGCTGTCAATTAATGGGTATCCTGTACACATCTATTCAACTTTGGCTAACACAAAAGTGTATCCTTGATTCTGTACTTTGTATTGTAAGGGGATAAAAGGAAGACCAGGCTTCACAGGTGACATAGAACTGCGAAGGAATGCACTGTTTGGGTATTGGGATATTGTAATAATTTCTTCCACTGAAATTAGACCTATTCAATTTTGGCTGCCTGAGAATTATTTTTAGCAGTACAATGGATACGTCTGTGGTGGCAATACATATGTTTGAATAAGTGACAGACATGATAGGATGTCCACTGAGAAGGCTGAAACAAAACAACCCACATATCACATAAAGTATTCAGTAGTTTCAATTTAATATAGCATGGATGTACAAACCATATTTTGATTTTTTTTATACATCATATTTTATACCGTCCAATTATGGACGGTAAGCTAATACAATTAAATAGTTCCTGGATTTGTATGTCTGCAACTAGGTTTCAAACAACACGTAATTGAGTGAACTCTAAGTTCCTTAATAGATTTTAATTATGACACCATATTCACACTTGAACAAAGGTTCTGAAAGTATTTTTGTATCATATTGTCGTGTAGGATACACACCTTCCATTTGACATTAAATATAATAGATACAAATTGGAAACAGAGTTGCTTGTAAGATATCTTAGCTATGCTTCTTAAATTTCCAGATGAATAATACATTATTCATTTTGTCAGCAGTTAAATGTATCATTTTAACTTCTGTCCGGCAGCAAGAATAAGCAACGGTCACACACACACTATATATATATATATACATATATATATATATATATATATATATATATATATATATATATATAGATATATATATATATATAGATATATATATATATATATATATATATATATATATAGATATATATATATATATATATATATATATATATATATATATATAGATATATATATATATAGATATATATAGATATATATATATAGATATATACAAACACACACACACACACATAGTGTGTATTACTTTTTCTCTTATATAAAATGGCACACTATGTTCTATTTAATATTGGTCTATATATTTCCTACCAGAGAGTTCTATGGAGTATCTTAGCCATTCCTACCACTGCGCTCTTCTGGAAAGAGCGCTCTGATGTTGTTTCTGGAATCTTTTGTAGCTACTCTCCTAGCTTAGTTGTCACAACCCTGAGTGCTCCTTGGCACCACTATACTGTATCTATAACCATTGCTGTCTTCTGGTACTTATCTACTACCATACTGTCAGATTTATTGGCCAAAACATGTTTGTCTGTCTGGATCTTGAAGCCCCACAGGATCTTAGCCTTGTTGCTCTCCTTGACCTTTGTTCTCCATCTTTGTTGTATGTTTGTTCAATTACATAAAACATGTTCTCTGCTTGTGTATTTACTGTTTTTATTGTGGAAATGGTAGCTAGTAAGTGGTGTGACATGCTGCATGTAGATATTACTGAATATAGATACACATTTATTTCAATAGAAGCACTAGATAAACAAAATAACTTTAGAAGCAAGTTATCCTCTCTTGTTCCTTATAAATTAGACTATTCATATTTTCGCTTTTTAAATGAACAAGCTACAGTTTCTCAGGAGTGACATTGTCATACAATCCAAACTTTATTAGTCCAATGTTAAACTAACATGACTTTAGACAATGGCAAATAAAGAAGTATGGTAGCATTAGAAATCAGTGGTGAAAAAGTCAAACACCTAATGCATTTCCATAAAATGCTTAATCATCCAACTCTCATGATAACTAAGAAGTTTATTTTCCCTCATCTCTGTCTTTTGGTTCCCATACGTTTTTCTGGCCAGGTTGGCCACACACAATCACAAAATGAAACCTGCTATAAATGCCTTGATTAATTTATTGATTTGTTTCACTGCACTATGCGAATAGTACATATGCTATGTGAAGGAATCACATATGTCAGTGTTGTATCATTTAAATGTTTTTTTTTTTTAAAAACGATGTCAAAATATATTTCAGTTTGAAATGATAGGTTATTTGCGTTGCTAGAGGCGTACATTCTTGGCACATGTATTGGGTTCTATAATGTGACTTATCACTGTTTTTTAACTCAACATTCTCTACTGAATTATATGGCATTCAATAATAAAATAATTGAATGGAGTCAATTGTCCCTCTCACAAAATTCATAAAATAAAATATTTGTTGTTAAATGGACAATTCTAATTATTTCACCAATAAAGTATTTAAAGCATTCTCCAGGAGGCAATGAAAGTATCAGTAAAAAGTAGAAACATTGGGCTCTATTCAGGGGCATGTGTTTTAACTTATCAGTAATATTTTTACACAAGCTTTTCTTTTGCAGTCTATGGTATTCAATGACCACAGTTATATTTACTCAGGTCATTAAATAGAGCCCATACTCTTTGCTCATATAGACCATGTCATATACAGGATATACTGGAAGTAGATTATCATATTCTTGGAACCATTAACTCAATATTCATGGCTAATATTGATTATTGATTTGGTTAAATGTATTTTCATATCAGTCATGTGTTATAGTTTTCAAATGTTGATATAACAAACTGCTGTTTGTTCAGTGAAAATAATTTTATATAAAACATATATTACTTTTAATTTCATGAAAACATGTATTGAAAAACTCATATCAGTCAAACAAGGTCTTTTGTAAAACTGGATTTTGACACTACACTTGTCTCTTCAGATGCAATCCCTCTGGAATATTTTAGGAAATTGTTTAATTGAATATTGCGATTTTCTTTAATTAACTACAAAAATTATAAGCAAATGAGGACAGGACCATGTTTAAGTACTTATTAGATAATTATATATTAAAGTACATTGCTTCCATGCTATTTATTATTACAGAATATTAAATAAAACAGAAAAAAGTATAGGAACAAAATGAAATGTTATTTTTAAATATTTGCCATCATTCAGTGTTATATTCATTCCCATTAATAACTTAAAGGGACAGTCAAGTCCCCAAACTCACTTTGGTGCAAGATGTGATTTGATGCAGGAATTCTTCATAAATCATATTTTTAATATGTGACTCAAGCCCTCACCAGTGATTATTCTGCATGTTTAATGCAGGTGCGGCAGCACTGGTTATATAGACACTAAGGATAAAAAGTTTTGTTTCATTTAGTCACTTCCTGTGCTATTCCAATTGAATACATTATGTGAACTCTGAGTGACCTTGCTCTTGTACACAGTAGGATCTCTTAACAGTGCAACACATTGTTTGATGACATCACTAGAGAGACAGAATATTCCATTCATTTAAAAGAAATTATTGTCATTGGTCCCTGCAGCAAAAAGAAAGGAAATCACCTTTACACAGCTAGTGGGGGCAGTCCTGGCTTCTTGCAAACTGCTGTAATTTCACAAATTCCTCTAACGTAGAAAGCACATTAATATGCATTAATATTTGGAAGATGCATTTTGGGCACTAGACAGTCCCTTTAACTTTTGAACCTGCAAAAATGTTACCAGTGTGAAATTCCGTAATGTCTGTAGTTTAGCTCTACTGAGAATTATGACATATACAGCATATCTCCAGTGGCAAGGTTAGACAACGCTGATTTATTATGATTAGGACTCTGTTAGTTTGTCAGCTGCCATTTCACATTCATATCAGTGTGCAATGAGTTGTGCATTTGCTGTTGCAACACCAACATTCTACTGAATTATCAGTTGACTAAATGAAACTAGATTGTTGCTTTTGCATAATTCATGTCAATCAAGGAGCTTTTTTTAACCACTGGCTTGCCGCTAAAATTCTATAGACATAAACCCATACTTAATAAACACGAGGAATTGTTAATTCTGGACAACATTGTAGCATTAACGCATTTAAAGTGACATGTTCAGAATCCTCTGCTATACCCTATTCAAAGGCATCCACATCTTTTACCAATTGTAACACCATTAATGGAGCTATTTATTGATGTTAACTGAACTGACAAGTGAACTACAAAAATCTGTTATTAATAACTGAGTTGAAAAATGTCCACAACTTGTCCATCCTTCAAACTCAGCTGTTAATGTCTAATTTTCCCAGGTCACTTGTCAGTTACATTTTAGTAAATAAAACCCACATCTCAAATGTGTCAAAGCTTAAAAATCAAATTAACTTGTAACATCTATATTGACTCAAGTGGATTTACATAATTGTTGGCAAACAATTGTTTTAGTAAAATATTGTATCAACTGTAGACCTTTATCTATATTATTTAATTAAAGCATTTCTAAGAGTACTGTATTGAACCTTCTTTTCATGTATAGCACTATCAGGGGCTGACATGTTGTTTAACCCCGTAGTGACCGAGTGCTCTGCTGCATTTGATGTACAATGAAGACCAGAATACCATTTTTTTGTCATATGTTTACTGAACTGTGAATTTCTTTCTTTGTGTTCAGTCCACCCACACAAATTATATATCATTTTTTAAAGGACGGATAGGGCTTTAATTTGATACAATTATTTTCATCACATGATATAATTTACTATTAAAAAAAATATAAAATATGATGAAAATATGTCATAAAAAACACTTTTTATAACTTTGACCTGATTTTTTTTTAAACAATTACAAATGGTAAAAAAGACCCCATCTATATATTTCTAATATTTGTCCTGAGTTTAGAAATACCAATGTTTCCATGTTTGTCTATTTTTTATTTCAACTAATAGGAAAATAAACAATATTAGTGGGGGGGGGGGGGTTCTAACCATTTTCTTCTTCAGTGTCCTTTTTACCCCAACCCTAAATTTACCCCAACCCTAAATTTACCCTAACCCTTAATCTACCTCCACCCCTTGATCTAACACTTGTACTCACCCGAATCTCCCTGTAACCTCAATTATAACCCTAATTATGACCCTAACCCTAGAGCTAGGTTTAGTAGATCTAGGGTTGGCTTTTTCCATGTATTTATTTATTTTATTTTATTTATTTTCTATTTCTAACTGTAATATTTTTAACTGCCTCTAGGGGCAGTCAAGCAACGGTTTCAGAGCAAGGAAAGAGATTTTTTTTTCTCTCTTCCGTCACTCTCCTCTGTGCACGCTGTATTGGAGGAGCATGCTCCTCCAATTCTGCACCCACCGATCGCGGTGCCCAGGGGGGCACAGAAGGTGTTGCATGATGCCATCATTGCAACACTTCACACGCATAGGCAGTGATCAGCTTTCACTGCCTATGTGTGTAACGCGCAAGCGATCACATTCGCGGTGATCGTATGCGCGCGAGAGGGGGGGCAAAGCATTCCTAGAGGCTGCTTCGGATCTGAAGCAGCCTCTGGGAATTGCTGCAGGCATGTAGCATTGCGCTAAGGAGTGCAACACTACATGAAAACTGAGGATGTATATATATACGTCCTAATGGTCCTCAAGGACCATGCATTTCAGGACACATATATATGTCCTTATGCGTTAAGGGGTTAAAATGGATCAGACATTCATTTATCTGGCCAAAAATTTCAGAATGCAAAGAAAGCTCAATGTAACTCTTTATTTTTACTTTTTTCATTAAAGCAATTCTGTTGAACATGCCTATATTTAAAAGTAAATAAATACATAAAATAACTTAATTTGTCAGTTATCCTTGAATAGGTTATATCTATAAGTGAACATAGTTTTTTCCTGGATTTTAATGCCAGTCTATTTAATAAAAAAGGCTGTTTTTATGCTGTGGACTTTTTAGCTTTTGAAACTCTAAAAAATTAAAATTACATGAATTATAATATTTGCGTTGAATAATATTACGATACATACTCATGATGTTACTTCTGCCTTGTTAAAATTATGGAAGCAACTTGATCTAGTTTTCTTAACATATTGCTGTAGACTCCATATGTAAAATCAGTTTATTGTATGCAGAATTAAGCATTTGGAGATGGTAGATATTTCAGTGCCAAGATAGTTCTATATCCTTGGGTGATTTGCAGTGAATTAAATGAGTCATGTATTTGTAAGCACTCTGGGCTTTCTAAATTTACATAATGGATTCATAATGAATACTCAGCTGTTGACTATGCCAGAATTAGAATTATTTTATCTCATATAACTTCATGAATGTCAAACATTTTACTTTTGTTATTTTTTTTTTTTTACACATTGGTGCGACTGTATACTGTTATATATTGTTCACTATAAGTTCAACAGTGTGCACACATACTGAAGTGCAAAAGACGTCATGCAATAAGAGACTTGTTGATTTAAATTCTCAATATTAAAGGGAGTAGAATGGAAGTCAAACAGACATCTCTAACTAGAAGAATTAGGCCGAATATTTGCTGATTGACATCAGGATTCACCAGTGGAAAATATATGACTATGGCAGAAGTTAGGGTTAGAGAAGGATCTAGCATCACTAGGTCCTGGGATATGTAAGTATGAAATACAGAAATAATGTGTCACAATAAGGAAAATAAACAGAAAGTTAGGAGGGAAGTATGCAAAGACAGCTGCCAGTCTAAAATGTAGAGGTGGTTCCAAGTACACCCCACAAAATGGTACATAGTAGTATATATAAAAAAAAAAAATGTAAAAAAACCTCCACAATTAAAACATTTTGGATCTGGCCCAAAACAGGGAAAAATGCACCTTATCCAAAGAGTGTATGTGCGTGGCCAGGTGTGCGCCAAAATGACGCCTGATTAATCCTGATGAACTATTTGAAACACATCCTTTCGGTACTTGTGTGGCCAGGTCTTCAGGTCACTCTTCAGCTAAGATGTATTTTACCTATTTTGGGTCAGATACAAAAAGGTTTTATTGTGGGCATATTTAAATGTGTAATATTTGTAGTTGTAACTAAGAATTATTTACGTGTGTGTATTTTTGTTGGCTTGTAAACAAATGTTTTAAGTACAGGTTTAGAAATATCCTCCCTTACGCCAAGAGGTTAAGGAATATATATGGATGTATCCACAAACGTTCTTAAGTGCTGATTATGTGTAATTTTTTTTAACATAATAACTATTATTGCTTCCATGGATGATATCCTAATATTGGACATACATTTTAGATTTGTCTTAAATTTGATATTTCTGAATTTTAGCATTCTTTATTTTCTCCTCTTCTCCTTACATTTCATATCCTTTTTTCCATTTCTGTGTTTACCCCTGACTTTCCCCTGATTTAAATTGAATTTTGATACTAAAAATATAGCTGCAAAGAAGCCAATGTATCCATCGTATCACCGGTGAGAGTGCTCAGCATTGTTATGATATGCCAAAATACCAAGCATACACTTATACAACACGTTCGAGAGTTCCATTAATTTTTATAGTATACTATGAGGGTCATGTACTAAACAAGGGCAGTGGAAAAAAAAGTAGGTAAAACATGAGTAAGGAGCAATTTGTGACTATTTGTAACATTCTCCACTTTTTTTCCCTGATTTGCGTCTCTTCCATTTATTTTCATTTAGTGCACATTTTTCCGGTTGCGCTAAGTTTTGCAAATATTTTGTGAAAAATAATTCTTATTTGCGTGTGAAAATTATACCAGCTTTTAGCAAGTGCTGTCAAAAGAGGTAGAAAAATATTCTCAAACTTGCCTGTTTTTATTCACTATTATGCCACTTTTTATTTGCAATTATGCCCGTTTTTATTCGCTATTTGCTCGTATTTACTATTTGAGTGTTAAATGTTTAGTACATTACAATAGGAGCAAAGGGCAAAAACAGTTTTGCACATAAAATATATTTGCGTTTTTTTTAGTAAATGCACCTCTATGATTATGAGGTTTCCAACATACCCTTATATAGCTTTGCTATAGGCCAAAACAGAGCAAGAAAGATGGGATGTCTATGGTGTAGCTACTACCGTTCATCTCCTAGGTACTGATGATAAAATAAAAGCCCAAAGGACAGAACTATGATTCGCCAGATCAACAAATTGGTCCTTCATATGCCCAGGTTTCCATGTTGATGCTCAATAAAAAATATATACTCTTTTTCAAAATGTGACATGTTTCATATGTGCTTGCACATAACTAATCATATCATTGGGTGTAAATTAAGCAAGAAAACAAAATAATGACTCTGCAAACCTTGATTACAGAGGTGAAAATAGCTTTTTCCAAAGAGGTAAATTTATTTCCTCTGGAACATAGACATTTTTGAATTCACAACATAGAAATAACAATATATTTTGTGCACATATGAAATACTGAAACAGATTCAGTTTCGACAGAGTAAGATAACTGTACAATAAAATCTGAATCTAGTCTGAAAACACTTAGAAATTAAGAGATTAAATAACACCTATTTTTTCTCTTGACTGCAGCAGAGACATCATATAAATCACCTATGTTCAACAAAGTAGGTTTATAAATAATCACTGACGTATGTGCTAAAAAATAAAGGGTCTGTATTAGGAAGAACAATTTTAAAAGGATAGAGGCTGCACTGATGGATTATCTTTTAAGCTAACCTTCTGTGCTGATAAATTGCTGTTTTTATTACTTTACTCATAGATTATAAAAAAAATTGTTTAGAATCCAATCACAGTTTATTTTGGTCTACTTAACTTGTGGCTAGAAAATGTTATATTGAATTTGTGAAAACACCTGCATCCTAAATACCGCTCAGATTTATGTATAGCCAACTTGCCAATTAATAGGTCACAGCCAATTTGCCCATTAAAATGCCACTCTTAGTTTACCCATTGATATGCCAAAGCTAGCTTGCCAATTTATATGCCACAGCCAATTTGCCATCAATATGCCAGTGTTATTTTGCCCTTTAATCTGCTAGTGTTATTTTGTCCATTAATATGCCCGTGTTATTTTCCCATTAATATAAAACAGCCAATTTGCCCATTAATGTGCCAGTGTTAATTTGCCCATTAATATGCCAGTGTTATTTTGCCCATTACTATGCCACATCCAATTTGCACACTAATATGCCAGTGTTAGTTTGTCCATTAATATGCCGCAGCCAGTTTGTCCATTAATATACCAGTGTTATTTTGCCCATTAATATGCCAGTGTAATTTGCCCATTAATATGCCACACCCAATTTGCACACTAATATGCCAGTGTTAGTTTGTCCATTAATATGCCGCAGCCAGTTTGTCCATTAATATACCAGTGTTACTTTGCCCATTAATATGCCAGTGTAATTTGCCCATTAATATGCCAGTGTTATTTGCCCATTAATATGCCAGTGTTAGTCTGCCATTAATATAACACCCTTCTCCTCCCTTCCCCAGTACTCACCTGGTGACTCCTTGTCCCCGGCCGTCTCCTCCGTATAGTCTTCCCTCCTGCACAGAGGAGGGAAATACATCCAGCAGATGTGGCTTACTGGAAAAAAAAGTTCAGCAGGGCTATGCACTGCAAAAAAGAAGCCAGCGGAGCTGAAGGAACCCCCCTTCGAAGGCCACTGGCCCTGAATCAAGGAGCTGATTTTGCATTCTTGAAAGATATCAGAACAATGTATTAGTTCCATTAATAATTGATAGTTTTGCTCAATTAAAATGAAAGGGATATTTGTTAACCTTCTAGCTACATTGGGAATTAGCAATATACATTGATACTGCTGAATGTATGGTGCATTTATAGTGCTAAAGGCAAGATATACTAAAACATACTTGTAGCATATAGCTATATATATATAGTAGACATGTGCATTCGTTTTCGGACGAATGCATTTTCGGACGAAAATAGCATTTTCGTCCATTCGTCCGAAAAACGAATAACGAAAATTTTAACTAACAAAATCCGAATGAACGAATGGTTAATAAACGAAAATCATTCGTTCATTCGTCCATTCGTCCATTCGTGCTATTGGCATTCTAAACCGAAATAGAGTCGGTTTACAATACCAATAGCATTGTACTACATTCCATAAACCGACATGAATGACTTTCGGTTTATGGAATGCATGTAATGCTATTAGCTTCCTATAAACCGAAATTGAGTTCCCATTCATACGAATAGGTCAATTGACCTATTCGTATGAATGGGGACTCTTTCGGTTTATAGAAAGCCAATAGCAGCATGTATTCTATAAGCCGAAAGTCTTTAAAACAAACGACGTTCGGTTTATAGAATACATGTAATGCTATTGCTGTTCTATAAGCCGAAAGACATTCGGCTTATAGAACAGCAATAGCATTACATGCATTCTATAAACCGAACGTCGTTCGTTTTAAAGACTTTCGGCTTATAGAATACTATTGGCATTCTATAAACCTAACTAGAGTCCCTCCTCATTCATAAGAATTTCTTATGAATGGGGACTCGACTCTAGTTCGGTTTATAGAAAGCCAATAGTATTCTATAAGCCGAAAGTCTTTAAAACGAACGACGTTCGGTTTATAGAATACATGTAATGCTATTGCTAAACTATAAACCGAACGACTTTCGGTTTATAGAATAGCCATAGGATTACATGTAGTACATAAGCCGAAAGTCTATAAACCGAAAGTCGTTCGGTTTATAGGCTGTCGGCATTTAACTATACAGAGACAGAGTCTCCATTCATAAAATTATGAATGGAGACTTTGTCTCCGTGTAGTAAAATGCCGAAAGTCTATAAACCGAACGATCGGTTTATAGACTTTCGGCTTATGTAATACATGTAATCCTATGGCTATTCTATAAACCGAAAGTTCGGTTTATAGAATAGCAATAGGAATACATGTATTCCATAAGCCGACAGCCTATAAACCGAACGTTCGGTTTATAGGCTGTGGGCAGTTTACTACACGGAGACAAAGTCTCCATTCATAATTTTATGAATGGAGACTCTGTCTCCGTATAGTTAAATGCCGGCTTTTAACTATACGGAGACAAAGTCTCCATTTATAATTTTATGAATGGAGACTCTGTCTCCGTATAGTTAAATGCCCACAGCCTATAAACCGAACGTTCTATAACTGTATTATTGATGCAGCAGGAGGATCACAAATCCCATCAAGATGAGGCAGCCCTCACCAGGATGCTTGCCCCCTTATGTCCCGACGCCCCATGTTACTTACCACCTTAAGAACACAACAACGGACGCGCACATTCCCAAACGGCTGGATAGGCGTGCGCATGCGCTGTGTATCGCTGTGGTCGATGATCTGGTAAGAAGGGGTGTGCAGGGGGTGTGAGGGGGCGGGAGGTGGGTTGCGCAGCTGGCGCATGCACGGTGGTCACAACGTTACAGCTGAGTTATCAGCTGTAACTTTATGCGCATGCGCAGTGAGCAAATTCTCCTGCGATTGCGCAGGAGAATTTGCTCCAGAAATTTGTCAGAACACCGGCATTTAACTATACGGAGACAGAGTCTCCATTCATAAAATTATAAATGGAGACTTTGTCTCCGTATAGTTAAAAGCCGGCATTTAACTATACGGAGACAGAGTCTCCATTCATAAAATTATGAATGGAGACTTTGTCTCCGTGTAGTAAAATGCCCACAGCCTATAAACCGAACGTTCGGTTTATAGGCTGTCGGCTTATGGAATACATGTATTCCTATTGCTATTCTATAAACCGAACGTTCGGTTTATAGAATAGCCATAGGATTACATGTATTATATAAGCCGAAAGTCTATAAACGGATCGTTCGGTTTATAGGCTTTCGGCATTTTACTACACGGAGACAAAGTCTCCATTCATAATTTTATGAATGGAGACTCTGTCTCCGTGTAGTAAAATGCCGACAGCCTATAAACCGAACGTTCGGTTTATAGGCTGTCGGCTTATGGAATACATGTATTCCTATTGCTATTCTATAAACCGAACGACTTTCGGTTTATAGAATAGCAATAGGAATACATGTATTCCATAAGCCGACAGCCTATAAACCGAACGTTCGGTTTATAGGCTGTCGGCATTTTACTACACGGAGACAGAGTCTCCATTCATAAAATTATGAATGGAGACTTTGTCTCCGTGTAGTAAAATGCCCACAGCCTATAAACCGAACGTTCGGTTTATAGGCTGTCGGCATTTTACTACACGGAGACAAAGTCTCCATTCATAATTTTATGAATGGAGACTCTGTCTCTGTATAGTTAAATGCCGACAGCCTATAAACCGAACGACTTTCGGTTTATAGACTTTCGGCTTATGTAATACATGTAAACCTATGGCTATTCTATAAACCGAAAGTCGTTCGGTTTATAGAATAGCAATAGGATTACATGTATTCCATAAGCCGAAAGTCTATAAACCGAAAGTCGTTCGGTTTATAGACTTTCGGCTTATAGAATACAAGTAATACTATTGCCTTTCTATGAACCGAACGAGAGCCCCATTCATAAGAATTTCTTATGAATGGGGCTCTCGTTCGGTTTATAGAAAGCCAATAGTATTACATTGTATTCTATAAAACGAACGAAAAAAATTAACGAAACGAAAATAATGAACGAATTTCGTCTGAAACGAATGCACTAATGAACGAAATTCGTTTTAGACGAAATAAATAACATTTTCGTCCGAATGGACGAAAACGAAACGAAAATTTTAGTTTTGCACATGTCTAATATATAGTGCTTTTTGGTTAAACAAACCTGACAATGCTTTTGGATATTACTACTGGTAGCTCTGTTGCTTGTCACTTCATGGAAGGAAAGGTGAAAGTGCTTTAGGATACCTCTAATAAAGCTTGTTCTGCTAATTAGGACTTTCAGGGGCAATGTAAGGTCTCATCATACAAGTAAATCTATTAGGAAAGGAGAGAAGTTACCAGAACCTTTAATTTAAAAAGATACAGTAATATGTGTTGGAGAAGAAGTTGCTTTAGGGTAATATTAATATTTTTGATAATTCTTTTAAAAAAAGTCAGTTGTATTACTGATATGATAACTTGAGGTAAACAATTCTGTTTAGTAAATTCAAGACGGAAATTGAAATGTTTACAATTAACGGAAAAGCAATGGAATCTAAGCTAAGTCTTTAATGACACAAATTTATGCAATTCTATAACAGTGCAAAAATTTGATTGAAAACATTACGTGAGGGGCATCAAATCCATGGTGTGCTCTGTTGCTTTCAATCAGAGGGCACTGTTATTCCAGGTTTTGGAAGACAGTGTTGTGTTTGTTCCCTCGTTGATATATGGTCAACAAATTTGAAACCAACCTGAACATATAAAATATAAACCAAAACCTCTCCGTGGAAATAAAACCTTGTACTTTGAATATAATCACTTACAAGGAAGAGCTTAGTTCTCCAATCTGGAGAGGAGGAATACAGACTATACTCTCAAGATCCCAGATCCATATATGATACCTATTATGCTTTAGATTCCACCATAGATTCTACGGATGGATTATTTGGTTATATGCTGTGCACTGCAAAAACGTATCATTTTTGTTAATTAAAACAATATTAAAAAGAAAAAAAAATCCTGGCTATGTAAGAAAACTGAAATGCTAACCCGGTAATATTGGTGCTTCCTAAACCACTTAGCCAACAGCCCCTTGAGGCTTGGGTGCCATAGTTCTAATTTTATGCCATTGAAGTCATCCACCTCTCCCCCAAATATAACAGTAGGTGTCTACTGACACTAGTATTCCTGAGTCCAAAAACATAATCTGGTTAGTATTTGCTGGTCCTGAACGTCTGGTACTTTCCAGGCCCTGATTTGTGTTGGTGAACCTCCACCAAACCCTGTTTCAGTGTCAGGATGCAGGCCTCATACATAACAAACCATTTTGTTTGTTTTTCCTCTACCTAAAACTTTTGTGTGCAGGACTATTTTTAAATAATTCCATTGCATTTAATGAGGCAAAAGAGGTTTTTAAAAATATCATTAATGCATTATCTTGTAACCACAATTTGTTTATTCTGTTTAATATAGTATAAGCATTTGGGTGCTAAATGCCACTTACAAGTTAAAGAAGTGGAATCACTTTCAGGTGAAGGATGTTCTTACTATTTAAATGACAGCATGCCTGCAGCACTTAAAGGGCTAAGCACCTATGTGTATATCAAAGAAGATAACTACAGGAAGCAGGTGCTGCCAGCAGCTGTGTCAGTGAAGGTAACAGCTTAGCAGTGTGGAAACTTCTAACTGTGATAGCAATTAACAAATAAAATATTGATTGAATTTTCTTTTTTTTACAAGATCCAGTTGTCTTTGCTTTTTAATAACAAATACATTTAACACTTCCCAAGCCTTGCTTGTTTTAAAAGTTGTACTTTTAACAAGCTAAACGTTGATTATTCGTATTTTTACTTTGCCTTTGATAACCTGAATTATCACTTATTAGTGGTTTTAACTCAAAATGTTATTTTCAATCTACGGTCATTCAGGCAATTTTATCAAGTCCATTATCTTATAGACTATCTCATTCCCACCTACCACACTATGATTTTCCATGGCCCCCTACTATATTTAACACTTCCCATTCCCTATCTGACCCACATGGTGGAGTGGTAACTATTTGCAAAGTTACATGCAACTAAAGGTCACACAGGTTAGAAAAATTAGCTAAACACCCTACATTATCAAACGTACCAAACGTCTCCTACCTTTAATGAGAACTAATTAACCTCATATTGTTTTAAAACAAAACACTTGTTATTTCAAAATTATAATAAGCCTTTGCACTAATACATTCATAGGACTCTGCTATTTTTGAACTGTCTTTTGTTTAACACAATGTATAGATCTTTTTTTATTTTCTACAGGACAGTACACACAATATGTAGGTGATGGATTTCCTTTAATGACATATATAGTCAATAAATGATGTTCTTGTAATGTGTTATGTGTACAAAAGGATGACAACATAACTACTACATGCAAATTGTATATCATGTCATCAAAACAAAATTTTTAGTTGCATTGTTTACTAAAATAACAAGGTTGAACTAATAATATGTGTAAATAGTTATGTGGAGAGTGTTGATGATAATACTAAAAACATTCTCAAAAATGATAACATGATTCACTGTAACTGTCACAATATTCTCTGTGAATTTTGATACAATGTATTGTAATCCTTGGATTCATCGACTCCAGAGAGGACAGATAATGTTTCTTTTTGCTTTGTGAAGAGTGTCATTTTTCTTTATAATTCAATGCATGGATTAGATTCAGAGACCATAGAGCTAGTTATTGATCACACACTGCTTTTCTTTGCAGTTCATTTTACACTATAATCATGGCAGCACAAAAGTAGAGCATTTAGCAAGGGGAAGAAAAAAGCCATTTCTGAAAGAGATGATTCCACTAAAGTAGAGATGTTTACAAATGTTTATTCTAGTTATGAAGCGGCTGAAATTAGACTGCAGATGTTACATAGAAGAGATCAAATCCAACATAACCTGCAGGTTTTGCAGAAAATTGAGTACATTCAATTTTAAAACAGCAGCATGCCCCTAGTGATGAATGTTTTCAATGTCTACAGATGCATTATTACTACAGTCTAAAATGACCCTAAATTGAATTCTCCCATATACAAACAATACTAGAATGGAAGTAAATTTTATATTGAAAATACAAATATGATGATATTTCAGTAGTTCTTGAATTAAATCCAACATATATTAAAGGACTATTGTCAGCAAAAAAATTAAATTGTGTTTAATTGAAAGATTGCAAAAGTGTAGGCATTTTAATGCTTAATTGCACCTTTGACATTTAAATCCTGGTGACAAAACTAATCAGCTTTGTCATGGGGAGCATATGATTGGTTATCACAGTAATCGAATGCCCAAGAAGAGTTCCAAGCAGGCTACCGGAAGTATGTTATGTTTTGAGGCAAAGTCCTGTACCCTGAGCCAGTGAGTGTAAATGCACCCACGGCTCATTTTCAATTGGATATAAATGTGTTTTTTATGGATGTATGTATACAGGTATACAAATAAGTTACTGTACTGAGACCTCTTTGCTTTTATAGCGCCATCAGGGTACATATTAGGCCTACTCTACATTTAAGTGCCAGCATCCTGCCATCATGTTCGTGCATATGGTTTCTTCCATCATCAGGAACAATAAGGCGTTTTATCAAATCCCAAACCTTTCCCCTGTAAATAATGGTAAGAATAGTTATCAGGTTGTACAATGTATTAAGAGTTTAACATGTGTTAGGAATGATTTAGTTATTTCATAGCTAAATAACCATTTACAACACACATCATGAACAGTGTACATGTTACGAATACTGGGCATTGTGTGAAGAGAAAGGATGGGATATAGAGCTTGATATAGAGAAGGCCAATCATGATAACACAACCATATGGTTGTACCATTAAAGTACCATTCCTAACCTGCTAGGTATTCCTACCAAGTGACCATAATTCTCGTGCTCCACATTTATCACTAACAAATGTGAAATGCCCATACTTTTCATTCATTGTGTTTACCACTTCCCTCTCTATTATCTGTACAAAAGCAAGGTAAGGATATGGTACTAGAGGGTTGTGAGTATAATGTATCTATTTGCAAAACAGCAGCTGCATGAGAGGCACTCCCTAATTCTACTATCACAATACAAACTGGCATTACATAACTGGAAAACCTTCTATTTGCAATCACAGAACTAAGCTTATTGATGGGCAAATTTCCAATCCACATTATATGTGCAATTTACTTTAAATATTAATTGTTTCGTAAATCAAAATAACTATGTTAGCTGATATGTATGTCTACCAGCTCATAAAACCATAGGCTAATTTTATTCTTTTATTTTCTTCATTTTTCTCCACTTGCTTGCCAGCTCTTTTTTTTTTTTAATTCTTTCCTAGAATTGTTTGTACGATACTCGGAAAAATATTAAGGAATGCACTGCATAAGCTTGATACTCCCTGTGGAGAAACTTTGGACAATGGTAAAAAGGAATTCTATTACAACTTGTTTTATGATGTTTGGTTCACTGTAATTCTTCAGACATAAATCAGAAGATTACTTTGTAAAGCAGTGGGGAAATAAACACTATAATTAATTTCTTGTATTAGCCTGAAAAGTTATCTGAAATGCCCTCCTTTTTAGTAAGCATTTATTTATTTAGATGTACACAGATTCTTATGTGAGAAGAGTTCACAAATAACTTCCTCATGAAATTATGGATACAACACCCTTGCAGAACTTCCTTCTGCATTGACATAAATCTTGAGGTTAATCTGTTATTTTGTTTGAGAGCACATATCTATAAACCAAAAAGAAAAATGTCTTAAAAAAGCATAGCAAGTTTTGTCCCTATTCTCAAAACAATTACTCTTTACCTGACATTTTTCAACAAGAAAATGTCTTTGCAGGATTTCAGTAATAATTTTTAGAACGTTTTCCCTGCCCTTCAAAGAAATGGATATCAAATAAAATAGAATATACATTCTATAACAAAAACAAAAAAAATCAATTTAGTGTTGTGCATGTAGCTAGAGTACCATTTTGCTCTATATTTTCTTGCTTTATCTATGTTTCATTCTCCTTCTCTATCTCTTTTTCCCTTTCTACAGTATTTATTTATAAATGAATACCCACTAATACCCACTCTACCCACTAAAAAATGTGTAGCTTCAAAGCTGATGCACCACTTTGTTGTGGCACAAACACAAACTAACTGACATTGGAAGAGGGATAGTGTATTAATTGTACTATGCAAATAGTAAGGTATCGCTTCTTGATAAACACAACTAACCCTTGGTAGTAGAGAAACAAGGTGAAACACTCATAGGGGAGATGGTAAAGTTCATTACCAATCATGATCCTATGAGTACAGTCAGACATCCCCTTAGCTTTCTGATTCATGTATTATAAAACATGGGCTTTGAAAGCTGGCAGACATTGGATCCTGCAGGTATGGCCAATAACTTTAGCACATGGAGTCCATGTGCTTCTGCGTGATTTCACACAAGCAAATGTCACCTTAGAGTACATTATGTTTACATGAGGTACATGAGGTTTAGAAAAGCTCTGTGTATGCATTTGAACGATGGTGTGTGGATGTAACAGTTTCATTGAACTACAGATTCCAAGGAATGAGTTTTACCTTAGCTTCTTAGTAAACCATGTACATTAAGCTACATAGACAGAGACACAGTGGTTTAAGTTAAGAGTAGAAGTAATTTTTTTCCTGCCAGTGGCATACTTAAGACGACTGCAAAGGGGGCAGTCTGTCCCAGGTGGCAAGTGTACTAGAGGTGCCATTGGAAGGGTTGCTGGCAAATAGTCATGGCAAACATAATTACAATAGCTATAGTATTAACTAACTGTAGCTGCAATAGATGTGTCTAATAACCTACCTTGTGTCTGCAACATGCAAGTTGTGTGTAAACTCAGGCGGTAATTTTGTAAATGATGTAGCAGCTGTCAAAGTGAAGGATAGCAGGCCATCTAGAAGTACAGGAAAGATCAGACCAAACCACTTATGACAGCAGGTTGGGTGTACAAAATAAAGCAGTTTTGCTGCACTAGGGATGCCAGCTAGGGATGCCAGCTTTTCTTAAAAAAATAAAAATAAATGCCAACCATACTATTGACTCCAGACATAACATTTCCCTAAATCAAATTTTTTACCAGCCTGAAGGTATTTTAGACATTCCTTCAGTAACAAAACTCCCAGTAAAATACTGGCTGGATGGCAGCCCTATCCTCTACCTACCAGGTGTTTCTGTCTGCTCAACCTACCCTAAACTGCCTAATTCTTCTCTCTCACCTGCTGTTGCAGTGGACCTGTTGGAATTCCCATGGGGGAAGACAAGTTCCTCAGGGAAGTTCCATCAAAATCTCCACTTCATTGGCCCATTAAGGTTTACGGACATATCTTTGGTTATTTCAGCCTGAGGAACATCATAATCCCGATTAAAAGCATACAAAAAAACGGCTAATCTGTATCCATATTATTCAGTGCCAGGAACTCTTTTTGGGACACCCACATGGACAGAGGTATTTTATTTAGCAGTCCAGGTCTTAACAACATTACTAGAAACATATGCTCTATGGGGTGTGGCAGCTTTAGAAAAAAAATGGAAAATGGAAAATAAAATATTGAAGAACCCTGGGGGTATGAAAACATACCCCCAGGGATATCCTTACAATAGTCTAAACACTCAACCAATCACATCCCTTCTGAGCTAGACCAAGTAACATGGATAATTTAAAACATGAACAGACACATAGATATAACATCTGTGAATGGTACATTTTAGAGTAAATTAAAGTTATATGGTTAAAGCATTTCCTAGCAACCTGTTCTTCTGTAACTTAGTACTCATTAAATATACAATTGTAGAGTTTTTCTGTTTGTCCATACCCATGACATTTTGTATCAGATAGAGGGAAACAAACAAACAAACATAAAACTCTTACAATTGTTAGTCTGAGAAACTAAAACTTTAAAACCATTAATTCACCGCATTATAAGCGCATCTTATCTTTCTTACATTTCTTTTCAAACTCTGTAGTCAAGATTTTTTTTCTGTGTACTTTTAGAAGCAAAAGTTTCCACATGTCTACATTGCTTCAGTAATTTATTTTAATAAAACCCAGAACAGCAGCACTGTAGAATCAAATGAGAATTTATAACACAGTGTAATATTATGGAAAGGTATAACAATGATATATGCCTTTCATTTTTTAGTATTATTGTTTTTGAATTTCTTAGCTACTACTTGGCATTCAGAAAAGCAGTGTGTGTGTGTATATGTGTGCACTTCATGTGTATGTGTGTGTGTGTGTGTGTGTGTGTGTCAGAGGTTCACTCAGCATTGAAGCAGATTGTATCAATAAGTGATCATAACTGGAATCATCTCTTTACTAGTCTCATGTTTTGCATTGCCACGTTATACAATGGCCAATACATAACAGTAAAAACACATGCATAAATAATAGAAGCATTGAACCATAAAAGGTAAAAAAAAGAAACCCTAGAACATAAACAAGTCATAAAGATAAAATAAACTGAAAAGTCCCAGTGGAGCAAAGAAGTCAAAACTTAACACTCTCCAGTTTAAAAAAAAAAAAACCTTCCTTCTCTAAGACAAGAGATTTACCAATGCTTTTTTCTCAAAGTTTTTTTATCTCAATAATTTATAGAATTTTCGAGATGGCAATAAAATCAACTGTAGGCTCGATAATTAGACATTTTTTTTTTTTTACCGAAGGTTAGTATCACTGTGTTTGTTTCTACTGTGTCCTGTCATACTATTTTTTTTTACAACTTACAGATACATACTACACATTAAAAGGTGCAACCTATGCACTGACAAGCCATCTATCTATGTTTTAAAAGATATTGACTGGATTCATGTTTGTCTTGGCAACTATAAGAGACCAGTTACTTTAACATATATATCATGCATTAATAGGTGAAAATGATATGCTATTCATGAGGCTTCTACATATGTGGTAAATCGGAGTATTCACATTGGCACATATAGGTTCATTATCTGCTCCATTTGGCAAGTAATCTAGGTTACTAAAAAAATCATGTTTAGCAAATATAATCCTGGCTAAACACACAATCGAGTAATATGAACGGTTCAATGAATTTATAAAAGTACCTTTGCTTCTGTTATAAAAAAAAAGTTGATATTTTTTGCATAGGCACTGGAATTTTTAGAAAAATAAAGCCTCAACATTTTTGAAATCTGTGAATAAATATCAAATAACATGCAAAAAAACAATATTGTGTTGTGACTGCATCAGCTGCAATTGCACTGCACTTAATAGAGTCTTATCTCAAACATGCTCTTTATTTCTGTCTGAGCCAATATGCACAGTGCTCCAGGATGAGCCTTACAATGTGCTGATGCTACCTATCCCCACCAAGACCATATCTCCCAGCTGTTCCACTCTAGGGATGGCTATAGTTGGGAGGTATATTCAAATTATGTTTTTTGAACTGGATGTTGAGTAATGCATAAGAAGTAAGCTTCCACACCCCCACTCTTTTTACATTATATTTTTTTTAATGAAAGATTTAGCCTGTTGCAAAAATGCATGTGATATGCCAAAACTATACTCTCTAGGCAATATACTACAATGTCTACATCTCTTTGCATTATTAGAGACTAGATTATAAAGAGACTAATTTCCAAATCACAAGTGCATATTTTCATAGCTATATGTTACATTTGCAAATGTGACATTTGCATTATAAAATTCTTCAATATTTTATAGTCGTACATAAATAATTATTATAGAAGAGGTGAACATTTGTTGCAATACAATAAATTAATAAAAAATGTTAAACAAGTCTTTTTTTTTTTGCACTTGGGTAGCTTTTTAAAACTAAATACAAAACACTGTTAGAGGAGAGGCAGGGAAGCAGAAAACATGTTTATAAATTGTTAATGCTATGTTTCATCTAATGTATTTAAAAGGCTTAAAAGCATAGCTGCGTGATTTAATGTACCTTATGTGAAATTACTTCTCATGCATCTGTCTACAAATGTGTAAACGGTTACATGTAATCTTAGGGAAAAAGGCATAATCAGTTATTTAAGGTGAGTTTATGCAGCTTTTAGAAAAAATGGGATTATGTTAGATGTGTGCTTTTGAATTATTTCTGTAAAGGACAATTTTACAATTCTTTGTTAAAATAAAAGGAAATAAATCAGTCATCAGAGGGCATTAGTGGATAGTCATTACCATTAACAACTTCATAGAGAGAAGAAAATGTACTTGGGGTATTGATACAAATGGTAGAAAAGTCTTTACAGAAAAAAAGTGTGAGATATAGTAAAAGGTATATAGGACATAATTTATAAGAGTAAAATATACTTGCCACATTTAAAGTTATTGAATTTGGAAGTATTATGCATAAAAGGAGTCTTGCTCATTAAAACAAATTGAGATGACCCAATAAAATTAAAAGTTGAAATATATTGCATAACAAAATCATTTTTAGGAAGCGCTAATATAAACCAGTGGCAGTGATAGCCAATATTTTAGACTCTTAGTGAATATATATCATCATTATTACCATTAATATTCCATAATGTTATTTGAATAATATATTTCTTGCTCAAAGTAAGCAGAACTGTCACTAAGCACCACCGATATTTGCTATGGAGACTATAAAGAAAAAGTACTGCTAAAGAATAAATGATGGGGAATTTAGCTATGTTCCTCTCAATTACTATAAATTAGGAATATTGCAGAGGAAGCCATTTGTGCAGCATTATTTCTTTCATTTTGTACAGATTACAGAGCAGATGGTGATATTAAATATAAAAGTATGATTTACAACTGGCTTCTTAATGCAGCTACGAGCACTACAACAAAGGCACTAAAAGCTTCAATGTAAGCAAATAATTGTACATCATTCTTATGTAATCTCTCAGGAAGGGGATGAAATCTAGCATACCATTGGCACCTTATTGCTAAATCACAAGAAAAACAAAAATCATAAAAAACCTGTCTCCACTAGTAGCCATGCTTATAATATTAAACATTGGTGAGCGTTCAGTAACTAATTTATTTGAACATTCACCAATATATCTGTCCCTGATGAAAATAATAAAACAAAAGTCATGAATCAAAATATTTTCTGGAAACCTTACTACACCAGACCACAGACACCGTTGACTTATGGTTGATTTACAGCTATTTTTATTATTTCATAGTAAATCCAAGAATGTGAAGGTTAAGCTATTTATATAGCTATTTAAGTTATAAGGGGTTTGTTTACTTTTTGTTATTATTGAATGACCTCTGTCTGCTAAAACAATTGTGATTAGTATTATTAAGAACTAGGTCTATTAAATCATGGAAAATAGGTTCATATTTCTGTCACAACAAAGAGGTGGCTATCATAAATAATTCTGGAAATGGTCTGTATATCTCATTGTTGAGTGTTAATACACAATATCAAATTTATTTTTGAGCATGAACCTTCTTGTATATATGGGTTCTTCAACAATAATATTTTGGGAATTAAAATTAAGTTACCTTTCAAAAGAGCTGCAAAATTAATTGGAAATACAGTCAAGATGTTGCCAAAGTAAACAATAATTACTGCCTTGCAGACCATTTTAGGTGTCAATTTGTTGTGGCAATCTGAAAAGATTTCACCCCATGATTCCTGAAGCACTTCTGGCTTGATAGGCACTTCTCACATACCATACAGTTAAATTGCTTCCACAATACCTCAATAGGTTTGAGGACTGGTGACTGTGCTGGCCAATCCAATATGTCTAGAATAAAGTACTCGCCAGACCATCACATTGCCTCCACCATGCTTGACAGATGTGGCAAGCACTCCTCCAACATCTTTTAATTTGGTCTGCATTTCAAAAATGCTTTTCTTTGTGATCTTAACACCTCAAACTTAGATTTGTCAGCCAAAATCTTTTTTCCCAATTCTGTCTGTGTTGTTTCTTTTTGTTGGCTAGTCTGAGATATGGCTTTTTCTTTTTCTTTTCTTTGGAACTCTAGAAGGCCAGCATCCTAGAGTCTCCTCTTCACTGCTAACATTGAGTCCGGTGTTTTGTGCGCACTATATAATTAAACTGCCAGTTGAAGACCTGCAAGGTGGCTGTTTCTCAAACTAGACGCTCTAATGCACTTGTCCTCTTCTTTCCATTCTGCATGAGACCAGTTTTCTCTGTTCTTTGAAGGGAGTAATACACAAATCTGTATGAGTTTCAGAAAAAAAAAGTTCTTTGTTTCTAGTCATTCTGACCCTGTTATGGAACGCACAAGTATTGATGCTCTAGTCCAAAGAATTCCAGTTTTATTGGTAATTGAATCAGTAGTACGATTGTCCACTGTGATAACATAATTGAAAAATGGTTATCTAATGATAAATTAGCCTTTTTAAATGATAGACTAGGATGAGTTGACACAAAGTGTCATATAGTGATGATTGCTGATGATTGCCCTCTGTACACTTATGTAGGTATTCCATAAAAAATCTACCATTTAATCAACAAACGTCATTTACAACATTAACAATGTCTGCATTGTATCTATGGTCAATTTAATGTTCTTTTTATTTCAAATACATGTACATGTCTAAGTGACCCCAAACTTTTTAAGTGTAGTGTATATGATCATTCAGATGATACTGTTTTATAGGTAGAGCTGACAACTTGGTAAGATAACCTGTCTATAACTTGTTGATATATGATGTAATAATGTTGAGCTGATTTGTTGACATTTTTGGAAACAGGAAGCAGATATTTTTGTTTGTGCTGTGTGATGAGCTACAATGAGTAGTTTTAGGGATGATAATTTAATATTCACGTAGTGTTATGATCTTTTAATATGTTATTAGAAGCTGATATATTGATTAGTTTGTTTTGGATATGATAAAATATATGTGATTAATAGGAAATATCAACAACAAACAAGTGAACCTGTTTCCATTGCACATCTAATAAGAATGAATTAGAATAATAAGAGCATATTGTATTTTTTGATGAAGATACAACAATCTTTAGAAGTCAAGATATTTTATCTTTAACAACCATTTATGAATATGACCTACAATTCAACAATGTTATTCATTAGTTGAATTTATCATCTATCCTACATGAATTATGTATATTTATCTTACCATGAACATGACTTGTCAGTACAAGAGACAAAGGAATACCAGTCACAGAGCCTACACTAAATGCAAAAAGCACATCATAATTTTGACACGTCTTTTTTTTAGGATTAGGTTCTTTCATTCTCTGACACTTCTCATTGTTGAAGAAATTGCCTATTTTTGTAAAATGTTAATTTTAATGTTCAAGAAATAAGAATGTTATCTGTGTGATGTGCTAAAAAGCAGATTTGCCAGATAACAAACACGTCATAGAACAAAAGTAAGAAAGGTAATCTGCTGAGTGCTACAAAATCAAGTGGTAAGTGTAATTCTAACACTTAAACAAAGTGTCATTTTGGGGGAAGACAAAACACTGTTTTTAAACACATAAGCACATTAGAGCACATATACTAAAAAAATGCAAACATTATGTAGAAAAGCATACAAAGTTATGTGTTACTGAATTTATTAAAACTGTATCTTACACTTAATTTCAAATATATTATCAGCACTCATCTCTTATTTAGTTAAAATCATAATATGTTGTATCATATATTCATTCTAAATTACTTTTATCAAGAAACTTTCCTTCTCAAGTATGCAATTATAAAGCAGATATAACTCCCCGCAATGAGCTGTGTGCGGATCCCACTGCAGGGACTTGCAATGGGGTCCCCTTAGGCCACTTAGAGTGATCGAGGGCATGAGAAAAAAAAACCTGGTTTAGTGCTTTGATCGTTAAGGACCAAAGCATTATCCGGCGCAAAGGTGTTAATAATCACTTTTTTTGTAATCCATATGCATAACTCAGTGCATATAGGTGTAACCCCTCTGGTATTACAATAATTTCTGCTGTGTCACTGACTAGCCTGCAGTTTTGTGTGGTGCCCAGCAGATGATCTTTAGAGAACAAGACTAAAAACAAAGACCCTGACTCCATTTTAAGAAACAAGTTAGTTAGAAACCCTCTCCCCCTGTCTCACATAGGGCACCCTGAAAGTCAGCACACAGCTAAAAGTCCTTGCTCTTCTATTTTTCATGCCACAAAAAACTAAAACTGTCTGCGCTTCTCAACCTAATAAAGTTGGCAACAAATATATAAATATAAATGAGAGGTTTTGGTTATAGGAAGGCATAATTAAGCTCACCCGCCACGTCAAGGCACACTCTCAATAGGGCGAGAACCTACTCTCACTTCTATCTAGTTTGCACACAAAGCAGTAATACTGCTACCAAAGCCTATTTAAATGTGTTGGAAGAGGTGCAATTAAACCTCCTCCCAATTAACCCTATAACAGCAAGCTGCAACCAGACAATGAGGAGCCAACAACCTCAAATATGTGCAAGCAGGGAAAAGAAAAATGTCGGTGTGCTAAGCTAGTTACAGGCTCAAATAATATAAATGTAAAAATGACGCTTACCAAACAGGTGTGAGCATGCAGCAAAAACAGTGTGATTGGCTGTACAATGTATACAAAAAACAAAAACTGTCTGCACTTCTCAACCTAATAAAATTGGCAACAAATACATAAATATAAATGAGAGGTTTTGGTTATATGAATTGGCCAAAGCATAATTAAGCTCACCCGCCACGTCAAGGCACACTCTCAATAGGGCGAGAACCTACTCTCACCTCCTATCTAGTGGGCACACAAAGCAGTAATACTGCTACCAAAACCTATTTAAATGTGTTGGAAGAGGTGCAATTAAACCTCCTCCCAATTAACCCTATAACAGCAAGCTGCAACTAGACAATGAGGAGCCAACAACCTCAAATATGTGCAAGCAGGGAAAAGAAAAATGTCGGTGCGCTAAGCAAGTTACAGACTCAAATAATATAAATGTAAAAATGATGCTTACCAAACAGGTGTGAGCATGCAGCAAAAACAGTGTGATTGTCTGTACAATGTATATAAAAAACGAAAACTGTCTGTGCTTCTCAACCTTATAAAGTTGGCAACAAATATATAAATATAAATGAGAGGTTTTGGTTATATTGAGCCTGTAACTAGCTTAGCGCACCGACATTTTTCTTTTCCCTATTTTTCATGCCAGTTTCATTTTAACTTCAGCCATATTGTGGATTACAATATTTATGGGCCCCAGCTATGTGCACCAACTAACGGTACCAGACTGCTTGTGGGATGGAGTTAATCACCTATGATTAAGCGTGTTTTTCACGCGAAATGCGTTAGGCTGCCTTCCTGTGGACTCTATCATCCGTGGATTTATCCTTTTTTGTCTGTTCTGGAACACTGTTTTCACCATTAAAGCATCTCATTTTTCATCTACCCGGTGAGTGGAGTGCACAGTTGTTTTCTCATTTCAAGGAGCCTGGAGTGGGCTGTAGTATTTATTGCGGGTTTCTTTAAATGGGTAATTGCACTTCTGAATATTTTACTGTGTTATGTTTATTTCTCTGTTATTTATTTGCATAGTGCTTTTACTGTGCAATACAAAGCTATATTTAAGTTAGCGCTGTGTCAGTTGTATTTCTTGTGTAGATATGTTCCCAGTGGGACCCCACATCCATACCCTGGATGCCCCACTGGGTGGAGGCACTGCCGCCGTCATGTACCCCAACTCCCAGGTAGCGGAGACTCAGGATCGCGCTGCAGAGCACAAGAAGGTAACTGGGGACAAGGACCACAGGGGTATAGGTGGACCTGCGCAAAACCCCGTTACATAGGTAATGGCTTGAAAGAATGTATATCAATGTTGTATTTTTTTTGTATTAAATACTTTTGCTCTACTTGTTTATTTGATTAGCATCTGCTAAATAACCTTGAAATTGGGCCAGATCGAGGATAACAGACAAATTGTTGAGAAATCCGCAATTCGGTTATTCAGTATGGCTGAATTCAGACAGAAATCATCAAGTTCCAAGGATTTGGGACCATATTGCAGCCATATTCAGTTTGCAACCATATTCTTAAAGGGCCGTGACCCTGCCAAAATTGGCCCAAAATGCTACTAAAATCACAGCATTTTGAATAGACCCATAAATGTTTAATTTCTGGTTTATATTTTGGTCTTAAAAGGTTGTACTGTTCCTAGTAAATTAAAAACATACCTTGAGTATATTTGGTATGCATAAATAAATGGTCCATAGAACTGTGGACATGTCTGTGAAGGGCCCTAAAACATCATTAAGTTAACTTTCACAAATTTAGTAAATATCGAACATGATCAATGTCCGTGCCTAAACCTGGCATAGGGTTATACATATTTATACACATTTTGACAATAGTTGTTACTGATAGTTACATCCTTTACAAACATATATATAATTAACACACAAATACATTAATGATAATAATTGCAGAATTCAGATTAACTATATATAGTTGAAACCTTTGTTTGCAAAATATAAACCGAGTGGTAGTTTACTCAATATGAAAAAGAGACAAATAATATTATGCTCTATTATCTATGTGCTGTTTAATAATATCACAGTGCTGTACAAATAATAGTAATTTCACACTAAAAAGAAGGCAGATATGACGTTTATTTTTATTTTTCACTTATTTATTTTTATAGGAAAAGGCTTTTGAAATGTAGAATAACCCATTCCAATGAATCCAGCTAGAAGCTACCAACAGAACATATTACAAACAGTTAGGGAGTTCATTTGAGCATGGGAAATGATAATCTTCAAAAGGGAGAAATCATGCATAGCAAATCCATCCTGTCAGGTATTTCAGCATTTATTTCAAAATGCTGTTACAATTAAGTCTAGATCTTATGGAAGTATGTGCAAACAGCACAAATACATGTGGGCAAACTTGAGAATGTTGACATAGATCTAACAATAAAAATGAGTGCTGATCATTTCTCCTTTATTTGTAGTTTTTATCAGTATGTAAAAAGAATATTTAAAGAGGTGTGGAACAAATGTATTCATCACATTCTCTATGCATGTCTCATACTTAAAACAGATTTCTTCTAAACTGCCTAACTCAGTGTCTTGTGAAAGCACTATTTTGATTAAGAAATGAAGTCTTAGGGATTTAATCAGTTGCACTCTATATATAATCTTAGTGGTTGGTAGATAAGTTGCTGATCGAGCACAAAACATGTTATTAGCCTAAGGTTTATTAGTCAAAGTAAATGGTCTTGCTCTCTTTCATTTTAAAATAAAAAAAACATGAGAATGGTGACCTGCTTATCCTAAGAATACGTAATATCACCATGTGATACTTATATAGTGTTTTCTTCCTTTTAAAAAAAGGTGTACACTTACAAACTAGTTTTTGCAGGACAAAAACTACGTCTGTAACAAACTTACCTGCTTGCCGCTGTGCCGCTCCTCATATACATCCACCACTGCATACTCACCTGGCTACTCGCAGCTTCCGTCGAGCTCCCGCAACGCCATCTTTCTGGAGTCCTGTAGTCACCAATATGGCCACGTGACACCCTATGCGGTTGTGAGAGTGACTGAATTTAACGGAGCTTAGCTCCTTGATCGATCACACCTCCCTGGCTGGTGATTGGCGACAAATTTTTATTTAAACCCCTCGATTGCACCATATCTTTGCTTGTGATAGGTTATCCGGTGCCTTTTGTTAGCTTCCTTGTGTTTTCTCTATTCCTGTAACCACTGTTCCTGACCTGGCTTGTTTGACCTCTCCTGATCTTCTCTCCCAGTGTACCATATCCTTGGCTTGCTTCCGACTCTTCTGACTTCTATTATCCTGACTTTGGCTTCCAATCTGATGTTGGTATCCAGTACCTCAGTACCAGTGAATGTGTGTCCGGTATCCAGTATCTCAGTACCAGTGGCTGTCTGTCCGGCATCCAGTATCTCATTACCAGTGGCTGAGTGTAGTATATCCAAACTTCATCCTTTCGTAAACATACAGTCTGATACTCGTACTTCCCTATCCAATGTTCTGAAAATTTTCCTTTTCAGTAGTGCATGTGGCTCAACCAAAGGTATCTCTGATTTGGAATGAAGACCTCCTACTACCTCTGAAAGACCTGGTGACTGGTGGTACAAGAAGATTCAAAGATACACTTGTTTCAGAACCTGCATCGTGGATCCTAAACTCTGACCGTTACACTTCTGTAGCATCAAGTGGCAGTACAACAGGAGGGCATTTTTGACTAATAGAGGTTTAAACATAGAAAACATGAGTAGAAGAAGAGAACTAAGAAGGGGATCACCTTGAAAAGTGTTGAGAACCAATGGAGAGAGAGAGTAAATAGGAGTCTGAGAAAGAGATGATGAGGAAACAAAACATTAGTCCTAGGAGCACTAATGCTCTTCACATGATAGTAATTTTTTATCATTTAACTATTGACATTATTGATGACTACATTTTTTATTCTCCAGCCAGCCAATCATCATGAAAAATGTAGGACACGACATCCTGAGTGCCAACGATTAGCAATTGCTAGAAAAAAATAACAAATTTTATAATCCCACCCCTCTATTGCCTAACTTTCCTGCCTCTCTCTCATGTGTTGTGTTTTTCAAATTGAGTCATTGCATACCTATTGGTTGGCAAAATCACCATAATATAATCTGGCAGATTTGGAATACAGTAAAATTACTATTTAGTTGAGTGTGTGCAGAAGGGGGGGGCTTATATTTTTAATTTAGTTCTTCCCCTCTTAAGATTTTTGCTTGGAGTGCTGAAGACGCTATCCAGATCTACACAGATTGAGAAGCTAGTAAACACACTTGTCTTTAGGTCAATGCTATCTCTGTAGAGGCAATAGCAAAGTGTGTATTTGTTTGAAGAAAAGCTGGCAATCCTAAGAAGATTCATGCATGAGACGCACATTCATGTGATCTTATCAACTTTTGCATTTATTTTTATTATTTTTCCAAGCAGCCTTGGAACTGCCTAATTAGTTGGGATTGCTAGATGTATATGAATAAAGCTACACAATACAGTAAGTTTATTCAAGGATGTGATAAAAAGGGTCTGTAGTTGAGAACACCCATATGTATAGCTATTGGTAGTAAATAGCTTTCGTACCATTATAAAACTGAAGCTGCAGGGTAATGCAACAATAGGATTCGCCATCTCACCACTGCAGCATAAAGACCAAGCCTTTAAATAACATTTTATTTAGAATTTTCCAGCACTAACAAAAGATACTGTCAATGAAACAGTATATATAAACATTTTATATCGTCTAATCTCTATTCACCTTTTAGAGATATTAGAAATAGAGTTTTTTGGTCCACATTTTGACAGCAGTAAAAATGTGTCTAGCAAGGAACTGGAGGTCTAGGAGTATCCCTGCATGGATGGATATCTCTTCACAAATAAACTACCAAAAAATAATGGAAAAAGCGATATATATAAACCTTGAAAAAATGGAGTTGTATAATACAATTTGGAAACCCTGGAATGAGGCCTCAGGATAACGTTAAGTCCTACGCAACCCCCTGCACCCCCAGCACCCTAAGGAACGGAACTAGAATGAATGGATGTATGATCAGGAAAGGGAAATCCTACATTAGGAAGTTTATATCACATTTTAAATCACTAATAATAATAACTTGAAACCGAAAGAATTAATAAATTGATTAGCTTAAAAAAAAAGAAAAGAAAGGAAAATACACTGGGAAATAAAAATGGAAAGAATAGAATAGGGCAAGGATGATTGAAAGACACAACAGTAGAAAAACAACCAGTGTGTTTAAAAATCTGAGAGAATAAAAAAAAATAAAAAAAAAATAGAGGTTTTATAACTAAAGAAGTGCTCTGTCTGTCTAACTTTGTGCCATGTAGTTAAAATCATCATATTTTAGTAGTCCATAATTTTCCGCACGTGTTTTTATAATGCTACGTTTTTATTTGTACTTTATTTAATAATGTCTCTGGTTTAAATGCATTTTTTCCCTATGGCTGTGGTGTTGTTTTATAATTTGTCCACTGGGCTGAAATTACCAGACAGAAGTTGGTCTAAAGTCTAAAAAGAGATTGGACCCCATGCAGTGGATAGGGTTGACACCCGGCCGATAATTTACCAGCACAGCCGGTATTTAGGGTCTTCAGGCCGGGGCCGGTATATTAGATATACCAGCCCCGGCAAAGCCCGGTATTTTCCTTCCCCAGACCCCAGTACTTACCTCCTTGCTGCTGTCTCCCGGTGCAGGCCCGTGGCTGTGAGGGAAGCGTTGTGCGCTCCCCTCCAGCCGATGCGGATTCAATAAAGTTTTTTTTTCTTCAACAAACTTTATTGATCCGCGCGGCTGGAGGGGAGCGCACAACGCTTCCCTCACAGCCACGGACCTGCACCGGGAGACAGCAGCAAGGAGGTAAGTACTGGGGTCTGGGGAAGGGGGGAGGAGGGTGGCATAACGAGCATATTGAGTGGCTAAATCCTGGTATATTGAGGGGCATAACCCTAGCATATTAATTGGCATAACTCTGGCATATTAATTGGCATAACCCTGGAATATTGAGTGGCATAACCCTGGCATATTAATTGGCATAACCTTGGCATATTAATTGGCATAACCCTGGCATATTGAGTGACATAAACCTGGCATATTAATTGGCATAGCCCTGGCATATTGAGTGGCATAACCCTGGCATATTAATTGGCATAACCCTGGCATATTAATTGGAAAAATCCTGGCATATTAAGTGGCATAACCCTGGCATATTAATTGGCATAACCCTGGCATATTGAGTGGCATAACCCTGGCATATTAATTGGCATAGCCATGGCATATTAATTGGGAAAATCCTGGCATATTAATTGGCATAACCCTGGCATATTAATTGGAAAAATCCTGGCATATTAATTGGCAAAGTCCTGGCATATTAATTGGCATAACCCTGTCATATTAATTGGCAAAATCCTGGCATATTAATTGGCATAACACTGTCATATTTATTGGCAAAATCCTGGCATAATAATTGGCATAACCCTGGCATATTAATTGGCAAAATCCTGGCATATTAAATTGCTATTAAACGCTATTGAGGGGCAAAATCCTGGCATATTGAGGGGCTACAACCTGGCATATTGAGGGGCAAAATATAGACATATTAAATGGCAAAAAAATTGGCATACTGAGGGGCAAAATACTGGCATATTACATGGCAAAAGAATGGCATATTGAATGGCTAAATACTGGCATACTGAGTGGCAAAATACTGACTTATTGAGTGGCAAAATACTGACTTATTGAGTGGCAAAATATTACTGGCATATTGAGTGGCAAAATATTACTGGCATATTGACCAACTGCTCGCAACCACCCTTCATATTACATTAGACCGGGATAACATACTTGTGAGGGTAGGTGGGGCGGGTGGGAGATATTGTCGGAGAGGTAGGGGGAGTTTGTGAGAGAGTGGGAGTGACAGTCTGTGAGAGAGTGAGTAAAAGTCTGTGTGTGAGCAACTGCTTGTCTTTGTGTGTGATAGACAGCTTGTCTGTATGTGTGATAGACAGCATGTGTGTGTGTGTGTGCGAGAAAGCTTGTTTGCAAATGTGAGAGACAGCTTGTTTGTGTATATGATATATAAATATATATATACACACACACGCTTCTCACTGGCATGATATACAAATAATATATATAATTTCAGTGATAATCTGCCCCCTTTGTGGCTCCACCCCTCATGGCCCCTCCCTCTTTTAGCTCTGCCCACACATGGCCGGTATTTTTTGGAGGAAAAGGTGGCAACCCTAGCTGTGAAGTAGTGTTTAAAAATGCGCATGTATTGATTCTTGTACAGGGATGAAGATCATTTTTAAGGATTTTAACACTTACATGAGACCCAAATTCTTTCAGTCTCTAACTTGCTCTCTTTTAATGTCAGCCTCAGAAAAAAAATAACACCATAAGCACTGGAAAACAATGCATTGAAATCACAGACCTTGCTAGATGGACCAGAAATAACATGCCATCATTATGAAACAAGATGACATAAAAAGTGGAATATTATTTTAAAGGCTTAGCCTGTTTTACTACTGTTAAAGTGAATGAATGGGATTTGAAATAGGAAGTCTCTGTAAATAAATTGATTGCAATTTGTACAGATGATTTGTCATTTTTCTAAACTCCCATTTTTACATACCTAATGACAAATCCATATGTCTTCCAGTGACAGTAGTCAGTTTAATGTACGTGGATTTCCCATCACATTCAATTACTGGCATCTATCCAGACCTGACACTGCTTATCATCATTTTTTATTTCATCATTTTCTTTTTCAATATATGAAATTTAATGATCAAAGAAACACTACTCAGGTCATTGTATACACCCTACTGTTTCTTTGGTTGAAGGTAATTTATTCCACAAGTGTTACATGGAGGAATAAGGAGAAGGAAATGTTTTATCTTGTTTTTGATGAAATAACCTTTAACTAAAAGTCTGCAAAATAGACTAAACTGAAATATAAGATAGAGTTGGCTGTTACATTACATTAACTCCCACACGACACAAGCACTAAAACATCACATTTTGTTCCTGGTCACCAATCACAAGTTGATCGATAGCCAGGAACACTATGGCAGAGATCTTAATAGATCTTGTGAGTCCCTGCCAAAAGATCGAGATACCTTTGGAAATTCGGGCACAGTTCGATTACGTAAAATGTAGGCACCGGCTACATTTTCCCTGTCAGACTAAGGCCACGCAAAGTGGCTTCATCTGACAGGTAGGATCCTGCTGCAAGACACAAGCGCAGCTCATCGCGAGAAGCCATGATGAGCTGTTTAACTCTGGATGTATTATACTGTCCTAGCGTCTTTTTAATATTTATTTAAATTGCACCATCAATTTACGGAGAGCTTAGTACAGAACATAGAAGGGGGCGATTTACTAACTTAGACAAACAAGAACAAACTGATACATGATGTAGAGAGCCCTGTTCACAATCTTTTTTTTCCCTATGTATATATTCAGTAAATTACACTGTTTACTGATGCTTACAAAAAGTAGGTGTCTGGACTTCTTTAGCGCTTTCACCTTTTCTGATATTATTTTTTGTATTTTTTTATTCTTATTTTTCCCATTTGGAGAACATAAACCTGTGAATGAAGAAAGGGAATATGCCTAGCATTATCACAAAAATGGTTCTACACAATTAATTGGCAAGTTCTAAACAGTAGATATCAGCTTCTTTTTCTCATTAATCTAACAGTTTTGACATGAACTATATGGCGGTTTTATTAAACTAACAATAGTAACCTTTAAAAACTACTTTGTTCTTTCAAAATTATAAATTTGTGTTTCAACAGTATTTGCTATAATGCTGGCCAATTGTTTTGGGCAGCATCTTAGCAAAAATATTATACAAGTAAACATATACAGATAAATATATACAAATGTGCCCCATCAATCATTATTGGTTGAATATGCAAATGTATGCATCATGACCCACCAGGAAATATTTAGTATACTTTTTCCAGTCACCAATAGTTGGAAGTTGCTCAAAATTGCAATAATAATAATAAAGAAAGAAGTTGGCATTTTAATACACAAAGCATTTTTTTTCAGATTGATATAATGTTTTTCATTGCTTTTTTGTAATGTCAGCTCAGTGTTGGCCATGTATAAATAACAAAAATGGTAACTGCAGGTGTTAAAACTAAGCAGCTGTCTGATTCAAAAACAAGCTACTGCTGAGTTAATTGGTTGGCATCTCTAAACAAAACTGGTTGGATTCAGATAGAACGGTTACACAAGTGTTTTTTGCTCTATTATGTGCTCTTGTATGTAATCTTTGAAGCAGCTGGTCTACTGCCGTTTCTTTTCAAGAAATTTAAGATGAGATAGACTGAGTCCATTAAAAGTAGGAAATGTTTTAGTTGAATTCAGCGTTGATGCTTACAAAACAAGAACTATAACTCAAATACAAATAAAAAAATACAATGGTTTTGAAGGACCATCTTCTTTAGCTCAATTTCCAACAGTGCATGAATAGCTGCAGGGATATTTGTACATGTAGACAGTGGATGTGTGATGTTATATATTCATTTAGAAGACACACTTTAATATTTTAAAGACATGATACTTGAAGTTTTGAAAAATGTTTTTTTGTTAATTAATTTTAGTATATTTTGATCAATTGTTATTCTGCATGGTTGGCATGCCTAAACAGTAACTAGTAAATATAATGTAGGTCATATATAGTTACTTATGCAAAGCACTATTCCCTTTCACAAGGAGAAATGAAGCATATAACTATGACTGCAATGCAATAATTATGCAGAAAATAACTTGCTAATAGATGTCCTTTAAAAATAAATAACTGAGGTTTATAAACATTAAACACATAAAAAACAAACAGTGGGGTTGTGTATTTCCACAAGCATAAGTCCAAGTACTGTGCTCTGACTCTGCAACGTGTAGTCTTCCACAGCTCATCCCGTCTTTTATCCCTCCAAAATGGGCCAAAGCACATGGGCCAAAGATCCAATTATCTTACCACTTCTCAATGTTATGACAAATTAAGCTGTATAAAAATTGTATTACTCATGATCCTATGACTGGATAACACATTAAAGAAAGAGGTTTACTACCAGGAATTTTTCAGTTTACGAACCTGCCTCACAGCCCATATTCCTGAACCCAATCAGTACTCCAGGTGTCATGTGATTGCTGCAATGACCAATCACAGCAATCACAGATAATCAGAATAATGTTTCCAAGCAGTGACTTGAGGTACAAAGAGTGACATAAGGTTGCATCAGCTTCAGTAAAAATGAACCCTTTTAACCGTTCCATCCCTTCTTGATCAAAGTATATAACTATAATCAGAGTCCATTCTTTTGTATGGTGCTCATTTTGTTTTGTTTTCTTACGTTTTTCCATATTACATTTTTTTTTTTTTTTTTACATTATTCTCAATTTAAGCTAAGCCGTGCATGTCTGTGCTATAGTGAAATAAAACATCAAATAACTTGCATGGGTGCTTTAAATGACAAAGGGCAAATTACATTTAAATTACATATAAGAAACCCTGGTCTAGAAGGTCAGGTAAAAATGGACTATCCCATAAGAAACCAACTTCTGGGAAGAAAAAGTAGGACTAATTCCTGCTTATTTTTGTTGTACAAATGGAATGAAAGGAGCAGATGCTCACATCAGCCACCATCTTGCACATATGTCAACCCCATTCCCTGAGGACAGTGCTATAGAAAGATATGCAGAAAGATCTCTAGCTCTGTCTTTAGTAAATTGCATTGCATGATGCCTCAGCTGGGGACACGCTTATTTGTTGGGTTTTGATCAGAGATCTGACTGATGATTCATGTAAAATGATTGCATCTCAGAGGGTACAAAAATCAAATGAAAATCAAAAAAGTTTTTTTATTTTTATAGTTTAATTCAAGAATTTTACTTTCAAGTGAAATTTCTTTTAGATATTGCAAACTTCAAAATTTTTTTAATAATTTTTAAAGATTTACAACGCTTCCCTAAAACTTCCCGCATAAAACGTACAATAGAGTAAAAAGTAAATGCATATATAAAAACATGTATATACATTTATACAGTTGGACAGCTAGCAACATCAGGTAATGAGGCTATTAGTATCCTAGCCGGAAGTTGCGGGGTAATGTACGTGACCACACGCTGATCTGTGCAGGCTGCTGCTCATACTCCCTGCTAATTCATAATTCAGCACAGAGATGGAGCGGGGAGTGTATTGTGCTTCAGCTGCCTTCACCCTCCACCTGTTGTGGATCTGTCTGTAGCTCAGATTCATAGAGCAGGAAGGTAGGGAGAGAGAGGGCACTTTGAGAAGAAATAATGTGGAGCCGTCTCTGCCCTAAACACCCCGACACTGTCATATCTGCCCCCAAACAGTCTGTCATTTAAATCTATTCTCTATTCCTTCAAAATGTCACTTCCATCTTTGCCCCCAAACAGCCTGTCACTGTTATATATGCTCCCAAACAGCCTGTCATACACAGATCTGCCGTCAAACAGCCTGAATTTGCCATCTTTGTTCACCACAGCCATACATACAAACAGCTCATCACTGTCATATCTTCCCCCAAACAGCTAACCACTGGGATCTCTAAACTAAACAGCTTGTCCTCAATCTAATATACACCTGCAGGATATAGATACTGTGGTGCAAATGTACCGCATACCAAGGATGTATTGTAGTGTTGGAGGTAATTTGGTGATATAATCTGCAACATGATCACTAGGTGGAGCTAAAGTATGTGAATTATGTGCTCAGGGCAAAGTGGGTGGCGCTTTGGAGCAGTGGCCACATTTTCAAGTAAGTTGATTGCTGTGCTGCAAAATATTCCTAGAATGTATCTTCAGTTCTTGGCAACTCGAAATGAGGTTAAACAAATGGGTAAGTATTTATATATATGCTTAAGATGTAACTGACCTCATCTTACTGACGAAAAGTATGGTTTCTTTTAAACTATATTCCACTTTTTTATATTTTTGAAGAAGAACCTATTTGGCAGCTAAGTTGACATCTATAATTAAATGTGTATTAGAAACTGCTAAAAGGCTTTAGAAGTGTTAAAACAACATATGGACAGTGGTTATGTTCAATTAGTCCATGTACGTTTTTCTCTAGTGAAAATGTGAGGAAAACTGCATTATATTTGCAACTTATTCATTTAATTGCTTATTTTATTGTTTGCACTTCTGTAACTCTAAATGATTTACTGATGCACTTAAATTACGTATTTTTATAAAGACACTGCATTGATATTTATGACACACAGGCTTGTTGCTCTCTGCCCCACATTACAATTAATATAAACCAACCACAAAAAAATCGTATTCGTTTTTTTCCCATTATGCATTAGATAGTACTGTGCCATGCATTAAATAAATATTTTTTTGCATGCAATGACATTAAATTAAATCATTTTCTGGCAATTTTAATTTGTTCCTCAATTTACATATGTGAAGTCCGGTAACTCTGGTGTGTTCACTATTAGGTTAGTGACAGTAAAAAAAAATGCCTCAGTGTCTATTTTAGTGTGGCCAGAGCTATATTATCTATTTCTTTCAGTGTCTGTAATAAATGTTTTCCTATTCTCTAGACATCTAGATTCCATATCAGTTTATTTCACAAAGGTACTGGTCACAATTTTCTAAAGCGATTGCATTCCTGGATAATATGGCATCTATACTCTAGCTTGGCTTGATGTATGTGTTGATTACATGGTTCTTTATAGTGGATGAAATTTCTAAACTGATCCCTGCAGCAAATGGTAGGCCGTGATTACTCTACCTTGCAAGTTTCCATTGATATGGTAATCTAGATGTGGTATAGGGAAAATGAGTCAAACCAAGCTAATAAAATATACGGGGTCAATTCATCAAGGGCTTGACTGTCATATTCCTTTGTTCAGTTAAAAGATAGATTACACTTCCCTAAGACATTAATGATATTTAATATTTTATAATCAAGTGTATCAAACCTTACTTTGTCTTCACAGAGTCTTCACTTACACCGAGTTATGAAGTTTATTTGTAGAATAAAAAAAAGATGCACAGTCATAGGAGAGAGCAAAAACAGGATATAGTAACTACCCTGCTTTGAGGTAACCAAGCTCAATGGGAGAAATGTGTTAGTGGTTATTGTTTCACACAGCCTATCTGATCCTGGACATTGGATGCACCTACTTGTTGTTAATGAACAAATCAGGTTGTAAATACCCTGTTTTGTCAGTATGTAAGAAATTTTCCATTACCCTCCTACAGAGTTATTCTTTTAGGGAATGTGTGAGGAATGCAGCACAGAGACAAGTGTATAAAAAAGGTGTATTGTTGTTAAATTGAGATACTGTTATAGGTTATAACAGGAAATTACACAGTGTACACATAACTGGTTTATAATCAACAGGTAACAGAAAAAGGTATACTCATACAATTAAATGAATATCTTCTCCTTGTGCCTTCATCTGGGTCTTTTACTGGCTATCATCTTCTCACCCAGGAACAGACAAGACTAGCACTCTCAAAAAGTGGTTCACCCCACTAAGTATCCCGAAGTCCCTCAGTTACCTCCCAGAAAGTTGCTTCCCACAGAGTTAACCCCTTGACGACAAAGGACGTGCCAGGCACGTCCAGGGAGAAACTCCCTTAATGACAAAGGACGTGCCTGGCACGTCCTGCAGTGAATGAAGCGGTTTTCGCGATCAACGATCGCGAAAACCGCTTTAACAGTGCTGGTCTATAGCCAGCACCGAAATTTCTATTTTGGGACCCCCACGATCGCCCCACGGAGCGTGCTGCTCCTTCAATATGGCTAAGCCCTTTGCCGGTCTGAGCTTCGGAAGTGAAAGTAACTTCACTTCCGTCACTCTGAATATGCTACTTGACTGCCCCTAGTGGTAGTTTAGTAGCATTGCAATAGAAAATATTTAAAATACATATTTAATTAATAAAAAACAGGTTATTTAGCTATATTAGCCTATAGGGTTAAAATTAAATATTTTTTAGCATAAGGGATAGGGTTAAAATTAGATTAAAGTTAAAAAATATTAAGGGATTTAATAAGGATTAGAGTTGGGGTTAAATTTAGTGTTAGGGTTACATTTTGGGTTCGGGTTGGGGGTCAAAAGATCAATAAAGGAAAAAAACAAAAAACACTATTTTTGGTTTTTGCCCCATAACTCGCAAAAAAATACCGAAAAATATGGAAACATGCATATTTTTGAACTCGGGAGAACATTTAGAAACTATTCAGACGGGGTCTTTTTTAATGATTTTATTTGTGCAAATTATATTTTAGGTCAAAGTTAGAAAAAGTGGTGAACATAATGGTATCTAATGAAAGCCCTTCTTATGACGATAAAAACAACATATAATTTGTGTGGGTACTGTATGTGAGCAAGAAAAAAAATACAGCTAAACACAAACACCCTAGAAATGTCAAAACAGCCATTGTCACCAAGGGAAAGTCAAGGTGAAAATGTCTTGTCACTAAGGGGTTAAATAACCAGTTCAACCCAGTTTTGGAGACATATGGTCTATGTAATAAATGCAACCCACTTCTCACATATCTGTTAGTAAATAAAGACTGGAAAGGTGAGTGAAAGGCTTGTTCTACAATCTAAATAACATAGTAACATAGTAACATACTAATTTAGGTTGAAAAAAGACACAAGTCCATCAAGTTCAACCCTTCTACCTATCATTACAGCTTTTGATCCAAAAGAAGGCAAAAAACCCCTAAGGAAGCTATTTCGAATTTTGCCTCCTGGGGGAAAAAATTCCTTCTTGACTCCAAGAGGCAATCAGATTTCTCCTTGGATCAATAAGCTCTTTTATTAATGCTTATTCTATTATTAATAGCCCTGTATGTTCTGCTTTCCTAAAAAAAACATCCAAACCATTTTTAAATGCATCTATTGTGGTTGCTAGCACTACCTCTCTTGGCAGTGAGTTCCATAACTTTATTGTCCTAACCGTAAAGAATCCCTTCCTTTGCTGTCTATGAAATCTTTGCTCTTCCAGTCTGAGGGGGTGACCTCTTGTTCTTTGTACCTTTCTGTTAATGAACAGGTCACTGGAGAGCTCTTTATATTGGCCCTGCAAATATTTATATAATGTTATCATATCCCCTCTGAGACGCCTTTTTTCTAACGTATATAAATTCAATTTTTTAAGTCTCTCTTCATAACTAAGATCATCCAAACCCCTTATTAATTTTGTAGCTCTCCTTTGCACTTTTTCTAGTTCCTTAATATCCTTTTTAAGGACTGGTGCCCAGAACTGTACTGCATATTCAAGGTGAGGTCTTACCATTGATTTGTAAAGAGGCAAGATGATATCCTCCTCCCGTGAATCTATACCTCGTTTTATACATGCCAATATCTTATTGGCCCTTGCAGCTGCTGACTGGCATTGGGCACTGTTGCCAAGTTTGTTGTCTATAATTATTCCTAAATCCTTTTCATTAGTAGTTTTTCCCAGGGAAAAACCATTTAACGTATATGTTGCTTTGTTATTATTTTTCCATAATGCATAACTTTACATTTGTCTATATTGAACCTCATTTGCCACTTTACTGCCCAGTCCCCCACTCTGTCCAAATCTTCCTGTAAAGAAAAAACATCAAGATTAGTCTTTATTGCCTTACCTAATTTAGTGTCGTCCGCAAACACGGAGACATGGCTCTCAGCACAATGTGGCAGATCATTAATAAACAAATTAAAAAGAAGAGGGCCCAAAACAGACCCCTGAGGTACTCCGCTTAATACCCTTGTCCAATTTGAGAATTTTCCATTTACAACAACCCTTTGTGTTCTATCTTTTAGCCAATTTTCAATCCACATACACACATTTGCCCCCAAACCTATTTCTCTCAATTTGTAGAGTAACCTTTTGTGTGGAACTGTATCAAATGCTTTCGCAAAATCCAAATAGATCACATCAACTGCCACACCTAGATCTATATTTTTACTGACTTCTTCATAGAATGTTATTAAGTTTGTTTGACAAGACCTGTCTTTCACAAAACCATGTTGACTTTTACTAATTATATTCTGGTTCAAGATGTATTCTTGAGTGTATACCTTTAGCAATCCTTCAAATAGTTTCCCCACTACAGATGTCAAGCTCACTGGCCTATAATTACCTGGCAGAGATTTTGATCCCTTTTTAAATATTGGAATGACATCCGCCTTTCGCCAGTCTGATGGCACTGTACCTGAACTGAATGAATCCCTAAAGATCATGAATAGTGGCCTGGCCAGAATTATGCTTAACTCTCTAAGTACCCTTGGGTGTATACCATCTGGTCCTAAGGCCTTGTCTATCTTAACAGAGTGTAATTGCTTAAGCACTTTTTCCTGTGTCAGCCAATCCCATGTTTGCGGCGAATGCCCCATAACTTCCTGTAGCAGGGGCTCGTCCATCTGCTCTTCCTTAGTATAAACAGAAGAAAAAAAGTATTTAAAATGTCTGCTTTCTCTCTGTCCTCACTTACCAAATTTCCCATTTGGGATAACAAGGGCCCAACATTTTCCCTCTTTAGCTTTTTTCCATTTATATATTTATAAAACATTTTGGGGTTAGTTTTACTCTCCTTGGCAACCCTTTTCTCATTTTCCAATTTAGCCATTTTAATTGCCTTTTTGCAGGCTTTGTTGGCCTCTTTGTACTCTATAAATGATAATGCTGATCCCGTGTTTTTATAATGTTTGAATGCCATTTTCTTGTTTTGTACTTCCTGTTTCACGTTACCTGTAAGCCACATTGGTTTCGATTTGTGTCTTTTGCATTTGTTTCCCAAAGGTATATATTGGGATGTGTACTTTTGTAATGTGTGCTTAAAGGCATTCCACTTGTCTTCTGTGTTTAGTTCAGAAAACAATCGTTCCCAGTCTAAATGTTCAATCGATGCCCTTAGTCCATCAAAGTTAGCCCTTCTAAAATTAAGTGTTTTGGTGGCGTATTTACCAATTTGCTTTTTTGCATTAATCTCAAATGAGACCATATTATGGTCACTATTCCCCAAGTGTTCTCTTATTTGGATGTTTGAGATAAGCTCCTCATTGTTTGTTATTACCAAATCCAGACAGGCATCCATTCTAGTTGGGGTGTCTACTAATTGTGCCATAAATTTGTTATTAAGCAGGTCCAGAAACTTGCTGCCCCTAGCTGAACTAGTTGTGCCACACTTCCAATCTATATCTGGGTAATTAAAATCTCCCATGATTAGAACTTCATTCATATTTGCAGCCTTTTCAATTTGTAATAAAAGCTGATCTTCTCCATCAATGCTAATATTTGGTGGCTTGTAGCATACACCTACAAGTAATGTGCGATTCTTTTTAGCGTCTAAGCTAATCTCCACCCACAGTGTCTCCACATCAGTTCTAGTTACATCATGTACACCTTCTTTAATACTGGGATTTAATTTAGGATTTACATACAGACAAATCCCTCCCCCTTTTCTATTTACTCTGTCCTTTCTAAAAAGTGAGTAACCTTGTAAATTAACTGACCAGTCGTGGGTCTCATCCCACCACGTTTCTGTGATTCCGATTAAATCATACTGTTCAGCACTTACCAGTATCTCCAGCTCACCCATTTTGTTTGTCAAGCTTCTTGCATTTGCTAAAAGACATTTGAGATTACTACCCATTTTCTGTTTAGTTGACAAACACTTAATGTGTGCAGGTTTAATTATATGGACCTCCCTTTGGTCTATGTTAACCCCACCACTGCTTTCCTCCTCTCCCATAGCTAGACCCACCTTCCAATCTACCCTAGCTACCATTGCTTCTTTTTGATCTTGACCCTCCCCCCCAGAGCTTAGTTTAAAAGCTCATCTAATCCTATAGCCATCCTCGCCCCTAATACTGCAGCCCCCTCATCATTGAGGTGCAGCCCATCCCGTCCAAAGAGTCTTTAGCCGACTGCAAAGTCTGCCCAGTGCTCCAAGAACCCAAATCCCTCTTGCTTGCACCACCTTCGCAACCACGCATTAATCTCCCTAAGCTCCCGCTGTCTCCCTGACGTAGCGCGTAAATAAGTCATTCCAAACTGCATTCCATTGTGAAACCAGATAATTTTCTTAGTTAATTAAACACATCCACCCAAAAGCAAATAGCTATGTATTAAATAGAACATTACATTTTTATAAAGGCACCCTATATTTCTTACAAGTATACTTACAAGTATACTCTCATATTTTGGTGGGAAATTTATTTCCATTTGTGTAAGTGCACTTTCACCATTTTCTTTTTCTTTTTTGACTGTATATAGTGTATTAAGGTAGGCAATGGAGATATAGTGAGAAATGAGTAACACACTCTCATCACAACCTCACTATGAGGGACATGTACTAAAAAAACGCAAATATATTTTATGTACAAAACTATTTTTGCACTTTGCTCCTATTGCAATGTACTAAACATTTAACACTCAAATAGTACAAATTGCGAATAAAAACAGGCAATTTTGCGAATATTTTTTCTACCTCTTTTGATAGCACTTGTTAAAAGCTGGTTTAGTTTTCACACACAAATGAGAATACTTTTTCACAAACTATTCGGAAAGGTCTTTAGCATTAGGGTCGCAATTTATAAGCACAAACGGAAAAATGTGCGCTAAATAAAAATAAATGGAAGAGACGCAAATCAGGAAAAAAAGCGGAGAATGTTACAAATAGTCACAAATTGCTCCTAACTCATGTTTTACCACCTTTTTTTTTACCACTTCACTTGTTTAGTTCAAGACCCCCATAGTCTACTTACTACACTTCACATAGAAACATAGAATGTTTCAGCATATAAAACGTATTTATCCCATCTAGTCTGACCAATTTTCTTAATTCTTTCATTAGTTCCTCACCTTATTAATCCCTACCTTAATGAACTAATCTTACTGACTCTTGCCTCTAGGCACACACTCCACCTAGCTTGCTTAGTACATAAATACTTCTACCTCAGCAGCATGCTTACTATTATGCCCCGCATGTATTATAATCTCTAATTCAGCATCAGTCCCTTACTAGTTACCGTATTTATCGGCGTATAACACGCGCCGTCGTATAACACGCACCTAATTTTAAGAAGGAAATTTCAGGGGAAAAAACTTAAGAATTTAAATTAAGAACTTTGAAGCCCAATAATCCATTTTAATATGCCAGGATATTGCCCCCAATATGCCATTTAATATGCAGGATATTGCCCCCAATATGCCATTTTAATATGCCAGATATTGCCCCCAATATGCCATTTAATATGCAGGATATTGCCCCCAATATGCCATTTAATATGCAGGATATTGCCCCCAATATGCCATTTAATATGCAGGATATTGCCCCCAATATGCCATTTAATATGCAGGATATTGCCCCCAATATGCCATTTAATATGCAGGATATTGCCCCCAATATGCCATTTTAATATGCCAGATATTGCCCCCAATATGCCATTATATGTAGGATATTGCCCCCAATATGCCATTTAATATGCAGGATATTGCCCCCAATATGCCAGATATTGCCCCAATATGCCATTTACTATGCAGGATATTGCCCCCAATATTCCAGGATATTGCCCCTAAGTATGCTCGTTATACCACCCTCCTCCCCCCCCTCCCCCAGACCCCAGTACTTACCTCGTTCCTGCTCTGTCCCCCGGTGCTCTGAAGCTGCGTGGCTGTGAGGGAAGCGTTGTGAGCTTCCCTCCAGCCGCGCGGTCAATAAAGTTTGTTTTAAAAAAAACAGACTTTATTGACCGCGCGGCTGAAGGGAAGCTCACAACGCTTCCCTCACAGCCACGCAGCTTCAGAGCACCGGGGGACAGAGCAGGAACGAGATAAGTTGTAGATTTTTTTTTTTTGGGCGTATAACACGCACACACCATTTTCTCCCTATTTTCAGGGAGAAAAAGTGCGTGTTATACGCCGATAAATACGGTAGTTCTAATTTTGAATCAGAAGCAGGTCAAGCCGCATTCTCCTTCAGAGCTCCTCACATTCTGTCAAATCATCCTCTAGTCTAAAATCCCTGAAAATGAAAGTCTCGACTTATAAAAACAGAATGTACCTGTTATTAGCTTTCAAACTCCTATGTATAAATACCATACATGATTGTTGTTTTTTTTGTATCAATAAATATTTACCCAGTAAGCTATCTCCCCAACTTTCCTGTAGAAATCAATGTATGTAAAATATGTATGTATTTTTGAATATGCTGTTAAAAGTGAAAAATTATGTAACATTGTTCAGGACCTAGGACATACTTGAAAATGAAAGAAATCTCAAGGTATTCTTTCTGGTAAAACACTTCCTAAATAAGCTAATAAATAATAAATAAAAATCGTATGTCTTGGAAAGCCTTATGCCTATCCCATGCATGCTTAAACTCCTTCATGGTGTTAACCTTTAACACTTCCAATGGAAGACTATTCCATATATCCACTACTCTCTCAGTAAATTAATACTTCCTGATATTACTTTTAAATCTTTGCCCCTCGAATTGACTAAGTCACTACAAATCGATGGTTGATACATGCTTCTATCCTACTGATCCTGATGAAGAGGTCATCATTGCTGTATTCTATGATACACGGTGTGGTGACATAGCAGGTATACAAAATATGGGGAATGTTTTTGCTGGCTGGGCTCTTGCTGCTGCACAGGTTTAATGTGTATTTTGATAAGTAAATGTGGCACAGCTCCAGTGACCTCACAAGTAGAGTTGAGCGGACACCTGGATGTTCGGGTTCGGCAATGGGGACCCAAACTTTTGGCCACTAAAATGCCCCTAAAAAAGTCCTGGAAAGGGCTAGAGGGCTGCAAAAGGAAGTAAAATGGGGGTAAGAGTAGGACAAGTGCCCTGCAAACAAATATGGATAGGGAAATAACTTCAAATAACATAAAATACATACAAATTAAAAATACAGCTGAGCCATAAAATAGCACTAGATGGAATCTTTGATTTTAGTTTTGGAAGAACATAAATATAAATCTAAAGCATGGCTGTCAGAAGGATCAACAGAATTATCCATTTGAGAGAGGGTTGGAGTGCAGGGTATTCTCTTTCAGTTTATACTAAGTGACCCATAGGTTGAGGAGGCAGTGACAGTGGCGGTGTAGGTGGAAGCCGCACTGGAGGAGGAGGAGGAGGTAGCCAGAATTTTTCAAAGTGCGCTGTAAGCACAGTATTGGACTATTCTATTTGACTCTCAGATATGAAGTGCACCGCAAGACGCAAATGTACTATTTACCACCCAAAACTATTCGAATTTTTAAAGTGCGCTGTAAGCACAGTATTTGACGTTTCTATTTGACTCTCAAATATGAAGTGCACAGCAAGACGCAAATGTACTATTTACCACATAAAACTATTAGAATTTTTCAAAGTGCGCTGTAAGCACAGTATTTGATGGTTCTATTTGACTCTCAGATATGAAGTGCACCGCAAGACGCAAATGTACTATTTCCCACCCAAACTTATTAGAATTTTTCAAAGTGCGCTGTAAGCACAGTCTTTGACGGTTCTATTTGACTCTCAGATATGAAGTGCAGGATGCAAATGTAATATTTAACACCAACAAATTGCAGTATTTAAAAATGCCTAGATGTTGCCCACTGAGCTAACAGAACAGGATTAAAGTAATGTGCCTGGCAGAGATGCAGTTGCAAGTGCACTGCACTCTCTGTGGCACTGGGCTCAGGGCAGGGTACAAATATGTAGTATAGAACCCACTAAAATAATCACTGTAATTTGAATAATCGCTGTAGTTTGCAGATTCAACACCAGAATTTTTTTAATCTGTCCCTCACAGCTGCAGCATCCTCTCCCTACACTAAGAATAGATCATGTGATGTGCGGTGACTCCAGCTTATATATAGTAGACATGTGCATTCGTTTTCGGACGAATGCATTTTTGTCCAAAAATAGCATTTTCGTCCATTCGTCCGAAAAACGAATAACGAAAATGCTAAACTAACGAAAGCCGAATTAACGAATGGTTGATAAACAAAAATCATTTGTCCATTCGTCCATTCGTGCTATTGGCATTCTATAAAGTGAAATAGAGTCGGTTTATAGAATACCAATAGCATTACATACATTCCATAAACTGACTCTAATTGCTATTGGTATTCTATAAACCGACTCTATTTCGGTTTATAGAAAGCCAATAGCACGAATGGACGAATGATTATCGTTTATTAACCATTCGTTCATTCGTTCATAGCATTACATGCATTCCATAAACCGAAAGTCTATAAACCGAAAAAGAGTCGGTTTATAGACTTTCGGTTTATGTAATACATGTAATGCTATTGCTATTCTATAAACCGAAATAGAGTCCCCATTCATACGAATAGGTCAATTGACCTATTCTTATGAATGGGGACTCTATTTCGGTTTATAGAAAGCCAATAGCATTACATGTATTCCATAAACTGATAGTCTGTAAACCGAAAGACATTTGGTTTATAGACTTTCGGTTTATAGAATACATGTAATGCTATTGGCTTTCTATAAACCAAAAGTCTATAAACCGAATGTCTTTTGGTTTATAGACTTTAGGTTTATGGAATACATGTAATGCAATTGGCTTTCTATAAACCGAAATAGAGTCCCCATTCATAAGACATTCTTATGAATGGTGACTCTATTTCAGTTTATAGAAAGCCAATAGCATTACATACAATGTAATTGCCGAACCCCGAACTCCTACACGAACACACAGTGGAATGTCCGTGTTCGGGTCCTGGGTCCAAAAACCGTTATGTTCGGTACGAACCCGAACCGTGCGGTTCGGGTTCGCTCAACACTATTATCTCATTCTCCCTTGAAAACATATTATGCAGTATCAATATGGAAGAGAGAAGAGGATTAATAATTCTATCACATTTGGAGCTCAGGCTTAAGAAATCTATTTTCTTGAAAACATTAATGGTTATATTTATGTATAATGATATGTTGCACATAGCGACTGATGGATAGAATCTCATACCAAACCTTTTGTTGGAAAAATGTAATATAATTCTTCTTGTACAGTGTTCATTATAATGATATACAGTATATGGCATTAATATAAATAGCTGGTGATATTTCACAACATACCACATGCACTATAGTTCACAAATGTGAATAATTAATCTTCCTTTGCAAACAAGAGCCCTTTAGCGGCTCAAAATGTCATCTTCGACTTCAAATTCTTGAGTTTAGCTAATACACAATCCTCATTATATAAAACTGCCCAAAAGGCAAATAAGAAATACAAGAGCCAGAGAGAATAATCTCATAAAGTATCCTTCTCACTCCATAGGAAATGATTGTTTTACAGAACGTATGGTTATTTATTCTGCACATTGTTTCATGTAAGGAGCTGTCCCCCATGTTGTCTCAGTGAGACCTTCTTGACACTAGTTCTTCTCACTGTCACCATTGGATCTTTTATGATTAAAATCATTTTTTTTTTTCAAACATATAATCCTGGCAGCTAGTTGTATGAATAATAAATAGAAGGGAAGCATAATAAAACCAATAAAACAGCATAAATATTAAGTGGCGCTGAAATGACTAAAGCTACATACAATTCAGTAACTACATATATTATGTAAAATCTTTTGTGTGTAGCTATAATACAACTTGTTCTTTATCAAAAAATGTATATGAGATTTATCTCTTTTTTATGTACTTTTATGGTGTCATTTTAGTGGTTGCATTTAACATGTTTGTGTGCATTAATATTTTGTTTCATTTACGTGTTGAAACTAGACATGTGCATTCGTTTTCGGACGAATGCATTTTCGGACGAAAATAGCATTTTCGTCCATTCGTCCGAAAAACGAACAACGAAAATTTTAACTAACAAAATCCGAATGAACGAATGGTTAATAAACGAAAATCATTCGTTCATTCGTCCATTCGTCCATTCGTGCTATTGGCATTCTAAACCGAAATAGAGTCGGTTTATACAATACCAATAGCATTGTACTACATTCCATAAACCGACATGAATGACTTTCGGTTTATGGAATGCATGTAATGCTATTAGCTTCCTATAAACCGAAATTGAGTTCCCATTCATACGAATAGGTCAATTGACCTATTCGTATGAATGGGGACTCTTTCGGTTTATAGAAAGCCAATAGCAGCATGTATTCTATAAGCCGAAAGTCTTTAAAACAAACGACGTTCGGTTTATAGAATACATGTAATGCTATTGATGTTCTATAAGACGAAAGACTTTCGGCTTATAGAACAGCAATAGCATTACATGTATTCTATAAACCGAACGTCGTTCGTTTTAAAGACTTTCGGCTTATAGAATACTATTGGCATTCTATAAACCTAACTAGAGTCCCTCCTCATTCATAAGAATTTCTTATGAATGGGGACTCGACTCTAGTTCGGTTTATAGAAAGCCAATAGTATTCTATAAGCCGAAAGTCTTTAAAACGAACGACGTTCGGTTTATAGAATACATGTAATGCTATTGCTATTCTATAAACCGAACGACTTTCGGTTTATAGAATAGCCATAGGATTACATGTAGTACATAAGCCGAAAGTCTATAAACCGAAAGTCGTTCGGTTTATAGGCTGTCGGCATTTAACTATACAGAGACAGAGTCTCCATTCATAAAATTATGAATGGAGACTTTGTCTCCGTGTAGTAAAATGCCGAAAGCCTATAAACCGAACGATCGGTTTATAGACTTTCAGCTTATGTAATACATGTAATCCTATGGCTATTCTATAAACCGAAAGTTCGGTTTATAGAATTGCAATTGGAATACATGTATTCCATAAGCCGACAGCCTATAAACCGAAAGTTCGGTTTATAGGCTGTGGGCATTTTACTACACGGAGACAAAGTCTCCATTCATAATTTTATGAATGGAGACTCTGTCTCCGTATAGTTAAATGCCGGCTTTTAACTATACGGAGACAAAGTCTCCATTTATAATTTTATGAATGGAGACTCTGTCTCCGTATAGTTAAATGCTATTGTATTCTATAAACCGACTCTATTTCGGCTTATAGAATGCAATGGTACTACGAATGGACGAATGAACGAATGATTTTCCTTTATTAACCATTCGTTCATTCGGCTTTAGTTAGCTTAGCATTTTCGTTCTTCGTTTTTCGGGCGAATGGACGAAAATGCAATTTTCGGACGAAAATGCATTCGTCCGAAAACGAATGCACATGTCTAGTATATATTCACATGTAAATTGCTTTTTTAATAAAAAATTATGATATAAAAAAAATCTTGTTTTTATTTCCTTTTATGTGACAATGCTGCCTCTCTCTTTCCCTTGCCCCCAGATTTGTCGCTCCCCCCCCTTTAGTGTTGTCTCTCTCTCACCCTCCCTTTGGCTCCCCCCTCGCTCCCCTTGTGTCTGTCTCTTCCCCCCTTCCCTCCCCTTGTTTCTCTCTGCCCCCCCCTTGTTATTCTGTCCCCCCCTCACCTGTTTCTTGCTCCCTGGTGGCTAGTGGGGGCAGCCGGGGGATGTATGCACTATACATAATAGACGGAAGTGTTGGGCAGCATGGAGGTTGTCTGCACGATTCGCCGACAGCCAGGACTTTTATGAGGAAGCCGGAAGTACCCAGCTTCATCATAGAAGTCCCGGCGGTCATGCCGGGCGGCAGCAGGAGAGGTCTCGCTCATCGCGCAGACATCCTCCGCTGCCTCGCTAGCCACCAGGGAGAATCGGGCAGCTGGGGGATGTCTGCACGAATCGTGCAGACAACCTCCATGCTGCCCAACACTTCCGTCTATTATGTATAGTGCATACATCCCCCGGCTGCCCCCACTAGCCACCAGGGAGCAAGAAACAGGTGAGGGGGGGACAGAATAACAAGGGGGGGGGGGGTAGAGAGAAACAAGGGGAGGGAAGGGGGGAAGAGACAGACACAAGGGGAGCGAGGGGGGAGCCAAAGGGAGGGTGAGAGAGAGACAACACTAAGGGGGGGAGAGCGACAAATCTGGGGGCAAGGGAAAGAGAGAGGCAGCATTGTCACATAAAAGGAAATAAAAACAAGATTTTTTTTATATCATAATTTTTTATTAAAAAAGCAATTTACATGTGAATATATACTAGACATGTGCATTCGTTTTCGGACGAATGCATTTTCGTCCGAAAATTGCATTTTCGTCCATTCGCCCGAAAAACGAAGAACGAAAATGCTAAGCTAACGAAAGCCGAATGAACGAATGGTTAATAAAGGAAAATCATTCGTTCATTCGTCCATTCGTAGTACTATTGCATTCTATAAGCCGAAATAGAGTCGGTTTATAGAATACAATAGCATTTAACTATACGGAGACAGAGTCTCCATTCATAAATTTATGAATGGAGACAAACGTATAGTTAAAAGCCGACAGCCTATAAACCGAACGTTCGGTTTATAGGCTGTGGGCATTTTACTACACGGAGACAGAGTCTCCATTCATAAAATTATAAATGGAGACTTTGTCTCCGTATAGTTAAAAGCCGGCATTTAACTATACGGAGACAGAGTCTCCATTCATAAAATTATGAATGGAGACTTTGTCTCCGTATCGTTAAAAGCCGACAGCCTATAAACCGAACATTCGGTTTATAGGCTGTGGGCATTTAACTATACGGAGACAGAGTCTCCATTCATAAAATTATAAATGGAGACTTTGTCTCCGTATAGTTAAAAGCCGGTGTTCTGACAAATTTCTGGAGCAAATTCTCCTGCGCAATCGCAGGAGAATTTGCTCACTGCGCATGCGCATAAAGTTACAGCTGATAACTCAGCTGTAACTTTGTGACCACTGCGCATGCGCCAGCTGCGCAACCCACCTCCCGCCCCCCTCACACCCCCCGCACACCCCTTCTTACCAGATCATCGACCACAGCGATACACAGCGCATGCGCACGCCTATCCAGCCGTTTGGAAATGTGCGCGTCCGTTGTTGTGTTCTTAAGGTGGTAAGTAACACGGGGCGTCGGGACATAAGGGGGAAAGCATCCTGGTGAGGGCTGCCTCATCTTGATGGGATTTGTGATCCTCCTGCTGCATCAATAATACAGCAGGAGGATCACAAATCCCATCAAGATGAGGCATACCCCACCTAGTGGTTAGTCCTAACAAATTTGTCAGAATAAAATAGTACTATGTTAAGCCATGCCATTAAAGCAGTGAATTTTAAATGTATTTATAAACTGCAGGAAATAACATACATTAAATAATTATTTTTTATAAATTTGTTTGCATTAATGATGGTTCCATATTTTAATTTGCTGTAGCACAAAGCATAGTTCAATATTAAAGCTCTGTTGTAAAGGAGTTTTGTAAAACCAATAAATAGTATGCATGTATATATAAATGGCAATTATGTGGCAAAGGTTTAGAAGTGGAGCAATATATTTACATATTCCATTGCCCCACTTTTCCAACTTTGTCAGAGAATTGCTTCTTATATAAATTGGCCCATGTGTATGTTCTTTAACGGTCAAAAAAGTAAATTCACTAGAGTCTAACTGGGCTGCTTTTGTAAATCAAACCTTTTTTTTATAGAATGTTAGACATATCTTTGATGTGGCCTGTTGATAGTTTCACACTATTTATGGAATATATTTTTCAACATATGTATTACCGGTAATTTGTTCTTTTATATTTAATCTGTTCTTTTTCCCAATACTCCCATTCTCACTTCATAATATTTCTGCAAACATCAACCTACTTGTGCACATTATGAACACTAATAGTTTGACTAATACTCATCACCTACTTCAGAAATTAATGTTTTAACAATTATCTCCTAATTCATTCAGTTTTTCAACTGACTTGTCACATTGCAAAGATTTCAAATGTATAATATGTAGGTTTACATTAATTTTTAGGCTAGATGAAGATATTACCCTTGGAACATGCAGCTGTAATATTGCCTTTTACCATCTCTCACACTCTTTCTGCATCCTCGTTTCAATATTTTTTTTATCATTCTCACATCGTGTTGCTTGTTACCCCTTGGTGTCATGACATTTTGGCCATGTAATACCCTTGGTGACACAGGCTGAATTAACACTTCTGCAGTGTTTGTGTTTAGCTGTATTTTTTTTCTTTACTGTACCCACACAAACTATATTTTTTTAATGGGTATAAGAATAGCCTTCTTTGAGGGGTAGTGATTTTGATCTCTAGGAATGTGGTATATGAGGAAATCTATACGGAAATAGATAAAAAAAATTATAATCCTGATTTGCAAATTGAATGATCAGTTATATACTTTGTTGAATATATATGCCCCCAATAAAGATCCAAATAGGTTTATTAATAGAACATTCGAGAAAATGGAGCGTGTGGCCCAGGGCTTGATAGTAATTGGAGGTGACTTCAATTGCGTAGCAGATATTCAGATGGATAAAAAGACCTCCCAAGGCCAAAAAATAGACAAAAATATTGCACGTAATGCTAACAATTTGTACGATGCATGGCGAACATTAAACCCTGAAGAAAGAGAATACACGTTCTTTTCAAAACCAAATTTATCATACTCTCGTTTAGACTATTTCTTGGTGGGACCTAATGGAGTCCCTCGCTGTAGTAAAATAGGGATGGAGGATGTGATCTGGTCTGACCACTCAGCAGTGATAATGGAAATCGATGACCTAATGGCTACAAAAAATAGAGGTGCCTGGAGATTAAATAATAATTTACTTAAGATCAAAAAGAACATAGACACTATAAAAAAAGAATCGGGGCCTTTCTTTGAGGCGAATACTAACGACTGTCTCTCAGCCACTACAATTTGGCTTGTGTACAAATGTGTCATAAGGGGACAGCTCATTAAAATAATATTATACATAGAATACTATAAGAATCATCGTGTTAATAAAGTCTCACCTAACTCAGCCACAACTAATCTCCTGGAAGAGCTTTCGCTAAAAATAAAAGACCAATTAATGGCCAAAACCAACTACGCCCTATCAAAACTTAATGCTGGTAAGAGAAACAGAGCAGAAAAAATACTGACAAATAAGCTAAAAAACAACAAATTAAGAACAAGAGTAAAAAAGATCATAGCACATGATAGGGTCAAAATATCTCCTAGAGACATAGGAGAGGCTTTCAATGATTATTATCATAGTTTATATAATTTACCACCAACAGGCTCGTCACAGGATCAAATAAAATCATACCTAAACGATATAATCCTCTCTACGATCTCAGAAGATCAGTTAAAAACACTGAATTCACCTATTAAGGAACTAGAAATAAAAGAAGTCATACAAGGATTAAAAAAAGATAAAGCCCCAGGTCCCGATGGCTATAGCAGCAATATTTATAAACTATTTGGAGATGAGGTGGCCAATTTTCTTACAATTTTATTTAACGAAATCACAGAAGGAGCCGTACTCCCGAAGGAACTCTTACAAGCAGTCATGATGCCAATTCCCAAGCCAACTAAAGACACGGCATACACGGTTAATTACAGACCAATATCCTTGATTAACTCCGATTTAAAGGTTTTCTCGTCAGTTATAGCACGACGCCTGGAGGGGGTGATCCCACATCTGATTCATCCGGACCAGATAGGTTTTGTACGGGGCCGTCACTCTGAAAGCAGCATCCGAAGATTGTTAGGTATATTTGACTATGTAAATAGGAGAGGGATCCCCCAGCTGACCTTGTCATTGGACACCGAAAAAGCGTTTGACAGGGTCAGCTGGGATTTCCTGACCCAGGTCATGAACCGAATGTGCATAACCGGATCAATACAGACGGCCATTATGGCAATGTACTCTGCTCCAACAGCCAAGACAGTGGGCCCAGGTATAGCGGCAGAGTGGTTCCAGGTGGGCAATGGTACCCGTCAGGGTTGCCCCCTTGCTCCAATGCTGTACATACTAACACTGGAACCTCTCGGGGCAAAAATAAGACAAAATATAGATATCAAAGGTATACACCTGGAGGATCAGGTTTTGAAAATCTGTATGTATACCGATGATGTTGTTTTGACGGTGACGGAACCTGAGACCTCACTGGTACACTTTTTGAAGGAGATAGACCGTTATTCGAAATTGTCAAACTATAAACTGAATCTCTCCAAGTCACAAGCTCTGACAATTAATACCAATGAGGCTTCCAGGCTCAGAATGGAAAACACATTCCCTTTTGACTGGACCACTCGGGGCTTTACTTATTTGGGAATTTACCTCACACCGGACCCACGAAATACCGTGACAGAAAACGTTAATACTTTGTATAGAGACATACATGAAAAATTTACTCAAAGCTGGTTAAAAACAGAAATATCATGGCTAGGTAAATTAAATATGATTAAGAGTTAAATACTTCCAAAATGGTTATATCTTTTCAGAATGTTGACAATCTCGATCCCTATTAATAAGCTGCAAGAGGTCCAGAAACTAATGTTTATTTACATATGGGGTGGTAAAAAAACAAGAATTAATAGGACCGCTCTCATGAGGAAAATAAATAAAGGGGGCTTCGGTCTCCCGATTATGATAAGGCTATATGAGGCTAGTAGGGTCTTTCATATCAACAAATGGCATCTTACCTCCGAATCAGAGCAAGCATGGTATAATCTGGAAAAAGAAGCGACCTGTCACTGATTCCCTGGTTGAATGACAGGGCATACAAAGAACTTTTGGGAAAACAACACTATACCATAGACCTAGTAAATATTTGGATCAAAATCAAAAATAGAATGGGCATAGACAATTGGATCATATCTTCCACCCCGATAAAAATAATGGAGTTCATTATAGAAAATTTTTCATTGAAGAACTGGGAAAAAAATCAGGAACTAACAATTGCAAACTTATTAGAGGGCAAATCTATTAGAGGCTTTCTGCAACTTCAGCAAGAATTTAACTTACCTTCATGGGAAGTGTTTAACTATTTGAGGTTAAAGAACTGCCTGGCATCAACTCAGAGCAAGGGAAAAAAAGACATCCCAATTGAGGAAATAGAAGCAATTTTCCCTAAAGAAGATAAACCCGAAATGCTACATATATATTATGAATGGTAATGTTCAGAAGATAAAGAAAAAAAAACCTAGAGCCTGGCTATCATGGGAGAAAGAAATAGGTAGTGAGTATCATAATAAGCTGTGGTGTAAATCCCTAATCGAAGTCAGGAAATGTGTAAGATACCTGAACATAATTGAACTAAATTACAAAGTCATTTACAGGTGGCATCTAACACCAGATATTTTAAATTAAATGGGTCAGACGAAATCACCTTTATGTTGGAGGTGTAACTTGGAAAAAGATACTCAAGCTCACATCTGGTGGAGATGCTCTAATATAAAACCATTTTGGAATAGAGTTCTTAATGAAATCACCCAAGTATTTGAGGAAACCCTAAGCATAAAGTTAGAAAACGCACTCTTACATCTACATCTTCCACTGCGAACCTTCTCATTCACCTCCGTATGGCCGCAAAATTAGTAATAGCACGGCATTGGAACCAAGCAACTTGTCCCGCTTGGGAACAAGTTTGGGGTCAAATTAATTTCCAATATAACATGGAGTTGGGAATCGCAAAAAATTCGGGTCTCAAGGAGCTTCAAAAATGTAAATTAAGACGGGAACCCTGGACTAGAAAAAAACAAGATATTAGTTGTTACTGATATAGAATTAAGAGTTATTTGAGTCAAGCTGAAGACTGCCCTTCCCCATCCTAATATTTATATAAATAATATCTAATTTGCAGTAATGACTGTCTAAAATAGGAGGATTATTTCCTCACTTAACGCACAGTTAACTTCTGAAGTCAGCAGACCCTGCTCTTTTTTTATTGTTATGTAAATTCTGTACCGGATGTCTTGTTGTGTAAAATGTCCCATGTATGTTAGATTCTCTACGTTTTTTGAAAAAAAAAAAGAATAGCCTTCTTTAGGTACAATTATTTTCATTGTATAAAAACACTATTTTATACATCTACAAATTTGACTTGACTTATGATTAAGCGTGCATCCACGCGAAACACGTTAAGTTTTCCACCCGTTTCTGCTGTTTCACATGTAACTTCATTTCTGCAAATAAACATCACCTATTTTTCAACTTGGATTCCTGAGAGCGGATTCTTCCCTTCACCATTTCTTCATTTATGGATTCTTTCACTCTGGGTTAGGCGTGGGAAGCCGGCACCTGGACCACACAGTGAGAGGAACACACACCCTTTCAGTGCTGGAAGGCACTGCAGCTGAGAGTGGTGGAGCCCGGATTTCCTTGACTGGAACTCTTTGTCTATACATCTACAAAGGCTAATAAAAAACCCTGCTAATTAGATTCTAATATTCATTATGATGTTAGAAATAGCCAATGTTTACATGCTTTGCCATTGTTTGCTGCAAGTTCTAGGCCAATAACTTAAAGTAGCGGATTGCTTTTTTACATCCATAATTCTAACACTAAATTTAACCCTAGCACTAATCCCAACCCATCGAATTATAGCAAACCCTAATGCTAACTCTAAATTTAGATCTTATGCTAAGTATGCCTTTTTTTTACACTGCAATGTTGCTGACTGCCTTTGCGATTGCTCAGGGGTGTGACTGTAGGTCAATTGGGAAGCAAATTTAGATGTTGCTTACAACAAGGCATTACAGCAACACTGTCTAAGTGAAGCTAGAGATAAATTCAATTCCTACGCTTATTCCACTGCAGGCAGGCAGGTCCTATTTTGGCAAGGGAGTTTCTCCATGGACGTACCTGGCATGTCATATGTTACGAAGGGGTTAAAAGATTCATTGTATGGTTCTTTTCACATTATCCAAGGATTATGAATTTTATAGATTGAAAGTGCAAATATGAGCCATTGAATACAATGTAAGGTTTAAACAAAAGTCACGCTTATGGAAAGTATTGAGGGAATATACAATCTGGTCTTTAAGTTTTGATTCCTTTGTAAACACAGTATTGTACTTTGATGAGCTGGGATGATACAGCTGGTCAAGAGCCAGCCTCGACTAGCTTGATTCAAAGCAAACGTATGACTTATATATAAAGCACCTGCAGCACTTCTATTGTAATGCACCTTTCCCAGATACTCTCATGGCAATCAGAATACATGATACAGATAAAAAATTCAGTAACAATGTTGACTCACCTACTGTTACCAGCAATCAAAGTACAGAAAGCTGTTGCATGGTTTTAACCAATAGTTTGCATTTATTTTGCTTTACGAGTAAGACACCAATGTGGAGTATTGACAATAATTTGGATTTTGACCGTATCTTTAGGCATATGCAAAATGGAGAGTTGGGTAGTATTGAGATATTGCAGCCTACACACTATCATTTATTGCTGAAGCAAAAAAAGCAGGTGGTTTATGTAAATTACATATAAAAGTTCCATGTAGGAGCAAAGAAAGTACATGAGGATGTATTTCTTTTATAACAGGATTTTCATATCAGCCATTTTTTCAGGACACATGTAACCTTTACATACACCACTACAGAAAAAAGGACATCTGTCAGCAAAAAATGAAGTTATCTTTAATTAAAAGGCTTCCTTGAAAATATACAAATAAAGTACCTAATCTGCATGTTTAGCTCTTTAAGTTGGCTATTAGTAGAGCTATAAAACCAAAGGGGGCTTAATAGGATACTTATTTGTATTATTCATTAAATACCGACACTTAATGCAATTTTCCAGTTAAATATAACTTACTTTTTTTCCAACAGTTGCCTTTTAATGAATTAGTCATAACTACCTTGATTAATTAACCGGTTTCCCTCTGAATACATATTAATTCTACATCCTTCTATCCATTTGAAAGTTATACATATCCCTGAAAAACTTGGCCAGTCTTGCAACTCTATTCATGAATGTCACTTGTGGGTAGGATTGCCACCTTTTCTTAAAAAAAAAAAGCAAAATAAAAGCTGGCTTTTCTATTGCCTCCATAGACATTAACATTAACCTCAAGCTAATTTTTTACTGGCCTGCTGGTAAAATACTGGCTGGGTGACAACCGTAACTGTGAGACAAAATTATACAAGTAGAACAATAAACATGGAGAACAATATACTGTTTCTACTAGTTGTTCTACATGAAAATGGATTTATACATCAATAATTATGGTCCTAAAAACTGTAGCGATTCCTATAATCCCAACAGCTAAAGAGTGAACATATTCTCATTGATCCTATAGATTTCATAAATATCTTATTTAGTTGTTGTAGGGATAACTGTAAATCTACTCGAATGTTATGCAAAAGACATAAATAATAAGATGTTTTATCATAAAAGTATTGTTAATCTTATTGTGCCATATTTCCAAAATCTTTAAAAACATTTTTATTTTTTATTTTTGGTTGATAGTCCTATACCCCTTAATGGAAAACTGTAAGCAAAAAATTGACTAATGCACCAAGTATTGATATTTTAAATACAAATATTTTAATGAAATAATATATTCATCCAGTACAGTTTGCTCCATATAGCTTTTTTAAAGGGCAGATCAAGATGGCTAAAGATCTTATCAATGATTCTAAACATGTCCATTCTCTGAAAGAGCTACATGGAGCAAAAGAGGGTCTATAATGTTCTTTTCTTGATTTATTTTATGAAAGTGTTTGTATTTAAAATGTCTACACCATGTAATCTTTCAATTAAACATAACTTTATTTTTGCCTTTAGTTGTCCTTTAAATGATCCACCAAATTTGATTAACAATCTAAAATAGGTATATTGTGATTCTATTGAAATAACTATCCATCCACATCTTTGCAAAACTCCCAATACATGTCATGCTTAGCCCATTTATTAAATGGAAAGGAGAAGCTAAAAATAAATGTGCAGATTATCTCTCTTTGCTTGATACTCTGAGATTGCAAGAACAACAACAATATGTTTACATGCCCAGAGCTATTTGATTGTCACCTTTCAACAAGGAACAGTTTTTCCTCTCCCAACGCATTGTTCATATAAAGAAAGATTGATTCCCATCCTGTGGTTACATGGTAATTTAAAGCAGCATGCTAAGATTGGGACCCACAAGGGTATGTATATTGCTGTAAAATAAGTTTGGCACTGCAAAGCTAAGTCAGTTGTAACAATGATCCTCAAAGGAGTTCTCTTCTGACATTCACTCTAGCGTTTAAGTCATCCCTATGTGGGCACTCACAAGGCATGTCTGGCAGCTGGAGGATCCAGGTGCCAAGCGTTACAACATTTTGTTCTGTGGCAGCAGCATCTGGGTCCTTGGCTGTCTTCCTCCCTGATCTGTACGCTTTCTTGTTTAGCTATTATGCTGTTAACAGTAATGGCATTCCAACATTTGCATGTTTATTACATTGGATATTCTACCATATAGTGGAGATACATAAAGCATTACGTTGTATAACTTTTGGAAACTCTGAAAAAAGTGTAATGTTCTCAGACTCTGATTACTATACACTCCCAAATTATTCCATCTGTCAACTGATTAACCTTACTACTTCTATGCTACCTCCAGAAAATTAGCCATTTTTCTAAGTTAAATGTTTGCTTTAATCCAATAATTATGGCTAACCGTAATGGTCTTGAATCAGTTCAAACAACTATTTCCCCTTCTAACCAGAAATACAAATCACTTTTACAGAGCTTTGGATACGTTCCAACACCCATTACCCCAACATGTGTCTCTGTGATATGTGGAGGCTCAGTCTGCTATTTTCCTGGTTGCTGAGATCAATTTTTAAAAAAAGCAATATACAAAAAGTATTCTGCTAAATGTAGGTTCATAAATAGCCTTAACTGTAATACACATTGCCTTAAAAAAACAATTTGAGAATGTACTATGCTTTATGTATGGCTCTCCAACAAAATCATTTGCACCTCACTGTTTAATAGAGTAGTGAGTGGAGAACAACATTCAATATTTGGACCTGCTGATAAAGATAATATAGAAATAAGTGTCTTAACAATCTAGCATGTGCAGCACATATTGTGTGTATAGGATTAGTGTATTACTGAAGTGCAAACACTGTCATCAAGAGGTTTTCCTTGCTTATGCATTTTTATTTAAGCACAGAAACAGACAGACATATGGATGGAAAAATAGACAAATGGATGGGTACATGGATGGTGGATGTAAAGCTATTGTCTATGATTAAGCCTCACGGTGAAACTTTAATTTAAAGAAAAAGAAGTTATACACATACAGATTCCCTGGTCAGATAAAGGTCCCATCAGCAGCAGGGGTTCAGCCACAGGTCTTGGTCCAGGAATGCTGGTACTCGACATTGCCTGGTAGAGCCTCACAGTTAGTAAATCAGCAATAAGCAGCCTGTGGCTACTATATAAGTACAATTGTCATGGCTATATCTGGTATGCAATAAACAAAATGTAATGGGCTTGAGTGCTGGTATGGGCTGGAGTCCAGGTGCAGGGGTAAGGGGTGATTCAAAACCCTGCGCAGGGTGAGAACACTCCATCGGGGTGGAGCCCTTGACTTTGAGCACCCACAAGCAGAGGCCTTGTTAGGTTTCCCACGCTCATAGCCAGGCAGAGAAGTAGTTGAAAACAGGGTCGGGGATTCAGCATGGTCTGTAAAAAATCCAGAATCAGTGAGCAACAAGACTAAATCAATGGACTTGCAGAATAGAACAATGGTCATGAAACAAGCTGGGTACATGAGAAATATAGGGCACATCCAAAATACAAGCCAGCTAGCAAAATGTAGCTGGCTTATAGCCCCAGGGCTCATCACAGTAACAAGCAACACCTGAACAGTAGGCAAGTGAGATAGGGAAAAGCCAGAGAATATAACTACTGCTACAATAGGAAATAAAACCTGCTGGTGAAATATGGAACAACACAGCAAACCGAGAAGTTAGGGTTCAATACCTGTCTGATCATGACACACAACTGCAGTTTACCACCACCTGGACAATCACTGGTTGTCTAACCAGAAATAAAAGATTACTCCCTCTATTTCATTTATTTTAAAAATGTACTACCACCAATTTTTAAATGATCATTTATACTGTAAAAAGACTTATAAAACAAATATGTCACTGGTCTATTCGCTAACATGTGAAAAAAAGGTGGTAGAGTTAGTTGGATTTGTTTCCACAATAAACCAGACTTCCCCTCTCGACCACTTTGACCTATTCATTAAACAAATATCAACATCAACTAGACTGCACCCACCAAAGTTTAAAACTGACCTCCCTTCTCTACCTCTATATCCCTCAAAATACATAGAAAATAAAATCACTAAAAGTGAGGCTTTTCACTCTGGAGGTCGAGTTGGACATAGTCACAAAAATCACACTGTTCAAAGTGTCTCCTCTGTGGGTGCGGTGTTTTTTGAGTCCAATTTGACCTCCGAACTTGAACCTCATTCTCTTTCAACTTGACCTCCAAACATGACCTACTCACCATACTTCCATCTCAGCTGCCTTCATCATATTGTAAACATTATTTTTCATGTCAAGACTGGTCAGGCTGGGGGGGACTGTGGTCAGTTGATAAGTGAACTGCAAAACTCAGGTACTAACAGCTGAGTTTGAATTCTGCAACTTACCTCTCTTACCAATTCAGCTATTAATGCCTGATTTTGACAAGTCACTTGCCAGTTTATGACAGTTCACTTTTAACGTTATTGTTTATTTCTGTCTGAGACCCGTGTGTTGCCACAAATATAAATATAGTACTGTATAAAAAAGAAACTTAGATATAGTGATCTCAGCTTTCCAGAAGTGACATATGTTATGCTCAGTGTACAGAACTGGAGCTCTTCGCCCTTCAACTACCCTTACTGGTTGAGCTCCAGAATGCAGGTAGCCATGGGTCTTTCTGATGATCCGTCCAGATCCTTGAGTAATCCCACACCAGGTGGAGCAAACAGAAGAATGGTCAGATTGGAAGCTGAGGACAGAGCACAGAGGCAATCAGGTCAGCACAGGCACGAGCTGGATCAGCAAGCCAGAAGTCCGAAGCAACAGAAAGCAAAGCCGGGTCACAACAGGAAACACTGGATAAACACTCTGAAACTGCATACAGACAACCATCCAAGGTCAGTGATGAACTGCAAATGACGTGATTATATAGAAGGCAAGACAGCTGCAGCAAGTTCCGTGGGAAACGAGGTCACAAAACCAGTACTGTGTGATTCACAGTTAGGTAACTGCACAGTTAGAGGAAAGGCAATATTAGGTGGTCACACACATAACCGCAAGAAGGCTGTGGTGTAATAGCTAAGTTGCCTGACACACAAACCGGGAACCACAGTTTGCATCCTCCCACTGGCTGACATACATGGGACCCTAACATCATCATACTGGTAAACAAATAAGGCAGCAATATTTCCCTGCCTTCATTCAACATGCAATTATATTTTTTCTTCTTACAGTTATACTTTGCTGATTAAGCCTGTTTGATGTTATTCTTGTGTTTTTATGGGTATATTGTGTTAAATAATTTGTTTTATATATTTTGTGCATTTAGCCTAATTACTTTTTTTTCTGGTATGGTTTAAAAAAAAATACATCATTGTAAATTAATAAAGTTTAAAAATACTATGTTATACTATACTAGACAAATTAGGAGGTTGCGCTCCATGGAGTAGCACAATACACAATGCTTCCCAGCTCATTGGCAGTCATACAATTAAACTCTGTATTATAGTTTTTTCATTTGCATTATGCCCTTAATTATAGAGAGTTATGCTTTTCCTTTGTCACTTAAGAGTATAGTTTCTAGATCCGACATCTGGCATATTAACAGCTCATAATGTCTGAGAGAAAATGATCCTGGGGTGAGATGCAGTATGTGTTGATAAATCTCTTCAACCATTTTCAAGCTTTTACAAACTTCCATTTCATGGAATAATGTACACACTGAGGTGATTTTTCTGCCAGCCACAGTCTTTTACACATGGCATCGGGTATCAAAGCATTAACGAGGACAGCAATGAACCCATTGCTGAGGAGGCTGTCCTAACAGCTGCTATTATTTTGTAAACACACTTACACTGCCATATTTTACAAACCACATGAGCCATGTACTTAATACATGTATTATCACTTGTGTTATACCTATCATTTATTATCTGACAAAATAAACATGGCTAGCACATGCTTAGCGATCAGTGTGGATCTTATTGCCTTTAAAAGTATTAATGAAAAAAGTAATAACATACACAAAGCTATATACATAATTGCAGAGATAAGAACACCTTCATAACCAGACTGTTTTGGCCATGTTTTACGTCAAGGAACGAGGCTGTTTTAACACGTTTGCGGTGTTTGTGTTTAGCTGTAATTCTGTGCTCTTATTTACCGTATTCACACAAATGATATATTTTTTAACACAAAAAGGGCTTTCTTTAGATACTATTATTTGAATTGTATGATAATTTACTGTAAAAAACAAAACTTTTTCCTATGCATGATGTGCAAGGACAGTCATAAATCCTACAACGTTCATAGACATACAGTGGATATAAAAAGTCTACACACCCCTGTTAAAATGTCAGGTTTCTGTGCTGTAAAAAAATGAGACAAAGATAAATCATTTCAAAACTTTTTCCTCCTTTAATGTGACCTATAAACTGTACAACTCAATTGAAAAACAAACTGAAATCTTTTAGGTAGAGGGAAGAAATAATATAAACATAAAATAATGTGGTTGCATAAGTGTGCACACCCTTAAACTAATACTTTGTTGAAACACCTTTTGATTTTATTACAGCACTCAGTCTTTTTGGGTATGAGTCTATCAGCATGGCACATTTTGACTTTGACAAGATTTGCCCACTCTTCTTTGCAAAAACACTCCAAATCTGTCAGATTGCAAGGGCATCTCCTGTGCACAGCCCTCTTCAGATCACCCCACAGATTTTCAATTGGATTAAGGTCTGGGCTCTGGCTGGGCCATTCCAAAACTTTAATCTTCTTCTAGTGAAGCCATTCCTTTGTTGATTTGGATGTATGCTTTGGGTCGTTGTCATGCTGAAAGATGTTCAGCTTTCTAGCAGAAGCCTGAAGGTTTTTTGCCAATATTGACTGGTATTTGGAACTGTTCATAATTCCCTCTATCTTAACTAAGGCCCCAGTTCCAGCTGAAGAAAAACAGCCCCAAAGCATGATGCTGCCACCACCATGCTTCACTGTGGGTATGGTGTTCTTTTGGTGATGTGCAGTGTTGTTTTTTCGCCAAACATATCTTTTGGAATTATGGCCAAAAACTTCAACCTTGGTTTCATCAGACCATAACACCTTTTCCCACATGCTTTTGGGAGACTTCAGATGTGTTTTTGCAAAATGTAGCCTGGCTTGGATGTTTTTCTTCGTAAGAAAAGGCTTTCGTCTTGCCACTCTACCCCATAGCCCAGACATATGAAGAATACGGGAGATTGTTGTCACATGTACCACACAGCCAGCTCCTTTAATGTTGCTGTAGGCCTCTTGGTAGCCTCCCAGACCAGTTTTTTCTCGTCTTTTCATCAATTTTGGAGGGAGCTCCAGTTCTTGGTAATGTCACTGTTGTGCCATATTTTCTCCAATTGATGATGACTGTCTTCACTGTGTTCCATGGTATATATAATGCCTTGGAAATTCTTTTGTACCCTTCTCGTGACTGATACCTTTTACCAATGAGATCCCTCTGATGCTTTGGAAGCTCTCTGTGGATGGCTTTTACTCTGGGATGCGACTAAGACAATTTCAGGAATGACCAACTAGAGCAGCTGAACTTTATTTGGGGTTAATCAGAGGCACTTTAAATGATGGCAGGTGTATGCTGACTGCTATTTAACATGATTTGGAATATGATTGTTTAATTCTGAACACAGCTACATCCCCAGTTATAAGACGGTGTGCACACTTATGCAACCAAATTATTTTATGTTTATATTTTTTCTTCCCTCTATCTAAAAGATTTCAGTTTGTTTTTCAATTGAGTTGTACAGTTTATAGGTCACATTAAAGGTGGAAAACGTTCTGAAATGATATATCTTTGTCTCATTTTGTTACAGCACAGAAACCTGACATTTTAACAGGGGTGTGTAGACTTTTTATATCCACTGTACATAGACATGTAGGGCTCTATTCACTAGGATTGCCACCCAGTTGGTAATTTACCAGCAGGCTGGTAATAAAAATTTGCATCATTGAATCTATGGAGCCAGAGCATGACCGATATATTTTTTTGAAGAAAAGATGCCAACCCACCTACTCACTAAAATACAAATTGTGGTAAATTATTAACCTGAGCCTAAATTTTTGAATTAGAAAAATATCTAAGTTGGAGAAGTTTTGGCTATTTTGACAAATGCTTTGCCACTTAGTTTGCAGTGTGAATAAACCCTCTTGCAACATGGTCAATCTTATTGATATGGCACACATCTACAGTTTTTTTTAGAGCTGAATGGGATGATTTTTCCAGTGCAGATACTTTGGCCTTAAGTTTGACATTCCCTTCTTAAATCCCTACAATTTTCTCTTTTGTGAAAAAAAGTCCTGTAACATACTACTAAACAGATATTTATTTATTTTTCCTCTGAAAACATGTGTTAAATAACCTGGAACAAGAAACTCTGTAACCTTCCTGAAGTGATATGCAAAGGCTTGTAAACCATGAACACAGAAGAATAGTTTATTTGAGTGTTAGCACCTTCTTGGAGTTCCTGTAATGTTCCCTAACTCAAAAATCTAGATCATTAAATGTTCTTATCATGTGCTGAGATATATTTGCAGTAGGTCTGCATACTTTCCCTTTCTGATAGTGAGTTACTTTCCCAGAGTAAATTGGAAAGTCTCTTTGGACCCAATTATTAAAGAAATAAGGAATAGAAGAAGGCCTGAGCAGTCATATTGATTAGAAATTCTGCTCTCTGCAAGTGACAGTCGTGCAGTAATTTTCTGAGCATGCTGTGTTTATGTGGCCATGTGTTTGTATATGTGTAAGTGCTAGCAATCTGAAAAAAATATATATTTGCAGTAAATCTAATGTACTTTGCACTTTGATAGCAAGTTACTCCCCGGACTTTAGTGCCATGCTGAGAATTGCAATTTTCTGCTTTCCATTCATGTTATCGGTGGTTTAAAATAATCTGTGAGTCCATGCCCGTGGCATGCACGGTGCTATTCAAGTCATTTGAAAATATATCGAGATAAGACAGCCACCCACACAAACGGTTTCTCTCTCTCTCTACCTTTGGAACAAAATTCTAAGACTCATAATGCATAAATCTTTATACTTATGTCATTTGAATAACATCAGCCTTGCATTTGGAATAGGATGAGGCTGTAGGAAGATACATTCCCAATAGTCAATTTTCCACCATATTTTTTTAAACATATATCCCTAATATGATGACTGAATTAATTTAGCAAGAAAGGATACATTTAAATGTAACTAAAAATTAGTCTGTTCACATATAAATTGAAAAAAATATGGTTTCCCAGATATATTTTAAAGGGATAGTACCATGATTTCATTAAACTAAGCACAATTTATAATATTGTTAAATAGTTTTTGGAGGAATTTAGATATGAAAGTGATTTTATCCAAAATTGCTTTGGGTTTAAATCTATTTATCTCTTGCACCAACAAAACACTCAATGCTTTCTGACATTTTGCCATAAACATTAGTCTTATCACCAAGATCTCTCTGGTGATAAGGGTTGCCACCTGTTTTTCCAATAAATATTGGCCATGATTTGCCTCCATAGACTTAAAATTGGCATCAAGCCAGTTTTAGTTACCACACTCCCGGTAAGATGCTGGTTGGTTGACAACCTTATTGGTGATATATTAACGGAATCAGTCAGCCTACCTCTCTTCCTGTTTGACATCTGTTTAAAGATCAATATGTAAGCTTTACAATACGATCTTGCCCTTGTTTGCTTAACAAGTGTGAAAGAGATACAAGTTGCCTGTGTTTAGATATCTGGAAGTGCCTGAATGATGTATATTTGGGGGGGGGGGGGGGTGTCTAATAGTCTAAATAGTCTTATTCAGACTATGCTTAAAAATGAAAAAGAAGAATAAACCATAACCACTATTACTTGGTTAAAAATTGTTGTAGACTTTAATAGTATATTGTTAATCAATAGGTAGAGCATTAGCATTATTACATATTACATTAAATGGTTTGGACTCTAGAGAGAAAATTTGGTTTAGTTATATTTTTCTTGAATATTCATTTATGATTTACATAAATGAAAAAGTGGGATTTGGGTGAAGATTTATTCATTCTCTAAACCACTGCCTGGCCTATGCAGCCTTAATTTGGTATTGTGCCACAGTCATGCACTTAGTATCCACAATGTCAGTTTAATAAATGATTGGTTTAAAAATGCATAATAAACTAGTACAAATGTATAGCTATACTTCTAAACTTGATAGCTTCTACTACATGTCAAATCTAGAGTCTTTGGCAAGAGATTTGGAAAGTATATATGAAAATGTCTATTCATAGATTCATAATTACCTCAATTAACTTAAATTCCAAAATGCAATCAAAACTATTAAGTACAGAATATGTGAAAATTAGTTGATTAAATTTGATCACAAGAGATATGTCATTTGATTAGATTTTAATACTAAAATACAGTACCAACAAGAAACATCCTCAACTCTAATCAACCTTTTAGCCCCAAATGCTCAGTTCACTTGCCCAGCTAATTTATCTATTGCAGCCAAATTTAATCTCCTTGAGACTTATTATTTAGTATTTTAATATAGTATCTACATAGCATGGTCAACCTTCATCTACAGGTTCACATAAGATGTTATACCTTACTTTATTACTTTAATTGAAGCGAACCAAATTAGTTTGTTTCTGAAAATAGTCTAGTTATTATCTGTAAAACATAATGTATGTGAAAGCATTCAAGAATGAAGTTTGTAATAGTTGCTAATAAATGGGTTTTTCATAAACGTTTTATAATGTGTAAACTTTTGTAACATGAAATTACAAACATGTAGTAAAGTTTTCTAAAACATTATTAATCAGTAACAGTGATTATATGAACTGTGAATTTAAAAACTATTATCTGATAGAATAAATATGTACATCATTGGATTAATATCAGTTTGACAATTAGCACAGTTTAGGAATCTGGTATTTAAAATGTTGTTATGGATACAGCAAAAAAGTATGGTCACAATTATGTGATTGGTGCTACAACATGTCTAATATCATTGCAAATAATGTATTTTTAAGTGATCTGAACAATGAAACTTAAATGTACTGCCAAATTGTAGAGAATTGTGTAGCTAGAAGAAATTCAATATGTGATTTGCTTTTACTGAATGCATGCAATTGCATTCATCATGTGGACTTCAAAACAAACAAAATATATCCATAAAATAAACCTTCCTGTTGAGTGAACGCTCATCCATGCATATAAATGTTTTTAAATAAGCTGTGAAAAAATATTAAAGTCACAGAGCTTTTTTATCTCTTTACTTTACATTTTGTCTTTATAAACATTGTATTGTCTAGTTTGTTTTCTTTAACACCTTTGCGACAAAGGACGTGCCAGGCACGTCCTGGGAGAAACTCCCTTAACGACAAAAGACGTGCCTGCGGCGAATGAAGCGGTTTTCGCGATCAACGAAAACCGCTTGAAGGAAGCAAGGGTTAAACAATACACGTGCCGGTAGAATTTAGTAAACCCGTATGTATCTTAATTTAGTAAACCATGTATCTTAATAGAGATACAGCAGTTCCCAGTTGTCGTGTGCTGACAAACGTCAGGACAAGCACAGAGAATCAGAGCGGGGGCTAGCCTGCTCTGACAGCTGAATGCGAGGGTCTCTAGCTGCTAGCACAGTGAGAGACCCTCGTTCTTGCATGGTATCGGCAGGGGGGACCTAGTTAAGGTCCCCCTGCTGATCTCATACAAAAACGATGGTCTCTCTCTGAGCTAGCACTTTGCCCTCAATGTATCCTCCTCCTAGTTTATTTGATATTTGACCCTTACATTTGAAAATTTGGAACACATGTACTAATTGCTAAGCTAGATGTAGAGTACGCTTGCCAAGTTTTAAATATAGGGATAACTCTCTAAACCGGAAAAATATTAAACGACCTGGAAGTAAACAAGCTTTAGAAAATAGTAAAGACATATTGTGTACAGAAATAGTTATTTTTGTGTATTCCCTTTGGTAATCAGAAGCAAAAATTTTGGTAAACTATTATTTATCACAGAACAAATATACAAAACAAAAATTCATGATAAGATCTCCTTGTTAGTAATGCCGACTTTGCAACCTAAAAGAGAGTCATGCAGTCCGATAAAAAATAAATAAAATATATATGTCACCATTTTCAAAATATAGAATGTTTTTATCACATTAATTTGGTAGTGTTGTAATGAGTTGCATTGCACAAATTACAGACTATGTACAGCTTAGTCTGTCCCACTGGGTGACTGAACAATATAAAAAAAATGCCAAAATGGGACTACACTCCAAAATTGTCATGAAAACAATAATAATGCATAGTGCTTCATCAGAGATAAGAAAAAGTTAAATATTGTAGACTGCAACTCCCATCAATCACAAAAAATAATTGTGTTCAGAAGCTTAATTCCATAATATTATGTTTTTGTTTTTTTATTGTTTATTTCTACTCAGGGCTGGTGCAAAGATTTCTGTCTACACACGTGAAGGTGCATTTTGGTGCCCCCCTCAATCCCCTGCCACGCCTCCCACACCACTGCATACATTTTGTATAAAAAGTCTAAAGTACAGTGTGAAAACAAATAAATCTAAATATTCAACTCCAATGCTTTAAATTTGCCCTCTATTTTAGGAGTTAAACATACTAGGCATTGTTATATGTAGGAAGTGGCTTGCAAGGGACTATGGGCGATGTAGTTTACAGACACACACACACACACACACACACTATGCCCTCATACACACACACTTACACTATGCCACCTGCAAAAAAAAAGTTTGCCGGTAGAGGCACTGGATTGGGGAGATCAAAAGATCCCCCCTCACCAGCTCTCTGCTCGGCAAGCTCTGCTGGATCCGGGGAGGGAAGGGATCTCATGGGGAGCCGAGCAGCACTTTCTCTTGCTGCCCGCGGCAGTTCATAAATAGCCCATGTTTTATGTTTTTGTGCTTTTTTATTCATGTTACAGGGCCAAAACTATAAGTAGTGCAAAGCTATTTTAAAATCCTTTTTTTCAAAATTAGCGATAGTGACATTGTAACACTGAATGACCCCCAACATGTACATATTTTTGAAAACTAGACCACTCAGGGCATTTAACTTGGGGTATTTTGACACATTTCATGTAGCCATTTTACGACCAAAGTTTGCAGCAAAAAAAAAAAAAAAATTAATTTTTCACATAGATTGCAATTTAGGTAAACATTACCTTAAAATGTGAAGGGGTATTTCCAAATAACACCTCAATATGTGTTCAGCAAAATCTCCTGAGTACAGGGATACCACCTATGCATAGGTTTGTTTTCGGGCTAAAAGGTCACATTTAGTCAGCCTGCGCCCATTTTCCATTTGGGACACTTTTGAAACCTGTCAAAGTATTTTACCCCATCAAACCATATATTTTGGAAAACTAGACATCCTAGGGTATTTAAAATTGTGGTATTTTAACACTTTCCAAGTACTAATTCTACCACCAACCTATGTCAAAGGGTTGGGATGTCATTTTTTTCCCACACACATTGTAGTTCAGGCAGGAATTTTCAGATTCTGGTATTTGCCCCTGCCAACCAACACCTCAATATGTGTTCAGCAACATCTCCTGAGTACAGGGATACCACCCATGCATAGGTTTGTTGGTTTGCCGTGGGGCTAAATGGCCACATATAGGGGGTGCGCATTTCCAACCTGGAATTATGACATGTAGTCAGCCTGCGCCCATGTTCCATTTGGAACATTTTTGAAGCCGTCTAATGTATTCTACCCCATCAAACCATATATTTTTGGAAAAAAGACATCCTAGGGTATTTCAAATGGTGGTATTTTAATACTGTATATGTACTAATTCTACCACCAGCCTTTGTAAAAGTTTGTGGTAGTACTTTTTTGGGAGTTTTTTTCCCACATGCATTGTACTTCAGGCATGAATTCACAGATTCTGGTATACAGTATGTCACTGCCAAACAACAACCCAATATGTGTTTAGCATCATCTCCCGAGTACAGGGATACCACCCATGCATAGGTTTGTTGGTTTGTTTTTTGGCTAGAAGGCAACATTTGTGAGATGCGCATCTCAAAATTCCAACTTGGAATTTTGACATGTAGTCAACCTGCGTCAGTGTCCTATATGGGATATATGTTTGAAGCCAGCCAATGTAATTTACCCCCACAAAACCATCCTTGTGGCAAGGGCTCAGCAGCCACCGCTTGTATGTATCAGGAAGCTGACCAGGGTCAAAATCGAACCCTGAGTCCGCGGCCTCAAGCAGTGATCTCGAGCAAAGAAGGGGTTAATAGCTCTTAGAAGTGCCTATCTAGTACTGTAATACATTACAGTACAAAGAAATTAATCCATAAAACAGTGCAGACAGCAAAACATACTGTTGCTGTGCAAGATAGATTATACAGTGATGAATGGCAGGGAAGGGGTTAATACACAGTGAATGGCTTTCATAAAACCTGACAATGTTATTTTATATCACTAATACTGATCTGTCTCTTTCCATCACAAAAATGTAAGTAAGGAGAGGGAGGCAGATCAATATTTGTGAATATTGATCCGAAACAATTTTGATATGACCAGGGCGATGGTGAGCTTATTTGAGTAGTCACCAAACCACCTTTGCCACTAAATCACTGTTACTGATCACTATGCGCTCAGAAAGCTTAAAAAAAAAATCTAAAATATTTTTACTTTACACGTAATTCCCTAGCGGGAAATTAAAAAAATATGCAGACAGATAAAAATTGCTTTGGCGTCAATATCATTGCGTAAGCAGTGATCAACGGCAAAGAAGGGGTTAATAACTCTTAGAAGAGCCTTTGTAGTACTGTAATAAATTACAGTACAAAAAAAATTAACCCCTAAAAAATGCACAAACAGCAAAAATAAATGAGCTGATGTGCACGATCACTGCTTACTCAAGATCAGTGGCAGGGAAGGGGTTAAACGCAGGGAATTGCTTTTATAAAAATGTTTTTATTGTTTTATTATTAGTGTTGTGTATTTATTATTTTTTTGTACTTAAACTTGCTTTTATAACTTTGATCTGTCTCTCTTCCTCACTAAAAAAAATGTGAGGAGAGGGAGGCAGATCCTAACTGGTCAGATCAATATAGGGTTAATATTGATCTGACCAGGCAGTGGGGATGTTCAGAAGAGCATCCCCACTGCCTGTCAGTGTGCCTGGCAGTCACTGATTGCCTCTGTGAAGAGGCAATCGTGTGACAGCCAGAGAGCACAGGAAGCAGGTACTTCCTGCCTCCTGTGCTCTTGCCCTTAGAAGGGCAGCGCCATCTTGGTCACACAGTGACCAAGATCGTGCATTTTTTTTGTGTTACTGATTGTCTCGACTTGCGAGGCAATCAACAGCACTTACAGAGCATAGGAAGCAGAAACATTTGCTTCCTATGCTCGTTTTTGAATGCCCGCATTTTAAAGGCACTGTGCCTTTAAAACCGGCATTTCAATCACTCTCTGGAGAGATCAAAATGCCGACAGGCATTTTTTTAAGTATTGTACGATGCTTCCATACGGAAGCATCATTACAAGACTGCTCGAGCACTGAAAGCGGAAAAACTCCGCTTTCAGTGCTCGTTTTGACACACGACGGACTAGATCCGTCCTGTGTCACTAATGCCTCGCCACACAGGACGGACCTAGCACGTCCTGTGTCGGCAAGGGGTTAATTGGAATTTTGTTAGAACTTAACTAAGACTGCTGTTTGACACATTATTTGAATTTGGTACAAGAGCAGTGATAGCAATTATCAGAAATATTCTTGATCTCATCTTACAAACAAGGAAAGAAGGGATGCGCCCAAAATTGCCTTAGGCTGAAGAGGGAGTGTAGACATTACAGTTATTTTGTATTTTATGCATTCATTGTTGTCTCTGGGTAATGAGGCCGGGAGGATTCATGTTCTGCAGGGAAAACAGAAGCTATTTTATTCATATAAATTGTTCAAGGCATTTTGCTACCATACTTTTTCTAATCCCAATTGATCCATGCAGATCTCTAATATAAAATATACTGTCTATGAACCTTTCAGAATGGAGCAATAGCACAGCTTAGCTTTATTTAAGTATAATGTTAATGTAATATATATAATGTTAATAGGTCACTGGACGATTGATGAATGAATAAAGAAACAAGTATGTAAAGACGGAAGGATGTTATTTATTAATTTAGTGGCTTCTTTGTCAATAAAAATCACTCATAAATAATAATTATTGAGCCTGTGTGCTTCTAATTTTACACATATTCCTTGTAGTTAAAATACGTGAATAATAGTATCCTAACATGGACTTACCACAAAATAAATCTTACCATTGAACCCTGCAAAAATTGCTAAAATAATTAATATAGTCAACATTTTGCAACAATTTGGACCCGATATAAGACATGCACAACAGGTTACTTCATTGCCTGTTATAAAGAGCTCCAAATTTGGTGTAGCGCTAGAGTATAAAAACATCATCCTGCGAGTGTGATATTCCTAATAAGGATTTCTTTTTTTACCAGTCAGGGCCAATTATTTGCAGGACGCATTATTTAAACAAAAAAGAAACAGCAATTATTATACTTATTTCTTCATAATTCACAAACTCACATAAAGATGCCTTTTCATTAATTCACCATAAAAGACACAGCAATACTAATGATGGATGTGGATATATTATTGCCCAACTTAGCCTTGGGTGTACCTTTTATTTCTTAATGCATGGGCATAAGGTGCTGTCACTTTTATTCATTTTTCTTTTTTATTACATAGTATCGATTTTAAATTCTTCTTTCAGTTGAGAAATAATTCCTTCTTGACTCCAAATGGCAATCAGATTTCTCCTTTGATCAACACACACTAAATAATTATTAATGCACAATGCTAACATACATAGCTCTCTTTGCTCTGGTGCATTAAAAAAGCAGCCATGCACCTTTTAAATGCATCTAACGTATTTGCTAGCACCACCTCTTCAGGTAGTGAATTCCATATCTTCATTATCCCTACCATAAAAAGCCCCTTCTGCTAATATGTTAATGAACAGGTCTTTAGAAAGCCCTTTTGTATGGGCCCTGTATATATTTAAATAAAATTATAATATTCCCTGTAAGCTGCCATTTCTCTAGAGTGTAAAAACATAACTTTTCTACCCTTTCTGCACAACTAAAACTTTCCATTGCTGTCACTTTTAGGTGTTTTTATTTTTTTAATTTTTTTTTACATAGTAGCAATTTTAAATTATGATTTCAATGGGCAAATAATTCCTTCTTGACTCCAAATGGCAATCAGATTTCTCCTTCCTTTACCTTTTCTCTCTCTCTCTCTCTGAACTGATAATTACTGATAAACTGTAGCCATATAAGGGGGAAATAATAACATTATCATATGTAAGTGAAATTGGACAATAATGACATTCTATTAAAAGATGAGATGAAGATATGATGGAAAGGCTCGCTTTATGTTTATTTCTAATCTAAATCTCTATATCATATATAGAACGTATGTTTTCTTTATTATCCCATTATTATTAAGTGTTGATTATGTGAAGTGTCATTCCATACCCAGGTATGAAAAATTCTCTTTGTTTGAGAAAAATGAAAATAAAAAATTCTTGGCATTTTCTGTGAACAAATGAAAGTACCGTGTCCCTTTAAATTCCTTTATTATATTATCCTTTTCACTAGAGAGGCATATATTTTGTACTCTCTTCATAGCTCATTCTCAGGTTATATACTGCCTTCCCCCTTTACTTTGTTGAAATCATCATTCTTTTAATCATGTCCCATTTCTCTCTCATCTTTTCACTAACAAAGAAATCTAACCATAAGGTGATGTCATAAAAATGAGACACCATTCTATTTTATGCACGTCTTTACAATTCTTACAGAATGTATAGATATGTTTTCATAATTTTTTATTATCTACATTCACAATATGGTTGTGTATTTAAACATCATTTAATTCAAAAATATTCTTAGCGGAGACACTTTTTCCAGATACAGACAAGGATATTTAATACCATATCAATGTATTGCTGTATTAGAATCCTGTAATCCATGGAATCCATTCACTATTTTAGTAGCCCTTGTTTAGAGTTTCTCCAGAGTATTTATGTCTTTGTAAAGTTAAAGTTTGTACTACTGCACACAGTACTCTAGCTAAGGACTGACTTGTAAGCTATGTAGTGGCATGACATTTTTCCTCTTTCTGTTACTTATCACTCTCTATACAACCAAGCACAGTGTGATCACTTCTTGCTTCTTTGTTACATAGCCTGCTTACCTTTAACCTGTAACTTTGCTGCATAGACTGACTTCCATAAACTTTTTCCCTATCAAAAAGGCCTCTACTAAAGCCTCTGAGATAGTGTTTTAAAAATGCAACCTTCCATGTTTAATTCATAGAAAGATGCCAAAACTTTTTTCTTTTTAAAATTGGTTCCTATGGGATTTAAGGTGGGCTACAGTGATGTCATTGAAATAGCAAATTGGAACACGAGCTGACTGCATAAGCCAAAAAGTTGGTAAATATGTTTTTATACCCTCCTCAACTTATAACCAAGAATTGTGGGAGCCTGTGAATATCAATGCAAAAGCTAACTCATGTGGAATCAATAGCTTGTAAAGCAAAAGTTTGTTTGACTGCCTTTTGTCCTCTATTTTGGAACATTATAGTTTTTGTTTGTAGTTTTTCAGTAAACTAAATACAATAGAGAAGCTACTGTGTATTCATGGAAACAAATAACCATTATTTTTTTTTACAAAAATGTTAATTAAGCCTAAAAAATAGATGTGGCTATTTTTAAATGGTTCAGTTGACTGCAAAATTATATCTTCTCCATACTGCACTTCATATTCGTAATTATGTCCTTTTGTATATATTTAATTTCCTCAATGGAAAAATACCAAGTATAAAATATGAAATGTGCAACATACAGGTCAACTCATCAAGTGATAAATAATTTCCATAGTCTGTATCCATACTGACGTTAAATACATGTTATGGCTTTTTACATCTGTAGTTAACCCTTAAGGACATGGAGGCTTGAACAATTTTCCAACACATTCATTTGAGGAAAAAATTACAGAGCAAGAGTACTGGAAAATAAAACCAATCTATTGTTTCACAATTCAGTTGGTAGCTAAAAAACTGTGACATATCTGTGATAAGCCGCATCAGTGTTCTGCACAAACCTTGTCTAACTGTATTGAGTTGTGAGTGATTTCATGCCTAAATTATTCGCTCTTAACCCTAAAGAAAGCGATAAGTCAATAGTATCCTAAAATACAGTTTGAACTGTGATAAGTATATAAAAATGCAACATATAATATTAATAATAACAAAACACTTGATGTATCATCAGTCCAAGGAAATGATCCATCTGCAGTTCAAGTGGTACTCAGAAATACCATATAAAAAAATAGTAATAATTATTATTATTATTATTATACATGTCATGTATTACGACTAGAAAGCTGCATATGCACATAACAGTGCATATACACAATGTAGCATTTCATGTTTTGCTGATCTGGCCACACTATGCATTATGCATACACTATGCAAGTGCCTAGTAACATGATGCATACATGAGATGTGAGCACTCCAGACAGAGTATATGTATATTCTTTATTGCTGCAGTCAGAGGATCAAACACAGGGGGGGGGGGGGGGGGGGGGGGGTTGTAATTAGGAGAAAGGAAAAAAAATACTAAACATAGTTGATAGAGGGTATCTATCTAAAACCTAAGCTACTGATGACTAAGAGCCCATACTGTTCAAAACACCAAGAAAGGGCATGAGACTCTTAAAAGAAATGAAAGAGAAGCATGATCTCAAGAGGCTGGCAACCCCTGCTCTAAATAATAAATACTGGATAGAATCGTGGACACAAGATACAAATCCACAAATCTATTAATGTTATCACACCTTCATACATTTATATTACACATACACACAGTTTTTGCAAATGTATTTTGTTGAGATGTACAAACATGCACTTTAGACCTGACATTAACATGTTTACTAAATAGCACCAACAATTTAGTGATTAGACATACAGTGACAGCAAGCTTAGAAACAATGTTTTCCTGAATAGTCAAGAGGTCAAAAATGCAGTATGATGATGATCTATGGTAGATAACAGATACACCTGCCTGTATGTTTACTTCTGACTTATACTTATCTCATTAACCTGATACAACCCCAAAAGAGCATATTGTTACTATTAAATTGTCTTATTAGATTAACTTGGAAAGGTAATAAATTAAATAAATACTTTTGACCTGTGTAATACAAAATATATTATCAAAATTATTTGAAGACTTGACAATCTAGCAGCTATACTGTACAGAATTATGGATGAACATATTTTCATCCAGCAGAGTTCTTGGCTATGTTTTGGGGGGGGAAAGAGTAAAAGTAGGCAATGTTTAATTAGATATCCATGTATATCACTACACTCTAAAAAAATGATTCATTGGGTTAGGGAGTAAAGCTTAAAATTAAGAGCTTTTTCAACATAAAAAATTAAGTTTGTTACAAATACACATTACAATCAACTGATAACTTATTTTAAGAGGTTGGTCACACTAAAAATAAAGAAAACTGTGTTAACTTAAATTTATATTGATTTTGAATAAACAATCTTGCTTTCGCTCAACAATAGAAAATTATTAAGTTGGTGAAACTTATTTGTAGTGAGCATCATTTAAAATCATAGAACAAGACATGCTCAGACTTGAAAGAGTGGAGCTCCTTAATGAAGTAAAGAAGAGGAACAACTGTCAGATCATCAGCGAAAAAACGCCATTCACAATTCACAGGCAGGAAATTGTTAATCAAGAACCACCAGTCAATGATTTAAAAGACTGATGGTCTGCTCTTTTTGATGCAGCTAAGGTAAATATTTTTTCATAAAATGGTTTGCAGTATGTGCAATGTTAGCGTCCATTTTCTGTAATAACAAATTCTACATTTTTTTATTTGGACCTTATTTAAATACAGATAAATGAAGAATTCAGAAGCATCCCCACTGTTGACCTGGAGACAGCTTTCATTGTAAAACTGGACCAGTACTCCCTGAAAATATTGTCCTTGGTGTCCTCAAAAGGAGGTTCTGCAAAACTGGATATTCAGCGCATAAGTAACATGGTGCTAGAGGTATGAATAAGTGTAAAGTAGTTCATTCCAAAAAGGAAAATGCACTTTTTTTCCTAATAGTTAATGTTGGTCAGTTTATTATGATTCATACATTATCTCGGGCTATGAGTAGTGCTGTGCTGGTTAAGTGTCATGGGAGAGTGAATATTGGACTTACATTTGACAGATGGCTAGAAATTGGTACAGTTCAGACCTAAACCTATACACAGTCCAGGCCTCATAAAACCTTATCATTCTGTCTTTTTTTCCCACTGATGATTTTAAAAACACATTCTCATGAGGAGCACTTTATAAAGAAAATTTTTTATTCACAGGATCATTCTTGGGAAAGAAGGAGAGAGGTTGCCAATAATATATCTCAGAGAAAAGGAGGAGGATCTCTTCAAAGAGCAGTTGGTAGATAAATTAGACACTGAAGTTCAGACACTCTGAACTTTGTATTACTCTCATTTTTAAATATGACTTAAAACACTGAAATTGATTCTGACCTACTTATGCCAGGATGATGGTAATATTTCCAATGAAGTAATGAAGATTGTCGTAACTACAGGTGCCATGACGACTGATCGTGATTGAGGGAACAGAAGTCGTGGAAGTACCCAGAGCCTGTGCTTTTCGAATGGGGATGATTTACGCAATCAACCTCAGCTACCCAAAAAGAACTAAAAAAAACTTTTGAGGCATTTCAAAAGATATTTATTGATGATATAAAAGCCAGACCAACGGTAATGTCTCTAAAAAATAAACTGCTTTACTAAAAAAAAATTGAACAGGAAATGTTGCACCCCTATGTTTGTTCACCTTGGTTTTGTTGTGCAATATACAACATCATTACACACCCACATACACAAATCTATACACACTTCTATACAAATGATACAGTTTAAATATACGGTAATGTGTTTCAACTTAATGTTTTAATTTGGAGCTCCCACTGCTAACACACTTTATTTTTGTCAAAACCTTTCTATTTAAGTATAGTTGGAAATGGGGTTGTTTATTTTATGAACAGATTATTTTAAAAACTATATACAGGTAACTTATTGTATGTCCAAATGTTTTATTACATGGTTTTACAATAAACAGTTTGATCACTAAACTGGAATTGTTGTGTGTCATTTATTCTTATTGAAGTAAAATAAGTTACTAATACTAAAATAAATGAAGGTAACAATTTGCATGGACTTTTTTAAGTAGAATGGATATAAAAAAAAAAAAGTAATTTGACAACTTAATATCAACAAGACTTTTTAATTAAAATGATGCTTTTATAGGATAACAAATCACGTTGGCTGTACTTAAGAAATTGAGTTAGTCCAACTATAAAAGTATCATGGGATTTACTCAATAATGGCCAGAGTTGGAAGTACTTAAAAAGATCCATTCAAATTGTTACCTTAGTTTTTGAAAGTTGAGCCAGTGTATTATTTTTTTAGAATGTAGAAACTATTTCTTAGCTTAGACAAATTGTTGTATAACTACCTACCTTTACCAAAAAATATTAAATTAGATTATTAGTAAGAGAAATGTGTTTTAAATGTGTCTTTGGTATTGCATGTTTATGATGTCTCCTTGTGGATTACTATATGTCATAAACAGGAGTCACCATAGACACATTTCAAACACATTTTTCTCTTAATTTATGCATTTGTTCATTTTCTTGCAATTCTGCTACCACAATGTATAGGTCACTTTCTATTTTTTTTTTTTATTCCCTGTATTCACAGTACAATATATAGATGACAGGGACCCTTTAAGAAAACATGTCACTAAAAAAAATGATGTGTAACTACATCTAACAATAATGGCTCGATACAAAGGATGCCCATGGTCCAGGGACATGATTCCTTCACCAGGGTATTGATTTTGATTTAGCAATAACTGTAGAAGAGCTAGCGGAGTGGCAATAATAAATTTTTTTCCTGGCAGTAAATGATTAATTGCTAAGATGACTTATTTTGATGTGATAGCGTGCCCTTAGGAAGCCAAATGCAATATTTTCCTGTGAATTACATAGCAAGGAAAAGCAAACACGCTAAATTACCATAATTAGCTGTGCACCATGAATGTCCACACAGTTTACTATACGTCTGAATTATAACTGAATCTATAGAGATATCTTTAATATTTTAAAATTGTTTACCATGAGCACATTACCAGTGTAATTATTTTACTATTAGTAAAAACATTATCTTTTGAGTTTTATTTTTGTATTTCATGGGTGCAACATCTACCATTTGAGGGAAAAATACAAAATGAATTTGCATGTGACATTCATTTTATACTGTGATGGAGGTTTATAGCGAATATTTTTAATCAAAAATGTACCTGAACTCTGCATCTTTCCACTAGTGCAATGGTAAATACAGGTGCCATCTTTATTCTCCCTGAAAGACAGGTTGAGCTCTATGCATATTCTCCTTTGCTTTCTTTTTTTCCCCCAGCTCATTGCCAAAAGTACAGCAGAATCACAGAAAATGTAGTTCCCCCAAATCGGTTGTACTAAACAATATGCTGGAGCCTCACACACATCACTGTGCATGCTGTAGACATTATCTACCATGCTTTCCAGCACTAGTATCATTACAGCTACAGGTCTGCATATGTCCAGACATGCGGTAGCCATTTTGGAAATCTACATAGCCGAAACAGACAGTGTCGGCTCTGCAATACAGGTTATCTGAATGGGGCAAAATCGGCTCCTATAGTGTTGTCACACTCCAAGCCTGCAGCCAGGGGTTAGCAAGGTAAAGTAGGAGGGCATGGTGTTTAAATATATGGAATATACATATAAAACAAGTCCCCCTAACAAAGAATAATGAAGTATAATTTAATTAAATAATGCTATAAAAAAACTGCATACACATTATAATTCAACCACCATTAGCAGAAATAACTTGAAGTAATCATTTTCTGGATGACTATCAGTTTCTCACATTGTAATGGATAAATGTTGGCCCACTTGTCTTTACAACTTTGCTTCAGTTCATTGAGGCTTGTTGGCATTTGTTTATGCACAGCTATTTTAAAGGTCAGAGACAGCATCTCAATCGTGTTTTCAGCCATTGTGGTATAGATTTGCTGGTATGATTGGGTTCATTGTTGCATGACCCAATTTCAGCCAAGCTTTAGCTGTTGGACAGTTGTCCTCACATTTGACTCAAGAATACTTTAGTATACAGAAGAGTTTATGGTCGACTCAATGACTGCAAGTTTCCCAGGCACTGTAACTGCAAAACAAGACAAAATCATCACCCCTCCACCACCATAATTGACAGTTGGTATAAGGTGTTTGTGCTGTTATGCTGTGTTTGGTTTTCATGAGCTGTGAATTATGTCCAAATATTTCCACTTTGGTCTCATCTGTCCAAAGGACCAAGCATACCATTTTTTTGTACTATCATGAGTTTTAACATTTAACATGACAACTGATGTGAATAGAATCTGAGATGTAACTTTTTGTTTTTTTTTGCAATTTCTCTGAGAATTGCACGGTCTGACCTTGGGGTTAATTTGCTAGGACCTCCACTCCTGGGAATTTTGGTAACTGTCTTGAATGTTTTTCATTTTTGAAGAATCTTTCTCACTGAGGAATGATGGCATTTTAATTATTTGGAAATGGCTCTATAACCCTTCTCAGTTTGACCGGCAGCAACAATTGCTTCTCTAAGATCATTGCTGGTGTATTTTCCTTGGCATTGTGTTAACACACACCTGAATGATGGAGACCAGCAAACTGCTAAAACTTTAGCTTTTATAGAGGTGGTCACACTTTATGATTGTTATCATGTCCTGATATAAAAAAAAAAACATAGAATTCAAAGACAGTGAACTTCATTTATCCCATGAATGTGTATTACTATATGTTTATCTGCATATGATTATATTGTATATGTAGTGTTTACATATAATATATACATATGGATATTTAATTTCAATACTGCTTTTGTACAGAATAACCTTTTTCTAGAGCCCTGGATTAGAAATGTGTAAGTGCTTTCAAGACATTATGACTTGAATTTATATACATCTGTCTTTTAAATTGGTTTTGTAGCAAACATCGTAAATTCAGCAAATTAATAGCTGCTTTTGTACCTGCTAGCCTATGATTTATAACAATAGTCATTTGTTTGCCAATTACACTTGTGTTCGCAACAAAAGTTATAAATTATGAAAATGACTGCGATTTTATGCATTCCATGTATTTATTATTATTTTTCATGCACTGCTGCTTAGATTTTTACTCATTACTTCATAATATAAAAAACAAACCCCTTTAATAGAATCTTTACTGGTTGGAAAAGATAATGGAAATGAAATAGCTTGCAATGTCTCATAATGAAAATCACCTTTCAGATAGAATAATACAACATTTCACCAAATCATATTTATTCTTCGTAGATTAACCTTTTCATTGCACGTCAGTCTCCTTTTAAAATATAACGTATTTGATTACATTATTGGATAAGTACAATGTAAAGGTCATTTTTTGAATTTATGAGTTAGGACAAATGGTAGCCTTACGGTTCATTATTCTGAGGGTCATATTTATAAATCTTCATTGTTTTAATTTTCTGCATTCTGAAATTGCTAGAAATGGACAAAGGCAAAAATCTCACATCCCATTCCATTCTAATCATAGTTCCCTGAACAAAATGTCTAATTAAGAATGCAGCAGCTCTGTTTCAATAGGTGAAATGTACAAAATTAAAGTAAGTTGGAAAGCCATTTTCATAGGACCAAGTTGGCCCAAGAACACGTTGCATTATATTTATTTTTATACTAAAAATAAAATCCATAGCACTTGGTATACAGAAAAGGGGGAGCGTGCAAGCCATGAAATAATAGGCCAAGTAGAGAAAACCATAATAGCAAGCTTAAAATCAACAGGAAGTGGGACAGGAGTCACATGAGTTGATGTAAACAACAGGAAAAAGGATGATGGAAGAAAAAGAGCATTAGTTGACTGTGACGGGTAGGTGGGTTTGAGTAGAGGTTACTTAATGGATTTTTCTAGTTGGATGAATTATAAGACTCTTTGAAGAAGTGCATTTTGAGGCACTTATTGAAAACTGAGAGGCAGAAGAAAGCTGTATGTGCTGCAAACAACTCTATGTTTTCAAAACATAAAAACATGGACAAGAAACATATTAAATATTGAATGCAAGCCTCACATCACCAAGTACAATGGCAAACTTCATATCGAGTAGTGTAAACACGCCACCACTGGATACATTTTCTGCGCTCCCCTGTTTGGCAGTCTGATGGGCAAGTCTGGGTTTGGCGGACGTGACCTGCCTGACTGCATTGTGGTAGAAAGCTGTTATAGCTGCAAAAGGGGGACAAGTTCCACTGCAACTTCCTCTGAGTATAGTGATACCCCACATGCATAGGTTTGCTTGGATTATGTGGCAGGTCCATGGTCAAATTTGGGATACTGTCATTTTGGAATTTTGATGTATTGCGTAATGATAAGAAGAATAATGACCTGTACTTTCTATATGAACCGGTGCTTTATTGTAAAAGATGTTTTTCCTTCCTTTCGTATCTATGGGAATCTTGACGACAGCTGCAAATCCATAGCATAAGTATTTCCTACATATTAAGCAGATTAAGGTGACAAATCACTCTATTATTTTTTTAAACACCTATCTATTAACGAGGGCCAAGGTGAGAGGCATTAGAAACGTATCCCCAAATAAAACCTTATTTGAAGAATATTTCCTACTATTGTATGCAAACTAGCAACTATATAAATAAAAATTCTATATCAAACCGCATGAAATCTGTGGCCATATTTTTATGTTTCATATACAGAGTTATGTTTTGCTGTTAAAAAGTTAAGTTCCAAGCTCTAAACGAATGCAACTTATTATGGCAGAACACAAAATATTTTAAAACAAATGGTTATTTATCTGTAATGTTATACTGTTTTTGCTTCATAGGTCTAAGAATAGTAGTACATTTCATATCATTCCATATTGAATTTATTTCCAGAATAGCTAACCACCTGAATTTGCTGATAGTTTTAAAGAAAATGTTACTCGTGTTTCACAGTGGTGTGAAAAATGGTTTTGTTCTAGATGGGAAAGAGATACAGAAGGCCTTTCATTTGTCAGGTACATATAGGCATTAGAGAGATTGGCATAAGATGGACTGTGTATTTTAACTATGTTTTCCTCAGTGACATTGATCGTCTTTGACAATCAATTCAAAAAGTCACAAGATTACAATACACTTCAAATTGTTTTAATATTTCACTGCATCAATTGTTCACAGTATGTAATAAAAGTGCTAAGTGCACCAAGTTTGCACCAAAATAATGATAGGAGCAACAAATATGATTGGAATTAGACCAGAGCATTAAAAGTAGGTGAATTTTGTAATTTTATGAAATTCAGCTACTCAGTTTAGCCAATTTTGGTCCGAAATCAGTTTAGCCAAAGTAAAATACTAACAAAAATTCATAAAAACAAACTGGCATCTTGGGACCCCAAATAAAACGTGGCTCCTTCTAATTATAAACAGACCTTTTGGCCCCCTATAAAACTCATGGGGAGTTAGGAGCCCTGGCCACCCTTAATGATAAATGAGGTTGGGAGCTGCTAAATGGCTCCTAGTCCCTAATGTAATACATTGTGGTCAAACCCCATTTATTAGGGGGGGCAGGACTACTAGCCCTGATGTTTCTGACAAGGGCTGGAAGTCATCTGGCCAGCTCCAAGCCCTATTCATTATTGGGATACTGCCCCTGACTACCTATGTATATTATATTGGAAACAGCAGGGCTTATTTTTTTGTTTTTTTTTGTTTTGGGAGGACTTTGGCTATTTTCATAATAACCGAAGATCCCTGATATGAGTCTCTATCCATAAAATATAAATCTATGGGGAGGATAGAGACTATTATTAACCAATTTCCATGCTAATTCAGAAGCACTTTGGTGATAAGTAGAATGAATTCAAGAGCTATTTGGATCACTGAAGTGATCTGAAGTGGTCCAAAACGTGGACATGGCTCTTTGATGTTTAATTGAAATGTTATATCATACTACTATCATACTATCATACACTATCTCGATGGGAGATTTCTGAAAAAAATATTTTATACTTAAAGTATGACTAATGGTTAAATGAATTTCATAAATGACAACTCCAAGTTTGACTAAGTCTACAAAATAGCTTTGATAATTTTACCTCCCAATAATTTCAGTGGGGAAGATGCAAACCTGGACTTTGTTTTTAAGTCAAACTCTGGTGCCGAATTTGACTTAGTCTCAAAATTGAAGTCGAACTCCAAAGTCAAATTTTAGTAAATAGTGTAGTAAAACCAAAAGAGTAAAGAGTCTTACAAATTCAGGCCCTTGGATATCAAAAACATTGGCATCCACTTACATGTAAGGTGTAAAACTGCTGGCACTATAGCTGGGCACAATTCTCTGAATATATTGAGCAGGATTATGCCCATAGTTGTTTGCTGGTGTTTGATTGCTCACTTTCATGTTTGACCTGGACTCCTCCCCTTCCAGATGTCATCACATCGACGGCCTTTGACGATGGACTTTGCATGCCTCTGCAAAACCAGACTACCAACATTAAAAAGTGGAAAAAAGAAAAAAACAAGTGCACCTATATCAAGATAAAGTGGTCTACTCTATAAACAGAAAATGGCAGGGAATTGAGACAGGAATTTCAAACTTAAAGCCAAAGTAGTTGAGTTGGAAAAATTCCCACAGTCAGCTGCATTGGAGATTTTTCCAACTCCCATCTCAATTCACTGCAATTATCTTTTTATTGAGTAGACCCTAAAGTGTACTCATGAGAGTACTCACATGAGAGGAACAGCAGTGGTGATTGGCTAGCTGCACTAGAAGCTATTTTCCTAGTGAGCACATGTTTTTCTTACCAAAGTTCCATGATAATGTAATAAAAACACAGTTCTAGCTACAAGTCAGCCTGACAGAGGCGTCGCTAGGGGGGGGCTACTGGGGCTGAAGCCCCGAATATCATCCCCATAGCCCCGAATCCCGAGTCACCAAACCTGTTTTTTTTTCCCTCTGCAAGCGGTGGGTAACTGCAGGGGTCATGGACCTGCTGTTGTTGTTGGTTGCCTGGGGCGACCCCTGGGACCACCCAGCATCTCCCCCTGTCTTGTAGTGTAGTGCGCCGTATATGAATTTATATCCGGCGCGGTGTTCAAGCCCTCACGCAGCCCTGTTTGTGTTTGGCTGCGTGTAGGGCAGAGGCACCTCCGTAGCGTGCCTCCATCGGCACATGGAGCTGAGAGTAGCGCGAAGGGGTGCGTGCTCCGCCCCCTCGCGCTCTGATACACCAGGACCAGCTGCAGGGCATGGAGGCAGACGGTGTGCCTGAATCATCCCCCTCCCTGCAAATAAAAGGTAAAGGAGCAGGGAGGGAGATGGTTCAGACACCACTCCTGGTGAAAGAAAATAAATCTGCAAGGGTGTCTGTCTGTCTGTGTGTGTGTGTAAGGGTGTCTGGGTGTGTGTGTGTGTGTGTAAGGGTGTCTGTGTGTGTGTAAGGGTGTCTGTGGGGGTGTGTGTGTAAGGGTGTCTGGGGGTGTGTGTGTAAGGGTGTCTGGGGGTGAGTGTGTAAGGGTGTCTGAGTGTGTCTGTGTGTATGTGCTTAAGGGTGTCTGAGTGTGTATGTGTTTAAGGGTGTCTGAGTGTGTCTGTGTGTGTAAGGGTGTCTGAGTGTGTCTGTGTGTGTAAGTGTGTCTGTGTGTAAGGGTGTCTGGGTGTGTGTGTGTGCAAGGGTGTCTGGGTGTGTGTGTCTGTGCATAAAAGTGTCTGTGTGTAAGGGTATCTCTGTGTGTGTGTGTAATGGTGTCTGTGAATAAGGGCGCATTTCACTGCCAATCCGCCCCCTTGCAAGCTGCCGTGTGACACCCAGAAATGCTCTGCAGCCAGCGGGCTCGCACACCTCACCACTTTAGGCTATACCTGCCATCCTTGTTCTTTGTGGCCTGAGCCTGGCTTATCCTTGCGAGATCACGTGCAACAGTTTCCTGGAGTTTATGGTGACTTTTAGTGCGGGTGCCCGTGGCCAGACCCAGTGAGCCCATACGGTTACTTTTTAAGGTATTTTCCTTATTTGGATTTTTTTTCAGCTATTTTAGTGGTCTTTATTTTGGATGTTTTATGTATCTATATATTTTGATGCTCTGTTGGTAATGCAAATTATATTTATGCCATAGAACATATGTTCATGTCATTGTATTTTTTGTATCTTTGTGTATATTTGTTTTTATGTTTTTTGCACATTTTAATCATTAGAAATTGTATATATTTAATTTCAAGACAGCATGCTTGTGTGTGTCTGTTGGAGACGTGTGTGAGACATTGTGTGTGTATGTGTGTGTGAGAGAGACAGCATGTGTATTTGTGGGACACAGCATGCTTGTTATGCGTGTCTGTGTGACACAGCATGCTTGTTATGCGTGTCTGTGTGAGACAGCATGCTTGTTATGCGTGTCTGTGTGAGACACCGTGCTTGTTATGTGTGTCTGTGTGAGACAGAGTGCTTGTAATGCGTGTCTGTGTGAGACAGCGTGCTTGTTATGTGTGTCTGTGTGAGACAGCGTGCTTGTTATGTGTGTCTGTGTGAGACAGCATGCTTGTAATGCGTGTCTGTGTGAGACAGCGTGCTTGTTATGCGTGTCTGTGTGAGACAGCGTGCTTGTTATGCGTGTCTGTGTGAGACAGAGTGCTTGTTATGCGTGTCTGTGTGAGACAGCGTGCTTATGTGTGTCTGTGTGAGACAGCGTGCTTGTTATGTGTGTGTGTTTGAGAGAGACAGTATGTGAGGCAGCGTGTGTATGTGTGTGTCTGAGACAGCATGCATTTCTGTGTGAGATGATATGTGTGTGTCTGTGTGTATATGAGTAATTACAAACCTGTTTTATTTACTTGAGTTTTTTTTTCCTTTTAGTAATATTAGGTTGTATTCTTTGTAAATAATTCTGATAAATTCTATAATCTGTTAAACAATTTGATAAATGACACATACACAAAATGTAGTATTTAGAATATAAGTTTATAATGAAAAATCTAATCATTTAATAATCAAAGTGGATCTGATAAAAAAAAAAAGGGAAATAGGAACACAGCAACATGTGAAGGAAAAAGCAAATTCGCCTTACTCGTTTCGCGTGAAACCCCGCTTAACCCTTTAAGGACCAGGGATTTTCCTGGGCCAAGGACCAGAGCGTTTTTCAATTTTTAATACGCGGTTTTTGAAACATACATTTCCTCTCTCTCATTTAACGTACCCATACAAGTTATATGTTGTTTTTTAGAGGACAGTTAGAGCTTTCTTTTGATACCCTATACATAAAAATGATTTACATTTTAGTATTAAAAAATACATATAAAAGAGGAAATTTTTGAGGAAAAAAAGTTTTTCCCCATTATTTTCCCAATAATAACCTACATAACTAGTGCAACACTAACCCACTTATCCCCCCTAATTAACTAACTAATAAAAAAGAAAAATATTGGTTCCCAAACCCCCCATAACAAAAAAGACAGAAAAAAACTCTGAAGAGTGCGATGTCAGATCAGTAAAAATCATGCAACAGGCATGCAGGGGTTAAATTGTATTAAATAAATATATTAAAATTACCTTTATTTATTCAAAAAAACTTTATAAATTGTAAAAATAAAAAAATCTGTTAAAAAAAAACTAAATGAGGGCCATAAAGTGGAAGGAAACTGATCACAGTTAAAAACTGTGATCAGCAATGAAAGGGTTAATTTAATTTTTTTTTTTTTTTTTACCTATGTGTATGTAATTAATTTATCTTTACTTACAGGTCACTCTCTGTGCTTCACTATAAGAATGTGAAGCACAGAGAGTGAATTAGAGGCAAAGTCAGTGTGTGAACACACTGACTTTGCCATCTAATTTGCATGTTATCGTGGTGATCACTCAATCACCGCGATCACATGCCCGGAAACTGACCGATCGGGTCCAGGAGCTTTGCCTCGGGTGCGAGGCTTAGTCCTGGACCCGTTGCAGACTGGCTGGCGGAGCGCACGGAGCGCACCGCCGGCTAGACTGCATGACGAGTTAACTCGTCATAAGGTCGCTAACGCTGCGGCTCTTATGACGAGTTAACTCGTCATAAGGTCGGGAAGGGGTTAATCATAGGAATATTGTTGATATACCAGGTCTTGAGAAATTTAACTGAATTTTAGGAGCCAGCAAAAAAATCCAGGAGCCAGAAAACGGCACATACACACAAACATACACAAACTTTTACATGGAGTCACACACACACTCACCCAATCCAGGCGGTCAAATATGCAGTCAGCCACATATGCACACATACATACATACATACATACATACATACAGTCAGTCACAAAGAGACACACACATACAGCCAGTCACATACACACATACAGTCAAGACCATATACACAGATAGACACACACATGCAGTCAGTACCATACACACAGACACACACAGATGCAGTCAGTAACTTTTTCTTTATACTATAAATCTTTATATGGATTTATTAGGTTATAAACTTCTATTCTTAATATTACTTTGTACAGACAGACACTCATTAACATACAGACACACACAAACATACAGTCCATAACATACAGAAACACAAATACAGTCAGTAACATACAGATGCAAACACATACATCTAGTAAAATACAGACACACACATACAGTCAGTAACATACAGACACACATACACATACATTCAGTAACATACAGACACACACACACACGTTCAGTAACATACAGACACATAAACAGTCAGTAACATACAGACACACACACACACACACACACATATATATTCAGTAACATACAGACACACACGCATACATTCAGTAACACACAGACACGCACACATACAGTCAGTAACATACATACAGACAAACAACACATAGTTACAGACACACATACAGCTAGTCACACATACATATTCAGTCACAGACAGTCACATACACACACATACTCCGTCACACACACTTACACACAAGCCAGCAGTTTTTTTTTTGCTGTTTAAGATTCAAAAAGTACATCTATCAATATGTCCCCCCCTCAGCGAGGGCACCATGTGGGGACAATAATACCCGGGTACCAGGTCTAATTTTGTGGTGCCTGGGATTTGTTGCGCCCTGATATATACCCAAATATACTTATTGTTAATTGGCATCTCATATATTCATCTGTATGCCCGCCTAAGCATTTACTCCACTTCTATCAAATTTGCCCTGGGCTCCAGCCCCAGGTCTTTTGGAGACCTAGCAACGCCCCTGCAGCCTGACAAATGTAATCACCACAAAGTGACTTAATTGAAGTCGTACTTTTGTTTCTGTGTTCAATAATATATTAAAAACCTCAAGTGGTTTAAAAAAAGTGTTGCAAACAATGCATTCTATATTGCAAAATAATGTCTCAAATTTAGTTGATAAAAATTAATTTATAAAAAAAACCTCAAAATGCTATGTTTATAAAACCATAGGTAAATGGACTTTTTCAAACTGATGCATGACATTTATATGACTGCTAATATTGTGTTTCTGACACTTTATAATATATTGATCTTGACAATTTTTAAGTAGGCAACACGTACAGTACTTGTTACCTGAAAATAATGAATAAATAAATGTTTATGGTGTGTTAACATTTCTTAGCAGTTTTAATGTATTTTCATTAACACATTTCTACTTTCATTACCTTCTGTGTGCTCAAAACATAATACTTGCTGAGTTTCTCTTGCTAGAACAGCTCAATGGCCCTGCATAGCTAAATATGTAAGTGTGACGGAACCCCCTGGTACCACCGTCAAAGTTCTGCGTCCTTGCTGCGATAGCCACTTTAAGCCACCAGACAGAACCAGTGTTGTAGGTAGCTACTCCAATTCACCAGACAGGATCCTCAGACATTTACGTTTTATTTTTTTTAACAGCAACAGAGACTTAAATACAGACATAATCAAGTTAACATAACAATCCACATATTAACATGCAACCAAATGGGATCAACCAGACCTGCTGCAGACATACAATGACACATCATAATCAGTTTAACAGTAAATTAAATTAGCACAGAACAATGTATGAGTCACATAGTAGAAGTGTACATACCTCAGCATCAGCTTAAGATGGGAAATCACACAGGCTATCTGCACTACAGGGGGTAAACCATTGTCCCTTACTCCCCAGTGACATATTGTAAGCAATCAGATTGGTCTCCTCTCAGAATTATGTATTGGACATAAACCAATAGACAAAACAGAATCTGATGAAATAATCACATTAAACATACAGTTATAGCACATAAGCCAGGGTGAGTCAGGATTACAGAGGGCACAATCTGAATACACGAGTAAAGTGGTAACAACAGCATGTACATTGTAAAGTCAATGCAAAGTGCAAACTTACTCACTGTACCCACCTCCACATAAACAGAACCATTTTTCAGTGCCAGGGACCATTATCTATAGGGAGGAGGTGGGCGATAATTTCTCTCAAAGAACCCCAGTGATGGAGGGTTCCGTCACAGTAAGTATTGTAGGAATGTTACTGCAATTTACTTTTAGTGAATAGCCCCCTATATTTAACTGGTTCAAAAACACTGCTGCAAAAGTAAGATAAAATATCACCAGTCACAAAGTAGAGTGCTTAGATCTTTTTTAACTTTGGATTATAATGAGGTCTGTTCACTAATGTTCAAGTTCAAGATGAATGCTCATCTTAAACTTGAAATGTAGACAAACTCGGCCTTTCTCGCATGCACCCTTTGTGACCTTGCAAAATGTTATTTATTCAAGGGCCTACCCAGATTTTAAGAGCTGAAATTGTGCTCTCGGAAGTCTGGACCTATTTGAATCACATTAGATGCAAAAGAACACCCAAATTTTATGCTATTCAGCTCCCATGTGCCTCTAAATAAGTCTGTAATTCGGAAATCATCTCATACTGATATCTCCCGACACCAATATTAGCCGAAATGCATTGAAAAAAAGTTAAAGCTGTGATTTTTGTATTATTTTAAATTATTTTTGTTTTATTTTGGGCCATTGGCTTGTATGAGAGAAATTCAGATATAATGTAATACCTGAGTTCCTCCTAAAAATGGCTCTAAAGCCACAGACTTCATTGTGGAGGAAAAATATCTTTCAGATTAGATCACATATACTTAGCGAACTAGTTTGCAAGATTGTTAACAAAGGAACTGAGTTGACATAGTTTCATGGTGAATTGATGTTACAATTACAGACACAAGTTGAATAAATTGTACAGACTATTTACACAATAATTAATTGATCAGTTTTACCAGTGAATAATTTATTTGTCACTCAACAGCTACTGCCATTCGAAATATTTATTTGATAAGTTAAAATCCTGAGGTAGCTAATATTATTACCTGACTAATAAAGAAATGTTATTTCTCGTAGTTCCATATCTAAGGTATCTATCTACTACATTTCAGATGTTAAGATTCTGAAGGATTAATGTGTGATAAATAGATATAAACATAGATAGATAGGTAGATAGATATAGAAAGATACATTAATATCTTTATCCCACACAATGGGGTAGAGTGTATGACGGCCATTAAAAGTTAAAGTTAGAATACTGCATGTTATTCCTGCAATTCAACTGGTATTGGGGTAAGGGAATAATGGTTTATCATAGAACACTGTTATTCCTGATTTCCCATGTTAAAAGCATGTTAGGGAACTGAAGGTGTAATAGCCACCACCAGTCCCTTAGCGCCCCCCCTCCCCAAAAAAATGTTTGGCATGCCCTGGGGCCAGCAGCTTCCTATTTGCTGCATGAAAGCAAAAAGTGGCCCACCTATTGGTGGCGCCATGGCCCCTTAATAAATTAAATTATAGCCCCCCTCTGGGGCTTGGAGCCGTATTATTTCAAAACATACTAGCAGGCGTATGACTAGTTGACCTGTTAGCCTCCATTTCTGAGCCCATCTGGGTTCTCAAGCCAATAGTAGGCTGGTTTGAAAAACAAACAGTAGTAGGGCTGGGTGAGGGAGGCTTCTGTCTTTTGAAATACCAGCCCTTTTTTTGCAGATTTTTTAGAGATAGGTGGAGTGTTTTTTTAATGCATGGCCCCTTGGGCCAGAATATGAGGAAATATTTTATTTACAGGGCACATTTTGTGTGCCTCATGACACAGAAAGGGTGTTTTTTTGAATAGGCTTGGGGGTTATTTTAGATCATCACCCCTACCTGTGCAAGATAGAGGTAATGGCAGTAGGTAAATACTTAGTTTATTTTATTTATTTAATGTGCCTGGGGTATTTATGTGTCTGGGGCTATTTATTTTATATTATTTGGGAGTCAGGTCCCAGAGGGACCATTAATTAAATATTATTTGGGGCTTGGGTATAGTGCCTGACTCAAGCCAAGGGACCTTTATTTATTTTAATCAGGGTTTTGGGTACGGATCTAGCTCATGGTCCCAGAAAAGATCTATAGTTTTATAGTGGAGGTTTTTAGCAGGTGCAGTAATTTTTGATATTACTATACCCATTAATGATGTTAGTATTGGTCATTGAATTATCAGTGCCCATTAATGTATCGGTTAACACCAGTCTTTTCATTAATGGGGGCCTATGCAATCCAGGTCAATGTTTGTTTAAGTATATTTATACATGAACTAGGTTTCCTTCGCTTATTGAGTAAACTCTTACTAAAAAGCCTATTTAGTTTTACAGTTTTAGTTTTAACATTTTTACATTATTAATCAGTGTCACAGCTTGTTTCCATATCCTATGTTTTGGAGAAATGATGGGGTCATGTAGGAGAGAGGGCATGATGATTTTGATAATAGATAATAGGGCTTATACAACACGACAACCACTTGTAGAATAAAGTACTCACTCGGATGCCCAGCAAAGAACTATGACATTGTATTGATTGGTTCCTGCAGCAAAAAAGAAATAATAAAGGAAATTACTTTTACTCAGCTAGTGTGGGCAGTCCTGGCTTCTTGCAAACTGCTGTACTTTTACAATTTCATCAAGCTGTAAGGATTTTATATTTTAAGCAATGCAAAATGTAAAACATTTGAAAGTATTGAATTAACATTAAATTGTATTAATATTTGGAAGATGCATTTTGGGCACTTGACAGTCCCTTTAAGTATTTCAAAAGGAAAAAAAAAACTACCTACTTCCATTTCATTAATTTAATCCTTTTATATAAACCAAGAAATGAAAAAATAACCACAGTAATAACAACAGGTTGGAAAAGAGAGCGTCATAGAGAAACTTGGTTTCTAGCAATATATTATTTGTTAAAAGAAAACATTTCTTACAAGGAAATGGTAAAATTGTCTGTCAGTGAATACATTTAGCATATTTCATCCAACAAAAGGAACATGATGAAGAGTTGTCTGGATTTTATTCATCTATATTTCAGTTGACAGAGTTATACAAATAGAACATTTTAGATGCTCCTGTTTAATATTAATGCAGAATGTTCCTGTATTTCATGTACTTAATGCAATATATTCATGTAATCACAATAAATTACAGTATCTTAAAGAAAACAAGCTCTGTGATCTGAAATGGCTGTTGACCATGGCCTACTATTAAATTAATTGTATTAATTTTATTTACAGCAAATCATTTAATTAGACACCACATGGTTGGAAAATGTTTCTTCTCTCTTACTATAATACCAGTGTTATTAAAAAAATAAAAATCCCAGCAAAGAAAAAAATGCTAGCATGAAAATCTTTTCTGAAGAGGCAACTGTTCCAATTTTATAGTCTCATGTAAATGTTAAGCAACTGTGACACAATAAACACCTTTCTGTGACAAATTGTAATTACGAGTAAGGAAACTTCTCAGTCATTGAATGTAGGACAACAATCTATCATAAGCGCAAAGCAGTTAACTGTTATACGTGTAGGCAGTAGTTCTGCTGTTTTAACATATTGCTTTTGTTATGGGAACTGGCGAACCTAGGACACCTGAAACCCTTCATTTTCCCTGACCTCATAAGTAGGAAAAAGTGAATTGGTTAGCATTTCACGGTTCTCTTGAGAACCAGGGTAAACAGCACTGACTGGTCTGCACGTCTAAACTTATACATTAGCAGGGCTATTGATTAAATGACACTTTGTAAAATGGGACATGATACACAAAAAGAGGTATTTAAGCTCGGTTTTAACAATATACTGTCTTTTGTGCTAAAAATATTTAGTACCTTGCAATCTTCTGATGCAAAATCACAATACGTTCTGCATTTTAGCTTTTTAGGGGCTTAAAAACATAGCTTTTAAAGCGATATGTAAATCATATTATCATTGATTTAAACAAACATTTGAAATTGCAGTTGGTTGATTTTTTTTTTTTTTTTGCTGAAGTTAATTTTACGTGCAATTTTTCCCTCTGTCCAAGAGCAGGACACTCTTGGTTCTTATTGTCTCTTATGACAAGTGGAAGGACATTGTATGTATTTTGTAGGCCCAAGTATCTAATAGTAGTTCAGGATGAACAATTCAGGACAGCAGGAACTTACTAAAAAGATTGAGGTAGTTCCTATATCATGTACATTCACAGATGGCCAATATAATTTGCCACAACTCTTATCAGTGCTTTCTATAAAGTGTTCTTTCATAGATATATCCATTCCCATTTACCATCAGTCATAGGGAGATCTTCACTATCCCTTGCAAGTTCCATTGTTCTATTCCTGGTATGCTTCATTGTTTGGTCATTGCTGCCAAATATCTACAATTTTCCTTCTTTCCCATGGAAACCTGAATATTCCTAAGTAGTGGGGTCTTCATCATTAGTTTGGACCTTATCTTTAGTGCTGGCTCATGACACTGAATTATACTTCACTTCCTACTGCTACTTTAACCCCTTCAAATCTTTATGACAAGCTAACTTGTCATGAGCAATGCATTGATTGCGAACTTATGACTCGTTAACTCGTCATGGAGTTAAGCTGGTGATGCACTCTAATGTGTAATGGGTCCAGGACTCTGCCTCACAACCGAGGCAGTGCTCTTGAATCCATCAGGGCTTTTCTGGTAATGTGATCACAGTGATTAACCAATCACAGAGTTCACATGCAAATAAAATGCAAAGTCAAATGTTTGAAAACCTTGACTTTGTCTTCAAACCATGTTCTGTATTTCAAATACTGATTTTGCAGTACAGAGAGTGACAAACCTGTGAAAAATAAAAACACTGAAGTTAATCCTTCCCATTCCTTGCTGATCACAGTGTATTACAGTGATCAGTGTTCTTCCTGTTTAATGGCGGTCATTTTCCTATTTTTATTTTGTAATTTTAAAAGTTTTTATAAAATATATGAATTATATTATTGTAATGTAATATTTTTTATATTAACCCCTGCAGGCCTATGCTGTAGTTCTGATGTGTAGAATATCATTGTGAAAATAATGAAGAAACAATTTTGTTTCCAAAATGTCCCTCCTTTTATATGTATTTTTATTACTAAATTGTAGAATATATATATTTTAATAAAATGAAAGATATTCTAAAAAGCATCCCACATAAAATGGAGAAAGGATATACAGTACCTGCCTGTCTGTTTTTCATTTATTTATTTCTGTCTAATTATTATAAAACTATCATATATCATCTACCTACAATATCTATAATATTTATACCTCTCTGAAGTATGTTTGCCTGACACTCTATATGTATAGATCACTCTAGTTGTTATATTGAGTCATCTATATTCCTGATATATAATGTATATATGGAGGTACAGCCAGTGATACATTTATCACAGGTAATAGAATCTAGTATGTTGTTGTGACCCAAAGAAGGTATCCTCTCAATTTGAAGTAATACATTTTGAGCTTTATTCGTTTTTTAGTTCATGAATGTTTAATGTACAGATCAATAAGATGTGCCTAGCTCTAATTTCAGACTACGCACTTCAATTTGATTATATACTTACAGAAAGCAGCCTATGCTACTGATTCAGTGCTTTATTGTTTGTACTGTCATAGAGAACTCCTAACTCGAACATCAGAGTATTATTGTGAAAATCCATGAGAATTTCAATTGCAATTTTTTTTTTTATAAAAGTGTCACTAAAGTAAATTTTTAAATCTATGCTTCTATTATGTAAGCACAAGTGAAAATTATAGTAGCTCCACTATGAGAACAAAATGGTATGTACTTTTTAAGATCCATGCCATTTTATCCTGTGATTTGCAGCTCTCATGTTTCACTGTTATTCCTCTTGTGGGGTAAAGAAATAAAATCCTCCACCTACTTATGTCCCAAGACCTTTAACATGCAGTGAGTGTTCTTCCTTAAAATAGACCTGTCATTGATGTTATTTGTGTTATTTTATGTATATAACGTAATTTGAATGTCATAGGTATGTTAGTCTGTACACAGATACTGCCACACGCTGAGCCACTTACTTTTTGTAGACTAATATTTTTAATTTTTTATCCTTTATATACTTTCTCATATATCTTTTATGTATTTTTTCTCATTTTTCTTTACTCTATCATATTTTAAATATTTCTTTCCTTCTTTTTCACCTTTCCAGTTTTCTCTTTCCTTCTAATATTCTATTCTTTGTATATTTTCATCTTATTCACTGTGAGTTTTATTATTAATCATTATTCATATTTTTATTATTATTTTTATTTGTATTTTTATTTTTATATTTATTTTCATTTTCATTTTTATTCTTATTTTTATTTTTATTTTTATATTTTTTTTCATTTTTTTTCATTTTTTTCATTATTTTTTTTCATTTTAATTTATTTTTCATATTTATTTTTATTTTTACATTTATATTTATTTTTATCTGTTAATTATTATTTTTTCAGATCATTATCATTTTTCTATTATTATTTCTATACCGTTTTAATCTCTATATGTTTATTCATTTCTTCTTCATTTTTTCTACATTTCTTTTTCGCTGGGGTTACATTATTATTTTTATCTTCCGTTGTTCCCTCCACTTTCTCCCTCCTCCCCTCTCTTTCTCTTTCAGCTTTTCTAACATGATAGGTTCATTGCTCGTTATTTCTAGAGGCAAGGCGTCTGTGTATAGATCTGTCACGTTTTTTATCATGTAAGTTAGTACGTGGTGGACGGGAGGTCACGTGTCCCGGACTACCTATCCAACGCTTCTCGTTGGTTACAGATAGACGCTTTAAGCCACGTCATGGGGAGTTTGCCTACACGCTGAGTGACAGCTACAGACGGGGAGGATAGTTAGGGGTGTGGGTTTTCTCTCCAGTCCGGGTCACGTGATCGCGCATGGTCTGGACGCATAGTGGGTTTTTTCCTCCTCCCACTTGCGTCATAGACTAGTGCCCTTTCCCAATATGTGTTTTTTACAGGTGTTCTACGTTAATGAATTTCGTGAAGCCTTTTTAAGGCGCTTTTCTAGCTACAAACTTTCAGCACTTTATTGCAAATTTGCACAAAGCACCAATCTCCTGAGGAAGCCGACAGCAGAGCCGGCGAAACGCGTTGAGAAGTGGATCCAGCTGTTATTTCTTCAAAGAAAAGTGCCTGAGTTTCTCATCCTGGTGGCAGCAGGAAAGAAGTTTACCTCTCAGGACTTTTTCACACAAGTTGCACTTTCAGTGCTATATATTTTGTACGTGTATTCATTGTTTTTATTGCCTGGTTTGTGTTAGCCACTGCGCAATGGTTTTTTAATGTTTTTTAGATGGAATGATTAAAACCGACTGACTACAATATTCTGATGAGCCTGATTTCATTATCCGTTTTTGAGTGCACCCCTGTAGAAATTTATAATACATCCAATTACATTTAAACTGTGTTGCACTATGGTTGTTTTCTGTTTTTCTTCCCGGTACATGCGCCCCAATTCTGTCTTGTTTTTCTATTGCCAAGTGCCCGAGGAGCACTTTAACGGGTGCTGCAGTGCCAGAGGAGGAGTATAATTTAATTATTTTTTCACTTTATTCACTGATTTTGTTCACTGTTTACATTACACTGTATGTAATTTGGGTTAGTGTCACACCTTCTTTCTTTATATTAAAATAGACCCGGCTTGTCATACCCTGTCACGTGTGACTGTATAAAGATACATGCTCTGTCTATGTCAGAGAATTGTCACTACTTTTTAACATTTACCTGTTTAAACATCTAATAAACTCTTTTTTCCCCTTTTTCATATAAATACATAAACAGACTTTTTTTTTATTTGTAAGGACATCTTCAGTCATCCAAGACTACTGGAGCAACCTATTCTTAACAAATACAATGTAAGCAATACCAATCCTACCAACTTTTAGACTGCATATAAAGATGGACGTGTGATAATATTAATAAGATAACATGATAATATAGTCAAAAATTCTGCATTTCCTATGGGGACCCTTCCATTTTACATCCAATTGATTAATCTAAACAACTTAAGGTTTGCTTGAAAGAGTCCTGCCTTTGCATTACACATTGAATAATAAGCTAATCAGACGGATGATCAGTCTTATAAGCACAGAAATCCTGCTATTTTTTTAAGTATGAGAAACCAATGCAAGTCCCTAGACCTGGTATTTCAAAATGGGTTGGCCTCTGGAGATGCAGTATAAATAATTTTGAAATCTACTTTGATGCCATAATAATTTAAAAAATACATGCAGATGTCAGAGTTGTGTATAAATATTTAGTGATTTTTATCTGATGGCATGAGGATTTCTTCACAATATTAGAAGCAACGGCCTCATGTTTTCTCACCAGTTTGTAAGGGATGTTTAATTACTGGGATATATCACAGTAAATCTGTCCCTGGGTAATGTATGCTCCATAGTCAGTGATATCATTGCAGTGATTCTAGAAGCTTTCGGAAACACAGTTATGTTTTATTAAAATACATTAGTTTTTGTGTTGTAAGCAAATGTGTTGCGCATTTTTATTAATGCAGATTGTTTTAATAATAAACAGATATGGGGGAGCAAGTGGATGCTTGTTTGTGGAGCTCCCGACATTGTTATCTAAAAACCACATCATTTTCATGGATATCTTGTCCTAACCAGGGAACAATCAATTCATTAAGCAAGTCTTAGATATGGGGCAGCAAAATAAGAGGGAAAAAACAACTGAAAGTGAAAGGGTTAGAAATCGGACTTATGCTCTCAAGGTCTGCTTGACCTATTGCAACTACACCTGCAGCAAAGCCTGTTCCCTAACACAAAAGAAGATCCTTTACTTGAAATGTTGCTTGTGAATAAATCTCTTGATTTGTACGCTCACAATTTTCTCATTTATACTAAAACAAGAGAACCCAACAAAGAAGCTTCCCTCTGCATACTTTATACTATATTATGCAACATATTGATCACTCATATGGTCCAGGAGCATCCCTGCTCCAAATGATCATTAACGCTACAAATTTCCCGTAACTGATTATTTACTGAAGCAGAGCTCCTCCTAAAGCTTGCAGTTGCATGTTTATACCTCAGCAGTTATGTGATATAAAAATCATTAACTATTCTAAAAGTAATATCTAATTTATGAAATCTAAATAAAGAACAAAAACACGGTGAGTGCTTTCAATACACTATTCTCGTAAATGTTTAGAAGTCTCTGTAAGGGTTCGTCATCAACATTATCCATGGTGGACACCTTGTGTACTTTGTGACAGACAATTTAATGATGTTCTATTGACATGGACACTGGTGTCTTTGAATGGACACTTTGACTATGCCTGAACAGGACTCAAAGAAACTGTAACCGACAAGCTCCTCCCACTCTAGAAATTCCAGAGCATATAATATCTAGACAATACGTAAATCCTCCTCTATCCTTGTGGTTGTGGACATGAAAAACTTAAAACATATACATGTTGTTGGTGCAATATATATATGTGCTATTTATTACATATACAGTTTACTAATATGAGCGCTAATTATGAACTTTCAGCTGCATAATATCATATTAGTTACATTTACTTTGTCAAATGAATATTCCTGTTAAGTATGTATTATGAAAAATAACTAAGAACTGTTATTGAACCAAGGAAGTAGAACTGTGAAATGACTTCCTGCTTTGCTTATGCTACTCTTGTAAATAAAATATTTTGATTATGATATTTCCGCAGATGGTTAATTGCCATCTCTATGGATTAGTTTTATTTTTGAATCCTCAGAGCAACATCTAATAATACCTAACACTGATTCTACTAACATTGTTATTAGAGTCTTTATTACTGTTATCAGCAGGAAAGGTGTTATTGGAACTGCATGGTTATTTAGCATTACAGTATTACATTTTGTTACCCAAGGGTGGGAAGAATTACATAGCCAGCAGATTCGCAAAATCCTGTTATGCTATGAAGAAGTGACCCATTTCTATGATTAACCAAGTACTCACTGTTGTATGTGTCCCATACCGCTCCTTTGAAAATAGATGCTTAGTAAAAACATGAAATGTAGGATTACACTGTGTAAAATGCAGCCCTGTGTCTAACTTATATTTAACGGACTATTGTCGGTATTAAAACAAAGTTATATTTAATTGAAAGATTAATGTAGGCATTTTAAATTTAAATGCTTTAATGAAAGAATACAAATAAAGTATCTTTCTTGTATAGTTCTGTCAGGTGGCTCAGATCTTGTTTTGTATCTTAGGTCTAATCTTTCTTTATCTGACCCAAAATGCTATGCAACATATCTACCACCAGGTAGGGCTATACAGAGGTAAGAGGACTTATTAAGGTGTTTTGTTTATATTTTTTCATGAAAGCATTTCTACTAAAACATCATTTAAAAATCAAGTTTGCTGACACTTGTCTTTTCAAATTTACTGGATGTCCTTTACATTGAAGTACACTATGTGCTTGAAATCTATATTAAACCTTTACTTGATAAGTTTAATTGCGCCGTTCAATACAAAAAAGCAAACATAGTTGAAAGAAACACATATATGTTTGTTTGTTTAATCCACTACGTCACATTTTAATAGAATTAACTGGTAATTACATATATACTGGAAGCAGATTTCAGGCCATTGCTTGATTTTAGAAATTACCGAAGTTTTAAGAGTATAAAATTGTTGTTTAAATATTAATAAATGTCCTGGAACATGTTATTGCCTTGAGGAGGCTGCTAACGTTTAATGCTCTGTCAGGACTTGCTTGCTAATGAAGATGTGTAGGCTACTTAGCTAATATTATATTGCTGCTATAGGTGATTGTTTCCACACATGACTCCTAGCTAAGTGGTTAATAAATGTACAGCAATTATTCAAAAATGCAACGGGTTCACTAGTAAAGTGTATCCAAACCATTGTAATCACTATCCTGCAACAAGGATCAAATAACAAATAAAGGAAATTCATGTAATTGCAAGGCGATAATTATTATGCACTATAATACACTGCAGAAATGGATCTGAGGTACATTAAAAAAGAACATTTGAATACTATGAATAATTTAAAATAGCATTAACATTTAGTTATATACATTCTAAACATTGGTATATTAACATGCAATTGCTTGTCAGGCGATGGCATTCATTACCTTAAAGTATACCTTGAAACATAGAATGTGTAGGCAAATAAGAACCATTCAGCTTATCTAGTTTGCCCAATTTCTTCTTAATTAAATAATTAAATTAAATTAATTAAAAATAATCTGAATACTTCCATTAGTCCCTGGCTTTATCTTATACACTATATGGACAAAAGTATTTGGACACCTGACCATTATACCAACAAGGAGTTTTATGACATTGCATTCTAAATACATATATATTAATATGTAATTGGTCCCCTCTTTGCAGCTATAATAGCTTCCACTCTTCTGGGAAGGCTTTCCACAAGATTTTGAAGTGTTTCTGTGGAAAATGTTGTCCATCCATCCAGTAGAGCATTTGTGATGTCAGGCACTGATGTTGGTTCTGAGGGGCTTTCTCCCAATCTCTTCTCTCCACTTCATCCCAAAGGTGTTCATAGTATTGAGGTCAGGGCTCTGTGCAGTCAAGTACTTCCACATGAAACTCATCCAACCATGTCTAAATGGATCTTGCTTTGTGCACAAAGGATCAGTCATGCTGGAATAGAAAAGGACCTTACCCAAACTGCTCCCACAAACTTGGAAGCTTTGCACCGTATAAATCTGATTGGGTCTCTGCCATAGTGTTCCTGGCTACTGATCACCTTGTGATCAGTGGCCAGGAACAAATCTTAATGTTTTGGTGCTTGCGTCGTTTGGGATGCAAGCACCATGCTTCACAAAGGGGTTAAGCCGAGTCTGGGTAGTACTAAAAGTCATACTTTGGTCAATAATTGGATCTTAGCCAAAAAAATTATAAAATGGAATGTTGATGGTTGCAAGCTCTTGCTCAACCCAGAGTGGAGCCATTTCCAGATAACTATTTTTAAGATTAGTGAGGCAGATTGTGACGAGGGAAGACAGTTGTGATGCTTTATAGTACCATAATAGATTTGGTACTGAGAGACCTCCTGAAAGTCTGCTGATAAACAGTATGTTCTGAGCTAGTCTACGTTTTTTTCCTCGCTAAAAGAAATTTGTATTCTGATTAACTGATATTTTTTTATCATGATTTGGATGGATCGATAGATATACAGAATCTTGGGTAGGTTATTCATCCTGATAGCCGGAATTCTTGTGATCTATGATATAGAAGAAGATCACCAGTTTTTCATTACACAATGCATTTAAGTAAAAAGATATCCGAAAATAAGCTGGAATAAATCATTAATGTTCTTTGAAAGCTTTAACAGTATATTCTGTATGTTGCCAAACTGACAAATCGTTACAATTTGTAACAGTTCTGGAAACTGATGATATGTGTTTCAACTGAAATGGATTTCACAATAGTTTCATGCAAATATATAGAACATCTGTTTAATAGCCAAAACAACGAATGCAATAAATTAAGAAAAGAAAATGGCACTTAGGTTGGAAAACTTATCGAGGATAATATTTAAAAAAAAAAAAAAGGTAATACAAGAATATGAAGCAATTTTTTTCTGGTTTGAGCCTCTTCCTTATTTCAATTTAGTGTGTATTTTTCAGGTTACTGCAATATATTGTGATTTTTGTGAAAAAAAAAACTCTTATTTACACCAGCAAGGGCTAATAAAAACAACTGAAAAACTGTTCACAAACATACTTGTTTTTATTCTCCAATATATCTATTTTTGTCTATTTCTTTATTCATGTGAGAGTGCATATATAACAAAGATATCAGACTCATAGCAGTACAGAATGAGTACAATTAACAGCTAAAGGGTATCTCTAAGAACATATAATAATACATACATTGAAGAGCGAATATGACTGACCACTGTTTCTGGCGTTGTACACCCATTTATGAGTCATTCATATTTTGCACCAATCCTTAACCAAACATAGGGGAATCATCAGTAAGTGTAGATACATTAATATAGTAAAACAGTAAATGGGAATCTTGAATGAAAAAGTGTATCCTGCAGAGCTATTTATATATGTATTACTAATGAATACATTAATAAACATATATAAAAATAAAAGCAATAATATATACATTTTCCAAAATATGAACAATTATTCAGAGATATGAAATGAAGGGAGATTAGATATATTGTATATGCACCTATGATCACTGTGGATAATCATTCTTGCAACAACCAAATAAACTTATTTAAAAAAAGATAATCAACATAATCCAAGGAGTATAATGATATTCTGTTTACTCTGTGATACAGCCTTAAACATAAAGATAGTAGCTTTGCAGCTGAGCTATTAAATGTAACGTGTGGTTGAAAATGCACAGCAATACATTCTCAGATCCATTATTTCTCTGCTGAGAGCTACTTAGAGGCAAAGGAAAGCTTTCTACTGTTCTCTCTTTTACGATGTTCAATGCGACTAATCAATTTTCTGCCCTTTATACTCTAACAATGAAGCTGATAGTGGCAGGAAATACTAATGACAACATTTTAAGCAGAATCTTATAGTATTATGAGAAGGATGTCCTCACGTGTTTACCTGGAATGTACATACACGTTAGGGTAAATTATTTTATTTGAGATAGGAGTGTTGGACATCAAAGACCATGGCTAACTGGCTTAACCCCTCAGCATGTCACCATCATCCACAGCTTGTAAATAATTAGAGAACATAGATTGATGAGATGTAAGACCACTAAATAATTCAAATGTTATCATGTTTAAGAGGCTCCTAATGGGGCCTTCTTGCTTAAAGACGTGACTGGCTCTGCTTTACTAAAAAAGGACATACAACTTGATGGTTTCCAATAAGCTTGTATAATTGTGAGACCCTCTGAGCCTTTCTTTAATGCTTGGTTAATTGTTGACAGATTTTGTAACAGTCTGCTAGGGAACACTTAAAAGGTTGATCTCATCTTGGCGTCTGTAATTCCCGAGCATTGAAGGGCACAGCTAAGAGCTGGATTTGTCTTGTCCTTGTCTTGTTTGATTTTGAAAATCCTGGTGATAAGTTTAAGAAAAAAAGTGTCAAGGCTGCATCTCATTACATTTTGCCTTTAAATGTATGTGTCTTATAGCAATGGCAAAAATTATTATTTCTCTTTAAATGCAGAATATATTGTTTTTTATCAAAATTTAATAATGTATTAACATTTGAAACGTAATGCTGTCATTTGATCCAAACAGTGTATATCTTATTTTTTTATTATTTTTTTTAAAACAGCTTTCATTAAGCACAGAGAAATTAGAAAGATCATTAAGTTACCTGAACATTTTGGCATTAAAAACAGATTTTGTAAAATGGGTAAACAAAACAATTTATCTTCCTATAGTTAAATTATTGAAAAAAAATAGAGATTTGCCAAATTTAGTACCATTTTTATACTAATGGATTGTTATAAACACTGGACCTGGTTGATTCTCACCAACAAAACAAGAAAGGGCTTGGAGCCAGACATAGATAAAATACGTGGTAGCAAATTTTAATGTTGAATTCACATGTGAAAACCTCTCTCTATAAAATTAAAATGATAATATTGTTATCCTAAACACTTTGTATATAGTCTGTATGTACCTGGCCCTCACTATTACTGAACAAAATGTTTCACTATTTGAGATGTTTTACACATTCATGAAGTCAGTGATGACAAACAAATAATGATATATTATGGAGCTTATGTTTCAGGATACGTATAAAAAAGCAGTCGCTGTTTTCTATATATAGCTTTGAAGTTTGGGAGAGGGTCCTTCACCAAGCAGGTTTTTTGTGGAGATTTCCTGACACCAATCAGGGGGTTTTCAGAATCTGATTTTTCATACATTGGCATTGGCGCAATGAGTTCCGACACAACCAAAATGTTTGTAACTAAATAACTCCAGTCCCCTTAAAATAGATTAAATAAAAATTATAAACAATTATGCACACCATTTGAAATTGGGCTATTAACTAGAAAGTGTTTTGCCGGTTGAGGTGAGATGAGGTGAGTTGAACATTTAATCAAACCAATTTAGCTATACATTTTGCAGGGGAAAGCCTGGTGAATTTGCTTAGCGTCGGGAAACACACCACGTTTGTACCTGCACAATGTATAGTTAAAATGGTGAGATGAAATTTTCATTTTACCCTATCTCACTTTTTAGTGAATAGACCCTCTATGTGTTTTAATGTGTTGCAATTTGGTAGTTTAATTTCACCTCTATTCCGGATACTAAGGCATGAAGACAAACAAACTGGAATATATTTCTGAAAGAACTATTGATTTTAGTAGGTTTTATCCATACCTCCATCCATCCCACTGATGAGCTAAAATGGGCAACTATACATGTGAAAATGATTTATTTTGGAAATATTTTTAATATGAGATGTTATGAGCAATGCTTTTTTTTTTTTTTTACCTTTTCCTTCCTAATCAACTTGAGAAAATATTGGTACCCACTGCTATCACTAACAAGACATACTGATTATGATAGTCTATGTGTAAGAAATAATACTCAAACTAAACAAGGAATCTCATTATTATTATAGTAACCATTATGTTTTTATGTAGACCAATTATGGAGATAAATAACTCCTACATTGATTTCTAACCAATAAAAAATTATTAACAAAGCATCTAAATATATGCATTTTCTTCAGAGATGTTTTAAAAATGTTGTCTTTTCTTATAGGCTAAAGTTTGAAGATAATCTCTTTAGAGAACTCTACAACAAAAAACAGGTATGGCATATACTCTAATGGAATGAATGCTCATTTGCTTATGCAAAAAAAAAAACTATTCTTCTCTCTGGTACTGAGCATGCTACATTATACATCTTTACCATCAAACCCGATTCTATTCTGCATGTCTGTTAACAGTTGTACTTGCAAGTATTGATTTACACAGACCTTCACAAACATGTTTTTGTAATGCATGTGTAAACAGGCATGTAAGATCATACATATGTTCAAATTGTTCCATGTATATAGTATATGAATAACACGAAATAACGGCAAACATGTTATCCCTACAAGTATGCTTTAATTGTATATGTTTGATTATTTCGTTTGCAAATCATATTGTGCTGTTATTTTTTTTTATTATTATCTTACCAAATATGTGTTGTTAAACCATTGTTTATTAATTGTTATTAAAAATATGAAATATTAAACATTATCCAAAACATCTCCAAGCAAATTTACAAATAGCTAGTGTGATCAAGTTTAATTGCTTTCCTTTTCTTTTTAAAACATTGTCACACATGTATTATTTATTATCACACATTTAACCAGATAACTACATACATCCCAACATTTCCCCCTGGTGTACCATTTGATATAACAACACACATTGTTTGCAAATGTCTTTGACATACAAGTAATTTAACTACTTTGTCCCAATTTTGAGGCTCTGTCCCACTGTCCCGCCAAGCTCCAACTTTTTTCCCACTTTTTACATAGAGGGGGACGAAAAAGAAAAGAATGATACATGCATGGCCTCCACGAGATCACTGAAAGTGTGCTGTGGTATCTGGCACCAAGACTCATGATTCATGGATCAGACTTGTTTGTCCAGTACATTCCACAGATGCTTGATTGGACTGAGACCTGGAGAACAACTAGTTACTGCGCTCCTAACCTGAACCATGTTTACTTTGTGGCAGGGAAAATTATCTTGCTTAAAGAGGCCAATGCCAACAGGGAATAGCATTTCCATTAAGGGTGTGCATGGTTTACAACAATGCTTAGGTAGGTGGCACGTGTCAAAGTAACATCCACATGAATGGCAGGACCCAAGGTTTCCCAGCAGAATATTGGCCAGAGCATCAGACCGCCTCCAATGGCTTGCACACATCAGTGGTCATAATGTTATGGCTGATTTTATATAAAACACATATAAATCTATAACTATATGTACATATTTATATTGTCTTAACTAGCAAACACATATATTTATAATATTCTTTATCTATTGCTTAGATAGAGTATCTTTTATATCAGTAGAGAGAGAAATCAAAAATATATTCTCTGAATCTATAGTACTGCTTAGGGACTTTGTCCTTCTGGGCCAATGAGGAATAACTACGTTTCACTTTGACGCAAAGCAATTAGTAGTAATTGGAAAATCCCAATTTAGATTTAGGGTCACTATAATGTTGTATAAATATTTTAAATTAATGTTTGGAGAACAATATTGTAGGAAACAATTTTGTAGGAAATATTGGACTCTGTACGATGAATGCTTCCTGCATTAAGGATGGATTACATTATTTAGAGCTGGCCTGAAATTATTTAAAATAATGTAATATATAGACACGACAGACTGGAGTCAACATAAGTGTCATGTTTCAGTAAAAGTTGCACGTGCAAATCCAAAACAGAAGTACAATGCACATACATTTCCTATACATAAATACATAACTTTGGGTGGAGCAATATATAAAATCACCACCCACATAACACATATGTTTTAAAGAGATTTTCCTACGAAATCAGATTTGTTTGGTCAGATAGGAGACGTCCCAGGGACCAATAGTTTAGGGAGTCCAGAAATTACAGACCTGTGAGAGAATATATGAGGGGCAGCTCATGGAGAGGCGGACAATCCTCTGACCCACGTTCACACTGTCCCAGGAATCAGCCTTTTCGGCCTTCAGGTAAGAACTTCTGACTATTGAAGGAAAGAAGGACCAGACTATGGTTTTTCAAGAAGGTCTGGGCTCAGAACATCCAAGACGCCTGGGTTTTAAACATTGTACAAAGGCTACAATCTAGAGTTTTGCCAGAGGCCAAAAATAAACTTCTTCATTTCCACTCGCATTCCTGCCAGCAAAATATAAAATAACATTTAGAGAATATGCAGAAAGTCTGCTGAGGGCAAAGGTAATAAGACCGGTACCCCTGAATGAAAGAGGAAAGGGATGTTATTCTCCTCTCTTCTTGGTCGAGAAAGCAACAACAAATGGAGGCTTATATTAGATCTCAGAAGGATCAACTCGCTTTTGAACATCAGGAGCTTCAGGATGGAAACCATCAAGATAATTGCTCTAGCAGTCCTGAAGGGACACTTCTTAGGCTCAATAGATCTAAAGGATGCATATTTTCATATCCCCATTACACCAGATCATCAGCAATTTCTTTGGTTTGCATGGAAGGGACAACACTTCCAATTCCAGGCACTTCCATTCAGTTTGAGTATGGCTCCCAGGACCTTTTCAAAGGTCTTGGTGACTCTCATTGCAAGGTTAAGAACTCTGGGATCCAACTTTTTCCACTACCTGGATGATTTACTTCTAGTAGCCCCAGATCCAAGAATGGCAGTAACCCAGACAGACGTAGGACTGGGGGAGCTTCAAAGGTTTGGGTTTTTGATAAACCACGAGAAAAGCAACCTCACACCTGCCCAAAAGTCGGAGTCGAATTCAATACAATGAACAATTCAGTCTCCCTATCCCAAGACAGGGTCAAAAGAATGTTTATCTCCATTTCACTGGGAACGTCTGATTACAGCTAACTAGGTATTCAGGTCTCCATGATTGGTCTGGTAAGATGGACACAGTGGCATCTGTGGGTACCTCAAAATGCTTTTCTGTCCCAATTTAACAAAAAGAAGGGAAATTGGAATCAACTGATGAGGATACCCCCAATGACGAGACTTCATCTCACTTGGTGGCTGAAGAGAAAGAATGTGACCAGAGGTTTTCCCTTGATAGACCTGCACTTTATAATCTTGATTACAGATGCCAGTGCAAAAGGATGGGGAGCACATTGCCTGAATCAGGTAGCTCAGGGTCAGTGATGAAATCTGTCCTCCCAAGCAACTTCCTGAAGGTAAGAGCTATATTTAAAGCTCTCCCGAGGTTCAAGAGAAATTGATGTCACAAGTGGATCTGTATTCGATCAGACAACAAGGCGGCAGTGGCTTACATAAATCATCAAGGTGGAACCCACAGTCGCATGATGATAAAAGAGATTTACCCCATCTTGATATGGGCACAGCAACATGTTCAAGGGAATAACAAGTTCTGTTATCAAAATCTTATTGCAATCTCAAAAAGTTTCCACCTCTTTATCATATTATAAAATATGGCAGGTTTTTGTTACTTGGTCCTTGGAGCATGAGTTGGAAATCTCTCCACCTCCAATAGCTACGATACTTAGCTATCTCAAGTTGGGACTACATAAAGGCCTCGGCTACAATACCCTAAAGGTTCAAGTTTCTGCAATGTCTACATTGATGGGTATTCATTGGGCTCTAGACCCTTTGGTTATCAGATTCATGGGGGCTGTCATTCAAATGCAACCTACTCTGAAAGCTTTTATTCCAACATGGGATCTCCAGTGGTGTTGCAAGCCTTAACGAAGCCTCTGTTTGAGACCCTGGTTCAAGCTATTGCTGCTTACACAGAAGGTGCTATTGTGAGCTCCAAGCGTTGTCATGTGATCCACCTTTAAGCAGGATAAGGTGGTTCTCCAACCAGTGCCGGAATTTTTGCCTACAGTGGTTTTCAAGTGCCACCTCAACCAAGAGATTGTTTTTCCTTCATTTTATACATTTCCTACAACACCTGAGGAAGAGCAGTGGCATACGCTCAACTTGGTGAGGGCTCTCTGTTTATATTGAGAGAACAAGCTCTTTCAGGAAATCCCTCAGACTCTTCATATTGCCTATTGGTCACAGAAGGGGTGAAGCTGCTTCCATGTTGAGACAGTGGGTAATAACAGCTATTTTGAAGGCATACAAATCCCAATCCCTACCACTAACTAATGGTGTTAGGGCACATTCCACAAGTGCTGTAGCAGCATCATGGGCTACTGTGGCAAACAATATATCCATATATTCCATAATATATTTATGTGTTTATTTATGTATTTTATTATATGTGTATAATACCGTATTTGCTCGAATATAAGATGACCCTGATGATAAGACGACCCCCCAAACTTTGGATATTACTTTAGGAAAAAAAATAAAAGCCTGAATATAAGACTACCCTATAAGTTCAACTTGTATATATTCACATGTAAATTGCTTTTTAATATTTAATTTAAAAAATTATATTAAACAAATGCATTTCTTGTTTTTTATTTCCTTTTATGTGCCAATGCTGCCTCTCTCCCCCCCAGCTTGTCTCTCTCTCTACCCCCATGTTATCAGTCTCTCCCTCCCCCCAAACTTTTCTCTCTCTCCCCCCTTCCATTGTGTCTTTCTTTCCCCCCCCTGTATCTGTCTCTTCCCCCACCCCTTGTCTCTGTCTCTCTCCCCCCTCCCCTTGTCTCTGTCTCTCCCTCGCTTCCCTTGTCTGTCTCTCCCAACTCCCTCCCCTTGTCTCTTTCGCCCTCCCCCTCACCTTGTTTCTTTCCCTGGTGGCTAGTGGGGGCAGACATCCCCCGGCGGCCTGAATCTCCTGGTGGCCAGTGTGGGTCAGCCGGAGGATGTCTGCACGAAGGACCCGGCTTCATCATAGTCCCGACGATCGTGCTGGGCAGCAGGGGAGGATGTCTGCGCGTATCGTGCAGACATCCTACGGCTGTTAGAGAGGGAGATCCAGGTCCTCGATTTGAGGTCAGACTATAAGACTACCTCGAATATAAGACGAGGGGTCTTTTTCAGAAAAAAACCTTGTCTTATATTCGAGCAAATATGGTATTTTCTTTGTATATATAATAAATTGTATTTACAAATAAATATAATAAAATGATAAATATTTAAATAAACAACAATTAACCAAAGCATGATGAACCACTGACATTTTCAATATTTATTTTTAATTTTTATGTATCAAAAATGATTGGATAAAATAAACCTATAAACAAAAGGCGTGCATGCTATGCAAATAGTTTTTTAACAAAGCACTTGATGGTCAGACTGACAATGTAATATTTTTCATGTATTCCCATTTTGTTCTACACACTTACATGCCTTTAAATGCTTTTTTCATTCACTATGGTATCTGTGTAAACACTGTTCCTCAGCAACGAGATTTCCACATTTTTATTAAGCCTTATTCCCACAGGAAAGCTGATCGATAAAGCTGCTGTGCAACTTGGCAGACATATAAATCTTTCTATTTGAACCCAGATAAGATGGGTCCATTACTTATTTAAATCACCATCAAATTATTTATTAAAAACTAACATCACGCTGAATTTGTTCTGTGGATTTAAACACCTTAGCATCCAAGTCTGAAACTCATCAAACTGAACTGAATTTCTGGTACATTAAAGGTCTTCTTTTCCTCTTCATCATAAGTTTTAGACTCAACAGGGCCTACTCCTTTTAAATAACTTGTTTTTGATGTAACTCAAATGCTGGAAGTGCACTCTATATTGATATATTTCTGCAGCAAACCATTAGCCTGTGTATCATGCCAACAAGCTAAAAAATATAAATAGGCTGCCAGGGTTACATAAGAACAAAGTAAGCAGTTTAAGATTCTTACGATTTTGCTCATCATCCCCTTTTCTATTTTCGGCTCTTTCTGATCCCTCGGTTTGTTATTTACACAAGGTTTTAAGGTGTCACAATGAGTAGAAAAAGGAAATTGAAGGGGTCCTTCTCCTAGGAGTTGAGGGAATTTATTTTAATACCAGTACAATTAACTAGCTCACAACGTATGTTAATACTGTGGTGAGTCATTATATTGAAATAGCTGTTTACTGACACAATTATTACCATTATGGTCCATGCTCTTTTAGCTGCACGTGCAATTGACAGGGAGAGGCTAACTGTGAGCATTCAGCTCTTCCTGACAGAGTGAGGCAAATAGATCCAACCAATGGGAGATACGTCATGATATGCAGCTGTGAGTCTCTGCTGCCTTGCTAGGCAATAAACACATCAGAATGTCATATTAGTTTTTAATGTTTTAATACATTTTTATTTTTACAAATGTTATATCAGTACAAATGATAATAAGTAAATTCACCCTTACTTTCAACAACAAACATGTGATTGGCCATTCCAAATGATGGGGGTCATGGATTCACTGCACCAGAAGTACCGCACTGCCTAAGCCAATTATAGGCTAAAACATATGTCTTGGTTACTACAATCCTCATAGAGAGGAGACTTGGCATGCATTCCCGATGTGGATATGGTAAAGGAAATTTCTTCTGTGTTATCGTGCAAGCGAGAAAAAAACTAAAGGGTCCTTTCTGAGTGGAGACCATGCCATCGAACAGGCACTGCCCATCCTTTGTTTAACATGGGCTCCCATAACCATTTCTCTCACTGTAATTTGAAATGTTTTGTTGATGTTAAATAACTTCAGTATAAATGTTCAGTGAATGTTTCTTCCAGTGCTTGATCAGGAAAATGTTGTATAATTATTTTTTAAATAATTACACACAATGGTATGGAACTCTTAGCATCCATAAGTTATCATTGTTTGTCTGACAGGGTAGTAAAGAAAACAAGAGATTAGCAGAGTGGAGAAGACAGTATAGTAAATTAGATTATTTAAAAAAAAAAGTATTCTATGGCCCCATGCACTCATAAAACCTTGCATTAAATAGCTAATTTTCTCCTACAATTATTTTACTTAATAACAATTTGATTGACCATTTGATCATACTGTCAGTCTGTCTAACGTCTTCAAGAAGTAATTGAGTGAGAACCATTTAGAAGCCAGAGCATTATATTTTATCTCAAGACGAGGCGCATTACAATGTGTGGCAGAGCTTTTAGTAATCTATCATTCTGAGAGACTAGTAGATTAATTTACTCCAAACTGTAATTTGCATGAAATGGTAGTTACATGTCAGCTATTCATTTTGTATGTATCTTTCCATGTATTTTCCTTAGCACTTACAATGTTATTAGCTTACTACTATCCCATGTTGAAAGGTAACATTCATTGTTCTCATATCTTCCGAAATGAGATTTTATGATTAAGAAAAAAGTCCATTCTGTATATGATATTACTGCATGCCCTTGATACATTTTAACCCCTTCCCACTTGTAGGAAATTCTATGCCAGGGACTTACAGTGGGATCCCAAGTGGCGAAACTGGCGAAAGGAAATGTGGCGAAAGGAAATGTGGCAAACACTCAAACCAAGCATTTGCTACATCTCCGGCATCTCCGTAACTTAATGAAGCATCGTGGGATGTCAGCAGGGACCTCCAGGGTCTATAGAGACCCCGATCGAGTCCCTGCTTGCGTGTTCCTGGCTCTGATCATTTCATGGTTTTCAGCCAGGAACACACAGACGCCAGATGGAGCTTTGGTCGTTAAGGACCAATACACCATCTGGCGTGAAGGGGTTAAGGGAACTTCTCAATGGGGTCAACTACAGGTCTGAATACAAAAAAAAAAAAAATCACAGCTACCGGATGTGACGATACGTCACATCCGGCGACTGTCTTTCCCTCCACCTGCACGGAGGGAAGACTCCACGGAGGAGGCGTCCATCCGGCGACACGGACCAAAGTGATGGGGAAGGGGGGGAGGAGGGTGGTTTCAAACGAGCACTGGCATGGCACACTATTACTGGGCACTGACTGGCACACTATTACTGGGCACTGACTGGCACAATATTCCTGGTATCTGACTGGCACAATATTCCTGGTATCTGACTGGCACAATATTTATGGTTTCTGACTGGCACAATATTACTGGGCTCTGACTGGCACAATATTACTGGGCTCTGACTGGCACAATATTCCTGGTTTCTGACTGGCACAATATTCCTGGTATCTGACTGGCACACTATTACTGGGCACTGACTGGCACACTATTACTGGGCTCTGACTGGAAAACTATTACTGGGCACTGACTGGCACACTATTACTGGGCACTGACTGGCACAATATTACTGGGCTCTGACTGGCACACTATTACTGGGCACTGACTGGCATAATATTACTGGGTTCTGACTGTCACACTATTACTGGGCACTGACTGGCACAATATTCCTGGTATCTGACTGGTACACTATTACTGGGTACTGACTGGCACACTATTACTGGGCACTGACTGGCACAATATTCCTGGTATCTGACTGGCACAATATTCCTGGTTTCTGACTGGCACAATATTCCTGGTATCTGACTGGCACACTATTACTGGGCACTGACTGGCACACTATTACTGGGCTCTGACTGGAACACTATTTTTGGGCACTGACTGGCACACTATTACTGGGCACTGACTGGCACACTATTTCTGGGCACTGACTGGCACAATATTACTGGGCTCTGACTGGCACACTATTACAGGGCACTGACTGGCACAATATTACTGGGCACTGACTGTCACGCTATTACTGGGCACTGACTGGCACAGTATTCCTGGTATCTGACTGGCACACTATTACTGGGCACTGACTGGCACACTATTTCTGGGCACTGACTGGCACAATATTACTGGGCTCTGACTGGCACACTATTACTGGGCACTGACTGGCACACTATTACTGGGCACTGACTGGCACAATATTACTGGGCTCTGACTGGAACACTATTACTGGGAACTGACTGGCACACTATTACTGGGCACTGACTGGCACAATATTACTGGGCACTGACTGGCACAATATTACTGGGCTCTGACTGGCACAATATTACTGGGTTCTGACTGGCACACTATTACTGGGCTCTGACCGGCACAATATTACTGGGTTCTGACTGTCACACTATTACTGGGCACTGACTGGCACAATATTCCTGGTATCTGACTGGTACACTATTACTGGGTACTGACTGGCACACTATTACTGGGCACTGACTGGCACAATATTCCTGGTATCTGACTGGCACAATATTCCTGGTTTCTGACTGGCACAATATTCCTGGTATCTGACTGGCACACTATTACTGGGCACTGACTGGCACACTATTTTTGGGCACTGACTGGCACACAATTACTGGGCACTGACTGGCACACTATTTCTGGGCACTGACTGGCACAATATTACTGGGCTCTGACTGGCAGACTATTACAGGGCACTGACTGGCACAATATTACTGGGCACTGACTGTCACGCTATTACTGGGCACTGACTGGCACAGTATTCCTGGTATCTGACTGACACACTATTACTGGGCACTGACTGGCACACTATTTCTGGGCACTGACTGGCACACTATTACTGGGCTCTGACTGGCACACTATTACTGGGCACTGACTGGCACACTATTACTGGGCACTGACTGGCACAATATTACTGGGCTCTGACTGGAACTCTATTACTGGGAACTGACTGGCACACTATTACTGGGCACTGACTGGCACAATATTACTGGGCACTGACTGGCACAATATTACTGGGCTCTGACTGGCACAATATTACTGGGTTCTGACTGGCACACTATTACTGGGCTCTGACCGGCACAATATTACTGGGCTCTGACTGGCACAATATTCCTGGTATCTGACTGGCACAATATTACTGGGCTCTGACTGGCACAATATTCCTGGTTTCTGACTGGCACAATATTCCTTGCATCTGACTGGCACAATATTACTGGGCTCTGACTGGCACACTATTACTGGGCACTGACTGGCATAATATTACTGGGCACTGACTGGCACACTATTACTGGGCACTGACTGGCACAATATTACTGGGCTCTGACTGGCACACTATTACCGGGCACTGACTGGCATAATATTACTGGGTTCTGACTGTCACACTATTACTGGGCACTGACTGGCACAATATTCCTGGTATCTGACTGGTACACTATTACTGGGTACTGACTGGCACACTATTACTGGGCACTGACTGGCACAATATTCCTGGTATCTGACTGGCACAATATTCCTGGTTTCTGACTGGCACAATATTCCTGGTATCTGACTGGCACACTATTACTGGGCACTGACTGGCACACTATTACTGTGCTCTGACTGGCACATTTTTGTGGGGCACTGACTGGCACACTATTACTGGGCACTGACTGGCACACTATTTTTGGGCACTGTCTGGCACAATATTACTGGGCTCTGACTGTCACAACATTACTGGGCACTGACTGTCACACTATTACTGGGCACTGACTGGCACAGTATTCCTGGTATCTGACTGGCACACTATTACTGGGCACTGACTGGCACACTAATTACTGGGCTCTGACTGGCACACTATTACTGGGCACTGACTGGCACACTATTACTGGGCACTGACTGGCACAATATTACTGGGCTCTGACTGGAACACTATTACTGGGAACTGACTGGCACACTATTACTGGGCACTGACTGGCACAATATTACTGGGCACTGACTGGCACAATATTACTGGGCTCTGACTGGCACAATATTACTGGGTTCTGACTGGCACAATATTACTGGGCTCTGACCGGCACAATATTACTGGGCTCTGACTGGCACAATATTCCTGGTATCTGACTGGCATAATATTACTGGGCTCTGACTGGCACACTATTACTGGGCTCTGAGTGGAACACTATTGCTGGGCTCTGAATAACACAATATTCCTGGTATCTGACTGGCACAATATTACTGGGCTCTGAGTGGCACAATATTACTGGTATCTGACTGGCACAATATTACTGGTATCTGACTGGCACAATATTACTGGTCTCTGAATGGCACAATATTACGGGTATCTGACTGGCACAATATTACTGGTATCTGAATGGCACAATATTACTGTTATCTGACTGGCACAATATTACTGGGCTCTGAGTGGCACAATATTCCTGGTTTCTATAATTGTACAATTGTCACCTCGTGGGGCTCCTGTGTGTTGCATAATTATTGGTGGTTCCATGTGTGCATAATTATGGGGCGCTTGTGTGTGGCATATTTATCGAGCCCCATGTGTGGCATAATTAAGGAACTCTTTTGTGTAGCATTATTAAGGGACTCTTTTGTGTGGCATAATTAAAGGACTCTTTTGTGTTGCATAATTATGGGGCACCTGTGTGTGTGGCATAATTAATTGGGCAGAGGTGAGGCATAAATAGTCGGGCTCTGGTGTGGCATAATTTATGGTGCTCTGGTGTGGCATAATTTATGGGGCTCTGGTGTGGCATAATTTATGGGGCTCCTGTGTGTGGCATAATTTATGGGGCTCCTGTGTGTGGCATAATTTATGGGGCTCCTGTGTGTGGCATAGTTAATAGGCCATCTAACTGGCATTACTAAGGAATCTGTTTGGCATTGTATTGGAGGAAATCCAGGGGGGTGACACCATGAGTTTCCGCACCGGGTGACACCAACCCTAGTGACGCCCCTGCTTAACTGACTTGTGCTTCCTGATCCTCCTTCATGAAGGCCAGAAAGCGAAGTATAATGGGAGCTAAGTATTAGACATGTGCAAAACGAAAATTTTCATTTTGTTTTTGTTCATTCTGACGAAAATTATATTTATTTCGTCTAAAACGAATTTCGTTCATTACTACTTTCGTTTCGGACGAACGTTGGGTTTATAAATTTTCGTCATTTGGAATACATGTAATAGTACTATTGGCTTTCTCTAAACAGAGACAGAATTCATAAATTTGTATGAATGAAGACTCTGTCTCTGTGTAGAGAAAGCCAATAGTACTATTACATGCATTCCAAATGCCTGTCAATTTGACACACAAAACCCCACACCTTTTGACATCACTGCTTTGGATGGCTTTTCATGCCAGCCTATTATTGGCTGGTTTGAAAATCCCGCTGGGCTGGGATCCTTCATTTCTGTCTTTTTGTTCATCTTTGGCTATATTGAAAGTTGATGTTTTTTTCAGTCATTGCTGTGGTTTTTCATGTTAAGCATTCAAATTGGTTTTATAACCTTCATTTTACTATATTGGCCCTGGAAGTAGCACACCTTTATTAAAGTGATCTGTTTTTGGAAGAATTCCAAGCAGTAGTATATGGTAATCTTAAAGTAAAATAAAAGAGTGAGTGCATGTTAAACCTAAGGTAAATATAAGCATTAACCCCTTAGTGACAGCACTGCTGTGACATTTGTGTACCTCTGTTACCTTTGATTGGGGAATTGATGAGCAAGTGCCCCATTGAGCATGTATATTAATGTAGATCTTGAAGCATGAAGAAGGATACTCCACCAAATGCAGAACAAATATCTTATGCTTGAAATTAAACTGTAATTACATGTCTTCATTCAGTATGAACATGTATAACTGTGAATAGTGTAATCAAGTGTGAATAGTGTAATCAAGATATATATGTCTTGATAAAGGTCCATGGTGCGGACCGAAACGTCGACCATATGTAGAACATACCTACATTTGGTTACATAATATCGACTAAAGCAATCCTTTACCTACAAGTGAGTGCGTGCTATTTTATCTTTCTGGACTGATTATATATATATATAACACACACACACATTTCTAATGCAGGTTCTAAACATAAACATATATATTCTAAAAAAAATACTATTGATTATTTGTGGCTTATAAAAGTATTTTTAAAGAAATCGGTGAGCTTAAATCTATCATTTTAAACATTAGAGTATGCCTCAGGGACAGTTTGATTATACAAAGGTTTCCCACATTTTAGTCTATAGCTTGGAGAAAGAGAAGGTGCAAGCATTTCTTTTTCATGTTTAGTCCTGATTCAGCAATGCTCCATCTGTGATTGCTGTTTCAGGCTTATCGTACCAAGTACAGGAGAGGTAAAATGGAAGCATTTGTCATGAATAGCAGCTTGTAGTGAACAGAAAGAAATCACAATAACATAATTTATTATAACCTATGTAAAGATTTGTCCGTAGAAATATGTGTTTTTTTAAATTATATTCCTTCCATGCTTTATTTGTGTTTGTATGAATTATTATTTGACAAAAACCTTTTCTCTGAACATTAACAATCTATTTTTGACATTTGCATGCAGCAGTACTTTAAAGAAAGCTGAGATTTTTGTCAGCACATCAACAGCAGAAATGATTCTTTAAATTCCTCATTTATTAGAAACCTTTTAATTGATTAAATAGAATTAATTGGCTTCAAAATCAGTCATGAAGTACTACTCTTGATGTGAACAGCTATCGTAAGAAAATAAAGTATGTCTATAATCTGTGAGCTATCCCAAAGTAAAATACCTGTCCTCTAATTAAATATATATCATTACAAAATAAAAACCAAGAGAAAAGGAATAGCTCATACTATTTAATTTTGTAAATACTGTTACATGATATCAGACATAACAATTAGAACCTGCTTCTGAACCACTTACTTAGATTAATGTGGGTGTTTCAATTATAGAGAGGATGTGGAAAGTGAGGACAATTGTAGAAATGGTATTTTTTTTTCATGTGTAAAGATGTGCACCCCTTCCACTATATTATACCATCACCCACATTGTACAGCCAGGACTTACCCATGCATCCAAGGGCATGCCCAACCAGAAAGCTGCATTGCACACCCAGGACTTACCCCTGCACCCCAGGACATGCTCCATCAGACTGCCGCAGTGCCCTGGTGTCTAGAAGAGTCAGCTGGATGTCTGTGCAGCAGTCCAGACATACCTGTGCTGCCTCTCACAATATCCACCCTGTTCTAAAGTCTGAGTGCTGGCAGGTCACGTGATTCCAAACAATCTGACCTCAGAGCAGAGTGTGAGAGTCGGCATGAGAATGTTTGTGCTGCTACACAGACATCCAGCTGCCTACTCGGTACAGAGAGGCTGGTAAGGGAAAATCTTTTGATCTATCCAGTCAGAGCCTTTTACCGACAAGTGGGGATTTTTCTTTTTTTTTTAAGTAGCCCAAGCAGGCCCCATGGGCGTCCCTTCCTATCCTTACAAACATGTGTTACCTTACTAACTAAGAGAGAGATACTGTATATTTACCTCATTTTTAAGAGGAATGTCTGCTATACAAACCAATATCAAGATTGGAAGGATCATACCCTGTTGGAGTAAATATTTAATGTTTGTTGATGTAGCAATTACCCCATTAGAATTAGGTGTCTTCTAATCTTTCAGCAGCAACACAGGTAAACAATGCTTCAATAAACTATGTACTATCTTAGCAGAATCACAAGTAATAATATAGTGCAAAAACAAATGTTGTTTTACATTTTTTTCCACTTAGTTACTACTCAGTCAGAATTGTACTGATAGGTCAGTAATAAATTGGCTTGAGTCCTGTGTATTCTATGGAGACTGTAGCAAAGCTGTTTTTTAAAGGTTGCATTCCTAGTTTCACAATATGTCACTGTTGAATATTAACAATCTGCAAATTAACAATTTAAATAGAGAAAACAATTATGTAATAATCTGAAATTAATAAATCTGCTACCACTAAGAATATACAATCTGTTGATCTCTACCCACATACTCCAAGTTCTTACAAAATTCATACCTTTTAATTGCCCCTATTTAGGAGGGGTAGTCCCTACTTATGCCCAGAAACATAGAAACATAGAATGTGTCGGCAGATAAGAACCATTCGGTCCATCTAGTCTGCACAATTTTTCTAAATACTTTTATTAGTCCCCAGTTCCCGGTCTTATAGCTAGGATAGCCTTGTGTCTATCCCAAGCATGGTTAAAATCCTTGACTGTGTTTACCTCTACCACTTCTGCTGGAAGGATATTCCATACATCCACTACCCTCTCAGTAAAGTAATACTTCCTGATATTACTTTTAGATCTTTAAGACTATGTCCTATCGTTGTGGCACGTCACATGTCGGGAAGGGCTTAATTAGGATCACATCTCTTAGAATTTGTGGAATAAAGTGAGGAGAACCATCAAACACATATCATTTATTTAAATAGTGAAAGAATTTACGTTACACATGAGTATTACCAAGAAAAACATCACTCAACACATTTAGCATTGCAATTAAAAATGTTATTGTGTGAACTCCTGTTCTGTTCCCTCTGTTCTGCATGACAACATTTAACACTATTTGGCACTTATTCATAATTGATTGAATAAGCACCCTATGGCACAAAACCCCATTGGAACAAAAAAAACTATGAATATGGTGGAGGAAAAATAATATCCCGGACCAGTGACTAATTGATTATGTCATGCATAGTCATTGTTTACAATTTAGTCCTATATACATCAGAATGAAGAATTAATTTGATAACTGTTTTTCTGAGAACATTGTTTTCAGCAAATTGTATTTATTTTCTCCTTAAAAAATTGAGACTTTATGTATACTTACCTTTTTCTGATAATTCTTGTTACTATAGTTAAGCAGATAAGATTGACTCTGCCTGCTTTTCTTGCATCAAGGAGCCACTTTTTGTCTCAAAATAAAGTAATAGCTTCAATAAGGCATCACAAAAACCTATGATTTATATCCTGTCAGTTAAAGCAGGGACATCAAGTTGTGTGGAAAAATCTTCAACTACCATGAAGTAGCAAAAAACTGAAGAGTGTGCATACCATTGCATTGCTATTTCTTTAAAAAATTAAACAGATGCCAATATTCCCTTTCAGTGTATGCCACTTTTGCTAAGAGCTATCCACCGTTTTTCAAGTAGGCCCTTCGACATAACGTATTATATGGTTATAACATATTTCCCTGTATGAAGGTGGCTTTGTGGCCTTGACAGCATCTTGCTAATCCATCATGCTTTTCCAGTGTTTTTTGTAGCTAATTAGTGAAGAGCAATGTTTACTCTTTGGCTACTTGTGACATAATGAGGAAAGTAGAGATGTTATTGGGATAATATTTGATTGATGTTTACTGTCGCAACGCAAAAAGATATGAGCAGAAGTCTGCTATCTTTGGCAGTTGGTGCTCAGTGAGGATGTTCCGCTTGTCCTCGCAAATTACATCTTCATTTGTTTTATTCCATTTCATTAATCTCCTGTGTGAGTTTGTGGCCAATAATGTGACTGCTGCTAGTTTTGACGAGAGAATTAATTACAACTAGAATATTGCACTAAGAAGGCTGACACAGGGTGATTCGGAAAGGATTTAGATAGAGTTTTAATTAACTCAGTAGATGTATAGTTGCATTAAAATACAGAGTTTGTGGAAATGCATACTGTCAAATCCATGTTCTAGTAATCCTCCCTGCAGATATGAGATAGGCAATTTATTACATGCATATCAAAGAGTTTTTTAATTGCCTAGGGAGGGATACAATAAGTTGCAAAAATGACAGAATAATAAAGAGCAACATGGAAGATTCTAGTTTTTTTTTTTGAAAGCCTATTTAAAAGAGCATGCCTCATGTTAGAGTTTGGGTATATCTATAAAAATGTATTTCTAGAAAACTAACACATTCATGCAGAATTTTATATACCTGTTTTTTCCCTTCCTGATTTACACATAGGGAAATAATTGCTTTGAAAAACAGCTGACTCAGATCTATTACAGAGTATAGTCTACAGTAAAAAAATAAAACCCTGAGTGATCACAAAGCTTTCAGCTCGAAAACATAAAGAACTACATATTAAGTATTCCTTTTGTTGAAGTTATGTCCCAAGATAAAAAAATAAAATCTATCTTGATATAAAGCAAGAGGATTTTTCTTCTTTTTGATTAATCAAGGCCTTGACGTACCATTTATTTCCCATTATAAAGAGGATTGAATAGCTATTTTAGTTGCAGGAAATTGGGAGCAAACCCTGGATTATGTTCATTATTTTTCTATCTTTGAAAACTATAACTAAGATAGAAAGTATATGTATATTTTTATGGAAATCACACACTAAAGATGTTATAGTGGGATAAAGGTAATGGAAAATCCCTCTGTTTTAAATTCAGTAGGTAGTAGCATTTTCCTACAGAAATCCCACATTCACAATGCTACAACCAGATATGTGAATTTTTAAAAAAAATATTAATTTAAGATTTTACATTTACTTGAGGTTTTAGATGTTAGACTATCAGTTAATTCCCCAAACCATGCAAAATATCTGTCAAATAAGAAAAATAAGCATGTAAGACACCTGTCGGTTTTAATATTTCGCAACATTGTATTTGCACCACAGACAGAGATGGTTGGTAGAGATAACAATAGGCAGCACAATAGGAGATCTTATTCATATGTCCTTGTTTGTGAGTGATACAAAGTTCATACATTTTTAAATTTAATCTCTTGGTCAGCCATTTCCTTTATACTGTTATGTCTAAATAGACACGTCCAACTTTTAATGTCAAGATTAAAATCATGTGATTCCTAATATTTATTTCACATAAAAAGGACCAGTGATCAGTACTTTATTTCTCAACATCTTTTTTCTCATTCAATTTTAAATCTGTTGAACATATTTGACTGTATGTCCAGTCACTTTTTCTCTGGGATTAACAACATATTACATCACTTCCTGCACTGCCCCATGGAATGCTCAGAGCAGTCAGTTCTTTGACTTGACTGCTGGCAACTTTTTATAAGAAGTAACTGTCAGTGCTGTATTTACCGCGAGGCATCCTAGGCGGATGCCTAGGGCGGAAAATTTTGGGGGGCGGCCGCCCCTCAGCACTGAAAAAAAAAAATAAAAAAAAAAATCACGCGGCCCATTCAAAAAAAAAAAAAAGACCGTGCTTGCAGGCAGAGACGGAGGTGAGAGGGGTTCGGAAGATCCCCCCTCACCAACGCTCTGCCTGCCAGGCTGCACGGGGAGCCGAACAGGCAGCACAGAGAAACCTCCGTGCTGCCTGTTCGGCTCCCCGTGCAGTGTGCCGACACGGAAGTGCCTACAGTCACGTGACGGGCGCGCTGACGTCATACGCGCGCCCGGTCACGTGTCCTGTCGGCACAATCGCCGGGAAGCCGAACAGGCAGCATAGAGGGACCATGCTGCCTGCCTGCCAGGGAAAGGTAAGTGCTGATGGGAGACTGTGTGTGTGTGTGTGTGTGTGTGACTGAGTGTGATGGGAGTCAGAGTGTGTGTGATGGGAGACAGTGTGTGTGACTGAGTGTGATGGGAGTCAGAGTGTGTGTGATGGGATACAGTGTGTGTGACTGAGTGTGATGGGAGTCAGAGTGTGTGTGATGGGAGACAGTGTGTGTGACTGAGTGTGATGGGAGTCAGAGTGTGTGTGATGGGAGACAGTGTGTGTGACTGAGTGTGATGGGAGTCAGAGTGTGTGTGATGGGAGACAGTGTGTGTGACTGAGTGTGATGGGAGTCAGAGTGTGTGTGATGGGAGACAGTGTGTGTGACTGAGTGTGATGGGAGTCAGAGTGTGTGTGTGATGGGAGACAGTGTGTGTGACTGAGTGTGATGGGAGTCGGAGTGTGTGTGATGGGAGTAGGAGTGTGTGACTGAGTGTGATGGGAGTGTGAGCTTGATGTGAGTCTGAATGATGGGGCATGTCTTAGGTGTGTAAGGTGGGTGTGCAGCTTGGGTAGGGGGGTGCCCAGATTTTGTCTGTCTAGGGCAGCACAAAATCAAGATACACCACTGGTAACTGTCTCTGAAGAGAGTTGAAATAATAGATTTTGGCATACTTGGTTGTTATCTCATTTACTAGATAGCTAAATTAACCCATTAATAATTGCTATTATGTTCCTAAATCAGAAATTATTTTACTCCAACACGATATCCCAAACGAAAAATATAATTTGGCTGATTTAAAATGTGGTGTTACAAATGGGGTTAGGCACCAATATCTTGCGCATGGTGGACATTTGCTGGTCTTTGTTTACTAGACTTTTTTAATGAGGTTTAATGGACCTTCGTAGAATTTGCCATGGGAAGGACTACTTTAAGGCCCAAATGGGCACTAGGCACTAGGCAAAGTCTTTAGCAGTGGACCCCTTCTCATACTCAAGTATAATAATATTAGAGACAAACAGTAAAGTGGTACAAAAAAGAATAATTTCCGTTTTCTTATAACAGTTTGCTAGTGCCAAATATATCCACAAACAGCTTTTCAGTGCCATATGGATCCCCAAACAGATTACCAGTGTGAAATATGTCCCCAAACAGATTGTCATTACCATGTCTGTCCCTAGAGAGTTTATCAGTGCCATTGCTATACAGCTAGTCAATGTCATGTATGCCCCCAAAAAGATTGTCTGTGCCATATTTTCCCCAAACAGATTGTCAGTGTCATGTCTGTGCCACACAGCTGGTCAGTGCCATATTTGCTCCCAAACTGATTGGCAATGCCATATATGTCCCCAAACAGCTTAACAATGCCCTCTCTGTCCCTATGCAGCTGGTCAGTGCCATTTTTTTGTCCCCTAATAACTTTTTAGTTCCATATTTGTTCCCGCAGAGCTTTTTACAAACAAATTAGTGCAATTGTTGCCCCCCAAACTGAATATTTCTTTCTCAGTTATTTTAATTTAGGCACTGAGCATGAGGGCAGGGTGCATACAGTATGTGCCAATTCAGCCTGTAAAGACTTCACCCCTCGTGCTGCTCTATTTCACTCTACACGGCAGGTAGGTGGGCATCATGGTCGTCCAAGAGGACAAGTGGTCCCCCTTTACCAGAGGGCCCTGGATAACTGCTTCATTTTGCCCACTAATGCAGCCCTGGCCATGATTTTCTTGTATGGATACTATGCCAATTCTTGGTTACAGAGTTGAACAACATGACTATCATTGTGGCAGCAACAATAACTACAAAGAGATAAAGAAATAACAACTACCATCATTAGCTTTTGCTGTGTACAATTTGTCAGTTCCAGATTTGTTATTGCAAAATTCCATATATCATTATTTACTAACATTTGTTAAACTAGTAGCAGAGACAAGCATTTATTAATAAGAAATTAAACTTGCACAGACCGTCATGCATTGGTGACTAGTGAGCGGAACAGTACAGACAAGTTTAGTCTACAAAATACTGTAAATATGGTAGGTAAACATAGAAATGATTTGAATACCTGTATTGTAGATTGTCATTATCATGTCAATCAAAGTCTTATTTATCCTTTTAAAACAACTACCTTTATATGTCTGCAAAATGCTACTGCTTCAGAAATAAATTAGGATGTTGCCTTATTCCACAGCATGATTTAGAACAGCAGGAACCCACTTATTGGAATATAGTTGTTTGCTTTTTGTTTTTCTCTTTGTTTTTATTTTTGAACTTCAGCCTTTTTTGTAACTCATATTTTTAGGTTTTGAGATATATATATATATATATATATATATATATATATATATATATATATATATATAAAACAATCCAAAAGAAGGCACGCACTCACAGGACTTAATGCAAAATAGGTCGAAATTTTACTTACTCAAACAGGTATGTTGTACACATGAGCATAAAATCGACGTTTCGGTCCACAACGTGGACCTTTATCAAGACTGTGGAACATGGAACAAGAACAAACATATATAGGGGAAAAGAAAGGCAGAATTACTTACCCCCAGCGTGTCTAACCACCGTGATGACGAAAAAAACGCTGGCCGTAACGCAGGTTTTTACTTTCGAGGAGGCGGTATTGTCCTCATGAATTACTCCATGTACAAGGAAGACATTTCACAACAATTGTCAGTACCAGGCACGTACCAAGAACTTCCACACAACCCCACCACAGAAGTGGATCAGAAGATCCTACAATCTCTAGACCGAGCCCTCCAAGCGGGACACATTGATCTGACTACACACGAATTTCTCCATGAAACACACCCGATTTGTCCTGTCCTCTACACCCTCCCGAAAATCCATAAAAACGCCAACCGACCACCGGGGAGACCTATAGTGTCGGCAAGGGGGAGCCTGCTTGAACCGATAGCCCAGTGGATTGACTGGCATCTTAAGGACCTGGCTACATCACTGCCAACATGCATTAAGGACACCCCTGACTTATTATCCAAACTCAAGGATCTCACTCTTCCTGAGGGTCCCATCTGGTTGGTTACTTTGGACGTAACCAGCCTATACACCATCATACCTCACAAAGAAGGCGTCCAAGCAGTACGTGAGCTGGTTGAACAATCAGACACATATCAGGGACCTGCGATAGATCTATTAATTGAACTTCTAGACTTAACCTTGTCCTGTAATTTCTTCAAATTCGAAGACCATTATTACATTCAGAGGTCTGGCACGTCAATGGGAGCAGCCATGGCACCCACCTATGCCAACATATACATGTTCACGTATGAAAATCTTAATATCCTACCTGTTTACAAGGAACAGATTCTCTACTACGTGAGATTTGTTGATGACATCTTCCTGATCTGGAATGTGGATTTTGCAACATTGACCCAGTTTGTCAACAACCTAAACAGCTTAGACTCTCCTGTGCGTTTAACCATGCATGCCGACCCCAAACGTATCCAGTTTCTGGATGTGGAAATATCAGTACAAGGGTCATTGTTGGGGTACTCATTATATAGGAAACCCACAGACCGAAACACCCTCCTCCATGCCTCAAGTTTTCACCCTGAACCCATGAAAAGGTCATTACCATATTCACAATTTCTATGTGTATTACGTAATAACTCCGACAAAAATACAAGTGAAATACAACTTCAGGACATGGCCGATAGGTTCAAACAACGTGGCTATTCCAAATTTTTTATCAACTCAGCCATGACGAAGGCTATCTACAAGATGACCAACGCGACCGTGGTACCCACTCTACAGACGAGTCTCAACAGGGTAGTGTTTCCTACCAAGTTCCACACAGCCTCCTCACAAGTGGTACAAAGCATCCGGAGAAACTGGCACATACTACAAAGCGACCACACTTTGTCTAAAACATTTAAACAACAGCCCCTCATTTGTTACAAACGAGGAGTGAATTTGAGGGATCGTCTTGTACTATCTGATCCAAGGCACTGCTATGAAAAACAACAGCGGATTGAAGCCCATCAAAAGCCAGGATGTTTCAGATGTCTCAACTGTGTCACTTGCTCTCATATGGCCTCAGGTACCCATTTTCTACACCCTCACACTGGGAAGAGATACCTTATCAGGCACCGTATAACATGCACCACAGAACATGTGATATATATGATCACATGCCCATGTGGCTTATCATACATAGGTAAAACCATCCTCACCCTGCGTGACAGAATCAGAGGACACCGTTCTTCAATCACGGTAGCGTACCGTGAGCTCAAATCGCACAAACCAGTTGCCAAGCACTTTCTCCAACTTGGACACAGACTCTCACAACTGAGGTTTATCGCATTTGATCACATCCCAGCACCTCAAAGTGGAGGAAACCGTGCCAGAACCTTGTTACAAAGAGAAGCGTACTGGATACGGACCTTGGACACTATCTCCCCGAGGGGATTGAATGAACAAGTAGCACTTTGGCCATTCTTGCCCAGACGTTAACAGTACAGCTTGTCACCTGTCCTCTACTTTCTGTGACTACTCTTGTGTTTTTCAGCTTTGTCACACAGTATTTTCGGTTTGGCTTATTTGCTTTGGTTTCACCCTTATTCTTCCTGGTTGCCCTCTTTCCCTATTTGTCTGTGTGGTGGTCTATTAATTTTTTTTCTCTATACTACATGTGGGGTCTCTACAGTGGGACTTCATTTCCCCTTATCAAACTCCCTCTATGCCTTTCGGTGTATAGATTCAGATTATTCTCACACACTTCTGACTCATTCAAGCATAGCCTTCTCTCTATCCGACCAGCCTTCGGGTTTTTACTTTCGTATTACTGACACCGACCTAGGTGTTCGACTTTCTCATTCACAAATTCAGGACCTATGTCGGCTTATTCGACATTCGTCTTTCAGTCTATTTCGGCTTAGTGAATTTTCGTATTATCTGATGTCAGCTTAATAGAGTTGAATGAGTTCAAGTCCGTTCATTACACGCGTTGCCATAGCACCGCGTCTTCTTCACTTACCTGCTGTCCACGCCCACATCGCTGTGCCGTGCGTTACGGCCAGCGGTTTTTTCGTCATCACGGTGGTTAGATACGCTGGGGGTAAGTAATTCTGCCTTTCTTTTCCCCTATATATGTTTGTTCTTGTTCCATGTTCCACAGTCTTGATAAAGGTCCACGTTGTGGACCGAAACGTCGATTTTATGCTCATGTGTACAACATACCTGTTTGAGTAAGTAAAATTTCGACCTATTTTGCATTAAGTCCTGTGAGTGCGTGCCTTCTTTTGGATTGTTGTGTACTGCAGCTGCACAGCACCCGGGCAATGGATTGTTATGATCGCCTTTAGCTGAGTGCACCATATTTTGGATTTTATATATATATATATATATATATATATATATATATTTATATATTTAGATGGAAATCATTACTTATTGCATAACATCAGTTAACAGGAACGGATACACTTTAGAAGCAGCGGTTCATCTTGTTAATCTCCTCCTGTGTGCTGACAGTGCTAACATATTGGGTTCTATAAATAATAAACATCTAATTAAAGGCACAAACTGCAGTTAATATTGCTCTTTGGTAAGCACACAACTCTTTCAAGTATTTTAGAATGCAGAATCCAATACTAATTTGTGCTGTCAACATATGGTCCTCGGCTAATGAAAGCCTGAAACCTTTTCTTCTTTTTGTTTTTTTTGTTAGTCTATAAATGTATAAAATCAGCATACTCATAACTTTTTGTGAAATATGTCCTTGTTGCTGACAATCTTGTGTAAAATGTATTGCTACCCACAAAACACTTGTCATGTATTATTTGTAGATTATACAATTACAGTGATTGTCTGCAGTTAAATTATTGAATATTTCACAATAAGGAGCAGAATTTGCAAGGATACATAAAGGGAAATCAACATTTAAATTCAATTTGACCACAAGATTTAATGAAATCCCCCAGTACATGGGTTCCAATTTGTATGACAAAAAGTATAATTTATTAAAAAATGCATTGTATTATTGCACATCTAACATTTTCAGTTGAAATGAATGTATATAATCACTGCATGTTCAATATATATATACATTATTTTAAAATGAATATGTTTTTTGTGGAATAATACAATTCATTTTTTGCAATACATTTCAATCGTACTGGAGATATTTAGTATGGGAACAATATCATAATAAACTTAATTATCTGTATTTGCTGTAGAAAAGGAACAGCAGCAAAAGTACCGTATTTGCTCGATTATAAGACGAGGTTTTTTTCAGAAAAAAAAATCTGAAAAGTACCCCTCGTCTTATAATCGAGGTCTTCTTATAATCTGACCTCAAATTGAGGTCAGATTATAAGACATGGATCCAGGTCCCCAGCAGAGCTGCAGGGGACCTGGATCCCCCTCTCTAGCAGCAGGGGATGTCTGCGCAACGAGCGCAGACTCCCCTGCTTCCGCCCGGCACGACCGCCGGGGCTTCTGTGAAGAAGCCGGGTCCTTCTGCTTTCGTCACAGAAGTCCCGGCGGGCGTGCCGGGCGGCAGCGGGGGAGGTCTGCGCTCATCGCGCAGACTTCCTCTGCTGCCCCACTAGTCACCAGGGACAATCGGGCAGCTGGGGGATGTCTGCACTATACGTGCAGATATCCTCCATGCTGCCCGACACGGCAGACTATTATGACGGACAGCAGAGAGACAGGGGGAGGGAGGGAGGGGGGGCAGAGAGACAGGGGGAGGGAGGGAGGGGGGCAGAGAGACAGGGGGGACAGAGAGACAGGGGGGGAGGGAGGGGGGCAGAGACAGAGTCAAGGGGAGGGAGGGGGTTAAGAGACAGAGACAAGGGGAGGGAAGGGGTTAAGAGACAGAGACAAGGGGAGTGAGGGGGTTAAGAGACAGAGGCAAGGGGAGGGAAGGGGTTAAGAGACAGAGACAAGGGGAGTGAGGGGGTTAAGAGACAGAGACAAGGGGAGGGAAGGGGTTAAGAGACAGAGACAAGGGGAGTGAGGGGGTTAAGAGACAGAGACAAGGGGAGGGAAGGGGTTAAGAGACAGAGACAAGGGGAGTGAGGGGGTTAAGAGACAGACAAGGGGAGGGGGGAGAGAGAGAAAAATGGGGGCAAGGGAAAGAGAAAGGCAGCATTGGCACATAAAAAGAAATAAAAACTAGAAATACATTTTTTGATATCATAATTTTTTATTAAAAAAGCAATTTACATATGAATATATACAAGTTGAACTTTTTTCCTATAGGGTAGTCTTATATTCAGGCTTTTAGTTTTTTTCCTAATTGAATATCCAAAGTTTGGGGGGTCGTCTTATAATCAGGGTCGTCTTATAATCGAGCAAATACGGTATGTTCGCTTATTACTGTAATTATTATTAATCATTTTAGATTAAATTGTATATTTACTGGAATTGTAAGACCTACCAAATGGTAAAAAAAATAATGGATGAAAAGGATCCCCATCTTGAATTATACTTTCAACTTCACATAGCATTAAAATATGTTCTTTGTGAGGAGAAATTTGCTTGTAAAAACTATCTTATAGTTAATGCATGTATTACTTCTGAGCAGTTACATATTTTAACCATACTTGCATAAATGTGTTAATGTATGGTATTGACATTTTGTTTTCTACATATCAATATGATATATCGACATATCAATATGATATACAGTTTATTGACTCAAACAGTGAAAATCAACCTGCAAAATCTTGTAAGGAAAAAAAGTCCATGAAAAACAACAATGGAAGGAGCTTATTAATGTTAATACAATCTAAAGACTGGTATCAAAATTAATATTCTCACAAAAGCTGTGTAAATAACACTCTTTAGTATTAATCTGCTGGCTTTTCTAGGGTTCAGGGAAAGTTATTCATGGTGGGGATTTAATTCAAACTCTGTTCATAATAGTCACTGATAAAGGTAATCTTTCCGTTAAAATATAGGAGAGGCTTATAATGAGATTTAATGAAATTTGTTTTATTATAGCTGATCTATTTTGTTTATTTGTCTATTTTTAACTTTTGCAGTTTTATTCACTATTTTATATCTTTGTATTTAGCACTTTCAAAAATGTAATACAATTGTTGTTTTCCTGTAATTGGAGTGACATCACAATCAATTAGTATTCAACCTTTTTACTGAAACATTACTAACTCTGTCTTGAGCTTCTAAAAATCTTACACAAGGTGTATCTAACTGAACTAATTATTAATTCTTTAAAGAGCATGTGTGTGCTCCCAAGCCTATGACTAAGTGCCAGCCAGCATGAAATAAGAGAGAGAGAGAGTTTAAAGGATTCAAATTCACCAATTTTCCAAATATATTTATGGCAATTCTTTCCAAATTTTTCCATAATATGTGAATAACTGGACAGGTTATCAGTTTTAATGTAATAAGATCTCCATTTGCCATTCAATACGTTTCAATGGTCCAACGTTTAGAACCCCCCACCAGCGTTGCCCTTTAAATTATACATAACCCTATATGACTCTTGCATATAGTCAGTAATTCTTACAGCACATGTAAACAAAATCCAAATTACATCTACTCTTGTACCTCTATATAAAACAAGAAAGATTATTAATACTTTTTCAAGGCTATATATTCAAAAGGATCTTTCTTGAACACAGATAATAGTGTTATTTATTAGCCTGGTTATCTGGTATTTAAAGGTCAAATACATCTATTTATCAATTATGGTACAGATGAATTTGTGAAGTGAGCCTCAACATAGAATTTCCATATGGCACCTTTTTATAAAAGTGTTTGAAGCTTACAGAATGTGAGAATAGTTCTATATTATATATCTTTATTTATTTATTTTTGTTGCTTTTTTTACGTTTGTCCTACTTTTATTTCTTAAGTCTTTTGAGGATATTTGTATTATTACAGTTAATAAAATTAAGTCCTGGAAATCCCAGTAGTAAGGGGATCAGACATTTTTCTATCTTATACTCTACAGAAAGTACAGGATGTGGATTACATTTTACGTATTAAATTAGGTAGGTTTCATAATCCTCATATAATATGTTTTTAGAATATAAAAAGTCTATAAAACTAATTAGATGACTTAATGCTTCTTCATTCCTTATGCAAAGCCAGGTGAAGCTATGACTTTCATTACCTTATTCATAACAGGATTGTTTCACATTGACAGTATATTAAATATAATATTATTTCTGTTTAATCTTTAATGCTCACAATTCTAAAATGCTTAATACATATGAACTTAACATTTTTCACTCTTGTAATCCTTTCAGTAGGGATAAAAAGAATGTCAATTTTGTTTGACCCTTCATTCGATTCTTTTCCAACTTTAAACACACAAATCCATTTCCTAAATATTAAACTCACCAAGATTAAAAAGTGTTATTTTGTTAAACTTCCCCACTTACAAAAGTCTTACAGTGCTTAAACTAGGCATTAATAATTCAGATCATTGGTTCCATGGCAGCCAACATAGAAAAAGGACGGTTACAAGCAGCTGGAACTGCAGCCTCTGTAACTATTAATTGAATACTATGGCAGTGCAATTTAATGCTAGACGGACTTTATGTTGATTAAAAAGACTAAATAGGTAATTTACTTTCTATTTGAAAGAGGAGGGGCATTGAAAGACTGAAAGCCACGTTTTTACTGTTGGAATTTGTTTTAACAAATTACAATTATTAAGCAAAGCAAGATTACCAGATTGTAACTTTAAGCATTATTAAGAAAAAACATTGTTTGCATGGTAGATAACTCTACTTTCTCAGAATATGTTGTAATCTAAACAGTTCCTTTGCTTTGTAAGAATGTATAACCTAAAAGCATTTCATTGTAATTTTAAAAATATATATATTTGGTGCCACATAGCCGACCCAGTTAGCCATTAAAAAGATTATACTAAAGAAAATATATATAATCCAGCTGTACATTGATGCATTTATTTAACTTACATAAATGATCCAGTGTAACCACAAACCACATTAAAAAACAAATTACCACGTTTAATTATGAAAGCCAAGATGTTTCTTTAAATTAAAATATATATATATATATATATATATATAAAAAGATATAGTGTACCACTGTATCACGCTGTGATAATATTAAAGCCCAGTATCTTTGTCTGCAGATAAATTGGTGTATATACATGACAGCAGAATTCTTCTTTTCAGTCAGTTTTATTAGACAGTGTGGAATGAAGAGCAAAATGTTGCAAATTGCTCCTAACTCATGTTTTACCTATTTTTTTCCCCACTGCACTTGTTTAGTACATAGCCCCCTAAGAGTGGTGTTCCTGTAAGCTAGGGTTGACATCCGACCTCTTTTCCCCAGCCATGTCCTCTTTTGAAGGACTTAAATGTCCGTCCAGGATTTTAAAAATAATTTACCTTAATGTCTAGGTTTGTGGGTAGCGCTTTTATTTTTAATTTTAAAATGCAGCACGTCAATCTTTACAAAAACTGCTACCTGCAAACCTGCAGAGGTGCTGTATGGGAAGATCAAACAGCCCTCTGTGAGGACGGATGGCAACTGATGTCTGCGCACTGCTCAAGTGCACAGACATCCGCTTAGGCTGCCTCATGATCTTTAGGACATGACCCCCAAAGTGTTTGGGGTCATGTGACCTTCTGACACTCAGACCTGCTAAGAGACACAGAAAGCCAGAACAAGCACTAGGTACTGGGTGCATCTCATGTGAATGTAACCTTTGTTCTGGGGGTAAGTCTATGGTGCAATATCTGTTTTGGGGGCTCCTTTGTGTGCAGTGCTAAGACATGTGAGTGCAATGGGTGCTGGGGCAAGTTCTGTAACTGTAATGGGTGCTCAAGTGCTGAGAGTGCAATGAGTACTGGGGTGAAGTCCTGTAAGTGCAATGGGTGCTGAGGGCAAGTCCTGTGATTGCAATCTTGGTCCTCTGGAATGACCAGTGGGTGTAATGTTGGGGCCACAGGGCCCCGGGTGCAATCTGGATACAGGGCATGTCCTGGGAGTGGGATAGGTGCAAACAGGTACTGTGGGTGCAATGGCAAGGGATGCTGGTGCGTGTTCTCTTTTCTAATCACCAGGATATTTGATCCTACATAAACTTTTACAGCACAACTGTGTAATAATGATATGAATTATATATTTTTTGGTGTTCTTTGATGACAATGTATGTACTAGGCATATCTCAGGAAAATGTCCCATTAATGACAATGAACATTCAGGGGTTTGACAACTTTCGATTCTTCCTTTTCTACAGAAATTGTGGGGAAGATAGTGACTAAATAAAGGATGGGCAGCATTTCCCAGTACACCAAGTACACCAGAATTGTATTAAAAAAAGAAGTTGGTCTTTGGGTTAGGTGTAGGGTAAGGGCTACAATGTCAATATAGGTAATTCTGATTAAAAAAAAATTGTTAGACACAAACAATGCACTACTTGCACATATTGCCTTATGATGTGCATAAAAAGTAAAAAAATAAAAAATAAAGGTACTCCTAAACTAAGGATGACACATATTCAAATCTTTCAAGATGTATAAAACAATTTTCAAGTAAACGATTTCTTTTAATTTTCCATCATTTATTATTTTATTTTTAAAGTAAATTATATGATATTGTCAAAATAATTATATCCAAAAAAAGCCCTTCTTATTCTGGAAAAAAATATATATATATAATGTTGGTGTGGGTACAGTAAATGAGAAAGAAACATTACAGCTAAACACAAACACTGCAGAAATATTAAAACAGCAATTGTCTAGGAAGACCAACATTTTTTGAAAATTACAGTCACAAAGGGTTAATTACTTCTCCCCAGAATAACTTGGAAAAAGGTAACTCACAATAGTGTGTAAATTTGTTTCTAATGTCTGAAATTATCTTGTTTCGCTAAGACCAATTATTTTTCTTTTATGTCATATCAAATAAAACATTATTAACGTGACACTTTACACATATAAAAAGAATAATAAAAACAAACCAACAAAATACACATTTTAATGGATGAACCTTTTTACCGCAATATGATCACTTATGTTTTTTTATGTTTTTATGTTTTTTTTTCCATCACCTAAAAATGACCTTACAAAATAATTTTTAACAATAAAATTCACTAATGCATTGGTGACTCGGTTACCTGTCATGAGTAGTGTTGAGCGAACCCGAACCGCACTGTTCGCGTTCGTACAAAACATTACGTTTTTGGACCCCGGACCTGAACATGGACATTTTACTGTATGTTCGTGTTGGAGTTCGGGGTTCGGCGATTACATTGTATGTAATGCTATTGGCTTTCTATAAACCGAAATAGAGTCCCCATTCATAAGAATTTCTTATGAATGGGGACTCTATTTCGGTTTATAGAAAGCCAATAGCATTACATGTATTCCATAAGCCGAAAGTCTATAAACCGAAAGACATTCGGTTTATAGACTTTCGGTTTATGGAATACATGTAATGCTATTGCTATTCTATAAACCAAAAGTCTATAAACCGAATGTCTTTAGGTTTGTAGACTTTCGGTTTATGGAATACATGTAATGCTATTGGCTTTCTATAAACCGAAATAGAGTCCCCATTCATACGAATAGGTCAATTGACCTATTCGTATGAATGGGGACTCTATTTTGGTTTATCGAATAGCAATAGCATTACATGTATTACATCTAAGAGTCAAATAGAACTGTCAAATACTGTGCGTACATTGCACTTTGAAAAATTCTAATAGTTTTGGGTGGTAAATAGTACATTTGCGTCTTGCGGTGCACTTCATATCTGAGAGTCAAATAGAACCGTCAAATACTGTGCTTACAGCGCACTTTGAAAAATTCTGGCTACCTCCTCCTCCTCCAGCGCCGCTTCCACCTACACCGCCACGGTCACCGCCTCCTCAACCTATGGGTCACTTAGTATAAACTGAAAGAAAATACCCTGCACTCCAACCCTCTCTCAAATGGATAATTCTGTTGATCCTCCTGGCAGCCATGCTTTAGATTTAGATGTATGTTCTTCCACAGCTAAAATCAAAGATTCCATCTAGTGCTATTTTATGGCTCAGCTGTATTTTTAATTTGTATGTATTTTATGTTATTTGAAGTTATTTCCCTATCCATATTTGTTTGCAGGACACTTGCCCTACTCTTACCCACATTTGACTTCCTTTTGCAGCCCTCTAGCCCTTTCCAGGACTTTTTTAGAGGCATTTTAGTGCCCAAAAGTTCAGGTCCCCATTGACTTTAATGGGGTTCGGGGTCAAGTTCGGGGTCAAGTTCGAGCCCAAACCCGGACTTTTTCCCGAAGTTCGGCCGAATCCGCCAAACCCGAACATCCAGGTGTCCGCTCAACTCTAGTCATGAGCATGTATCTTGTAAACATTACGTGTGACAGACACTCATTCATCCTCTAATTAAACTCTATTTTTGCTATGAAATGGGAATTATGGGTGAGCATAAATCAAAGTATAACACCCACTTGAACTGTTAACAATAACAATAGAAACTGCATACCAGCTGTTCAGCTCTGTATCAGGTGTACACTAGGTTTAAAGACAAATAATACATTAAGCTGATAATTGCTCTTTAGACTCCTGCATAATATAAGTAGTTGTTGTATGTTAATGCTTTTAAGTGGTGTCTATTGTTTTGCATAATCTATTTATTAATGTACAGTTCACTAGCAACTGTATGCTTTGTGCACTACCAACAGTGCATGGAAATATGGTAAGTATAGCCTGTCTTTTCTTATAGGGCAGTAATAATTACAAATAATACAAAGAACATGTTGAATAACTCATAAAATGTTAAGCAGTTTGTTTTAAAAAACGAAATAACTACACATGGTCTAAATATTGTAATATTTAGGTTTTTTAATCCACCGGCTATGTGCAGGGTTTGCTCAGACCCTTACAGTTGTAGGCACTTGGATGTTGAATGTGAACATATGTTTTTTTCAGATAGTCTTGCTTGCCTGTGTGGTGCACAAAGGAATGGCTGACAGGCACTAGTAATTTTTAACCTCATTCAACCTATCTATTGTTGGAGACACATGAAAATACATAAACAATGGAGGGCGCTTAACAATACATTAGTGGAGGTGACTCTAAATCACTTTACTGGAGCTTCTCTCCTAGTTTTATAGTGTATTTCTAAATATAGGAATCCAATGCATAAGTGAATTAGCATAGTTAACATGTTCAAAATGTGCCTTGTTATTATTGTTCTAAAATATATATTTTTTTACGTTCCAAGTCATTGAGGTGCATTTATTGATTTAGTTATTATGTTATATCCATGTGGCTGGGACTTCTTTACATATTAGCTAATTGGGTTAGAATCAAATTCCCATTTACTAGCAGAATACAACACATTCACTAATGAGCAATTTGAGATCAAAGTTGAAACCAAATGGGATTTCTGAATTAGACAAGTATAATGTGTCAAATACAATGTTTTTTCTATGGACAGCCGGTTTGAACAGTTAACCTACTTGGTAAACAGGGTAGATGATTCAGCTAATAATGTACCTCTTAAATTGAACTTAACAGGTACATCTGACTATTTTCTGTCAGAAATTCCCTGACATTGTTAAGTAATTTAGACATTCATTTGGATGTTGAGTTTAACTTGATTTGACAACATAGTTTTTACTGTTAGCTCTTAGTAACTGTGATCAACTCTTGACAAGCTAAACATAGCAAAAGCTGCTTGACTGATGGGTTTGGCAGCTGAACTATCTGGCCTTTAGCAAAAGGGTATGTTATTATATAATAAAAATGCTGGTGCTAAATACCCTTGTAAAGCAATAAACAGTTATGCATTAAAGCAACATTAGGGCATGCTTCCTGTTCCTGATGGTGCTGGGAAATACTATTTGGTGATATGCTAGCACATCCCCATCACATTTAACCCCTTACTGACAATGGATGTGCCTGACACGTCCTGCGGTGAAATAAGCGGTTTTCGCAACGATGTCGAGGCATTAGCCAGCACTGAAATTTCCTCTCTGGGGCAACCATGATCGTCCCACGGAGCGATCGTGGGCGCCATATTGATGGAACAGCACGCTCAGTCAATATGGCTATGCCCCTCTTGTGGTCATAAGTTAAAAATGTGATGTTTATTTGATTTTTAATTATCTTTTAAGACATGTCCACTGTGCTATGCAAAAAGGAATCTGTTCTAGTAGCATAGCATGAACTTTAGAACTTTTCCTTGAATAATAAAACATATTATACACCAAGGAGGACTGCTTTCTCTCTAAAGAGAGCATACATATGTACATATGTATTTATGAAGAAGCCATGGGACTTATCTTGATATTGGTTGTCTATTACAGCTAAGACATTGTAATTTTTTTCTGAATATCATTTACATATATATTTAAGTCTTGATTAATAAACTACTTAAAGCTAGATTCAACAAGAGCTCAATAATTAGCATTTTATTACTGGGAGTTATGAATCAAGAGACATTATGGGTAAATGTTCTAAATGTGTAAAGTAATGGTATATTCCTATTGATTAAGCCAGTTTTACACATTACTCGTACTTTGTCTATAACGTTTACTTTATTTGACTTGATCTGTTTTGTCAGTTAGGTATCTGAATACCTGTATGGCTACATAATATTATTCTGTTGGCAGATAGCAGACTTTCTTTCTTTCTTTTTTTTCTTTCTTTGTCTCTTTTTCTCACTTTCTTACTTTCTCTCTTTCGTTTTTTCTGTCTTTCTCACACTTTCTTTCTGTTTTCCTTCTTTCTCCCTCTCTTTCTCCATCTTTCTCTCTCTTTCTTTTGTTCTCTTTCTGTCACAGTCTTCATCCAAAATGACTGATGAACTACTTACAGCTGGATTCAAAAAGAGCTCAATAATAAAACAGCCTTTAGAATTTCATTTTGTTTCCTGTTATTTATTTACTTTTTTGTTCCAGCTGCAGCACAATGTTGGCACCAAACTGAAATGGCACATCAAAGCAGTTTGTTCTGACTACTACAACTTTCCTCCTCTTACATGAGGAAAACATTTTAGAAAATAGTGCATCTGCATTAGAGAATAAAAAGTGCTTTTATTTTCTTATGGCACTATTTCATTGATACAGAGAACATCTTACTATGGTATAGGCCTCTTCAGTACTATACACAATATATTGCAATTTGAGCTTATAGGGACAGTTGATTTGTGGTGCTCAAGGTAATAGAGAGTCTGGAAACCAGCTGGTTATATCTATCCATGCAACTAAACATCTTCACAAAGACTATTTATCAACCTGCAGAAGCTATTTTTGTGATCATTAATGGATACAGTTACATTAATTTCCTCATTTACATATGTTTATTTATATACCCCAAACAGTTGATGCAATGCTCAGTGCACAGGTTAAAATGTGTCTCAATTAGATAGACATAAATGAAGAGCCCTGCTTGCAAGTTTATATTCTAGAGGGAGTTGGGTACAGAGGAAGCATGAAGTGCTATAAAAGGCAGTAAAGAAAGAGTGAGAAATGATTGAAGGTGCACTGGACACTATGTCAGGTAGGTAAGTGTGGTAACAGCTTCTAGTTAAGTAATTTAAATACCTCTTTGAAGTCCTGAGTTTTGAGGGACTTTTTGAAGATTGAGATAGAAAGAAAAAGCTGAAATTGTGGAAGGGCAGAAAATGGCATAACCAGGGTCATTTAAGAAGAATGGAAAGTTCATGGTAGCATTAAGTAAAATGGAGACTGCAGAATGAGCTAAATATCATTCAGGGAATATAAATTGTGTATTATCCTTCCTGACTATACTAATCTATACATGTACTGGTGTAATGCTATCTGCCAAAATGATGCACAACACTACAAAAGTACAAAATGATGCACAACACTACTATACAAATACCTGGTAAGGAAGCACACACATATCAATCCAGACACTCATTTTTACTAATTTTGTTAAAAAAAAAAGTTATAGAGAGCACATTTTGTTTTAGTGTAAACATTTTTTTTATTGTTTCATGAAATTGATGGTAATGTTTCATTACATAACATTACATTGGATCAACAAGTGTGATATTACATCTGTTAAATATTCCTGCAAATTAGTCCACATTTGTAAGGCAGATGCTTAACAGATATTTTAAAATCACTTATAAAACTGTTGAAGTATTTCCTTCTTTCATGGTGGGTCTTGTATATTTTCTATTATTGTCCATGTTTCGTATTGTGGACTTGTTGCTGAGTAAGTTCATTTGATATGTTATTTTGCATTTAGTTTTATAAAAAAAAAACTTTAATTTAAAGAAAAAAATTACCATGGTATTTTTCTTCTTTTCTATAACTTTTATGTAAAACATATCTTGACAGTAACATTACATAAATGAACATGTAATGAATTGGTGCCAGCATGTTTATTTTTAGTTTTGGCATTCGCGCATGTGCGATAACTATTTCACTTCATGCCCTTACTATCCCTTAAAGGGACAGTAATACAACTTTGGTTTCTTCTCCCTAAAGCTTCCATTGGCCAGTCAATCTCTCCCAACACTACTTATTCCCTCATTTGAGAATTAAACTTTTCCTGTGATAGTGCCTTGTGCCTTTTACTAGCGTTCCTGTATTCTATTGATGATTATCTGTTGCCAACTCCTGCTAGTTCTGACATCATTTGTTTGCCACCTGTCCTGACCTGTTTTTGCCTGTCCTTACTATGTCTGTTTGCTGCCAGCCCCGATCCTTTCCTGTTTGACTATTCTCCTGTCTGAGCCCTCGGTACCTTTGCCTTGATCCTGTACACCTTATACAGTTTCCTGTTTGTTGGGGTTAGCTTCGGTATCCTTGTAATAGTTCAGAGTGCAAGAAGCCTGCGGCTCAACAATAGGGTGGATTTCCTTCAGGCAGAATAATTCTGTTCTGTTGCCGGGGTACGTTGCAAAAGACCTAAACCTATTCTGCACAGCTGTTCCAGACTCGTACCAGATCATGACACTGAGTCAAATTAATTTCACCTCCCATTACTTTCAATAGGAAGATTCAACCATGGGTTTTTTTTCTAAGTCAAACTTGTGCCAAATTTGACTTAGTCCCAAAATGAAAGTTGACCTTCAAATTCAAATTTTAGTGAATAGACCCAAAGGTTGTGAAAATGTTATCAACTGTGAGTGGAGGGGTTGAGTGAACCTGTAGACATTCCCTTTATGTATTCTTATGTAATACTTCTTTGGGAGCATGACAGATACAGGTTCGAACATTTATGATGAATCAAAGTTTGGATTCGTATAGTGCAATGAATTTAATATTTTAGCTAGTTATCTTTTGCAGACTAGTGAAAAATCTTTGCTCTTTCCTACCACCATGACTAAATAATCTTGACAGATTACTATTGTGTGCATTTTGTGTAGTAGTACCAGTATGTGGTGTAGTAGTGTAACTGGGAATTGTGGATTTGCATATTTCTGAATGCGGTTAATATTCTTACCTTCTTGATGAAAGTTAGCCATTTTATTGGCACTGGTCTAGGCAATACATTTTACTTTACCCTGCCTGTTACCATGTGATGTTCTTTTTAAAGTAGCTGGTTGCACTAGCTGGTTATTTTCCATTTTTACCTACAGGGCTTTTGGAAGCCATTCATGAAGCATATGCACAAGGGTCTGTGGCTTAATTGTTTCAGGCAAACTCACAAATTGCAGGTTATTCCTACAATTTGCAAAACTAAAGGTGAAATCATATTTCACATATACAACTGAAGAACTGAAAGCTGTGGAAAAAATAATGGAATAAGCAATTATTCCTCAATTACCAGATATACATGCAATACAATATGCAGTGCAGTTACACTTTTAACCACAATATGACTATCATTTTATGGGACCTTGTATAGGACCCTATTCCACTATACATGTGGGAATAGCAATTAAAATATCTATGAGAATATAACACCATAATTACCTACATATCAGGATATTAAATAACTCTGCTTAAAGGTTATGTAAATCCACAAAAATGATCATGATAGACTTGTTCTATTCTGATAACATAAATGGTAATATGATCTCTCTAGCCAGACACATTGAGAGTAAGAGGCTAAGTGATCTCAGGGAGATTTGACTTTAAGTATTTGAGTAAATAGTCAAATTACAAGAGTATATAATATGATAATACATAAGATATTCATTCTGCTTTCCACTGTAGTCAGGAGGATGGATAGCAATCTAGTTAAACTATACATATCCCTCAAATTGTGGGAGATCAATTCAATTGACTCAAATAAATATACTAATTTCATCCACCATAATTGAGATTTTCATAATTAACATTATGTTTAGAAACACAGTTATACATTACCATATGGATCTTGAGAAGTTGAGATGCCCTGCCTCTAGTAATTCAGATGTGTGTGGAAGAAAACTTGCTATGTGTAGCAATACAACTAATGTGGAGTATTCTGAGGAAATGATTGGATGGGGGTATGATCTTTGTTCAATTAGACACTTGCAAAGGACAAGCACGCTCCTCTTTAATAACACCAGGTGGTCCTGCTACCTAAAACGTTCTAATTTCTTAAAACTTTGAATGAAAACATTTGAATTTATACGAAAGCCATTAGAATCAAATACTATTCGGCATTACACTGCCATGGAGACGAAAACATACAAATAAACGACAAAAAAAGCATATATTTAGCCAAAAACTATTCATAAATCATGAAGTGAAAGTAATTATAAGTAGGGTTAATTACTACAAGTAAATGTAAATGTATTTTAATCTATTGGACATGTGAAAAATCTTTCTGTAAAATGTATCTGTACTGCTGTAACAACTACAATGAGTTAAACTAAAAGATGTGTCTAATTGTTTAATTGATGACATCAATGCAGACAGGGTATAAAAGCATGAATGATGCACTAATCCGATTAGGAGTCACTTGAAGAAGCCATGGGCGAAACGCGTCTGACTTCAATTTATTTTATTGCGGAGAGACTGATCCGCCAGCAAAAATTCCAGGACTTCTTGATCTTTTAACAGAAAGCTCTTGTGTGACACTCGTGAGAGCCATCACCATTGTTTTATGTAAGCGCTTTTAACCTTATTTTTCTACATTTATTAAAACAGTGTTATACTATGAGAAATTTCTCTGTTTATTACATGTGAGCTGAAATGTTTGTCTAAACAATATAACAATACCACATTGGGAGTAAACGTGGAGACAGCAGAGTATATATGCTTTCAAAGTGAGCAAGACCATTTCTGCTCTGAAAAAAGTGAGTGTACCACTCACCTGGGGGGACCTGGCTATCAATAACTGTACACAGAGAACACTATTATTGTTTTTATTTCTGTTTACATGTTCTTGGAGAATTTGAGAGAACGTCTGATTAATCTACAAAGAAGCTTTTTACTTCAAACACTCCATCAAATTTAAGTATATATATATATATATATATATATATATATATATATACATTTCAACACTGGTCTGAAATAATTGTATGAAATTGTAGTGCTCCATCTACTTCTTGTATTCTCTAAAACTTTCTTATTAATTACTTCCATACCAGAAAGGTTTAACAATAGTTTGTGATAATGTCTCAATCATGACATGTACTGTCAAAATATGGTTAGATTCTATCAGACTGATTTGCACTACAATGTCTATAACTGAAACGCAGGGGCGGACTGACCATTCGGGCACTTGGGCACTGCCGAGGGCCCGGGCCAGAGGGGGGGCCCGCCACCACTGCCGTAATAAAAAAAAAAACGCTGTTGCGCTGCTTGCTTGCAAACAGCAAGCAGATAAACATTTTTATTTAAATGCTGCCGTCAGGTGCCATTGTCCTGGGGGGGGGGGCGGTTCTCCCACGTACAGAGACTAGTGCCGACACTTTAAGGGAGTCTCCCTCAAGTGCCGACACAACCTTGTCTTGGATTTCCTGGGGCCCAGTCAGCACTGCGGCGCTTTAAGAGTGTGACCTGGGACCCAGTGATGATGTCAGAGCTGGGAGGAAGCCATCACAGCGTCGCGCAGGAGAAGACTGCCAGGGAGGAGAGGAGGGAGTCAGAGTCGGAGCTCTCACTCCCATTACAATGCAGTAACCACTGGACCCCAGGAAAGTCACCTACCTGCACCGGAAAGGGTCGGAGGGTGACAAAAAACATTTTTTTTAAACAGTTTGTGTCTGTCTGTCTGTGTATGTGTCTCTATGTGTATCTCTTTGTCTTTATTGGTATCGGTTTGTATGTGTATCTGAATGTTTGTCATTAAGTGTGCCTGTGTCTGTATGTGTGACAGTGTGTGTCACTACACACATGGGCATCCGCAGAAATTTTTTCGGGGGGGGGGGCATAATTTTACCATCATCCTTTCTGTGCCGCGCCTCTTTTTGACAAGTTATCATGAAGTGGAGGAGCTTTGTCATTATCAGTGAATGCAATCTAAGGGTTGATAAACCCTGCACCAGATACAGATCCACAGCACCAGATATAAAACAACCACACTAGATATAGCCTCCACTGTGCCAGATATAGACCCACAACACCAGATATTAACCCACGGTACCAGCTAAAAACCCATGACACAAGATATAAACCACAGCACCAGATAAATATCCAGAGCTCTAGCTGAAACTCCACAGCAACAGATAGAACAACATAGCAAAGATATAACCCCATAGCACCAGACACAACACTATAGCACACAATATAACTCAACAGCACCAGATACAACACTATAGCACACAATATAACACAACAGCACCAGACACAACACTATAGCACACAATATAACCCAACCAGGGCCGGCCTTAGGGGTGTGTGACCTCTGCGAGCTGGTAGAGGCACTGGATTGGGGAGATCAAAAGATCCCCCCTCACCAGCCCTCTGCTGGATCCGACGAGGGGGCGAAGCTAACCGGCTGAGGGGTGTAGCTCCGCCCCCACCCTGTGAAGCAGAGCAACGTCTGCTTCATGGGGAGCCGCGGGCAGCAAGAGAAAATGCTGCTCGGTTCCCCATGCTTGCATTAAGCATGGGGAGCCTGCATTAAGCATGGGGAGGCGAGCAGCACTTTCTCTTGCTGCCCGTGAAGCAGACGCTGCTCTGCTTTACAGGGTGGGGGCGGAGCTACACAGCTTATCCGGTTAGCTCCGCCCCCTCCTTGGATCAACATTTGCAGGCAAAGGGAGGGGAGAGAGACATAGAACAGGGGGAGGGGGAAGAGAGAATGAACAGGGGGAGAGAGCGAGAGACAGAACAGGGGGAGAAAGAGACAGAACAGGGGGAGGGGGAGAGAGAGACAGGGGGAGAAAGAGAGAGAACAGGGGGAGGGGGGAGAGAGAGAGAGAGAGAGAGAACAGGGGGGGAGAGAGACAGAACAGAGGGGGGGGGAGAGAGACAGAACAGAGGGAGAGAGAGACAGAGGAGGGGGAGGAGAGAGACAGAACAGAGGGGGGAGAGAGACAGAGGAGGGGGAGGAGAGAGACAGAACAGAGGGAGAGAGAGAGAAAACAGGTATGGGGGAGTTAGAGAGAGACAGACATGGCAAGGAAGAGGAAAGGGACACATACATAGGGGGGTGAAAGAGACAGGGGTGAAAGACGGGGGCGCCACGGGGCAAGCCCGCACAGGGCGCTGGGACACTTAAGGCCGGCCCTGAACCCAACAGCATCAGACACAACACTATAGCACACACAATATAACCTCTCAGCACCAGATACAACACTATGGCACACAATATAACCTCTCAGTACCAGATACACTATAGCACACAATATAACCCAACAGCACCAGACACAACACTATAGCACACAATATAACCTCTCAGCACCAGATACAACACTATAGCACACAATATAACCCAACAGCACCAGACACAACACTATAGCACACAATATAACTCCACAGCACCAGATACAACACTATAGCACACAATATAAACACAAAGCAACAGATTCCCTAAACACCCAAATTCCTAAATCCATGACATTTCTTTATCTCTTTCCCCCTTTTTTATATGTTTTATTCCTCCATGTTTGCCATCTCTTTCCCTATCATTTTATGTGTTTTATTCCTCCATGTCAGTGATCTCTTTTCACCTACATTTTATCTTTCTGCCCCATGTCACAATTTTGTCTGTATTCTGCTCCAATCAATCACCTCTTTTCATCCTCTATTATATTTTCTGCCCCATGTCATCCCATTTTGTTTGCAATCTGCTTCCATCTATCACATCATTTTATCCTCCATTATCTTTTCTGCCCCATCCACTTGTCACCATGTTGATGTGAGCAAAGCCTGGTCAGAGGAGCTGCTCAGACTGTACAAATGGAGACCTCAGGGAAATGGGAGGGACCTCCTTGCGGACGCCCTTGACTACACACCTGTATGTCTGTCACTGTTTATATCTGTATGAGTGTCATTCTGTGTGTGTCTGTCTGTATATGTGTCTGTGTATCTACACGTTTATCAGTGTGTGTCTGTGTATCTGTATGTGTGTATCTGTAGAAGTGTCACACTAATACACACAAACTTGCACTCACACTAATACACATGCACCAACACACACTCACATGACACTCCCTAAAACACACTTACTGGGCATGCCCTGGATATGCCCTGGGGTAAGTCCTAGGTGTGCAATTGGGTTCTGGGGTAATGCCCTGGGGTTGTGATGGGGCATGCCCTGGATGTGCAAAGTGGGTTAAAGTTTAATTTAACCCCTTTGTGATGCATGGTGCTTGCATCCCAGACAACACAAGTTTTGTTCCTAGCCACCGATCATAAGGTGATCGGTAGCCAGGAACATTATAGCAGAAACCCGATCAGTGTCTTAATAGACCCTGTGGGTCTCTGCCAAAAGATTGCTATTCCTCCGGACGTCACGTATGATGTCACAAACATGATGTCCAAACCAGGATGTTCGGGCACAGCCGCAATGAGCTGTTTAATACTGGACGTTCTATGCCGTCCTAGTGTCTTTAAGGTACACTAAAATTAGGATGGCATACAACGTCATAGTGTCGGGAGGGGGTTAAACTATGGTTCTATTTATCCACATTTTCAGCATGGAAGAATTCAAATAAAAATAATAAATAGAACCATGAATTGGGGGCAGGGGGGTTGCACATGGGTGGTACGTGGGTCTATATAAGTGGGGCAGGCACAAGGGGGCCCCATGATCATCTATTGCCAGGTGGCCCCATGAGATGTCAGTCCACCCCTGCTCAAACGTTTTCATTTATGTCCTTTAACTACCCCCAGTTATGCTTAAATATAATAATTTAATTCAATACTGGTAAGGAAGGTTCTAAAAATATTAACATTTTGGTGATATTACTTTTTTTTGGCTTGTCTGATGCTTGGTGACATGGGCTGTTTTAACATTTCTTCGTTGTTTGTGTTTTGCTATAATTTATTTGTTTCTCATTTAGTGTACCCACACAAACTATGTATAATTTTTATTTTTTTTTTGCACTCAGAATTGAGAACACGTAACTAGTTATTTAGAAGTTAGCCGTAATATCATGTATTATCAACTCATCCTTGTGCATTTTCACTTCATTTCTTCTCTTTAAAATCTATTTGTAATTATTTATTAAATGTAACAAACAAAAACTTATAATTCACAATCCAAAATAAAAAAGAAAAGAGGAAAAAAAAAAAAGGACGAAAGAAAACATGCAGACATCACAACATGTATAATTCAAGAGATCTTTTATATTCAGAATTAGTCGGTGCTCCCTCCCTAATGTGATCGTCACTGTTTTCCAGAATATACACGAAGGACAGGTATCCCCCAATTCTTACTATTTGATTGATTCCCAAGGTGACCAAATCAAGCTGTATAAAGTGCTATTTGCTCCAAAGAAGACCTTTTCTGCCCCCGCCTGGAAATCTATTTGCGCGGCTATTTCTCCCCAAAGTGGTACAGTCGATTTTTTCCATGCCCTCGCTATACAAAGTTTAGTTGCTAAAAAGATGTTTATCAGTAGGTATTTCTGATGTTTTTTAAATCAGGGAAATCAACATGGAAAAAGAAGGTTTGTGGTGTAAGGAGTGCATCTCTACCTGCTATCATTATGCATAATATCTGCCATTCGGGTTTTAGTAGGGAGTAGGAGTGTACATTGCCACCAGACATGGGCTTGTGATCCCATCTCTAAGTGGCACCGCCAACACAAGTTATTGGCATTTGTGTTATATTTTTCCAATCGAGTAGGGACAATATACCACCGATATAGTAGTTTGTAACACAGTGAACTGCCTTCCTAGTCATTTGCCATGCTGAAGACCAAGTTTGGTTGGAGTATGTTATTTCTAGGTCCCTTTCCCACAACATTATTGGGTTTGGTTTATCATACTTCGAATGGTATACTAATAATGTTTTTATTTTAGAGAATACGCTCTTAGATGTTACTGAGTTGAAGAAGTCATCCCAGCGGTCATGGGCTGTCGCGGGATTTGAGCGTAGCAGGTGTCTTACTCTAATATAAGTATATAATTCCACATCCCATAGATTGTACATTCTCTGTAGGTTGGGGAAAGAGTATATGTCATCACCTAGGAATAAGTCTCCAATTGTTACAATTTTATTGGTCCACATATATAGGTCTATGTTCCTTATATACCAGGAAATAGCTCCAAGTGGGAAGGCCATAGATAGAGAGGTCCAGAGATTGAACCTTCTTCTTATGCTGTACAAGGAGGTAGCAAGGTTACTAATTATCTGTCCGGAAGGGCTCATTTTACGAAATTGTTTAGGAGTCACCCAAAGGAGAAAAAACGGGTCTAGACAGTGGGCTTTGTATGTTTCAATGTTTAACCAGGGTGGTTGTCTTGGCCTATTGGTGTTCCAGGCTATTATATGGGCCAGTTGTGCAATATCATGTATTTGAAAAGGGTCCGGGTAGCCGAGACCTCCTCTCTCAACCTCCCTCATTAGGATCTGCCTAGAGATCCTGGATCTACCGTCCGGCCACACAAATGAGGCAAACAGGAGCTCCAGGTCTCTGAGATGGATTTGCGGTACTTTTAGGGGGATAGCCCGAAGTAGATACTGAAACTTTGGAATTATATATGTTTTCAGAATGGCGATCCTACCCATCCAGGATAGTTCAAGGCCCTTCCATTTTATTAACAATGCTCTTAAATGCTTCTTTAGTTTGGTATAGTTAAGGTCCACTATTTTCTCCAGTTTTGGGGAGAAGACAACGCCTAAATAGTCAATGCTGTCCGGGGAGGCGCTGTGGTACCCTATAGATTTCAATGTGGCCAGTTGTATTCTATCCAAGTTTGACAGTATAAATTGGGTCTTTAGTATATTAATTTTGTAATTAGAGTAATAGCCGAACAGCTGAACCTCCTTCATCAGAGCTGGAATAGAGTCAGTCGGGTTAGACAGAGACAATAGTACGTCATCAGCATACAGGGTGATAGTATGGACTTGGGGACCGAAACTATATATAATTTTTATTGTCATATCTTTCTTTTGATACCATTATTTTGATAATTCTATATAAAAAAATAATAAAATATGGCAAAAAATGGAACACAATTTTTTTCTGACTTTTATTTGAAAAATCGTATACTCACCTACAACAGACAACAACAAAAACCCACTGCTAAATAGTTTCTAATATATTTCCTGAGTTTAGAAATAGCCCATGTTTTATGTTTTTGTGCTTTTTCATTCATGTCACAGGGCCAGAACTATAAGTAGTGCAAAGCTATACATTAGCGATAGTGACATTGTAACACTGATACCTGTACTAAATCCATGAATGACCCCCCACATGTACATATTTTTAAAAACTATACAACTCAGAGCATTTAACTTGTGGTATTTTGACACTTTCATCCATTTTACCACCAACCATTTCCAAATTTTGCAGCAAAGTTGTGATTTTTCACAAAGATTGCAATTTAGGTAAACATTTCCTGAAAATGTGAAGGGGTGTTACCAAATAACACCTCATTATGTGTTCAGAAACATCTCCTAAATACAGGGATACCACCCATGCATAGGTTGGTCAGGTTATTTGGGGGTTAAAAGGCCACATTTGAGAGGTGCGCTTTTTGGTTTTCCAACTTGGAATTTTGACATGCAAAAAACCTGCGCCAATGTCCCATTTGTGACATTTTTAAATGTCACAATGTTTTTTACCCCATTATTAAATCCATATATTTTTGAAAACTAGAATTCATAAGATATTTCAAATGGTGGTATTTTTACACTTTACATGTACTAATTCTACCACCAGCCATTGTCAAAATTTTGGTTAGTAATTTTTTTATGTTTTGTTTCCACATACATTGTACTTTGGGCATGAATTGATAGATCCTGTTATGTGTCAATGCCAAACAACTCCTCAATATGTGTTCAGCAACATCTCCTGAGTACAGGGATATCACCCATGCATAGGTTTGCTGGGTTGTTTGGGGGCTAAAAGGCCATATTTGGTAGGTGCTCATTCCCAAATTGGAATTTTGACATGTAGTCAGCCTGCATCCATGTTCCATTTGGAACACTTTTGAAGCCTGTCAATGTATTTTACCCCATAAAACCATATATTTTGGAAAACTATACCTTCTACCACCAGCCTTTGTCAAAGTTTGTGGTATTACATTTTTGGAGTTTTGTTTCCACACACATTGAACTTCAGGCATGAATTCACAGATTCTTGTATATGTCATTGCCAAACAACAACACAATATGTGTTCATCAACATCACACAAGTACAGCGATACCATCCATGTATAGGTTTGTTGAGTTTGGGGGCAAAAGGCAACATTTGTGAGGTGCGCATCTCAGTGTTCCAACTTGGAATTTTGACATGTAGTTAACCACCGTCCATGTCCTATATGGGATATATCTTTGAAGCCAGCCAATGAAATTTACCCCCACTAAAGCTGACCAGGGTCAAAATCGAACCCTGAGTCAGCGGCCTCAGAATCACTGCCTAAGCATTGATCTATGGCAAAGAAGGGTTAATATCTCTTAGAAGACCCTATTTAGTACTGTAATACATTACAGTACAAAGAAATTAATCCATAAAAAAGTGCAGACAGCACAAAATAGTGTTGCTGTGCAAGATTACTGCTTATACAGATCCAAATTGGACAGATCAATATTCACAAATATTGATCTAACCAGGCAAATGGTGATACTCATTTTCTCACCAAACCCCCTTTGCCACTAACTCACTGTTACTGATCACCTTACATGTGCTCAGAAAGCTTTAAAAAAAAATGAAAAATATTTTTACTTTACACGTAAACCCCTAGCATATGTAAAAAAAATATGCAGATAAACAAAAATTGCTGGCATCAATATCATTGCGTAAGCAGTAATCTACAGCAAGGTAGGGGTTTATAGCTCTTAGAAGAGCCTTTGTACTACTGTAATAAATTACAGTACAAAAATGAACCCCTAAAAATGCGCAAACATCAAAAAATGTACTGATGTGCACGATCACTGCTTACGCATGATCAATGGCAGGGAAGGGGTTAAGTGCAGGGAATGGCTTATTTTTTTATTGTTTCATTTTATTTTTATTGTAACTTACTTTTACTACTTTGTTCCATCTCTCTCCCTCATTAAAAAAAAAAGTGAGGCAGATCCAGAGTGGTCAGATCAATATTTGTAAAATATTGATCTGACCAGGCAGTGCTGCCTGGCCATTACAGATTGCCTCTATTGTGACTGCTTTAAGAGCACAGGAAGTAGCTACTTCCTGGTTCATTGACCAAGATTTGGCTTTTTTTTTTAGTGTCTGTGATTGCCTCAACTTACGAGGCAAGTCAGCAACAATTACATAGCCATAGGAAGCGATTAAATTCACTTACTATGCTTGTTTTAAATGCCTGTAATTTTAAAGGCACTGTGCCTTTAAAAAAAGCATTTCAATCACTCTGGAAGCATCGTAGCAAAACAGTTTGAGCACTTAAAGCGGAAAAAGGTGCTTGTTTTGATGCAGGACACGCTAGGTCCATCCTGCGTCACTAAAGCCTCGCTACACAGGACGGACCTAGCACGTCCTGTGTCGGGAAGGGGTTAATACACTATCAAATATAAATGAAAGTTAAAATTAATCAAACATCACACAACACTTAATACATTTTCATAAAAAAAAAAGGTAACAGTTAAAACTACCATAATTAATATGCAATTGTTATTATGTAATTTGTTTTTCATAGTTAATGTTGTATGGGTGTGTCTGTGGATCTATGAACATATGTGTGCATTAAATGCATGAATTTCAAGCCCCTCCTCCTGTCCTTAGTGTTCGGTGGCAGAGAGAGATCTCACAATCTGCTGAACTTAGACAGCAGAAAGGTGCATGCAAGACTCCCCATTCTCCTCTATCTGTACTATAGTGGGGTGAAGTGTTAATTGATTCAGAGACAAACACATTTATGCTTTATTCAAACACAGTAAAAATTAGCAGCTGAAAAATGGTGGTTGGCATCCATATTGAGCTTACTGGTTCTCGTCTCAATATGATAGTCGTGTAAGTTCCCCAAATAAACTGACAATGGGGCAAAATAGTATAAGAAAAAGAGAAAAAAAAAAAAAGTGGGGGGGGAGGGGTAATGTAACATCAACATTTGTGACCAGGTGCACTGTTTGACATATGCTTATTTTGACACCTTGATATTTGGGGTAAAGTGACAAAGAATTTATTTTTCATACTCCATGTATTTTCATCTTCTTTCAAAGTGTATCCTCGCCCAAATTGTAGATGGGTCAGGGATAGATATGTGTGTACAGGGGGTTTAGACAATAAGTGGAGTTATAATGTGTTGACATTTAGAGGAACCAAGGAATAGGGACCAATGGAGCCACTTTGTCGATATTTTAAGTCCCTCACCTCTCGAGGTACCAATGAGTTCCTCCGATCTTCGGATGTCTTCCACTGAAGCAGCCCATTCCGCAAATGTTGGGGTTTTAGGTTGTTTCCAAAATTTTGGTATTAGGGTCTTTGCTGCGGTAAGTAGTGAGGGGGTAAGGGAGCGTTTGTATTTTCCAATAGGGTGTGTGGTGTGGTGTAGGAGTGCTGGCAGAGGGGCGTGTGGGAATTTGGAGTTGTCTACCTCCCTGATAGTGCGGATAATTACGTCCCATAGCGGAGATATTAAGGGGCAGCTCCACCATATATGTAGATAGGACCCCACGTGCGATTGGCATCGCCAGCAGATATCGGTGTGTGAGGGGAACATCTGTTTTAGAGTTTTTGGGACCTTATACCACCTGGTGAGCAGTTTGAATGTGTTTTCTTGAGCTAGCGCAGAGATGGATCCCTTGTGAGCAAGGATAGCCATTTTCTGCCATTGAGCATCAGTGAAAATGGTAGAGCAGTCAGCTTCCCATTGTCTGATATAGTATGGCTTGGGGGTTGGGTATATGTTGGTAAGTATGTTTTGTATTGTAGATATGAGTTTTTTAGGCGTGTTTGTGCCAGTACAAAGTGCCTCAAAGGGTGTGAGAGAATCAGGATAGGTCGTTTGGGACAGTAGTGAAGTAATATAGTGAGAGAGTTGATTATATGTGTATCTCTGGGCCACTGTGGGGTGGTGGGTAACAGAGAGAGTTTCCAGTGGTTTGATTCGGTTGTCTGACAGTACGTGTCCTAGTCTAGGGTATCTAACTTCTGGTGGGAGGATAGATTTCAGGGTACCAGCGTGAAAACCAGGAGGGAAATTTTGGTTGTAGATTAATGAGAGAAGAGGGGAGGGGGAGTTAATAAGTCCTTCAGTGGTGCTAAGTTTGTGCCATATCGAGAGGGTTTGTGTGACTGTGGGGTGGTGGTGGCAGAGGTTTATCTTTTGTTTACATGGAAGCCATGCTGCCGAGGGAATTGGGACGTCTAGTGTTTGTTGTTCTACAGCTACCCATGGCTTTCCAGAAGGTTTCGACCATTCCGTGATCCTCGCTAAATGAGTGGCTTTCCAATAGGATTCCACGTCTGGGAGTCCCATGCCACCCATACGTTTAGGTCTTATTAGGTAAGTATATCCTAGTCTAGGTGTTTTATCATTCCAGATAAACCTTGTCACCACTGATTTGTATTCTTTGAAGAACATTGTCGGGATACTTATGGGTAGAGCCTGTAAAAGGTATAATATTCTGGGCAGGACATTCATTTTGACCGAATTAGCTCTCCCAAACCAAGAGAGGGATTTTTTTGTCCAATTGGACATATCAGCTTTGATACGATTCAGGAGAGGTACGAAATTAGTGGCATAGAGGGTGTTTAGATCAGAGGATATGTGTACTCCTAAGTATTTGATTCCATCAGGTGCCCAGTGGAATGGTAGGGTGGTTTGTAGTTTTAACGTCTCAGGTAGTGGGAGGTTTATGTTTAGTATTTCTGATTTAGAGAGGTTTGCTCTGAAGTTGGATATGTGGGCATATTTGGTCATTTCGGTAAGTATGTTTGGAAACGATTCTCTGGGTTTTGTAACAAAGAACAGGAGGTCGTCTGCAAAGGCCGCCACCTTGTGTTGTCTAGCCCTTATCTCCAATCCAGAAATCTGTGTATTTGATCGAATAGCGTTTAGAAAAGGTTCCATAGCAAGAACGAATAGTAGGGGTGAGAGGGGGCATCCCTGTCTCGTACCGTTCGACAGGGTGAGCCGGTCAGATGGAGTTCCATTAATCCGTATGCGAGCCGTGGGTTTGTGATATAGGGAGGAGATCCAGGCTCTCATGTTAGGGCCAAGCCCCAGAGCCTCTAATACTTTGCGTAAGTATAGCCAGCTCACCCTGTCGAAGGCTTTTTCGGCATCTATTGATACCAGCAGAGTCGGGATATCATTGTATTTCGCGAAATGGATCAGATTAATCACCTTGGTGGTGTTGTCCCTGGCCTCTCGGCCAGGAACAAAACCGCTCTGGTCTGCGAAACAAATTCTGGGAGTATATCTCGTAGCCTATTGGCCAACACCTTGGCGAAAAGCTTAATGTCTAGATTGAGAAGGGATATAGGTCTATAACTGGAGCATAGGGAGGGGTCCTTCCCAGGTTTCGGGATGATTGTAATATGGGCTTCTTGCGTTTGTGGTGGTAAGTAAATATTGGAAATAAGGGAATTAAATGCGGATAGGAAATGTGGTAGTAGGGTGTCTGCAAAAGTCTTATAATAGGGGAGTGTAAGTCCATCTGGACCCAGGCTCTTCCCTGTCGGGGACGATTTTAGAACACCCATTACTTCTTCTGAGGATATAGGTCGTTCGAGCAAAGACCTATATTCATCAGTGAGTGATGACTTAAAATTAGATTTAAGGTATGTGTCTATCTCCTGTGAAAATTGTATTTCTTCTTCCGGTGAGCGGTTGTTTAGGTTGTATAGATCTTCATAGAAGGTTTGGAATGCATCAGCAATATGTTTGGTCTGATGTACTAGGTTTCCGGACTTTGTCTTAATTTTGGGGATAAAAGACAGTGAGTGTCTGGTTTTAAGGGCTCTAGCTAGATATCTACTAGGTTTATTACCATACTCATACATTTTACTTCTGAGTATATAAAAATTTCTTTGGGTGTGTTGCGTGCATAGGGTTGCTAGTTGTGATCTAAGGAGTATGAGTTCTTGGTACGAAGTCGGGGAGATAGTTAGTTTGTGTCTCAGTTCGATAGTTGCTATTTGGTCTAGAATAGGCGTCATGGACGCCTTGGTGGATTTTTTAATAAAAGAGGTGAGACTGATTATATGGCCTCTGATGACAGCCTTGTGTGCTTCCCATATCATGGGTGGTTTGACCTCAGGGGTAGCATTTTCTTCGAAGTAATCGAGTAAAATTTTGTTTAGGGATGATACATGGGAGGGATCTTTAAGAATAGTTTCATTCAGTTTCCAGGTTGGGGCATATGGTGGTATGGTTGGTATTTTTAGTGTCATCAGTATGGGGGCGTGGTCGCTCCAGGTGATGTTTCCAATATGGGTATGTGTAATCAAGTGTAGGTGTCTGTGTGATATTAGTATATAATCTATACGGGAGTATTTAGTGTGAGGGGCCGAATAAAAAGTGTAGTCTTTAACTGTCGGGTGCATAATTCTCCAAGGGTCAGCTAATTGAGTTTTGTGTAATTTGTGTTTTACCTTTCGGATCATAGAGTATCTGAGGTGGGCTGCTCCAGTGGAAGAGTCCAGACGAGGATCAAGTGGCATGTTAAAATCTCCTCCAAGAATAGATATACCTTCTGCAAAGGAGGAAAATTTATCAATGAGATTACAGAGAAATAGTGATTGGTTAGTATTAGGAGTATAGATATTGCCAATAGTGACCAAATCTGATCCTAGTGTACCTTTTAAAAATACAGCCCTCCCTTCGCTATCCGACCAAGAGTCTTGAAGTATGAAAGGGATATGTTTGGATAATAATATGGCAACTCCTTTTGATTTTGTAAATGGAGAGTGTGAGAAAAACATGGTGTTGTATTGTTTGTCATAAAGTTTAGGCACTTTATGTCTTTTAAAATGGGTCTCTTGGATAAGTGCAACATCTACTTTGAGCCTGTGTAGGTCACCAAACAGTCTGGATCTCTTACTTGGATTGTTAAGACCCTTGGCATTGATAGAGTATATTTTTAGGGGTCGGGCGGTTGTGCTAGCCATATTTAGGGCGGTACAGTGAAAGTGTTATATACAATAGATAATACATGGTAGGTTGAATTTCCCTTACAAGAATATCCGTGATGTCATACATGGTAGGTTGAATTTCCCTTACAAGAGTTTCAGTGGTGTCAGAAATTTGGTCAACATATAAAACAAAAACAGAAAAGCAAGAACACATTAAAATCAATACCAATATCAGATTACGAAGTCCACAACGTGTGGAACAATAATCTAATGCTCTATGGAGAGCGATCGAGCCAAAGATGCGGGGGAGGGGGAGCCTCGGAGTGTACTCTACCGAGGTGGTTCCCGAACCCAACATACAGGGCATCGGCTGTCTGGGGGCGGCTTGGTGAAATGTCCGCTGAACTAATATCATTTTATTGAACATATAATGGGGGGGTGCAGGGGAGGTCTGCTCCCGCCTGATGGGGTTGTGAATATGATTAGCATTTATGGAGAGATAGAGAGCCTTATATTTAAAAAAAGGGGGGAGAGAGTAAGGCGGGATTATAGAAGTGTATAATAGGGTTTTTTTTTTCTCCCTTTTATGAAGGAGCTATGGGGGATATATATATATCTTAGGGGTAACGGGGAGGTGTATTATACTTAGGATGTTGAGAGTAGAGAGGGTTGAGGGCCCCTTAAACGTGGGGGAATGTTCCTGGAGCAAGCAATATAATACTTATCCCATGGCGGGTATATGTCTGTTTCTAGAAGCTCCCGGCTAGTGTCAAAGCAAAGTCCTGGGCAGCTTGTATCCGTTGGAGTATTAGACTTTGGGCCTCAAGGGTTGCCCAGAGTCCAATCGGGGTTTCATGCGTCAGTCCCGTCTCGGAGTCCCAACGATGTTGTGGTGTTAGGCGTGCGGGTTCGGTGTCCCATTGGGTTTCGCCGTTTGCGTTGGGGACGAGGTTGCCAATCCTGGGTATGTGTCCTGGTTGCCAGAGACCCCACCTGGGTTGGTGTCGGCCAGTCAGGAAGTTGGATTGGAGAGATGTTCAGCCCTTTGCAGAAGTGTTCCACATCTTTCGGGTCCGATACCGACAATACTGTCCCATTGCGTCGGACTGTCAGGCTTAGTGGGTATCCCCAACTGTATAGAATGCCTTCTTTACGCAAGGCATTTGTGAGGGGTTGCAGGGCTTTTCTTGCCTGTAGAGTCATCCAGCCCACGTCTGGTAAGACAATAAAAGGTATTCCCTGATATAGTAGGTCTTTAGAGCGTCTCGTTTTCATTAGCACTTCTTCCTTTTGGGAGTAGTAATGGAAGCAGCAAATCAGATCACGTGGCTTGGAGTCCTGTGGACCTCTTGGTCGTAGTGCCCGATGATCTCTGTCCAGGATAATGTCCTTTGTGTATTCCGGGCCCAGTATGGATTGGAACAGGCCTTGTAGTAAGCCAGTCGGATTTTCGTCTGGTGGCCCTTCAGGGATGCCTCTGATTCGTAAATTACACCTGCGTCCTCTGTTATCGAGGTCCATCACTTGGGTAAGGAGATTGTGTGTGGTAACAGAGTGTTGATGTAGGTGGCCATCGACGGCCGATATAGAGCCTGTGAGCCTCAAGATATCCTCCTCTGCTTTGAGAAGCCGGTTACCTTGATCCTGCAGGTCAGCTTTCACATCTGCTAGCTCGTCCCGTATCGTTTGCTTGAGTTGTGTCATTAGGTCATGCTGATTGTCCTTCAGCTGAGTCAGTAGGTGAGCGGAGAGGGAGCTCAAGTCAGCCCTCTTGAGTGGAGCGGGTAAGTCTTCCATGTCACCTTCATTTTGGGAATCCTGATCGTCAGAGGAGTCTTCCGCGATGCTTGGCTTAGGAGTCGCGGGCACCATTTTGGGTAGGCCCGTCGTGGAAGTTTGCGGCAGGTATATAAAGTCCTGCAGCGACGGGTATCCTCCGATTTTTTTCCCCTTGGTGCAGGAGAGTGTGGAGGAGGGTGTTTTTTGTTTTTTGCCCATGTTTGGGTTTGAGCTGTGGCTCGTTTCTCTGGGTTTTTCGGCCGTCGGGCGGGAGCTCCTGGAAAGCACGTCTGCTCACATTCGCGTCGTGGCTCCGCCCCCCAGTTTTGTTACATTTTTAGATGATCACTAGGAAAAACGCAACGTGGGAGACTTTTTGCTGGCTAGCAGAATGAGTTTTTACAACCGTTCCCATGATGTCACACATACACACAGTCACACATAAATACACAGTCACACACACATACATTTACAGACACCCTTATACACAGTCACACACACAGCCACCTTTACACACACACTGTCAGACAGCCACCCTTACGCACACTGTCACACACACATAAATACACACACAGACACCCTTACACACACACATAAATACACACACAGCCACATTTACACACTTAGACACAGGATACACTTACACAGACATTCATGTACACACACTTGCACAGACAGTAGCACACACATTGACACACACACACTTATACACACACACACCCTGTAGTGTACACACTGACATACACTTCCATATATTGACACATACTTACACACACACAAACACTTACACACATTTCTTTTTTAACACCCCCACCCCCCCCACTTACGCTGTCCCCCTCCCTGCTTAATTACCTTTATGTGCAGGGAGGAGGACGTTCTCGATGCTGTCTGCAGAGGCTGTTACTGGCATCTAGCTTCTTCTGCCGGATGTCAATGTCAGCTGACATCCGGCAGAAGAAACTAGAATGCTGGTGTTCTTCCTCTGCAGACACCATCCTTCTTCCTGCAGCCAATCAGAGCAAGACGAGGGCGGAGCTTGCACCCATCGCGCTGTGCTTGGTGTGACAAGGAGGTGCGGTTACCGCAGGCGCTCACCTGCGATCCGCATCTCCTTGTCACAGCAAGCAGAACGCGACGGGTGAAATCTCCGCTCCCGTCGCGCTCTCTGACTGCAGCGCCTCTCCTCCTGTGCGTCTGGGTGCGGTACACCCCGTGCACCCGCCCAGGATCGGCCCTGCCTCATGTGGTCCTTGGGGGCGACCTGGTGCCCGCTGGCACCATGTTGGTGACCCCTGCTCTAAATTAAGGAGAAACTAAACCGTAAGACCACTTTTGCCTCTCTAAAATAGCCTTTTAAATGGTTAACTGACTGTGCACCATTCAAAAATGGTTCAGTTGCAAGGCTAGCAAGTTGTTTTTATGAAAAAGATGGCCATCTTGATCACTGGTGATGCACACAGCTAAAAGTGATTGGGCAAAGGGTGAGATTTTAAACACCTACTCAGAGCTGGAGTTGTATTTGGCGGAGCAGGATCTCTGTAACATGGAAGCCTGATAGTGTCCGTGTGACTTACAGCCAAAATTAGAAGTATTTTTGAGTAAATTGTGCTTCCTTTGAGCATATTATAGAAAGTAGTTTCTAGTGAAGGTGTAGTCCTTTTTGAAGGAAAGGCATACAAATGTTTCACAGATGCAGACATAGGTTTATCTCAAGACATGTGCAACTTGAGTCAAGAAGGGGGGACATTTTTTTCATAGCCCCCTCAATGCTTGATTTGTTAATAATAAGGCCCAATCTCCCAATGTTTTATATTAACAACACATATAATGTAAAAATTCGCTTTTCATTTTCAGTGCTCAAGCATTCATAAGTAAAGCTATGTAGGACAAAGTCATGGTAACTGGAAAAACATGTTTATGACGTAACTGAAAAAGCTAATAGGTACATACATTATACTGACTGATTTATTTTCTGCTTGCACAGACTGTAAACAACATTTTGTGTGCAAGAATATGTCTAAAATCAATACAAGCAGAAATAAATCAATAAAAGGACCCTTAATTATTTATTTATTCTGTGCTTAGATGAAGTATTTACAAAGAACAATTTACAAAGTGCTTTAATGTACTAGACTGTTTACCTACAGTATTAGAAAAAGTTAACCCTGAAGCTAAATGTTTAGAAAACTGTACTTTTGAACCAAACCTGGAACATTTGAAAGTCATTATATTTGCCTTGCACTTGACATTGCAGGCTATGTTTGCAGACCATAAAGCATAATAATTTGGTTTAATGGAAGTGGAAAGATGTGATGATTCAAGAGACTTATACAAAATCAATGTTTTTGAGATTCATGAACATGTTCAAGATAGTACTTTTATTATGTTACTCAAATAGTTTAAGTTTATACTATCTTTAGAGGAACAGCATAACTGTCAACAATAAACAGGTTCTACTCTTGAGATCAACATGAGGTTGTTTGATGTTAACTTGACTTTCATGCTGCAATTCGGTCCAAAGCTGGACCAGATCAGAGAATATAGGCAACATTTGGAAAATTCTGTTTTTTGGCTATTCAGTATAGTGAAACTTGTTCCAAAATCTGTGATTTTTATCTGGGGGGTCTTTCTAACAGAGGCCATCTCAGTGTCCTTTAGAGAGTGTGTTAGAAAGAGTCCCCTCCAAGCCCTATTAGAGACTGCATAGGATATTATATGCATTATTATTTTCATATCACATGCAACTGTTTGTATATGTAATAAAAATGTTATTGAAAAATTGCATTTCTTGTTTTTATTGCCTTTTTCTGCACCCACATTGCACCTACATGACTTAACAGCATGCACCTATATTGCACCCACAACACTTGGCTTGCACTCATATTACACCCACAGTGTCAATTGTTTCCCACAGAACAAGCCACAGTGTCATTTCCCCCATAGTAAATGTATTTTGCCCCACAAAACATGCATCAATTTGCAAATTAAAATAAGCCACTGTCAGGTACCAATTAACATGCCACAGCCACTTTGTCATTAACATATGCAAGAGTCAGTTTGCCTACTAAAATATGCCACGGTTTGACCATTAAATATGCCACAGCTTGCCCATGAGTTTGTCAGTGTTGTTTTGCCATTAATATGCCACAGCCAATTTGCCCATTAGTATGCCAGTATTATTTTTCCATTAATATGCCACTATTATTTTGCTATGAATATGCCAGTATTACTTTTGCTATTAATATGCCAGTATTATTTTTGGCATTAATAAGCCATAGCCAATTTGCCCAATAATATGCCCATATTATTTTGTCATTTAATATCCCACAGCCAATTTGCCAAATAATATGCCAGTATTATTTTTCCATTTAATATGCACCAACCAATTTGCCCAACAATATGCCAGTATTTTTTTGCCATTTAATATGCCCTAGCCAATTTGCCCAATAATATACTAGTATTATGCTGCCATTAATAAAACATAGCAACAAAAAAAAAAAATTGCTGGGGGGATGGCATCATGGGTGTCACCCCCGCTGACACCCAACCATAAACATGCATCCATGCATTACTGGTCAAGCAGTGACAATGCTAAATATTAACTAAAGTTGCAACAGTAGATACATTTTTATAGATTGCAGTGCAGAATTTTATATCAAGATTACGTAGCATATGCATTTACAATACAACTAAACTATATAATATAAAATAACTTGAGGGAAGGCAAGTGGTAGTTTATTAGCTATAACAGTTCAAAAATGAGCCAACCAACAAATTCCATTTACCAAAACTCTATTGATCCTGCTTAGCTATCCATAATCCAAACCTCACCATCCCTATTCCTACAGTCATGAACACCATTTCTACCAAAATTTCAAAAAAAAAAAGTGTAACACAAAGCACAACGAAAGATTGTTAACCACTTGGTGTCAAAATCATTATCTTTGGCAGTAAGGTTAAACTGCCATTTCCAATGGACTTTAACATGGGTATGATCACTGTAATTCCTAATAACAGCAGTGGTATGTCGTGGGAACTGATGTATAAATACATTCATATGTTTGAAGGGGTTAAAGGACTAATATCATAGTGCAAATAGGAAAACTGTACAGGCAGGTGTCAGTATAATAGAAAATGATAAAATAGGGATTATTGGAGTGACGTGTAAACCTCTTTACAGAGCTGCAGTTTGAGGGATCTTTTCTCATTCTCATAGACATAACAGCACATCATCAAATACAAAATGAAAAAGCATGTTAAGGTAGACAAAAGCCTGGATAAGATATACACCCATGGGTACTTAAGGAGCTATGTCAGGCCCTGGCCAGACCATTATTTTTGATTCTATGCGATACCTTTATTTCAGGCATGATTCCCACATATTGACATAAATCAATGTGGTGCCCATAATTAAAAAGGGATACAAATCTTAGACAGGCAGTTACAGACCTATAAGCATGACATCTGTGTCTAAAGAATATAGTAAGGGGCTATAGTAAAATTTAATCTTGAACAGGAATTTCATTACCAGGAACTAACTTAAAGGGACAGTCTAGTTCCCAAACTCATTTTGGTGCAATTGGAAGACGACTACTTGAATAATAAACAGACCTTTTCTGCACTAATCAAATTTTAAATATTCTACTCAGGCCCTCCCCTGCACTATATCCTACAGGGTTCTGCCGCACTGTTTGTGTGTAGGCACTGAGCATCTATCAGTTTTGTTTCAATTAATCACTTCCTCTGCTGCTCTGCTGGTGGAATAGAATACCTTGTGTGGAACCTAGGTGACCTTGCTCTAATACAAGTAGTATCTCTTATCAATGCATGTGATGACATCATTAGGGAAACAGAATATTCCATTGATTTGATTGGTATTATTCTCATCCTGCAGGACACAATTATAATTAAAATGAAAAATCATGATAGATAGATAGACAGACAGATGATAGATTTCTTGTCATCAGAATTGAAAAAGTCCATATTTTTTGCCACCTAAGCCTTAACATGACTGGTGTTTCTTAATATATATTTCATTGTACAAAACTAAAAATTGCATGGCACATAGTTTTTATAATTATGCTTTAAAATATAAAGGTTCCAGAACAGGTTTTTTGTTTTATTATTATTTAAATTATATTTAAACCTGCCTAGTCTTCAGTGTAGTCTGGTAGAATGAATACTTAACAACAATGATCATCTTTAAATTTTTGTTCTATTTTGGAGAAGCTCCATATAAACATTGTTCTTGTAGGGTGTCAGTCAAAGTCCAAACATTATAATCAAGGTCAATCTGCTATTGAAATCGTATAAATTAATATGTTCCTTGTTAGCACTTAAAATTATAAACAGTGATGAAAATACAGATTTATATATAAAATAAATCCATTCTGGGATAGAAATGTCACAGCTGTGTACGTAGACTACTATCTTCAATTGTTTTAGCAATATCTGCAGAGGCAACCCATTACACCATTGCATAAAAGTAACAGATGTGCACTTGTCACATTTGCAATTGCCTATTACATCGATTGACAGTTTTCATTAGAAGATTTTTTAAAACTGGAATGTGCTTGCAAAAGGTTATCTCTAGAATAGTTTCAGTGTGTTCTCCAATCATGCCTGAACAAACCCAGGCACATAAGATATATATTTGAAATATACAAAATTGCAGTATTGAAAAGTGTTAGACACTGGGATATTGTAATTTTAAGTTTGGTGTCAAGAGAGGTTCAATCTAGTCAAACAAGAATGCACATTATAAAAAAAAGAAACTAATAGTCATAATAAAAAAAGATGCATGAAAGAAAACAAAAAGCTAGTAAAAGAAATGAGTTACAAAAAGATGTATAAAGATTTTTCATAATACTTTTACTGTCCCGTTTGAGAAGGGGACTTCTATTAAAGGCTCAACAAAGGGAGCTATTCACTAAAGGTTAGCTGGCAAGTACATTTTATAAAAATCAGGTGAAATTTTGGAAACAAAATGCTAATATACCAGTCTTTTAAACTCTGCTAGTATTGCCTAAATTTTGGAGTTCACTTCTGTTTTATTGTATAGTACCTGTAACGGAACGGCTACCCAAGAACGGTAGCACCTCTGCCCATTGTAGGAAATCACCTCCTTAGCCTCCGATTATAGCTCAGCATTCACCCAGCACATCTTCCATGGGTCCTTGCTCTTTGTACCCAAATAGCAGACAGGGCCACTAGCAGTTAGGTACAGCAAGAATGAAAAACCTTTATTTGTGAAACAGCACAGTCTTATAGACACACAAATGTTACATCAATAAGGGGGAGGCACAGGGAACTAATAATAACATGTAAGCCTCTAACAGGTAAATAAACACAGTATAACTTAACATAATTAAACATGACACCTTGAGATACAGACATCCACACTACAAAAGACAATGGATGGCTCACAGGAGAGTAAACACTTATTGATTTGATAAGTACACATTTAAACACGAACATATAATATGTCTTAACCTGGGGGAAACACAAAGAATAGAGCAAAGGCTTGGATCCCAAGGTACACATCCTGGCTGACATCCTGACTGAGCCTGTGTTGAAGTCCAGCTGTATTGAAGCAGGGTGTCACTGATGCCCCCAAAGTATGTACCCCCAAAGTATGTACCCCCAACTATAGCATATCCAAAGACAGTGTCCATAGTCCACAGGGAGGTGTTTGGCCCTCAGGGCCCTCCCAGAACCCCAGTCACACAGACTGTTATGATTCACTTCATGACAGTACCCACAATCATTCTTTGCCTCCTCCTTGTAAAAGACCAAGCTAAAGCCTGTAACTTATCAGTAAGTTAACTTATCTGCAGGATGTACTGCAGTGTTTTTGTGTCTCTAGTCCTCAAAACCATGTAAGACTATGTAAAACCATCTAAAATGTGCACTATAACATAATAAAATTGGGGAAAAACCTGTTTGCTATCAAACTATATTCTGTTGCTTACTTTGAAATATGAAAGGGTAAAAAACGTCCTTTTTTTAGATCATGTTTACGGTATTGTACAATACATTGTACTTCAACAAAATAACTAGTCAAAAGTAGGATTAATTCCCTTCTACAATGCAAACCATATTAAATATAAGTCATCTTTCTGGTATCCTTATTACTTTCTTTTGTGAACAACAGTTTTACCATGTAGGCCTTCCAGTTAACTAAACTAACTTGTTGACATTAACCTTTAACCCCTTGGTGACACAGGACGGACTAGGTCCGTCCTGTGTGCCGAGGCGTTAGTGACACAGGACGGACCTAGTCCGTCCTGTGTCAAAACGAGCACTGAAAAGCGGAGTTTTTCCACTTTCAGTGCTCAAGCGGTATTGTCACAGAGGCAATCAGTGACTGCCAGGCACACTGACAAGCAGTGGGGATGTTCTGATGAGCATCCCCACTGACTGGTCAGAGCAATATTAACCCTATATTGGTCTGACCAGTTATGATCTGCCTCCCTCTCCTCACATTTTTTTTTAGTGAGGGAGAGAGACAGATCAAAGTTATAAAAGTAAGTAAAAGTACAAAAAAACAATTAATACACAACACACGAATAATAAAACAATAAAAAAAATGTATTAAAGCAATTCCCTGCGTTTTACCCCTTCCCTGCCACTGATCTTGAGTAAGCAGTGATCGTGCACATCAGCGCATTTATTTTTGCTGTTTGTGCATTTTTTAGGGGTTAATTTTTTTTGTACTGTAATTTATTACAGTACTACAAAGGCTCTCCTAAGAGTTATTAACCCCTTCTTTGCCGTCGATCACTGCTTACGCAATGATATTGACGCCAAAGCAATTTTTTACATGTCAAAATTCCAAGTTGGAAATGCAGCCCCCCCCCCCTAAACGTGGCATTTTAGCCCCCAAACAACCCAACAAACCTATGCATGGGTGGTATCCCTGTACTCAGGAGATGTTTCTGAACACATATTGGGGTGTTGTTTTGCACTGACACATAACAGGATCTGTGAATTCATGCTCGAAGTAGAATGTATGTGGAAAAAATTACTAACCTAAAATTTGACAAAGGCTGGTGGTAGAATTAGTGCATGAAAAGTGTTAAAATACTATCATTTGAAATACCCTAGGGTGTCTAGTTTGCTAAAATGTATGGTTTTGTGGGGTAAAATACACATTCTGGCTTCACAAATGTCCCAAATGGGACATGGGCGCAGGTTTTCTGCACGTCAGAATTCCAAGTTGGAAAACCAAAAAGCGCACCTCTCAAATGTGGCCTTTTAACCCCCAAATAACCTAACCAACCTATACATGGGTGATATCCCTGTACTCAGGATATGTTTCTGAACACATATTGAGGTGTTGTTTGGCACTGACATATACCAGGATCTGTGAATTCATGCCCAAAGGACAATGTATGTGAAAAAAAATTACTACCCAAAACATTGACATAGGCTGGTAGTATAATAAGTGCATGGAAAGTGTTAAAATACTACCATTTGAAATACCCTAGGGTGTCTAGTTTTAAAAAATATATGGCTTTGTGGTGTATAATACACTTTCTGGCTTCAAAAATGTCCCAAATGGGACATGGGCACAAGTTTTCTGCATGTTAGAATTCCAAGTTGGAAAACCAAAATGCGCACCCCCTAAATGTGGCCTTTTAGCCCGAAAACAAACCAACAAACCTATGCCTGGGTGGTATCCCTGTACTCAGGAGATGTTGCTGGACACATATTGAGGTGTTATTTGGAAATACCCCTTCACATTTTAAGGTAATGTTTACCTAAATTGCAATCTATGTGAAAAATAAAAAAAAAAGTTTTTTGCTGCAAACTTTGGCAAAGATTGTTGGTAAAATGGCTACATGAAATGTGTCAAAATACCCCAAGTTAAATGCCCTGAGTGGTCTAGTTTTCAAAAATATGTACATGTTGGGGGGTCATTCATGGATTTAGTACAGAAATCAGTGTTAAAATGTCACTATCGCTAATTTTGAAAAAAAAAAAGGATTTTAAAATAGCTTTGCACTACTTATAGTTCTGGCACTGTAACATGAATAAAAAAGCATAAAACATGGGCTATTTTTTATTTTATTTTTTGCCATATTTTATTATTTTTTTAACATCAAATTATATGCTATTATCAAAATAAAGGTATCAAAAGAAAGCCCTTCTTATGACGATAAAAATGATATATAGTTTGTGCGGGTACACTAAATGAGACAGAAATAAATTACAGCAAAACACAAACACCTCAGAAATGTTAAAACAGTCCATGTCACCAAGCGTCGGACAAGCCAAAAAAGTCATGTCACTAAGGAGTTAATAATACAGCTCAGCACCATAATAGCCCTTCAAATGTATCAGAATGTCGCTTCTTCAAACTTCAATCTTTTCAATAAAAACATCTGTTTAAGAAGATTTATTATTAATTTTCTTAGAACCCATAGACAATCTGGACACAGCACGTACTGACCCAGTATGTCTCAAGCATGCCCAGACTCACTTATGACTATACTCTCATGAGCATGAGAAATATTTCTAGTTCTTTAATTTGATGCTCACTGTATTTCAATTTGTTAAGGACCTCACCAAATTGTTGTAGACCTTGTAGGTGTTTGCTAAATATAGCACATAATAGTAAAAATAATAATAGTAATTATTATTATTATTTTGGAATCATTATCCACAATGACCCACTGTTAAGTCTAAAACACACTGGCAGTTTTATTACATACATATTTTAGAATTAATTTATTCCGTGTATTTAGCAGCACAGATTTATTTTAATTAGAAGTGTACAGAGAGAACCTGTAATGAAGGTGCTTCGATGGCCAGCTCATCCATAGGGACAATTGGGCTACTACTCAAATAGTAGAAGGCATTTTAATGTCTTGTCCAGTACCAAAGTGACACTTTGTCTATGGTACCAAAGAACCTTGATTAAGGCCTTGTAGGTCTTTGTAAAAGCACAAAGTAATTATCTTTATAAACAGCAGAAATAGAATACTAACTCTGAGTTGCTTTGCACATTACACTGATAAACAAAGAGCTCAGAACAAAAAAAACTGTAAGAAAACCAAATTGAAAAACATGATATATTTGCTAATAGCACAGGATTCTAACTAATTAGCAGGGCAGTTTTATATAAATCACACCATAAGGTGTGACACAGTTTGCAAGTAAAATACTGTGACTTGACACAAATATTTATTTTAGTATAGTGTAATCTATATGATAGCAAAATTAGTTCTCTAATATTCACATATGTTTCTTGATCAAGCATATTTTAAATAATTATCTTTATGCATGTGATTGTATAAAAGCTAACATTTATGAATGAGAAGTTACATTCAGCAAAACAACAGACATTCATTTAATTGAATACAATTGTAATTCGTGATTGTGCCATGAATTATATCCTGCAGTTAGTCAATGATAAATGTAATTACAAAATTAGAATTTCCTCCAGAGATAAAAGGATTATATGATGCTTATCGCCACCTAGATCTATGCATATAGAATGTGCTTACTTTAGGCATGGAACCATCATTTATTCGATAGATTTAAATGTCAAACTTTATTTTCAACTGCTATTGTTTTCTTGTTTTTTCCCTCCTCTTTTCTAGTGTATTTTTTTCCTAGGCGTTTTCAAGTCCTCTTATCCTATATTATATTTTAGATATAGATATAAAGATGGTAGATGGTAGTGGTCTCCTTTTCCTAGGATGTTCAGCCAATCATATCCTGGCCACGCATACAGTACATCTGCCATGATAATAGTTGAGAGTGGGTGACATACCCAATTTGCTCAGGCAATACTAGCTGACAACTGTATTCTGTGAATTGTATTTGATAATAGCTGATTTTCCACACATTAGGCTTCATAAGGTTTTATTACAATATAACTAGTACTCCAGCTAATGTGAACTCTAGTTCCAGTGAAGGATAGCCAACTATTTGGCTGGCTGAGATGAGCACCATAGGAACTGGAGTTCACTTCATCTGGATTGTCAAAAGGACATCACATTCATTGATTACTCTCTTTTACAGCCAATAGCCACCTGAAAACGTTTTCAATTAAACCATACTTACCACATTTTCCCAGAATGCATAAATAATCCATCTGGGCATTAACAGGTTTACAATAATTTTTTTAACTTGTGTGTGTAAACAACCCTGTGGCAGTACCATTGTGGTTCATGCTGGACCCGATTTATATTTTGAGAATAATCCTATTCTCAGAATTAATGAACATATGTTTATGAGCATTTGAAACGGCATGTACAAAAGCACCTCTTATGAGTAATGAGGGGTGACCTGTATCTAATACTGGAGAATACTGCATGCATGGCTTCTGAAAATGCAGCTGAGTAATGCGAATGTCTTGAACATCTGGAAGAGGAATATTATCTGGAGGATATTCATGAACCCAGAGCTGGCAGTATCTCGGGTACATGACACCTGCAAGCCAAAGAAGATCCTCCATAGGTGACCAGATGAACCCTGCTCTGTGGGATAATCAACAAATCGAGTCAAAGCTCAAGCCTTCATTAGGCCAAATCTGTATTCATTAGACTACTAAAGGACTGTATCTGTAAGATTCTTTTTTTTTTAACTATTCAAAAATTCCACATATATAGCAGAAGAAATAAAAACCAAATAAACACAAAAATAAAAAAAAACCTCAACAAAAAGAGACATAAAATAAACACCCCAATACTGGTTAAGAAAACAGTAAATAAGTAAAGCACGGTATAAACATTTAAGAAGAACAATACTACCATTTATAAAAAAATAAATAAAAAATTACATAAATAGGAAAAATAAACAAAAAAGATATATAATACACATATATACATGCAGCAGTAACGTCTCAAGGTGGTTTCAAAGAATCTATAACGGAGTCTTTTAGCCAAGACTACCATATGTCAAAATTATCCAGTTTCCCTTTCCAAAAATAGAATTTCCTAATTACTGGCAGATCAGAATTGATTAAATCAAACCATTTCCAGCACTTTGGTGGGTCAGAATTATTACAATTATTAACCAATCCTAGTTATATATATAAGTATAATTTTGATGCCAATGTGCGCACTGGCCCATTTTGTGTATATGCGTGATCTGATAATTCCAAAATACACCACATAGGGTCCAAACCAAGATCCAGCTCAATACATTTCTAACCACCTCTATAACCTGATTCCAAAAATAAAAAAATCTTGGACATGCCCATATCATATTAGAAACCAGCTAGCCACCTCAGCTGGCTAGCTATAAATCACAAAGTCTCAATCTTGCTTTAAACAACATTTAAGGTAAAATATATAATTGTGTCATTATATATTTTTCAACTACTGGGGAGGGTATCTTATCGCTCCACTGTGCCTTAACAACATGCATTAATTGATAATATTGAAATAAATATTGAGGAAGCAACTGTTCATCCTGGAATTTCTCATCAACTGTCATGATCGAGCCTCCTCTAATAATATCCCCTAGATATACTACACCCGACTTTTCCAAAAGCCTGTGGTGCCATATTTGATAAATTCTTTCAGATAATGGTTATCCCAGATGGGGGTAAAAATATGGTCTCTATAAATATATGTTGTATGATTTTTGAAGATGGAAGGGGGGCCTGAGAGTGCTTTCTTCATCTTTTTCCATCAAGTGTCACTCATGACACTTTACTTTGTTTCCTCCCCTGCAAGTTGTGGGTGCAGTGCTTTTGTATACCAGACAATGTTTTAGCTGTGGGAGCTAAGTCCAGAATTGTATTTTCTTTTTTCCTTTTTTTTTTCTGGGAAGAGTGGGTTTGGGATTTTGTTCTTTTTGCACTTTTTACTAATTTGATTATACTCTATTATTAAAAGGTTTATATATTGTCTTATTTTTCACTGTTCAAAATTAAAATGAAAGCACAGACAGTGTTAGGTAAGAAGGGTAAAAATAAATGGGGCTATGAGCCATCAAGTAGCCCTCACTACCCTATCAAAAACTGGGCTGGGAGCCAGCCAAATGTCTCCCAACCCACTGTCATACACATGTGGGGCCAGGGCAGGGTTTCCTGACTCCCCCTCTAATAAATACTCTAAACCCCTATATAGTAGATTGGGGGACAGGGCTACAGATAGCCAGTCAGATCCCTTTTTCTTTTAATATGAAATCCCTTCTTTACTGGGTAGGATTCTTAATAGACATACTATTTAGGCTTATTTGATCTTGTCTGTCAATCTACAGTTCTATATTTCTGTCTTCAAAATAACATAAATAATGTTGTCAGCTCTGATCAAGAGTGGACATATTTTGAAAAGCAAATGATAATACAATTGCTTCAAAAACTACATTTAACAAAGGAGGAATAGATCAAGTTGACAGATATACTAAGGACTATATAGTGCTCTTTATTAATCACTACTCAATAATAATATTCCACTTGTACTTGGAGAATTCTACAGTTTTGATACATTTATGAACAAGTTGATACCATATAAAATGTATTTGTTATTGACATATATTAAGAAAATAAAAAACAATATGCTGTAAAATTACTATCAACAAAATATACCTGGCAATAACCTACTATTTGTAACATTTATCAGTTTGTCACTATTGCTGCTGCCACTATCAGCATTTTTTTCCAATCATATGTAAAAAAAACCTGCATTAATTCATCTCTGATATTTTCTTATAACTGCCTATTTATTTTATAGATATTTTTAAGAGGTACATTTTAGTTGGGAACTAAAAGCTATTTTTATGTAGAATCCCTATGGCATGTGCCATGTAAACATATTCAAGTGTGGATATTTTTTATTCTATGCCAGAGATTAGAGCCTTCCTGTAATGATGTATTTCATATTGACATAACAGTTAAAAATGCATATTAAATCAAGCTTAGTGATTTTTTAAAAAGAGTATCCAAGACATCCGTTGTCATCCGTTTTGTTTGCCATGTTTAGTTCAATTAAAAATACTACTAATGTTAATAAATTAAATATTGAAATGTTTTAGTTCAATTAAAAATTAATATGAATGTTAATAAATTAAATAATGTGATAAAGATATTTTATTTTATCCTTATTTCTAAAGGTAGATTTTAAAATCACCAAACTTATAGAAAAAAATATATATATGTTATAATGACGAATAAATGGAAATGCAATGAATGCATTTCTAGCTACATATAATACAGTTTTCAGTTTTAAAATTATGGTGTGGGCTTTACCTGTCCAGGAATCCATGTTTATAGGATACATCCTATAACATTAATTTGAATCACTGCATAGAGCCTCCTAGAAATTGTAATAGATATAAACATTCCATCACCCTCTGCAAACGCCAAGATAACCGGATGCTTAACACCTTTAATTTTAATTAGTGATTACACCGAATACAATGTAAATGACAACTATAGATAGACTAAATTGGAAAGGTAAGGAGAATAATTATAATTAATTCATGGACTCTTGAAAATATGGAGTGTGATATATTCCATTAGAGGATTGGCCGAATTAGCAAAAATTGTGGAATCTGGGAACAATTGGACTGGTCAAAAGATAGACCACATTTTGAGGAATCAAAAAGAGCAATTAAATTGGTGTATTTCTTGGGATCAGTAAAACACATGAAGATTTGCTTTACTGACTTGACTTTTCGAGTTCTGTGCTATTTCTTTCAGCTTGTACTACATGGTTTCCTCATATATCACTGGGTCATCGAAAAGGACCTCAAAATGTTGACTATTTTTTAAGCAGAAAGAACCAGTATTTCTGAGGTTTACAGAACCTGTGTTTCTGTTAAAGTGTAAAGTACCCATGTATTTTATAAATAGCTTAATCATCTTTCTCTCTGAGGCTATGTGGGAAATATTGAATTGCATGCATGCATTTCTTTTCATTTTCACAGGTGTTAAACAGATGGCTTAGCATTTATTTCCCACTGTAATGCTTACTTTTAAAGATTTTCATTGAAACTACTCTTGCAAGGGATAGAAATTTCCAAATAGTATCACAAACCCCTAAATATGGAGGTTACAGATTCTTAATAGTTCCATTAATAGTGATATGTGTGGGGGTTTGTAACGGAATATCATTTTTTTGGGCTAATTGCCATGTTTGGCTTCTTTATTTATTGTTTAGATGGCATTTGCAGCATGGTGTTTTTGGAGGAAAGTTTCCATTCACAAGCAATTTTGAAATAGTTAGGAATAATACTCTTGAGTAGTTCAATATTAAGCTGTACAAATGTTGCATTTTCCTCGTGTAGTGTACTCACCCTGGTCCCCTCCTGGCACTAACAATTTGTTTGACTCTAGGTATCTCCTGGGTTTGTTCAGTTGCTGTGGGTGACAGAAGAGTGATTTACAGGTGACCAAAGAGTGGTGCATGTGGTAAAACATTGATGCAAGGAATTCTTTGGCATTTTGCTGTTGCACCTACATACCAATAATGAAGAAAGTGGGTCCCTCTGCAGACACAGAGATTTTCCATCAAATGACAGCCCTCTTGTCTATTCAACCATTGTCTTTTCTCATACAAATCGTAGACTAAGGCAACAGGTATGATTTAAGAAAATGTATTAGAAAGACCACACAAGACCATCTGACACAGCATGACAATGTTGTCTGGACTGGTCTCCTAGGTAGACAATTACTGTGTCTCCATCCGAGCAGTAAAGCCTGGAAGGAGGCAATAAGTAGTAAAGAGTTCCTACTTCTTTTATTTTATACAACCCCTCTCTTTAATGTTTCCTAAATAATTTGTCAAAAATTAACATCTAGAGGTTTATGTGTAAAGAGCAAGTCTGGGGGCAAATATTTAAAAGTGACAGTTTCCATGGCAGTTAATCCATTTGAAAACATTAGGTTCCCTGTGATGTTCTAGACCAGGGGTAGGCAAACTGCAGCTCTCCAGCTGTTTCAAGACTACATCTCCCATACTCGTACGCCAGCCTCTTAGCTGAAAGAGCATTATGGGAGATGTAGCTGGAGAGCCGCAGTTTGCCTACCCTTGTCCTTGACCATCACTAACCTCATTACAAAGTAAGAATACACATCTAAAAGTGTTTCATTTTTAGATTAGTAGACTGGTATTTATGTAAAAGGGTTACTTTTTTGCATACTTGGAACAGCTGCTAAGTTACCGTAATTTCAAATACAAGACAGGTGCTATTTAATGTACGCAAGGACATACTGTTCTTAAGTAAGATACATATAAATAGATATGCCTCTGTGTTTGCCTAGTTTTTCTATTAACAAAATACATGAAGGATTCCTTATGTGAACTTTATTTTTTTTTTTTTAATCATTATGGTTATATAGTTATATATTATGATTCACATCTAAAAGGAGACAGTGTGGCCTTACTTATTTAAACAGTTCATTCAAGGGAAATGGACAGTTTATATTGCATGGCACTGAATTACAAAATATAATAAAACAGAAGCCTATATATCTTTTGGATGTAGGACTGGCTTCCTATGGCTATAAACACAATGTTGTCTCACTTAGCCTGACAAAATATAGAAAGCAGTATGATTGTAAGAGCATGACCTCCCTGAGTAAACCAGAGGATAGAGCGACATTTTATTTTCTGGGGAGAGCATTTAATTTAAAACTCTATAGATATTAGTGATTTCCATAGACCTAATCTCATGTGGCAGGTGTGGGAAGTGATCCGTGAAATGTAGCAATAGGGACTGCATTAATACAAAGAACCAGAAGATAGAGCCAGCCTTTCATCCTTAGCCACAACTTAGTGGATACAAGCAATTTTGTAAAAAATAGTCTGTAGACTGTCATGATAATCTTCTAAATTAGGCACTGTAGGGACTTGTGCAATACTGCTAGGACACCCAGAAGGAGTAAATGTGTCCCACACATGGGATCATTAAGATGAGGTTTGTAGATTTGTCAAAATGGACCGTTGTATACACATTTTTTTAAACTCTAGAATCCTCTTGATATTCTGAAATTGATAAGCATACCAGTTTTTTTTTTTTTTTACAACATTTTAGAAAATGGAGATTTATAGTTTACTTAACTTTATCAAATCTGAATTCCATTGGCTTTGGTATATTTATTTTTTATTGTCTAATACTTCACCAATGATCATGAGAAAAATAGAGTAATGAAAAGACAATTCTATTTGTATTACTAATTAAAGTTTTACGTTAGTGGTTTTAGTACTAGATTCAAAAGTCAAGATTTGACACATAGTTTTATAGTATAAACTGTCTTTCACTTTTGTAGTCCAAAAACATATGTAGGTGTATTGAAATTTAACAAAAAAAATATTCATTTAGCCATGCCAGTAATGTGATGTGTCTTGATACAAAGAAGTCTCAAGATATAAAATGTAAGTGAATAATTTGTGTCTGTTTACAAGCTGCCTCCATGTTTTCCAGAATTTATGGGTTTTCCTAATGATTGCAAAATAATTCTTGCTTTTGATCCAAAAGAAGTCAAAACGCCTCAAGGAAGCTATTTTGAATTTTGCCCCCTGCTCCTGGGTTAAAATGCCTTCTTGACTCCAAAGGGCAATTTGATTTTCCCTTTTGATCAAAAAACTCTATTATTAATGCTTATTATATTATTAATTGCCCTGTATGTCCAATGTTATCCTCCTCCCTCGAATCAATACCTCGTTTTATACATACCAAAATCTTATTGGCCCTTGCAGCTGATGTCTGGCATTGAGCACTGTTGCTAAGTTTGTTATCTGCAATTATTCCTAAATCCTTTTAATTTGTCCCAGGGAGATACCATTTATATGTTGCTTTGTTATTATTTTTCCATGATTTTACATTTGTCTATATTGAACCTCATATGCCACTTAATTTCTCAGTCCCCCACTCTATCCCAATCTTCCTGTAAAGAACAAACATAAGGGTTACTCTGTATTACCTTACCTAATTTTGTGTCATCAGCAAACACAGACATGGCTCTCAACAAAAATTTGGAGATCATTAATAAACAAATCAAAAAGAAACAGATCCCTAAGGTACTCCGCTTAATACCCTGATCCAGTTTGAGGATTTTCCGTTTACAACAACACTCTGCATTCTATCTTTTAGCCAATTTTCAATCCAAATACATACATTTGCCCCAAACCTATTTCTCTCAATTTGTAGAGTAAACTTTTGTGTGAAACTGTATCAAATGCTTTTGCAAAGTTTAAATAGATCACATCAACTGCCACACCTAGTGTACCCACTGTAGTACCCTATCTCCTTCTGCAATGTCTTGATTGCTTAGAATTTAGCAGGACTAACCATACAAATATATTTTAACAACAATATTATATAGATAGTGTTGAGCGAACCCGAACCGCACTGTTCGGGTTCGTACCGAACTTTACGGTTTTTGGATCAAGGACCCGAACATGGACATTTCACTGTATGTCCGTTTTGGAGTTCGGGGTTCGGCGATTACATTGTATGTAATGCTATTGGCTTGCTATAAACCGAAATAGAGTCCCCATTCATAAGAAATTCTTATGATTGGAGACTCTAGTTCGGTTTATAGAAAGCAATTACATGTATTCCATAAGCCGAAAGTCTATAAACCGAACAACATTCGGTTTATAGACTTTTCGGTTTATAGAATAGCAATAGCATTACATGTATTCTATAAACCGAAAGTCTATAAACCGAATGTCGTTTGGTTTATAGACTTTCGGCTTATGGAATACATGTAATACTATTGGCTTTCTATAAACCGAACTAGAGTCCCCATTCATAAGAATTTCTTATTATTGGGGACTCTAGTTCGGTTTATAGAAAGCAAATACCATTACATGTATTGCATAAGCCGAAAGTCTATAAACCGAACGACATTCGGTTTATAGACGTTCGGTTTATAGAATAGCAATAGTATTACATGTATTCTATAAGCCGAAAGTCTATAAACTGAATGGGACATTCACCCACATTTTACTTCATTTTGCAGCCCTCTAGCCCTTTCCAGGACTTTTTTAGAGGCATTTTAGTGGCCAAAAGTTCGGGTCCCCATTGACTTCAATTGAGTTCGGGGTCAAGTTCGGGGTCAAGTTCGACCCCGGACTTTTTTCCGAAGTTCAGCCGAACCCGCCGAACGCGAACATCCAGGTGTCCGCTCAACTCTATATATATTTTTTAGAAATAAAAAAAAGAAAATTGGCATGTGCATATGTATTCACCCCCTTTGTTATGAAGCCCATAAAAAGCTCTGGTGCAACCAGTTACCTTCAGAAGTCACATAATTAGTGAAATGATGTCCACCTGTGTGCAATCTAAGTTTCACATGATCTGTAATTACAAATACACACCTTTTTTGAAAGGCCCCAGAGGCTGCAACACTTAAGCAAGAGGCACCACTAACCAAAAACTGACACTTTTCTTTACTTCAAACAAGTAAAGGACAATGTTGTTGAGAATTACAAGTCAGGGTTAGGTTATAAAAAAATATCCAAATCTTTGATGATCCCCAGGAGCACCATCAAATCTATCATAACCAAATGGAAAAAACATGGCACAACAGCAAACCTGCAAAGAGACTGCCGCCTACCAAAACTCACGGACTGGGCAAGGAGGGCATTAATCAGAGAGGCACCACAGAGACCAAAGGTAACCCTGGAAGAGCTGCAGAGTTCCACAGCAGAGACTGTAGTATCTGTACATATCCTAAACTCCCTACTGGGATTATCTCTAAAACAAGTAGTGGAGGAGCCAACTCGAAAGCAGGCCATACTAGACTTAGTGTTCACAAATGGAGATTTGTTATCAGATATTACTGTAGGTGAAAGTTTAGGATCTAGTGATCACCAGACAGTGTGGTTTAATATAAGAACAGTGACGCAGTCACACCACAAAAAACAAAAGTTTTAGATTTTAGAAAAACAGACTTTTCTAAAATCAGATTAGGTGTAAAGGAGTCATTATCAGACTGGAGCAATTTAAATGGAGTCCAGGAGAAATGGGATTATCTAAAAGTTGCACTGAAGGCAACAGAAAATTGCATAAGGCTTGTCAGTAAGAGCAAAAAATTGAAGAAACCACTGTGGTACTCTGCAGAGGTGGCTAAAATAGTAAAAAATAAAAAGCTAGCATTTAGTAATTATAAAAATACTCAGAGTGAGGAAGATAGAAAGATCTATAAGAGTAGGCAGAAAGAGGCAAAGCAAGCTATAAGAGCTTCCAAAGCACACACAGAAGAGACTATAGCCCAGTCAGTGAAAAAAGGGGATAAAACATTTTTTAGATACATAAATGAGAAAAGGAAAGTAAAACAAGGATTAGTTAGATTAAAAACAAAAGAAGGATGCTATGTAGAAGAGGATAAAGGCTTAGCAGACTGCCTTAATGAATATTTTTTGTTCAGTTTTCACAAATGAAAATGAGGGTAAGGGACCTCATTTAGGGAAAAAGACTAATGAGTCTTTTGATGCATGTAAGTTTACAGAGGAAGAGGTTTTACTTCAGCTGTCTAAAGTAAAGACAAATAAGTCCATGGGACCTGATGGGATACATCCAAAGTTATTAAAAGAACTTAGTGGTGTACTAGCAAAATCGTTAACAGATTTATTTAACCAATCATTGTTAACAGAAGATTGGAAATTAGCTAATGTTGTGCCCATTCACAAGAAAGGTAGTAGGGAGGAGGCGGGCAACTATAGACCAGTAAGTCTTACTTCAGTAGTGGGGTAAATAATGGAAACCTTGTTAAAGAATAGGATTGTTGAACATCTAAAGTCGCTTGGATTTCAAGATCAGAGACAACATGGGTTTACTTCAGGGAGATCATGCCAAACTAATCTTATTGATTTTTTTGATTGGGTGACTAAAATAATAGATCAGGGTGGTGCAGTAGACATTGCTTACCTAGATTTCAGTAAGGCTTTTGACACTGTCGCACATAGAAGGCTTATTAATAAACTGAAATCTTTGAATTTGGATTTCAATATTGTTGAATGGATTAGACAATGGCTGAGTGACAGGCAACAGAGGGTTGTAGTCAATGGGGTATATTCGATGCAAGGTCTTGTTACTAGTGGGGTACCTCAGGGATCTGTACTTGGACCCATTCTCTTTAATATTTTTATTAGCGATATTGCAGAAGGTCTTGTTGGCAAAGTATGTCTTTTTGCTGATGATACAAAGATTTGCAGCAGGGTTGATATTCATGGAGGGATAAGCCAAATGGCAAATGATTTAGCTAAACTAGAAAAACGGTCAGAGCAGTGGCAACTGACATTTAATGTGGACAAGTGCAAGATTATGCACCTTGGGCGTAAAAACCCAAAAGCAGAATATAGACTATTTGGTACAGTCCTAACTTCAACATCTGAGGAAAGGGATTTAGGAGTAATAATTTCAGAGGACTTGAAGTTAGGTAGGCAATGCAATAGAGCAGCAGGAAATGCTAGCAGAATGCTTGGTTGCATAGGGAGAGGTATTAGCAGTAGGAAGAGGGAAGTGCTCATGCCATTGTACAGAGCACTGGTGAGACCTCACTTGGAGTATTGTACGCAGTACTGGAGACCGTATCTCCAGAAGGATATTGATACTTTGGAGAAAGTTCAGAGAAGGGCTACTAAACTGGTTCATGGGTTGAAGGATAAAACTTACCAGGAAAGGTTAAAGCATCTTAACATGTATAGCATGGAGGAAAGACGTAACAGGGGGGATATGATAGAAACATTTAAATACATAAAAGGGAATCAACACAGTAAAGAAAGAGAGTATATTTAAAAGAAGAAAAACTACCACAACTAGAGGACATAGTCTTAAATTAGAGGGGCAACGATTTAAAAGTAATATCAGGAAGTATTACTTTACTGAGAGGGTAGTGGATGTATGGAATAGCCTGTCAGCAGAAGTGGTAGAGGTAAACACAGTCAAGGATTTTAAGCATGCGTGGGATAGACACAAGTCTATTCTAGCTATAAGACCGGGAACGGGGGACTAAAAAAAAGTACTCAAAAAAAAATTTGGGCAGACTAGATGGACCGAATGGTTCTTATCTGCCGACACATTCTATGTTTCTATGTTTCTACATAGGACGAATAAGCCGTACGCTCCATAGAGTTGGACTTTATGGCAGAGTGGCCAGAAGAAAGCCATTACTTTCAGCAAAAAACAAAATGGCACATTTTGAGTTTGTGAAAAGGCATGTGGGAGACTCCCAAAATGTATGGAGGAGGGTGCTCTGGTCTGATGAGACTAAAATTGAACTTTTCGGCCATCAAAAAAAACGCTATGTCTGGCGCAAACCCAACACATCACATCACCCAAAGAACACCATCCCCACAGTGAAACATGGTGGTGGCAGCATTATGCTGTGGGGATGTTTTTCAGCAGCCGGGACTGGGCAACTTGTCAGAGTTGAGGGACAGAGGGATGGTGCTAAATACAGGGATATTCTTGTAACCTGTACCATTCTGTGCTTGATTTGAGGCTAGGACGCAGGTTCACCTTCCAGCAGGACAATGACCCCAAACACACTGCTAAAGCAACACTTGAGTGGTTTAAGGGGGAACATGTAAATGTTTTGGAATGGCCTAGTCAAAGCCCAGACCTCAATCCAATAGAAAATCTGTGGTTAGACTTAAAGATTGCTGTTCACAAATGCAAACCATCCAACTTGAAGGAGCTGGAGCAGTTTTGCATGAGGAATGGGCAAAAATCCCAGTGGTAAGATGTGGCAAGCTCACAGAGACTTGGTTTACAATAAAAAAGTGACTAGCGCTTTAAGTGAAAAAAATTATCTAAAAAAAAAAAAAGTGCAGCAAACACAAGTGCCACTCCCTCAAAAAGGCACACAATAGTGAAAACGTGAAAATATATGAGTGTTGCGCAATAAAACACAATACTTATCTAGACAGTTGGTTCTCCAGAGTTACATCAAAAAACATTCTCAATGAAGATATAAAAGAAAGGAAGAAATAAACAAAAAACAAAATACAATGTGAAGACCTGTAAATACAGGATAAATGGATAATTCCCCCAAAAGAGATATTCGCCTAATGGGCAAATTTGCGTCGCAGTTTGTGACGTCCACGCTAGAGACTCTGTTTGGCCGCGAAATCCGGAAGCTTAACAGAGAATTGCTTATCTACGTTTTTTGTCTGAATACGCTGGTCGTTACTAACACTGGACTTCTATAACGGTGGAATCATCATTATTGTATTGATTGCTTCAGCACAAGTATGTTATTTATAATCCGTTTTTAAAGCCTACAAAGATATTTAAGGGGCTATTAAACCATTTATATCATTTTGGAATCTACCTACACTCCACTGCCTCCTTCTATATATTGAACAAGAGCATCATCCCCTGTGTGAATGAGCAGAGAGGAGCCCTAAAAGATCTGGAGGGTTATAGGACTTACAGTCCACTTGCTTCTCACACCCAGAGCCGGTACATTTGGCTCTGTAAAGTGTGAGTATATCTCTTTTGGGGGAATTATCCATTTATCCTGTATTTACAGGTCTTCACATTGTATTTTGTTTTTTGTTTATTTCTTCCTTTCTTTAATATCTTCATTGAGAATGTTTTTTGATGTAACTCTGGAGAACCAACTGTCTAGATAAGTATTGTGTTTTATTGCGCAACAATCATATATTTTCACGTTTTCACAGAGACTTGGAGCTGTGATTGCCGCAAAAGGTTGCTCTACAAAGTATTGACTTTAGTGGGGTGAATAGTTGTGCACATTGACTTTTTCTGTTATTTTGTCCTATTTGTTGTTTGCTTCACAATAATAAAAAAAAAAATCTTTAAAGTTGTGGGTATGTTCTGTAAATTAAATGATGCAAATCCTCAAACAACCCATGTTAATTCCAGGTTGTGAGGCAACAAAACACAAAAAATGCCAAGGGGGTGAATACTTTTGCAAGGCACTGTATGCTTGCATTAAGTAAAATAAAATCATACACGGATTAATCTCTCATGCTTGTGTTAATGTATAATATTCTAGACTAACACTTCTGGTCATTTTTTAACAGGAAATACAATCATGGTAATTACAGGTCAATTATACACCTAGGGTTAAAATCAGATCATATTAAAATAAATCTTAGTTACCCTTAACTCTGAATAACAGAGAGACAAGGCCATGACCAGATGGCAATATAACTTTGACTTTGTTTGTACCAGACTAAAATATGTAATAGAACAAAAATTGCGTCTATAGTCTAAACATCTTATGAATGAAACTGAGATTGAAGCCAGTTTGATAACTAAAAAGAACACAGGTTAAGAAATGGAATTTTCCATTATATTAAGGGGGCAGCCTGTCAGTTTTCTAAATGCCCATTACACTAGATCTATATTTTTACTGACTTCTCCATAGAAAGTTAAGTTTGTTAGACATGACCTGTCTTTCACAAAACCATGTTGACTTTTACTAATTGTATTTTTGTGAGAAAAACACAAGACATCAAACATAAATGCTTTGCTTAAAATAATTAAATTCTGATTAAAAGAATAAAAATGATTTCTTCTCACCTTTCCGGACAGTGCTAAGCACACCCAGTCAGTACTGGACTACCTTGACTAGGTTAAATAAGATAAAATCATAAAAACTCTCATAATCACAAAATGACTAATATGAAGGTACATATAGAAAAACATATTGATCAGCAATAATTAACCCCTTCGCGACAATGGACGTGTCAGGCACGTCCTGCCGGGAACCGCGGTGAATCAAGCAGTTTTCACGATCAATGATCGCGAAAACCGCTTTAACGGTGCTGGGCTATTGCCTCGATGTCGAGACAATAACCAGCACTGAAATTTACAATCTGGGGCACTCACGATCGCCCCACAGAGCGATCGTGGGAGCCATATTGACGGAGCAGCATGCTGGTTATATAGTTAGATTAGCCTATAGGGTTAAAATTAAATATTTTTTAGCATAAGGGATAGGGTTAAAATTGAATTAAAATTAAAATATATTTAGGGATAGCATAAGGGTTAGAGTTGGGGTTACATTTAGTGTTAGGGTTAAATTTTGGGTTCGGGTTGGGGTCAAAAGGTCAATATAGGAAATAACCACTATTTTTGTTTTTTGCCCAATAACGCGCAAAAAAATACCGAAAAATATGGAAACATGCATATTTCTGAACATGGGACAACATTTAGAAACTATTTAGATGGGGTCTTTTTTAATGATTGTATTTGTGTAAATTATATTTTAGGTCAAATTTAGAAAAAGTGTTTTTTTTTAATTTTTCATCATATTTTATGATTGTTTTTGTAGTAAATTATAAGATATGATGAACATAATGGTATCTAATGAAAGCCCTTCTTATGATGATAAAAACAACATATAATTTTTGTGGGTACAGTATGTGAGAAAGAAGAAAATTTCAGCTAAACACAAACACCCCAGAAATGTCAAAACAGCCATTGTCACCAAGGGAAAGTCAAGGTGAAAATGTCTTGTCACTAAGGGGTTAAAGTCACATGTAGTCCCATGTACTAGCCTAATCTAATAAAATACCAGAATAACAAAGTAATAAAAACCTGTGGTCAGATCATGCAGAATCAGCATGATTTGATAAAATGACCCAATGCCTTAAAACATCACCTGAGCGATATATTATTTATATGATTAATGTTTAAATAAATATTGAAGTGTGGAATATGCAAATCAGACTTGACTTCAAGAGGCTTTACCACCTTTTGGTTGACTCTCCTTTGATTGTACAATAAATACCCTTTCCTACCTCCAGCTACTCCGCCTCTGTCTCATAATTGACTCGTGAAACAGAGGTAACGTCCATTTTGGTAACATTCAGTATGTATTCTTGAGTGTATAGCTTTAGCAATCCTTCAAATAATTTCAACACTACAGATGTCAAGCCTATAATTTTTTGGATCCCCTTTAAATATAGGAATCAAACCTGAACATAAACAGTCCCTAAAGACCAACAATAATGGCCTGTCCAGAAAGAAAAGAAAATGTATAGTAGCTATGTTTGGAACGGTCTCCTGAGTGTATTTGCTGGAAATAGTGTATATTGAGCTAAATTCATTCCATGATTGCCACCAGTCCCAGATTTGATGGGGCACTACAGTTGTTTTAGGTTGTGTAGTGTCATATCCACCACCTGTGCATTTTTCATAGGCGGCATTGGGTTTAACCTACTATGTATATGAAGCACAGTCTAAGACATACATAGAAGGCTTAAGCTCAGTATCATAGGGTCACACAAAGTCACATGATATAATGTAGACATGACCTGTCTCTTAAATATAAAGAAATAAAGATGTGCCAGAACACTGCTCAACTCATCAAGCTCAAGTTAATCCTGTAAATTATGATCATCTGCTGCTTATTCAGCTTATGTATAGAAACATATATCATCTGTTTATTTTTATGTACTTTAATAAATATGCAGTGTATTTATTGTAGAGTGTATTTCGTGTTCATTTTTACGTAAAGTGTGTGCCCAAAGAGTAGGCCCTGATTTTGTGCAGCAGAGATTTAGAAGTTGATTAACCCTCCTTACAAAAATGGCTACTATTATGTTGTACTGTTTATAAAAAATAATCTGTTTGATGACAGTGGTGTACCTAAAGCTAAAATGCATTATGGAAGGGATGTCTGGTTTACACAATGTCTGGTTTACACATTGATGGCATTCTAGTTAAGGAGAAATATATAATTTAAAATGTGTTGTCATTAGCTTTTATAGTACATACAGTTTGCTAATTTTGGCCTCCTACCGCTATATACAGTACATTCAGTAGTAAAAATAGTGCATTTAATTAGTAGTTCACTTGAATTATGCATAATAACGTTATCGTGAGTCTTGCTAAAAACACAAACAAGTGGCTTGCTCATTTGAGTAACACCATGAGCCCTCTCTTTCTATGTCTTAATGTTTGAAAGAGACAGTTTTCTTAGGAGTCTGTTTATGTAGCACCAAAGTACCATTTCATTTCCAAAGTGATGATGCCAACATTGACTTGCAGTACACCATTCTCCACTATGGAAATTAAAAGGCTCCTTCACATATGTGTGTGTGAGCTGTGACGGTGTCAGAAATATTGCTGTATCGTTTTCACTGAATTAATGTGTCCCACAAAAATTACCAAAAAAATTCATATAGTGAAAATTTTTCCACACTTTGTACTCAATACAAGACAAGCCCTTTTATTGCCAGTTGTTCCAGTTAGGGCTAATCTTGTGGAGAAATTTGGACTATACGGATTGTTTTGGCAAATGTTTTGGAGCACTGTTTAATACTTCTTCAATAAAGTTTGTTTTAAATGAGCTGGGTATTGCTTTTTCTTGTACAAAGTGAGTGATTGTAGTATCAGTATCTGCAATATATTATCTACCACACCTGATTTAACATGAAGAGTTAATTTGAAAAAAATAAAATCCCATTTTTCAGAGTGTTTAACTGAATTTTTGTCCAAAATAAAGGATATTTGACAATACAATCACAAAACCAACAATAGAATAGAAGACTGCTTGTGCTTTAAGAAACAATTCAAGAAAATATTAATTTAATGTTTTGCGGATTGCCTGGTAAATGAACAAGTTAATTGTTGTGTTTGGGTCAGCAAAAGTGCTAAAAGTCACGGTGATAATGATGACGAGGATACGGATAAACCAGTAGGATGCCTAGCGCATCATCATCATCATCAAATAAATATTTATATATAAATATGTTTTTTTTCCTTTATTCTATTCATTTAGATGAAATAGGGGAGTTTTTTCCATGTAAAAGTGAGCTGCATTATATAATTATCACAATATTTTTTTAGCGCTGAGCAACTTTCTTCACATTCATCAAATAAATATTAAATCTGACTGTACAATATTGCTAGTACTCATGAAACTCATGTTCGTACACCATTTCTATTTACCAGTTATTTTTCTCCTCCCCAGGGGAACTCACCATGGCATACTTTGCCACCCAGGTGGATCTGGGCATACTCCCCCTGTAATTGCCCCCTCCCCATCTAAGTTGGTTTTATTGTTGCATTATTCAAAATTCCAAAAATATGATATCATTTGAGTTCATAATAATTTCTTAAACCTTATCATTTGTGTATCTGTGCTTATTTTGGACACCTCTATAAAATCACACAGTTGTATATGTGTTTGTAAATGTGTTTCACAGTGGAGAATGGTGCATTGTGAATCACTGTTGGAATCCTCACTCTAGAGATGAAATGGTACTCTGATATATGTTACATGATGGCAGAAGGGTGCACATATACTAACAGCAGTTTACATCCAGCGATGTGATGCCTCCCAATAGTTTACATGTCATCACCAGTATTATTATTAAACAAGAGCTGTTATGTTGGTTTGTGAAGTAATATCTGTTAATATATATTCATACATATACATGTGAATTCCATAAATTGTATTGAAGTTTTTACTTGGCATATGACATTAAAGTGCAAAATTAAAAAATAGGTTGAATGACAAAGGGAATTGCAAGATTCAGGCCAAAATTGATTATTTGAATACCTTTTTTAAACCATTCTGTTATACTTTCAAGCATGTTATTTCACCCTATATTTATCTATTTCCATGTCAGTTTAGTATTTTACATTTTTTTTTTATAATTCTTTAATGTACATTTCGTGGCAATTCCACACAGTGCAACTGATACAAAATAAACAGATACATATAAGTACATATTTAGTAGAATTAAGTACAGGCAGACATTTCAAATTCATTTCCCTTCATTTTGTTGATATATACGTAATATAGTGTCGCTAAGAAAACAGATAATAACTCATATAGGGGAATATTTACATATGTACACTAGACAATCCCAGAAACTGGGTAGTACACTGATAAGAATTGTTTTTGAGGTAATCTTGCTGTAGTACATTATTTTATAATTTTCGTGGGGAAAAGGGGAGTTGTAGGGAACACTAGGGAACAGAGAGGGGGGGAATGGGGAAGGGGGATCAGAGGGGGTGGGGAGGAGAGGGGGGGACAACAAAAACACATGGGTAAGAAAGAAGAGAAGTTGAGACAAAGCTGAGAGAAAAAAAAAAAGTATTTTACATTTTTTTTATGTAATTTTTGCCTAAAATATGTTTAATTCACCAAATCATATCTGAAAATGTAACCATTGGTATGCATGTTAAATCAAGCATTAAGGTGCAATTTGGTGTAATAAGAGGCTACAGGAATCTTTCTAATGCCAGTTTACTTTGCAAGAGAACCAAATTCACTTAAATTGACAATGCAAATCATAGACCATTAAGTGTCACATCCTTGCCCTACAGTTTCCAAATGAGATATGTATGTGCCAATTTGCCAGTTATATATGTCATGATAATTACGAACAGACTGTTCGTAATTAAAAAACACTATGAAATTCAATACATTTTAATAGGGCACAGTATTGTAATGTTTCATTTACATTTTATTGTGAAATCCTTTCCTTTATACCTTATGTGTGACATGGATGAATTTCATTCACAATAGGACTTTCAACATCTAAGGGTTGACTCAACCTGTCCTGATCTGGCCCACTTCAGCAACTTCCAACCATTTTGGCCACATTCGGTTCAGTGGAGGAGGGGGCGGGGGCTGGACAACAAAATCCATAGGTGATCACTTACTCTTGAAATGACTGAACCATCCCATGCACCGAAGATGGCCTAAGATTGGCAGAAATTGCTGAATTAAGGCCAGTTCAATTATCTAGATTTTATCTAAATCAGACTTCACCAGAATTAGTGGAAGAATTAAAGTAAACATACTTTAAACCCCAAGACATGTATATATAATAATATATTATTGTTATAAAGTAGTATTTTTACACAAATAAGCATTTTAATATTTAAAAAATATTTTCTATTATTTTATGTTCATTTACTTTTATGTATTGAATTAAAGCATGCTGATTTTGTATTTATTTTTTGCGGATTTTTTTGTTGTTTAATCTCTTTTTATTGTTATTTTCATCACAAAAGAAAAATCACATAAGGGTGGGGAAGGGAGGGTATTAGGACTAACATGCATACAGAATAATTGACATTAAACAATAAATCACATTTTCTGGCATGTTTAGCCCATCACTTATCAATCAGGGCATCAAGTATCTGTGTACATTACGGAAATCAGCCAGAAATTACATAGAAATATCTCAGAATTACAGAATAACAATAATGACCTGGTAAACATCTTTCCTGATTCCGAAACAGGGAAGGGGGGAAGGGGGAGGGGGCGTTCGGCACCTTATAGATATAGGTCAGTATACAATCAGTGACCTGACCGGGTGACCTGTCTATTCATTACTGTACATATATTCATACCAATAAAACCATCTTTTATCATGTGTGGAACCTCTACCTTGTATTTGATTTATTGATTCCTCTGCAATCCGGATCTCCTCGACCGTGGCAATCCAGTCCCTGAGTGTCGGTGTGTATGTTTGCTTCCAATACTTGGGTATGAGAATTTTGGCTGCATTAAGCAGGTGAATAAGAAGTGTTCGTTTATAACGATTAACCGACATGGGAGTGTGATGAAGGAGAAAGACTAAGGGTGTAAATGGGATGGAAGGATCAGCTATTTTTTGGATTACTCTGTGTACCATGTGCCAAAATTGAGAAATGTTTGGGCATGTCCACCAGACATGCAAAAAGCTTCCCTTGTCCGCCTTGCACCTCCAGCAAACATCTGGAGTGGTACGGTAAAGTTTGTGTAGTAATGCTGGGACCCTATACCACCTTGTCATGATTTTATATGCATTCTCTTGTATTTTTACAGAAAAGGAACATTTATGTGCCAAAGTGGCAATTTTGTGCCATTGGTCGTCAGTGAATACAATCTTACAGTCATTTTCCCAGGCTCGAATAAAATATGGTTTCGTACTATGTAAGGTGTAGCTTAGCAGCTTATTTACATTGGAAATTAATTTATTGGGGGGGTCCTTTGCCAGACATAGAGATTCGAATTGCGTTACTGCAATGGGCTGTCGACCAGTGGGGTAAAGGGATCTATAAAAATGTTGTATCTGTAAATAGGTATATGAGCAAGCAGGGTTTGATGTAGGGGTACCTCGTATCTCATGAAGGGGCTTGAGGGACCCATCATCGGTAAGTATATGGCCAAGCCTTGGGTAAGGAATTGGAGTAAGAAAAAAGGATTGCCATTTGCGGCTCGTTTCGCCTGGTGGGAAAATATCTGTTCTTGATAATGACAATAGAGGTGAGGGGTAGTTTAGTAAACCAGGTAGTGTAGACAGTTTTCGCCACATCTTTAAAGTATTAGGGATCGTTGGGTGAGAGTCATCCACACTAACCCCCTGCGCTCTGGTAGTCCAGGCTGTTATCGGGATCGGGACCGAAAGTGACCTGTTTTCAATTGAGACCCACAATTTGTTTGCTGGGCGTGTCCATTCAATTACTCTAGAGAGAATTGAGGCCTTATAGTATGTCTCAATATCCGGTAGGCCCAATCCACCTGTTTCTTTAGGTCTGATCAAATATTTGTACCCTAGCCTGGGGTGTGATGTTTTCCATATAAATTTAACTATAAGTGTTAAATTATTATTTTCATGTGTGTGAAAAATAGTGTAGGAACCTCTATGGGCAGGGTTTGGATGAGGTACAGGAGTCTTGGAAGAATATTCATTTTAACTGTGGCTGCTCGGCCGAACCACGAAATATGTTACTTGCTCCATCTCTCCATATCCGACTTGATAGCTTTCTGAATAGGTATGTAGTTCAGATCGAAAAGGGATGTTAAATTGGTGGAGAGGTGCACTCCCAGATATTTCAGTGATGTGGTCGCCCACTTGAATGAAAAATTAGCATGAAGATCTGCTAGTACCTCGGGGGGTAGGGATATATTCAGTGCTTCGGATTTGGTCATATTTATCTTGAAATTCTAAAGGGCGCTATATGCTGCAGTTTCACGCATGATGTGCTGCAAAGTAATCCTCGGTTGGGTGATCACCAGCAGCAAATCATCCGCGAATGCTGCTGCTTTATGGTTGTGGGGCTCTATTTCAAGTCCGTGTACAGAGGGATTGAGACGTAGCGCATTAATAAAAGGCTCTAGCGTTAGAACAAATAGAAGCGGGGAGAGGGGGCAGCCCTGCCTGGTGCCATTCGACAGGGTGAGCGGGTCAGAGAGTGTACCATTTACTTTGATACATGCCGAGGGTGCATGGTATAGGGATGTTATCCAATTGAACATGGCTTCCCCTACACCTATATGACTGAGAACCCCTCTGAGAAACGGCCAGCTCACCCTGTCGAATGCTTTCTCTGCGTCTGTGGATAACAGAATTGTGGGGATCTCGTGACTATGGGCGTGCTGAATTAAATTAAGAATTTTGACTGTATTGTCCCTGGCTTCCCTACCGGGCACAAATCCCACTTGGTCTCGATGAATAAGACTTGGAAGTACTCTGCCCAGTCAGGTACTTAGAATTTTTGCCAGTAATTTAAGATCTACATTAAGTAGGGATATGGGCCTATAGCTGGAGCATTGCTCGGGGTCTTTGCCCGGTTTGGGGATTATTGTTATATGAGCTGTTTGTGCTTGGGTTGGAAGTATGCCGCCTGTAGCCAGGGAGTTGAACACAGACAGTAGATGAGGCGTGAGAGTGTCCTTGAAAAATTTGTAGTAGTTAATAGTGAGCCCATCTGGGCCTGGGCTTTTGCCTGTTGGGGAGTTTTTAAGAACATTGTGTAGTTCTTCTGCAGTTATTGGGGTATTTATAGCTTCTACCAGCCCCTCGGGGACCACCCTGGTCATATATTTTTTAAGATATTCTTCAATTTTCCGGTGTAAGGTAGGACCTTCTGGGGCGGGTTCCAGAGGGGTTAAATTGTAGAGGCCGCTATAAAACTCTTTGAAAACATTTGCTATATCTTTGGTGACATGGACCAACTGGCCTGTGGGTGATCGTATTTTGGCTATAAAAGAGGACGTGTGTTGAAACTTAAGTGCGCGGGCTAGGTACTTTCCTGTTTTATCTTTATGTACAAAATTGTAATTTTTTTGTTTTTGTAGGGTCGCTTGGTCTCTGGAATTACAGAGGGAGGTTCCGCTCTATGGCGCGTGAGTTCCAGGAATAGTGACTGTGTCAGGGAACGTTTATGCATAGTTTCTCGGGTTCTAATTTTTTGAATAATATCTAGTATTTGCTTCTCCCTCTGTTTTTTGAGGTGGGAGCCTAAGCTAATCAGATGGCCACGAACCACCGTTTTGTGAGCCTCCCATATGTTAGCGTGGGATACCTCAGGGGTGACGTTTTCCTCAAAATAGTGTGTAATGACTCCGAGTGTACTATGCATATGTTCGGGTTTTTTTAGGAGGGTCTCATTTAGACGCCAAATGCCTACCTTACGTGGTTTAGTGGGAATCCTGATATCCAGGCTTATAGGAGCGTGGTCACTCCAAGTTATACAATCAATAAAAGTTTTGCTTATCAAATCTAGGTGTCTATGTGTAGTGAATAGGTAGTCAATTCTAGTGTATTTATTATGTGGTGCAGAGAAAAATGTGTAATCTCGAACCGTTGGATGGAGAATTCTCCAGGTGTCCACCAGTTGTAGATTGTGTAGGACTTGTTTTACCTTTTTGAGTTTGTGGTAGCTCAGGGACGATGTGCCAGTCGAGGAGTCCAGTTTAGGGTCCAGTGTAATATTCAAATCACCGCCCATGACCACGATACCAGTTGCAAATTGTTCGAGTTCTTGTAATATAGAGCATAGAAAAAGGTGTTGGTTAACATTAGGCGTATAAACATTTACAATGGTAATTAGTTCTGAACCGATAGAACCTTTAATAAAGACAGCCCTACCATCGCTATCCTGCCATGTGTCAGTAACTTGCATGGGGAGCGATTTGGAGATATAAATTGCTACTCCCTTAGTTTTCTTGAATGGTGAATGTGAGTAGTATGCTATAGGATATAACTTATCCTTGTATGCGGGCACTTTCCTTCTACAAAAATGCGTCTCCTGTACTAAGGCAATATCTATCTTTTTTGCTCGCAATTCTCTAAACATTCTAGAACGCTTGGACGGTGAGTTGAGGCCCTTTGCATTGATGGAAAGGACCGAAAGCCCCCGACAGTCAGCCATCATCTCTTATGTCATATCGGTTCAGAAAAAATAAGTAGGCATTTTTTCGGTCATTAGGTCCACTTATAAAATATCCTAGATAAAAGGTGTCAGAAAAATTGAAAAATAAAAAAATAAAAAGACATACAAAGGGGATTGGGGAGGGAGTGGGAAAACATGCCCACCAGGGGTCATTGTCTGCCATACTTTCAAACTGCAAAGATGGAACATGGGCAGCAGACATGCTAACAGTCAGAGCTGTTACGTCTAAGTCTCGTACCTCTACCTAAAAACTGTCGGTAAGGGCGAGCTTTGTATTACATAGACTAAAAGCTATGGGGGAAACACAACCACGCAGTTAGAGCGGTAACGAATACACACTGTGCAGTAAATAGGTCTACTAAAGTGCGAGACATGCTCCCGCAGGGGCATCACACATATCTACAGAACAGAAACCTTAAAGTCAGCCTAAGTTGATTATAAAAATGAACAATCGACAACATAAAACATTAATATAATAGTGAAACTGGTGTTGAATCACAATAATTGCTAATTTGCAGGAATTCCGTGAGTACTAATAGGTCTGCCACATGTGTTCTACCAGTCTCATGGTCCGCCGGTCCTCTCAAGCGGGTCGGGTATGTTGCTAACTTTTCACAGTAGGGCAAATAATCAATGTCCCAGACATAGTCTTGATTACGGGGTACTCCTAGTTGAGATGTGTTCCATGGGATTACTTTATTAGTCTCTAATATTGCGGAGAAGGAATTTGTTCAGTTCGGGCTCTTGATATGTCTTTGATTACAGATGGTCCCGTAGAGTACTCTGATGACCCGAATGGGGATAGGCGGTAATATCCTTATCAGGTATTTCACGGTGGAGGTCAATTGGATTCAACATACATGTGCAGATTCACAGCACCTTCTTCTAATCCTCCGCTTGTCCACCAAGTTCCCTCACCACATTGTCTCGGATGCGTTCTGTATGGGGTAGCCTCCTGCGCCTTTTCCTCTGTGGCCTAGGTTGCCACGGTCCATTCAGTAGAGGAGGTGGAGGAGTGATGGTATCTGGGACTAGCCAATCCGGTAAAGCAGGAGGAATCATACCAAGAGCTTCGCAGAAACTTTGTAGGTCATCTGGGTGCGCCAACGTGTGTGTCATCCCATCTTTGCGTACTATAATGGCCAGCGGGAATCCCCAGCGGAACCTAACGTTAGCCTTCTTCAGCTCATCTGTCATGGGTTTGAGCTGTTTCCTCAATTGCAGCGTTCCCCAGGCAACGTCTGGTAGAATTTGTATATCCACATCTTGGTAGGTGAATGCTGGGTTGGCTCGGGCTGCTTTCAGGATGTCTTCCTTTAGGGAGAACAGGTGTACTCGCATAATTATGTCTCTAGGATGGTTGTTTGTGTCTTTGGGCCGAAGTGCTCGATGTGCCCTATCCAGGACTATATCGGTCTCTTTGGTCTTGTGGAGTAGGGTACGTATAATGTCTTTTGTGACTTCCATGGTGTCTTCCTGATCCACCGATTCCGGCAGGCCTCTTACACGTAAGTTATTTCTCCTGCTCCTGTTCTCCATATCCAGAATCTGATATGACAATTGAGTAGACAGGGCTCTTTGGTCACGTAGCTCCCTGGCCACGGAGGTTAAAGTGCTGTGTATAGTTGTTTGGTCTCTTTCGACTATATCCAGCCTTGCGCCTTGTTGTCTGACATCCATCTTAGCATTCGCAGTCGTTGGTCTATGCGGGACTAAGTACGATGAAATTTGGCTGTTTTGGCTCGGTTTTTTCCCCGGAGTTGGTCCCGGTGTCAGGGGAGGCTTCTTAGAGGTCTTACCCATAACTGTGAGTTTGGTTAGGGCGGTATGTGTCGGTCGATTCGGCTGTAATAGTGATTATCCTGCGGGAGCTCTCTCAGAACGCGTCCTTCTCACATCCGCGCTAGCCACGCCCCTTCGGATTTTTTATTTTATTATACATCAGGCCATTTCAGGAGGACTTTGGCTATTTCCATAATAGCCAAGGGCTACTATTACAACAGTTACACTTTCATGTCAATACAAGACCATTTACGTAGTCTGTGAGTATCCCAAACTTGAGGGCCATTTATATCACAGAAGTAATCCAATAGAGTCCAAAACTCGAAGCTCTGATTTTCTCAAAGAAACTGGAGCTACCTAAGTTAATCCTCTAATAAAACAAACAGACTAACTGCGTTGTTATTTAAAGCTTGTTATTTAAAGGTTATGTTGTTTGTATTTATTTTTAAGCATAATAGTTTACAGAATACACTGAATTTCTTTATGTGTATATATCAGAAAACAGTGTCTAGACCTCTAGAATTTTGTAAGTGGGGTCATTTTTGAGAAACGTGTTGCAGGTATACCTAACAATTTTAAGCATTCCTCCTTTTTGATGTTTGGCCCGTACTGACATGATATTTGAGGCTGTACACCTGCAAAGGAAATCTGTTAGTTGCCTCATGTTGCTTTGTAAACTCACATATAATTTCAGTATATTGATTAAATAGTGCTCTGTCTTGACCTGACAGAGCTTAATGTTTGCTATTCCCTTTTCAGTTCACCACAGTTGACATTTATGTAGTATTTGCTACGTCTTATAGGTGATGCAAATTTTATGTTCTGCTAATTGGCTATATAACTCACATTAGCACCTGCTTTTTGCAAATGTGATACAGCTACAGCTAAGTAAGAACTATTTTTTTTTCTGGTGATGTTTCAGTCATTTTGTCCACTTCCTGTGTTTATCTAGTATTTCTACCTTTGCATGCAGTGCATATTAAAATCATTGCTATTGACTTGTAAATCCCACGGGATTCTATTAACTTTCCATATCTGATATTGCAGTCTTTTTATACATGCATTTACCCTTCACAAATTCCCAATGTTTCACATGTGCCTGTAATTGATAAGGGTTTTACCAGTAAGTGAATATAAGCATTTTAGAAGATCCATTGGCAAATAAATACTTAATAATACCATTATTTAAAAAGGGCGTAGATTTAAAAGCTTGTTGTTATTTTCCTCAGTGATCTATTTAAGAACATGTAAAACTAGCTGCTGGCAGATCACAACTCCTAGCATCCTAAATAAGCTGACTGAACGTGCAAAGTGGCATGATGCCAAAAGCAAATGGAGATCATTCTATCATTAAAATATATATTCAACCATTCATACCATGGAATGCAGCAAACAGAATTAATTAATAATTAAAAAAACAGGCTTTATCCTTTTGGCAAGCTATAGGATATTCATAAGGGTATAACACATCTTCCATATATCTTACGGTGTACTTCTTATAGAGTTAACAATTATTCCCCATGATGATAGATGCTTTTTGAAATATGGAACCTTTCAACTTTTAGCCAACAGCAAATTCAGAATCTTTAAAATAAAAAACTAGGGGAAAAAAAAGGTTTTGATAGTAGCGGTTTAGTAGATTTGGTTGATAATAACCTATCACTTGCCCTCTGGGAAAGCAGACTAATTCCAAGCTACTGCACAACCTAATTTACTGCCGAGAGATAGAGTTAATTTGTCAGTCAATACGTATCTGCTCTATATGTTGGATAGAGTAGGACTTATTGGTAATCCTTCCAATAGCTTTTCCACTGTCGAGTTCCAAGTTCTTTCAGATATCTGACTTTGCCGTACAATATTGACACGTGACTTGGATACAGAGTCTTCAACTGTGCCGATGATTAACCTTATACAGAGTAGGGAAGAAATAGCATTTTGGATAACTGATAAATGAGATTGATTAAGATGTTTGGTCAATATAGAACAGGGGGATGATTTGAAAGTTGTAAGGCTTAAAGCATTGGAGCTAGTATAAAGCCTTGCAGTCCTTTACTTCAAGAAATATTAAAATATTGTTAACATTTATTATTTCTAGAATGTTGAACATATTATCTTTGTCATAAAAGTTAAGTTAGTTATTTTAGATTTTAAATACTGTATTTGCTCGATTATAAGACGACCCTGATTATAAGACGACCCCCCAAACATTGGATATTCCTTTAGGAAAAAAACTAAAAGCCTTAATATAAGACTACCCTATAGGAAAAAAGTTCAACTTGTATATATTCACATATAAATTGCTTTTTTAATAAAAAAATTATGATATCAAAAAATGCATTTCTTGTTTTTATTTCCTTTTATGTGCCAATGCTGCCTCTCTCTTTCCCTTGCCCCCAGCTTTATCTCTCTCACCCCCTTAGTATTGTCTCTCTCTCCCCCTCCCTTTGACTCCCCCCTCGCCTCTGTCTCTTCATCCCTTGTTTCTCTCTGCCCCCCCTCCCCTTGTCTCTTCCCCCTCCCCTTTTTTCTCTCTGCCCCCCTCCCCTTGCTGCTCTGTCCCCCCCCTCCCCCTGTCTCTCTGCCCCCATCCTCCCCCTGTCTCTTTGCCCCCTCCCTCCCCCTCACCTGTAACTCGTTCCCTGGTGGCTAGTGGGGTCAGATTATAAAACGACCTTGATTATAAGATGAGGGGTATTTTTCTGAATTTGTTTTCTGAAAAAAACCTCGTCTTATAATCGAGCAAATACGGTACTGTATTTACTCAATTCAAGGTGTCACTGATTAAAATGCACCCACTCCCCAATCTTTTGATATTAATGGATTCAAAATAGTAAAGACCTAGATATAAGGCAACTCTGAAGGAAAAAATATATTTCACTAGGAAATATGGCTTCCCATATTTAATAAAAACAAATACGATAGCAATCACATTTTGTTTCCTGTAGAGGATTGGGTACTTAAGTTTAGAATCACTTGCATAGACCTAATATTACTCCCTCTTGTGGTTAACGTTTTAACATTCCCAACTGTTTTGCCTCCATGTATTTTGTGACTCTAATTCAATTAGCTTATAGATTCCAGTTTGTCTCGTTCGAATGAACAGAAAAAGATTGAAAGACATCCAATTTGACAAGTAAAGCAAAGATGGATGAACAAATGGTAACACAACACTTGTTGAGAGCTGCATGTCGGAGCAGCTTTCCAATAATAGGTTGTCATCATTAGCAATGGGCATCTGATTGTGTGGGATTTTAGTGATGGCCTGCGGTTTGATTTATTGAGTGTACTTAGTTTTGCTTTATTATTGTTATCCGTAATTTGATATCCAACATCAGAATATAATTGCTGATTTTGAAAGAGCACCAAATCTTCCAATAACTCAGTAATTATAAATGACCACCTACTGGGTCCAGCCTACCTCTGTATATTAGTCTTCTAAAAGTAACATGGTTATTGTTATACACAACGCTATATTTTCAAGTACTAGTAAGTTTAATTATTTTTCTAGTTATAATTGTATTACGTTATCATGTTTAGTCTACTACACAACAAATCTACTTTCCCAAAAATGTTTTCAGTATGATTTCAGTTATCCTTTATATCACTGAATGGGGATATATATATATATATATATATATATATATATATATATATATATATATATATATATATATATATATATATAAATGAAGATGCAAACGCTCAGCATAAGATGACGTTTCAAGTTTCAATTCTGCAGCAAGTTTTTTTTGGGGGAGGCTACAAAATGTTGCCTTGTGTGAATATAAATTCATGGAAGGCTGAACGTTTGCATCTTTATTTAGCAATTTGAAGACTTGGGTGTAGTCTTGCTTGTGCAACCCCCAAATACTGTACTGCAGACCAGTGTTAATTTAACAGTACATTTGGATTTAGTTTTAGTTATAGTCTTTTGACTAAAATAGCATTTTTGTTTAGTTGTATTTTAGTCATCTGAAGTGTTTTAGTTTCAGTAGATTAAATCTCCACTTGATTTTAGTCGACTAAATCACCAGCACTGAGGGATGGAACTGGTCTGAGAAGGTTGTTACATAGTGTTAAGTTAACTTGCTAGGCTGAGGGGAAACAGTCACAGATTAATTTGATGGAGGAGTATCTTCTTCCTCTGCAGTTTGCAGGGCATTGTTCCAGGGGGAAGAAAGGCACAGGGATACCTGTGTCTCAGCTAATCCAGTGGCAGGTAGAGTCAGGGGACTGGGCTGTGCAGAGATCCAGGAACCAGAACCACAAGTCCAAATAAGTTAATGCAGTAGACCCTCCCTGGAATAGATCCAATTTATGGAGTATAGAATCCACTGTCTTTGTCTATATCTGTATATAGGGAGATTTTGTATGTTATCTTTGCTATTGCACCTGTTTTTGAGGTGTCCTGTTGTATGTTATGAATATAATAACTGTATAAGAAGAAATAATAGTGTTCTGCAAACTGATTGTATAATGTTTTTACAACTAGCAATACAATTACAAATTACAAAAAAAAAATACAATAGACCTTCCCTAACATTTTAGTCAGTTGACTAAAATTGCAATGGATTTTAGTTATAGGTTTAGTCATATTAATTAGTTTTTATTAAGTTATTGTTTCGTTTTAGTAACTGAAAACATGCAGTTGACTAAAACTAAAGTGAAAATGTTTACTCGACTAAATTAACACTGGTGCAGACCTGTATATTTTTATTGGTATACCCCTTCTGTAGAATTCTTTGCTGTGGACACTGGTGAAGAATATATTTTATGAGAGTATCTTGTTTTCGTTCATACTGGATTTGCTCAAATATAAAACAAAGGTTTTTTTCAGAGCAAAATGCTCTGAAAAAAAAAACCCTCGTCGAGGTCTGACTATAAGACTGTGATCCAGATTCCTTGTGATGATTGCAGACTTGCTCCGTTGCTGCCCAGCACCTCTGCCAGGACTTTTATGATGGAAGATGGGAGGTCTGGTGACCTTCTGGCGGTCCGTCATAGAAGACAAAAGTGTTGGGCAGGATCAGAGGATGTCTGCACTATTTTCGCTGTGCAGACACTAGCCACCAGGGATACTGGGAAGGGAGAATCATTGGTGAAGGGTGGGGGCATCCTTGGATAAGGAAGGGGGAAGCATTGGTTAAAGGTGGGGGGCAGCATTGGTTAAAGTCTGGGGTAGAGGTGGGTGGTAGAATTGGCAAAGTATGGGGGTATGCATTGGCAAAGTCTGGGGGGGCAGATGTCTGTGAGGGGTTGCATTGGCTAACTCTGGGGGGCAGATGGCTGTATGGGGCAGTATTGGCTAAGTGTGGGTGTAGATGGCTGTGTGGGGGATGCTTTGGCTAAGTCTAGGGGCAGATGACTGTGGAATCAGCTGGCTCTGTGAGGGGATACAGATGTGTCGGTGGAGGCATTGGCTAAGTTTGGGGGCAGATAACTGTGTGGGGGGATGCACTTGGTTAGTGTGGGGGACAGTTGGCTGTGTGGGAGGATGCATTAGCTAAATCTGGGGCAGATAGCTGATTGGGGGGAGGCATTGGCTAAGTCTGGGGGCAGATTGGTAAATAAAAGGAAATAAAAACAAGAAATTGATTTTTTAAATCATAATTTTATTAAGTATGAAAAAACAATTTACATGTGAATATTTACAAGGAAAACCTTTTTTAAGGTAGTCTAATATTCAGACTTTTTTCCCTAAATGAATATCCAAATTTTGGGGGGTCGTCTTATAATCAGGGTTATCCTATATTAGAGCAAATATGGTAACTATCAAAACTGATTGAGGTGTGTTGTGCACTCACCTCATCAGTGGAATCTGACCTGAAATTGTAACCGACTTACAGAGTTGGTGAGGTAAATTCATTTATCTGTTGCTTTCTGATAATGTTTATTATCATAGAAAGTATGTACAATAAACAACATATATCTTCTCAAAAACATAACTTTGTACAATGATATCAAGTCAAAAGATCCTCTCATGATGAAAAGTCAATTAAAAACAAGTTATGTTCTTCTTTCTTTTATTTTCTTCTTGAGTGTTATGATAACTATAAACATCAAGTGAGCTTAAAGTCTTGGAGATTAGAAGAGGTCATACACAGCAAGGCACACTCTGGCTTTTGCAGTTCATTTTTGTGAAATTGTAAACTTTAAATGGTCTCAGTGTGTTAGATATCTAGAAATGAAACCAGTAATTGAAGAAATAAATCACACGTCTCAAATGATTTCATCACGAGAGAGGTCAAAGTTTCCTCTCAATAGCAAGCTATCTATTGGCTGCCTTGAGAGTCCTGAAATCAGTCACACACACAAGCCCTAGACACAGCAAAGCTGTCTTAATGTTTTCAAGATAGTGCATTAAGAGATGGACAGAAGATCTGTTTTGGATCACGAGCCACCTTACTGAATCATATATAACACTGAAGCTAAATGTTCATAAAAGGTATTTTCATTCCCTGCAGCTGTGTTGAGTTTATTGTTAAATCTATAATCATGCCTCGTTATTATTAGTAACATTTTATCTTTGATGAAAATGTAGAGCTATTTATCTTGGAAAATATATTACCAGTATATGTTGCTTTTGTACAGATTGAGTCATTCTTTTTAATAACTCAATGACTTAAACATACATGCAAATGCTTTAGGACCATTTTATCCATCTAGGGATGGTTTGTGGTTGCCTGAAATATAGGTGTCAGGTCCCTAGTCTGTAGCGTCCATTTTCCATACTGTGGTACCACCGCCTCCGTTCTCGGTGCGTATGTCCTGTGGCCCATTAACGCACTTCCATTGGTGTAAGCAATGGGGAAGGAGTAGGCTACCTGGTAAGTGGCGAGTGGGATCAGGGGCTTGTCAGGCTTTAAAACAGCTAAGAACTGTTCATTCATTTTTAAAAGTGCTTGTGCTTAGTGTGCTCTCCTGTTATGTGCTCCCTGTTAAGTCTCTTGTCCCTCCAATAGTTTTTTCTCAGCCTTCTGAAATTTTTGCTTGCTTCATGGAGCTTTACTCTCTGCCCTTGACCTCGGCCTGTCTACTACCACTCCTGAACTGAATCTACCCACCCTGACCCTCAAGACTGAATTTGATCTCACCTTGCCTTCACCATGGGAACTTTTGCCTCTGGTTATCCATGTACTTAGTGTATCTATTACAGCTTTTATCCCTGCATTTCGCTACCTGGTATGAGTCCCGACAATAAGTCTTGATATGGTGTGCAAATAAAGAAACATGGAGTCCTTAATTAGTGTCTGGTGTTACAGATTTTACCAGTTTTTCAGAATATGGTGAATTTGGAAGCAAAGTTAGCTGTCCTTTTGACAAAGCCCCCCTTTGGATGGCGATAAGGTGCTTCGATAGGGCTAATATAGATCTAGAATGTGGTCAAACCACAAGGGACTTCATACAGGATAGTAATTTTCAGATTGTCTGACTTATTTATCTCAGTTACTTTGGATAATAGCTGTGTGATACTATTCCAAGGGGACTTGGTAATAACGGAGTCTGTATACATTTCAAAGTTAGTTCTTAAATCAAGTTGTTATTATTTATTCTAAACAGAAAGGGGATTATTTATAAAGAACTGTTTGGGGCAAAATTAAAAAAGTGGAGTAATTAGCTGGAATATCCCGTATTTTTCCAAAAAGATTGCTCTACTTTTACAAATTTGGATTTTTATATATTTCTGTCCATACAGTCAGTGATAAAGAAACTGACCCAGAGAGGGGCTATAGGTAGATTGTTTTAACTGCAGCTCCCTAGCTGCTGACAGTCTTCATTGCAAGTCTTGTCATGACAGAGTATTAAGTAGTCCAACTGCTGGAGGCCCCCCAGTTTGACACCCCTCTTTTAGACACAACCAAGCTCATTTTCATTGAGAGATACATTTTATGTAAAAAATTGATGAGGGCTTAAATAAAGCAATATTGTTTAGCATAAGAGATTGATATGACGTTGTTGATATATTTAAAGGGAACCCATCATGCAACCAATGCTAATCCAACCACCTAATGTATTGTGCTAGTAAAATTTTAATATTAAGAGTAGAGTTGGATTCTGTATGGTAGACCAGCTCTCTTAGAGACATTACAAAGCATACATTGTACCAAATGAACCTGCTGCAACAGAATATAATTTGCATGTGGAGGCAATTAAAGTATTTTTAAACAGAGCATGGAATTTTATTCATTTTTATACTCTACATATCTTTCTAAAATGCTACTTCACACTGTTCAGGTGTCAAGTCTTATTTAAGTTAATGATAATATTTAATCTACATTGGGGTATTTGGCACTGTGATTGTAGTGCTGGTTTCTGTAAAAACAGATGGTGGGATAAATGTTTTGCTATTTAACAAAAGAAGTAAAAGACTTATTGTAGATTCCTCAAAACAGAAAAACAACTAAATAAATGATACAAAATGAAAAAGACTGTAGCCCTTATAGTCACTGGTGGAGCTATATGAAAGTTTTAATCCAGAAATAATTTTTTTTGGACTAGAAATTTCAATAACATGTATTTGGCACTTATTTTGTCCATGTGTAATATAACATGCATTCAGACACAGTAACATGCAGGCATAAATAAGATTAGGAGGTTCTACGTTTGACACCTTCTTCCAAACAGTGCTGCTCATTGTATTGTTATACTACACATAAGTAAAATAATTGGCTGGGTATTAACTCTAAGGGGATCATATTTAGGGGGTCATGTACTAAACAAGTGCAGTGGAAAAAAAGTAGGTGAAACATGAGTAAGGAGCAATTTGCGACTATTTGTAACATTTGTAACATTTTGCATTTCAAAGAGTTTTGCGAATATTTTGTGAAAAATAATTCCTATTTGCGTGTGAAAATTACACCAGCTTTTAGCGAGTGCTATCAAAAGAGGTAGAAAAAATATTTACAAAATTGCCTGTTTTTCTTCGCAATTATGTCTGTTTTTATTCGCAATTTGCTCGTATGTACTATTTGAGTGTTAAATGTTTAGTACATTGCAATTGGAGGAAAAAGCAAAAATAGTTTTGCACATAAAATATATTTGCATTTTTTTTAGTACATACCCCATTAGTGTTATAAACACAACCATTATAAAAAATTAAAATTGTATAAAAAAAAAATTAGAAAATATTGAATTCTCATTTTTATGATATACATATAAATACTATAACAACACTGACACTTTAGCCTACAACTGCAGCAAAGCGGAATTCTACAAATTTTAAAATATGACATATACAACACAGAATGATAGTATGGGGATAGGAGAGTGCCCAACACAGAGAGACATAGTATAAATATACCAAACATTCATATAACATTTTTACAGGGAATATCTAGACAGTAACCTGCATCTTGTGTAACCAGTTATCATACATTGAAACCATCCTATTTGACAACTGATTAGACCACCTAATTTCCCTGTCCATTCTCAAATGAAAAAGAATTTGGTTATATAGATGATATTTTTTTTAAAAGAGACACTGGTTTTCCAGTGACAGGAAATAATAATGAATTACATAGAACATTATTTCAACCCCAACTGTATCAAAGACTGGATTTCCATTTGGCAATGCATGTATATTTTAAAGGAACCTAGTTACTAGGAACCATAATTATAATGTTACATTCAAAACATTTTCATTAAATTGCTCCTATGGGGTTGCATGTTGCAGAACTTATATTCACTGATATTTGCTCCCATACATCATGTCTTTTTGCATATGGGATGTATTAAAAATAAATAGGATAACATGAACTGCATTTCCACTGCCTCAGGTTGTCAGAGATATAAATACTTTTTTTGAATTTCTAATTTTACAACAGTACCAATACACCATTAGCACAAGTTGAGATTACATAAAGGGATTGTAAAGCTCATGACATGTAAGTACAACAAATAAGGTGGTGTCACTTTCTACTGTACATGGATGACCCCTAACACCAGAGTGTGTGTTAATATGATTAAACTTTCCTGTAATGCAGAGACAGGAGAAATCATTTCTTATACACTAACGGCAATACAAATAGCCATAGCTAGAAATTGGAAGACGAACGGAATTCCAGATTGGAAGTTAGTTACGTTTTGAAGCAGGGGACATATTGCATAATTTCTCCTTTTGTGTACTAGAATGACATGTGCATCTACAGTAATTCATTTATAATATTTTTACAAGGAAAATATGTTGGTTTCTATTCATTAAGATCCTTCATCCAACATTCACCTCCATTGGCTAGCCACCTCCTCTGTTGGACCACTTTAGATTCTCTTTATACTGAGTAGTGGGAGTCTGTAGTCTTGTAAAACAAACAGTGCAAATATGATAATAGGCAAATTGAGGTGAATGAGTGGTGACTGGTATAGTGCATATTCTGCTCTCCAACGAGCCTCTGGTATGATATATTGATAATTAGATTTTGTAAGCACACAGACTCGTGGCCCTTCCCACCACCTAAACAATGAACGATGAGCTGGGGTAATTTCAACTGTTTGCTTGGTATTTACCCCTGCTAACTCATGAAACAATCTCAGTGAAGCTTGATTTGTTTTTCCGTTCCGTGCTAGAGGTTGCTTGGAGTGAATGTCATTGGGTACTGTAGTTTCTATACTACATGATTGATTTGTTAAAAATGTTATGCAAAAGAACTTAATTGTTATGTAAGGAAAGTTGTTTTAAGTGGGAAAGTTCTATTTTGTAGCTGACATTTAGCATTGAAATAAGACTGTCATAAGAATATACAAATTGTGTGTGTGTGTGTGTGCGCATGTAAAATTGATGTATGATATTATTCTTATAATGTTAAGACAAGCAGCTTGCTTGGGGTATTAAGCAATTAATATGTACACGTAACCAAACATTGCGCAAACATGCAATCATAAAATCACCATACACATATTTATGAAGAGGTTACACTGTATAATGAAAGAAATAATAATATTTTACTCAAAGTCTTGGCGACCTAAGAGAGGATATTTTTCCCTTTGCATTATTATCAATAAATGTAAAGATGAAAACCAGTGCAGAAAATTGAAAGTTTTAAATTGCCTGCTCTTTGGTTACATCATGAAAATATGTATAAAAGGTTTGATTTTGCTTTCACATTATGCTCTCATTGTTACAATCTATTAAAAGGTCTTTTATTCTAAAATCTTTTTTTTACACAATTGTAAACCCTATGTAGCATAACGACAGTCTGTTTGAGTCAACAATTTGTATAACACTCAATGTTTTGGACTACCATACGGGTTATGGATAATGGCCCACACTGTAAAGTGCCAGGAAATTAAAAAAAACAGGCAGTCACACCTTTTTATACATCCAGGCACTTTACAGTGCTGGTGAAGAACCTCAGCCAAAAAGATTCTTTATACATTGATAGCACCATTGGTTGCAAAAGCCTGCTTTATACGTAGGTGCAAATGGAGATTGGTGCTATTTCAGTATGTGCTGTGTATTTATAGATCACCCCTGTGGTTAAGGTCAGGGAGGACGGTCACTGTTGAAACCCTTGATCATTCTTCAGTTACACAGTTGAAACCAAATGACAGATGGAAGTGGACAGGCTTTAGTATCCAAACTCGAATGGTTCTTATCATGGTGAATGGTACACTGGTGATGAATAAGGGCTACATATATGGAGACCCAGATAACAGAACTAAAGCTTGCTGCTTATCATTTGTGTAACTTTGAACATACAATTTAAGAAACAAAATAATTATACTTGCACATTTTACATAGATTGTTTTGCTCCAAGTGAGTGAAAGCTTAAGTTATCTTACCGAGAAACAATTCTTAAATTATATGATCCATTAACTGCAATTTATGGCATGCAATGTAATGCTAAAGTCACTTTCAAAGTCATGTAGCTGAAATTTTGGTTGTAATCATTTTAAACTGAAAATCTTTAATGCTTCACTAAACTATTAATCAGCCCATATAACACTATGTTGATTTAGTCTACTATTCAGTTACAGTTGCATAGGTTCTCTACAGTGGCTTTGGGAGCCAAAGTGAGCTGCTACTAAAGGTTCCTCAAAGACTGAACTTAACTGTTGTCACATACAAATTTGATTTAAAGGAGTTTAGATTTAACAGTAGTAAACTTTCTTAATGTGACAATTTATGACTGTTAGCACTAACATTAAAATGTTCCTACTTATGTTTTCACACAACCTTCATATGTCTTCCATGCCATCTTCTGTAGATTGAAACTTCTTACATGTCAGGTAAATATTACTAGATTATTAATGATAACAATTTTACACCTTTCATCACACTACTATAAGAAGTAAGGACCCATAGAAATGAAGTTCCTGGTTTCAAGGGATATGCCCCAGACTGAGACTAATGTCCACAGATCCAATATGTGCATTAAAATGTTTCTGGATCAGTGTCAAGTCATTTGCCCAAACAGTTTTGCCCAAAACTTAATATCAAAACACCAATGTTAGCACTATTGTGTGCTTTCTGAACACAATGTGAGCAGTAATGTTTATATTATATATTACATATATTCAAGTCACATGCAGTGCAGACAGTATGCTCAGATAATGGATTCTTCACCATATGAATATAAAAATAAATCTCGGTATTGTTTATGCTTACAAAGAGATCCCCTAAAACACATCAGACAATAACCTCTGTTTCTCTTCACACCAAAACCACAACATTGACCATAGAAAGACAAAGATGGATGAAAATTAGGCATGGTAGATGGCAAGTGGAATGCAATGGAATGGGTCATAAATGCACATGTATCGACCTTGGTGTTAGTGATTACTAAATCAGACAGATGGTTAATTGTCAAGTATCTATAGGTTCAATACGACTCTGAGGAAAAGTTAACACACTTTCACTGTGTTGGTGTCTGAAATATTAAAAATATTTGAATTTTATCATTATTGAAAAATGTGATTGAGTCAGAGTTTAGAGTTCAAAATAAAACTCCCAGAGTTAGACAATCAGATGACTTGAATTACCAGCTCTATTGGGCTGAGATTTCAGAGGGTGGACACATGTTCAGGTCCATCATGTTTTTTTTTTTTTATTATTATAATTTTTTTTTTTAATAAGTTGATTAATTTTTTGGGGATGATGGCTCCTTTCCCTGGGTCGAAAATAAGAATCGAGGTCATTGTGAATTTAAGGTATGTTTTTATTCAGTAGCCCCCGGAATACAAAAAGGGGACACATATATATATATATATATATATATATATATATATATATATATATATATATATTTTTTTTTTTTTTAAATATGATTATTTAACGGGTGTGATAAAATTACTGCACAAACACTAATTTCATTGAAACTCACCGCCTTTAGAGGTGGAAGGTTGCAAAGGTTGATCTGGACATCAACGACCCACCAGCCTCTTAGATCAAACTCCCTTCACTTTTTAGCGAATATTATTTTTTTCTTTTGCATTCTATACAGGTGAGTTCAAGATAGGAATCTGAGCTGGACTTTGTCGAGGGAGCGGGGGGAGCAAGGATGACGTACTGTTATATTAGTCTTATATACTTGGTGGACCTCAATCTCTCTTTTATTTGCCATCATGTAGGTTAGGTTCCTCACCTGCAAATCAAACCTACTGAAATAATTATTTTAGAACTCCAGATATTGTTGTAGCTCTAGTAAGTCTTGATTAAAGGGGAAATATAAAAAAAATAAAAAATTAAGTTTTTTGTGTTTTAAAAGATGAATAAAATGCTTATGGATATTGTTTCTAAAGACACTTACACATTTTGCTTGCTTAGAGATTTTTCTTATCACTTAGTGACATTTCAATGTTTTTTTTACATTAGCATCTGCTGATAATACAAACTCTACATGGCAACACAACTAAACACAATTGTATCATCTCTGCAGTAGTGTGCCCACAAATGGTGGGTAGCCTGGAAACTGTTGCACCACCAGTTACAAATACAGCATGCACAATCAAAAGGTTTGGAATTTGTTTACCTGTAACAACTGCCCTACTAGCTGTATCTCTAAATACTCAAACACTGGTAACATTATCACAAATGATAAAATCTTTCTCTAAAAGAGAAAGCAAAATGACACACTGGTTTTAAGGCTCATTTCAGTCAAATATAATTCATGTATAGGTTTCTGAATAGGCTGTAATTCACTGGAAATGTACATGAGAAATGCCTGTGACTAATTTGTATTTTAAAGGGAAGGCACAATGGGAACGGCTTCCATTTAGCGTAAAACAGGAAATAATCTCTTGAAAAAAGTCAGGTACTCACTAGCAGAATGCAGAGGCTTCACAATATCTAGGTCATATTGTGATTCTAATGTATGTATTTTTCATGCCTATTTGTGGCATTTTGCTAGTGAGGGAAGGTGTTTTCAGCTAAGAGTGCATCTGTCTTAATAAGGGTGCTCAGTGTAGCTCACATTTTTTTTTATGTTCTGTTTTAGTCTAATAATAGAATTACTTCTCTTAACACAAATTAAAGGCATGTGTATCCCATATTCCCTAGATTTATTTGTTCCAAGATTTAGCACAGAATTAAATGCTCATACTACAAAGCCTTATTCATATAGCCTAAACCATAAACAAAACAATTTCTAGAAAAATAAAAAGCATAAAGAATAAGGCATTGCCACTATATATATTTTTTTTTATTATTATTTTTTTTTCCTGGCAATTTTTTTGTTTTTTATAAGTTGATTAATTTTTTGGGGATGATGGCTCCTTTCCCTGGGTTGAAAATAAAGATCAAGGTCATTGTTAATTTTTGAGGGAAAGTAATTTAAGGTATATTTTTTTCAGTAGCCCCCGGCATTTATAAAGAGGGCACATTTTATATATATATATATATATATATATAATATATAATAATGGGTTTTCTAAATACATTATTGCAAACCTGAATACAACTGTCTTCTTTTCAATACCTGCATTGTAGAGATAAAATTACAATTATTTTGAAATTCAAAAATTTTACACCATGTTTCATAAACATATTTATAATAAATAGATCCAGAATACATGTATATGTACTAATTCTACCACCAGCCTTTGTAAAAATTTGTGGTAGTACTTTTTTGGGAGTTTTTTTTCCACATGTATTGTACTTCAGGCATGAATTCACAGATTCTGGTATATGTCACTGCCAAACAACAACCCAATATGTGTTCAGCAACATCTCCCAAGTACAGGGATACCACCCATGCATAGGTTTGTTGGTTTGTTTTTTGGCTAGAAGGCAACATTTGTGAAATGCTCATCTCAAAATTCCAACTTAGAATTTTGACATGTAGTCAACCTGCGTCCGTGTCCTATATGGGATATATCTTTGAAGCCAGCCAATGTAATTTACCCCCACCAAACCATATATTTTTTAAAGGTAGACACCCATCACTCCTTGTGGCAAGGGCTCAGCAGCCACCGATACATCACTAGATGATGTATCAGAAAGCTGACCATGGTCAAAATCGAACCCTGAGTCCGCGGCCTCAGAATCAGTGCCTAAGCAGTGATCTTGAGCAAAGAAGGGGTTAATAGCTCTTAGAAGAGCCTATCTAGTACTGTAATACATTACAGTACAAATAAATTAATCCATAAAACATACTGCTGCTGTGCAAGATTATTGCTTATACAGTGATGAATGGCAGGGAAAGGGGTTAATACACAGGGAAAGACTTTCATAAAACCTGACAATTTTATAAAATGTTATTTTATATCACTAATACTGATCTGTCTCTTTCCGTCACAAAAATGTAAGTGAGGAGAGGGAGGCAGATCAATATTTGTGAATATTGATCCGACCAATTTTGATATGACCAGGGCGAATGGTGAGCTTATTTGAGCAATCACCAAACCGCCTTTGCCACTAATTCGCTGTTACTGATCGCTATGCGCTCAGACAGCTTTTTACACACATACCTAGCGGGTATGTGTAAAAAAAAAAATATGCAGACAGATAAAAATTGCTTTAGCGTCAATATCATTGCGTAAGCAGTGATCGACGGCAAAGAAGGGGTTAATAACTCTTAGAAGAGCCTTTGTAGTACTGTAATAAATTACAGTACAAAAAAAATTAACCCCTAAAAAATGCACAAACAGCAAGGGAATTGCTTTTATAAATTTTTTTATAGTTTTATTATCCGTGTGTTGTGTCATTATTCTTTTTTTGTACTTTTACTTACTTTTATAACTTTGATCTGTCTCTCTCCCTCACTAAAAAAAATGTGAGGAGAGGGAGGCAGATCCTAACTGGTCAGATCAATATAGGGTTAATATTGATCTGACCAGGCAGTGGGGGTGCTCATCAGAGCATCCCACTGCTTGTCAGTGTGCCTGGCAGTCACTGATTGCCTCTGTGAAGAGGCAATCGTGTGGCAGCCAGAGATTACAGGAAGCAGGTACTTCCTGCCTCCAGTGCTCTTGCCCTTAGAAGGGCAGCACCATCTTGGTCACACAGTGACCAAGATCGTGCATTTTTTTTGTGTGTTACTGATTGCCTCGACTTGCGAGGCAATCAGCAACACTTACCGAGCATAGGAAATGAAAAAATTTGCTTCCTTTGCTGATTTTTTAATGCCCGCATATTAAAAGGCACTGTGCCTTTAAAACCGGCATTTCAATCGCTCTCCGGAGCGATCGAAATGCCGACGGGCATTTTTTCAGTATTGTACAATGCTTCCACACAGAAGCATCATTACAATACCATTAGAGCACTGAAAGCGGAAAAACTCAGTTTTCAGTGCTCGTTTAGACACAGGACGGACTAGGTCCGTCCTGTGTCACTAACGCCTCGGCACACAGGACGGACCTAAGGGGTTAAGGTGCAGCAAATCTCACAATACACACATATTATATATATATATATATATATATATATATATATATATATATATATATATATATATATAGTTGTGAAAATACTTCCTGTTAATATATTAAATGTGGTCTTCTTCTAAAAGGTACTCCATTAATATATAAAATACATTAAAACAAAAACATAAAAGACAAGCAAACAATCTAACAAATAGAAGAAAAATCTGGAGGATTTTCAGACAATTGGTAAATAGATAAACAAATAGTTAGAACTTTTGAAGAACTTCAAATAGTTTGTGATTTTTGATGCTATTCCAAGGAAAAAGTTTTTTTTTTATTTATATGTTGCACCAAAATAATTTATGCATGGTGTAGAGAATTAGTTTTGAACCTTAAAATTCAGTTACGGAAGTGTATGACAGTCATGTATCTTTCATGTATGTATGTGCCTTTAAAATGGATTAAAAAAATATGTAGCATATAATCTAGAAACATTCAGGAACCTTTTTAGCCAGTGGAGATAGAGCAAAAAGTCAGCCACAGTGTGTAAAATGCTTATTCACAAATAAAAATTCAACAGATGGCTTCAAATGATTTGAGCTCTGTGGCAATTAATGATGGGTATGATCCTATACTGCATGCTGCTCCGTCAATATGGCGCCCACGATCACTCCGTGGGGCAATCGTGGGAACACCAGAGAGCAAATTTCAGTGCTGGCTATTGCCTCGACATTGAGGCACTAGACCAGCACTGTTAGAGTGGTTTTGCGATTGTTGATTGCGAAAAATTGCTTGTTTCACCGCAGGATGTACTTGGCACGTTTATTGTCGCGAAGGGGTTAACTTGCTATCAATTTGTGTGGAGAGTGTTGATCTGTGTTGAGCCACAGACTGGAGTCTGTGGCTCAAAGGGAACTTAAACCAATTAATCAATAAACAACTCAGATATAGTGGCTTGACACAGGATTTGATTAAATAAAAATCCCCTTATTTGTTAGAGGACAGTATCTCTTTTCTTGGCAGAGACCTGCCCTATAATAGCATAAACAATAACAAATGAATACCTTTATAGTTCTGGGTGTATAATATTAACCAAATGCAACAAACACTGAAACTAAAGGCACAATACTTTCCAAGTATGTCATTTCCCACTCTTCATTCCCTAACAAGACAAAATATACAGTAGAGGCAGCAGAGGCCGACATTAGACTTTGTCCATGTAAAAAGAAAAGTAAATACATTGGGGCAATATCATTAAAATTGCAAAAATACTCATACAATGTATTAAAAATAAACACTCACAAGTGAAAAGCATTTTTAAAAATGTATAAAAACAAGCATTTCGTGTATTAGTCCTAATAATCACAATATCACCAATACCACTCACAAGTAAAATGCATTTTTTAAAAATGCCAAAAAACATCATTTTATTTAATAGCCCTAATAAGCACAATCTCCCAGTGTGACAGTTTAGGAACCTGCAATCTTAGCTCCTAGCTCATGCACCTAGCTCATGCAGCTCCCAAGGATCAGATTATTCAGGCTTGCCAACCTTTCCCAAAACTGCCCCCCTTGTTCCCAAGACTGCAGGTTTTCAAAGCCCACTAATGAGCACATTACATAGCACTTGCAGTCTCAGTCAGAAGTGCAATCCCTGCACTGCTGACACATGTAACGCTGTCTACTGGAAACAGATGTAACCCTTTTCTGGATTCTTACAGACAATGACACACCACAACAGGTGTGAGTATTCTGAAAGCACAATGTAATAGGCTACATCATGTTTTTCAAAAATATGCTCTCCTTAATCTAATAATATTAACACCAAGTAAATAAACTTGACAAAATATGGCATTCATATTTGCTTTTGAGGCTAGGCAGTCCAGCAAGTGATATTCATTTTTTATTCCAGCACATGTGATCAATGTCACATCCATTCACAGTACTCATATGTGCTTAGCAGTCAAAGGCAATGCCAGTTCTTGACAGCTACATTATCTGAGTTTGATATTAAACAATTATGTGACAGGAAAGCAAATACCAGACTCCCCCAAGTGTCCAAACTAGGCGTACTTTCAATAAAATTGAAACTAATTTATTAATTATTGCTCACTGCTTTATGCACTGACCATGGTTAAATGTTTTATTGTTGCTAAGCCCCCAGTTAATACAGAGTTAAAAAATTGAAACAAAATACTATGCTTACCTAAGGCCTCACCCCTTGTTTAACTCTCTCTGCTTTGTCTACAGAGCCTGCTAAAGCTATTTGTTTATACAGCAGTTCCTACTCAAACCCTTTCGCTATCCTGCAACATGCAACCAGACACCTCCTCTATCCCTACACTGAAACTCCTACCTGGTAAAGGCTCTGACATGCTCTAATGTCTTTCCTGGTATCTGTTGGAGCCACTGTCCCAGCTTAGGTGTCACAGCCCCTAGTGTTCCTGTCACTACTGGAACCACTTTGGCCTTCACTTTCCATATCCTTTCTAGTTCCTCTTTCAGGCCATGGTACATCTCCAACTTCTTATACTCCTTCTTCCTGATGTTACAGTTGCTATATCTATCACTATTGCTGTCTTCTGGTCCTTGTTTATTACCACAGTGTCAGCTTTCAGGAACCTGTCTGTCCGTCTGGACCTTTAATTCCCACAGAATCGTAGCCATGTTACTCTCCATGTCCTTTTGTGGAATCTCCCATCTAGACTTGGAAGGCTTTAGTCCATATGATATACAGATGGGCCTGTACACAATGCAGGCTGCTTGGTTGTGCCGTTCAGTGTATGTTATTCCTGAATGCATCTTACACCTTGCCACTATGTGTTGGACTGACTCAGAGGCCTCTCTACAAAAGTCTGTACTATGGTTTCTGTCTTGTGCGGTAGATCCTTGCTTCTATAGAGCTGGTACTCAGTGCTTGGCCCACATAATCACACATTTACACACACTGTTAGAAAGAGAGTTTGGTTTTATTTTTTTATCTAGTTCAGGCAGCCTCAGGGCCATCTTTAACATTGACTGGACCCTGGGCAAACATTTGTTTGGGGCCCCTGGACCCCACCCCTCATTCCCTGCATGCAATCACACCCTCCACCCTAATACCTCCCTACAAAAAAATACACTCACAAAGCAAGTGTGTGTGTTTGTGTGTGTGTGTGTGTGTGTGTGTGTGTATATATAAACTGATTTATATGAAATATTATATAAACCAGCCATATGCTATATATTATGTAAATATATAATTATATAAAACTATATATTTATATATATATATATATATATAAAATAATGTATAGGTGGTTTATATAATATTTAGATTAAATGTGTGTGTGTGTGTATATATATATATATATATATATATATATATAACTTACACAGAAAACTTTACACAGTCAGATAGACACACTTACATACAGTCAGACACACTAACACAGATAAACTAAAACACAGACAACCTTACACAGTCAGATAGACACACTTACACACACAAATGCAGATAAAGTGACAAGCGCTATATATAATGTGCAGACAAACAAATTATGCAGCAAACACTAGTGCATTTTCCTCCAATTAGCACAAAATAGTGAATATCGTGTAATAAAGTGTTGCGCAGGATATAATAAAATAAATACTTATCAGAGATATATAGGCGAAAATCCAGCCTTTTTTAGATGTATATAAAAGAGAAGAAACAAATATATACAAAATTGTGCAGTATTGTGAATATAAGGAAAATAAATATCTCCCCCTAAAGAATTGTACTCACACTCTACAGAGCCTATAGGACCGGCTCTGGGTGTATAAGGCGTGCAGACTCTGAGTCCCAAAATCCCCACATCCACTGGATAGATAATCGATGGAATACTCGTGGAGCAGGACACAACAGGAGTGAGAAACAAACGTTGTAGTGTCAAATGTAAACAATTTTAATTCCCCCCCACATATAGCAGCTTACATAGACGAAGTTAAAAAACGATATCCCATGTAAAAAACAGTTAAAAACAGCATAGGTAAAAAGCAGGCAGAGTCACCCAGCCGATCATATCACAGTCTCCATCCGTCACTTCATAGGAGCAGGCAGCAGCTGAAGTTTGTATAGGCAGCGTTCTGCTGGAGGAGCTGGTACTTCCTAGTTGCAAGTCTCGTCAATAATGTCACGCGACGCTTTTCGCCCACACGTGGGCTTTTTCAGAGCAGTGACATCTAGATGCAGACTTGCAGTTTATAAAGGGAGATCAATTCCAGTTGCCGTAGAAACGGCTGTAAATGATCACAGACACACCCATTTTTATGCAAAGTGGTTAGTTCAGTGTGTTCACTCCCCAACAGGGAAAAAGAAACAAACAGAAAACAAAAGAAAAATAGTATCAATAAAAACAGCAAATATCAAGGCCTTTAACTATATAGAACACATTATAGAGAAGATATACAGCATATTTAGTAAATCCCTAAAAAACACACTATTGATCATAACTCTAAATGCTCTCAATAATATAACATAGTGACATCCCAACATGGTATATAATACAATAAAAAGCCATATTTTTTACAGATAAATCTGGATAGGCTGTACTCCAGACACACAGCAGATTGTTGATCCATAGGACTATACCAAATGTGTATACAAGACATACCATTGACACAAGAATAACAGAACGCTTTTAAAGAAAGTGACATAATTCAAAGTCTGCATTCAGACCACTTGGAACTAAGGTATTAAGCTCAAATATCCATTTCATTTCAGCACGTCCAAGTGTGGCGATTTTGTCTCCTCCCCGCCAATGAAGGCTGGGTTTATCAATACACATAAATTCTAAATGACAGGGATCTTTATTATGTACCAGAGAGAAGTGGTGAGAAACAGTATGTTTATCATATCCTCTCTTGATATTCCTTACGTGTTCACTCACACGTATTTTTAAAGGTCTTGTGGTTCTCCCTATATAGCGAAGACCACAGGGACAGCCCAGCATATAAATGACTCCACTAGTCTCACAGGTGGTTATATTTTTGAGCTTATTCGTTTTACCACTCTGGGGGTTAGTGAAGCTTTGTAGAGTTTTGGCCTGTTTTTTATTGGTTTCCTTGCAGGCCTGGCAACACCTGCACCTATGAAACCCTACGAGATCTCCAAATACATTTTTCCCTTGAGTCTGGGTCTTTTTAGTTTTTAAAAAACTTCGACTGAGGTGACTCTTAACGTTTGGCACACCTTTATAGATAATACGGGGTTGAGGGCCTAGAAGAGAGGATAAGTTAGGATCCTGTAAAAGGATGGGCCAATATTTACTCACGATTTTCTTGACATGTCTGTGATTTCCACTAAATTGCAGTACCAAAGGAATGTCAGACTTAGAAGAATGGGTATTAGTGGACTTGTTTTTATTATTATTTAGGAGTTCTGCCCTATCCTGAGATCCCACATCTTGAATAGCCCTATTAATTGGAGCAACATCATATTTCTTATCCACAAAGCGTTCCTTAATTAGATTGGCCTGCGTGTAAAAATCATTTATATCGCTGCAGTTCCTCCTAAGCCTACACAGTTGGCCTTTGGGGACGTTCAGTAGCCAGGGGAGAAAATGACAGCTGTCAGATTGTATAAAACTATTGGTATCTACCTTTTTAAAATAAGTGCGGGTTAGAAGTTTATTATTAGAGGGAAATAATTCTAAATCTAAAAAATTAATGTTAATATTGTTGTATTCAGCCACCAACTTTATACCCCAGGTGTTTGTGTTGAGATATTGGAGGAAAGATTGAAGGGATGCATTGTCACCATGCCATACAAAAAACATGTCGTCTATGTAACGTTTGTAGAGCACCAGGTTTGCTGACCAGCCATGCGAACCAAAAACAAAGGACTCCTCCCAAAATGCCATGAAAAGGTTCGCATAGCTGGGGGCAAACCTGGTGCCCATAGCAGTACCTCTAAGCTGTAGGTAATAATTATCCTCATACCAAAAGAAATTGTTCTCAAGTATGAGGAAAATACCCTCCACAATGAAGTTGATCTGGGTCTCCGGTATATTAGCTGCTCTTTCTAGAAAGAAGCGTACTGCTTCACAGCCTTTTTGATGTTCAATAATCGTATAGAGAGAGCTTACATCACATGTCACCAATATGTAGCCCTCTTACCAAACAAAATTCTCCAATTCGTTAATCAAATGAATAGAGTCCTTTAAATGTGACCTAGTTTGGGTGACATAGGGTTGAAGAAGAATATCAATATATTCTGATACAAATGAAAGTAAAGATCCCACCCCCGAGACTATGGGTCTGCCCGGGGGGTCAGTCAGATGTTTATGTATTTTGGGAAGAATGTAGAACACAGGGACTTTAGGGTGTAGTGGATTGAGATATTGGTGTTCTTTTTTCGTCAGGATGTTGGATATGAGTCCCTTATCCAGAAATTGGGTTAATTTATTTTTGATCTTATTGGTGGGATTAGAGCTGAGTAATTGGTATGTTTCTGTGTCACTAAGTTGTCTAGAAATCTCCATACAGTATTGGGATCTATTTAATAGTACTATACCCCCACCTTTATCGGCAGGTTTTATTACCAGATCTTCATTGGTTTGTAAAGTTTTCAATGCCTGAAACTCTATGGGGGAAAGGTTAAACTGAAATTTGTTGAGATTTTTCATCTTTTTAATATCTTGTGTAACCATTTTTTCGAAGGTGTTAATCTCAGCAGACTTCATATGTCTGGGATAGAAGGTTGATCTCTGTCTCAAAGAGGTGTGTGTATAGGGATCTACTAAGCCATTATCTTTAGTGGAAATAGGATTTTTTGCCCAAAATTTTTTTATACATATATTGCGAATAAATTTCTGTAGGCCGATATAGGTTTCAAATTTATTCATTCCTGTTGTAGGGGCAAATTTCAGGCCTCTGTTCAAGACCCTAGTTTCTATCGGGTTTAGTATGTAAGTACTTAAGTTAAAAATACCGTTAGGGGTTACCACCGCCCTCTCTTTCCTCTGCTGTATTCTGGAGCCTGCCCTATTCCCTCTATATCTGGGCTTCTCAGTCTTTTTTGGGGTGACAGTGCAGGATTTCTCCATTTCTTGTTTATGTCTAGGTCCTCGTCTAAAAAAGACGAGGAGGGGGCCAGATGATTTTCATCTGTAAACTTAGCAAGACTCTCAAACCTGTTCTTGAGAGGGATGAGGTTAGGGTTGTTAGTGGGTGTTTGGTTGTTATGGAAAGTTCTTCTGGCCGGTTGCCACTCGGAGTTACCGTTATAGTGGTTATTCTGCCCTCTATTTGATGTGGGATATTTAGAAGCATAGGGCCTGTGATAATTAGAGTCAGGTTGAGGATGAAATTTAGAGATATGCTGAGGATTGTTCCTACGAAATGGTTGTTGGTAACGGGGTCTTGGAGGGTGATGGTTGTTGTACATAACATTCTGGTTATCATATTGATTCTGCCTCGTCGGATAAAAAGAGCCAGGGGTAGTTTTGACATTATATTTAAAAACATTCTGCTGTGTCGATGGAGTATTAACCACTACTGTTGGTTTGTTGGAGAAAGTTCGGACCTTATCATTCTTGTAGTCTCCTAGGTCCCTCACCAATTTTCTCTTTTTAATTGCCATAATCTCTGTCTCCAGCTTTCCCAAATTAGTGGTAATTTTGGAAATAGAATTATCAAATCCAATATTGGGTAGTAAAGGTGTCAATTTACCTTCTAGATTTCTTAGATCGTGATCGATTTTAGAGAGATCGTCACGTCTAAAACGTATTATTAATTCCATAAGTTTGTTAGTGCATTCCTCTAGGATTTTATCCCAGAAGAGGAGAAATGTTGCATCATCACTATGACTTGTGGGCCTTTTTAAAAGGCGTAGGCCTCTAGGGGTAATTTTATCTTTAAGGTACCTCTCTAGAGTGCCTATTTCGCATTTATATTTTATTTCTTTAGTCAAAAGTTTCTCCAACTCAGAACATAATAAATCCAGGGAATCATTAGAGTTCACAGGGGGATCTACAATTGTAGAATCCTCGGAGGTGGCATCTAAAGTGCATTTAAAGTTATTTCTAAAATCAAAAATAGACATTTCACACAAAAATACACTCACAAAGCAAGTGTGTGTGTTTGTGTGTGTGTGTGTGTGTGTGTGTGTATATATATAAACTGATTTATATGAAATATTATATAAACCAGCCATATGCTATATATTATGTAAATATATAATTATATAAAACTATATATTTATATATATATATATATATAAAATAATGTATAGGTGGTTTATATAATATTTAGATTAAATGTGTGTGTGTGTGTATATATATATATATATATAACTTACACAGAAAACTTTACACAGTCAGATAGACACACTTACATACAGTCAGACACACTAACACAGATAAACTAAAACACAGACAACCTTACACAGTCAGATAGACACACTTACACACACAGACTTACACAGTCAGACACACTTACACACACAGTCAAACTTAAAACAACCACACTCGTTTGTCCCCCTCCCTGCTCACTTACCTTACATTTGCAGGGAAGGGGCTGTTTCTTCTGTGCGTGGTTCCATGTGTTCTGAGCACCGGTATGTCACGGACATCCGGTGCTCTAACATGCTCTGTGAGGGGGTGGAGATTTCCCACCGCACGTGACACACTTACACAGACACCCTTACACACACACAGTCACCCTTACATACACACAGTTATACACACCCTTACACACAGTCACACTTACAGATACACTTACACACACACTCTTAGACAGCCTTACACACAGTCACACACTTACATTTTATTTATTTTTACCGGAAAAATATATATGCTTGTGTGACACTAACAGTCACACTTACACTTATACACACAGTCACACTTACATACACACACATCCACACACTGTTATACACACCCTTACACAGAAATACACACACTGTAATGCTATTGATGTTACAAAGTTTTGGAGTCCAGTAGCCAGATCAGCAATGTTTTCTGCCAAAGGTAGCCACTCATTACCCAGGTGGTTGAGCCCCTGAGCCTTGAGTGGCCTTCTGGTCTTAAGCAGAGATGGGAGACTGGAACAGAAAGATGATAATCGTAGTGAGGCAAGCCGAGGTCAGTGGGAAGGAGAAGCAGCAAAGTCAAAAACAGTCCAAATTCAGCAACAGGAAGGAGAAACAGGAACACGCTGGATTAGAGAGTACAGGAACCACAATAATCTGGCAAAGGTACAGAGACAAGAAGTGGCTTTTATAGGCCAAGAACCAGACACCTGACCAGACACAGCTGAAGTGAGTTGTCACTGATAACCTTGACTCTACAAGCAATAGTATCCGATCTCAGGAAAATTTGCAAAAGGCAGGCTGGTGTACTGGTAAGGAAAAGGTTTAGCACCATGTAAACGAGGGTTCGAAACCCAGCAGAGTCAGTTCCTCACATTACCTCCACCTCTACAGGCGCAGCCTCTGGATGCCCTATTTCCTGGTTTAGCAGGGTACTGTGCATGGAAAGACTGAAGAAGATCAGGAGCATGAATATTGTCCACTGGTTCCCACGATCTATCCTCCTCACCATAGCCTTTCCAATGAACCAAGTATTGAAGCTTGTTGAAGAAGATCCTGGAGTCAAGAATTTTTTCCACCTCGTATTCATCTTCACCATCCACGAGGACTGGTGGTGGGGCAGGCAAGGCTCGACCAGGGAAAGTATTTTCATGAAAAGGTTTAAGGAGTGCCACGTGAAATACCGGATGTATTTTCATGGAATCCGGAAGTTGAAGACGGAAGGTGACTGCATTGATCTGAGCGATTATCTTAAAAGGTCCCATGAACTTTTGACCCAATTTATGAGAAGGAATCCTAAGCTTAAGATTCTTTGTTGACAGCCAAACCTTGTCACCAACATGATAAACTGGGGCCTCCTTTCTGTGCCTATCAGCAGCTCTTTTGTAACATTCCTGAGCCTCCGAAAGAGTCTCCTTCAACAGTTCTTGGGAATCTCGTAAGGCGGTTAGCCGGTCAGTGACTGCAGGAATGGGAGTAGTAATTGGGAGACTCACTAGAAAGGTTGGATGGTAACCATAATTGGCAAAAAATGGGCTCAGAGAAGTGGAGCAGTGTTGGGCATTGTTATAGGCAAACTCCGCCGTGGGTAGAAAATCCAGCCAGTCATCCTGCAGGTAACCAATATAGCACCGCAAATATTGTTCTAAAGTCTGGTTGGTTCGCTCAGTCTGTCCATTACTTTGTGGATGAAAAGCTGAAGACAGATTTACATTAATACCTAGAATAGAACAAAAATATTTCCAAAAATGAGATGTAAACTGCACTCCCCTGTCAGAAATTACTTCATCAGGCACTCCATGCAAGCAAAATATTTCCCGAACAACAAGGTCAGCAGTCTGTTTAGCTGAAGGGAGACCACGAGCTGGTATGAAATGACTCATCTTGGTTAACCGGTCCACAACAACAAGAATAGTAGTGTGTTCCTTAGAGGGAGGTAGTTCCACAATAAAGTCCATGGATATAGATCCCCAGGGACGATGAGGAATCGGAAGAGGCTGAAGCAAGCCAACAGGGGATGAGCGAGGAGTCTTATGTCTGGCACATACATCACAAGAGGACACATACTTCTTAACATCCTCATAATATTTAGGCCACCAAAAGGATCGGGTAAGTAGTTCTTGTGTCTTTCGGATTCCTGGATGACCTGCTGGTTTAGAGTCATGGTAGAGGCGTAAAACGTCCAGTCGCACTGATTCTGGAACAAACAGACGTTGTTGAAAAATCCAAAACCCATTAAGCATGGTCATATGAAGATCACGAGGAGGATCACGAAAAACTGGATCTTTAGAGTAGCCCTTTTTAATGCGAGACATTAGATCAGAAGGAAAGGTAACTCCTAAAAAAATCTGCTCTCCGGCAAGATGGTGGCCTTGGTTACTGTAGTATGGAGGGGGTCGGCTATCCTAGACAAGGAATCCGCCTTGCCATTTCTGGAACCAGGGCGGTATGAAATAAAAAAATTAAACCTTGAGAAAAATAGGGACCAGCGTGCTTGTCTGGCTGACAGTCTTAGCGGATTGGATACATTCCAGATTTTTGTGATCTGTGAGGACAGTAATTGGATGGGTGGCTCCCTCCAAGAGATGTCTCCATTCGGTGAAGGCAGCTTTTATAGCCAAAAGTTCTTTATTCCCTATGTCATAATTTCTTTCTGCTGGTAACATCTGGCGGGAATAGAAGGCACATGGATGTAACAACATCTTAGGTCCAGTCCTTTGAGACAGTATAGCCCCAACAGCTGAATCAGAAGCATCTACCTCTAAAGTAAATGGCAATTCTGGCTGAGGATGTACCAAGATAGGGGCAGATGTAAACAGAGTCTTTAATCTGGAAAATGCAGTGTCAGCCTTATTGGACCACTGAAAAGGAGTCCCTTTACGTGTAAGTTCAGTGATCGGTGTAATAACGGCAGAGAAATTCTTAATGAAACGCCTGTAAAAATTGGCAAACCCCACAAATCTCTGTATTTCTTTTTCATTCTTGGGGATGGGCCAGTCCAGCACAGCTTTAATTTTACTTGCGTCCATACTTAAACCTTTAGGAGTTATTACATACCCCAGGAACTGAATTTCTGTTTGTTCAAACTCACATTTTTCCAGTTTAATGTATAGGTGGTGGGTACGAAGGCGCTCAAGAACAATGCAGACCTGTTTTCTGTGATTTTCAAGATTATCAGAAAATATCAGGATATCATCCAAATATGCCACAACAAACTGATCCAGGAGATCCCGTAGTACATCATTGATTAGATGCTGAAAAGTTGCAGGGGCATTACAAAGCCCAAATGGCATTACTAGATATTCGTAATGTCCGTACCTGGTTCTGAAAGCCGTTTTCCATTCATCATTTGGTCTTATGCGAACCAGATTATATGCCCCCCGTAGATCAAGCTTCGTAAATATTTTAGCTGAACGAAGTCTCTCCAGAAGTTCAGGAATGAGAGGCAAGGGATAACGGTTTTTAACAGTGATTTTATTAATGTCCCTGTAATCGACACATGGCCGTAGACTGCCATCTTTCTTTTCTACAAAGAATATAGGAGCTCCTGCTGGAGAAGTGGATGGTCGAATAAAGCCTTTAGCAAGATTTTCTTGTATGTATTCACGAAGTGCTTTCAATACAGGCTCAGAAAGGGAGTATATACGGCCAAATGGGATAGCAGCTCCAGGTAGCAGCTCTATGGGGCAATCATAAGGCCTGTGAGGTGGAAGCTGATCAGCATTCTTCTTATCACAGACATCTGCAAAATTCCGATATTGTAGCGGAAGCTTAGTTAAGTTTGTAGCAACCATTTCATTAATTGTTGTGGTAACAGGTGTCACCTTAGAGGGTTGACAATTCATTAAGCAGTGTTCTGAAGGAAAGGACAAAGTTCTAGTCTTCCAATCAATCTGTGGGTTATGCAGAGCAAGCCAGGGTATACCCAAAATCACTGGAAACTGTGTTGAGGAAATTAGGTGGAAAGATATAGACTCATGGTGATTCACTTCCAGAATCAATTTTAAGGGCACAGTCTCATGTGTAACCGGGCCTGACGTAAGTGGAGAACCGTCTACTGTTTCCATTAACACAGGTGAAGATTTAGGGATAGACTGAATTTTATTTCCTGCTGCAAATTTAATGTCCATAAAGTTTCCGCCTGCTCCGGAATCTATCATAGCTGTAGTTGAAATTTTATTATCACCATATTGCAAAGTGATAGGCACCACCAAATGAGGATGTTGAGTCATCATACCTTCTTCACCCTGAGCCAGAGAAAACAAGGGTTGTGTGACAGAATCCAGTTGGTCTGAAATCTGGGATTGGTGTTGAATCTGTGCACCCTCAGCAGTCATAGCTATTGTTCTTTTAGACTTGTTAGGGCAATTGATGGCATAATGCCCTGCACTACCACAATACAGGCATAAGTTGTGAGTGCGTCGCCACTGTTTTTCTTCATTGGATAATGGCCCTCTTATTAGATCTACCTGCATAGCCTCAGGTTCAGAGTCTGTAGGTGTTTGTGGGGTCGGAGTAGAAATTCTTGAATAGAAAGTAGGAGTAGCACTTGGTTTAAAAGAGCCCTGTCTTTCCAATCTTCTTTCTGAAAGTCTCCGATCAATACGGATAGCCAACCGCACAAATGCATCAAACTCAACAGGAAGATCAACACGAGCTAGCTCATCTTTTATAGCTTCTGAGAGACCCCTTCTGAAGTGGAACCTCTGGGCTGATTGGTTCCAAGTAGTATCAGTAACCCACTGTCTGAATTCAGCAGCATATTCAGCCACAGAGCGCCTCCCTTGATGTAAATGAAGGAGAGTGGCTTCTGCTGTAGCACAGCGATTGGGATCATCAAAAACTAGGCACATGGCCTCAAGAAAGTCTTTTAAATTTCACCAAGATTGGACTGTCCTGTTCCAGAAAAGGGGAGCCCCAGGTCAGGGCTTCATCTTCGAAGAGGGAAAAAATAAATCCCACCTTCTCTCTTTCAGATGGAAAACGGTTAGGTAACATCATGAAATGCAAACGGCATTGATTTAGGAAACCCCTGAATTTTTTGCGGTCTCCTCCAAATTTTTCTGGTAGAGGCAAGCGGGCATCTTGTGCAGGTGTAACAGTAGTAGTAGCAGCAGCCGCAACATCATGTGCCCTGTAGCTGGTAAGCTCACTATGCATTGATCGAACTTCATTTTGCAGTTCAGCTACCTGATCCTGCAGCACTTGAATGGTCTGTGCCTGGGTCTGCATAGTTCTTGCATTAAAAGCAACCTGCTGGGCCAATGCAGAATCTGATCCGACGGTCTCCATGAATGGGCCAGATTATTCTGTAATGATATTGATGTTACAAAGTTTTGGAGTCCAGTAGCCAGATCAGCAATGTTTTCTGCCAGAGGTAGCCACTCGTTACCCAGGTGGTTGAGCCCCTGAGCCTTGAGTGGCCTTCTGGTCTTAAGCAGAGATGGGAGACTGGAACAGAAAGATGATAATCGTAGTGAGGCAAGCTGAGGTCAGTGGGAAGGAGAAGCAGCAAAGTCAAAAACAGTCCAAATTCAGCAACAGGAAGGAGAAACAGGAACACGCTGGATTAGAGAGTACAGGAACCACAATAATCTGGCAAAGGTACAGAGACAGGAAGTGGCTTTTATAGGCCAAGAACCAGACACCTGACCAGACACAGCTGAAGTGAGTTGTCACTGATAACCTTGACTCTACAAGCAATAGTATCCGATCTCAGGAAAATTTGCAAAAGGCAGGCTGGTGTACTGGTAAGGAAAAGGTTTAGCACCATGTAAACCAGGGTTCGAAACCCAGCAGAGTCAGTTCCTCACACACACTCTTAAACACACATATACATACACCCTTACACATAGTCACACTTACACACATAAATGCATGCCCACACTTACAGACACACTCTTATCCATTATTATTTGCCCCGGTGGAGCCTGGATTTCTTTTTCAGAAAACATCACACTCTTAGCCAGCCTTACACACAGTCACACGCTTAAATTTATTTTATTTATTTACCAAAAAAAATTAAAAATAGGCTGCTTGTCCCCGTCCCTGCACATTTACCTTTACTTGCAGGGAGGAGAAAGTTTCAGTGTTCTGCCTCTCATCCCTGCAGAGGCAGAACACTCTCCGAAGTTACACAGCGTGATGGGGTGGAGCTTGCCCCCGTCGCGATGTGCTCACCCCTTGGTGCGGTTACCTCTCGCCTGCGGTCCGCACCTTGAGGTGAGGCACTGTTAGGGAGTGAACTCCCTAAAGCAGCGCCTCTGGATTCCTGCGCCTGGGCGCGGTGCACTCTGTGAACCCACGGGCGGATCCAGAGTCTGATCGGGGGGGGGGAGGGTGGCACATTCCGTCTGTCTCTTCCTTCCCATGTCTGCCTGTCTCTCTCCTCTCCCTTCCCATGTCCGCCTGTCTCTCTCGTCCTCCTTCCCATGTCTGTCTTTGTATCCTCTTTTTTCCCATGTCTGTCTCTCTCCCATTGCTTCCCATGTCTGTCTGTCTCTCCTCTGCCTTCCCAGTTCACTCTCTTTACTCTTCCCCATGTATGTCTCTCCTCTCCACCGTCTGTATTCTCTTCTCTCCCTTCAGTGTTCTCACCTGTCCCCCCTGTGTTCTCTCCCCGTCCCCCCTTCTCTCCCCTGTGTTCTCTCCTCTGTCCCCCAATGTTCTCCCCCCCCAGTGTTCTCTCCTCTGTCCTCCATTGCCTCCCCAATGTTCTCTCTGCCCCCATTGTCTCCCCAGTGTTCTCTCTACCCCCCCTCCCCAGTGTTCTCTCTATCCCCCCTTCCCTGTGTACTCTCTACCCTCCCCAGTGTTCTCTCTATCACCCCCTCCCCAGTGTTCTCTCTATCACCCCCTCCCCAGTGTTCTTTCTATCCCCCCTCCCCAGTGTTCTCTCTATCACCCCCTCCCCAGTGTTCTTTCTACCCCCCCCCCTCCCCAGTGTTCTCTCTATCCCGCCTCCCCTCCCCACCCCAGCCTTCTCATTATCCCCCCTCCCAACCACAGCGTTCTCTCTATCCCCCCTTCCACTGCCCTCCCCACCCTAGCGTTCTCTGCTCTCCCCGGCTCCCTCAGCGGGGAGACGCAGGCAGCATGTGCTCAGTGTGTGTTAAACACACTGAGCGCTCAATCCATGCTGCTCGCGCTCCCTGCGCGTAGTAATGATTTCCGATGCTCTGAACCAACACTACGCGCGGGGAGCGCGAGCAGTATGGATTGAGCTCTCAGTGTGTTAAACACACACTGAGCACATGCTGCCTGCGTCTCCCCGCTGAGGGAGTCGGGGAGAGCAGAGAACACTGGGCGCACCTGTACTATGCGATCAGTGCTGATTGCATAGTGCAGGTGCAGTTACGGAGGGGCAGTGGGACCACCTGGCAGCTGCCTTGGGCACCCCAGGAGTAAGTGGACCCGGGGCAGCTGCCCCGTTTGCTCCACGTTAAAGACGGCCCTGGGTTCACCTGCCTGATTGGCTAAGACCTCAATTTGGGACCTTTCCAATATATACATAACCTGTACTTTCTCTGCCTGTACACAGTGTGTGTGTATATATATATATATATATATATATATATATATATATATATATATATATATGTGTGTGTGCACTGTATACAGTCAGAGGAATTACAGGTTAAAGTGCCAATTCTGCCTACAGTTTCCAAAAACAAATAATATATTTAACATTGATTGTGTAGGAAAAAGAAACAGATTTGTCTAGTATTATTTTCCTCAACACTTCCTATCTTTTTTTTTTATTTTTTTAAACTTAGTTCACATAGTCACAAACATTTAACAAACAAAAAAACATAAAAAGAGAGGGGTTTTGCATTATATCTTCTGTTTCCTGCCCTGTTTAGATAAACATTAGTTTTATGTACATACATTTTCATTTTTTTTTCCTTTTTCAAGGGGTTCAGTTCCATTCCTCCACTATTTTCAGACATTCACTCCATACCTTGTTGTTTGCCGCACCCCTTATCTGGCTAACACTGTTTTCCATTTTTATCTGGTGGCATCATTGTCCTCTGAGTTGGTGCCAAGTGATCATTTGTGGTTGTTTCCAACCATTAGCTATATGTAACTTACAGGCCATGAATGTGTGTGTCACCATAATCTGTTGGATCTTGTTCATCCCAGGACATCCAATATCTAATAAGGCTTTACGTGGACTCTTTATAATTTTTACTTGTACTGCTCTATCTATGAATTTGAAAGCTGTGTTCCATACCCAGTGGTGTATCTTGGTTTTGTACTGCCCTAGGCAGACAAAATTCGGGCACCCCACCTCCCACATTGTACACCTACAACATTCCCCATAATCCACGTTGCACACCCACGACATGCACCATCACCCCCATTACATGCCCCATCACCCACATTGCACACACATTAAATGCCTAATCACCCCATTACATGCCCCCATCACCCACATTACATGCCACCACCACACCAATTACATGCTCCCATCACCCCGATTAATTGGAAGGAGCTAAAACTTGCTGAACTATCGTTCAAAAAATGTTTGAAGCACCAGAAGTGTGCTTTAACACCCTCTGGCAAAGTGCCGCCCTCTAGCAAAGTGCCGCCCTAGGCGAGTGCCTTGTTTGCCTTGTGGAAGATGCACTACTGGCCATACCCTCCTTGCTTTCTCACAGCGCCACCACATGTAAAGGTAAGACCCTTCTCCTGCTCCACAATTCCAACATATTCTTGAGGTTTCGGGATACATATTTGCTAATCTAGTGGGATTCAGATACCAGTTGTTTAATACTTTAAATTGTGTCTCTATCAAAGAGAGGTCGTGTACCAGATTGGCCATATTTCGGGATATTCTATACCACTCTTTATCTGTGATCTGGATTTGTAATCTCTCTTCCCATCTTATAACTGCTTTTTTTTTTTTATCGGCGTATTTCTCTTTTATTATCTTTATAAGAGACATTTAGATACTATTTTTTTAATTGTAATACTTGAGAAAATTTCCTCTAGCTTTTTTAACTGTGGTTCTTCATTTTTAACTAAGTGCTTCTGTATTAAATGTTTAACCCTTAAATAGTTAAAAGTTGTTTAGTATGATAAGCCATATTCTTGTTTAAGATGTGTAAATGACTTAAGACCTTCTGTGTTTATTAGAACATTTATGTTGACTATATTATTTCTCTTCCGCTCTTGCAATATGTTCTCTATATTATGTTCAATTATCTCCAATGAGAGTGTTCTTATAATTTTGTTTCACAGATTTTTTTTTATAGATGACAGATGACCATTCCTTTAGGATAGGTTTCAGTATCATACATTGGTCATCATACCTGGATGAACCCCTTTTCTCTGTTGTGTTCGATAATATATGTCCTAGGTCTTTTATTTTGGCTAGATCTCTTTCTATCCTGTACCCTCCTTCTTCCCCGAATGAGTCAACTTGCATTTTGAATATATTATAGAGGATAGGGGCCTCATATTGGTTTTTAATCACCGGGTAGTCTGTTCCTCCTGTAGGGGCTCTCTGCCATTGTTTGTATACCTATACGTGGCTTCCTACCCCTCCAGACATCGTTTTTTAAACTGACCTGGATCATCTGACCATGGTGTAGGTATCCGTAGAGGAATCTTTCAGAAGAGATAAGACCATTTTATTAGCAAATATCTTTTTACCACGTTCTTCCTTCCATAACACCTCTGCGTTCTTCCATTCTTTCATCAGTCTATTAGTTTGTCTGAGTAAATTCATGAAGTTTATTTCTATTATTTTACTTATCTTTGAAGGAAACTTAATTCCTAAGTATCCAAACTCTTTTGTTGAGATACTGAAATTAAATGATTCTTGTATTCTTTCTATATCTTTTTCCTTCAGATGTCTATATTGTGTGACTGTTTTGCATACATTCAGCTTATAGTTGGAGACTGAGCTATAAATCTCTATCTCCCTCATGCATATTTTCTATGAATTCACAGGGTCTGTTCATGTCATTAAGACGTCGTCAGCGTACAGTGCGATTTCAACTCATTCTTTTCCACTAGGAATCCCTTAATCATCCTATTCCTTCTTACTCTATTTGCCAATGGTTCAATCAAGATGACATATAGCAGTGGAGAAAGAGGGCAACCCTGTCTTGTTCCGTTAATAAGGGAAAACCAATTTGAGCATAGGTTTGGGCCTACCTTTCTTGCTGAAGGGTTATCACAGAGGGACATCGCTGTCTTCTGCCACCAGCCCAAAATCCCTAATTTTGCAAGAGTTGATTTCATAAACTCCCACCCAACCCTGTCTTTTCTCAGCGTCCAATGACAGGGTCAGGAGGGGGACGTGTTTTTTCTCTGCCCATCTAATATATCTATGAGTCTCCTTGTGTTGTATGATAAATCTCTTCCAACCTCAAAACCTATTTGATCCCTATTTATTAGTCTCTCCACTAAGACAGATGAATACAACTTTATGTTTGCATTAATCAGAGAGATAGGTCTGTATTTGGATAACTGTGAATCATTTTGTTTTTGTTTATATTATTAAATTAATATTTATTTTCACGGATAAAAGGACAGACCATACAGACATATATACATTATAAAGTTAGGACATCTACAAAGTCATAAAGTGTCAAGTTGATTTGTGGTTTATAAATTATAACCTTGTTTCCAATAAAAAAATTATTTTAGCCATCATTTACAATTAAGTTAAACTCTTCATCTGAAGTATGTAATATAAAGATCAATATAGCAAATATAGATATCAATAATGACATGCTAAGTTATAGCATGGGTTTAAGATATACTATGGGTCTTAAAGATTCAATGTTTCTAATAATTTCAGAGAAACTTAATCTCACAATGTCACTCATACATACATCATTCAGTCCTCATTCTTTTTAGAGTGGACCCTAAGAGGGGAGATGGAAAGTGGTGGTGGGGGGGGGGGGGGCTGTGACTGGTTTGTGTCTGGTTTCAACAATGGTAGGATATTATGTAAGAGTTCTTTTACACATTTACTGCTTGTGGCTATATTGTTGAAGAGGTTCGTCAGAGGTCCTACCAATTCTATCTGAAACATCTTCTAAAAGCGATTAGAGTAGCCATCTGCGCCTGGTGTTTTTTGTCTCTCCATTTTTTCTTCCTTACTGATATTCATATTTAGTGAATATATTTGTTCCTCTTATATAGTGGTGAGACCAGAATTCTCCAAATATTCTGTTATTAGTCCACCAGGAATCACTGAAACCAGATTATATAGTTTAGAGTAATAGTTACGAAATCTCTCCCCAATAGTATCTGGATTATTATACTTCTTTATGTGTTCTGTAATTTTTGTGATTTTCTTTTCTTAATTTTTTTGTTGGTGAGAATCTTGTCCGCCCTATTCCTTTTATAGTAATATCGTATTTTAAGTTTATCTAAGTTTATGATGTTTGGTGTTTTTTAGTTCAATATCGTCGAACTTATTTTTGATCAAGGTCAGTTCTTCTTCCTTTTGGGTTGACTGATTGTTTTTATTTTCCATTGCATTCTTATATAGGTCTATATACAATTCTGCTAGGGGTTTTTCCCTGGTACCCCCCACCTTCTTTTTCATTTTGATGAGATAACCCATCACACAGGCTTTGAAAGTGCACCACACTGTCTGAGGTGATATCCCATCTTTATAATTTTCCTGGAAAAAGCATTTAGACTCCTGTGCTAAAAAAGTTTGGTTTTCTACTGAGTTTAGTAAGGAATCGTCTAAGGCCCTATCCATTTTTTCATTAATCCCTCCTCTAGTTTGAAAAATACTAGACTATGATCTGACCATACATTGTGCATGACATAACTTTCACCCTTATCATTATAAAGTAATCTATTGTTGGTATCTAACCCCCTCCAGATTGAAGAAAGATATACCCTGATTATAGTGAACAATGCTGGAGAGTAATTCATGTATGGTGGGAATGCCATCTAGTTAGGGACTTCTGGAATCAGGTTTCAGCCTTATTAACAGGTCTTTCGGGTTGTGAAATATCGCCAATACATCTACAATCAGTAATAACAAGAGTAACAAGACTACCTACATATGAAACAAAATTCCCTGAATGAAAAAAACTGATATTTTAAACCTCTAAATATTGTTGTCCATCACTGAGAATGACTCAAATGTTCAAAAATATTTATGTTTTAATGGGTTTTTTATGTAGGTTTTATTTGATAGATCCAACAGTTAAAAAACAGTGTATTATTATACCCAGGTTAACATTGTGCCTCTCAGTTATAAACAAAATTAAATACTGAATACTACAAACAATTTCTCAAATTGCTGTATACTTTTACAGTTCTTTTTAAAAAGTTATATGGGTCTATTCACTAATATTCGAGAATAGCTCAAGGAGGTCGACTTTCATTTTGAGTCAAATTCAACACCAGAGTCTCAAAAATAGCTTTGATCATTTCGTCTCCCATTACTTTCAATAGAGAAGATTCAAACCTGTATTATGTTTTGTAAGTCAAACTTGGGTGATCTCTTAAGTCGAGTTCATCAGGCTTTTCTGGGATTGTAGTGAACAGACCCAATAGGCTTGTATAATTTTGGCCTAAAATTAATAAAAACTATGTAAAAATAAAGAAATGTCCCTATAACCTACAAAAGAAATCATAGACATTTAAGTTAGAGCAAAATGTGGTAAAATGGTTGAAAACAATGGTTAAAAAAAATTCCTTTTTTTTCATTTTTTGATTATGTCAAAGTGAAAAAAGATTTCATACATATATAACACACAGACAAGACAAGACATATATAAAAACCACAAAGCTAGTAGATGTATAGCATATATAAATGTTTGCTGGTACATTAAATAGCTTAAACATTATACAAAGACATATGGTACTGGACTGAGGACTGGGGAATGCAAACCTGCCCATAGTTTGTTATTTTATTCAACTTAGCACAGGCTGACAGGATTATTAAGGTTCTAATTTATTTAACCATTGGCTCCATATTTAACATTTCTTTAGGGAGTTCAAGAATAGCCAACTGATTTATTTTTCTGTTTTAATCTGATAAGTCAATTGGTCTACCACTGATGATCATAGGGGGGCTGAGGGTTGCTTCCAGTAGTGAGCTGTTATGATTTTGGTGGCCACAAACCCATGAATAGTTAAAAATCTGTTTGTTTTACTAATCTGTGGCCAATTTATATGCAACAAAGCTAATTCTGGTGCTCTTCTAATTTTTACTGCAGTTAGGGATGCGATCCACGTGAACATCTTTTCCCAGGTATCCTTTATGTAATCACATCCCCACTATTTATGTATATAGGATCCCTCTGCATTGTTAAATCTCCAACATGTTGCCGTACTGTAGCTGCCACCAAATACCATCTATTTCAGACCTTATACTGGGTGTCCAACAGGTTTAAACAGTGGATATTACCTGCCACTTCTACAATTGCACTGTTCCATTCTGCCGGATCTATAATACACTTGAGCTCCTTCTCCCAAGTTTTTCAATATAACCTACAAAATAAATCATAGACATTTAAGTTAGAGCAAAATGTATTAAAATGTTTGAAAACGGTTACATTTTTTAATGGCATGCTAAGGTAAAACACAGGAAGTGCTCAACTGCATAAAGATCATATGACAAACTGAAAACCCCCCAGAAACAGGTAGTACATGGGAACATTTATAGTGATGAATAAAATATTTAATATATATTTATATTTTTTTTATTATTTAATTACTTGAGCCGTTCAAATATGAACCAGACTTGTCAAAATCATTGTAAATTATTTAGCTTTAACATGAAAGTGTTTTATGTTGAAGTCATTTCAGATTACATTTATTAATGTAAAATATACATAAATAGGATGAGTCTGACAAACTTCAAAATAATGAGAAAATGCATAAATATAAAATAAAGTATGCTTAGGACTAAAAAAATGTTGATAAAAATCAAAGAGATATGAAAAACAGAGTTAAGTCAGGTCACAAAATATTACTTTTCACTTACCTATTGATGACCTAATTGGCAAAGACATTTGTACCTTGAATGTCTAGTACAGTATATTAACTGAAATTAGTAACCTATAAATAGAAGGCAACTTACATTGTTCTGAGTTCATTGCCATGTTTTCTGCATCGGTAAATAAAGCTGTCATTTCAGTTACAGGTATAATTTATTTTAGAGAGAAACATTTTGCTACTTCATGTATAATTGCACAGAAAGTCTAAATCTCATTGGTCATCTAAAATGTTTTTTAAATTAATTCTATTTTTGATTTTAAAAGTACATTGTATTAAAGCAAACTTTTTTTAACGGACACCCCAACTTAAAAAATTACTTCATTTCCCCTCTAACATATTAGATATAAACAATTGCAAAAATGTAATATTTATTAATATTTGAATATCATATTTGCAGCTTCTACTGACCCTCACACTCAGATCTCTAACATTTAAAAAAAATAAAACTTTAAAAAAATTGATATAAGTTGAAAATGATGACATTTCCTGTCAGAAGCATGGACTTGCGTATGCTATGGTCAAGTCATTTGGAGAGTAGAATGATCAGAGCGTCTACAACAGTTGTTTTTAAGGAAGTAATAAAAGGGACCATTAAGAAAAGAAAGAAATTGTATAGATACAATATATGTATATATATTTTCTGCCTTATGCATTTATGTATTATTTATTTAATTTCTGTAGACAGTCAAAACATGATTTGAATCAAAAATATATATTTATGTATAGCTGATGACTGCTGGTGATCTGAGTAAATGTTTTCACAATTACCACCTAACTGAATGAAATAATTCTAGATACTGTCCAAGATAAAACTTACATCTACCCCAAAGACATAGGCACCGCATTTAACAACTTCTATGCAGATTTATATAACCTATCTTCAGAGGGAGAATCAGAAGAACACATAAAGAATTATTTAGATAATATTATACTCCCAACAATATCAGAGGATCAAACTAAATATTTAAACTCTCCATTTGAAAAAGTAGAGATAGTAGATGTAATCCTACGGCAGAAAAAAAATAAGGCTCCAGGACCGGATGGATATAATAATAATTTCTATAGAATTTTTGGTGACCTCCTTACTGATTATCTTACAGTTATGTTCAATGAGATTAAGGATGGAGCAGTAATCCTTAAAGATATGCTTCAAGCGCTGATTACACCAATCCCTAAACCAAATAAATATCCTGCTTACACTCCAAATTACAGACCAATCTCATTGATCAACTGTGACTTGAAAATATTTTCTGCAGTGATAGTTCACAGAATGGAGAAGGTTATTCCTAGCCTGATCCATAAAGATCAGATTGGATTTGTGCAAGGGTGTGACTCAGAGAATAACGTGCGCAGGTTGATAGACATTTTTGATTGTGTGGCAGTGAGGGCGATCCCCCAGCTGACCCTGTCGTTAGACGCCGAGAAGGCGTTCGATATGGTCAGCTGGGGGTTTATGACCCAGGTATTAAATAGGGCAGGCATTAAGGGATCGATTCAGACAGCCATAATGGCAATGTATACTGCTCCATCAGCCAGATCTACCGGCCCAGGAATAGAAGCTGAATGGTTTGATGCGAGTAACGGGACTCGTCAAGGTTGCCCGCTTGCTCCAATGTTGTATATTTTAACGTTGGAACCACTAGCAGCTAGGGTTAGACAAAACAGACGCATTCAAGGTATGCTTGTGGATGGAAAGGACATGAAAATATGCATGTATGCCGACGATGTAGTCATAACTCTAACGGATCCTGAGACTTCACTAAAACATTTTATGAATGAGGTTGAAGTATATTCAAAATTATCAAATTATAAACGTAATCTTACGAAATCCCAGGCCATCTTGTTTAGTGCCGAAGTTTCTGTTAGAAAACGATTAAGTGATGGCTACCCGTTCGATTGGACTACCAAGGGATTCCTATATTTGGGGATATATATTACTCCGAACTATCGGACAACAATTAAGGAGAATTTTGATCTATTATATAAAGACACTCATGAGAAGTTGACTAAAAGTTGGCTAAATATAGAGATATCTTGGTTGGGTAGATTAAATGTTATAAAAAATTACATTCTCCCAAAATAGCTCTATCTATTCAGAATGTTGCCACTTACGATTCCGAGAAACAAGCTGCTGGAGGTTCAAAAGCTGTTTTTGCTGTACTTTTGGAGGGGGGAAAAACCCAGTTAATAAAACAAAGGAGGGTTCGGTTTTCCCAAAATAATAAAATTATATGAAGCTAGCAGAATTTTTCACATAAATAAGTGGCAAACAGAAGCCGCAAAAGAGGAACCATGGTACATCTTAGAAAAAGAACTAATAGGGATGATCGATTTATCACTAATCCTATGGATGAATGAGAGGGCATAAAAACTAATATAGGAAACAGCTCCCAAACCACTTAATAGACCTTATAACAACTTGGATTAAGATAAACCAAAAAAGCTAAAATTGAAAATGTAGTTCTGCCGTCAACTCCATTGAAGATTTTAGAATATAATATAGAAAGTTTTTCCTTGAAAGGATGGCAGAACAGTGAAAATGTGTCCCTGGGAGAAATAATAGAAGCAACCTCTGTTAGGGCATTTCCCAGACTTACAAAATAAACTGAAAATACCTTCAAGGGAACTATTTACGTTTCTAAGAATAAAGAATTATGTAGACTTTTTATGTAAAAAGGAAAATGAAAATCGACTAATTAAAGATATAAATAATTTATTTGCTAAAGAAGAAAAACCTAAGCTATTGCCTAAATACTACGACTGGTTAAGCTTGCAAGAGAGGGATAAGCCCAAGTCATGGAGTATGTGGGAAAAAATGTTAGGAAGATTTTTTGCGTCTGAGAGCTGGACTAACTCACTAATAGAGGCCAGAAAAAGTGTAAAATATCTAAACCTAATAGAATTACACTACAAAATCACTTTTAGATGGCATTTAGTTCCTGAAACCCTACACAAAATGAATAGATCCAACTCAGATAGATGCTGGAGGTGTAACTTAACAAAAGGCTCACAATCCCACATATGGTGGTCTTGTACCATCATAAAAACTCTTTGGAACAGAGTCTTACAAGAAATCAAGGATATATTTAACATAGAACATGAATTTAATATAGAAACAACATTGTTACACTTAAATATGCCATTTAAAGACTTTAATAAAAGATATATTTTACTTCATATCGTCCTTGCTGCAAAAGCAGTCTTAGCAAGGCATTGGAAATCCCAGACATGTCCTTCCTGGGAACAGGTATATGGACAAATTAATTACCAGTTCAATATGGAAAAAGGCATTGCTAACAATGCAGGCCTGTATGAAACTCAAAAATGTAATATAAGATGGACCCCCTGGACAAACAAAAACTTAGAGATAAGAGATTAATATAGTTATCATCCAGAAATAAGAAAGAAGACAAACTATCCTTCTGGTGTCTCCCCCTAGTACTCTCTTTTTATAGTTTGTGTAATGTAATTGTGTATTGTCCTTAGAAGAAAATGTAAAAAAAAAAAAAGAAATAATTCTAGATACAAGTCTTGGCAAGGATATTTATGGGTATTGGTTCTACAGTACCGTTACTTCTAGCAGAATATTTTTTTTAAATAATACACTTCCAAATTATCGTTTCAAACTATTTACTTATATTCATTGCTTGCACTTAAGCAGGGAATTCTCATCTAGTGGTTTTAGTTTGTAATTGTTTGGATTGGTTCTGCTGTATCTCTGTTACTGTCTTATCTACAAGACACTCTTAGAGTGCACCTTATTATAAACACTTTATCCATCTTCTCAAACTCTGTGTTCTCTACTCCTATGTGCATGTATATGTACTTAATATAACACTTCAGATAATAACTGATGGATTATTAGTGATGGCCAAGTGGATGGCTCTTCGCCTCAAAAAATAAAAATAAAATAATAGAAGGTGTGTTCTATTATTTTGTGTGTTTTTCCTGATGATAATATGCTAGTGGTTATATGACTAGCCACAAGTCAGGAGTCCAAAGTAAAATTACACCTTTCTATAGTCCATCAACATCCTCAACCACAAAACCATTAATGTGTGCCCTCATTCGGTCTGCCATTGATTGCTACAGTATTACTTTATGTGATCTTTCATATCTCTCAACATCCACCATTATAATTTAAATAAAGTGCTGTGACACCACCTGCTCAGCTGTGCCCCTGACCTGAAATTGTTGTGGCTAGCTTTGCATTAATCTCCATATAAACAACACACTTATGCATTACATCAATATGTTGCAATCTCTTGTCCTAGCCCTCCTTTACAACATAGAATTTTGTCCTTGGTTCTTCTGTATTTTTGCATTTATATCCTGGTTCTTTTTGACACAAACCATCGAAAATAGGTCTATGTTCAAATGTTTTTTTTTCAGTTCAATAAATCACAATCTATTTTATTGTATTTAACTGCTGCAGGATGCTTTGTAGCTTGAACAGCCTACAGTAGGTTCCCAAGCTGTTCCTTAAATTAACCTCGCATTACCCTCAGCTAGATTTTAATGACAACAGAAAAAAAGATAATAGAAAAAAGATGCAGCGCTAAAACTAATTTAACCAAAATATACCACTTGTCACAACCACAAAAATTAAATGCTTATATTTTGAGGATTATATAAATGTCTTACTGCAAACTCACGGTATCTTCTCATTCAGGAATATTTGCTCAAAAGGAAGAGGAAAAAAACAACACTAGTGCTCTCTGCATATGTGGATTAAATGGATAAAAGTATATGCATACACACTTACTTGAGTTAGAATAGAAAAGTAGCATTAAGTTAACATCACTGAGTAACAAGGGAATCAGCAAGGGATTGTTTCTGAATACAATGGGAAAAAAACCTTAAAAATAATTAACAAAACTAGTTTAACCATACAATAATAATGTTCTTAATAATATATAGTGTTTGGCACATGCAAAAAAAATATGGATATATTCATAATATTGTAAGTAGTTTAAGGAGAAATTGATATTATGTACTAGCCATAGTACAAGATATTACACCAGTATATAAGTTTGTGATTGAGCAGATAGTATGACACACAACATTTTATAATTAGCATGAGCTACATTTGATATACTATTGACAGGTGCCTCGGGCAGGTTCATGCCCCTATGTAACAGATAAGTTGCAATATTTATAGAAATGCTACAAAAAGAATTTTAAAGTTTGAGTGAGACAGTGAAATACTATATTTATCAATGTTGACAGTGATCGAGAGATTCTGTACTTTTTTTTTCTATAGCTAGCCTTCAAGGACAGAGACACAACTCTTCATAGAATTATTTTTTGGTTTTGTATAGATCTCATTATTTTAGTTTCATTCTGTATCATTTGAGTATACCTCTCTGTCTAGTGATTTGCAGTGTCATTCTGTAGATGGTGGACCATGTATTGTGTTATTCAATCCCTGGTAAGAACTCAAGTATGGTTTTTTTGCCAATATGCTTCTGGTTTGAAACAGACAAATATCAAAACATGTCTGTTTGAATATGTGAAAGCAATGTCTTGAGGATGACACAAGATAATATAAGGTAATACATCTGTAGCAGGATGTTATGGCTCTGTGAAAGGATTTACATAAAGGGAAATATGAGGCATAAAATGGCAGGTGTGTTTCAATACTGATAAATTAAATTATGCATTTTGGTAAAAATAAACAAGAATATTGAATGGTTGTTGGGTAAATCTTATGTTAAGGAGGATTTGGGTATACATGCTGACAATAGATTGTGCAACTCTTGTGCAACCTCAGTCAACTGCTGATTATAATATAATTCAACTTTTTATAAATCATTATTAAGACTGTATCTGGAATATGCAGTTATTTTTTGGCACCATTATTACCAAAAGTGCAAAATTTCACATGTAAGATTATGTCTTCTAAACATTCTGCAAATACAGTGTAATTGGATGTACATTGTAAACAAAAACTATCTGTTCTTCTAACCCTAAAACAGTTGGCAACAATTGGGTAAACCTGAAGTGAGAAGTTTTGGTTATTTGAACCTCACCTACTATATAGTTGGAACACAAAACAGTCTATAATGCTACCAAAACCTTTTTGATATGTTGGATGTGGTGCCATTAACCCCTGGACTGCAAGCTGCAACAAGGCAAAGAGGAGCTTACCACCTGAACAATGTGCAAGCAGGGAAAATAAAAATGTTGGTGCGCTAAACTTGTCACAGGCTTATATGATATACATGTATACAATTGTGACACATGTATATTATTAATTGTTAGGAGGCTTAATTGCATCTCCCTCAACACACTAAAAGTTTTTTGGTAGAAGTATAGACTGCTTTCTGTGCTCACTAGATTGTAGATTAGTGTAGGTCTCATCCTCTAGTGAGTGTGCTTTCACATGGCGTTTGAATTTTGGCCAATTCATAGAACCAAAATCCCTCATTTATATTATATTTACACAATTGTTGACAACTTTATTAGGGTTAGTGGCACAGACAGTTTTGTTTACACTCTATAGCCAATTACACTGCATTTGCAGCACGCTCACACTTTTTTGGCGCACCAGCATTTTTCGTCTCAAAAATATCTAGATCTTATTGTGTACGCCAAACAATTACATGTAAAGCACGTGATTACTAAACACCAATGTTTAATTTGCCTCCAGCATGTTTAGCACTTTCTTAATCCCAGGGATACAGCAGATATATCTATCTGCACAATTTAAGTAATAAGTGAAGAAATGCTTTTCTTGCTAGTTACAATGATTAGATACTCTCTTCATTTTACAAGTGGCTCTTACCAGAATGAAAAAATTATTTATTTACTTTTAAGATAGATGAAACACGGTGGCCATAAAAAATATAAGTGGAATAAATGATTGGATTAAGTTAAGAAGAGAACTTATGATGACATGTGTAAGTGGTGGGAAATATGCACATGATATGTTTTATAAGCAGTATTTTGTGGGCATGGTGATCCCTGAAACATATTTTGATTAGACATGTGAGAAACTAGGATTCAATTTTCATCATACAGATTTACATTATTTCCTTTTGCTCTTTGGACCACAAAACACAAATAAGTCACTGTAGCTTTAATCTTATACCAGTTCAATAGCACAAAGCACATACATTTTGTTGCTTGGTGATAATGGATACATTGAATTAATTACACCTTTTAATAAATATATAGTTATTAAAATGTTTTCATTTTATCCTCCATTGTGAGCTTTTTGCTTCTCTTTAGTGAAAGTCAATTTTAATTGAGTACATTTTTCCATAATTAGAGTTGACTGTTTATAAAAACCATTTTAAATCCATGGGATTGATTTTAAACATTTCTGTAAAACAGATCCAGGACTGGCAACAGAAATACTACTTTATAGTCCTGCCAAACTGCTTTGTACAGAAATAAGATAGACACCCATAGTTCTGGCTCCAAGTTCATTCAGTGCCTAGCCTCTCTTAATGCCAGCTCGGATATCACTACTCATGGCAACGCTAATTTAGATAATGATGATTTATTCGTTATGATAGGCTTGTTAACAAGAATTGCATTTTCATCTCACCTTTTGATGCACTGTCACATCCAATGATGTATGAGATCTCCACAGACTTTCACTAATCCCACCGATCCCCATTTCTGATTAGACTTCTGTAAGATTGCTGTTCTGGTGCACTGTTGTCTTCTATCAAAGCAGATATCTGCTATTCTGAAAGCAGTCTAAAAAAAAATCACATCTAATTAATGTTACATGAGACCATTGCAGGCATTCTAACATTCTATATGTATTTTGTTCTCTCTAGACATGCATATATTCCTTGATATAAATGTTTAGTGCAAATAAATCTTTTAGAAAAATGTTTAAAGCCAGGCTGACTAATATTTGGGATTTAAAAGTAAAATAACAGAATTAAGAAAAAATAGAAGTCTATATTAAACAAAAGTCTAAATTATAATTGAAGCTAACACTGATATTGTAATAAATTGAATAATTTTGTTTTGTTTCATGTCAATATTTTATCATCTTACATATTAATATCATCTTCTGGAATTATAATAAGTTAGCATATTTAAAAGGCTAAAATAATGTGCTTTCGTATAATTATTACAAATGTATTGAGAGTGTGGAGTAAAACAGCAAATGTGTTTATCAGCTATGTACCATCGTATTAAATATAATACAGAAAAAAAAAGAAGGCACTAACACTTACCTATACCTTCCATTTGGACGCTAATATTCTTCTTTACATTACTGGTTCTAATATTGTATATGTGACTTTCATATATTTTTTATGTTATTTCTTATTAAATGCATGATACTGTTATCTGTTCCCTTATCTCTTGACTTATATTCCATTTCATTGAAACAAAATGCGCACGGTTATTTGTATTGGTATGACCTCCCTATTATTTTCTCTATATTTCTCTTTTTTTTTCATCTATACCCCCTCCTACCATTCTTGTTTTTAATCTCTTCTTTTCTTTTCAGCGCAGTTATCTTCCATTTACTCTCTAATTGTATATATATGTATGTACATATGTCTGTATATATATATATATATATATGTATATTTATATATATAACTTGGATACACTGCACTCTACTGACTTCAATAAAATAGATGACCTCAGTGCTTTTGGCTTATTTCACAAAGCACTCACAGGATTTGTTGAAAAATATTGTTGTTGATTTGTGGGGAAAGAACCAACCAACGTTTCAGTCTATACTCATCCTGAGTAAAGTCTTGAGTATAGACTTTTTTTCCCCACAAACAAACAACAATATTTTTCTACAAATCCTATGAGTGCTCATCATATATATATATATATATATATATATATATATATATATATATATATATATATATATATATATATATATATATATCAAATCCATGGTAGAAAGATCACACTCACGGGATTTTGTCAAGGACAAAGGCCAGTATCACTTTGCTCATCAGAGCAATGGACAAATAAATATTTTTGCATGATATAAGCAGCAGATGCAGTTAGCATCTTGTGCTGATACAGTGAAATATATATATATATATATATTATTTTTGAGTATGTATATATGCATATAAGCACTTCATTGACTTTTTTTGATGATAAATAACAGCACCCAGTCCATTGTGTCCTCCCTTTAGCCTGTCCATTTAGGAAACAACAACACACATAGGAAAAAGGCTTGGTTCAGGCACTCCTCTACTTCTTGAAATGAAGGCAATGGCCCTCTTCATAAAAAATAGCCTTTAATAAAGTGTTTAAAAGTCACCAGGCCTATGACTAAGTCCTAGCGAAGGTGAGAGCTCACACTTTTCTTTTTATATCTATATATTGATTTTGTATACATCCTATTAAAAATACATATATTTTTTTATAAAGAAGACCATTGCTTTCATTACAAGAAATAGAGCAATGCCTTTTTTCTATGTGTATTGATGACTTTAAAAGGGTCTAAATATAATGTAACTTACAATAGTAAAATGAAAAAAAATGAAGTGTCTTATTTACCATATTTTAGCAAGAACACGTAATCAGTGATGCCTTAGCAAGTCAGTAGTGGTGCAATATTTGGTTATATCCCACAGAAAATACCACTGACAGAGCTGCACAGGAACATGGGCCAATGATTAAATGCTCCATGGATCACTGGAAACAAGCCAACAGTTCATGAAAAACATGGCTTTTCTGACAAAGCTGACAGAATGCATGCTTAAAAGAGCACAATTAGACCATGCTCGTAGACTATATCATTGAACCGCAGCACTCATAACTATTATTTTGTATGATATCTACTACTTCATGTTCCTTTTTTTCTATCCTTTTTAATTAGTTGATATAAATCAGTGCTTAAAAAAATAAAACAATGTGGAATTCAGTGTGTTGATTTGATATGGTAAGACATAGTAACATTTCCCTTAAATAGTAAGTTATAAAAGTGGTTGCTACAGTTCACTCTGTGATTATAATAAGCTCTGTTGGCCTTGATTATTATAATTATGACTGGCAAATGTGATGGGGTCCAATCTAAAGACATTCCTCTAGAGAGGAGGCCTTCAATATAAACAATATCCCCTTTTTGCACTGCTCCATGTTAGCAGAAGACACTTGTCTACAATTTTTTCACATTTTTATACAGTACAAACAGCAGTCTGGCTAGCTATAGTTCTTCTACATTATCCAGTGGCTCACAACTGTACTGGTGTTACTTTGTGCTGCAATGTTAATCTGAGCAATTTACTGATGCTTGTTGGTGGTCTATTGTTCCAGTTTTGCATTTACCCTTTGGAGGATCATTATTGGAGTAAGTTAAGCTAATTTGCTTTACCCTCTGCTCACGCATTTCATGCTGAAAGGGAGTGAATGATATAATGGTTATAGATTCCACTACGTCTAGCTAAACTCTAATGTAATTAAGTCACTCACTGTAGCTCCTATTGCCTTGAAACTCTGCTGTGTGTACTTTGTTTCCATTACACAACAAATATACTTTATATACTAGGCAATACTTCCAACTACATGAAACATAAACCCAATACAAAAACCCAAAACAATGGGTCTACTGGGGGAGCAGAGGGCAAAGTATCAATAAACCATGAACTATTCATGACCAATCTCCAGTATTCAGATAAATATTTTTACTATATTCAGCTGGTTCATATGTAAAGATACACTAAAGCTATATTCTGTAGTGAGCAATGTACTGTATACCTCTAATGCTGTTAGTTAACAACTGTGTTTATCTTATCATAATTTCCAAAACTTAGACAGGTATTACAACTCTGGTCATAATCACAACCCCACTCAAGTTGTTACATTTACTCCCTTAATAAGTCAATTAACAGGTACAGGAAAGCAATAATAGTTGGTATAAATAATGAGGAACTGTGAAAACGGAGAGACTTATGTGAGCGTTAATCATGCTGTGTCAAAACTATGTACCTAATTCTTTGACTTTACTTTTTGTTTGTTTATTCATATGGATATATGTCAGTATAACTATACTATGCAAGATCTTCAAAATGGGATCCAGTTAAGTCATTGTTTCAGTTTTATGTTGCAGTTATGAAATCATTATTTTTATTTTTGTACCATCTCCCATAGATTTAGCTCATTTTCCTTCCTATTTCTTACCTGTTCTACTCTATCATTCTGTCTCTTACTCTCACTCCTATCAAATCCACACCCTTTATTATGTATTGTGACAGGTGAAAGCGCTGCCATAGGTGCTAAATTTATCCCATCAGCATGATACTGCTGGAAGCAACCTACAGGGAAGACTTTCCAATTAATGATCTAGATTGCTTCTTAGACTGTACAGGTACAAAAAACAGAGTTCACAGTCAGTGCGGAAAAATGACTTATACTGTATATATTTTTCATAGTGTGTACAATCGTGGGTAAGAAGTACGAGTATCCTTACAGTACATTGAAATACTTTTTTTTAATATTTCTTCTTATTTTTCTTTCATTACTTCTTTCTTTGTTTTTTGTTCTTTCTTTCTGGCTTTCTTTCATTCCTTCCCTTTACCTTCACTCCCCCTTCCTTCCCTCCTTCCTTCCTTCCTTTATTTTCTTCTCTCCTTCTTTACTTATTTCCTTCCTTCTGTCCTTCCATCTTCCTATTAAACATAAATCTTTGATTTTGTTCATACAAGGTCACTTAAAATGTTGCTGTCTAAACTCATTTTAGATTGGAAGTCCATCAACATTTTGTTCTAAAACAATTTAGGTCTGACACTATAATCTTCACTCAAATCTGTCAATATTGTTTGTTTGTTTTTATCACTGTGGTTGAATAGTTACAAACCAAACATGACAGTGTTGTAAAATTAGTTCAACTGTGTAATTTTTTAAAATAGCATGTGGGTCACGAATCTGCAGTATTGTAGTATCGTAGCTGTTTCTTTTCTCATAATTCTGAAATTCCAAATGGAAAACAAGAAATATAATAAAAAGTAACCTTGCTGACACAGGTATAATTTATTCTTTTTGCAAAGGAATTTATGAGGCAAAGGAAAGTCTCAAAACAACAGGGGACTATAATACATATGTTTATTTACTTTGGTTTCATAACCATAGTTGTTTGTTTTATAACAGACAGAGAAGGGAAAAAAGCTCAGTCCTCTATGTTATACTATATATTTGCATTATCATGCTCTCTTTTTGCAGGGGAACTTGAGCTATGTTTTTATTGACGGGTGAATAAATACTGTAGATATATTGATGAATGGGTGTATAGACAGCTTCTATGTATCAGTCATCGGAGGTTTTGGAATAGCCAATAAAGAGTACAGAGATTACAGTTTGCACCTCACTTACTAACCTGTTGGTATCTAGAGTTTACTCATAAACTTCTGTTGTAAAGTGCTTTGGTCTTTCAAAATTCTGAAAGAAACAGTCTCTTTATGGTCACAGTTGCAGATCAGTGATTTTTATTCCAGGCTGTAGTAGTGCATGACAGTAAAAATCTGCAGGAGGGAAGCTCCCAAAAACAACTGCTGTGTTTTGCATGAATTTTATAAGAACAATGTTATGGCTCTGTGGATCGAAGAAGCATTCTACAAAAAAAAAAACATTTTTTTTTTAAATATACAAATGTACCATCAAAAAGTACATAATTAATACATTTTAAAAGAGTAAAGTATTACATGCATATACAATCAGTATAATAACAATAAATAATGAAATGAACAACACATACAACATTCTGAATATTTGATATCACTTACATTTAACTACATGCATGGTTTCTGCTGTTGAGCATTAGATGATCTGACATACTATTAATAGTATCAATAGAAAACATTCTACAGTGCAGTATAATTAGCAGGTAGAATGTTGATCAGTGTTCTCCATTAAGTTATTCAGTCTGTGCCAAACTGCAAAAATTGTTTAATATATAATCACTGAGAACTGAAAGGTGAACATTATTTTGTTTCAATTATTTTCCAAAGTGTTTATAGTCTTAATAATAGATTAGCGAACAGGATTTGTTTCACCATGTTAGACTTTTATTGGATATATATATAAAAAAAATAATCATTAGAGTTTTTCTTCAGATATGCTTGTTGTGATAAATATTTATCTTTACTAATGCGAAATTATTTAGAGGAATGGTTGCTACTCTTCTACAAAGAGGTGTTATTTTGAAAGTTTTGTGTTTTAACTGACAATAATTAACAGAGAAAACCCATATTTGTTTTCTGAAGAAAGGCATGCACAAAATAAATATGTGCTTGAACACCAGACTGCTTTTTCAACAAGAGTAAACCCTCTTTCATTTGTTTAGATGATTCTGTTAAAAGCACTTAATGGTTTATTCAATAACATTTCTGCTGATATTAAATTTGGGGTCATTTTATATCCTTTGGTTAGACAATGCATATTTAATATTCAGGAAGTGTCTCTGATTTTCTTCCAGTCCTACTGAGTTGAAAATGAATGTATTGACGTTATTATTCTCAGGACTTTATTTTCATGCATTACCATTAAATGTAGAACTTCTGCCAAATGTCAAGTCTCAAATAAACTAAAAGGGAGCTATTGATGAAAAAGGAATATAAAATGGAACTAACAAGTGAACCGTAAAGATAAGGCATGAATATATGAGTTGGAGACATCCTATGAAGTGGAGTTAACAGCAAACCGAAGGGTATTATGTAGAAAGGTGAAGTGCGGGGTAATGTTTTACAAGTGGTCGAGTCACCATGGAAACCAAAGGAAACTTCCTGTTGAGTAGATTACTGTAGATCTTTCCTCTAGACATTTTTATACCTAACCTAAAGATTGTGTGATCTGGGACAGAACTAGGGTAGCAAAAATCAAGGACTTGGACACGATAATTCTAAAGTAAAAGAGGTTTATAACAGAGTAAACATGCTCAGCAGATCAAAGGAGTTGGATGGCAAATATTTGTATATACTATGTAAAAAATTGGCAGTTGCGGGGGTATACCAGTGAGTGCTTAATCACAGGCAACCCATTTATAGCAGCTATTAGCAACAGAATTTTAAACTTGCCACTATATCAAAGGATTACACTAGACAAACACACACCTGGATGGATGTAAAGACCAAATACACAAGAGTCAGGCAAAAAAAGAAAGACAGGAAAATCTGTTATTGTCCAGGAAACAAAAATGAAACCTAGTGATACTGTGATACTTATTATGTGTAAGTCAAGCTGAATATTGGGGCTGCTAGTGTTGAACTGTAAGATAAATAGCACAAATAGTACACTGCAACAGGTGTTGCCACTGCAGGCTTCTTCCAAGTGAATGGAAAAACATGTTTCAGACTATGGGAGCTATTCACCAAAGGTGAGATGCCTGTGAAGTTTTATTTCACTTGTGTTTAATAGGGCCTAATACATACTGTTGCTCCTTTGGTATTAAGTATATTCAATGTAAAATTATGTCAACATAGATTTGTTTTCAAGTAGATAGTACTGGACAGGGAATTGATGGGGATTAACGGCTTATTTTTTCATGTTGTGTGGCCTGTCCATTAACATTTTAGTACTGTGGTGTATTGGGAGGAGTAATTACAATGGCTGTATTTCAAGGGAAGTATTATCCAACTAATATGTTGCTTTATTTCTTTTCTAAACTATTATTTTGATGTATTCACTTTTTTTGCTCTTAATTATCTTCAACATCAGAAGCTCTAGGCCAAACATGAGAAGTGCCAAAATATGTTCTTAAGTTAATGTATTACAATTTTATTTTCCATCATATTATTGTCATTTTGATGCATGCCCCCAAATTAACATAAACCTAGTTGATTTTTTGTATAAGCTGAACTACATACTTTTTAATAACAAGTACCTGCTAAGTCCATCTGAATCTTCTTTCGTGACGTAAGCCCATACAAATTGACCTTGCAAAGTTTTAGCTGCAAATTTATATTGCTCAGATCAATTCCTAAGAGAAGTAGGTGCAACTTTTGGATTGACTAAAATCCTTTTATCATCACCACTTGATTTTTTTTTTTTTTTTGCTTTATGTAGAACACATTGTTATGGCAAAAGTAGATATTATGACACATAGAAAACTTATTTTATGCATATTATACAACACATATTAAGCTGTATTGATTATGCATTTTTAAACATATATATTATCAAAACAATATGTAACAAGAAAGCTTTTGATAGTCCTCTGGCATGCATATAATGGTTTGTGGCAGGTTAGTTGTCTGCTTGCTTAAGGGACAATACAGATTCTGAATGTCAGTTGGCCGCTGTCACTTTGAGAGCCAATCACTCGTGACCAGTCTTATAGCAATTGATGAGGGTCAGGTGTAGCTGGAGGCTGGTAGAATGTTTGGCATGTTCCTCCATTTTATAAGTTATTCTCCTGTTAGTGTAATCCAGCTTTTGAAGTGTTTTATTGCTACTAAAAGTACTATCAATCATAATAGTGACAATATTAACAATGGTGGACTGAGGGAAATAAAACACTGTTTAGAAAGCATATAAATTAACAAAAAAAAAGTTATTTTATCTAAGAATAGATTGCTGAGCTTTTAAAAGTGGAAACCCAGCATTTTTCTCTAGGGAAGGTCTTTACTATTTCAACATGAACTTATTGATTTCATCTTTTGTTTTATTCTCTTTCCTTTTTCTTGTTTCTTTTTCACTGCTACCAAATGAATGAGGCCAGGCTTTTTTTTTTTTTTTACGTATCTGCAGGGTGATACAGGAATTATAGGAATTCCAGCCAGAGCAAAAGACCAGGAAGCATAATTCAAAAAACTAATAAATAAATAAAAATGTATTTTATAATGAGATAGCTCTAAATTATTGCAGTCAATTTTACAAGGCCGATGCTTGTTCAAGTGTTTAGACAGCTGTCTACCATTGCTCTTTTGATACAATGATTAATAAATGGCTTTATATTTTTTCTTTTAAAAGTTCATCCATATTTATTTGTCAATCACTAATGTAAGCTTACCCACTTCTGATCATTTTTAAATTTGTTCAGTAGTTAAAATGGAGGTAAGGGTGTCAAACAAACATGTATTTTACACTTCTAAACATGTGGTATAAATAGTATATTAGTAATACTTATATCATCCTTCTAGTACGTGTCTTTGAATACATATGCATAGGAAGAAGCACAAAAAAAGTGATACAGAATGTAGTGTAGTATATTATATAAAATAAATCTAGAGTAAAGGAAGAATGGGTGTCCCGCTCACTTATTTGAGAGCCAGAATGTGTATAGGGTGAAAAGTATAGTCCTCAAGAAGTAAACAGAGCTCTTCTGGGTGGGTGATATGGATATGGGGAGATCATAAAGAGACAGAAACTCGTAAAGTAATAACATTTAATAAGCATCACCCGACACTTGCATTATAAAAAGACAGTGTAAGCTCTTGGGTCCATAAACAGATGTATGGTGGCAGAACAAAAACAGCAATGACATTGATGAATGTATGCCCCAAAAGTAATTGTACACCAAACAGCATAAATCTACAGGAAACCAAGGCAAAAAGATATCTTAATAAGCTGAACGTCAGTGCAAAATGGCCAAGAATCACAATTTGTTTCTTCTAGGGTCTGCTTCCTCCAGTATAATGGCAGTTCATAATTACTCCACATATATATTGAAAAAAAATGCATGTTCATCAAATTTCAATTCACAGTGAAGAAGTTGAAGCAGTGGGGGTGTCTATTTAGACTCTTATGTCTGGAGGAAGGATCAACTAGCAAGGACTGTACACCCTTGACAGTGTTTTTATGATAAGCACGTTTTCTTTTACTCACTATTTTGGGGGCCATTAAGTTATATTTGATATACTATCCTATGTGCTTTTCTTTCTCCATTTATATATCATTTATATCCTGATAAACTAAAGTGAATTAACCCTTGATGGAAACATTTCCTGATGGTTGGTGGGCCTAAAGTGAATTAACCCTTGCTGGAAAAAAGTTTTGCCAGTCGGTGTGGATTTAGATCCCAGAATCCTTTTCAAACCAGAGAGAGGCATTTGGGCTCTAGAAAATGTGAGTTATAATGAAAGGGGGGATTTATTTTTTTTAACTAGACAAGCTTATTATGTAAGTAATTACAGTAAAAAGTAATTAAATGAAAAAGCATGGCAACATTAAATCAGACACAGATATAGAAATGTTTGATTTCTACAGATTTGTAAGGGATATTTGAACTATGGGACAGTCTATGTTAATGAAGGCCTGGAAATCAGAAGAGAAGAAATTAGATTGTCAGCAGAGATATATTTGGTAATAAGAGATGAAGAATAATTTGCATTTATGTATCTTTGTATGTGAGAACCAGGAATCTTCACAAAGATAAGCAACCAACAAACAATTAGAGAGCTGCATTAGAGCAGAAGCCTAGTGGCAGAAAATATTATAGACTGTGGTGTGGCACGATGGGTAAGTGGAAATCTACTTCATAGTCCATTCCAATAAGTCATTCAATAATTGATATCATTCAGTTTTAGCATGGTCCCAATTCAACGTATTTATTTACAAATATGGTGTCTTATGTTAAGATTTAGGGAGATACTCAATTTGAGGTGAACATCAAACCCTGTAAGGAAGGTTGCCACCGAGCCAATAGTTTTCCGTTTTGGCCATTATTAAGCTTACAGATTCAATTGCATGGGTGGTATATTGTGGAATAAAGGGTGGTAACCCTACCCATAATACATATGTTATACTTGGGTGGAAGGATATATGATATCACATTCAACATAAAGAAATAGTCCTCGAAGCAAAATTCAAATATTATGCAGCCCTCAGTTGTGAATATAAGATTAAAAAGGGAGTTTCATACTTTTATGTTATCTGTACAGAACAAAATAATATGCACAATTCTGCTACCAGAATAAATGTAAACTGTGTCAATATTAATAGCAAAAAGAAATGTCATAGAATGATTAATGATTTCATCACATGGTAATATCCCTGTCTGGTGTTTCAGTATCTGACAAGATCAGGGGATATACTAATTTTCAATATTTCTCAATAGTATATTTGCTAGCAGACTAGCTTATGAAATCATTAATCATTCAACTTTTTTTCCCAACAATTGTTATTGACAGAATTTACATATTAAGATTAGGGTAGCATCTGTTTACATAGCACTGTGATCTCTGCTGATAACAGATAATTAGAAAAGTATTTTTGGAATTTTTATATTCTTTTTTGTGCTATGTTATCCACAGTAGTATGTGGCTTTGATGCAAGGTTTGTTTATTTTTGTGTTTGTGAACTATTGATCTAAGTAGTCTGGGAATTAGCTAATTATAAAGTTGGGTTACTAGATTCCTTCATTGTTAATGTTTTGTGCAGTAAGTATGTACAGTATATGAGTATCTTAACTTTGAATAACCAGAACCAGCACAGAGAACATTGTTAGTCAATAATGGCATACTCTCCTTTGTTGATCTTTTTTGCTGTGTACACGAATGTACATAGATATTATGTTAGTTATAATGTTTTTATTTGTGTTTTTGTATTTATATGTGAATGCAGAAAGATACTGAATAAATAGGTGTTTAGATCAACTAATCAATGAATAAAATGAATAAACATAATAAAGAAGCCAAATGGGAAAAAAAATCAGTGGTTTTATTATCATCATTCAGGAGACTGTAATACATTAAACACATGTTATCAGTCGGGAAATGTTTCCCAAAATAACTTGAATTAATGCTTTGTTTAGGAAAGTTTAAAATCCATCTGGCTGGTTTGGAACTGCTATACCATGCTCAAATTCTGTGTCAATCCTCCCAGGGCCATATTGGGGCATTTTTTGGAGGTACAATAATCTAAAGAGAATAAGAGAACAGTTAATGCATTAAGTTAATATGCTGTAATATGTTGCTTGTCAGTAAATTAATGGATTTTAGCAAAAATATATCTTTTTAATAAATATTTATAGAATGCTTGATGTTATCAAGATTGGTGGTGAGTTCAATGGATTATGTCTGGAATGCCACAACCAGGGAGTAACAATGTTATTAGTGGGACAATGTTAATACAGAATTTTAAAAATGTAACTCTTATTCTGAAGTCTAATGAGATACAATAACATAATCTGAATAGTGGGGCTGCTGATGTTGAAATGTTAGATACATGTTGCACACTAGCAGAGCTATTTACTAAATATGCATGTATTTGGTGCTAAGCCCATACAATGTAAAATGTCAACATAGATTTGATTACAAGTAGGCAGTGGATAGGGAATTGGTGGGGATTAACCCCTTATTTTTTCATGTTATGTGTCCTGTCCATTAACATTATAATACTGTGTAGAATTGGGAGGAGTACTAACAATGGCTGTATTTCAGGGGGAATATGCTGAATTACAACTATTACAATTTTATTTTTATTCATTGTATTGCCATTTTGACAAATGTGCCCAAATTAACATAAACCTGGAGCACAGCATATTTTAGAAAGACTATAATAATAATAATAATAATAATAATAATAATAATAATAATAATAAAACAGGACAAGTGATTTTTACAATGCATGAATTGTGTTAATAAGGCTATAATATAATATCTTCTCTTGTGTTTATTACTCTTTACAAACATGAACATTTTTGCAGGGAAAATAAGATGCTATAATTTCAGTGATTAAATCAACAATCAGGAGGAGATTTAACTCCATTCTGAGAAAATTAATAATTTCATTTGTCTCTAATGAACCCCACAGGTAGTGTTTTCCATCACTGTCTTTTCTCAGAGAAATATCTGCTGGAAAGCTTTATAATCAAGTATGTAGCTAGAATAGAAATTTGGAATAAAAAGCTTTTTCAAACATTTGTATGCTCTGTTTTTCCCATTAATACAGCTGCATTAAATGTATAGGTAGATAAGGCCTTGGGAATGTTGGGAGGTTTATAATATAGCATCCCATTTAATAGACTTGTTTTCATAAATCTTAATTGTAGTGTCAAATACATAGCTGGGAAAAAAATTGTAAACTAGATAATATTAAAAAAAAAAATATCTACCTATTCAGTCCCGGGATACAGTCTCTGGGAGTTGTTATAATACATTTCTGATCATCTGACTGAGGATTGCAGTAGGATGAGCTACAAACACTTCTCTGTATCCTTATATGAAGCACAGGCATTGTATTGATCTTGAGCAATTGTATCACACTATTCAAACCACATATAATTATTGTGCTGGGTTCCAACAGTGTAATTAAAAGTAAGCATGTGCAACACTGTGGTTGTGTATGGTGTAGAGCAGTGGGGATAAGTACTGTAGTGTGCTGCATCTATCTTCAGTAGGATAACCACATATCTGACTGAAAATTCCTCCATTAAGACCATTTTTACTGAAATAGGTCATTTTTATCATGTGGTATACATATTTTTCCATAACTAAGTATGTATCACCGAAATGGAAATAATTTTCCTTTCAATGTTAGTTCTAAAGATTCATTTGCAGCCAGCAAACACCCTTCATTGAGAGGTTACCCTGAACAGAGTCTTTGGCAGCTGCATAGGCCAGAGGCATGCCACAAATTGTTGTCACAGCTATTGCATCTCTTTTATACTGATTACATGAGAGCAGAAGATCTGCAAAACACCAGCAAAAAAAACAATAAAGCAAATAGATTGCTAGGGTCTGCTGCTCAATAGTAACAGCCAACATATGGTTAAGAATAAATTCAGTGCAGTCACCCAGATAAAATAGGAAAAGAAAAAAGAACAAGGAAACAAATGTGAACAATAAACTGTAGAAAGTGTGGTGGTGCTGTGCCAACATTTTGGAAAACAGTGCTATCAGATTTATTTGCTTGCATAGTTACCGCTGTTAATATTTCAAACTAGCGATAACAGTATAATCACAGGATAACAATGTCATTGTTCGGTACAGTGAAATTTATTATAAATATTTGAAACAAAGAACACAATCTATGCATGAAAAATATTTATTTCATTATAAAGAGTGCATAGTGATAAAACTGCAAAGTATTTTATTCTGCAGACATTTTTCATCTGCCTGTCTGAGAGAGAGCCAAGTGAGGTCATTGTAAGCACCACAATGCACTGCTTTGGTTCATATTTTAAAGGCTAAAACTGAAACCTGATGGCTTTTGCAGCTACTCTGATTTTGTAGAGATCACCTAAAAACAATATATCCCTGTGTGGGTGGGATTAACACATTAGGTGAGTATTTGCAATATAGTACATGTGTTAATCTGTTGATCAATTGTCACATAAAAATACACTTTGGGGAGATAATAACACCTGAAAAATGATAAGAGTCTATAAACTAGCTTTTAGATTCTCACAGGTGTGTTTAGGATGTTCTCAGGTAATGTGAACCTGTCATCGACAAAACTTGTTTTAACTATTGTTTTATTATTTTTTATTCTTAAAACACAATTGAAAATACACTTTATATTTATATGTTGCACAAATGTGTGTGTGTGTGTGTATATATATATATATACACATACAACACACCCCACTAGACAACCTGGAAGTACTTTGGTTTGAAAGTAATGATGGCCAACCTGTCCGGTATACCTGCATAGGTTACTGTGATGTCCTAGGTTTCTCTGACTTTAAACCTAAGTCAACCTTCATGCCTCCATTCTCTACCTCTCCAAGAGGGGCATGTACTAAAAAAACTTAAATATATTTTATGTGCAAAATTTTTGCACTTTGCTCCTATTGCACTTAACATTTAACACTCAAATAGTACATACGAGCAAATTGCGAATAAAAACGGGCATAATTGCGAATAAAAACAGGCAATTTTGCAAAAAAATTTTCTACCTCTTTTGATAGCACTTGCTAAAGCTGGTGTAATTTTCACACGCAAATAAGTATTAGTTTTCACAAAATAAACGCAAAACTCTTTAGCATGCGCAAATCTAGATGCAATTTATTAGCTCAACTGGAAAAATGCACACTAAATAAAAATAAACAGGAGAGGCACAAATAAGGGAAAACAAGCGCAAAATAGTCGCAAATTACAGTACATGACCTTAAAATGTGAACATTATTTAAGAGGGTAGAAGAGAAAAGTGATGCCACCTGGACCAATCCTAAATCACATGGCAATTTGATGGGCCCACAGAAAAAAAGCTTTGCAAAAACTGAGCGAGACTCCCAACAGTATTATAAAGTGATCTGAAAGGCAGTAACTTGGTTGTGTGGGATGAATCAGATTCTAACTACATTAGGGAGGTTTATAGGCAGTTAAGAGATACAAATCTATATGTAATGCTCATTAGCAATGCTCTAGGAGACATCCAACTGACTCTTACTAAGATTGTGACTAGAGCACGTAGGCAGGGTCTGATCAGTCTGGAGGAAAGGAGATATCTCTACAGAGAACATCCAATCATTTCAACCTTTTATGTAATTCCCAAACTTTATAAAAACATGACTCATCCACCTTGTAGGCCGATTTTCTGTAATGTATAGGGGGACATCTGGAGGGCATCAACAGGTATCAACTTTATATTACATCTTATCGTGTATGCCAAAGATAGTACGGATGTTTTAAAATGATTAGAAGGAATTAGCATACGTGACAATGCCCCTCCAAGCAACAATAGATGTAGGCATGCAGACACTTCTTTGAGATTAAAGGTCAGAAATCTATTTATAATACTGAGCTGGTTCTTAAACTTTTGCAGCTAGTTCTGTGAAATAATTTATTTTTGATTAATGCCCACTTTTACCTCCAGTTATGGAGGACAGCTATGGGGGGTCACGTGTGTGTGCATGTTTGAATTTGAGCCTTTGGGCAACTAACAAGATACTAGGCTCCTTGGAGGTTTATCTGGAGCTCTAAAGTACTAAGGATATCAAAGTCCAGAAGACTAGCAAGGAATGTGAATTTGAAGCCTTTATGCGAAAGCTAAACTCCCATGACAAAAATGCAAGGTTTACCCACAAAATTAGTAGGTAGTAGGTGATGTCCTGGAATTTAGGATAATACAATCTGGGCAGACTTTGCTTATGTATGTCTATAGAAGATAAAGTACAACAAACAGTATCTTTCTTGCCACTAGCCACCACCCCGAGAATCTGAGGAGCATCATTGCCATCGGGCAGTTCCTCAGGATGTGGAGGAACTGTATGATAGAGGAGTTTTTCGCTAACAAGGCAAGTGAACTACAAGCATGGTTTCAGAAACATAACTACTCCAATAGGAGTATAAAAAGTGCTACCAGCAGCCAAATTCCACAAGTAGGGAGCTCTGTTTTCTAGAGGCACAAGTAGTAAGCCATAGAATTTGATTAGATTTATCATGACATTCAGTGAGCAGTGAAAAGATCTGAAGATTGCTCTCAGAAGGTACTGGAATATTTTGACTGTGGATCCCTTTTTTAAACAGTGTCGGGCAGTGTGACAGTCACTAACTTAAATGATATAGTTGTGAATAGTCATTTTGAGAGGAAAAAGAGACATGAAATAAATTGGTTACATCAGACAGGCATCAGCCCAAGATGCCTCCCTAGCAGGAATTGTAAGGCATATAGATCTGTAATTGTGAGACAATGGCATAGATTCCACCAATTGATGCTTCCTTTCATACTGCATCCTTCCTCTGCTGAGAATTGCGGTGCTTTTTTATTTTCAGTGGTGCTTTTTTTTTGTTGATAGGTGGTTCAGTTTTTGTTATTGGATGGCCCCTTTCCGAAGATGAGGATGAGGAATGAAGATGCGGAATGCCAATGGTCACATGAGGACAATTTAAATATTGTATTGGGACAGCGACATTCCACTGGCCCCATCGGTCCAATTTAATTATTTTATTTACGGGTCAGGGGTAAATTTATTTTTTAATTATTATTAAGGGTTAACCCTTTACAAACCTACACAGGGGAAAAACTAGGTTCCTTCAATTATCCATTCCCCATTTTTCAAATACCAGAGCAGGAGTTGGCCAAATGCTTTTGGCCCCAATATTTGAAGTGTGGAGAATGGGGAATTGAGGCTCCCCCTGCACTTTCCTGCAAGGGTTAACCATTTCAGTGCTATAGTGAGTAATGTGTGTGTTCCCTACAGCACTGAAAGGGTTAAATGTGCATATATCGTCTGTGTTAAGCAAGTTACCAGTTAATTTTTTATTTTTTTTGGTAAAGATAAATTATTTTTTTGATCAATAATTTTATCAGCTGCAATTGAATAACATTTTGTGTGGAGATTAAAGGACAGAACAGTGTTTCAGTGCAGTTTCTTTTACCAGTGCGGGAATTCATTTACCGCACCAGTCAAGGAATTTAAGCATGCGTGGGATAGACACAAGGCTATCCTAGCTATAAGACCGGGAACGGGGGACTAATAAAAGTACTCCCAAAAAATTGGGCAGACTAGATGGACCGAATGGTTCTTATCTGCCGACACATTCTATGTTTCTATTAAATCTACCCAAATATATCTTCTCTGACCACATATGTTGGATGTATAACGTTAATGGGATTATGTATGACATTGTGCCCTTGCACTATAAATTATGTAGGCATGACCACCAGATGTCTGAAGGACAAGGTGTTGAACCACATATGGGAAATCATCAATAAATATTGAATAAGTTCCCTGGCTAGACACCTTAAGGAACATCACAATTCTAACTATAGTGGGTTTAAGTCATGGGGCCTCCAACTGATCAAAGTTGGGCCAAGAGTAGGTGACCTTAAGTTCTTCTGTCTATAAACTGAATACAGATTGATAAACAACCTCAAATTTATATTTCCTAATGACCTTAATGAGCTGCATAATGGGCTGCTTTCTGAAGAAATACATGAACATATTGTATAACTAGGTTCTTGGTCATATGGACCTACGAGGACTTAGGGACTAAGGGTATGACTAACACTAATGCTTTGTTCCAAGGGCTGTCTACTATGTGACATAACAGCTAACATTTTTATTTGATTTAGAAAATTGTGGCTTACTAAAAAAAAACACAGAAAGTTGTTTGCTATTGCATATTCTGTAAAGGAAAATCTAACCCGATTGTTTACACAAGTTAATCTGAGCACAACAGGAATCTTTATTTAAATACAATGTTTTTTAAGAAACCCATTGAAAATAAAGTATGTACCAACACAGCATTCAATCAGTAAAAATGTTTTATGGATTTTCCGGTTGATTGGCAGTTCTGACACAATTTATCTTTTCTAAATTAGAGGATTTGTAGCATGTATTTATAATTTGACACTCCTATGTGAAATTGGTATGAAAAAATTATATTCTCCAGATAAGTCTATTTTCAGAACATATTGTGGAGCGCTATGTGCCCTTGATGTATTAACACATCTCTTGTTTTAAGCCATATTGAAAACACTGATCATTTTATAAATATATGTGATGGTACTGCATAAACAATGAATGAAGATAACATATTATTAACATATTTCTATACCACAATCTGTGTTTTTACTGGAGCTCAGAGCAAGAAGATGATGATTGTACTTATGGGGAATTCTGATGCATAAAGGTCAACTCTTAAGATTCATAGGAATCATAGGCATCAACGTGAATGTAAGCGGGGTCACTTGACCCCCTGGAATTTAACTTTGCTCCATGATCTCAAATCCCAGTGGCTATTTACAAGTAGCTTATCTTTAGCACCCTGGCTGTTGTGATCAATATTTCCAATTATCCTCAGCCAACTGTCTTTATTTTTATTTAAAAAAAATACATTGGTATATGAAATCTAAAAATTCAGCTTCTCTCTCCTCCCAAGATTTTGCTTGATCAAGTGATGTCATCACTTTCTCGCAATATACTTAATTATGCCTTTAGCATACTACAGAGGTCTATGTTCTCATACTACACTACCAGTGAAATCTAACTCCACACTGCAGCATAAAGTAGGAAAGGGAAAAGTGTTTTGATAACGGACTCCACTGTATAGTGAATCAATATAAATATGTACACAAATGATGCTCCAGAAATGCATCTTCCTGTAAACTGTATGTAGTTGAGAGGCTTTAGCTTCTTTCAGAAAGTACAGATAAACAATGCTTTATACAATGAAAGGTGTGCAAAGCAGATTTATAACACTACAAATAGTATTAGTTTGTAGAATCGAGAACTAAAAAATTAATCAATATTGTGCCTTTTTGGACTACCTCATGGATCAGCAGATGCAGCAAACAAACTAGAAAGCTTGCAAATAACACACCATAACATTCGCTTCACCATCTGCATCACCAGCCTCATGATTCGTGATCGACCATGCCATAACCTCTCCACCATTAGTTTGAAAGTCTATATTTATATACTAAATGTGCATCTGTCCCAATCATTGCTTTGGAAGAAATTGTTGCTTGTGCATTTTAATTTACTTCACTTGTTGTTTACCCAGTGGCGGATGCTCCATAAGTGCTAGGTGTGCGCTGCACAGAGAATCCAAACAGAGAGCACACAAACCCCGAAAATACATCCCGGAGACAGACGGCAGCTGTGAATTTGGCAACAGAGCCCACTCACTCTGTTGCCAATTGAACAAGCACTATAAGAATATGTATCTCGCGTATTTCCGGCAGTTTGTGTGCCTGCTGATCGGGACTGGCAGCACGCCTGTCACTCAGGGACACGATACGCCCCTGTTCCCCACACTCCCTTGATACTCTAATTATCTTCTATCTGGGTTCTTGTCCATTTCTTTTGCAGAAATATGAATTATTAGTTTGCTTTTTGTCTGTCTGTATAACTATAATTATCTACCTTAGAATCATCAAAATGACATTATTAATTCATCCTAAAATATTACTTCTTATTGCTGCATGACTTTTTCATTTATTTCCAGCATTGCCAATTTACTGTCCTTCTCTTTCTTCCAGTATAAGATCAAGGACTAATCCATACCCAAAGTCTGTTGGAGAAACAAAGCATATACCATTTCAAATACTTAAATTCAGCTGAGGTATGGAATTTTACACTAATAAATTCATTTTGCAACATATAAATAGAAAGTGTTTGTTCAATTGTGTTTTAAAAAATAATAAAACAAAATTAAATTAGCAAATGAAGACCTCTCAGGTGCCAATGAAGTTGGCAATACATTCCTTAGTACAGGGCTTGACAAATTTATCTGAGTTTTAGGAGCCAGCTAAAAAATCTAGGAGCCAGACAACGGCACATAAACACAAACACACGCAGTCACATAGTCTGTCACATATACGTACAGAATAAAGGATCCTTTATTCTGATTAGGAGGACTAGGGTGAAAGTCCTCTCCGTGCACCCTCCACTTCTGAACGCAAAACACCCGCCCACCCAAACATCCAGTCACACATACATACACACAAACACATCCAGTCAGACACATATATACATACACACAAACACATCCAGTCAGACACATATATACACACACACAAACACATCCAGTCAGACACATACATACACACAAACACATCCAGTCAGACACATACATACACACAAACACATCCAGTCAGACACATACATACACACAAACACCTCCAGTCAGACACATACATACACACAAAACGCATCCAGTCAGACACATATATACACACACAAAACGCATCCAGTCAGACACATATATACACACACAAAACGCATCCAGGCACACACACATATACACACACACACAAACACATCCAGGCACACACACACATATACACAAACACATCCAGTCACACACACACATATACACAAACACATCCAGTCACACACACACATATACACAAACACATCCAGTCACACACACACATATACACAAACACATCCAGGCGCACACACACATATACACAAACACATCCAGGCACACACACATATACACAAACACATCCAGTCACACACACACATATACACAAACACATCCAGTCACACACACACATATACACACACAAACACATCCAGGCACACACATATACACACACAAACACATCCAGGCACACACATATACACACACACAAACACATCCAGGCACACACATATACACACACAAACACATCCAGGCACACACATATACACACACACAAACACATCCAGGCACACACATATACACACACAAACACATCCACGCAGACATACACAAGACAGCAGGTTTTTTTTTTTTGGTTGTCGTTTTTTTTTAAAGAAAAAAAAAAAGTTAACCTATCAGTGTCCCCCCTCCCTGCGATTACACCTCAATGCAGAGAGGGGTGGGGGCGCGGTTTCCATTGCAGCCCGGTGGCTCAGAGCAGCTTCCCTGCTATGCTCCCCAGTGATCAGCGCTAGAACGCGGTGCGCGAGGGGGCGGAGCAGGAAGTCTGTGCAGCCGGTGCACGCACTCTGCTCTCTCGCGCACCGCTGCTGAAATACACAAAAAAACCCGATCCCATTGCTGAGGACACCTCGCGGGGCTCACGATACCTGGGCGCCAGGTCTGATTTCCTGGTCGCCATGGCGACCTGGCGACCGGGGTTTGTCGAGCCCTGCCTTAGTAATGTGTCGCTCACTCTTCTGACACTGAAGAGGTTAAATAGCAACTGTCAGCAAAAAAAATAAGTTTAAATGAAACATTGCAGACAATGTAGACATTTTAAATATAAATTATTTAATTAAAGAATACAAATTAAGTACCCTATTGAGCCCTCTTTGCTCCAAGGGGCAGACATTCTGGGTCAGATCTGCATTCACCTGAACCAAGGTTCCAAACAACATGTCTGCCCCCTAATAGAGCTTTGGAAGCTTTAATTAATGCATTTCAATTTAAAATGCCTACATTTGATGCAATCTTTCATTAAGCTTAACTAAATCTTTTGGGTTCTTTAAATATATATTAATATATGAGGAATGTCAGGTCTTTGTATTTTTTTTTCTCAAAATGATGAACATTTTCACAAACTTTGTGACAAGTGTTTGTGTCTAATTTTTAAACCCAATCTGCAAAAACATCTGTGTAGTTTCCAATAAAGATCATGGCATTTATGTTCCCAATTGGAAATATCATGTTATTTACGAAGAACAGAGTATAAGGAACAGACAGCCGCAGCAGTGCACAGTGTTAGGATAAATATACTATAGTGCTGGAGATAGTAAATGGGATCTGAAAACTAGCTGTTTTGATGGGTATGCGAACAATATTCTCTGTATTTTTGAGATCATCATTTTTTAGAAGATTTGAAAGCCATTTCCAAATTCTTTGTGTGTTATAAAGATGCCTAAAATGACTGTTAAGGTTTTCATTTATATATAACTTTCACTTGCATTGTGCAATAGCAAGACACTCTCCATCAGATTTAGATGTTTATCTGATCATATTATATTTCTGCATGTTATCTGGGACTATAGACTGTTAAGGAAGGAAAGTAACACCTTTACATATAAAATAAGTTTCCAAGCTGTAAGTTATACACAATTAAACTTCTCACTGTATAGTGTACACAAAAAAGACATGGGAGGAACACTCTCAAATTAATTGACAACAGAAATATTGATTTAGGAAATATACATCATATTTGAATATTTATTAAGTTAATGTGCTTACTAAAATAAAAACATTGATTCAATGTTTTTTTTGTGTGCTTCAGCCAAAAAGCAAAATGAGCATTTTGGTATTAGAAGTAGAATTTATTTCCCACCTGGTGCAGCCATGGACAATAGTCTTATGTTCCTATGATTAAGCACTTAAGCACTGAGTACAGTGTGAAGTAAATTGAGTGCTATCAAGTACAATTTACCAGGTTTTCTCAAATTGGAAACACTTTGTATGCTTACTTATGTTTCCTTCATTTCCCCTTCTCACTTCCATAATTATGTAGTTAAACCCTTCATTTAGTGGTCTTAGCTGATCTCCCCTCAGCCTAAACATTCTATCTGGTTAATGTTTGCTTGCTTAATATAAAATTACTCCTTAACTGACATCTTCTTTGCATTGTACCCAAGTGAAATTATTATTAATAATAATATTCCATGTAGAAAATTGGGCACTCAAATTGATTGAAAAATATCATAGGTGTCATAGTTATTAATGTTGCTGATGTAACTTATTTTTTACTTGTGTCCTCTATTCATTGAATGTTTATTAGCAAAAATATTGTCTACTTAATATTTAATATTGTCTAGGTTGCTTATTATTACACTATGCTTTACAAAACTCTGTTGGAAGGCTTGGCTATTGACTATATAAAAATATAGAAATATTGTATACAACTGAAATTAAGCAGATAAAGCAAATAGATATAAGTATGTGCCTATGTTGGGTGGACAGTAAAAGAAGGAAAAAAAAAAAGTGGGAGGGGAGAAATGGGAACTGCCACTACCTCTACCAGAGAGCAAGGTCCAACAGATTGCTCAGGAGAGTGGAAAAAACAATGTAATGGGACTCCTTAGAAAGAACTTGTTTAATGAGTGGTGTATTATATGTTATAGTAACGTTCGATGAGAGGGTCACTAGAGAATGTATGTTCAAACCGGCATGACAAAAAATACAGGATGTTAGTCCATGTTATTAAAATGGGCTGACTGGGTACTGTGTGTCTAGGTGACTAACACTGCAGAGCAATTTCCCTCGAGTCAGCTAATAAAGCCGGCATATCAGCACCAACGCTTCTGAGTAAATAGTGCATTACCCGAAGCTCACGTCTTTAGACTGGCCCACGACTCCAACACACAGTACCCCGTCAGCCCGCTTTTATAACATGGACTAACATCCTGTATTTTTTGTCATGCCGGTTTGAACATATATTCTCTAGTGACCCTCTCATCGAACATTATTAAGACATAGAAGACACCTCTCATTAAACAAGTTTTTTCTAAGGAAGATCAGAAAGAGCAATTATCCTGTCTCGCCAACTCTGAAATCCAAATAATACCCAAATAAAATTTAGACCACACTTGACCATTTCTACAACTTCATTACCTCTAAAGAAGTCCACATGGCGAAACACATCAGGTGTCTTTTACCCAATATTATTGGGATGTCTGCTATAATTATATGTGGAAATTAGTGTCTCTGCACAATTAGGTTCACTCCCGCTTTGCTCACAGTCAATTGAGAACACATCAAAATTGTGCAATCTGCATACGTATCACTGTACATGTTTTTATTGATGGCTTCTTTAATGTTAGTGTGTACATGTTTTCTATTTTATTTTTATCATTAAAATTGCTTTTGATTTTTTAAGATCTGTGATACCATCACTTTCCTTCTCTCTTTGAACTTGGTCCCACACCAGTCCCACTACATTATAAAATTAAGAAGATATCAGATAGATTGTAATGTAAGATGGTGGCAGACAAACCGGTCAGTTTGACTTGCATTGAAAAACAGCCAAAGGGTAAAGCAAAACATTGGGCCAAAGACATGGTACATGGTTGAAAAATTCCTGGCTATAAACAGAAGAGGATGGACCTAAGATTGATAATACATCAACATGCACATCTAAATTGGTAACATCCCAGCCAATCTAGACCATTTTTTGCTTAACTTCATTAGAGGTGGAAAAGGTGTGTGCTGTGCTTTTTTTTCCTCAACAGAAGACACACTTACAAAGAAAAAAAAATGTTAGTGTTCTTGACTTGCAAGGAAGCTCTGTAGAGATACAAAAAAATAATAAAAAAAGAAGTGAAATATCTTAAAGAAAGCAATGGTTTGCATCATTTCCTGCCACTTATTTGTTGTTCCAATTACATCAGTCAGGTCCTTTCACTCCAATTCCTTTCAGTTGAAATCCTATCTTCAAAGGCTCTCCAAAATGTACTCTATCAGTGTAGAATAATTAGATTAAGTAGACTAGGCCTTTTTAGTGCCTTTGCTTTTAATGCACTATGAGAAGGAATATGCTTTTTCCCACTTAAAGAATTATTTCATAAGCTCTTGAGGAATCAAATAAGACTACACATGTGATGCCCCGAGAAACCTTACTTCTAAAGTGTCTTATCTTGTAAAGCAAATTGTCAGATGTAGGGCTCACCCTTAAAAAATGGTTATACATTAATGTTCCATTATGCATTATTTTATATCATTTAAAACTGAGTAAATGTACTCCATGGTACACAGAAAATGAATGTATGTATAAAGTGCAATTATGTGGTATTGTTCTGATGGTGGACATATCTGGTCTGGTTTCCATAGTACTATTTTCAGAATTGAACTTTATGAATCAAATACTATAGAATTTTAAACATCAAAATAGTTTGATGTTATTGACTCCCCAAATTTGTTTTACGTGGTCAAATTTGTAAATTCTCAGTTACAACAATGTTTACATTGTAAATGTATATATACATTTGGCATGTTTATTATAATGAGCTGGTCTATCATAGGCTGTGCCATTTTCCCAAACTGGAAGCATTTCCACACAAAAGGTTCTTATCGGAATAACAAATGTTTGACAGAGTGAATATTCACAGTACGAATGAAAATCTAAATAAATAAGTTAAATACAAATCTATCAGCAGCTGTCAAAGTCGAATCAATGATTATGATAAAGCCCTAGCTGTCTCTGTATTACCATTAATACATAAATATACATATATAAAAAAATACTCTGTGATAATATACTGAGTGAATTAGTTGGCCAAAACCTCTTTGACTTTAGTCTACATAATGACAGACGAAGAATAGACTCTTGCTTGTGTCTATTTACAAGAATAATGTAGATTACAATACATTTTTTTTTTTAAAACACGGGCCATTAGAAGTCCTTAAATGATGCTTTCTTTATATCATTTTTTTTAAATCTGCCATTTATATCATAGTAGAGAAAGGCTGTGGAATAGTGATTATGATACAAATATGTTAATGTATCTTTAAATAACTCATGTGTGGTAATAAATAAATTATCATCCTGCACAGAGTGTGTTCCAGGGTGGTTTGCTGAAGATCTTATTAAGTTAAAGTTATGTATGTATGGAAATGATGTCTTAGGAAACCAGCATTCTGCATATCATTGTATTTCATTTATAGTTGGTGTAAATCATAGTGAACATGCAATGTAAATGTTTTGCATTTACCTAAAAAAAAAAACTATGGAAAGAGGTGATGCATTAAAAATACCTTTCAATACAATAAGAGATTAAACAAAGTTTATGAAAGAAAGTAACCTCGCCACAAGGTGAACCGGCGTTCAACTTGTTAAATGGATTAAGCGTTCCTTATTTAAAGTCCCCCTTTTTTTGCACACATTTATGGGTTGACCTTCACTTTATTAAAATTCACTTTTGTACCTTTAAAGTATTCTGGAGTGCCAATTTTTATCTTTGCTTATAAATTAAAGTTATCAAAAGCCATTATGAGGAGTAAATAGGGGTCATGGAACAACACAAAAGGATAAAGTTAAGATTTGAAAGACTTTGGGCTAATAAGAGAAAATAAAATACTTTACGAAGGGCAGTGAACAGGAATTTAAAATCAGGCTGGATTTATGAAATTCATTGTAGAATGTGTAACATATTTCTCCCTTTAAATGTTCTATAAGCTATAGCCATATATCTGAATCATTGTGTACTGATTTAGGGGGCAGCTATGTGAAGTTGATGCAGGCAAGCATACAATGCTGTAATGTGTTTTGTATATGTCACGCTCTCTGTACTGATCCAGTTCTCCTATTGGCTTCCTGCCGTATAATTACATTACAAAAAACCATGATGACATCACATGTTGTGGCAGAATTCATAGAAAAGTGAAGTAAAAGGATTTTCATACAATAAGTTTGAGAACTACATCTTCCATAATGCTCCGTGAGGTTTACGGCTGAATGAGCATTATAGGTTATGTACTTCTCAAACAACTGCAGTGCCTTCACTGTGATAGTCAATTTTTACATTAGCAGAAAAAGGCTACTAAAATGTATAGAAGCTGTTGGTTGGGATAAGGTTCAATACAGACCCATCTGATTTATTAAAGTGTCACATTTATGCATCTGGATTGTGTATGCACATCTGTATCACTGTATAATGTTATAATAGGCACCCAAAAATATAGCAAACTACCTCCAGAAGGCAAGAATTGTGTATATTTTAGGAAATAAAAGCAATGCATGTTATATCAATACCTGCTATAAAAATGACATAAAACTACTTACACCTAAATGAAACAAATGTAACATTACAGTCGGTGTGCCATAAAAGGGATGTCCTGGGTTTCACATACTATTAATTTTCATCTTCATAGAGTTTCCTTACTATAAATGGTAGGAATTTATCACATAAGAAAATTATCCTGACATTAGTAGCAAAAGAGTATTGTACTCTATACAGTCTTTGCTTCTTTTCAGATAACCTTTTTTTTACATCAATAATTAAAATGAAATACAAGCTACCTTGGATAGTCTAGGATCAGTATGATACTGAGCATTACCTTGAAGCTTAGGGTATCCTACTGTGGTTGACAGCACAGATTCTTTAAATGATCTATTAAGTGCATTATGTTTTCCATCTTTCTTCGCTTAATAATTCATGAAGTACTTTGAAGTCTGTAGCATAGGATGAATTGTGCTGCTTAGGAATTTTGATTTACAGGCATTAAATTAATGTATTTTCTGATTTGCTGAACAAAGTAGGTGTAACGCTTTGAAAACATTTGCATAATACTGTCTCATGAAATATCCTCTACAGTGTTCAAAGTAATCAAAAGTAGAGAGAAGATAGTGCATGACACCCAGAGCACATCAATAAATAATTCTTCTAGGTATCAGCCAGGTAGTAAATTTGAAAGTCAAAAATGTATTTGGTCACATAAAAAATCCACAAATACATAGAGAGCAGATATTCCTCATTTCACCTATCCAAATCTCAGTTATACAGTCACAGTGTTCTAAGTAATACACAGGATTCTCTGAGGGCATGTTTGTTCCATGTGTCTCTAGAGCCAATCAAAACATACTTCTGCATTGATCCATGCCTATTACTAATTCAGTATTGAGTACGCAGAAACAGTTTTCATTTCATCGACTAAACATTTTGGTCATAGTTTTCGGCAACTGCAAATATTCAGTAACAAAAATGAAACAATAACTAAATAAAAACTAAGTTAATAGGGCTAAAACTATGACTAAAATCAACAGCATGTTTTGTCAACTGATGAAAACATGAGTAAAATATTTGGGAGGGACTATTGCATTTACCTATTTGGACTTCTGGTTCTGGTTCCCTGGAAAATCTGCCAAAACCCAATCCCCTGACTCCAGTGAGAGCTGGATTGGCTGCCACCCGGACCAACGCCCTGAAAACCACAGAGGAAGAGGATACTCCTCCATCTGATTCGCCTGGTACTGTCACATGATTGTTTTCCCTCCAATATCCCCAGCAAGTTAACTTAATACTATATAACTCAGCTTTTACCTCGCTCACTGCTGGAGATTTAGTCGCTTAAAATCTACCGGATTTTAAATCATATAGTTGACTAAAACTAGACTAAAACTAAAACAATTCAGATTACTAAAATGCCATTTTAGTAAAACGACTATGACTAAAAGTAAATAAAAAATTGCCTTAACATTTGACACTGCTCAGAAATGACAATGTCACTCCCCCCAAAAATGGAAAAAAACAATTATGTATTGACACGGATTTACCACAGTCTTGTTACTTTTAATCTCTTATTGAAAAGGGGAATTTTTTCCCTTAAAGGAAAATTAAACGTTCCTTGAAGGAAGCAAGGGTTAAACAATACATTTTCCGGTAGAATTAAGTAAACCCGACGTGTATCTTAAGAGATATGCGCGGGTTTACTAACTGCTGTATATTAGAAGCACAAGTGAAAAAAATGTTTAGTGTCGCTTTAAAGGGGATAGTCTAGTCTCAAAACAAACTTTTGTGCAAGTCGAAGTCTACTGCTTGAATAGTGAACTACTGCTTGTGTAGTGGGATGTGATTCTGCATGAATCACATTTTTAATATTTTATTCAAGCCCTCCCCCAGTGTTTACTTTGCATGTATAATACAGGGGTTGCAGCACTGATTATATAGACACTGAGCATATAAAGTGTTGTTTCATTTAGTCACTTCCTGTGCTGCTGCAATAGAATGCATTGTGGGGAATGTGATAAACTTGCTCTTGTACACAGTATGATCTCTTAACAGTGCAATACACTGTCTAACTTCTGTAAGTTTTTTTATATTTTAAGCAATGCAAAAATTAAAAATAAATATAAAGACATCTTGATTGTCAGTTACATTTAGCCTATCTTTGTGCAGCCTCTGAAAGTGGCTTAATCTGACAGAGAGGATTCCCCCCCCCCCCCCCCCCCCATGGTTCAGCAGAGATGAAATCTAAGCCACAAAGTTTCTAAGAGGGCGTGCTATGCAATACTTGTGGTTGCTATGACCATGTATTTAAAGATGGCATAAAACGTCCTCCTGTGCTAAGTGATTAATAGCATCATTCTTAAGCAAGGTGTCCACTGATCAGTTTCTGAGTGTGTATGCTATTACAATCCAACATATTCCAAGGGTATGGGTCATATAGCATCTCAAGCCACTAGCAGAGCACCATTTTAAAATCCATTAATGTTCATCTTTAGCCATCTTAACAAAATGATAATAACAACCATGATTGTAAAAGACAAAAAAAAAACGAAGGAGGGTGATATCAGGAGATCTGTAATCATGCTTAGTTCCGGTGAAAGAAGTGTGAACTACAGTGCACAAATATATGGTACTGTTATTCCATTATAACTATCAGACACTTACTATCTTATATCTCTAAAGGACACTTTCTGGGATAGGTAAGCAACTGTGGACTTTCCTAAAATGCATTTCCTAAAATGTCTATTGGAACTTTTATAAAGGCACAAAATATGTCTTATGTTGAATTGTAATAAATAAAGAAAAATGAATTCAATACAGAAACTGTAACAGTATATTATGTATCATGCATGGTTTTAGAACTGCAAATGATATGTGAGTATAATTGGATGGAGCTGTGGCTTGATTAAATTCAGGAGAGATGTGAAGCGTGCTGATGTAGAGGGGGAGAAAACTTGAGAAAAGGGATGAATCCGGCAAAGTGATGATTAGAGAGCATAAAGTGTAATACAGAATGGTTATGAAGTGTTTGCAAGTAATAAATTATAATCAAAGGAGGCACGATGATGTAAAGCAGAGGGAAGTGAAGCAGAATCAGTATGTGGATGATGGGATGACTAGGAACTGTTTCATAGGATTAAATCAATGGTCTGATGAGGAAATCCATGGGTGCACAATGAGGGTTATCTCTAAAGAAGACACACAGGATATCGCTATTATATAACTTGCCTAGGTATAACGTGAACATCAAAACCTTTTTGGGTTGCTTTAAAGACTCAGTTTCAGGGCCTGTCGGAGAACCTTCACCAAATACTGCTCTCTGTGCACCAATCAAACCCATGTATAAATAATCAAGTACATTTTGGCAATGTCATTTGGGAAGAAAACAATCATCTCACTAGACTACTGACTTTTAACCCCATAACGCATTAGGACGTATATATACGTCCTGAAAAGCATGGTCCTTTAGGACCATGAGGACGTATATAAACGTTGTCAGGTTTCATGTAGCATTGCACTCTTTAGCGCAACGCTACATGCCTGCAGCTACTCTCAAAAGCTGCTTCAGATCTGAAGCAGCCTCCGAGAGTGCTTTCATCCCCCCCCCCCCCCCCCTGCTCCTAGAGGCAGAATTTTTTTTTTTTTTTAAATAAATAAATGGAAAAAAGCTAACCCTTGATCTACTAAACCTAGATTTAGGGTTAGGGTCATAATTAGGTTTACAGGGGGGTTCGGGTGAGTACAAGGGTTAGATTAAGGGGTGGGGGTAGATTTAGGGTTAGGGTAAATTTAGAGTTGGGGTAAATTTAGGGTTGGGGTTAAAAGGTCACTGTAGAAGAAAATGGTTAGAAAAAAAAACCCCCCCACTAATATTGGTTATTGCCCTATTACCTGGAATAAAAAATAGAAAAACATGGAAACATTGGTATTTCTAAACTCAGGACATATATTAGAAATATATAGATGGGGTCTTTTTTACCATTTGCAATTGTTTAAAAAAAAAAAATCAGGTCAAAGTTAGAAAAAGTGTTTTTATGGCATATTTTCATCATATTTTATATTTTTTTTAATAGTAAATTACATCATACAATGAAAATAATAGTATCAAATGAAATCCCTATCCGTTCTTTAAAAAATGAAATATAATTTGTGTGGGTGGACTGAACACAAAGAAAGAAATTCACAGTTCAGTAAACATATGACAAAAATAATGTAATTCTTGTCTCAAAGGCACATCAAATGCAACATAGCACTCAGTCACTAAGGGGTTAAAATACTTTGTATAGCTGTGACAACCTACAAGCTTGTAGATGTAAAGGTATTAGTTCACATAAATATTGTAGGTGGAGGTGATGCTCCCACACTGCAAAGTTATACACAACAAATGGCAAATGCACCTTTTTATAAAACCCCCGGCATTTTCAGTGCATGAGTTACATAGAAACATAGAATGTGTTGTCAGATAAGAACCATTGGGCCCATCTAGTCTGCTTAATTTTCTAAATACTTTTATTATTCCCCAGTTCCCTATCTTATAGCTACCTCAACCACTTCCGCTGGAAGCCTATTCCATACATCCACTATCCTCTCAGTAAAGTTATACTTCCTGTATAACTTTAGGGAGGGGGCAGGGAGACAGGGGGAGGGAGGGGGCAGGGAGACAGGGGGCAGAGAGACAGGGGGAGGGATGGGGGGCAGAGAGATGGGGGGCAGAACAACAAGAGGAGAGAGGGGGGAAGAGACAGAGCAACAAGGGGAGGGGGGAAGAGACAGAGCAACAAGGGGGGGACAGAGCAACAAGAGGAGGGGGCAGAGAGAAACAAGGGGGGGGGGGCAGAGAGAAACAAGGGGGGGAGTCAAAGGGAGGGGGAGAGAGACAAAGCTGGGGGAGAGAGACAAAGCTGGGGGCAAAGGAAAGAGAGAGGCAGCATTGGCACATAAAAAGGAAATAAAAACAAGAAATGCATTTTTTGATATAATTTTTTTATTAAAAAAGCAATTTACATGTGAATATATACAAATTTAACTTTTTTCCTATAGGGTAGTCTTATATTCAGGCTTTTAGTTTTTTTCCTAAAGGAATATCCAAAGTTTGGGGGGTCGTCTTATAATCAGGGTCGTCTTATAATCGAGCAAATACGGTATGTCCATTGTGTTAGTATAATTGTAAGCACATTGATAAATTAATGTTTTAAATTGCTCTATGGTGTCTCCTGTTTGTGACATTCTTATGGATTGATGTGCAAATGACACATTCCCTTAATTTGTCATAAGGTGATGTCATAAACAGGAGACTCCAAAGCTCCTTAAAACACATTTTTACTGACTGTATGCATTTGTTTGAAATTCGGCTAACACCATTCCTAAATAATTTTTCATCATATTTGTATTATCTGAATTTGAAGTGTAAGCATAATTTAGGAGTATTTTTAAAAGTTCTTTAAGCAGTTAAGATTATCAGATAAAAAAAATGAGAAGCAGTAACTAAAATGAGAGTCTGAGAGAACACAGCAGGCCCATATCCATCTGGCTGAGAACAATATGAACTATTTCCAGCAATCCTTTGGCCCACAATGTAAAAAAAAAAATCATAATAACCTATAAAACGGTAATGCTTATTTTAGTGAAAGGATTTTGTATGAGAAAAAAGGGTTTATAATGTTACTCTTCAATCTGCAAAGCTATGTACTTTTCATAATTATAGTCCATGCTGTCCAAATCAAAATTTGCAATATAATTGTGAGCCAAGTTTTCATTGTATATTTGTTAAACTAATTTATTCAATCTCCGATTACACTGGGCAATGATTTTCTGAGATAAAGAATAGTTAACCAGTGTGATTAAACCTTACAGAAGTGCTGTCTTGCAATTAATAGGGTATGGCTGGTTTAGATTTTTCACACCAATCTGTTTTTTGAAATAGTCAAATACTTAAACACTAAGGGGATCATGTATTAAACAAGTTCAATGGGAAAAAAGTGGGTAAAACATGAGTAAGGAGCAATTTGCGACTATTTGTAACATTTTTCGTTAAAGAGTTTTGCAAATATTTTGTGAAAAATAATTCTTATTTGCGTGTGAAAGTTACACCAGCTTTTAACAAGTGCTATCAAAAGAGGTAGAAAAAATATTTGCAAAATTTCCTGGTTTTATTTGCAGTTCGCTCCTATGCACTTTTGAAGTGTTAAATGTTTAGTACATTGCAATAGGAGCAAAGTGCAAAAATAGTTTTGCACATAAAATATATTTGCGTTTTTTTAGTACATGCCCCTCTAAGGGGTCTATTCAATAAAAGTGTAGTGGATTTTTTGACATTGAGCAGTATTTCTCTTCTGTAGTCCAAGTGAGTGTGCCTATATAAGGTGTGATTCATACTGGAATATATACACAAAGAGACGCTATTGCCGTCTTCTCTCTTTTCTTTGAGTAAACACATCCCTAAAGGACAAGATTCCAGTGTTTTGTAGGACAATACCTGTTTAATCATCAAAATTGAAGTATTTGTTTCTGTGCTTGCGACACTGGGTATATTTTTGCTAATAATTTGTAACACTCCATTTTCTTTTTATTGTAAGTCTATTCAATAAAAGGTGAGTTGCAGGTGAGTTGAGGTGAGATAACTATGTAGTCTCAACAATGTATCTATCCATTCTGCGGGGACAATCCTGGGGAGTTTGCTTAGCAGGGGAAACTCACCAGGTTTGCACAATGTATAGTTAAGATTATCACTAATCTCGACTTTGCAATATGGTTTTCACTACCATTTTACAAAGATCGAGATGAGGTAAAGCCTGCCGAAATGAATGGGAGTAAGGTGAAGTTGGACTTAGCATGAAAATCCTTCCCCCATACAAAATAAATAAATAAATAAAATAACCCCTCTTGTTGCAACCAGGTTCCCTCAAGTGGCCCCCAGGACTTTTAACCCATATGAGGGATCAGATGGCCACTCTAAAAAGAACCATGCCATGAGCCGCCCATGCTCCCCACAAGTCTCAGGCCAGATTGGCAAGTCTGTGGGTGCATTGGCATATTTGGACACATTTGCAAATAAAAGGAAATAAAAACAAGTAGTGCATTTTGATGTTTAATCATATTTTTCATTAAATATGAGAAAGCTGCCTATATGTGAAGGAATATTTACTATAGGGTTATCTTATATTTAGGCCTTTACTTTTGTCCCTATATTATATCAAAACTTGGTGGTAATCTTATATTCAAGTACATAGGATACTTTCAGCATGAATTAAAGTGTCAGTAGGTCATTGTATGCCTGCATAATGCTGAAACTATTTTCTAGCAGTCAATACCAGTGGTAGTTTGTTCTATTTCATGATAAAATAATTGATTTTTTATTTTCTGTGACAAAGTGGTTTGCATGTTGTTTTAGAAATAACTTTGTATGACAGTATGAAAGACAATATATTGAGTAACTTGATAACCAAATCCCTAAGAATTAAAAATATATCACGTAGCCCATGTCTTTTATTGTGGGAAGTACTGTACTGCACATGAAGTTTTATCACAGATCACTGTCTTCTCTTATTTTGGCATCTGCCATAAAATGGCATAAACAGTTGGGAATTTATCAGAGACACGTTTTAAATTGTATACATAAGTACATTTTTCATGTAGTTACTAAACAAGACATGAAAGTAAACATGTGGAAACTGTAACTGTCATAAAACATGACAAAAGCATCCTAAATCACAGGATGCACCACTGTTACCCTATGATGTCAATTATAGGACATCGGCAGTACATCCTCTTTAAACTCTCTCATCCACCCTCTCTTCATCAGAACCCCTTCCTCTCTCATTTAAACTTGCCTTCTCCCTCCTATAAACCTTACTCATTGATCCTCTATCCTGCAAAATTCCTTAAACCTTCCCTTCATAGGCCCTCCTTCTTGCTCCAGCCACCCTCCTGTGGGGAGGGGAAGAATGGGTTTGACTGGATGATGAGTGCAGTTTATTGTAGGGATGATGGAGGTTTAAATGGGGGAGGAAAGAGTTTGTATGGAGAAAGGATAGATGAGAGAGTTTTTGAGGTGCTGGGATGGAGTTTGAGAGTATGGAGTTCAGAGGTTTTGAGGAGAGAGGAAGGTGTTTTGATGGAAAGAGGATGGATGAAAGAGTTTTGGAGGAGGGAGGATAGAGTTTGATGGATGGAGAACAGCGGTTTAGAGGAGAAAGGAAGAAATTTTGACAGAAATAGGATGGAGAGAATGTTGGAGGAGGGAGTTAGAAAAGCTGTAGTACAGAGATTTAGAGGAGATAGGAAGTAGGTTTGAAGGAGATAAAATAAATGAGAGAGTTTTGGATGAATGGGGATGGAATTTGAAGAGATGGAGTACAGAGGTTTAAAGGAAAGAGGAAGGAGTTTTGATGGAGAGAATGTTTTGGAGGAGGGTGGATGGAGTTTCAGAGGATGGAATACAGAAATTTAGAAGAGGGAGTTTTGATGGAAAGATGGATGAGTTTTGGAGGAGGGTAAATGCAATTCGAGGGGATGAGGGCAGGAGAGAGGAAGGATGGAGAAGATCAGAAATGCCAGTATATCAGACATATTTGGTAATCTAACTTTAAACGAAGATTCTTGATACACATCATTAACTATTCGAGCACCTGAACTGATCTCAACACCATTGAAAAATAAATGGAACCCTAATTTTTTTATTTACACAAAGATGGCATTAACAAAATGGAATAAAAAATGAAAAGGCAAAAGATAGGCTAAAAATGTAACAAATATAGACAGAAAAACATAAATGTCAGACATATAGACTGAGCATGGTCATAGCGGATGGTGTCATCCACAAGTCATATGCCTGTTGTGTATCATTGCACACATTAAAAAAATATGTATCTCAGTGTTGAGTGTGTCCATGGAGTACCTTCTAGTCCAGGAAATGTAGTTGATTCTGAAATCCATGTTTAGGTACAGAGCACTAATATGACATTTTAGTAATATTTAAAAAAAATCATCTGGCAACATTGCTTTAAATGATAAACATGAAGGAGGTTGCTGAAGAACCAATCATTTTGAATATGGCTTTTTAATTGCCTGACATTGTAATACAATTCAAGAAGTTAGAGTTAAACCCTAACTGCATCTAAATACTTAAATTGTGGCACGTAAATGCAAATATAATAATAATGTTATGTTTCACAGTATGAATAATCTTGTATCTGCATATAATTATATTTATTTTGTGTTGTTTTTCTGTTGTCTGGGGTTTATAGTTTAACCCTACATACTGAGTCCATTCTGAACTTCTTTCTGTGCAACAGACGGCAGGAAGTGAAGGATTGCACAGAAAATTACCTACCTTAGTGTGCTGGAAAATTGCAAATTGTATTTCAAATTCCTTATATTCTGTCAAAGGATAGGAACGTTATGACGGCCAAGAAATTGAATTTGCATAGTTGTGATTTATCTGCAGAGTTAAATAATTGTCTTTGTTCTCGTGCTGTTTGATGACGTTTCTGCATAGGTTGATATGAACGTCAAGGAGTTTCTGGAAAGGTACAATAAATTCATCTATGACAAGTACAAATTTTACTGACAACCTCAAAGGCTGCAATAATCCATGCTGGGCTAGCACTGAACACACTGCTATTTACAAAATAGTCACTGTTGGTCTTGTATATATCTCAATATCATGATTTGCTATACAGTTTATTATTCATAAACAGGGTTTGAAGCTGATTAAACCTTGTGCACTGAAACAAAAAAAGAGAGGGGAAAAGAAACAATAGTAAACAATAAGAACATTTTATATTGCATTACTATTAGTTGTATTGCTGTTATATAGGAATACAACTACATAGACACCTCTGTGATGCTGTCTGTCTGTCTGTCTGTCTGTCTGTCTGTTCATCTATGTCTTTCTCTATATCTCTATCTCTATTTATATATATATATATATATATATATATATATATATATATATATATATATATATAGATATATTTCTCTCTGTCTCACTTTAAGTAAATACTTAATGTATTTCTTTGAGGTACCATATTAGGCCACCAAATTTACTGTGGCATATTTCAAATAAAATTATTGTAGTCATATGTTTATATCCAGGGGTCCCATGTTTATTATAGTACGCACAATTGTTAGTCTGGAATATAATAAATTAGTATAGCATAAGCTATACCATTGTGTTTATTGTTGTATACTCTTCATAACACTGATGTACAGGCATGAGTGCTGCATTTATTTATTTTACAAATGTGTAGAGAGTCTTTATTCAACAGTATCATAGTAAAACATATGTATTCGGCAGATACCATAATGGCTGATCCATTTAGCACTACTTTATTAAAGCTGTAAATGACAAAGCCTATCTATATTTATGTATCTAACATCAGTCCCATGTGCTCCCTAGTTGGCTCCCGAGCAAATTCGGCACCCGAGTTTAACTCAGAAAATAAAAAGACAGCTTTGAATCTTCCTCATTTAAAGTAATGGGATGTGAAATGATCAAAACCATTTTGAGACTAATTCAGCACCTGGGTTTGACTTAGTCTCAAAACTAGTTTTGATCATTTAACCTCCCATTACTTTCAATAGCGAAGATTCAAAACAGTTTTTTCGGGTACAGAATTTGACTTAGTCTCAAAATGAAAGTCGACCTCCAAAGTCAAATTTTAGTGAATAGACCCATAAGTGATTCCATAGAGATGAATGGACCATACAAAGTGCATGCATGTTCCTATGACATTATGTGCATGCGTGTGGAAAAAAACACTAATCATCCTTATATGCGCAACTTGATCAAATAATTCTGCAGAGGGGGGAAAAGCTGAGAAGGAGGATCCTGTCCAGTAGAAGCTGCAAAACACTGAAATGCAGACTTTTAGATCAAAATTCATTTTAAATCTTGGAGTGTCCCTTTAATCATTTCAGAACAATAGTGCTCATTTTAGAGGTAGTGCTTGTGGTCATAATCAGTCTGAAATGCAGTTTTTTAAACAGCGCAGATTGATATAGCAATCAACAATACAAAACCTTTTTTGTAGGGATTTATTTTGACACATGTTTTGCAGGCTGTAAGACTTAACAGGGATTAATAATTAGAGTTCAGCAAAAAAAGGCAAATGGAACACTTTAACTTGCGATCACTGGTGCATGTTTGATAATTATTCTGCAGGCTTGAATTGTAAAACATGTTCTGCACTTTACAGAGCTTCAAACATTACCATCATAAAATTCCTGTTCAGTAAGCAAAACTGTACCCTGCGCTGTCAAGGTGGACATATTTCTGAAAGCAAGCTTATATTTTCCTTGTGATGATTAACTGCAAAACATAAATTGGTTCTAATCTACTGAAAAATTAATTCCCTCTCTGTCGCTGTACCAATAAAGAAAAAAGATACTTGGTAAATATGACTGCTTTTATTTATTTATTTTTTTCAAATGGAGCCACATCTTTATTTTGTTACTGACTAATTAATTTGTATTTCGTGCGGTATGAGCGGAGAATGGCAAACATTTTATTTTCATTAGGAAAATCCCTCTGTTTTCATGTATGAGCAATGTTTGAAAAAAGTGAAATGTTTCATGTGTTTCATTGCACATCATGTGCTTGTGCATACAATAGCTATGTATGTCTACCTGTGCTTCTGTTTAGAAGCACTATGGAAGTGCAAATACATATAACTAAGTTTCACCCAAGTTCTAAACCTGCAATAATCCTGCTTGACATCCAGATGGAAACTGGCATGGCCTGGGAAGGGTTCATAAAACAAAAGTAAATTATCGTTCAAAAAGTCAAGTAAATGTCCACCATCTGCAATGTTAATACCTATCCTTTGATGGAATGTTCTGCCATTTTACGATCATGGTCATACCCTTCCTTTCTTAATGGAAAGAGATAAGGGGAAAAGTCCATTGTACTGCCAATATTCTCAGCTAAACATGTAAGACATGCACATTCACAGTAGCTGCATGCAAGGGCATAGATATTATTTTTCTAATATATACACACAGTATCAAACAATACCATCTTATGCTGCATTTATATGCACATATACAAACAAATATTCTGTACTTTTATTGCACCGTATCTACAGAAAAATTCAATAGCAATAGGCTCTTTGTCTTTGTGAGATAGGTCAGTGGGCTAATGCACATCTATAGAATATGTTCAAGTTCACTTACTTGTGGGGTCAATTCAGCCCTTCATCATTCTGAGATAGATAATGTGATTATTATTTAACATCTCCTATATGTTGCCCAAAAGCAACATAGTTGAAAAACAGAAAATACCTGATTCCCTTCCTGTATAAACATGTATTGCTTATTATTATTAGAAACAACTTTTGATTCTTATTTATATCGGATATATATTTAATATACAACAATTTTTAAAAATTCAAAGGTCATTTTTAGCACAACTACTGTGAATTAAAAATTGCCTATGAGAAATTAGCAATAACCTATAGGCTTTTTTTAATATATTTTTTAACACGATGGCTTTCTCCTCAGAGATGAGTACATATCCTGCACTCCATTTACTTTGACAGTTCTACGAAAAGGCCAAGAAATCTATATTTCTTAGAACCATTTTGAAGGAAGAATCATTAATGTATCTTGTTTGCCACTGGTTTTGTAAGCCGTAATAAATAAGCCACTTATGCTTTTTGGAAGAATGAGATAGGCTGGAAATAGTTTCAATACGTAAATAAAGACAACTAGGCAAAATGTACAGTTTAAAATATAGCAGGCTACATAAGGGACCTATATTTCTTCAGTTTATGTATATATTATACACTTACTGTATTTGCACTATGTATATATATATATATATATATATATATATATATATATATATATATACATATATATTTGGTAGGGGGTTTGTTTTATTGTAATGTTGTTGGGGAATGAGGTAGTGTAATAAAATCTGAGATGAGAGTGTTTTGGTTAAGCTACAGAAACCTGATAGAGAACAAACAGATATTAAAATAAGTTGAATTTGATCTATTAATGCAGCCATCGCTCTAATCCCAACAATAGCATGCACCAGTAGGGATACTGGTACCTATACCACCATGCCAGTGGGATATGCATATGCATTATTACTAACCAATTTTATGTCTATTCAGAAAATGTTTACTTTGGATGTTGACTTTCATTTTGAGACTCGTCTCAACTGAAAGTAATGGGAGGCAAAATGAACAAAACTATATTTGAGACTAAATCAAACTCAGGTGCCAAATTTGATTTAGGATCAAAATGAAAGTTGACCTTCAAAGTCGATTAGTGAATAGACCCATTTGTGTTGCCAGGTTTTTGGTTTTCTTTCCATGTGTTAGGATCAAATATGATACTGTATTATTATTATTGTCATTTAGAAAGTAAATCCCAGAGAGATTACAGGGGAGGGAATAGTGTTGGGTAGATGTATTTATTTATTTATAAAACATGTGACTAGGGGACTGGTATCCCCTATTCAGACATTGATGGGGGTTAGGAACAGATGGATTGGAGAACCCTGATCTGATATCTTAGGGAAAGTAGCAGGATTGGAGGGCACTTTAATTATTTAACAGGCACTGGCTCCTCATAGGAATTTTAGTATCAAATTATGTAACAAATATATCAGTTTATATACATTTTAGACAGCTTATACTAATATGATCAACTTTTAAAGAAGCATGCTCTAGCTTTTTAAAAAGCATATCCATTTGACTGTACATTGAGGTACACTCCTGGTTGATATTAAGCAATAGCTGCAATTCTAATGCAGTTTTTATTTGTATGACATTTTTCATAAATGATGGTCATGAAGTAGAAATATTCATTTTATTGTGCCTTCTAAAGGATGAACAATAAAATAGAATGTTGAATATTTAAAAAGTGCTTCCCATGTTTAACTTACAATAAATCAGTAAATCCAATAGATTTATTGTAATTCACATCAACAAATTACATAAAATATGTATAATCTTTCAATAGATGCACAGAACAAGAATGCCAGCTAAAGTTTGTGTTGTTCTATAAGTAGTATAATCACTAGAACCATCAGATGCAAACCATCATTTTCCAGACATATTAATACTTATTTGGAACAAAAGATTGCTGTCAGCTGTTGTTGTATATACAGTTATGAATATGTAGGTCTAGTCAATATTTGTTTTCATTCAAAATTGCATAGTGTTTATAGTGTATACATCCTAAAAGGATTCAACAGGGATGCAATAATTTTTAAATTACAGAGAATGGCAACATAAATTTGGTTATGTGAAACAATATGAAAATTATCTCTGTATTTTTTTGGTTTGGTCAGTTGTTTTTAAAGCAATAGGATGATGTTAGTATATCTGTGCCTATATCAACACACAATTTTTACTGATAATTCCCTCCCCGTCATTTCTCTCTGTTGTGTCTTTAGTATGTGTTTGAGGATTTTATCTTCAGACAGTCTGTAAAGAATTATAACATGCTTCCCTAATTTGTGTTATAATTGCACTTAATTAAAATATTTTAATAATTATTTTCATTACTGTGTGACAGTTTCAGATTTATTTCTCTGCCTCATTAACTTTACTAAGATTTCATTTGTCTGTAATTTACTATTTATGCAGTAACCAATGTTCTTTATAGACTCAAATGAAGGGAGTTAAAGGAGGTGAAAGGGCAGTTGTTCATTGATTTTATGTACAATTGTAAGTCATGGCTTTTAAAGGGGCAGTAAATGGTTTCTTTAAACTTAAACTTAAACTTGTTTAACCAATAGAAGCACAAGTTAAAAGTCTGGTGCCACCTGAAAATCAGCCAAACAGAGCCTATTGGGTGCTTGTAGCAAGCATCTTACTGGGAGCAGTCAGATCCAACACTCTCTCTCTTTCTGCTAGATAAACATCTCCAGGTTGGTGTAGATTCAGTAGGTCTAGAAATGTTAAAATCAATAGGATTATAATACTTTTTAGACAGTGGCATATTATTTTTCACCAAAAGCTTATTATGTGGCATTGAATATAAACACAGGCATACACTGGAGCTAACTATGCACCATGTGACCGGTAGAACCATATTTACTCAATTTATTTGGATCTAAAGCAAACCACCATTACAAAGCAGGAATTCATGAAATTACTATTAATAGCAGTATGTCAGGTTCCAGGACCTTCACCTACCTTGCCCAGGGGACCCTCACAGCTAAAGTCATCCTCTGTCCCTGTTTGCCGCCATCGCGCTGTAGCGCGACCGCGAGGTAGGCCGCATCCCCGGCCTCGAGTTGCTATTCACCCGCTAACAGTGAGTGCAACTACTTCCAAGAGGTTTAGGGGGCGGAGCTTACTCGCGAGAAACGTTGCGCGATTGGTTGTTGGCAAAGGGGCAGGGAGAATAGGAAGAGGAGGCTGTACCTCTTCTCCCTATTCACAACATGGTGCAGGGGCGGTCCCCAGGTGTAAAGGGGAGAGGTCCTTAATCAACAGCTCTATAAAAACCCCACACTCACCTCAATCATTGCTTGCTTGTTGAGCTGTGGTGTCTGTTCTCAGTACCATTTATTCCCCAGTTACCTGCTACTTTGATTGAAGATTTACCTATGTACCGACCTTGGCTTTTTCCCTGGACTATCCTTATTGCTGTATCCCTACCTGTACTTCTATACCTGTTTGTGTATCCTGACTACCGGCATTGACCTTTTGGATTGGACTGACTATTCTACCGCCTTACCCTTTTTTGTGTCACTTTTGGAGTCACCTCATCTCTCCACCCGCCACCCAGCGCTACGCTCCTTACCCCCGAATCTCACACAGTAGTGCACAGGTTTTTTTCTCTGCTACCTCACAACCCTACCTCACAACCCCCCATAAAATAATAATAAACTCAAAAGTTCCTTGACTGAACACTAGGCAATCATTAACAGTGGCAATAAAGTAATATATTTGTTACACAACTTTGTTTTATATTTGTTTCTGTTGTTTTATTTATTATTGTTAGTTACCATGCTATTTTGTTTTAAATTTTGTATCTTATACCGGTAAACAGTTTTTCACTATTTATGTTTTCTAAATTATTAAAAGTGGAATCAGAGGCACCAAAACTCAGGCTGCTCAGGATATTATTAAAATACACAGTAGATAACATTTTTGATTTTTACCCATACACATCCCCATAACTGTCGTCTTTCGGGACTCTGATTAACCATTACACATAATAATAGTAGCGGTTAATCAACATATAGGAAATTGATTGATAATGCAACCGTGCAAGTATGGTTGGTTGATATCTTTCTAAAGTGCAACTGCAACTGAAAGGATACTCTGTGTGCAAGCCCTATAGTACATGCACTGTTGTATGTCACCTACCACCAGGCCACATCCCTTTTTGTCCAGGACAAGCAGTTTCAAATTTAGAAGGTATGCAAGATAGATAGAGGAGCACCCTCTATTACATCAACGCAGTAAAGGAAGAGAGTAGACATGTGCATTCGTTTTCGGACGAATGCATTTTCGTCCGAAAATAGCATTTTCGTCCATTCGTCCAAAAAACGAAGAACGAAAATGCTAAGCTAACGAAAGCCGAATGAACGAATGGTTAATAAACGAAAATCATTCGTTCATTCGTCCATTCGTAGTACTATTGCATTCTATAAGCCGAAATAGAGTCGGTTTATAGAATACAATAGCATTTAACTATACGGAGACAGAGTCTCCATTCATAAAATTATGAATGGAGACTTTGTCTCCGTATAGTTAAAAGCCGAACGTTCGGTTTATAGACTTTCGGCTTATGGAATACATATATTCCTATTGCTATTCTATAAACCGAACGTTTATGAATGGAGACTTTGTCCGAAGAACATTCGGTTTATAGAATAGCAATAGGAATACATGTATTCCATAAGCCGATAGTCTATAAACCGAAAGTCGTTCGGTTTATAGGCTGTCGGCTTTTAACTATACAGAGACAGAGTCTCCATTCATATTAATGGAGACTATACGGAGACAAAGTCTGCATTCATATGAATGGAGACTCTGTCTCCGTATAGTTAAAAGCCGACAGCCTATAAACCGAACGTTCTGTTTATAAGCTGTGGGCATTTAACTATACGGAGACAGAGTCTCCATTCATATGAATGGAGACTTTGTCTCCGTATAGTTAAAAGCCGACAGCTTATAAACCGAACGTTCGGTTTATAAGCTGTGGGCATTTAACTATACGGAGACAGAGTCTCCATTCATATGAATGGAGACTTTGTCTCCGTATAGTTAAAAGCCGACAGCTTATAAACCGAACGTTCGGTTTATAGGCTGTCGGCTTTTAACTATACGGAGACAGAGTCTCCATTCATAAAATTATGAATGGAGACTTTGTCTCCTTATAGTTAAAAGCCGACAGCCTATAAATCGAACGTTCGGTTTATAATCTGTCGGCTTTTAACTATACGGACACAGAGTCTCCATTCATATGAATGGAGACTTTGTCTCCGTATAGTTAAAAGCCGACAGCCTATAAACCGAACGTTCGGTTTATAGGCTGTGAGCATTTAACTATACGGAGACAGAGTCTCCATTCATATTAATGGAGACTTTGTCTCCGTATAGTTAAAAGCCGACAGCTTATAAACCGAACGTTCGGTTTATAGGCTGTCGGCTTTTAACTATACGGAGACAGAGTCTCCATTCATAAAATTATGAATGGAGACTCTGTCTCCGTATTGTTAAAAGCCGACAGCCTATAAACCGAACGACTTTCGGTTTATAGACTTCCGGCTTATGGAATACATGTAATCCTATGGCTATTCTATAAACCGAACATTCATAATTTTATGAATGGAGACTCTGTCTCCGTATAGTTAAAAGCCGACAGCCTATAAACCGAACGACACTTCGGTTTATAGACTTTCGGCTTATTGAAAACATGTAGTACTATTGCCTTTCTATGAACCGAACGAGAGCCCCATTCATAAGAATTTCTTATGAATGGGACTCTCGTTCGGTTTATAGAAAGCCAATAGTATTACATTGTATTTCTATAAAACGAACGAATTAAAATTAACGAAACGAAAATAATGAACGAATTTCGTCTGAAACGAATGCAGTAATGAACGAAATTCGTTTTAGACTAAATAAATAACATTTTCGTCCGAATGGACGAAAACGAAACGAAAATTTTAGTTTTGCACATGTCTAGAAGAGAGTATATTTAAAAGAAGAAAAACTACCACAACTAGAGGACATAGTCTTAAATTGGAGGGGCAACGATTTAAAAGTAATATCAGGAAGTATTACTTTACTGAGAGGGTAGTGGATGTATGGAATAGCCTGCCAGCAGAAGTGGTAGAGGTAAACACAGTCAAGGATTTTAAGCATGCATGGGATAGACACAAGGCTATCATAGATATAAGACCGGGAACGGGGGACTAATAAAAGTGCTAAAAAAAAAATTGGCCAGACTAGATGGACCGAATGGTTCTTATCTGCCGACGCATTCTATGTTTCTATGTTTCTACATAATTGAGCATGCAAAATAGTATGCTAATCATAACTTTTAAAATGATTTGCTTACTAAGGCACAGTCAGAATTACACATGTACTGTGGTTTCCACCCTTTTGATTAATGGAAGAAACACTGTTATCAATTTAGTCTTCAGTTTAAATAATGGAGAAAGCAATAATGCCTCAGTAATACACACAAAATGACTACACATGTGCAGTCCAACACCTGTGTCTCTCCACAATGATGCATAGGCAGGTCCAAAGCACATTTATGCAACTTGGACATTGTGCACACTGCATTCATTCATATGTAGGGGATGTCACTGACTGGTTCGCATATGCTGGGGCACCTATTTTGGGTTTCAGAACAGGGTACCCTGAAAAAAATTGTAAAATTAATGATTTTAAGGTAAACATTTGAAAACAAAAATTTAAAACAGCACACTTTAAATTCATTTTTTTAATATCTGCAGGCATATTTTAATTTATATAAATCAAAATGCAAAGGGGGAGGAGCTGGAGAGGTCAGCCATCACTGCTACTGCGCTCTCATTAAAACTGGTAGCATTATTGCACATGTACAAGGGAATGAAATTGGGACTGCAGATTTCCAGTCCCGAATCCCAATAACTTGCCTAGTTCTACCGCTGTCCCAAAAGAGGTAGAGCTCAGCGGGACATAAGCTTTGTGCAGGACAGTTCTGGCTTTAAGACTGACAGCTGGGAGGCAGTGATCTATGCAAGTTTGATGAAGGTCTAGAACACCTTCGTTAGTGGTGAGGGTTTTAAAAATTGCTACTGAATAGGGACTGACCATTTGAGGGGAGGTTTCATTGTAGGAAATGGTGACATTTACATTTTGTTATATGCAGGTTTGAATAAGTGATTTACTGACTTGTATAAAGTTACTAATAAATCAATGTTTAAAGCAAACATTAGACACAGACATTTTTAATCTATTTATTTATTTTATATTTTTAATTGTGTGTTACACCAACTTATATTTAGGGAGAAAAGAATAAAATAAGTCAGACCGTAGTGTTTTAATTATTACTTGGGAATGCACATTGTATTGTGAGCATAAACATTATACCGGGCTGAGCATATTCATTTTAATTAGAACACCATTATTACTATAGAATGGTTACTTTGTCTAAAAGTACAAAATGCATTGTGTTAATATTGCAGAACATTCATATCCATTCCTCTAAACACAAGGGAATCATAAAATGGAGCATGAACTCTTACCATACAAGTGATTAGGCATAGCCGTGATATGTAGCGTAATTGTTTTATTTAGAAATTTGCTTTCATGATTCTATTACTGGTATCAGGAAAGCTGTTAATTTATGTAAGCTTCCTGCTTACTGTGATTAAAGTGCACCATTGGGTCCATATTAAAAGCAAAATTACATTAGTTTAAAGGCTTTCGTTTATATAGGCAGGGAAAGCTCATCATATCATGCACTGGCTTTAAGGGATCTATCAGGTTATTATTTCAGCTGACACAAAATAGATATAATATCAAATCCTGTCTGGTGACTCTGTTGCAGAGCAGCCTGTCCTCTTTGAATACCAATGTCCTCCAGATAACAGAACACCTACAGCCCTCCTGCCGACACAGCTATAGTTCTCACTTCACTAAGTAAAGAGGTGGTAGTTGAGATATCTAAAGGAAATATGTCACAATCATTTCTCTCTCTCCCCTGGGTGCTACCACTGTAAGAACATCATTTAAACACTAAGTGTACATATGTCTGCGTTCTAATTAAAGGACAGCTGTCAATAAAAGTGAATTTATGTTTAAATGTGTAGACATTTTAAATAGAAATACTGTAGTGAGAGAATATGAAGAAAGGTATCTTATTGAGACTTCTTTGCTCATTATATTTGAAGGAAGATCTGAACCAACATTGTAATAAACATGTTAGCCCCCTCATGGTGCTTTAACCCCTTAATGCATTTGGACGTATATATATATACGTCCTGAAAAGCATGGTCCTTGAGGACCATGAGGACGTATATATACGTCCTCCGTTTACATGTAGTCTTGCGCTCCTTAGTGCAACACTACATGCCTGCAGCTACTCTCAGAGGCTGCTTCGGATCCGAAGTAAAGTGAGACTGGTTGGAATATTTTGTATGATGTTGCATCATAGGATGCAATTACAATTAATTCAATTATATAAAATAAAAAACAGTGGCATGTGATTTATTTATGTGTTTGTTTTAAATGACCAGGTTATCTAGTTACATGTAAGTGGTAGTGTACCTTTAATACATAAAGTAGAAATGTGATATACACAGTGCCTATTTTGTGAAATCAAAGTGAACCCTTTACCAAATACAAAAAAAAAAAAAAAAAATTAAATAATTATTATTATAAATGTATACAAACCCAGCGATACACTGATTGAGGATATTGACAATGAAATATCTCAGTGGATTGGACAGATGAGTCGCATTGAGAAAATAAGCTGCTAGTCTTTATAAGAAAACAGTGGAGCAAGCCACTGTAAAGGGAAACTGAATGGGAAGGTGAGTAGACAGCGCTTGGCAGTTAAACAAAGTAAGTGTCAATCAATATAAAAAACCAAAGATAGTAAATTAATATAAAATATATAAATTTAATAATATATAAAAACAAATGCAATATATAAATACATATAGAAAAAATATACACAAATGTAACAAAAAAATGACAAATTGTTAAAAACAAGAAACAATGATATGTGCCTTTAAATACAAATGAACAGACACAGATACAAATGTAATCACAGGCAGAGTGTCAAATTACTCACTTGCTGATTAGGTTAGCAAAATACCATGAATAGTACATGGATACAAAAACGTGCTGGTCAGTAAGGAAGGAAGAATTTAGAACCTGGCCAGGTAACTTCACTTAACAGGAGGGACGCGTTTCGTTCGGGGAACTTCTTCAGCCTCTAAACAAACAGACCAGCATTCCATCATGTATTACCTTTAATACATGATGGAATCTTTCAATTAAAGATAAAACAATTTTGCCAGCAGTTGTTCCTTAAGCTATATTTAGCTAGGGATCTAAATTATTTACCAACATACATTTTAGCAAGCGTCTCAGAACTCACATGCTTAGATCATGATGTGAGTCTGTGAAAAACAAATTATAGTGGGGCTTACCTGTATGATGTTATGTAACATGAACATTTATTTACATAACGTCAAGAGAATACTCACTTAGATGAAGAGAGAGAAACTGAGGCTTTAGGTAAAGATAGCTTGCTTACAATCTTGGAAAGAAAGTGGTGGCACAATGTGTATTGGAGGACTGTGTCAGCTATATATGTAAGATAAGTGGAAATTTATTATGTGTTCCAGTTGATTAGGTTTTAAGCTTTTTGCAGTAACTGTGTACATGTTAAAGGGAGGGTGGAAGAGGAAAGCAGAAGAGAGGAAGCTTCAGTGGAATAATTGGAACATCTCGAGAGAAGTCTTGAAGGCGTTAGTGAGAGATGAGAGAGAAGTAATAACAATAATCATTTAGGTTGTAATAATGAGTACCATTTTCAAAATGTGACTGTTTATAAAGGTTTCTTCTTAGGAAATACAGTACCCATATACAGTACCCATTTCACAGCAATCAATGATAGCTCTCTTACTGATAAAGCATTGTGGGGTTTTTTTGTGTCCCATATGTCTAGTTTGCTGCTAAACATCCAGGGCATGTTCTTTATCCGTGGGACTATTCTAATTTTAAAGCTAGTGATTTATCTATTGAACTCTGCCAGTCAGCAATACAAAAGTCACAATTGTTATACTGTTTTGAGATTTATGGCATTTCACGAATAAAGCTTCTGTAACTTTCGGTTTTGACTATAATTTATGGTGCTATAAGCTGAAATGTATTTGGAAAAAACGAGTTGCTACATTAGTGCAGAAACCAAAGAAAGTATATATTGTAGCCAGTTTGCCCTCTCTCACTACCTTTCAAACACATTTCAAGCACACTTGTCAAAAAAATCAATTTATACCCATTTTATGGGGTTGACCCCGATTACAGGGTAGCTGCCATAAAGCCAAAGGGTTATTTTACTTGCAGGGAAAACATAATAATGTAATGATCCTCTGTCAAAAGACAATATAGAAACCTTTTTACTTCCCACCGTTTGTATCGTTTGTGTATTTGCCTGACAGTGCAAATCTATACTATAAAACTCGATTTGTTGATGTAATACAAGATTTTGGATATTTTAATTTTAAATAGGAAACAATGATTACGTTACAAAACTGCTTGTACAATACTCCCATGTCTACAGATGTCTGATTGTATTTCAACCCAGGAAGACAGCAGTAAATGGAAGTGGATAATCTTTATTGTTCTCTATGGATTTGCAAATAGCATTGATGGAAGTGAAGGTCACAGCTGAAGATGGAAATAATGAAAACTTGTTTGATGAAAAAGTCTGAATCTGTTACATGCATTTTTTGTATAAATATTCTTTATTCTAAGTTTTTCTTATATCTTTTACTAAACTACAAGAATAGACAAACATAAAAATATATAAAGATTTCAACAATAACATTTACAGGCATATTGGAACTTCCACAAGAGAAAGGGATTATGTAATGCCCAAAATGCATCTTCCAAAAATTAATGCAAATAAATGTGCTTTTAAATTACTTTAAAATGTATGCTTTACCTTTTGCATTGTTTAAAATATGAAATACTTACATCAAGATGATATTGTGAAATTATAACAGCTTGCAAGTAGCCAGGACTGCCCACAGTACCTGAGTAAAAGTAATTTCCTTTTTTATTTTTTACTGCAGGAGCCAATGAGAATAATTTAATTCAAATGAATGGCATTTCCTGTATCTCTAACAATGTCATTAGACAATGTGTTGCACTGTTAAGAGATCTTACTGTGTGCAAGAGCAAGGTCACTTAGAGTCCACAATGTATTCTATTGCAGCTTCACAGAAAGAGACTAAATCAAACAAAACTTTATATACTCAGTGGATATCTAATCAGTGCTGCCACACCTGTAGAATTCATTCACAGTAATCACTGGGGGAGGTCTTGAGTAAAATAAAAAAAAAATGATTTATGCAGAATGTCTGCATAAAATCACACAGGAAAAAAAGCCTATGCACCAAAGTGAGTTTGCCGGGCACCCACAAAAAGGCTTACATCTTATCTGGCAGATATGATTTTGCAAAAATATCCCCAAACAGTTTTGACCTTGCGCATACTTGTAAAGGGTAATCATAATCCTAACATGTGAACAAAGCAAGGATGTGTGTGAACAAACTTTGCAAATAACAATAATATACTTGTTAATCAACTTGCACACGGCCCCCTTTTGCACTCTCCCAAATGCTAAAATATACAGATGAAATGGGGGGGAGGGGTCAGGAAGGCACAGTAACAAGGTGGACCTTAAAAATATAAATACATAAACACTAATAATGTGATACAGTTTTAAACATTGAACACCTTTCCCTGAAGATCACAATACTGCTCCTTCCTGATTCCTGCTCCCCCATTTAATCATACTCCTACAAAACCTCTTTTATGCAGAGACAACAATCCCAAGTCTGTCTTAATTGCTGACATTTTCTATCCCTTTAATCATTTTTGTAGCCTGTCTCTGAACCCATGCTATTTCCAATATGTCTTTTTTTGTACTTTTTTTTGCAAAGCTTCACTACATATTCCTGATATAGAAGTTAAATGTAGCAGAATTGGTCTAACAAATGTGTTAGGTTCACTACTTACTAAATTAACAGTACAAAATGTAGATATTTACTTGGAAGCTCATTGACATTTTAACCTTATGAAGAACAGAGCTTACCAGTTGAATTGGTTATTACGGGTGAGCTGAGTATCAAACTGCTCATCAATCACAGTGACTTGAAGCAGTCTTTTTTTAACAAGACAATTAACATTACAGTGTGTACAAAAAAAAAAAAATATATGTTACTGAATTGGTAGCATTTATTAGCAGCTGGTGTGCTTGTAGTTCTGTGGTCACTTTATAGCTTTGAACTTAATAAATTGTCTCCCAAAAGGTGTAATACCGATAAGCAAAGCCTATAATCTAGTGACTAGTGGGACGGACTAGCTAGACATTGCTTTAAAGTGACTTTGTCATGCTGATAGATGTCAAGCAGTATGGGAACACATATCAAGTCTCAGCAGAATGCACTCCATAGAATATTTTTACATTAGGAGTTGGAGGTTCTGTCTAGATATTTTTTTCATAATAAGTTATATGACAAAAGTGTAGCAGTATTTAACATAATGTTGGAAGTGGTTTACACTCTACTTTCTTACTTGTATTCAATTTATATCATCTCAGTAACTATTGTTATCTTAAAGTCCATCTCAGGAATAGTAAATCATCTTCACTGTTTTGTCAATGTAAAGTCCCAAAGGTAGCATTAATCTTCAAAACTGTAAAGTCCACAAAGAAGTAGAAGGAGGGCAGCAGTCTACTCCAGCAGATAAGGCTCCCAACATGCAATGGTAAAAAAAGAGAGGTGCATCATTAGTCAATTTATTAAAAAACACTAATAAAATACATAACATGGCTATTCACATAACAACATAAATGTTCAGTTCAAAAAGTGTGGTAGAGAGATAAATCATACAAACAGCATTCTGCGATATCATTGAGCACACATTTTAAACAAGCAATGCTATTTTTACTGGGCACATTAATTCATTTAAAAAGATAAAGCAATACTAATGATGGCTGTGAATATATTATAGCCAACATAGCCTTTTTATTTTCACATTTAGGAGCATAAGGCGTTGTCACTTATTTGCTCGTTTTAGGTGTTTTTTAAGATGTTGGCATTTATTAAACTTCTTTTTAAAAATTACTTAATAAAGTTTATGTTTTGATTAGTTGTGTTTTTTTTTTTTTCTTGTACCATATTTCTTTTATGCAAAATAATCTTGTATAAAGAATTATATACAGGTAAACCGGATTATTGCACAATGCGGTTGGTTCCCTGTATAAATGCTATGTATTTGCATTACATCATGTACAAGGATGGCTTAACTTTTAAAATTAGCGTTTGGAGTGATGTATGGGCTATAAAAGTGTGTTATATGCTTGCGATTGCAACATATTTCTCAATGTATACATATAATTACACATCAAATATCATCCAGATATGTATTTATATAAATTCACACGACGTGCACAGATAGAAACACTTTCTGGCTTATTAATTTACAATCCCTGTATTATGTGAGGTTTCAATCTGATAGCTCCTGCTTTAACCAAAATCCAGCAAAATACATATATTGGCACAGCAACAGAGTATGATGACTCCACGGCAATTGGCTATAAGGAAATCAGTTTAATTAGACATGCTGGAACATAAAACAATACATGTCCCACATTTAAATCAAATGACAAACAATAGCAATATATATATATATATATATATAGTTACCTGTATTGAGATATATTCCCTCCTTCACTGTTACTATTCCATTCTTACTAAACCTCACTGGCTCAAGATCTCCCTTAGTTTTACCATAACTTCAACATAATCACATGGGAGCATCTGTGATTGTTTGACATCTGTCTCTGTGGTTACACAAGACACACCTGTCATCCCCATGGGGTCTTTCCTATGTGTGCACAAGACAGTCAAAGATTTTAATCCTAATATGAACATGTCCCGGAGCCGCTCATGCTGTTATCAACAAATATTACCTTCTGTGTCAAATAGTTCTCTGGAGCCTCTGAAAGCCATAAAGACTGCTATCTATGTGTCACCTGCCTTGCTAGGGATGTCCCATACAAATAACCTGTCCTAATTATAAAAATAACCTGTAGCTAGCCTACATGCATTCCAACACATACACATTTGATATCCCATTAATTAAAGTTGTATAAATCAAGCTAAGGCCTGCAATTTCCCATAGTGTAACAGATGTCAGCCTAATCAATGCTGTATGTTGTGTGCAATGAGGTAATTTATATTACTGTATTTTTTAAAACATCTCTATAGTATAAATACAGTTTATTATAATTAAGATATTATATATTTTTGTATCTCACAGACCTCACATGAATATATATAGCCTCTCTTTTTTGTATGTAGATTGTATGTTACAGTTGACTTGGAATGTATCAAAAGCTAGCATGTGTACACAATAAACTAACTATTCTGTACTGTTTTATATGCATCTGATATTTATAAAAATTAATACAACAATCCAGAAATCAAGTTTATTTATAGAAAATATTTCCTAATTTCAGTCATTGCTCATACAGTCCTAATTTAAATTACATGTACACCTTTTATATTATATAGAGTATATAATAAAGTATTATATATGTGTCTCCAATATAGTATTGTTAAAATATGGATATGTTTCTAAATAAGAAGCACTAATAATAATAATAATAATAATAATAATAATAGGAACTATTAATATAACTTCATATAAAGTATTTTCTTAAAACTATATTTCCAAAATAACTACTCTGACTCCCTTGCTCTGTTAAAAGGAAAGTTGTAGTGAACAACTAGTCCTCATTTATATATGCAGCAAATATATATTTATATAAGCAGGAATAATGTAATCACTTAATTTAGCTGTATCACAATTATGTTTTCATTACCACCAGCTTTGTAGGAAAACCTGTTCCACTAATCAAGATAGATATTATCTGTGTAATACATTCCATTCAAGTTTAGCTACAAGTGCTATTGTAAGCACTTCACGAAAAAATGGATTGTTTTCATTGGCATAGAATAAAAGATGTTTTGCATTAACATTAGCAAGAAGCAAATAAAAGTAAGCAGCTGGTAGTTTTAGTAGATGTATATCAGTATGCATTAAATCACATAACACCTGCATTGGCTTATTTACATCTTGCGTATAAGAAAATCTATCACTGGCAATTATATTCAAGCAACTTGTAAGCATGTCAAGTTTTAACCAAATTTGAAGCTACCACATTGCACACCCAGCATTTTGTATGTTACTATTACCAATTAAGCAGAAATTATTTCGAACAGCACTTACCCATCTCAGATCCGGTTTGTAGCTTTTGTAGAGCAGGTGCATGTAGTAAATTCTTTCTATAAAATGAAAGCATGCACTAAATGCATTGTTCCACCGATACATTGCTTGAACCCAGGCTTGATTTAAAAATGTCAAAGCACACAGAAAATACCTACTATTCCAAGATAAGCCAGCAGACCGATTTTCCCACAAAAATCTCAGTATGTGGTAAGGCGGGGGATTCTGGGTAATTTCAAGACTTCTCTGGGATTATAATGGTTCCAGGAACATGAATATTGGCAACTATAACAACGCCATGTTTAAAGTCCTGATCCGTTTCCAAAATCCCAAACAAAAATGTATTTAAACTTCTCAGCCCCAGTCCTTCTTTGTATATACAACCCACATTCCTTCTAACAAGATAGCTATGGGGTATCAACCATAACATGAAAAACAGGGAGTGATATTTATCTGTATAGGAGATCATGGGATCTCTCCATGCCAGCTAATTGAATGGAAGGGGGGGGGGGGGGGGGAGCGCTTGCAAGCCCATTTAAACAAACACACAGCCGATGAGACTATTGAATAGATTATATGAATCAAACAATGATTATTAAACAGTTATTTTATCATTATTTAGTTTATTTAAGCACTTATGTATAGTCATATAATACACATACATTAACTATGAGCTACAAATTACATATTAATACATATTAATTATGATAATTGTTTTAAGCGTGATCTCTTTGATGTGAACCTTTATTACATGTGATATTTGGTTAATTTTAACTTTCATGTATGTTTGATGATATACTATTCTTATATGTACCCTAACCATTCTGGTATATAAAGTATGTCACTCTACAAGGGAATCTATGTGCTAAGATTGTTAAGTGTGATGAGTTCAGCAAGACTTACAGGGTAAGTCAGAGGGCATGCTGACACATCTTAAGTTATAGTTAAATTCAAAAACAGAAAGTCTTGAAAAAATAGTTCTCCTAACCATTTGAAGTTGACAGCTATATGTGATTTAATAGTCATAAAAATACCACTGTTATGAATTCAAAATTGTAATAAAACACAATTTACTCATTGTCAACTAGAAAAAATTGATTATCAAAAGTTCTCCACCTGGTGGTTTAACAGGAAATAATTAGATAAATCCACTGGACATCTAATTTGAACAAGCCAAACCCCCAGCCATTACCTTTGGAAAAATTCTAATCCATGATGGCAAGGCAATCAGGTGAAAATTACCTTAAAAAGTGTTGTATTAAATTTAAGATGGATTCAAGGAACATTCAGGGAAGATTTATACAAAGGAAAAAGCTATCGGACAAGGGTGGGCTGGGTGATTGGAATGTTTTAGGAATGATGAGCTGAGCCTCTCCCTGTGGAGTTCTCAGGACCATGGAGTCATAAGCACATGTTCTATTCTAGGACAAAGAGCCCACTTGCAAACATGTATCTCCTTTTTAACCCCTTAGTGACAAGACATTTTTACCTTGGCTTTCCCTTGGTGACAATGGCTGTTTTGATATTTCTGGGGTGTTTGTGTTTAGCTGTAATTTTCTTCTTTCTCACATACTGTACCCACACAAATGATATGTTGTTTTTATCATCATAAGAAGGGCTTTCATTAGATACCATTATGTTCATCATATCTTATAATTTACTACAAAAAAAATCATGAAATATGATGAAAATTTTTTAAAAAATGACTTTTTCCAACTTTGACCTAAAATATAATTTACACAAATACAAGCATTAAAAAAGACCCCAAATAAATAGTTTCTAAATGTTGTCCTGAGTTCAGAAATATGCATGTTTCCATATTTTCTGGTATTTTTTTGCGAGTTATGGGGCAAAAACCAAAAATAAAGTTTTTAGTTTTTTTCCTATATTGACCTTTTGACCCCCAACCCCAACCCTAAATTTAACCATAACACTAAATTTAATCCCAAATTTAACCATTATGCTATCCCTTAATATATTTTAATTTTAACCCTATCCGTTATGCTAAAAATTATTTAATTTTTTTTACATTGCAGTGTTGCTTGCTGCCTCTAGGGGCAGTCAAGCAACATATTCAGAGTGACAGAAATCAATTCTCTTTCACTTCCAAAGCTCTGACCACAGCAGGGCATAACCATATTGACGGAGCATGCTGCGCCAATATGGCACCCAATATGGCACCCACGATCGCTCCGTAGAGCAATTGTGGGTGCCCCAGAGAGAAAATTTCTGTGCTGGCTATTGCCTCAACATCGAGGCAATAGACCAGCACCCTTAAAGTGGTTTTTGTGATGGTTGATCGCGAAAACCGCATGTATCACCACAGGACGTGCGTCCATTGTCGGGAACGGAGTTCCTGGCAGGACGTGCCTGACACATCCATTGCCACGAAGGGGTTAAGCTTCATATTAGTTCTGTTTACAAACACACCTGAATTACTGGAGGCATGGAATCTCAACTTCACAAGATCCAGCTGGTAATTTATAAATATGCTATTTTGTTTCTGAGTATAATCTCAATAAGTTTGTGTTTAGCTTTAATTTCTTTCTCATTTACTGCACCACCACAAATTATATATTGTTTTTATCGACATATAAAGGGCATTCTTTTGAAAACATTATGTTTTAATTGCATATAATTTTATATATAACAAAAATGGTAAAATATGGTAAAAAAAAGTTTTTCTGACTTTCATTTGAAAAATATTGTACTCATCTACAAAAACGAATTCAAAACCTAACTAGTTTCTAATATTTGCCCTGAGTTTATAAAAAGCCCTTGTTTCCTTTTTTTTTTCTTCTCTTTTTCTTCAAGTTACAGGGCAACAAGTACAAGTAGTGAAATGCTATATGATTTTAGTGATTCACAAATTAGTGATAGTGACATTAGAACACTAATATCAGTCATGAATCTCTGAATCACTCCCCACTTGTACATATTTTTCAAAACTAGACAACCCGGGGTATTTAACTTGGGATATTTTAACACATTTTATCTAGCCATTTTACCACCAATCTTTGCCAAAGTTTGCAGAGATAAAAAAAAATGATGATTTTTTTCACACTTATGCAATTTAGGTATAAACATAGTAGAAATGTAAAGGGATACTGCCCCTTGTTCAACAACATCTCCTGAGTATAGGGATACCAACCATGCAAAGATTGGTGAGGGGGTACACGGCCACATTTGGGAGTGCACATTTCATATTATGCTTACCACTGACTACCCCAAATTCAGTGCCGGAACTATCAATATCGCATGGGTCACAGTTGCGACCGGGCCCGTCACACCAGGGGCCCGGCTGCCCTTTCGACCCCTGCAATAATGATAGATTAAAACCTGTACTATACGATCCACACTGATCGTACAGGCCCTCCGGAGAGAGAGATGTTGCCCGTGTGACATTGTCACCGGTAGCCGCACCTCTGCTGGTCTCGAGCCGGAGCGCCGGATGTCCATGTCTGAATCAACCCCCCTCCCTGCAATGAAAGGTAACCATGCAGGGAGGGGGACAAAAATCTGGGGGTATGTATGTATGTATGTATGTATGTAGTGTAATTATGTGTGTGTGTGTGTGTATGTATGTATGGATGGATGGATGTAAGCCTGATTGTATGTATGTGTAAGTCTGACTGTATGTAAGTCTGACTGTGTGTATGTATGTAACTAAGTTTGACTGTATGTAAGTCTGACTGTGTGTATGTATGTAACTAAGTCTGACTGTGTGTAAACCTGACTGTGTGTAAGTCTGACTGTGTGTCATCCTGACTGTATGTAAGTCTGACTGTGTGTATGTCTAACTGTATGTAAGTCTGGCTGTGTGTATGTCTATATATACTATTTATATATAGTTTCTAGTTATGCCTCTGCCCAAATTATTATCTTAAATAGGAAACTGGTCATGACATGGAAAATTGTATACATGGCTCTCATGTAAGGAAGCAAAAAATGTATTGCTGTTTGTTTTAATTGATTTCTTTAAGGTTTAGTCACTTTATTTATTGAGTAGTAATATGCCATTGGGCGGAAGGGGTCATTTATTGATTGCATCATGGATTGTTACTCCAGGCTAATCTCAGTGTACTGTATTCATGTGATTGATATTTACTTAAGTAAGCGCAAAGATTTTTTAATCATACATTTATGATACTGCTCATTAGTTCAGCACAACATTATTTAATAAATGTAAACAATGCCTGGAGTAAAACATTGTCTAATATAGATATATGCCTTTAATGTAATGCACTAATATAACAGCTGATACCATTTCATAAATGCAATAATTTTTTATCTGTTTTTTGAGAACATCTCAGTAATATTAGATTTTTGACTTTTATAACACTATTAGAAATGCAATTATTTCCAATGTGTTAGTAGAGCTGCTGGTTTAACTATATAGAAGAGGTGAAAAACATGTAAGTTCAATCATATTATTTAGCATTTCTGAGAATAGTGAATATATTATGTATTTTCTTTAGCACTGGTCAAATTCAATGTTTTTCTTTAACCCCTTAAGGACAGAGCCTTTGAAACATTTTTGTCCTTTCTGGACAATGGCCATTTTAACATTTCTGTGCTGTTTGTGTTTAGCTGTAATTTTCTTCTTTGTCATTTGCAGTAACCACACATATTATATATTGTTTTTATTGGGACAAGAAGGGCTTTCTTTGGATGCCATATTTTTGATCATATCTTATAATATTATTAAAAAAAATATGGTAAAAAAAAAAAAAAATACACACATTTCCTGACTTTAATTTGAAACATCTTTTCTTCATCGACAAAAGCGAACGAAAAAACCTTCTAAATAGATTCTACTATTTCTCCTGAGTACAGGGATACCACCCATGCATAGGTTTGTTTTCACAAACCTTGTACTTCAGACATGAATTCACAGATTTTGGTATGTGTCACTGCCAAATAACACCCCAATAAGTGTTCAGCAACATCTCTTGAGTATAGGAATGCCACCCATGCATAGGTTTGTTGGGTTGTTTGGGGGCTAAAGGGCCACATTTTGAAGGTGCGCATTTTCAACTTGGAATTTTGACGTGTAGTCAGCCTGAACCCATCTTGCATTTGGGACTTTTTTTTTTAAAGTAGGACAGTGTATTTTACCCAAAAAAGTATATATTTTTTAAAAGTAGACACCCTAGGCTATTTTAAATGGTGGTATTTTAACACTTTCCATGCACCAATTCTACCACCAGCCTTTGTCAAAGTTTGTGGTAGTCATTTTATTGTGTATTTTTTCCAACATACATTGTACTTTAGACACAAATTCACATATTTCGGTATGTGTCACTGACAAACAATACCACAAAATATGTTCAGCAACATCTCCCGAGCACAGGGATACCACCCATGCATAGCTTTGTCAGCTTTGTTGGGGGTTGAAAGGCTACATTTGAGAGGTGCGCTTTTTGATTTTCCAACTTGGAATTTTGACATGTAGAGCAAGGAAGGGGTTAATAGCTCTTATAAGAGCCTTTGTAGTACTGTACAAAAAAATGAACCCCTAAAAATGCACAGACAAGAAAAAATGTTCTGCTGTGCAGTGATCAGTGGCAGGGAGGGGTTAATACACAGGCTACACTACACAAAGGGTATGGCTTTTATAAAAGCCCTTTGGACTCACAATCTTTTAACATTTTATTTAATTTATTACAATTAAAAAATTATATTATACAGATCTGTCTCTTTCCCTCACTAAAACTCAAGTGAGGAGAGGGAGGCAGATCCATATGGGTCAGAACAATATTTACCAATATTGATCTAACCAGACGAATGGTGATGCTCATCTGAGAAATCACCAAACCACCTTTGCCACTGATCGGCTGTTACTGACTGCTATACACGCTTTCAGACAGCTTCAAAAGGAATACACGTAATCCCCTAGTGGGTATAATTAACCCCTAGCGAGTGTGACAAAAAAAATGCTGATAGCAAAAAAAAATCCTTCTGCGACCAGATTGCTCCATATGCGCTGCGTAGGCAGTGACCAAATGCACTGCTTAGGCAGTGACCATATGTGCTGCTTAGGAAGTGATATACGGCAAGGAAGGGGTTAATAGCTCTTAAAAGAGCCTTTGATATACTGTAATAAATCACAGTAAAAAAATTAACCCCTAAAAAAATGCAGACAGCAAAAAATATGCTGCTGTGTAAGATCACTGCGTACACAGCGATCAATTGCAGGGAAGGGGTTAAATACTGAAAACGGCTTTTATAAAAGCCTTTGGGTCTCAATTTTATTAAATATATTATAATTAAAAACGTACATTATACAGCTCTGTCTGTCTCCCTCACTAAAACTCAAGTGAGAGGGAGGCAGATCTACACGGGTCAGAATAAATATTGACAAATATTGATCTAACCAGGCGAATGGTGATGCTCATCTGAGCAAACGCCAACCCGCCTTTGCCACTGATCAGCTGTTACTGATCGCTATACATGCGCTCAGACAGCTAAAAAAATTTTTTACGTTAAACGTAATCCCGGGTGTAATAAAAAAAGTTTAAAAAAAAGTAAAAATGCTTCTGCAGCAAGATTGCTGCATTTGCGTCAGATCGCTGCTTAGGCAGTGATCTACAGCAAGCAAGGGGTTAATCGCTCTTAAAGCCTTTGTTATACTGTAATGAATTACAGTAAAAAAAATTAACCCCTAAAAAATGCACAGACAGCAAAAAATGTGCTGCTGTGTATGATCACTGCGTACACAGCGATCAATGGCAGGGAAGGGGTTAAACACTTGAAATGGCTTTTATAAAAGCCCTTGGTTACTAAAATTGTATTAAATATTTTTAATTTTATTAATTTACTTTATCTGATCTGTCTCTATCCCTTACTAAAACTAGTAAGGTGAGGGAGGCAGATCAATAATTGTCAAAGACAATATTAACTAATATTGCCTTTGACTGTATGATAAGTGCTCATCAGAGCACTTATCATACATGCCTGCACACAGATCACACAGATCTGCTGTGCTGGCATTGATTGGCTCCCCCTAGAGCATCGGAAGTGAAATACATTCACTTCCGATGCTTTTGCCATTAGAAGGGAAGCCCTTCTACTGAGCCGATGGAGTCGCTCAGGAGAGCTACCACCATCGGTTCTGGGGCAGCTGAAGGTGCTGCTAAGTGCCTCGCTAGAGAGGCACTTTAGCAACACCGGAGGTGCTTAGGAAGCACATGTGTGCAGCGGGCGCTACGATCACTCTGGGGAGTGATCGTAGCGCACCCCTGCACTTATTGGGGGTGTTGCACAATGCTGGTCGCTTTCTTTACTCTATTAAGTGCATGACGTGCCAGGCACGTCACCTGTCGGCAAGTCCTCGATTTGACGTGACGTGCCTGGCACGTCTTCTGTCCTTAAAGGGTTAAAGATCATTTTTTAAATTAAATCAGCTGTTCTATAAAATTCTACAAGGGAATCAAATTATCAATATATAAAATTGTGATTATAATGGTAAATTACCCTTCAAAATAATAATAGTAATAATAAATAATACAATTTATACATTACTGTGTCATTTTTGTTATTCAAAAATCATGGTTTGATGTTACAGTTTTACTTAATTTTATTTATAGTTTAATGAAGAACAAGGTTCTTTATATTGCCCATGGGAAGATTATAACTGGTTACGTTTATCTTATCTTAAAATGTTATTTGATAGGCAATAGCTTGGTAGTAAAACAGTAATAATTTATTATGCATAATAGAATATACCTCAGTTTTTTTTATGCCAGCACTATACAAAAGATCAATAGGGCCTAAAGTGTAAATTCAAAGACGATAATGTTTTCTAATGTGCCTGGAATTATTCACATTGTCTATCTAGTGGTACAACATAAAAACAGATTACCAAAGGCCTAACTTCATTAAAATATGAAATCTTAAATGTAGGCTCTTATGATTAAAAATGATCTCACATTATAGTCTAGTAGTGAGATGTGACCATTTGGATTTTTCAAGAAAAATGGGAAATAATTTGGTTATAAATAAACTGTATTTGTAGTTCAATGTTTTATAGTGCAATGCTGTTCAGCTATGCTTATCAATATTTTAGCAGATTATTTTAGTTTTGTTTGTTAGATTTCCCTCTTTTTTCTGTGGAAAACAAACTAATCACCATTAACTAACCCTTAAGTTATATAGTTCAGTATTTTTGTTCAACACAGGAATATTCAATTCTTTTTGTGACTAATATGTTCCAAATATCACATTTTTAGTCTTGTCAGCATTGCTATCTTGTTCATTCTAGTTCACCTCTATTAAAATGTAATAGGCAAAAATTGTGTTTTGCAATGGCACATCTTTGAGATACTTAAAAGCTGAAATGTTTTTTTTCTCATGTGTATTCAAAGTAGATCAATATGGCTCATAATACAGAGAAAACGTGTAAAGATCCATCAAAATGTTGGAACCTCAACTGGATATAGCAAGTGTTCCTGAGCACTTGAGATATCTTTCACATTAAAGTCAACAAGCCTATTTGGAGATGCTTAGTAATTAGTGGATTCTCCAAGTATTGCTTCTCCCAGAGGCTGAAAGTTTCTACTATTACTGTAGGTCCAATTTATGGTATCTAACTTATCTAAAGAACTACCCATTGACCTGTTATTTCTATTCATAATATAATTTGTTTCTCTGGTAGTTCAAAAAAGTCATATTTATATCTGTTAAGGGATCTCCTAATACAGTCACAATTGCATTTTTCCATTTAAGTTCACAGTGTTCCTGGACACCAAAAATTAGCGTTCTCCTCCTCACCAGACAGTTTCCTGCATTGGCAACACTATATATAAAAGAAAAGGAAGCACTTTTTTAAGTAAGTTGACACTAAAATGACTGTAGTCATGTTTTAAGCTGTTGTGTGATCCCAAATATGCTCAGTAGTACAAACAAATGCTGAACATTTTTATTTTTTATATAGTACAATATATTTAACTGTGAATTGAGAATTTGGCATGCCATACTTGTAACTTTGTAAATGTTCATTTTTTATGATGTTTTTGCAGAGTATAATAACCTGTTTAGTTTATGGGGTACTAGAATAACTCATAATTGAAGTATTATTATTCCAATCAGAGCAGTAACAAAGGTAAGGAGAGCCTCAAGTGCACACATTTGAAGCAGTGATGATTGCTACATAACCACACTGATGCCATCTCATGCAATGAAGCTGTAGTTCCCTGTGCCTCCTGGCCTGCTCTAAAGTGTCAATCACGTCATTCGGAGTACTAATCAGACTAGGAAATAAAGCCATATAGCCGTATGCTAGACCAGCATGCCACAACTTGCGGTTATATGGATGAATGAGAATGATGAAGAGGCAATGACCCAACAAGCCCTCAACACCACTGATCATCATGTTAGTTTAAATATGACGTTATATCAAAAGGGGGGGGGACATTTTCTGTTCTTGCCTCAGATACAGAAAGAGATCACTACAGCTCAGATTTCACTTCATATTGTCAGTGTAACATCAGACAGCCAAACTGCTTAAAACTGATTGTAAGAATTTCTGCAGGGACATCGTTGTTCAGTTTAAAAGTGTTTTTTAATCATCTATAAATCATTTACTCAAACACAATTTCTCAACAGTCTTCAGACACACAGTGAGGAAAAGGTATCATGCCTTCCCTTTCAAGGTCAGTAGTCAAAATGGGTTAGTAGTCCAGATTTTGCAAAAAAGGGACATTCCGTTTTTGCAGTAGAAAGGACTGATAAAGTACACCAGCTGCTCTCACTGTTCTTTCTCAACCTGGTTTCATATCTAATATAAAAGCGGAATTACAATTCCTAGTGCATGCGTAACAGATGCTGCTGAGGAATATGAAAGAGACAGGGACATAATTCTCCTGGAAAAAAAAGTTTGAAGATCACCTTGTCTCCTAAGCATCGAAGAGTTAGTCAGACATAATGAGTTTATGGTTTAAACATTTCCCATCAACAGAAAAGTATTTGTAGCCATTAATCGTTCATCCATAGATGCCTTAGTCAAAGATTTCAATTTAAAGTTTTTAAAACAATTACCTATTCCACAAATTTTGCTCTTATACCCTCTGGATGCATTTTAAACTGGGAGTGGGAAAATGCCTCTAATTATGAATTTTATCATCTTTCCCCAGTAATTTTTAAGAGGTACAGAGAACTCCACAACTACAACTTTTACACTTGCTGAGATACAGTTTTTATATATGAATAACTAATGATACTAATGAATATTTAAAAATAAACACTCACTAAATATGACAATATAGCCAATCCACCTCTTGCGCTCAAAGAAAAAAAAGTTCTATTTGTTACACATGGCAGGGAGTCAGTTGAATACCATTCATGCATACATCCACTGGACACCACACTCATATTTTTAGAGATTAAGTAAAGAAAAATGTTTTATTGTAGGTAATTCAAAACCCTAAACAGATAAAATACACTGCGCTTTTATGTGATGGAAAAAAGCAGCAGTGAAACCATCTAGTGCTTCACTACTAGTAGACAATAAACAACAATAAAAAACAAAAAAAGGGTTACCCTTTATAATGAAGTAAAATCTCCTCTTGGTATTATGCAATGGGAACATTGTTTTTCTTTATTATAGCGTAAGTAAACACATTTTTTTGTGCAACACAGAAGAGAATAAAAGCCTTACATTAAAAAAAAAAACAGTATCCACATTGTTTTAAGTTTCCTTGTAGTGCGACCCACATGGACATTTGAATAAATAAATTATAGTACAAGTATCACAATTCATAAAATCCTTAATCTCATATTCTTTCCCTATTACTTTTGAGATAGATTTCTTTGTTCTTCTTGGTCGTTTTTTTGTTTGTTTGCATATTCTACAATTGTTACACCTATAGAAGCCTGGACTTTGAGTTTAAAAATATACTGACTCCTTTAGTGAGTTATTTCATGTAACTCTTCGTCACACATCTCTGGATGCTCGGAGCCCCCTTAAAATAATGTTGGGTTTATCAAGGACAATATCCTTTAAAAGTTTGTGTTTCTTTAAAATTGGCCAGTGTTTTTGAATTATTTTCTTAAGATGCCAATTTTTGTTGTTATAGTCTAAGACTATGGGGAGGATTATTTCTTTTTTATCTGGCTTCCCTTTATAAACAAGTAAAGAGTCTCTATCCATTCATCTATCCTCAAAGGCTTTCCCAATACCTTCATCAGGATGGTCTCTGGCTACTAATCTCTCCTTCCAAATTCAAAGTTATTCTACACCCTGTATTGTACTGTATCATATATGTATTGTAACTTTAAGCACCAACTACAGAAAATAACTGTTTTTTACCAACTTGAACTGTGTAGCTAAAGGTTGGTTCTCTTTCTAGTTAATTGATACCATTTGATTTTAATTAAGTTTTTCTGTGAGTGTATATATTCAATCTGTAGTTACTTTAGTTTGAGGCAACTTTTGACAAAGCACAAGCATGCGAAACGTGTTAAGCCTTTGCCTACTAGCTGTCACAAGCCAAAATGTTATGAGTCATCAACCTCGAACGCTGAGAATGTTTATGTACCAGTATGTATAATCATTTTTGATAACTTTTGCTATTTTCTACTATTTTTAATGATTTTAATTGTCCATGGACATTTTTTATATAATTGTTTTGCTGTTTACTTATGTCTTGGATATGGGTATAGTCCTCCGTTGAGGCACCAGAGAAAGGAAAAAAGTTTAGCCCATGGGCTACATGCATTTTTGCTATACACACTGTATCCTCTGTACAATTCTGTTTTAATCTCAAAGTTGTGTTCTTCAGAATATTATCCAGCCATGGGTTTTAGTGTCCGCTATCATGAGCAATAAAACTATTCACATCAACCTTCTTAAAAAAGGTTTTTGTTCTGATCTGATTATTGTCTATATATATATATATATTTGAGGTCTAGAACGTGGACACTACAGCTGTCATACTCCGTATTCAGCTTTTTTCCCCAGTTATTATTATTTAGATATTCTATGAATTGCAAATTTTCAAATTCCTCAACCCTCCATATGAAGAGAAGGTCATTGATATATCGGTGGTATGAGACCTGGTCCCCCCCCCCCCAACTCATGGCTGGACCATATGAATAAATGTTTCCATTTGGCCATGAAGAGGTTATCATAGCTTTGGGCAAACATGGTCCCCAATGCTGTTCCTTGTTTCTGTGGGAATAAACCATCATTGAACCAGAAAACTATATTTTGAATAATTAGATTAATTCCAGCCACAACATATCAGCCACAATCAACATATTTCCCCTCCAAAGTGCCACTTTCCATCAGAACATTTATTCTTGTTCCCTTTGCATAATACCAAGAGGGACCTGATTGTAAAGGGTAACCAGAGTGTTGGGAGTAGCACACTTATTCACGTGTTTTAATGTAATTCAAAACCCTGCCCTTTGTTAATATAACTTCACCCATAAACCTCATGTCGCTGTGTATCGCCACTGTAGCCACCCCCAGTGAACAAACTAACATATGGTGTTAAACAAGGGGCATGTGTTACCATGTAACAATAAGGAGATGGCATAGTGACCTGAATGCTACGATTAACTCTCACCCACCAAGTAAAGTATTAAACTATTACATTATGCTAAACAGAGATTTGTATTTTAAAATTTAAAACATCCTGTTCAATGTCTGACTTCATTTACTGTATTCCATATTTATCATAATTGTGAGTCTGGTTTTTGCAGCTTCTGTCTACAAGCCAGTTGTTGTTGAGCTGTAATCTTTATTAAAATGGCTAGCGAGGAAATTACCATTCATGCTATTAATAACCATTCATACTGCACCCCTTGGTGGACCCAAGTAGAATACTCTCATACACCTTCCTTTAACCCATGTTTACCCCACACTCATACAGGGGCATTGTCCATTCCAGACAGTTGGACTTTGCCTATTCCGTTCAAATATTTTGACTGTAAAAAGCAGAAAAGGAAAATAGCAGATGCACACACACAGACAAACAAATGAATTTTCATTTAGGACTACAACTTTCATAACACTCAGGTTTATTTTCTGCATTATATGCATTAATATGCTCTAAACAGCTAAAGTACTGAACACACCTTTACAGTTTCTACATGAGTGATAGCCAATTTAACATGTGAAGCCACATCAACACCATCTGATCTGTACAGTCAAAAGTAGTCTTCACTCAGGGAAAACATCAACTAGGTATGTATTGCAATTGAAAATGTGGCCTATAGGGTAGATGTATACTGACCTTTTCTTCACAAACACTGTGGTCCTATTTTTCACACCAACTGCATTATCTGTATTCACTACTAGTGTTGAGCGAACCCAAACTGCACTGTTCGGGTTCGTACCGAACATTACGGTGTTCGTACCCTGAACCCGAACCTGAACATTTCACTGTATGTTCAGGTTGGAGTTCGAGGTTCGGCTATAAACCGAAAGTCTATAAACCAAAAGTCATTCAGTTTATAGAGTTTCGGTTTATAGAAAAGCAATAGCATTACATGTAATCCATAAACCGAAAGTCTATAAACCGAACGTCATTCGGTTTATAGACTTTCGGTTCATAGAATACATGTAATGCTATTGTTATTCAATAAACTGAAATAGAGTCCCCATTCATACGAATAGGTCAATTGAACGACATTCGGTTTATACACTTTCGGTTCATAGAATACATGTAATGCTATTGCTATTCAATAAACTGAAATAGAGTCTCCATTCATACGAATAGGTCAATTGACCTATTCGTATGAATGGGGACTCTATTTCGGTTTATAGAATAGCCAATAGCATTACATCTATTCTATAAACCGAAAGTCTATAAACCGAATGTCGTTCGGTTTATAGACTTTCGGCTTATGGAATACATGTAATACTATTGGCTTTCTATAAACTGAACTAGAGTCCTCATTCATAAGAATTTCCTATGAATGGGGACTCTAGTTCGGTTTATAGATAGCCAATAGCATTACATGTATTCCATAAGCCTAAAGTCTATAAACCGAACGACATTCGGTTTATAGACTTTCGGTTTATAGAATACATGTAATGCTATTACTATTCTATAAACCGAAAGTCTATAAACCGAACGTCGTTCGGTTTATAGACTTTCGGCTTATGGAATACATGTAATGCTATTGGCAATCTATAAACCAAACTAGAGTCCCCATTCATAAGAAATTCTTATGAATGGGGACTCTAGTTCGGTTTATAGAAAGTATAGTATTACATTTATTCCATAAGCCAAAAGTCTATAAACTGAACGACGTTCGGTTTATAGAATTTTGGTTTATAGAATAGCCAATAGCATTACATGTATTCTATAAACTGAAAGTCTATAAACCGAATGTCGTTCGGTTTATAGACTTTAGGCTTATGGAATACATGTAATGCTATTGCCATTCTATAAACCGAAATAGAGTCCCCATTCATAAGAATAGGTCACCTTACATGTATTACATCTGAGAGTCAAATAGAACCGTCAAATACTCTGCTTACAGCGCATTTTGTAAAATTCTAATAGTTTTGTGTGATAAAAAGTACATTTGCATCTTGCGGTGCACTTCATATCTGAGAGTCAAATAGAACCGTTAAATACTGTGCTTACAGCGCACTTTGAAAAATTCTAATAGTTTTGTGTGCTAAATAGTACATTTGCGTCTTGCGGTGAACTTCATATCTGAGAGTCAAATAGAACCATCAAATACTGTGCTTACAGCGCACTTTGAAAAATTCTGGCTACCTCCTCCTCCTCCTCCAGCGCTGCTTCCACACCACCACGGTCACCGCCTCCTCAACCTATGGGTCACTTAGTATAAACTGAAAGAGAATACCCTGCACTCCAACCCTCTCTCAAATGGATAATTCTGTTGATCCTCCTGGCAGCCATGCTTTAGATTTAGATTTATGTTCTTCCAAAGCTAAAATCAAAGATTCCATCTAGTGCTTTTTATGGCTCAGCTGTATTTTTAATGTGTATGTATTTTATGTTTTTTGAAGTTATTTCCCTATCCATATTTGTTTGCAGGGCACTTGTCCTACTCTTACCCACATTTTAATTCCTTTTGCAGTCCTCTAGCCCTTTCCAGGACATTTTTAGAGGCATTTTAGTGCCCAAAAGTTCGTGTCCCCATTGAATTCAATGGGGTTTGGGTTCGGGGTCAAGTTTGGGGTCACGTTCGAGCCCGAACCCGGACTTTTTTCCGAAGTTCGGCCGAACCTGACGAACCCGAACATCCAGGTGTCCGATCAACTCTATTCACTACCTCATGCCATGCTGCTTATTTTCTTCCTCATCTGGCTCGTCATATTGGCTGCTTCCTCTATCACCCAACTGTAACATTGGCACATTCTCTTCCATGTTGAAACTCTGGGCATATCTTTTAGGCCTAGCTCTTCACCAGGATCGTGGTTGTGTACCACTTAATTGGAAATACTTGAATAAGCCCCCTACAATATGGTAAATGTGCATATGTGTGCTGATGACACCAGCATTTATATGAAAAGGAGAAATCTATCACAGGTCTAGTCCATGTTGTTTGGGACAAACCCCAAACTACTTAAGTTAAACAATTCTCAAACAAACATCAATACAACACCCCACTATAAGTGGACCCAGGTAAATATCTATAAATATCTTGGTATGTTGTCTCCATATTAATAAACCAAAAGCTCCAGTATTGATCCAAACTGTAAATTAAGACAGGCCCCCCTTACAGGAGCAAAGCTATCCTAGATCACCAAGTGAGAAAAAGGGTATTCTCTGGAAGCTGGCCTAGGTAGGCTAGTTTGTTTAAGACAAATGTGGTGTAAAGCGGAAAGCTTGATGTTTATTTTACCAGTGATTTCATGGTAGTTTCTAAACAGCCAGAGATATTCTGTCAGTTTAACAATTCCTGAAATTGGTAAACTGACATTTGGTAGCATATAGAAGAAGCCCAATTTTGGATCTTCAGGTAGCAAGGTTTTTATCAGGTTTTTAATATTTTTTTAATGGTGCAAGGAAGTTCTTGTGTCATACTATTGAGTCATTTTATATATTGCTTTGTGGGATACAGTTGTAGTTTCACATGCTGCCTTTCATCAGACAGTTGCCTATTTGCCTCTTGTATATAGTATGTGGTGTTTATAATAACAACAGCCCTCCTTGTTTAATAATAATATATTAGTTCTTCATTAGCAAGTGTATTGCTTTCTGTTCCATAGGGTTAGGTTTGGTATTGCTTCACCTTGTTTCTCTGGCATTTCTGCAGTGGCTCTGAGTTTGTGGGAGCATGTATACTATGATGTTGATGTGGTGTTGGTATCCTCATTGTGCACTCTATCGTGGAGAAACCAGTGGGAGAATACAGTGTCAGAGACATCAGAATAACGGTATTAAAGGGACTATTCCAAACTCAGAGGGAGATGAAAATATGGGAAGTTAAACTAATCTTTCAATTTAATTCCTTAATTCATGTCTCATTATCACATTATTGATCAACCTGCAAACCAGACATCCATCTACTTTCCATTCTTTATAATGACATGTGTACATGTGCTAAGATAGATGTTTTTCACATTTATTTTGTATAATATGCTTGATGAAGAGTTATGAGAGGTCTTGAAACTTTGTACTCTAAACCTAACCAGTTACCCAATAATGTTATCAACTATGACCCTACTTGTCTTCTTGGATATCTTAGTTAGATCATACTCAGAATCTAGCCATCACACAAAGCTTGGTTTCAGTGTAGAGACAAGATCTTTTCTCTGTCTTCTCTGGTGCTCAGCTCTGTATGTGTGTAATATACCCATTGGCTAATGTCTTTTGCATTAAAATGTCTGTCCTTTCTTTATGATTTGGTCATTTAGCTTGGATCTATTGACCTTCACACTTTTAACTCTGTCGACAAGGTCAATCATGAACCCATCTTTCCCAAAGCGATTAAACATACCCAAAGCTTGTTTTGCTTCTTGTGAAAACCATAATATAATACCAACTCTAGATTTATTTTTGAGCTATACCAATATGCATTCAATTGGTAGACATGTCTTAAAAATTTTTTTTCGCCCACATCTTATTTCTAACATCAAGTCCCTGATAATTTAGTTTTGATTATACCTGAAAGGGTTGATTTGTATTAGTTAATTAGCATTTTAGCATACAGTGTTTTAGCATACAAACGTTCACTCAAAATGGCTAATATTTGCACGTTTACTAAAATAATTGTTATGGTACAGTAAAAAAGAGTGGTCTTCCACCTGTAATGCTAATCAATATAAATGAGGATACATAATTAAAATAAATTATCAGTGGGAAAGATAATTTAAGCATTGTATTTTGCTATGATATTTGTTAAAATAAATTATGTCATCAAAAAAAATCATATTTGTTAGTATTGCTTTCACCACTTATTTATGTGCCAATATCCTATCAACACATTCCACAGTGCAAAATACAGGGTAAAGTATTTTGGAAGTACACAACCTTATTGAATAGGAGAGAATAGCAAAATAGAAGCATTGTGGAGAGAATAGGGCACATTTTACCTAAGGTGTGAATAGGAGATTTGTGTTGGTAATGTAGCAAGTATCAGTTAGCTATGATGATTGAGACTATAGGATTGTGTGCTCAAGTAGATTCTAAGGGGAAATTTGAAAACAGAGAGTTAAGATATGGGGCTTTAAGATGTGGTAGTACTATCATCATACTAAATGAAGTGGAACGGGCCTTCACAACACTAAACTTGGAGACTGTTTTGTCTTGCCATTTAGGACTCCCAAAACAAAAAATAAAGAAGTGATTTATTATCTGTAATTTACTATATTTCAGAAATGGATAGCTATAAAAAAATTTGTTTGCTGAAAATTGCTAGGCCGTGGTATAAACTTGTATACTAAGAAAGGAAAGAGCAGAATCAAGCATAGTCCTGAGGTATCATGCATCGTTTGTGGTCAATGAATATTGTTATTGATTGTAGAAAAGAATTTAAGAGGTAGAAGTGAACTGAGGGAATACTTTTCCTTTTATTTTATTGTTGCTAAAAAATAAATACATAAAAACACATCCAAGAGTGTAGAGAGAAGTGAAAAGGAGGCAGGAGAAAAAACAATAAAGGCAAATGTTGGTTTCATTGCCATTTACTACAAAGACGGTTGGTTGTAGTGAGATTCAACTGATGATGATGATGATACTGCCAAAAAGTATACCTTTTCTTATCATTTTCACAATACCACAGAACATGTTTACATTTTACAAAATAAGCCTAACTATTAATGGGACATTACAAAGATTGGGTGATAGATTTATAATATCAGAATTATCTAGCAAAACTATAAATGAGATTAACGCACAACAAATACATTTTCTTTTGCATTAAATTATGTAAACCAGGCACACTTGCATTGCATCTCGTGTTTGAAGTAGATCTAACAAACAGGTTAATGCTTCCTAACCCTTAGAGATTTAATTGAGTGATAAAAAAAAGAAAATGACACCAAATGCATATTCAAAGTTGTATTCTCTCATTAAAGAAAATGCCTGTGTCTTGTCTTAAAACATAACCTTACCCTGTCTCACTGTGATACAAACATTCTGAAAAACACCTTGGTATTTGGATGTCCGTGATCATAGCTACTACATTCACACTCATTTAATCTTCACAGTCAAGTAAGAAGAATTAATTGCATTACACAGTTCTCCTGCTACATACATTTGTCATTCACTAGGATTAAATATGGAAACATCTTGAAATATTATATTACAATGAATAAAGTTTATATGTTCCTTGATGTTTTTCCTGTCAGTATGACAGATCTTTATTGTTATGTTTTTTATTAAATCAGCATGAAAAAACAGACATGTCTAATAAAAGGATTGTCATTTATTTGATATTGCCATCGGAGAATATATAACTTCATTGTGTGTTTTTATTGTTGTGGGTTAAGAATGGTTTGGGGCAGGGCCACCATCAGAAATTTCAGGGCCCCTTACTGAAAAAAATTTCAGTTTATCCATTAACAGCCCACTGATAATTTGCTCATTTATTGCCCACTGATAATTTGCTCATTAATAGCACACTCATTATTTGTCCATTAATAGCCCACTCAATATTTGTCCATTAATAGCCCACTCATTATTTGTCCATTAATAGCCCACAATCCCCCTCCCCCTTCCCCAGTAATTACCTGGATGCTGCTCGTCAGTCACCTCCTCCACAGGGTTTCTTCCTGCATGCAGGAAATGCAGCCACCGGCTATGACATGATGTAATTTCCGGCAGCTGTGACTGAAAGCCGGATCCATCTACCGGCTGCTGCCCGATCATGACTGTCTCCTTGTGAGACAGTAAACCGGGCAGTGGGGGCCCACGGGGCAGCTGCTTTGGGCCCCCAGGAATGAATGGGCCCTGGGCAGCTACCCCATATGCCCACATTTTTTTTAAAGGGCTGGAGCCCGAGCGGGCACCCTTGTTTATCGCCCATCCCCCCTGATGGCAGCTCTGGTTTGGGGTAGTGATACATATTCTGAATGAAACTCCAAATGTTGGCCACATTGGCAAATTGGATAGGTTTCTATTCAAGAAATAGATTGTCTGGTTCAAAAAGGAAGCAGGTTGAGCCTTCCAAACACCATTGCCCCATAGTAAAATATTGCACCCACAGGACTTGCCCATGTACCACACTGCAGCATCCACAGTACTTGCCCTCCTACAATGTTGCACCCAAAGGACTTGCCCTGGCCCCCACTGTTTTTGCATTGCACCCAGTGACTTGTTTGCTTTGTTTTGATGCTAGCAAGATTGTGAGGAACGCCGTTTAGTACATGTGGGACACTCAGTATTGACTGTATGCCCTCAGGCTTACCTATACGTAACCTGCCATCTTTGGCTACACCGTTTTATCGGTCAGAAAGTTGTGTCCCACAGTACCTGGGTGATCCTGCTAGTTGAGGTTTTGTAGGTAGCCTTCAACGATTGCCCGCACGCTCCTGCTGTGGAGCGTCCAGCTTTATCAAGGGCTTGAAGGGCAGAAGGCTGAGCAGAATGGAACAGCAGGACTGATCTCACAATCAAAAGTGGAAAGTCAGGTACAAGCCAAGGTTGAAACAAGTCAAAAAGTCAAAACACTCAAACGCGAGTGTCACTATTAGGCACTATCACATTGTGGAAGCTTTTTATGCATAAGAAACAGTAACTGCACCAATTTATTACTGTACAACACTTGTTTACAGTTAAAAAAAGAATTGCATTACGTACGTCTAGTACAGAATGCATACTCAGTCAAGAGAAACATTTGCTATGTTGAACCTCAAGTATCAGGACAAACAGCGTAAAATAAACTGTGGTACTATTAATTGTCATTTTCTAACTTGTTCTTTCCAATTCCCTTGATGATAAGTAGAAAAGGTTGATATTGGATATAAAAAGATGAGAATTTTAGGATTCCTCATGTCTATGTTCTTCTGACCGCTGCTGATGAAACACTCATTTTTTTTTTTGGAGTGGCAGATTGTTATGAAAGTAACCTTTGAAAGAGATGCTATCTGTCATGTGTTATGGCTAGATGATACTGCACATATTAACTGCATCATCTTCTTGCTGAATGGAAACATTTCACACAGTTCTAAGTATACTACAAAATGACGGATGTATTGGATGTCTATTTTTTTCCAAAGGACATATGGGGAGCATCAGTAGCTATCCCTGCATGGTGCAGAAAAAAACATTTTGTTTTATAAAGATGTGCACACATTTAGTCACACTGGCTATAGATATGCTCCTCTATTTATTGACTGTTATGTAAGATAATTTGCTGTTCTCCTGCATTAATGATGCAATACAAACATGAGGTTCATTCCATGTCTGGTGAAGTGTCTGTCCAATAAGATTTGTCTGACGCTCTTCTCTGATTGTCCACATTAAGCTCAATTCATGCACTTCAGATTATAATATATATAATATATAAGACCCTGAGGTCTGGCAAATGAAGAAAATGATGACTAATAGATAATGGGAGAAAGAAACAAATGCATATACATACATACATTTACACATATATACAGTTAGGGAAAAAAGTGGATGATTCCCTGCTGATTTTCACTGTTTGCCCACTGACAAAGAAATGATCATGCTATAATTTTAATGGTAGGTGTATTTTAACAGTGAGAGACAGAATAAAAAGAAAGAAAATCCAGAAAAACGCATGTCAAAAATGTTATAAATTGATTTGAATGTCAATGAGTGAAATAAGTATTTGACCTCTTTGAGGTCAAACTTGGTACTTGGTGGCAAAAAACCTTGTTGGCAATAACAGACGGTCAGACATTTCTTGTAGTTGGCCACCAAGTTTGCACACATCTCAGGAGGGATTTTGTCCCACTCCTCTTTGCAGATTCTCTCCAAGTCATTAAAGTTTCGAGGCTAACATTTGGCAACTCTAAACCTCAGCTCCCTCCAGAGATTTTCTATGGAATTAAGGTCTAGAGACTGGCTAGACCACTCTAGGACCTTAATGTGCTTTGATTTTGGTCTCATCTGACCACAACACTTTCACCCTGTTCTCCCTGGAATCATTTAGATTTTCATTGACAGACTTCAGACTGGCCTGTACATGTGCTTTCTTGACCTTGCGGGCTTTGCAGGATTTCAGTCCTTCACGTTGTAGTATTACCAATTGTTTTCTTGGTGACTATGGTTCCATCTGCCTTTAGATCATTAACAAGATCCTTCTGTGTAGTTCTGGGCTGATTTCTCACCATTCTCATGATCATGAATGACTAGGTAAGATCTTGCATGGAGCACCAGAACAAAGGAGACTGACAGTTATTTTATGATTCTTCCATTTGCGAATAATCACACCAACTGTTGTCACCTTCTCACCAAGCTGCTTGGCGATGGTCTTGTAGCCCATTCCATCCTTGTGTATTTCTACAATCTTGTCCCTGACATCCTTGGACAGCTCTTTGCTACTGGCCATGGTGTAGAATTTGGAATCTGATTGATTGACTGATTGCTTCTGTGGACATGTGTCTTTTATAATGGTAACAAGCTGAGATTAGGAGCACTCCCTTTAAGAGAGTGCTCCTAATCTCAGATCATTACCTATCTAAAAGACACCTTGGAGCCAAACATCTTGCTGATTGATAGGGGATCAAATACTTATTTCACTCATGCAAATCTATTTATAACTTTTTTGACATGCAATTTTCTGGATTTTGTTTTTGTTATTCCATCTCTCCCTGTTAAAATACTCATACCATTAAAATTATAAACAAATCATTTCTTTGTCAGTGGGCATACACGTATACATATTATCAAAGCATGAAAAGTAACCACAAACACAGTAAAATTCACATAGTGCAGTATTTTTATAATATGGGATAAAGTGTAGATCTGTGTATGTCTCACTCACTTTCTCCAGAGCAAAACTTTGCTCTGGAATATATGGCGTTTCTACTTTAAATTTGAAAATCTTTGAAGGGGCAGTCTAATCCCAAAACTCACTTTGATGCAAGTTGAAGACTACTGCTTGTATAGTGCACAGGCTTTTTCCAGTGTGATTTGATATAGGCATTTTGAATAAATTTCATTTATAATATTTGACTTAAGTCCTCGCCCAGTGATTACTCTGCATGTTTACTGCAGGTGTGGCAGCACTGATTATAAAGAAACTCAATATAATGTTTTATTTCATTTAGTCACTTCCTGTGCTTCTGGAAAGGAATGCATTGTGTGGACTGTGATAACTGTTCTCTTCTACATAGTACGATCTTTTAACAGTGCAACATATTGTCTGATGGCATCACTAGAGAGACAGACATTCCCATTCATTTGAATGACATTGTTCTCATTGGATCCTGCAGAAAAAAAAGCAAGGAAATTGATGTTTACTCAACTAATGTGGGCAGTCCTGGCTTCTTGCAAACTGCTGTAATTTCACAATTTCATCTAGCTGTAAGTATTTTAAAATTAAAGCAATGCAAATTGTAAAACATGCATTTTAACCCCTTCCCGACCTTATGACGAGTTAACTCGTCATAAGAGCCGCAGCGTTAGCTACCTTATGACGAGTTAACTATCCGTGGGCACCGCCAGCTAGTCTGCAACGGGTCCAGGACTAAGCCTCGCACCCGAGGCAAAGCTCCTGGACCCGATCGGTCAGTTTCCGGGCATGTGATCGCGGTGATTTAGTCATCACCGCGATAACATGCAAATTAGATGGCAAAGTCAGTGTGTTCACACACTGACTTTGCCTCTAATTTACTCCCTGTGCTTCACATTCTTATAGTGAAGCACAGAGAGTGACCTGTAAGTAAAAATAAATTAATTATACACACATAGGTAAAAAAAAAAAATAAAAAAAATTAACCCTTTCATTGCTGATCACAGTTTTTAACTGTGATCAGTTTCCTTCCACTTTATGGCCCTCATTTAGTTTTTTTTTAACAGATTTTTTTATTTTTACAATTTATAAAGTTTTTTTGAATAAATAAAGGTAATTTTAATATATTTATTTAATAAAATGTAACCTCTGCATGCCTGTTGCATGATTTTTACTGATCTGACATTGCACTCTTCAGAGTTTTTTTCTGTCTTTTTTGTTATGGGGGGTTTGGGAACCAATATTTTTCTTTTTTATTAGTTAGTTAATTAGGGGGGATAAGTGGGTTAGTGTTGCACTAGTTATGTAGCTTATTATTGGGAAAATAATGGGGAAAAACTTTTTTTTCCTCAAAAATTTCCTCTTTTATATGTATTTTTTAATACTAAAATGTAAATCATTTTTATGTATAGGGTATCAAAAGAAAGCTCTAACTGTCCTCTAAAAAACAACATATAACTTGTATGGGTACGTTAAATGAGAGAGAGGAAATTTGTGTTTCAAAAACCGCGTATTAAAAATTGAAAAACGCTCTGGTCCTTGGCCCAGGAAAATCCCTGGTCCTTAAAGGGTTAAAGTACTTTTAAAGCACATTAACATTTGGAAGATGCATTTTTGGGCACCAAACAGTCCCTTTAAGTAGCAGAAAAGGCTAATGCAGAAATATCTGTGAAGTAGATAATCCACTAGTAAAGTGTAATAAAAATCTATCCTTACATATATAGATGAAGGAATCTAGCTCTTGATGCAGCAAATACAGGCAGGTGTCCTAGAAGGGAGAATATAAGTCCACACAAAGCGTTTTGCTCTTGAATTTGACTTTCTCAACTGTATTAGCTGGAGAATTGAAACTAAATTATTATTTAGCATTATTATTATTATTATTCAGTATTATATAGTATTATTTAATGTATTTTTTTATTATAACTTTGGCCCATTTCTGGAGGACTTTGGCTATTTTGCCTATAGTGCTCCCAGATATAGAATGAGATTTTATCCCATGTCTTTCTAGTTTTTCTGTCTAATATTTGTTATGCATCATACATTATTATAATTGATAGCTTCTAAAAAATGTCACTATGAAGACAATGGCATATTTAAAGGTCATGTTCAGTATTAAACTAGTGATAAAATACCAAGTGTTCTATAAAAAACTGCAATAGGTTATTTACACAAAAAGTACCTTTTTTTTTAATACTTTATTTTCTGTATTATAATGATTTCATAGATTTTTATCTTTTAATGGTATACAGAGCCCTGGAGGATATTTTTCAGTATCTTATAGGATCCACTAATCCACTTTACAAAGACAGCAACAAACTATTGTTGAGGTCCTTTACCTGGATTTAATCAGTTAACAGGGCTCAGCTACAGCTGCAATACAAATGCTATGCCTTGTAACAGGTATCTCTCAGAGTTGTAAACAACAATCATGGATATCCAGCACTTCACAGGAGTATTATTAAAAAAGGTGGATTACCTAAAGTGCTACCCAAAAAACACCCTGGTTTCCAACAGGGGATAAATCTGAGCCAAATCATAAAAGAGATTGGGCGCGCATCAACAAATTAGAGGTGCTCTGTATCCAAGAATGCTAAGACAGAAACTAATAAGAAAGTGTATGATTTTTACCTTACATGTTTGTTTGGGAATCAAATAAATCTCTTAATAATATAACTTGTCTAGACACAAAGTTATATGGCAGGGATTACTGAAAAGTAAGGTAAACATTTATAAAAGTATTACAATAATACAATATAGTATATATACAAAGGAAAAGGTAAACCATTTTTTTCTGATTAGATATTGAATGCTCTATTTCAAACAAAGATATTGCCACAGACCATTCTTCATCAGAGGCATTTAGCTTTCCAAGTGTACTTCCAAATAACATTCAAATCCCACTTGTCTATAACTGTTTTTCCCACGTATACTAACTATTCGGAACTGGGTCATTTTTTATGTTAAAACACTCTACTAATGAAGGAGAAGATAACGTACCCAGTGATACTAAAAAATTCTTCCCTAGTTTAATAAACCACTGATAATTTACAAACTGCACTAGCTCTGTCTCAGTATCTGAGTACCTTTTTTATTGCCCTCTGATTTTCAGAATTCTTACAAAGCGGCAATGGAAACTGTGATGTGTGGATAACTGTGCAGAGCGGATTTGGCTAGATGAGATAGTATTAGTGAGATGTGACATTATAGGTTAACTGGTCAACTTGTGACTAGACAAGTTGTATTATTATGAGGTTTATTTAATACTCCCTATACAAATATATAAGTTTAAAATCATACAATTTCTGATTAGTTTCTTATTTGGCATTATTGGTACATTGCCAATCTCTTTTCTTATTCGGAATCTCTCAGAGCCTTAAATATAATGCATACCTAGAACCGATGAGAGGTTAAAATGAATGTTCTATGGCTTTCTTTGTGTACAAGATTGCTGTCAACCAAGGTTCATCCACTATGGTCATTTATCAATCTGCAAAATAGCTCCAAGTTCAAGTTAGCATAGCATACCTTTTTAAAGACTTTCCCCTTCAAATTAAACTCTAGTAAAAAGGTCAGTGTATACCACCCATTTTTAGGAAATAGGCTTTGCAAGCACATAAATGGGTTTCCTTAATATTGAACCAAATAACAAGAAAGCAGAATATAACACCACATACAATGGCTGGTGATCCTGTTCCCTCTCTGTAACTTAGTGTACCAAATAAATAAAGTGCAAGTTAATGGAGATTGTTTCAATGGCTTCCCTCAGTAAAAGGACAGAGAAGGAAAGCTACACCCATCCATGATGTACATAACATACATCAGCAAACTGTAAAACAATTGCATGTTTTTGTGAGGTCTTTTTTTACGTTAGGTAGCCTAAATTCTGCTTTTTTATTTAGAAAATATTTATTTTGGTACATAATAAACCGTCCACTGAATACATCAAAGCTATAAACTCTAATTTCATCATTAACATTATAATTTTATATTTTTTGCAATCATAATGATGAAACTATGACTGAATATAAAAAATAATGGCTTCCTAAAATGTTTGATAATGGATTTAGAACATTTTCTTCTGAACATAATGTTTATCTGTAATATCCCACGTCAAAAAAGAAAAATGACTAATTGTATAAATATTGTTTTGACTGAACTCACAACTAATACAAATTGCTATTTGTTTGTTAAAATATTTTGACAGGGCATGTGAAGCCCACAAGAAAGAAAATAACTACCGCTAATACCCAATGAAAAGTTGAGCAAAGGCACTGATTGCTTTAATATTGCCGCATTTAGCCAGGAACAGAGGCATTATTGTATTTTTCATTCTTCACAGACAAGTATTCCAATTTCTCTGTGGTATTTTCTTTCTATACAAGGTAGTCATTGTGTGAGCTGTGCTTTTCTGTCAAGAAACAAAATGTTTAAAGAAAAATATAGATAATTTGTATTGTACGAAATCACTAGGAATTGGCTGGGTATGCCAAGCATATGTTTATAATGATTTAAAACAAGGTTTTTTAAATGTTTATAATAAAATTATAGTTTCCATGTATGATTTATTAATTTGTTTTAGAGGGCAGATATGAAGAAGCATACTTTGTTTCTTTGGTATGTCTTTATCTTCCATTAAACATCAATACAAATATGTTCTGTGCTGCTGTTTTTATGGACCATTACTCAAGAAACACATGACTGATGGCTGTGTTAATGGCGAGTGAAGGGAGAATATGTGACCTGTGACCTTACAGCATTCTCCATTCTTTCACATTTGTTTGGCACTCTTTACTTCTAGGGTACAAGACTAACAAAGGAACAGTTGACAAATTAACGTAAAATAATAATTCCAATCAATTATCTTTATCAAATACAAATTCAAATACAGTTTGTGTATGATAAATATGTCTATCACCTGTCATCTATATGTTATGTTGGCCACCACACCCGAATTCGGCTTACTGGTTCCATTAACAACAGTTCCATTGAATTAATATGTCACTAGGGCTTTTAAAAGCTACAGTGGATATAAAAAGTCTACACACCCCTGTTAAAATGTCAGGTTTCTGTGCTGTAAAAAAATGAGACAAAGATAAATCATTTCAGAACTTTTTACACCTTTAATGTAACCTATAAACTTTACAACTCAATTGAAAAACAAACTGAAATCTTTTAAAAAATATAAAAATAAAATAATGTGGTTGCATAAGTGTGCACACCCTCTTATAACCGGGGATGTAGCTGTGTTCAGAATTAAGCAATCACATTCCAAATCATGTTAAATAGGAGTCACCATACACCTGCCATCATTTAAAGTGCCTCTGATTAACACCAAATAAAGTTTAGCTGCTCTAGTTGGTCTTTCCTGAAAGTTTCTTAGTCGCATCCCACAGCAAAAGCCATGGTCCACAGAGAGCTTCCAAAGCATCAGAGGGATCTCATTGTTAAAAGGTATCAGTCAGGAGAAGGGTACAAAAGAATTTCCAAGGCATTAGATATACCATGGAACACAGTGAAGACAGTCATCATCAAGTGGAGAAAATATGGCACAACAGTGACATGACCAAGAACTGGAGCTCCCTCCAAAATTGATGAAAAGACAAGAAGAAAACTGGTCTGGAGGCTACCAAGAGGCCTACAGCAACATTAAAGGAGCTGCAGGAATATCTGGAAAGTACTGGTTGTGTGGTACATGTGACAACAATCTCTCATATTCTTCATATGTCTGGGCTATGGGGTAGAGTGGCAAAACGAAAGCCTTTTCTTATGAAGAAAAACATCCAAGCCAGGCTACATTTTGCAAAAACACATCTGAAGTCTCCCAAAAGCATGTGGGAAAAGGTGTTATGGTCTTATGAAACCAAGGTTGAACTTTTTGGCCATAATTCCAAAAGATATGTTTGGCGCAAAAACAACACTGCACATCACCAAAAGAACACCATACCCACAGTGAAGCATGGTGGTGGCAGCATCATGCTTTGGGGCTGTTTTTCTTCAGCTGGAACTGGGGCCTTAGTTAAGATAGAGGGAATTATGAACAGTTCCAAATACCAGTCAATATTGGCACAAAACCTTCAGGCTTCTGCTAGAAAGCATGACAACGACCCAAAGCATACATCCAAATCAACAAAGGAATGGCTTCACCAGAAGAAGATTAACGTTTTGGAATGGCCCAGCCAGAGCCCAGACCTGAATCCGATTGAAAATCTGTGGGGTGATCTGAAGAGGGCTGTGCACAGGAGATGCCCTCGCAATCTGACAGATTTGGAGTGTTTTTGCAAAGAAGAGTGGGCAAATCTTTCCAAGTCAAAATGTGCCATGCTGATAGACTCATACCCAAAAAGACTGAGTGCTGTAATAAAATCAAAAGGTGCTTCAACAAAGTATTAGTTTAAGGGTGTGCACATTTATGCAACCACATTATTTTATTTTTATATTTTTTCTTCCCTCTACCTAAAAGATTTCAGTTTGTTTTTCAATTGAGTTGTACAGTTCATAGGTCACATTAAAGGTGGAAAAAGTTCTGAAATGATTTATCTTTGTCTCATTTTTTTACAGCACAGAAACCTGACATTTTAACAGGGGTGTGTAGACTTTTTACATCAACTGTAGAAAAATATGGGCACTTTAAGAGCTTCATTTTGGCTTCCTGTAGAGAGGATTGGACACTCATGTTCAAAAATGTTCTCATTCACCGTCCTATGTATATAGCTATCAATTGTTAATATGTTTCAGCCTTCAATAAATCTGTTTTGATGGAATTTTTTACATTAAACAATTATACTAACATTGGGGGGTCTATTCATCAAGGCCTGAGTATTTCTGACTCAAACAGAGTTGGGTGTAAGTCATGCTAATACTTGAGTGAAATATATCAGCCAATGACATGACATCATCTAGCCAGTTTACACAAGTCCGGCCCAAGTGAAGTTATTGCAGACTCAATTCAGGAATTCAACATTAGGAAAATGATCACACCATTGGTGCAAGATTCTATGAGGTGAGTCATATTTGCAATACAGTTGTATTGGACCCTTCTGGCAAGCAAGCCAGGTAAGATTAATACAGCTTTAGTAAACTTAGGGATACTAATTCAACTAGTTTACATGAGCATTATCACAACTCAGTTCCAAGAGTCCAACAGCAGTGTTTCCTTTCTCTGTAAAACAAAAAACTCCAATAAAACACTTTAAAATGTTGTTTGAATTATCTACTTTCAGTAAACTCAAGCTAATTTGAATTATCCATATTTTTGTATTAAAAATGTTTTAGAATTCCATATGGAGACATGCTTACTCATAATAATTATCACAGCTCATTTTTATTCTTTAAAAATGTCAATAAAATAGAATGATATGGTTTGGGAACAGAAAGTTCAATGCATGAGTTCTACTACGTGCAAATATAGCACAGCATGAGAGATATTTTGTTTATTTATTTAAATATATTTTTTTAGAATTGCAGTTTATGCTATCTTGAAAACACTTAAAGCTGTGGGAGATCTAGCTGCTGCTGGCTTGCTGTTAATTATAGTTATTAGACTCGGAATATGACTTGCAGTCTGCCAAAACAGTAGATTTGCAATGGCTATCTTTGAAATAATTCTTGACTCTGATATGGTCTGGCACAGGAGCATGGAATGGTAATAAGATCCCCACTATTAGAACAAGATATTTTCCAAACAATTTTATTTTTATGATTTATTCATTTTAATCTGAAATATTATGAAAGCAATAACATGTGTGTAGCTTGTAAAATGTTTATGTATACAACAATATCATTTTTATAAGGTGGCTCAAGAGTAGGAGAGTTCTGAACAAATCAGTTTAAGAGTCTACCACCTTCAACTATTGCACCAATCAACTCTACTTTACAAGTATACTTTTGGGACCAACAGGTCTTTAACCTCACCATTTCTATAGCATCTTCCCAAGACTAAAATATTATATTGTATTCCAAGAGCATTTGGAACCACTTACAAACTTCTGAACATATCACACACATTCATACAAAGTTCTCAATTAAGCCTTAAATAAGTGTTATGAAGTTATATATAGTTTGTGAAATAAGTTAAGTGTTATTCTAAGTGTGTCTGAGAGTGATTTAATTTCAGATAGGACAAATTGCCATTGTTCAATCTCCAGACTCCACTAATGTGTCAAAAAATTTAGAATATCATTCAAACAGTTTTTTTATTTTCTAGTAACCCCAAATATGCCCTTTAGTCAAAGCTATAGTCAACAATTCTGGACACTTTCAGATGGGAAAGTTTTCAGCCCTCTAAAATTGATCTAATCAGCAGTAACATTTCATTGGTTTCCATATTAATTGTAGATCCTTGCCCCAGAATTGAGCTTCTAAATAAACAAATGTTATAAAAGCTGTATATTTACCCACTTGTATAGTATTCAAGTACAGCAGTATTGTTAGATGTAGAGTAATTTATTGATATATTTCACTTTTTGTTAAAATAATACTATAAAGTGTATTCACTAAAAAGTGATCTGTGATGAACTGAGAAGTGATAAACTGGTTCATGGGTTGAAGGATAAAACATCAGGAAAGGTTTAAGCTATCTTAACATGTATAGCTTTGAGGAAAAACCTAATGGGGGGATATGATAGAAACATTTAAATACATAAAGGGAATCAACACTATAAAGGAGGTAAGTATATATATTTAAAAGAAAAAAAACTACCACAACTAGTGGAGTCTTAAATTATCACTTTGTGATCGGCAGCCAGGAATATCCAGGCAGGGACCAGATCAGGGTCTCTATAGTCCCTGTCGGTCCCTGCCGACATCCCGCAATACTTTGTGATGTCACATGTGACATCACGGAGGCGTGATGTCCAAACCCGGAAGTTCAGGCACGCCTGGATGTCAGCAATGTAGCGGACATTCAGTTTGAGCGTTCTTAAGTCAGACTGAGGCCACTCAAGTCCCTGCAGTGTGATCCTCGCTACAGCTCATTGCGGGGAGCCGTGATGAGCTGTTACCTGCAGGACGGTCTATGCCGTCCTGCAGGCTTTTATTGTAAAATGGAGCCGATGCTCATTTTGAGCGTTGGCTCCATTTTCTGTGTCAGAGTGGCCTCACCTGACAGTGGGGACCCTGCTGCAATGAGCTGTTTAATGTAGGACGTTCCATGCCATCCTACTAGAATCTTTGCACTAAAAAGTAGGACAGCATGGAATGTCCTACAGGCGGGAAGGGGTTAAGCATGTGTGGGATAGGCATAAGGCTATCCTAGCTATAAGATACTGAACTGGGGACTTATAAAAGTATTAAGAAAATTAGGCAGACTAGATGGACCGAATGGTTCTTATCTGCCACATTCAATGTTTCTATGACTGCAAAATTCAGAAATTCATAGATTTTGTAAAAAATGTTATAGCTTATCTGTCTTTCTAAGTCAGCTATTAATATGGGATTTTTGGAGTTCCTTTGTCATTTCAGGTTTAGTGAATAGCCCTCTTTGAAGACATTTCATTTTTTTGTCTTTATACAATCATTTGCATGGGGACCACACACAAAACAGTTTTCATGCTTTAGTGAATCCAGCTGTTTAAGTGCTATTTTAAAGTAATGTCAATTGTGCACGTAGATCTTCTTGCAAGCATTTGTGAATTCAGTTAGTAATATTTCCCAGGTGGTCTTGAAACCGAACAAATTGAAAAAGGGAATCATTGGAGATGTACGGACAAAGTCACAATTTAGAACAAGTGACTGAATTTCGGAAACAATAGAACTTAACTTTTTTTTGGTTTGTTTGCTTTCACTGTAGATTTATATCTGCTTGTCTGATTGAAGCACTGCCTAACCATGCTTATCATTTGCCATAGAATCATTTGATTATTTATTTGGGAAGTGCCCAGCTATGCTTTTTATACGATGTCTTTTAAAATGGGATTTTATCCCAAGATTCTTTTTTCATAGAATTCCCAGGATTAAGCTCATTCAAGAATGATCACTTATCAGTAGTTTTGTAAATCACAATTTTCTGTTGCAGTCTATGGCATTCAATTACCTGAGATCAACTAACTCAGATCATTGAAGAGAGCCAATTGTCAGCACAAGATTTAAAGAGCTACTAATTGCTTTAAAAGCAGTTGTGAAAAGTGTAGCAGTTCTTGTACAGGGGTAAAATGACATGTACTTTTTACGATACATACTCTGACCTGAGGCTTCCATGCTTCAGTATGAAGTATGCAGGCTGATCTGGATGCCAATTTTTACCTACTGCTATTACTGTGAGATTGAATCAATAGTATTGAAGCTGACTTGGTTGGTGATTACTTGGGTATGGGGTAAGGTTTTGACAAGGATGATACCATGTAACATATACATATAATGTTACATATACATGATTTGCTTCTCTTGATCTAAGTATTTGCTGGTTTATTTTGTAAGCACAGGAAGTGTTTATGGAAAGATGATAAAAACCCAATTAAACAGAAATATCCTTAAAAGCTGGCCTGTATATGACACTAAATTCCCTTATTTTACATTAGTTATGTAGCAAATAAAAAAAACATTGAATGAAAACATTATTACCACATCATTTTGATAAAAGTTGAGCCTGTTCAAGTTCATATCCAACAATATTTAATTAAAGAAAACTGATGATGCAGACTAAGAAAATGGTTATTTGCATAAAACATTTTGAACTCTAAGATAAATATCTTGTCAAAGTCAAGCTTCTGATTAACAGTATTATTAACTGTATTATACATTTCTACATTTTCAACTCTATGGTGATGATAGAATGGACCTATTATTTATTTATTTATTTTTTTAAATGCAATTATTGGAGTTTTTTCCCCTACAATTTACACTTAATGTAATTCTTAATTCATTTCTTCGTGTTCCCAGAAATTCCGTAATCCATTTACGCACCGCACCTATCATATTGACTTGCGTGGTCATTTTCGTGACTTATTTAATAGGTTTGAACCTTTAATGGTCAGTTGAACAGTTTTTAATGTTCCCTGAGTGCTACATACATTTCCTTCCATATTGGATAACAATTACAGCCTGTCATGGCATTATAACTTCTGTATAAATTACATTGTAATATGCAAATCCATTTTTTCATTACTGATGCAAAGCAGTGAAACCCCACAGTACACCAAACACTAACATTTTGTCTCTGAGTGCTCAAAGGCATAAAACAAATGAGCCATGGATGTTGATTGTCTTTGGCCTGCATTATCTGCACAGGAACCATTAAGGATTCTTTTCTATGTACCTTTCATGCTTCATTTTCTCACACTGTCTAATGAAGTGCTTCCCTTAAAAAATAATATGCTGCTCTAATGAAAAGACATTTTATGACACTAAAAAAAGCTGTACTTGTTTATTAAGATATTTTATGGCTGCCTTTATTATCCTATTGAACATCCTACTTGCAAATGCTAATGCTGAGCAGGTCACGTGTAAATGTGGCATGGCATTGATAGATGAATATTTATACAATATATCATCTAACCAATTCGTTGTCTAATTCACTTATGTGGAACACCAAAATAATTCATTAAAAGGTGAGATGAGGTGAGAATGAATAGTCAATGATTACAAACTCTCACTTAATGTCACATAATGCATGGTCAACTCTGTTCTTCTTGCAGAGGGAACAGGTTTGTCCCTGTACAGTTAAGTCAGTGAGATGAAACTTTCATCTGACCTAAACTAACTCGTATACGTCAGCTCCCAAAACAGGGCTTGCCCTCAAATCGAGGCAGTCTTGAACTAGCCTGCTTGGAGCTCTCTTCTGGGGCATGTACTGCTGTAATAACCTATCACAGCCATCATATGCCACCCATCATATTTAAACATGGCAAAAGCTTGAAATAACTTTGAAAAATAAGTCTTCAAAGATAATTAACCTTTTCTTGTCAATTAAAATTTTAAGTTCACATATTGTAATAACATGATGTAGTCACAGCAATAGGATACAAGAAAAACACAATATACAATCCACGTGAAAAAATAACAAACAGTCACGTTTTCAATTATTGCATGGTAGTTAAATGAAGAAACAACCATGTAAGGGCAATTATAGGTCAAGGTGTCTATTTAAGATAAAAATAAACCACCCTCAATATAAATGTACTTTCTGTATCATCCTTATCAAGGAGGGTGAGAAAGAAGCTAGTGAAAAAAGGAAAATGTAGAGAAATGAGTAGTAAAAGAAGGAACATTTAGAAAGTGGGACACAGTTTAGTTAAAAGGGGAGTCCAAGGGAAGAATTTCCTGCAGCATCAGAGGTGTACTGCAAAAATAGGCAACTGGATCACTATTGGTGGTCAAATAACCCACCAAATCCTTACACAGAGCGTGTGGGTATTTCCTGGGGGGTAGTGACATATGATACAAAACATTAATGGATAGGAGCACAGTGATACAGCGAACAATTTAAATGTAAAAAACAATTATTTCAGTGATGTCATAAAATGAAAGCAATATTAATAAGTGAGCATGTCATTCCAGCAATACAATTGCAAAACTATCACAGGGTGAGTCATTCTGTTAATAAAATCCTCCTTCTCCAATGGTGGTGCCAGCATCCATCTCTGAGTGGATCCCCATCATTTCTGCTCTCCATATGGTCTACAGTTCAAGGAGCAAGGCCTTTATGTCACCATTAATAGCCGACATGTCATTCAGATTGGTAGCTACAGATGGCCTGTCAGGTTTATTGTATCACATGTTTTCTTACTCATCAGAGGAACTCTCTAAATATATATGGGTAGCATTAAGTAATGGCAACATTATATGAGATTGCGGCCTTCTTGACTTTGTTAACAGCATCCCAATATCAGTTTTTAACTGTACTTCCAAGCCTTTTAATTCTGCACCTCATAGCTTTGTGGTGTCAAATCCAGGAGTTTTATGAAAGTTAGACATGCAAATGTCCTCATATTGGATATCTATGTTTGGCTCTCATACCAAACACGTCTGCTTCAGTCTGAAATAGGGCCTGGGCCCCACCTAACTTATTTTTGTATGTTGTCTGTTTTACTATATGTTAATGTAGTTATTTTCTCTGTAAAACAAAGCAAACTTCTCCTGTAGTAAAAAGAGAGTATACTGGAGGTAGTTTTCCTTTCTCTGCATTAGTTTTCATGTTTCCCTCTAAGGAAGTGCTGTCATTAGTCATTACTGTGCAATCAACCTCTCAGAAAGGTGTGGTGTCAAGGAAAAGGATTTGAGAATATAGGAAATACTGTTGTTGTGGCAACATCAATGACTCTCTTGCACTACATTTGCAGTTATAGGAGTAATGCTTTTTCATTACTTTGCATGATATAGTACTTAAGTAAAAACCAAAAATGTTTTCCGACACTGCAGGTGGAACTGCCTGTTTAAAACTGGAGGAGTCATGTTGATGCAGTCCAAAAGGTCATACAAACTCATACTTGCTAACTTTTAAATATTTTTTTCAGGACATGAGGGGAGGAGCTAAAAGGGTTATGCACTGCTACATGACGTCAGATATCTCAGTTCTCATTTAAGGCATACACATTTTAAACTCAATGATGCCTGTGCATAGGGCTTTGCATTATTAATGCTGGAGGACACATACATTTGACAGGACAGGACTATGCCAGGTGGACAAATTCATTTTGGTAAATGTACAAATTAATCCTTTTACCAATACCTAAAAAATAGAAATATACTTTACAGGAAAGGTTGCTTGTGCCTCAAGGTTCTCTCACTACCTCTTAGTAATGTATAACAGCAAAGTCACTGTACGCAGGGCTTGAACATTGATTCATCTGTTTTCCTGTGTACAAATGCACAACCCACAAAGAAAAAATTATGTTATTCTAGTTAAGTATTTCCATCATTAACCAACTTTATCTGAAGCCCCAACCTTAGGTGTATCTGCAATCAAGGCTTTGCTTTATTCCATTGCTACTTGCACGGTAGTAAAGTATCATTGGAGTGCAGATGTAACTCTCTATATTTCATTGTATTGGGTATTGTTTGGATATTGGCATAAGCTGCAGCGTTTGGTACATAGCCAAGATTTTCACTGATTCAATTGTGCTGTGTCTTTTGGTATTGTCAACCTTTTGGGACAATGTCCTAATTATAAGCAGCATTATTAACTATGTACAGGCTAATCATGGAAAGTGAACTGACAAGTGAACTGCACAGATCATACATCAATAGAGATGGATACATTCTATAATTGCTAATTTTTTCAGTACACATGCAGTTCACGTATAGGTTCAAATATAGTAATCCACACTTTCTTATTTCTGGAATTAGTTACTGCTTTCCTGAGAAGGAAGCTCTGCCATCTTGTGATATCACACGTTTAATAAATGAATATCCCATATTGGAAAATGTGCCAGTGCGTTTATGAAACAAATATATTTCCCCACCACGTGCCCTATAGTGACTTTGGTTAATATTGAATTGGCATATTTGTTTGTCTTCAAACTTTAAAAAGTCCCTCAAAACTCATCTCTTTAAAGAAGCTTACTACCCATCCCACTTTACCTCTAGCTTTACCTCAAACTACACGTTTTGTAATTGTGCGTCATTTTTTTGCCGCATAATTAAAAAAAAACACTTTCTATTTCAAAACATTTTGTTATATCTTTATCACTTTTTTTGCTGTACACTTATTCTCTTATTATTGGATTACTGTAACATACTACTAACAGAGGTTCTTACAGCATAATCAATACACAGATTCATTTTTATAAGGCCCCAACCAATCTAAACTAGGAATAATGCTGGTATAAAATGTCAACTATAGTAAAACATTAAGTTATGTTTAACCCCTTAGTGACATTACCTTTTGACCTTGTCTAGCTGTAATTTTCTTCTCTCTCACATACTGTACCCACACAAATTATATATTGTTTAAGAAGGGCTTTCATTAGATACCATTATGTGCATCATATCTTATAATTTACTACAAAAAAATCATAAAATATGATGAACAATTTAAAAAAAAAATCATTTTTCTTACTTTTACCTAAAAAATAATTTACACAAATACCATCTAAATAGTTTCTAAATATTGTCCCGAAGTTAGAAATATGTGCCTGGAACGTAATTTGTCGAGAAAGGGGCAATTGAATGATTACACCGAATGTAAATATTTTAAACATTTTAATGTAACAATACAAATAAAGTACATTACTGGTCTTGTTTTCTCCATATATCAGGAAGCTTTCAATTAAACCCAATTAGTTCACTATAGAAACACATAAATAAGCCGTAATGAAACAAACCTTTAAAATGACTCACAAACATTTTTTACTTGAAAAGTAAACTAGCGCAAAAATAGAAAAAATAAACAATTGGTGTGGTTGAGTTGAAAAAACTTAAGGGTCTTCTCAATACAGAGGGAATTGCAGGGAATTGAGACAGGAATTTCAAACTGTAGGTCAAAGTAACTGAGTTGAAAATATTCTCCCATTTAGCTGCATTGGAGACATTATGTCATAATGACTTAAAGTCAAAGTTGGCTAGTTTTGTGATAACTGAGAAGGCGGTTTTTGTTCTAGCAATTTACATTTGTACAGTCAGTATCACAAGTGGTACTTAACCCGTTAAGGACCAGGGATTTTCCTAGGCCAAAGACCAGAGCGTTTTTCAATTTTTAATATGCGTTTTTTGAAACATAATTTTCCTCTCTCTCATTTAACGCAAACATACAAGTTATATGTTGTTTTTTTAAAGGACAGTAAGAGCTTTCTTTTGATACCCTATACATAAAAATTATTTACATTTTAGTATTAAAAAATACATATAAAAGAGGACATTTTGGGGGAAAAAAAAGTTTTTACACATTATTTTCCCAATAATAAGCTACACAACTAGTGCAACAATAACCCACTTATCCCACCTAATTAACTAACTAATAAAAAAGAAAAATATTGGTTCCCAAACCCCCCTAAACAAAAAAGACAGAAAAAAAAACTCTGAAGAGTGCGATGTCAGATCCATAAAAATCATGCAAAAGGCATGCAGGGGTTACATTTTTATTAAATAAATATATTAGAATTACATTTATTTATTTAAAAACTTTATAAATTGAAAAAATAAAAAAAATTGTAAAAAAAAAACAAACTAAATGAGGGCCATAAAGTGGAAGGAAACTGATCACAGTTACAAACTGTAATCAACAATGAAAGGGTTAATTTTTTTTTTCCTCATACTTTTTTTCCCTCATACTTTATCTTTATTTATTAATTTATACTTACAGGTCACTCTCTGTGCTTCACTATGAGAACGTGAAGCACAGAGAGTGAATTAGAGGCAAAGTCAGTGTGTGAACACATTGACTTTGCATCTAATTTGCATGTTATCGCGTTGATCACTCGATCACCGCGATCACATGCCTGGAAATCCACCGATCGGGTACAGGAGCTTTGCCTCGGGTGCGAGGCTTAGTCCTGGACCTGTTGCAGACTGGCTGGCGGTGCGCACGGAGCGCACCGCCGGCTAGACTGCATGACGAGTTAACTATATTTGCTTGAATATAAGACAAGCAAATGCTCTGAAAAATACCCCTCGTCTTATATTCGAGGTCATCTTATAGTCTGACCTCAAATCAAGGTAAGACTGGGATCCACGTCCCCCGCAGAGCTGCAGGGGACCTGGATCCCCCTCGCTAACAGCTGATGGATGTCTGCACCTATCGTGCAGACATCCCCCAGCTGCCCCCACTAGCCACTATAGGGAGGCTATGTTGGGGGGAGGGAGGGGGGAGACAGACAACATTGGGGTGAGGGTGGGGGAGAGAGACAGACAACATTGGGGGGGAGGGTGGGGGAGAGAAGCAGACAACATTGGAGTGGAGAGACAGACAACATTAGGTGAAGGGTGGGGGAGAGAGACAGACAACATTGTGGGAGAGTGGGGGAGAGAGACAGACAACATACGGGAGAGAGACTGACAATGCTGAGGGAGGGAGGGATGGAGAGACAGACAACATTGGAGGAGGGTGGGGGAGAGAGACAGACAGCTGGGGGGAGGGTGGGGGAGAGAGACAGACAACATTGGGAAGAGGGTGGGGGAGAGAGACAGACAACGTTGGGGGAGGGTGGGGGAGAGAGACAGACACCGTTGGGGGGAGAATTGGGTAAGTAAGAATTGGGGGTAGGGGCAGCATTGGCACATAAAAGGTAAATAAAAACAAGAAATTAATTTCTTTTATATCATAAGCAATTTACATGTGAATATATACAAGTTAAAACATTTTCCTATAGGGTAGTCTTATATTCAGGCTTTTAGTTTCCTAAAGGAATATCCATAGTTTATGTGGTTGTCTTATGATCAGGGTCGTCTTATATTCAAGCAAATACGGTATTAGCTGGTAATAGCAATTTGGTTCACTATTCACTAAGGTGTGTGATTGGAGGTTTAAATTAACACTAACCTTTACCTCCAACCTCACACATACTTGCCACTTCGAATGCCTCATCTTGCAATAAGAAGGCATTCACTAAAATTTTTTGTGAGGTCGAGATGAGGTGAGAGAAGGTCATACTCAACTGAAAATAAGTCAAACTCAACCTCGAGATGAGTTTTACTCAGGAAAAAACATTACTATTTTGAATTCACCTACCATTATAGTCAATGGAAGATGAATAGAAGATAGCTGTTTTAAAAAAAAAAACTGGGCCCCAAGGGCACCATAAATTGCCTCTGCGGCCTATTACACATGTGGGCTGTAAGGACAAGTGGCCACCATTATAATTAATGAGGTTGGGAGACTGCCTAATGGCTCCTAGCCCCCTTACCCCAAAATAATACTACCAGGGAAACAAGCCTCAAAAATGTAATGGGCCAGGGATTTTTTTCAAGGTCTCTAGCCAGATGAAAAGATAACTGCCTCCCACCCACACCTTGCACAGTGATGGGGGTTATAATCAACCCCACCATACACTGATAAGAAATATTCTTGGGCTTGCCCAATGCCCCTGGAGTCTGAATACATAATGAACTCCCAATAAATAATAGCTGGAGACTTTCCTAAAGCCCCTGGGCAACATAATAAAGAATTTTCCCCTCCCCCATATGAAGCTGGCCAAAGGCCATTGACAACATAAAAAAATAATACTATAACATTAATAATATATGAAATTAAATAAATCCTACCTCTACTTTGTACATGTAAGAGGGGACAAAATGGCCCCAAAACCTGTAAAATTGAAAACCCCCTTTGAGTGACGAGAAGCTAGGGAGTGAAGATCACTGCCCAATCCCAGGCACACAAAGGGTGCCCTATAAATAAAATGTATACCTGAATTAAATACAGACCTGTCCCTATAATCCTAAGCTGCACGAAATCTATCAGAGGAGGTAGGTATGCAGCGAATGGAGAAGTAACCAGAACAGTGGGTATATGAGTACAGGAATAAGCAATTAAAAAGCAGAGAGGTAGTCCAGATATGAAAACATAAACAGAGTCAGACAAGCCTAGGGTTGCCACCGCACAGCCGGTATTTAGGGTCTTCAGGCCGGGGCCGGTATATTAGATATACTGGCCCCGGCAAAGCCCGGTATTTTCCTTCCCCAGACCCCAGTAGTTACCTCCTCGCTGCTGCTCTGTCTCCCGGTGCAGGTCCATGGCTGTGAGGGAAGCGTTGTGCGCTCCCCTCCAGCCGATGCGGATTCAATAAAGTTTGTTTAAACTTTTTTTTTAAACAAACTTTATTGAAGCCGCACTGGCTGGACGGGAGTGCACAACGCTTCCCTCACAGCCACGAACCTGCAGCACCGGGAGACAGAGCAGCAGCGAGGAGGTAAGTACTGGGGTCTGGGGAAGGGGGAGGAGGGTGGCATAACGAGCATATTGAGTGGCTAAATCCTGGCATATTGAGGGGCATAACCCTGGCATATTAATTGGCATAACCCTGGCATATTAATTGGCATAACCCTGGAATATTGAGTGGCATAACCCTGGCATATTAATTGGCATAACCCTGGAATATTGAGTGGCATAACCCTGGCATATTAATTGGTATAACCTTGGCATATTAATTGGCATAACCCTGGCTTATTAATTGGCATAACCCTGGCATATTAATTGGCATAATCCTGGCATATTGAGTGGCATAACCCTGACATATTAATTGGTAAAATCCTGGCATATTAATTGGCATAACCTTGGCATATTAATTGGAAAAATCCTGGCATATTAATTGGCAAAGTCCTGGCATATTAATTGGCATAACCCTGTCATATTAATTGGCAAAATCATGGCATATTAATTGGCATAACCCTGTCATATTTATTGGCAAAATCCTGGCATAATAATTGTCTTAACCCTGGCATATTAATTGGCAAAATCCTGGCATATGGAGGGCAAAATCCTGGCATATTAATTGGAAAAATCCTGGCAAATGGAGGGCAAAATCCTGACATATTAATTGGCAAAATCCTGGCATATCAATTGGCATAACCCTGGCATATTAATTGGCAAAATCCTGGCATATTAAATGGTTATTAAACGCTATTGAGGGGCAAAATCCTGGCATATTGAGGGGCTAAATCCTGGCAAATTGGGGGGCAAAATATTGGCATATTAAATGGCAAAAGAATGGCATACTGAGGGGCAAAATACTGGCATATTACAATAAAAAAGAATGGCATACTGAATGGCAAAATACTGACTTATTGAGTGGCAAAATATTACTGGCATATTGAGTGGCAAAATATTGCCAACTGCTTCCAACCACCCCTCATATTACATTAGACCGGGATAACATCCTTGTGAGGGTAGGTGGGGCGTGTGGGAGATATTGTCGGAGAGGTAGGGGGAGTTTGTGAGAGAGAGAGAGTGAGAGTGATAGTCTGTGAGAGAGTGAGTAAAAGTCTGTGTGTGAGCAAGAGAGACAGTCTGTGTGTGAGCAACTGCTTGTCTTTGTGTGTGATAGACAGCATGTGTGTGTGATAGACAGCATGTGTGTGTGTGTGTGCGAGAAAGCTTGTTTGCGAGTGTGAGAGACACATGCTTCTCACTGGCATGATACACAAATAATATATATCATTTCAGTGATAATCCGCCCCCTTTGTGGCTCCACCCCTCATGCCCCTCCCTCGTGTAGCTCCGCCCACACATGGCCGGTATTTTTTTGGAGGAAAAGGTTGCAACCCTAGACAAGCCTGGTCAGAGGGATGGAGAAAATCAGGAAAATCCAGAATCCAAGGAAAACAAGAATTAGAAACTCAGGAGTTAGGCTAGAACAGGCATGGAGTAGTATCTACTCAATAAAATGATGAATCTTGAGAGTTTAAATAGCCATCCAATTCCATTCCCTGCCTCTGGAATAGAAAGTAGGTTTGTAATGTGAAAGGACATTGCTTCTTTCAGATGCTGTGCAGAATCCACTGCTTCAATACAGTTTAACTCAGACTGTCGGCAGTGAGCATCCAATGCAGGAAGAGTGGGAAGCTCTATGCACTCACTGTGGGCGGCGCCAGCATTGGAAAGCTGTGGACATTATTAAAGGTGCCTGGAGGTGCCTGTGGTGGCTGGAACAGAAGGAGGGCCAGGTTTGCCTTGGGTTGCCTATTTCAGAGTGCATGGAGGTGATGTTGCTATAGCAACCATCCTGCCCCCAGTGGCGGATCCAGGGAGGGGGCAACGGGACAATTGACCCCCCCCGAGAAGAGAAAAAAACAACCGCTTAAAAAAAAAAACGACGCTTTAAAAAGAATAAAAACCGCTTGCAGGCAGAGATGGAGGTGAGAAGGGATCGGAAGATCTTCCTCACCTTCTCTGCCTGCCAGGCTGCACGGGGAGCCGAACAGGCAGCACAGAGAAACCTCCGTGCTGCCTGTTCGGCTTCCTGTGCAGTGTGACACGGAAGTGCCGACAGGTCACGTGACCAGCGCGCTGACGTCATACGGGAAAAAGATAAGTGCTGGGGAGTGGGGAGATGGGGGTGGATGTACTGAGGAAATTGGCAGGGGCTTATTAATGGCAAGTAACACTGGCATATTATTGGGCAAATTGGCAGGGGCATATTAAATGGCAAATAACACTGGCATATTACTGGGCAAATTGGCTGGGGCATATTAAATGGCAAATAACACTGGCATATTACTGGGCAAATTGGCTGGGGCATATTAAATGTCAACTAACACTGGCATATTACTGGGCAAATTGGCAGGGACATATTAAATGGCAAATAACACTGGCATATTATTGGGAAAATTGGCGGGGGCATATTAAATGGCAAATAACACTGGCATATTACTGGGCAAATTGGCAGGGACATATTAAATGGCAAATAACACTGGCATATTATTGGGCAAATTAGCAGGGGCATATGAAATGGCAAATAACACTGGCATATTATTGGGCAAATTGGCTGGGGCATATTAAATGGCAAATAACACTGGAATATTATTGGGCAAATTGGCTGGGGAATATTAAATGGCAACTAACACTGGCATATTATTGGGCAAATTGGCTGGGGCATATTAAATGGCAACTAACACTGGCATATTATTGGAAAAATTGGCTGGGGCATAATAAATGGTAACTAACACTGGCATATTATTGGAAAAATTGGCTGGGGCATAATAAATGGTAACTAACACTGAACACTGGCATATTAATGGGCAAATTGGCTGGGGCATATTAAATGGCAAATAATACTGGCATATTATTGGGCAAATTGGCTGGGGAATATTAATGGCAAATAACATTGGCAATGTGTATGTAATGGGGTGATGGAGGCATGTAAATGGGGTGATGGGGCATGTCCTTGGTGTGCATCGTTGGTGGGGGGGGGTTGCCAAAATTTTGTCTGCCTAGGGCAGCACAAAACCAAGATACACCACTGGGGGGGGGGGGGGGGGGGGAGAAGAGAACACAGGGGAGAGAGGAGAGAACACTGATGGGGGTAAGAGGAGAGAATACTGATGGGAGATAGGAGAGAACACTGATGGAGGAGAGAGAGGAGAGAACACGTATGGGGGAGAAGAGAGAACACTGAAGGGAGGAGAAGAGAGAACACTGACGGGTGGGGGAGAGAGGAGAGAACACAGACGAGGGAGAGGAGGAAAAGAGACGGCTACTGGGAAGAGGAAAGACACATACATGTTTAGAGGGACAAAGAGACAGTCATAGGAGGTAGAGAATAGAGAGAGACATGGGAAGGGAGAGGAGAGAGACATAAATGGGAAGGGAGAAGAGATAGACATAAATGGGATAGTAGAGGAGAGACAGACAGACATGGGTTGGCAGAGGAGAGACAGACAAACATGGGATGGCAGAGGAGAGACAGACATATATGGGAAGGGGAGAGGAGACAGACAGTCATGGGAAGGGGAGAGGAGACAGACAGATATGGGAAGGGGAGAGGAGACAGACAGACATGGGAAGGGAGAGGAGAGAGACATAAATGGGAAGGGAGAAGAGAGAGACATAAATGGGATGGTAGAGGAGAGACAGACAGACATGGGATGGGAGAGGAGAGACAGAGAGATGGGAAATGAGAGGAGAGACAGACGGACTTGTGAAAGAAGAGGATACATAGACGGACATGAGAAGGAAGAGGAGAGAAATGGACATAGAAGAAAGAGAGACAGAGGGACACGGGGAGTGAGAGGAGTGCGACAGACATGGGAAGGGAGAGGAGCGTGACAGAAGGACATGAGAGAGAGGAAAAGACAGACGGACATGGGAGAGAGGAAAAGACAGAAGGACATGGGAGAGAGGAAAAGACAGACGGACATGTGCCCCTCCCGAGATCAGACTCTGGATCCGCCCCTGCCTGACCTAGCCCTCCTTCTTGTATTAATGCACCCTGCCCCATATGCCAAACACTTGCATTGAGTTCAACAGAGAAAATCTGATTCCACAATAATAATTTAATGACAGCGTGAAAACTTATCCAGCCTTCTTCTGTGCACTCTCTCTCTCAGTGATGTCACTGAATTTAAATGCATTTTCAAAGTAACACTACAGGAGAACTACAACTTGCTTCAAAGTAAAAATAAATGCATTTCACACTATGAAAATGCAAAAATATATATATATATATAGCACTGCTCCTATAACCTTAGGGAACTGCAACTCATTGAATTACAGTCGCATGGCTCCCAGCTGTCAGGACATAGGTAGAGCTTGGTGCAATCGCAATCATGCGGTCTCAATCTCATTCTCCAGTGTCTGAGACAGCAAAGAATGCATGCTGCACATGCACAGCATTGTGCGGATAGTTCTGTCAGATTGAATGACACACACTCGACCACCCAAGCTCCACCACTCCGGAATCCCGATTCCCCAGGAGCAGAAGTTGGGAGATATGTAGCCATGATGGTAAAATTCACCAAGCTTCTTATTTAAACTATATGAGTCAGGGCAGCGTAAGTAATTAAAATAAGTACTTCTTCCAAGACAGGGCTTTTTCTTATATTTTACCTACAAGCTGGACATGTGAAAAATGATAAAACAAAATATACTAGCAGTGGGATATTGTTTTCTCCTAGCAAAGGTGGCAACTTGACTTGAAGGTCACAGAAGAAAATATCATAAAACAGCTACTGACAAGAAAACATAAAAAAATGTATCTGTGCTAACATGTAATTGAGATTTCTCCTGTTGTTCTTCCTACGTGCTTTTGGAAATTATAAAGAAGTTGCTTTGTCAACGCAAACAGGTTAAAAAAAGATCTCAGCAAGCCATAGAGACTAAAAAATAGTAAGAGGATATATGTTTTGAAATGTTTGCATCAATATGAAGGTACAAAAGAAAAAAGTGGGTGTTCATTTTGGGAAAATCATTAGAAACTTCTTTTAATATAAACTTGGTAACAAAATAATTATATATAGTTATGTATATGACTGGTGCAAATAATGTTTTTACATACATTGGCACCTGTGCATATAATATGTATCTTAAGCTGGATTTTCCCTGAACTTGAAGGGGCACAAAGGTAAAAAATTACAAAACCATAAACAGGTGGGTTGATGAAGGGAGGTAGGGGTCCATGCTAATGTTCAGAACCAGTATTTAATCAAGAAAAAATAAGGTAGGTAAAAAATGTTGAGGCAGTAAGGAGAGTGTTCTGTTGGGATGGGAGCGGTCAATTGGGGACTAGACTCAATCAGACGTATCTGTCTAGTGGTATTTAGGCATCTGTAGTGTGTATACCATTTTCACAGTGGCTAGCTTCTATGTATGGGGGCCAATGTAGCCATTTATTGACATGAACCATGACTTTACCCTTGAAGTACAGGACCACCTCCTCGATCGTACGTATTGACTCCAATCAGGAATTTGGTGACGTTCAGTAAATGAATTGTTAATGAACATTTGTATTTTCCTATGGGTTGGTGTGTATGATGTAGAAGGTCTTTTGAGAAGTCTGAGTATCCAATCCTGATAATCAGTGAGACAGTGTCCTGTAGTAAGAGTTACATGCCACTTCATGGCCCTTTAGCACTTGGAGCAGGCTCCAATTGTTGACCCATCACTGGGATGATACCACTGTTAAGGGTTTTTAGCTTTCTTTGTTGTTTAGGAATCCACAGTTGCTTAAGCAGATAGGCGGCCCAATGCCACTGGATGAAACCAGATGCAGAGATTACAATGCTGGCCTTGATTAACAATGTTGACAATATGTAACACCATCAGCGTAATCAGCATACACTGTTCTTGACGTTGGATCAATATTTCTGTCATTGTAGTATGAAGCATACAACTATGACATATATGGTCATTTCTACTGTTTGAAGGTGGGAACCTTGTTGCTGTAAATCCGTATGGATTTCCCATAGTTCTCTCTTTAAGATGGTCCTGCTAAGGTTAATGCCAGAAGTCAGTTCCTGTTTGACAGTTATGTTTGCTTGATTGGTCCAGTCTGATTGTTAAGTCCACAAAATTCACTATAAGCTGAGTATATCCATGGTCCCACAATTAAACAAGTTCACACTGCAAGTAATATTATAAGCCTGTAATTAATATCTCAATGCATATTCAATCAATGACAATATATGTCTCAACAATGATGATAGGTCAGAGGCTCCAATGTGATTTGGGTGACTTGCATTTCCCTCATTGGCAAGTGGTCATTTCTATTTCAAATACTTATATTTGATGCAATCTTTCAATTAATCAGTAGTGGGGTTTTTTGCATACAATTTTTCTTCAAGGCAAAATTGTTACTGCACATGTGTAAGAGTATAGTTTAAGGCAGTGTTTTCCAACCCAGTCCTCATGTCACTCTCAACAGTGCAGGATTTAGGGATTGTCTAAGGTTTATAAAAAAAACAGATACATTTTATAGAACACAAGGTGTAAGGTACACTATAGCAACAATATTTACAAAAGTCTATAATTTAGAATTAGTGTCTGTTTTGTAGATAGCCATCTAAATCACGTTACTGTAAGGGAACTATGCTGCATATGCTTTTCCCTCAAAATATCTCACCCAGAAATAAGAAAAATATAAATGTCATCACATTCTCCAGATGTTATAATTGCATTTCATTTTTCAGCTCTTGTAGGGTCTGGAGAATGTCATAAAAAGGTGCTGTGGAAGATATTCACATTACTTTCTGTGTGAATTCATCCCTTGGCAAATCATCATTTCTTCATGTGGTTTTCCAGCTGCATGATACATTGATAATAACATGTTCAAGGTTACAAAGGAAACCACCCAAGGCATTTATATATACATATACAGCATTGGCATTCTTTGATGTACTATAGAACCATTGATGGTCAGCCAGCTATTAGTCAGCCTGTCATTGGCACTTTCGTACATCAACACTATAGTGGCAGTGTAGGTGACACTGCGGGTGGCATAATGTTCCTATTGCTCTGCGCCATCCGTTTGTGCCTTTCAATGTATGCCAGTTTATGAATAGTCGGGTCAAAACTCTCAACTCCAAATTTCTATTAATACTACCCTCAAATTCTAGAACCCATGGTATGGGAAAAAAAAGATTGTGGTCATTGTCTGGCACCAGACTAAGTATATTATTACCTCTCCAACCCACCTCACATAGTTATTCCTTTCATGAGTGGGATAACTTGTACCTTGCTGTGTTTAAAATCTCTTTGTTGTATTTAACCCTTATTTTTTTTAAATGATTCATATTTTTTTTTTTATTGCGGTGGGGTGCTATCACAAAGCTTACAATTAGCTAGTTTGTTTATTGCACAACACCTCCAGCTCTTCAAACCGAATTTCCTCCGTACTGGTCCTAAATACCCCCCTAGCATAAAATAAATGAAAATAAAATATTAGCCTTACCTACACCACCTACCTCTGACATGCCCAGGTAGTGGGTAGCGATGAACGGGGAAAGAAATCCCCACCTTTTGAGTGCCATGATGGTAGGCAGCTCCCAGCCCCATGACTACTAGGAGAGCCAAGGGACACCTGGGGAAACACCTTGCTTCATTTATTAATGGAATGTGGTCAGGGGCATTTTGTCAGCCCTTGTAGTAATTTATTTTTTTATTCTTTTTTATTTTATTTTCTTCTCATATTAACAAGTAAAAATCTACCTCCCCAAAATATATCAGAGAAAAAGAGAGAAAGAGAGAAAAAAAAAAGGGGGGGGTCGGAAAGGGCAAAGACATACAGACATAACTAGGCACGGGGTCATGGGGGGAGGGGCGGGGGGAGACTGATCTGTATTCTCCTCCTGTACTGGCCAAGGGTTAATCTATCAATCTTCTTTGTTCTAACCATTGTAGACACTTTTCCCATTTTCCTATACTTTTCAGGCCATTATCACTGAGTTTGCATACTCCCCTCTATATCTTAAGCTGGTACTCCAATTGTTTCATTATTTGGGTCTTAGTAAATTTCTGCGGTTGTTTCCAAGTCCTAGCTATCAGCTTTTTGGCTGCTAAAAAGCTGTGGATCGTAAGGGCCAATTGACTTGTGTCAAGGGTAGGCCAGTCCAGGTGGAGTAATGCTACCGCTGGGCTTTTAATAATATTTATGTCTATCACCTTGTTCAAAAATTCAAATACCCAGTCCCATAGTGGTTTCACCCTGTCACACTCCCACAACATATGTATATATGTGCCCTCCTTTTTACCACATTCCCAGCAGTTTTTACTGAGGTGAGGGTACATTTTTGATAATTGGGTAGGAACCCGATACCATCTTTGTATAACTTTAAATTGTGTCTCTAACAGGGAAAGGTCCTTAACATTTCTATTGATTTTTACATCGGCTTTGATAACTCCTTCTTGAGATATTCATTTTTCCTGAATATCATTTTGCCATTTTTGGATAACTGGCCTCCCAGACAAGCTTTCCGTAGCCCTAATACAGTCCAGACATCTAGAGAAGGTCTTTTTTGTGTTACTGTATGCAAAAATCCTTTTCAGGAGATAAATGTTCGTTTAGGCAATTTTTTTCCCTCAGGTATTTAAAGATGCTGTTGTTCGGCACATTATATTCATGGGTCTATTGCATAAATGTTTTTATTTTGCTATTTTGAATGAGGTCAGCCAATGTCTTGATACCTTTATCCTGCCAGTCTCTAGAGTCATAATCTGTCATACAGTAATCAAGGACTTTTAATGGGAGGTTCTCTACTAATTTATCCGCTAAACCTAATCTTTTTCTTATTACATACTATGACGAGATCAGATTCCTGAGCATCATACTTCGGCTGTTTTTTAAGAGGCTTAACTGTTTATACTCCAAATCAAGGAGTTTAGATTTTCAGTTCTTAAATTATCTACCTCTAGATTACCGCCATTATCACAGTCTTTTGAACATTTAGCTTGTAATTTGAAACTTTACTATACTCCAAAATCTCTGACATAAGACTTTATACCGATTTCTCTGGGTCTGTCAGTGTGACAAGGATATCATCTGCATATAGAGATATAATTAACTCCTCTTTCCCTTAACTATAACCTTTAATTTGGGTTTTTTTTTCTTAAATTGATTGCTAGAGGTTCAAGGGCTAAAATATTTAAAATTGGGGAAAGTGGGCAACCCTGTCGGGTTCCGTTTTTTAATTTGAACCATTCTGAGGTTATATTTACACCAACTACCCTAGCTGTAGGTCCCTTATATAGGGCGGTTATTGCCCCTCTCATCCATCCCTTGATTCCATAGGAGTCTAGTGTACTCAACTTGTACCCCCACCCGACCCTGTCAAAAGCCTTCTCAGCATCTAAAGACAGGGTCAGGAGAGGGGTACCACTCCTCTCTACCTCCTCAAAAAGATCGAACAACCTTCTGGTCTTGTTACCCGGATCTCTGCCTGGGACAAATCCAATTTGATCTCGGTGTATCAAACAGTGGAGGACCTCCTGAAGACGATTAGCTAATATTGCAGAATATAGTTTGGTATCTACGTTGATAAGTGAGATCGGGCGATATGCGGAGATATCTTCAGGGTTTTTATCTTGTTTTAAAATTGGGGCAATATTAGCTTGTAGCATCTCAGTCGGACAGTAACTTAAGAGTGCCATTGCATTGAAAATGCGGACCAAATGGTCTATTATTTGTGTTTTGAATGTCTTATAGAAGAAATTACCAAACTCGTCTGGGCACAGAGTTTTATATTTAACCAGCTCTATTACTAAATTTAGCTAACTTTTTTCAATGGGGCGATTAATAAGAAGCTCCTGTTCACTAGTTATTTTAAGGAAATTGATTTTGCCCAGATAGGTTGAGATATCCTCGTCTGATGTCAAATCTGGAAGATTACAGAGGGAGTGATAGTATGATGCAAACTCCTTTCCTATCTCCTTAGGAGATAGTAGTGTCTTCCCCCCCTCTACAATCCTGCAGATCCTGTTGCTCCCTCTTTGTTTTTTTTAATCTGTTGGTCATCATTTTGTTCACTCTGTTACCTCTAGCATAGTATCTAATCCTTAACTTCTCCATATTTTTTAAGACACCTTCCATTTCCAGTGACTCTATTTTCTTCCTTATTTCCCACACTTTGTCCATATGAGATGGATTGGGGTGATTTTTATGTATTGTTGAAATTCTGTTAAGGGAAATATAGAGTTTGGGAAGGGAAGAGTCTTTATTTCTTCTTAAGTTTTTTTTTTTTTCATTTATATAAGTAGCCTCTCATTGTAGCCTTATAAGCACACCATACAGTTATTGGGGAAATGTGATCTATATTATTCTCTTCAAAGAATAGATCGGAATTTTTGCTATATATTGCCTGTACTCATTTATTTTAGGGGGGCATGGGAATTTAAGCAGCTCTTCTATTCTATCCCAGGCGTTTCAGCAACCCTGCAATTCAAACGGAGAGAGAGTGGGAGAAGACATTTTTGACATTCTGTGAAATAAAGGGTTAACCCTTTCAGTGCTATAGGGAGCACTGATTGTGTTCTCTACAGCAGTGCTCCTCAACCTTTTCTCACCCAGGGCACACCAAAGCTCTTCCCAGAATGCAGTGGCACACCACAAACAAAAATATATAAAAAAATTAAGTTATAAAGTCAATTGCATACACAGAACATAAGAACAAGATGCCTTTATTTACCTTTAAAATCAAAAAAGTGTTCAAAATAAATAAAGAATGCACAAACCAAGATAAGAGCATTACAAATCATAAATAGACAAACCAAACCAGTGCATTGCAAATCATAAACAAACAAACCTAACCAGTGAATTACAAATCATATATAGACAAAAATGTGCAAATATGATTTGGGTTAAACAATTCACATTTAGGATGTGGTTTTTATGGCGGTACATTAACTGACACAAATGTATATTTTTTTTTTACCTGTTAATGGTTAACATTCCTCTTTGAGTGTAATTACTGCATAGTTCAGTGTTCACATAAGGTTTTTTAACAGGTGTGGTAATGATTTTATATCACCCATTAATAGTGTAAGGAGTCGGCATTCAATGAAAATTGGCCGATAATATACTGCATAACACATTAAATCCAGCTCATTGTATTAAGGTCTATTTAAAACGGTGTTGGTCACGCTTGAATTTAAAGATGGAAGATACAGGGACACCTCAAGAGGTTGTCGCTGGCTCTGCATATGGTCATTTAAACTCTTAGATTTATGTACACTCATATATAACATGGTTTTTCAAACCAGTGGTGTCCCAAGGGGGGTGTCGACTGCACCGTATGACCCCCTTAGTGGGGTGTGTGGCATAATAAATGGGGCTCCTGTGTGTGGAATAATTAATGGGGTTCCTGTGTGAAGCATAATTAATAATGCTCCAGTGTGTGGGGCATGTTTATGGGGCACCTGTGTGTGGCATTATTAATGGAACTCCTATGTGGGGCATAGTAAATGGCCTCCTAGATGTGGCACAATTTGTTGGTCTCCTGTATGAGGAATATTTTATGGGGCTCCTGTAGGGGGAGGCGGGGGAAACTGGCTGTGATATATTAATGGACATACTGGCTCTAGCATGCTAATGGGCATAAAGTGGCATGTTAATGGGCATACTGGCTGTGGCATATTAATTGCCATAAAGTAGCATATACTTGGGCATAATGGCTGTGGTATGTTAATGGGGATATAGTGGCATATTAGTGGGCATACTGGCTATGGCATGTTAATAGGCATATAGTGGCATATTAATGGGAATACTGGCTGTAGAATATTAATAAGCATAAAGTGGCATATACATGGGTATACTGGCTGTGGCATGTTAATGGGCACACAGTGGAATATTAATCAGCATACTTACTATTGAATATTAATGGACATACTGACTGATTAATATGCACGAAGTGGCATACTAATAGGCATAGTAGCTGTGGCATATTATTGGGTACACTGTGGAATATTAATTGGCATACTGGCTGTTGAATATAATTGGGCATACTGGTTGTGGCATATAAATGGGTAAACTGTCTGTGGAATATTAATGGGCATACTGGCTGTGGCATATTAATGGACAAAGAGTGGCATATTAATGGTAAAACTGTCTGTGGCATAGTAATAGGAAACCAGTGGCATATTATTGTGCAAACAGTGGAATATTAATGAGCATACTGGTTGTGGCATACTCATGGGAAAACTAACAGTGGCATTTTAATGGGAAATCTGTGGCATGCTAAAGGACAAACTGGATGTGGCATATTAATTGGGCAAACTGTGGCATATTAATGGAATAACTGGCTTTAAAAAATTAATGTGGTAAATCTTGGATGTGCAATACGGGTGATGGGGCATGTCTTGGGATGTAACTAAATCACTGGCATAATATACAGAGACCTGGATAAAATGACTTATGTAAGGGTGGGGGCCCAGAATTTTTTTTTTCTGTAAGGGGCCCTGAAATTTCTGATGGTGGCCCTGGTAACACCATGAGTTACTGCACCGGGTGACACCAACCCTTGTGACACCTCTGGTTCAAACTGCACATTCAACTGTGTAAAACAGTTAAGATTCTGAGCCCATCAAGCACTTATTGACCTTTCTTCCTCTAATCCGCTATTCATATAAAAGAAGTGTTTGATTCTGTTCGGTAACAGAAAGACTGCTAGTAAAATTTGCACATTTTACTGCATTCTAAATAATTCAGTGTACTCAAAAAGCCTTATAAAGAATGATGTGGGTTTTTATTTATGTCAATATTGTAACTACATCTATACTTGACTATTAAATGTTCTGTGCATTTAATATGATAATAAAAGTATTTTAATACAGATTACTGATATTACCATGCTTATAGTTTAAAGGAGACTATCTATAGCAAAATATATTTGTGTGTAATTTCTATTAAAATTTGTTGAAATTTCATTTCTGGGCTGTGGAGAATTTTTAATATTTCTATCAGTCCTATTTTTTCCATCAGCTTCTTCAAGCCCATTTTGCCCTCTCTCCTGACACAGTCCCTCTCTTCTGCATTACTACCTCAGCCTTCCCATGTGATCCTTTATTCTGACACAATCTCTCCCACTTTCAGAGCCCTAATTTGCCCAGTCCATTAACCACTTTGCAACATTGGATGTGCCAGAAACGTCATGTTAAAAATGTGCAGATGGCAACGTTGAAAGTGTCCAGTGGTGAATCAGTGATCACTTCCGACACTCTAATGGCTGACTTGACATTGAGGCAGCCAATTATCAATGATTTGACTTCCACTCTTAGGAGTTATCATATATTTTAAGCAAAGCAATATGTCAAATTAAAAAAATGACATGCACAATCACAATATTGCAAAATATCTATGCATGGGTGGCATCAGTATACACTGAAGATGTTGAACAATTTCGTTTGGCAGACACATTCCAGAATCTATGAATTTATACCTGAAAGCAATGTTGAATACCCTGGGGGGTATGTAAACAGAGAAAATAGGTGCTCAGCATATTAAAGAATATAAACAAAAAATCAAGAAAAAATACAAAAAATATATAATAAAATATATAGTAAAATAAAATTATATTATATATTTTTTGTATTTTGTCTTGATGTTTTTCTTATTTCCATAAAAAGATTCCTTTTTGCTTATACTCTGGGTGTTACACTTTTGGTAAACCATGTAAATGTAGGGAGTGGTTTGTAGTATATATATAAAATAATTAATTATTATAGAAGACTGCAAATAGAAACATACTCTTGAATTTGCTGTTTTAAATAAAAGTTGATGATATTTTTGTTTCACTATATGTTAAAATTGCAAATTGCTCTCAAAGTAACATTACATTTCAAATGAGATGATCCAAAAGCTGCAACATCTGCAACAAACCTTTAAATGTTCTGTGGTTAGCTGGTAAATATTTAAGTCCAACTTCTCAGGACTCCTAAACATCAAGCAGTAGCAGTAAGCAGAGAGGGGAAACAATTATAATGCTAATCTCAGCTAACAACTCTCAAGCGGTAACTAGTGTTTTACAAATATGTGCATTAAGATAAATCATGCACAGCCAGACATAATGGGGGTTAGTTATTTAAGTCAATTCTGGGGCAAGTTTCTAAAAGTGGATTAGAGGGTTGTCACCTTTTCTTAAAAAATAAAATTAAAAAAATGTTGGCAATGCTACTACCTCCATAGACTAAAATACTGGCCAGGTGGCAACCCTAGTGGGGTAATCACCATGGAAACCAATGGAATGTTCCTGCAGTTAAAAAACAAGTCCAACTTTTTTAGTGTGGACAGCCTCATACCATTCAAAAAATTAGATCAGGAGCCATAGATTATTAATTCCATGAGGTTATAGAAAATAACCAATGGGCTTTTTAGCTAGGAAAGTATCAGCATAAAAATCCTTCTCCCCTTAGCCTCTGTTTGGTACTTTTGTATGAGATAATTGTAGCTGTATACTGTACAGTGTACGCAATTGATTTTTTTATTAAAACCTGCTGATTTTTCATTGGATTTCCCCTGAATGTAATGCTTTCTTCCAAAAGCACAACAACACGATAACATGTCCACTATAATCTCAAAGATTAAACCTGTTAGTAATGAATATGTAACCTACTGCAAGATTATTCATGACACTGCTCTCTGGAACTCAAGGTGTTAATCAACATTGGATATATTGGCTTGTATGTAAGGTATGTTGGTTGTTAATGATTTTCTTCTATGGTATCTCGCTTCTCAGATTTTCTGGAAAATAAATGAAATCCCCCTTGCTTCCTCCAGACAGCTGGAGAGAGAAGACTTCAAACAATAGAGAACAAAATACACAACACAGAGGAATAAGCATAATGGATGTATGGATAATGTTGGGAATGATAACAGATTTAATTATTAGAGAGGCAGATGAAAAAAAAAACAACAATGTATGAAAAAAAGCTTAAAAAAAAAAAGCAAATAAATGCACAAGACCGTTCATTTTTTCTTCTAGCATTTAGGAGAGTATTTTAGGGTTTATTTGGTTGTTCACTGACGGGAAAGCTGGTTTTATAGATGTCACCATGCATTGAGGGATCAAGGTGACATAGAAATGCAATTTGACATGATCTGCCAATAAATGTCTGTCCATATTGGGCTTTGTAGCCAGTGACATACAGATAAAGGCCTTGCAACTGAATTTTTTTTACATACGATTTCTGGGAGGTGATGCAAGTTGTTATGCTATATTTAACCCCACCACGATGACTGACTTGCCAAACACATGACGCAAATACAAGCAGATACTGACAATCGACATGCCTGGCTTGTCATGCAGGCATAGGAAGCATAGGAAGCGATCAATAGTCACATCCTCTACTACATAACAGGCATCCAGCAACACCTAAACTTGGTCCCAGAATGCAATGCGACCACTCCTTGGAGCGACAAGCACCATATTAAAACGCAGACAAAAAGGGGGATAAATTCTAGCGCTTAATCAATAATAGGGCAGCACCAGCCTATGTGGTTCTCTATATCCACACATGAAACAGAAGTAGAAAGGTAATTTGCAAGCAGCAAAAAATTTCTATAATTGCCTGAAAAGATGGTCTTAGGCACGGTAGTAGGTGGTCATGAGAATCTCAGTATAAAAATATAAAAGAGAAAAGACACAAAACAAAAATAGTACAGCATAGTCTTGTTATATATTAGGGTGCAAGAAGTATATGCTATTGCACTCACAAAACTGTAGACAGGGTAGAGCTCATCAAAATGTATCTTGTGATCATCAGCTCCCTCTCTTCATCCAGTGTTTCATAAAGCGTGGTATGAAGGAGAGAATGCAGGATAAGTATATCACAAATATCAAAATGTCAAGAATTGGAACAGGTTTGAGGTAGATGGCGCTACAGAGAATATTGCACAAGCAGCAACTTGTCTAGCAGCTATCCCACAATGCTGCAACAGGGTACGTGAACAGAAAATACAAAAAAGTGACAGTGCGCTATACGTTCTGTAAAGTGACAATATCAATAACACAGTGGTTCAACTGTGCAAATTATACAATGTATACCCAGTGAGGCAAATACAGAGATATATTTAATAGTGCAAATATAAAGACATGGAGCACTCACATATAGTCCCTATATTGTTGGGACAACACAGAAAGTACGTGACAGCTCCTTTTTCTGGATTCTTTCAACCTCCAAAGAATAAGAGATGATTTTAGTGAATTAAAATTGAATTTAATATAAAGTGCATAAAATATCTTACACTTAGGATCTGGAACATCAGCAGGTACAGACAAACTGGAACATAGAAGATAAGAGCAGGATCTGGTAAAATCTCAAATGAGATCCTGAGGAATCCTGAGGAAGCCCATTTAAAATGGGCGAAACGCGTTGATCAAACAACACTCATTTGAGATTTTACCAGATCCTGCTCTTATCTTCTATGTTCCAGTTTGTCTGTACCTGCTGATGTTCCAGATCCTAAGTGTAAGATATCAACACATGTTGGTTGTCTGTTGATTATATCAATTAAAATGAAGGTTATGTATTGCTACGTCTGGATCATTTTCCTTTATATTATACTCAGTCTTTACACTCGGGCGATGGGATCTGCTTGCGGAGTATGTCTAGAAGTTGTGAAAAAGGTATCTTTCCCCGTGATATTCACTAACATCTGGGTGCAATAATTCCTTGTAGCACTGGCCACAGTGTCACCACAGCACTTAGCACAGGGTCACACTGCAGCCATAGCACGTTCCATGGTGTCACACTGCAATCACAGCACTTAGCACAGTGTCACACTGCCATTAGCACTTAGCAAGGTGTCATACTCCTTCCTTTCACAAACATAACACTTCTAATCACACCTATTTGGTATGGCAACTACTCCACTTCCTTCTCTAAAAGCTAAACCACTTTTTCCAGTCTAACTGTTTTCACAATAAAATTTGCTTTTAAAAATGCCACACTGCCATCACAGCACTTGGCCCAGTGTCACACTACTCACACAACACTTGGCATAGTGTTACACTGCTCACACAACACTTGGCATAGTGTTACACTGCTCACACAGCACTTGGCACAGTCACATTAATTCACATCACTTGCCAAACTGTAACACAAATGAAAACAGAAATTTGTGTGCTCCCTCAGATCACAAACACCCTGTCTGAGGACACTTTCTTGATACTCAGGCAGCAAACAGAGAGGTTTGTAGTTTTGTAATATATTTTTTTTGTAGTTTGATGAAGGGCTTTCACTCATATGCTAACTGCAGAACTGATGAGAGGGTGCTGAAAGCTAGCAGTGAGCTCACAGTATGTCACTGGGAACCTGCATATTTCCTGTGGAAAGCCATTGCAACCATCTTCTCCGTTAGGCTGGCCTGAATCCTCACTTTGTGTGTATGCATTTCCTTATGTGTGCTACCTACCACCCTGGATTACATACACTGATGGTTTATAACATAAATTCACATAAATGGAATAGATTGCTTTATATTTAGAGTGCTTTTATCAGAGAATGATGAAATCCTGTTTTTTAGGGAGAGCTTACTGTGATGTTAGGAGGAATTGCAAGTCAGGAATGGTACAATCCTCAGATAAAGCACTGTGCTGAGGATAGTACCCCTCTGAAATGATGGATCATTTATTCACTTAAACTTTGCATACTGATTATGTCCAGTAAACATGATGATGCTGATGGTACTATTGGTTAAATGTCCCTTCCCATTCTGTTGCAACATGTAGGGAATTGTCCACATTGATCTGTGCCTGAAACCCCCTACTCTTTCATTAATGAGGGCCGTACTTCTAGTGCGCCAACTCAGCTGACAAGACTTTATCTTCTGTGCTACACTTCCCTCATCTCTGCTCGATCTTCCCCTGCTAACAACCCTGACATCCAGACAATCTGGGTGCAGTGCAGCCCATTGACCCACCTGTTCAAGGCTCTTTGTGAAACTGGTCTGCTGTTTCCAAAAGTATAATGATTATGATAGCTATAATTACTTGTGTCCATGTACACTATTTTTATACTTCAGGAACATCTTAAAATGAAATATTAAGAATTCACAACCAAATTTGCGGCAACTCACTAAAACTGGACTGACAAATACAGAGGCATCACAGCAACACCCACTAAGCATAGGCAGCGACCGTGGATCACTTCAAATGCGAGTTTTACCAGGTATGTCAGCTGTCATTTGCTGAATTAGCTGACACTTTTCATTAACAAATATGGTGTGTCAATTGTTGCAAAGGGTTTAGAAAAAAAAGATGATTCACCTCATTATTCCAGAGACAGGTTGTCTTCAAGACTTGTATTCAAGAGACAGGTTGAGTTTGATAGACTGGCTACCCAATGTATAAGAGAGGTGCTGTTCATGTTTTGTTTTCATTTTTTTTTAAAGTGCTACAAGAAAACATACTTTAACACCTATAACATTGATTCATATATATAAAAAAACATAATCCTACCTTTCACATTGTCTATGTGAAAATTGAACAGTGAAATGGATTTGGATTGTGTCTGTTTTATAATCCAAAGCAAAAGCTGCCAAACATTTATTCAAAATTGAGCACAGATTCCAGTAAGCATTCAAGTGTCATGATAGAACTCATTTGATTAGACTTTGCACTCAATACAAAACACCTATTGGAGAAGGGTCACGCTGCATCTGTCTTGCTGTCACACCAATCCCTCCATGAGTGCTGGCTGCAGTTTCTTCTTTCTGTCTATATGCTGGAACTCATTTGGTTTGATCCAAAGTGCTATTTCCAAAATAACTGTAGGAAAAGAACATTTTGTCAACTGATTGCCAGTTTACAGATGCTTTTTCCCCTCTCTCCAGAATGATTTTTTTGTGCTTAGAGAGAAATTGTTTCTTAACCCCTTAAGGACAGGCTGTTTTCTCGATGTTGTACCGCTCAGGACAATGGTTGTTTTTCCACTTCTGCAGTGATTTTTGTTTAGTTAGTAGTAATTTTCCTCTCTCATTTACTATACCCACACACACACAATATATATATATATATATATATATTATTTTTTTTTATTTATTTTTTTAATGATAGAAAATTGGAATAAAAACACTTTTCTACGTTTTACGTAAAACAATATTTTACAAATCTACAATGCAAATAAAATACCTGCAAAATAGATTATTTTACTGAGTTTAGAAATAGCCTGTGTTTTTCTGTAACTTGAAGTAGCGTATTGCTTTGTCCCAACCATTTGCTCCTGTAGTGATCTTTTGACCCCAACTCTAATCATCACCCTACTTCTAGCACTAACCCTAACTTAACTGTAACTATTGTAATGCTAACCCTAACTTTAACTGTAACCCTAACCCTAGATCTTAGGCTAATTAATGTTTATTTTTATTTCAGTGCAATGTAGCTACAGATGTGATCACTGATCTCAAACCCAAAACAGTTCATTGTCATATTGGAATGGCATGCTGCCATCCAACATGGCACTCTCAATCTCTCCATGGTGCAATCACGGGTTAGTTTAGCTGCAAATTTTAGTGTCACTGACACTGACATTTCAGATAACGGATCGCTTCTGCTGCTTGTTTTAATGGATTACAACAAAATGCCATAACGTCAACAAGAATAATATAACCCTCTTGTGTACAGACAATAACACAGAATTATAATGTCCTGAAAATATAGACGATGGACAAAAATAACTGTGAAAGTCAAGTCTCAGGCAGCAGCATTTACATACCACTAATGATGGCATAAAACATGCAAATAAAAACAAAGCATGCTTAGGATCATGTCTATAAAGGTAAACTCTGGCTAACTGAGTTTCAGTTCATCCATAAGGTGTTCGATGGGGTTAAGATCAGGCCTCTGTGTGAAGCATGGTCCAACATTTCTTGGTATGCTGAAGCATTAAGAGTTCCCTTCACTGGAAGAAAGAGGCTTAGTGAACCCCTGGAAAAAAGCCCCATACCATTATTCCTCCTCCACCAAACTTTACAGTTGGCACAATTTAGTCAGGCAGGCAACATTCTCCTGGCATCCACCAAACCCATCAGACTGCCAAACAAGAAGTGTGATTTGTCATTCCATAGAACACATTTCCACTGCTCCAGAGTCCAGTTGGAGCGTGCTTTCCACAACTCAATCCAGCTTTTGTGCTGATAATGACGCCAATGGACGTTTGGAACTCTTCAGCTATGCCATCAGCAGGGCACTGGCACCTTTTATGCACCATGCTTCTCAGCACTCGGTAACCCCACTCTGTGACTTAAATTTCACAAACTAACTTGTTGCAACTTGTGCTTGAATTCACTGAGCTCTTCAGAATGACCTATTTTTTTCACAAATGTTTGTAAATGCAGACTGCATGGCTAGGTGCTTGATTGTATATACTTGTTGCAATGGATCTGATTGAAATACTTAAGTTCATTAAATGAGAAGTGTGTCCTTATAATTTTGTCCATGTAGTGTATAAAAATAGAGAGACAGGTAGAGACAAGTAGAAAATAGAGAGACAGGTTGAAAACAAGATAGACGGATAATAGAAAACGATAGCTAGATAGATAGACAGGCTATGTTTGATGCTTATAGTGAAGCCCATTTTCAACAGCATTATTTTAAATGTAGTCTTTTTAAGATTTAAAATCATTGTCTTATCAATATTTTTTCTATCTTTTTCATGTAACAGATTGGGAAATGCTAATGAAGTAGGTTGTTGGCTGCAGCATGACCACACATAAAGGTACGTACACATGACATGAATCTTTATTCACTAATTAATTCTAGAAGTAAGTGTAAAACATCGACCTGCATTGAATTTTTTTGATGTTTATTCCTAAACACAGGGGGTGTTTATAGGACAACTGCATTTTATTTTTCACTTGTGCTTCTAACATAGAAGCACAGAAGCAAAAACGTAATTGTCCATTGTGTGAGGATAAACTGGCATGTAATTTTGATAGTACATGACAGTTTATCCTCTGAATACCAGCTAATTTGAATTAATCTCTTTGTGACAGAATAGACTATTCATAACAAAATTATTATTTTTTATTGTGTGTGTGTGTTTGTGATATACACAAACAAATTGAAATGTATGATATAAGGCCTTTTTATTGACAGCTCACTATTTCACATGGGGATGGATGGCATAGAGCAGCAATTGTCATAATTATATACACCCCCAAAATATTGTAAAACAACACTCCTTATCAAAAGTGCACATGCTAGGGCTTCACAAACCCTCAACAGAGAAAATGCCAGACAAGGTGCTCAGCACTAAGGTGAGGTGTAGTTTTATTCCAGCTATGTTTGGACCTCCCTGGGTCTTTGCCAAACCATTGACTTGACCCAGGGGAGTCGAAATGTTGTCATGTGTGCTGGAATAAAACTACATATCACCTTAGTGCTGAGCATTTTGTCTGTCATTTCTGTCATAATTACATGTGAAATAGAAAGGTGGCTCTCATTTGTATTTGCAAGTCATATATATTTTGCCTAATTTAGTGCCCAAAATATGATGAGTGCTTTCTAAGGTTTTCCTTATCTGGTTTACCTTATGCCCAGAGTAAGCTGGTGAGTTCCCAGGAAGTTATCAAGCCATAAGGAAGTCCACATGGTCCCATCAGACCTACTGGCATCATTATTCAAGAGCACACTTAATGATGACATCATACCACGCCAAACAAAATATACATGATTGGCATGAGTAAATACTTTATGCACTATGTATGCACTATATATATATATATAAATATATAATAAAAAATTATTAGAAAACCATTATAGTTAGACATTTTATTGTGTGTGTAATTGTAAAAACCTCCTTCAAATTAGCTGCATTTATAAGCCTGTATTTTTAAATCTTAAGAGTGTTAAATATTAATATAAAACTGTATGTTTCAACTTGAAGGCATTGTCTCAGAACAGAGAACACTTGGCTGAGATAAAATGATATTGTGGGTAAGGATTAACGAAATAACAAGCTAATGACTTCCTATGATTAGTATGTATGTGTGCAAAGCTTTAAATACAAAAAAAACGTGAAGCAGCTGCTAATTATTGCATACATTAAGCTTACCTAATCGCTTTATTCACATAATCTATTCAATCCTTCTAGCTCAAAACATCACTTTCATATTCAGTGCTTCTAGCTCAAAATATCACTTTCATAATTGTGTAATTTTATATTTAGATATATTTGATTTGTATACATAGATAACAAATGTGATCATTTTACCTTTTCATTAAACCTCCATACCCCCTTCTATGTTAATGACCTCATACAATTTAGAGCATACTGAGGACACAGACAGGATGACACTAATACATTTCAACCTTTGCCAGCATCCCAATTCATTCAGAACACTAGGACATGTGTATCCCCTACAAAAGTTAACAAGCTTATATCACCTGAGGTCTGACCACATCCATATTGTATTCTTGTATATACTGGATACAGCACTCTAAATCATAAAGAATCTCCTATGATTTGAATAGGGATCTGTGTTTTTTTTGTTGCCGACAGTTACAGAGAAGAGAAGAAAATTCGGAACACTGAGAGGACTATTCACTAGAAGGTGAGTTGAGGTGAGTTAAGGGGATTTAACTACACACTGTGCAGGTGCAAACATGGCGAGTTTGCTTAGACTAGGAAACTCACCAGGTTTGTACCTGCACAATGTATAGCTAAATTATTGAGATACATTTTTCATCTCACCTTATCTTATTTCACCTCAACTCACCTGCAACTCAACTTTTAGTGAATAGCCCCTTAAGGGGATCTGTTTACTGAAAGGAAAGTTCCAGGTGATTTGAGATGAGATAAATATTTAATTTCACTAATTTAGCTATACATTGTGCAGGAAGGAATCTAGTGAGTTTGTACCGGCACAGAGTTTGAAATGGAATGCTCATCTCACCTCAACTCACCTGCCCCTCAGTGTTAGTGAATAGTGCCCAAAGTATATACTGTACTAGTATAAATACTAATTAGATACTGGTAATACTATAAATTATACTTATACTTAAATGACAACTAAACCTTTATTTTTGACTCCCCTGCTAGGGACTTTATGACTGTTATGTCCGAATGGCATTGCTGACAATTCTGTCACTCATGCACGATTTTGTCTTCTTCCACCGCAGACTCGTGGGAAATGTAGTTCCAATTGATTCTGCTCTTGTTTTAAAGCCGGTATCCCACATGCATGATCTCACACAGTTCAGGCATCTTACAGAATTGCATTCCCAACACAGGCTGTGTCAGAAATACAATTCGGGTGCCACATTTAGCCACTTGCTTAATTTGTGTTGGCGACACAACTAAGCCAAGGGATCAGAAATGAAAGTAGGAGGGGCTGGGGAGTTAACTAATCAAATACATTTTATAGTATGCCTCCCTCCCAAAAAAGAAAAAGAAAAATAAGTTTAACTAAGTTAGTTATTAACTCACTGTTGAAAAACAGAGTAAAAAAATGTTTTACTTTTACACAGGTTTTTATGTATCAACTGCTAGAGTAAAAGCTTGATGTTTTTACATGCATGGATTACAGAACATTTAAAAAAAAAGAAACATACCCCTCTTAAATTGTTACTATACAGATAATGGACAAAAAAAAGATGAACAGCAGCATTTATGTTTCACTGACATGCAAATGATATCCCAGAATCATGTTTATAAAGACATTAAGTTGCTTATCTGTGTGTTATGAAATGTGGTCTTTGAGGCAGTGGTAGATAAATACAGACTGTACTGGACTCACATGGATATCCAAAACCACATTAATGATTTCACATTGCTATTTCAATGTATTTTTACCCTTTACCTACATGCACAAAATCAGTTCAATGGCACCATATCACAATGTGTAAATGTATATGTCACTGTTGTCACATACATTGACTTAGTATAACTTTATATGTTTTATATTCAATTAAAATTATACTATTTCAAAATAGTTCACCTCCTTTGTGACATTACCAGTTTGACATTGTAAAAATAACTAATTCATCATTACAGTGAGTTGGAAGTTTTTATAAATCAGTGAGGTTAACAATTTGTCTGTAAGTATGTACCTCTTGATTAAAAGCTCCTACTTTCGGCATCAGTTTGTTTTGGTCTCCCTTTCAAGCTCTGTACCATGCACTGGTTGTTGATTGTTTGTGCTATATATATCTATCTATATATATATATACATACACATGAGTCATGGGGGGGGTGGAGACTGAAACATCAAACTAACCTTTGCCTTCAATAATACATAGATATATGTTAAACTTATGCAATTTCCGGATTTCAGGATCTAACTCAGTGTTAAGTAACAGGGAACAAATAGTGTATGCACTTGGAGACCCACATAACTATTTTCCATGCTGTTAAGTAAAGCAATTTATAGCAAGCAAAATAATTTGATACACAGGGGAGTACAGGGTGGAAGTAAAAGTATCATTAAAAATGTTTTACTGTGGTACACTGTTCTTTGGATTAGTGTAATTCAGAGGGGTCTCGTTTACCTAAATTAGCTGAGTACGTGTTTTATACTGCTCACATATAATAGTGTCTAACAAGAGGGCCTTAATAAATGATAAAGCAACTTTTGACTCCATGGATGAAAAATAATGATGCAGAGGCTCAGACCTATAGCTCCCTCAACACCACTGATCATTCACTCAGAAAAGATATCAAATGGGGGTACAATTTTCTATTCTTTCTAGGCACCTAAAGAGCTAGCTACATCTCTGCACTAAGCCAATAAGTGGTCCATGCAACCAAGGTAATTAGGTAAAAAATTATGTGTCTGTCAATGTTGTGTTGTTGTATTGCAATAAATACAACATAGTCACGAAGACACATCAAGTCCTCGGTATATAACTGTGAATTTTTAATCTTTCCTTTTTTATTTCCTACTTGTTTATTTAACTTTTTTCTTTTTTCTCTTTGGTCCCCTCTGTTTTCTTTCCTTCTTTCTTTGTTTCCTACATTGTATCCTCCCTTCTTTTTTGTTTTCTTTCTTACGTTCCTTCATATTATTTCCTTCTGTCTTTTTTTCATTTCCTTTCATTCCTTGTTTCTTTTTTTTCTTTCAATCTTTCTTTCTTTAACTTTTGACTCTCTTTTTCTTTTCTTTTTTTCATATAGAAGCTTTTGGTAAAATGCTCTTTTTGAGCATAATGATACTTTTACACTAAACTAGAAAGGTTTTATTAATGTAAAATTACACATTGTAATGAGTAAACTACAACAGCATGCAAATTATTTCAGGAACTTCATGAGAGAGCTGCCATTTTACAATACCCAGTGGGGGAGTATTCTCTTATTACTTTTATGACAAGGACATTGTATGATGCTCTTATTGGCTAGGCTGCTTCATTTAAAACTCAGTGGTACACTGTGCACATACTGGAGCAATTGAATGGGGGATTTTTAAGGATATTTAATTCATATACAAAATGACTCACAATGCCTGTGTCTGTCCTCTGACAGTCAAATTGGATCATGTGCTTGCATGTGGCCATCTGTTTACTGTGGAGCACATTACAATTTTTTTCAGCAAGAGGACCTTTCCTACTGAGCTGGCTTTCTACAATACAATCAACTTATACAATGTAAAGACAGTGGTATATTTTGTGAAGCAGCCAAGGCCTGTCTTAACAGTAAAGCATGTTTTAGAGTAAACATTCTCGAACAGTCTGGTTCAAAAGGCATTCTGAACATTCTGAGAGGTCTAGGTTTATAGTGACATTTTCCAAAGAGTTGGATCAATGTTTTGACCCTACACTAACTGTATCTATTCAGTAATTTTTACCGAAGAAAGGAATACAACCGTGTCCAACATAGATCATAATTAGCCAATTTCATAAATAGCATATATGAAGCTACCTCTAAAATGCACATTTGTTTTGTTAGCAATGTTGCTTGCTTACTTTTCAATGTGTTCTGCTGCTCAGGGTTCCAACAATGTTAATATTGCAGGTTTTTTATTAAGGTCATAACCTTGTCTTTCAGCACCAGGGACATCAGAGACAATTAAGACTGGTAGCATTGATTACTAACAGCATCCAGTTTTCACCCCTTATTGACTGGACAGTTTGAAGATGTTGGTACTAGTTTTGAGCGAAGCCGAACCACACTGTTCGGGCTCGTACCGAACATTACGGTTTTTGTACCCCGGACCCGAACACGGACATTTCACTGTATGTTCGGGGATTACATTGTATGTAATGCTATGGGCTTTCTATAAACCGAAATAGAGTCCCCATTCATACGAATAGGTCAATTGACCTATTCGTATGAATGGGGACTCTATTTCGGTTTATAGAATAGCAATAGCATTACATGTATTACATAAACCGTAAGTCTATAAAAAGATTTGGTTTATAGACTTTCGGTTTATGTAATACATGTAATGCTATAGCTATTCTATAAACCGAAATAGAGTCCCCATTCATAAGAATAGGTCAATTGACCTATTCGTATGAATGGGGACACTCTTACAATGGGGACACTCTTGCAGCCCTCTAGCCCTTTCCAGGACTTTTTTAGAGGCATTTTAGTGGCCAAAAGTTTGTGTCACCATTGACTTCAATGGGGTTCGGGGTCAAGTTCGGGGTCAAGTTCGAGCACGGACTCAGACATTTTTTCGAAGTTTGGTCGAACCTGCCGATCCCGAACATCCAGGTGTCCGCTCAACTCTAGTTGGTACCCATGGTGACAGAGGCCACTTTAACACTTCTGCTGTGTTTTTGTTTAGCCATATTTTTTTCAATTTCTAATTTAATATACCCACACATATTACATATTGTTTTTATCAGAATAAGAGGTGTTTTATAAATATAATGCAATTTACTATAAAAATTCACACAATATGATGAAAAAAACCCACACTTTTTCTTAATGTGACCTGATAAAAATATTTCATACACTTTTTAACAGTAAAACAGACTGTTCTACATATTTTCTAAATTTTGTCTCGAGTTTAGCAGTACCAATGTTTACATGTTTTTTTGTTGTTTTATGCAAGTTAAATGGCAATAACCAAAAGTACTGTTTTTTTGCTTCAACTATTTTTTTCTACAGTAACCTTTTTATCTGAACCCTAACCCTAAATCTAACCCTAGCACTACCTCTAATTCTAACCCTAACTCATCTGCAACCCTGAGTGGAACTCTAACCCTAGATCTAGGTTTAATAGATATATGATTAGTTGTGTCTTTTTTATTCAATGTAATGCTGCTGACTGGTTATAGAAGCAGTCAAGCCACAGCAACAGTGCTACGAAAGTGATTTGTAATCTGGATACGGGGCAGCCCAATTTTGGAGGAGCATGCTGTCTTCCAATTTGGCACCGGTGATCACTCCATGGAGTGATCACGGTGCCCTGAGTTACCCAAGAGGTGTGCGCTTCACACCTAGAATGGAGCCATGCCGTCTAGTTACGGAGTTTGTTTGCATCCGGGAGACATGCGGCACCTGCGAATTTGGCAACAGAGTCACTCACTCTGTTGCCAATTCAACATGTATTAAAAGTATACAAATTTTCATATACTTTTTGTGCTTGTCGAATTGGCAACTGAGTGAGTGACTCTGTTGCTGAATTTGCATATGCCATCGGCCCCTCAGATGTATCTTGTGTATTTCCGGGTGTTTGTGTGCTGGTTGTTTGCAGCCTACTCATAACAGTGCAAAAGTACGCATATCTTACATACACAAAGATTAGTAATCAATACAGATTAAACACACATACTGAATAATTCAAATACAATAATGGCATTTAGATCAGTAAAATATGCTTTTGGTAAAAGTCATCCAAGTTATTTTTTAACTTTTCTTTCCTTATCAATTTGTTCCCAGAACGAGGAATGATGAACATTTTTGTATCATAATAAATATTAAATATTTATTAAGCATAATATGTAAATAGCATATAAGTGTTGAAAAGAAAAACTTGCAAATAATAACTATATTATACTGTATTAAGGAGACAAACTCTGTGCAGGGCATACATATATATATAGATAGATAGATAGATAGATAGATAGATAGATAGATAGATAGATAGATAGATAGATATAAAGTATGTGTATATATATATATATATATATGGTGTATAATAATCTGAATTCTATTGGATCATTGACTTGCTTTTCCATGCGATGTTCAGGCACAAGTGTAAAAATAAATGGGGAATTGCGGAATATAAGATTCTGGCAAACTAGTCTAATTATGTAACTTCAAAGAGTTCTGTACTTAAAATTAGGAAATTATTACACTGTAGATACAATAGATTGTAGTGGGTCAGTGAGAGATACAGGGTCCACAGTACTCAGGGCTCAATACTTCCAATGGTTAAAACTTCAGTTTTATCAAATACACTTTCTGAGCTAAAAATCCCCCAAAATATGTATTTTTTGTATCACTGAAGCACTGAGTTTCAATTCATCAGCAACAAAAAATTGATTTTCATAGTCTTCTTTAAGCAGAAATGAACAATATATAGAAGACTTCTTCCTATTTTACATTAAACGCAAAATGTCATTCTAACATTTTTTTTAATCCCCATTGCTCAACTTTGAAAAGCTTGCAATCAATTTCCATATGAAAGTAGGGATTACTGTAAAAATAAAAAATAAAAGTTTTTGCTGACAGCACTGCATCTGCGTATCAAAAAACATTAAAAGGAATGTTGAAAATGATCTCTCGGTTCCCAAGCCTGGCTTAGAGGCCTTGTATTAATTTATTATGCCTTGTGTACATGTTCTTCAGAAATCCACTGATCCTATTCCTTGTACAATACTAGCTATAACAAAGAACTATTTATATGAATGTAAATTATATCCTTATACCTCATTCATAGCAGTAGCAGCTATATGGATATAGGGCTTCTCTGATGACTTTTTGGGGCCTATTCACTAAAAGTCAAAATTAGAGATCTCGACCTCCAATCTCGACCAGTCTCAGATGCCTCATCTCAACCTTGCAAAATGTAAATGGTATTCACTAACCAATTTTCAAGGATCGTGAGGAGGTAAAGCCTGCTGAAATGAAACTCACTCCCACTCATTTCAACAAGGGAAGGAAACAAATGATTTTCATTCTATGTTCAACTGTTGAGTTGAAAGTTGACTTTCTCGCACTGTTCGTGAATTTTACTGAATAGGCCCCTCTGAGTTAACCCCTTGACGGTGGGGTCTTTTTTAATGATTTTATTTGTGTAAATTATATTTTAGGTCAAAGTTAGAAAAAGTGGGTTTTTTAACATTTTTCATCATATTTTATGATTTTTTTTTGTAGTAAATTATAAGATATGATGAATATAATGGTATCTAATGAAAGCCCTATTTATGACGATAAAAACAACATATAATTTGTGTGGGTACTGTATGTGAGAAAGAAAAAAATTACAGCTAAACACAAACACCCTAGAAATGTCAAAACAGCCATTGTCACCAAGGGAAAGTCAAGGTGAAAATGTCTTGTCACTAAGGGGTTAAGCCATCTTTGTCTGCTAAGCAATCTCCATTGACTTGTATGGGGATCTTTGTTTACTTGCCACAGAAAGTTACAAATAAGAGCAGGACAACTAAGACTGGTGACATTGATTACTAACAGCATGTAGTTTAATAACCCCATGTACAGCCTGCCCACTACATTCCAAAAGTGTAACTACATAAACAATAAAGATGCAGATTAATCAGGCGATTAAATAATTAAATCATAAGATCATTATGACTCGTATGGATTACTCTGGAATTTCTAAAGTTAAATAAATAAAAGGATATGTTTTTGTTCTTAAAAATATTGTTATTGAATTCTCTTTCTTTCCTGTTTTCCTAAAACTTCTAATTCAAGACAATGTAATTGTCACTTATGTATATTACACTTATATTACACTTATCTATATTACTGACCAACAAAGAGTTTTGCTCAGAACATCATTATGAAACAGTATTTTATTTTCTTGAAAATATTTAGGGATGTAAAACAGGGAGAGGGAAAACACATGCAAATAATTTAACAATCAAAGTTGAGATTTGTTTCATTGCTCTTAACTCTATAGGTGCACTGCTGCAGATTCTAATATTTTTAATCTGTTTATTAATGATCTCCCACGTTGTGCTGAGAGCCATGTCTCAGTGTTTTCTGATGACACTAAATTAGGTAAGGTAATACAGACTAATCTTGATGTTTGTTCTTTACAGGAAGTTTTGGACAGAGATGGGGACTGGGTAATTAAGTGGCAAATGAGGTTCAATATAGACAAATGTAAAGTTATGCATTATGGGAAAAATAAGCAACATATACTTTAAATGGTATTTCCCTGGGAAAAACTAATAATGAAAAGGATTTAGGAATAATTGTAGTTAACAGACTTGGCAACAGTGCTCAATGCTAGTCAGCAGCTGCATGGGCTAATAAAATATTAGCATTCATAAAACAAGGTATATATTCATGGGAGGAGGATATCATTTTGCCTCTTTACAAATCAATGGTAAGACCCCACCTTGAATATGCAGTACAATTCTGGGCACCAGTCCTTAAAAAGAATATTATGGAAGTAGAAAAAGTGCAAAGGAGGGCTACCAAATTAGTAAGGCAATTTGAGGATCTTAGTTATGAAGAGAAACTTAAAAAACTGCATTTATATATGTTAGAAAAAAGGTGTCTCATAGGGGATATGATAACATTATATAAATATTCACAGGGCCAATATAAAGAGCTCTCCAGGGACCTGTTCATTAATAGAAATGAGAAATGTACAAAGAACAAGAGTCACCCCCTGAGACTGGAAGAGCAAAGATTTCATAGACAGCAAAGGAAAGGATTATTTACAGTAAGGACAATAAAGTTATGGAACTCACTGCCAAGAGAGGTAGTGCTAACAACTACAATAGAAGCATTTAAAAATGGTTTGGATTTTTTTTTAGAAAAGCAGATTAGAAAAGGGCTATTAATAGTAGAATAAGCCTTGATAATAGAGCTTATTGATCCGAGGAGAAATCTGATTGCCCTTTGGAGTCAAGAAGGAATTTTTCCCCCTAGGAGGCAAAATTCGAAATAACTTAATGAATAGATGAGTGGGCACCTGCAGTATCGTTTTGCAGCATCAACATTTGCCGGGTGCAATGTTCATCAAAATCCACAAATCAGATCTTGTAAGATTGGACCAAATGTAACCATTTTTAAGTCTACACATATGCCTAAAACTGTACTGACAGCAGAACTGCAAGTGAACTGCAAAGATCAGGTCTTAATAGTTGAGTTGGAAAAAATTTACAACTTGCATTTACAACTCAACATTAATGCCTGAATACTGCAGTCCATTTGGCATTTTATTGGAGTTTAGTTTAATAATTTGCTGCCGTACATGTTTATGGAGAGGTTTAATGCTCCCATGTAAAACTTTCAATAAGAATTTCCACATTTTAAATCAATAGCAATAGTTTAACAAACAAAGGGTCAGGATGAACCTAAAAATGTTAATAGTCAAGAATACAGGACAACTGTGGGTGAAATTGATTTTATTATGAGAACAACTTATATGTATATAACGTCACATGTACTTTCTTTCAATGTGAATATCCAGCATTTCATATGAGTGATAATATGCTAAAATATGTATTGAAATAGAATATACATTTTATATATTCCCTGAATGTACAATGTTAAATTCAGAAGCAACTCGGGAGTTTCTGTCAGTATTTGGTAAACTGTTTCTTTGAAAGTCTTACTGGTTCACTAAATTTAATGCACTTTTAATGCTTTCAAAGTAAAACAAGCATGCCAGACCCACATAGGATTACACGGCAGAAACGATTGGTAACTTAAAAGGAATGGTTTGTGTAAACTCAAGAGGAATTGATACTTATGAGCTAAATGGGGGCAAACTATCCCAAATGTGAAATGTCCTGGTAGTATTTTAAAAGCAGACTTTATTTGTGCTTCTGTGAACAGTTTACAAACATTCCATAAAAGCTCACCTTCCCTGAATTACATCATAAAAGCTATAAAACATTGTTAACGCTTAGATGAAACTCTTTTCCTCACCTATTCTGCCCTTTCTTCAAAATTACTTTAAGCGTCAGACATCAATTTATTCTCAGCCTTTCATTGCACGCAGGATGTGACTATGTATTGCCCAAATGTCTTTATTTTTTGTTCCTCTCTTTCTATTCTCTCTTTTTTTTATTTGAATGTTCATTCTTTGCAACTTAAACTATATAGAAAATTACAGTAAGTTAGGTGAAAATATTCTTATTCTATGTTGTTTACAAAGCACTGCCCATTCAGTATCACTAAGCATGGAATAAGAAACACAATATTATTATTTTAGTTTATTTCTTGAGCTCCAGCAATTTCCACAGCATTAAAGCACTACCGAGGGAGCTTTTTACTAAAAAAGAGGTGGCTATAAGTTCTGATGAACAGCTCACATCACTCGCCCCAACTGCCTTGATTCAGGGAAGGAGGTGTTTTTGAGGTCCATTTTTTGCACAGAGCAGTCGATGTCTGGCATTTTTTATTATTCAACTATCAGCTTTTACTCATTTATGTATTTGTTTATGTATATAAAAAAATGTCCTTTTTTTCATCTTGGAGTGATCCTTTAAGGAACCACTCAAATTTGACCAACTTTTTATTGCAAATAACCTACCTTTTAATGCATGTCAAGGATAAAAAAAAATCTGAATATGTATTCACAATATGTGTCATTTAATCACAAATATTCAAAGTGCGACATATATTCATCCTCCTATTCAGATCTCCATTTGACTGAAACCTTGGAGGACACAAAAATGAAAATGTCTCAATAATGCAACAATCAAAGTGTCCCAAAATATAACTATACTTGCAAAGTGCTCTTACATGAAACACAAAATAGGCTAAAGGGTAAGTTGCAGGTGAGATGAAGGGCGTTGAGGTGAGATGTACATTAATTATAAGTTGTGCAGGGGCAAACTTGGTGAGTTTCCCCGGCTAATCATACTCACCATGTTTGTCCCTGCACAAAATTGAAATTAAATGTTCATCTCACCTGCAACACACCTCATATCACTTTCAACTCACCTTTTAGTGAATAGCCCCCAAAGAGTACTGAACAAGGATGAATAGATATTTTTCCACAGGTTAGAGTCTACAGTGAGAGATGTCACATCTGACAGTTTTTTCGGGACACATTGTTTTACATGCTCCTTAATAAAGGAGGGGATCACAGGGGGAATACCTTGATTACATCTTTACTGTACATTATACCATACATTCTGTAGGTAAGTAAATGTCATGTGTCCTTTAAAAATAAAAACTGACCATTCAGCTCTGTGCTTGGAATAAATCCTTCAGGTACATAGAGTAGGTGGAGTATTGTTCATGTTAATAGCAAGAAAACGGTAGTAATTCAAAATGTATGACTGAAAAGTATGGCTTCTATGATAGCTAGTAACAAGACAGTGGAATAAATGCTTGGTTTGGAGTAAATCTTTAATTAAAGGACAATTGTCATGCCATAAGTGATTTTGAAATAAATAATTAAGCCCTAATTTGTGCCATTTTTCTATAAAAAAAAGAAAACTATACAAAACGTACATTTATTTTACCATTTGTCGGATCTTTGGCTCACCGACCCGAACACCCTGCAGTCCCACCTCTTGGCTCTGTGTAATTCCGCCCCAAATTATGTGTGGCCGCACCTTCTCCTATATAGCCAAGATCGCTGTTACTACAAGATTGTGTACTGTTAACAGGGCTGCAGGGAGATCTCCTAGTATCTTGCAAGGGTGCTACACAGGAGATGGCAACCATTACGTGTGCAGCAGTTACTGCCAAATGGGCAAATAACTGAAAATGTTGTATAGGTGTGTTTTGTAAAAACAGCATAGTATATTAGGGCTTATTCATTTATTTCAGACAAAATCACTTATGGCAAGACAGTTGTCCTTTATTTATTTTTTGTATCTATTTTTTTTTAGGGATATATATAACATTTGTCATTTGACAAATGTTATATATATCCCTAAAAAAAAATAGATACAAAAAATAAAAATAAAGGCACAACTGTCTTGCCATAAGTGATTTTGTCTGAAATAAATGAAACTGAGGTTTCTTAGAAAACCAAATGTCATGAGATTGGCAGTTACTTGAAAAAATATAGTAGCTGAAAAACTAAATGTATCACATGATGTGGAAGCAATATGGTAACATATTTTTACAATCAATCAGTTTATGTTGCTTGAGACATTAGGTTATGATTTCTGTATTAGCACAAACCATTACAATGCAGTTAATATTCTCAGGTACTTTTATGACCAGCCATAGATTTGTAAAGTAAAGAGAACTACTTGTTTTGATTTTTTTTTTATTGTTAATTAATATTATGGTACATTATGCATCAATCAATCAATCTATTCTGATGTCAAATAGAAATATAACTGAATATGAGCTGAAAGAAAAAAAGTATTAATAATGTGTGCAAAATGGTACACAGAACAGACTTTTGTACCCAGCTATAGACAATATAAGACATATACTATTAATAGCACAGAATCAATAGAGCTTGATAGAGAGAAATAGAAAAAGGAGCATACAATTTGCATTTAGCACTCACCTTACAGCATTTCATGAAATGCACTGATCGCTGTTTACTATCAAAGCTTCCCATAATACTAGTTGTTATGATCATACTAGTTGTTATGATCAAAAATTCTTTGCATACAGAATGCTTTGCAGACCTCTCTATACTATTGTGTAAGGTTTGTAAATTTTGGTTAGGAAAATGCATTAGTCAATAAATGCTTACCTTAAAACAGGACATTAACCAAAAGGAAACTTCACCCTTTCTAACCTGCACTCAATAAAAACAGAATATATTGATAAAAATAAATAATAATAGTACACCTTTATTAAACTAAGACAGCTAATAAAAATCCCAACAAAAGAAAGGCAACAACCCTGTAGATAACAAATCACAAACCCCATAGTATACAAAATACAGATAATACAAATGTTAAAAACAACTAATGATGTGTGTGTGGACAGAGTCAGATAACAGTGCAATAGTAAATACTCCAGAAAACAGTGAAACCCACTGCATGACTCAATGGGTCATGCAGATAAGTAATAATGTATCCTACTGTCAGACTTGCCAGAAGACACAATGGGCTAAATCCAATGGCCCAAACTCACACTTTTTGGGCATCCTTTAAAAACGCAATCCTTTATAGTAGTAATATGATAAAAAGCAGCACATTGAATGAAGTTGTAGTAGTGACCAAAAAAAGACAGCAACGTCATAGGGCTAAAAGCTGTCTTTTTTGGTCACTGCTCCAACTTTATTCAATGTGCTGCTTTTTATTATATTACTACATTAAAGGATTACATTTTTAAAGGATTCCCAGCCAGTGTGAGTTTGAGAAGTCTTTTCTTCTGTGCAATATATATCGTTGAGCCTTTTTTGTTATATAGAAGCTCCAACACAGACTGGGACCTACCTACAGAGACCAGGTACATATTCTCATTTACACTCCGTTGGAAACCTGGGCATCTCTCCCTGCATATCTTTAAATCCAATGGCCCCCGTTACGTGGAAAAGTGCTGTTAGAGGGTTTTGAATGGGCATTTTTTTACATAATGCCCCCAGCAAACGAGGTTAACGTGAGCTACAGTCAATTAAACATATTAACGCACCTGTTAAAATTTACTACATTCATTACAAAAATGCACTATATTTACAATGCATATTAACCCCTTAGTGACAAGACATTTTTACCATAACTTTCCCTTGGTGATAATGGCTGTTTTGACATTTCTGGGTTGTTTGTGTTTAGCTGTAATTTTTCTTTTTATCACATACTTTACCCACACAAATTATATGTTGTTTTTATTGGCATAAGAAGGGCTTTCATTACATACCATTATGTTCATCATATCTTATAATTTACTACAAAAAAAAGCATAAAATATGATGAAAAGGTTTAAAAAAAAAAAAAAACAACACTTTTTCTAATTTGACCTAAAATATAATTTACACATATACAATCATTTAAAAAGACCCCATCTAAATAGTTTCTAAATGTTGTCCCGAGTTCAGAAATATGCATGTTTCCATATTTTTCTGTATTTTTTTGCAAGTTATGGTGCAAAAACCAAAATTAGTGTTTTTTGTTTTTTTCCTATATTGACCTTTTGACCCCAACCCGAACCCTTAATTCAACCCTAACACTAAATTTAACCCCAACTCTAACCCTTATGCTATCCCTTAATATAATTTTAATTTTAACCATACCCCTTATGCTAAAAATTATTTCATTTTAACCATATAGGCTAATCTAACATAATACTAGTTTTAAGCAATTAAATCTTTTTTTTTAACATTGAAATGTTGCTTGGCTACCTCTAGGGGCAGTCAAGCAGCATATTCAGAACAACGGAAGTGAATTTACTTTTACTTCCGAAGCTCAGACCTCCAGAGGGCATAGCCATATTGACGGAGCATGCTGCGTGGGTCGATCGTGGGTGCCCCAGAAAGAAAATTTCGGTGCTGACTATTGCCTAGTTGATCTCGAAAACCACTTGATTCACCAACAGAGTTCCCGGCAGGACGTGCCTGGCACGTCCAGGGTCACGAAGGCGTAAACTATTGATTACACTAGAAACGCATGTTCATTACTATGGAGGTGCAGTAGCCATTAATGAGTACGTTAATGAGCAATTCAGCATTTTAAATGAAATCTATATAAACATGACTTAACTGCATTATAAAATGTTAATGTAGATGGAAAAGTTAACTCAAACACTTAACCCATGTGCAAACTGGACTAAGCATACCAGTTGAACCCTATCAATGCTGGATGATATGTAAGTGTTAACTAATAAAGGGACAGCTCCATACTGTAAATCAATAGCAGCTCCCAATCTGGGACTATATGAGGAATAGTGCCAGCAGACTCTTCAGACAAACTTTAAACATCAGCCAGAAAACACAAAGTTCATTAGGTGCCAGACCACAACTAGCCACTGTAGATACAGTGACAAGCCTCGGATGATATTTACACTCCACCTTATACTGCTTCCAGCGTGCCATACACCACAATCTTTTAATGGCAGCCAATTATAGATAATCCTCATTCTGTTAAAAAAAACTCCAAACAATAATCAAGAGAAATGTGCTTATTCTATCTCCTGTTTATGACATCATCTTGTGGCATGATATGCAAATTACACATTTTTCATTGCAGTTCCATAGATTATTTGCATACGAGCCTCGAAGTTGATGCCATAAACAGGCCATGCTGCATGCACATTTAAAACATTTTTTTTAATATATGCATCAGCTTACACTTGCTAACACACTCTAAAGATCATGATTTATTCTTTATGTTCACAGTGCAAGTAATGTTTAAGTGATACAGTATTTGTAACAAAGCTTTGGTTAGCATCTTCAACATCTTATGAAATCTGCATTACATCACATGAGGATGCAGTTTGTAACACATACTCAATAAAGCCACTGCAAAGCAACCCAAACAATTTCTGTTGAAAATAGAAGTATCAAAACACCTGGGCATATCCAATGCATTAAAGCATAATTTTACATGGCATATTTTAGTTTTCTGATGATATATTTAAGTTAATATTACAGTTGAGGCAGAACAAGGTAATATTTATATACTGTATTATAATAAATACAGAGTAATGAGTCATAAATGGTTTACAAAACTTACCTTTATTTACTTTCTTTTTTTTAAGATCATCATAATCACTTTAACATTTTACTGCCAGTGACATATTCACAGGTATTCCTTTGAGCTTGTAAGCAGTGGCAAGTTCTTGTGGGTGCACGAGCAATTCATTGTGGATGCAATATGGGTTCATGAAGAGTCCTCTGGGTGCATTATGGAACAATGGCGCTAACAAAACTTGCAGGTGCAAAATGGGTGCAGTGTTAAATCCTGTGGATGCAATGTGGAAGCTGTGACAAGTCTTGTTGGTTCTGAGGCAAGTTCTGTGGGTGCTGTAATGTGGTGCTATGTAATTTTATGTGCAATGGCAAATGGGAAGAATGAAATAATAAAAGGAAATGCATTTTTTTTAATAACATTTTTGTTAAAAATGAAAATGTTTCATTTGTTGCAAAATGTACTGCTAAAGATTTTTTCTCCTATAGGGTTACTTTATATTTAGAGCTTTTCTTTTTTTTACTCATCCAAAGTTTAGGGGGTTGTCTTTTAATTAGGTTTGCTTTATATTCAAGCAAATACGTACTTCATTACTGGGTACTCTATTTAATTAATGGCTATTTAAACAACATTTGTGGATTCGATTCAAAAGGCCCTTATTTTTTTTTTTTTTTAAAAAGCAGTTGCAAAAAAGAATTTGCTTTTTGATTAATGGGTCTAAAAATACACATTTCCATTATCAGGTGTTTTTTGAAAGAGAGTATAACAGGTTTTTATGAATGACTGCGCAATGTACACTGTAGCAGGAGTCTTATCATATGTTTTTAGCAGATGGATGCTTGTGTAATTAAGGTTAATTCTAGTTGACAATTATGGGCAATGCCTGTTTCAATGCCACAGTTAAATCATAGATATTATTTACCTTACTTTCCCATGGTCCCAATTTAATGCTCTAGATTCTCAATTCTCTGGGACACTAGTGCTATTAAACACTGCACATGTGTAAACACAATGGGCCCAATTCAATGATGCCAAATACTGTATCACTTGCCATTGGCTTTTAACTCAAAATGTTCAATGACATGAGATAAATTAACTCTGGTTATTGAATATATGCCAGTGTGTGAATGTGCAAGTGGTGCACCATCGCAACTACACATGTGCTGTGTGCCACTACATACAGGGTAATGCCACACCATGCACGTGTGGCATTACTGACACGTACCACCAAATTCCTACTGCCCTTGCAATTTGGGGAGATATGTACAGTATATTTAGTAATGCATTGAGCAGAAACTATTTGAGTAACTATTTTTCTTGGTCTTCCTTTGTGTTGCTGGTGTACCTGCTCTGACTGCTGGATTTGATAAATCACTTTCAGAATGTTTGCCTTAGGATAAGAAAACTTAGATTACTGCAGTGCCATTTTTCCAACAGTTTAGTGGCATCCTTCATCTTTAAAGGCTTGCAAAGTATTTTGTTTACCATAAGCAGCCATTCCTCTCTATCAATCTTTTCTCATTACTATTGTTTTCTTGCTATTAAATGGAATAGATCTTACATTAGCTCCTCTTGCTTTTCATTACATGCATACATGTATATGCTTGGCCATCTTTTTAAAGCATAACCTTTGCATGCTACCCTATAGTGGGATTCATCCGGTTTGCACTGGTTCAGGGTGAGCCTGAATATAATACAATAAACACCAAGGTGTGAGCCGGCTCCACTTACTGATTCTTGTCAAGAAGGCAGGTGCTCCACAACGCAGATCCAGCGTGTAGATTCATTGAAGTAAGAAAAGAAGTGTGCACTCCACTCTCCGATAGATGCCAATAAAAAGTGCTTTATTTAGTGCCGAAACAAACAAGGTACAAAACAGACTGTGGGAGGAAGGCCACCTAATGCGTTTTGCGTGTTTCCATGCTTAAACTCTAGTGTGGGACACATGGTCTTGAGAACGCAAATCTCTCAGAGACCAAACCCTGATGACATGCTCACAGTACAATGGCTACATGAGGGAACTGCTGGATGCAGGTATGTGAATACTGGCCCAGATTGGCTTCCTATACAAGGATTATGCATATACCTGGTGGCAACCCTACCAGCAAAACAATGGCTGATCTGTTAATCCTAGCTGTACACCTAAAGAAATAATTCTGCAGATGCATGCTTTGTAAGGTGTCCTGTGCACTAAATTCTGTAGATGCACACTATGCAGGTATCTTTGTCATTTGGCATGTTTTAAACACTTTAAAAGTATTTTTACCCTTCCAGACTCCAGGTAAATGCTGAGAGCCCAGTGAATCAATAAAAGGTACAAACCTGACCTTTGTGAGTAAATTACACATATTTTGAATGCTGATATTCAGCTTCTTAATACATGCATACATTTTTTAGAGTTGATTCACTTTACTTTGAATAAAAGAAAAAGGTTCGGTAATTTTCAAGTTGGAGTGGTCCTTTAAGCACTGGAACAGAAAATTGAAAGAATATGATAAGCCAACATGTCTCTTCACTTTAAAAACCTAGATAAAAAGATGCAGAAAGATTAAAAAGTCTGTTAATTCTCTCTAAAAAATCAATTAACAATAGCCTTTATGTCATCTTTATGGCAGTAATTTACAGTTGTGACCTTTAGTGCATGTCATGTGCAAGTAGCTTTTCCAGCATTCATTTGACATATTGTAAGTGTTTCAGCATCTAGTATTATGCAAATTCAGATTTAAAGTTCAGATAATCAAATAAAAAGGAATCACAAAACGAACAAACTAAAGTAAAATAATAATCGTCACACAATAAAAATATGTGCATCTTCTTGATTTTTTGTGCATGCAGTTTTATCTTCAATTCATGCAATAAAGTCAAACCCATTTCTGTGAATATAGAGATACATGTCATTGGATCCACAGTTATCAATGTTGTTCTCCCCACCAGACTAAAGATATGGTGCAGTGGACAAAACATCACACATCATTTAAGATTTGCATCCTGGTCGTTGTGCACCCTCATAATCAAAACTGCTCTTATCTTTTAATTCCACTTTAAAAAGCACTCTGGAAATCATCCTATAAGGACTTGTGTGGTTAAAAAATAGCCCATGAACATCTCTTGGATCCCAGACCAATGTTTTCTCTTTAGTTTGTTTGGTAACACCAGGTATGTGTGGGTGCTAAATTATTTGTCACCAGGGGCATATCCTATCATTGATACCACCTGGACCTCCAACCCATCTTCCTTTATTTTTAAATACAGCTTGTAGAGACATACACATACTGTCACACAGCTTCTGTAAGTGTACAGTGTGCCAGAGGCATATACATGATACTGAGGGTCCCCCCCGTATCTATCTCTCACGTCCACCCAAGTTTGTCTCTCTCCTCTCGCCCCATGTTTGCCTCTATTGCCTCCCCCATGTCTGCATTTCTCATGTCCCCCATGTCTGCATCTGTCATGTCCCCCATGTCTGCTTCTTTCCTCTCCCTCACCCATGTTAACCTCTCTCCTCTCCCGCTATGTCTTCCTCTCTCTTCTCCCCATGTCTGCATCTCTCATGTCCCCATGTCTGCTTCTTTCCTCTCCTCTCCTCTCACTCCTATGTAAACCTCTCTCCTGTCCTCCTCTCATGTCTGCCTCTCCTGTAACTGTATGTCTGGCTCTCTTCTCCCACCCTATGTCTGTCTCTCTCATTTCTACCCACAGTTTACCTCTCTCCTTTCCCCCTTACTAGTCTGTCTCTCTCCTCTCACCCTCACATGTCTGTCTCTCTCCTCTCCCCAATGTCTGTCTCTCTCCTCTGCCCCATACCTACCCCTCTCATCTCCATTTTTATCTACCTCTCTCCTCTCATTTCTACCTCTCTCCTCCACCAATGCTTCTTTCCTCTTCCCTAATGTCTGCCTCTCATGTCCTCCCAAATCTGCCTCTCTACCCCATGTCTGCATCTCTCCCATTTCTCCATGTCTTCCTATCTCCTCTTCCCAGGTCTACCTCTAGCCTCTCACCCAATGTCTGCCTTTCCCCACCATGTCTGCCTCTCTCCCATACATATAATGAGGGGAGCCTTGTGTACCCCTATGTTTATCTCTCTCCTCTCACCCTATGTCTGCCCCTATCCGCTCCAACTCACCTGTCTTCCTCTCTCCTCTTCCCCCATTTTGACCACTCTCATCACCCATTTATGTCTGCCCCCATGTGTATGCATCTCTCCAAACATCCTACCCTGTCTGGCTCTAGGTTAATTTGTCTCCTTCAGTGCCATTATAATTACTAGGCAAGTAACCTATTGCCTATATGCAATAGGTTACTTGCCTAGTAATTATAATGGCACTGAAGGAGACAAATTGAGAGCTAACATATACATTAAAGCGTACCATCCAACACAAAACACAGCCAATCAAAAAGCACATACTCAAAATGATATATATAATGTCTCTAAGGGCCCTGATACAATGAAGTTGTATGAATGTTTTTCTTATTAGTCTAATTAAAGTAAGGTATTTGGTGGAATCCGTGGTATTTGGAGTAGCTGTGCATGACCTTTTTTTTTTTTTTTTTGTCAGACTCTCTTTTTTAACCCCTCCCTTTCAAGTTGTCATTCCCCTTCTCTTCGTATCACCTCTACCTATCTCTCCCTCTCCTCTCATTCTTGCTTGAGGCTAAAATCTGTTGTTCCCTTGTGATGAACTACGCAATAGGCCAGTTAGAGTAAATGCTTTGATCAACTGAGATGTACCATGGTCTATTAAGATTTAACTGAACTTGTGAGTTTGAGCAGTAGAATAATCTGCCTATGCTGCTTAATAGAAAAATACTTGAAATGTGACCATTTTCACATCAACTTTAAATCTTACTTCTAAATACATATAATTCACCTTAAATCAAAGTGGCCTGAACATTTGTATTTCTCCTGCATTTTGTCACATCAACTACTGAATGCATACTGTGAACCCTTTACTGAGGCTTCATTTTATGATATCACACATAATGGTGAAATATTTGTTATTCCTATACTGTGATTTCTTCAGGATCGCAAGTACATGCATACTGATGTGTCAAACCAGAGTTCTGCTTAATCAAAACATGTTGGCACAATAACGAACAATTCAGGTTTGAAACATTGCTAGTTTTGTGCCAGGGTGACGGAATATATTGACATCTGCATTATATCCAAAGTACTGTGAATGTTATTATCACATGCAATCATCAGGAGCTGGCAGAAAAGCCATGTTTGCCCCAAGGGTTTCCGAAATTGCTGTTCTACTTGGTGATTAAATTTTGCATTCAGGTGCTCCTTTGGCCTATGTTAATACACAATGCTATATGTATGATATAATATGTTTTAGACTTATTTTATTTTGCATGCATAACGAGAGGAATTGGTCATTCAAGCCAGAATAATTACAAAACCAAGAATTCTAGCCTGTCTTTTAATCTCCCTGTACAAAAATGCTAAAGAAGTCATTGCCAAACACATTTGTCAAGAAGTGGCTACTTTCCCATGGAGGAAGCAGTTCCAGAAGTAAGAGACAACATATTGACACAGAAGTACATATACGATTTATGTGAAAAAATAGATCCTTTCTTGATTGACAATGGATATTCTGCCAGTTAAATTTTAATTACAAAAAATATAAACATTTGTTTAGGTTCTATAATCTAGAATATTTTCCTAGATATACAGTAGGTCTAAAGCAGCATTTAATTATATTTAAACAGAATTGAGCTATCACACATAGAAGCAAATGGTACACATGAGTTTTGGATGTACCAAAACAGTATTATCAAGGATTTTTGCCACGGTCATCTTATAGGCAGTTGCAATGTCAGATTCTGATAACATTTCAACTTCCTTTTGGCACATGTCGTTGAGGTTTGGAAAACAGCCATAGTGATCTTCCAAAAGGACCATCTACACTAGTTTATATTTGAAACAATTTTGATTTCCAACTAGTGTAAGGCAGATGGAAAGCAAAGTTTACATAATGATATTCTAAAAAAATAAACTGCACATTAATTATTATTTATGTTGAATATCGCATTAAATAAAAAAATATTTTACCAGATGACCTGATCAGCAGTCAAAATACCGTGAAACACACAGATTGCTTACCATTTCATTTTTCTACCAGCTATTAGAGTAATTAGAGATTGTGCAAAATGAAAATACATGCTGCATTACTGCTCAAAGCAAGGAAGTTATCACATGTTAAAATATGCTAACATATAGACAATATGCACAGTGGTATGAAGCAATTCTTTTTTTTTTTTTTTCTATCTCTTTTTAGATAGATTTATAGACATACCATTTATTGGCATTATTTCATAGCTCAAGCTTTGTCTTTGGGCAGTTTCCTTATAAAGTCCTCAATAAGTAGGTCGTCACCAGTCATCTTACATCCAAGAAAGCATTAATGTTTTATTTGCCCTGTGCTGTTTTGTCTCTACTGGCAAAATGCCTATGACGTAGCATGTAACAAAGGCATGGGGACTGGTACTCCCAAACTCTAACTATCCAAACTATTAAAATACAAGTCCTGTGATCTGAAGCCATATTCTGGTGTCCTGCAAAATAAGAGCAAGGACAATTTGTCCCATTCCAGGGAATCGTTCAATTAATTTAACAATAAAATTCCTAATCTCATAGATCAAGAATTAACTGAGATTCTGAATTTCTGTCACATTCAGGTCACTCTAGTGATTCAAATGGCCCCTTGAATTGATCCATTAAGGGATCACTGAAATGACCACAAGTCATCCCAAAAATAGTCCATTATACATAGAGAGAGAGAGAGAGCGAGCATATATTATTAAGCATTGACAGAGATACAATAAAATAATGTATATTTTATTATATTATTAATTTCTTTTGCTAATATACATTATTAAACCATAACATGTATAGAATAAATTCCTAAGAATATAAATACAACAGTATAAAATGATACATAAATAAATACATAAACACATGCATCTATTGCATGTAAGATAGTACATGAAAACAAACCCACGTATCCCAAATGCCAAATATACAATTGGTTGCTATCAAAAGCTGTTATATGTACCATCCCACCATCATGCCATGTGTATCACAGTACTGTATTATGTTCACAGTGGGAATAACAAAATTGATTGCCAATGCACAATTGTTCTCTTTGTGTATATGAAAGGGTACCTTTGCATAAATAAGTGTGCTAGGCAGTGGAGTGAATGGAAACCACTGACCAATGGTGGTAAGATTGGCATGTGGACCTTTCATTACGTAGAATATCACCACATGATACCATAATTGCAATACACCCCCATTGTCCACGTACAAGCTTTGTCCACACATCACTTTTAATTGAAGTGGTCTCAGAGGTTGCCTGACTCACCTAGGGTGGCCTGTCAAATTTCAGTGTCATCCCCTGCACTTACAAGTGATGTGGACAATGCTGGTAAATGGACAGTGGGAGTGTACTGCAATGGTGGTATCATGTGGATGAGCTGCATTGTCAGAGGGTCATGTGGCAATCTTAGCACCCTGACACAGTGGTTACCATCCATGCCACTGCCCAGCACACTCACATATGTAAAGGTATGCTTTCTTATACACAGTGGACAATGATTCAGTGACAATCAATGTTGCCATCCACACTGTGGAAACATAGAAACATAGAATGTGTCGGCAGATAAGAACAATTCGGTCCATCTAGTCTGCCCAATTTTCTAAATAGTTTAATTAGTCCCCAGATCCCTATCTTATATCTAGGATAGTCTTGTGCCTATCCCACACATGCTTAAACTCCTCTACTGCGTTTACCTCTACCACTTCCACTGGAAGGCTATTCCATACATGAAATTGTTCCTTGTTACGTAGCATGATGGTGGGAGGGTACATATAAATTAACAGCTGTTGATGTTGAACAATAAACTGTGATGTGATGCGAACTCTTAGCTGGCATGACATTATCAGTATTGTTATACCAGAAGAGCTGTTATGGAGGTGTGTTACATACATATACATATATATATATGTGTGTGTGGCAATTCCCTAACTTTTGTTGGGATAACTTGTCATAAGATACTTGTGGTTTTTTTTTATGTTGTAATTGCACAATTGATGCCATAATAGCATGTTTTAACTAAAAAAATCAAATCATATTTTTTTTTTATCATATGGGCAATTATGGCATTTGTTTAACAATTTCCATGTCAAATTAGCCACTTAAATGTTTTTGTTTCTAGTACTTTTTTGCCCTAAAATGTACAGTTCTCCAAATCTTATGAGAATCTTATGAAAAGCATGAAATACTTCCAGCAAATTCAGGGGGATTTGATCCTTTAAGAATAGGGGGAATCCTATGGATTCTACATTCCAAGTGTCCCAAACTGAATATTGTTCAGTATCATTTTGCCACAAATCATTGAATTTGGGCCTAAATCTGCAATACTGAATAGCTGAATTGTGGACAACTCTGTAATATGGCATTTAACCATGATCTGGGCTATATTCGATCCAGATCAGGGCTTTCTGAACTGAGTCGCTGGTGTTCAGTGCTAAAGACATAAAAACAATTCCCAAATTGTTTAAAGCCAAATTTGAGCTGTCTGCATTTTCTCTAGCCAAACTTCTGAACCAAATCTTTATTGAAGAAAGTGATAAAGTTCAGGAATATGTATAAAATATTGAATTTGTGAAGCACTCTTTTTTCTAAGTTCCACAAATTGTCATAAGTACAGTATTTTTCGCTCCATAAGACACACCTGACCATAAGACGCACCTAGTTTTTAGAGGAGGAAAACAAGAAAACCACATATAGAACAGATCTTTACTAAATTCTTATCTCCCCAAGAGTTGTGGCATTGAGCAAAGCTAGAGACAAAACTAATACAGCTAACCTTAGGCACACCATTCTGCACCATGAGAAATGCAATGTGCACCAGCCAAATATTATCAATCGCTGTGATAGTCATAAGATTGCAGTGGTGACCTTTAGCATCCCAGATGTTTTGGACTATAATATTTTTCATTATGCACAATATGCCAGTATTTAGCCACTCAGTATCCCAGGATTTAGCCACTCAGTATGCCAGTATTTAGCCATTTAATATGCCAGGATTTAGCCACTCAATATGCCAGGATGTAGCCACTTAATATGCAAGAATGTAGCCACTCAGTATGCCAGGATTTAGCTATTTAATATGCCAGGATTTTTCCATTTAATATGCCAGGATTTTGTCACTCAATATGCTAGGATTTAGCCAGTCAATATGCCAGGATTTAGCCACTCAATATTCCAGTATTTAGCCACTCAATATGCCAGGATTTTGCTTGTTTTATGCCACCCTCCTCCCCCCTTCCCCAGTACTTACCTCCTTGTTGCTCTTTGGTCTTCACCATGCAGTCTTACCTCCTGCACGGAGGAGGGAAACTCTGGTTTAATTTTTTTTTTTAACTTTAAAAAATGCGACCGGAGTTTCCCTCTGTGCAGGAGGGAAGAATTTTTTTTTCTTCTGGCATGACCTGGGCCTACCCAGCAGCCTCCATGCCGATCTCCGTGATTGGGCTTTGCATTTTGGCTCCATGGACTACATTCGCTCCATAAGACACACAGACATTTCCCCTTACTTTTGAGGAGGAAAAAAGTGCATCTTATAGAGCGAAAAATACGGTAACTTTGTTATACTGTACAACTCTGATTAAGTGCATATGTGCCAAACTCCCTCAATCCCAATGTTGTTTTATGCGTTGTTTGTATTTAGCTATAATTTTTCATTGATCACTTTCTAAGCTCATTTCACCACACAACATATCAGGCATGTCAATTTTCGCAAACGGGTTAACTAAAGCTTGTTTTTATTGATCTTCTCCTATATGACCTGAAGTCTGGAGAAGGTGAGTCAAATTTATTATTCAAGCAAGTCATGTGTACCTCATGGATCAGTCTGTCCTTGATCATCTAACATAGTATGCACTTCCCCTTTATGAGCTGTACCTCATGTACGTACCACTGTGTAAATTGTTTGTGCTATATAAATAAATGATGATGTAATGTAATGTGTTAGTAGTTTGTGCTATGTTAAGCAAATGGTCAGAGAGCTAAAGATTTGTGAGCCTTTTATTTGATACAATTAGGAAATAAATCAATTGAATAACTTATTAGGAACATGCATGACCTGCATATAAACATGTGAAACAGTTAAATGTATTTAGAGAGTTATGAAAGAAAATGTGTTTACAAGAACGAAGAAAATTAAACATTTTGCTAAGTGCAGCATTTATGCGTAATGCTGAGAATGCGTCTTTGAAAAGTTGTGTCCTTACTGTATATTGAAATGTAAATGGAAATTACATCTGTCTTTCTGTCAGAATGTTTAATTCATTCACTAGAATGAGCAATATTAGTGGTTTAGGAATACATTAGGAAGCACTTCAAATAATTTAATGTGTGTAATATATGGGTTTGCTGAATGTAAGCACTGTCATGATAGTCTGAAATTCACTTCTAATCAGAAAAAAACAATCTTTTTTTATGAATTTCTGTGAAATGTGAGGTTGATATTTTAGACTAATGTGTGTCAGCCAACAATAAAGTAAAGTACCCCATCTATTTCAATGAATGTTTATATTTCTGCCGTATTATGACATACTTTGAATTTTCAGTGTCATAAATGAATTTTTGATGTTGAGCTGCCGTAGGCATGACTAAATTCAGGCACCCCCTCTACCAACATTGCACACCCAGGGCATGCCCCAGCACCTGCCTCATCAATCCCATTCCAGACCCATCACTCAGCATCCCAGGAAATAAGTGAACACTCAATTTGCACACTGAGGACATTCCCCATCACCCACATTGTACACCCAAGACATGCCCCAGCACCCACATTGCACAACCAAGAAATGCCACAGTATCCACATTACACACTGATGACATGCCCCATCACCCACATTGCACACTGAGGATATTCCCCAAACAAAACACAAAAGGTGCTGGCTCCATAGAGATCAGTCTGTAGGTGCTCAGGCAGTAAAGCAACAGAGGACTCCAACTCTGAACCTCAGACAACCAGAAAATGGAAAAATGACACTCCAGAGAGAAGAAGTATGATGGGTAAAATAAAAAAAGAATTTCAGTATATATTTTGGTCAGAGTATAGCCACTAACATACATGAGTGCAAAAAAGAGAAATAGGCAGACGCTTAATAGAAACATAGAAACATAGAATGTGTCGGCAGATAAGAACCATTCGGTCCATCTAGTCTGCCCAATTTTTTTTTTTTTTTGAGTACTTTTATTAGTCCCCCGTTCCCGGTCTTATAGCTAGGATAGCCTTGTGTCTATCCCACGCATGCTTAAAATCCTTGACTGTGTTTACCTCTACCACTTCTGCTGGCAGGCTATTCCTACCCTCTCAGTAAAGTAATACTTTCTGATATTACTTTTAAATCGTTGCCCCTCTAATTTAAGACTATGTCCTCTAGTTGTGGTAGTTTTTCTTCTTTTAAATATACTCTCTTCCTTTACTGTGTTGATTCCCTTTATGTATTTAAATGTTTCTATCATATCCCCCCTGTTACGTCTTTCCTCCAAGCTATACATGTTAAGATGCTTTAACCTTTCCTGGTAAGTTTTATCCTTCAACCCATGAACCAGTTTAGTAGCCCTTCTCTGAACTCTCTCCAAAGTATCAATATCCTTCTGGAGATACGGTCTCCAGTACTGCGTACAATACTCCAAGTGAGGTCTCACCAGTGCTCTGTACAATGGCATGAGCACTTCCCTCTTTCTACTGTTAATACCTCTCCCTATGCAACCAAGCATTCTGCTAGCATTTCCTGCTGCTCTATTGCATTGCCTACCTACCTTCAAGTACTCTGAAATTATTACTCCTAAATCCCTTTCCTCAGATGTTGAGGTTAGGACTGTACCAAATAGTCTATATTCTGCTTTTGGGTTTTTACGCCCAAGGTGCATAATCTTGCACTTGTCCACATTAAATGTCAGTTGCCACTGCTCTGACCATTTTTCTCGTTTAGCTAAATCATTTGCCATTTGGCTTATCCCTCCATGAATATCAACCCTGCTGCAAATCTTTGTATCATCAGCAAAAAGACATACTTTGCCAACAAGACCTTCTGCAATATCGCTAATAAAAATATTAAAGAGAATGGGTCCAAGAACAGATCCCTGAGGTACCCCACTAGTAACAAGACCTTGCATTGAATATACCCCATTGACTACAACCCTCTGTTGCCTGTCACTCAGCATTTGTCTAATCCATTCAACAATATTGAAATCCAAACCTAAAGATTTCAGTTTATTGATAAGCCTTCTATGTGCAACAGTGTCAAAAGCCTTACTGAAATCTAGGTAAGCAATGTCTACTGCACCACCCTGATCTATTATTTTAGTTACCCAATCAAAAAAATCAATAAGATTAGTTTGGCATGATCTCCCTGAAGTAAACCCATGCTGTCTCTGATCTTGAAATCCAAGCGACTTTAGATGTTCAACAATCCTATTCTTTAACAAGGTTTCCATTATTTTCCCCACTACTGAAGTAAGACTTACTGGTCTATAGTTGCCCGCCTACTCGCTGCTACCTTTCTTGTGAATGGGCACAACATTAGCTAATTTCCAATCTTCTGGAACTACTCCCGTTAACAATGATTGGTTAAATAAATCTGTTAACGGTTTTGCTAGTACACCACTAAGTTCTTTTAATAACTTTGGATGTATCCCATCAGGTCCCATCGACTTATTTGTCTTTACTTTAGACAGCTGAAGTAAAACCTCTTCCTCTGTAAACTTACATGCATCAAAAGACTCATTAGTCTTTTTCCATAAATGAGGTCCCTTACCCTCATTTTCATTTGTAAAAACTGAACAAAAATATTCATTAAGGCAGTCTGCTAAGCCTTTATCCTCTTCTACATAGCATCCTTCTTTTGTTTTTAATCTAACTAATCCTTGTTTTACTTTCCTTTTCTCATTTATGTATCTAAAAAAAATGTTATCCCCCTTTTTCACTGACTGGGCTATAGTCTCTTCTGTGTGTGCTTTGGAAGCTCTTATAGCTTGCTTTGCCTCTTTCTGCCTACTCTTATAGATCTTTCTATCTTCCTCACTCTGAGTATTTTTATAATTACTAAATGCTAGCTTTTTATTTTTTACTATTTTAGCCACCTCTGCAGTGTACCACAGTGGTTTCTTAAATTTTTTGCTCTTACATACAAGCCTTATGCAATTTTCTGTTGCCTTCAGTAGTGCAACTTTTAGATAATCCCATTTCTCCTGGACTCCATTTAAATTGCTCCAGTCTGATAATGACTCCTTTATACCTAATCTAATTTTAGAAAAGTCTGTTTTTCTAAAATCTAAAACTTTTGTTTTTGTGTAGTTTTTGCGTCACTGTTCTTATATTAAACCACACTGTCTGGTGATCACTAGATCCTAAACTTTCACCTACAGTAATATCTGATAACAAATCCTCGTCTAGTATGGCCTGCTTTCGAGTTGGCTCCTCCACTACTTGTTTTAGAGATAATCCCAGTAGGGAGTTTAGGATATGCTGTGCGTTTAGCACCTGCTGTGCTTCTTCAAAATGTATTGTGGGGCCTTTAACCTGTAAACACAAATAACATGAAATTAAATAAAATTAAACTAATACCGAAGATTACTTAGCAGCAGTTTTGAAAATATGATTAAAAGAAAGTTTGCAAAGTGCATCTAAATCCATACAATTATTAGTTATACAAATATGGATAAATGGACTATCAAAGCTAAGCTTATAAATATCTTTTAATTACCTTCTGGAACAAGACTTTTATAACAGAATATTCTGGTGACTATCCATTTGGGGATAGATTAAAATCCATGACAAAGGGCATAAAAGGACTGAAATATGACACCTTTCTATACTCAAGACTATAATGGTCTATCTGGCAAAAAAGTGGTTGAAAATGCTAGAGGACAATAAACAGATCCAAAGTCTCAACACATCTAAAGTGTGTCCAACGTCCATTGAAACATGAGCTATGTTGGGGGGTGGGGGGTTCAAATCTACTTCCTGCATGTACACTGTAGACTCCATATAACACGGTCACTGGAGTCCAATGTTTTTTTATCGAGTTATAAATGAGTCCTTTGTTAAATCAAAGAGTTACAGTGTACTGACATAAAAGACAGGATATGTATACCATTGAACATGCATATGAAGGGGGTTAACCGTTTTATAGTCATTACATTGTGTTATATCGGGTATACAGTGCATATGTTTCTGAGTGACAACAGCCAGTCTACATACTTTTGTTACTCAAACATATTTTGGATCTGTATTGAACTTCACCTGTCTTGCTTCTTAACCCTTCCTGGCTCCAACATGCCATATTTAGGTGGTGCTCCAGCAGACTCGATTACCAGTGAGTCCTCTGCTTTATTAGGACTATATTATTTTGGATTTTTGGATGTTGTAGCTTTTTTTAATTATTCTTTATTAAATGTTCATATCATATAAAATATAAAACACATACATACATCTAAATATACAAAGTCGATAATGAATTTACAAAATCTTACACCCTTAGAAATGGTAGTGAGCATGAATGTTTCTATACATCTGTTACAAACTGATTGCCAGTATACTAATATCATGCAGCTGGGTATTCAACAGGTATATATACTTCTAGCATTAACCTAGCTGGGATTCTTGCCAATATGCAGCTTATTTCAAAGCTTGTTTCAGCTACATACTTTAAGTCTACCATTCCCACTCATTCATTCCCGCACGCTCTTCATACATATCACACATCCCATTCTCACTAGGGGGTGATGGTCGAGGGGGGGGGGGGGGGGGGCATGCCAAAACTTTTGATTTTGTCTGGTCCCACTGGATCTAGCTTATATATTCCCTACTCCACGGTCATCCTGCTGCCTTTTACTGCTCCTGTATCAAAGACCACGCTTGCCATATTCTTTCGTATGTTGGTAAGGTCTTTGAAATGCTTCTATAAAAATACTTTTCTGAGGATGCCTGAAATTCGACTTGGCATCTGAATTCGGACCAGGATGGTATCTCTGGCCTCTTGGACCAGGATTTACCTCTTTGAGCAAAGGAATCCAATAGTTTTAGGGTCTTAGCGATTATATTCTTTACTGGAGGTCTTTCCAGGAAGGCATCCCATCGCGGATGGTCCACGGGAGGGTAAGTTGCCAGAAAGCTCTTCACTCTAAGGTAAGTGAAAATCTGGCCTGGATCACTATTACATTTCCACTGTAGGTCAGGAAACTGAATTACATGATCGTCTTTATATAGGTCCCATATAATATTAATACCTTCATCCCTCCAGTGTAGCAGATTCAAATCTGAACACCTGAATCGGGGCACGTTTTGAGAGTGCATTTCTGATACCTAATGATTTTTTTGTTCTGGATAGTGTTTCCATGCGGTCCTTTATTATTTTAAATGCAATAAATTTTAGATAAATCCGCTAAGTGAATTTGTGATAGCTCTATATTTAACCATGGGGGATTAATGGTAATCGCCTGTTTCCATGCAGTTATATGTGCGATCTGACAGCTTCTATATATTTTACTGATGTCGGGGTAACTAAGGTCACCATTTTGAGATGTTTGTTTTAACTTTTGACAGGGTATTCTCAGTTTCTTTGCCTCCCAGACAAACTTAGAGAATAATAGATCAAATTTCCTTAGAGTCTCTGTTGGAACATTAAGTGGAATGACTCTGAGCAGATAGGTAAGCTTTGGAAGAATATACGCCTTTACAATGTTTATTCGCCCCATCCATGATAATTCAGTCCTGACCCACCGCTTACTCTCCTCCTGTAATTCACTATACAGAAAGGAATAGTTTAATTCTACCAATTTCTCTGTCTGCGGTGGTACCTTTAACCCCAGATAATCAATATAGTCAGGCTCACTTCTTTGTTTAATACATTTTTGGAGAAGACCATATTGATTAGGGTTAAAAAAAAAAAAAGGAATGGTCTGCGTTTTTGGCCAGGTTTTTTGGCCAGGTTTAGGCTGTAATTAGACATTAAACTGTATTTATCTATGTAGTTGAGTAGTTCCGGAATCGACTGTTCTGGAGATGACATAGTTAGAATTATATCGTCCGCATATAGAGTTACTAAATGGTTATAATCTCCAATCTGTATGCCTTCTATCTGTTTGGCTTGTCGCAACTGTTGTGCCAAAGGTTCGATTGTCAAGGCATACAGAAGAGGAGCAAGCAGACAGCCCTGTCTTGTTCCGTTCTTAATGCTGAACAAGTTAGAAGCAAGTGAAGGACCCTCTATCCTTGCTTGTGGATTTAAATACAAAGCTGTTATGGAATCAAACATTTTACCACTCAGACCAAATATCCGCAGAGTCTCTGTCATAAATCTCCAGTCTACCCTATCGAAGGCTTTTTCTGCGTCAAGAGCCAAGATGATTGCTGGAGACTTCTTTTGGTGTATTGCCTCAATTATGCCTAAGACTCTCCGGATATTGTCGGTTCCTGTTCTTCCTGGAATAAATCCGGATTGGTCCGGATGGACCAAATCCCTGATCACTCCCTTTAGTCTGTTGGCCCAGATTTTTGAATAAATCTTGATATCAAGATTGATCAGGGATATAGGTCTGGAATTTGTTACAGAGTTGGGGTCCTTACCTGGCTTCCAGATTGGTAATATTGAAGCTTCCAGCATTTCCATTGGAAATCCTTTGTTTGGGTTTATTGAGTTATATAATGTGGCTAAGATCGGGGATATCGTTGGACTTAAGACTTGGTAGAATAGAGTCGCAAACCCATCTGGGCCAGGAGCTTTCCCTTTTTTTAGGTCTTTGATCATGTTGTTTATTTCTAAGACTGTAACTGGGCCATTTAATTTGTCCAGTTTCTCTTTAGATAGTTTAGGAAGGTTCAGGGATTCTAAATATTTAGAAACCTCTTCTGAAGAAGAGTTTAATTTTGGTTGATTGTATAGAGATTGATAACATTTCCTAAAGGATTCCGCAATCTGTGGAGGTGAAATGCATTCCTTATCTTCATATATTTTTTATTCTATTTGCTGCGTTTTGCATTTTAATTTTCCTAGTCATTTCCTTCCCCACTCTGTTGTTACTATAGTACCATTTATTTCTTAGTCTAGATAGAGCAAAGTCGGTGTTTAACTTGAGTCTTTGAATAATTTGTTTCTGGATCAACTGTACTTGCTCTGTGGCTTCCCTAGTTGGATTCAATTTATGTTGTCTTTCTAGCGGTGTTAATATGGCGTAAAGTTCTGGTAAATCTTTACCCCTCTGCTTCTTCAGCCAGATATCTTTCTTAATTAAATGTCCCCTTAGTACGCATTTCATTGCGCACCACAGCGTGCCCTCGGAAATTTCCGGATCGTCATTATGTTCCAAATATAACTTTGCTTGATCCTGCAGATCTTTTATTCTTTCAGTCGATTCAAGAATATTCTCATTCAGCCTCCATCTTTTCCTCATTCTATATGCCTGATCTGTGTTAATAACCAAAAAGATGGGGGCGTGGTCTGACCATGTGATGGGCCCAATGCTGGAGGACCTACATCTATCCAGCATGGGGCCCATCACAAAAAGATAATCAATTCTAGAATACAACTGATGTGGTTTGGAGAAAAATGTATAGTCTCTCTGGTCCCTGTGTTGTGTTCTCCAAACATCGTATAAGTTATGTTTAAATATGCAGGAAGAGAGGGCCTCGGCTCTAGCCTTCAGCCTTGGGTCGTGTTTACCTATTTTTAAGCTTTTCCTGTCCATGATTACATTGGCTATTGTGTTAATGTCACCACCCATTATTATCATTCCTCTGCCGAACGTGTCTATGGTCACCATGGTGGCATTAATAAAGCTAATTGGTCTGTCCGATGGTGCGTACACATTTGCCAAGGTGTATAGTACATAATTTTTCTTACAGATCAATATTACTCTTCTTCCCTCCTGATCCATCACATGATAGCAATATTCAAATTTATTTCTCCCAGCAATCATTATAGTGACTCCCCTTTTTTTTTTGTCAGGCAGGGAAGAAGAGTAGAGGACTGGGTACTTTTTGTATCTCCACAATGGTTTTATCTCTTGTTTCCAATGTATTTCCTGAATAAAGGCCACATCTACCCTATTAGTCTCCAGCGTGTCATACAAATAGGATCGTTTGTAGGGCGAGTTTAATCCCTGGGCATTTATTGATAGTATTTTAAGGCACATTAAAACTTATGCTTTGCACGTTCGGCCCCCACCCCTCTTCCCCCCCCCCCCCCCCCACCATTCAAACCTGCATCCATACATTCCCATACAGTCAGCAAATTCGGGTTTCCGGAGCGACAGAGGCAAATTATCCACCGTAGCCAAGGAAATTGGACTGAAATAGCAAGCCCCCATACCATTGAGGACGGGCGTGGCAAGGGTCTTGGGAGCTACTCCACAACTTACCCCGGTTAGACCTAAGGCCAATAGGGGCATATCAGTAAGCAAATGTTTTCTATATATTATACATCCATATAGTAATCCTAGGGCATTCAAGATGGTTTTTTGGAGCATTATTCCCGAGTTGTACATCCCTATATGGTATCCTCGGGGTCTCATCGAGACATAATGATATCCAATAAATTATTTAGAGGTTGTGCAAAAATATAGATTGCTCCTTAGGGCTGTTCGTCCGGGAGATTCGTCCCAAATTGTATGTCAGACGAAAGGATATTTATTTATTTATTTATGGGGGGGCTTCCTTCTTAGGCTTACATGGTTTTGTTCCAGTTTCCAATTTATCCTAATCTTCCCATGAATTATATTTAACTGAATCCATTGATTGTTCCTTACCTTTGCAATAGGAATGAAGGGAATTCAAATCCGAAATTCTAACTTTCATGTGGGTAGATCTACAGATTTCACACACTTAACTGAGCAGCATTAATCAACACAATGGGCTGGGATGGGGTTTGTTTGAATATGCACTCTTATGAAATAAGATGTTACAGTTTCATATTTACAATAATCATATGCTAAGACCCATCTAGATAGATCATTATGCTGAAAAACTCCAAATCCTCATATCCTAAGTTACTACTCTCATTTAAATCAAAAATGTGAGATATTGTTCATTTGTACGCTCAGGATCAACATTATATACAATCATTGCTTTAATGGTGCCCCATCCTAAATAATAGCCCAGCAAGCCAAGTCACCTGTCCTCCCCAAGCCAGCAAACATAGAAATGGTTTAACTTCTAAAAGTGTGTTTTCCGTACTTGGTGCATAGTTTTACTTCATTTTATCTATAACCCCGTGTATCCAAATAATAATACGTCTAATTAGTATGATCCTTTACTATTTAAATTATACTTTACATGTGCTCCATATACTGTGTTTGTTCAATATTCTAATGTATAATTTTCCTAAATTCTTAGTTCTATATATTCTGTGTGGTGTATCTGGTGTGTACATAGTGTGTATTATTTTCGTTACTTAACTTCTTACCCAGTCCCCCCCAACCCCACTTAATCTACCCATATCAATTCCTCCCTCAGTGCTGGAAGTTGCTTACCTAAAATCATTACGTGTTTGGTGCACTATCATTAATCCATTATTTATTTAATTTTATATATTTAATCTATTCTTACCTCCCTTACCCCTAACCCCCCCTTCCCACCCCATACTTTGTGATATGCTAAGCTTTAATATAGGGTTGCCTATTCTGTTTTAAGTACTTCAAGATTCTAATAGGCACTGTCTTTGCTGCAGGTTATATGTATATGTATATATCTTGAGCTTTACTTTAATTCCCTAAATTACCCTCGGGGCCAACTTGTCTGAGATTCCCATCCTTACTTCCATGTTCTTGTTATTATTATCGTACTTTGCTTGCCCTGCTTTAAATTAATAGGCCTCTATCTCTATTCTCTTTCTCCTCCCCCATCGATCCCCCATTACCCTAGACAAGTCTCCCTGGCGTCCCTAGCCCCCCAGCTTGTTGTTTAGCCTTTCATCATGCCTTACAGCCTTCCCTGTTTCATTACTTCTTCTTTCCCTTCGCCCCTCCCCTTCTTCTTTATCTCCCTTCCTCCCGTTTTTTCTCTTTCTTTTCTTTCTCCTCCCTCTCTCACCCCACTTTCTTCCATTTTAGTCTCTTCCCCTTATTTCGTTCTATTCTCCTGTTTCAAATTCCTGCCTCTGGATTGGGTTACCATCTAATTAAGTACTATGGACTTTTCAGCCCCCACATAGAAATCTTGTCTCTCGCTTGTTGTGGGTCATAGCAGATGTGGATTTTGTCTTGATAGGAGATTCTTAGTTTTGTTGGGAATCGCCAGGAGTACCTGATTCCTAGGTCTCGCAAACAGATAGTAGAGTCTGAATACTTTTGTCTGGCTTGTCTTGTATAATATGATAAGTCTGTATATAATTTCAAAGATGTAAATTTAGATGTTTTGGATGGGTCCTTCCGAAATTCCCTCATTAGTTCTTCTTTTAGTCTCGCACTGCATAGACAGACTATAACGTCTCTGGGATCCTTTGTTTGTGAGATTGTAGCTTGTTTTGGTAGCCTATGTGCTCTTTCTATTGCATAGTGGTGAATTAATGTGGGGTCTATGTAAGTAGTTAAAAGATCTTTTATGAAGATAAACGGTCTTCCATGTCTGCCAGCTTCATCTCCAATTGTGGGATTTCAATAGATGTGTGTTCCTGTTTTGTTTGGATTGCTTCTAATTTTGAGTGCAGTGCAGCCACTTCTATAGATTGAGAGGAATTTGCAGCTTTTATCTGAGATAACTCATCTTTGTAATTTGCGAGGTTTTTGTCCAGGTCAATTTTAATTTTTGAATATAATGTATCCAATGCTGTTATCAAGTTTGATTGATCTATATAAGATGTTGCTTCTTGTATAGATGACTCTGTGATCCGAACTGGCGAGCTCTTATCTGTTACTGCCGAGTTGTTCATTTGACCTTTAGGAAAGTAGTATGCCTCGATGGGGTGGGGTTTCCAAGCTTTCTGGCTATTTTTGCTTTTCTCTGTTTTATCAGGTTTGGGAGGCATTTTTGCGATGGATTCCAATCTTACTGATTTAATGGAGTGTAACCAGTATTTACTTTCCCTTTCTAGTTTCTTGGGGTAGCTGATTTCTTGATTTCCTCGGATTGCAACAGGTTGAGTTACTGCTAATCCAATGAAGTGTTATTTCTGCAGTCTGACACTTAGGGCATCGAGTAGTCGCACAATAAGAAGAGAGAAAAAAAAGAAAAAGAAAAAAAAATGTTTCTCTTTTTTCCCACTTTCGGACAATCAGAAGTAAACCCAGTGGCTTAAAAAAAGCCTCCTTTTGTTTGATCTCCGTACCAGTACAATATTTATATCTGGTTTTATTTTGTGTAAAGAGGTACTGAGTTGTCAATACTGCAGATGCAGGAGGGTATGACAGTACAGTGTTTAAGCTCTCAGCTGTCTGTTAGACCAGAAATTCCGCTCTAGTTATTCCTGTGTATTACCGCGTAGCCCTTTGTAGGACTTCCGAGATCTATAGCGGCTTATTTGTAGTTAGAGAGCTCTTTAATAAAGAGATTTCCTGTTTAACTTAAAATTCAGTCTCAGGCTGTTTATCTTTTAGGTGCTTTGAATCTATGCAGGATTTGCTTTATTATAGGTTTGCCCCTTGAGCACAGCTTTAAATAACCCCGAATGTCTTTGCATTACGGCTGGGTTCAAACTATGGATCCGAGCTGTTTGTGGTATAATATTTCAATATCCACGATGTATAATTGTGTACTGTTGAGTTGTATTTAAATACAGGGTTTGGTTTCAAAAGGTTCCCGCCCCATATATATACCAGAGTTTATAAATCTTTCAATAGCTTGGCCCTTGAGCTCCAAACAGGAATAAGGAACGCCAAGCATCAAACAAACCAAGAAAAAAACCCTTTAGAGATATATTTGTTCTGTATAATTAACTTTTAAACTTCTCTAATCATTGCAGGATTTCAATAAAGTTTGTACCAAGGGCACCGGGTAGGGATTTGTTTGTCCATATCACCTTTTCCTTTCACCATATAAAATAAACAGCTTGCACTGATTCCACATAGAATATCTGACCTTGTACAGTAAAGTTTTTATAGAGTAAATTTTGTCAGTCAAATCGCTGCTGTATTAGTTTTGCAGAAAGTTTGTAATAGAGAGCTAACATGTGTTGAGAAATTAGCACAGTTCACCATTGCAGGTTCAGCGCATATTGCAGACTCACACATATTATAGACCAAACAATATTGCTCTCACATATAGGCTGGAATATGTTTTGCTTAATAGGCGTTTCCGCCGCTTTACTTGCCGCCTCCGGAAGATATTCCCTGGCCAGATAAGAGATGGTTTCGAATGGAGCGTTCTGGGGCCAGCCCCGAGCGGTACGTGCTATCGTTCTTGGAGCTTAATTCTTTCCAGAAACGAAATCGAGGGGTGAGTTCTCTAGTTGAGGACGGGCTGTATCACCTTCAGACCAGTGAAAGATCAGTTGGTGGTTAGCGGGTAACGGGCAGGGATACCGGCATCAATTCGGAGACGCCATCATACGGTCTATCGCAGCTTCTCCAAAGCCTCGGCCACACCCCTCACATTTGACGTACACGTCCTACGTCATAACATACCCCGTAGCGTTATTTTTCAAATAATATAATGTATGCTGCTTAAATAACAGAGCATTTCAACATTGTACAGCTTTTTATAGATTTAATAGATAAAAACCATGGAAATATTTTTTTATGCTACTGTTCTTTGTGCTTCATTTCTCTGCTTCCAAGGGCTATTTTTTTTTCTCTCTTAAAAAAGCACAACAGAATGAAAAGAAATGTAAGCTCCAGAAGCCAACTGCATAACAAACTATGGCTTGTTAATAGCACAGTGATGTTAGACCCAGTCTACCTTTACAAAAGAAAACAATGAATGTAAAATTATTTCCATCCAAATAGTATCAAACCTCCTGGGTAACAACATCTAATCAGTGAGCTGGGAAATTCATGTCAAGCATTGCAATGCACATCTGCATAGCAGGCAAAATCCAAGGCTTTTGGGCAATCATTCGTGCATACTGTATATATAGTGTTCTAAGTGCTTCTCAAGAAAATCATCATGTACTGGAAACAATAAATTTACACCTTGCGCCCATCAAGTGCACACTATGAGGAAAACATTATCATTTAGTCCATCCAGAAACAGAATTCACCTTTTTCTAACTATACGTTCTTACAAAATCCAATACAATGTTTTTTCTTATTAAACTACATATTTTAAGGTAATTATAGATTTCATATATTTTAGGGGACTTTATTTGTGAAAAAGGAAATTGACAAGAGAATTTCAAACGCGAGGCCAAAGTAGCTGAGTTGGAAAAATAATCCAATTCAGATATAGTTCAAGTTGTGGCACTAAGTGAATCATCATCATTTGTTATGTATTTTACATGCCCCCCAAATGTCTAGGGGTGTGACTTCTCACACACAGTGTACCACTGTGACTGTGCATTAGGGTTGCCACCTGGCCAGTATTTTACCGGCAGGCCTGTAAAAAATTTGCATCAGGCCAATGTTAAGACTATGGAGACAGTACCAAGGCCGGTATTTTTTTTGAAGAAAAGGTGGCAACCCTACTGTGCATGTGTAGCTATATTGGCAGATAGAAGGCAGCCACTCATGCAGACCCTGGGTAATGCTGATTAGTTGTTCAGCACATGCAGAAGAATCAGGACTCCTGACCACAAAACCACAATTACAGGACATGGATTCCATATTTCATACCTCCCACCTATTCGTATTTAGGAGGGACAGTCCCTATTTTACACCTAAATCCCCTAGTCTATCTTTCCTCCTATGATGTCTCATTTTTCAGTGAGGTTAAAATGTTTGCTACGTATCAATGTATCACAGAGCACCACAGCATAATGTGTTAAAACTGAATTTAATGTGTTATTATATTAGTTTGAGTAAATAACATTGTTTAGTCATATCCTAAATGACTTTGCAAATTACATAAATAGTTAATGATTGGCCATAAAGTCACTGAAAATGTTCTGACAATACCCCGCCTATAGCCACACCTTCAGCCACTTACACAAAAATAAAAGTGTCCCTCTTTTACCATTTGAAAAATGTCAGGAGGTATGCTATTTGGGTTGTCCCACCTTAATCAGGACAGTTGGGGGACATGGTCCACAACCAGATAGGCATGCTGATAAAGAAAAACAAAACAGAAAAATATGCAAAATTCATATAGGTATTATAGCCTATTTTTCACATACACCCTTGTGACACTTCATAAAAGTAGGGGATCCTGTTCATAGGTGTATGAGAAAGCATGAGGGAGGGAATCGGTCAAAATGAAGTCTGCCGGAGTAGAGGAAGACTTTTGGAAATTGAATAATCAACCCTGCTGCAGTTTGCAGCATTCCCTGACTGCAATGTGTTGTGTGGTTACTCAATTAAAGGGGATCTGACACTTAAACATTGTTTACATTTGAATCTATTTATACAGTATGTTAGAAGAATTGCAGGCAAATAGTTAAAGTTGAAGGAATGCGTGTCTAAAATCTATTTACCACAGAAATACCATGCATTAAAGCACTGATACTGCAGTGAAAAAAGAGTGATATACAACCTAACGGAAGTATAAATACCGAGCGCCTGTGAGTGAACTAAATAAAAAAGTAGTAAAACATACAAACCCGTCCGATGGTAGGTATTGAAACGGAGGTAGATGATATCTGTAGAGGGCCCTTCTGGCTTGTATCGAGAGATTGACTAATTTTGGAACCAATAGGAAAATGATTTAGGTAGCCGCCAGTCCAGAAAAAATCACAGTGGGTTAGCACCGTGAAGGGACAGAAAGATGTAGAAAAAAGGAAGACAGCGCTACAAAGTAATATTAATAAAAATAAATATAAATGATAAATGTGTATAAATACACCATAAGAAACACACAATTTGAAGGGTATAAAAATATATAAATTTAATAAATATAAAAATAAATAAAATAGATACACACAGAACCACCTTAGTTGAGGTGGAAATACAGTATACAAATGAATTGAATTGTAATTAAGCAATAGGATATGCTAGTAACAAATACAAGTAAATACTACAAGGACAAAACCAAATAAGAACAATAATCACAACAGGTAGATAGTACACACCTTTGAAGAGAGACCGTTTGGGACAATGCTGGACTCAGAGCAGTGAATGAATCCGGAGCGAAGAAAGAAGCCTGGCCAGGTCTTTTCGCAAAGAGAACAGGACGCCAAAAAAGGGACGCGTTTCGAAAAAACTTCTTCAGCCTTTGGCGTCCAGCATGTCTCAAAACGGATCTCTGACTGTTTAAATAGACCGCTTCTAATTACAAGCAACGGTGAAACCAGGAAGTATGACGTAATCGCGTAGTAGCGCGACGACGTCATAACGTTGCGACGCCAACGTCATCTCCATAGCAACACATCGAGACCACACAGAGCCAGCATAGTGTGGTGTCGATCGGTGTACAGAGAGGGCGTTAGCGGCGGTACATATTAAAAACAGAAAAAAACAGAAAAAACTTGATACATACAAAATGAAAAGGTTATATGCACAGTGTATACACGAACAGTGTTCCATAAAAACATATACAGGGATCTACTCCATACATAATGATCATCCACACTTCATGAAAAACATCCAAATATACATATATGGACGACATGCATAAAAATGCTTCAAAGTGGATAGAAGTATACAAACATATATATATATATATACATATAGCACAGAGACCAACAAACAGTGATACATAAGTCTAATCCAGGAATGGCACTAGGTCAAAATTGTCCTTAAGACCCTTAGGGACCAGGGTATTTAAGGTGAGGATCCAAAAAGTCTCTCTTTTACAGAGAGTCTTAAGTCTGTCACCCTTGCGTGGACCTAATATAACATGCTCAATTGCCATTGCCTTTAGTTTTTTGTCATTTCGCTGGTGTACATCCAAAAAATGTTTAGACAAAATATGCTTTTCGAAACCTCTTCTGATATTATACCTATGTTCAGAAAGGCGTTTTTTAAAGGTTCTACTAGTCCTACCTATATATTGGAGGCCACATGGGCATTCCAACAGATAGATAACGAACTTTGTATTACAGGATATATGTCTCTTGATAGGATACTTTGTAGTTGTGGCATTGTCTAAAAAGAAATTTGATTTTCTGGGACAGACTGCACAGTGATCACAAGTGCCGCATCTATACCACCCTTTTATGCCAGACAGAAAATTACACTTTTTAGATTTTTCTTTAAATTTATCTGATATGTCTGTCGGGGCTAGGATATTCTTAATATTAGTATTACGTCTACAGATAATCCTTCCTCTATCTGGCAACATGGGGGCCAGGATAGGATCTCCCTTAAGAATGTGCCAGTGTCGGTTAAGGATTTCTTTTATCTTGCCAGTCTTGTCTGAAAAAGTGGTGACAAGACTGGAACCAAAGGTGTTTGGAAATGGGTTGTCACTGCTGTCGTTTTGACATGGCCTGCATTTATCCACAATGGGGCAGCCATTAAGAGATGCAATTTTGAACTTCTTGTTGTTCTTTTTAGGGTTCTGACTACCATTTAAAAATAGGATTCTATCCTTCGATCTAATATCGTTCAGAGTGTTGTCTACCAGTCTTTCACTGTACCCCTTTGTAATTAGTCTATCCTTTATTTCCATTGCCTGCTGCTCGAAATCCTCCTGTTTAGAGCAGTTCTTTCTCATGCGAATTAGTTCACCCTTGGGTATGTTGTTAAGCCATCTCTTATCGTGATAGCTTTTAGAATTTAGGTAAGTATTTTTGTCCACTGTTTTAAAGTATGTTTTTGTGACGAAACTATTTCTTTCGTCCGTTGATACCGTTAGGTCCAAAAAGTTTATACTAGTTGGACTGTGTTCATAGGAGAAAGTCAAACCAAAAGAATTTGTGTTGAGTTCTCCCATGAACACGTCCAACGCCTCTACAGTACCATTCCACAAGAAAAAAACATCGTCTATGTAACGTTTGTACAGCAAAAGGTTGGCACTGCGATGGGGTCCAAAAATAACCTCCTCCTCCCAACTACCCAGGAACAGGTTGGCGTAGCTGGGGGCGAAACGGGTCCCCATCGCAGTGCCACATGTCTGCAAATAAAAATCACCATCGAATAGAAAATAATTAGATTCAAGAATAAACAGCATACATTTTTCCAAAAATTGTCTATGTTCGATGCTTAGGTATTCCCTTTGATTAAGCATCTTCATCACCCCCTCAATGCCATCCTGATGTTGTATTGTAGTGTATAATGCCTGTATGTCTGCTGTTACCATGTACATACCAGGCTGCCACTTTATGTCGGTTAGTACATTCATGAGGGCCAAACCGTCCTTTAAATAGGAAGGCATCGTGGGGACAAGGACCTGAAGAAAGAGGTCTACATACAATGATAGGTTAGAAGTTAAAGACCCCACCCCTGAGATGATGGGACGTCCAGGGGGATCTTGTAATTGCTTGTGGATCTTTGGCAGATGGTAAAACATAGGGACTCTAGGGGCTCGAACCATCAAACCCTGATATTCTGACTTAGAAATAATCCCGGCTTCTTTGGCCGAGCCAAGAAGCATTCCTAGGGAACGAACAAAAGTACTTGTGGGATCTGTATACAACTTTTTATAGAAATTCTCATCAGACAGTAGCCTCAGAGCCTCTCTTCGATAGTCTACTGTATCTTGGAGGACTACTCCTCCTCCCTTATCTGCCCCTCTAATTACAAGGTTATTATTGTCACTAAGTATCTTCAGGGCTGCTTTTTCGTGAACTGTCAGATTACTAGTTTGGCAGTGTGTATCCAATTGCCATAGTTCACCTTCCACTAGGGTCTTAAAAACCTCTAGATAGTTACCTCTACTCCCCACTGGATTGAATTTGGATGGTGCACGAACATTTGTATATACAGACATTTTTTGGGGCTCAATATTATTGTCATCCAACAGGCTGTTAAGTGTGCCTATATTCAAAAGATCTTCTACACATATGGGTCTATTGATGTCCCATATTTTTGCTGTTGGTGTATCTAAATTCCTTTTTTCCGTCATATGTTTACAAGAATTTTTTGTCAAAAAGAACCTTTTGACCGTTAATTTTCTAATAAACTTATTGAAATCAATAATTAAGTCTACCTTGCTAAGGTTCCTGCAAGGTGCAAATTTTAAACCTTTCAACAGCAAAGTTACTTGACTGACAGTCAAAATATGTTGTGACAAATTATAGATACCCAATGATTCAAGGTCTTTTACTGTACAGTTCTTGATCTTTTGGTTAAATCTCTTAATGTTGGTTCTTCTTCCACCTCTTCTACCTCTGTGTCGAGGTCGGACCACTGGTCTAAAGATTCTCTTTCGGACCTCTTTCTTATCGGATATGATGGCATTTTCCTCTTGCCGAAACGCTGTTCTAAAAAAGAAGAAGATGAAGAGGAGGATGGGTTAGATACTGAATAGTTGTAAAAAGAGGTGTGTCCACGGGATTGATTGTTGATTCCAATATTCCTATTTATTCTGTTTCCCCTATCTTGTCTACTATCAGGGGTCCTATTGGGTAGAGGTCTCCCCATACCTTCATCCCTAAATCTCACGTTTCCACGTATAGGTGCCTCTCTACGTCTTGAAATATTGGATGAGACTACACTTTTCTCTTTGGTTGGATATGTTGAATTTCTATCTCTATTTTGTGATGAGTCCCTATTCTTGGGATTGGGGTCAAATTGCCGGCCTTGGACATAATCTTGTTTGTCCCTTCTAAATTTTAGTTGTTTAGACTTAGTTATATCATCTTCATATTTCTCTAGTCTCTTCTCAAGAATTATTTCTAAGTCTTTAAATTCAGGTGATTGTCTATAACAATCTGCTGCTTTTATTTGATCTTTAATTTTATCCTCTGTCTTTTTAAGCAACTCCTTTCTGCCTTGTATTATAAGTTTCATTAGTTTTAGAGAACATTCCTCCAATTCCTTATTCCATTCCTCCAAGATTTCGGGACTGGTAGCACCTATACTACATCTTTTATTCAGCCTCAAACCTCTTGGGACAATACGTGCCTTGGAATATTGTTCTATGCTTTCAATATCCCACCAATGTCTTAATTCTGCCTCCAATAGTTTCTGTAGTTCAAAAAACCATGTATCGATGTTTTTATCTCTACCGTAGGAGGATTGTATTTCAAAATTATTAGTGTCAAAAATCTTTTCACTTATGACAGATCTATTATTTTTCCTTTGTGTATAATTATCCATATTAATAATGCGGACCAGATATAAAAAAGTGTCAAATTGACTAAGTGCTTATAAAAAAGTTTGCACCTTGCAGGAACCTTAGCAAGGTAGACTTAATTATTGATTTCAATAAGTTTATTAGAAAATTAACGGTCAAAAGGTTCTTTTTGACAAAAAATTCTTGTAAACATATGACGGAAAAAAGGAATTTAGATACACCAACAGCAAAAATATGGGACATCAATAGACCCATATGTGTAGAAGATCTTTTGAATATAGGCACACTTAACAGCCTGTTGGATGACAATAATATTGAGCCCCAAAAAATGTCTGTATATACAAATGTTCGTGCACCATCCAAATTCAATCCAGTGGGGAGTAGAGGTAACTATCTAGAGGTTTTTAAGACCCTAGTGGAAGGTGAACTATGGCAATTGGATACACACTGCCAAACTAGTAATCTGACAGTTCACGAAAAAGCAGCCCTGAAGATACTTAGTGACAATAATAACCTTGTAATTAGAGGGGCAGATAAGGGAGGAGGAGTAGTCCTCCAAGATACAGTAGACTATCGAAGAGAGGCTCTGAGGCTACTGTCTGATGAGAATTTCTATAAAAAGTTGTATACAGATCCCACAAGTACTTTTGTTCGTTCCCTAGGAATGCTTCTTGGCTCGGCCAAAGAAGCCGGGATTATTTCTAAGTCAGAATATCAGGGTTTGATGGTTCGAGCCCCTAGAGTCCCTATGTTTTACCATCTGCCAAAGATCCACAAGCAATTACAAGATCCCCCTGGACGTCCCATCATCTCAGGGGTGGGGTCTTTAACTTCTAACCTATCATTGTATGTAGACCTCTTTCTTCAGGTCCTTGTCCCCACGATGCCTTCCTATTTAAAGGACGGTTTGGCCCTCATGAATGTACTAACCGACATAAAGTGGCAGCCTGGTATGTACATGGTAACAGCAGACATACAGGCATTATACACTACAATACAACATCAGGATGGCATTGAGGGGGTGATGAAGATGCTTAATCAAAGGGAATACCTAAGCATCGAACATAGACAATTTTTGGAAAAATGTATGCTGTTTATTCTTGAATCTAATTATTTTCTATTCGATGGTGATTTTTATTTGCAGACATGTGGCACTGCGATGGGGACCCGTTTCGCCCCCAGCTACGCCAACCTGTTCCTGGGTAGTTGGGAGGAGGAGGTTATTTTTGGACCCCATCGCAGTGCCAACCTTTTGCTGTACAAACGTTACATAGACGATGTTTTTTTCTTGTGGAATGGTACTGTAGAGGCGTTGGACGTGTTCATGGGAGAACTCAACACAAATTCTTTTGGTTTGACTTTCTCCTATGAACACAGTCCAACTAGTATAAACTTTTTGGACCTAACGGTATCAACGGACGAAAGAAATAGTTTCGTCACAAAAACATACTTTAAAACAGTGGACAAAAATACTTACCTAAATTCTAAAAGCTATCACGATAAGAGATGGCTTAACAACATACCCAAGGGTGAACTAATTCGCATGAGAAAGAACTGCTCTAAACAGGAGGATTTCGAGCAGCAGGCAATGGAAATAAAGGATAGACTAATTACAAAGGGGTACAGTGAAAGACTGGTAGACAACACTCTGAACGATATTAGATCGAAGGATAGAATCCTATTTTTAAATGGTAGTCAGAACCCTAAAAAGAACAACAAGAAGTTCAAAATTGCATCTCTTAATGGCTGCCCCATTGTGGATAAATGCAGGCCATGTCAAAACGACAGCAGTGACAACCCATTTCCAAACACCTTTGGTTCCAGTCTTGTCACCACTTTTTCAGACAAGACTGGCAAGATAAAAGAAATCCTTAACCGACACTGGCACATTCTTAAGGGAGATCCTATCCTGGCCCCCATGTTGCCAGATAGAGGAAGGATTATCTGTAGACGTAATACTAATATTAAGAATATCCTAGCCCCGACAGACATATCAGATAAATTTAAAGAAAAATCTAAAAAGTGTAATTTTCTGTCTGGCATAAAAGGGTGGTATAGATGCGGCACTTGTGATCACTGTGCAGTCTGTCCCAGAAAATCAAATTTCTTTTTAGACAATGCCACAACTACAAAGTATCCTATCAAGAGACATATATCCTGTAATACAAAGTTCGTTATCTATCTGTTGGAATGCCCATGTGGCCTCCAATATATAGGTAGGACTAGTAGAACCTTTAAAAAACGCCTTTCTGAACATAGGTATAATATCAGAAGAGGTTTCGAAAAGCATATTTTGTCTAAACATTTTTTGGATGTACACCAGCGAAATGACAAAAAACTAAAGGCAATGGCAATTGAGCATGTTATATTAGGTCCACGCAAGGGTGACAGACTTAAGACTCTCTGTAAAAGAGAGACTTTTTGGATCCTCACCTTAAATACCCTGGTCCCTAAGGGTCTTAACGACAATTTTGACCTAGTGCCATTCCTGGATTAGACTTATGTATCACTGTTTGTTGGTCTCTGTGCTATATGTATATATATATATATATATGTTTGTATACTTCTATCCACTTTGAAGCATTTTTATGCATGTCGTCCATATATGTATATTTGGATGTTTTTCATGAAGTGTGGATGATCATTATGTATGGAGTAGATCCCTGTATATGTTTTTATGGAACACTGTTCGTGTATACACTGTGCATATAACCTTTTCATTTTGTATGTATCAAGTTTTTTCTGTTTTTTTATGTTTTTAATATGTACCGCCGCTAACGCCCTCTCTGTACACCGATCGACACCACACTATGCCGGCTCTGTGTGGTCTCGATGTGTTGCTATGGAGATGACGTTGGCGTCGCAACGTTATGACGTCGTCGCGCTACTACGCGATTACGTCATACTTCCTGGTTTCACCGCTGCTTGTAATTAGAAGCGGTCTATTTAAACAGTCAGAGATCCGTTTTGAGACATGCTGGACGCCAAAGGCTGAAGAAGTTTTTTCGAAACGCGTCCCTTTTTTGGCGTCCTGTTCTCTTTGCGAAAAGACCTGGCCAGGCTTCTTTCTTCGCTCCGGATTCATTCACTGCTCTGAGTCCAGCATTGTCCCAAACGGTCTCTCTTCAAAGGTGTGTACTATCTACCTGTTGTGATTATTGTTCTTATTTGGTTTTGTCCTTGTAGTATTTACTTGTATTTGTTACTAGCATATCCTATTGCTTAATTACAATTCAATTCATTTGTATACTGTATTTCCACCTCAACTAAGGTGGTTCTGTGTGTATCTATTTTATTTATTTTTATATTTATTAAATTTATATATTTTTATACCCTTCAAATTGTGTGTTTCTTATGGTGTATTTATACACATTTATCATTTATATTTATTTTTATTAATATTACTTTGTAGCGCTCTCTTCCTTTTTTCTACTGATACTGCAGTATTAGCCACCCCCAGTCACCTAGTGTGTTCCCCCAAAAAATGTATGTTTACCATCCACCGCAGGACGATCATCTTCTGCTGCCCCTATGAAAATGAGTGACTCTTGGAGTGATCAGATCCGGTGCCATGCACACAGTCACTAGAAAATACTACTGCCACTGCTGTGGCTGCATACACTGAAGAAGTAACCAGCTCAGAGTGCAATTGTCTCACTGCACTCCTAGGCAGCCATCCCTCCAATTTCAAATAAACTCCTAGACAGCCACCCCTCTATTTTCCAATAAACTCCTAGGCAGCCACCCCTCTATTTTCCAATAAACTCCTAGGCAGCCACCCCTCCAATTTCCAATAAATTCTTAGAAAGCAAACCCCTCTAATTTCCAATAAACTCCTAGACAGCCACCCCTCTAATTTCCAATAAACTCCTAAACAGCCACCCCTCCAATTTCCAATAAACTCCTAGACAGCCACCCCTCTAATTTCCAATAAACTCCTAGACAGCCACCCCTCTAATTTCCAATTGCCCTTTACATAGTTTAGCTGATTTTAGTGATTGCAATGAAAAACTACATGCAATCTAGACAATTAAATAAAGAAACAAACATTTTTTGGCCGGTGATTTAGTTCTAAGGCATCATCTTCTATTTTGTGTTTTTGTTTTAAAAATGTATGGCTATTTTAATATTTTGAATAGTCCCACAGTAGTTTGACATGAGATGCTGTGGCTTTCTTGTTTGTTGTCAAAAAAAGTAAAAGTACATAGGTGGCTTCGCGCTCAAGCAGGGGTGCAATGGGCAATGGTCGTCAATTGTGAAAATGAAAACTAGAAGCCCAGCAGTAGTTTGTTCCAAAACAGAACCTGTGTCAGAAAAAACATTCTTTTTCACAAAAAACTTAGGCTATTTCTTTAAGCTATGTAGACACCTTTCCTACATCCATAAACATTATGTCACCATGCCATGTCATATGGAACTCCTTTTGGCATTTTTCCACGTGTTGTGACTGCTTGTTGTGCTGTTAAAACTTTGCCATCTGCTGCATGGCTTTTTTTTCAATCGAGTGCCAATATTTAGTAATCTCATGTCAAATTCACTGCTATATACTTGTGGCTATGTTTCTTAACATTCTGACTTGATTGATATGCTTCTTTGAAACAATAGAATCTTCCTCAGTGACTATAAACTTGTTTTGTTTTCTGACAGTTTCTGCTTTTTACGGAATTTTTAAAATGTGGCTTTAGATGGTATTGTTTTATAAATGGCACAATCTACTCAGTAATACACACAGTGGGATTGGTTTACTGTAATGATAGAAAATTGATTATGGGCAAGGTATAGTACACGAATGAAAGAAGTACTGAATTTTTATATTTATGAATATGGCCTATTCTGTATGTTCTGTTTTATCTACATATTAGTAGAAGCTGACTAATAAAATGATCTAGTTGTCTCATTATTAACATATTTTTGATATTAAAAGGTTTTTGTGACCATAATTAAATTGCTTTATACCTCCCTGTAACCCATGTGTTAGAGAGGTTCAGAAAGCAGTACGTGTTTATATGATGTGAACAGAGAATTTCCGTATCTAAAGGTTCAAGTGAATCTTCAGAGAATAAATTGGCTTCTGCCAATTGCCTCCATTTTTTCCATAAGATTACTGGTAGCACAGTGTCTTACATAAGCAATATCCCCTTGGAATATATGTCTTTGTTGTTTCTGCAAATTTATATTCATAGTTTCCTGTTTTGTGAGAGCTGAGCTGATTTTGCTCATTTTAATTCTATTCAGCTGTAGTAGAGTTCACTGTACTAAACAAGTTGCATATGTTGCTATATTTTTTTATAACTCAACCTTACGGCTCTTTGTAATATTTCAGCCTGCAAATTTCAGTGGATTTATTCTTTAACACGTGAACAGTGGTGAACCGACAAGTGAGCTGAAAATATCAGATATTAATATGTGAGGTCAACAAATTCTCCAATTCACCTATATTTACAAATCCGCTGTTCTTGCATCATTTTTGGAGTTCACGTGCTAGTTCACTTTCAGTGAATAGCCCCAGTAACATTCAACCAACCATATTCAGTAGTTACAAACAGAATTAGAACATTAACTTACAAATCTCTGCCATTATTAACCCCTTCGCAACACTGAACGTGTCAGGCAAGTCCAGCCTACAAAGGATGTGCCTGGCAGTCCTGCGGTGGAACGAATGGTTTTCGCAATCAACAATCACTCTGGCGGTACTGCTCTATTGCCTCGATGTTGAGGCATTAGGCAGCACCGAAATATTTAATCTGGGGCACCCACGATCGCTCCACGCAAGCATGCTCCCCCAATATGGCTGCTGCCCTCTTGTGGGTAGAGCGTCGGAAGCAAAAAAAAATTCACTTCCGTTGATCTGATGCTGATGCTAGACAGCAACATTGCAATAAAAAAAAAGACAATTTATTAAAATCTAGGGTTAGGATTAGCATAATGGTTAGGGTTACAATTAAATTAGAATTAGAATAAATTAAGGGTTAGCATAAGGGTTAGAGTTAGGGTTAAATTTATGGTTAGGGTTGAATTTAGGGTTCGGGTTGGGGTCAAAAGGTCACTGTAGGAAAAAACCCCAAAAAACTCTATTTTTGTTTTGTGCCCTAAAAGTCACAAAAAATGCAGAAGAACATGGAAAAAAGCATATTTATGAACTCAAGAAGCATATTTATGAACTATTTTTTAGGTAAAAGTTATTTTTTTTGTATCATATTTTACAATTTTTTTGTAGTATATTATAAGATATGATGAATATAATGGTATCTAATGAAAGCACTTCTTATGGCGATAAAAACAACATATAATTTGTATGGGTACAGTATGTGAGAAAGAAGAAAATTACAGCTAAACACAAACTCCCCAGAAATGTCAAAACAGCCCTTGCCACCAAGGGAAAGACAAGGTCATGTCACTAAGGGTTTAAGAGCCTACATGAGGCAGTATGAACCAGAGCTAGTGCTACCCTAGCACCTTTTCTAGAAGTCTGCATGTCTTCTGGCTCTAACCTACTCTCCAACAGTCGTATTTTGTTCAATGGATAGTAATCACACAAATATTGATAATACACAATTACTGATGCTATTAATGGTGTACCACATCTGTGTCTTGCTTACTATATGCTGGTGGGGGCTAAGCTGCAGCACATCCATGTCTAGATAATGATATACTTATTGTGTACCACTTTTGTGTCTGGAAATGGATAAACGTATTTTCCAAAAATCAGATTAAGCCTATTAATTGACCTGTAGTACAAGGATAATTCATGGTTGACTGGCAAGGTGCAAGCCAGCACTACTCTGCATAAAGGGCTCCAGATCGGAATGCTGGGAGGAATAGTAAGATAGAATATGATAGACTCTGTTAATGTAAAATTAGGTCTAGGGCTAAATTAATATATTCATTAATTTTTGAATGAGTCTGTGTGAGTTAGTCATCTTTATGTTATGGAGATATAACAATATACATAATTATGCTTTTGTGTGTAATGATTTATGTTATTGGTATGGCATTTTAAATCTTTAATATCTCCAGTTCTGTTAACATTAAAGTCTAGTGTGCTTTTAATGTTTTTCTCAGGCGTGCATTAATTTCTCATGTTGGCAGCATGCTGTTGTAATAGCAGAAAAAAGACACATTTCTTGTCCGCTGTGACTGATGTTGGATGCCCTATTTAGGACCTTTTTAGTTACTTTGTGAGCAATAAATGTGTTCAAGAAAAACAATGTCCATGTAAAATTCCCAAAACAAGAGAAAAGTAAAACAATATTAAATGTTTATTCTGAAATAACATTGTGTATTGACTTTCCTCCAAATGCCTTGTGTGCCATTTTCTGCTATGCATTTTTTATTAAGCTTGCTGTCTGGTGTGCTTTCTGGACCACAGTAACCACTCTTGTGTTTAAGGGTTTTCAGTTCATTGCACTTATATTTGTAATACAAACCTCGTTATTTGTAAACTACATAGGATGTTAAAATTCAATCTGACATCTCACTGTGCAATAAGCGCTAAAATAATAACTTGTAGTGACTCTTTTAAATAATTTTTTAACAATATAGCTTTTAATGTGGATATGCACATGCATGCTTGCCTGCTATTTTTTTTTTTCAACTATGCCTTATAATCTACTGGGTTTCCGTTTTATGTAAAATAATAAAAAAAACACCACATACTAATTTTTGTGTGGTCTATGTAATGCATGTACAATTCACCTTTTTAAACTTATGTTCACAAAAATGCATCTCTTGTCCAGAAGCATTTGGGACTTTTTTGTGGTTAACATTTATCAGGTGTCTTCAATGTGTGACCCATCTGACAACAGGGTGTGGCACAATTGTCTTAAACCTGAAAGTTATTTTTACTGTGAATGTAGAGAATTAAAAAATATTGAAAATGAGCTATACATTGTGTCAGGATAGACGGAGTCCAAGTGCAGCATGACAGTTTGAATTAATATAGAGTCACTAAGCCCAATAATTGAGAATGAGGGCAACAATAGCGCCGGTGTCTGGGTGCCGAGAAGGACAAAACAGGAATCAAAGTCAAAGGTCAGGACAGGCAGCAGAGGATCGTAGTCAACGTGGATAGCAGAGGTGGAGACAGGCAGCACAGGATCATAGTCAAAGTGGGTAGCCAAAATTCAGGATGGGCAGCACAGGTTCAGAATCAGTAACACAGACAAAGGTCAGATAATAGGATCACAGGATACACACAGGATTCAGGCAGCAAGTAACTTGACTGACTGGCAGCTTCAAATTCAGGAAGCACTGAGCTGAAGAGGTGGTGGGCTTAAATAGTGTGCAGATGAGGAATCCTTAATTGGGAGGAGGATCCTTTAGGTGTTACTGTTGGTATTTTGCTTTGGTGACTTCATAGAAACATGTACATGCTTTCCATTTACTTTGGTGGAGATCACGCCCCCCCGACACCACCACGGAAATGAGGCAGGAGAGAAGAGAGTTCCCCTGGTGGAGAGCGGCGTTCAGGCTATGACAATGTTGAAGCTATTTTTCACTAAAATTGAATGCAGCTTATAAAGACATGCATAATGAAGCCCACTTTAGAACTTAGATGCCTCTGCTCTGTATGGTCCATGACATCATGCAGAGACAACATGATACAATTTAATTTATAGAAATGTGGTCAAAGTGGCATATTCGTGAGGCACACTAGGTTAACATGTGTAAAACACAGAATCCTTGAAGTTTGGAAGGTTATAGTATGCCAATGCAGTTGTCAAAATCTCTCTCTTTTTATAACAATCCCAATCATACCAAGTTAGCTACTGGTTGGCCAAAGTGTAGTGTTTAAGTTATAATGTATCACTATCTTGAGGACTGCCCTTGGTATAAATTATTCATACACAACAAGATTCTATTCAACTAGGTCATCACCTTTAAAACCAAGCCTTTGTTCATTCAATATAAATGGTAAAAGACGTGATTACCATGGGACATACAAAGTGGAAGTATTCTACAGATTAACATAAACATTTTTTCAGTTGCTCTTTAGCAGTTTAGATGTTTAGATGTAACATGCATTGCCAATGTGCAGTGATGAATTGAATCAATAAGCAAAGTAATTACTGCCCAATTCAATAAATCACTGGACATAGCGGCTGCTGTCATTATTCTACTTTAGCATTTACTTATTGGCGAACTTAGTGACATATCTCAGCCAGAAAGCTGAATAGAAGATCAAAGTACCTTACAAAGTACCCTAGGGAATTCTGCAAGTTCTGTTATTTTTACCATGCTGGGGAACGCCCCCCCCCCCCCCAAAAAAAAAAATTAAATTAAAATAAAAAATCATTGTTCAAAAGTTCACAAAGTGTTTTGCTGAAATCCTGTTTTTATAGAAGACTCCTTATCTGGATGTCACTACACAGCATGCTTTTTCTGGAACAGTTTAATACCTTCTTAATCAAGTCCCTTTTAATTAACCTTTGCGAAACATATCTACTTTGCATTCAATCTCATAAACTAAAGAAGGCTACTATACATTTCTCATGTTTCAATAGCAATATATGTTATATATATGTGGCATTTGTTATTATCATTATTTGGTTTATAAAGCACCATGAGCAAACAGACCAAATACACGTCACCAGCCAATTTTTGTATGTACTGTATTAATGCTGATGGTCATGCAGCATTAGAGAGCAGCAACACCTCCCACATAGTAAGGGTTAGTTTGGAAGTGGGGTCTGTGCCTATTCCTCACATAACTTTGCTCTGCTACTGCACATTAGATAAAACACAATATGGTGCTTCCAGTGGAGGAAGAAAGGCTTAGGACATGGAATTGAAGCATAAACTGCTGTAGACCACGGGAAACATTGTTATTTAAGGTGTTGTGGACCATCTTGGTCTGCCTTGGGGAATTCTTTTGTGCTCCTCATGGCTGCCCACATCATCCTGCCACCTGATTACATAGCTTTTATGGTGGACCAGTGAGCTTTATTCTTCTCCTGCATCATCTCAAACTCATCTATTTCCCATGTGGTCCTTCGGGCAGAGTGTTAGTATGTCATGATACCTAAGTAACACACAGATGCTCCGTAGTGAGGCATTTTAATTCTCACCAGGTTCCAGCGTTTCAACCAATACTGGGTCTTTCTGAAGTCATGGCTTAAAAAATTAAGTAGATTAAACTGAAAATAAGGTGGAGGCCTGGTTGGCACTCCCTTTACTATTGAGTGTTGCCTATCTAGATTGGTGTTGGTGACGCCTGGCACACTGCCTCTCAGTCAATACTGTTTACTGGGTTGGAAGCACATAATATGTCCCTTTGCACTATTAGGACTATTGAGCTGCTGTTTCCTCACCACCTTTATGTCACATGTATACCTTTTCATGTTCACAGAGTAGATGGCTATATTGATTGGAAATGCACCATTGTCAACTGTGGATTTGAAATATTACCTTGACATTTGTGAGTGTGTTAGGCAGTGGTGTGAATAGAAGCCACTGTGCTGATAAGATTGCCATATGGCCCTCTGACCCCATGATACCACCATTATTGTACACCCCCTACTGTTGTGAACAACATTACTTACAAGTAATGTGGAGACAAAGGTGGTAGATGGACAAATGAAGTGTATGGCAATTATGGTATTCCACATCTACTTCCCAAATTGGTGTTATGGGGGAACAGTAAACCGCTTTCTGTCTTTAATTAAGAAATTCTTCAAATACATGAAGTTATGATACACAAAGGTTGATTCAATATGTGACCTGATCACTGAAAAAGGAAAGTCAGATAATCAAACTTAATTAGCTCTTTGAGTTCCCGAGAAAATATACATTCCCTCTGGTGCTGAAAGGTTTTTGATATCTTTGTCTCTTCTTTTGAACAAATACTTGTTAGTAATTCACTTTGCACTTCTGTATGTCCCGTGTGATGTGAAGGTTTACAATGCCATCCATTTATAGATATCAAGGTTAGGTGAAGAACACAATATTCTACTATTTGCATATTGATATTAAAGGCCGCCAGTAAAAAAGATTACTTTTAGCCTATACTGCAGTATATGAGGCTTTTGTAATATAGCTTATGCAATCCACTATATTTAATCCTGTCAAATAAATGAAGGTTACCAGTCAGTTCATATCATTGGAGATGATTATGAAAAATGCACATGACAGGGTTTCATTTATCATTGCATCTCCTTTTTCATTAATTTTTACTGTATCCCTATTTATAGGTGACGCTCCGTAACCATATTACACATATTCTGTGTTAGCCCATGTTTTGTATTTGACTCTTTGTCCAAACGTAACTGCTCTGTCTTTAAACATGTGCCAGAATGTGAAAAACAATTAACTGACTTCCTATTCCAAATTGCGCACTGCGGGCAATGAAGTTCTGTGGTAATTAATTAATTGCCTTTTTTACAATATCAGAAAAACAACAGATTTTGGTAAAGAACATTAAAGCTGTATACGACTATAACAAAACAGAACGTTATCATTTGATTCTGAATGTTTTGTTAGTAAACGGATTATTTTACTGCTGACTTGGCAGACATGACTATCGCCATCACAGAATATTGTTTCCAGTGGAATGTAATGTTGAGTCGTCTACGTACTGTATCTGGGATAATTAGTGATGAGCCAAACATCCTCACAGATCATTCAAACTGGTAAACTCAAGCCTTTGCGAACAACAGAGATTGGCAACTGAACGAACATTTAATTTTCCAGAAACAAAATACTCCACTATTGTTCGATTAGTGAAGAGAGATATTTTGAGCTCACTTTCAAGCAACAAATAAAAGATGTCATAAAAATAAAAGAATGCTAAATACACAATAAGTGCATATCTTGCTTATACTAGTATGTTATAATTGCAGAATGCAGAATACACAATATACAAGGCATCTAATGCAAAAGTAATCTACAATGGATGTGCTGCTGCCTGACTCGCTTCTGAATTAAGTTACTGCTCATGTTGATGTATTATCTGCACTGATCCTCTTGCAAGTAAGCAGCAGTAGAGGGAGGTCCACATCAAGACATCTTTTGTAAGAATTTTCAAGGAATGTCTGCATACATTTATAGAAAAAAAATCAATACAATTACACTCAACGCTCAAACATGTTGATAAAGGATTAAGATAAAAGATTTCAAAAGGTGGTGAATGCCCTACTTTTATATGTAGTGTCTGCTTACTAGGAACATTTGTCTGTTTTATCATTATTATGTAAAGCATACGTTTTTTCCCAATATGACCTTTATAAATTGTTTTCTACAGTTTTGCTGAACCAAAATTTCTGTAAAGTCACCTTTTTGTGCTTGTATTTTCTATTGTTGAAGAAAATTTAAAGAAAGATTACAGCAGAGAAGTGAAAAATGCACCTTTAACGTCATTTATCAGCACTATGCTGATGCTAGAGAAAGTTGAAAGTACATCTTTGGGAACCAAGCACGTACTTAGTGAACAATCTGTAGAATGTCATGATCCTTCCTTGCAAGGAATTCAGACTTTGGATCATAACAAGTTTTATGCATCAGCAAGCATAGAAGCTGACAGCTGAGAAGCTCAAAAGGGATTATCACTACATTTACAGGATTATTTGTCAGCTTCCGCTCTCAGATGTAATTGACAGTTAATATTTGTAAGTGTAGTGTGCTGTTTTCAAGAGTTGCCAGATGATAACATCAGTCCCAACATTGGTAGTTTCATCAGTCATATAGCTGAAGCTTGTGGTCAGTCATTCATCTTTAATGATGCAGCATCAATTTAGCGTCTGTAATACACTGTTTGATATATAAATTGACATAAAAGACCTAGTACATTATGTGTCATTTATACATTTTGAAACTTAAATTACCATTGAAATAGTCATTGAAAAGGGACACTCCAGGCTTAAAAAGAAAACATTTCTGCATATGGCAGCCAACTTGCTATTTTTTAAGGTATGTTATGCCTTTAAAATGTAGCTTTTGTTGGTTAACATCCAGGGATTACATTACATTAACATTTATTTATATAGCGCCAACAATTTACGTATCGCTAGGTACAGAGCATAGAAGGGAACAACATACTAAGTTAGACAAACTAGAACAGATGGATCTGACTCCTTTGTTAGATCATAGACCTTTTTTTAAAGGCCAATGACAGGGCTCTTGTAGAGAGGGTGAGACCCAGTAAACAAGAGCATGAGATTAGACATGCCTGTGAATCTCTGTTGAGTGTGCAAAACCTCCATCACTGATGCATCACCTCCACTTTTTTATGTTGAAATCAATGGTTCATAAGAATGTGGTTTAACTATAGTACAAGGCCAAATGAAAGGATTAAATAAAATATAAGCATAGAAAAAAAAATGACATAGATCTCCAATAATTTTCAAGTAAGGTATGCAATCAAAATTTTCAAAACTTGGCCAGTACCAGTGGCAGTGAGTGGAGTTAAAGGTACTGCCCTTTTTTCCTCCATGCTCAAACAAGCAAAAATACACACTTTTGAGATTGCAAGTAAATGGTTTAAATAATGCTAATTTATCCAATATATGCATGAAAAACAGCAGCTTATTATAATTACATATGACATTATATTTGAATGACATTCTGCTACAATTAATAACAGATTGTATATTGATAATGTGTCAATAAATAGAAAAAGTTGTAGAGTAGCAAATCAGTAGTATCACTCCATACAACATATTTTATAAATAGAACAAGAAAGTATTTTGCCCAATATTGTAAGTATTCTAAGTATTCTATAGCTGAGTATTCTGGATATATTTAATGCTTTAACATGTTTGCTCATAAAATCACAAATTAAATATTATATATATAAAGCTCTACGTTGTTCCTTTCTAATAATTAAAAACATGACACTAACTTAATGAGCTGATGAAGATAATTATTAGTCTATCTTGAGAATTTCAATAAAATACCAAAAATGGATAATAAAAATGTAAACTCTGGTTTTAGGCCATTCATGCACATCTTCAAACTATGAATAGGAATGATATGTAATAAAGAAACACTACTTTGATTTTTTGTTTTATTAATTATTATTTTTTAGACTGATATTGATTTCAGGTTTCATGACATTGTAATATTGATTATTTTGTAAATGGTGTTATAACTTTTATTTTACTTTTCTATGCAAATCCATTGAATTATTAGGTGACAACATTGCTGTAAACCTTAAGAGTTCAATCAGTTGATGATACCTTGTTTTTTTAAGTTTAATTCTTAATGGACCCACACATATTATAGTTTGTTTTTCTAGAACAAAAGGGTTTTTGACAAAATAAATATTTAAACATATTTTAGAATAAAAATTGCTAAAAAAAAATGGGGAGGGGGCATTTGCAAAAACACTTTTCATACTTTTAATCATTAGTCATTTCTAATTACCAACTTAGATTTTGGAGTACCTCACATATAGCACCGTTATGTATTTTGGGCTATTACATTGTCATTGCTTCAAGTACCACATTGATGTTTCTGGATTTTGAGCTGAGAGTATAACTGTAAATAAAGATTGCAGTATCCAAAAATAGAATATATATCCAAAAATAGAATATATCTATCTATATCTATATCTCTCTCTATATCTCTCTCTATATATATATATATACAATCCAAGGTACTAGCACTCTGCGCAGCATTCGTCATCTATCTGCAAGTGCCTGGGTGCAGCTCACATCAAAATATACAAAATCCAAATATATAAATAGAGGATGCACTCACAGGTCTTTTGATGTCACCATTTAATAACAAAGATGTAGAGAAACGACGTTTCAGGCTAGCAAGCCTTTTGTCAAGTGTGTCACTTGACAAAAGGCTTGCTAGCCTGAAACGTCGTTTACTATTTATATATTTTCTATATATATATATATATATATATATATATATATATATATATATTTACATGTATTTTAACCCTGTGATAGTGAATACTTAAATCTCCACTAACAACCAGGGACTCAAACCTCCCAACTACCCACTAGCAGTAAAATAATTTAACAAAATTAAGCCCTAAGGGTCACATTTGCTGTGAGGCAGAGAGACACTACAGTTGTCAAGGCCAATGATCACAGCGATTGCCTGTCTCAGTGATTGCATGCGCTCTAGGGGTCCTGATCAGTACTTGCTAGACTGCTTCAGCTTCTAGCAGTGTCATTTTCGTCATGATGCATGCTGTGATTGCTAACTCATAACATGCTAGGCCTTGTCCTCACATGTCATTAAGAGGTTAAAGACATAATATGAGATCTAGCTGTAGATTTTCTAAGCTACATGTTCTGCTGCAGAGAACCACAATGGAATCGCCTCTGTCTGACAGGCTAAATGTAAATGATGTTTGTTTAGCTAGTGTTTACATTTAGAAAAATACAGCAACGTCAAGGAATATTTGAATTTTCAGAGACTCACACACTTCGTGAAGACCCTCATAGGGTCCCTGCAATCTGCAAAAATGGAATTGATTTTGTTCTTAGGGACAAATAACTATTTTTGAATCCATTTTGGTTCTGAGCCCAGTGAGAAAAAAAAGTGTATTCTCTAAGCTGAAAGATTGCAGAGCTCTCCATGACTGTGACAGAATTACTGATGCATATGAACAGGACACAGTTGCTGAGCGAGTCTATGACAGAATAAGACTGTCAAGCTCAAGAGCTGGCTCTCAGTTGTTCTCCTCGGGGGAAAAGTTCAGTCTGAAAATATGCTTGGCTTTCCACCACGGTATGCTAAACTGTTAGGCTTGTTGTATGTTTAGGGCTTGTGTCCTCAGTATCCCAGAAGCTGCTTTGGTCTCAGTGACAGCAGGACTTTGTATGACTGAATTAGTCAAGGAAATCAGTCAGAATAGAACTTGGCAGAACACTTGTATTCAGAGAGCTGGAGGCAGGAAATTAAAGAGCTCTTGAGACCCAGTTGCAGAGTCATCCTTTTAAGATGACACCCAAATTTGTTCTCAGTAGACTCCCACCTTTTCCTTTCTTTCTCTGGGTATTGGATGGTTAGATGTATTTTGACAGTGTGCTCTGTTTGTTGCCACAAACTTCCGAGTTACTGACCATAGCTAAGTCTATGAAGAAATTCCTTAATGGAGTAGTGTAAGATGTGTATTATTTCATTTATTATATTAAGACAGTATGGTTGCTGTTTTTTTGGACCCATAGTTTAACCCTTCATGAAAAAAAAAGCTTTTGTAAAGCACTTATAAAGGCAATAATTACGTGAGGCAGTAATGACATTGCTTATGACTCTCAATATACATGAATATGCTGGAAAAGGTGAATTGTTGTTGATTTTTTCAATCTGAAGATTTACAATGTTGCAAACTGGATTTGGTTGCTTTTGCACATTTTCATATAATTAATATCCTCTACAAAGTCAATAAAGAATTACTTTAGGCATAAGCCTATGTAAAAAAATAAAAAAATATATATTGGTGGCTTCAGGGAAATATCTTTTCTTTGTTAGTTAGCGACATCTGTAAATAATGGCACAATTCTGACCCAGTTACATTGATAATGTTAAATCTATGTGTCGCTGGTGTGAATTCCAGTTCTGGCTGGAGTCCAGATGCAGGGGAAGAAGCAGGTGTATTACCCCGAGCAGGGTGACCCCTTTCTCCTAAAGGTTGAGATAGAGGCTTTGAATGACATTTAATTTGGTCATAACAGATAAACAGGAACCAAAAGGCTAAAGAAGGAATCATAGTTTGGGTCACAAGCCAATGGGGCAGGGCAGGAAAGAGCAGTGCAGACAGAAGTGTGCTGGGAAGAGGGGGTTTATATAATATGGATGTACTGAAAACAATGAACTTCTGAGCAGGTAACTAGGTACAGGCAGGAGGCTGACTGCAGGAGGTTGACTGCAACAGAGCAAGTGTGAAACACAAGCCCTTTGGTGGCGAGCAGAATAGGTACAGGTATCAGATCCCCAGAGGCCCAGGTTTACACTTGTGCAAGTTTTTCATAGCAAATTGAAGTATGAGACTACACATAACAGCAACTAGAAATAATCTGAATAATGATTGAAGAACTTGGCTATCATATTAAAAGGTTTACATTTATTTTAAGTTGTTTAGAGGGGTATAACACTGAACCTATCTCTGTTCATCTTGGTATTTAATTCCCTTCTATTGTTCTATTATTGGTGCTAGAGATAAAAAGTTAACCCCATTGCGACTGCAGCATTAGCGAAGTTATGATGAGCTAACCCGTCATGCAGTCTAGCCGGCGGTGCCCTCCGTGCACACCACCAGCCAGTCTGAAACAAATCCAGGACTCTGAATTACACTCGAGGCAAAGTTCCTGGACCCAATTGGCGGGTTTCTGACTTTGCCCCTAATTCACGCTCTGTGATTCATGTTCTTATAGTGAAGCACAAAGAGTGACATGTAAGTAAAATAAAGAAATAAAGAGCATCCTGTAAAAAAAAGTTAACCCTTTCCTTGCTGATCACAGTTTGTAAATGTGATCAGTTTCCTTTTTACTTTATGGCCCTAATTGTGTTTTTTTTATTTTTATTTTTTTGCATTTTTAAAGTTTGTTTAATAAATAAATATTATTGTAATATAGTCATTTAGTTACAGTTAACCCCTGCATGCTTGTTCTGTGATTCTTATGGCTCTGACATCGCAGAGTTTTTTTTCTGAGGTTTTTTTTGTTGGGGGGGGGGGGTTTGGGAACCTATATTTTTTATTTTTATTAGTTAGTCCTGAAGGGGTTAAATGTTGATAAAAATGTCATAAGATTTTCAATAAAGACTATTTAAAATGTAAAAATAATATATATATATATATATATATATATATATATATATATATATATATATATATATATATATATATATATATATATATATATTAATTCTTACAGCTTTTGTACATAAAATAAATGATGATGACAAATGTCCTCATAAACAAAAAGTATTTTTTGGAACAATGGCAAAACAGCATTACTTTATTAGATGGAAAAGTATAGTCTGTCATATGCCAGAAGTTTGCCCGTGGCAGCATTAGTTACTTAATAAAGTACCCGGCTTCATCATAGAAGTCCCGGCGGTCGTGCCGGGCGGCAGCAGGGGGGGTCTGCGCTCATCGCGCAGACATTCCCCTGCTGTTAGAAAGGGGGATCCAGGTCCCCTGCAGCTCTGCTGGGGACCTGGATCCCTGTCTTATAATCTGACCTCAATTTGAGGTCAGATTATAAAATTACCTCGATTATAAGAAGAGGGGTATTTTTCAGAATTTTTTTTCTTATAATCGAGCAAATACGGTATATATAATGTATGGAGGGTTAATGGTGTGGGAGGCGTGGCGGGTCAGAGCAGGGGGGCACCAAAATGCACCTTCGCCTGTGTAGACGGAAACCCTTGCACCTGCCCTGATTACAAAGGTTAGATTAAGGGTGCGGTAGATTTAGGGTTAGGGTAAATTTAGAGTTGGGGTTAAAAAGTCACTGTAGAAGAAAATGGTTAGAAAATAAAAAAAACTCTAATATTGTTTATTGCTCTATTACTTGAAACAAAACATAGACAAACAAGAAAACATTGGTATTACTAAACTCAGGACAAATATTATAAATATATGGACGGGGTCTTTTTTACCATTTGTAATTTTCATCATATTTTATATTTTTTTTAATAATAAATAATATCACATGATGAAAATAATAGTATCAAATGAAAGCCCTATCCGTCCTTTAAACAATGATATATAATTTGTGTGGGTGGACTGAACACAAAGAAAGAAATTCAGAGTTCAGTAAACATATGACAAAAATAATGGAATTCTGGTCTTCAAGGCACATCAAATGCAGCATAGCACTCGGTCACTAAGGGGTTAAGTACTGTAAGTTTCGAGGTTGGGGCCCATGGATTGGGCCTGTTTATCCAGCACGTCCCACAGATGCTCAATTGAATTAAGAATTTGGAGGCCAAGTCAACACCTTGAACTCATTGTTGTGTTCTTCAATCCATTCCTGAATCATTTTTGCTTGGTGGCAGGGTGCATTATCCTGCTGAAAGAGGCCAATGCCATCAAGAAATACTGTTTCAATGAAAGGGTGTACATGTTTGTAACAATACTTAGGTAGTTGGTATGTGTCAAAGTAACATCCACATGAATGGCAGGATAAAAGGTTTCCCAGCAAAACATTGAGCAAAGCAATCCACTGGCTTGCCACCTGTCAGTGGTGATAATGTTATGGCCAATCTATCTATCTATCTATCTATCTATCTATCTATCTATCTATCTATCTATATCTATATCTATATATATACAGGAAAAATAAAACTCTTTAAGAAGGACCAAGAATGACATGAAGGAATATGTGTATTGAAAAATCCAAAGTATGGAACAACATACCTTAAACGTCTTTGACGTAGCACAGCTATATTATGTTCTTCTAGTTTATTTGTTAATTCACATGATTAGGTCTAGTAAACTTTAGTGAAAATTCACTATACTACAGTTAATATTAATACAGACCAGTTTATCTATTTGGAGTCTATTCAATAAGGAAGCTGCAAAATTCTGGAAATATTTAGAGTTTGGCTGTTGGGCAAGATGGAGTTTTTCCAATTCAACTATAAATGCCTGATTTTGCAATTCACTTATTAGTTCAGTATTATTATATAGGCCCCTTTGTGGTGGATGAGAATATTGGGGAAGACACTTACAATTGTTGTTCACTCAGTTATTAATGCCTTATTTTCATTTTTTGCTTGTCAGTTCAGTATAGTGAATAGCTCCCAGTGTTCCCAGGCATACAGTTCTTTATTGAGTAACATTATGGCTGCTGTGAGGGGTCTAGGACACTTCTTCGCCGCATCTTCATCGCTGACAGTTCAGCGCGGCAATTATAACGCTGAACTGTCAGCAATGAAGAATAACGGCCGCAGCTATGTAAGAGCTGACAGTTCAGCGCTGAACTGTCAGCTCTTTCAAATGTAAAAGTAAAAAGAAAATACCCCCCCTAATAAATGATTCCCAAACCCAATACTAAAATTAACCCCCAAACCCTAATACTAACCCCCGACCTCTAATACTAACCCCCTAAACCCTAATACTAGCCCCCGAACACTAATACTAAAATTAACCCCCTAAACCCTAATACTAACCCTAATACTAACACCCGAACCCTAATACTAACCCCTGACCCCTAATACTAACCCCCTAAACCCTAATACTAACCCCCGACCCCTAATACTAACCCCCGACCCCTAATACTAAAATTAACCCCCTAAACCCTAATACTAACCCTAATATTAACACCAGAACCCTAATACTAACCCCCTAAACCCTAATACTAACCCCCGACCCCTAATACTAACCCCCTAAACCATAATACTAAGCCCCGACCCCTAATACTAAAATTAACCCCCTAAACCCTAATATTAAAATTAACCCCGAACCCTAATACTAAAATTAAACCGCTTAAACCCTAATTCTAACCCCCTAAACCCTAACTCTAACCACCCCTACTAAAATAAACTAAAATAGCTAAAATACTTACCTTTAGCGATGAAATGTCCCGCGATGAAATCTCCAGCAACGAGCTGTCTTGCGGTGCAGAGTCGGCGGTGAAGCTGCTGCGCGGAAGCAGACGCGATGAAGTGTCCCATCCCCGCTGTGAGCCCCATTTCCCTCCGATATGCTTCTCTTCTAAAAAGCAAAATCGGATCTGAGACAAATAAGTTACTGCAGCTTTAGAACTGTAAGCAGGACTGAAACAACAAGACAGCATTCTTTCTTTGTGAATAGTTTCCTGAATTGGTTACCTGAAACTGAACTACTGGAGGGGATTGTGGAGACACTTCCAAAACCAGATCTGCTTGTCTTGGAGAAACCTCTAGTGGATATAACTTGTTCTATGAATTATTTCCAATACCATACTGCATAATAAGAACTGTGTAAAGAACTTGACATGTATTTGTGCAATTGCCTATATGCTATATTCTGGGGTCATCTATTCAACATAATAAGAACTGTGCAAAGTACTTAACCTGCATCTGTTTGAATGCCTATTACCTGTATAAGTACATGCCTGACTTTTGGGATCATCTATACTGCATCATAAATGCTGCCCAAAGTACTTAGCCTGCTTCTATGCAATTGACTATAACCTGTATATGTACTTCTCGGATCACCTATACTGCTTAACCCCTTAGTTCTATGCTGCATTTGATGTGCCTTAAAGACCAGAATTCCATTATTTTTGTCATACATTTGCTTAACTGTGAATGTTTTTCTTTGTGTTTAGTGCACCCACACAAATTATATATCATTTTTAAAGGACAAATGGAGCTTTCTTTTGATACTATTATTTTCATCATATGATATAATTTACTATTTAATAATATATATATATATATAATATGCGGAAAAAATAACTTTGACTTGATTTATTTTTACACAATTACAAACTGTGAAAAAAGAACCAGTCTATATAGTTTATAATATTTGTCCTGAGTTTAGAAATACCAATGTTTACATGTTTTTCAGGTTTTTTTTCAAGTAATAGGGCAATAACCGATAGTAGTGTTTTTTTTGTTTCCTAACTATTTTCTCCTACAGTGACCTTTTGACCCCAACCACAACCCTAAATGTAACCCTAACACTAAATCTACCCCGACCCCTTAATCTAACCCTTGTACTAACCCTAATTCTAACCCCAACCCACCTTAAACCCTAACCCTAATTCTAACCTTACCCTAACCCTAGCCTCTAGGGGCAGTCAACAAACAGTTTCAGAGTGACGGAAGAGATTTTTTTTTTTATTGCTTCCATCGCTCTTATGCTTCCCCAATATGGCACCTGTGATCACTGGGTGATCGCGGTGCCTTGGAGGGGGCAGAGAAGGGTGTTGCATGATGCCGCGATCATTGCAACACCTTGAATAGTTGATCACTGCCTATGTGATTTTCAACGCATATGATCACATTCGCGGTGATTGGATGCGCAGGGATGGGGGCGGGGGGGCCGAAGACACACTCAGAAGCAATCTCTGAGAGTAGCTGCCAGCATGTAGCATTGTGCTGAGGAGAGCAATGCTGCATTTAATCTCAGGACGTATATAAATACCTCTTCATGGTCCTGTTTTTCAGGACATATACAAATATGTGTGTTAAGGGGTTAATAAGAACTGTTCAACGTACTTACTCTGCTTTTATGGATTGACCACTAAACCTGCATAAGTACTTACCTCTCTCCTGAGTGTTTACTATTCTGACTGAAAACACCTTATGCTACAAGAAGTATTGGAACCTGTCCTGTATACTCATAAGCGTATGCACAATTCACTGCAATAATTCCTCTTCTAATGCACCTATTTCTCCAAGCGTCCATGTGTTTCATTCAAAGAGTCATAAACAAAGACTTTAATCTTCAGGATTTTGGTAGAGACAGTGGGATATGGACCATGTGAATACAGCTACATTTTGTTATGGGCTCTGATGGGACAGGACTTGAGCATGCCAATGAGAATAAACTGGCAATTGACTTCATAACGTTATTGAATCCAGTTATTAACAACAAAAATAAATAATGTGTTTCATACATGTCTGGATCAATTAGTTTAGTTTCCAGAGCTCATACACTCTCCATGGTTCTTTCCCTAAATACAACTCAGGACTGTAATGTCATTTTTGTCAGCCCGTTTACCAAGGTGCTTTCCTGCTGAAAGGATCATATTATATTGACTTATGTGTGCTTTAAATATTGATGTGTACTTTTGTTATAAAAATTAAACTATTTATCCTTCTGCCTTGGCATGACTGCCATTGTCAGCTTTAATCATTCGAATGGGAGTGCATACTAACATTCACTAGAGTTGGTAACAGTTTCTTTGTATCTGCTTCAGAATTCATCTCTGGCCTACAGGGAAATAAAGCAAACCTGTTTGTATGCCTTTACTAAAGAAACCTGACGTGTGGAGTATGTGAGTTCATAACTTCACAGTGAGCATCACCGTGTATCCTGTGGCTTATATTGTTTAATGGACCTGATCTATCCGGTGGAACAGCTCTTATCCAGGCACCCAACTGAGATTCAAAGCCACACGCAGCGTGTATCAACAGGGCCAAGTGTTCGCACTGGCCCACAGTGATGACAATAACACTATTTCATCTGAAGCTTTAACTTTGTGTAAATAAATAGCGAGTGAATAGGAAACCCATAACCAATGACCCCATCCTCTCCAGTCCATGTCATTCATGGATCAGTGCAATACAATACAAATTGTGAGACGGGAATCACATTGGTGCAGGCATCAACCAAACATGCAAGAAATCTTAATCCACATGATTACATGCTGAACATCTATTATGGTATGTAAAATCTCTGCAATATTATTGATGTTTGAAAACCAAGCTGAAACAAGTTTCTTATCTTCTTTCTTGTTGTTATGTCTCTATGTCTAAAACAATATTAAATGCTGTGCGGCAGTGATTTGTGGCTAATGCAGGATAGGTTTTCTCCAGTCCAGGGCATTGCAATCTTTAATTACTATGTTAACATCATTGCTCTTTATTTATCCTGTTAACAATATATATATATATATATATATATATATATATATATATATATATACATACAAAATCCAAAGATCAGCGCACTCACCTCAAAGCAGGTAGGAGAAAAACTCTTAAAGCTATAGGTTACAATAAAGCTACTTAAAAACACCTGTCTTACTAAGATAACAATATTGGAGATTTAGTCACATATATGGCCACATTTTGCTAAGCCCACTACTACGTCAAAGTACTCCAATATTGGTGGGTCCTAACAGTAAATACTGTTGCTTATGGGGCTTAATCTCTTTATATGTATTACTTACCAGGGACCAAAAGGCCTTCCTATTGTATAATACAGAGACACTCCTGCAATTTATAGTTCTGGACACCACTTAATGGAGCACCTGTGATGGGGAGGGGTGCTAAACCAGAGGCTTGGCAATAGCCTCCACTTTACAAACAAATCCAAAAGGGAATGCACTCACCTAAACTAGCATATATTATAAGGGGTGCTGCTGAGACCAAATATTTATACAAAATCCAAAGATCAGCGCACTCACCTCAAAGCAGGTAGGAGAAAAACTCTTAAAGCTATAGGTTACAATAAAGCTACTTAAAAACACCCGTCTTACTAAGATAACAAAATTGGATATATATATATATATACATATATATATATATATATATATATATATATATATATATATATAAATGTCATTTAATATACAAAACATCAAATGCATCAACCACCTAATATCTCATATTGGATTTTATATTTAAGATGTGAGGCTCTTCTGTGATATATGTACTGTATGTTCACATTACAAGTACAGTTATAATTTGGGACACCTTGCTTGTTGCATTTTTGAGATGGGATAATCGGTAGAAGCTGCTGTTATAAGTAAATGAATCCTATTTAGAATAAAAATATTTCTAAACTTACTAATATGTCCGAAAAAGGTAGGCCATTGCAATTTGGATAACATAGTTCAGATCTTGGCCCCAGTACAATGACTCACAATATCACTTATTACTGTTGCAGTCTATGGCATTCAATGATATGGTATAAACTAACTTTAATTGTTAAATAGACTTCCTTAAGTGCAATAACAAAAAGTGGTAATGTAATAGGTGCATTAATTTGTGTGATAAAATAAGCATTACATGTCATACAATCTTCCAGAATTGCTTTTTTAACTGTTATGTCACATGACTAAGCAATGTCAAAATGCCAATAAAGACACAGAGGTAACAAACTAAGACATGTACCTTGGACAGCAAACATTTGCACTGATGTCAGACCTCATCACGCCAAAGCTACTTTGATTAATCTGAAAGAGAAAAAGAAGGAGGGAGGGACACAATTCCTTGTGGCAAATTATCCAAAGAGGGCTGGCACCTTTCTAGTGCTTCCTTTTATAGCCTATTATAACTTCTCTTACTAATTTAAACATTTAGTAACAGGACTGTTCACTTTGTTAATATGACGGTGTTAACATTTCTGCAGTGTTAATAATAAGCTATATTTTTCTCTTTCTCATTTAAATTCAACCACACATATAATCTACTGGTTATATCGCCATAAACATGGATTTCTTTAGATGCCATTGTTTTCATCCTATCATATAATTTACAATAAAAAAGCACACTTTTTAAAACTTTAACCTGAAAAATATTTTATACTATTACTAACGGTAAAAAAGAGTTTAGATATATGCATGTTGAAATGTTGCACTTGACTTGCACTCATATTGCACCCACATGATTTGTCATGGCACAGTGTCAATTTTCCCCACAGAATATACCACAGTGTCACTTTGTCTCACAGAACTGGCCCTGCAGAACATACCACAGTGTCACTTTGCCCCATAGTACATGTTATTTTGGGCCACAGAAGGTGCCACAGCATCACTTTGCCCATTAAAATGAGCCACAGTCATTAAAATCACAGTTTGACATTAACATATGCTACAGCTAGTTTGCCCATTAAAATAATATGCCACAGTGTGTCCATTAATATGCTACTGACAATTTGCTCATTAATATGCCACAGCCAGTATGCCCATTAATATGCCACTGTTCATTTGCCCATTAATATGTCATAGTAAATTTGCCCATTAATATGCCACCGCCAGTATTCCAAATATTCCACAGCCAATTTGCCCATTAATATGCCACTGCCAATTTGCCCAATATTACACAGCCAATTTACCCATTAATATGCCACAGCCATTATGCCCATTAATATGTCATAGTCAGTATGCCCATTAATATGACACTCTTCATTTGCCCATTAATATGCCACAGCCAGGATGCCCACTAATATGCCAATAAAATAATCTCCCTCTCCCCCCTTCCCCAGTACTTACCTGGGTGGTGCTCTCTTGGCCGTCTCCTCCACAATCTTCCCTGTTAGTGCTGCCGGATATGACAACAAGTCATATCTGGCAGTTGTATGTCCCTCCTCCATGCACGCTACGCATGCAGAGTGCATGGAGGAGGAACATACAGCTGTCAGATATGGGCCCTGGGCAAGTTCCGACTTTTCCCATTGGTTAATATGCATCCCCCCCCCCCCCCATTAAACAATTAGTATTTTCTAAACTTATATAACTTAAAGCCTGTGACTTGTATGCCATTACTGTTTCATATGTCATATTAGGACATTTTACTACTGGGCCTTTTCTAGAAAGTGCCACTAATTACACTTACTAGGACTCTTACAAATATTAAAATTATAATTTTGCACTATGTATAGTTTAATGCCTTTCCCATGATCAGCCATGTAGCCCTTTCATAAATGCTTAATTCCAGGGGTTTTCTGTACAGTGACAAAACAGCTGAAGAAAATTACTATGCACATAAGTATCTGAGATTTTAAATACATGTTATATTAATCTATAAAGTGTGCTCATGCTGGACCATTAAATGGTGTACTTATAGTATTAAGAAAGGGTTATGTTTATTATTTATCAGTACAAAGGTGTTAAAGACAATAACAAGTATAAATAATTTAAAAATATTGCTCACATTGGTGCTGTTAACAAGATATCTTCAACTTCCCTGCAGGTGGAAGAGCCTTAACTGCTAGTGGGACTAGTTAATTAGGCTTTCTATAGGAGAAGAAAAGTAATAATAAGAAAACACCAGTTTTATTTTATTACCTCATATACAAACTGGTGATGAAACTCCAGTTACATTCATTCAGTAACATTATACTTTTTTTTTAGCACACACAGATGGTCACACTTAAATACAGTCACATGTACACAAATACACACACAGTCACATGTTAACAAATACACACACAGTCACATGAACACAAATGCACACACGGTCACATGTACACAAATACACACAGAGCCACATGTAGACTAATACACACACTGTTACACATAAATAAATCCACGCACATACAAAAGTCACACTTTCACACACAAACACACACAATCACAGTCACATTTACTTACAGAGTCAGTGATACATACATGCTTACACACAGTCACATTTACATACATAGCCACATTGACACACACTTACATACAGATCCACACTGACACACACACACTTGCATACACACAGTACCTGCCCATCCACACAGTTTTGCTTACTTTTTTTTTTTTTTACAGGGCTGAGCACTTCAGACCCCTCCTCCGCTTTTCCTTAGCGTGAGATTCTCCCCTCCCTTTGACGCTAGTGCTGACCTCACGTGCAGGGTAGAGAAGGGGTTGTGCAAACTAGACGGTGAGGAGCTATGTGCAGGGAATGTTGTTCCCTTACGTTCCTTCATGTGTGGCCAGCATTTGAAAATGCTGCTACCGCAGCTGAGCTCATGCGGGCTGCACCTCAATGCCTGGCGGGCCCCATGTTGGACACCCCTGCAACATAGCAATGTGGAATATAATGGTACTTCAAAAATGCAATAATAAATAATTAAATGGTGATGCTAATAATAAAAATCATAATTAGTTAGTTCAACCAGCAAGAAAATTCCAAAGAAACCACATTTTCAGCTCAAATAATACAGAGCACCATAATGCTTCTAATTTTTCTTGATAAACAAGACCTATACTGTTTATGGTGTAAGACCAGTTCAAAATCTGGGTAGAATTAACATTTTGTTTATTAAAGAAACAGGAAGTATTTAAAGTGTGAGGGTGGGGCACAATACAAATGTGATGTACAGGCTCGTTTTCAACACACAAAGGTAAGCAAATACAGAACCTATATGTATAAAAAATATGCTCAGTGAAAAGATGTGTTACAATGAAAGATAACCTTGCAACTTTTAAGGTAATTATTCGTTATAGGGTCCTTTCCTAACACCCAGGGCCGGACTGGCCTACCGGGATACCGGGAAAAATCCCGGTAGGCCGCCTACCCTGGGGCTGTTTTAAGAATTTCGGCAGCCGCGGCCCTTTAAGACTTTCGGCGGCCGCGGCCCTTTAAGACTTTCGGCGGCCGCTTCCCTTAAAGAAATTCGGCTTCACCCAGAGCCTGCTGAGCGGGAGAGGAAGGGGAGGGGGATTCTGCTGCCTGAGAGGAAGCTGCCGGACTGCAGGGTAAGGTAAATACAGTATGGTGCTGGGGAAAGTGAGTGTAAGTATGTGAGTGAGTGCCAGAGTGTAAGTATGTGAGTGAGTGTCAGAGTGTAAGTATGTGAGTGAGTGGCAGAGTGTAAGTATGTGAGTGAGTGCCAGAGTGTAAGTATGTGAGTGAGTGGCAGAGTGTAAGTATGTGAGTGAGTGCCAGAGTGTAAGTATGTGAGTGAGTGTCAGAGTGTAAGTATGTGAGTGAGTGTCAGAGTGTAAGTATGTGAGTGAGTGCCAGAGTGTAAGTATGTGAGTGAGTGCCAGAGTGTAAGTATGTGAGTGAGTGTCAGAGTGTAAGTATGTGAGTGAGTGTCAGAGTGTAAGTATGTGAGTGAGTGCCAGAGTGTAAGTATGTGAGTGAGTGCCAGAGTGTAAGTGTGTGAGTGAGTGCCAGAGTGTAAGTGTGTGAGTGAGTGCCAGAGTGTAAGTATGTGAGTGAGTGCCAGAGTGTAAGTATGTGAGTGAGTGCCAGAGTGTAAGTATGTGAGTGAGTGCCAGAGTGTAAGTGTGTGAGTGAGTGCCAGAGTGTAAGTATGTGAGTGAGTGCCAGAGTGTAAGTATGTGGGTGAGTGCCAGAGTGTAAATATGTGAGTGAGTGCCAGAGTGTAAGTGTGTGAGTGAGTGGCAGAGTGTAAGTATGTGAGTGAGTGGCAGAGTGTAAGTATGTGAGTGAGTGCCAGAGTGTAAGTATGTGAGTGAGTGCCAGAGTGTAAGTATGTGAGTGCAGAGTGTAAGGATGTGAGTGGCAGAGTGTAAGGATGTGAGTGGCAGAGTGTAAGGATGTGAGTGGCAGAGTGTAAGGATGTGAGTGGCAGAGTGTAAGGATGTGAGTGGCAGAGTGTAAGGATGTGAGTGGCAGAGTGTAAGGATGTGAGTGCAGAGTGTAAGTATGTGAGTGCAGAGTGTAAGTATGTGAGTGAGTGGCAGAGTGTAAGGATGTGAGTGAGTGGCAGAGTGTAAGGATGTGAGTGAGTGGCAGAGTGTAAGGATGTGAGTGAGTGGCAGAGTGTAAGGATGTGAGTGAGTGGCAGAGTGTAAGGATGTGAGTGAGTGCCAGAGTGTAAGTATGTGAGTGAGTGCCAGAGTGTAAGTATGTGAGTGAGTGCCAGAGTGTAAGTATGTGAGTGAGTGCCAGAGTGTAAGTATGTGAGTGAGTGCCAGAGTGTAAGTATGTGAGTGCAGAGTGTAAGGATGTGAGTGGCAGAGTGTAAGGATGTGAGTGGCAGAGTGTAAGGATGTGAGTGCAGAGTGTAAGTATGTGAGTGCAGAGTGTAAGTATGTGAGTGAGTGGCAGAGTGTAAGGATATGAGTGAGTGGCAGAGTGTAAGGATGTGAGTGAGTGCCAGAGTGTAAGTATGTGAGTGAGTGGCAGAGTGTAAGTATGTGAGTGAGTGCCAGAGTGTAAGTATGTGAGTGAGTGTCAGAGTGTAAGTATGTGAGTGAGTGTCAGAGTGTAAGTATGTGAGTGAGTGCCAGAGTGTAAGTATGTGAGTGAGTGCCAGAGTGTAAGTATGTGAGTGAGTGTCAGAGTGTAAGTATGTGAGTGAGTGTCAGAGTGTAAGTATGTGAGTGAGTGCCAGAGTGTAAGTATGTGAGTGAGTGCCAGAGTGTAAGTGTGTGAGTGAGTGCCAGAGTGTAAGTATGTGAGTGAGTGCCAGAGTGTAAGTATGTGAGTGAGTGCCAGAGTGTAAGTATGTGAGTGAGTGCCAGAGTGTAAGTGTGTGAGTGAGTGCCAGAGTGTAAGTATGTGAGTGAGTGCCAGAGTGTAAGTATGTGGGTGAGTGCCAGAGTGTAAATATGTGAGTGAGTGCCAGAGTGTAAGTGTGTGAGTGAGTGGCAGAGTGTAAGTATGTGAGTGAGTGGCAGAGTGTAAGTATGTGAGTGAGTGCCAGAGTGTAAGTATGTGAGTGAGTGCCAGAGTGTAAGTATGTGAGTGCAGAGTGTAAGGATGTGAGTGGCAGAGTGTAAGGATGTGAGTGGCAGAGTGTAAGGATGTGAGTGGCAGAGTGTAAGGATGTGAGTGGCAGAGTGTAAGGATGTGAGTGGCAGAGTGTAAGGATGTGAGTGCAGAGTGTAAGTATGTGAGTGCAGAGTGTAAGTATGTGAGTGAGTGGCAGAGTGTAAGGATGTGAGTGAGTGGCAGAGTGTAAGGATGTGAGTGAGTGGCAGAGTGTAAGGATGTGAGTGAGTGGCAGAGTGTAAGGATGTGAGTGAGTGCCAGAGTGTAAGTATGTGAGTGAGTGCCAGAGTGTAAGTATGTGAGTGAGTGCCAGAGTGTAAGTATGTGAGTGAGTGCCAGAGTGTAAGTATGTGAGTGAGTGCCAGAGTGTAAGTATGTGAGTGCAGAGTGTAAGGATGTGAGTGGCAGAGTGTAAGGATGTGAGTGGCAGAGTGTAAGGATGTGAGTGCAGAGTGTAAGTATGTGAGTGCAGAGTGTAAGTATGTGAGTGAGTGGCAGAGTGTAAGGATATGAGTGAGTGGCAGAGTGTAAGGATGTGAGTGAGTGGCAGAGTGTAAGGATGTGAGTGAGTGGCAGAGTGTAAGGATGTGAGTGAGTGGCAGAGTGTAAGGATGTGAATGAGTGCCAGAGTGTAAGTGAGTGAGTGGCAGAGTGTAAGGATGTGAGTGAGTGCCAGAGTGTAAGTGAGTGAGTGGCAGAGTGTAAGGATGTGAGTGAGTGCCAGAGTGTAAGTGAGTGAGTGGCAGAGTGTAAGTGAGTGAGTGGCAGAGTGTAAGTGAGTGAGTGGCAGAGTGTAAGGATGTGAGTGAGTGGCAGAGTGTAAGGATGTGAGTGAGTGGCAGAGTGTAAGGATGTGAGTGAGTGGCAGAGTGTAAGGATGTGAGTGAGTGGCAGAGTGTAAGTGAGTGGCAGAGTGTAAGGATGTGAGTGGCAGAGTGTAAGGATGTGAGTGGCAGAGTGTAAGTATGTGAGTGAGTGCCAAAGTGTAAGTATGTGAGTGAGTGCCAGAGTGTAAGTATGTGAGTGAGTGTCAGAGTGTAAGTATGTGAGTGAGTGGCAGAGTGTAAGTATGTGAGTGAGTGCCAGAGTGTAAGTATGTGAGTGAGTGCCAGAGTGTAAGTATGTGAGTGAGTGGCAGAGTGTAAGTATGTGAGTGAGTGCCAGAGTGTAAGTATGTGAGTGAGTGCCAGAGTGTAAGTGTGTGAGTGAGTGCCAGAGTGTAAGTATGTGAGTGAGTGCCAGAGTGTAAGTATGTGAGTGAGTGCCAGAGTGTAAGTATGTGAGTGAGTGCCAGAGTGTAAGTGTGTGAGTGAGTGCCAGAGTGTAAGGATGTGAGTGAGTGGCAGAGTGTAAGTGAGTGAGTGGCAGAGTGTAAGTGAGTGAGTGGCAGAGTGTAAGGATGTGAGTGAGTGGCAGAGTGTAAGGATGTGAGTGAGTGGCAGAGTGTAAGGATGTGAGTGAGTGGCAGAGTGTAAGGATGTGAGTGAGTGGCAGAGTGTAAGTGAGTGGCAGAGTGTAAGGATGTGAGTGGCAGAGTGTAAGGATGTGAGTGGCAGAGTGTAAGTATGTGAGTGAGTGCCAAAGTGTAAGTATGTGAGTGAGTGCCAGAGTGTAAGTATGTGAGTGAGTGTCAGAGTGTAAGTATGTGAGTGAGTGGCAGAGTGTAAGTATGTGAGTGAGTGCCAGAGTGTAAGTATGTGAGTGAGTGCCAGAGTGTAAGTATGTGAGTGAGTGGCAGAGTGTAAGTATGTGAGTGAGTGCCAGAGTGTAAGTATGTGAGTGAGTGCCAGAGTGTAAGTGTGTGAGTGAGTGCCAGAGTGTAAGTATGTGAGTGAGTGCCAGAGTGTAAGTATGTGAGTGAGTGCCAGAGTGTAAGTATGTGAGTGAGTGCCAGAGTGTAAGTGTGTGAGTGAGTGCCAGAGTGTAAGTATGTGAGTGAGTGCCAGAGTGTAAATATGTGAGTGAGTGCCAGAGTGTAAGTGTGTGAGTGAGTGGCAGAGTGTAAGTATGTGAGTGAGTGGCAGAGTGTAAGTATGTGAGTGAGTGCCAGAGTGTAAGTATGTGAGTGAGTGCCAGAGTGTAAGTATGTGAGTGCAGAGTGTAAGGATGTGAGTGGCAGAGTGTAAGGATGTGAGTGGCAGAGTGTAAGGATGTGAGTAGCAGAGTGTAAGGATGTGAGTGGCAGAGTGTAAGGATGTGAGTGGCAGAGTGTAAGGATGTGAGTGCAGAGTGTAAGTATGTGAGTGCAGAGTGTAAGTATGTGAGTGAGTGGCAGAGTGTAAGGATATGAGTGAGTGGCAGAGTGTAAGGATGTGAGTGAGTGGCAGAGTGTAAGGATGTGAGTGAGTGGCAGAGTGTAAGGATGTGAGTGAGAAGCAGAGTGTAAGGATGTGAGTGAGTGGCAGAGTGTAAGGATGTGAGTGAGTGCCAGAGTGTAAGTATGTGAGTGAGTGCCAGAGTGTAAGTATGTGAGTGAGTGCCAGAGTGTAAGTATGTGAGTGCAGAGTGTAAGGATGTGAGTGGCAGAGTGTAAGGATGTGAGTGGCAGAGTGTAAGGATGTGAGTGCAGAGTGTAAGGATGTGAGTGCAGAGTGTAAGTATGTGAGTGAGTGGCAGAGTGTAAGGATATGAGTGAGTGGCAGAGTGTAAGGATGTGAGTGAGTGGCAGAGTGTAAGAATGTGAGTGAGTGGCAGAGTGTAAGGATGTGAGTGAGTGGCAGAGTGTAAGGATGTGAGTGAGTGCCAGAGTGTAAGTGAGTGAGTGGCAGAGTGTAAGGATGTGAGTGAGTGCCAGAGTGTAAGTGAGTGAGTGGCAGAGTGTAAGGATGTGAGTGAGTGCCAGAGTGTAAGTGAGTGAGTGGCAGAGTGTAAGTGAGTGAGTGGCAGAGTGTAAGTGAGTGAGTGGCAGAGTGTAAGGATGTGAGTGAGTGGCAGAGTGTAAGTGAGTGAGTGGCAGAGTGTAAGTGAGTGAGTGGCAGAGTGTAAGGATGTGAGTGAGTGGCAGAGTGTAAGGATGTGAGTGAGTGGCAGAGTGTAAGGATGTGAGTGAGTGGCAGAGTGTAAGGATGTGAGTGAGTGGCAGAGTGTAAGGATGTGAGTGAGTGGCAGAGTGTAAGTGAGTGGCAGAGTGTAAGGATGTGAGTGGCAGAGTGTAAGGATGTGAGTGGCAGAGTGTAAGGATGTGAGTGCCAGAGTGTAACTATGTGAGTGCCAGAGTGTAAGTATGTGAGTGCCAGAGTGTAAATATGTGAGCGAGGGGCTGAGTGTGAGCGAGGGGCAGAGTGTGAGTGTGTGAGCGAGGGGCAGAGTGTGAGTGTGTAAGCGAGGGGCAGAGTGTGAGTGTGTGAGCGAGGGTCAGAGTGTGAGTGTGTGAGCGAGGGGCAAAGTGTAAGTGTGTGAGCGAGGGGCAGAGTGTAAGTGTGTGAGCGAGGGGCAGAGTGTAAGTGTGTGAGCAAGTGGCAGAGTGTAAGTGTGTGAGTGAGTGGAACATCTTGACCAGATGTAGCTTACATGATTTAATGTTAAGCCACACCATCGATTGCATTGCTTGCTATATTTTGTCATAATATTGCTGCGGAGTGGAGTGATTAAGAGGTTTTAATATTAAAAAGCAGGGCACCACCACTGTTATATTGTGATTGTGTATTCATGCACCAGATTTTTGAAGGGACAATGTGAGCTAAAAAATAAAAACATCATATGGTTTTAAAGAGTCACCTGGGGCAGTTTGTTTATTTGACACCCCATCCACCTCCCAACCTAACTTCCTATATATCCCAAATCCTTTTATTTTGTAAATACAGTTTCTCAGAGACATACACATAATTCTGTATAAGTGTGTGAGTGACTAGCAAATCGACTGTAATAATGCTGGCATATTAATGGAAAAATAATACTGGCAAATTGGCTCTGGCATATTAAGGGCAGATTGACTTTGACATATTAATGGCAAAGTAATACTGGCATATTCATGGGCAAATTTACTGTAACATTAATAGCAAAATAATACTGGCATAATAATGGCAAAATCATACTGGCAAATTGGCTGTGGAATATTAGTGGGAAAATAATACTGGCATATTAATGGGCAAATTGGCTGTAGCATATTAATGGGCAAATTGACTGTGGCATATTAATGGCAAAATAATACTGGCATATTAATGGCAAAATAATACTGGCATATTAAATGGGCAAATTGACTGTGGCATATTAATGGCAAAATGATACTCGTATATTAGTGGCAAAATTGGTTGTTGGCCTATTTTAATAGGCAAACTGGCTGTTGCATATGTTAATGACGAAGTGGCTGTTGCATGTTAATTGGTACCTGGCTTATTTTAATTGGAAAAGTGATGCTGTGGCATGTTCAGTGGGGCAAAATAACATGTACTATGGGGAAAGGGACAATGTGATTTTTTTCTGCAGGGGCAGCTCTGTATGACAAAGTGACACTGTTGTTTGTTCTGCAGGGGCAGCTCTGTGGGACAAAGTGACACTGTTGCATGCCAAATTGTGTGGGTGCTATATGAGTGCTTGGCAAATGCTGTGGGTACTGAATAGGGTTGCCACCTGGCTGGTATTTTACCTACAGGCTGGTAAAAAAAAATTGGCTTCAGGCCAATGTTAAGTCTATGGAGACAGTACCAAGGCTGGTATTTTTCTGAAGAAAAGGTGGCAAGTTATGGGTGCTGGGATAAGTCCTATGAGTGCAATCTGCATGTTGGGGTAAGTTCTGTGAGTGCAATCTGCATGCTGGGCTAAGTCCTGTGAGTGCAGTCTGGGTGCTGGGGTAAATCAATATAGCCACCCAGTATGTACACAAGGTTATAGCTCACACAATTCCCTAATTATATAATCCCCTGCACAGGGCAACTCATATAACCTTGTGTACTGGTTGCTATGTGTTGCCCTGTGCATGGGGTATATATCAGAGCAATACGTTAGTTATAATATTGTGTACATACTGGGGGCATATTTTTCCCTGTGCAGGGGTATGTACCAGTCTTATCTATAAAATAATACACTTTTCAAATGTGTTGTAAAATGTATGGATTGTCCGTTATGAACAAGAAAATAAATATGCAATTCTATGGGGCTGGAATACTATAATTTCCAGGGCTGGTTTTTATTCCCAGTCCGGCCCTGCTAACACCACAGGTATTTGTCAAAACAAAAAGCAAGTACATAGTGCAGTTAATTCCCAATATATAGTTAATATAATGTGCTACAAGATGCGTACGAGCTCATCAAGTGTTAGCTTGTAATCTGATCCTTATTTTAAAAAATTCAATATGAGATTTCATTAGTATCAGGCAGACCCATCAAAGAGGCATAAGTGTGTATCGGTAATTTAAATGTAGAATGCAGATATATTAGTCATATCTTACATTAATAGAATAGAGTTGATCTCAAATTCACAATCAAACATTTTAATCCACAACGCATTTCGCCGCTATGTGTTTTTTCCCAAACTTGCAATGATTGAACATTTTAGACCCAAGTAGCATTTTCTAAATTCCATTATTCTTATGCTCTCATCTCAATCTACCCTGCCTATACTTTTGTCTGTAAATGTTTGGTTCTACTGACATCAGTATGCAGATACATGACCATAAGTGAATCACTTGTCTGAGATTAAATGCCATAATAAGAGAATTCATTAAAATACACAACAATCAAACAAAATAATATTTTTGCAAAATATAGATACAATGAAATAAATAAATACAATATTTTATATTTGCACATTTAGAAATGTTTAATTGACCATTAATATAAAACATTTTTGAGGGTATACTGGTTTTGTTATTTAATTATCGAAAGATATATTGTACCTAATAGCCCATTGGCCCATCTAATGTGCCCATAACAAACGTTCTGATTTATTTGTTCTGCTGGAAAGCTTTATGCATATCCCAGTCAGTCACACTTAAATTACTTTACAGTGCTAGCCATTACTACATCTAGACACTTACTACTATAATTCTTAAAAGTGAATGCACTGTAGGTCTTACTCTATCAAAATATATCCACAAAGTGAATTATTACGCATTAAAGCAATATTGCACCTGGGATTAACTGCACAATGAGAGGTTGTAAAACAACATTCCATCTTTATAAAGTGATAGTAAAATGTGATATTGAATGACCTTCTATTGTTAAACACGTTTAACTGAGGTTTTTCTAGAGGACATAAACATCTCATAAATGAGAAACTGAGCAAGGTATCATATAAACTCAGGATATATCTGTCATAAAATCATAGCTTCTAACGTTTAAAACTGCCGTCATGAGATGGAGGGAGTGTAGACTCGAAGCATGCATTACTAGCTACTGGTTGATCAACCCCTGGACATAGGCTTTGTGATGGTTAACCATTTTGCAAATACCCAAATCTATTACCAGTATCCCAGAATGTCTATACAAACACAAAAATTGGCACACGGGTAACAGGATCCAGCTGAGTGCTTTATTTGATGAATAGGCTGATATAAAAATGGCATGGTGAGGTTCAGAAAATGCTTTTCGCATCAAAAGTGAAGCTTAATCATAATTGACCCCAAGAATGTCACCTAAACCAATACAGTTGGGGGTATAAGTCAAAGATGTGAAGGCAACAATGAGCTTCTAATGATATTACTACATTATTGCATAATCTTTTTTTTTAAAGTTGAAGGTTAAAAGAGCATAAATGGCCTAATTGTAGCTATTAATTTAGGCTGAATGTAAAACTACATTATATGATGCTGTTTTTTCCTATTCCAATTAAGCTATCTTTGCCGAGGTAGGTAGTCCTTTGTATTGTGGTCACACTACAGCACTAAATGCCTGTTGCTTAAATGTATCTGTTTAGATGGTTTGGTTTAAAGTGCTGGTAAATAATTTCTCCTTTATCATTATATATAGCTGAATTGTTGGCATCTTGGAGCAATGGCATAGTTTGTCCTTGTTTTCAAATATTTGTTAAGCATCAGATGTTTAAGCAGCTAGGACCAGTAACATTTTCAACTCATTTGCCTGCAGGTACGTAGAGTATTCTACCAGTCCCAATGTAGCTCAATATGGGCCATATAATGTATATTTCCATCCAAGTTAATGCACATCCTCTCATTTGAGAAAAATGTCCAGGTGAATAAATAACTAAATCTTGTTCTATGCAGCCATGTTGAATTTCCCATAAAATGATCATGTTCGGTTCTGACTCGCTGAACAATTTCATTAATATTGGAGTATTACAGCAGTTGAGGTTACTTGACACTCATGCCATGTATCCTTTTTTTATCCCTTTGCAGTCATTTAACTTCTTTTTGTAATACTAAATCATTTCTAAGACTTGAAAGCCTGCATGTATGTAAGTTGTTAATGCAATGTCATGCATGGTGAGTAAATGTCAAAGACCCTCCGTGCTGCTCCACATTTTAGAGAAATACCATGATTTAATATCACTAGGGCTACAAACTTGCATGTTCACAAAGGATTTGCAATTTTCTATTTTCTTCAATAGTGATAATTACAATAATTATAGTACCCGTTTCTACCGCTGCCTTTATGTTTATCATTTTCATGTTATTGTTATTGTATAATTTTAGAAAGTACATTTTTCATACAACTGCAAATAATGTGATAATCCCCAGAAGTGCCTGCATAAAAGAGTAAGCAAATTAATATATAAAACATGTTATTTTTAAAAGATAAACACTTGTTCTGTTCCATATCTAATAACGAAGAAGGGAAATGTGTTTTGTATGAAGATGGATCTCTGCTTGCTAAGCCATGAAGATATAATATTCTACAAAGTAGTACATTTCTAAAATGAATTTGTAACAAAATCGAAACAGATGATCCCTCTATAAGCAATATGCACTAATGCAATTTATATTTCTATAGCTTAAATGTAATGTTAATAGGAATATGATTGTATATTATGTTAGTTTTAAGCAATGCATTATTTATTCATAATGTTTTAAAAAAAAGGGCAGGTTTTGCATTAGCACACCAGGCAGTGGTCTAGAACTCCACTGTTTTAGGGTTACCATATGGAGTATAATACCCTCTTGGTACAAACCATTTTGACATTTTCCAGTTGTTTTTCCACCTTTTGCCAATGTTTTGGTTCTCATGGTTTGTGAAGCCTACTTAGTTTGTTTAGGAGGTTAGAAGGTTAGGGGACCTTACAGTACTGGATTCTAGGGTTACTAGCTATATGCATCAAGCCCCGAAGAGGAGAGGAAGGGAGAATAAGGTAGCCCTTGTACTTATAAAATCTTTAATTAGAATATGACATAAAGGAATCAGAAAATAGAGGAAAGAGGGAAAAAATACAATGGTAAAAAGGAATCATTATGGGACATGGAGTAAGAGCATTAACGCAAGTTATGGACACACATATAGAACACACATTGGTATATTGACTCCACTGCAAACTCTAGTGTTATTTAACAGCGCCTCAGTTTCAAACTAAATTATATACATGTGACTACACAAATTAATATATAGAATGATCCAAGGGTTGTTGCTCATGGTTAGTAAATGTACACTAAAAAGACAGGTTGCAAATAATGCACCAATGACGGCCCTGCTTAGTCAGAGCACTTGGACAATGAGCCCTTTTCTGTCAAGGCCACACTCCACTTCAGCAAGATCTTTATATTCCTTGTAGAACCAGAGCATGCTCAACAGTTTCTTAGAAGACACTGAGAAATACAAAACAGTGTCCCAAACACCTTGGCAGATATACCACACACACTCCAAAAACGTTCTTAACGACTGCCTGAAATTAGTACCTGGTCAAAGGAAGTTCTTCCTAATGTGCTAAAAAGAATTAAACCCTTTTACTCACACCTGTGAATACCTTCCAATAACTCTAAAAGGCAACCCTCACCTCCGATCATTTAATTACCAAAAAGCAAGTAAAAACTTAGAAAAATAATAAAAATCAGTAAAGCAACGACAAATGCAAGCATAATCTCAAATAAAGGTAAGCATATAAAATGAGGCTGTAAATAAAATAGAACACATAAATATAATTGCAGATGAAACAATAAAAATGCAACAGATAATAAGCTAGAACACAAATCTCTGTGCTTATAACCAGAGGCGTTGCTAGGTTTCCAAAAGATCTGGGGCTATAGCCCATAAGACTTTTTTAGTTTTTTATATGGAACCATACGGGCACTAACCAATATATGCTCACCGCTCTAAGCTTCATGCCCGTTTTGTAATTTAGGAGCCTTCACAGGGCCGGCCCTTCAATGGGGCAGAGTGGGGAAGCCCTGGCAGGGGCGGCCCTTTGATGCTCTATGCAGTGGTCTTTTTATCTTTTTTTTTTTCCTGTGTCCAGGGGAGCTTGATTGAAGGAGGTCTCAGCCAATCAGGTGAGACTTCTCAACTCTCCTGATCGGCTGAAAGTTCAGAAGCCTCCAGTGATTGGCTGAGACCTCCTTCACACTGAGCTTAATGCAAAGAGATGCCTGCAGCAGGTAAGTTAAAAACTGACAGTGTGTGAGTGAGTGTGTGTATGTCAGTGTAAGTGTGTGCATGTCAGTGTGAGTATGTGTATGTCAGTGTGAGTGTGTGCATGTCAGTGTGAGTATGTGCATGTCAGTGTGAGTGTGTGCATGTCAGTGTGAGTGAGTGAGTGTGTATGTCAGTGTGAGTGAGTGTGTATGTCAGTGTGAGTGTGTGCATGTCAGTGTGAGTATGTGCATGTCAGTGTGAGTGAGAGTGTGTGTATGTCAGTGTGAGCGAGAGTGTGTGTATGTCAGTGTGAGCAAGAGTGTGTGTATGTCAGTGTGAGTGTGTTGTGTGTGTATATGTAACTGGCTGTGTGTGTGTATGTATGTAACTGGCTCTGTGTGTGTGTTTGTGTGTATGTATGTAACTGGCTGTGTTTGTGTTGTGTGTGTGTATGTATGTAACTGGTTGTGTATGTGTTGTGTATGTATGTATGTATCTGGCTGTGCATGTGACATGTGGGACACATTAAGGAATTATTTTTTTATTTAAAAAAACAAAACAAAAACTTGCTGACTGGTGTGTGTGTGTGTAACTGGCTGTGTATGTGACTGACTGGATGTCTGTGAGGTGTGTGTATGTGACTTTCTGTGTATTTATGTGATTCTGTATGTGAGGTGCGTGCATGTGAATGCCTGTGTATGTATGCTTTTGTGATGTGCCATTGTCTGGCTCCTAAAATTTTCTGCTGGCTCCTAAAACTAAATAAAATTTGTCAAGCCCTGATATAAACATAAATCCTTCCTTAGTTGTTTATATATATATATATATATAGCATAAATTATTATGCATATATAGCATAAATCACTTATTTACATCCACCTTTGTGTATTTAAGCTATATATTGTTGGTTTGAGGTTCCTTATTACAGGACTGCCAAACAGCATAGGAATGATTTATGTTACATATGTATGTGTGTATATATATATATATATATATATATATATATACACACACACACATTTGTAACATAAATCATTCCTATGCTGTTTGGCAGTCCTGTAATAAGGAATCTCAAACCAACAATATATAGCTTAAATACACAAAGGTGGATGTAAATAAGTGACCCCAACCCTCCCTTCTCTCCACCATATCCAGAGCTTACCTGAGTGGAAAAAGACCTGCTCTGCATCTCCCACAAGGTGACAGCCAGTAAGGATTTCTTCAGAGCTGCCTCACTGTCCCACGTGGATCTTCCTTCACATCCCTGTGATGATGCTGTGTAAAAGCCCTGCACTGATAGGATGATGAATGATGTGTCAGCCAATCAGTGCAGGTCTTTCACACACAGTAATGATGCTGTGTAAAAGCCCTGCACTGATTGGCTGAAACATCACTCAGCATCCTATCAGTGTAGGGCTTTCACACACTGTCTGCGTGATGTCAGGGGGTGGAGCTATCACGGAGCTGCAGAGACTAGGGGCTTTGCTCAGCTTATTCGGGGCTTCAGCCCCCTTAGCCCACCCCTAGCGACGCCTCTGCTTATAACACAATAATTGGATTAAAAAAACGTAAAGCCAGATATATCATAATGACAGTATTAGATAAAGGTTCTCAAATAAAGTTCATCATGTAAGCAGGCTGGGTTGCTGCAGATGAAGGCAGGACAGGGTTTAAAAGCAGTGATTGGAAGCATTCTGGCTAAAGAGCACTTTTGCCAATCACTCATTTCATATTGTTTCCATACAGAGAGAAATGGCTAACATAATGGTCTACTCAGTATGCCCCAATCTGGTCCAAAGTTTGTTCACTTATGTTATTTTAATGCACCATGTTTTTAATATTTATTTTTACAGATTATAATTGTATTTAATTTCAAGCCATTTTAGGAAGACTTTGTTATAATGCTACATATATGCCGGCATTCAGCAACTTCTATGGGAGGACTTAGACTATTTCTGTTATAACTGTCGGGAAGCAAATCACCCACATTGGCAGATTTTGTTGCCGATTCAAGATAACTTTGGTGATCTCTGAGTAGCCCAAATTTAAGGGCGAATCAGATCACCAAAGTAATCTAGTTGAGTCTAAAACTTAGATTTTTCATAAGAAAATAGGAACTATCTGAGGTGACCCTATAGTGTGTAACATTTGAAAAAGGCTTTTATTGCACAGGTGGTTGTCACTACTCACAACATTGTAGAAATAAATAGGCACAATGACTCTTCTTTTATTTATGGAGGAGCCCAAAACAACCTCCCCCAACTGGTTGAGACCACCTGTGAATAGAATTAGACAGGGAAAGAAGAAAAATTTGCTATCTAGAAAGAAACAGAAGGTCCCTACCAAGGGAAATTTTGAGAGTTCCAAGTTGGGACAATCAATAGCCTGACCTTGAAAAGGGCCTAACATGTGCTCCTACTGAACTAAAATACAACTTCCCCATTCAAAGCATACATAGAACTACAGAAATCTGTCCACAAGTTTACACTTAAAAAAATTCCCATGGCCCCCATGAAACACCATCTATTAACTCGAATTCTTTTCATGCTGGTCAAATGAGTGAGTGAGCTGTCGCCTGTCTCCCGGATGTAGTTTGTGTATTTCCGGGGTTTGTGTGCTGTCTGTTTGGAGCACACAAACTCCGAAAATAAACAGCGCGGCTCCATGCTAGGCGTGCAGAGCACACCTAGTACACATGGAGCAAACGCTGGTCTTCACTTCAGACCTGGTCTTCACATCACTATCAGAAGCACCAGGGGTAGAGCAGGCCTGCACGGAATCCTGCCCACATCCATTCCTCTCAAGAGCCCTGGCCGACTGCCAAAGCTCTACAGGCACTTACAGCTCCAGCAGAGGCTAGCCTGTCAGCACTTGCATGGGTAGAGCCCGGACACTAAATAGATGAGGAAGACTGGTGCTGTCTTTCTCTACCTTAACAGCTTGGACTCAAGTGATCCAGTGAGCTTGAGCAGTGCTCAAAACATTACTGCACTTCCACTGCTAGAGGAGGAGGGGTGAAGCTGGCACACAGCACTGAATGACAAAGCCACGTGGAGCCAGTCTTCACTATTTTTGTAGACTCTATACTTTTGCACAGAAAACACATACCCCTTTTCTACCTCCAATAAAAAAGAGAGAGAAGACTGACACAGGTATAATTTGAACATATCTTAAGGTAGCGAGATCAACTCTTAGAAAAGAACATATATTTTACTTTAATGCTATATGGTAATACATTCACATTTGACACCTCTTTATCTTAATAACATGATAAATATGTAACACAATTACTAAGATTATTTTGTTAGATTTTACTTGTCAAGTTCTCAAAGAGAAGGATTTTCATAGCTGAGATAACCGATATAATAAAACTGCAAATAATTCCAGTTCATATGAACCTTTTGTATGCACTAAGCAAAAAGACATATCCTATTTTTAATCAGTCTTGCACAATAGATTATTTACCATTATATACTATTAAATTCTTGACTAATATATACCATTGTATACTTTACGTTTACAGAACCATTCAAAAGTATATATGGTTACTTGCTTTTATACTTCCACCATCCTGATATAGCCACAGTCTCTTTAATGTTAGCGTAATCTGCAATTATGTTTCTCAGTGACACTACAGATTGGTACTGACATGAACCAGGCAATCTCTGTGAGTAAATTGGATAATCAAAGAAAACAGCTGACATCCTATTCTTTTCCTGAGGATCTGATACAATCACTAACTCCCTCTTGATGACCCTATGTACATACTTAGTCTTGCACACACCATCAACTTGACATGATCGCACTGCACATAGTACTTCCTGGCAGTATCACATAGAATCAAACTATTTTCATTGTGTGACCACAGCATGCAGAATGACCTGCAGCTGACCCATCATTTGACCAGCCATCTAACCATGCAATTTAATACAAAAATAAGAAATTACATTCTCTGCATTGTCGAGCAGCCTAAAACATTATACCTAAACTCCCTGTATAACATGTGTGATATTGCAAGCTCACAATCCTGTGTAATGTCCAAGGAATCGAAAAAATATTGAATGGCCACAAGAAAATAGACTTGAAAATAAAATGGAATTATTTGTATTTTGTGTTAGTATGAAGTCTAAGAAAATATAACACATTATTTTAGGCATTCTATGATTTTAACCTCACATACTTTCTTAAAAACACTCTCAACACAGTATCTTTATTAAATTAATATTTTGATGGTTAGTTTACATGGTTTTATTTGAAATTGATTTTTGTTTGCCACTGAAGAAGTAAGATTTGAGCCAAAGAAGTGAGTAGGGTACAAGGACCAAGAGATTTTTTTTCAGCAGCTCCACAGGTCTTTATTGTTTGATCTGTTTCTACTTCCTGATTCCAGCTGAGCCTATGGAAGAGGATGAGAGCGACCATGTTGTATAATATGCTTGTAGTATTACATTTTTACCAGATGCAAAAGTCTTATTGCAATCAAAATAATTCATATATCATTTTTTATGAAAAAAGATAAACTTGTAGTTAAATACTGTATAGACATTAAAATGGGTTCTGTTACCTGAACATTATTTGAATTGTGAATATAGAGACTAAGTCAGAGAATAGTAAGTGGGGGCTATTTAGTTAAGCTGAAATTAATAGCTGATTTTGAATGACAAGCAAGTGGGGAGTAATTTTTCTCAACTAAAATTTTCTTTCAGCAGTCCATTTGCACTATTCCTGTCCGTTCAATTGTAGTGAATCGCACCAAGAGTTACAAGCAAGTGCAGAGATTAAGTGAAAAATGTTTCTTAAATGTGGCCAAGATTCATATGAAGACTGTAATTTGATATCATGCCAAAAGGACGGAAAACAACCCAGATGCATTTAAAATATGTTTCCTCTTAATTTATGCAGCTTCTTGCAATTCTACTGAAGCAGTGTATTTTTATGCTCTACATTTCCATTTTAAATACTACATAGGTGGCAGAGTTCCATTAAGGGCTGAATCTCAAACATAGCAATGGTCATCTTAGCACAGCATAGTATTAATAATCAATTTGCAATTTCAACATGACCTTACCCATAAACCTTTAGCTTGTGTTCCAGAATTCTATACAAAACAGTAAAGAACAAATGCCTATCAAGATACTAGCTCATTTTCATACTATTGCAATAAAACTCTAGAAAATCTGCTTCCTCAAAGCACTTTGAATTAAAGTTGAAACACAGTTGCACATCTGTTCATTTTCCATGCTTCTTAAACAGCAGGATACCTATTTAAAGTAATTGTTTCTTTTGAAAGCTTTATTCAGAAGGTATGCCACATTGGCCAATGTGTCAAAAGAAAATGAATCTCAAAGATAGCTTCATTCCCTTCAAGCAGTTGATTTTCATTATCTCATGCACCCACTAAAATCTGTAATTTGTCACTCCACACAACTCAATATCTATTTGTCATATATTCCAATAGAAGTATAAATTGTATAATGTTATTCTACCTACTAAGTGTATATTAGTTATATATACGTATAGTGACACACCTTCCCTGTTAAAGTCAGGTTGTGTCAAGGATCGTTCAATAAACCACAGTCTTCTAGGGTAAATGAAGCCCAGGACACATCCAGCTCAGTTTCCAGTATTTATTAGGTAAATAAAAGTGAGCAAATAAACACAATAAACACAACAAACACCTTGCTTTTGCTTAAGCACTTACTAAACACAGCAACAACTATCTAACATTGGGTGGCTTACCCACTTGCCAATAATTCACTCTGTCCAGCAAAATACACGTTGTAGTTCCTCAGTTCCTCAGCTCTCCTAGTTGACTTTAGAAAAATGGTGTCTCTCTAAATGCAACAGGCTGATCTCTTCTTTACACAAACTGCCTACTAATTGATTAGCCACCGATGTACCCCAAATCTTTCTGAACGTCAGGCCAATTAGCTTAGATTTTCAAGTGTTGTGAAGTTCTATTGTTCTACATCACCAGTGATGTCATAATCTACTGTTGCCCATCCCCAATGATGTCCATATGGTTCACCTCTAAACCTAACTAACTCAGGAAAGAAACAATGTGCTGAAAATCATTTTGTTGACCTAGAAATTCTAGCATGAATAAGCTGTGCAAATTTCATGATTCTAGAGTTCAACGTTCTAGCGTTTTTAGTGCTTCAAACAGACATGTTCTGTTTTATAGTTAATCTATATATAAATGTATTTATTTATTTATACATATATATAAAAAAGTACAGATGGTATATGTAATGTCACATGACAGGATCTACAGAAGGAGAGTATTATTATGGATATTGGTGATGCCATATAATTATGATTAATAAATAAGTATGCTTTTACTTGTAACACAGAGAGGGACATGCATAAAAGTGTTTTGTAAGAAATGTTGTGCAGCTGTGACACAATTACAGTCTAAATGTGTGTAAAGTTAATGTGTACAAAAATAAGCATTAGAATGAAATCTACACTAAAATACAAAAGTAATCTAATTGTTTTATAGGGACTCTGTCAACCTAAACATTACTAATAGGGTGAATGTAGAGATTACAAATGAAAATTGTTTTAAATATCAAGAATTACTATGTGATTGTTTTTCCAACATCAAGGTTAGCATATGGGAGTTTAGGGGAATCTATTAATGCTTATTCACAAAGTATATGTTTAAGATTTCTGAGGAATTCCTGTGTTTTGCTGTTCTCTACTTGTTAAACTTAACTTTACTACTTAACTTTACCTGTAATAACTCACAAAATCAATAAATATAAAATATTGGTAAATGTTGTCTCCTGCTTATCATCTTATGGCTTGATGTGCAAACAGAACATTTACCATTGAAAATGTGTTTATTGTTGTTGTTTTTTTGCAAATTAAGCCACATGTGATGGCATGAAAAGGAGACCACAGACAAATATAAAACATATATTTCTCATATTTTATGCATTTGCATGCAATTCTGCTAACACAATCTACAGATCATTCGGAGCCATGGCTTGTTACTAGTGGGGTACCACAGGGATTTCTACTTGGACCCATTCTCTTTAATATTTTTATTAGCGTTATTGCAGAAGGCTTGTTGGTAAGGTATGTCTTTTTGTTAATGACTCAAAGATTTATGACAGGGTTGATGCTCCTGAAGCAGTGGCGGATCCAGGGGGGGGGGCAATGGGGCAATTGCACCCCCCCCCCCCCCCGAGAAGAAAAAAAAAACTATAAAAAAAAAAACAACACTTTAAAAAAAACAAAAAAAAAACGCTTGCAGGCAGAGACGGAGGTGAGAAGGGATCGGAAGATCCCCCTCACCTTCTCTGCCTGCCTGCCAGGCTGCAAGGGGAGCCGAACAGGCAGCACAGAGAAACCTCCGTGCTGCCTGTTCGGCTCCCCGTGCAGTCTGACACGGACCACCTGGGAGACGAACAGGCAGCATGGAGAAGACCATGCCTGCCACTAGCCACCAGGGAAAGGTAAGTGCTGGGGAGTGGGGAGATGGGGGGAATGTACTGGGGAAAGTGGCAGGGGCTTACTAATGATAGGTAACACTGACATATTATTGGGCAAATTAGCTGGGGAATATTAATGGCAACTAACACTGGCATATTACTGGGCAAATTGGCTGGGGCATATTAATGGCAACTAACACTGGCATATTACTAGGCAAATTGGCAGGGGATATTAAATGGCAACTAACACTGGCATATTACTGGGCAAATTGGCAGGGGATATTACATGGCAAATAACACTGGCATATTATTGGGCCAATTGGCAGGGCATATTAAATGGCAAATAACACTGGCATATTATTGGGAAAATTGGCAGGGGCATATTAAATGGCAAATAACACTGGAATATTATTGGGCAAATTGGCTGGGGCATGTTAAATGGCAACTAACACTGGTATATTATTGGGCAAATTGGCTGAGAGAGCCATACATGGGAAGGGAGAAGAGAGAGACATAAATGGGATGGTAGAGGAGAGACAGACAGACATGGGTTCGCAGAGGAGAGATAGACAAATATGGGATGGCAGAGGAGAGACAGACAAACATGGGATGGCAGAGGAGAGACAGACCGATATGGGATGGCAGAGGAGAGACAGACAGATATGGGAAGGGGAGAGGAGACAAACAGACATGGGAAGGGAGAGGAGAGAGACATAAATAGGAATGGAGAAGAGAGAGACATAAATGGGATGGTAGAGGAGAGACAGACAGACATGGGATGGGAGAGGAGAGACAGAGAGATGGGAAATGAGAGGAGAGACAGACGGACATGGGAAAGAAGAGGATACATAGACGGACATGGGAAGGAAGAGGAGAGAAAGGGGCATGGAAGGAAGAGAGACAGAGGGACACGGGGAGTGAGAGGAGTGCGACAGACATGGGAAGGGAGAGGAGCGTGACAGAAGGACATGAGAGAGAGGAAAAGACAGACGGACATGGGAGAGAGGATAAGACAGACGGACATGGGAGAGAGGATAAGACAGATGGACATGGGAGAGATGATAAGACAGACGGACATGGGAGAGAGGAAAAGACAGACGGGCATGGGTGAGAGGAAAAGACAGACGGACATGTGCCCCTCCCGAGATCAGACTCTGGATCCGCCCCTGTCCTGAAGGGATAAGTCAAATGATTTAGGTAAACTAGAAACATTGTCAAAGTTGTAAGAACCGACCTTTAATGTGGGTCAATACAATGGAATTTGGAGTAATTAGTTCAGAGGACTTAAAGATAGGCAGACCAGGTAAGCAGTATATGCTAGCAGAATGTTGAGTTATATTGTGAGAGGTAGTTTCAGTAGAAAGAGGGAAGTGCTAATGCCATTGTACTGACACGGAATATTGTACGCAGAACTGGAGACCGTATCTCCAGAAGGATATTGAAATTTTGGTGATATAAGCACTGCCGAGGGCTCACATGGAGTAGTGTACGCAGAACTGGAGATCGTATCTCTAGAAGTATATTGATATTTTGGTGATATAAGCACTGCCAAGAGCTCACATGGAGTAGTGTACGCAGAACTGGAGACCGTATCTCCAGAAGGATATTGAAATTTTGGTGATATAAGCACTGCCGAGTGCTCACATGGAGTAGTGTACGCAGAACTGGAGACCGTATCACTAAAAGGATATCTATATTTTGGTGATATAAGCACTGCCGAAAGCTCACATGGAGTAGTGTACACAGAACTGGAGACCGGATCTCCAGAAGGATATTTATATTTTGGAGATATTTCAGAGAAGGGCTACTTAACTGGTGCATGGACTGCAGGGTAAAACTTACCAGAAAATGTTAAAGTATCTAAGCATTTATAGCTTGGAGGAAACACGAGGTAGTAGGGATATGATAGAAACATTTAAAAACATAAAACGAATCAACACAGCAAAGGAGGAGAATATATTTAAAAGAAGATCAACTACCACAAAATGAGGAAATAGTTTTAAATTAGAGGGGCAAATATTTAAAAGTAATATCAGGAAGTATTTTTATACTGAGAGAATAGTGGATGAATGGAATAGCCTTCCAGCAGAAGTGGTAGAGGTAAACACAGTGAAGGTGTTAAAGCATGCATAAACATAAATATCACAGTAACATACTTCACTATACTATTCTGTTGTTTTCAGATCTATTCACTAAAATGTGAACTGTGGTACACTGACACTGGAACTGTATAAAAACAGTTGAAAAAATTCCTCCTTGCCTATCTTTCCAACTCAAGTAATTATACCTGATTTCAGCAGTTCGCGTGTCAGTTCATTTCTAGTAACTAGTCTCAAGTTAGTTCAAAAGCTGCAATCATTTCGTGTGTGTTAAGAGGGCTAGTGGAGTCCATGCCATGATGGGAAAGGGCTGATTTGGAGGCAAAAGGGGACTTACACAATTTTAAGCAGGTGTTCATGATGTTATGGCTGTTTGGTGTAAATACACTACCTTTGAAAACATTGGAGTCTCCTTGCTTTCCATGAAACCAGACATCAAATGAGTTTCAAAATGATTAGGAAATATAGTCACGATGTTGACAAGGTTAGAAATACTGATATTTAATTTTAATAATAATTATGTCTTATGCTTTTGTCTAAGTATTCTCCATTTGCAGCTATTACAGCCTTGCAATTTAGTTGTCATGAACACTGGTATATTATTGGGCAAATTGGCTGAGAGAGCCATACATGGGAAGGGAGAAGAGAGAGACATAAATGGGATGGTAGAGGAGAGACAGACAGACATGGGTTCGCAGAGGAGAGATAGACAAATATGGGATGGCAGAGGAGAGACAGACAAACATGGGATGGCAGAGGAGAGACAGACCGATATGGGATGGCAGAGGAGAGACAGACAGATATGGGAAGGGGAGAGGAGACAAACAGACATGGGAAGGGAGAGGAGAGAGACATAAATAGGAATGGAGAAGAGAGAGACATAAATGGGATGGTAGAGGAGAGACAGACAGACATGGGATGGGAGAGGAGAGACAGAGAGATGGGAAATGAGAGGAGAGACAGACGGACATGGGAAAGAAGAGGATACATAGACGGACATGGGAAGGAAGAGGAGAGAAAGGGGCATGGAAGGAAGAGAGACAGAGGGACACGGGGAGTGAGAGGAGTGCGACAGACATGGGAAGGGAGAGGAGCGTGACAGAAGGACATGAGAGAGAGGAAAAGACAGACGGACATGGGAGAGAGGATAAGACAGACGGACATGGGAGAGAGGATAAGACAGATGGACATGGGAGAGATGATAAGACAGACGGACATGGGAGAGAGGAAAAGACAGACAGGCATGGGTGAGAGGAAAAGACAGACGGACATGTGCCCCTCCCGAGATCAGACTCTGGATCCGCCCCTGTCCTGAAGGGATAAGTCAAAAGATTTAGGTAAACTAGAAACATTGTCAAAGTTGTAAGAACCGACCTTTAATGTGGGTCAATACAATGGAATTTGGAGTAATTAGTTCAGAGGACTTAAAGATAGGCAGACCAGGTAAGCAGTATATGCTAGCAGAATGTTGAGTTATATTGTGAGAGGTAGTTTCAGTAGAAAGAGGGAAGTGCTAATGCCATTGTACTGACACGGAATATTGTACGCAGAACTGGAGACCGTATCTCCAGAAGGATATTGAAATTTTGGTGATATAAGCACTGCCGAGGGCTCACATGGAGTAGTGTACGCAGAACTGGAGATCGTATCTCTAGAAGTATATTGATATTTTGGTGATATAAGCACTGCCAAGAGCTCACATGGAGTAGTGTACGCAGAACTGGAGACCGTATCTCCAGAAGGATATTGAAATTTTGGTGATATAAGCACTGCCGAGTGCTCACATGGAGTAGTGTACGCAGAACTGGAGACCGTATCACTAAAAGGATATCTATATTTTGGTGATATAAGCACTGCCGAAAGCTCACATGGAGTAGTGTACACAGAACTGGAGACCGGATCTCCAGAAGGATATTTATATTTTGGAGATATTTCAGAGAAGGGCTACTTAACTGGTGCATGGACTGCAGGGTAAAACTTACCAGAAAATGTTAAAGTATCTAAGCATTTATAGCTTGGAGGAAACACGAGGTAGTAGGGATATGATAGAAACATTTAAAAACATAAAACGAATCAACACAGCAAAGGAGGAGAATATATTTAAAAGAAGATCAACTACCACAAAATGAGGAAATAGTTTTAAATTAGAGGGGCAAATATTTAAAAGTAATATCAGGAAGTATTTTTATACTGAGAGAATAGTGGATGAATGGAATAGCCTTCCAGCAGAAGTGGTAGAGGTAAACACAGTGAAGGTGTTAAAGCATGCATAAACATAAATATCACAGTAACATACTTCACTATACTATTCTGTTGTTTTCAGATCTATTCACTAAAATGTGAACTGTGGTACACTGACACTGGAACTGTATAAAAACAGTTGAAAAAATTCTTCCTTGCCTATCTTTCCAACTCAAGTAATTATACCTGATTTCAGCAGTTCGCGTGTCAGTTCATTTCTAGTAACTAGTCTCAAGTTAGTTCAAAAGCTGCAATCATTTCGTGTGTGTTAAGAGGGCTAGTGGAGTCCATGCCATGATGGGAAAGGGCTGATTTGGAGGCAAAAGGGGACTTACACAATTTTAAGCAGGTGTTCATGATGTTATGGCTGTTTGGTGTAAATACACTACCTTTGAAAACATTGGAGTCTCCTTGCTTTCCATGAAACCAGACATCAAATGAGTTTCAAAATGATTAGGAAATATAGTCACGATGTTGACAAGGTTAGAAATACTGATATTTAATTTTAATAATAATTATGTCTTATGCTTTTGTCTAAGTATTCTCCATTTGCAGCTATTACAGCCTTGCAATTTAGTTGTCATGAACACTGGTATATTATTGGGCAAATTGGCTGAGAGAGCCATACATGGGAAGGGAGAAGAGAGAGACATAAATGGGATGGTAGAGGAGAGACAGACAGACATGGGTTCGCAGAGGAGAGATAGACAAATATGGGATGGCAGAGGAGAGACAGACAAACATGGGATGGCAGAGGAGAGACAGACCGATATGGGATGGCAGAGGAGAGACAGACAGATATGGGAAGGGGAGAGGAGACAAACAGACATGGGAAGGGAGAGGAGAGAGACATAAATAGGAATGGAGAAGAGAGAGACATAAATGGGATGGTAGAGGAGAGACAGACAGACATGGGATGGGAGAGGAGAGACAGAGAGATGGGAAATGAGAGGAGAGACAGACGGACATGGGAAAGAAGAGGATACATAGACGGACATGGGAAGGAAGAGGAGAGAAAGGGGCATGGAAGGAAGAGAGACAGAGGGACACGGGGAGTGAGAGGAGTGCGACAGACATGGGAAGGGAGAGGAGCGTGACAGAAGGACATGAGAGAGAGGAAAAGACAGACGGACATGGGAGAGAGGATAAGACAGACGGACATGGGAGAGAGGATAAGACAGATGGACATGGGAGAGATGATAAGACAGACGGACATGGGAGAGAGGAAAAGACAGACGGGCATGGGTGAGAGGAAAAGACAGACGGACATGTGCCCCTCCCGAGATCAGACTCTGGATCCGCCCCTGTCCTGAAGGGATAAGTCAAATGATTTAGGTAAACTAGAAACATTGTCAAAGTTGTAAGAACCGACCTTTAATGTGGGTCAATACAATGGAATTTGGAGTAATTAGTTCAGAGGACTTAAAGATAGGCAGACCAGGTAAGCAGTATATGCTAGCAGAATGTTGAGTTATATTGTGAGAGGTAGTTTCAGTAGAAAGAGGGAAGTGCTAATGCCATTGTACTGACACGGAATATTGTACGCAGAACTGGAGACCGTATCTCCAGAAGGATATTGAAATTTTGGTGATATAAGCACTGCCGAGGGCTCACATGGAGTAGTGTACGCAGAACTGGAGATCGTATCTCTAGAAGTATATTGATATTTTGGTGATATAAGCACTGCCAAGAGCTCACATGGAGTAGTGTACGCAGAACTGGAGACCGTATCTCCAGAAGGATATTGAAATTTTGGTGATATAAGCACTGCCGAGTGCTCACATGGAGTAGTGTACGCAGAACTGGAGACCGTATCACTAAAAGGATATCTATATTTTGGTGATATAAGCACTGCCGAAAGCTCACATGGAGTAGTGTACACAGAACTGGAGACCGGATCTCCAGAAGGATATTTATATTTTGGAGATATTTCAGAGAAGGGCTACTTAACTGGTGCATGGACTGCAGGGTAAAACTTACCAGAAAATGTTAAAGTATCTAAGCATTTATAGCTTGGAGGAAACACGAGGTAGTAGGGATATGATAGAAACATTTAAAAACATAAAACGAATCAACACAGCAAAGGAGGAGAATATATTTAAAAGAAGATCAACTACCACAAAATGAGGAAATAGTTTTAAATTAGAGGGGCAAATATTTAAAAGTAATATCAGGAAGTATTTTTATACTGAGAGAATAGTGGATGAATGGAATAGCCTTCCAGCAGAAGTGGTAGAGGTAAACACAGTGAAGGTGTTAAAGCATGCATAAACATAAATATCACAGTAACATACTTCACTATACTATTCTGTTGTTTTCAGATCTATTCACTAAAATGTGAACTGTGGTACACTGACACTGGAACTGTATAAAAACAGTTGAAAAAATTCCTCCTTGCCTATCTTTCCAACTCAAGTAATTATACCTGATTTCAGCAGTTCGCGTGTCAGTTCATTTCTAGTAACTAGTCTCAAGTTAGTTCAAAAGCTGCAATCATTTCGTGTGTGTTAAGAGGGCTAGTGGAGTCCATGCCATGATGGGAAAGGGCTGATTTGGAGGCAAAAGGGGACTTACACAATTTTAAGCAGGTGTTCATGATGTTATGGCTGTTTGGTGTAAATACACTACCTTTGAAAACATTGGAGTCTCCTTGCTTTCCATGAAACCAGACATCAAATGAGTTTCAAAATGATTAGGAAATATAGTCACGATGTTGACAAGGTTAGAAATACTGATATTTAATTTTAATAATAATTATGTCTTATGCTTTTGTCTAAGTATTCTCCATTTGCAGCTATTACAGCCTTGCAATTTAGTTGTCATGAACACTGGTATATTATTGGGCAAATTGGCTGAGAGAGCCATACATGGGAAGGGAGAAGAGAGAGACATAAATGGGATGGTAGAGGAGAGACAGACAGACATGGGTTCGCAGAGGAGAGATAGACAAATATGGGATGGCAGAGGAGAGACAGACAAACATGGGATGGCAGAGGAGAGACAGACCGATATGGGATGGCAGAGGAGAGACAGACAGATATGGGAAGGGGAGAGGAGACAAACAGACATGGGAAGGGAGAGGAGAGAGACATAAATAGGAATGGAGAAGAGAGAGACATAAATGGGATGGTAGAGGAGAGACAGACAGACATGGGATGGGAGAGGAGAGACAGAGAGATGGGAAATGAGAGGAGAGACAGACGGACATGGGAAAGAAGAGGATACATAGACGGACATGGGAAGGAAGAGGAGAGAAAGGGGCATGGAAGGAAGAGAGACAGAGGGACACGGGGAGTGAGAGGAGTGCGACAGACATGGGAAGGGAGAGGAGCGTGACAGAAGGACATGAGAGAGAGGAAAAGACAGACGGACATGGGAGAGAGGATAAGACAGACGGACATGGGAGAGAGGATAAGACAGATGGACATGGGAGAGATGATAAGACAGACGGACATGGGAGAGAGGAAAAGACAGACAGGCATGGGTGAGAGGAAAAGACAGACGGACATGTGCCCCTCCCGAGATCAGACTCTGGATCCGCCCCTGTCCTGAAGGGATAAGTCAAATGATTTAGGTAAACTAGAAACATTGTCAAAGTTGTAAGAACCGACCTTTAATGTGGGTCAATACAATGGAATTTGGAGTAATTAGTTCAGAGGACTTAAAGATAGGCAGACCAGGTAAGCAGTATATGCTAGCAGAATGTTGAGTTATATTGTGAGAGGTAGTTTCAGTAGAAAGAGGGAAGTGCTAATGCCATTGTACTGACACGGAATATTGTACGCAGAACTGGAGACCGTATCTCCAGAAGGATATTGAAATTTTGGTGATATAAGCACTGCCGAGGGCTCACATGGAGTAGTGTACGCAGAACTGGAGATCGTATCTCTAGAAGTATATTGATATTTTGGTGATATAAGCACTGCCAAGAGCTCACATGGAGTAGTGTACGCAGAACTGGAGACCGTATCTCCAGAAGGATATTGAAATTTTGGTGATATAAGCACTGCCGAGTGCTCACATGGAGTAGTGTACGCAGAACTGGAGACCGTATCACTAAAAGGATATCTATATTTTGGTGATATAAGCACTGCCGAAAGCTCACATGGAGTAGTGTACACAGAACTGGAGACCGGATCTCCAGAAGGATATTTATATTTTGGAGATATTTCAGAGAAGGGCTACTTAACTGGTGCATGGACTGCAGGGTAAAACTTACCAGAAAATGTTAAAGTATCTAAGCATTTATAGCTTGGAGGAAACACGAGGTAGTAGGGATATGATAGAAACATTTAAAAACATAAAACGAATCAACACAGCAAAGGAGGAGAATATATTTAAAAGAAGATCAACTACCACAAAATGAGGAAATAGTTTTAAATTAGAGGGGCAAATATTTAAAAGTAATATCAGGAAGTATTTTTATACTGAAAGAATAGTGGATGAATGGAATAGCCTTCCAGCAGAAGTGGTAGAGGTAAACACAGTGAAGGTGTTAAAGCATGCATAAACATAAATATCACAGTAACATACTTCACTATACTATTCTGTTGTTTTCAGATCTATTCACTAAAATGTGAACTGTGGTACACTGACACTGGAACTGTATAAAAACAGTTGAAAAAATTCTTCCTTGCCTATCTTTCCAACTCAAGTAATTATACCTGATTTCAGCAGTTCGCGTGTCAGTTCATTTCTAGTAACTAGTCTCAAGTTAGTTCAAAAGCTGCAATCATTTCGTGTGTGTTAAGAGGGCTAGTGGAGTCCATGCCATGATGGGAAAGGGCTGATTTGGAGGCAAAAGGGGACTTACACAATTTTAAGCAGGTGTTCATGATGTTATGGCTGTTTGGTGTAAATACACTACCTTTGAAAACATTGGAGTCTCCTTGCTTTCCATGAAACCAGACATCAAATGAGTTTCAAAATGATTAGGAAATATAGTCACGATGTTGACAAGGTTAGAAATACTGATATTTAATTTTAATAATAATTATGTCTTATGCTTTTGTCTAAGTATTCTCCATTTGCAGCTATTACAGCCTTGCAATTTAGTTGTCATGAACACTGGTATATTATTGGGCAAATTGGCTGAGAGAGCCATACATGGGAAGGGAGAAGAGAGAGACATAAATGGGATGGTAGAGGAGAGACAGACAGACATGGGTTCGCAGAGGAGAGATAGACAAATATGGGATGGCAGAGGAGAGACAGACAAACATGGGATGGCAGAGGAGAGACAGACCGATATGGGATGGCAGAGGAGAGACAGACAGATATGGGAAGGGGAGAGGAGACAAACAGACATGGGAAGGGAGAGGAGAGAGACATAAATAGGAATGGAGAAGAGAGAGACATAAACGGGATGGTAGAGGAGAGACAGACAGACATGGGATGGGAGAGGAGAGACAGAGAGATGGGAAATGAGAGGAGAGACAGACGGACATGGGAAAGAAGAGGATACATAGACGGACATGGGAAGGAAGAAGAGAGAAAGGGGCATGGAAGGAAGAGAGACAGAGGGACACGGGGAGTGAGAGGAGTGCGACAGACATGGGAAGGGAGAGGAGCGTGACAGAAGGACATGAGAGAGAGGAAAAGACAGACGGACATGGGAGAGAGGATAAGACAGACGGACATGGGAGAGAGGATAAGACAGATGGACATGGGAGAGATGATAAGACAGACGGACATGGGAGAGAGGAAAAGACAGACAGGCATGGGTGAGAGGAAAAGACAGACGGACATGTGCCCCTCCCGAGATCAGACTCTGGATCCGCCCCTGTCCTGAAGGGATAAGTCAAATGATTTAGGTAAACTAGAAACATTGTCAAAGTTGTAAGAACCGACCTTTAATGTGGGTCAATACAATGGAATTTGGAGTAATTAGTTCAGAGGACTTAAAGATAGGCAGACCAGGTAAGCAGTATATGCTAGCAGAATGTTGAGTTATATTGTGAGAGGTAGTTTCAGTAGAAAGAGGGAAGTGCTAATGCCATTGTACTGACACGGAATATTGTACGCAGAACTGGAGACCGTATCTCCAGAAGGATATTGAAATTTTGGTGATATAAGCACTGCCGAGGGCTCACATGGAGTAGTGTACGCAGAACTGGAGATCGTATCTCTAGAAGTATATTGATATTTTGGTGATATAAGCACTGCCAAGAGCTCACATGGAGTAGTGTACGCAGAACTGGAGACCGTATCTCCAGAAGGATATTGAAATTTTGGTGATATAAGCACTGCCGAGTGCTCACATGGAGTAGTGTACGCAGAACTGGAGACCGTATCACTAAAAGGATATCTATATTTTGGTGATATAAGCACTGCCGAAAGCTCACATGGAGTAGTGTACACAGAACTGGAGACCGGATCTCCAGAAGGATATTTATATTTTGGAGATATTTCAGAGAAGGGCTACTTAACTGGTGCATGGACTGCAGGGTAAAACTTACCAGAAAATGTTAAAGTATCTAAGCATTTATAGCTTGGAGGAAACACGAGGTAGTAGGGATATGATAGAAACATTTAAAAACATAAAACGAATCAACACAGCAAAGGAGGAGAATATATTTAAAAGAAGATCAACTACCACAAAATGAGGAAATAGTTTTAAATTAGAGGGGCAAATATTTAAAAGTAATATCAGGAAGTATTTTTATACTGAGAGAATAGTGGATGAATGGAATAGCCTTCCAGCAGAAGTGGTAGAGGTAAACACAGTGAAGGTGTTAAAGCATGCATAAACATAAATATCACAGTAACATACTTCACTATACTATTCTGTTGTTTTCAGATCTATTCACTAAAATGTGAACTGTGGTACACTGACACTGGAACTGTATAAAAACAGTTGAAAAAATTCTTCCTTGCCTATCTTTCCAACTCAAGTAATTATACCTGATTTCAGCAGTTCGCGTGTCAGTTCATTTCTAGTAACTAGTCTCAAGTTAGTTCAAAAGCTGCAATCATTTCGTGTGTGTTAAGAGGGCTAGTGGAGTCCATGCCATGATGGGAAAGGGCTGATTTGGAGGCAAAAGGGGACTTACACAATTTTAAGCAGGTGTTCATGATGTTATGGCTGTTTGGTGTAAATACACTACCTTTGAAAACATTGGAGTCTCCTTGCTTTCCATGAAACCAGACATCAAATGAGTTTCAAAATGATTAGGAAATATAGTCACGATGTTGACAAGGTTAGAAATACTGATATTTAATTTTAATAATAATTATGTCTTATGCTTTTGTCTAAGTATTCTCCATTTGCAGCTATTACAGCCTTGCAATTTAGTTGTCATGAACACTGGTATATTATTGGGCAAATTGGCTGAGAGAGCCATACATGGGAAGGGAGAAGAGAGAGACATAAATGGGATGGTAGAGGAGAGACAGACAGACATGGGTTCGCAGAGGAGAGATAGACAAATATGGGATGGCAGAGGAGAGACAGACAAACATGGGATGGCAGAGGAGAGACAGACCGATATGGGATGGCAGAGGAGAGACAGACAGATATGGGAAGGGGAGAGGAGACAAACAGACATGGGAAGGGAGAGGAGAGAGACATAAATAGGAATGGAGAAGAGAGAGACATAAACGGGATGGTAGAGGAGAGACAGACAGACATGGGATGGGAGAGGAGAGACAGAGAGATGGGAAATGAGAGGAGAGACAGACGGACATGGGAAAGAAGAGGATACATAGACGGACATGGGAAGGAAGAAGAGAGAAAGGGGCATGGAAGGAAGAGAGACAGAGGGACACGGGGAGTGAGAGGAGTGCGACAGACATGGGAAGGGAGAGGAGCGTGACAGAAGGACATGAGAGAGAGGAAAAGACAGACGGACATGGGAGAGAGGATAAGACAGACGGACATGGGAGAGAGGATAAGACAGATGGACATGGGAGAGATGATAAGACAGACGGACATGGGAGAGAGGAAAAGACAGACGGGCATGGGTGAGAGGAAAAGACAGATGGACATGTGCCCCTCCCGAGATCAGACTCTGGATCCGCCCCTGTCCTGAAGGGATAAGTCAAATGATTTAGGTAAACTAGAAACATTGTCAAAGTTGTAAGAACCGACCTTTAATGTGGGTCAATACAATGGAATTTGGAGTAATTAGTTCAGAGGACTTAAAGATAGGCAGACCAGGTAAGCAGTATATGCTAGCAGAATGTTGAGTTATATTGTGAGAGGTAGTTGCAGTAGAAAGAGGGAAGTGCTAATGCCATTGTACTGACACGGAATATTGTACGCAGAACTGGAGACCGTATCTCCAGAAGGATATTGAAATTTTGGTGATATAAGCACTGCCGAGGGCTCACATGGAGTAGTGTACGCAGAACTGGAGATCGTATCTCTAGAAGTATATTGATATTTTGGTGATATAAGCACTGCCAAGAGCTCACATGGAGTAGTGTACACAGAACTGGAGACCGGATCTCCAGAAGGATATTTATATTTTGGAGATATTTCAGAGAAGGGCTACTTAACTGGTGCATGGACTGCAGGGTAAAACTTACCAGAAAATGTTAAAGTATCTAAGCATTTATAGCTTGGAGGAAACACGAGGTAGTAGGGATATGATAGAAACATTTAAAAACATAAAACGAATCAACACAGCAAAGGAGGAGAATATATTTAAAAGAAGATCAACTACCACAAAATGAGGAAATAGTTTTAAATTAGAGGGGCAAATATTTAAAAGTAATATCAGGAAGTATTTTTATACTGAGAGAATAGTGGATGAATGGAATTGCCTTCCAGCAGAAGTGGTAGAGGTAAACACAGTGAAGGTGTTAAAGCATGCATAAACATAAATATCACAGTAACATACTTCACTATACTATTCTGTTGTTTTCAGATCTATTCACTAAAATGTGAACTGTGGTACACTGACACTGGAACTGTATAAAAACAGTTGAAAAAATTCTTCCTTGCCTATCTTTCCAACTCAAGTAATTATACCTGATTTCAGCAGTTCGCGTGTCAGTTCATTTCTAGTAACTAGTCTCAAGTTAGTTCAAAAGCTGCAATCATTTCGTGTGTGTTAAGAGGGCTAGTGGAGTCCATGCCATGATGGGAAAGGGCTGATTTGGAGGCAAAAGGGGACTTACACAATTTTAAGCAGGTGTTCATGATGTTATGGCTGTTTGGTGTAAATACACTACCTTTGAAAACATTGGAGTCTCCTTGCTTTCCATGAAACCAGACATCAAATGAGTTTCAAAATGATTAGGAAATATAGTCACGATGTTGACAAGGTTAGAAATACTGATATTTAATTTTAATAATAATTATGTCTTATGCTTTTGTCTAAGTATTCTCCATTTGCAGCTATTACAGCCTTGCAATTTAGTTGTCATGAACACTGGTATATTATTGGGCAAATTGGCTGAGAGAGCCATACATGGGAAGGGAGAAGAGAGAGACATAAATGGGATGGTAGAGGAGAGACAGACAGACATGGGTTCGCAGAGGAGAGATAGACAAATATGGGATGGCAGAGGAGAGACAGACAAACATGGGATGGCAGAGGAGAGACAGACCGATATGGGATGGCAGAGGAGAGACAGACAGATATGGGAAGGGGAGAGGAGACAAACAGACATGGGAAGGGAGAGGAGAGAGACATAAATAGGAATGGAGAAGAGAGAGACATAAACGGGATGGTAGAGGAGAGACAGACAGACATGGGATGGGAGAGGAGAGACAGAGAGATGGGAAATGAGAGGAGAGACAGACGGACATGGGAAAGAAGAGGATACATAGACGGACATGGGAAGGAAGAAGAGAGAAAGGGGCATGGAAGGAAGAGAGACAGAGGGACACGGGGAGTGAGAGGAGTGCGACAGACATGGGAAGGGAGAGGAGCGTGACAGAAGGACATGAGAGAGAGGAAAAGACAGACGGACATGGGAGAGAGGATAAGACAGACGGACATGGGAGAGAGGATAAGACAGATGGACATGGGAGAGATGATAAGACAGACGGACATGGGAGAGAGGAAAAGACAGACGGGCATGGGTGAGAGGAAAAGACAGACGGACATGTGCCCCTCCCGAGATCAGACTCTGGATCCGCCCCTGTCCTGAATGATAAGTCAAATGATTTAGGTAAACTAGAAACATTGTCAAAGTTGTAAGAACCGACCTTTAATGTGGGTCAATACAATGGAATTTGGAGTAATTAGTTCAGAGGACTTAAAGATAGGCAGACCAGGTAAGCAGTATATGCTAGCAGAATGTTGAGTTATATTGTGAGAGGTAGTTGCAGTAGAAAGAGGGAAGTGCTAATGCCATTGTACTGACACGGAATATTGTACGCAGAACTGGAGACCGTATCTCCAGAAGGATATTGAAATTTTGGTGATATAAGCACTGCCGAGGGCTCACATGGAGTAGTGTACGCAGAACTGGAGATCGTATCTCTAGAAGTATATTGATATTTTGGTGATATAAGCACTGCCAAGAGCTCACATGGAGTAGTGTACGCAGAACTGGAGACCGTATCTCCAGAAGGATATTGAAATTTTGGTGATATAAGCACTGCCGAGTGCTCACATGGAGTAGTGTACGCAGAACTGGAGACCGTATCACTAAAAGGATATCTATATTTTGGTGATATAAGCACTGCCGAGAGCTCACATGGAGTAGTGTACACAGAACTGGAGACCGGATCTCCAGAAGGATATTTATATTTTGGAGATATTTCAGAGAAGGGCTACTTAACTGGTGCATGGACTGCAGGGTAAAACTTACCAGAAAATGTTAAAGTATCTAAGCATTTATAGCTTGGAGGAAACACGAGGTAGTAGGGATATGATAGAAACATTTAAAAACATAAAACGAATCAACACAGCAAAGGAGGAGAATATATTTAAAAGAAGATCAACTACCACAAAATGAGGAAATAGTTTTAAATTAGAGGGGCAAATATTTAAAAGTAATATCAGGAAGTATTTTTATACTGAGAGAATAGTGGATGAATGGAATAGCCTTCCAGCAGAAGTGGTAGAGGTAAACACAGTGAAGGTGTTAAAGCATGCATAAACATAAATATCACAGTAACATACTTCACTATACTATTCTGTTGTTTTCAGATCTATTCACTAAAATGTGAACTGTGGTACACTGACACTGGAACTGTATAAAAACAGTTGAAAAAATTCTTCCTTGCCTATCTTTCCAACTCAAGTAATTATACCTGATTTCAGCAGTTCGCGTGTCAGTTCATTTCTAGTAACTAGTCTCAAGTTAGTTCAAAAGCTGCAATCATTTCGTGTGTGTTAAGAGGGCTAGTGGAGTCCATGCCATGATGGGAAAGGGCTGATTTGGAAGCAAAAGGGGACTTACACAATTTTAAGCAGGTGTTCATGATGTTATGGCTGTTTGGTGTAAATACACTACCTTTGAAAACATTGGAGTCTCCTTGCTTTCCATGAAACCAGACATCAAATGAGTTTCAAAATGATTAGGAAATATAGTCACTATGTTGACAAGGTTAGAAATACTGATATTTAATTTTAATAATAATTATGTCTTATGCTTTTGTCTAAGTATTCTCCATTTGCAGCTATTACAGCCTTGCAATTTAGTTGTCATGAACACTGGTATATTATTGGGCAAATTGGCTGAGAGAGCCATACATGGGAAGGGAGAAGAGAGAGACATAAATGGGATGGTAGAGGAGAGACAGACAGACATGGGTTCGCAGAGGAGAGATAGACAAATATGGGATGGCAGAGGAGAGACAGACAAACATGGGATGGCAGAGGAGAGACAGACCGATATGGGATGGCAGAGGAGAGACAGACAGATATGGGAAGGGGAGAGGAGAGGAGACAAACAGACATGGAAAGGGAGAGGAGAGAGACATAAATAGGAATGGAGAAGAGAGAGACATAAACGGGATGGTAGAGGAGAGACAGACAGACATGGGATGGGAGAGGAGAGACAGAGAGATGGGAAATGAGAGGAGAGACAGACGGACATGGGAAAGAAGAGGATACATAGACGGACATGGGAAGGAAGAGGAGAGAAAGGGGCATGGAAGGAAGAGAGACAGAGGGACACGGGGAGTGAGAGGAGTGCGACAGACATGGGAAGGGAGAGGAGCGTGACAGAAGGACATGAGAGAGAGGAAAAGACAGACGGACATGGGAGAGAGGATAAGACAGACGGACATGGGAGAGAGGATAAGACAGATGGACATGGGAGAGATGATAAGACAGACGGACATGGGAGAGAGGAAAAGACAGACGGGCATGGGTGAGAGGAAAAGACAGACGGACATGTGCCCCTCCCGAGATCAGACTCTGGATCCGCCCCTGTCCTGAAGGGATAAGTCAAATGATTTAGGTAAACTAGAAACATTGTCAAAGTTGTAAGAACCGACCTTTAATGTGGGTCAATACAATGGAATTTGGAGTAATTAGTTCAGAGGACTTAAAGATAGGCAGACCAGGTAAGCAGTATATGCTAGCAGAATGTTGAGTTATATTGTGAGAGGTAGTTGCAGTAGAAAGAGGGAAGTGCTAATGCCATTGTACTGACACGGAATATTGTACGCAGAACTGGAGACCGTATCTCCAGAAGGATATTGAAATTTTGGTGATATAAGCACTGCCGAGGGCTCACATGGAGTAGTGTACGCAGAACTGGAGACCGTATCTCCAGAAGGATATTGAAATTTTGGTGATATAAGCACTGCCGAGTGCTCACATGGAGTAGTGTACGCAGAACTGGAGACCGTATCACTAAAAGGATATCTATATTTTGGTGATATAAGCACTGCCGAGAGCTCACATGGAGTAGTGTACACAGAACTGGAGACCGGATCTCCAGAAGGATATTTATATTTTGGAGATATTTCAGAGAAGGGCTACTTAACTGGTGCATGGACTGCAGGGTAAAACTTACCAGAAAATGTTAAAGTATCTAAGCATTTATAGCTTGGAGGAAACACGAGGTAGTAGGGATATGATAGAAACATTTAAAAACATAAAACGAATCAACACAGCAAAGGAGGAGAATATATTTAAAAGAAGATCAACTACCACAAAATGAGGAAATAGTTTTAAATTAGAGGGGCAAATATTTAAAAGTAATATCAGGAAGTATTTTTATACTGAGAGAATAGTGGATGAATGGAATAGCCTTCCAGCAGAAGTGGTAGAGGTAAACACAGTGAAGGTGTTAAAGCATGCATAAACATAAATATCAGAGTAACATACTTCACTATACTATTCTGTTGTTTTCAGATCTATTCACTAAAATGTGAACTGTGGTACACTGACACTGGAACTGTATAAAAACAGTTGAAAAAATTCTTCCTTGCCTATCTTTCCAACTCAAGTAATTATACCTGATTTCAGCAGTTCGCGTGTCAGTTCATTTCTAGTAACTAGTCTCAAGTTAGTTCAAAAGCTGCAATCATTTCGTGTGTGTTAAGAGGGCTAGTGGAGTCCATGCCATGATGGGTAAGGGCTGATTTGGAGGCAAAAGGGGACTTACACAATTTTAAGCAGGTGTTCATGATGTTATGGCTGTTTGGTGTAAATACACTACCTTTGAAAACATTGGAGTCTCCTTGCTTTCCATGAAACCAGACATCAAATGAGTTTCAAAATGATTAGGAAATATAGTCACGATGTTGACAAGGTTAGAAATACTGATATTTAATTTTAATAATAATTATGTCTTATGCTTTTGTCTAAGTATTCTCCATTTGCAGCTATTACAGCCTTGCAATTTAGTTGTCATGAACACTGGTATATTATTGGGCAAATTGGCTGAGAGAGCCATACATGGGAAGGGAGAAGAGAGAGACATAAATGGGATGGTAGAGGAGAGACAGACAGACATGGGTTCGCAGAGGAGAGATAGACAAATATGGGATGGCAGAGGAGAGACAGACAAACATGGGATGGCAGAGGAGAGACAGACCGATATGGGATGGCAGAGGAGAGACAGACAGATATGGGAAGGGGAGAGGAGAGGAGACAAACAGACATGGAAAGGGAGAGGAGAGAGACATAAATAGGAATGGAGAAGAGAGAGACATAAACGGGATGGTAGAGGAGAGACAGACAGACATGGGATGGGAGAGGAGAGACAGAGAGATGGGAAATGAGAGGAGAGACAGACGGACATGGGAAAGAAGAGGATACATAGACGGACATGGGAAGGAAGAGGAGAGAAAGGGGCATGGAAGGAAGAGAGACAGAGGGACACGGGGAGTGAGAGGAGTGCGACAGACATGGGAAGGGAGAGGAGCGTGACAGAAGGACATGAGAGAGAGGAAAAGACAGACGGACATGGGAGAGAGGATAAGACAGACGGACATGGGAGAGAGGATAAGACAGATGGACATGGGAGAGATGATAAGACAGACGGACATGGGAGAGAGGAAAAGACAGACGGGCATGGGTGAGAGGAAAAGACAGACGGACATGTGCCCCTCCCGAGATCAGACTCTGGATCCGCCCCTGTCCTGAAGGGATAAGTCAAATGATTTAGGTAAACTAGAAACATTGTCAAAGTTGTAAGAACCGACCTTTAATGTGGGTCAATACAATGGAATTTGGAGTAATTAGTTCAGAGGACTTAAAGATAGGCAGACCAGGTAAGCAGTATATGCTAGCAGAATGTTGAGTTATATTGTGAGAGGTAGTTGCAGTAGAAAGAGGGAAGTGCTAATGCCATTGTACTGACACGGAATATTGTACGCAGAACTGGAGACCGTATCTCCAGAAGGATATTGAAATTTTGGTGATATAAGCACTGCCGAGGGCTCACATGGAGTAGTGTACGCAGAACTGGAGACCGTATCTCCAGAAGGATATTGAAATTTTGGTGATATAAGCACTGCCGAGTGCTCACATGGAGTAGTGTACGCAGAACTGGAGACCGTATCACTAAAAGGATATCTATATTTTGGTGATATAAGCACTGCCGAGAGCTCACATGGAGTAGTGTACACAGAACTGGAGACCGGATCTCCAGAAGGATATTTATATTTTGGAGATATTTCAGAGAAGGGCTACTTAACTGGTGCATGGACTGCAGGGTAAAACTTACCAGAAAATGTTAAAGTATCTAAGCATTTATAGCTTGGAGGAAACACGAGGTAGTAGGGATATGATAGAAACATTTAAAAACATAAAACGAATCAACACAGCAAAGGAGGAGAATATATTTAAAAGAAGATCAACTACCACAAAATGAGGAAATAGTTTTAAATTAGAGGGGCAAATATTTAAAAGTAATATCAGGAAGTATTTTTATACTGAGAGAATAGTGGATGAATGGAATAGCCTTCCAGCAGAAGTGGTAGAGGTAAACACAGTGAAGGTGTTAAAGCATGCATAAACATAAATATCACAGTAACATACTTCACTATACTATTCTGTTGTTTTCAGATCTATTCACTAAAATGTGAACTGTGGTACACTGACACTGGAACTGTATAAAAACAGTTGAAAAAATTCTTCCTTGCCTATCTTTCCAACTCAAGTAATTATACCTGATTTCAGCAGTTCGCGTGTCAGTTCATTTCTAGTAACTAGTCTCAAGTTAGTTCAAAAGCTGCAATCATTTCGTGTGTGTTAAGAGGGCTAGTGGAGTCCATGCCATGATGGGTAAGGGCTGATTTGGAGGCAAAAGGGGACTTACACAATTTTAAGCAGGTGTTCATGATGTTATGGCTGTTTGGTGTAAATACACTACCTTTGAAAACATTGGAGTCTCCTTGCTTTCCATGAAACCAGACATCAAATGAGTTTCAAAATGATTAGGAAATATAGTCACGATGTTGACAAGGTTAGAAATACTGATATTTAATTTTAATAATAATTATGTCTTATGCTTTTGTCTAAGTATTCTCCATTTGCAGCTATTACAGCCTTGCAATTTAGTTGTCATGAACACTGGTATATTATTGGGCAAATTGGCTGAGAGAGCAATACATGGGAAGGGAGAAGAGAGAGACATAAATGGGATGGTAGAGGAGAGACAGACAGACATGGGTTCGCAGAGGAGAGATAGACAAATATGGGATGGCAGAGGAGAGACAGACAAACATGGGATGGCAGAGGAGAGACAGACCGATATGGGATGGCAGAGGAGAGACAGACAGATATGGGAAGGGGAGAGGAGACAAACAGACATGGGAAGGGAGAGGAGAGAGACATAAATAGGAATGGAGAAGAGAGAGACATAAACGGGATGGTAGAGGAGAGACAGACAGACATGGGATGGGAGAGGAGAGACAGAGAGATGGGAAATGAGAGGAGAGACAGACGGACATGGGAAAGAAGAGGATACATAGACGGACATGGGAAGGAAGAGGAGAGAAAGGGGCATGGAAGGAAGAGAGACAGAGGGACACGGGGAGTGAGAGGAGTGCGACAGACATGGGAAGGGAGAGGAGCGTGACAGAAGGACATGAGAGAGAGGAAAAGACAGACGGACATGGGAGAGAGGATAAGACAGACGGACATGGGAGAGAGGATAAGACAGATGGACATGGGAGAGATGATAAGACAGACGGACATGGGAGAGAGGAAAAGACAGACGGGCATGGGTGAGAGGAAAAGACAGACGGACATGTGCCCCTCCCGAGATCAGACTCTGGATCCGCCCCTGTCCTGAAGGGATAAGTCAAATGATTTAGGTAAACTAGAAACATTGTCAAAGTTGTAAGAACCGACCTTTAATGTGGGTCAATACAATGGAATTTGGAGTAATTAGTTCAGAGGACTTAAAGATAGGCAGACCAGGTAAGCAGTATATGCTAGCAGAATGTTGAGTTATATTCTGAGAGGTAGTTGCAGTAGAAAGAGGGAAGTGCTAATGCCATTGTACTGACACGGAGTATTGTACGCAGAACTGGAGACCGTATCTCCAGAAGGATATTGAAATTTTGGTGATATAAGCACTGCCGAGGGCTCACATGGAGTAGTGTACGCAGAACTGGAGATCGTATCTCTAGAAGTATATTGATATTTTGGTGATATAAGCACTGCCAAGAGCTCACATGGAGTAGTGTACGCAGAACTGGAGACCGTATCTCCAGAAGGATATTGAAATTTTGGTGATATAAGCACTGCCGAGTGCTCACATGGAGTAGTGTACACAGAACTGGAGACCGTATCACTAAAAGGATATCTATATTTTGGTGATATAAGCACTGCCGAGAGCTCACATGGAGTAGTGTACACAGAACTGGAGACCGGATCTCCAGAAGGATATTTATATTTTGGAGATATTTCAGAGAAGGGCTACTTAACTGGTGCATGGACTGCAGGGTAAAACTTACCAGAAAATGTTAAAGTATCTAAGCATTTATAGCTTGGAGGAAACACGAGGTAGTAGGGATATGATAGAAACATTTAAAAACATAAAACGAATCAACACAGCAAAGGAGGAGAATATATTTAAAAGAAGATCAACTACCACAAAATGAGGAAATAGTTTTAAATTAGAGGGGCAAATATTTAAAAGTAATATCAGGAAGTATTTTTATACTGAGAGAATAGTGGATGAATGGAATAGCCTTCCAGCAGAAGTGGTAGAGGTAAACACAGTGAAGGTGTTAAAGCATGCATAAACATAAATATCACAGTAACATACTTCACTATACTATTCTGTTGTTTTCAGATCTATTCACTAAAATGTGAACTGTGGTACACTGACACTGGAACTGTATAAAAACAGTTGAAAAAATTCTTCCTTGCCTATCTTTCCAACTCAAGTAATTATACCTGATTTCAGCAGTTCGCATGTCAGTTCATTTCTAATAACTAGTCTCAAGTTAGTTCAAAAGCTGCAATCATTTAGTGTGTGTTAAGAGGGCTAGTGGAGTCCATGCCATGATGGGTAAGGGCTGATTTGGAGGCAAAAGGGGACTTACACAATTTTAAGCAGGTGTTCATGATGTTATGGCTGTTTGGTGTAAATACACTACCTTTGAAAACATTGGAGTCTCCTTGCTTTCCATGAAACCAGACATCAAATGAGTTTCAAAATGATTAGGAAATATAGTCACGATGTTGACAAGGTTAGAAATACTGATATTTAATTTTAATAATAATTATGTCTTATGCTTTTGTCTAAGTATTCTCCATTTGCAGCTATTACAGCCTTGCAATTTAGTTGTCATTTTGTTGAGGTAAACTGAAGAGATTTCACTCCATGCTTCCTGAAGAACCTTCCACAAATTGGACTGGCTTTATGGGTACTTCTTATGTACCATACGATCTAAATGCTCCCATAACAGCTCAGATTTGAGATCCGGAGACTATGCTAGCCACTCCATTATAGACAGAATACCAGCTGACTACTTCACCCCTAAATAGTTATTTCATAGTTTGAAGCTGTGCTTTGGGTCATTGTCCTGTATTAGGAGGAAAGTGCCTCCAATCAAGCACCATTCACAGTGTATGGCATGGCATTCCAAAATAGAATGATTTTCTTTCTTCTTCAATATCACTTTTACCCTGTATAAATCATCCACTTTACCACCACCAAGCACCCCCAGAGCATGTCATTGCCTCCACCATGCTTGATGTCAAACAGAATGTTCTTTTTAGCCCATTGCTTATCATGGAATTCAGCGAATATAAATACAGGATGGCTTAAATTAGAGAAAGAAGCTAACAAACTGAGTGACCCTTTTCATTTATTTTGGCTTCCCCCAGACATTGCTAATCAATATAGACTAAGTAACAACATCATCGATGACATCTTGACCACTCTGCGGAAAGCAAAGAAAACTTACCATCTCATCCTTCACCTCACTCTTGGGACCCCAAGTCGGGTCCTAGGATTGAGTATGACGGATCTTAACTTATCAAGCTGGGAAAATAGGGGCATCACCAAACTGGCAGACTTTAATACATTAAGCGGTCTCCGATCATTATCTGAGATACAATCTAAATTTGGTATACACCAGGGTGATTTCCTGTTATATCAAAGATTGAAGCATTTCTTGAACAAAAATTCAATTAGACAGAACACCCCACTAGATGACCTTATTGAGGGGGAAAAAATCTGCTAATATAATCAGGAGAATCATGACCCTATCAGACAAAGAATCTCGCCCCTAAAAATCCCCTTCCATTCTTAAATGGGAGAGAGATCTTGGAAAATTATATTCTAATGAAGAATGGTTTGGTGGTTGGAGCCTCACGAGGAGATCTGTACACTCGGTGAGTCTCCAAGAGATGTATTTCAAGGTCCTCCTTAGGTGGTACATGGTGCCAACAAGATTGAATAAAATCAACACTTCAGCAGCAACAACATGTGCTGGAGATGCCAGAGGCAGCCGGGCACCAGGTTCCACATTTGGTGGACCTGTGAAAACCTTAGAAAATGTAAGGATGATGTGGAAATGTTGCTGTTAATCCTGTTTGGTAAAACTATCTCCGTTTCACCGCAAATGTTTCTGTTCCATTTGGACCTCTTGAACCTAAATGGAAATGAAAAATCATTAATCATGAAAAAAATGTTAGCCAGTAAAATATTATTAGCCAGATTGTGGTTTAAAACCGATTTACCAACTCTGAGAGACCTGACTACCCAGATCCAATATCTGTGCACCATGGAAAGTCATTTTTTTGTAATCAACTCCATTTTTCATAAATATGATAAAATCTGGACTAGATGGATAAAAACCTACTCCGATGCTGAAGACCCTTAGAATGGAGCAGTTTCCCCTGCAGTTCAGCGACCCCGACATGGTCCTTCTCAGAAATCTCCAGCAAGCAACAAAAGCAATATATCTCACTTTTCTCCCCTGTGAACTTTTGGTATGTATGTTAGTATGAATGTGTGTATGTCTATATGTAGATAGAACAGGTACCAAATTTAGAAACGATGAGAAGGAATACAAGAGACACTATTAGAATGTTCTTTTTTTTGTCCTAAAACCTCAGACTTAGATTACCTGTCCATAACCCTTTTCTCTTTTTTACTTTCCTCTGTCTAGTGTCTGTTGTTCATTTTTTATATTTAATGGCCAGTCTGAGATATGATTTTTTTCTTTTCACCTCTGCCTAGAAGAGACACCTCTTCACTGTTGATGTTCAAACCGGTGAGTTGGGAATACTATTTATTGAAACTGCCAGTTGAGGACTTGTGAGGCATCTGTTTGTCAACCTAGGTATGCTAATGTACTTGTTGTCTGGCTCATTTGTCCATAGGGGCCTCCTACTCCTCTTTCTATTCTAATTAGAATCTGAGAAGGGATTAATACACAACATTTTATGAGATCTTCAGTTTCTTGTCAATTTCTCGCATGAAATAGCCTTCATTTCTCAGAACAAGAATAGACTGATGTGTTTTATTATACAGTTATTTGTTTCTGGCCATTCTGAGTCTGTAATCAAACCCACAAATGCTGATGCTTTAGTTGAGTGTGTCCAGAGGTTGTCTAAACTCTGGGTCTATATTCCTATCCAATTAACCACTAGATTGGGGTGTCAAACTTTAGCTGCTGATGGCCTACATGGCCTACATCTCCCATAATACAAGTGAGACACGCTATAATGTAAGGGATCTCCGGATTCACACAGCGATAGGAGTGGTATTGCAATGTGGGTCCCGAGATCTCACAATACTTCAGCTTTTATGCGAAAGTTAAAGCGAGATTTGGTGCCCATGGGTGCCATTAGAGCACTGCATTCTACAGGGAACCCTGCTATTATGTAGAGCAATATAATGTGTTTACTTGTACTTGATCAACTTAGACTCTGTCAGGGGAAGATGTAAACCTCTAACAGTTGACGAGCCACCGTTTGACACACTGCACTAAATGGTCAGACATGGTCAAACATGAACCTTCCTTCATTCTTTGATTCTTTGACTCTCCATCCTTATCTTTTTTTTTACTAATTTTCATTTTACATCATTCATTTTAACTCATTCATTTTTTATTCTCTCCAATAAGAGCTAATTTAATTGGAGCTTCGGGCAATACTGGACTTAGCTTACAATGTCTACTATGCATATATCTAAATTACAATATCAATTATAAATTAGTATTGATTTAAATGAATTCTAAAAGAAATGTGTGCACAAATCCTATACTTCTTTGTCACACTGTACTAAAAATATCGTCATTTTCATGAAATATGGAATGAAACTAGTTTTGAGCTGCCATAGCAGCAAAACCGATTAGCTATAATTGGAGTGGTTCATTATGTTGCCTGGAATTTATAAATTTGAATAACTTTCTAAGCTCTATCAGTTGTCCATCTAGTCCCAATTATATTTCACCACACACTCGACGATAATATACAGTACCTATAATGCTATATATGCTAATGAATGCAATCTTGTGAAAGCACAGGGTACCAGTTGGTTTTCACTATGCAGAAACCTTTTCTAACAATAGGTGTCAAATATCATTAAATGTGGGTGTTTTATTTAACATAAAGCGGAATAATGCTTGTTCAATGCACACCTCGGCAATAATGTATATATTGCATCTCTACATATTAAAGATAAGCCATTAACATTCTGAAAATCAGAGACATGACATTTGTCATGAGTTAACACAATTAAAAGGAAACTATCCACTGGAGAATGACATTAGAATAATAGAGTCTTTTTTAAAAATATTTAGGAAAACTGAGTCCAGTACCACTTATAGCTTTAAGAATCTCTCAGTGTTCATTGTAAGATGAAAAAAAAAACTATATGAGCTACATCTGAAGCATCCTTTTGTCCAACATTTTGAATGAATTAAGTGCTCTTCAGTAGTCAGATAATCTGATAGAATTATGTATCTATTGTGTTATATGTTGTTGCCATTAGAAGGAGGAATTGTGATTCCCATGATTAAAGGACAACTAAACTTTATTGTTCATTTGTCCTTCTAACACAGAAGCACAAGTGAAAATCTAGTTGTCCTTAGTCTGAGGATAAACTGGCATGTATTTTTCACAGTACATGTCAGTTTATTCTCTGACTGGCAGTTGCCATGCTTCCAGGGACCTACCTCCAAAATGAGGCCACTTTGAGTGCCCTCAGTCTGACAGGAAAAATGTAGCCATTGCTCCAAGTGATTTTTTGCTGATTTGCGGCGGGTTCGGGCACACCTCCCCCATGGGGATGATCAACACACATGTACACACTAGTTCCACCACACCATACTCTGCTGAAAAAAACAAAGGATGCAGTTTTCAGTTTCAATAACCTACACGTATTTTGCAACAACAGCAGGGGGAATGGTTATATCACAACATTTTGGAGTTTCCTTCTTTTGAATCCATTTGTGTGCAAAAAACTTCATGTACACTGTACAAGTTACACACTATTAGATGCATCAGAGTTAGTTTTATGCCTTGAGTGTCTCTTTAACCCTTTAAGGACCAGGGATTTTCCTGGGCCAAGGACCAGAGCGTTTTTCAATTTTTAATACGCGGTTTTTGAAACATAAATTTCCTCTCTCTCATTTAACGCACCCATACAAGTTATATGTTGTTTTTTAGAGGACAGTTAGAGCTTTCTTTTGATACCCTATACATAAAAATGATTTACATTTTAGTATTAAAAAATACATATAAAAGAGGAAATTTTTGAGGAAAAAAAAAGTTTTTCCCCATTATTTTCCCAATAATAAGCTACATAACTAGTGCAACACTAACCCACTTATCCCCCCTAATTAACTAACTAATAAAAAAGAAAAATATTGATTCCCAAACCCCCCATAACAAAAAAGACAGAAAAAAAACTCTGAAGAGTGCGATGTCAGATCAGTAAAAATCATGCAACAGGCATGCAGGGGTTAAATTGTATTAAATAAATATATTAAAATTACCTTTATTTATTAAAAAAAACTTTATAAATTGTAAAAATAAAAAAATCTGTTAAAAAAAAACTAAATGAGGGCCATAAAGTGAAAGGAAACTGATCACAGTTAAAAACTGTGATCAGCAATGAAAGGGTTAATTTTTTTTTTTTTTTTTTTTACCTATGTGTATGTAATTAATCTCTTTTTACTTACAGGTCACTCTCTGTGCTTCACTATAAGAATGTGAAGCCCAGGGAGTGAATTAGAGGCAAAGTTAGTGTGTGAACACACTGACTTTGCCATCTAATTTGCATGTTATCGCGGTGATTGAGCAATCACCGCGATCACATGCTCGGAAACTGACCGATCGGGTCCAGGAGCTTTGCCTCGGGTGCGAGGCTTAGTCCTGGACCCGTTGCAGACTAGCTGGCGGTGCCCACGGAGCGCACCGCCGGCTAGACTGCATGACGAGTTAACTCGTCATAAGGTCGCTAATGCGGCGGCTCTTATGACGAGTTAACTAGTCATAAGGTCGGGAAGGGGTTAAAAGAAATCATTCTCAAAAATAAATTATTTCTAGACATAAGTCATGTTAAGAAGTCAAGAAATATTTTCTTTTTCGAATGCAATGTTTTAACTGCTTTTTATATTTTAATACGGCTCTGGTTGCCCTAGCACATCTAATTTCTGCTACATCCATTGTATCGAGCGTATCCATTTCTACTTTGAAATAGTAGTTCAAATAACTACTAGCAACTGGGATTTCTTTTTTTGAAGTTATAGATAAGGCATGAATGATGAAGGGCTAAGTGTACAGAGAAACTGACGATTGCCAGGGATTGCCAGGTTTTATTTAATACTTTAATAAAAATGTCTATTATATGGAATCATTTAATTTAAAAAAAATGTTCCACATGTTAGAAAGAGAGTGGTTGAGAAACCTAGAATTTGCTCCCTGATTAACAGGTATACATTTGTTGAAAGTGCAGTGAGAAGTGGAAAATGTGGTGCAAAGCACTTCCTTTACATTTAGGGTATTTATTAAGTTTATTAGGATATTTATTAAGTTACTTTTGAAGTGTCTTGCATTGAGACTACTGACTACCACCACTAATGGGAACTAGTGCTTGATTACTTTTGGCGGTTAAATTAAAAAATAATCAGCACTCAAAGGAGATCATTACAAAGACAGAAGGAGATCACTTCTAGGTATACTGGATGTCATTTGTAACATGTCAAATCCTTTTTATAATGCATCCTATATCACTTCAGGTTGTGTAAGCTGTTTATTAACTAGACTTTTTAAACTGCTATCATGCATCCAATACAGTTTATAACAACTATTCTTAACCAGATTATGCACATTTACAGTAAAGGTACTTCAGTGCAGAAAAATTAAACTTAAAAAAAATTAAACTTAAAACATTATTAAAAATGTTCTATTTGTTTATTTACCTCTGCAAAGAACAAAACTATAAAACTATAAAGAGTATTATTTTATAATTTTATATTCAAATAAATATACATACCTTTATGAGGATACATATATTACTGTTCATCCCTATTAATCTCTGCATCCTTATACAATAACCACATCCATTGATCTTCCTTCCAAATGTTAACTAATCTTAACTAATTATACTGGCTCTATATGTATGACTTTTAAGTCTATTTTAGTGGATTGAGCATATTAGTAATTAGACAATCTGAACTGGTAAAACTGAATAAAATTTCCATTTTTTATTTTCCAGAGTTTTGCATACCCTGTATCTCTTTTGTTGACTCACTTTGTTGACCTACATGGCATTAAGGAAAAGATGCATATTTACTAATAAATAAGCCTGTAGGCAACAGGTATTGAACATTCTGCAGAGCAACTTTGATGACCAGCATGTGCCCTTAGGAGACATGCCATGCTGTCTTCACATTCTGGTTCTTAAAGATCCTAAAGCAGTATAGAAGGTCATGGCTATCCCTCAAAAAATTGAAAGAATATGTTTATTAATAGACCAATATATATTTTGTATTAACCTATTTACTCAACAACACTAAAATAATTAGTTCTCTGGTTGATGTTGGCATTATTTTTCATACATGTGATTCTAATCTGATGTTCTTATTTGCTGAATTTCTGTTAGGGAGACCGTTTTTAGAATTCTTTTTTTGATGCTAATATTCATGTAGATTTTGTATGCACATAAATTATTTTTGGAGATGTCCTACTGTTCTTTGCATTGGACACTATCATGATTTTCAATATTTGGATCATTATTTGGACTGGCATACAACTGGAGGAATATATATGATGGGAGGAGAAACAGAATACATAATCATCACACTCCCCCTCGAATAATAGCCCCGTGAAGAAGTTCTATTGGACGAAATGCTTTGTGCGGACATCTGATTGTAGAGGGGGGCTTACCCGGAAGTAGCGACGGACTGTCAGCAGCGATTGTGTCTGTTTGGAAGCTGACTCGAAGATACAGTGTTGCCTTCTTACACAATCAAAAGAGGTTCCCCGTTTGGAGCTTGCATTCCAACATGAAAGTTTTTGATGTTTTTATGCTGTTTTATACACTTTGTATGTAAGCCTAAATATTTTGGGGCCAAAAATGGAATGGAATGTATGTAATGCTATTGGCTTTCTATAAACCGAAAGAGAGTCGGTTTAAAGAATACCAATAGCATTACATGCATTCCATAAACCGAAAGTCTAAAAACTGAAAGAGAGGTTAAAACAGGTCAATTCGTACGAATGAATAAAATGAAACGAAAATAATTAACAAATTTCGTCTGAAACGAATGCAGTAATGAATGAAATTCGTTTTGGACGAATGGACGAAAACGAAACGAAAATTTTAGTTTTGCACATGTCTATTACCCTGTATGTTCTCCTTCCAACTTGTTTAATATATGTATATATGTATTTATTTTTAATCTATTGTTAAATGTGTAACTCTGTGTAATTCCATTCTGGACTGGGTCCCCAGGACATACTTGAAAACGAGAGAAATCTCAATGTATTCTTCCTGGTTAAACACTTTCTAAATATATATATGTATATATATATATATATATATATATATATATATATATATATATATATATATATTTATATTGTGAAAAAATATCCTTTAAAGTCAAAGGTTTTCTTGTCTGGGAGCTTGAAATAACCACAGTCTTCTCGGGTAACCAACACGGGACAAACTCTAACTGGCTTTAAGTGTTTTTATGTTCTTTAACACCACAGCAAGTGAAAATAAAAATAAATCCTGACTAGAGTTGAGCGGACACCTGGATGTTCGGGTTCGCAGGTTCGGCCAAACTTCGAAAAAATGTCCGGGTCCGTGCTCGAACTTGACCCCGAACCCCATTGAAGTCAATGGGGACTCAAACTTTTCGACACTAAAATGCCTCTAAAAAAGTCCTGGAAAGGGCTAGAGGGCTGCAAAAGGAAGGAAAATGTGGGTAAGAGTGTCCTGCAAGCAAATGTGGATAGGGAAATAACTTAAAATAACATAAAATACATACAAATTACAAATACAGCTGAGCTATAAAATAGCACTAGATGGAATCTTTGATTTTAGCTTTGGAAAAACATAAATCTAAATCTAAAGCATGGCTGCCAGGAGGATCAACAGAATTATCCATTTGAGAGAGGGTTGGAGTGCAGGGTATTCTCTTTCAGTTTATACTAAGTGATCCATAGGTTGAGGAGGCGGTGACCGTGGCGGTGTAGGTGGAAGCGGTGCTGGAGGAGGAGGACCTAAAATTGACCTATTCGTATGAATGGGGACTCTATTTCGGTTTATAGAAAGCCAATAGCATAACATGTATTCCATAAACCGAAAGTCTATAAACCGAAAGACATTCGGTTTACAGACTTTCGGTTTATGGAATACATGTTATGCTATTGGCTTTCTATAAACCGAATCTCTTTCGGTTTATAGACTTTCGGTTTATAGAAAGCCCATAGCATTACATGCATTCTATCAAACGAAAGTCTATAAACCGAAAGAGATTCGTTTTATAGACTTTCGGTTTATAGAAAGCCCATAGCATTACACACAATATATATATATATGTATAATGCTATGGGCTTTCTGATTGGCTGCCTTGCAGCTTTTCAAAAAGCACCATTAAATCGCCGAACCCCGAACTCCAACCCGAACATACAGTGAAATGTCTATGTTCGGGTCCGGGGTCCAAAGAGGTAGAATTTACCAAAGCAGATTGACTATACCTGTCATCTACAATTATACCACATTTTCTCTCAATAAATATATATATATATATATAATTTTATATTGAATACAATATACATATACAATAGATATTCGTGAATGGCACAAATGGAGCATGTGCCATATGCTAATCATACATTTTATTAAACTAATAGATTGTGGTAACAAAATCCAATAAATGCTATGTTGATAAATGAATAACAAATGTGAACAGAATTACTGTGTGCCAATTTATATGAGATGGCACCAAAGGTTGAAGAGTGACCCAGAATGAGTGAGGAAGCACAAGCTATAGATGCAAATGTTTTCTCATGAGAAAAATATTTGAGTAAGTATCAACAATAAAGTGGTTAACTATAGAACAGGTTGGCAATAGTGAAACCGAAACTGGTTAATCTACCAGATAACACATATGGGTCTACTACAGGGGTAGGCAACAACATTGTTAATGGTGGCCATTACTGGACTATGCAAATGGCAATTTAATGATGTTCTATTGACCTTTGGGTCATGTTACCAGTGTGTACTGCAGTAGAATGGTTGCCAGATTTTTTAACCAGCGACAAAATCATACATTTGGTTGTAGCTGCTGAGCTTACAATAAAATAATAAAAGCTGCTTCTCACATGACCAATTATATATGATTTGTGAAGCCAATATGTGCATGATGTGCATGCATAAGGGCAATGTCTTATTATGGCTATTATTCTCAATTTGTCATTGACAGAGAAGAACATATTACAAAGTCACAATCTAAGGAAATTTCCCCGGGGGGGCTAATATAATCAGAACTTTCAGTTTAATTCTATATCACTCAATACCATAAAAGAGAAAAAGTTTAGCAAAGGAATTGATGCTTTACAGGAGGGACAGTAAAGATGTCAAGTTTACTCACTGCCAAAATAAGTCATGTTGAAGTTTTGTTGTGTTTTTTTTGTTGTTTTTTTTTTAATCAGAAAACAACATTAAAGGTTATGATGACTGATTATATGTATTTACATTGTTCATCAGGGTAAAATGCATGGATTCAGGAAATTTTCTGCATCAAATTAAAAATCCTTCATGACCCAAGACGTACTTGTCTAAATGATCATTGGAGGCATAGAAACATAAACTGTAGACAGATAAGAATCAGTCGGCCCGTCTAGTCTGTCCAATTCCTGCCTAGTATAAAGTAACTAAATAAATACATTAAAACAAAAAATCTGAATACTTTCATTAGTCTCTGGCCTTATCTTACAGGTACAATTGCCTAATGCCTATCCCATGCATGGTTAAACTCCTTCACTGTATTAACCTCTACCAGTTATGCTGGAAGGCAACTCAATGCATCTACATCCTGATTTTACTTTTAAACCTTTGACCCTCCAATTTAAGACTATGCTCTCTTGTTGTTGTAGTTTTTATTATTTTAAGTGTACTCTCGTCCTTTACTGTGTTGATTCCTTTTATGTATTAAATGTTTCAATCATATACATCTCATCTCATCTATCTCATCTTCTAATATATACCACTTAAAATCTTTTAACTTTACTTTGTAAGTTTTGTTCCTTCAATCCATGTACAAGTTTAGTGACCATTCTCTGAACTCTATCCAAATTATCAAAATCCTTCTGGAGTACAGTCTCCATACAAATAAGTATTGCTAGCATTTCCTGCTGCTCTATTAATAGTCTATCTTATTTGAAATAATTACCTCAAAATCCTGTTCCTCAGAAGTTGAAATTAGAACTGTATTAAATATTCTATACCTGCCTTTTGGTTCTTACCTTGCATTTATCCCATTAATACGTCAGTTGCCACAGCTTTGACCATTTTTATAGTTTAGCTAAACCATTTGGTTTATCCCTCCATGAACATCAACCCTACTGAATCATCATTTGCTGTATCATCAGCAAAAATACATACCTTACCATCAAGACCTTGATGGTACAAACTGTGTGACATGCTTTTTATCCTCAACTCGAAGTCTACCAGATCCTACAGTAACAGATAATTTGCAAATCTCAGACATCAACAATAGAATCTCCTGCTGCAATAATGAAAACAGTCTACAGGTTAGAGAGCATCCAAATTTCCAAAAAGTGGAACGTGAAAGGAATGCATAGCAACTATTACACTGAGCCAAGTCTGCCACATTAAAGGGGTAAGAATTGTAATCAATTAAATCTTACTTTTTGTTGTTTTTCCCCTTGTATACCTCACATTACCTCCAGAGTATCTTTAGAATATATCAAACCATAGACATCTGCACTTAGAAAGTCATATGTACACAACCTAATTTGAAAACAAATGTCCATATTTACAAACACATGTACAAATATATTTTTGAAAATAGCAATTGATATAGATTTGTAGTTTTCTTCTATACAAGTTTCTGTAAGAAATTTAATGGCAGGGATATTTGGTTGTAATTAACTTGTTTCAAGACAAACACTGTGAATAACATACATATATATATATATATATATATATATATATATATATATATATATATTTGAATGCAGTAAATTGGAATTTTATGGAGGAGATTTGAAGTTTTCCACATGGGGAGGGATTTCCAGATCTTCTAAGGAGTGTGAAATATTCTAATTAGCGCCGGAGGTCCCCTTTAATGTTTTGGCTTTTTGTCCTAACCAGTGATCCCATCCATATCTGTGCTGGGGCATTTAAAAGGGAAACATTGTGCAGCATAGTCCATTGAGACAGGTTAGAGAGCAGCCCATGGTGTGATGCCCTCCCCCAGATCCCATGCCATATCTCTACTGCATATAACCAAGTACTGATGGATTTTGGTTGAGTTTATTAGGTTTTCTTCCCTTTTTAGGCTTTATGAAAGACTGTACATTATAGAGAATCAATACAACAAATAATCAAAGCTACCTCTTGGAGCCAACTATTGGATGTGCAAAAGTGCAGCTTAAACATGTTCGCAGGTAAACTTGTAAACATTCATTTTAATATTATTTATATTATTATTACACACCTGCATAAAGCATCTTAATGAGTTATTCTATGATGAAACACAACAGTGGGAGAAAATAGTTTGTTTTAATACAGTACTACACATATGTACAATTCAAATGACCTTTCAAGATCACAGTTAAACATTTTTATTTTTTTCTATATATTTTCATCTCAATTTCCCCAATGGGATAACAGATAAAATTGCACCCTTGCATAAATCCATGCTAGTTGCTGAGCTTTTAGATTAAGAGTTGAAATCCATTACCCTTTTTTCAATGTCATATCTGGAGACTTTATTGAAAGCATTTCATGCGGCATTAGCAGTTTTATGGGCAATGTGGAAATCAAAGTGTCAGAGCTACATAAGGACTTGTCATACAAGGGATAGGGAAAACCACTTTTAAAACCACTTTGTTAAATCAATTGAAGATCTCTTATGGCATTCACTGCAAAATCTTATTATGCGAAAGTGCTTTAATTTAGTTGTTTCATGAGGCAAATGTGGTGTGCTTTTTCTTACTGTCCATTAATTTGAAAATGATTTCAAGTCAATAGTCTGCATCTACTGTTGTAAAAAAAATGAGATTTCTCCTGGTTCAGAATAAGCTAGACTTATTTAGACTGTTTAACCAATAAATAAATAATCAGGGAATTTCCTTTTACCTTTTAGCTGTTTCTTGTATTAAACTACATTTTACATGTGTATAGTGAAAGATGATAGGGAGTTAAGGGTGGGTGGGTGTAAGTACCAACATTGTTCATGGTGGACACTTAGTGGACTTTTTGACAGACAATGTCATGATATTCTATGGACCTTCTAGGGTTTCCACTAAGCCGGTAAAAACTTTGGTTGAGGTCAATGTTAAGTCTATGGAGGCAGTATCATGACCGATATTTTTCGGAACCAAAGATGGCAAACTTAGGACCTTCACAGACTTTGCCATGGACTAAGGGTAACGTAGTTCAAGCCATTTGTAACACAATTTTGAAGGATTGCGTTCACTGCTTCAATGGTGCACACTTGCAGTTGGCGAGGGTCAAGACTTGGTTAACGTCTCTTGTCACTTTGAGGAAACAAATCCAAGCAAAGCTGCACAATGATAAAAATAACCATAAACATTCCCCTAATAATGGTTCTATTTACTAGCAATCAATTAGATTAAATGTGAGGTCAAGATTGGGCGCCAACGCCCTATGCTATTCTCAGACTGTGTACTTATAGCTGCTTACGTTTCTCAGTACACAGACATATTAAAGTTACCACTGAAATGATTGATTGCAGGCCACATGCATGTACTTTGTTTCTCTTATCATATGAGCAGCAGGCAGGGATTCATGTCTGACTGTTTTTTCCTCTGGCTATTTTACTAGCAGACCTCTTCAGAAGATGTCATCACAACATGTGTCCTTACAAAGGCCCTCATTATTATGTCATCGCAGTGTCAATAAAATATGAATTTCTTTTAAAAAAATGGACACAAGCTGCTCTGAAATGCTGGTTACAAAGCTATTACTTGAAGGATAATGTAGCAAAGCAGAATATTGTGAGGTAACAGTGGTGTACATAGAAAATGGTCCCGGTGATTTCAGAGGTTATTGGCACAGCAGGATTTTCGTATGTTTTAATAGATTCCCTTTCAAAGGAAGTTCCTATTTGATCTGTGCGAGTATGACGTAAGGGCTCTATGAGTTTTTTTGTGTAATGAACAGCATTGTACCATTTCCCCTGTGTATAATATGCACGATGGTGGAGTCTTTCCCTTCATTTTTTGTTCACATTCTGAAAACCTAAATTTTTTTTAATACAGTCTAAGTTTAAAATGTTTTCAGGAATAATCAGATTGATAAAGTCTTTATGTAGATTAATATTATAATAATACAGCATGTTTTGATGAACTTAACCTCTTTAGCTGTGTCAATCATTGAGTACTTTTTCTTTATTAACCCCTATGTGAGCCTTACTGTTTTGGAAATGTTGTATCCTTTGTGACAATGGCTGTTAACACTTCTGCGGAGTTTGTGTTTAGCTGTTTTGTGTTGCTCTTTCTAATTTACTATACTCAACCCGAACAATGTCTTGATGTTTGTTTGGAGAATTGCTTTATTTATATATTATATGTGTTCCCTTTTCCAACTTTTACTTACAAAATCATTTACACATCTACAAATGCTAAGAAAAATAGAGGCTAAGAAAAAACTGCTAAGTAGATTCAAATTGTCCTGAGTTTAGAAATACCCCATGTTTTAACTCTTTTGAAAGTTATAGGGCAATAAGTCAAATTAGCACATAGTTTTTTGCTAACCTTTTTGTCAGCATTTTTATTTAACAACGGGGATATTTTAGCCCTAACCCTAGTGCTAAGGTTATCTTTAAAAAAAATTATGTTTTATTTTACAAAAATCTGGGGGACTAAGGGGATCCTGCGGTACATCAGCAAGCTGCTCATACAGCATTAGTATCCCCCTGCCCACAGCAGTTGTGGGGTAAGGAGAGACTAAAGTTGTCAAAGCCAAGCACTGCAATCACAACAATCAGAAGTTATTCCATGGGCTTCAGCAGACATGTCTGGAAAGCCTTGGTTGCAAGGCGCTAAGCAACGTCAATTTTACCCCAGTGGGTACCCCAGGCCTGACAGGCATGCCAATTGTCATTAACAGGTGAATTAAGGAATTGCATTTAGTACTCTCCCAAGAGATACTCCTTATTTGTGTGAACAAAATATAAAATTCAGAAAATGTAAAAGATATATGGAATGTTGTAATAAGTTGTATATATGTAATATGTGGATTTTTACCTGCTCAAATTATGGAAAATAAAATAATGTTGGTCATGTCACCATTCCCATCACTAACAGACTTGCAATTGTAACAATTTGAGTCAAGGAAAAGTTCTTACAAGAAATCTCTTGTGGTATTTCTTGAAAATACAGTATTTTACTTTAGTGTGGCCTTTGAAAAATAGAGAAAAATTTAAAAGTTAAAGCATTTTATGTTTTATTAAAATAATAAAAAAGGTCAAAAAAGGAATACTAAGCAGTTAACAGACACTCATTTGTATTTTATTTTTGCATTAATACAACAAAGTGGCTAATATTCTCTGAGTGCATAAATGAAAATAAATAAATAAATAAGACTTCCCAGTGGTGTGTTAATAAAAGGAAGATGACTGCTTTCAGTTGTGTCACTTAAAAAGAGCTTAGTCTCAATTCTCATAACAGTGTTACTAGGTCCTCTCAGAAATTGATCCATTTGCCTCTCGAGGGAAGGTGTCCTTGTTGTCTTTGTCAGTATAGTTCTTCAGCTTGTGTCAAACAGACCATGTATTTTCTTTGGAGAGTCTAAAAACGGAGCACGTAACACAGCAAAGCACATTGAAAAATATAATACATTACAAAAAAAAAGCACTAAATACTGAAAGTGAGAGACATAAATTGATTAAGTCTTTGACAAATAAGCCCCATTTTAAAGACAATAACAGGGCCTCTATGTGTACCGACATCCAGTTTATAAAATATACCCTTTTCTTCATGGAATTCCCGAGAGCAAGCCAAGAGGAAGCACGCTGAAAAGATGTGTCTTGTTTTATCTGTGGCTGCATTTTTTTATTGGTGGAATTCTTAAGCATTTTCTTTCACTCCTGACACATACTACCACAGATGAATGGAGAGGAATTTATGGCACACTTTGAAAACTGACGCAAAAGGCAGAAATATTACCATTGTGAAATAGCTTAGTGGGCTAATACACCATATTTAGAATCTGTACAAACCCTGCGTGAGGTGGACTCAGTCCTTCATAATTCCAGGGTAGATAAAAGGAGTACCATTGAATTGGGTAATAATGCGCTCTAGATATTGGGCAAATGTGACATCCCCAGGGTACACTTGAAATCCATAGAATATCTGAAAGTACTCTTCCTATTTAAATACATTGTTATTATTATTATTTATTATTATTATAGTAACATAGAATGTGTCAGCAAATGAAAAACATTTAGCTCATCTACTACTTGGCTCATAACTATACCTGCTGTAAACACTTCATATGTTTGTTGGTTATCTTATGTTCATGATAGCCCATCATGTTCATGTTTAAACTCCCCCACTACATTCATCACTCCCTCAAATTATTATAGAAACATAGAAACATAGAATGTGTCGGCAGATAAGAACCATTCGGTCCATCTAGTCTGCCCAATTTTTTTTTTTTTAGTCCCCCGTTCCGGGTCTTAGAGCTAGGATAGCCTTGTGTCTATCCCACGCATGCTTAAAATCCTTGACTGTGTTTACCTCTACCGCTTCTGCTGGAAGGCTATTCCATACATCCACTACCCTCTCAGTAAAGTAATACTTCCTGATATTACTTTTAAATCGTTGCCCCTCTAATTTAAGACTATGTTCTCTAGTTGTGGTAGTTTTTCTTCTTTTAAATATACTCTCTTCCTTTACTGTGTTGATTCCCTTTATGTATTTAAATGTTTCTATCATATCCCCCCTGTTACATCTTTCCTCCAAGCTATACATGTTCATTATTCCTCTGTACTGTAGCTTTTGGCTTATTTATTATTAATGAATCTCCATAGTAGTAGATATTCTGACTTCATAGAAATGTTGCTATACCAGTTCATCTTTATTTCTGTACATATAAAAGTTCATGGGACAGTTCCATAGTGGGACGTTATGTCCCAGGCCCCAGTCAGCCTCATTCCAGAACAATTCAGATTCCCAGAATTAGAGCTCTGTGTGAAGGAGGTCTCACCAATCAGGAGAGTCTTCTGAACTAATGAGTAAGAGATTAGAAACTTTGCCTGACTTCACACAGAACTCTGTGTAAGCTGCAGCAGCTTGTCTGCAGCTAGCACCACATAAGACTGTGTGTGTATATGTGTATGACTGTCTGTGTGTGAATGTGTGTGTAACTGGGTGTGACTGTATTACTGTGTGACTGTATGTGTACGAATACATATAACCAGAAAGAGGTTGCTGCGCTTAAAATGGGTAGAAAAGAAAATGGGAGTCACGATAAAGTGGTTTTCAACACACCTCACAAAACAGTAAAAGTAATGATGGCACTGGGAATAATAGATAAGGTAAGAAACAAACAAACAAACAAGAAGGCCATATAATGTTAAATTATTAAATCAGAAATCAACTGTTTCAAAACTAAATTCATCAAAATGAATAGAATGTTCAGAAAAAAAACCTTAAATAAAATCTAAATTGCTCTAAAAAAAAAATCGAAATATTGGTTAAGAATCCTGTGCAGGAAAATATTTTTGAAACAGTATTTAATACCTCAATAATTCAACTTGAATAACAACGTACATAAGAACAAATACAGTTAGGAAAATATAAATATACCTTGATATAGTTAATCCTTATTAGGAGCATTAATAGATGTTGATACACACATTTTACAATATATAATAGCTTAGAACAATTACAGAAAACAATTATCAGATAAACATCAACATTTGAAAACAGTTGTTAACCCCATTTTGACCTTGACTTTCCCTTGGTGACAAGGGCTGTTTTTTTTTACATTTTTGGGGTGTTATATGTTGTTTTTATCTTCATAAGAACGGCTTTCATTAGATGCCATTATGTTCATCATATCTTACTACAAAACCAATCATAAAATATGATGAAAAAATAAAAAAAACACTTTTTCTAACTTTGACCTAAAATAAAATTTAATACAATCATTAAAAAAGAGCCCCATCTAAATAGTTTCTAAATGTTGTCCCGAGTTCAGAAATATGGATGTTTCCATGTTTTTCTGCATTTTTTTGCGAGTTATGGGGCATAAACCAAAAATAGTGTTTTTTGTTTTTATCCTTATTGACCTTTTGACCCCAATCCGAAACCTAAATGTAACCGTAACCCTAACTTTAATCCCAACTCTAACCCTTATGCTATCCCTTAATATATTTTAATTTTAATTTAATTTTAACCCTATCCCTTATGCTTATCCTAATTTTATTTTAACCCTAACAGCTAATCTAACCCTAATGCTACATTTAAGCTAATTAAGTCTTTTTTTTTCATTGCAATGTTGCTGACTGCCTCTAGGGGCAGTCAAACAACATATTAAGAGCGATGAAAGTGATTTTTTTCACTTCCGAAGCTCTGACCACAAGAGGACATAGCCATATTGCCGGAGCATGCTGCTCTGTTAATATGGCGCCCACGATCGCTCCGACATAAAGATCGTATAGACATCGAGGCAATAGACCAGCACTGTCAGAGCTGCTTGTTTCACCGCAGGACGTGTCAGGCACGTCCATTGTCAGGAACGGAGTTCCCGGCTGCAAGTGCCTGACTTGTCCATTGTCACAAAGGGGTTAAGGGAATGTCCTTCACACATGATATAGGAAGCATACATTTTCAGGATTCTCAATAGTGTGTAAATTATAAATGGAATCTAAGATTTCAAAAATCTCTCTATATAGGGAGATATTAAAAGCATAAAAGGTGTACATACAAAAGAAAAGTGACTATATATAATTTACAGATATAAAGATACTCATTCTAGAATTGAAGAGTAGCTTATCTGAATATATTATGCGCTATACCAAACTGCTGAACAATGGTTAAAGAGAATTGCTGTGGTGTCATGTAGATAGACTACAGAAAGAGAGATAAAAAGCTTAACAATCATTTGCATTATCTCTCTTTCTGTAGTTTATCTACATTGGATCTAATTCACTCATCTAATATACCCACTTAAGATTTCGTAATAATATGATGATATTTAAAAGGGATGCCATTTAAAATTCAGACATATTCTACTAGAAATACTGCATTTTTTTATTTCTTTTATAGTAACTCTATTATTTTAATATATTTTATTGGTTTTTATTTGATCATTTTAGAAAATAACTTGTTTTTGGTTTTTTTAGACCCTGATTGATACCCTGAACCATGGATTCGCAACCCCAAGGCAAGATAAATGTTCATGATTATTTTGTTCGTTATTCAGTTTAATGTGTACCCATGCTTTATATTAAAAGATGTGGAACAGGTGTTTTATATCTAAGCATGCATTCATACAAGCATACTTTAACATGGAGTATATTCCTGCAAGGATTCTCTTTAATGTAAATAAATGTTACATTGCTATTTAAATTCGTAATTAGAAGTCTCTCTTGTTTTACCATTAATTAGGGTAACAGTATGTTTTGGCAAACAAGAGTCACTGAGTAGAGTCCTATATATCATTACCAATGTGATGAGACTGGGGGTGTACACGTGCTCCTGAGCTATGTGTCCAGCTCTTAGGCCAACAGTTGGCCAATAATATTTATATGTTTACAAAGTTGCAATGAACTGTATCAAACAAACTGATCATCTCTGGATATTTAATGTCATATACTGCAATAGAATAGAACACTACAGTGAAATTTGATGCTCTACCCTAAATTACACTTTTTTTTGTAATATGTAATTTGATCATCAATTAGTAGTTTTCAGTATTTATGTTAAATTTGAGGTAGCAGTGGTTTGTGTGGATACAGCAAAGGAAATAACTGAAAACACTTTAAAGCTGGAAATATTCACAAAATGTAGTGTTTATTAAATCAGTTTAAAATACATTGTATAACATTCAAATCACCCAATTCACCTGAAGTGTTTTAATCCACATGAATGGACTTAATACACCCCCAATATACAGCATCCATTTAAATACAGCCAAGCATGATAAGACACACCTACAAGTGAAAGATTAAAGTATTTGGAGGACACTCTTCAATGTGTATAATATTTACAAAAAAGGACCAATTATATAAGATTACAAGCAGTTTACATTAACTGACTATTTGGTAAAACGTTTGTTTCACTCTTCCATTTCATTATGAAAGGAACACACTGATGACATAGCTCTCAGTCTTGGTGGAAAGCATGTAACTAACATAACTATTTCTTGGAACAGCTCATCATGGAAAAACACAGTCTTTTTGCTAGTACATTACAAACACTTTGTACTTTGCAATTGTATCAACAATCAGTGGAAAATGCAGCTGACAGGCCCTCACCATGGCTCTTCATAGTCTCTGCGTCATGTTTACAGGAGAAGAGATGCAGGGTTATCCATGTTATAATACACACAATTTCTTGAGACCATAAAATGAATTCAGTCTATCATAAACTACAGTGCTAACAAAGACCACCACAGTACAATAGAGACAGGAGGCATTTCACCTCATGAGGTTTTTGTTAAATATGAAATTGCAGAAGACTGTTGGTGAAACTTTAACAAACAATGGGGTCTATTCAATAACCTGAGTTAATTTAAATCATGTCATTGAATACATTGACTGCACTAGAAATATTAGAGTTGACAACTAGAGGTAAGTGGCATTTTATGTAATTGAATTGGGCAAATTGTGTTGAATTCTGTTTTGGTAATAATGCTTATTTTCCTTAATTGTTCCTAAAAATGTATTTATGCAATAATCTGTGTGTTTTTTTAGTCCTGTCGTATATATGGTGATTACTCATGTTTTTTTTTTTTTAAGAGACTGAATCATGCTTGGTGAGAAGTTTTCCATTATCTTTGTTAAAACATTATGGGATTTATTCATGAAACTTCTAACTTAAAGCCATTGAAAAAAGCAATTTTCTCTTTCGTGAATAGTAAAACAGGGACAGATTTCGTGTCAGGTTTTATGGAATTTCCATAGAGTTTGATGTAAACCAATCAAAAAAATTAGGAGCCATGGATCCCTGGCTCTGCCAAGCCCTGCCAAGCCCTGCCAAGCCCTGCCTTAGAATTATTTAATATTGGTGATCATGCAAGGCCATCTTTGTGAAAGCAAATGAATAAGAATGTATGTGACTGTAGGCAAATCTGAAACCTTGTTGCTACACATTCATAAATAATATTGTAGCAGAAAACTCTTTCAGAAACTTAAGCTATCTCTCCAGATTCCACACTTTATTATCCACACTGCTTACTTAGACATTCTGAGAAAAGCATTTCAACCTTTGAATGCTTATACGAAATCAACACTAGTTATATACCTGAATGGCAGTTAGCATGGGTGCAAGCCATGTATAAAAAAAAAAATCAAGTGCTGAAAAGTACCTTTAAAATAGCGGACGGCCTCCGTCAAATCCATTGTGTGTCCTTTCTTTTTTTACTTCCTGACACATTCGGATGCAGTACTTTTTTTTTACACAACCCCCACATTTTGCATTCCTTTAGATAGCTCAATGAGCATCATTCACAATAATAAAAAAGGCATATCATAATGAGAACATGAATGAATCATGTTTTGCAAAAGTGAACAGCTGGAAAGGAGTTGTAACCAGTGTATAATTTGTGACAAGAAGAATTTGGATGAATCCATGGGGAATGACTAATAGGATTTAAATAATATCTTGAGGTTGTAGGTGGCAAATTCCATTCTCCTGTGAGATTCACTTAGTTTATTAATTATTTCCATATTAAAAATATTGACGTTCCCCAAGGATATTACTATATACTACTATTTGGTGTCTTTTATTCTTTTCTTATTTCAATTTCTCCTAATCGTTTCTAAAACAGCTCACACCATCTTGTTTGCCAGATTTCCATAGTGTTTGGTATACAACACACATTTCCTCATTTATCTCTTTTTTTATGTTTCTGAATTATTCTCCTTCTTGTCTTTCTTTTCTGCTCTGTTTTCAACATCTGCAGTATAAACAATCATGTATGAGGCTATGCCCTGTGTGCGTCTGTCGGAGCCCTAGAGATACACTAATAGTCCAAGCAATGTGCAGAATGTGACTTGCTGCTAAACAGCTAATTTGGGAGCCTCTAAGATCAGTCCACAGTCAGATCCTATTTATGTCTTACACTGAAAACATGCGCTCCATTGCACTGAGAATGGAGCCTAGCAGGCATTTTAGAATCTACAGTCGAGATCTTTAACAATTTTTGTCTGATATATTAAAATGCTGTTTTGAAATACCATTGAAAGCGATGAGAGAGTAACATCAAGAGAGATCCAAGAAAGTTGTCGATTTGATACCATTTATTAAAAAGAAATAGTAATAAACTGTGTAAATTAATCAATAACTTTGATTTTTGGGGTTTATCCAGGAAGATTAAAATATACAGGTGATACTCGAAAAATTAGAATACCGTGCAAAAGTTCATTTATTTCAGTAATGCAATGTAAAAGGGGAAACTAATAAATGAGATAGACGCATTACATGCAAAGCAAGATAGTTCAAGCCGTGATTTGTCATAAGTGTGATGATTATGGCTTACAGCTTATGAAAACCCCAAATCCACATTCTCAGTAAATTAGAATATTGTGAAAAGGTGCAATATTCTAGGCTCACAGTGTCCCACTCTAATCAGCTAAGTAATCCATAACACCTGCAAAGGGTTTCTGAGCCTTTAAATGGTCTCTCAGTCTGGTTCAGTAGGAATCACAATCATGGGAAGACTGCTGACCTGAAAGTTGTGCAGAAAACCATCATTGACACCCTCCATAAGGAGGGAAAGCCTCAAAAGTTAATTGTGAAGGAAGTTGGATGTTCCCAAAGTGCTGTATCAAAGCACATTAATAGAAAGTTATGTGAAAGGGAAAAGTGTGGAAGAAAAAGGTTTACAAGCATCAGGGATGACCGCAGCCTGGAGAGGATTGTCAGGAAAAGGCCATTCAAATGTGTTGGGGACTTTCACAAGGAGTGGACTGAGGCTGGAGTCAGTGCATCAAGAGCCACCACACACAGACGAATCCTGGACATGGGCATCAGATGTCATATTCCTCTTGTCAAGCCACTCCTGAACAACAAACAATGTCAGAAGCGTCTTACCTGGGCTAAAGAAAAACAGACCTCATCTGTTGCTCAGTGGTCCAAAATCCTCTTTTCTGATGAGAGCAACTTTTGCATCTCATTTGGAAACCAAGGACCTAGAGTCTGGAGGAAGAATGGAGAGGCACACACTGCAAGATGCTTGAAGTACAGTGTGAAGTTTCCACAGTCTATGTTGATTTGGGGAATACTACCACCCTTTTCCGTTACAAATATGGTACAAATAATTTATATACTGGTGAGACCTGAGGAGAGGAGGAGTGGTCTACTGAGTTAAAGTGTATCACATATAGTACAAAAACAACCCAGATCCCAAAATACAAATAATAGCACTCTGGAGATGAAAAGCCACATCATTTATTTGAAACATTTACACATACTTACAAATATGATATATACATATTAATAAAATTGTAAACAAAACCTCAGTGACAACATTTCAGCATAGTACTGCCAAAATATATATCCTCAAGTGGTAACTCCAGTGATCTCTCCTGCTCACCTCATCCACCATAACCTAATTTTATGTTATCTTTTATTACCTTCCAATTGTTTACCAGTATTCAGTCTGATAAGGGCATTTTTTTCCCTTATCAGTTCATAATTAAATAAAAAGGTCTAACTCGTCTATTACTGTCTGATAATGACACTTTCTTTCCTCACTCACTTAAACTTATTGCAAACTGTGCCAAAAATAAATAACAATGACAACAAAGGAGGGAAGATGGGAAATGGCTTGTCCAGTATTGAGCAATTTAGAACCAAGGAGAGGTTCTACGTCTCCAAGTCCCACCCTTTGATGGCCACATCCCCGATTGCCAACATCGAATTGCCACACTCATTAATGAATCATCTTCTTGTCAGTGTGGTTAAGAATCATAATATTCAGGAAACTGCATTCTTAACGGAGTCAAATCTCATGGAAGTCAATGATTTCAGGTCACACAATTTCTCAATCAGGATTTACAATGTTACATATCTACAGAATGTGTTGCAGTAACAGTGACCATGTTATCTGGTTTATTACGTGAATCCACAATGTTACAGAAAGAAGATACATAGGCAAGCATGTATATAAAAAACTTGGGAAGATATCAATTAAATAAAGGAAAAACACATATGTGAAAAACAGCATTTACTGCCCTTTAAATATCATAGATAAAGCTACTTTGTCCATGTTTTTGTTACCGTGTTGAATCACTGAAGTATTATACTCAGCTCTGGAAAGTAAAATAGCTTACTTCCTGATATAAGAAAAGCAATATGATAGCACAAAAGTGAAATGAAAATATACAACTAACAAAACAAAGCTATTTTCCTCTACTGTAACACTGTTTATAAAGCTTGCGGCCATTATGACATTGAGCTTCAGCTGCTAGGCTTGCACAATAAAACAGTGAAGATTCCTTAGCAAAATGTGAGTAGTCTAATGCTATAATTCAGTTCAATGTGTACTTCATCAATGAGTAATGATGAACATTCTTATGTGTAGACTGCTTTAGTTCCAGTGTGTAGTATCACACAATGTCTGGCATAATATTTTCTTTTACACCACAAGTCAACATGTACCAAAGAATACCTTGATGCACAATCACAAATGGAGAAGGTGAGCATATGGATCAGGAAAACCAATTCTACAATAAGCACTAATCAAAGTGCTTGTTATTTGCCATTATGTGCCTCATTCTCACCCACTGTATCACTAGTAGTCTGCTTATTGTTGCCAAGGAGTTTTAAAATATATAGTGTAACTTATTAGAGAACACACTTAAAAGGGCTTAGCCCTATGATCATTATGTGTCAAAGCGTAGCAACATAAATGAAAGGAAAACAATTCCTTGTACACAAGTACAATCTCTTAGATATGTAAACTCAGTTAGTCAAGGTTAGCCACTAAAAATAGACATCAATACAAATATAATGTCTTTTTCATAAAAATAAAAAAAAGGAGGATGAACTAAAAGATGCAACTTTCACAATAACAGAAATATAAAAAGACAAAATATAACTGAAAAAAACCCCAATAAAATAATTAAATAAAGGTCAGTTATAGAGACAATGATGTCCAAATTGATTGACCAATCATGTGTGTCATCCCACCATGTTTCTGATATACCAATTAAGTCATAGTTTCCGATTACTGCTATCAGCTCCTATTCACCTATTTTACCACTTCTGACATATGCAAGCATACACTTAATGCAACTGCCATGTTCCATTTGTGATTTAATTTGGAAGTTTTTAGGCTTTTAGGTTTTCTCCTTATAACATGTACTAACCTTCCTATCCCTTCCTATACTGACTACCCAGCGTTTATTGGTCCCTCCCCCGTTTCATAGTTTAAACACTCCTCCAACTGTCTAGCCATCCTCCCCTCAAGCACATGAGAGCGCATTCAAATGCAATCCATCCCAACTGTTGAGATTGTACCCCAATGCAAAATCATCCCAGTGACCTAGAAACCCCAAACCCTTCTTCTTACATCAAGACTTCAGTTATGCATTAAATTCCTTAATCTCCCGCTGTCTTTCTGATGTAGCACATGGCACAGATAGTATCTCTGAGAACACTACATTAGAGGTCCATTGCCTAATCTTACTCTCTAAATCCCTAAAATTACCTTTTTTTGTACTCTGCATTTTCCTCTTACTTAGTCATTGGTACCACAATGGACCAAAACAGCTGGATCCTCTCCAGTCCCTCCCAATAATCTGGCCTATCTGTCTGAAACATTCTGAACCTGGACACCCAAAGACAGCAAAGTATTTGGTTTCTGCGATCAGAGAAACGCAGGACTGGCTGCCCTCTTTCCTCTCCTGCTACAACCCCTCAGCTGTTACCAATTTTAAATTGTTAACTTCTCTCCATCTTAAATATCTTGAGTAAATCAGTAAACCAGGGACAATTTGTTGTTATTATTAAATTGTTGATATCACTACCTCTTAAATAACTACCTCAAACTTATTTAAAAAAAAGCAAACAATATATAATATCTGCAAAACTTGTGCATAGTTTGAAAAATATTTTAACCAAACTTAAAGGTGATAGCTTGAGCAGATTTAAGGATTATTCTTGAGTTGATAGGCTATCCCATTAAATAATATTGATTATGGTGAGCTGTACTAAGTACTGCTTTTTCTTGATTTAAGCAGTTTACAGGTATGCTTGGATTTAAGCAGTTTACAGGTATGTCAAATGTGGAGAGCATTATAAATTGACATGCATTTAATCTAATCATTGCCTACATGGCATGTGCCCCGATTAAGAAATAACAGAGATCTTATTTTGATATGGTATTCTTAATCTACTAGTAGTAATTGTGAAGAGAACTCGAACTGACACAACATTTACAGTTTCTAATAGGATTAGCTGATGGAAATCTGTGCTAATCACCGGTGAATCAGAGGTCCTGACCTTCTCCTTTTAAGTATTTGAATGCAGTTGCTGTAGTGAGTTATTCTAATTTGTAGGTATTTAGCAACATATAAAAAGGTTAATAGTTGTTTTAAAAAGAGCCATGGCTTATACTTACAACAATGTATAATCCCTGCTCTTGTAATATATAAATTACATCAATATTTGTGATGGATAAGACTAGCAGTATTTTAAACTGTAGGCAGTATACAGTTGCAAGAAAAAGTATGTGAACCCTTTGGAATGATATGGATTTCTGCACAAATTGGTCATAAAATGTGATCTGATCTTCATCTAAGTCACAAGAATAGACAATCACAGTCTGCTTAAACTAATAACACACAAAGAATGAAATGTTACCATGTTTTTATTGAACACACCATATAAACATTCACAGTGCAGGTGGGAAAAGTATGTGAACCCCTAGACTAAAGACATCTCCAAGAGCTAATTGGAGTCCAATCAATGAGACGAGATTGGAGATGTTGGTTACAGCTGCCCTGCCCTATAAAAAAACCACACCAGTTCTGGGTTTGCTTTTCCCAAGAAGCATTGCCTGATGTGAATGATGCCTTGCACAAAAGAGCTCTCAGAAGACCTACGATTAAGAATTGTGGACTTGCAGAAAGATGGAAAGGGTTATAAAAGTATCTCCAAAAGCCTTGCTGTTCATCAGTCCATGGTAAGACAAATTGTCTATAAATGGAGAAAGTTCAGCACTGCTGCTACTCTCCCTAGGAGTGGCCATCCTGTAAAGATGACTGCAAGAGCACAGCGCCGACTCAGGACCGGTGCAAGGATTTTCGTCTACACTGGCGAAGGTGCATTTTGGTACCCCTCCTCTGACCCCCCACACCACCAACCCTCCATACATTATATATATATATAAAAGTATAATGTAGAGTGTGGAAAATAAATACATCTAAATATTCAACTAGCATGCTCTAAATTTGTCACACATTGACACCCTAACACACATGTAAACCCTTAAACACAGAGACACCCTTCCAGTCACACACACACTTACCACTTACACACACACCCTTACACAGACACAGTGACACACTTACACACACACACCCTTACACAGACAGTGAAACACTTACATCCTTACACACACACACACACCCTTACACTGACACAGTGACACACTTACACACACCCTTACACAGAAAGTGACAGACTTACACACACCCTCACCCTTACACACACAGTGACACACATAACCTGAGACACACTATTTTGCCACTAAATATGCCAGTATTTAGCCACTCAATATGCCATTTAATATGCCAATATTTTGCCCCTCAATATGCCAGGATTTTGCCACTATATTGCAACTTAATATGCCAGGATATTGCCATTTAATATGCCAGGATATTGCCATTTAAAATGCCAGGATATTGCCAATTAATATGTCAGGATATTGCCAATTAATATGCCAGGATATTGCCACTAAATATGTCAGGATATAGCCATTTAATATGCCAGGATATTGCCAATTAATATGCCACGATATAGGCAATTAATATGCCAGGATATTGCCACTTAACATGCCTGGATATTGCCATTTAATATGCCAGGATATTGCCACTAAATATGCCAGGATATTAGACATGTGCATTCGTTTTCGGACGAATGCATTTTCGTCCGAAAATAGCATTTTTGTCCATTCGTCCGAAAAACGAATAACGAAAATGCTAAACTAACGAAAGACGAATGAACGAATAGTTAATAAACGAAAATCTTTCGTCCATTCGTGCTATTGGCATTCTATAAACCGAAATAGAGTCGGTTTATAGAATACCAATAGCATTACATATACATTCCATAAACCGACATAATGAACGACTTTCGGTTTATGGAATGCATGTAATACTATTGGTATTCTATAAAACGACTCTATTTCGGTTCATAAGAATTTCTTATGAATGGGGACTCTAGTTCGGTTTATAGAAAACCAATAGTATTACATGTATTCTATAAGCCGAAAGTCTATAAACCAAAGGTCGTTCGGTTTATAGACTTTCGGTTTATAGAATACATAGAATTCTATGTATTCTATAAACCGAAAGTCTATAAACCGTAGCGCCGGTCCTGCACAGACTGCTCAATGAGGTGAAGAAGAATCCTAGAGTGTCAGCTAAAGACTTACAAAAGTCACTTGCATATGCTAACATTCCTGTTAGCGAATCTACGAAACGTAAAACACTAAACAATGGATTTCATGGGAGGATACCACAGAGGAAACCACAGCTGTCCAAACAAAACATTGCTGCACGTTTACAGTTTGCACAAGAGCACCTGGATGTTCCAAAGCAGTACTGGCAAAATATTCTGTGGAGAGATGAAACCAAAGTGGAGTTGTTTGGAAGAAACACACAACACTATGTGTGGAGAAAAAGAGGCACAGCACACCAACAATCAAATCCCAACTGTGAAGTATGGTGGTGGGGGCATCATGGTTTGGGGCTGTTTTGCAGCATCAGGGCCTGGACGGATTGCTATCATTGAAGGAAAAATGAATTCCCAAGTTTATCGAGACATTTTGCAGGAGAACTTAAGGCCTTCTGTCCACCAGCTGAAGCTCAACAGAGGATGGGTGTTGCAACAGGACAACGACTCAAAGCATAGAAGTAAATCAACAACAGAATGGCTTAAACAGAAGAAAATATGCCTTCTGAAGTGGCCCAGACAGAGTCCTGACCTCAACCCAATTGAGATGCTGTGGCATGACCTCAAGAAAGCGATTCACACCAGACATCCCAAGAATATTGCTGAACTGAAACAGTTCTGTAAAGAGGAATGGTCGAGAATTACTCCTGACTGTTGTGCACGTCTGATCTGCAACTACAGGAAACGTTTGGTTGAAGTTATTGCTGCTAAAGGAGGTTCAACCAGTTATTAAATCCAAGGGTTCACATACCTTTTCCACCTGCACTGTGAATGTTTACATGGTGTGTTCAATAAAAACATGGTAACTTTGTGTGTTATTAGTTTAAGCAGACTGTGATTGTCTATTTTTGTGACTTAGATGAAGATCAGATCACATTTTATGACCAATTTGTGCAGAAATCCGTATCATTCCAAAGGGTTCACATACTTTTTCTTGCAACTGTATATTATCTGTTCTCTGCAGAAAACTTGATTTTTGTTTTTAGAAAACATATAACATTTGTTAAACCATTTGTGGGGTGCCCCGGTTATAATTCAGTCTATCAATATGCAGGCAACCAGCCAGTAAGATCTATACATACAGATGGCAGAATGACCTGCTGGCTCAGTCTAATATGTGATGTATACATTGGAGGATGCAGCTGCTTGAATAGTGGGAATCTCTCTGCGAATAGCAGACTATAAAATAAACACAGAAAGTATATAGTCCATAAATCACTTACTGTAATTGAGATACTTGATCTAAACAATAAAACAAGCATAGGCAAAGCAACATCGGAGTAATGCTGCATACAAAAGGAAGTGACAATATGTCGGCGTAAAGCTTTTAGTAAACAAGTGTTGCAAAACGCGGTAAGTGTTCGGCCGCATATTGCCACTTCCTTTTTATAGATCATTACTTCTATGTCGCTTTGCCTATGGTTGTTTCATTGTTTTGTTCAAGTATCTCAATTAAAGTAAATATTTGTATGGACTATATACTTATAGTATGTTTGGAGTAATTTTCCTGTTTTTTTTGTCACCTAGTAAGATTACCTTCAACTTTGGGTACATAGGTGTTTTGATGTTAGGTTTGGAAGCTCACAACCTTAGTCACTCACATTCACATTGCTTAATGGAACAATGGAACTATTTTAAACACATATACTTCTATATGTGAAATATGATTCAAATATATTATAACGTTTTAGTCAGTTTGCAAAGAGTTAAGCCCACATAGAGTTTAAGAAGGTTGATGTATCATACTGTGTTACCCTGCCACTAGGTACCTGCTACCTTTATCCATTCTAAAGCTTAAAGAACAACTGAAGCAAAAACATTTAACTTATGTTTGCCGATTTTAGGTACGGCTACCCTTATTGCTAAAATAGATTTAGAGGCTGGATTCTGGCTGCTCCCACTCCACCCTGATTATTTTCACCTTGTGGGATGGGATTTTTACGTGGATTTTTGCCTTCTCATGGGTTGTTCCATTTCCTGCTTCCTTCTTGATTCATTTCGTAAAGTTATGGAATGGGTCATCAAAGAAGTTTCTGGTTCCTTGCAATAATTCATTACCTTGGTGATTTTCTATGTCTGGGATCTGGCCATTCTGTACACTATTGAGCAAGTCATGCAACAATTTGAGGTATCTGCATCCCCAGGAAAATAGAAGGCCCATTGTCCAATTTTAAATTCCTAGGCATTGAGATTGACAACTTTTTCCTATTGTGGTTTTAGTGATAATCGGTTGTGGTACAACAACATTTCGGGTGGGCACTTTTGGGACATCCATTTTGGCTACCATGCAGTGGGAGTACTCTGGAAGACCTCTTTAATGTGCGCCAATGCCTACCTTTTGGAGGGCCCAGTCCTACGTGACTAGGAAATGATTCTGGGATTTTTACAGACCAATGTTTTATATTGCACTTATTTGTTACACTAAGTTAGGGTACTTCCCTGTGGATCATAGCTTACCAGTTTTAGGGTTAATACAGGTTGAGTATCCCTTATACAGAAATGATCTGTTATCCAAACATTTTGGGGGATTTTGCCACAAGTTGAAAATTTCACACACACCTGTAAGAATACAAGCACACAACAGTGTATTCAGTGTTCAGACAATTAAAGCTGTGATATAGCCTTTCCATGCATGCTTAGCTTCCCCCATGCCCACAAAGTGTAATACAATAGCATGTGTGCAGGCATGGTGTGCCAATGGCAGGTTCTCAATATGCCTCACATCACTGCTACAACACTGTAAAAGTGATCTATTTGCTCTATACAGTATTTACATTGATACTACTATATTTAATGAGTGCTAAGAGGCTTTAATATATCTTATTGGTGAAAATGATCAGCTACGCAAATTACTTCTGGTCCCAAGCATTACGGGGATACTCAACCTATATTGTGTTTTCTGGTCTGTTTCAAAACGGTACCATGAAACTTTATATATTGAGGAAAATAAAACAAGAAGGGGAACTACTAATAGTGATACTCTCTAGATATAAGGTACCTTAAAGGTAATAAAAACCTGAATAACTTTTGGGATACATTATTGGACCCTGTATCATGTAATATTTGGAACAGAGATTTAGTGACTATTATGTGATATCACTGAAAACTGAATATACAGATTGCATTTGATTTGAACATGTGGAACGTTACAAATAGAAATATTCATTTGCATTCATCTACAAAAGGAAAATCATTTTCTTGTTCACTCTGTGTTAAATGGGCTAAATTGTCTACTTTATTTTTGTTATTGATTTACATGGCAGTAACAAAAAATGCATTTGCTTTAGAACATAATTATTGCATCTGAAAAAATGTAATCAGCATTAATAAAATGAAATAAATGATTCACTAAATTTTTCTCTTTAGACAAATGAGCAAAGTAAGTTTTATGTAAAATGTTGACTTCTTCAAGCCATCTCTTTTATTATCTTATGCCTCTATTAAGCTCAGACGAAACTCTAATCATATTTTTATGAATTAAACTTTAATCCACATAAAACAAACAATAAATCAAACATGCATGTTTTCCATTACAGGCTTTTAGGCTTTAATTTATTTCACTTCATTTTTCCAAAATGTCGATGACCCTTTAGGACCTTTGACAAAAATTATCACAAAAATCCTTATGGTAACCTACATCAATATTGTACAATTTTCCTTCATCCACTGTTGGAGCTCCCCTAACCATCCTTGGATTATCAGTAGCTTAAAGGCCTGGATCACCTAATCATTGCTTATACTGTGTATGTAGAGAATAAATAATTATCTATAAATCTTGTTAGCAAAATTGCAAGCAAATGCCTAAATTAGGAGAAAATTGTATTTTAAATGTGTCCATGGAGTCTCCTGCTTATGACATCACCTGTGGCATGATATGCAAATTTCACATTTTCCACTGAAAACTAGTTGATTTGCATATCAAGTTACAGGTGATGTGATAAGCAGGAGTCTTCACAAACACACTTAAACAATATTCTTCTCCTAATTTAGTCATTTACATGCAGTTTTTCTAACACAATGTATAGATCATGTTCAGTCATTTGTTATTCTCTACATACACAGTAAAAATAATGTTTAGGTGATATAGTCCTTTCAAGGATAATAATCTCCATTGCATTCAGCAACTTTACACTCTGCCAACTCAAACGCCAGAGGATTCAAGATGTCTGGAGGCACAGACAACACTGGGCCATTAAAGTAACCCTTCCAAGGCACAAAAAGTGTTTGGTTAGATATAAGGAAATCTTATTGGTAGTATCATTTTGTACACTCTGGAAAATATTCTGCAGATCATCATTGCAATTTTCAGGTGATTTGGAAAAACAGTTATCAATTAGATCATTTGCTAATGGGACCCCTGATTCATTTCATGTGGAAATGGAACTGCAATGAGGTGGAATTTCTCAGAAAACAGAAAATACATTCATAACTTTTCACAAAGTACACATTTGTAAAACAACTTATACATAAGGATCTATTCACTAAATATCACATTTTGATGTGAACTTTCATTTTGAGACTAAGTCCAATTCGGCACCCAAGTTTGACTTTGAAAAAATAAACCCAGGTTCGAATCTTCCCGATTGAAAGTAATGGGAGGTGAAATGATTGAAGCTATATTTGAGACTTAGTCAAACTCAGGTGCCGAATTTGACTTAGTCTCAAAAATAGCTTCTGATCATTTAACCTCCCATTACATTCATTGAGGAAGATTCAAACATGTTTTCCTTTTTCTAAGTCAAACTCGGGTGCCAAATTTGACTTAAAAGCAAAATGAAAGTCGACCTCTAAAATTGAATTGAAAACAGCACATATTCATATTTGGTAATAACATCCACACTAAACTCTTAACTATTATTAAAACTGACATCACCCTAAGTACACGTTGCTTCATATCTAACAAAAAGTTTATTCATACCTTTCTAAACCCTGAATAAAAGTGATAGACAAACAATATAAACCAGAATTGCAACATAGCATGGACACGTGAGTCCAGTACAGTCTGTATATGTTGTGGCATAAAGTCTACCAGTGTCTGAAAGTAATACCTGCTCCAGCAGTTAGGTCCCTCCTTATCTAATAAGATCCTCTCTTGATAATTGCATGCAGTTAGATAATGTTTGACTTTATGAAAATGAAGATAAGCATGTTTACATACTATTTGCATGTGTTATGTCATTATCCAAACTAATATGTAAATAGCGCTGTTTAGTATTTTGTTTATGTTTTATTTATTTTTAAAGGTTTTACCAGGAAGAATACCTTGAGATTTGTCTCATTTTCAAGTATGTCCTGGGAATCAAGTCCAGAATGGTATTACAAAGAGTTTCAAATGTAGAGAAATACAAAAATGCATACACACATGCATACATACAAAATCAGTTTTAGGATACAGCTTTGATGATAGCTTACAAAACTGTGTTTCATCTAGCTAGTATAAATGATAGTGTCATCAGCATACATATGCACATTTGCCACATTGCACACCAAGGGAAGATCATTTATAAATCGCAAAAACAACAGGGGCCTGAGGATGGATCCTTGAGGAACTCCACAATTATTTTGTAACAGAAATGAAGACAAATGGCAATGGACACATATTACGGTGTACCATATATGTAGGGGCGAAAGCAGCTAAGCAGACACTCACTTATACTGGATCATTTCAATTTGTTTATCAGGTTATCTTGATCAACTGTATCAAAGGCCTTTGCAAAGTCCAGCAAAATACTCCTGTAAGCTCATCTCTCTCTATCATTGCTTAATTTTATGAGGTCGGTATCTTGGGAGTGATCTGAATGAAAATCAGAGTGAAGTGAGGTTAGAAAGTTGGACTCTTAATACTTGCACTGTTGCTCATGGACACATTTTTCCAAGACTTTAGAGAGGATAGGTAGCAGTATAATAGGACTGTAGTTTGAAACTATGTTTACTGTCACCTTAGGACACCTCTAGCTGTTTTCCAGGCTTTGGGAACATAAGCAGTGGACAGAAATTCCTTGATTAAGTAGACAATGGGACAGGCAGTTATCAGCATACTAAGTTTCAGTAGCAGTGATGGCAGAAGGTATGGCCCACACTGTAATTTTTTGTTTGAGAAGATGTACAGTTATTATGCAATTTCCCTATCCTGATACCAGTAGGAATTCAAAGTCTGAATGGTGTTTGGCCAGGGGTGACATTGAAGGAGACTGTACAAAAATGATTACAATAAGGCCTTGAACTCCTTAAAAAAAGAAAAATGCACAAATGTGTTTAAGTAACACATTAATGGATCAGCCGCCACATCCACAAAATAATTAAGAGCAAAAAATACAAAAACTGGCACACTGATAAAATAGAGAAAAAGATAATTGTATTACTTGGAATATATTATAAAAGACATAGTCAATGTTTCAGCCCTTCAAGCTGGCTTTTGTTTGGGCTTGTCAAAGACACAAAAAAGGCTGGAAATTGACATCAAATTGGACCAAATATTTATACCTTAACTCTTGATGGAGAAACATGTGAAGACACCATTGCCCACACATGCAAAGCGTGCATCGATGTCATCAGTACATGCCTCATGCGTAGACACCATAATGTGGATGGCAACTGAGGTATGCCGACCAGCTGACAAGTAGAATAGCTGGGGAGACTGGTCAGCAATAGAACCAGTGTCATAGTCCTCATCTATTTGTTTTGTGAGCACGGGCACATAAAAAAATAGTTATTGGATTAATTTGCTATTGCCATAAATGGTTTGGGGGATCATACATATATTTAATGACTCCAAAAGTTGGCTGGATTAGATAAATTTATTTTAGCTTATTAGTGAAATAAGTTGTCTTGGTAAGTTTAGTTTGCTTTTTGCATGTATTGCAGATACACCTAAAGCTTTCTGCAAGCCTTCATGTTTCCATTTTTTGGCAAAAATCTGTGTACCTTTAGGCTACATAATGTTTACATTCGGCACAATGGACTCTAGTGAATGGCTATGAATTATTTTACCTCAGTTCATTGAATACCATAGACTGCAACAGAAGATGTGGGGGTAAACACCAGTGATAAGTGATGACCCATGGTATTCAATAGATTCTATAAAGGGTCAGGCTTTCCTGAGAATTCCTGCATTTTACATGTTTGCGTGTAGCTTCAACAGGCAATTATAATGTAACTTAAAAAGCTTATTACAAATTATTAAAAAGAAGGAAAGAAATCATTTTCAGTCCTTATCATTTGCGGAATTGCCACTTTTGACTCTAAAAGAATAATTAAAAAAAGCCAGTGCTCATGACATTAAAAAAATTGGCGATGATAGTATAAAAATTAAAGTTTTGTAAGACATTGTAGAAAGTACAGCATTCACTCAATAGCACTACAGAATCATTTCTGAAATAACCACTGATCTATCTATTTATTTGAGATTCTGAATTCAAGCATAATTTTTTTTTTTTTTTTAAAGTCAGGGAAATTAATTCAATAAGGAATTCCTGGACAATGTTTAGTAGAACCCTAGCAATGGCAGTGCATTGTCTTAAATAACTTGGTGCCATACTGTAAAAAGTATAGGTGAATAGTACTGTTAAATCATTATTTCAATGACTCCTTTTGGTGATAGAATAGACTTTGTGTGTATGAAATGTACAGAGATAGATACTGCATGTATTATAATATTAGAGTCTTTTCAATCAAGTTACATGTTGTAAAGAAAAATCACAAATAGCCCATTTTAGATATCAGTTCATTGACCAATGAATAATTTTGGGGAAATTGCACACAGACAAATGATTTTGGGATCATTAGGTTCAATGAATTGTAATTGCTTGTGACTTCCACTGCCAATCATTGTTTCAGAGTTTAATGGAATTGTATCCATTATTTTTAATAACCAACAGACATGGGGTATGGAGTTGGAAAAAAAGAACAGTTACTGTGATAATAGTTTCTTCTCTAGAAACAGGGACATTAGTTCTAACCCTTCTCGTCTCTTCTTTTATTATCCAATGATTTATTTTCATAGAGTATGAACCACCCCATAGAATGCTTTATTAAACAGGAAAGTAATTTGTCTTGTGCTGGATTGTTATATCAGGTTGCTTTTACCCCACTGTTTTGTTAGTGAGTTTCATTACACAACAATGTTGTGTACAAACAAAGCAATATATAATGCAGGCACAACTTCAACATAATACAAATGTGCTATGATTCTATTGCAAAAATGTTCACAATTTAGTGAATAGACACAGCATAGAAAAAAAGAAGGAAAAACAAAACAGAAAAAGAAAGAAACGAAGGAGGGAAGGAAGCAAAGAAGGAAATATGAGAGGAAGAGAGAAAATAAATAAAGAGATGAATGAAAAAAGATTAAGTTAAAAAAAAGAAAGAAATAGAAAGAAAATGAGAAGGAAGGAGGAAGGGAAGGAAGGAAAGAAAAAAAAGAGAAATGAAAGAAGGATAAAAAGAAAGAAAGAGAAAAGAAAAAAGAAAGGAAGAAATAAAAATATGTAAACAAATATTAACATAAATAAATTACATAAAAATATTAGATTGATACCTCTTATCTCTGAGCAATATCCTACATTTATACTGATCATATATTTTAATAAATGAGCTTTGCAATCAAGTAGCTTTCTAAATGGTACAGAAAGCTAATATACACATGAACTTAAAAAAAGCAAAACATTTTATGCTGAACAATAGACAGAAGCCCAAAGGCAAAATGTATGACTGGTGTCGCAAGACTGCCAACCAACACAGAGGAAAAGATGCAGGGAGCTATAATCTCTGATGGTTGAAAGCAGGCTAATAATCCAGTAATGTGTAAAGGCAGCAGGATACATAGCTGAGTAGGAAAAGATTTTAAAACAAACAACACAGTGGTAGTAATGCTGCTTAAAGATCATTGGAAAACATAGCCTGAAGCATTCTGTTCACTTCAGGATGTAAGATCACCATCAGTAGCAAAGCAATTGTAGCTACACAGCAACACACAAGAGAAGCAAATATACCCCTTTTCCAACAATAAGTAATATGGGATCGCATTTTACTGTATTCATGTTTACATCAGCTACATGGCCAATCAGCAAACTTTGCCGACATTCTCCCTTCTGCACAGAATGAACTCTTGAAGAAGGGACCACATTTACTTAATATAGGTGAATCACTAAAACATTTGCCATTTTCAGTGTGCTGCCTTAAAGTCCAGGAAAGGTGAATTTTGCATGTTTCAGCCAACCTTAGGTGGATTAATATGTGCAGTCAATGAGTGCATATGTTAATGAAAGTGTGCTGACAATCCTTTACATTAAAACAGGATGTTATGACCATATTTATATTAAATGAACACACAGTATAATTACTCAAATTTCATTAGTCATCACAAATACAAACATTATGGGGGTAATAGATAAAAAAGCCCAATGTATAACGGGAAATTTTTATACCTTTGCCAAACAACGGATGTTCTCTGACACAAATCAGGTGACACAGTTCTACCACATTGCCCTGGTAATTGTATATTGTATTCAGGTTTTGTGGCTGTTTTCTCTTCAGCCTCTAGTGGCCACCATTCTAGAGTTTTCATTCTCCTCCTGTGAGTCACCTGCCTTGTTAACCTGAACCCAACTCTATTTAAAGGCAGCTAATTGCAAACTGTGCCTTTGCATTGCTTTGGTTACAGCCTGTATAGTGCCTCTTTGCCTGTACTAGCATTCCTGATTATTTCATTTAATATTCCTGTCACTGACTTTTGCCTGTCCTTGACCAAGCCTGTTTACTGCCCATTCTGACCCATGTTCCTGCCTTGTGACTTCATCTACTGTTTTTCCTATGTTGTACCTCATTCTGATCCATGTTTAACCGGGCTTGCTGACTATTCTATTTCTGTGTAGTTTCCTATGTGTATTTGTTCTGCTTGAGCAGGGCCGCCATCAGGGGATGATGGGTGATACACCCATCACTGGCCTGGAAAACTGGGCATCTGCCCAGGTCCAACTCATTCCTGGGGGCCTATGGCTGCTGCCCCATGGGCCCCCTGGCAGAGGCGGCCCTTTGCTGCTTAGTGCAACAATTTTTTTTCTTTTTTTTTCTCCCTTGTGTCTGAGCTTGATAGAAAGAGGTCTCAGCCAATCAGGTGAGACCTCTCTACTCTCCTAATTGGCTGAGAGTTCAGAAGTCTCCCGTGATTGGCTCAGCCCCTCCTCCACACAAGGAGCTCAAAGCACAGAAATGCCTGCAGGCAGCAGGTAAGTTAGACAGTTAGATAGTGTGTGTGTATGTCACTGTGAGTGTGTGTATGTCAGTGTGAGAGTGTGTGTTAGTGAGTGTGTATGTCATTATTTCAATGACTCCTTTTGGTGATAGAATAGACTTTGTGTGTATGCTGTTAACTCCTCTGACACTGCCTAGATCTGTCTAGCAACCCAAGGGGGTTTACTTTTCTGAAACTTCCTAGATCTGTCTAGCCACCCAAGGGGTTAATTCCTCTGATACTGCCTATATCTGTCTAGCTACCAAGGTGTTAACTCATCTGACATTGCCTATATCTGTCTAGCCACCAAAGGGGTTAACTCCTGCAACACTGCATATATCTGTCTAGCCATCCAGGGCTTAACTCATCTAACACTGCCTATATATGTCAAGCAATCCAGGGGTTAACTCCTCTGACACTGACTATCTGTTTTCATTTTGTTACAGATCACATTAGGTGCCTCCCCCCCCCCCCCCCCCCTTTGATAGTTTATCAATTAATATGTGACATCCAGTGGATGCAGACCCCGGCTTTTAGTCACATATTAATTGATAAACTATCGGGGTGGGGGCTGCCACAGGTTGGCAAAAGCCAATTTGTCCAAGCAGTGCCCAGCACAGACAACAGGATGAATGCAAAATATTTTCTTTTAAGTGAGTCAATGCAATCTTAATTCACTCAGGCTTGTATGAGATTTTAATTTCAAAGGAAATAAGCAGGCTTACACGGGCCTGGATCTGTGATATTTTAGAATCTACAAGGAACCCCATTGAACTGGAAAGAAAGTGTACAATGCTCTAATTATAGGGTAGAGCTAATGAGTGGTTGATACTATAAATAATGCAAATATATGGCATATATTTGGGCCCAATTCATTGCAGGCTTGTAATAATGCAAATTAAGCTTGTCAAGTGTGCCTACTTTGCCAATATGTAATCAACAATCTGTACAATATTATTTAATTACTATCCAGTTTCAATGACTTAGAAAATGAAATATTGTGTAGTTATATTACTTACTAACTATAGGCAGTTCTCAATTTACATCAGTGCAACTACAGAGATCTATACTGACATCATCATGTCACATGTTGTTGATCTTGTTTTTATTTTCATTAAAAGTAATATCATCCTTCTTCTAAACTAAAGCAAAATCATTGCTCTGTGTGATGATAAACATTACCTGAATCATAAACACATGTACCCCATTTAACATTTTGTATGTAACAGTACATTTTGAAAATCGTTATACTATACTGCTGTATGGTACTGTATGCAGCACTGTATTTAGCGCAAGGCTGTACGGGGAGCCGAACAAGTAGCACAGAGCAACCTCCCTGCTGCCTGTTCGGCTTCCCATGCAGTGTGACGGGAAAGTGCTTGACAGGTCACGTGACCCACGCTCTGATGTCAGACAATCACCTCTCTGCACACACCAAGTCTGGAACAAGGTTCAGAAGAGGATACTGTTTGTCAGCTCTGGGTTCCTATCCCTAGGCTACACTGTCAATTCCACCTGTATCTGCACATTTTCTGATGCCACAAACAACTGTTGAGCCTTGCCTCTTGGTAAATCCTCATCAAATCTAGATAATGGAGTTTTCTCCATGCTCATGCCAGAACTGTTCTCTTCCACCAAGGCCGGAAGTTCTGTTTCACTGGGAGCCTGTGTGCATAAGAGCATGGCAGCCAGGAAAACCGCACCAGATGAGGTCATCACATGGAGAGCCCTCAACAGTCCTACCTCCTCCGATGACAATTTTAAGCTGGCTTTTTCAACAAGAGTGTGGCCCACTCCACGGTCCCACACTCAGTGTGATGAAGAGTCCCTGTTACCTCCGCAGCAGCATGGCTTGCAGAGGCTAGAGCGAGATCAGCATCCTCCTCTTCAAGATCCATACAGGCAGTAAAAGAGTTGTTTCTTTCAAGGTGCCAGTTTTTATGACATTGGCTATTTTTTATCCTGTTAATATTTCAAAATATTTTCTTCTTTTATGAAATGGGTGGTTTCTAAGGTCTCGGGTTCCAATTTACTATTACACTATGTAAATTCCTTTCTCAGTTGTTGGTCTGAATGATAGTATCCTCCAGTCATTTTGCAAGGTATCTCATGATCGGTGGACATGGGGGCCTATTTTTAAGGTGATTGGTCTTCAGTAACCTGGCTGGGTAGCAGGGCTGCCTCCTTGTTGTTGTGGAATCTCCCCTTCCTTGAGCTGTTCCCAGCTGTTCTATCAGTGGAGATTTGAGGAGCTTAATTAGCAAACCATGAGTATAATTTATGTAATCTCCCAGTCTCCTTTTTCCTCTGCGCTAGTTCAAAATTGCTTTTCTAACCGGTGTTGAAGTGCCTTGAGTCTAACACCTGGGTTAGGGCTCGTCATGTTCTGTAAAAGTGTAATACAATTGCGGAAATTGGTTACAATTGAAAAATGCCTCTTATAGAAAAGGTTATTGATTAATGGGACGTAATAGCAGTTTTATATGGTCTCATTCAATTCGGTAACTACGGAACAAGTCATGTATTGCCAAAGAATGCCTGTTTTAAAAACCGGGTGGGTGATCTGAATGGTGTTCAGTGGATCCAAAGACCATCTTAGACAGAAAATAACTGATGTGCAGAGGGTAGAAGCAAGATCTGTGTGTGTTTAGGTTAATCCTTTGATGGCCACAATTTTGAATATTTATTGTCTGGAGAATAATTAAAAACTTTGGGGTCTATTTACTAAAAGGTGAGTTAAGCTGAGATGAATATTTTGATTTTTTATTTAACTATACATTGTGTAGAGATAAATCTGGAAAACTAGTGTGGGAAACTCACAGGTTTACTCCTACACATAGTGTATAGCTAAACTGACAAGATAACATATTCATCGCACATCAACTCACCTCATGTCACCTCAACTCACCTGCAACTTACCTGCAACTCCCCTTATAATGAATAGCCCTTTGTCATGGAAAAGGAAAATTTCACACTGAACACATTTGAATATACATAGATATGAGAATGTTCAACAAATGTTTTCTTTTAAAACTCTTCAGTCTGGCAATTTCTTTAAATTGTATATTGATTTAAAAATTATAGAGACCTCTATTTTCCTTCTCACATCCCTTTTTGTATCTTCTGTAAGTCAAGAATAAGATAAAGAAGTGCGCTTAACTCTTTTTTCATTCTTGCTTATAATATATAATCTAAATAATTTTTAATGTTTTTATACTATTCGCCCTTATATGTTAGTTGATTTGAAATCTTGTAAAATACTAAAAATACTTATTTAAGACTACTACGATAAACAACTAACTGAAAGTAATAAAAATATATAGATTTTTTTCCCTCTCAACAAAAGGTATACATTTTATAGGGACTGACTGTTCACTAGCATTTGATGTTAGAGAATGTGTTCTCAGGTCAAAGGCATTCAGTTCTGTGGTATCTACCATTTTTTCTGTCTTTTCAAATTGTTGGGCTTGCAATTTAACCATCACCAATTTCTCCATTAATATTTCACCTGTTTCAGGAAACACAGGAAGGCTTTTTTAACCACTAATAAGTATGGGATTACCACTGTGTGTCATAAAACACAATACATTTGATTTTGAGGAGAACAGACCATCTTTAACTACCCTATGTGAGACACACCACTTAATTATTTAATTCAGGTATTTCAATAAGACCCATTGCCACAGGTGTATAAAATTAAGCATCTAGCAAAGTCACCAATGCTCTTCTAATTCCATAGCTGAAGAGTTCCAAAGTGACATTAATATCAGCACAAAAACTGTGCAGTGGGGGCTTCATGGAATGGGTTTCCATGGATGTGCAGCTGCACGCAATTACAATTCCAAGCATCTGATTGAGTGTTGTAAAGCACAAAGCCACAAGACTCTGGAGCAGTGGAAATGTGCTCTGTGGAGTCTTATCTGTTTGGTACTGGTTAAAATCTGAGTTTGGCGGATACGAGGAGAACGTCACCTGCCTTACTGCATTTTGTCAGCTGTAAAATTGTCGGAGGAGGGATAATGGTTTGGCTCTGTTTTTCAGCGCTTGGTTCCATGGGAACGGAAATTCTAATGATTCAGTATACCAAGACATTTTGGGCAATGCTATGCTTCAAACTTTGCGTGAACCTTTTAGGGAAGGTCCTTTTCTATTGCACCATGACTGTGCCCCAGTGCACAAAGCAAGGTCCATATAGATTTGGTTGGATGAGGTTGATGTGGAAGAACTTGATTGGCCCACACATAGCCCTGACCTCAACCTCATTGAACACCTTTTGGAAGAACTGCAATGGATATTGCGAGGCAGGCCTTCTCGTCCAACATCACTGCCTGAATTCACAGTGGTCAGTGCTGCCATGTATTGAGCCTGCAACCATGATGATTGAACAGTTTCTACATATAATGCATTAGCCCTCTGAGCTAGTAGGAAAAATAAAAGTTCTGATGCCTACTCCAATGAAATACCTTATGGGTAATTGTTTTCTATTTATTTACCATATATTATATTACCTTCTCTTAACTGTGTTAGCTTTTTAATGATAAATTGATGGATGAGACAGATTAAACGTCAATATAGAAATTTTAATTTGCATGACCTCAGCAATTATTTGTTAAGTTCCAATTTACAGTTATATGAGTCCTTTTATCTACTCTGTTCTCACAACACATAAAAACTGAGTAGAGAAATTATTTTTAAACTAATTTGTTTTGTACTTAAACTGTTTTGAATTCACACAAAGAATGCATTAAATCTGCAACAGCTTAACATGGATTTTGATCTGAAGCCATCTTTAAAACTGTCATATAATGTGTCATATATTTTAATTAAATATAATAGCTAAATGGTTATCACATAATTAGGGATATAAGGATATAGCCACTTATGTGTTAATTGATCTCTGGAGATGTGTGTCTCACTGTTTTTCTGTACTATTATAATATTTAATAGGCTATGAATGATATGCCAATTAATAAAATATAATTCACTTAAATATTTACACATAATTAAGGAGAATGTTGATTTCTAATGATATCATGGATTTAATAATTTGACTTAATTCATTACTTTTTTTTTTTTTTTAATAATTACTTTATTTGTCTTAAAATATATATGTCTTGAACTATTTAAGATTAGCTTTATAATTTAAAAAAAAATATTTAATAAAATGTATTTAGACACCTTGGATTTATGTATTCTGAAACTCTTTTTGTAGGTTTTAGACTATGAGAGTAAATTACCATGGCACATTATAATATCATTCTGCACACCTTAGATCCATGTACCAAATATATATTCCCAAGGTCAGTTTGAGGGGGAAAAAGAAAAAATATTCTTTCTATTAGCTGTAAAGGTCCAAGAGGAATATTAAGGAAATAAATATTTTTACCAAACAGGTCTATCCGAGAAGGTCAGTAAGATGTGTAAGACACTTAAAGGAGGTAAGGTTAGTGTGTTTTATATGTGTTTGTTTTAAATGCACAGTAAATCTAATTACATCTTATGTAAGTGGCAGTGTCCCTTTAAATAAAAAAAAAACTGGTATCCTCTGGTATTCAAGTTATTTAAACAATATCCTTGAAATGGTCTGCATTCTATTTTATCATTATACATGTGTTATTCAAAATACATATTTACTTTTTGGGAGTAAAAGAACAGGTTGTGGTTCAATACAACCATCATTCACTCTATGATATACAATATTTCAATTACCTTTATTTATGTAATTGTGTACATTTCAATAATAAATGTCTACATGAATGACTCTGCCAGCAAATATGGTATTCTTTCGAAAATAAGTATATGAAAATGAAGTAATTTGGCAATTTAATGAGATGGATACAGACTAAATGGTTTTTCCATTTCTAAGAATTAAACAGCTTATCCTAATTCAAGCACCCTATGCCTAACCCATTGATTGCTATAACATTGTAATGAATGGAACCAACTCATTAATAAAATTAATTATTCTATTGTTAACCCTTATCCAGAGTTCACAAAAACACTAATTCCTTCAGGAACTAACTACCAACTAGCTATTATTTTCAGTAGTGTTTAAAAGAGTAATTTACTATAATTTATCTCCACAGGTAAAAATAATAATAATTATAGGCACTGTATGTACTCTCAAAATATTTTTGTCCCTCTCTTAGAACCAAGGACATAACTTTATATTAATGGCCCAGATGTTTAACATGCATGTACAGAAGTATTATACATCAGAAAATGTACTTCAAATATAAATCACACAGGCAAGAAATGGGAAACTCAGAATATGAGTATTGGGATACTGAGCATTTGGTATACATTTGGCTGTCACACTTTGTTTTACCTGTAGTAATATAAACCTTTTAGAATACAGCAATTGTTGTAATCCTATACATTTGGTACAAAGCATGGCTAGAAAACACGTAGCAGTAATTTTTGGAGCTCCAGTGCAATAAAACGCAAAGCAGAGTGAGATTAAACTGCAGTAAATGTGTTTTATATTAATTTGTGTAAATAAAATATTATTCTTATTCTAAATAATTTATCAAATTATATAAATAGATACCAATTGGCCATAAAATCACTGAAAAAGATCCACTTATGCCCCAGCCACTGACACTCCTACAGCCACTCCCACAAAAATTAAGAGAGAGAGAGGTATTCATGTGTCATAGTTTCCAACAGTTTCAAATTTCCCTTGGACAGTCCTGGAGTTTATTCATGAGTAGCTACAGGGACCTGGTATCTATAACGGGTATCCTGTCACTCAATGCCACATGACATAACACTGCATTGTATGACTTTGCCTACTTTTTGTCTCAAGACCCTCGTACACAAAGTTGGTAAGTATTGTGTGTATGTATATAATGAATTGCTATACTTGGTGCAAAACTTTTAGTAGGCCCTGTTTGATTATCTATCTAGCAAACCTTTTTTACATTCAACACAAAACTCTACTCATTTCTAAATCTCATAAAAACTCTACATCATTAATGAAGAAATACTGGTGATCACAAAAAAACATTTACAGTAAAAACAAAATTAACAGTAGAAACAAAATAAAATTAGAGCAAACTTTGTTTATTCATATTACACATGTAATTGTTATAAGTATACCATGGCAATACAACATTTGTGATGAGAGCGATCAAAACCTTAGATTAGACAAGGCTTTGATGGGAAAAAAATCAAGATGGATTTCATGTTGTGAATACAGATTCACACAGGCCTAAGACACAGCAGTAGTCCATAGAAATCACAGGTGTCGAAAAAAAAAAGATTGGAGACTGCTTAGGAAAGCGAGCATGATTAAGGCATGGCATTTGTGTCTTGCTTTTTCATACCCATAATGACTAAAGCACTTGCAGCTGCTTACTAAATAGATACTACAGTGTAACCAACTAGTAGACTAGCTTTAAGTACAGGTAACATACAAGTTATTTAGAAAGAGCAATTCTGGTGGAATGTCTTAAACGTTAAGTAATCACAATGGAAACCTATAATATCTTTCTGCTGACTGAACCACTTCTAGAACTTTTCACCAAACTTACTCTTTATAAATGAAAAAACAAACAAACATTGAATTGTGACATGGAGCTTATGATGTGTTCGTAATGAAATAGAAAGGAAGCATATAGAATGTGTTATATCATGACTAATGAGAGTAAGAAATATTAGAAAGCTGAGTGGCCAAGTTAGTATGTTTATCTGTCTAGTGCAGTGGTTCTTAGCCTGTCTAACCTCAGTACCCACATTTGTCATTGGTAACTAAGTTACGACCCAAACCTAATTTAATTCCCGAAATATATGTGAGACCAATAAGAACCAGTGGAATAGAAGTTTGGGAAGGTTTTTGATTCTGATCAGTGTCTAAAAGTCTGCGATGATGATAGACAAGCAACTCTGAGGTCATTTTCGATGTCCATTCTGTTCCTATTTTGTTTTCAGCTTGACCAGAGCTGAGAAGTCACTATCACAAAGATCGGTACATTAAACACTCACTGCCGAGTATCTGCAGCATCAATCCCATGACATGGTAGCTTCTATCATTGAGGATATGTATTCGCCTAGAAATAACTAAACTTAAAACCAGACTGTGGGGTAAAACAACGGCCACAGCACTTTATTTAAATAGCCATTGCATTTACAATCATATATACATATATATACACATTCCACATATATATATCCATAATTAATACAATGACTAAACATAAACATTAAACATTCCATATACAGGAAAACCAACCAAGCTTGCAAGAGTATCCAGGTGGCTGCCGAAGTCCATGTTCTGGGCATATCCCAATGCCCCCAATACCTGAGGTTCGAGGTACCACTTTCCCCTCGAACCTCCCACCAGAGTCCCAATTGACTCTCCCCAATCCAAATCTTCCATTAACCCTCCTGGATACCCTGCAAGCTTCCGCCAACGCTGTGACATAAATAAATAAATAAATAAAGGCTCATTAACCAGAAACAATTAGGGAGGGTGGGTGGGACAACAGGTATGGGGGAACAACTTTTCCTAAAATGGACCCCAAACTTCCTGTTCCTATCTTTTATACTCTCCCAACTCCTCCCACTAATTCCCACTATAGGCTGACATATCCTCTCAGCACCCTGTCATGATTGCCCCTCCCCGACCTTGTCTGGGGGCTACAAACTTCTCAGGGCAATATTGAAATTGTATCCTTAACGTAAACAGTGAACCCTTGGGTTCTTCCTCATCCTAGGAGTGTTACTGGAAGAGATATCTCTTTATCAGAAACAACACACACAGATAATATGGTGTAAAATATTTAGGATAAATATGGAGAGTATGATGTGGCTCCAAATTTTGCATTCACACTTTCATCAAAACATCATTGTTCTTCCCCCTCAATCAAAAGTTAGACATTTTGACAAAACACATGTCCATGACCCACTACCCACCAGCTTGCGAACCACTTTTTGGTCAGGACCCACCAAGACAATACTATGGTCTAGTGGACACCATATCCTTCTCTCATCTTTTGCCATTGTGTGAGCACTGTGAGTTTTTCTGTTTAGCTAGTCATGAGTTGTCAATATCTAGATCGTTGCTTAATTTCACACAAAGTTGAATGAGAGGTCCACCATGAAAAATGTAAAATCATTTATTATGTTTAAAAAATACCTATAAATGCAAATATACAGTGTCTCGTCTGCAAATACAACAATGTCATTAGAACTGTATGGCATTTTCATGTTCTGCTAAGATCACACAACAATAGTATATTCAGTGTTCATTCATTATTTGTTTGCTATTTCAATCCATAATTGGATTTATAAAAATGCGTTTCTGCTACATTCCCTACAGCTGAATTACTATCTCAGTGCAAATATTGTAGTTATCGTAATTGTTCATTTAACATTGAATTTAAACCATCCCTTGAAAAGATGTTTTTCAAATATTAATTTACCCTCAAAAGAAATATAGAACATAACAACTAGCTTGCTGACGCATGCCATTCTTTGTAAAAGGAATTTTAGTGTTAAACTTCTGCATTCACAAAATAACATGGCTACTTGTCAATTTTAACAGAATGGTCAATTGACTAGTGCGATGCTATTCCTAAAAAATATAAAAATAGACTTTTTTTGCAGTACAAGTCAAACTTACAAAAAAAAATAAACAAAAAAATATAATTAAATATGTAGTATTAGTATTACATGTTTCTTTTTTATTATTTTATGTTGTATACTTGCTAGCACTGTTTCTTTTAATGGATAATAGAAAGATAAAAAAAGAAACATTCTTTATCACATGATTTCAATTTGTACTTGGGTTTAAATTGTATCCGCTCTTATTTAGAGGAGAAACCAAGCAATAGAATCTTTATAGACATTTTTGGCATGGCTTGCAACCAAAAGTCACACTTTATTGGTCTGCCAGATAAAGCCTTTGCTAATGCCCCTATTGCTCTCTCAAAGTACCATTTGGCTAAAATACCTGATTGAAGATTTTTATTTTCATTGTTCTAACCATGTGAATTCCGATTTTTAGCTTAACTTTCCACCAATAAAATAAACTTTACTTATATAGAAGTTGACTATCTCAAATGTTTACAAGTATAGTGAAAGACATCTGAAGTGATAATAAGCCACATGTCTCCATAGTTTAATTTAATTAAGGAAGATAACTGTAGCAATTGAAACTCACTTTAACCAGCTGTTGCTATATATATTCTATTTTTGGGACTTTATCTCACCTCAACTCACCTTTACCTAATAGAAGTCTACTTTGTTTGGGTAGAATTTTTAGACTTTTATTATACACACTCATATATTTAAATATAGTATACCACATGCAAATTCAAATTTAGATATGTGTGTTTCTATTGTATTCAGTGTATTGTAAATTGTAGTGATATACAGTGCATTACATTTTCTGTCATACAATTAATTACCTAATTGTGAGTAAAATGCATATTGTCACCAGTGGTGTCGCTGGGGGGCTAAGGGTTCTGAAGCCAGTGCTGTATTTACTGCGAGGCATCCTAGGCGGATGCCTAGGGCAGCAAATTTTGGAGGGCAGCAGCGGCCCCCCCCCCCAGCACTGAGAAAAAGAAAAAAAATGGAAAAAAAATTAAGAAGATCCCCTCTCACCATCGCTCTGCCAGCAGGCTGCACGGGGAGCTGAACAGGCAGCACAGAGAAACCTCCGTGCAGTGTGACAGAGAAACCTCCATGCTGCCTGTTCGGCTCCCCGTGCAGTGTGACACGGAAGTGCCGACAGGTCACGTGACCGGCGCGCTGACGTCATACGCATGCCGGGTCACATGACCTGTCGGCACAACCGCCGGGGAGCCGAACAGGCAGCATGGAGGATTCCATGCTGCCTGCCACTAGCCACCAGGGAAAGGTAAGTGCTGGGCGGATGCATTGGGAATTGGCTGGGGGGATGCATTGGGAATTGGCTGGGGCATATTAATGGCAACTAACACTGGCATATTATTGGGCACGTTTACTGGGGCATATAAAAACCAGATAACACTGGCATTTATTGGGCAAATTAGCAGGGCCATATTAAATGGCAAATAACACTGGCATATTAGTGAGCAAATTGGCTGGGGCATATTAATGGCAAATAACACTGGCATATTATTGGGCAAATTGGCTGGGGAATATTAAATGGAAAATAACAATGGCATATTATTGGGAAAATTGGCTGGGGAATATTAAATGGAAAATAACACTGGCATATTATTGGGCAAATTGGCTGGGGCATACTAAATGGCAAATAACGCTGGCATATTATTGGTCAAATTGGCTGGGGAATATTAAATGGAAAATAACACTGGCATATTATTGGGGAAATTGGCTGGGGAATATTAAATGGCAAATAACACTGGCATATTAGTGAGCAAATTGGCTGGGGCATATTAATGGCAAATAATACTGGCATATTATTGGGCAAATTGGCTGGGGAATATTAAATGGAAAATAACACTGGCATATTATTGGGCAAATTAGCAGAGGCATATTAAATGGCAAATAATAGTGGCATAATATTGGGCAAATTGGCAGTGGTAGATTAAATGGCAAATAATACTGGCATATTAGTGAGCAAATTGGCTGGGGCATATTAATTGCAAATAACACTGGCAAATTATTGGGCAAATTGGCTGGGGAATATTAAACAGAAAATAACACTGGCATATTATTGGGCAAATTAGCAGGGGCATATTAAATGGCAAATAATAGTGGCATAATATTGGGCAAATTGGCAGTGGCAGATTAAATGGCAAATACTGGCATATTATTGGGCAAATTGGCTGTGACTTATTAATGGCAAATAATACTGGCATATTATTGGGCAAATTGGCTGGGGAATATTAATGGCAAATGAAACTGGCATATTACTGGGAAAATTGTAATAGCTTATCTCCCCTCTCATCCTCCATCTTGTACGTTACTCTAGCTTATCATCCCTCTCACTCTCCATCTCTCCCTCTATCCAGCTTATTATTCCCTGACCCTTCATCTCACAATTTCCCTCTAGGTTGTCATTCTTCTCATCATCCATCTCATCCCCTCCATCTAGCTTATCACCGCTCTCACCCTCCATCCCCCTCCCTGCAGCTAAAAACCTCACTCACCAAATATGGCACAGGCTGTCCATTTGGGGACTGACAGGCTGATTGGTGGCAAATATGGCCCAGGCAGGCTGATTGGGGACAAAGATGGCTCATTGGCCTCATACACACAGTTTATGCACGTACTGCTCATTGACATAATATGCAAGGTTTATTCATTTACGGCTAATTTGCATCATAAACAAAGTGCATGTTTGCATTTCCTCTATGCATTTACTGCTCATTGGCATGATATACAAAGTGTATGTATTTACTTCTTAGCATCATATTCAGGGGCGTCACTAGGGTTGGTGTCACCCGGTGCGGAAACTCATGGTGTCACCCCCTTGGATTTCCTCCAATACAATGCCAAACAGATTCCTTAGTAATGCCAGTTAGATGGCCTATTAACTATGCCACACACAGGAGCCCCATAACTATGCCACACACCGGAGCCCCATAAATTATGCCACACCAGATCCCCATAAATTATGCCACACCAGAGCCCCATAAATTATGCCACACCAGAGCCCCACTATTTATGCCTCACCTCTGCCCAATTAATTATGCCACATACACAGGTGACCCATAATTATTCCACACACACACAGGTGCCCCATAATTATGCCACACAAAAGAGTCCCTTAATTATGCCACACAAAAGAGTCCCTTAATGACGCCACACAAAAGAGTCCGTTAATGATGCCACACATGGGGCCCAATAAATATGCCACACACAAGCGCCCCATAATTATGGACACATGGGACCACCATTAATTATGCAACACACAGGTGACAATTGTACAATTATAGATACCAGGAATATTGTGCCAGTCAGATACCAGGAATATTGTGCCATTCAGAGCCCAGGAATATTGTGCCATTCAGATACCAGGAATATTGTGCCATTCAGAGCCCAGGAATATTGTGCCATTCAGATACCAGGAATATTATGCCAGACAGATACCAGGAATATTGTGCCATTCAGAGCCAAGGAATATTGTGCCAGTCAGAGCCCAGTAATAGCGTGCCAGTCAGAGCCTAGTAATATTGTGCCAATCAGATACCAGGAATATTGTGCCATTCAGAGCCCAGGAATATTGTGCCATTCAGATACCAGGAATATTATGCCAGACAGATACCAGGAATATTGTGCCATTCAGAGCGAAGGAATATTGTGCCAGTCCGAGCCCAGTAATAGTGTGCCAGTCAGAGCCTAGTAATATTGTGCCAGTCAGATACCAGGAATATTGTGCCAGTCAGAACGCAGTAATATTGTGCCATTCAGATACCAGTAATATTGTGCCAGTCAGATACCAGTAATATTGTGCCATTCAGATACCAGGAATATTGTGTCAGTCAGAGCCCAGTAATATTGTGCCATTAAGAGCCCAGTAATATTGTGCCAGTCAGAGCCCAGTAATATAGTGCCAGTTGGAGCCCAGTAATATAGTGCCAGTCAGAGCCCAGTAATATTGTGCCAGTCAGAGCCCAGTAATATAGTGCCAGTCAGAGCCCAGTAATATAGTGCCAGTCAGAGCCCAGGAATATTGTGCCATTCAGAGCCCAGTAATATAGTGCCAGTCAGAGCCCAGTAATATTGTGCCAGTCAGAGCCCAGTAATATTGTGCCATTCAGAGCCCAGTAATATTGTGCCAGTCAGAGCCCAGTAATATAGTGCCAGTCAGAGCCCAGTAATATTGTGCCAGTCAGAGCCCAGTAATATAGTGCCAGTCAGAGCCCAGTAATATAGTGCCAGTCAGAGCCCAGGAATATTGTGCCAGTCAGAGCCCAGTAATATTGTGCCATTCAGAGCCCAGTAATATTGTGCCATTCAGAGCCCAGTAATATTGTGCCAGTCAGAGCCCAGTAATATAGTGCCTGTCAGAGCCCAGTAATATTGTGCCAGTCAGAGCCCAGTAATATAGTGCCAGTCAGAGCCCAGTAATATAGTGCCAGTCAGAGCCCAGGAATATTGTGCCAGTCAGAGCCCAGTAATATTGTGCCATTTAGAGCCCAGTAATATTGTGCCAGTCAGAGCCCAGTAATATAGTGCCAGTCAGAGCCCAGTAATATAGTGCCAGTGAGAGCCCAGTAATATTGTGCCAGTCAGAGCCCAGTAATATTGTGCCAGTCAGATACCAGGAATATTGTGCCAGTCAGAGCCCAGTAATAGTGTGCAATTAAAGTGCTCGTTTTCAACCCCCCTCCTCCCCCCCTTCCCCATCACTTACCGAATGGCTGCTGCTGCTCCGTGTCCCGAACGTACGCCTCCTCCATGCAGTCTTCCCTCCTGCACGGAGGAGGGAAACACAGTCATCGGATGTGACGTTACGTCACATCCAGTCGCTGTGATTTTTTTTTTTTCCGGCGGCCGCATCTAGCTATTGCGGCTGTCAGAAAAAAAAAAAAAAAGTTAAGCAACACTGTGCTGGGGGTGCCGGCAGCACTGGTATCACCCTCGCTGGAAGTGTCACCCGGTGTGGTCCGCACCCCCCGCCCCCCCCCCTCGGGATGCCACTGATCATATTATTTATATGTATGCATTGCTCATTGCATAATATAACTACTGCTCATTGGTATCATCATATAAATCCATTTATGTGTATTTATTGTTTATGTGTCATTTTAAAATGAGTACTGAACTTTTTATTATAAGTGTATGTTTTGGGCCCTGGGGTGGAGCACTTACAGAGTAGGGAGGGCCAGTGCTCATCTACACATTTTGGAGGTTGCTAGGAAACCGCAGGTGAGACATATGGTATTCCAGCACTCTGATTTACCTTACCTGAAAAAAGTGAATTAATTGCAGGTATTGCTCAGTACCCCCCTGCCAAGAATGAGAGTACATTTTGTTTGGTTTCCTGTCACGTGAAAAATTAACTTCTAAAAGGCACTGACAGAGAAAAAAAGGTATTTCTGTTGGGAAATGGACAAGCCATCCAACCAAGTCAGTTTACATTATTGTTAAGTTAGTGTTCAGAAGAGCAAGGATTTTTTTTTTGCTTTATTTTGTTGTACACTGCTGTACCCTGTTGAATTTTGGAGCCACAATACAAACACCAAGCCTTTTTACTTTATTACTCATTGGCATCCTATATAATCTTTATATGCTGCCCAAGCATCCTGAGAATTTTACTCCACTTTTATTAAATCTGCCATTGGCTGTAGCCACAGATCTTTTGGACATCTAGCAACTTCCATGATTCTCAGTATAATATTATTCTTTTTTTGGAGACAATAGAATATATTAACATCTGCTTTTTATTTTTATTTCACTTTCAGTTTGAACTCAAGAACAAATAACATTGAGTTAAATTGCTTGGAAATCTCACTGGGTGATATCTTAAAAATGTATTCTATATAAAACATCATTTAAAATTTGCAATTATGATAATTAGTAAACAAAAATCCTGGGCCATTGAATGCTGATGTAATTACAATAAAGAAAAGCGCACAGTTATAATGTAATAATGGCCATCACAATTGCCCTCTGCCAGTCACAAGCCAAATGAAAATAATAAGAATAACCAGTGTTTATGTAGAGCTTTTATAGACACTGCATTGATGAATTCAGCAGTAGTGTTGAGCGAACCCAAACTGCACAGTTTGGGTTCGTACCGAACTTTACGGTTTTTGGACCCCGGACCCTAACACGTACATTTCACTGTATGTTCGGGTTGGAGTTCGGGGTTCGGCGATTTAATGGCGCGTTTTAAAAGGCTGCAGGGCAGCCAATCAACAAGCGTTTGACTTGCTTGTCCTTAGAAGCCATCACTGCCATGCTTACTAATGACATGGCTGTGATTGGCCAGTGCAGCATGTGACCCAGCCTCTATATATAAGCTGGAGTCACGTACACGCACATCACATGAGCTTGTCTTAGTGTATGGAGAGGATGCTGCAGCTGTGAGGGACAGATTAAAAAAAAATTCTGGTGTTGAATCTGCAAACTACAGCGATTATTCAAACTACAGCGATTATTCAAATTACAGTGATTATTTTAGTGGGTGCTATACTACATATTTTTACCCTGCCCTGAGCCCAGTGCCACAGAGAGTGCAGTGCACTTGCAACTGCATGTGTGCCAGGCACATGACTTTAATCCTGTTCTGTTAGCTCAGTGGGCAACATCTAGGCATTTTTAAATACTGCAATTTGTTGGTGTTAAATGTTACATTTGCGTCCTGCACTTCATATCTGAGAGTCAAATAGAACCGTCAAATACTGTGCTTACAGTGCACTTTGAAAAATTCTAATAGTTTTGGGTGGTAAATAGTACATTTGCATCTTGCGGTGCACTTCATATCTGAGAGTCAAATAGAACAGTCCAATACTGTGCTTACAGTGCACTTTGAAAAATTCTAATTGTTTTGGGTGCTAAATAGTACATTTGCATCTTGCGGTGCACTTCATATCTGAGAGTCAAATAGAACAGTGAAATACTGTGGTTACAGTGCACTTTGAAAAATTCTAATTGTTTTGGGTGCTAAATAGTACATTTGCGTCTTGCGGTGCACTTCATATCGGAGAGTCAAATAGAAAAGTGAAATACTGTGGTTACAGTGCACTTTGAAAAATTCTAATTGTTTTGGGTGCTAAATAGTACATTTACGTCTTGCGGTGCATTTCTTGCAGTCCAATAAACAAAAAACAAAACAAAAAGAATTGCCCTTTATGCCTTGGAGGTGCTGGCCTGCCCTGCAGCCAGTGTATTGTCTGAACGTGTGTTTTCACAGACAAGCGCAGCAGCCTGTCCACAGCCAACGTGGACAAGCTCACGTTTATTAAGATGAACCAGGCGTGGATCCCACCAGACTTGTCTGTACCTTGTGCAGAATAGACATTTATACCGGCCTCACCCAGTCATTGTTATACTCAAGTGCACTTATTCGGTTTTCTGTTGTTATATGTCCCAATATTTTGTGGGCTACCCCAATTTAAAAAACCAAAACCAAAGAAAAAACAGTGTTGGCTACCTCCTCCTCCTCCAGCGCCGCTTCCACCTATGGGTCTCCGCCTCCTCAACCTATGGGTCACTTAGTATAAACTGAAAGAGAATACCCTCCACTCCAACCCTCTCTCAAATGGATAATTCTGTTGATCCTCCTGGCAGCCATGCTTTAGATTTAGATTTATGTTCTTCCAAAGCTAAAATCAAAGATTCCATCTAGTGCTATTTTAATGGCTCAGCTGTATTTGTAATTTGTATGTATTTTATGCTATTTTAAGTTATTTCCCTATCCACATTTGCTTGCAGGGCACTTGTCCTACTCTTATCCACATTTTACTTCATTTTGCAGCCCTCTAGCCCTTTCCATGACTTTTTTAGAGGCATTTTAGTGGCCAAAAGTTCATGTCCCCATTGACTTCAATGGGGTTCGGGGTCAAGTTCGGGGTCAAGTTTGAGCACAGACCCGGACATTTTTTCGAAGATCGGCCGAACCTGCCGAACCCAAACATCCAGGTGTCTGCTCAACTCTATTCAGCAGCATAGTAACAGAAGTTATTATTGTCAAACTCAGGAGGATGAAATGCTAAACTGTCCCTGTCAAGATTTGAACCTGCAATACAAAGGTTTGAACAAATAGTCTAGTCAGCGGGGTCTATTCACTAAAAGGAACTTTCCCTTTCACAAATAGCTTAGCAAGGGAAACTCACCTTTTTTTAAATAAAAAAAAAATATGGGATTTTCGCTCCGTTTAGAGAAAGCAGGCAGACAAGCAGAGCAGAAATGGGGACAATGGTTGGTCAAACCTATTGAAAACAAGCTTAAAAGTAATGTGAATAGAAATTTGACTACTCCTGTGCATCAGACCACTAAGCTTTTCCAACAGTGATTATTTTGTTACATACTGTTTTGTATTGTCTGTAGTATATGTATGTGGGGAAGGACACTGTATTTAGTGATGGAATTAAAATAATATGCACTCACATTACCTAATGGCTCCTATTCTATTGTTTTGTCAATTGTCTATGTTACAAACATCGCGATGTACTATGGTATTTATGTGAATAATTTATAGAAGAGAAAACAAATATATTTTTCCAAAAAAAAGTTAATCAGGAGATTTTCCTAGTTAGATGGTGCCTGAGTCATACAAAAGGTTTTGTCCAAATAAAACATTGGAGATAAGCACTTATACTAGGTGTCTTATTCCCACCAGCAAAGCTTAAGACTGACTTTTTCTTAATTAGTCCACAATTTGAAAAACGTTATACTTTTATTTGGCCCACACATCACAAAGTCTGGGAGCAGGTGGTAAAATATTTTTCCATACCAAACTTTTTTTAGGGACACAATTTGATATAAGCAAAAGTATAAAAAATACATTATTGCACAATACCATTTTTGCATACAGTAGGTTTCCTCCTATCATTCTCTTGCATTTAGCATGATCTAACTGTTCAGTCCAATTTAATTATGTAATTTGGTCAGTGGCATCCATGACAGTACTTCTGATTTACTAATATATTTTGTAAGACAAAAGGGAAAAAAGTCCAGGAGTATTTTAGGGGGATTTATTTATATTTTGGGTTGCCGAAGTATCCCAGGCGTGGTCCCCCTGTGGTAATAGTGGGACACAGACATTGCTGCATGCCATGTTTATCTTGACCTGCCAGGACCGCATTTTAATTTTATTTAATACCAAGAAGTTGGATTGATATTTTGTTTTCAAGGTATTCATGATTAAATAGATTTGCAGCAATAAAAGATTGGAATTTCTTTTACTTCCCATTAAGTGAGATGTCCCAGTCACACACGTTGTTAGACATTGGCTTATAAAATTAAATGTTGGTTCAGATCCACATTGTTACAAAACACTTAATACTTAGTGAACGCCCTAGCAAAAATTAAGTCATTATAATGATTTAATAGTATGTCGTAAAACTAACTAGTTCTTTACACCCCAAAATCTTCATGATATAACAACTGAAACATACTTAAAATAAATAATGAGATCTGAAAATTAATTTATTCTTAGCTTTTACCTGTAGCAATAACTATATATAAAGATATAGTTCTACAGTGAGTATGGATTTCAAAAATATACAATGTATTTTGTAAATACAATGTATGCAAACAAAGTGTCTAACAATAAATGCACTCTGTAGATTATCTCATAAAGTTGAGATAAAAATGGTTGTGTGCCAGTGGTTACAAAAGCGTGTTCAAACAGTTAATACATGCAACTAAATTATATATTCATCTCTGTTTCTAGATGTTATTAACTTAGTTTAGAGCCAACATCCAAAAAAGTAGCAAAAAAAAAAAAAGGACTAAAAAAGCTTTTTTTTTGCCAAGGGTCCAAACACAAAGAATGAAAAAAAAAAATGGAATAACCTCATGTAGGTGGTTGTGTGCAGAGACAATATAATGTAGCTCAAACAATTCGCAAAGCCAGCTCCCTGCGTCTGCTCATGGTGCATTGCACTATGGGACTGAGGAGAGGAAGCTTAGGGACAAAGAAGAGGAAGGTTATGCTGGCTAGGTTTTATAGGACTGATACTCCACAGAAGCATGCCATGTGCATTACAAAGCTCTACAGTAGACATGTACACACACATGTACACCCTCAATCTTTAAAAAAACTAAAACCCTAGCAGTTCCAGGTGGAAGTCAAATCCAGAATGTTTAAAGTAAGCCAGCTCTTGATGTATATAGAGTGTAACTTGGTTTTATGAGGCAGAGTGTTCTGGGACACTCATAAATTTGGATAATTAAGGTAAATGTAAAGGATAAAATACTGAACAAAATTAGAGAAACAACATCAGCAGATCCTTTCTGGTAATCACCTAGCAGATGTAATTAAACTGTGAGGTGACTTTAATTTACATCTCTTAATTTAACATAGAAAATATTTATGAAGAAAGGCCAAATATATTTTAAACAGACAAATAATCCAGAAAACATGTTGTTCCGAAAATGAGAAGTAAACAAGACCTACATAACCATAATATGGTTTTATTTTTAAACTTAAAAGTAAGACTATGAGGTAAGCATGCAGAGCTGCATCCACATTTCATACTTATCCCCCTCGCCAGATGTCTGAAATATGATTATATTTGCTTTATGTGAGCAGCTAATAGGTGTTTGCATAAAATAGCCTATGGATACTGAGGATGCAAATTCAGTCCTAAAAAAAGGAGATGTATTAGTATAATATAAAGGTGTAGAGTATAATACGCAGCATAATAGTATGTAATGACTGCCTGATAAACGAGATTAGACATAAAAACATGTGTGCATCTTCATATGTGTGCATAATCGTATGCTTACTATTTTGACCTGGCTTGTCCACTGTCACCACTTGGTTTGCCACTTGCCCTTAACTATAGATCTATATCCGTTAAAATCAAATCTGGTCTGCATGAATTCAGTGCTATCTTGGCAAGGCCACAAAGATTTTAGGGGCTAAAAATAGAGGCTACACCACCTGGGCTTATGAGTTTTGTACTTAAAACTGCACCCTATACTAACCCTCTACTAACTGTTGCCTTTGCACTGTAGGTCCCAACCCAGACATAACTTAGTAAAGGTTACTAAGGAATTATGGTACCACCACATTTCACACGATTGTACAATAAAACAGTGCATATATCAATGACTTATTGAGAGAGTATAGTTTGGAGAGCGCTGTTTACAAGAGCGTATGTGAATAGTACATCATGTGTGCATGATTCAGTTAATATTTGTATGCCGCGATGTTCAACAACTTGGTTCCTTCGGGCCTCTATGATGGCAGATAGCATTAGAAATGATTAAGCATTATCTCCTTGATTACACAATATGTTTCTATAAAAATAGATAAGCATGCAGCACCTGTATCACTATGTGTTATCTAAATGATTAAAATTAATACACTGCAAGTTCTGTCCATATTTATTTCTCATTTACATTTATTCGTTTATTTTGTTTTTGTTATTTAGCTGTGTTTATCTGCTCTCTTTTTTTATCAATATTAGCATACTGGGTAGAGGATGCAGCGCATAACAAGGTCAAAGAGGTCTATTCACTAAAGTTTGTGCTTGGTGGTCGAGATGATTCCTCATAAAAAGAGCATATTTTCGTGGTTGAATTATGTTGAAAGCAGGCGAGATGGAGTTTGAGCGATGTGTGCCAAGTAGGTTGAGTTTCCCATTTTGAGTGGGAAACTTAGGACTTTTGCATTTGTTAAAATGTCCAAGTAAGTCTACCACCTTGGAGATTGAAAACTGGTTTGAAGGTCAAGCTTGAAGTAAAAAATCACACTGTTCATCTCACCTCCCATTCAGTGGTGTATCTTGGTTTTGTGCTGCCCTAGGCAGACAAAATTTGGGCACCCCCCACCCACGTTGCACACCTACGACATGCCCCATCACCCACGTTGCAAACCCACGACATGCCCCATCACCCACGTTGCACACCGACAACATGCCCGATCACCCAAATTGCACACACTTTAAATGCCCAATCACCCCATTACATGCACCCATCACCCACATTGCATACACACTAAATGCCCCATCACCCCTATTACATGCCACCATCACCCTCATTACATACCCCCACCACGTCCATTACATTCCCCCATCACTTCGATTAATTTGAAGGAGCTAAAGCTTGCTGAACGGTGGAGGAGGGAGTGAAAATGTTTGAAGCACCAGAAGTGTGCTTTAACACCTTCTGGCAAAGTGCCGCCCTCTGGCAAAGTGCCGCCCTAGGCGAGTGCCTTGTTTGCCTTGTGGAAGATACACTACTGCTCCCATTACTTACAATGGGGGAAGGAATTAAAGTTGTATTATTGAAACTATGGATTTTGCGTTTGGCTTAGTCTCAAAAACAGCATGTGTAACTTCTCCACATTAGGAAATAATGTGACTCACCACCCTTAAAGAATGCGCATTGAATGAAGTGATTTTTGACTCAATGTACCAACTCAACCTCAATTCCCTTTTAGTGAATAGCAATATTCCATGGATTTTATGGAGGTTGAGATGGGAAGTTAAGTTCGACATTGGCAAACTTTAGCAATCGTTGTCAAGTCAAGGTTGAGATGGAGGTCAAGATTTGTTTAGTGAATAGCTCAAGGTTGTCGAGTTGGGAGGTCAAGCTCACTTTGGAGTCAAACTCAACCTCCCAACTCAATGACCTTTTGTCAAACTTGACTTTTAGTAAATAGACCCCCAAAGAGGGCACATGGGTCTGAGAGCTGTAGTAACTGTACAAACTTCAAGATTTCAGGTTCAGTTCCTGCCAGCATCAATTCAGCTTTTTATTCCTTTAGGCTGAAAAAATAAGTACCTACAAGTTGAGTCTTCATAATGTTTTCATCTGCTGATTTGGTTAATCTGATAGTATGTGGTAAAAGTGAATTGAGTACCTTTGGGGGTTAATAAAAAAATTAAGGCTGTCCCCTATTTTTTTTTTTACAATATCTTGATCAATAATTTGGAGCATGTTCCCTCATGGACTTGAAGAGGCATCACTAACTGGGTCACTAACATTCTGGAACACACACAACATTTGTGCAGGAGATCAGAGTGATAGCAAACTACTGTTTGGTGGGATAAATCGTAAAGGGGACAACCTTTAAAAGAAGCTTTCCAAAAAAGGGACCAACAGAGACAATAATCTGAAACTGTGCTTGGTTGATATTATGACTCTTACTTTTAAATGTTGGGCAACAGGATATTGTTAAATTTGATCACTGAGTAAAGCAGATAGAGCCCTTATGTTCAGATATTCATTGTTTAATTGATAAAGTACTTTCTCCAAGAGATAGGAGACCACATGGGCATATGAGTCGAATGTATAATAGTCATCCCTTTTGTAATGTGTCTCCAGATGTGGATTCAATTGTTAAATTGGTTGCAAGTAAGACAAGGTGTTTCAAACCCTAGAATGATGCCATACACACAATATATCAAAAATCTATTAGGAATTACACTGAGAAATAAAATATGCAAATCAGGCCATCTCTATTTGCAAAATGCACACTGGTTATTAAGGGTTTGGTTTACCTGTCATGAAGTCCTTGCAGCAAGAATAGTGATGAATGGAAATCCTGGACTGGCACTCTTCCACTATCTAGGAAAATGGGAGGATCATTCACCCAAGATGTAATCAAGCAAAGGGTATACTGGGTACTGCAGCCACCAAAAATCCCCAAAAAATTTAAATGAAACTGAAATCAGAAAGGTCAAATGTAGACACTACAACGTTTGTTTCTCACTCCTGTTGTGTCCTGCTCCACGAGTATTCCATCGATTATCTATCCAGTGGATGTGGGGATTTTGGGACTCAGAGTCTGCACGCCTTATACACCCAGAGCCGGTCCTATAGGCTCTGTAGAGTGTGAGTACAATTCTTTAGGGGGAGATATTTATTTTCCTTATATTCACAATACTGCACAATTTTGTATATATTTTTTTCTTCTCTTTTATATACATCTAAAAAAGGCTGGATTTTCGCCTATATATCTCTGATAAGTATTTATTTTATTATATCCTGCGCAACACTTTATTACACGATATTCACTATTTTGTGCTAATTGGAGGAAAATGCACTAGTGTTTGCTGCATAATTTGTTTGTCTGCACATTATATATAGCGCTTGTCACTTTATCTGCATTGGTTTCAGAAATATGCATGTTTCCAAATTTTTAGGTATTTTTTTTCAAGTTATGGGGCAAAAACCAAAAATAGTGTTTTTTGTTTTTTTCCTATATTGAACTTTTGACCCCAACCCGAACCCTAAGTTTAACCCTAACACTAAATTTAACCCCAACTCTAACCCTTATGCTATCCCTTAATATATTTTAACTTTAATTTAATTTTAACCCTATCCCTTATGCTAAAAATTATTTAATTTTAACCCTATAGGCTAATCTAACCATAATACCAGTTTTAAGCTAATTAAATCTTTTTTTTTTTTAACATTGCAATGTTGCTTGCTGCCTCTGCCAAAGCTCTGACCAAAAGAAGGCATAGCCATATTGACGGAGCATGCTGCTCCATCAATATGGTGCCCATGATCGCTCTGTGGGGTGATCGTGGGTGCCCCAGAGAGGACATTTCAATGCTGGCTATTGCCTCAACATCGAGGCAATAGACCTGCACCGTTAAAGCGGTTTTCGCGATCGTTGATTGTGAAAACTGCTAGTTTCACCGCAGGACGTGCCAGACACGTCCATTGCCGGGAACAGAGTTCCCGGCAGGATGTGCCTGACATGTCCATTGTCGCGAAGGGGTTAAATATAAAATAATTACAAAAACATACATATACCTAATGATTAATGAAAATATATTGCACAGTGTTATGTTATTCCTTATGTTATGGTTCCTTATGGTTAACCTTAACAATCCTCTTAAAGGGGAGGCTCCATCTATAGTGTCTAAACAATATTATTACGAAAGTGCTGCATCATGAAAAGTAAACAATTCATTATCTAATTGTCCATATGTCTTTTTTTTATCTTTTTATTACACACACATATATATATATATATATATATATATATATATATATATATATATCAAAATCAAGATACACCACTGTATATATATATATATACAAAACGAAACATGGTAATTCCAAAGTTTACAAACTGTAAAGCATTTTGATGTAAAAGACAATGATGAAATAAAAGAAAACTGTAGGAGAAAAAAAAATGTGTATTGAACAATTTCATGTAGGTGGAACTGATCCTTTAAGTTATTGTACCATAAATGAAGGGGACAAGTCTTGATTTGGAAGGCTTTACCCAACTGACATTAATTTTGCACCTGTTCCAATCAATAGGCAAATAGGCAGGACAAGAGATGTCCCTTTGAACAGGATATGATACACTGATTTGAATATGTGTTTTTTTTATTTTATTTGCACAGGAAGGCTGTCACTTATTGTAAAGATCTATGGACGGGATGTATTTATCAGATTATTAGTCCAGTATACAATTGATAAGAGCCAGCATAGAATGCACAACACACAGTACCATGGTGTGGTTTATTACAGCAGCTGATTACCAAAAACTATTAAACTATTGTCGAATGCTAATGAATAAACTAAATGAAAGCACTGGACACTCGATTACATGAAAAGTTATAAATCTTGGTTCCTGCTATTTCATCCTGATGGCAGAAAGAAGGCACATAGAAAGCATTGTAGATACATGCATCTATCATGCAGATTGGTAGTTATGTAAAGGTGTGAATACTGTTTTCATGGCACATATTAAGCTTAAAGTAACTCACAGCAAGTCATGTAAATTACATCAGTGGTGATACTCTTATATAAGCTTGGATGGTCCTTCCACACTTGGAAGTGCAGCATTGGAAGCAAAGCACCTGACGCCTGCACCATCATATAGAGCAGGTGCTGAATTCTATAGCCTTCCCTGCCTGTTTGTTCCCTTAAAAGTACTGTTGCCAACAGCCAATGTCAAGTCAACAGCAGTGCCCTCTGCATTACATAACCATTGTGCAGCTTGTCATTTGTCATTTTATTAGCTGTAAAAGTCCGTGGTGTATTTGACAATCACACTTACATTTTGTGTGTGTAATCCCACCAGGCCGGTGGATATAAGTGACTTAAGAACTAGTTGATTGCAGTTTATGTAATTTGGTAAGCCATTTATATTATAAACCCCATACCAAACATTCTGAGCTTCTATAAAATATGGAAAACAGAAGCTGGAACATTTTGGTGCAAAAGAGGAGCTACAAGCCTGAGGGCAATATGGAACAAAACATAATATTAATAAGATGATCCTAATGTACTCATTGTATAATAGCACCAAATAATTAACAAATAGATGGTAGTGGTTGAACTATATATACAGAAATTTACACATATGCCTTTTATGAATAGTAATAATCGAAGAGCATTTTTAGATGACTTTTAACCTTCCAAATATGATAACTTCACTTGTCCAGATGTTCATTATACGTAATGTTGCCATACCTTTGTAAACAAATAGTTGATTGTGTCTTTGCAGTGATGTTATAATGCCTTACTCACATGTTGTGGCATTAAATGAAGATGTTAAAAAATTTAGTAGTGTAAAAGTTAATAGGGAACTGGGGACTAATAAAAGTTTTTAGAAAATTGGGCAGACTAGATGGACTGAATGGTTCTTATCTGCCAACACATTCTATGTTTCTGTGAAAACAGGCTAGAGGCTCATTCATGTTTCATGTTTCATGTTGTGTCATGTTCATTCTGTCTCTATAGAGAACTGTGACCTAAACAGGTCTCTAGGAGACAAGGTCATGAGGATCCATAAAACATGATTAAACTGTCTGTCGCAAAGTCCAGTAAGAGTCCACCATGAACAATGTTGGTGCCTGCTCCTGGATCTAAGCAGCTGCCTAAAGATATAACTGACACCATTTTTAGGTCATTTCCTTTTACTCGGGTTTCCGAAATTCAGAGCTTAGATCTCCTTGTTACATACCTCACAATTTGTTCCACCAGAGCCACAGGACTGTGGGAGCATGGCTTGCAAAGGGTATGAAGTAAGACCTTTGTCTTATTCAATAAGTGTATAGTATGTTCAATTTAGCAATAAAACACTATTAAGAAGTGTTCTACCTCTCAATGAGCTATCAAGTGTTTCAAATTTTTAGAAAACTTGCAAAGGCATTTCCTGTTTCTAGAAGATCCTAAGAACCAAGGTTAAAATGCTATGGTTACTATGATATACTAAAATTTAGCAATTAACATACATCAAATATTTTTGATATCTGCAGAGGGATGAAACATAAGCATTGCTTAAAAGCAATAATACAAGTCCCAACACATATAAATGGAAAAAATGTGAAGCCAATAACTAAGTTTAGGTAACAAGGTCCTCTTTAGGTAGGCACTAGTGTTGAGCGACCCCGAACCGCACTGTTCGGGTTCGTACCGAACTTTACGTTTTTGGACTCCGGACCCGAACATGGACATTTCACTGTATGTCCGTGTTGGAGTTCGGGGTTCGGTGATTTAATGGCGCATTTTGAAAGGCTGCAGGGCGTTTGCCCTTAGAAGCCATCACAGCCATGCCTACTAATGGCATTGTTGTGATTGGCCAGTGTAGCATGTGACACAGCCTCTATATATAAGCTGGAGTCACCGCACATCACATGAGCTATTCTTAGTATAGGGAGAGGATGCTGCAGCTGTGAGGGACAGATTAGTAAAGAATTCTGGTATTGAATCTGCAAACTACAGCTGTTATTCAAACTACAGCGATTATTTTAGTGGGTGCTATACTACATTTTTGTACTCTGCCCTGAGCCCAGTGCCACAGAGAGTGCAGTGCACTTGCAACTGCATGTGTGCCAGGCACATTACTTTAATCCTGTTCTGTTAGCTCAGTGGGCAACATCTAGGCAATTTGTTGGTGTTAAATATTACATTTGCGTCCTGCACTTCATATCTGAGAGTCAAATAGAACCGTCAAATACTGTGCTTACAGCACACTTTGAAAAATTCTAATAGTTTTGGGTGGTAAATAGTAAATTTGCGTCATGCAGTGCACTTCATATCTGAGAGTCAAATAGAACAGTGAAATACTGTGCTTACAGTGCACTTTGAAAAATTTTAATAGTTTTGGGTGGTAAATAGTACATTTGCGTTTGGGGTGCACTTCATATCTGAGAGTCAAATAGAACCGTCAAATACTGTGCTTAAAGCGCACTTTAAAAAATTCTAATAGTTTTGGGTGGTAAATAGTACATTTGCGTCTTGCAGTGCACTTCATATCTGAGAGTCAAATAGAACAGTGAAATACTGTGCTTACAGTGCACTTTGAAAAATTTTAATTGTTTTGGGTGGTAAATAGTACATTTGCGTCTTGCTGTGCACTTCATATCTGAGACTCAAATAGAACAGTCCAATACTGTGCTTACAGCGCACTTTGAAAAATTCTAATTGTTTTGGGTGCTAAATAGTACATTTGCGTCTTGCGGTGCACTTCATATCTGAGAGTTAAATAGAACAGTCCAATACTGTGCTTACAGCGCACTTTGAAAAATTCTAATTGTTTTGGGTGGTAAATAGTACATTTGCGTCTTGCGTTGCACTTCATATCTGAGACTCAAATAGAACAGTCCAATACTGTGCTTACAGCGCACTTTGAAAAATTCTAATTGTTTTGGGTGCTAAATAGTACATTTACGTCTTGCGGTGCATTTCTTGTTGTCCAAAAAAACATCCAAATAAAAATTGTTGACTATTGGGGGTTACATTGTCGCCTGACATAACCTTCTGTTACTTTGGTGGGTGACTGCAAAGAATGAGGAGAGCGTCAAATAAGGGACGTGGCCCTGGTCTTGGTGCTGCTAGTGTTGGTGGAGCTCCTGTTGCAAGTAGGGGATGTGGTCGATCTGTGCCAGCTACACGCACAAGTGAAACACCTTCCTCAGGTGCTAGTACGCAACAGAACCTTCAGCGTTATTTGGTAGGCCCGAATGCCACTCTTAGAATGGTGAGGCCAGAACAAGTACAGGCGATAGTAGATTGGCCATCTGTCTTTCACCTCACCCCCTTGCAAATCAGCCAAGGAGTCTGAGCCACAAGTCATGCAGTAGTCTCTTTTGCTTTTTGATGACTCTGCTGGAGGGTTCATCAAACCTAGCCTTGCCCCAGAAGTGGAAGAGATTGAGTGCACTGATGCACAACATCTTATGTGTCAGGATGTGGACATGTGAGGACCACCGCAGCACGTCTCTGATGATGACGAAACACAGGTGCCAACTGCTGTGGCTTTCGTCAGTGTGCAGACCGGCAAGGAGGGCAGGGTTGAGGAGTGGGTGGAAGATGATGTGGAGGATGATGAGGTCCTAGACCCCTCATGGAATCAAGGTCATGCAAGTGACGTGTCCAGTTTTGAGGAAGATGCGGTGGTCGCAAAGAGGCACCAGCGCAGCATAAGAGGGAGAAGGGTGCAAAACCGAAGCGGCCGTCCCCATGACAGTACGCCTGCTACTGCCTACTGCACCCAGGGGCCGAGCACACCAAAGCCATCTACAAGGAGTTCTCTGGCGTGGCAGTTCTTTAGACAATGTGCTGACAACAAGACACGAGTGGTTTGCAAGCTGTGCAATCAGAACCTGAAGCGAGGTATAAACGTGCTAAACCTGAGCACAACCTGCATGACCAGGCATCTACATGCAAAGCACGAGCTGCAGTGGAGTAAGCATCTCAAAACCCAAGAAAGGTCTCAGGCTCCTCCTGCTTCCTCTTCTGCTGCTGTCTTGGCCCTTTTCCTCCAGCTCTGGAGTCACAGTGGCACCTGCCACTGAGCAAATAGAGGAAGTGGCAGCAACGCCACAACGTCCGCCACCATCCCCAAGCATCTCCAGACTGTCCCATGGAAGCGTTCAGCTGTCTATCTCCCAAACTCTGGAGAGAAAGAGGAAGTATGGCCCTACCCACCCGCGAACACTGGCCCTGAATGCCAGCATTTCCAAATTCCTGGCCTTTGAAATGCTGTCATTTCGTCTGTTGGAGACGGACAGTTTTAAAAACCTGATGGCGGTGTCTGTCCCACAGTACATGGTTCCCAGCCTCCACTACTTTTCCCGGCGAGCCATCCCTTCCCTGCACAAGCAATTGGCGGACAAAATCAGGTGTGCACTGGGCAACGCATTTGTGGCAAGGTCCACAAAACCACAGATACGTGGACCAGTAAGCATGGGCAGGGACGCTTTATCTCCCTAACTGCATACTGGGCAAATGTAGTGTCGGCTGGGCCTGAGGCAGATAGCAGTTTGGCGCATGTCCTTACGCCACAGAGGATTGCAGGGCTTTTTTCTTTGCCTCCTGTTGCCTTACTCAGCTTCTTCCTTCTCCTCTACTACCTCCTCTACCAACTCCTCATCCGGTCAGCGTAACACCTTCACCACCAACTTCAGCACAGCCAGGGGGAAACGACAGCAGGCTCTTTTAAAACTCATATGTTTGGGGGAAAAACCCCACAGCGCGCAGGAGCTGTGGACGGGCATGGAACAACAGATCTTTGAGTGGTTGTTGCCACTGAGCCTCAAGCCTGGCCTGGTGGTGTGTGATAATGGGCGAAATCTCGTAGCAGCTCTGGGCCTAGCCGGTTTGACGCACATCCCTTGCCTGGCGCATGTGCTGAATTTGGTGGTGCAGAAATTCCTGAAAAATTACCCAGATATATCAGAGCTGCTGCAGAAAGTGCGGGCCATCTGTGCGCACTTTAGGCGTTCTCCCCCTGCTGCTGCTCGCCTGTCTGCGCTGCAGCGTAACTTAGGCCTTCCCGCTCACCGCCTCATATGCGACGTGCCCACAAGGTGGAACTCCACCTTGCACATGCTGGAGAGATTGTGCGAGCAGCAGCAGGCAATAGTGGAGTATCAGCGGAAGCAAGCACGGGTCAGTCGCTCTGCGGAACAGCACCACTTCACCACCAATGAGTGGGCCTCCATGCGAGGCCTGTGTGCCATTTTGCACTGTTTTGAGTACTCCACCAACATGGCCAGTGCCAATGACGCCGTTCTCGCCTTACTATCCCGCTTGTATGTCTCCTTGAATAAACGCTTAGGGCGATGATGGAAGAGGATGTGGCACAGGAGGCAGAGGAGGAGGAAGAACAAGGGTCATTTCCCCGGTTATCAGGTCAGTCATTCACAAGTGGCTTGGAGGTTGGGTTCCTGCACCAGCATAGGCCAGGTACACAACTGTCAAGCCAGGGCACAGTTTTGGAGGAGGATGAGGATGATGAGGAGGAGGAACCACAGCAGGGTGGCACCCTATAGTTAAATGCCGACAGCCTATAAACCGAACGTTCGGTTTAGAGGCTGTCGGCATTTAACTATACGGAGACAAAGTCTCCATTCATAATGAATGGAGACTCTGTCTCCGTATAGTTAAATGCCCACAGCCTATAAACCGAACGTTCGGTTTATAGGCTGTCGGCATTTTACTACACGGAGACAAAGTCTGGATTCATAATTTTATGAATGGAGACTCTGTCTCCGTGTAGTGAAATGCCTACAGCCTATAAACCGAACGTTCGGTTTATAGGCTGTCGGCTTATGGAATACATGTATTCCTATTCCTATTCTATAAACCGAACGTTCGGTTTATAGGCTGTGGGCATTTAACTATACGGAGACAAAGTCTCCATTCATAATGAATGGAGACTCTGTCTCCGTATAGTTAAATGCCCACAGCCTATAAACCGAACGTTCAGTTTATAGGCTGTCGGCATTTTACCACACGGAGACAAAGTCTCCATTCATAATTTTATGAATGGAGACTCTGTCTCTGTATAGTTAAATGCCGACAGCCTATGAACTGAAAGTTCGGTTTATAGGCTGTCGGCTTATGCAATACATGTAATCCTATGGCTATTCTATAAACCGAACGTTCGGTTTATAGAATAGCAATAGGATTACATGTATTCCATAAGCCGAAAGTCTATAAACCAAACGTTCGGTTTATAGACTTTCGGCTTATAGAAAACATGTAGTACTATTGCCTTTTTATGAATCGAACGAGAGCCCCATTCATAAGAATTTCTTATGAATGGGGCTCTCGTTCGGTTTATAGAAAGCCAATAGTATTACATGTATTCTATAAAACGAACGAATAAAAATTAACGAAACGAAAATAATGAACGAATTTCGTCTGAAACGAATGCAGTAACGAAATTCGTTTTAGACGAAATAAATAAAATTTTCGTCCGAAAGGACGAAAACTAAACGAAAATTTTAGTTTTGCACATGTCTAGTGTCCACCAGTGTATAAAGCAGACACCCGACAAATTTCAGAAGTTTGCACTGCCTCCGCTGAGTATAGACATTTTGGTTGTGTAGGTGCTCATTACACCAACGCAGCCTAAGGATAAAAAATTCAGGCACTGAAAAGCACCGGATATTGTCGGGGAACCTCCTGTTTGGCAGAGGTCCCTCTCTTGCATTGCAAAGTGTCTGGCATTATAAAAAATGTACATAACAAATGACGAATTTGCCTTTTTATAAAATTCCCGACACTTTGCAATGCGGGAGATTTTATACATAACCCCCAAAATTACTTGTGCAAGATGGGTACACTGTAATGTGCCATTAACACACATTTCAATTGTTTTAAATGTTTTATTGATTTAAACATATATTTAACTATATTACATAATGTAAACTTCTATGAAGACATTAAACATGAATATGCAAAAAGCTTGCTCTATTTTTATCTATAGAGCTGACGAAACACATTACCTGACCTAATGTTTCTCTGGAGAAAAGTCTAGCCAACAATGAAATTAACTTAAAAGTAAACAGATGGAATAGTAGATATGTTCAATACATATATATATATATATATATATATATATATATATATATATATATATATATATATATATATATCATTTAACTCAGTCTTTTATCACTACAAAGCCATCTGTTTTTCACTTCAATGTCTAGGGGATTCCCTTCACTTTTTTATACAATGCCTCTTCTCAGGTGAAAGGTAGTATCACACCATAATTGTCCTAGGTCTCACTTTAGTCACTAAACAAAATGCTGTAAATCTCATAGGCTTCTTAAATGACTCAAATATAAAAACACAAAACATGTGAATTTTTATAGCAATACTGCCTTGCTTTTGGTTTTATCATCTTACAGTCTCTGCTATGACTTTTTAATACCCAGCTGTACTTTTGTTGGGGTTTTATTAAACAGCCAGTGATACATTACTGTAAATTTCTTTATATAAAAAGATCCACGAAGCTACATAAAAATTCTGGGGTTCACCTTGTCCTTTGGGTGAAAGAGAACTGTCATTTTAGAGAAAGCATGGACTATGAGTGCCATCTTGCAAGCCTTAAATTCAAAAATACATAGATATTGTTTCTTTCTCTACTTTAAAATGTTTTAGTGATAAAATAAAGTAATTCTTTAGAACATTCTCGTGGTGCAGTCCACTAAGTAGAAGCAGGTATATGTATTGTGAGATACATTCTTACCTCTTACATTGCAGTTGGAGATAAACAAAGTAAGGGGAAAGGGATCAGGCAGAGCAGGTTGAATGGTACAGGACAGGCAAAGTGTTTGTAGAAAGAAAACAATATCCAAAGGAAAGTCAGTGAAGGTCCATAGAGCATCATTAAATTGTCCACGACAAAGTCCAGTGAATGTCCATCATTAACAATGTTGGTGCATACCCTTGATGATGTGGTACCATAGCAATACATTATGGACATGGTTAAGACATATAAGAAGAAAGTACATCTATAGAATGAAATCTGTGGATTAGTTTGGCCACCTTTTCCCTTCCCCATATTAAATCAAGACACTGCAATTGTTTTATTTGTAACACACACACCATACAGCGTGTATGTATTACAATCAGGGCCGGCCTTAGGCGTTCAGGCGCCCTGTGCGGGCCACTTGCTTGGCGCCCCCCCCCCCACCCCCCAACCTAAACATCAAAAGGAAAAAGACTAAGACCTTTTCAAATGTCAATACATTTATGATACCTTAAAGGAGATCCATATCAATTTTGGTTTTTAATAAATATACATATACAAATTGTGCTGATAACCACAAGAAGTTAGTGCAAGTTTACTGTAAATTGTGTATCCTTGCTCAGTAATAAGTGACTATTATAAAGATAGTCAAAATACTACTCTAAATAAAAATCATGGTCAGTGTGTCTCAAAATTTTTTTTTTAAAATCGAGAGACAGTTGAATGTATTTTTTTTAGACACACACTGACCATGATTTTTACTCCATCTAAATACAGTTATGAAACTGTATATAGATATACAGTAGCTGTTTATGTAATAATGTTTTTTTTAATGTTATTATTATGTGGAGCAGCACCTACTTTTTGCTGCTGAGTTTGCTCCCCCAGATCCAGATGTCACACTTTTTCCCACTTTTCAGGGAAGGGCTGCCTGGGCAGGTCGCCTCTTACGCTCCTCTCACAGAGGAACGTGTCACATGACGTCATGATGCTGGACGCTGCCACTTATACTTTGAGAACCGGGCATCCGGCAATGGAGGAGTCGGCAGTGGCGGCGGATTGCCACTTGTATTCACATCGAGAGGGCTGGTGCAGGGAGATTTCCCCCGACCAGCGCCTCTGAGATCTCCCCACCAGCACACGCTGCATTGTAGGAGGTGGCAGTGCGGCGCCCTCTGGGGTGTGGCGCCCTGTGCGATCGCACAGGTCGCACACCCCTAAGGCCGGCCCTGATTACATTAGTGCAATAGGACAACATCATTTTAATTAGACTTCAACTCATTCCACAGAGTATTGTAACATGTTAGTGTAGCTATTTGTTTGGTGTTTCCTGCAGTTTAGAATGTAATCTTTTACTCAATTTATACAGCAACATCAAGGACATACAACAACAAAAAGAAAAAGTATTATAAAGTTTTTTTCCGATATGATAAGATTAAGATTAACTGGACATCAAATGTAATTATGTGACAAAAATATAGAATACAAAAGAGTTGGAGGACCCTGGTCTTACAATTTAAAGGCTTTTGGTATAGTGTGGGTTGTGGAGACAGAATATAATAATCTGAAAAAAAGGATTAGTCAGTTAAACCTTCATAAAAATATGTGGTTAGCTTTTCAACATGGTATGTTTTCAAGAACAAGTATGGAACATAGGTTATAGTCTAACTGACTCAGGCAAAGAATTCCACAGAACAGGTGCAGCATGGGAAATGTCCTGGAGACTAGAGTAGAAGAAAGTAATGATATAAAGGCATCTGTAATAAGAGCAATGCAGAATGTAGTCAGAATAGTATTCTGGCCCAAAGTGCAAACCACAATGAAAGAGAGAAGCAGAGGAATCAGTGGATTTTAACACATGAACTGTTTGTCAGTGATGACAAGGAGACTGAGAGATTAAGGCAAGTTTATTACAGATACGATTCCAGAGGAAACAATATAAGGAATTTGAAGGGTTTTGATACATACCTCCTTTTCTAGATTTTTTTTCTCTCAGAACCACAAATTGGTACACTTTGCATTTGTAATTTACTGTTTTTGGGCAGCTGAATGGATGAGAAAAGGGTTGGAAGACGGTTTTTAAATATATATTTTAGGTAAATTCCAAATTGTAGCTGTTGTCATATCCAAAATATTCTCTCTTCCTACTAGTTGCTCCTGTTTATATTTGCTCAAAAAAGTTAACAGGCTGCCTATTTTTGACTACAGATCTTAAAACTGATGTCTAACCTCCTGCCAAACCAATTTTAGTTCAGGTGGTTCTGTACAACTCTGTGCAAATAATAATAATAATGCCAAAATCATTTATGAGAAGAGAAAACGTATTTTGTATTGCGTCAAACCAATTTATAAAATTCCCCAAAGGTGGGGTTTGTCATTTTGGATGATAAAACAGATGAGAAAGAAACATTTTGACAAGCTGAATCAAAGTTGAGTGGGTGCAGTCACTTAAAGAAGCAAACGAATAGGACTTTTAGGGAACAAATTAGATTTTTCTAGAACATTGTGTATCTGTTCATTCAAAGACTTAACCAATTTTAGTGACAATGATAAAAGTTTTAAAGGGTTCTCAGATAAACTCTGTGTATCTTGAAAAGTTAAATAAAAGATTTTACACTTTAATGTAAGATTGCATTTGCGTAATCAGCTCTCAACAAACTCAGGCATGTAGACTTGTTTCCTCTATGCACCAGTTAACCTTTGTTCTTGCTCATCACCTTTTCTGTTTCCACTTATGCTTAGTTGAAATATATCGCTATGTAAATAATACATTTGAATGCAATAGAGCCCAGAGTCTATTGTTAGTAGCACATTATCCTCTATTTGAGAAAATGACTTGCAAAACAAGAAGTGCTTGAATAAACAATCTATAACCTTTAGTTACTTCTGGGTTGTTTAAGATATAATGATGTTGTATAAGAGTTTCTACTGGACTACATTATTTTTTCTACAAGCGTAACAATCTGCCAGTTTATAAAATATCAAACACCATAGCAGCTGAAGAGTGGCAGGGCTTCATATAGCATAAGACAGCCTAAGAAAGCCATAACGCGTTTCGCTTCTAAACTTACGTTAGTAAATGAGTGTAAACGCCAGCTTTATGCTTCATGAAACTTTGATCGCATTGAAGACTGGCAGATGAAATGTTTAGATATCTGCTTGCTTCCCATCCCAAGTATCAACCATTTTTACCTCAGGGTTCTACCATACAGAATAAATGGCCATATATTGCATTAAATAATCCCGTAAAGATCTTCAGCTGGCAGACTCTTTTTGAAAAAAAAAACACATTTGGCTGTATTCAATAATGTGATTTATCAATATATGTTTTGCTTTAATTTGGAATTTTCTATTGCTGTTTACAGTATCAAATGGCCAAGGATACATTTCTCAGGTTACATTCTGATCTTTACTGCTCATGCTGAACTGCTGGTTTAAAATAAGGAACATTTACACACATCCCATTAAGTTTGCATGGGAAACATAAATTGAGATATTTCTGACAATAAATGAATGCTGAGGTGAATCTGAATGGGGATGGCAAGTGAAAATGAATGACAGTGGTGAAGTGAATCTGAAGAGGGACTGCAAGGTGAAACTGAATGATAATGGTGAGGAGTATTTGAGATAAATCTGAATGGGAACGGTGAGAGGAAACTCTGAGCCATAGCCTCAGAGTAGTTAAAGAGGATATCAACAGTGGATACGACTAGAAGAGGAAGTATAGCACATGCTGTATATAAACAAGGACGTTGTTTGTTCCATCAAACTGTAACAGCTTCAAATTGTAAAAATGTAAATATTAGGTAAAACATTTAATATGGTAAAAAATATTTTTAAGATTTCATTCTTCCTGATCTATTTCATATAAACCCTAACAGATCATTTATATCACATTTTAGACCTCCATGAATAATTCATCAATTTATTTATTTTATTCTACTTGATGGTGGAAGTACGTCATTTTAGGATGAAAATATTTTCAGTGCTTTCACTTTTTGAGATGCATAATGTATTGACAGGTCACCATTTTTTTTAAATATATTTTATTGCTTTTTTCTTGAAACAATAAAATATTTTTTATATATTATCTTTATATACACATTTGAATATAGTATTAAAAGTCTCCAATTAGCCATAATTGTTTTTAAGTGGTTAAATGAGTCTTGGTCTCTAAGTTTCTGAATAAATACTTCCCTAAACATTTTGATAAATCATGATTTGATGGAAAGGTTTTATCCCATTGCAGAGAGGCCAAATCATATGTAAATAATGACAAAATATACCGTACTCTGTTGCTACATTATACATTACCTAACAAATACAGTTACTGATTAAACCTTTTTGTTGTCCATCACATTTTTGGACATTGTACGGAATGTTTAAGCATAGTGTTTCGTTCTGAAATTTGTTTTGAGAGGAAAAAAAACTGTTTATTTGTAGAATAAAGTAGATAATTCAGCCTAGTAGCAATAATGGAATGTCAGAAGGTATTTCTGATAAAAGGATTATGAAACGGCAAGGTCACTTTGAAGCATAGTAAGCTATGTGCTGATGACACATATTTCGAAGTAGGATATATATTGTTCAATAATATGCTGCTGGAAAGATCATGCTATCTATTTTATTAGCTCCAAGGTATTGAAAGCTTTGACATTGGTCTAACTATGGTGGAGTTTTATTTGTATTATATCTTATAGAAGATTGCATTTCTCATCTTTCTTGAAGCCTTGACCTGTTTATATCTTTATGATGAATTTCTACTAAATATCCAGAAAGTTAATTTATAATTAATTGGAGTGGTGTACACCTCAGTAACTCAACTCGGGCATTTTTATGAAAATGTTCTTGGAAATGTATCTATTATATGTTTCATTTTAATTTAGCTTGAAATTAGAATGGCATTTTTTGCCAGACACATTTACTGTACTGTAGACAAGGCATATCTGAGAGTCCATGATACTAACCAAGATGTATAGACTAGTTGTGAGGACTATCCGTGAAGAACAGTTAATACATACCTTAAAACATACTCAGCCCCCTGCAGAACTACTAAATATGAATATTTCAAACACACATTGTTCAAGGCTGAAAAAGTCAGTTATTTGTTTACAAGTTGATTAAAAACAAAGGCTAATCAAGGCCATCTGCAGGGAGGAGTAAGTGAGGGCACGTGTCACTCGGTGGAATCTCACATAGCAGAGTGAATGTTAGCAGGGTTAACAGCAGAGATCCCTCTTCATGCTGTTATACACTGCACACACTTTAATCACTTTGAATCTTGGGTGTGTCATGACACCCTGTGCCCTGATTCATTAAAGGTGCTCAAAGTGTTTAGCAGCATGTGTGTGGAATGCACAGACAATTGTAATCCACTGGACCACCAGGAAATAATCCATACCCCTCCCTCCATGAGCATCTGCAGCATTTTTTCCAGGGGGAACCAAATATCCTCCCCAAATTTACCTTCTCCCACTCCAATACCTACTCCTTATTGCCAACCTTTGTTGACTCAGGAGAGGGATTTCATGGTGGGAGGCAAATGTTAGTGACCCATTTATAGGAAAAGTTATATAACTGTGGAATTAGTAGCTAACAGACCAACATGTACCCGCACAACATGAGAACTGTTGTTTACAAAATTACAATGGCTGTGTTGGTAAAGATTAGCCACAACTACAATTCCTATGGTTGTCAGCCAGCAATGGCTGACCATAGATCATGGGAGCTGCAGTCAACAACAAAAATAGTTAGTGGGTAGTATAAGTTACCACAAACCCAGTCTAAAACTACAATTCTCATGAAGTTCAGCTTAGCACTTTAGCTGGACGAATATTATTGTACATGCAGTCAATAAAAAGTTAGGGTATTTATTCATGAAAGAGAGTATTGCAGGGAATTAAGAACAGAGTTTCAAACTTAAGGCCAAAGTAGCCAAGTTCATAAAATTCTCCCATTTAGCTAGTTTGGCCATAAGTTTGAAACTCCCTTATCAATTCCCTGCAGTTCTTTCTTTCACAAATAAAGCCCTTAGTGATTATACTGTAGACTTACTGTAGACTTACTGTGTTGTTATTACGCTTCTCATGAAGTTCATGCAACCCTATGAATGGCTCAGAATCATGATATATGCATTCCACAGCAGCTGCATTAACAATCCTTAACCCCTTAACGCATTCGGACGTATATAAAGCTGATCACTGCCTATGTGTGAGAGTGTTGCAATGATGCCTCTATCGAGGCATCATGCAACACATTCTGTGCCCCCCTGGGCACCGCGATCACCCGGTGATCGCGGGTGTGTGCTGTATCGGAGGAGCATGCTCCTCCGATACAGCATGCCCAGAGGAGAGCGACGGAAGACAGAAAAAAAAAATCTCTTCCGTCGCCTCTGAAACCGCTACTTGACTGCCCCTACAGGCAGTTAAGTATATTACATTTAAAAAACAGAAAATTAATTAAATAAATAAATAAAATAAATAAATAAATGGAAAAAGCTAACCCTTGATCTACTGAACCTAGATCTAGGGTTAGGGTCACAAATAGGGTCATAATTAGGGTTAAACGGGGGTTCGGATGATTACAAGGGTTAGATTAAGGGGTGGGGGTCAATTTAGGGTTAGAGTAAATTTAGAGTTGGGGTAAATTTAGTGTTCGGGTTAAAAAATCACTGTAGAAGAAAATTGTTAGAAAACAAAAAAAAACACTAATATTGTTTATTGCCCTATTACGTGAAATAAAACATAGACAAACAAGGAAACATTGATATTAATTAACTCAGGACAAATAGTAGAAATATATAGACGGGGTCTTTTTTACCATTTGTAATTGTGTAAAAAAAAAAATCAGGTCAAAGTTAGAAAAAGTGTTTTTTATGGCATATTTTCATCATAATTTATATATTTTTTAATAGTAAATGATATCATATGATGAAAATAATAGTATCAAATGAAAGCCCTATCCATCCTTTAAAAAATGATATATAATTTGTGTGGGTGGACTGAACACAAAGAAAGAAATTCACAGTTCAGTAAACGTATGACAAAAATAATGGAATTCTGGTCTTCAAGGCACGTCAAATGCAACATAGCATTCGGTCACTAAGGGGTTAATGATATAAAGACTATACTTTGTGCCTCCAGTTGTTGAGTACTCACTTTCTTGTAATGCTTAACGTAGTAGACTGGGAAAAGTAGCCTCAACAGCTGGAGTATTATCTTACCCTAGATGCAAGCCATGTACCTTGTAACTCTGCCCTGGTGGGGACTCTATGCATCTCAGGTGGTTGCAGAGATTACAAGGGGAAGGGGACCAGCTACAATGAGCTGAACAGGAAGAGAGCAGACCAAACCCCTCTGACTGCAAACTGGTGCATAACATTAAAAAAAAAAAATGTTTTTTGCTATACTCCCCTGCCTGCCAGATGTTTTTTTCTGCTCTGTATATCTAGTTAACCTACCCTAAACAGCCTACTGCTTCTCCATATCTTGCTGCTGCTCCAGTGGACTAGTTTGAATATCCAGAGGGAAGAAGGCAACACCCCCCTTTGGATGCACATGCCCCCTATTCTATGGTCAAAGAAGAAGGGAGCAAGGATCCTGCGGTGTTGTGAGAGAAAGATGATGTGGAGAGGGAAGGGGACAGAAGCCTGGATACTTATATTTCATAAGAATATAAATACTGTTTTATACCTATGTTGCCTGCACATTTTACTATATCTTTAAAAATGGGAGCTATTCACTAATACTGAGCTGCAGGTGAACGTAAAAAATGCCTATCTTTCCAAATATATATAAATATAATTTCTGCAGTTCACTAAATGTTGTGTTGAATTTGATACAGAATATTTAACTAGTCATAACTATGCAATTGCTGTTATCTGCAATACTTTAAAAGTTTCACAATAATCTTTACATTATTAAACAATCAAACATTGATAATATATATATATATATATTTATATATATATATATATATAGTACAAATGCATCAAACTCTCTAGAATGTTGTTTTTAATGATCAACAATGTTTCTAATTCAGCACTTATCAAAGGTATATCAGTTGGAACATATCCAGTTGTCATTTCAGTACCTTAAACCCTGTAGTGAGCTCAGTAGGCAATATTAAAAATGTTGCAAGCTTTGGTGTTTTTCCAAAGGACATTGCAATAAAATCCTAGTACCGTAATTATCCTGATACTATATATTTTTTTAGTAGTGGATGCAATAAAAAAATAATGAGGAAACTCTTGATAATGCAGTAGAGATGTGACACATTATCCATCATAACACATTTCTCTCTGTAAATAAGAGCTTTACATTTAGTTTATAATTGCATGCATATATTAAGAAACAAAAGCATGCACAAAGTCCATTAGTAGCATTAATTAAGCACCCGTACATTTAGTTTAACTTAATAATGAAATACTTAGTATTTATGCTTATGGTGTATTTGATAAAGCGTGACCTTTAGTGTCCGTTTTATTGTGTTCATATATATAAGGTGGTATGGATGTGGGTAGGGAGAATTCCTTTTTACTGTACACATTATGAGGGTTATGTAGAAGTAATTTCTGCTGCAACGTTCTAGTGATCTAATCAGCAGGAACATGCTATTGGTTTCCATGGTGACTGCTTTTGATCAGAAAGGGGGGATTCTGACAGTTCAGTGATCACAAAGCACAAATAATATTAAAGTGTAATGAAACAAGTTCAAACACCTCCAAAGGGGGTTCATGAGAATTAGCAGACTCGTTTTCTACGATTTCATTCAAATATATAAATTCTTTATTGTCTTAATTTAAAATTCACTATTACTCAGCAACTCCTGAGACAAAAATACACCTGTTAGTAACGAGTGTGAAAAATCAAAAAACACACAATAAAATAATTAAGTTCGGCGATACTGAATTATAATGCCGGTCTGGTTGTTAAGCAAATGTTGGTATGTGTTTATAACAGTAAGTGTAATGAGAAGGAATACCTTAAGTGTGCTGATAAGTCAGTTTATAACTAATGGGTCTATTCACTAAAATCCGACTTTCATTTTGAGACTAAGTCAAATTCGGCACCTGAGTATGACTTGGTCTCAAAAATAGCTTCAATCATTCTGCCTCTCCTTACTTTCAATGGGGAAGATTCGACCCTGAGGTCTGTTTCTAAGTCAAACTTGGGTGCGGAATTTGACTTAGTCTCAAAATGAAAGTTGAATTTTAGTGAATAGACCCATGAGAATATTATGGATGCTGCTTATAACACCATCTTTTTTTTTTGGTCAGTCAATATAAAACACTGTTGTTTCAACACAAGGTAATACTCTTTTAATAAGATAAATAGAATATGTGTATATAGAATGATAGCCTAAGAAAAACAAATGTATCACTGTTGAATTTAATAGTTCTTACACTAGACATAGAAACGGCCTTTTTGGTACTTTGGATTCTTAGGTTTAAATGCAAATGATGATGCATAAATAGGAAAGGAACTGAAGTTCAGTGCTTTATTAAATCTGAATAATTCATTATGAGATTTGCTGAATAAGTATTGACATAAACTAATATGTTGAGATTACATTTGTATTCTCTTTTCATAGTGTTCAACTGTAAAGACAGTGTTGCGCTATATTAACACAACATGAGGAATTCAGCTAGATATAAACCTAGGAAATATATAAGTACGTAAAAAAAAAAAAAAATTAATTGCCTTCCTTCACCCCCTACCTCTACCTTCCACTGGACCATTCACAAATAAACCAAAAACATCCTTTGGGTGCCATGGAAGTGGGGAGTGAAAGTCACTGTCCAACCCCCTGACACCCAAAGGGGGGCCTAAAAATAAAATATTACCTGTTCCTGAAGTCCATCGACTAGCCATAATTCCTCATCTTTGGCCTAGGGAAAGAGTCCACCCAAAAAATAAATATTAATCCACCTATGAGTAAACAAATTTTTGTGACATCAAACCCTCTTCCCCCAAAAAATGCATAGCGCCTTTCCTAAGCATCTTCCCTTTAGCGGAGGACAGATGCAGAATCAATTACCTGCTCCTAGAGTGGGGATTTCATTTTTTTAAATGGCATCTAATTGGCTCTCCAAACCCAGCTTTACCATTGGCTGGTTTTGAAAGCCAGCCAATCCTAGAGCTGGGACTGGAAGGCTTCTGGTCGATTCACTAAACAGTGTACCGTGATGTATTGATAAATAAATAATCAGGCAACAATAGGGGAGAAAAAAATGTCAAATTTATAATTCCTATGCCAATTTGCAGCTTGTGTAGTAAATAAACTGCACTAACTTTTTATGTAGACTCTCCTAATTTTTTCATAGAATCTGTGAAATCTGGATTGAAAATCATCTGCTCTCCAATGGGTATTCTTTTTGCCACTGTACTGTATAATCTTGTTTAAAATGGTTTACAATGTTATTTGTATAATGCAGGAGAGGCCCTGGGTCAATTTAATAAGATGAAATTGCATCATCAACCAAGATATTTCGCCCCCAGCCAAAAGTTGTGACCCCTCGCTTAATATAATGTTACTTTATTATAAACTCATGTATTTATTTTATACACTTACTTTTTATATAGTTAGATTTTTGTTATGTTTTATCTCTAAACATGTGGCAAATAAAAAATGAAAATACAAATCTGTGAATGCATGAATAGTGGCATGCTTGTTCTTCTATGTTTTTGTTTTCTTTGGCAATAAATCTGTAGGACACACACTTCTACTGAGAACCTTTGTCCGCTTTCTATTTGCTAAGAACAGAGCAAACTAAGGAGAACAATTAATTTTAATCTAAACTCGTCATTCCCTTTTATTTCATTGCTTAATTTATGAGCATCATAAAGGTTTTTGTTTTCCTTTGCACTAAATATAACTGCTTACTTTTGTGCTCCATCAATAACAGCATTACCATTGCTGGAAGGTATATGTTTTACCTGATAACTATTGTTCAAATCATCCCTGACCTCTGCTGATTGTCAACCCCTCAAGAGATGTTCATTCTTCATCCATGCTGTGTTTTATGACAGGGCTCCTACTGATTGAATAATAATGTTTTCATTCTATAGGTAGAAAGTTAACAGTATTTCAATTAAAATGAATTAATATGTTTTTGTTGCAGTTTCAATTTCAGCCGTTTGAGAGAGGAGCCATGAGCGATGTATCTGTCCTTGACAAGCTGGGGTTATCATGATAAAATACTGTGCTTTGATTTTACTCAGTGGCCAAGAGCTTTGTGTTATCGACAAGAAGGACTGGTCTTATAAAACTAGCACAGAAGGTAAGTCACTTAATGGTTCATTGAATATATTTAAAATTTTGTAGTGTTGAACAATACACACTACACCTCTCTGTAGATTTGTGGTGGCCTTCCTTGAAGACAATGAAGACATTCTTAGATGGTTTAGTAATGGTAAAGAAAATATGTCATTTTGTTCCTTACTCTCACTTAAGTATTTTTTCACAGTAGACATACATCCAAGATTGTATGGGCTACATTTATTCAATATTGTGCTTAATGTCATGAAACTACTATTAATGCAGATTCTATTTTGACATTGAAATCCAAAAAGAGGAAGATGGAGGTAAAATGAAAAAAATTCTTAAATGCCAACAGCTTAAAACATTGATTTAAAGGCATGGCATTAATTATTAATTAACTGATCATAGGCTTAAATCCTACATAAAGCACTGTGCAAATATTTTAGGCAGGTATGAAACAATGATGTAAAGTAAGAATGCTTTGAAAAATGGATATGTTAATATTTTTTTTTTTTTAATTAACAAACTCCAACATGAGTGAACAGAAGAAAATTATTCTTCTAGGTACAAGAAGCCAGGGATTCTGAAGGCATATAGTCAGCTGTATGCGTAAACAGTTATACAGGTGATAATGATCTTCAATTTAATATGTAGTTTAAAACACAATCATGAACAGAAACAGCTGTGTATGAGAAATAAAACTGGGTGAGGAACAGCCAAACATAGCTAACAATGTGAGGTTACTGTAGAAAATGTTATGACAAAAGTCATACACCATGGCAAGAATGAGCACAGCCACAAGACACTTTCTACTGTAGTTGTAATGCATCAGCAAGGTCTCCCCGAATCAGACATTTCAAGGCAGACAGGGGTTCTAGATGTGCTGTCCAAGCTCTTTTGAAAAAGCACAAGGAAATGGATAATACTGAGGACCGTAGACACAAGGGTCAGCCAAGGAAACTTAGGGCAGTGGACAAAAGACACATCATGCTTACATCCCTTTGAAATCATTAAATTCAGCTCAGAATTGTCAAAAAATAGTGGGACCCTGGTATACCCATCAACTGTCTGGGGAAGTCTGGTCTGAAGTGTGGAAATAAAAATACACTAAGGTGAAAAAAAAAATGTCAGCAGTGCTCTGGACTGATAGGTCAAAATTTAAAATATTTGGCTGTAGTAGAAGGTAGTTTGTTTGACAAAGGGCTGAAGAGCAGTACAGGAATGATTATCTGTAGGCAATAGTGAAGCATAGTGGAGGTCCCTTGCAAGTTTGGTGCTACATTTCGAGAAATGGATATACCATTTTGGGATGCGTCTGATTGGCCCAAATGCATTCTGCATAATAAAAATGAACCAAAAATACAGACAAAGTCATTAAGAAGTATCTTTAGCATTAAGAAGAACAAGGAGTCCTGAAAGTTATGATATGGCCCAAACAGAGCCCTGATCTCAATAACATTAAGTCTGTCTGGGATTACATATTCAAGTCTGTCTGGGAGTGATGCAATTGGGGCTACCTAAATCCAAGGAAGAACTATGGTTAATTCTCCAAGGTGTTTGGACTAACCTACCTGTCAAGTGCCATTCAATGCTGTGTGCAAATGTGCAGAATTGATGTCATTTTGAAGGTAAAGAGTTGTTACAGCAAATATTAATTTGATTTAGATGTTTCTTCCATTCACTGCCATTGCATTTTGTTAATTGATAAAAAATACTGTTAATGTGTCTATTTTTAAAGCATTCTAACAGCATTTTTCACACCTGCCTAAAACATTTTGACAGTACTTTATATACGATGCTTGCTAAATATGTGTCAGCATGCTACAAGTATTGTGCTATAGACTATGCTCCATTTCTTACCCTTATAAAAATGGCAACACATGTATAAACATCACAGAAAAGGGATTTTGTTTACATAAACTGACCAAATCGCAATTACACTTTTTAAAATCATTGTAGTGCTTTAGTTTTCAAAATAGAAATTTTACCTCTTTTCCAGTGCAGAATTCCTAGCTTTAATTGCACTCTTTGGTTCATTGCTTTTACTGAAAGAGCAGCTATTAAAGTCAGATTTTTGCCCTTGTTGTTTTTTTTTTCTGAGTAGCACCCATTATGTTAAAAAATGACAAGAAATGTTTTATTATTAAAGAAAGTTTTTACCTTCTCTATTCTGTTACCATAGAACTATGCTGTAATACACATGGGATGTTTACAATCTCAGAATTCATTGTATGAGTGAGTTAGCATGCACATTTTCTGGTGATACTAATCACACAACTCTTTAAATGTACTGACTCTCTGAAGACACTTTGTAATAACCTGATAACTATTTGTGTGGGTTGACTTTAATGATTATATGCTAAATTAGTTAATTTATCATTTATAATATTTTAATTAAAAAATAATTTGTAACATGTGTCTACATGTTTGCATCTCACTTAGACAGATAGCACCATGATTTCTTCATCCTTTTCTTTCTTTTTATATTTGTGTATATTATTTTTTTTAGCATATTTTTGCTCAAGACTCTAACAAGTTTTTAAAAGATAGGACAGAGAACTTATTTATTAAGAATGAAGAACTTTTTAAGCATAAGATGCCAATGAATAAAACTAACCGATTATATGCCTGCTCAACAGAAATATACCAAGATTATTTAGCATGTGATAGGTTCCTGTATTTTACCGACAATGCTATACATTTATGCAGATATTATTTTGTATGAAAATATATTTTTATTGATCCTGCTTTCACACAAAATTACTTATTTTAATGTCAGTTTTAATGTGCTCTTTTTTCAAGTTTTGAGTGTACCTTTAAACATTTGCATAATACATCAGGGGAAAAAAATACACATATAATTGTGCATTTTTGATCTGGTCATTTTTATTTTGCACAGCCTGTCAGCTGACATACATATATATTTTTAAATAATCTTTATTTCCTTTTGCTATTTAAAGACAACACAAAAACAATATGAAAGTCTAAAAAGTATCTTTCACCTGAAATAAAAAATACACGTGTCTTAACCGGGAAGTTCAATGCAGACAAATTGTAGAAAAATCTTATTAACCTCTCTACTGATATTTCCGACAATTATAACCCAAGACAAAAATCTAAAAAAAATTTACAAATAAATCAAAAGCTATCTGTGCCACCATTACCGCCATAGAAGTGAACAAGAATAAAACAGTGACATATTACAACCGTAAAAATAATATTAGTTGCCACAGACGAGGGGCCATACTTGTTCAATAAGTGCAATATATCACAGATATTTTATGAATTTGTATTCACGTATCCTTTTATTGCATTGTTTTAACTGCATAAAAACTGCATTTCCTTATATATGCTGATCACTCCCAAATCATAAACTTTATTAGATAGTTTCAACAATCAAAATCACTTTAGTTTTATTGAATTTTTTCATACTTATTTAATTATGATGTAATTGCCATAAATATACTCTCTGACAATGACCAAAATTATGGGAAAGGTGAATAGAAGAAATCAGTGTGATAATACAATTATTACTTTGAATTATTTTGTCTCCTTATATAAATTGTGACCTTCCAATTATACCTAAGAAATTAGTGCCAGACTGCTACTCATGTCTTTTTGTGTTGTGTAACTGCTGTGATAGGTGACAATTAGCCACTAACAGCTAAGTCTTGATTAATAATTCCCACATATGGGCATTATGGCAAAATCCACTGAAAGATACTTTTAATTGTGTCAATCTTGTATTAGAAACATAGCAAAGGTTACAGGGTTGAAACATGGATGAGCTTTTTCTCTTTGTTTCGGTACATTTGTATCTGTCAGGTAAATCAAGGCTATATTATGGTACAAAAAAGATTACACAAAGGAACTGCGTGCTTTGTCTATGCAATGGCTGAGGAAAATTACATCAGTAAACTCAATGAACACCATAGTAATTCGGAACAAAGAGTTTATTTTAAAACTAAAGTTACTAGCATGTTATTGTGAGCGTAACTGTCATCTACAAACGTGCTTTGGGTTCTGTATTGGGCTGATTTTCTTGAGGGGGAGGGGTGTGGTAATTTCCTCCTGCCCACCTCTAGAGCCTTTGTAGGCTCAGGAAAGGGGTTTCTTGGTGGAAGGCAAATTATGGACCAATGGTGTTCAGTAGGTAATGATGACAGTTAAATTAAAGCTGGTTTGTTACACTCCCCTGCCTGCCTGGTGTTTTTCTGCTCTTTAATCTAAACAGCCTAACCTTTCTTCCTCCCTTGATGGTGGGCCACCGCTTCCCCCTCAGAAGATACTAGTTCCAGGTTCACTCTCTTGTATCCCACCTCTCCCATGCATTTTTATGTTTGTGAATTAATGTGATCTGACATTTTTTCTTGTGCTTTCAGTCTGCTTATAATAAAAATCAACACATGGAGTTAATGCTATATTGCCATCAGTTCAGTATTCTGTAATGTGCTTATTGTGCCAATATGTCATTGTTATATCCCCACAAACCCTCTCTGTTAGTGAAATCATAAATAAATGGAATTATGGATCCCTGTACAGAAATCTATCCTCTGTGGAATGCAGATACCCTTACAATTTAACATCTAACCACAACCTGACTGCATATTACACACAAAACCCAATAGTTTGCACTTAACCAAACAAAAAAAAAACATTTTGTAAACCAGGCCTCAACCAGGAGAAAGAGGTAAAACATGTTTCTTTTAATGTTTGCATTTGCTTGCAATTCCACTAACATACCATTTCGTTAATTTTTTTTTATTATCAACATACAAAGTATAAACAGTGCTAAAGAATAAAGAGTTCTTACAAGTCCATTTCAGTGATTATGTATGTTTCTGTGTGTGTCTCTATGGATGTTAAAGACGACATATATCTTATTTTTACAAAACGAAGGTTTAATTATTGCAGTAGGTGTAGTAATATTTCTTACAGATAAATGAAATTGTCTGAACATATTAAGATTGCAAAGCATGGTCTATGAAAACATAATATGTCATAAGAATAAAAAAGGCAAATGGGCATACCTTCTGGTCTGCGAACATATTGTTACCTACCTCCTACCCCCACCCATTTTGTCCATGTAACACTTATTTCTATCAATGCACAGCCCCCCAAAAAACTCATATTTTTTGTAGTGCGAGTCTGGTCATGATGACATTACATTGTTGGTAACTCATGATTGTAACTCATCATCCAGCATCAGTTCTCAAAGCATACTAAGAAATACATTTCAAGGTTGTAGTGAGAATAAACTAGACTGGGATACATACTAGCTCTGCTAAATATTTATATGTTCATTTTTCATAGAAAAATCCTGTATTTAATGGTACATGAGAGGCCAGTCCAGTTTAGATCATAGGATGTTGCATAGACATTTATTTTTTCATTGCTAGACTAAATAAATGAATCATTGAGTAGGGGCCAGATTGGGATTGCATTCTACTTTTTTGTAAATAAATGGGGTTTATGTCAAGTTATTGTTATCATTCAGTCTTAAAGCCTAAACAAGTAGTTATTTGGAATTAAATAATCCAAAGAGTTAATTTCTGATGACACACAGTGCATTTGTGTCATTGAAAGGATAGGCCACTAATCTCTGCCGTGTTTATATGAAAGCCGAATCAGTCTTATGGAATACCGTAATTGGGAATATTGCATTCATTTCACAAGTCTGTAATGAGATACTTTCCAAGGTTATCTGTGGCTGTACATTTTGATGAGGTATTTAATAGTACTTTAAATATTAATATTGAGCAGGCCTGGATGGCCTGGATGGTATAATATATATGATAGCATTGCTAAAAGTCACCATCATTGATAAAAAAAAATCAACATTTGAAATAAATGATAACATATTTCAGCAGGAATGCCTTAAATAGAAGACCGGAGCTAAAACATGGAAGCATAACAATCCTGCATTGTAATGGTTATAGAAAATGTTCAAAATACATGTAAAGTGAATACTTTAAAAGGATAGGTATGCAATTTGTGTGGTTTCAGAGATGTGCAAAGAGAAAAGAGGTCCTTATTTAATGCACAATAGTGTTGGGTGACATTTTTCATGTGAACTGCCAATGTACTTGTATTTGTGTGACTGGTTAGTGTATACTATTGGTATCAGTGGTAAAACACCTAATTTAAAATGTGGCTGTATAAACATGATGCGGCAGAGCCACTAAAAAGGTTTTGTTCCTTGTGCTTCTGCTGGAGAAGTCTCTGTTGTGTCAGTATTATTATTGTTGAGGGTCATTCCCCAGTAGAGGCTATTCCATTTTAAAAGTTCCCACCAGCCAAATTAACATTTCACATCACACAAGTTGAGAAGGCCAATGCAAGATCTTGGCCACCTTTACACCTGAAGAGCATACATACCCTTAGAGCTTTATGACGTCAGAAGATACATGGTCTAACAAAACAGAGAGCTAAGCAGGACCTTTGAGACCAGAAGAGATTTGGGCCAAGAAAAGGTACCCATGTTGTTTCCTTAGTGAGAGTGAAAACCTACTGAATAAGTAATCCAAAACCATGTCATGTGTTCTAATGTGTCACCACCTTTGGACTACTTCATAATTATTGAGGGGTTTAGAGTTATGCACACTTCTGGATACTTCAGTATACGTGCAAGCTTTGCTATCTGATCATCTACATTTCTTTGAAATATGGTATATAGCTATGTACATGTATAGCCATAGCTGTAATATTACAGCATTATGGAAGAATTGATGCACTTGAGTGACCTATTAGTGTTACATTGAATTAAACAGGCTGATTTCTTAAACTGGAAAGATGGATACCCTGATTTTAACAAATGACTGATAGTTCAGATTAATACAACAAATAGTGAACATGTCTCTTTAACAGTTTTCTTAAAGGGAAAATATAATGAAAAAAATAGTTTTTTTCATAATGTAAGATATATGCTTGTGTCATGTAGTTCTATGAAGTATAGCAAATATAAGTGCAAGGTTTATTCTTTTTCAATGCTTTATTGATCTAGTTTTCTCCACATGGAGTTAATTTTGTCTCTCTAAGAGCTGTGTCTTTGCTTGTTTCTATAAAAAGATGTGCCTGACAATATCAGTTGTGCTGTTTTTTTTAAGTCACTACAGAATTGTCAAAAGCAGAATGTTAATTAGTAATACTCTTTAGTTGTATAATCACTCATATCTATTTTGACTTTTAACGATATGCTGGGAAGCCCACGGCTGTAATTAGTAAAGTGTAGACTGGGCTGCAATCTTTATTTACCCATTTTAAATCAGCGCCTATAAATAAAATGGCAATGTGGTAGCCCTAGCTGCAATTAAGTAGTGATGAATACCCCCTGATTAAAAAAAACAAAAGAACACTTTTCAGTGTATTAATTAACATGAATATATATTTTTAATAATTAGTGATCAGGATAGAATTGCAGTCAGTCACATACAAAAGCCATATCAAAGAATTCTACCTTTTTGCTTAAACTATTTAAATTAAATAATAAAACATAGTTTCATAAATAAATAAAAATAAATCTACATTTAATTGTTATAGATTTTACAGTAATATATATATATATATATATATATAAATAAAACATAATAAAATAATAACATATATACAATAATATAATAATTATAATAATAAAAGAAACACATATTAATACATATTATTAATCTAGAAATATTAAAATATAAAATGCTAATAGAAGTATATATTGCATATAAAATATAGTACAATTAAAACCAGCACACGTGTAAAATTGGCAGGAAGTTGCCAAGTATAAATTTGTTTATACATTAACATATATTATTTATCATACTGCCATAAAAACTCTTATAGAATAAAAAATACTTGTGATGACATGCAATCTATAGGTTGGCATCACATCACCAGTTTTTTTTTACTGTGAAAAACTGTTAGGCTATATGTACCCTGCTGGCATCATGACAAATCACAGCACTGTTTTATGTGCAAGAATGTGGATGGAAACATTGATTGTCAATGCACCATTGTCCACTGTGGATATGGAAGGGTACCTTTATATATGTGATTGTGTGAATGAAAACCATCATCATGTGGTCCCCTGTTTATACAGCACATGAAACCACCATTGCACCACATCCCCACTATTCATGTACATGCTTTTCCCCCACATTAATTGTGGGGAAACTGCACTTACAAGTGGAGTGGGGACAAACTGATTTGTGCTTTGGCCAAGGTCCAGTAATCAAATTGTTCAATTTGGGCCTACTTAATAGCCGAATTGTGGATTTCTCCGTAATTAGGTTATGAGCACTAACATGGACCAAATGTGGCCCAATTATCGGACTTTATAAAAAGACTCCTTAAAGTTATATAAATGTTAGTGCATCAATTTATTTTACAGTACACAGTGACTTAACTATCCATTGTGCAGGGACAAACCTGGTGAGTCTCTACTGTATGAAAAATAGAGTTGGCTCTGAATAATGCATTGCTATTAAGATGATAAATTTAAGAATTTTTCAATGCATTATTGGCCAACCATGCACCTCTTTCAGGAGAACGTTTGGCCCTACACAATGCATAGTTTAAGTGATGAGATGAAATGTTCAACTCACCCAAACTCATCTATTAGTGAATAAACTAATCATGTTCAGTGCCTGTTAACCCTTTAACGCATTTGGACGTATATATACATCCTGAAAAGCATGGTCCTTAAGGACCATGAGGACGTATATATACGTCCTCCGTTTTCATGAAGTGTTGCGCTCCTTAGCGCAACACTACATGCCTGCAGCTACTTTCAGAGGCTGCTTCGGATCCCCCCCTCGACCCCCCCCCCGCGCGCATACGATCACCGCGAATGTGATCGTATGCGCGTTAACACATAGGATGAAAGCTGATCACTGCCTATGTGTGTTAAAGTGTTGCAATGATGCCCCCCTGGGCACCGCGATCTCCTCCAATACAGCGTGCCCAGAGGAGAGCGACGGAAGACAGAAAAAAAAAAATCTCTTCCGTCGCTCTGAAACCGCTACTTGACTGCCCCTACAGGCAGTTAAGTATATTACAGTTAAAAATAGAAAATTAATTAAATAAATAAATTAAATAAATAAATAAATGGAAAAAGCTAATCCTAGATCTACTAAACCTAGATCTAGGGTTAGGGTCATAAATAGTGTCATAATTAGGGTTAAAGGGGGGTTCGGATGATTGCAAGGGTTAGATTAAGGGGTGGGGTTCAATTTAGGGTTAGAGTAAATTTAGAGTTGGGGTAAATTTAGGGTTCGGGTTAAAAAATCACTGTAGAAGAAAATGGTTAGAAAACAAAAAAAACACTAATATTGTTTATTGCCCCATTACGTGAAATAAAACATAGACAAACAAGGAAACATTGATATTACTAAACTCAGGACAAATAGTAGAAATATATAGACAGGGTATTTTTTACCATTTGTAATTGTGTAAAAAAAAAAAAATCAGGTCAAAGTTGGAAAAAGTGTTTTTTTATGGCATATTTTCATCATATTTTATATTTTTTTTAATAGTAAATGATATCATATGATGAAAAACATAGTATCAAATGAAAGCCCTATCCGTCCTTTAAAAAATGATATATAATTTGTGTGGGTGTACTGAACACAAAGAAAGAAATTCACAGTTCAGTAAACATTTGACAAAAATAATGGAATTCTGATCTTCAAGGCACATCAAATGCAACATAGCACTCGGTCACTAAGGGGTTAAAGAACCAGTTAACTTTTTTTTCAGTAGCTATACAAAACAATATATAATTTTCTGTGCTTTTTTAGGATGAAGAAACCAAACTCTGTCCACATTTCTGAAGTTTAGGACTATGTTTGACATTTTAAAAAAAGTATTTTTTAATATATTGTAATTTTAACTTTTCCCATGTTTGTAATAATTGAATATCAGCTGCATATTATAAGTAACAACGCATATCAGATTTATAAAGTAGTAATAACTAGTTGAATCTCACAATAGATCATCCATGAAATTTTTATTATTATCTTCATTTGATTAAATATATTAGAACTAAATGTACTTATCAGTCAGAGTATGGCAAAAAAAAAAAGCATGGCAGTTGCAACAATTCATAAGCTTGAGCAAATATTTATCACTTGGGACAGATAGTGTATCATTAACATAATTTTGTCTTCTAGGTTTATTGGAATGAAGTAGTAAACCTTTTTTTGCAATATTATGGCATGTGTCGGTGTCAAAATTATAGCTTAATCAGAAAGTCTCATCATAAAACCACATCACAGGTCTACAAAACTCTTTAAAAAAACTGCTATTGCATACGCTGTATGATTCCCTATATTACAATTTCAATTTCACTTGTAACAGAAAAATTTCATGGTTTGGTTTATATTTCCTAATATCATGGAAGCTTTCAAACCATACCTTACAGAAAATGTAGAATGTTACTAACTATCGGGTGAGTACAGTTACTGATTGTACTAGCTGTAATGTTAATGTTTTGTGTGAAACATTTGTCTCTATACCAAATGTATTGTCCGATGGAAGTCTGGTGTGTATGTCGCATTCTCTTATGTAATGCTTTTATTTTGGACAATGAATCATAATAAACTTGTATTTTTTGGAATACACTGGAGTGCCAAAGCTTTTATTCTCTTCTGGGTTTTGGAGCTTGGGGTGTTCCTTGGCAACAGAGCACCCAGTAGGAGCCATTAAAGGGACTGCACCATTAATACGAGGATGAGACGAGAGACAGCTTTTCTTGGATTTCGTGTAATGTTAATAGAGCCTCTCCCTGTGGCCTTTTTCATTCCTTCAGTCTTTTCAGCCTAAACTTTTCTATCTATTCACTTACACTTTATCACTTCTTCCCTTCACTCTATTTTAAAATAATCTTAGCACTATGATTTCTCCTAATACTTTCCCTTACATCTTAATTAACCTCAGTCTCATACCCCATACCTCTTAATCTTAATCACCACTTACCTCCCATCTCAATAAACATGCACCTTACTGTCCTATCCATAGTTCCCATTATCTCCATTCCACTCAAACTTCCTCTCCCCCAAATTGCACCACACATATTCTCTTACCTTCCAAAACTTGCCCCCAGCAAATAGGGACACTGGGTTGTGAAGCTTGAGAACCTGGCACTCCACCTAGCAGTGCTACTGTGCATAATGCTGTACATGAACATCAACCAGTCTCCGGGTCCCAAACAACAGAGAATTAAATGTTTGCTACAATATTGCGGTACAAAGTCCTGCAGAGTCCTCTACCTCTCTACCAAAAGCTCAAGACAGAGGTAGAGCTCAGCTGGTCAGCAGGATTGATTCCCAAAATTGGGACAGTTGGCAGGCATGTATTCTACTTTGATGCTGTTATCGCCATAGAAATTTGTGTTTCACTAACTGCAATAGTAAAACAGCTAACAACATAGGTTTTCTAGCTACAACACAGTGAGCTTGTGTATCAAATACAAATTGCTGACAATCTGACATTTTAGCATAATCACTCTTATTTTGGAAAGTGTCCAACAAAAGTCATAAAATTATAAAGTTTGCAAAATCTCAATGGAAAGTTTTATGGCTTAATTTATAATACTGACAATACTGCTGATTCTGATTCTAATCTGTTATTCCTACCAATAACAGATTATTCATATTTTTTTAATTTGAATATATATTTTTAAGATGTTTTCGCAGGAGCTTAACCATAATGTGTTTGCGACCCCAGAGAACTGTAATGTAAAGGACAATTAAACTTTTTTTAAAAATGCCCTTATGGTCTGGAGTAAACACAATGTGTATCTTAATAGTGCAGAGAGAGACCTTCATTTTTGCATGATCAAATGCAAAAAACAAGGGTCTCTGTACTAGTAGTAGAGAGAGACTTTTATTAAAGTTCAAAAAAAATAATCAAGACTAAGCTGGTCTATATGGGGTCCACTACCCTCTCAGTAAAGTAATACTTCCTGATATTACTTTTAAATCGTTGCCCCTCTAATTTAAGACTATGTCCTCTAGTTGTGGTAGTTTTTCTTCTTTTAAATATACTCTCTTCCTTTACTGTGTTAATTCCCTTTATGTATTTAAATGTTTCTATCATATCCCCCCTGTTATGTCTTTCCTCCAAGCTATACATGTTAAGATGCTTTAACCTTTCCTGGTAAGTTTTATCCTTCAACCCATGAATCAGTTTAGTAGCCCTTCTCTGAACTCTCTCCAAAGTATCAATATCCTTCTGGAGATACGGTCTCCAGTACTGCGTACAATACTCCAAGTGAGGTCTCACCAGTGCTCTGTACAATGGTATGAGCACTTCCCTCTTCCTACTGCTAATACCTCTCCCTATGCAACCAAACATTCTGCTAGCATTTCCTGCTGCTCTATTGCATTGCCTACCTACCTTCAAGTCCTCTGAAATTATTACTCCTAAATCCCTTTCCTCAGATGTTGAGGTTAGGACTGTACCAAATAGTCTATATTCTGCTTTTGGGTTTTTACGCCCAAGGTGCATAATCTTGCACTTGTCCACATTAAATGTCAGTTGCCACTGCTCTGACCATTTTTCTAGTTTAGCTAAATCATTTGCCATTTGGCTTATCCCTCCATGAATATCAACCCTGCTGCAAATCTTTGTATCATCAGCAAAAAGACATACTTTGCCAACAAGACATACTTTGCCAACAAGACCTTCTGCAATATCGCTAATAAAAATATTAAAGAGAATGGGTCCAAGTACAGATCCCTGAGGTACCCCACTAGTAACAAGACCTTGCATCAAATATACCCCATTGACTACAACCCTCTGTTGCCTGTCACTCAGCCATTGTCTAATCCATTCAACAATATTGAAATCCAAACTCAAAGATTTCAGTTTATTGATAAGCCTTCTATGTGCGACAGTGTCAAAAGCCTTACTGAAATCTAGGTAAGCAATGTCTACTGCACCACCCTGATCTATTATTTTAGTCACCCAATCAAAAAAATCAATAAGATTAGTTTGGCATGATCTCCCTGAAGTAAACCCATGCTGTCTCTGATCTTGAAATACAAGCGACTTTAGATGTTCAACAATCCTATTCTTTAACAAGGTTTCCATTATTTTCCCCACTACTGAAGTAAGACTTACTATAGTTGCCCGCCTCCTTCCTACTACCTTTCTTGTGAATGGGCACAACATTAGCTAATTTCCAATCTTCTGGAACTACTCCCGTTAACAATGATTGGTTAAATAAATATGTTAACGGTTTTTCTAGTACACCACTAAGTTCTTTTAATAACTTTGGATGTATCCCATCAGGTCCCATCGACTTATTTGTCTTTACTTTAGACAGCTGAAGTAAAACCTCTTCCTCTGTAAACTTACTCATTAGTCTTTTTCCCTAAATGAGGTCCCTTACCCTCATTTTCATTTGTAAAAACTGAACAAAAATATTCATTAAGGCAGTCTGCTAAGCCTTTATCCTCTTCTACATAGCATCCTTCTTTTGTTTTTAATCTAACTAATCCTTGTTTTACTTTACTTTTCTCATTTATGTATATAAAAAATGTTTTATCCCCCTTTTTCACTGACTGGGCTATAGTCTCTTCTGTGTGTGCTTTGGAAGCTCTTATAGCTTGCTTTGCCTCTTTCTGCCTACTCTTATAGATCTTTCTATCGTCCTCACTCTGAGTATTTTTATAATTTTTAAATGCTAGCTTTTTATTTTTTACTATTTTAGCCACCTCTGCAGAGTACCACAGTGGTTTCTTCAATTTTTTGCTCTTACTGACAAGCCTTATGCATTTTTCTGTTGCCTTCAGTAGTGCAACTTTTAGATAATCACATTTCTCCTGGACTCCATTTAAATTGCTCAGTCTGATAATGACTCCTTTACACCTAATCTAATTTTAGAAAAGTCTGTTTTCTAAAATCTAAAACTTTTGTTTTTGTGTGGTGTGACTGCGTCACTGTTCTTATATTAAACCACACTGTCTGGTGATCACTAGATCCTAAACTTTCACCTACAGTAATATCTGATAACAAATCTCCATTTGTGAACACTAAATCTAGTATGGCCTGCTTTCAAGTTGGTTCCTCCACTACTTGTTTTAGAGATAATCCCAGTAGGGAGTTTAGGATATGCGTACTCCTAAGTAGCTATTTTGTATTTCCAGTTCACATCAGGAAGATTAAAGTCATCCATGATGATCACTTCTCCCTTCATTGTCATTTTAGCTATTTCCTCAACTAGTAGATTATCTAACTCCTCTATTTGTCCAGGGGGCCTATAAATCACACCTACCCAAGTTACCATATGATTACCAAATTCTAATGTAACCAAAACTGACTCTATGTTCGCCTCACTAACTTTTATTACGTTACATTTTAAGCTATCCCTCTCGCTGTTGATAAAGATCCCGCTAGCTGTTGATAAAGATCAATGTGATGCCACCCTATAGCTGACTTAACATTATTCCACAAGAGCTGTTATATGAATGTAAAATAATATGTTAATGTATATTCATACATATATATATGTGGATTTTTCTTTTATTGAGGCTATTAATTAGCATATTGGAGTAATTTGTTTAATATGGGAAATTAAAAATAATAGGTTGATTGATGAGAAAGTTGCACTAGTCAGGCAAAAATAGCATATTTTGAAAAAATACCCCTCTTTCTATTATGTTTTAAAATATGCTATTAAGGTAAATATCTAGCAAATATTCTATGTACTTTTTGGCAGTAATATGTGCAATTCTCCAAATCATACCTGGAGAATTGTAATCCTTGAAACGTGAGTAAAATCCCTGAATTGAGGTATAATTCAGTGAAACTCGAGGCTGCAAAAATAGGGACAATCATATACTTTCTAAGTGCAAGTTGCTTGAAGATTGCATAAAACGAATTGAATCAAACTGCCAAATTTGGGTATAATAGCCGAAATGCACACACAAAAATATCTATACTGAATAGCAGAACTGCAGGTTTTCCTGCTTTTCGGCTATTATACCTGAATTTTATCAGTTTGGTGACATTAAGGTGCTATGTGAATAGGCACCTATAGTGTTTGTCTCTGAGATCATATAATTTGTGTTGATTCAGTTAAGCCCTTAGTGACATGAGATTTTTGGCTTGTCTGATGCTTGGTGACATGGGCTGTTTTAACATTTCTGCAGTGTTTTTGTTTTGCTGTCATTCCTTTCTTTCTCATTTAGCGTAGCCACACAAACTATATATTGTTTTTATCAGCATAAGGAGTGATTTATTTTGATACCATTATTTTGATAATAGCATATAATTTTATATAAAAAAAATAAAAAAGATATTTCTGAATTTTATTTTAAAAATTGTATACCCATCTACAAAAGACAACAAAAAACATTGCTAAATAGTTTCTAATATTTGTCAGAAATAGCCCATGTTTTATGTTGCTGTGCTTTTTTTTATTCAAGTTATGGGGCAAGAACTATAAGTAGTGCACAGCTATTTCAAAATTAGTGATAGTGACATTGTAACACTGATATCTGTACTAAATTTATGAATGACCCCCCCCCCCCATGTACATATTTTTCAAAACTAGACAACTAAGGGCATTTAACTTAGGGTATTTTGACACTTTTCATGTAGCCATTTTACCACCAACCTTTGCCAGAGTTTGTAGCAAAAAAAAAAAACATGGTGATTTTTCGCACAGATTGCAATTCAGGTAAACATTTCGTGAAAATTTGAGGGGGTACTGCCAAACAACACCTCAATATGTGTTCAAAAACATCTCATGAGTACAGGAATGCCACCCATGCATAGGTTTGTCAGCTTGTTTTGGTGCACTTTTTGGTTTTCCAATTTTTGACATGTAGAAAACCTGCGCCCATGTCCCATCTAGGACATTTTGGGCCCATCCAGTGTATTTTACCCCACAAAAACATATATTTTTGAAATCTAGACACCCTAGGGTATTTCATATGGTGGCATTTTGACATGTAGTCAACCTGTGTCCATGTCCTATTTAGGATACATCTTTTAAGCCAGCCAAATTGGTCAGATCAATATTCACAAATATTGATCTGACAAGGCGAATGGTGATGCTCATCTGAGCAATCACCAAAACGCCTTTGCCACTAATACGTTGTTACTGCTCGCTATACATGCGCTCAGACAGCTTTAAAAAAAATCAAAAATATTTTTACTTTGCACGTAAACCCCTAGCCTTTGTAGTACTGTAATAAATTACAGTACAAAAAAATGTACAAGGGCAGCACCATCTTGGTCACACAGTGACCAAGATCGTGAGTTTTTTTAGTGTTGCTGACTGCAACCTTTAAAACCGACATTTCAATCACTCTCCAGAGTGATTGAAATGCTGACTGGAATTTTTTTTTATATTGCACGATGCTTCTGTAGCTTTTCGTAGCAATACCATTTGAGCACTGAAAGCAAAAAAAATCGCTTTCAAGGCTCGACCATCCTGTGTCGGCCAGGGGTTAAATACAAATAATGAGCCCGAGGAGTCACTCCATTCCTTTTTCAGTAGTACAGTCACTCAAGGGGGGAAAAAAACATTTTGTTAAAAACAACAAAATCATAGTAAGTGTATTTATAGGTACATAAATTGGACCTTCTGATAAAAGTCATTCAAGAATAGTTTTTAGTTTGGCTCTTCAATTACTTTTTATTTTTATTTAATGCATAGAGACAGCAATTAGACGTTGTTAAAGATTTATTAGGCCAGATCCATTGATTTGACCATATTTGCAAGCTTTCCAATAGAACACTCGTTGCAAAGTTATAATGACCTGGGTGAGGGGGACACAAAGTTTAGAACATGATAGCCAAAATTGGACAATAGACTACAAATAATAGGAAATAATTCAATATTATAGCTGAGGTTGCATTGATTAGTAGTGTTTTAGGAGTTGCAGGTTGTTTTTAGGACATGTTACTAATATATATTTTTTAGCAGGATTGCTTGTAGAAATTATTTTGTTGTTTAACCTCTACCTACACTGCAGTACCCTGTCAAAATTGAAAGACCTTACACAGTAAAGGAAGAGAGTATATTTAAAAGAAGAAAAACTACCACGACTAGAGGACATAGTCTTAAATTAGAGGGGCAACGATTTAAAAGTAATATCAGGAAGTATTACTTTACTGAGAGGGTAGTGGATGTATGGAATAGCCTTCCAGCAGAAGTGGTAGAGGTAAACACAGTCAAGGATTTTAGGCATGCGTGGGATAGACACAAGGCTATCCTAGCTATAAGACTGGGAACGGGGGACTAATAAAAGTACTCCAAAAAAAATTGGGCAGACTAGATGGACCGAATGGTTCTTATCTGCTGACACATTCTATGTTTCTATGTTTACAATGTCTCTTGTGTCTGCATGGTGTGTAAAGTGGCCTCATTGCACTGTGGGGAATCCACTGCAGGTCTCTGCAGCGGAATCCGGAGCACAGCTCATCACGACGGGGCATAACATTGTATGCTGTCCTCATAGTCAATTTGTCCATTGTCTATTAGGGCGTAGTCATGTGTTAAGTGGTTAAGGCGTCCTATCACCTTGACAAAATAAACAATGCAAATATACAGCCTAATAAATCAGTTACACAATGTATAATAATATTATAATAACAATAATCTTTTTAATAAAGGGTTTTTTTGACCCCAATGAGCCTCAAAGTGCTTTGGCACATGCTCTCGGACCTAATCAACACAGCAGCTGATAATAGGTGTTAGTATTAATCTACTTAATGGTACTCAACAGGACTTTAATTCTAGTTCTTTAGAGCCTCAAACACAATATAGGAAGCATAACTGTGAGCAAATGGGTAAATTAAGAGAAACATTTGTTTACATTTTTAAATGATTCTCTAGCTTGGCATCAACATGTGAAACCATATGCAAATTATTATTCAGGGTAGTATTTAATTTGTGCATTGTGCCACAAATCTAAAATCCATTTATTGCTTAACCTATTCATTTGTTTTGGCATTTTAGTTTGTAATTCTATAATTCTATAACATTACAAATTAGATTATTCATGCTCTACATTCACACTGTAACACAGTCTTTTGGAACTTAACTAAGTCACCTGTTTTGAGCAAGGAAATCAACTACCACATAGTATAAAGCACTAAAGGAACTTTCTGGTGCCCAAAATTCATTTTCTTAATATAACTGCATATTGCTGCGCTTTCAAAGTACTTAATATTTTACATTTTACATTGCTTAAATATAAAATACTTACAGCTAGATGAAACTGTTATATTACTGCAGTTTGCAAGAAACCAGAATTTCCCACACTAGCTAAGTAAAAAGCAATTTCCTTTATTTATTTTTTGTGCTTCTTTACACTACGTCACAGACAAAGTCATATATACCACGGCTATCAACCAGCTGAAGGACATAGAGTTAGAATAAAGCTATTCATACTAATAATGCAATACAATTGTTGTAACAAAAATATTGTATTAAGTTCAAATGTTCATTTTTTTCAGAGCATAATAATTTACATTATATGCTATCCTAGTATTTTATTTTAATGGTTATCATTTTCCCTTTTTGACTGTGCAACTATATTCAGGTAATATATATGTATTTTCATCAATATCTTAACCCATTTTACTCTAGATAGTATTTTACTACAAAGGAATTCAGTTCCATCCAGCATTCAAAGGTTTAAAGCAAAAGCAAATTTATAATTCAGTGTAAATATAAATGAGGAAACAGTCCAAGAATACATTTTTATTCATGTTTATGGCTGCTTGAAGACACTGTGTTCATTAAATTGGCAGGATATTAAAGTGCGATATAACTCACCCTTCTTTATGGAAACAGAATATAATCATTGTGTCAACCAGATAATGTTTTGATTAATGTCTTAATAAACTATTTAAAAAGATAGTGAAGAAAATTCATAAAGGACAAGTCTGGATCACCCAAGCTATGTTTCTGCTCTTGACCTACATTCTTTAATAAAGGCAAAATGCAGCAGTGTAATAGCACTGGTGTACTATTAGAACCGAAAAAATGTGAATCTGCTTTACCCTGCAGGTCATTCCAAGTGTGGCTTGCTCAAGTTAATTCAAATATGTAACTATTCCAGATTCTCGATTAACAAATGCTGAAGTTGATGGAATATTGAACATTGCTTCCTTCAACCTTTGTTTTTTTAGGTATCAACAAGACAGACAGCAAGGCAGCGCATAAAACAATTGGCCAAGAGGCAAAAACTTTTCAGTTGCCTATTGTTCAAGACAGTCAAGACAATAGCTTTGGTTTTGTGCTGCCTCAGGCCAGACTAAACTTACGCTCCCCCCTAATCTTCATGTGTCCCATATTTTTATTATTGTCCCCAAACAAGTCCCACTTCCCAATGTGGTCACCCAAGAGCTTCCTAGAGCCATGCTTGTGCCCAAACAGCTTGGATATTCCATAATTTAGCACAAACACCTCTCTCTGTGCCCTCTTTATCCCCAAATAGATTAAAAGTGCCACATATGTCCCAAATAGCTGCCCAATGCAAATGTAGTTCCCAAATAGCTTCCCTGTGTCATATTTTCCCCAAACAGATGCCCAGTGCCAACTTTGTCATCAAACATTTTTCCAGTGACTACTTTGTCCCCAAAAAGATTCCCAGTGACATATTTGTGCCCAGATTACCAATGTCATCGTTGTCCACCAACAGATTCCCCAGTGACATTCTGATCACAAACAGATTCCCCAGTGACATTCTTTTCCAAAAACAGATTCCCAGTACATATAATGAGTCTCAGCTTACTTGGATACTTCAGCATTGCTTGCCTCTGTGCCTCATTCCTGATTGTGAGGCACCGTACATGATAAGTATTGAGCTGGCCTGCTCAGTGCCAATCAGTACAGTCAGGAGCCTTGTGATGCAGTACAGTCAGGAACAATGTGATTCACTGTAGGTGGGTTGAGGTGGCTTGCTTGGCCAAGCCAAGATACATCAGTTCAATGGATAGAAGGACAGAAAGCAATGGTTGTGAGCCAGTTTGTTTTTATGCAGTCTCCATTGATCTTGTATCACTGCTTCTCTACCTCAACTCCATATATGTATTTGAGGGAATAGGAAGACTGTGTTGAAAGCTAGAACATGGCTTTGTAGTCTCTGCTTTGATCACAGCCTCATCTGAAGAGAATGGGTGCGTAACCTACAAACTTCTGGCTGGGTGCTTTTAGAAGTAAAAATGATTGCAGCTCTGGCCAGGAGCAATTGCCCACCTCTTCCATTGCCAACAGCAGTCAACACTAGTGTTGAGCGAACCCGAACCGCACTGTTCGGGTTCGTACCGCCCATTACGTTTTTTTGACCCCGAACCCGAACACGGACATTCCACTGTATTTAATGGCACATTTTGAAAGGCTGCAGGGCAGCCAATCAACAAGCGTTTGACTCGTTTGCCCTTAGAAGCCATCACAGCCATGCCTACTAATGACATGGTTGTGACCCAGCCTCTATATATAAGCTGGAGTTACATACACGCACATCACATGAGCTCTTCTTAGTGTAGGGAGAGGATGCTGCAGCTGTGAGGGACATATTAAAAAAAATTCTGGTGTTGAATCTGCAAACTACAGCAATTATTCAAACTATAGCGATTATACAAATTACAGTGATTATTTTAGTGGGTTCTATACTACATATTTGTACCCTGCCCTGAGCACAGTGTCACAGAGAGTGCAGTGCACTTGCAACTGCATGTGTGCCAGGCACATGACTTTAATCCTGTTCTGTTAGCTCAGTGGGCAACATCTAGGCATTTTTAAATACTGCAATTTGTTGTGTTAAATATTACATTTGCATCCTGCACTTCATATCTGAGAGTCAAATAGAACCATCAAATACTGTGCTTACAGCGCACTTTGAAAAATTCTACTAGTTTTGGGAGGTAAATAGTACATTAGCGTCTTGCGGTGCACTTCATATCTGAGAGTCAAATAGAACAGTGAAATACTGTGGTTACAGTGCACTTTGAAAAATTCGAATTGTTTTGGGTGCTAAATAGTACATTTGCGTCTTGCGGTGCACTTCATATCTGAGAGTCAAATAGAACAGTCCAATACTGTGGTTACAGCACACTTTGAAAAATTTGAATTGTTTTGGGTGCTAAATAGTACATTTGCGTCTTGCGGTGCACTTCATATCTGAGAGTCAAATAGAACAGTCCAATACTGTGCTTACAGCACACTTTAAAAAATTCTAATTGTTGTGCTAAATAGTACATTTACGGCCTGCACATCATATCTGAGAGTCAAATAGAACAGTCCAATACTGTGCTTACAGCATACCTTGAAAAATTCTAATTGTTGTGCTAAATAGTAAATTTACGGCCTTCACTTCATATCTGAGAGTCAAATAGAACAGGCCAATACTTTGCTTACAGGGCACTTTGAAAAATTATAATTGTTGTGCTAAATAGTACAGTTACGTCTTGCGGTGCATTTTTTGCAGTCCAATAAAAAAAAAAAAAATACAAATAAAAATTGTTGACTATTGGCGGTTACATTGTCGCCTGACATAAACCATCTGCTACTTTGGTGGGTGACTGCAAAGAATGAGGAGAGCGTCAAATAAGGGACGTGGCCCTGGTCGTGGTGCTGATGGTGTTGGTGGAGCTCCTGTTGCAAGTAGGGGATGTGGTCGATCTGTGCCAGCTACACGCACAAGTGAAACACCTTCCTCAGGTGCTAGTACGCGACAGAACCTTCAGCGTTATTTGGTAGGCCCGAATGATGCTCTTAGAATGGTGAGGCCAGAACTAGTACAGGCGATAGTAGATTGGGTGGCTGACAGTGCCTCCAGTTTATTTATGTATTTAGAAAGTGTTTTACCAGGAAGAATACATGGATATTTCTCTTGTTTTCAAGTATGTCCTGGGGACCCAGTCCAGAATGGAGTTACAGAGTTACTCATTTAACAGTAGATTAAAATAAATACATACATACATATATATAAACAAGTTGGAAGGTGAACATACAGGGTAAACCATTATTGATACAAAGAAGGAACAACATGTACAGTATATGAAGGAGTTTGTAAACTAATAACAGGTACAATCTGTTTTGAGGATTTTGTAGACATTTACTTTCAGTAATTTTAGACTAGCTGCTGATTTGGCAGAAGCAGGAAAGCTATTCCACATATGAGGAGCTCTGAAAGAGAATGCACCTCGACCCGCTTCCTTTTTGAAGCGAGGGATCGCTAGCGAAGGGTTGGTGCAAGATCTGAGATTGTAGGATGTGCAGGGAGTAAGGCCAAGCATGCCGCTCAGGTAGGGGGGAAGCGTTCCAGAGAAGTGGTTATGCACTAAGCACGCTAGGTGGAGAGCGCGCCTGGAGGCAAGCGTCAGCCAATTTAACTCTTTTAACATTTTACAGTGATGAGTGTTGTAATCGCACTGTAGTGCAAAATGACACAATGTATTGTACAGAGTGTCGAGTTTACCGAGATGGGTCTGCGGGGCAGAATCATACACAACATCTCCATAGTCCAAGATCGGCATTAACATTTGCTGCCCAATACGTTTCCTTACCGTGGAATCTATGTTTGATTTGTTTCTATATAGAAAGCCAATCCTAGGATATAGCTTTGACACCAGCTTATCAATATGGAGACCAAAAGATAAGTTTGGGTCTAGCCACATGCCAAGATACTTATATGAATTTACTTGGGTCATATTATAACTAGATTTAACTTAGTATAAACTGAAAGAGAATACCCTGCACTCCAACCCTCTCTCAAATGGATAATTCTGTTGATCCTCCTGGCAGCCATGCTTTAGATTTAGATTTATGTTCTTCCAAAGCTAAAATCAAAGATTCCATCTAGTGCTATTTTATGGCTCAGCTGTATTTGTAATTTGTATGTATTTTATGTTATTTTAAGTTATTTCCCTATCCACATTTGCTTGCAGGGCACTTGTCCTACTCTTACCCACATTTTAATTTCTTTTGCAGCCCTCTAGCCCTTTCCATTACTTTTTTAGAGGCATTTTAGTGGCCAAAAGTTAGTGTCCCCATGGACTTCAATGGGGTTCGGGTTCGGGGTCAAGTTCGGGGTCAAGTTCGAGCACGGACCCGGACATTTTTTCGAAGTTCGGTCGTACCTGCCGAACCCGAACATCCAGGTGTCCGCTCAACTCTAGTCAACACACATGGAATTTTCTATTTTGTTTTAAAAGACATTTTTTTTGCTCTGCACAAGTTTTTTTCCCCATTTGTTATTATTATTGTGATTTGTAGTAAGGGACCTTTTTAAACAACTTTGTGCAAAAATGAAAAACCTAAGGGGGTTTATAAAAGAGAGATGCAAAAAAAAGGCAATAGCCAATGGAAAGTTGTTCATTCTATTGATTTCATGTATAGCTATATATACACACACAAATATATGTATGTATGTATATATTTATATAATCCAGTCCAATTTTTTTAAATATACATGAAATCAATACAATGAACAATTATATATATATATATATATATATATATATATATATATATATATATATAGGCTTTATTGTTATTTAGTGAACAGTAGCTGGTCATTTCAGTAGAACTAGAGTTCCTGCTGGTCCGTTTGCTTATCCCAGTAATGTCTTTAAAACAGCATTCTTTATGTCCTCAGCTGTTGATGACATGCCCAAGGGTAATCAGTTAAGGGACATCTGGAGCTTCCTACAATAAACTAGGCAAATCAATTTCAGTTTTCACAGAAAAATAAATTACTTGCCTACAAAGTGAGAAGAATGGGGGGCGGAGGGATATCTGAGGGATATCTGTCCTTATATCCTGATCCAAATTAAAAAGAAGCTCACCAGATATATAACTGATGTAGCCTCTAGTTTCCAACACAAATTTGTCTGTTTTCATCCATATTCACTCTGCTGTTATTATACACCTGAAGGATCTGAATTTACAGTAAGGTTTCTACAAAAGATGTTCACACAAACCAATCTATGTCTCATGAACTGATCTATGTCTGTAAATAAAAAAGGAAGAAAACGGGTGCAAAAATGACAATAATTAAGTGAATCTAAAAACCAAACACATCTAAAAAATATAGAGCTGCAATCACAAAGTGTGTTCCCCCACACCCAAAAACGCAAATAAGGTGATGCGCTTAAAAATTATAAACGTATATACTTAACACAGATGATCAATAATACTCCAGCATATTCATGAAAAAATAAACAAACAATTAGTGATATCATTGACATCAAAGGTGGAAAACCAAGTATAAGCCCCCTTGGTATTCTCCCTTACATATATCTGGGATATATTCAGAGTGGTAAGTGCTCTCAGGGTGTAAGGTGGAAAAGATAAGTATAGGGACACATTCCTATAGGGACACAAAAAACCTTTTGACCCCAACCAGAACCCAAAATGTAACCTTAACACTAAATTTAACCCCAACTCTAACGCTTATGCCATCCCTTAATATATTTTAATTTTACTTTCATTTTAACCCTATCCCATATGTTAAAAATTATTTAATTTTAACCCTGTAGGCTAATCTAAGTATATAACCAGTTTTTATTTAATTAAATATATTTTTTTTTTTTTTACATTGCTATGCTACTTAACTACCACTAGGGGCAGTCAAGTAGCATATTCAGAGCGACAGTAGTAAAGTTACTTTCACTTCTGAAGCTCAGACCTCCAGAGGGCATAGCCATATTGACGGAGCATGCTGCGTGGGGCGATCGTGGGTGCCCCAGAAAATAAATTTCAGTGCTGGCTATTGCCTCGACATCGAGGCAATAGACCAGCACCGTTAAAGTGGTTTGCTCAAAAAACGCTTGATTCACCGCAGAATGTGCCTGACACGTCCATTGTCGCGAAGGTGTAAAATAACAAATACATTTAAAAAAAGAAAGGATGGGAGTCAGCTATTATAAACAAATAAAATATGTATTGTAAGTGTTGGTATTACTTAATAGACTAACAGTAATGTGGTGCAGTGTGCACCCCTATTGGAGGGAGTGTGATAACACCTTTGCAATGTCTGTACTGCAGGTTAGCAGAGGGTTTTCTTCTGCACATTTGGTTAAGAAGTTTTGAGAGGGTTAGGGCAACAACTGCTCCAAAAAATGGAGCAGTACTCCAAGCAAAATATATAAAACACCATGCACAGAGGAAATAGCTGCAAATGTGACTCCAGTCACTCCAGTAGATTGCAGACTTGCAAGCAGGGTGCTTTACCTCATGTTTTAGTCTGAATCTGTTTTATGCTCTGTACCAAAGCACTGAGTAAATTGTTGGTGCTATATAAGTAAATGTTTATGTAATGTATAGATATCTTATGAATTATTCTTTCTCCACACTGTCATTTTTCTTGCATTATGTGACAGGTCTGAGGTTATTGAGGTTCATGAACTTGTTTTTTTCATAACCTGATTCACAAATGCAAGGAGAGGTAACATTTTGAAGGCAGGGCAACACTACTGAATCTAATAACCTCTCTGTGACCTGCGTACACTGCTCGAGCAGAAGAAAGCCAGAAACAAAGGGTTTTGCTTTTTACTGAAACTTAAGTTTCACAGACCTTGCCAACCTCAAACATTACATTTATTGCATGGGTCATTATAGTCAGAGCAATCTCTAGTTCAAAAATGTGATGTGCAATTTAACTCTGTCGCAGTTTGAAATTCAGTGCCACCTCTTTGTTTGTTGGAAGTTTGAGCACAAAAAAGACACACTATTTGTATATGTTGTGAAACTTGGAGGAGTAATAACTAAAACAATGGACAATGAATAAAACACTAAAAAAGACACATAGACACATATGTGTTTTTTTTGTTTTTTTTAGAATATATATGTATATTTGCTTGTTTAAGTGAGTACATGTCTTTATTTTTTGTATATTTGAAGCTTGCATACTTGTCAGCTTATGACAAGATGGTAAAAAGGGGCAGAGTTATATGACACCATGTGATATGTGCTTGAACCTGCAGCACTGAGCTCTGGGCTACCCAGTATATTTAATGGAGCTCATTTCTCATCATTTAGCTAATGTATGTCTATAAGACATACACAGTTTAAATGCAATCCTGTGTTCAATACAATTTTCTTCTTTATCCTTCTTTATTATTACTGGATCTTGCACAACCATTATACATACATTTGATCAAGGTTTACTTTGCATCTGTATATTTTATCTGGCAACATTTGACACAGTTTCAAGTTATTTTATTTTTTTAAATATTTTCTACAATTGTGAATGAATTTTAATATCTGTGCATGTATTTATGTAATACATTGAATGTACAAACTGTAAGTCTTTTTGTTTGCTCATATTGATTTTGATGATTAAATTGTGAGGATGTTTTGATAGATCCTGTGTTCTTTCTCTCATGGTAGCGCTTAAGATTCAATTCATTTTATATTTGAAAGAACCAAAAACAAGCACTATCCCTGGTAATTCTTGGGAATTCGGGGATGTTTGCAGCTATGAGTTTGACTTTGAGAGACATGCATGAAATTAAAAGATACACTGACAGAAAATAAGTTGGATTGAAAGACACAAACAGATATAAATATATAAGAGTAGTTGAGCCCCACTGCAGTTTGCTCCTCTGAGAGGGCGTATTTAGAAGTGAACCTGGGTGCAGCCATTATCCAGTGACTCAGGTTAGTAATAGGGCTGGTGGGCAAGTGCCATCTCTCCCCCCCCCCCCCCCCCATTTGGTAGTTGTCCGTAGTTTGTACCTTCCCCCACCAGTGGTTTATAAATGATGCACACTGAAAACTATACATTGTCTCAGTGTATATAAAGAAGGTCCATTATATTAATATAGTAGCGTGGACTTCATAGAGAAAAAAAGTGCAGTATTAACACGCACAAATACAGGCGTACTCTGAAAGAGTGGGCTAAAGATAATATGTTGATAAAATGTGATAGGTGTTTATACATAGCTTTAATAAAACAATTTTGTTCGATTGCGCACTCATCTCTTTGTGTTTTGCGCATAAATATAGTTTATCTGGTGATTTAATTATTTTAATTTAAAATTTGAAATTGCTTACTTGCAAGTTCTTGGCTGAGATCCACATTTTTATAGGAGTTAAGTGGAGCCAAGTCAAGTGGAATTGGTTTTGTTGAAAATTTGACATATGCTCACTTTACAGAAAAATATAGTCTATGAAGCATGACTAAAATGTTACCCTAACAAATTAGTGGAATGAATGATTACTCTTTAGTTAAGAAGATAGTTCTGCCTGACTAAAGAATGCTGCAAAACACCCAAAGAGCACTAAAAGCATTAAAATACACATAAAAAAAGATGGATTTGAGCTAGAAGTAGTGCAAAAGATCCCTATGGTATTGTAATTAGGCAGGAACTGAAAGTATAATAAAAACTAAAAAAAATATTGTTTAATCAAATGTCTCCAAATACAGAACAACTGAAATGAAAACACAATTTTGTCATAAAGCATTTTTACTGATTTTTTAAAAAAGATTTGTCAATTAGATAAAAATCCTCTTTCAATTAAATGTCCTGGACATTTTTCATGAACAAAAAAAAAAAAAAGAGGATGAGGAATACTTCAGTAATAGGTGGTTGGCTGATTAAGCTACAAATACTTTATTTTTTTAAGTGATAATGGACCAAACAATAATAGTGCAAATTAATTAGTCTGAATTTAAAAAAATGGAATCTACTTTTGTTTTGAAATTATTTATACTGTGATAGTTCATTGAAAACCTTTACGCATTCCATAACAATCAATAATCAAAGTTGACACATAGTTATTACTATCCCAAAAAACAAAATGATATAAAATTATTTTTTTGCTGGTATTTCGATTGCCATAGCAACAGGTTATTGGAGACAAGTTCTCAACCAAGTGCACAGAAGTTTACTACTGAATACACTCACTTTCCAAAGTGAGGGGAAAGGGAATAAGGCAATCAAAGACCGTCACCCTTTTATATCTTGTATGGTACTCTTGGGAAGAACTGCATTCAAACATAGTGTAACATTTGGAACACTGTAATAAAACAATAGCAGAAAGGCATTCAATTAATTCATTACTAGAATAAGAAAAGCAATTGTCTGTGGAAGGGATGCTATTGATGTCTTCTAATCCTTTGGTCATAGGTTCAGTCTGCTTGCATGGTCCCCATGGCAATATTTGCTTGTTTTTTTCAGTGGTATTAAAGGGTCCTATCCAGTATTGTTAGTGATATTGGTGGTTTTACATTGATTTAGTCACATGATCTGAGATGTCTTACAGGTATTTTGTGTAACTAAAGTTGTGTTTAACCCTTTAAGGACCAGGGATTTTCCTGGGCCAAGGACCAGAGCGTTTTTCAATTTTTAATACGCGGTTTTTGAAACATAATTTTCCTCTCTCTCATTTAACGTACACATACAAGTTATATGTTGTTTTTTAAAGGACAGTTAGAGCTTTCTTTTGATACCCTATACATAAAAATGATTTACATTTTAGTATTAAAAAATTAATATAAAAGAGGAAATTTTTGAGGAAAAAAAAGTTTTTCCCCATTATTTTCCCAGTAATAACCTACATAACTAGTGCAACACTAACCCACTTATCCCCCCTAATTAACTAACTAATAAAAAAGAAAAATATTGGTTCCCAAACCCCCCATAACAAAAAAGACAGAAAAAAACTCTGAAGAGTGCGATGTCAGATCAGTAAAAATCATGCAACAGGCATGCAGGGGTTAAATTTTATTAAATAAATATATTAAAATTACCTTTATTTATTAAAAAAAACTTTATAAATTGTAAAAATAAAAAAATCTGTTAAAAAAAAACTAAATGAGGGCCATAAAGTGGAAGGAAACTGATCACAGTTAAAAACTGTGATCAGCAATGAAAGGGTTAATTTTTTTAAAAAATTTTTTTTACCTTTGTATTTAATTAATTTATTTTTACTTACAGGTCACTCTCTGTGCTTCACTATAAGAATGTGAAGCACAGAGAGTGAATTAGAGGCAAAGTCAGTGTGTGAACACACTGACTTTGCCATCTAATTTGCATGTTATCGCGGTGATGACTAAATCACCGCGATCACATGCCCGGAAACTGACCGATCGGGTCCAGGAGCTTTGCCTCGGGTGCGAGGCTTAGTCCTGGACCCGTTGCAGACTAGCTGGCGGTGCCCACGGAGCGCACCGCCGGCTAGACTGCATGACGAGTTAACTCGTCATAAGGTCGCTAACGCGGCGGCTCTTATGACGAGTTAACTCGTCATAAGGACGGGAAGGGGTTAAACCACTGTTCCCTAAACTAGTGACTGCTTTATGGTGTGGGTTTCAAGAAGTAATGTTTTCCCATTTACTAGACAAGTTATTAACAGGAAGATAGTTTATCCTATCATTTTACTCAGGCCTTAAAATTCATTAAAATGTTGACTGCAAGTAGCTATTGTTATTATTATCAGTTTCTTTTAAAGCACTACGTTACAGTAACATTTCCAAACACTTCGTAAAATTACACCTTTAGATATGCTAGGAAGTAGAGAGACATACTGTGGCACAATCCATAACTGGATGAATTAAATGTTGGATGAACAGATAAAAACATAAAAATACAAAATAGAAAATGTATTTGAACAAATAGAATTCCAAGCAAGAATGGAGAAGGGTTATTTTTTGGAACAATAGGAATACACTGGAGGACTACTATAAGATCTGGTCCCCGTGGATGATGAGACACCAAGGGCGCCCAGAAGGGGAGGCTTAAATGCATGAGGAGCCCAGGCCTAGAATGAGAATGAATAGAATAGATTCTAAGTAGAGAGAAGGGTACGGCTGCCACCAGAGGAGCACTTGGTGGGGTTTTGGGACTGGGGGCTTGACTATCTCCTCCCGCTTTCGCTGTAGGACGGGTGGGGGTGGGGGGTGGTCAGGTCTCTAGTTTGGGGACTTCACCGGGTGCTCTTATTCTCGTGGTAACTGGTTTGGATCTGTTTCAACGGCAAGGAAGCTTACCTGATTTAATCACCGGGATTGTTGAGCCACCAAGGGCGAGTGAATGAGACTGTATGAATGTGAGTGCATGAGAGGATGTCTGTAGATTTTCATACTTTTTTTATTGACAAATGAGGGATCTGGAGGTAACAAAAATGTTCCCAAAGCGATATCTCATCAATGTGTAATGTATATTTTGCTGTGGAAATAATGTACGATTTGTTGCCTTTTTATATTTATGAAACCTCCTTTTGTACGATTGTAATGATAAAATAAAAAAATAATAATAAAAAAATACAAAAGCGTGCTATGTTTTTTTTTTGTCCTCATCCTTCATGTATCCTGCAAAGTAAAGAATATTTTTTGCTACAGACATTTTTCGTTGGGCTTATTTTTTTGTTACTCCAACTTTGAATTATTTTGAGTGTGGCCTGGAGGAACAGAGGATTAAGTTGACTGAGCTATGGGGGAGTCACCACAGGGCTTTACGTCACTCAACGTTATATAAACCTGCAAAAATGCACTCCATGCAACAACAAAAAAACAATAAAGGGAAGTGTGCACACTGCAAACAATAATATAATATGTCTCAAAAAGTAAACCGCTCCTTCAGATGACGGAACTTCACCGGGAAAAAAATGTTGAGCTTTCTACTGGAATTACACATTGTAATGTGGACTTCTTGACTGTGTATTTCATGCTTGTTACTTACCATACTCTTTAGAAAGTTTCTTACCTCCATGCTGCAGGGTTCTATTTATATTTAGTATATTTTACTCTATGTTTCTCCTTTTTTATATTTTATAGACATTATTAAAGTTACTTTTAAGAAGACATCCAGAAGCTAGCAAGCCATTGCTTTTAAAGTTTCAATTTCTCTTATATTTGTGAGTGCATTGACTGACATATCATTATTCACTTGACATGTTTTACTATGTTTTTTTCTCCAGAATGACTCTGCGCCATACCTATGTGTATTTAAAGATTTAACTTCAACCAACCGCAGATTTTTTAAGTTCACTTCATCCATATTTAAGTATACCTTACAGACATGTGTACAGTACTTATCACTGTGAATAGGAAGCAATCATGCCAGGACAGACCTAAATGTGATCGTATAGGAACCCCTCAAAAAATAGTCTCAGCTTTTACCCCTTTAAATCTAGGACTATTTGAATCTATGGCAAAAACAAAAGATTGTCTGAGCTCAGCCACTTACATACTTACTTATTAAAGAAGATGGAAAATAGAAATATGTATGCATTTTGGAGAAAAAAAAGTTTGGTAGGTAATTAACCCCTTACTGATAAGACATTTTCACCTTGACTTTCCCTTGGTGACAATGGCTGTTTTGACATTTCTGGGGTGTTTGTGCAATTTTCTTTTTTCTCAGAAACTGTACCCACACCCACTCAGTGGGGGTCAATCGTGGGTGCCCCAGAATAGAAATTTCGGTGCTGGCTATTGCCTCGAGGCAATAGACCAGCACCGTTAAAGCGGTTTTTGCAATCGTTGATCGCGAAAACTGCTTGATTCTCCGCAGGACGTGACAGGCACGTCCTTTGTCGTTAAGGGAGTTTCTCCCAGGACGTGCCTGACACGTCCTTTGTTGGCAAGGGGTTAAAGGGATTCTCCTAAACAGTGTTTCTACTGTGAATATAGAAAAAAGCAATATCTATATTTTAAGTTGGCAAAATAACAGAAAAGATTTAGTGTCCCTTAAATGTTCTTTATACCAGCTTGTGTAAAACCAAATTAATTTGGTATACGTGTTGAATAAAACAGACACCTTCCTATGGACATTATTGGTCACTTTAGAATTGTTTTATCACTGTTCTTGAAATAAGCCCTCTGCATGATGACTAATAGTAACATTACAATGACATGGTTAGAAATGAGAGACATCGGTGTATTCTTTTCTGGTAAAAATATATTGTTATTATTATTATCCTTATTATGTACCTTCTTGACTGAGATAAATTCCCATGGATGAATTTCCTTCAAACAGAATATTAAAATTCTTCGTTTGGTACATAATATTTCTTGGAAATAGAATGAGTTTGTGATGTTACAATCTGCACAGTGTAAAAGAAATGATCGGATTTTTCAGAAACAAGTTTACTTCAATCCGTTGTAGGCAGTGCACTACCACCCACCAGCTGAGGAAGAATTCAAAACGCATCTTGTGGGGTGTAGCTGTCTTTTTTTAGTGCAAACAATACCCAATTTTTCAATAACCTGGCCAGGTGAGCAAACCCAGTGGGTAAGGGATTTTTATCCTCCTGAATGTTTGTATTATTGTATACATTCATTATAACTTGCAGTTTTTATTTTTATGTATGTTATACCAATTTGTATTAAAATAATTCTTTTTTCTATGTATATTATCCATGTGACCTTGGATTACTGTTTCTGGTTCTTTACCATCTGTCTTTTTACTGCCTGTCTTTCTATAATAAAGGAATTTATATATATTTGTATACATATCTGCCTCTAGAGTCTACATTATTATTCAATTGTGTTATTATATAGCGCTGTCTCATTCTAAGTTTTTTGTCTTTCTTTGCAGTGGTCCTTACCATTGCACTTTATATCAAGACTAGCTGCTAATATAATATTTTATTCAGGTGGAGTCATTCCTTTACTCCACACGTTCTGGGATATTTATCCTCACATTGTCAACGTGTGCCCCTCCTACCAACAGTGTGTATCCATATATATCAGCCCATTGGTTAGTACTGTGCTTTTATTATGCTTGGAGTGGGGTTTATTCTTTATGCACCTTCTGACACTAATTATACGTTTTATTCACTAGTGCTGTTCTTATGTTTTTTCTTTATATTTTCACATAAGTTATTCTATGGGATGATTTAACAAGGCATTTAATATGATTGCTTTATGAGGCACATCTACATAGTAAGAAATTATATTATTATGTCACATCACCTATAAAATAACACTAGTCAATGACCACTGTGCACCATCACTCTCCTATTCATAAATAAAGGATAGATGTAAAAATGCCAGAAATACAGATGCAGACCACTTGAGGTGGGCCACAGGCTGAGCCATCCACTTGTGCAGCGTCTCTATGTGTGCATGTGAGAAAGAGAGTGTGTGTGTGTGTAAGGTACTCTATGTGAGAGTGTGTAAGTGTGACTCTCTGTGTGCATGTGAGAGTGTGCATGCAAGTGTGACTGTGTTTGTGTGCATGTGAGAGTGTGCAAGCAAGTGTGACTGTCTGAGAGTGAAAGAGTAACTGTGTGTGTGTGGAAGTGTGACAGTGTGTATGCATGTGTGAATGTGGTCCAACAAGGTCAGGATGCGAGGGTTCGGAGCTGCACAAGTGGATGGCTTAGCCTGCGGCCAATGTAAGCAGGCACTTGGCAGCATCAGTAGAAGCCACAATCCCCCTCCCTGCAGATAAAAGGTAAACTAGCAGGGAGAGGACAAACAAAATAACATTTTTTTTTTCATTAAGCAGTCTCTAGGTGTGTGTGTGTGTGTGTTAGTGTGACTATGTGTGTGTGTGTGTGTCTGTGTAAGCGTGTATGTCTAAGTGTGACTCTCTATGTTTGTGTGTAAGTGTGACTCTCAATGTGTGCATGTGAGTGTGCATGTATGTAAGTGTGACTATGTGTGTATGTGAGAGTGTATGTGTGTAAAAGTATTTCTCTCTCTATGCGTGTATGTAAGAGTGTGTAAGTGTGATTCTCTGTGTGCATGTGAGATTATGTGTGTGTGTAATTGTGACTATGTGTGTATGCAAGTGAACTGTGTTTGTGTAAGTGTGACTGTGGGTATGTGAGAGTGTGTGGGTATGTAAGTGTGACTTTGTGTGTGTATGTGTGACTCTCTGGATATGTAAGTGTGACTTTGTGTGTGTATGTGTGACTCTCTGTTTGTATTTAAGAGTGTGTGTATGTAAGTATACTATGTAAATTACTGTGAGTTATATATATATATATATATATATATATTCACACACACATTGACGTATATATATATATACGTATATATATATATATATATATATATATATATATAACTCACAGTAATTTACATAGTATACTTACATACACACACTCTCAAATACAAACAGAGAGTCACACATACACACACAAAGTCACACTTACATATCCAGAGAGTCACACATACACACATATATATATATATCCTAAATGATACAATAAGCACGCACTCACGGGACTTTCAATAAATGCCTTAGTCGAAACTTTTATGTCACAAACAGAAATATATTGTACATATAGTCGACGTTTCGGTCCGCAACGTGGGCCTTTATCAAGACTCTTGGATTTTGTATGTATCTGTATGTATGTATATGTGTGTGTGTGTGTATACAGTGGATATAAAAAGTCTACACACCCCTGTTAAAATGTCAGGTTTCTGTGCTGTAAAAAAATGAGACAAAGATAAATCATTTCAGAACTTTTTCCACCTTTAATGTGACCTATAAACTGTACAACTCAATTGAAAAACAAACTGGAATCTTTTAGATAGAGGGAAGAAAAAATATAAAAATAAAATAATGTGTTTGTATAAGTGTGCACACCCTTAAACTAATACTTTGTTGAAGCACCTTTTGATTTTATTACAGCACTCAGTCTTTTGGGGTATGAGTCTATCAGCATGGCACATTTTGACTTGGCAAGATTTGCCCACTCTTCTTTGCAAAAACACTCCAAATCTGTCAGATTGCGTGGGCATCTCATGTGCACAGCCCTCTTCAGATCACCACACATATTTTCAATCGGATTCAGGTCTAGGCTCTGGCTGGGCCATTCCAAAACTTTAATCTTCTTCTGGTGAAGCCATTCCTTTGTTGTTTTGTATGTATGCTTTGGGTCGTTGTCATGCTGAAAGATGAAGTTCCTCTTCATGTTCAGCTTTCTAGCAGAAGCCTGAAGGTTTTGTGCCAATATTGACTGGTATTTGGATCTGTTCATAATTCCCTCTATCTTAACTAAGGCCCCAGTTTCAGTTGAAGAAAAACAGCCCCAAAGCATGATGCTGCCACCACCATGCTTCACTGTGGGTATGGTGTTCTTTTGGTGATATGCAGTGTTGTTTTTGCGCCAAACATATCTTTTGGAATTATGGCCAAAAAGTTCAACTTTGGTTTCATCAGACCATAACACCTTTTCCCACATGCTTTTGGGAGACTTCAGATGTGTTTTTGCAAAATGTAGCCTGGCTTGGATGTTTTTCTTTGTAAGAAAAGGCTTTCGTCTTGCCACTCTACCCCATAGCCGAGACATATGAAGAATACGGGAGATTGTTGTCACATGTACCACACAGCCAGTACTTGCCAGATATTCCTGCAGCTCATTTAATGTTGCTGTAGGCCTCTTGGTAGCCTCCCAGACCAGTTTTCTTCTCGTCTTTTCTTTAATTTTGGAGGGAGTTCCAGTTCTTGGTAATGTCACTGTTGTAGAGATTAAAGCCATACAGCAAGGGGATAGAGGACAGTCCCTGGGAGGACAAAAAAACGGCTGGAGACCAGATACGCTGGAAATCACTGTTTATTGATGAAAACCAGCTATTGCATTCAAAACCAGCTATTACATTCAATGTGGAGGGTGGTAGCACACAGTGGGTAGAAAAATAGAAAAAAGCCTACGTGTTTCGCGCCTGCGTGTTGGCGCGTCGTCAGGGCATCACTGACCTTTAATTGTTAACTTCATAGATAATGATGTTTCATTATGTTGATAGGTACCATTAAGTCTTCTGTTTAATGCCTGTACATGTGAATGGGCCAATAATAGTTCCATATTATAGTAATAGCAGTAATAATCTTCAATTTGTCATATTTATAGCACTTCTCTACTGTTGAGACTCAAAGAACTACACTAATACAAGTTAGAATTCCTTTGGAACTGACTGAATGAATAAAAGAGGTGATGTTGTATCTCTGATTGTGTGAAGCAAAGGTTTCCAGAATATGGCAGCAGCGTGCTTTAGCAGGAACCTGATTTTGTGTTTATTCTGGGCATTGACAAGTATAACCTGCTAGCTGACCACAGCTAATAAGACAATGGGCAGCCTTACATGGCATTTTGATAAATCTCAGAACCTTATGTACCGTATATACTCGAGTAAAAGCCGAGTTTTTCAGCACAATTTTTGTGCTGAAAAATGCCGCCCTCGGCTTATACTCGAGTCGGTGAAAAAAAAAAAAAATCTAAAACTTACCTCGTTCCTGCTCTGTCCCCCGGTGCTCTGAAGGTGCGTGGCTGTGAGGGAAGCGTTGTGAGCTCCCCTCCAGCCGCGCGGTCAATAAAGTCTGTTTTTTTTAAACAAACTTTATTGTTCCGCGCGGCTGGAGGGAATCTCACAACGCTTCCCTCACAGCCACGCAGCTTCAGAGCACCGGGGGACAGAGCAGGAACGAGGTAAGTGCTGGGGTCTGGGGAAGGGGGGGAGGAGGGTGGTATACTAAGGGGCAATATCCTGGCATATTGGGGGAAATATCCTGGCATATTGGGGGCAATATCCTGGCATATTGGGGGAAATATCCTGGCATATTGGGGGAAATATCCTGGCATATTGGGGGAAATATCCTGGCATATTGGGGGAAATATCCTGGCATATTGGGGGCAATATCCTGGCATATTGGGGCAATATCCTGGCATATTGGGGGCAATATCCTGGCATATTGGGGGCAATATCCTGGCATATTGGGGCAATATCCTGGCATATTAAAATGGCATATTGGGGCAATATCCTGGCATATTAAAATGGCATATTAGGGGCAATATCCTGGCATATTAAAATGGCATATTGGGGGCAATATCCTGGAATATTAAATGGCATATTGGGGGCAATATTTACCAGTAGCTGCCTCATTTTCCACCCTAGGCTTATACTCGAGTCAATATTTTTTCCCAGTTCTTTGTGGTAAAATTAGGTGCCTCGGCTTATATTCGGGTCGGCTTATACTCGAGTATATACTTTATTAAGTTTTACTTGTATCTGATATATTACCAGTGAGTGCAGTTACTGTGTTGCCCATTTTAATCTATTTTGTTCTTGGTTTTAATTTGTTGTTTGCCTTAGTATTGTGTTATCTCCCTCTGATCAAAAGTTGATCCCCTGATTCCAGCTACATCAAGAAAAGGGGCATCAGGGACTATATAGATAAAGTAGTGAGAAATGTATTCTCGTAGGTCAACTGGTCTCAGTGATCTCTCTGAAAACATATCCCTACTCCTCTTAACAGTTGTTGTTTTAGGTATTAGTTGCTGTTGTTGCAGTGTTTTATTATTTTACAATCTACTTTTTATTGAATAAAAATATATATGGAAAATGCCTAAACTTGTCTATAGCTATACATTTGTATCTAGAGGAGGAGAGTATATTTAAAAGAAAAAAATCTAGCACAACAATAGTCTTAAATTAGAGGAGCACAGGTTTAAAAGTAATATCATTAACATTACTGCAAGGGTAGGGGACACATGGCATAACCTTCCAGGGGAAGTGGTAGAGGTTAACACAATGAATGAATTTAAGAATCATGGGATAGACAAAAGGCTTTCCTAGATATAAGATAAGGCCAGGGACAAATGAAACTATTCAGATAATTGGGCAGACTAAATTGGCTGAATGGTTCTTATCTGCTAACACATTCTATTTTTCTAGATGATTAAAACACAAAACTTATTTAACAAAATGTAAAATACAAATTGCATGGAGGAGTTTAAGCATCTTGAAAGCCTCTGTGTCAACAACACAGATTTTGACATTATTTAGTACAACAATAATCAAAATGTCAATTCAAATGCATTAAGTTAACATAACATGTACCCAACATCAAGGTTTACTTAACATACACCAATTAGTCCAGAAATTGATTTGGATCAGGCTCTTTAGCCGTATTTCACAAATCACCGAAATGTAGCTAGGCAATATCGCTGAATTCGGGTCTGAATTGGCAGTTTAGGCCATGTGGAAACTGAAGGATCTGAGGTGTTTGGATTGTGAGGTTTTTGTCATGGAAACCAAAGATTTTGAGCTGATCGCAGCCGAACATGCTCCAAATTCTGTTAACATGTGCGAAATTCACCCATTTCAAATCTCATGAACTGAGCTGGAGAATTCAAGTGCAATACAAAAGATTGGAAACAGCCTTTTTTCACATGGACATAGCCACATGTATACCCTAATATAATTTCTGATACAAATATCCATCATTATGATATTTGTAGAAAAGATGACATTTGGGCCTTTGTGGAACTATGGCCATGTCAAAAACAAACACCTCAAAAAAGTGTTAAGCAGCAAAATACATGTCCAGTACAGCCATCAATGTGTAACCCCAATGATTCAACACTGTGGAAATAAATGTGTACCATGAACTGTGGAAGTTTGTGAGCTTTGGATTTTCTTGAATAACACCACATACGCAAAAAGTAAGATTAAATAATGAATACATTTATTTTCTAATTATTTGCATTTATTTGTTTTTGTTTTTGCTTTTTTTTTTATAAATAAAAAATAATAATACACAAGCCCAGGTCAGGGAAGGTGCAGTGAAAGGGTTGTGCAGAATAAGCCAGCGGAGGAGTACAACCAGTTTATAGGAATGACACATAACCAAGGGTTCCATACCTACTAACAAGATGCTACAGTTTTATTTACTCGTCAGCATCTGAGGAGGATGAGGGTCATATGTGTTGGTATCATCTTCCTCCTCACCAGACTGACATTTAACCATCTCTGCCACAACACAACTACCACAGCTAAGTGACTAACCCTTTAATACACAACTACCTCAGCTAAGTGACTAGCCCATAATCTCAGTATGGAACCATTCGTGCTGGCCCATATATGCCACATAACATGTGATTCTACCTTGGGCAGTGGATCCTTGGACCTGCACATCAGGAGCCGGAAGCTGGTGGGAGGAACCAAGTGGTGAAACCAGGTCTATTGGAGATGAAAAATAATGCATGCGTAAGGTTGAGTGCATACAGTTGAGTGCAGAACATTTGACAACAGTGGGACATTGCCTTTGGTCAACTATCATTAATCATCTCTACATGCTATCCCATTTACACATATACATCTGTCTATCTATACATAAATGTATGCAAATGTTGATGTGCATATATACATGCATGGACACACCTATGTACATGTGTTACTACAGATGTACAGTTCTACTGATACACAGACACTGGTATGCGGTGTAACTCCCATGGCATTGTTAATTGCTGCAATATGCTGTTTGCCCAGCTCCTCTCCAGCTAACATGGTCTGCACAGCTAAAGTTTCTTTACACACACTCTTGCAGTTTCTCCATGTGTGGCAGCCATTGTGACATGTGTATCCAGGTGCAACATTCCCCTTGTGTGTATATTCCTAGCTGTCCTTTACACAGCTAATACATGTGTTACATGATCTGCATGTGTGAGTTTTAATGAACTTACCATTTCTTCAACACCTCCTCAGACCTGTTATTCCAACCGTGTTTACACCCTCCACAATCTGTCAGAGTTCATATTCACTCCTCTGACTTGTCTTCTTTGTTGCTGCCCCTTCCACATGGTTGCAATATTGGCATAGCTTATGTACCAATTATGTGTTCTCCTCTGCTGAGAAACTCTGGTGATAATGCTTTGGTCTTGTTTTCCCTCCTTTCCTGCTAATCCTGTCCTGGTCCCCGCACTGCACTGATCATGCTCTCAAATGGTGGTCTGGACATTACTCAAGATTGATTTTGTTTTAGTTCATTGCAGCGATGAATTGTAATGATTTCATAAATCAGGGCATATCACCTATGTCCAAGTTTATTCTGCAGTGGGCCACTTCACCCCAAATGTATTTGTGCCTGGGCCGCATTCATGTTTCATCGAAGAATATTTTTTTTTATATCTATCTATCTATCTATCTATCTATCTATCTATCTATCTATCTATCAGTCTGTCTATGTATCTCTATATATATATATATATATATATATATATATATATATATATAATATGTACATTATATATTATATATACATACATACGTATGTGTGTGTATATATATATATATATATATATATATATATAAATATATATATATATATATATCTCTCACAGCAATGAAACTCATAAAAAAAAACTCACATTAAATGCACACACAAGCACACACACTGTAACACTTCCACACACACACAGTTACTCTTACATACCCACACATTCTTACATCCCCACAGTCATACACACACATACATAGACACTGCTTAATGAAAAAAACACTTGTGCAGCGCGAGGGGGTAAGCTCCGCCCCCTGGCACTCTGACCTTGTTGGAGCACCGGGTGTCAGTGACAAGTAAAGAGTGTGAGGGGGCGGAGCTTCCTCCCCTCGCGCTGCACAAGTGGTTGGCTCAGCCTGCGGCTAATGTAAGCAGGGCTCAGGTGCGGCTACCGCTGCCATTCTTAAGTGGGCAGCACCTGTCCCACCGGCGGGCCGCATGCTGGATGCCCTGGACCTATGGGCATTTTTTTGGGTAGGATTCATATTCTTTAGTTCAGTGTGTTTCTAGCATGTTTCGGTTGAATTTGGTTTCGGCAGATGTTGGTATGGAATCGGCTATGATTTCTAAATTGCAAACATGTTCGGAGGCACGTCAGGGCTACTTGGGTAGCTCAACATACAAGTCCTGTGCTGTGAATAAGTTCGCAATTCAGAGACACCATTTCAGGCTCGATTATTGGCACATATTTAATCAACTTTATTATGTTCAAAAAAATGAATTGTGAACCCAGATTTATTTTTCTTTCCACATATTATTGTTTCTTATTTCCATTTCTATTTTGTAACCCATTTTATTAAGTGTGAATAGTATTCGGATAATTGTATTTATAAGTCTCTGATGTTCCAAAGAACTTTGCTAAAAAGCCACACAATTAAATTGCATTGTGAGAAGTGCTGTTCAACACTGTTGGATATAAAAGGACATCCTTATCATGAGACTACACTGAAAATAATTACTAGCAGTGAATACAATCTTATTTTGTGCAATTCATCAAACTGCAATACAGAGCATCTCTTTCTCAAATCTGGGTTTGACTCGGATATCAAATAAAACCGAAGATTCCATATGATCTATATCAAAGTTTAGGAATAAAAGGACACACACAAAAGTCTACCAACCTTTTGTTATACCCAATGCATCCAGAAACGTAATCTTAGTATTATACAGATAATACAGCAAATACAGCAAATTATTATTTAGTTTTTAAATGCTTTATTTTTATGTAACCCACTAATGATCATTGAAGATAATCATGAAAAAAATCAATGCTCCTTCATTTTACAGCTGCATTGCCTGAGTCATAGGCAGTAAAACATGCTCGTAAGTTCCTCATGTTTCATAGCTAAGGATTTTATTTTCAGTGTAATGATTTTTTTAATTATTTTTGATTACTACTTTTTTGCAGGGAGTATGTACAGCAGCATTTTACTATTTTTAAGTTGTTTTAGTATTAGATTAGAACGTTTTTGTGGGTGATTTATAAGTAGGGAATACAATATTTTTAGTAATTAACTATTCTATGGTTCATAACATAAATATAAAACAATAAATAAAAGGTTAGTAATGTTTACTACATTGCAATTTTTTTAAAGTAAGAATAAGTGCATTTTACAAAATACAGAAAACAAGCTAGGAACTGTCCCTATATAAAAGGAATGTGCATCAGTTGTGTGTTTTATACTAATTTGGGACAGAGGTTATTACGGTTAGGCAAGGATATTGCAAAAGTAGCAAAACTTTAAAAAGGAAGACAAAAGGCCTGGTACAAAAGTGGTGAAGAAGTCTTGAAATATATTTGGAAATTCCCATTTTAATGTTTGTTTTAATAAATATCCTTGTGAACCATGAAAACCACAATTTATTTTGTGGTTTGTCTACATAACTTCCCAAAACAATTGTGGTAAGGTACTTTTTGTTTTGACACAATGGGATACAACACAATGCTCAGCATGCATATGTTGCCTTCCTGAGATATAGGCTTAGCTTACATTATTGCATAACAGTGCAAAGATCTCCACTGAGAATACTTTACTATTGTAATATACTAAAGGGATGCTGTACAGTATTTTTTTCAGCATAAAAAAGATTAAACCAGTTCCAAACTTCTGAGGCCTGGAGAAACAAACAAATATAGATGTCCTGTTATTGTGGAGTACAACATTCTTGATGCACTAGGGTTGAGACCCTTACCTCAAAAAAAAAAAAAAAACAACACATTTATCTCAAGTAATTATTTACCTATAAAATACAATGCAACCAGGGCCTGCCTTAAGTGTTCAGGTGCCCTGTGCGGGCCACCCCTGTGGCACCCCCCTCCTCTACCCTCATGTATGTCTCTTTCCTATCCCTTCCCACATCTGTCTCTCTGCCTTTCCATGTATGTCTTTCCTCTCCCTTGCCATATCCATCTCTCTCCCTTCTCATGTATGTCTCTTTCCTCTCCCTTCCATGTCTCTCACTCCTCTCCCATCCTATGTATGTCTCTCCCCACCCCCCATATCTGATATCTCTCCTCCTCCTCTCTCCATATTGGTTATCTTCCCCCATATCTGTTCTCTCTCCTTCCCCCTTATATGTTTTATCTCCTCCCATCCACATCTCTCTCCCCCTCCTCTCACCATACCTCTGTTCTGTTTCTTCTTCCCCCTATCAGTTCTTTCTCCCCCTCCTCCTCCCTATCAGTTATTTTCAAAAGCATCGGGATACATGAAATATGACTGAAACTTTCTTTCACTGAAAGAGAACACAATTTATTGTGAGTGAGAATGGTTGAGAGCAAAGCTACTTTCTGGAGTTTTTGTTAAGTGACTTATCCATCTGCTGAAGTGATGATATTAGTGTTCCATGATACAAAGTGTTTAATGTTTGGCAACAACAATATATAATTAAAATTGTATTTTCTAAAATGTTATACCATGACATTTTTAATATATTTTATGAGATTCATAACTAGAGCAAAAGGATTAACAAACAATGTTACTGATTATTTATATATTTACATTTAAATAAATGTAACAAATTAAACAATTTTATACAAAACAATAAAAAAACTATAAATCTAAAAACAAATAAAAAATATTTGTATGATGTTACTTGAAAATATACACTACTTGGACAAAAGTATTGGGACACACCTCTATTGGATTAACGAATTCAGGTATTTTAATCAGACCCATTGCCACCGTTTTTGCTTTGTGGCATGGCACATTATCCTGCTTAAAGAGGGCAATGCTATCGGGGAATACCGTTTCCATTAAAGGGTGTAAATTGTCTGCAACAATGCTTAGGTAGGTGGTTTGTGTCAAAGTAACATAAACATGAAAGGCAGGACCCAAGGTTTCCCAGCAGAGCACTGCCTCTGCTGTCTATCTACCTATATATTACATTATTTGCATAATATATTATAATTATGAGGGACTAGCGATAAATAAATTGTTTTACATATCCACCCTGAAATAATTCCAAATGAAATATGTTAATCAAATTTCAAGTTAAATAATAAAACCCAGATTGTATTATAAAGTTAATCTGTAGTGGCCATATAAGCCAATATCTAGAATATGTGCTTGAAAATAAATGCATAGATTATTTTCATTCATTATTTATGCTTTACAAGCACAGTAAAAACAATGTCCAGTAAATACCCCAATGTGTGTAGTGAGTTGTTTAACCTGTTAATGAATTAGAGCAAGTCACCACCTGGGAGTTCATTTGCTAGCTATAATGGGTTATGCTATCAGTTGCAGTTTGCAAAGGGATGACATGGTTAAATAGATGTGACTCCATGATACAAAGAAACTGATCATAACACAAGGTTCTGACACCCCAAGGATCCCAAAAGCTTTATAATATTGCCTCACATTAAATATTATATCTTATGGTGACCTACATATGACAGTTTTCTATTTCCATAGATGACAAGACATAAATTCAGATTATATTTTATGGTATGTTAAAAGTCATGGTTGCAAAATGTTACAGCCAGCCCTTTGGTGTTTGATGCAAGGCTATTACTATTAATAAAGAATACTAAAGAATTACTGTTAATAAATACTAAATTATTGTTAATGTTCAGGTTAATTGGCTTGTCTTTAACAAAAGCCATTATAGTCATCTAGTCATTTTTTAGATATTTTTGCAGTGTACCATTTTTGACTGTTGTAATTTTTACAGTTTTCTACTGTGTTGTTTTTTTTTTTGTACTGTTGAGGAAACATATAGCACAGTAGATAGATATAAAAGTAGTGTAGTTAGTATGGCAAAAGTAACTTTTTAATGTAGCGTGCTATATATGAATACCTCCCAAGTGTCCCTATTTTTGAAGGACAAACCCTATTTTGGGCCCTGCTTTTATACTCTATTGGCCATCTTATTTTGGAGCTCAGAATTTTTTTTCGTTACAGTATATAACAGAGCTCCACAGCTCCATGTTTAACATTTGTGTAAGTACATATTTTGTTCATGTTACAATCACATGAAAAGTTATATAGCAATAAGCATAGAAACATAGAAACATAGAATGTGTCGGCAGATAAGAACCATTCGGTCCATCTAGTCTGCCCAATTTTTTTTGAGTACTTTTATTAGTCCCCCGTTCCCGGTCTTATAGCTAGGATAGCCTTGTGTCTATCCCACGCATGCTTAAAATCCTTGACTGTGTTTACCACTACCACTTCTGCTGGAAGGCTTTTCCATATATCCACTACCCTCTCAGTAAAGTAATACTTCCTGATATTACTTTTAAATCGTTGCCCCTCTAATTTAAGACTATGTTCTCTAGTTGTGGTAGTTTTTCTTCTTTTAAATATACTCTCTTCCTTAACTGTGTTGATTCCCTTTATGTATTTAAATGTTTCTATCATATCCCCCCTGTTAGGTCTTTCCTCCAAGCTATACATGTTAAGATGCTTTAACCTTTCCTGGTAAGTTTTATCCTTCAACCCATGAACCAGTTTAGTAGCCCTTCTCTGAACTCTCTCCAAAGTATCAATATCCTTCTGGAGATACGGTCTCCAGTACTGCGTACAATACTCCAAGTGAGGTCTCACCAGTGCTCTGTACAATGGCATGAGCACTTCCCTCTTCCTACTGCTAATACCTATGCAACCAAGCATTCTGCTAGTATTTCCTGCTGCTCTATTGCATTGCCTACCTACCTAAGCATGGACCATTCTATTACAATGGAGTTCCAGAATTGCTACAGTTATGTCTTAGAAAAGATGGCCTATATTCTTTGAGAAGGAAAATATTCTGCTTAATGAGACCACACAGTTCCATTCTGCATAATATCTCAGTTAGAAGGTTTCTAAATCGATGACATCCCTACTTCCCATGTGCAGTAGCACTGGCAAACAGCTTGCCAGAAAACTGTTGCCAGATACTGGTTAGCTGACTGGTTGTCAGCAACTTAGTCCAGAGTCTGTTATACAACAACAACAACAACAACAAAATGAAGTGTTTTTATGCATAAATAAAACCAAAAAACTTTTTTTTTTGTGTGCAAAATAAAGATGCTGAGCTCTTTTCTTCATACATTATTTAGACACAAACAAAGGCAGTATATCTTTTTTCAATGCATCTGTTTCATTTAGTGGCATATTGAAATTGGAATGCTTCATTAAAACTTGTTTAGCCAATTTCCTGGTATCTAAATTCATGACAAAAATAGTTTGGACATAAATTGTTAAAGAAAAATTGTTTTGTATAGCCTCTAATTCCCTGATTCTGCATTATTCTATATAATTAAACTGCTAACCCAGAACAAATAATATTATGTGAACCGAGACCACAGTGACATCATTTAAACAAGCTTTTCAAAAATTTTTATTAAATAGTTAATTTTGCTTAGCTTTTTTTTACTGGAGTTTTATTCTTATAACTATGGTAGAGTTCAGGTATTGTGTCTATATTATAAGTGATAGTTAAAGAACAATGTAATTACCTTGATGTAGTGATTCCATCTCTTGTCAGTCAATAACAGTTCACTGTTTATTGAATAAACCCTTTTGTGTTAGAGGAATGCCAAGCATGTTGTCCTATTTTACTGGTTCCAAAAGATGCTAGAACGGAATGGAACGTCCTTCAGTTAACAGCTAATACCTAATTAACTGACTGAGTGGCCCCAATCTGACAGGAAATATGTATCCAACGCTCGAAGCGAGCGATGACTACATTTTATTAAATCGTGCCGGGCACACCTCTGTGATGTCACAAGTGAAGTATGGAGGTCTCGGAATTAAGACCCTGATCAGGTTTCTGAAACTGTGTCCCTGGATACCAATCACATTGTAATCGGAGCCAGGGACAAAAAAAGATTGGGTTTTGGTGCTTCCTAGCATCATGCAGAGGTTCATAAATTAAATAAAATGTGTGCATGACAAGATAACATTGTGGCTCCATATGCATATTAATTACTTTAAATATAAAATAGTGGGCCACATGATAATGATAAATGCAGATGCTTTCAATTCTGGTAACTCAGTGTATAAATAATACTTTATTCTCTATAATAATAATACAAACAATGTCTCGGTGACAGTCCTTTAACCAGTTAACATGTTAGGGCAGGGACATCTATGCATGACATCTGTGTTTATAAGAAAGCATTGTGGCTCCATATGCATATTAATTAATTTTAAATATAAAATAGGGGGCCACATGATAATGATAAATGCTTGCAATTCTGGTAACTCAGTGTATAGATAATGCTTAATGCTCTATGTACATAGTACAAAAAATGGATAGGTGACAGAGTCCCTTTAACCAGGTAACATTTTTAACATATTCGGGCAGGGGTGTCCAAGTGTTTTTTTGCAGTGGACCACTTCATCAGAAAAGTGTGTGTGTAGGCCGCACTCATATTTCATCCGAGAAAATTAGCTGTGTAATGCATGTTAATACAGGATTATATAGCAATAATGCAAACTGTTTTTAGATCAACTTTGCTATAGCCTTCTAGCTATATATCATTTAGTGAAAACACTAGGTGTCTGAATTTCCGGGTCCAGGCACGCCGCACTGACATTACCAGTGACATTGCAGGGCATCACAATTTACCGGCTGTGATAGAGTTTATGATTTTTGGGGGACCAGAACATCATAGTTCATTAAGGGGTTAATGTCTGATTTTGCATATGTCAATGTTCATTGTTTGATGAATAAAATCCATATAAAAAGATCTAAACAAAATAAAATAATAGATGTATTAATAGCTCACAGTCTATAGGTTAGAGGTTATTGTGAAATGCATGGCTTTGTGCAAGCCTTGTATGCTCTAATATATATATATATGGTAGTGTTTCTGGGTGTGATCTGAAAAAAAGTGTTTTTAATATAAACCCTTCTATAATAGACCTGTCTACAGATAAGACGTATGTTCATAAAATGCTGTAACAAATATGTAAGTAAAAAGATACCGGACATGAAGGTGAAGGACGCTGAGGTGAAGCACATGATTAAAAGCTGCGGTCTACTGGAGTGCAATAATTTATCGTGCGATTGGTCTGTTTAAGGTGTGAGGTTTGAAATTGTTGTATTTGGGGCAATGACTAATTATGGATGGGGAATGAATATAACTAATTAGTGTGTGGAATAAAATTGTATCAACTATATGTTTTACCTGCTATAAACTATTAATCCTAGTGAATATTCTCTGTGATGCATGACACAAAGATTTGCCAGAGGATGTAGTGAAATTACAATTAAATGTTTCAGATTTTACAGACACATCTGATAAAATGTAAACCCCTATCAATCATTGGATGTCACTTCACAGTAAGTGTTATATGGAATACAATCAATCTCTTCATGGGGTCTTTGCAAACTCAGCTAAACTGGCAGAATGTGTATTTTGTGACCGTTGGTTTATTAGATAATGTTATCGATGCAGGAAAATGAAGATGGAACACCAGCACTGTAAAAATAAAGGTCCAAGGTTTATATTTGCACTATATACTATATATTACTGCATCTAGAGTTTCACGCAGATCTATTTTTCTTGGAATCTTCCCCATTGAAACTAATTGGAGGCAAAATGATCAAAGCTACCCACAAAGCTCTGCTTTGTAGTGTGTGAGAGGGACCTCTACCAAGCAGTGTATAACGGAGGTTCCCTGACATGGATAAGGCACTTTTCAGCACCTAATTTTTTATACATAGGCTGCACACACCACCTTAATATACGTATTTATCGTAAATAGCTGATATACCAAGAAATTTGTCGGGTGTCTGCATTATACATTGGCACACATGCCGATTGTGCATTATTTGGTACAATATGCACGTGTGCTGTGTTTATGCATGCCCCCCAATGTGTTTTAAAAGGTGTCTTGTTTAAGGCACTACCTGTGGCTTGATATGCAAATAAACTAATGTTCATGAGAAAAGTGCAATTTGCAAATCATTCTACCAGGTGATTTTATAAACAGAAGACACTTCAGACACATTTTTCTCTTAATTTAAAAGAAAAAAAAAAGCATAGATGATGGTGTCACTTTAAGAAGTGCTATGAAACAAAATGAATGTAACTTGACTTCAAAATATTTCTAACAGATTCTTAAAATTGCCAAAAACGCATTATCTTCTAGGTCTGCAGTGTTTTAATCAATTACCACCTCGTGATCCTTTTGTCCTCTTTCTACAAACCTCAGCAGTAACATGTATTAGCCTGCATATGCTTCCCATGAAACAGGAATTTTCTGCAAATTTATTTGACCTTTAGATAACAGATCTTCTAATGATTGCCAGAGTGGAGAGTTTACCAAGGGTTTAATTGTATAAAAGGGCTGAAGTGAAAGCAGGACACATCATAGTTAACCTCTTAAGTGCTAGACAGTTCTTAAAATGCACTGCATTTGTTCATTCCTCATGCTTTTCATATAGTAAAAAAAAAAGATTATAATAGGTAGTATCCTGAATTGGAAAACAGGAAAGGGATTTTGTAATGAAATGGCAGGTAAAGTGTGGATGATAGCAGGAGACCAGATTTGATCAATGAGAAACACGATAATGTACCAGCATTACTAACTTCTTTTCTTCTGGTCCCTATTTTCAAATTACTTGCCTAGGTAAGGTAAGAAAGTGTGTGTGATGCCTTGAGGACAGTGTATATCTTGCTCGGCTAACTGTATATGTTGACTGTAAGCAATCACATTCTGTAACTATGTTGTGGAACATTCTTGTGTATATTGCTATTGTATAATTATCAAATATTAATGCTTCTAAAATTAAAGGGGCGATTATTCGTTTTTCACTTGTGCGTCTACTATAGCGAGGATCCTTCTGTTTATCCCATGTAACAATGTGGATCTCTCTCTGCAATAGCAGACTCCTACTGATTGGCTGTGCATGCACTGACAGTTAGTATGTGTAAGATCTAGATCATCTCTGCCCCAGTTTAGAGGCAGATCTGAAGTTATACCCATGTTTATCACTGTAGATACAGTCTGGGTTTATTCTGGAGAGGGGACACTACTTTGTTTAACTCTTCTAAGGAAGCAAGGGATAAACAAAGGTTAGTGTCCCTTTAGAGGAGATAGTCATGTAGCATTTTAAAGTTATGTCATGCCACGATAATCCCAAACTTTTTTTTCCACTGTGAACCACTTGGCACATCTTGGTAACTATAAACCAGTTTGCTTTGCTTCTATTTGACAATAGAATGTGTTTACTAATTTCAAAGTTTGAACAATTTAGTAATCTGCTTAAAATGTGGGGACAGTTGTTTGGGCATCTGCAGATAATTTTTGGTTGACAGGGAGAATTTTATTTTTGTCTACCTCCAGCATCACAGGTCACTGCCCCACTCTTTGCAGCATATCCATTCACACTCTCCCCAGCATGAGAGAATACTCCTTCAATCTTCTACGCTCATGGAGGTACAGTACAGGCTATTCAGTGGTGCTTCAGTGATAAGCACCCACAATGTGTGCAGCACCAGAAGATTACATCTGCCCCCTCCTGCCATCTATGCAGACACCATGGACAATTGGGTGCAATTCAAGTTCTTTTAACTTCTGCTCAGGTTAAGGCTCCCTGTGAAATCAATATGTGAACTTAGCAGTCTAGGAGCAGCTTTTTCACTATTCTATGTTTTTTCAGGAGATAAATAGGATCAATAGCTGTGACTGACTCAATGTAGAGCCTAAGGCATTCTTAACAGTTAACATAGATGAGTCTTGTTTGCAATTACTGAGATACATTTATTTGTGATGCCTAAGATCAATTAAAGAGATTTATAAGAATACATTAACATTGGTAATTGGCAGATCAAATACATGTGAACATGTAGTTTATCAAACAAAGTACAATTCTTCATTGACACCTTTTGAATTTCAGTTGTAATCTGGATTTTCTTAAATCTGACATTTTTAAACCTGTCCAACATGCTACTGAATAATGGAAAGATTAAAGATAATGTTGTTGACAAATTAGTATGGGTGTGTGCAGAGAAGTGATCAAGGACTATGAATGGGTGAGATATCTTCATTTACCTGTTTGGCACTGTTGGGATCATATATGATCTACGTATCTTTGCAGGTGGCATATTCTTCACTTTCTGCACCACTCTGACATACAGAGTGGAACATTATAATACTAGTGATTTATTTATGGTCAACTGTTGCAGTTTAAGCAGTCTACTGCTGCACTTAGTGTTGGGCACAAATTGAGTTTATTCTCCAAAGGACTTTATTATTGGCTAAATTAACTTTTGTTTATGGAGCTTGGATTTTACATTTCTTTTTTGTGCATTTTGATATGACATCAACACCACATTTTTCCAATTAACCTTTATTAATATCTTTGCATATTATATTAGTGTGCAAGCCTGTATTTTCTTTTCATGTATATATTCATGTGCTGTAGTGAGATCAGAACATTACAGCCCTTTTGCACCTCTCCTACGTTTTATAATATACTAACCTCATTTGTAAAATGCATGTACAAAATAAATGAGCCCAAAATATCTTAAAATCATTTTGGGGGATAAACCAAGCATATTTTCCTACCTTTTTTTGCTCTTTGCTCCAGGAACCTTAACAGTTAATTGACTGAAGAGGCATTTTTGTCCCTGTGGGAATGATAGCCATGAATGGAGCCACTTAAAAGCAAGTACTTGCAGCTTAGGTAGTTGAAGACACTCACGGCTAATTCGTGTCTTTTCTAATTATGTTGACAATACTCATATTGATTTCTTAGATATTATCACGCTAATTCAACATTTGCTACACCCATCCTATTGTGGTCAGTTAATGATTTCCTTATCATGCTTCACAATTGGAAGTCCTATCCTATATCTTGTGTTTGAGACTATGCAGTATTACAAAGAACATTTTGTAGCTCTTCAAGCACCATTATGTTATATTTAGGTACTGTTAAATTATTTAACTGGGCTGTGATTTTCCAGAGAGAAAAAAGGTGATAGCAGAATGTCATCTATATAAGCGGTGTTAGAGGGAATTGAGAAGTAAATACAGTATTTATAAAATATCAAATAACAAAACTAATGTTTCTACAAAGGATTTTTGATAGAATTATAAAGTTAGAATCTTCCCCTTTCTGCGCATTTTTAAGTGGTCACAAATAAGCATTTGGCCTCTGTTTGTTTGTGGAAGATTAAAATGATAAGTCTAATTTATGCAACCATTCTACTGAATGTAAGATAAGAGTCTTTGTAAAAAGAAAATGACGAAATCTAATCTCACAGCAATTATCATATTCAGGTATCATTAGTTATTCAATAAATTTGATAAGCAAATGAAACCAGTGGCATTCTGGGAATAATCCATTTCATGGCAGAGTCAATTTTCCCACTGAAAAACAAGCAAACATTTACATGTTAAATCAAAGCGTATTTAATATATGAAGCATCCTTTTATATTTCTGAACTGGTGAAGTCATTAGTCCTATGACCGGTGTGGCTAACCACAGTCACTGAAGGTTTTGAAAAAACTGAGCTTCCATAATAATGCAAGACATACTGCTATAACGTACAGAATACTTACTTTTTTCAATTATAATCAGTTTCTGACACTACAATAATATGAGTAAACTTACCCTTTCCCGAAATAATGACATTTTAGTTTTTAGTGCAGACTCACTTAATTTGTCAGGAGTCAGCTTTATACATTGGCGCACATGCTGATTGTATTTGGCGCAATCTGCGCATGCTCCATGTTTATACATGACCCCCATAATGCCTAATTTTATGTATTTGCATGCTATTTTGCTAACACAATGTATAGCCCTTTCTTCAAATTGTTTTATTCTCGCCATTCACAGTATAAGCAATGTTTAGGTTGACAGTGTCCCTTTATTAAAAATAAAATATAAAATGTTTGTAAGTCCTTTTACACTTTATGTAGACTATAATACTAGTACTATTGTACTTTTATTCTTAGTTTACTAGACGGATATTATTAATCTGTTATTATGATCATTTTTGAAAACTATTGTTAATCATTCTAAAAAATAATAAAATCAAAAAATGTTACATGTCATCAGTACTTTTGGTGAGGATGAGGAAATATGCCAGTGTTTACTGTAGAACAAAATAAAAGCACCACTGAAGCACACAACATAATAAAACATCTAGGACATTTAATAGTAAAATAATCATAGCTTCCTATATCAAAACAATAGTGCACATTATCACCAAGCTACAAAATAAAGTTTATTTTCATGGCTCTAAAGCCATCACTGAGTTAGTAAATGAAACCTAATGAATATGAAATATGTGGCAATTGTAAGATTTGAAAAATAACAAGTGAGAAGCTATTCAGTAAAGTATGATTTTAATAAAACTATAATGATTAGATTTAAACATTCCTTTTCGGCTCAGCCTTCTATCCCAAGATTCTCTTGAATTACTGAATTTTAACAACTGTGAATCATACATTTCTTATATTAATGTATTTCATAAAAATAATTAGATTTTTTTTTTTAAAGTGTAGCATTGAATTCCATCAAAAGCCTGAAATAAGGATGCTTTCTTTGACATATGTCTACAATCTGTGCTGGTAAAAACTCAATGAATCTGCACAGAATCACATCATGTACAAAAATCCTCCACAATGACGCATGCAGTAAAATCAAGTCTGCCCTTTGAAAGATGAACTGAAGTTTATTGATCAAAAAAACCGAGGTGAGAAATTAGTCACTGGGGGCCTTTATTGGCATCCTGTGAGACATACCCTCCTTTGCTTTCATCTCCTCTGCAGAAAATGCCTATGTTCTGCAATTTGTTAAAAGCATTCCTAGATTATGGTGTCCTCAATAGGATCAGAATTACACACCTCTGTTTGTTCATACCTGCATGAGGATAAAATGACTTATTTAACTCATACAAACATACTTTTTTTTAGTCCAAACATTTATTGTTGAGGTTAATCTCCAGCTTTTGTGTTGACACAGTTGGGATTTAACTCCTTCTAAACCTAATCTAAGTGTTTTAACTAATTGTGAAATGCGTGTTAGTTATTATTTTATATTAGATTAATATTTATTTATTTAGCAGCAACAATTTCCTGAGCACTTGGTAAATTCTATGTTAGACGAACAAGCTTGCAACCTAGAGGAGTTATTTTTAGTTATATAATGTCGGCATACAGCAAAATGCATGGAGTTGGTATCAACATGGCATATATTAAAACAATTTATGAGGGTGATTATGCATATTTTACTCTATGAAGCCTTGTGTATTTTTTCTTTGAGTATTTACATTCATATCCATCTCCATCTGGGATCCTGAATGGTGTGAGTTAGCAAGATATAAGTATTTTATGTTTGTGAGTGTATCACTATCCAATCAATATTGCTGTAGTTTATATGACATACTACACTATATGTATGTTTTTTCTCCCACGTGATACTGTGATTGATGGGTTTTCTATTTTGTGGCATACTTGGAGGAGTATAAAGTGAAGGTAGTGTCCAAACAGGAATGGTATAAGTTACTTATACATGTTTATCACAACAGACACTTTTTTTTTGACAATGTTTCCCTAGTGTTGCTCTGCCACCTGACTGAATGGCCTGGGGCTAGGGTTGCCACCTTTTCCTAAAAAAAAAAAAAAACAACCCCGGAGCTACAAGAGGGAGGGGCCATGAGGGGTGGAGCCACAATGGGGGCGTATTATCACTGAAATGATACATATTATTTGTATATCATGCCAGTGAGAAGCGTGTGTGTGTGTATATATATATATATATCATATACACACACAAGCTGTCTCGCACACAAGCTTTCTCGCACATGCCAGGATTTTGCCATTTAATATGCCAGGATTTTGCCCCTCAATATGCCAGGATTTTGCCCCTCAATAGTGTTTAATAGCCATTTAAAATACCAGGGTTATGCCAATTAATATGCCATGATTTTGCCAATTAATATGCCAGGATTTTGCCCTCCATATGCCAGGGTTATGCCAATTAATATGCCAGGGTTTTGCCCTCAATATGCCAGGATTTTGCCAATTAATATGCCAGGGTTATGCCAATTAATATGCCAGGATTTTGCCAGTTAATATGCCAGGATTTTGCCAATTAATATGCCAGGATTTTACCAATTAATATGCCAGTGTTATGCCAATTAATATGCCAGGGTTTTGCCCTCAATATGCCAGGATTTTTCCAATTTAATATGCCAGGATTTTGCCAATTAATATGCCAGGATTTTGCCCTCCATATGCCAGGATTGTACCAATTAATATGCCAGGGTTATGCCAATTAATATGCCAGGATTTTGCCAATTAATTTGCAGGTTTATGCCAATTAATATGTCAGGATTTTGCCAATTAATATGCCAGGATTTTGCCCTCCATATGCCAGGATTTTGCCATTTAATAGGCCAGGATTTTGCCAATTAATATGCCAGGGATATGCCAATTAATATGCCAGGATTTTGCCAATTAATATGCCAGGTTTATGCCAATTAATATGCCAGGATTGTGCCCTCAATATGCCAGGATTGTGCCAGTTAATATGCCAGGGTTATGCCAATTAATATGCTCGTTATGCCACCCTCCCCCCCCTTCCCCTTTCCCAGTACTTACCTCTTTGTTGCTGTCTCCCGGTGCTCTGCAGGTCCATGGCTGTGAGGGAAGCGTTGTGTACTCCCTTCCAGCCACGTGGCTTCAATAAAGTTTTTTTTTTAAAAAAGTTTAAACAAACTTTATTGAAGCCGCGCAGCTGGAGGGGAGTGCACAACGCTTCCCTCATAGCCACGGACCTGCAGAGCAGAGCACCGGGAGACAACAGCAAGGAGGTAAGTACTGGGGAAGGGAAGGGGGGAGGAAAATACCGGGCTTTGCCGGGGCCGGTATATCTAATATATACCGGCCCCGGCCCCAAGACCCTGAATACCGGCTGTGCCGGTAAATTACTGGCCAGGTGGCATACCCTACCTGCGCCTGGAGCACTTTTAATGTCTAAATGCCCCAGTGCATATCACTTTCTATCCAACTGTCTTGTCTGTCTATCAATCTTTCATATCTGTCTTACCTGCCTATTTCTAACATCTATTTCTAATGATAATAGCTGGGCAGATGACATTGAACCTTGGGTCACTGAATTTTTTTCACAACTGGGTCAAAAGTTGGCAGCCCACCGTCCCCGCCCCCCCCAGGACTTTCCTGGCCAATTTGGTACCAATGGCAGCTATGAAATATGGTGTTCATACTAATATACATGTAATGCTCCTTAACTTTAAGCTTTCTGAATTAAGCTCCATTGACTTGCAAGATCTTTGGTAACCTTGTTTATATAATACGGTTTTAGCACTTGGTGGAGCTGGTACTTGGTGCACATGTTGTTTGTGATTGTACTTTTTAACAAATAGATGATTGATTCTCATACCAATTATGTTTCCCCATATGTCCACTCATGTCTCTGCTGAGACATCCAGCCTAGTTTTCTACTGTGATTCAGAGTGTATGTCTCCATCCATTGTATTTAATGTTTGTGTGCATATGTATGCTTTAACCTCATATTTAAAGTTACTTCATATTTGTGAATAATAAATTCACATATTCTAAGTATCTTAAAAGCATATATTTCCACAATATAATGCCATATATCATGGTCACTTTAACCAATTGGTTAAAGGGGTCCAAAGAAGCTACCCGTGGGGCCCTGCTAGCCCACAGTGGTAGCACTGGCCCATGGCAGTAGCGGGTGATTACTGGGGAAGAGGGAGACAGTAATGGTTTTTATTAATATGAATGTGGCAGATTAATTGGCAAAGTAACACTGGCATATTAATGGGCAAAATAACACTAGCATATTGATGGGCAAAATAATATTGACATATTAATGGGCAGGATAATAGTGGAATATAAACGGGCAAATTGTCTGTGGCATATAAATGGGCAAACTAACAATGGTATATTAATGGGCAAATTGGCTATGGCATATTAATGGACAAACTAACAGTGGCATATTAATGGTAAACCTGGCTGTGGCATATGTTAATTGGTACCTGACTGTGGCTCATTTTAATTGGCAATGTGATCCTGTGACATGTGTGTGGGGCAAATTGACACTGTGGCATGCCAAATCATGTAGATGCACTATGAGTGCAAGCCAAGTGCCATGGGTGCAAAATAGGTGCATGGCAAGTGCTGTGGGTGTAATATAAGTGCAGTGGTTACTGTATGGTGCTGTGTAAAGTCCTTTAGATGCAATGTGTGTGCAGAAAAAAAAATGCAGAATAAAAACAATAAATGCAATTTATTTTCAAATCCTGGCATATTGAGGGGCAAAATCCTGGCATATTGAGGGGCAGAATCCTGGCATAGAGTGGCAAAATCCTGGCATATTGAGGGGCAAAATCCTGGCATATTAAATGGCTTAATCCTGGAATATTGAGGGGCTAAATTGTGGCATATTGAGGGGCTAAATCCTGGCATATTAAATGGCTAAATCCTGGCATATTGAGTGTCAAAATTCTGGCATATTGAATGGCTAAATCACAGTGTATCCGGTGATGTGAGGAAGAACAAAGTGCCATGCCTCCAGCACAACGTGGTCTGTGAGACCACTTTCAACAGTGAGAACTTTTCCTTCTGGCTGAGTGTGTTTATAGATATTTGTAGAATAATTATGAGAGAAATACAATTCTAGGAGGGGGGGGGAGAAAAGGAGAGAAAGAGGCAAGGGAGGGGGAGAGAATGAGGCAAGGAAGGGGGGGGGGGGGAAAGGGGGGGGAAAGAGAGCCAGCGATGGGGGGAAGGGGGGGGGGGGGGAGAGCCAGCATTGGAACATAAAAAGAAATAAAAACACAAAATGCATATTTTTATCATAATTTTTATTAAATATGAAAAAGCAATTTACATGTGAATATATACACAAGTTACATTTTTTCCTATAGGGTTGTCTTATAGTCAGGCTTTTATTTTTTCCTAAAGGAATATTCAAAGTTTGGGGGGTTGTCTTATAATCAGGGTCATCTTATATTAGAGCAAATACGGTAGTTTCTGAGTATTTTTTGATAGGATAAACGCATAGTTGTTTCTCTTTTTTATTTAATGATGTGCTGTGTTTTGTTGGTAGTTCTTTTTTTAGGTATCAGTCCACAGTAAATAATTCCCTTTTTTTAAACTTTAAAAAAGTTTATTTTTTTGTTACATTAACTTTACTAAGAACCAAGTATCCCATAAGATAATAAACTGATATTACTCTAATATAGCTTTTTTTACTCTATTTTATCTCCCTGTTCATGCATGTCAGCTTACACATTTCTGGTTCATTAGAATGTTTTGCAAAGGTATTTTGTAAGAATAGAAAAAGTCAGCACCCATATTCATTTAATCATATCTGTATATAAAAAAAATTATATTTTGTGTCACTAATATATAATATAAATAATAAAATATTATATGTCAAAAGTCTGGATATTGGGTGTAAAACTTTCACCAGAAAAAAATCCCCTTTTTTAATGGCAGTAATGATGTCAATGTGCATGGGTGAATAAATAAAATACAGATGAATAAAAAGTATATGAAAATGTTCCATGTTGTAGTTCACAGCTTTTTATCTTGCAGTAGGAATATTATTTCTCTCAGTATTTCACTAACAAGAGTTCAAGTAAAATGGATTTTAGTCTCAGAAGGCAGCTGCAATGAGAGAGAGAGAAAATATATGATTCGAAGAAGAGCCTTTTAATGAAGTGTAAGAAAGGCATTATAAGTTGTCTTGCATTAGAGAAAATATATCTACTCAAATCTTTTCGAGAAACAGACATTTATTTTAAAGGCAAAAAAGTGAGCAGTGGAGTATATATTATACAGCAAATAGCCATTAAATTATTCAGGTTTTTCGCTTCTGAATTGGTTTATGTAGATCATTTTCAAATCCCATTATCCTAAACCAACAGTTGGCCGAAATTCATGGTTAGCTAACACAAGTTGCTCTCCAATTGTGGCCTACCAACCTGGGGCTATGTGCAAATCATCAGTGATTTTGTTCAGCAATGCTTACTGTTGGTGGTCTATGCTGTAGGCAGATAGAGTATTAAGATACATTTCTTTATAAAAGTGTGGCCAGAAGTGCAAAAATTCATCCTGAGTTACAGTTTCTTTCGTTCATTATGTAGGAGTTGGAGTTCAATGGCTTGGTTTCCACCCTTGGGACAGTACTGTACTATGTAGATTTGTAGATACATTCAATGTAGAATTGTACAAAACAAAAGAGAGGCATAAGGGCCAGCAATGGTGAAATAAATTATAGCAAGCATATTAATTTGGAATAAAAAGATATACACTCATATTTGTAGGTGATTATAATCCTTGATAATGAAACAGGCAACAATGAAACAAAGTTAAGAGTTATATGCTGTTGAAAACCCAGGATTACACAGGATCAGCACAACAGCATATGGAGATGAACAATATTAAAATCCAGAAGTGGTACACCTTGTAAAAAGCCAGGCAATACCACAACCAAATGAGCATGTACATTAAGATGCTACTTGCTTGGCTGTTTTAGGGGAGTTTTGTTCCATACTGGCATTAAGGCACAAATAAATGTACAGCACCAAATGTCATTGGTACCTAAGCTGTTACAACAATATAAGGATAATTTTAGTATAAAAAGATCTTCACAGTGATACACTTTTTGAACAGTATTGAAAAACCCATTTAGATAGACCAAATGGTATATATATATCAATAGCAGTTCAACCAAATGGTCTTATTTTGGAGCCTTTTTTTAAACAGAAAATACCGGTAATAGTTATTTCTAAAAACCAGTGCGAGTAAAAATGATATCCTATGAGCAAAATATGTCTCAAAATAGTATTCCTAATGGAGACAAAACTTGGCAATTTCATAATTTGGCATCATATTCCAATGTTGGTTTCAAAATTGTCATTAATTAATTACAATTCAATGAGAAGGAACAAGAGACATAACATAGTTATGCGGATTAGCCTAATGGGCCTCAGACTACTATAAGAAAGAAATGAGAACCAAAAACAGTTCATGTCATGTTCCCACTTGAATATTTCTTGTTGCACTAAGTATCTATTCCATAGGTTTTATGGAGGCTAAATTAGTTTGCAATAGGAAACATATCCTGACAAATACGTATGAGTCTCTGTTAACATGCATATATACAATGAAGATGTAAAACTTTATTAGCTGTGATATAATGTTTTTTTTTTTTAAATGTACATTTATTTTTCATCATTAAAATATTTTTTATTTCATATAAAAACATAGATTAAGACAAAAATTGCATAATGCCAAATAGAGATAGTATAATAAAAGAAGAAAAATAAATGGGGATATGGGAGTATAAGGTGGCAAAACAAAAAATGGGAGCAGGGTGAGGTAGGGTTGATAGGAAAATGGGTTTGAGATTGCAGCAGGAACCAAAAACTTAGAAGACCGCAATGGTGATAGATATAGCAGTGCCGAGTCACTGCAACATCAGGAAGAAGAAGCACGAGAAGCCGGAGAAGTACCAGGGCCTGAAAGAGGAACTTGAAAGGATGTGGAAAGTGAAGGCCAAATTGGTCCCAGTAGTGAAAGGAGCACTCAGGGCTGTGACACCTCAGCTGGGAGAGTGGCTCCAACAGATTCCAGGAACGACATCAGATCACTCTGTCTAGAAGAGTGCAGTGCTAGGAACAGCTAAGATACTGCGCAGAGCCCTCAAACTCCCAGGCCTCTAGTAGAGGACCAGAGGTTGAGGAAGTCACAACACCACCCAAGTGGTGTGAGAAAAAGATTTACATTTATTATATATATATAGTAAATGTATTAACACTCCACTTACTATGCATTCATTGATTTCAGCTTCCTGGGTGCTGGTCACGTCTTCATACGGGTCCATCCAAATGTAAGAAAGATCACATTCTCGGGACTTGAGAAAAAAATGTAAATCTCCGTAAAAACACTGGATACATTCCCAAGCTACCAAAAAAGAGAACAAGTTAGACTAAATGAGATAATATATGCGCTAGTGCAAATATATAAAGTGAATAGAAGCACTGAGAAATGATAGTGCAGTAAAAACTAGATGATATTGTGCAAAATAGTAAACAAATATATACAGTGATATTCACAAATCTAATAATGACAGACCATGTGTAACCCACTTATTTAAAAATAAGTGTAAAGTGATCAATCAAAGTAAATCAAAAATGATATATCAAAATAGAACAATAACAAGTGAAGTCTTAAGGTTTTGGTTCAAAAAAACAAACAATAAACATTAAAGTAATCCAAGTTATCGATGGCTGGTTCCAGAGGTGTAACCTGAAAAGAAACAAAGCCAAAATAGTGTGTAACGTAAAAAACAAGTTTAATCGCGCATTTAAAAACTACTTACAAAATTGTAGTCTAACGATTAAAATAAGAGCAAATAGCGGAATCAGACTGCCAATTCTTAGCTTTCTTTCTTCAGACGGGACACTGATGTAAATAAGCCGGCCAGACTGTTCACCGTGTAGGAGGAAGAAAGGAAGCAGAATTGAAAAAGAGGCTTGGAGTCCGTGGAATGCAAAAAACTCCCACCCTACGTGTTTTGTGATGACAACGTCACTTCCTCAGGGGGCGGTGGGAGTTGTAGGCAAACAGCAAGCTTTATATATACACGCTTAATGCGAATCAGCTTATAGAAAAGATATATAAAAACCATGAAATATAAAAACATGAGCAGAATACTCTTGACATATTTACTGATTATTACAATAAACATACAAAACAAGCTTATATTTTAATTCAGTAGAAATGTTTAATAAAACTGATTTAAAAAAAATATTAAAAAAGGGGATAAATTAACCTTGGGAAAAAAAAAACCCAAAAAATAAATAATTATATATAAAGAAAAACACTTATACTGAATTAAATAGAAAACATATTGTATACAATTATATGCACACGAGAAAACATAAAGAAACAAATAAAATCAAGAGAAATACTGTGTACACCTGTTCCAAATACAAATATATATGGACAAATGTTTTTGTTTTTTTTTGAGCAAAAATTAACACAAACATCACACAGAAATGCTAGGTATAAAAGAAAAATGCTAATACCATAAAAATATTCAAAAATAATAAATATATATATATATATATATATAAAAATATACAGATTGTCTTACAGCTGGCAAAATACTGTAATAAAGGATAAGGATAAAATTATAAAGGGTCATTCTTATAATTAGTTTTCAGGAGTCTTTAATGAATGCTTTCAATTCGAAATCCAAATTTAGGCCATTTGGAAAGAGAGTATCTAATCTGTATATCCTCCTAGCCTCAAACCTATCTAGCTGATCACCAAAATTGCCACCTCTCCAGTTATTCTTAACTAATTCTATTGCCAAGAAGGTTAACCCTATCGGGTTCCCTCTATGGCAGGTCAAAAAATGGTTGGGGAGTCCATTAGTAGTTAGGCCTTTTTGAATGATTCTCACATTTTCGGACATCCTAATACTCGAGGTCCTTCCTATGTACAACTTAGAACATGGACAACTGGCACAATAAATGACCCCCTTAGTTCTGCAGGTGATCACTTGTTTAATATCAAAGATCTCACCAGTACGGGGATTAGTCAAATTAGCTTGATGTCTAGGTATCTCTACATTGTTTCTACAGCCTACGCAACATCCTCATTTATAAAATCCAGAAGGTAGGTTAAACATATTTAAAGTGTCTATTAGTTGCAAATTAGATGAAATGAACACTTCATCTCATTGATTTCACTATACATTGTGTATAATGATTTTCTTCTGCTGTACAAACTTAACCGGTTTGTCCCTGAGAAATGTATAGCTAAATCAGTAATTTTCAGTTTGAGAGAAAAGCCTCCAAATATTATTTCATGAAATACCTAGTACATGGCTGGTAACATGTTGCCTAAGAGCTTAGCTATGGTGAATTAATAATGTAATTTCAAAAATGCCTGATATTTGCATTTGTGTTGTCAATTAACCACAATTGCTTAGTGGATAGACCCCTTAAAATATCAAAAAATCCATACTTATCATTAAAAGAATAAATGTTCACTGTACATAAGGATGTCTGTTGTCTACTTAATTGAACATGAACAGCTAATTAATTGCTAATGGAAGACAGAAGAAAAATGATGAACTTTTTCTTAATGGGAAAAATAACTATAAATAATAATTCATTCATTCATGCTATTTCATTAAACATTTAATATAGACATTTTTCAGCTCAGACTCTATAAACTTTACTGTTACTTTAGATAATGGGATTATTCGATCAAAGCACTTCAGTCCAGAAATCTCTTAAAGTCCATTAAATTAGGAGTGCTTCTCTGTATAAAATGGGATTTTTATATCTAAAAAAAAGATGAAACAACTGATTATATAATATATACCCATCTCACACTCTTCTTTCATGCTTTCACAACCTTATACACATTTGCTTTTGTTATTCTGTGAATATTCCTTTCTTTTTTTAAAAGTACTTCCATTCTACAAAATACTGGTACTTCAAAATATGTTCTGTGCATTGAATATCTCATGGAACAGGTTTGCTTACCACCTGCTAACCAATCTGTGCCATAATGAGGATTGTTATAAAGGTTTCCTAATAGTGGATTCCATCCACAATAAATCTGTTGTTTTTATATATATGTTTTCTTTTTCTTTAATTGACATGTTTTCCGGTGTTTAGATTTAATATTTTCATCTGGTTCTTGTACTGTATTAATTTTGCAACATTCACTCAAATTGTTATTTGAGTAAATAATACTAACTAATCCTGAATGCAGATGCGGAGACCATGGCATTAAAAGGAAATACATAATTCATGTTAATATACCTACACTTATTATATACTATTTTTATTTTCTATCAATCTGTTTTAAACCATAGAGGGCAGGATTTAGAGTTCCTTCCAGGATTATATTTAACAAGCTTGCACTGTTTATGTATGTTCAAAATGGCACTGTAAAACCCATGTTTGGCTACTAAAAATAATTGTCACCCCCACCAGTATGTCCTTTTTATTTTCTTCATGTCAAACGACCAGGCCCAAGACATACAATCCTTTAGAGCAGGGATGAATAACATTTTGCATGACAGCTGCTATCAACTATATTTCCCATGATTAGGGTTGTCATATTTTCTTAAAAAAAAAAAAAAAAATACTGTCAGTGCTATTGCGTCCATAGACTTGACATCAAGGCAATTTTTTACTTGCCTGCCACCGGCAACCCTACCCATGATGCATGCCTACACATGGCTTGGGGAATGTAGCCCACAGTGGCTGCAGTGCCAGTGGTTAGTTATCACTGTTCTAGACACTGAGTAGGCTACCATCTGAATTTAAAGAGTAGCAACGTGGTATTGTGTTCCATGTTATTTTATCACTGTGAGAAAATGATTATTGCATAAGTAGACATGATTCCGAGAGCGCAATCATATACACAAGGAACATATAAAGAAGTCTTCAGTGCTTTACAAAGGACATATTTGCATTATCCTATTTATCATCCTTCCCCATTGTAATGAATAAATATAATTATGCATAAAATGTCAACATATATTAAGTAGTAATAATTACAGCATTCAGATTATCAAAATCATAAAGGGATACACTGTAACAATATCGCTTTTGTAAATTTGCTAATTAGCATGTAATTTTCACTTAAAGAGACTGTATCACCTGAACATTATTTTACTCTAAATGTAAAGCATAAAACATGATTTAAAAAGTTATATACATTGTGTTACCAAAAGTGCAAGCAAATGCCTAAAGAAGGAGAGAATGTATATTAAATGTGTCTGTGGTGTCTCCAGTTTATGACATCTCCAATTTCTTGACCTGCAAATTAACTGGTTTTCAATTAAGAACGTGTAATTTCCACGTCAAACTACAGGTTATTTTATAACGGGAACAACACAGACACATTTAGGCATTTGCATGCAATTCAATGTATAGATAATTTTCAATATTTTTTTTTATTCTCTACATTTACAGTATAAGCTATGTTTAGGTGATACAGTCCATTTAATGTTATTAATCATTAGGTAATGGGCAAAGTATTACAGGGATATCATGATTTGACTGTGGCCCTCAATAATAGCCGTAGAGCCCCCAATCAAGGATTTCAAAAAGTAATAACATATATCAAAAATAACATATATCAAAATTATATATAATAACAACTAAATAATAATAAATTTTATAGCACCAAGAAGTGTATACATGCCACAGTTTCCAATAAAGCAGCTTCATTTTTCACATTTATTTTCCTCTTCCCTTTTCCCTATTGCATGTAGCCTTTCTGGTCCTAGAATCTAGAATTGACTTATAGTCTATCACATTTAATAAATATTAGAAATATAAGCTACTCTGAGCACTTTGCAAACAGTAGCTGATACTGAGAAGCAGGGGTGTTGCTAGGTCTCCAAGTGATCTGGGGCTAGAGCCTGTGGCAGATGGGCACTCTCAGAAAAAACACCGCCTCTCGCTCACACACACCATCTCTTTCTTGCACACTGTCTCTCGGTCACACACACACTATGCCTCTCTCTATCACACACACACACCCTGTCTCTCTCCCACGCACAGCATGCATTTAACGCATCTAAACTTAATGTACAATATTTGAACAAGTCATATTATAGGTCAGTGGTCACATATTGTTTTGGGGAATTGCCCAGCCTATTTTCATACTAATGTTTGTTTTACCATTACTTTCTTTTTACCTTGTGGGTGAGCTCTTTTATTTATTAATATTTTATTTTTATATGCCCACTAAAGCACTTCTATATATTTTTTAAAAGAGTTCACCCATAAGGTGAAAAGAAAGTAATGGTAAAACATTATTATGAGAACAATTAAACAAGTGAATAAGTGTGCAACTCCCAACACTCCACACACTCGAGTGTGGTGTGATAATAGGCTGTGCAATTCCCTAAAACATATTATGTGGCCAATTAATTATTACAAAATTCAGATAGATATAGGCAGTGTCAGAGGAGTTAACCCCTGGCTGGCTAGACAGATATAGGCAGTGTCAGAGAAGTTAACCCCTGGATGGCTAGACAGATATAGGCCAATGTCAGAGGCATTAACCCCTGGGTGGCTAGACAGGTATAGGCAGTGCCAGAGGAGTTAACCCTGTGGTGGTTAGACAGATATAGGCCAGTGTCAGAGGCATTAACCCATGGGTGGCTAGACAGATATAGGCAGTGTCAGAGGAGTTAGCCCCCAGGTGGCTAGATGGATATAGGCAGTGTCAGAGGAGTTAACCCCTTGATAGCTAGACAGTTATATGCCAGTGTCAAAGGCATTAACCCCTGGGTGGCTAGACAGATGTATGCAGTGTCAGAGGAGTTAATCCCTGGGTGCCTAGACAGATATAGGCAGTGTCAGAGGCATTAACCCCTGGGTGGCTAGGAAGATTTAGGCAGTGTCAGAGGAGTTACACCCCGGGTAGCTAGACAGATATAGGCAGTGTCAGAGGAGTTAATCCACAGATGGCTAAACAGATATAGGCAGTGTCAGAGGAGCTAACCCACAGGTGACTAGACAGATATAGGCCAATGTCAGAGGCATTAACCCCTGGGTGGCTAGACAGGTATAGGCAGTGCCAGAGGAGTTAACCCTGTGGTGGTTAGACAGATATAGGCCAGTGTCAGAGGCATTAACCCATGGGTGGCTAGACAGATATAGGCAGTGTCAGAGGAGTTAGCCCCCGGGTGGCTAGATGGATATAGGCAGTGTCAGAGGAGTTAACCCCTTGATAGCTAGACAGTTATATGCCAGTGTCAAAGGCATTAACCCCTGGGTGGCTAGACAGATGTATACAGTGTCAGAGGAGTTAATCCCCGGATGCCTAGACAGATATAGGCAGTGTCAGAGGCATTAACCCCTGGGTGGCTAGGAAGATTTAGGCAGTGTCAGAGGAGTTACACCCCGGGTAGCTAGACAGATATAGGCAGTGTCAGAGGAGTTAATCCACAGATGGCTAAACAGATATAGGCAGTGTCAGAGGAGCTAACCCACAGGTGACTAGACAGATATAGGCAGTGTCAAAGGAGTTAACCCATGGGTGGCTAGACAAATATAGACAGTATCAGAGGAGTTAACCCCTTTATCCATTATACACACACAGTCTGTCACTCACACTCTCCCTGACTGACGCTCACACTGACACACACACTCTCTCACTCACACTGGCACACACACACACACACACACACTGAAACAGACACTCTCTCACTCACACTGACACACACACACACACTGTCAGTTTTAACTTACCTGGTGCATCTCTTGCTTTGAGCTCCCTGTGAAGGAGGCACTGAGCCATTCAGGAGAGACTTCTGAACTCCTGCCAACCAAGAGAGTTGAGTGGTCTCACCTGATTGGCTGAGACCTTCATCTATCAAAGCTCTCAAGCTGGGACTTTTTCATGAACTGAGGCTGTCGATACAGAAAAGAGAAAGAAAAAAAAAACCCTGCATGGAGCAGCAAAGTTCTGCCCCTGCCAGGGTGCCTGGGGCAGTTGCCGCAATCTGCCCCATGGAAGGGTCAGCCCTGTGTATTGCCCCTACATTATGTATTTTAAAAGACTAGCAGTACATTTAGTATAATTGGCTTGCTCAGTTTAAGATGACTTTTTATGATCCTCGATGGTAAGGAACCAAGTTTGGCCAAGTGTTTTTTTTTTTTTTTTTTGTACATACAATATATATAGTAATTCTATGGTCACTAAATGAATGTCTGTATTTTGCAGCTTCACTTGCCAGTTCACTTTTAGTGGATTGTCCCCTTATGGTTTTCAGTAAACAATTATCAAATTTAAAACCCAACTTCTGATTACATGAATGTTACACAAAACTGGCTTTAGACAAAAGCTAAAACCAATTCATACATTTAAAAACATTTTACTTGTTTGTCATTTGTATGTAAATAGATGAAAAATAAAAATACAAAATGCCTAATATTTTCCAGCAGTATGGATATTTTTCTGTTTAATACATGGTGTATCATTCAACAGATAACATGTTATTCTTACAAGATTATTTGTCAAGCAAAGTAATGTCAATAATTGTTATTAAAACAGAAAACATTCAGATATAGGGTGTTATTAAAACAGAAAATGGAAAGCTAAGCAATTCTTAATAAATGCCTGATTGATAGAAAAATCACTAACTTTTTGTTACTGCTAAGAGAAACTAATAATAAATACTCATTCATGCATTTTAAGTCATCCAACATTAAATGTACAATTCTTTTTAGTAAAATCTCTTATGCAATGTTTTTTCACGAGTTATGTCAGTGTAAAGATTACTGTTCCTTTAGATAATGGGATCTGATTATTCGATCAAACCACTTCAGTCCGGAAAATCTCTTGAAGTCCATTAAATTAGCGCTTCTCTGTACAAAACGTGATTGCAAATGGAAAAAAATGGAGAGAAAAGTAACACCTGATGAAACATATTTCCATTTCACTGTCACGGATTTTTCTTGGTATTCTGTAATTATTCCTATACTCTTTTAGTAAGTACTTTTTCCTGTGTCAGCATTCAAAACTAATTCTAATCTGCCTAACTTATACATGCATTATTCTTTATTTTCTTTATTATAGTATACAAATATGTGTTGTTAAACATCCATAAATACATAGCTACTGACTCTCAAAAATGGGCTCTTTTCAATGACATGAGTTAACTTATCTCATGTCATTATTTCCCATAGCCTGCAATAGAAAATACTGAGTTAAAAAAAGATAAATAGTGATGTTTTGTGTCATTGAATCAGGCCCAATAAATTTTAATTTTGGAATATGTTACTTCATGCATATACAAGAGCTGAGCTGATAGAATTCAAATATACTATTGAAATAATATGATCAAATTATTTATAACATTTTTGGGAAATTCAAAACCAATTCCAACTCTATTGGTAAATTATCAGCTCTGCTATCTGCTGTGTTTGCTAACAAAGTTTGTGTATTTTGAAAGGACTACAATAAGACACATATGTTGGAATTTCAAATGAGTCATTGAAAATACGGTGTTACAAAACTTTTTAAAGTAGCAATGCATATACCTCTATCTGATACATCATGTACTGTATTTACCTATTAGTTGGTTATACAATTATCAATTTAGTTAACAAAAATGTGATTGAAATGTATATGAAATTACATTTTACTAAATATCACATTCTACTGCTCTATATATTTAGCAAGCCCTTTTAAGTGTGATCATCTGATTATCCTTCCTTTGCATGACAGTATGCAACACACAGAAGAATTTGAACAAATCCATACAAACCAAACTACTTTAAAGATATATAAAAACTCTGACAACACAAATATTCATTTGCACTTTTCCGATTCACTAGTTTATTATTGACAACTTTTTGGAATTAATTCTTATAAGACATATTTAAGGGATGGGAGAAATTTTGTGATAAGTAATATAACGGACACAATTTAAATTACATTCTATAACTACTTTAACTCAAGTAAAGTAAAGAAAAGTAAAATAGATAGATCATGAACATATTTAGTATTTTTTTTTATTATTTTTACCATTCTATATAGGACAATCTCTCCCCTATATCTCTTTCCCATTTCCCTATTAAATTCCTCCTTTTACTGGATACGTTTTAAGCAACTAGAAAATAATTTCTTCATATATTTTCTTTCTATAATTTTGATTTAGATCATCTAGGAGTTTGTACTTTGACCAAAAGGGAGGGAGAGGTCTTCTTTTCTGCCAAACACTTATAATATGATATATACAGGCCAGAATGAGGAATTTATCTTCTTCTGCTCTTCATCTTGAAAAGATAGCCTCTTATCACAGACTTATAGGCACACCACCTTGTGCAGGCTGAGGTGTTCCCAGGTCTGTTTTCCAAAAAGAAAAATCTGGTCATATCTAACTTCCAGGTGGACCTCGTCTTCTCCACCCTTATCTTCAAAGAATATCAGACTGTGGTCAATCCATACATCATCTCTCATACATATACTAGAGACAATCTCAATGGAATTGAGCTCCCCAAATAGCAGGTCAATCCTTGAGTATGTTTGGTGTACTCTTGGGGATGATACACTCTCCAAATATCATACTGTTCCCCCTCTACCACATTATTTTTAAAAGCTTCAGCCTTTTTTTAGCACATTTGGATTTATCTTTTAATGGGAAGGATTTTTTTTATCTAATATTTTAGTAGACATCGGATCTCAATTGGGAAGGTATATATTGACCAAGCTGTATTTAGTCTAGGAGATCATACCAATCCAAATCAAGCACCGAGCCTTTTTATCCACCTCTACACATTGTCAGGGCCTTTACCAGGCCAGGTAGGAGTTTCAGTGCAGATATATTGGAGGTGTCTGGTTGCATGTTATTTATTGTGCAGGTTGAGAACAGAAAATGGAAACAGAGATAGGGATTGGCATAAGGACTGAAGGCGAGACAAAAGGGAATTTAGCGAACAACAGCATCATATGAAAAGGGGTTTGGTAGGAACTGCAGTATAAACAAAGAGCTATAGAATGGACTGTAGACAAAGCAGAGGTAGGGGTAGAGAGAGATGGAGTGAGGCCTGAGCAGGGAAACTAAACAGGAAAAGCACCCTAGAGGGGGTGAGGTCTGAGCAGAGTAGCTAAGCAGGAGGAACACCCTAGATATGGTGAGGACTGAGCAGGAGGAACACCCTAGAGAGGGTTTCTCACTGTACTTTAAATCTTCTTCATTCCAGCCCCACTCCCATAGCACTATTTCTTTGTTTGGTGTAGGGAAAGTGCATGTTTCAAGCACATTTGAATAAATACACTGGACACATATAAAACTGATATGGTATAGGGCACATATAACACTGATATAGTATAGGACACATATAAAACTGATATAGTTATAGGACACATATAAAACTGATATAGTATAGGGCACAAAGACCTCTTTGTAGTGATAAATATATTAAATTAATAACTAATCACAGCACTCATCTATATTGTTTTTTAGGAGCTACATAGCCAAAAAAAGATTTCAAATGTTAAAGGAGTGCCTTGGTGTCCAATTTAGACTTTATCAGCATCAAATGAAATATGTGAAGTAATAACCACACTTCATCCAACAATTACATTCATTGTGGTTTGTTAACCTCCCGAGAATGAAATATCTAGATGCCTTGAAGAATATGGAGAATGGTACATTAGTCATGGATATAAAACCAACTGACCATGAGAATCTCATCCTGGTCCTCTATTTATAGCATGCTAGTGCACGAGGTGTATTCCAAGAGAACTTACTATGCCAAGGTATGAATGCAATTTATAAAATTGTGAGGTGGTATGTGGCAATAATAATTTGCTAATATTTTCTTGATTTAATAAATTCAGTTCTTCATTGAAGGACCCTAACAACATAAACACAGTATCCCAGTTGTACCATAACAAGACATGCTCATTTCAGTAAGATTAAAAAAATCATTAAAATGATTGGCTTTCTTTGCACAATGATCTGGAACATATCCCAGTACATTGTTGTTTTTGACAAACGTCCATTATTTTCAAGCTTGAACTTACTGAAATGTGTACATCTGACCATAAATCCTAATTTGAGATAATCCACTTTTTGCAGCATGTATGTAAAAAATATTAATATATTTTTATAGTGGTTAATGAAAAATTCAAGCAAATCCATAAATGAAGAGGAAATGTTTTTTGTTTCTGAATTTGTTTGCAATTCTTCCCCAAAAATATTTTAACCGTTTTTTGCTCTCTACAATGCAGTGTAAAACATATTACTTAATAAAAAAATTTAAATTACTGTCCATATTATTTTCTAGACCCACAGCGTATTAGATCTAGTTACAGATTATACGCAAATAGATCCGGTTCCACTTCCCAGCTTTATGGCAAGTATGTTTATAATAGAAAAAAAGGGAAATAAATATCTTGGAAGGGGTTGTCAATATAGTACTATTGGGGAAGACAGTCATACTGATTTGTGAACTCCCCGTCTATTTATCATTGCTGGAGTTCCTTGGGATTATTCTCTGAAGGAAAAAAACAAAAAACGACCCACTAGTTTCCATTATTTATGATCATTCGACATCAGTCAATGCATAATGAAAGGCATCTAGCTGGAAATCTGGTGGCAATGCATTACAAGTCAAGTAGGTGCAAGCATTGAATTTCTTTTGGCTTCATCACATTTGACTGGTGAAAAATAGCAATAATAGCTAAACAAACAGTGCGGCGTTCCCTACTTCATACATTTGAATATGCTTGTTTGGCCCCGAATGTGCCTATTGCGCATTTAGTGAATTAGTCCTTATTATTTAATGGAGATAAATGTGATAACAAAATAATTCTATTTAGTTGATAAACTAAAGCAATGTGCTACACTATAATGTACATCAAACCAAAACTAAGTATGTTATCAAGTGAAACTGGAAAACTTCAGGGAACTTGGCCTGAGAATGAATAGGATTCCCTGATTCGATCTAAATTCCTTGACCTGAGATTATTTCTAATTTACAGGGATTTCAATTCTTTAAATATCATTTGGCATAACGGTTCTTGTGGAATGACAATACTGACCCATCTAGTCTGGCCAATTTCAAGTCCACAGTGTGAATGCCAGCAATGAATGAAGAGCCGTGCCAAGCCATGTACACGGGGTGCACAGAGCGCACGTGTGCTGGATGTCAGGTGCTTAAGGGGTGCTGCATGAGCCTTCTTAATTTTACCTACAGGCTATCTTCAATCTTCTATCAGAGTGGAACATTCCCATGGTACAGAGCGCAGATCAAGGATCCCACCCCATTTGTTTATCTGCATTATGCAGTGGAGGAAAAAATCCTATTCCTGCAGACCTAGCAATCATTGCAAGTAAAGTGGGAGGACAATGACATGTTTTGGGGCATTGGGACATGTTTTGTGGGACCCATAACATTCAGAAATGTTTAAGGGACAAACTGGTATTGGAACATGTTTTGGGGCAAAGTCACATGGGCCATATTTTGGGGACAACTTTGCACTGGGGTATGTTTTGGGGAAACTAGGGACACTAGATCCTATTAAAGGGGCAAAGTGACAATTGAATGTCAATGCAATTTTCCACTTTGTAAATAAAAGGGTACCTTTACATATGATAGTGCTTTAGGGCATGACATGGAACCATCAGGCCATGGTGGTAAAATGGCCATGTGGCCCTCTGACCATGAAGCACATCACCATATGAGACCACCACCATATGAGATACACCCTCACTGTCAATAGTACCAGATTTGTCCTGACATAACTTGTCAGTGCAGTGGTCATAAGTATCGCCGTGTCACCTAGGATGGTGGGTGAGTTGCAGTGGCAAGCCTTGTAACTACTAAACTACACTTATAAGTAGTGTGTGAACAAAGCACGCACATACAGTGAAGAGTGAGAGTGTATTGAACTGGTGGTATTATGTGGTGATGTGAGAGAGCAATTTTACATCCGTATCCTGGTGGTTTCTAGTCATGCCCCTGCCTCTCCACAGTGGACAATGGTGCATCACCCATCAATGTTGGCATCCACATGAGTATATGAAATGGTACTCTCATATATGATAAATGATGGTGGGAGGCTACAAATATCCTAGCAGCTGCTGATGATGAACAATAACCAGTGATGTGATGCCACCCTAAAGCTGACATGACATCACTGGTATTGCCATTCCAGAGAGCTGTTATGTCAGTGTGTACGATAAAATATGTAATGGTATACACTGTATTAACATATTTATATGTGGAAATTCCCTAAATTTTATATGGAAATGTATTTATATATTACCTTATATTATTAAATTTGTAATAAGAATTTTATATATTTACATACGTATTTCTTTTTTCATTATGATAATATTGTACATATTTTATTATTTTAAAATGTATTTTATTATATTATGTTATAGCATACTATATATATATATATATATATATATATATATATATATATAAACATTACATAATATACAGTATAGATTAATTGTATTCATATTAATTAACATATTTTTAATTGTTTATTTAAACATGGTCTTTTTTCGTATATCAGAGTGAGTTTGTGAGGATTTTTGATATTTTTTTTTAATGTTAAATCATTTCACAAATGTAATGTGATGTTCAAGGCTACCTTTTCGGTTTGGCTGAATTCTGAGTATTTTGGTGATGCCTGGAAAGCCGCACACCCAGCATGATCCTGTGTAGTATTTTCACGGTTTGTGTTCTCTGAAAAAGCTAGCACACAAACCCTGAAAATATATGAAATAGAGCAGAGAGGCCGACGGCAGTTACTCACTCTGTTGCCGAATCGACCAGCACAAAATGTATCCAAGGTTATTTTCATATACTTTTCATGCTGGTTGAATTGAAAATAGAGTGAGTGACTCTGATGCCAAATTCATTCTGCTGTCGGCCTCTCACCTCTATTTCGTGTTTGGGTGCTGTCTGTTCAGTGCACACCTATCATTCATGGGCAGGATACACCTCTTTGTTTTAATGCTGTTTTCCTACAGCTTGTGTGATGCAGAGTATTTTATATATAGTTTTGACTCTGATAACAGTAAAAGAGCAACTTAACATACTATTTGTAAGTTAAGCTATATATATAGCCTGCAGGACTGTTTATGATCTTACATAACATCTGAACAACTGGGCTTCAGAGCTCAAATTTTAAAATAGATCAAATCTTTTTGGGAGATAGTTACTCTGGCAGCAGTAACTATCCAACCACATAAATCAACTTGTGATTTTTTCCAAACGTCAGATATGAGCTTCTGAATAAAATCAGGTGAAGCATCATCCAAGCATGGTTAACAATCTATTATACCTAGCAACATTTTATAGGCAGGCTATTTGCTAACTTACACGCTCCATTCTGTGGATTTTACAAGTCTGTCCCCTAAGTTCTCTTTAGTAAAAATAACAATTTTGACTTATTCTGCATGCAATTTTTTTCCCATTGAATATTACTCAACAATCACGCCTGCTTGCATGATTACCTGTCGTTTTCTCATCAACACACATTGAGCGAAAAGGAACATTTAGAAATCAGTATTGCCCTCCTCTCCTGAAGACAGGAGCATCATGTGGTTCTGTATAATATTACTAAGAAAAATATCTCTAGTGTAAGAAGCATTCTGTATTCCTTAGTGTTTCCATGTAGTATTTTTTCAGTTCTCTTTACCAATATCAAGAATTCCACCATATAGGACTATGTCCCCAACAACAGTTTCCTTAATCTCTCCAGGCAGTCATGGTAGAGCCCCCTCGGGCAGGTGCCATAAGGCAGCAGCCTAGTTTGCCTTATAGTTGTGCTGGCCTTGTCTGCATGTGTGGCATTGCATGTTTCCAAATAAGGTTAGATGCCCGCCAGCGTTTACCCAGTCAAATTCTTGACTCAAATTTCTTCTCTTAAAAATCATATTCCACTAGGTAGTGGTGGTTTATATTGGATTGATTCCTTTAACTGCACCAAAGTTATAACATACAGTTATAATTTCAGTTATAGCATCGCCATAAAACAGAGAGATAAGACTTTGTAAGTCATGTCTGAACCTTCTTGAAGAACAGATGCAACTTTTAAACTTTGTAGTCATTTATTACATAGTAAAAGAAACAAACAATATACTGCGCCTATATGTGATGGAGTGAGCAGCACCTAAACACAGCTAGTGTTTCACTTCTAGCAAAACAAGTGTATACAAACAAAATAAAGTGACCATGTGCGCTAGACCCAACACTTGGCACACTAAGCAATTACCCTTTTCAGTAAGACGTTCTCTTACAAGTTTTATACAAAGGGAAATAAATAGATAAATAAAATATGGTGAAGTATATCTGGACAATATATACAACACTACACAAAGTGTATAGAATGTACACTAACATGTACCTGAACAGTAATCTGCTCAGGAATGATGCACTAACATGTACCTGAGCAGTAATCATTTATTACAATAAACTAGAAAATAGCATTTCTAGGATTAGTATGTCCTTGTCACCTTATGTTGTCTTTATATCCCTACAATTTGGTTGTACTTAGAAAGTGGTATATTCCATACAAAACTAAAAGCTTTTCAGGAGCTTTGTGATGCTAAAAGTAACAACTTAAATAAGATTTTTTTATTCCAGCCCACGATGGCTATAATTAACTTTTTAACACATAGATACATTTGTTCAGTGCACACAATACAAATTAAACAAGGTGCTATATAAAGCTTTGCTAGAGGTTGACAAAGTATCATTTTTTGATGATAAATTTGCATTTTACACAAGGGGGCATGTAATGAACCACAACCAGTATAAACTGGCAATTAAAAAACAAACAAAAACAATCTGCGCTTCTCACCCTAATAAAGTTGGCAACATTATATAAGAGAGGTTTTTGTTTTAAAGGAAAATTAAATGTTGTTTAACCCTTGCTTCGTTAAAGGATACACATGAGTTTACTAACTGCTGTGTCTCACATGCAAGACACAGCAGTTCCCAGTTGTTGAGTGCTGACAAATGTCAGCACACGAACAGCCAATCAGAACGGGGGCTTGCCCCGCTCTGACAGCTGAATGCGAGGGTCTCTCGCTGCTAGCACAGCGAGAGACCCTAATTTTTGCATGGGATCAGCAGGGGGGACCTAGTTAAGGTTCCCCTGCTGATCTCATACAAAAATGAGGGTCTCTCTCTGCGCTAGCAGCGAGAGACCCTCGCATTCAGCTGTCAGAGCGGGGCAAGCCCCCGTTATGATTGGCTGTTCGTGAGAGTCAGTTGCCGACCAGACGGCTGCCTGCTTCCTATGGAAGCATGGCAGCTGTAGGTAAGAGGATAAACTGGCGTGTACTATCAAAAGTACACGCCAGTTCATCCTTATACTAGGGACAACTAACTTTTCACTTGTGCTTCTATATTAGAATCACAGGTGAAAAAAAAAAAAGTTTAGTGTCCCTTTATGCTCGGCCCCCACATTCTCAATAGCAAATGTGTGCCTTGACATGGTAAGTGAGCTTAACTATGCTTTGGCCAATTCATACAATCAAAACCTCTCATTAATATTATGCTTATAGTGTTTTTGCAAACTTTATTAGGGTGAAAAATGGACAGTTTTTGTTTTTTTTGTATATACTGTGTAGCTATTCTACATGCCACCTGTTCACACCTATTTGGTAGGCCTCATTTCCACATTTAAATGATTTGAACCTGTTACATGCTCCGCATATCATTATTTTTTTTCCCAATTCAAAACAAACAGATTGGGGTCTGATTCAACAATCGGACTGGAGAAAGGTGGTGGAGTTTTGAGGTTGAATTTGACTTTGTCTCAAAATTGTTTTTGACCTCCCAACTTGACCACCTTCATGACCATGATCTGGTCACTAAACTAAAGACACACTATATCCCCACCCTCTCAATAAAGTCCAGCTCCAACATCCATCTCAAACTTCAAAAAATTCAATAAAATTTGGTATTCGCTAAAATGTAATGGGAGGTCAAGTTGGGAGGCAACCTGGACTTTGCCCAAGGAAAAGGGCCATCCAATACTAAAATTAATCTACGTAACAAAAATGAAATTTATTTTTGGATGGACCCTTTTGCAGGAAATATGGCACTTGCCCCACTTAGAGAAAAGACAATTATTGTTTCATTGTTCCCTGGAATAAACTTTGCACAGTGTGTAATATGTATTCAGCGTGCACTTGATGCTCCATACTAGAAAGTAAGAGTTGAAGGAAAGATCTTGTTTGTTTTCCATATATTCCTACATCATCTCCACAGGTAATATATTGTTACAACAAACAGACCTCTGTTTCATATTATCAGATCTCAAGTATAAGTTACACTGAGAAAAAAGATAACCCATGACCCATATTTCTTGTGCAAAGATTGCTTGTATCTTTTAATGTGAAATTATAGTTATATTTGCTAATCAGTGCATGAGGATGTCTGATGCAGTAATATTGCCTAGTGAATCAATCTATGCCTGATTTTTTTTTTAGTTCAACTTGACAACTATAGTGTGATGTATTTCTGCAGTGACAGAAGTTTGCCTGCATTTCAGTGCTTTGTGCTATTTCTATGTGTGCAATTACCAGATGGTTAGCTTTTTAAGGTATTTGATGAACAGAAGAAACATTGTGATAGTTTAAGTCTCCTATCTTTTTTCATTACAGACCCATTTTTTACATTAGCCTTCTTTTTCTTTAAATTCAAAACTAATGACACAGATGGCTGACCACCTGCTGTGAAGGTTTAGCTGCTGTCCAAGTGATGCTAGAACACACAAATGGTCCTTATTTGCTGTCATATTCGGTTATTACAAGGTTAAGAATAGTTGTGCTTTAGAAATGCTAAAGTTCATCTTGCAAATACATCTATTTCAACTGTATAATAATCAGAGCTGAAGTTCCTCCTTTAAAGCCAGTGTACACACACCCATGTGTTTTTTATTATTTTTCTAATTATGGAGAGGAAATAGTCGGTTTGAGTGGAACTAATTTTAATCTGTTTGAGTCCAGAATGGATAAATTAGAGCCCTCACTGATTTAGCTACATTGTGCAGGGACAAACCTGGCAAGTTTGTCTAATAGGAGTACAAGACAGGAATGTTTGAAATCTTAACGATCCCATGTGTGTATGGAACAACTATTTGCTAACACACACACCAAATGTGATGTTCCATTCAGACATAGCCATTACAGCATATTCATGGGACTTCCAGGACTTATTGTTATGTCAGAAAAAAAGTTAAAAGCATTCAAAATGAAGCTTGACCCAGTGAATTAAGAACTCCCAAGGCCTAGTAAAATGTTACTCCTATGAATAACCCTGTCACTGAAACATAAGTCTCAGTCTTAGTTAATAGCCACCCGTCTTCTGTAATTTGGAGTCAATATTGCAATTTTCTAACTATTTGAACTATACATTACTATACCTTTAAACAGTTTAGACTGAGCTTAAACAATACAAACTGAGTGTTCCAGTGCTAGGGTATCATAGCTCCTTAAACGGTTTATTTCACATTAGAAAATGAACTCTAGCAGGGTAATTTAACAGTAATTTCCTCCCCATCCTTTTCTGATTAAGTAAAATACCTTCATGTAAAAATACCTTCATGTCATCTTACACCATTAATATTTATGACCCTTGGCTTTATTTAAACCTTTTTCTTGACAGATGCTTCACTGATGGGATATTATTTATATCATGGTAAAAAAAAAAAAACACACCTGCTTCAAAAGGAGAGTGTGATTTTCTTTTTTATATACTCTATTTATCTAAATGTTAGCTGTTTCTCATTTAACAGTCTATATATACACGGGCTTTTTCTGTCTGATTTATTTCATCCATGAAACAACACATACAAAAAGGAAAATAGTTTATTTTAACCAGCTGTTGTTGTCACATTGAAATTGGAGTTCAAATGATTTATTTGGTTTTACGGAATATAAACACATATTACAACTGAAACAGAACTGTTTCGTTGTGCAACAAAGTTAACTGTATTATAGAATATGAAATAAAAGCATAATTGCTACAAATGTTATATTCTGTTTGCCAGTAATCTGCTAGAAGTATTTATTTTGTGCTTTCAGGCATGCAGCTCCTTTACGCTTGAGTTCCCTGTCCCATACAGTAAGTCTGGAGACTTTAAAGAATAACTGTCATCTTATTTTGCATTTTAAATAAAATATAAACATTTTATTAAATAAAATTATTTTTTTTTTTAAACCCAAAATGTCACTGGGAGAGTCTTAGCTGCCAGGGCCGATCTTGGGCGGGTGCGCGGGGTGCACCGCACCCAGGCGCACGGGAGGAGAGGCGCTGCCACAGGCAGCTCCCTCCCCAGAACCTACTCCCCGAGGTGGGGGCCGCAGGTGAGCGCCTGCGGTCACCGCACCTCCAGCTTACACTGACCACAGAGCGACGGGTGCAAGCTCTGCCCCGTCGCGCTGTGAGATGGGCGGCGCTCCGGATGTCAGATGACATCCGGCAGGAGATCCTAGGTGCCGGTGTTCTCCCTAGGCAAGCGCTGCTGAAAAAGTCCTCCTCCCTGCAAATATAGGTAATTGAGCAGGGAGGGGGACCAATCATCATAAAGGTTTTTTTGGGGGGAGAAGGGGGTTAAAAAAAATAAATGTATGTGTGGAATTGTGTGTGTGAGTGTGTGTTCCAGTGTGTATAAGTGTGTGTGTGTCAATGTGTATAAGTGTGTGTGTGTCAATGTGTATAAGTGTGTGTGTGTGTGTGTGTGTGTGTGTGTGTCAATGTGTATAATTGTGTGTGTGTCAATGTGTATAAGTGTGTGTCTCAATGTGTATAAGTGTGTGTGTAAGTGTGTGTGTGTCAATATGTATAAGTGTGTGTGTGTGTGTGTGTGTCAATGTGTATAATTGTGTGTGTGTCAATGTGTATAAGTGTGTGTCTCAATGTGTATAAGTGTGTGTGTAAGTGTATCCTGTGTGTAAGGGTGGCTGTGTCTATTTATGTGTGACTGTGTGTAGGTGTGCACTTGCCCAGGGCCACTGAATAACTGGGGTCCCCGCTGACCCCAACACGGTCCCGTTGCGCATGTCACTGTGTCACATGGAGGGCAGCAGGCATCATCCAGCCGGAGTCTAGTACCCCACTTCCTGCACTCAGCGTGCTTAGAGGGAAGACTGTGCAGATGAGACAGTCTGGGGACACGAGAGAGCAGCAAGGTGAGTACTTGGGAAGGTGGGAGAGGAGATAATGCTTTTATTGTAAAAACTAACCGTGGCATATTAATGGACAACTAACAGTGGCATATTAATGGGCAACCTGTGGCATATTTTGGTTGGTACCTGACTGGCTCATTTTAATTGTCAAAGTGATGCTGTGGGATTCTGTGGGTCAAAATAACATGAACTATGGGGCAAAGTGGTACTGTGGCATGTGCTAGAGACCCTAGGTACACCTCTGCAAATATGCTGCCCATGTGCTGCTTTGCTGCCCCTCAGAGCCGGCTATGCAGACCGGTGCCCTGTTTCCCCTTAGACCTCAGTCAGCTCTTTCTGAGAGATGACAAAAATATGAAGGACCCAGCACTCAAAATGGTTTAGTGGAGGTGTTTATTCAGCATGCAGACGACATTTCAACCATTTCAAGCTTGAAAAAAACCCTGTGAGGGTTGAAATGTCGCCTGGATGCTGAATAAACACCTCCACTAAACCATTTTGAGTGCTGGGTCCTTCATATTTTTGTCTTCTACGTTTGGAGACTTGGGAAGCATCTCTGGACCTCAGCACCTCACAAAAATCTGAGTGCGGATCTGAATCTACTTTATTTTACAATTCTTTCTGAGAGATGGACATGAGGGTATGGGGAGAGAGACACGTGAGTGACTGACATGGTAAGCATGGTGGAATACTATGTATCGCTCATTGTGTACTTGTTTTCCAATGATGCTCGCCTAATGAGAGACTTTGGCTGATTGGGAACGGTAGTTAAAATTCATTGAGCTAGCCATCAAAAAGTCTTCTATGTTGCTGGCTGAGCAACATAGAAATAAATAAAACCACTACACAGTATTATGGCAAAATATATATCTTTATTTAAAATAAAAGTTTGTGTTGGTCCTTTACATCAAAATAAAGTTTGTGCTCTCGTCCCCCTCTCCCCAATAATGAAATGGGCGTGTCAGGAACATACATGTCTAAAGGGGAGGAGTTCATAATATAGCCACACCCCCCGGGGGGCGCCCCAAAAAAAACCCTGCACCCAGGCGCCCATTACCCTAGGATCGGCCCTGTTAGCTGCCATACATTCTCCACACATAGACAGATGTTTGTGAGGGAAATGGTAGGGAATATGGATTTTAAAATATGAATTAAAACAGGACTATTGGTTTTATATAACAAAATGTTTATTTTTATTCTGCATAAGTTTTAAAAACCACACAATTCACTCATTTTATTAGGCTTTCTTTTAGGCTAATGTGATACAATCTCTTTTTCTGCAAGAAATTGTGCCTCATATATTTCACATTCCATAACTCTTTGCAATGTAAAAATGTGATGTCAGCTATATTTCTTAATTGTTTATATAATTATATGGAATGGCTGTTAAGCAGGGGAATAACAGAATGGAATTTTAGTTTACATAATTATCCTTATTAGCTACAAGAGGTATCTTCAGAATTTTGTCAGCTGTGGAATGCAATGCTGTTGGTTTGATCATTAAACTATGCCCACCATCCAAATATAAGCAACATGTATTATTGATAGACTCGGACTCAAATGGTAAGCAAAGATACTCAGGTTAATGGCAGTCTTGAGTTGTGAAGTTCATAAAACATTTGATTTGGAAATTTAGTAAAAATCATATATGTGTGTAACGGAACTCCCCGTACTCCGACCGAGTACCTTCCGTTGATGGATGCTTCCTAGCTTGCGCCGAGGACCATAAGCACCACACCGGACACCACAACCACCATAGACTCCACAACCGCCGTAGCTTAACTGGAGTCTCGCCGTCTTCTGTCCACCCTGGATCAGCTTCTGTCCTCCAGGACCATGTGGAGAAGACCTCTCCTCCAGGAGAGGTATCAGGAACAAGCTCTTAAAAGAGCTAAGTGATTAAAGTTCAAGGGAGTATGCAGAACATAGCAATCCCCAGTGTGATTATAGCTTTACCCTCCAATCACGATATAGGACTACATGTTGAGGGTCAAGAAGATCTCTGGATTTTAATCAAACACTCTGTTTTATGCCCATTTTCCACACATAGGACCACCCACAGGGTTTTTCTCCCCCCCCCCCCCTCTACCTGCAACTACCTTGGTTAATCTAAAATTATGCTGTACTATAGATAACTCATTATGTGACTCTGATGGGACTTCTGAGTAATGGCCAGTAACTTTACAAGGCCTAAGGTGGATACAGTGTTTCTAGCTAGATACTGTGTCTCTACTGACGATACTTGAGCAATTTATGGAACGCTTTTGTGGCTGAAGATTGAATACACAGTTTCTGAGGTGCTATGTCCATTTTGCTGATTTGAGGCAGAGCATAAATAGTAGGTGAGCTGTGGCAGAATTTGCAATGTATTTATTCTTATTGTTGTTAATGATGGTCCATCATCATTTGGTTCAGCAGACACTTTGGAGGAGGGTCTTTTCATCAGGATACACAAGCACTTTACTTGCCAAGACTTCCATTGCTCGTTTGCTGGTTTCTGCTATGCAAGAAACACTCTGGACCAACTTTAATCTTCATTTTACAGATCTTGAGGATCCTTGTCTTTAAACCCCCTGTGGATTTTGTCTTTAGGGTTTACTCCATAAAGAGAGAACTATAGGGACATAGACAGGGATTTCAAATTTAAGCTAAACTAGAGTTGGATTTATTAGCACATCGCCTGCCTGAGCTCCCATTTGCAGGACACTATAGTTCCTCAGGTGTCTCATGTAAGATACACCTTTGGCTATCAGTCTTGGTTTTACTTTACAAGTTACTGCATTTATATTACTTATGTGTCCCACTAACAAAATTTTTTATTAACTATGCAGGTTGTTTTATTTATTCATATGGTGGGATGTTTCTATTGGTGTATGCTGTACAAAAGTGGGTGTTCATTTTATTTTATATATATATATGTATGTATATATATATATATATATATATATATATATATATATATATATATATATATTAATTCCCAAATAGAATGTAATGTTTTATGGACTATATTACTGTATCAGTTGTTATTAATTAATTTTAGAAAATCCTGTGTGGATAATATGCTTAGAGATTTTGAATAGTTAATATGAAACAAGAGATCAAAGTCTAGTGCAAAAAACACAGTAGGGTCAATAAAGAGAGATTTGTAGGTAATCAAGAAATTTTAATATGATACATCTAATGACTTTTTTCCTAAGATATAATAGTACCCAGAAATGCAATATTTACTGTGCAGAATTTAAGCTACCATTAAGTCTGTATAAATGCCTAAAAGTAACTATTCTTAAAAAAAAAAAAACAAACATATACCAAATTAAAATTAGACTAGCAATGATTAAGTATCTTTCCAAGAAAGTCAGGCCTCGTTTTATTAAAGTAAATACATAGAAAATGTTGCAGGCACAGTATAACCTGTAATGTACAAACATTACATTTTGTGACTGAAGCACTTGAGTCAAAGTGTTTTTTGTTTGTTTGTTTTGTTCAAGGTCATAAGGCGAGTTGACAGTAGTTCCAATAAAGATCAGCTCCATCAGATGTATCTCATAACCCATGATGCAGCTTCATCTGAAACCACTGACAAATAGTGAATCACACATCCCACGGTCCACCTATTAAATGTGATTGCCAGCTACCTCTGTTCAATTAATAGTATTTAACCTCTCCAAGCCTCTACAGGTTTTTTTCATTAATTAATGCACAGCTCGTTCGCTTTTATGTTGATTCATCTGTACTGAAATGTATACATTACAACTCCCCTGGCATTATTTTAATGTGTGTCCTTTACTGAGAGCAAAGAGCCATGATTCATGAAATGTGTGAACATGTGCTCATAATCAGTATTGTGTGGGATTTATATTTTCTGAGAGGTACAAATGACTAAAAGCTATGAATGACTACATGGTTACAGAGCACAAAGCAGAAGGTCTGAATTCAGGGATAATGAAAGATGTGACATGTTGATGATACAGGAAGCATCCTATTCTAATTCACTAGCTTGATAAAAGTCATTTTGCTTTCTGCCAAATGCTGCCAATTAAACCAAATAAATGGCTCAAAATGAAACCCTACTCAAATTAAATTAAACTATATAGTCTGTGATGATTTTGCCTCAAATAAATCACATTTTTTTTTACAGAGATCATAAAGGGCCCATTTTCTGTTCCTCAGTAATCTTTATGAAAACAAAGAAGTAAAAGTTTAGAGAGGTAGTGGAGTGGGTGGAGCTACAATTCACCACACATATGAATACAAAGACAGTATCTTTCATCAAATTCTATGCAGGCACTGAAAAAGTATGTCATTTTTTTTGAAGAAAAGTTGACAACCCTATTACTAGAACACTTAATTTCTTTCACTGATCAGAAAAATGCACTCACTGCACAAAAAAGGATTTGGAAGGTTATACTGAGATCTCTACACAATCTCCGAGTCTAGTGATCCCCTTAAGTCACTTCACAAAACCCAGTAACTGAAACTATACTGTATTGGAGCACCTTTTACAACTTCTCTATTTCTTTTGTAACCTGCTATGTATTAGAATTAGACAACATGTTAATTTCTAGCTGCTACATGTTTTACTTAGGGACTTATTCATGACAGAGCAAACTGCATGAAATTGACAAGGGAATTATAGACTCCAGGCCCTAGTAGCAGAGTTTGAGGATAGATCATTTTTTCAATCGGCTACTTTGGCCTTCCTTTTACACTTCCCAAGTCAATTCCATGCAGATCCCTCTTTCATAAATAAAACCCTTAGAAGATTCTATCGTGATGCATAAATTTTAAAAAATGACAACTAAAACATAAGCAAGAGGCACAAATACAATTTTATAGAGTAGTTTTAAATTGTTTTCTTTTAAGCATCCAAATGCTATTTACAGTGTCTATTAGCACAGGAGCACAACCTTTGTATATTATTTGAAGAAATGCCTTTCATCTGCGAGAAACCTGGCGGTCATTGGAAAACCATTTGAAGTAAATTAAGAGTGGCAATTCGTTTCCAAAGCTTTCAGGCATGAATGTGACCACCTCCTCCCGGCAGACAAGACTATAATTAGTCATTAATTGTATTAGAGGATTGATTACGTTGGTAGGTATGATAAATGAGTTGATTGTGGATGGAACCAGGTGAAATCTCGTCTGAATATGTATTGAACCATTCTGTTATGAACCTTTATTAGAGGGTGCCATTACCAACACATTAATACCAGCAATTAAAGAAATGAACAGACATCAAATCATGTATTTGCATCTTTATGGAAAAAGTAACAAAAATTGCAAAAAAAAACAAAACAAATAACAGTCCTCTGTCAAGAAATAATAGAAACATGGAGTGAAAAAATAAGAACAATTAAATGAAAAGGTATAATGTTCATTTAAGACCTTTAAAAAAATCAATAAAATCCACAAATTGTAGAAAATTCCACCTAGTCCTGTATACAATCCAGTCCCATATTGTAAATATAAAAATCAAAGTCCTGGACAGCAATGTTCTTCAGAGTAGCAGATAACTTAGTATATGGACCTCCTAATGATGTGTACTTGTCAATGGAGAGTTTTGGAGCATGTCAACTTTGTGTCGGGAGAACTGGACAACTCTGCCTCCCGTTATGTAATTAATCATCAAGACTCCTGCACTAATTGCCTCTCATTGTTGGCTATTTACAAACCTAAAAAGACACCAACATAGGCAAAATCAATTGCAACTTGAAATGAAATGAATGGTGTGGTGTATTTTCATGTGATTACATTTACCAATACTAGATAGAGGTATTAGGAAAGAGTTATTTACAATTCCGTGTCTTTTCCTGAAATGGATGTTTTCAGTTTGTCTCGTTGGTATAATAAATTATACGCATTTAATTAACATCATCAAAGTTGTTCAGTTTTGTCTGCATACATTTTTACTGTGTGCTTTAGTTAGTGCTGGTCTCTTTCGCTTGTTATCTCTATTTCCTATCGATACATTCTGACGTGTAGACACATTATTCAAATGAATCTAGCTCTATACCTGATGTAAATCATCGGAATCGTGTTGAGGCAGGTGCCCAAGGTGCACCACGACCATGGTGCTATAGGATTCAGGTGCAGGAGAAGTAAGTGCTTCAGGAGTGCTCTTAATCTAAAAGTCCTCCTCCGTCATTGTCATAGAAAAGAGATGTAGCTAGACGTGTCATGTTTCTAAAGAGGAGAAGTTAGCTACTCTGTCTAGTCTGTGTATCATGCATAATATTAAGGTAATAGGCTTGTATTACTCTTCTGATATTAATGAGATATGGACATCATAAAGGCAACCTTTATCTCTCCTGCCATACACTTTGCACTGCTTTTCAACTATTCTGATGAAATCTCAACATTAGAGTTTATTTAATACAATACCAGCATCAGCCATAGGTGCTAACCTGTCTTCAATCAAACATGCTAACACTACTGTGTATGCTAGGAACTGTTATATCTTAATTCTTCTTAATGTAACTGTAGGTGCCCTGATGATAACACATGTCCACATTATCACTAAGGCAAGAATACATGGGCAATATATAATATTTAGGAACTTAAATGTAAAGCAATTAATCAAATATTTATAGTGGGTTATCAACTGCTTCTCTTTTTATGCTGACAACACTGGGGGCTTATTCTGTGGGGGCACGTAGTAAAAAAAAAGTGAATATTGCTTGATGTACAAAACTATTTTACGGTTTTTGCATTGTACTAAACTTTTAATACTCAAATAGTAAATTGAGTAAATTGTGAATAAGAAAGGCATGTGTGGGCATATTTTTTCAGCCTTCTTTATTCATATTTGCAAGAATCTGGTGACATTTTCACACGCAGACTAAGCATTATTGTTTTATTCACAACCGTAAAATGTACACTGAATAAAAAGGCGAATGAACAAAATGAAAAAAAAAAAGTTGCAAATATTCGAAATTTGCTACATGCCCATGTTTACCTATGTTTTCCCTGCTGCACTTGACCCCCTTACTGCCTTTTGGAAAACAAGTAAGCATTTGCGACATTTTTGCTATTACATTTATATATAGCTATTTTCTTTGTTCCACATTCTTTTGTCTGTTTATATTTAAAGTACACTACAGTACATATTTACAATATTACAGGACTTTTTTAAAAATCTTTTTTCACTCTATTAATTCTATAGAATTAATAGGTTCAATTTTATAACATTTCATTTTGGATATGAGACTTTGTCTTAGTTTTTGCTAAATCATTTCATTTGGTCGGGTTACCCAGTTTACCCATGTCCTCCATTACAGCATTTCTTTGCTTTTGATCTCTTTCCAGTGACCTAAAATGATTTCTATGTCATTTGGCAGTAGCCCAGGGGGAATTCAAGGAGTCAGCTACTGATAGATATGTTATATAACTCAGAAAGAATTGTGTATGTAGCAAAGCTGTAGTTTAAAATAAATGTGATCATTGCAAGTCATCCATAGTTTTCACACTGTCTATAAATAACTTTTGCAACTTTGCTACAAACTCTAAAGAGACTTTTGAAGTCATTTTGTTTTTCATTTTGGAAAAATATCTACACATATATAGACCCACTAGAAAAGGCACTTAAACACTTACTGGACGTGCTCATATTTTAAAGCAAATAAAAAGTGTTGGAGTTTCAGTCACTACATTTTGTGTTGTTTGCATTTAACCAGTTCCTGTACAGGGAGTGCAGAATTATTAGGCAAGTTGTATTTTTGAGGATTAATTTTATTATTGAACAACAACCATGTTCTCAATGAACCCAAAAAACTCATTAATATCAAAGCTGAATATTTTTGGAAGTAGTTTTTAGTTTGTTTTTAGTTTTAGCTATTTTAGGGGGATATCTGTGTGTGCAGGTGACTATTACTGTGCATAATTATTAGGCAACTTAACAAAAAACAAATATATACCCATTTCAATTATTTATTTTTACCAGTGAAACCAATATAACATCTCAACATTCACAAATATACATTTCTGACATTCAAAAACAAAGCAATAACAAATCAGTGACCAATATAGCCACCTTTCTTTGCAAGGACACTCAAAAGCCTGCCATCCATGGATTCTGTCAGTGTTTTGATCTGTTCACCATCAACATTGCGTGCAGCAGCAACCACAGCCTCCCAGACACTGTTCAGAGAGGTGTACTGTTTTCCCTGCTTGTAAATCTCACATTTGATGATGGACCACAGGTTCTCAATGGGGTTCAGATCAGGTGAACAAGGAGGCCATGTCATTAGATTTTCTTCTTTTATACCCTTTCTTGCCAGCCACGCTGTGGAGTACTTGGACGCGTGTGATGGAGCATTGTCCTGCATGAAAATCATGTTTTTCTTGAAGGATGCAGACTTCTTCCTGTACCACTGCTTGAAGAAGGTGTCTTCCAGGAACTGGCAGTAGGACTGGGAGTTGAGCTTGACTCCATCCTCAACCCGAAAAGGCCCCACAAGCTCATCTTTGATGATACCAGCCCAAACCAGTACTCCACCTCCACCTTGCTGGCATCTGAGTCGGACTGGAGCTCTCTGCCCTTTACCAATCCAGCCACGGGCCCATCCATCTGGCCCATCAAGACTCACTCTTATTTCATCAGTCCATAAAATCTTAGAAAAATCAGTCTTGAGATATTTCTTGGCCCAGTCTTGACGTTTCAGCATGTGTGTCTTGTTCAGTGGTGGTCGTCTTTCAGCCTTTCTTACCTTGGCCATGTCTCTGAGTATTGCACACCTTGTGCTTTTGGGCACTCCAGTGATGTTGCAGTTCTGAAATATGGCCAAACTGGTGGCAAGTGGCATCGTGGCAGCTGCACGCTTGATTTTTCTCAGTTCATGGGCAGTTATTTTGCGCCTTGGTTTTTCCACACGCTTCTTGCAACCCTGTTGACTATTTTGAATGAAACGCTTGATTGTTCGATGATCACGCTTCAGAAGCTTTGCAATTTTAAGAGTGCTGCATCCCTCTGCAAGATATCTCACTATTTTTGACTTTTCTGAGCCTGTCAAGTCCTTCTTTTGACCCATTTTGCCAAAGGAAAGGAAGTTGCCTAATAATTATGCACACCTGATATAGGGTGTTGATGTCATTAGACCACACCCCTTCTCATTACAGAGATGCACATCACCTAATATGCTTAATTGGTAGTAGGCTTTCGAGCCTATACAGCTTGGAGTAAGACAACATTCATAAAGAGGATGATGTGGTCAAAATACTCATTTGCCTAATAATTCTGCCTTCCCTGTATAAAGGCCTTTCTTTGCATAAAGCCTGTCTTTGAGGATGACTAATAGGATGTCCTCTAAAGAACAGTGCATTGCAGTCCCCCATGATGCACTATGTTGTGGATCACACTGCATGGAACCAAAGAGGCATCCCTCTGTCAGATGAGGCCAAATGTAAACAACGCTCAAAGTACACACAGCTTGCATTTATCGAAATCACTCCATGCCCAAACATCCGGGTTTGGGCACAACCCCACAATATTACCAGTGGCGTTGCCGTAAATAGGGATTTTCTGGCAGACACCCAAGTCTTTAAGAACATTTGGCTATCTTTAAGCTAGTCCTTTGTGTGTGGGCTTTTCTTTTTTTTTGAACAGGAGGGGCAGGATGTCACTACCTAACCAATGTTTATGCAAGCAACAGTAATAATTAATAGAAGCATATTTTTTAAAGGTGTGTGTGGTGACATCACCTTGTGGTTTGATATGCAAATTATCCACTTACAATAAGAAACAACTTGTAATTTGCATATGAAGAATAACAGTGATGATACAAACAGCAGACACCACAGACATATTTAAAAAATAATTTTCTAATAACTTATATCCTTGCTTGCAATGTTACTATTTTTAGATTTTGTTGTTGTTATTCTCTTCATTTGTAGTGTACCAGGCCTTTTACTTTTCATATATGGTGTCCATTCACTAAATTGTGAACTGTGATGAATGGATAACTTACATGAAAACAGATAAAAATAGATGACAGATCATTTCTCCACCTCACCTTTTTTTCTACTCAGTTCTTTTGACCTGATTTTTGCAATGTAATTGTCAGATTACTACATTTCACTTTCTATTATTTAGACCTAAACTTACAAATATACATTCATATGCATATGTATGTGTGCATGTATGTATATTTATACATATATATATGTATGTATAAATATATATATATATATATATATATATATATATATATATATATATATACAGAGAGATAAAACTGTCGTAGAGCACTTTAATAAAAAGTTGGAAATAAAGCTAGTCCACTAGTATGGTATCATCAAAATATCATGTTACAAACTCAAATTGAGTATTGATTCACCCACCATGAGAGCAAACTCATTCTGTTATACTTTGATTAAGAAATATCATCCGATGAAGAAGAGTTTTCTTGGGTAGCTGATCACTGGGGGAGGATTCTTATGGCACAAAGGGAAATCTCTGTCACCCACTGTGATAGCAAGATGTTTATCTCTGATAAGAATCCAGCAATTTGAAACCCTGTGTTGCCAGATATGGCATTTTATCGATTTTTGTGTCTGTTTCTTCTGTTTCAAGAAAAGTCCAGCTTTGCTATTTGGTTCCTCATTCTTACATTTGTTGTATTTTATTTCTTTTTGATATGTACATGAATGCATTTAAAAAAAAAAAAAGAAAGGCATTGAATGGGACAGAAGGCTAACAAACGTACATAAGCTCAATGTCAGTAAGACACATGTTGTAGAACTTTTGGAACACTTTAGCCTTTCCGCCTCATAATAAACATTGGATTGCAGAGCATTACTGCTTAAAGCTTTTATCAAATAAAAGTATAAGCAGAAAAGTCAGTCTGCTCTTGAAATGGTCCTGCATTGTGTAAACACATTTTTATAAGAAGAAGGTGTTATTACTTTAGTTTGAGTCGAGAAAGATTGGGGAATGCATTTACTGCCTGAACAATATCGTCGTGGCATGTGCCTACCTGAATATGAACTGTCATCCACAACTTTTGTTGTTTCTGAAGATTAAAAATTCACTTTACAGTACACGAAGAAGGATACATATGGCAGTCAGTGAGACTATGTTTACACTTTGTCCCAAAAAGCCTTTATAAAATACTATGGTGTCACTAAAAGGTGAGTTGCAGGTGAACTGAGGTGAGATGAACATTTAATCTCACCAATTTAGCTATACCTTTTGCACGGACAAACCTGGCGAGTTTGCTTAGCAGGGAAAACGTACCAGGGGGTGACATAAAGTGTTCATCTCACCTCAACTCATTTCATCTCACCTCAGCTCACCGTTTAGTGAATAGACCCCACATTTGCAGGGAAGCTTTGACAAATTGCTCCATTTTGAATTAAAGGTAATTTAACAAAACACACAATTATTTAAATATATTGTGCAAGTTCTTCATATCCTTATAAAGTGTCAAAGAATATTCAAGGAATACATCTGGGGAAAACCTGTGCTTTCTAGAGAAAAAAAAATATACCTACCAAATGAATTACTGCATCAGTATTTCTCATACAATAGAAATGTGCTATGGGTTATTTGTCTTGGTCCGAAACTGCTAGGTGGTTATTTAGCAAATGGCTTCTGCTTAATGTAAGAGCTCTGGGTTACATAGCAGGAAAATGGAGATAAGAAGAGCAAAGCAGTTTTGGATGCACATTGAAGGAAGAGAAGAAATAAACCTGATTTATAGACCTTTAACGATAACAGGAGGAAGCATCAGTAATCAATAATAATGGTTTTAAAAATGTATACATGTACATATGGCTAGACAACCCAGCATAAAAATATAAAACAGAAAACAAACAAAATTAAACATGAATTTAATGCAGATATACCTGGTTTCTTTTTTTCGAGATTAAGGTTTGCTCATCATGGTTTACATTTCTTTGCATTCTGTTTTAGGAAGTATGAAAAGTAACAAAGATGACCATATTACAAATTTCTTAAACATGTTTCATATTTCTCCATTGCTTATTTATCCATGATGACAATATGATCTGTCCTGTATTAGCACTTAATTGTTGGTTAGGATCGTGTTTCATATTAGGACTTTGTTCTTTATTAGCAATCAAGGCCTGTAGAAGATCCTAGGACATGTATGCTGTAAATTCCAGTAAAAGCCCATCATGAACAATGTTGGTGCCTACCCCTGTTTATTAGTATTGTATCATTTTACTGTTTTGTGATAGTAAATACCATAATTAGGGTTGCCACATTTGTTTTAGCCTCCAAAGACATTTTTTTCACTGGCCTGCTGGCTGGCCTTTAATGCCTTTTCAGCCATTGTCAATTACATAACCTATGGACTATTTTCACTACAGATATATATATATTAGCACAGTGATCTCTTTTTTCCACTATACCATGCTAATACTCATTTTTTTTTTATCAGTTATCTCTTTTCATTATGTGTGCACTCCTTTTTTTTATATGTTCTTGATTGTCTCTCTTCTTTTAGCTCAGATATTCAATTTATGTAAATCTGCTGAAGAAAATCTCCTATAGCGTCTGTAATTAAATATGGCACTAAGGCTATTACACACAGAAGGATGTGTGATGTTTTGGGATGAAGTCTCATAGATTTAAGTAATCTATTCTCCATTCTATAAAACATGCTCATGTTACTGTACCTCAACTCAAAGCTTATCTTTTTCCATAAGCATCCAGTCGTCCAAAGTGTTGTTATTGATTTGCACTTGTTATGCATCCTGCAGAACGCCATCACATGTTATTCCACTAAACCACATTTTGCATTACACAAGATATTGACTTATTGAACTAAGCCAATGCTCTCCAGCCCTGGGTTACAGGCACACCAACAGGACAGAGGCTTAGGGCCTCTTTGTGTTAACAGGTGGCCTGTAGCTAATAAATGAGTAAAACCACCACCAGAAATATTAGGATCTATTCAATGCCGTGAGTTTTAACTTATCACTGGTGTTTACTTCAAAACTTTCTGCTGTCTACCGTATTTAATAACTTGCGATAAATTAACTCAAATAAATGAGTAGATCCAATTCAGTTCAAACCACTGGTAGACAAGGTTGGAACTAAACTAGAAAAACAGTAGTGTCTTCAGAAAATCGCATGTACTCAACAACATTTTGTTGATGTTTAGAAAGTGATGATGAAAAGTGTATTAATAAATGGTTAAAAGTGCAATGATAGTAGAAAACATGCTAATACAATACACATATGTATACAAGTGTAATAAAAGTATACAGTGCTTTTTTTAATATAGAAAACTCCACCGTTTCTTTTATATTTCTAAACAGTGGAAAATGTTTTTGCTGGGCTAAGAGGATTCCTCCAAAAGCTAACTGAAATGTAACCCTTTTTTAAGCGATCTGAGATATCCAGATTTAGACACATTTTTTGTAAAGTTTTGAGATAAGGTAACATATAATAATTAAAATATATAATAATTGTTAAAATGGTACCTGTTCCTTAAAGACAATTGCAATCCAAGAAATACCATTTTTGATTAAAAAGTAATTTATTTCAAGGGAAAAACAAAACAATAGTAACTAAATAGTATCTGTACCCGAGAGCAATCATTTCAACAGATTCATTAAATAATTGTAATGCTTGGATGCTTCCTAGGAATTTTGTATAGAACAAAATATAATATATTCATAATAATAAACTGAATGATACAAATTAGCGTTGATTTATATCATGTATTTTAGATATTAAACATTGGGCTCTAGTCAGTGACCTGAGTTAATGTCGGTGAATACCACAGACTGCAATAGGAAATCCTGAGTTAAAAATACAGTGATAAATGATAACACACATCACTGAATAGAGTCCATTTTATATTTGCCCTACTATTTTAATAAATAGTGGCTCTGTTTTTTTAAGGCCACTGAAACTATAGCCATATCCAGCACATAAGCCTTGATTGGACAATGTAAGATTACATCATTCTATGCCTTAACCCACATGATGATAAATAATGTATATTTAGTGCATGCTGGTATATTTGTTCTTGATATTACATACAATGTCATGCCTTCCCTTTCAATGATTCGCCACTAGGTGGCTACTGTATTATTTGTGGTAATGACATTGTTCCCTACAGAGAACTATTAAAATAGAAATTGTTCCACAAAGGTCTACCCATGTGTGAATCAGATGTGCTCAACAAGGGAGCAAACTATGAGATCAATTGCTCCCGCTGAATATTCACAAAGGACAGCACATCTGAGTCTCAAGTTATATATTACACAAACAACTCTATCCACTAATTAATACAGTACAACAGGATTCCCCACTGGGATTGTTGCTTGCCTGCACCAGCAGTAGCAGCAGAATAAAAACCTACAGTAATCAAAAATCTATAAGCTGTTATTTAAAAACGAGCCAGTATGAGTTATTATTTAGTGATCCCAGTGCAAACTGTTATTGCAGACATTTGTCATTGTTTTCTGCTCCTGACTGTACACAACCCCATGCTTTGCTAGTGTACATATCACAAGGTTAAACAACAGTACATCTAATAACACATTGTCCTAAAAGTGTTACTGTCCAATCATTGTAATTGCCTTTATTGTTTGCTTTGGGTTTTTTTAGCAGCATTGTGGGAGCTATTAGCTAAAAGGATGTGCAGGTGAGATGAACATTTCATCAATCGTTAAATATTTATCAATGCATTATGCAGGGCCAGGTAAGCTCTTTTACCAGGAAACACTAACCAGGTCCCACATGTACCTCACATCATATCACAAATAACTCATTTTAGCTCTCGGTGTTCAAATGCAATTGCTTTGTTTCCAAAGTAAGCAGAAAGTTGCTATTGTGTTGTGAGTTTAAATAGATTTTCATAGAAAACATGTTTTTATTTTACGGTAAACAGCTTTGTTTGTTATTCTCAATTAACACATTTGAACATGGAGTTTTCATTCATAATGAAGCCTTGCAGTGTGACTCCATCTTGTAATTACCCTTCAATCAAGTTCTCAAGTGTCAGTGACATCTGCTGGTGTGACTTCACATGCCAGAACACAATGTTATAAAATAAAATCTTTCACCTATACATATTTATTAATAATTTGTTTTTTTGTTATTTTAAATTCAATTTACACATAAGACCATAACTCATGTTCGTTCCTTTATTACACATTACTATCTAGTTTACGGGGTTGTAAATCTACCTCAGCCACAAGATATGATGTTCACATTGATACAAATATTGCATGCAGTAGAGAAATAATGTACACATTAACATAGTTTTCCATAGCATTGTGTTACTTGTGTGAAGTATGCAAATGTCTTAGCACCTGGTGTATGAACAGGCAGTTTCCCTTTTTCAAAAACGATTATTTTTAAACTGTATGGGACCAGCGTGAAGTATCCTGCTTTGTCTATTTTTATCTGGACTCAGTAGAACTCTAAAAGGATCTGTGTAATACCTATCCTTTGACATTCTGGTCCCAAGAGGATTCTTCTGTTTCTTCTGCAAAGCACTGACAATACTTCTATAACACCAGGCTTTGTGCAGCAGATTACAACAAAGGAAGTAGGAATTTGTGAAAACCCGTTGCCATGATAAACGAGAGAGGGTTTATTTTCAATCACACATGAAATAGAAAAAGGAATCAGGTCACATATACAAATGTATGATAAGCTGTGCTTCTGGGTATGGACACACACAGAGATTGCATGTTTTATTTGATGTTGGCTTGCACAGATAATTGCAGATCACCTTGAACAGAAAGCAGAGTACTAACAGGGGGAAGCCATGTTGTTTTTTCCCATACTCCTCTGCCTTAACAGCAAACTAAGTATTTTTCTTTAGCGTTCAATAGTCCAAAGTGTTGTAATTGATTTGCAGTTGTTAGACACCATGCTGAACAACATTAAATAACGAATCACTGAAACGCTATACAAGAGGAATGCGGTGACTGACGTGACTAGAAAACAAAGTTGTGTTGAAAATTACACACTTATCGGTGTGGTTGAGCATTTAAAATAAATTATAATATGATTAGGAACTTCTTTATTACTTTAGACTGTTGGGGTCCAAATTCATTTCCTTTTATTAGTCAGTGCACAAAATGCTAATAAAGAAAGGAAATAGTGCTAACAGATAAAGTGAACACATGACTAATACAGAGAAAAGAGAGCACAGCTGTAATATAAAGAAAAGAGAGAACTGTACCAAAAATAAGAGTATGGTTCTAGCAAATAAAATTGAAAAAGAAAACATATTGCCTTATATGGAGGAAAGGCATGATGATAACACAGAAAAAAGGTAGCACAGTACTAACATAGAAAATGGATAGAACCTCTCTATCTACTATAGAATATAGCGCACACAAGAGTCTCCTATGGTCTCTGAGCAATAGGGCAGGGAAATTTTTATGTAAAGAGTTTAATAAATAATAACAAAACACCTACAACTTGAAATATCAGTTGGATCGGGTGCAATCTATTGTACAAAAGAAAGTTTATTGAGCTACCCAGGTGGTGTGTCTGAATGAAGGTATGCAATCCTTGTAATCCTCACCCGGACTCCGGTGCCTCCTGTCAGCGCTCGATTTGCACTGAGTTATAGACAAAGAGAAAGTATGCAGGAAAAACAGCACTCTTGGAGCCAGTTTAAAGGTGAAAAAAAGTATTAGTTTATTCCATGAATAGGATATAAATCCACAGCGGTAGTGCAGGTGTACAGGTAAGAAAAAGCTTGACGCGTTTCGCGCTCCAGGCACTTAATCATAAGCTGAATGATTAAGCGCCTGGAGCGCGAAACGCGTCACGCTTTTTCTTACCTGCACTACCGCTGTGGATTTATAACCTATTCATGCAATAAACTAATACTTTTTTTCACCTTTAAACTGGCTCCAGGAGTGCTGTTTTTCCTGCATACTTTCTCGCAATCTATTGTATATGATATCACACATAGCACAATATTACATTGGCATGCAGTAAAGAGAAACATATGGTTCACAATGGTTTTCTGTTGCTATAGTTTGAGATAAAATATGCTGTTTTGGAAAAGGTGTCTTACCTGTGAACCTGATGCAAATTAACCTGTTTAATGGGTTAGTGATGGTCATGAAATCACCATAGATTAGATTACACTTCAGCAATAATATGTCTTTACTAGCTTTATTGTGGAAATAAGGAGGAGAGTAAATAAGAAAAAGAAGAAAAACTACCACAAGAAGAGGACTAAAAAGTCTACACAGCTATCGGACCCAATCAGATAACTTCAGAGATCCGAATAGCCCTTCAGTTTGGGCAACTCAGAGAGCACCTAATTCAAGGGCCAATGTTGCTGATCTTGGTGCAGACAGATTTTAGTGCAGACATTTCGGCAGCCAAAATGGTAGCCACATTTCTATGGGGAAGATTTCATTTCAGGAGGACCTCAGCTATTAAGAAGTAAGTGGGAGGACTTCAGCTATAGCCAAAATAGTCAAAGTCCTCCTGAATTGGCCCCGATATGGGCCAAAGTATAATAAAATAAAAATCTATAAAAACAGTAATTAACAAAATAACATCATACACTAATTAACTACATACAAATAAAGTAATTTAACATAAAATTATGTAAAACTGTTTTATCAAAATTTTAAAATGCATATCTTAATGGAAATATACTACTATAATATATAGCATTAATATATTATAGTTGTGTAAGAAAAGATTTGTGTTTGACTTGTAATTCTTGTATACTTTTATGATCAATTCTCTCAATGACCTTATTGAGAAGGGGGAATCCATATTGAGTAGCTGAATTTCTGAAAATTCGGAAATTCAAGTAAAAACACAGATCTGGCCCTGTTATATTGATTAGACCCTAAAGTCTTAAATTAGAGAGGCAGAGGTTTAAAAGTAATATCAGGAGTATTGCTTTACTGAGAGGGTAGTGGATGTATGGAATAGCCTTCCAGCAGAAGTGGCAGTGAAGGCGTTTAAGCATGCATGGGATAGGCATAAGACTATCATAAATATAAGGCTAATGAAAGTATTCAGAAAATTGAGAAGACTATATGGACCAAATGGTTGTTATCTACCTATATTCCATGTTTCTAAATTAATACTTGCATCAGACTGCCATTCATCAACACTGGCAAACCATATAAATAAATCAGTTGTTTTGAAATTATTTAAATGGTGGAGCTGGACCTTTATATGGGCAACATACCCTTCAATGATTTTATCAAAGACACCCCTGACATCTATGATTTAAAGGGACAAGGAGCATGTAATTAACCTCACAGTGTTTAACATATACAATGTACAGTTTTATTTGGCATAAATAAATGAATGTCTTTCAAAGTTTCCTGCACTGTCTCTCTTTGTAAACAGAAGCAAATGTAGATATCACCAGCGGATCATTGCAGATGTACTAGTTTATCTTACACTGAGCATGTTGAGTAGTAGGTAAACTATTAACTTCCTGTTTTGGAACAATAGCGAGGTTTGGGCAGTTGTGAATTGCCACTGGTGATATCACTGACATTTTGCAGATGTGTGATTGGCTCCCAGTAAATGCTGTGGACACCCATTTTTTAATAGAGATCTTAAGATCACGAGGGCGGTCTATTTCACAGGAGGAAAATTATACATTTTCAAAGTATTTAAAAAACTAAAATGAAAAAAGTGAATGCATATTTATTTTATAAGTGTCAGTGGTAATATACATATGTTTTCTTTTTTTTTTAAATATTATAGTAATCCTTTAGTCACCCTATGCTATCTAAAATTCAGTGCTGAATCCTACTACCACAAAGATATGCTTAAGAGTGTGTTCATGCGTGAACCCAGGATACACGTTATATTTTATTAAGATATTTCCACGTCATCTTTTATCAGTACTAAGTGTGAACTATAACAGCTGCACCCTGAACCCCAGTCATTTTACTCCAATATAAACGTTGTTAGTGTACATGAACAAATTCTTAAGATTATATAGTCTACAGTTCACTTTCTTATATGTTACACTGATCTTGTAGACTTAGAGTAGGTGCTTTTCCTTATCACTTCTAACGGATCTGAAACAAAGTTTTTTCAGCAATGGGAAAGTCTAGAAGAGATACAAATTACCTTTAAGCTATATCCCAGGTTCATATATTTGCAGACTAGCTCTATAAAACTGTGCCGGAGCACAGTTTTGTATTTATTCTTACATAAATGTAGAGAAACACACTTCAGTACTCTATCTTCAGTCATTTTAGGTATCTCTTGAGCACTCTAGTTACCAAACAAAGAAATAAAATAATTTCGGGGATAAAATGATACAATATATTGCATGCAATCTCAGCAAAGGCATTCATTCAAACATATCTCTGCTGAAACCTATTCCTTCAGCTCCAAAAAATGTCTTATTGTTTTTCTTAAACCCCTTCAGCAATGTGCGATTAATCAAAATCTTCTGTTCCTTTGCTTCTATCATCAGCCCTCAACAGATAGTGTGCAACCTTGAGATATTTATAATATCTGACTGGAGGTGCATGTTATTTGACGACCGTTCCTTTCCAGATTTGGAGTCAACAACGTCAGTCAATAAGGGCCAGGAGATAACTTTTTTTGTAGCTTAGATACTTGTTTTTCGGTTGGTTTCATTTGTCTTTTGACTATGACAAGTTAAATTTGAGCTCTGGGAAATACATTTTGTGTATCTCCGACAGTTCTTCTTTGTTCAGAAATGCTACTGTATGTAGTGAAAATGATTCACAAATAGCGGGAAAACTTTAAGAACTGCTGCCCGTCAGGAAAGAGACATAAGGACTGGAGGCATGTCACAGTCCATCAACGTTCCTTAATTCTCTGGTTCTATCTCCATTTGTCACCTATCCAAAAATCAACGTAATTCTCTACAATGTGTACTTTCTTTGAAGCCACAAAAATCGGTCGCATTTCTCCTTCAAGCCCCATCTACTTCCTAGGTCTTTTCAATTCATGAATATGTTTTAATGCTAATTAAGTTTATTATTCTCCTGTCTTGTTTATGAAAACAGAGCTCTGAGCTAGGCAATCTATTCAGTAAAAAGTAAAAGACACATCTAACAATGACAAAACAGTTGCTATTTAAAATATTGATTAACCAATGAAGCAGCTGTTCTCAATTCACTTTCTTAAATGATAACCAGAATAAATAATATGGTACTTCAAAAAGTGTTTACAGTTACAATTAGAGAATACATCTGGGTGCTCATGTGAAAACATAAATGCTATGTAAAAGTGCACATTAATCCTACATAATGCAATTCTGCTATTTTTCATTTTTTTAAGTCGTCATTTTCCTAGAAGATGCAGTTTTTTTAAGTGTGTTCTAGAGCCAAAAAGTCAGGGTCAGGTAAGGTTTTCCATGCATCATTACTGTAATGCCAAAGAGTATGCATGGAGCATGATGTTCATCAATCTACTGACTATAGTGTCTATTCAACAAAGAGAGAATTGCTGGGAATTGATAGGAGTTTCAAACTTTTCTCCCATGCAGCTGCATGGCCACATTTTTCCAACTCAGCTACTTTAACCTTTTGCTTAAAATTCCCATCTCAACCTGGGCTATACCATAATGTGCATGTAATGGTAAGCACGGAAAAGAGTACAACAGATAATAAATGTAAACAGGGGTCCTGTCATTCATCTTCAGCAGGGCCGGCGCCTCCTATAGGCAAAGTAGACACCAACCTAGGGTGCATTTTTGCAAGGGGACCGCACTGGGTACGAGGTGAAGGTCCGCCCCTCCTTCTATAGCATTGAGTTTTTGTTTATTGCTGGAGCAGCAGGCAGTATTAGCTCTGTGTGTTAAAAGCACACAGAGCTCAGACAGTACTGCTAATGCTCCCTGTGAACACAGATCACTCAGAGCATCAGAAATACACGATGCTCTGAATAATCAGTGAGCACGAGGAGCGCAAGAAGCGCTGTCTGAGCTCTGTGTGCATTTAACACACCAAACTAGTAAACTAGTAAAAGACCACAGACCTAGGGGGGGGGGGGGACATACCACAGACATACAAGGGAGGGCGGAAAAACCACAGACATACAAGGGGGGGAGACCACAGACATGGGAGGGTGAAAGACAACAGACATGGGAGGGTGAGGGTGAAAGACCACAGATATGGGAGAGAGAGAGGGTGGAAAGACCAAAGACATGGAATGGAGGGGGCAAAGAACACAGGTATGGGAGGGAAAGGGCGGGGGAAAGACCACAGGCATGGGAGGCAAGGGGGGGCACAGACATGGGAGGGGTAATGACAGATACGGGGACAGAGAGGAGAGACATATAATGGGGAGATAGGAGAGAGAGAAAGGCATGGGAAGGGAGGAGAGAGAGACAGGCATGAGAAGGGAGAGGAGAGAGACCGGCATGGTAAGGGAGTGGAGAGGGACAGACATGAGGAGGGAGAGGGACAGGCATGAGGAGGGAGAGGAGACCGACAGGGGGACAAATTAAGTAATGTAATTTTTATTTAATAAGAAAAAAACGGCTTGCTTTTGTATAGGTGACTGTCTCTGTGTGTGTGTAACTGTCTGTGTGTGTATGTGTGATATTCTCTGTGTGTGACTGTCTGTCTGTATGTGTATGTGTGACTTTCTCTGTGTGTGTATGTGCACACGACTGCGTGATTGTGTTTATGATTGCGTGATTAATGTGCTGTTGTATTGCTGTTATATGTAGGCGGGGTAAGGGTAGGGACAATGGGGAGGAGCCAAGGACGACAAAATTAGGGTTTGCCTAGGATCAACCCTGATCCTCAGCAACTGAATGTAAAGCAAAAGCATCAGCAACAATATGGCTTAAAGGGACACTCCCACCAAAAAAATGAAAAGGTTTTACTTTTTTTTATTTTGTATTGTTGATTTCAGATATGTCTTTTGTTTTTCTTATGTGACTGTATTTAATAAAATATGTAACTTAACAATTGTGACTGGGAGCCACCATTTTGTGAAATATAGTGTTTTTGGGTGCTACCCCTCAGAGACTTTACAGCACAAATTTCTCACTTTGGGGCTGGGGACACACAATACAGTCTATAAGTCGGAATTTTGATCATAGACGTGCATTGAATGAGAGGGTAATGTAACTATTACATCACCAGTGGGCGGAGTTATGATCCTTTTTGGTCAGGTTAATCTCCTCTCTTTGTGTTCGAAGGCAGGTAAAAAAAAGTTGTACAAAGCCACCTAGTCCTGCCCACTATGATACACAGGAGCCAGTAAGAGAGCAGGGGAGTATCTTATGTCATCATCATGCAGGCTTTGGCAACAAAAAGAAAAGCAAAGGACAGAGAAAAAGAGAAAAAAAAAACAAGAAAGAAGGGGGTGGTGTAAAGGGATAAGGGAGAGAGGTTGCAAGCTGGTGTGATGGGCCGGGGGTACGTGGTAAGTAATGTTAAAAGTATTTCTCGTTCAGTTAACTCTCAGTGTTCTCTGTTAAGTAGTTGGTTCAGGGGGACCATATCTCCAAGAATTTTGGGGATATTTTGCCCAAGGGGTCAACTGAAGCTTCTGCTTCCATTTGGTAGTTAATTTGAGTTTTTATACAGTCCCATGAAGGAATTTCTGTTCTTCTCCAGTGTCTCGCTATTTGCAACGTACAGGCTAAAAGGATATGAGTAGCTAGGAATCGGTTAGATGGTTTCGGAAGTTTTAGATCTATGTGCAGGAGGAAGGCTTGAGGAAGTAGGATATACTGAGAGTGGAAGATAAGCCTAAAAATGTGGGAAATCTTATCTATGAGGGGCTTAAGTGGGATGCATCCCCATCTCACGTCAATTGACCTATTCTTATGAATGGGGAATCTATTTCAGTTTATAGAATAGCAATACCATTACATGTATTACATCTGACAGTCAAATAGAACCTAATTCTAATTGTTTTGGGTGGTAAATAGTACAGTATTTTTAATTTGTATGTATTTTTTTTTTTTTTAAAGTTATTTCCCTATCCATATTTGTTTGCAGGGCACTTGTCCTACTCTTACCCACATTTTAATTCCTTTTGCAGCCCTCTAGCCCTTTCCATTACTATTTTAGAGGCATTTTAGTGGTCAAAAGTCCATGTCCCCATGGACTTCAATGGGGTTCGGGATCAAGTTCGGGGTCAAGCTTGAGCACGGACCCGGACTTTTTCAAAAGTTCGCTCGAACTTCTCGAACCCGAATATCCAGGTGTCCGCTCAACTCTACTGATAATCTAAAAAAAAAAAAATGAGTCATCAGGTCACAGAAAAAAAGATATATTGGGCAGCTGAATTTGTCTGTTTGATACTGGTTAAAATTGGTGTTTTTGTACACATTTACTGACAAATTATTTTACAGTTTGTCCCTGACAAACTGAAAAACATTAAACAGCTGGAATTTCCTGTTCATGCCAGTGGAACTCAGCACAAATTAGTTGAATTTGGCAGCTAAGCCTGACCGTGTTGGAAATAGCTATTGTGCATCAAGTTGGCTGTATAATTCTGTATATGTATTTTATAGGATTAATACTGCATTCACCAATGTTTACATTTTTTAGTCAGAGTTTCCAAAATAACTTAATCCGCACACAAAAGGTTGCCCATGAGTAGCAGTAGCAGTGTTTAGTGACTGTATGTCATTTAAAAAAATATTAATGTCCTGCCATTATTTAGTTCGTTTTATGGCTATCAGTACTAGTGTACCGTAAAGTTACCTTTTACCAAAGAGAGCTGGGTCTGTTTATTACATTTTGAGAAAAGCTTGAGGAGCTCTTGCCAGATACAGGCAAGGGCCATATTGGATGAGCATGCTCCTCCAATATGATTGTGGTGCCTTGGATGAGCAAATTTTGGTGTGACATGATGCCTCAACATTGAGGCATTATAGCTACACTGTTAAAACATAATTGACCACTGCCTGTGCGGATTTAACTGCATGAAGTGCCAGAAAAGTCAATTGTCACAAAGGGCACGGTCTTGCGTGATCTAGCACGTCATACTTTAAAAAAACAACCATATAAACATTATATATATCATATTTGCTTGAATATAAGAAAAGGTCTTATATATAATTCAAGGTCATATTTTAATCAAATAGAGGTCTGTCTATTAGACTAGGATCTAAGTCTCCCCCAGAGCTGCAGGTGACATGGATCCTTCTTCTGTGCGATTTTTGCATATACCCACTGGTGCTGCCCGGCACTTCTGCCAGGACTTCTAAGATGGAATGCCATGGTCACGTAACATTGTAGTTTTCCGTCATCCACTAGCTCCCCTGCTAGACACCAGATGTGTAAGTCTGGGGTGACAGATTGCATGTATGGGTGGCAGATGGCAAGTCTGGAGGGGCAGATGGTATGTATGGGGGGAAATGGCATGTTTGAGGGCAATTGGCATGTATGGGGGAAGATTACATGTCTTGGGTGGCAGATGGCATATCTGAGGGGCAGATGGGATGTCTGGGTGGCAGATGGCATATTTGATAGCAAATGGCAAGTCTGGAGGGGCAGATGGAATGTCTGGGGTGGCAGATGGCATATTGGGTGCAGGGGGCAAGTCTGGGGTGACAGATGGCATGTCTGAGAGGGATGTGGCATGTCTGAGGGGTGGATGGCAAGTCTTGGGTGACAGTAGGCATGTCTGTGAGTGGCAGGTGGCAAGTCTGGTGTGGCAGATCGCAAGTCTGGGGGGACAAATTGGCATCCATGTTCTGTTTGAGCAAATGTTTATTAATGATTAAGCTAGCACCCACTGCACCCAGTTTACCAAAGATTATTAATAAGTACCTCCTCCTAGCCTTGTGACCTATAAATCATTAACCTAACTTTAAATAACTCCCAGTTCTTAATGACTCTGTCATGTAGCCCATAATTATTGCATTCCTTTTTTATTTTCTTTCTCTGGGGCTTTCTGGTCAGCTATGACGTATGACATTAGCTAACACAAAGCAAACAATGCAATTACCATATGCCTTAAAAGGGGCAATTTCACCTGGCTTGATTTATGTATATTGTACATGTGTTTAATACATTTGAAAGGTACTTTTTTACTTCAAAACAATTAATAGTTTTCCGGTAATTTTACATTTAAAATAGTTTCAAGGAAAACTCGAACTTCAGTAATATCCAATGAAGGGAGCATGGACGGATAGATAGGACTGGGGCTATAGCAAGAGAGATAACCTATTCCATTGTATTTGCAGTTGATACGAGATAGGAAATGTTTCAGATCTGACATATCTATGTATTTACTTTACATTATACAATACTTATCTAAAAATATTTTTTCAGACACTGTAGATGGAACTGCCTCTTTTAACCTCGTTAAGTGAGAGAGAGGGAGGATTTTGACAGTCAGTGGGGGCTATTCATTAAAAGTTGAGGTGAACATTTAAACTTGCCAGTTTAGTTAAACATTGCACAGGAACAATCATGGGACGTTTGCTTAGTTTGGGAAAAAACATATTTGTACCTGCACAATGTATAGTTAAAATAGTGAGATGAAATGTTCATCTGTGGTTTTGGAGTACTGGTTTCTACGGAAACCAACTTATAAGAAATTATACTATACTGTGTAGGTGCAAAAAACGTGCAATGATAATTTGTTTAAGTTCACTTTAAATCAGTATAAACTCACAAATGTATTTTTAAATTAGTGCAGCCTACAGCGAGTTAAACTCCACCAGTTTACCCAGAATAACAAGTGAAAGAAAAAAAAGAAAAATGTGGTACACATCAAAAATGGAATAAAAGATAATACTTCACAAACATGCATAATGTGATATTCATATTATGCTTCAAGACTCTCAGAGAGGGAGACAAAAGGAGACAACAAACAACCACTTATGGCATAATAGGTTTCTTCATCCTAAGGTAAAATAAATGAGTGGACTCTTAAAATCAGAAGAGCAGTCACTGCTTTTGTCGGCTTTGTTTAAGATTTAGGTCAAAAGGTCTTAGCGTTCCTCCCAACAAAATGAAAATGTGTGCATATAGGAGGAATAAAGAGGATGGAGGCAGGATTAAGACAAAGGCACTTTTACACAAATAAATCTGCCTGTTGTCAATGGGAAACAGGCACTTTTTTATATGTCAGAATCGTATTTATTTGAGTAAAAGTGGCTTTGCATTAATCCTGTCTCCATCCCCTTCATTCCCTGTATACATGGACGTTCACAGGAGGGGACAGGGGTGGGCCCCCAGCCCCATATGACTGTCTCACACGGAGAAAAATAAAGTAAAAAAAAAACAAAAAACATTGACACTGCATGTGACGTTACATCACATCCGATGTCTGTGTTTCCCTCCACCGTGCAAGAGGGAAGATTGCACGGAGGAGATGACCAAGGACATGGAGTAGCAAGTAAGGTAAGTACTGGGAAAGGGGGGAGGAGGGGGAATATAACAAGCAAAATCATGGCATATCGAGGGGTTAAATCCTGGCATATTAAATGGCTAAATCCTGGCATACTGAATGACAAAATCCTGGCATATTAAATGGCTAATTCCTGGCATATTGAGTGGCTAAATCCTGGCATATTAAATGGCTACATATTGAATGGCTAAATTCTGGCATACTGAGTGGTTAAATCCTGGCATATTAAATGGCTAAATCCTGGCATATTTAGTGGCTAAATCCTGGCATATTAAATGGCTACATATTGAATGGCTAAATCCTGGTATATTGAGTGACAAAATCCTGGCATATTGAGTGGCTAAATCCTAGCATATTGAGTGGCAAAATCCTGGCATATTGAGTGGCAAAATCCTGGCATAGTGAATGGCAAAATACTGGCATATTGAATGGCTAAATAATACTTGCATATTAATTGGCTAAATAATACTGGAAATTAATTGGCTACATCATACTGGCATATTAATTTGATAAATCATACTGGCATATTAAATAGCTAAATCATACCGGTATATTAGTTGGCTAAATAATACTGGATATTAATTGGCTACATAATACTGGCATATCAATTGGCTACATCATACTTGCATATCAAATGGCTAAATAATACTGGCATATTAATGACAAAATAATACTGGCATACTAATGGGTAAGTATCTCTGTGTGTGTGTGTGTGACTGCATGTGATTGTGTGTATGTGCTGTGTCTGGCTCCTAGATTTTTTAGCTGCATCCTAAAAGTCAGTTACCTTTGTCAAGCCCTGATTCAATGGACAAATGATCAGTGGTGTATCTTGGTTTTGTGCTGCCCTAGGCAGACAAATTTTGGGCATCCCGCCTACCCACGATGCACACCCACGACATGACCCATAACCCACGTTGCACACCAAGGACATGCCCTATCACCCCATTACATATACATTGCCAATATTATTTGCCATTAATATGCCCCATCCAATTTGCCCAATAATATGCAAGTATTATTTGCCATTAATAAGTCACAGCCAATTTCCACAATAATATGCCAGTATTTGCCATTTAATCAGCCCCTGCCAATTTGCCCAATAATATGTGTCGGGACCACAGCCCGCCGCGGCCCCTTCCGCAGTATCCCCTACCTGACTCTGCCGCTTCCCAGCTCCAGGCGCCCAGCAGTTCCACAATTCCGACGAGTTCGAAGTGGATAGTATACTCGATTCTCGGGTCCGGCTGGGACGTTTGGAATATCTGGTCGAGTGGAAGGGATATGGTCCCGAAGAAAGATCCTGGGAACCCGAATCCAATGTACACGCTCCCATCCGGGTCCGTGCCTTCCACAGACGCTATCCTGATAAACCTGCTCCTAATCGCCCCGGAGGTGGCTTGTAGGGATCCCCTACCTGACTCTGCCGCTTCCCAGCGCCAGGAGCCCAGCAGGAGGGCCGCGCGAGCGCGAGGTAGGCCGCATCCCCGGCCTGTAGTAACTCGCGCCCCGCGATTCACGGGCACGAGTACTGGACTACCATCAAGGGGGCGTGTCCTGCGCTCGGATAGTGCACCATCATTGGACAGAACAAGGAGGAGTGTATAACAGGCAGGAGCTAGGTCCCACCACTCTCCCTAGGCTTCTCAGGTGCAATTAGTGTTCACCTGGAGAGAGGTGGGAGGAGCTAGGTACTGGCAGGCTATAAAACAGGCAGGCACTGTTCATTCAGTGCTTGCTCGTTTTCAAGCTGCAGTACTTCGTATTGTTCCCTCTGAAGTTTTCCTATCCCTGCTACAGTTCCTGATTCCTCCTCCTTATTGAATTCCCTGCTATTGACCTGTTTCTGGACCTCACCTGTTTTTTGTATACCTCTCCTCTGATTGTGACCCCGGCTTGGACTATCGATTGTGACCCTTCTCTTCCTGCCCTGACCTCTGGAACGTCCCCGACTATTCTCTTGCCTACTCCTCGGATACCATTTTTTCTGGACTGTACTGTTTGGTGGCCCTTCGCCTTCAGCGGTGATCCCTGCGCTGTGCTCCCTGTCTTACCAACCCGGATCAAACCCGACAGAACGAGCAAGCATTTATGGAGCCTGCAGGGGTAACAGAAGCTATCCATGCCCTTACCCAACAACTTGGGGTATTGTCATGTCATGGGCACACCATCTATTACAAGTGGATCATCCAGCACTCGAGACGTGGGCTGCATTCCGCTTAGCCATGGATGCTCTATACGACGATCCTCATCGAACCTCGACAGCAGAATCCTCCATTCGGGCCTTGAAGCAGGGCCGCCGACCGGTAGAGGAGTACATTGCAGAGGATTTGCCGTAGAGACGCAGTGGAATGAACTGGCTCTATTACACCAATTCAGATTAGGTCTCTCCGAAACCCTGAAAGATGAAATAGCCCGAGTGGGGTTACCTGATACTCTGGAGGAACTCATCAACTTGGTGACTCAATTAGACCGACGACTTCAAGAACGTCGCCTAGAACGAACCTCTTCATCAGGGGTGCCGATACGCTCGACCCCCCCGGTTCCTACCACTGCAGGGCCTTCCACCTCGTCCCCAGAAGAACCGATGCAGATCGGAGTAGCACGGGGTCATCTCTCTGCCACCGAAAAGGCTCGTCGCCGAGAGGCTAACCTATGTCTGTATTGTGGTGGAGCGGGACATACCGTAAAGTACTGTCCCACACTAACCTCCCGAGGTAAGCTACACGTTCCTCTTTCCCGCTGTCTACTGGGTACTCAGGCACCTCACCTATCCGTTCCTATCTCCTTGCAGTGGGAAGATAAAGACATCCGTCAGACCGCCATTCTAGACTCCGGAGCCAGCGAACGTTTTATCCATGTCTCCTTGGCCCAAGACCTTGGGATACCCACACAAGACAAGAAACAACCCCTAACGGTTCATCTAGTGGATGGTAACCCCATACAGTCTGGTCCCGTTACCAAAGAAACCATCCCAGTGACCCTAACTGTAGGGACAGGACACCAGGAGACAATTTGTTTTAACCTAATTCACTCCCCTCTGTTTCCTCTTATTCTTGGGCTCTCATGGCTACGCCACCATGACCCTTCCATACAATGGAGTACCGGAGCGGTCACGTTTGCATCCCACTTCTGCCGACTACACTGTCTGTCACCTCTACACATGGGTCTTCTCCAAGAGGCATCACCAGAGACTCATTCCTCCTCTATGATTCCCGAACCCTACCTTTGGTTCAAGAAGGTCTTAGATAAATGTGAGGCGGAGCAGTTGCCACCACATCGGCCTTATCACTGCCCCATCGATTTACTCCCGGGAGCTCCAATTCCCTTTGGTCGTATTTTTCCTCTTTCAGGACCAGAGTTAACAGTCCTTAAGGAATACATCGAAGATAACCTTCGCAAGGGTTTCATACAACCCTCCACATCACCTGCTGGTGCGGGGATTTTCTTCGTTGGAAAGAAGGATGGTGGAGTAAGACCCTGTGTGGACTATCGGGAGCTCAATAACATCACTATAAAGAACAAGTATCCGCTTCCTTTGATACCCGAACTCATGGATCGATTACGTGAAGCTACCATCTACTCCAAACTTGATCTCCTCGGGGCCTACAATTTGGTCCGAATTCGCAAGGGGGACGAGTGGAAGACGGCCTTTCGTACGAGATATGGGCATTATGAATACCGGGTTATGCCCTTTGGATTGTGCAATTCCCCGGCTACGTTCCAACACTTTCTTAACGATGTCTTTCGTGATCTTCTCGACTCCTGTGTCATTGTTTATCTGGACGACATCCTGGTCTACTCATCCAATATCTCCGAGCATAGGCGTCACATGTTGCAAGTACTCCAAAGATTAAAGGACAACCACCTATATGCAAAGCTGGAAAAATGCCATTTCGAGACCACTACAGTAGAATTCCTGGGATATATCATCAAACCTGGAGCCATCGAAATGAACCCTAAAAAAGTATCAGCCATCATCCAATGGCCAACACCCAACTCCGTTAAGGCAGTACAATGCTTTGTGGGCTTTGCTAATTTTTATCGGAGGTTTATAAACAGTTTCTCACGAATCATCCAACCCATCACTCGACTTACCCGAAAAGATCAACCATTCGTTTGGACTACCCAAGCCCAGCAAGCATTCGAACACCTCAAGGAGAGGTTCACAACCGCTCCTATTCTTATATTACCAGACCCAACCCGAGCTTTCTTCTTAGAAGTAGACGCTTCAGAGACAGCTACAGGAGCAGTCCTTTCACAAAGACACGGAGATAAAGACGATTTACACCCTGTATCTTTCTTTTCTCAACGACTCAGCCCAGCGGAAGCTAATTACAGCGTCAGTGATCGAGAGTTGTTGGCCATTAAAATGGCACTCCAAGAATGGCGCCACCTTCTCGAAGGAGCTTCTCACCCGATAACTGTCTTCACCGATCACCGCAACCTTGAATACCTCCGCTCCGCCAGACGTCTTTGCCCTAGACAAGCCCGCTGGGCTTTGTTCTTCACACGCTTCCAATTACATATAACTTACCGACCAGGGGCCCGAAATGTCAAGGCCGACGCCCTTTCTCGATTATACGAACCTTTTCACCAGGTCTCCAATACCCAAGATACTATCCTCCAGCCAAGTCAATTTCTCATACTCCGAACTTCCCTGCTAGGGGAACTCCGAGAATACAGTAAAACACATATCACGACTCATCTACTACCTACTCTACGTACCGAAAACGGACTTCTCTACAAAGAGAATCATATCTTTGTGCCTCTCAAAGCTCGCCCTTCCGTTCTCCACTCCGTTCACGACCATCCCATGGCAGGTCACGGGGGACTTCGAAAGACGCTGACTCTAGCCCGCAGAACCTTCTGGTGGCCTCATATGTCCCGAGACATACAACACTACGTGAAATCATGTGACACCTGTGCTAGAAACAAGACACGAAACACCAAGGTGTCCGGTCTTCTACAACCACTTGCCATTCCTTCCCAACCATGGGAGGATGTCACAGTCGATTTTATAGTCGATCTTCCCGACTCCCAACGCCACACCACTATCATGGTGGTAGTAGATCGGCTAACCAAGATGGCACACTTCGTCCCTTTTACCAAGGTCCCTACGGCAGCCGAGACCGCAGAATTATTCACTCAACACATCTTCCGATTGCATGGAGTACCCCGATCCATTTTATCTGATAGAGGAGTGCAATTCACCTCCCGATTCTGGAGAGCTTTCTGCCAGGGTCTACAAATCCGAAGGGTGCTCTCCTCCGCTTACCACCCGCAAACCAATGGGCAAACGGAACGAGTGAATCAGATCCTGAAACAGTATCTAAGATGTTATATCACCCATCAACAAGACCACTGGTTCCAGTTACTACCCATTGCAGAGTTCACTTACAACAACCACTGGCAACGTGCCATACAGATGTCTACCCTTTAAAGCCACTTACGGTTTCGACCCCATCTTTCACATTGATCTACCCAAAGCCGCAACTGTACCATTCATAATGAATGGAGACTTTGTCTCCGTGTAGTAAAATGCCGAAAGTCGTTCGGTTTATAGGCTGTCGGCATTTAACTATACAGAGACAGAGTCTCCATTCATAAAATTATGAATGGAGACTTTGTCTCCGTGTAGTAAAATGCCGAAAGCCTATAAACCGAACGATCCGTTTATAGACTTTCGGCTTATATAATACATGTAATCCTATGGCTATTCTATAAACCGAACGTTCGGTTTATAGAATAGCAATAGGAATACATGTATTCCATAAGCCGACAGCCTATAAACCGAACGTTCGGTTTATAGGCTGTGGGCATTTTACTACACGGAGACAAAGTCTCCATTCATAATTTTATGAATGGAGACTCTGTCTCCGTATAGTTAAATGCCGGCTTTTAACTATACGGAGACAAAGTCTCCATTTAAAATTTTATGAATGGAGACTCTGTCTCCGTATAGTTAAATGCCGGTGTTCTGACAAATTTCTGGAGCAAATTCTCCTGCGCAATCGCAGGAGAATTTGCTCACTGCGCATGCGCATAAAGTTACAGCTGATAACTCAGCTGTAACTTTGTGACCACCGCGCATGCGCCAGCTGCGCAACCCACCTCCCGCCCCCTCACACCCCCTGCACACCCCTTCTTACCAGATCATCGACCACAGCGATACACAGCGCATGCGCACGCCTATCCAGCCGTTTGGGAATGTGCGCGTCCGTTGTTGTGTTCTTAAGGTGGTAAGTAACATGGGGCGTCGGGACATAAGGGGGCAAGCATCCTGGTGAGGGCTGCCTCATCTTGATGGGATTTGTGATCCTCCTGCTGCATCAATAATACAGCAGGAGGATCACAAATCCCATCAAGATGAGGCAGCCCTCACCAAGATTACTTACCACCTTAAGAACACAACAACGGACGCGCGCATTCCCAAACGGCTGGATAGGCGTGCGCATGCGCTGTGTATCGCTGTGGTCGATGATCTGGTAAGAAGGGGTGTGCGGCGGGTGTGAGGGGGCGGGAGGTGGGTTGCGCAGCTGTCTCATGCACGGTGGTCACAAAGTTACAGCTGAGTTATCAGCTGTAACTTTATGCGCATGCGCAGTGAGCAAATTATCCTGCGATTGCGCAGGAGAATTTGCTCCAGAAATTTGTCAGAACACCGGCTTTTAACTATACGGAGACAAAGTCTCCATTTATAATTTTATGAATGGAGACTCTGTCTCCGTATAGTTAAATGCCCACAGCCTATAAACCGAACGTTCGGTTTATAGGCTGTCGGCTTTTAACTATACGTTTGTCTCCATTCATAAATTTATGAATGGAGACTCTGTCTCCGTATAGTTAAATGCTATTGTATTCTATAAACCGACTCTATTTCGGCTTATAGAATGCAATAGTACTACGAATGGACGAATGAACGAATGATTTTCCTTTATTAACTATTCGTTCATTCGATTTAGTTAGCTTAGCATTTTCGTTCTTCGTTTTTCGGGCGAATGGACGAAAATGCAATTTTCGGACGAAAATGCATTCGTCCGAAAACGAATGCACATGTCTAGTATATATTCACATGTAAATTGCTTTTTTAATAAAAAATTATGATATAAATAAAATCTTGTTTTTATTTCCTTTTATGTGACAAAGCTGCCTCTCTCTTTCCCTTGCCCCCAGATTTGTCGCTCTCCCCCCCTTAGTGTTGTCTCTCTCTCACCCTCCCTTTGGCTCCCCCCTCGCTCCCCTTGTGTCTGTCTCTTCCCCCCTTCCCTCCCCTTGTTTCTCTCTGCCCCCCCCCTTGTTATTCTGTCCCCCCCTCACCTGTTTCTTGCTCCCTGGTGGCTAGTGGGGGCAGCCGGGGGATGTATGCACTATACATAATAGAAGGAAGTGTCGGGCAGCATGGAGGTTGTCTGCACGATTCGTGCAGACATCCCCCAGCTGCCCGATTCTCCCTGGTGGCTAGCGAGGCAGCGGTGGATGTCTGCGCGATGAGCGAGACCTCCCCTGCTGCCGCCCGGAACGACAGCCAGGACTTTTATGAGGAAGCCGGAAGTACCCAGCTTCATCATAGAAGTCCCGGCGGTCATGCCGGGCGGCAGCAGGAGAGGTCTCGCTCATCGCGCAGACATCCTCCGCTCCCTCGCTAGCCACCAGGGAGAATCGGGCAGCTGGGGGATGTCTGCACGAATCGTGCAGACAACCTCCATGCTGCCCGACACTTCCGTCTATTATGTATAGTGCATACATCCCCCGGCTGCCCCCACTAGCCACCAGGGAGCAAGAAACAGGTGAGGGGGGGACAGAATAACAAGGGGGGGGGGGGGGGCAGAGAGAAACAAGGGGAGGGAAGGGGGGAAGAGACAGACACAAGGGGAGCGAGGGGGGAGCCAAAGGGAGGGTGAGAGAGAGACAACACTAAGGGGGGGAGAGCGACAAATCTGGGGGCAAGGGAAAGAGAGAGGCAGCATTGTCACATAAAAGGAAATAAAAACAAGATTTTTTTATATCATAATTTTTTATTTAAAAAGCAATTTACATGTGAATATATACTAGACATGTGCATTCGTTTTCGGACGAATGCATTTTCGTCCGAAAATTGCATTTTCGTCCATTCGCCCGAAAAACGAAGAACGAAAATGCTAAGCTAACTAAAGCCGAATGAACGAATGGTTAATAAAGGAAAATCATTCGTCCATTCGTAGTACTATTGCATTCTATAAGCCGAAATAGAGTCGGTTTATAGAATACAATAGCATTTAACTATACGGAGACAGAGTCTCCATTCATAAAATTATGAATGGAGACTTTGTCTCCGTATAGTTAAATGCCCACAGCCTATAAACCGAACGTTCGGTTTATAGGCTGTGGGCATTTAACTATACGGAGACAGAGTCTCCATTCATAAAATTATAAATGGAGACTTTGTCTCCGTATAGTTAAAAGCCGGCATTTAACTATACAGAGACAGAGTCTCCATTCATAAAATTATGAATGGAGACTTTGTCTCCGTGTAGTAAAATGCCCACAGCCTATAAACCGAACGTTCGGTTTATAGGCTGTCGGCTTATGGAATACATGTATTCCTATTGCTATTCTATAAACCGAACTTTCGGTTTATAGAATAGCCATAGGATTACATGTATTACATAAGCCGAAAGTCTATAAACCGATCGTTCGGTTTATAGACTTTCGGCATTTTACTACACGGAGACAAAGTCTCCATTCATAATTTTATGAATGGAGACTCTGTCTCTGTATAGTTAAATGCCGACAGCCTATAAACCGAACGACTTTCGGTTTATAGACTTTCGGCTTATGTACTACATGTAATCCTATGGCTATTCTATAAACCGAAAGTCGTTCGGTTTATAGTTTAGCAATAGCATTACATGTATTCTATAAACCGAACGTCGTTCGTTTTAAAGACTTTCGGCTTATAGAATACTATTGGCTTTCTATAAACCGAACTAGAGTCGAGTCCCCATTCATAAGAAATTCTTATGAATGAGGAGGGACTCTAGTTAGGTTTATAGAATGCCAATAGTATTCTATAAGCCGAAAGTCTTTAAAACGAACGACGTTCGGTTTATAGAATGCATGTAATGCTATTGCTGTTCTATAAGCCGAATGTCTTTCGGCTTATAGAACAGCAATAGCATTACATGTATTCTATAAACCGAACGTCGTTTGTTTTAAAGACTTTCGGCTTATAGAATACATGCTGCTATTGGTTGTCTATAAACCGAAAGAGTCCCCATTCATACGAATAGGTCAATTGACCTATTCGTATGAATGGGAACTCAATTTCGGTTTATAGGAAGCTAATAGCATTACATGCATTCCATAAACCGAAAGTCATTCATGTCGGTTTATGGAATGTAGTACAATGCTATTGGTATTGTAAACCGACTCTATTTCGGTTTAGAATGCCAATAGCACGAATGGACGAATGGACGAATGAACGAATGATTTTCGTTTATTAACCATTCGTTCATTCGGATTTTGTTAGTTAAAATTTTCGTTATTCGTTTTTCGGACGAATGGACGAAAATGCTATTTTCGTCCGAAAATGCATTCGTCCGAAAACGAATGCACATGTCTAGTCTCCAACATAACCGTGCTGCCTGCTTCCCAGTGAGAGGGTAAGCTGGATTGACTATCCAAAATAAATGCAAGTTTCTACTCATGCTGGGGCAGTGCATTTTTCACTTGTGCTTCAATCTTAGAAGCACAAGGAAAAAAAGTTAAATTGTCCTTTAAGTGTTTGAAAATGTTGTATCAGTCAGAAGCAAGCTAGCATGTATACTTCTTGGCTTCCTTTGCTTTATATCTGTTGTTAAGCTTAACTTCTTGACCAAAGGCCACATTAAGAAACAGAGGGTGGGAAAAGAAAATGTGAGGATCACATAGAAGTAGTAAAAATTTGCATGAAAAAAATCTTGCAAGCACAATTAACCTCTCAGACCAATTCCCTTGAAACAGTCATAAAAATGAAAACGGAAACTCCGCTTTCCTATTCCCTCCAACACTCAATTTATGTTCTGCTTAAGGGTATCATTTTGACTGTTAAGTGTTCATAATCTTTACATGTAGCTAAGAATTTCATTGAAAGGAATATTTCAATAGAAGCTGAGAAGTAGAAAACAAAACACTGGTTTGGTTTTGATTAAATCTTTGTTTGTTTTTGCATGAAATATTCTAATTCTAGACTGGCAAAGCAGTGAAAGAAGACACTAATGAATATAAATATTAAACATTGCCTATATATGTGTATCTTATGTAACAAACACTGGTCTGGTCTTTCTTATTTTACTTTAATTGTTGATACAATGGGGGTTTTATATAAACTCCCACACTGCAAAGTGTCAGGAGTTTTAGTTAAAAAAGCACAATCACTGTTTGTAATGTATAACGCTGATTGCGCTTTTTTTATAACTCTTTTTTTAATCAAAATTGTTATTAAATATGAAAAACATGTCAATTAATATTTGAAGTAAAGATTTTTTTACCATTGCATAAGTTAATATTCATGCTTTTTCTTTTTTTTTTTCTCACTGAATATTCAAATTTTGGGGAGTGATCTTATGATCAGGGTCATCTTATATTCAAACATTTATGGTATTCTTAATGTTGGTTAAAGAAGTGGGAGAGATGATATGCCTGTGTTGCTGTGATCTACTTGTTAACTGGGAGAATGAATACATATGTATTTCGGTAGTATTTTGGGTGTAAAAAATTTGCTAAATAATATTTTGAACAAAAATGGAGAATTGACAATTGTATTTTAAAGGTTGGGTAAATTTTACTGAAAAACTATTTCTATAATGAATGTATCTTGCCTGTTTTATTTATATAACCTGTTTCGACAAAATCTGTTATGTTCAGATGTTGCTTTGTTCTAAAATACCACATTAAAATAAAAAAGTAAAAAATTCTCAGAAAAAAGAAAGCAAAACACTAATCTGTCTTCTTTTGGTTTGTAATCCCTTAAATGTTTTTCAGTCTTATTATATATACATTGTTTTATAAATCAAATAACACTGCCCTCAACTATTATATGCAATATTTTTTGTGCTTTTTAACCAGTTACTTGATGCCTTAGTTAAAATGTTTATTTTGTACTGTTACCATACTAACAGTGGTAACAGAAGTGTTGAACCATTATACTAGATTGTTCACCTGCAGTTCGTATACAGAATACCTAGCTACTATTTTGGTCACGGAAGAAGAAGGTTTGTGAAATTGTTGAATTGCATCAGTGGAGCACTTATCAAACCATAAGCCCATGTATGTAAGCTTCCTACTCTCTTGAAACAAACTAAAGTTATTTGTCAGACACTTAGGAAACAATAGCCGTTATCCACTTGGCTAAAGTCATCAAGCTGCACTGAAGTAATTCCATTCAACAGCTTTGACTTCAGAGTGGCATGGTTCCAAGATAAGTAAATTGCTTTTGTGGGAAAAAATACTCCAATAGTTTCCTCACGTTGATAAAGTAATACGCTTTGTCGCATTTACTCGATTTATTTATATATTTCTTTTTAGGGGTCCATTCACAAGGGAGAAAAAAATATATTATTTGAGAAACAGCTACAGAAGATGTTTCTCAAATTACCTTATATGAGGGACAAGCATCTCCTTGCACATACTGAATTGTGAACTACCTTTTCCCTATATGCAGTTCTCAGTAGGGAAGGCAGAAGCAATCTTTTGCAGAGAAACAGTTTTTATAAATTGTATGTTTACCCCATACTGCAGCAATCAAACAGTTCTAAGGAACATCAGAAAGGTGTTATCTTCAGATGGCGTTCTGAGATTGCAACTCTTTATGAACCTGATTTACACACCCAAGGATAAACTGCTAGGCGAAGATGAATTGGTTTCTCTTCCTGGCAGGACCCTCATTCCAATTAGTTTTTCAGCCAGAACCAACACTAACCAATTTCTTTACATCTTCAGAACACAATAAATAACTGTTCCACTCTGAAATCGTGTACACTTTCGCTTAAAGGGTTAAGAAGACTTTGCAGCAGCTAAAACAAAAGCAATTTGAGTTATCATGGTTGCTTCAGATAAAAAGAAAATTGTCCCAATGCATTAAAGTGCACCATGGAGAAATGTGGAAATGGAGTTTTTTGTTTTTTTTAGTAAATTGGGCAGCAAAACAGTTATATTTCAATATTAAATATTATTACACCAATATGCTAAATATATGACCAATTTAAAGAAATTTGTGGCATGATTAGATAAGTTTGGCCCTGTAAAACAATCTACAATTGTAATTATTATAGTTATTGTTTTGTTGGTCTTAAAGAGTAAAACATGTATTTGTGTAATTGACAGATGGCCACAAGTGACAACATTTTAAACAACAATTCTTTAATGCAAATAACGTTTGTTAGTGAACCTTCTTTTCTTGTTTGACTCGATCAGGGCAGACATGTTTAAAATCTTCGGTTAGATGGTTCAGATCTTCCTTCATCTAACAAATCTGACCTTAAATTCGAAACAAGATGCAATTCTGCAATTAAACATAATTTCATTTTTTTGTTGACAGTTGTCCTTTAAGTTTTTACTTGTGTATTTTCTTTATAAAAGTAGGTTACTCCCTCATTACATATGTTTGTGTGAAATTTATGATGTGTAGTATTCTTAGTTCAATTGAGTGAAACAGGAGGCTATAATAAGTGTTAGATTTCTATTATAGAAAATGTAATGTGACAATCAGTTCAGGGCTTAGTGGACGTCATCAAAAATCATACCTAAAGCTAAAAATCCAATTCATTATTCAGTGATTTTAGCCCATTTTGCACATATTCATACTGAACTGAAATGTTAATTTCTTTATTCTGCACAGAAAAGATCAAACTGCACTGTGATATGCATTTTAGTCTAGTACGGCTATGATGAAAGGTTTACTAAAACTAAATATGAAAAAAGACTAGAGGTCTCTTTTGCCTGTGGTCACAGGAGGTGTAAATTCAGAATTAGTTGTCCTAGGTAACAATAAAGGAGAGACTGGAAGCAACATTGGCAGCTCCTATATTTTGGTTACTGATTGACATTATTGGGATGCGTTGATGACAGTAGGGCAAAAAGGAGTATTCTGGGGTTCTGTGAGACTGTATGCCTGTTATATTATTACACTATGTACTGTCTCTAAGCAGTTGCGCAGAGTGGTCAATCCAAAGGGAACACACTGCCATCTCAACCACCATGAGCTATTCACTAAATGCATCTTAACTCGACTTCACTCACCAAAGTGACGTACAGTGCGTCAATTCTGACTGTATCAAGTTCCATCGCATCAGTCTCACAAACATACAAAGTTTGGTGAGATGTACCCTCATAGAATAAATTGGATTTTTCATCTTTGTTCACAATAATTTTCCCATAATTGTTAGTTTTTATTTAAGTGATTGGTATACACCAGGATTTCTCAACCTTTTTTTTGATCACACAGCCTTCCAGTTTTCAATGTCTCACACGCCCTGTGTGCTTTAAGCCCATTAGTTGCCATTTCTGTTCTTTATTTTCTGTACACATATTCTGCTCTGTTTGTGAGCCTGAAACTATAGTTTCAGTATATTGAATAACTACATGCCTTGATTACTAGGGAGTAAAATCTATGAAATCTACCTCTTATATTATTTTAATACAACATTCCATTATAGGTTATTGATTATGAAATGCTTAATAGGTTACTGATTATTAAATGGTAAATATACATATATATATATATATATATATATATATATATATATATATATATATATATATATATATATATTGTTTATAACACTTCACTATTAGTCTGCTGTAGTTGTAAATGTTTATAGATGATAGATTCTTTCATTAGTTCTGTAGTCTCAGCTCTCCTAATTTAAACTCTTTATGTTAACAGTTAAACAATCACCCAGATCCATACAGTATATTCATCTTCACATTTTTAATATCTCCACCAATGCTACAATACCAACAATTTAATATCAGCATGTGGCCATTTCTGACAATCACAATCTTTCCAGGAACTATCGTATTATAGACCAGCAGTGGCATATTGAATGACTAAGTACTGGCATATTTAATGGCTAAATACTGGCATATTTAATGGCTAAATACTGGCATATTTAATGGCTAAATACTGGCATATTTAATGGCTAAATGCTGGCATATTTAATGGCTAAATACTGGCATATTTAATGGCTAAATACTAGCATATTTAATGGCTAAATAAGGGCATATTGAGTGGCTAAATACTGGCATACTGAGTGACAAAATACTGGCATATTAAGTGGCATAATACTGTCATACTGAGTGGCATAATTCTGGCATATTGAATGGCTAAATACTGGCATACTGAGTGGCAAAATACTGGCATATTGAATGGAAAAATACTGGCATATTGAGTGGCATAATACTGGCATATTGAGTGACAAAATACTGGCATATTAAGTGACAAAATATTGGCATACTGAATGGCTAAATACTGGCATATTGAGTGGTATAATACTGGCATATTGAGTGACAAAATACTGGCATATTGAATGGTAAAATAATACTGGCATATGGAGTGACAAAATTCTGGCAAATATTAAATGGCAAAATCCTGGCATATTAAATGGCAAAATCCTGGCGTATATTAATTGGCAAAATACTGGCATACTGAATGGCAAAATACTGGCATATTGAATGGAAAAATACTGGCATATATTAAATGGCAGAATAATACTGGCATATTATTGGGCAAATTGGCTGTGGTTTCTTAATGACAAAATAATACTGGCATATTATTTGGCAAACTGGTTTATCTAAATGTCTGTGTGTTTAGATATGTATTGCTTTATAATTGTACAATTGTCACCTCATGGGGCTCCTGTGTCACATGATTAATTGCGGTCCCATGTGTGGCATATTTATTGGGCTGCATGTGTGGCATATTTAAGGGGTTCTTTTGTGTGGAAAAATTATGGGGCGTAACTTGTGTGTGGCATAACTATTGTGCACTTGTGTGTGGCATAATTAAGGGGTGACTGTGTGTGTAGCATAATTAATTGGGCTCCAAGGTGTGGCATAAATAATGGGACTCTAGTGTGGCATAATTTATGGGGCTCTGATGTGGAATAATTAATCGTGCTCCTGTGTGTTTCATAGTTATTGGGCTCCTGTGTGTGGCATAGTTAATGGGCTCCTGTGTGTGGCATAGTTAATGGGCTCCTGTGTGTGACATAATTTGTGGGGCTCCTGTATGTGGCATATTTAATGGGCCATCTGACTGGCATTACTAAGGAATCTGTTTGGTATTGGAGGAAATCCAGGGGGGTGACAGCATGAGTTACCCACCGTGTGACACAACCCTAGTGACGCCTCTGTAGACCAGTATGTATTGACCAGTATGTTGACAATGGCTGGGTATGCCTCTTTTGATATACCCCTTAGATTTCACAAATTACATTAATTTACATAGAACAAATAGCTTTTATATTGCATAATACTGTACATTGTCACTTTGTGTGTGGGTTATAAACTAAGTTAGATGATCAGTGATAGGTCTGATCTGCTGCTTATCATCTACAGTGAGAGGAAAGATATTCCTTAAAGGTGAACTTAGAGAAGTATTAATTTACCACCCACTGCTATCAATGGTCATTTGTGTACTCTGTCCCATGATTAAATGCTAAATTTTAGTGTGAATTGCATACAGCATTTCTATCCTATGATTAAGTGATAAAAACACTGTATTAAAAAATAAAAATGAACCCACCTATTCTATAAAGAGCTTCCATTGTGCATCGATCCTTTTCGGAGCCATTATTTGTTTTATGGAAGAGGTGGATTCTTTTTTTTATTATTTTTTTTGGATGGACCCTTTTCTCTGGGCCGAAAATGAAGAGCAGTAAGGGGCAGTATATTTTATTGTTTTAGGGGCCATGGCATTTTTGCCAGCTCCTGGCCCAGTATTATAATGTATTATTTGGAGGGGGTGGTCGCTAGGAGGAAGGGTTGGAATTCCCTCTGTAATTTTTTGGGGGGGGGGGAAATGACTACTGCAACACAGCAATATTCCTTAAAATCCATCTATTGAGAAATTAAGATTTTTATTTGTATTTATTTTTCTTCATAATAGGAGGATAAGAGATTCTTGCACAAACCAGTCAGTTAAAAAAAAAATCACTTTTATTATGCTATGACAAATGTTGTCCTTTGCTCTTGCTATGTGGAATGTTTTGTACCGTCATTTATTCTGACATGTTCCACGTGTCTATTAAATTGTCTGTCCCTTATTCTTTTCTCTTGCTCCTTTTTTTTTATAACGTTATTCATTGTCTGACATTATACAATATCCAACATAATCAGCTGTTTTCATAACTTGTACTGGCAGCATTTTTTGCTTTGCATGCTTTTGTTCTCTGGGTATCTCTGCTTTCTATTTTACAACCATAAGATTTCTACAACCAATTTGTTAATAATATTTCTAAGAGAATTGCAGAGACCTTGACACAAAATGTAAAAATCTATCACATCCTCCTACCGAGAAAGCGATTTTCACGGTGAACCAACGGATTGTATTCTAGAGGGTTGCAATAAGAACAACATACTAAAACCTATTTATCATTTTACAGTTCTCCCCATAGTTTTACGCTTCAGTCCTTGTGATAGCCGCTAACTCCTCTATCACCTTTATTACTTTCCACCTTTTTTTTTCTCGTCAGCACACGCACACAAAACACCTCATTACTGAGTTCAGTACACTTCCTAAATTTCCTAAGGTCACATAGGCCTTTATAAGTGTTATTTACTTCTATATGCAGTGTAGGAACTGCTCACTCCTTAATAGCATCTCCATTATAAGGCATCTAAAGTACTGTTATTAGCAGCATCTTATGCTGTGGAGAATAAAGGTCACAATGAGTTTGTTTCATTGAAAGGTTTATACAGTTATATGATCAGTATCGGCCTAGGTCACCTTGTTTCTTTCGGAAACCTGAACAGGATTATTCTTATTTAAATTACAAGATTACTATCTTGCTACTCTTTTTTCAGGTTGCACTACAGAATAGACACTAAACCCTCCTTTTTCTCCTAGCGGCTGTTTTTGACACTAGAGAAAACAAGTTAAGTCAAGCCTTCTAGAATATTTTATTTATTTACTCTACAGAATGCTTTGGCTCTTGCTTGAAAGCTTGAGGAGGCTTATATGATCATGTAAAATGGACTAAAATCTAATTCTACAAACAGAAAGAAAAAAAAGGAACAATTTATTCATAACTCCTGCCAAAAATCTCTAAGCAGTTCTCCGCTTCCTCCATTAACGCAATACTATTGTTTTGGACCTTTAGAAGCACTTGTCTTCTGTTCAAAGTGCAGGGATATAGAGGGTCCAATTATTTTTCAGATATGTCTATTCTACTGGCTTCTTCTTTACCTGCCAAAAGAAATATTAACCTTTGAATCTCAATTTTATTCCTTTCAATTTCTATTTTGCAGTTATATTAGATGAACAACTGCCATGGCTGAATGAAACTTGAACATAAGTTGGGTATAAATATAGTATCATCTTGTATATCTTGCAGACCTGAAACAATAGGTAGTCTTTGGTGCTATATACGTCACACAATTCTTTTCCACTGTCAGCTTAAAGAATTCTCAGTCCAAAAAAATGTTGTTAGTTTAGAAAATGATATTGCATCTTTTGTTGTCCCGGAGGGAAGAGAGAAAAACAAGACAAGTTAGATGTGAAAATGACAATATGGCTGGTTAAAAAAAGTCATGTTTTCCTATTTTTCACTGTAATTGTCTGCCAGCTCTGGGGGCCATGCAGATTGGTAAATGACACTGAATTGTTTGCAAACTGCTTGTACCAGAATTACATTTAAATGATGTGGTAGTGTCTGACCGTTACTTTGTAATCTTTTTTGTTGCATGTAAATACATGCAGTAAATCTTTAGGAATGCTTTTTAAAGTTTCTCGGTTTAGTCCCCATTTTACTTTTGTTGACATTGTAGCTGACATTGCTGCTGAACAGGTCTCTTCCACCATAAAATGTGCACAAACTAGATTCATTCAGTAGTTGGTCACAGCCATCTTGTTTTATTTTTCTTCTTGTCAGTAGTGAATGGAGGGGTAACATTACTAGTAAGCATACCCATGCAGAAACAATTCTCAGAAATAACTTACAAAAGGCTGTTTTTTAAGGCAAATAAAAGTGTCAGCGTTAATATTTAGACTGGAATGATCATTTAAATACACAGCATAGAGATGCCAACAGAAATAACCCTGAACAACTTGACTATATCCAAGTCTTGTATAACGTCATCTCTAAAATAGAAAACTAAAACTATAAAGTAGTAGACATAAAAACAGGTCTTTAAAGCAAACAAACAATAAAGTCTACTCAAGTTCTTTGTTGGTGTACTGTAGTTAGACATTTGAATTATCTACTATATATATATAGAGAGAAAAACTAAAGAATAAATATAGCACAAAATCCATGCAGTATACCGTATAAAAGATTTCATAAAACATTTTTATTGTAAAAACTCTTTCACCTGTTCCAAAAAGCTATACAAACTCGGTAACCCCATGGGAGGTACAACTTAGGAATGAAACTATTCGTTATGGAACTACCATAGGAATAACATTAAATGATTATTAAAAGCCTTTCAATAGTGGAAAACAGGAAACTTCATATTTCCAGTAGCATTTTTCTGCTTGCTATCAATGCTTTTAACAGTTACACTTGAGTAATTTCCCTTTATTTACATCCTTCACTATGGGCCACGGTCTGGCAGCCAACGGTTTCCAATTATCAGTTAGTGCATCCATTGCCTCTGTCTCTGTCACTGCTGATTACTTCAAACATGTGTTTGACAAAATAAAAAAAAAATAAAAAAATACCACATTGAATTTAATGAGTTGTTTAGTTGTCTATTGTATAATTCTTTCATAATCATTTTGAAATATTATATAATTTTAAGAAAAACCTAAAATGTTAATTTATATGTTAGACAACATTCCTGTGAAAGTATGACCACGTATTAACTATCCTGTAGAAAGCAGGCTTATGTTTAGTGACTTTAAAAGAGCACTAGTCTGCAGAAGTAGGCTTTGTGTCATATTAACTTGGAATAACGAAGACTCTGCGTTCTATAACTTAACCATGAGCAAATCAAATAACTATAATCAAAAGGAACACTAGGGCATATTTGATGTGCTTATGCACCAACTAAAAAGATATGAGCCGGATCTTCTAATAAATGTCATAAAATTTTCTTTTCCATTAGACGTATGATTAGCTTAATATTTTGAAGCACCGGTCTCATTTTCTCATCTCCATTTACCTCAGAACTCTACTTTCAGATTTCCTGTCCGTATTTGATCTTTAACAAAGATTTGATGCAGAAATGATAATTACCTGGGTATTGCAGTGAAAAAGCTTTCTTACTGTATACTCATCAGATTAAATCAGAGCTAGAGTGATAGAGTATGAAGCAGATCTGAGAAAAGGATGAGAAATTAAACATCAAATCTGTACCTCACAGCAAAAACTATTAAGAATCATTGGAACAGAGTGTTTTCATGGAAGGAAATGTATTTCTGTTTACTGTTTATTAAATAGAGGTTTGAACTAGGGAACCCCATAGTAAAAAATAGCTTGGTGTTAAATCATATAGTATTTTATTGGAATATCCTGGACACACAAATAATTAAATTAATAATCAAAAATGCAGTGGGATGGTTTTCACTTTAGTAAATGTGCACTACTTACAGGGTCAGTTTGTATGTAGGACGAGCCAGGCAGTTAAGAAATAGGAGATGCACATATTAAAAGGTGACAAATAGCATATGTTTATTCCCAAATACTATCAAATATGCATGCATCAATAAACCATGTGTACATTATCCACAGCATAGACATTATATAGAAAAAAAGGCAAAGTGACAAGAGAGTATGAGATCCCTGACATTTCGGCACTGGGCCTATCTCAGGGGCAATCTACCAAAACATTGCAAAAATAATAACCGGCAACAATAACCAAACTGTAAAGTTCTGGAAAACTCATGTAAGCATAAATGTGTTCACACAGAAGACACAGTCATTTAACATGTTGTCACATTCTTGCAATAAAAAGAAAATAATTAAAACCAGATAAAAACAGCTACACAGCCAGAGGCAGAGAGAACAGATGCACACAGTAAAGGTAAGTACCTGAATATAATAAGCAAGAACATGCATATAGAAATAGATGATAAACTTCACCACAAGTGGTGAGTCGGCCAAGAGGGTGCTGCATAAGCACAAAATAGAAAAGCATGCTCAGGAGAAGCAACCTATAAATAAAAAAAAATGAGATATCTCAAAAAAAAGATAGATTAATTATTATCTTCATGAAATCCACAGGGCTACAAAATCTATTGCTTACATCAAGTTCAATTTATCCTCTCTTAAGGAATATTTCCCTATCGACACCTTCAACCTTATTGACTATTCTCTCAACAGCCATGAATTTGAGTTGTGAGATGCCATGTCTCATTTCATGACAATGTCTCCCTACAGGTGATTTTAAATTTTACATAGCATGATTTTATGTTCACTAGCATGTGTGGTTATTGAGCAAGTGGCTTCACCAATGTAGCATAATTCATATAGACATTTGAGCAAATAAACCACATAGCTACTCTGGCAAAATTCAGTACCCATATGTGGATGCAAAAATGTGAGATTACTATTGCACTTAATGCACTTTCCACATTTGTACAAACCCAATGGTGGTGTAAGCCAATCTAACATAGTAACATAGTAACATAGTAATTTAGGTTGAAAAAAGACACAAGTCCATCAAGTTCAACCCTTCTACCTATCATTACAGCTTTTGATCCAAAAGAAGGCAAAAAAACCCCTAAGGAAGCTATTTCGAATTTTGCCTCCTGGGGGAAAAAATTCCTTCTTGACTCCAAGAGGCAATCAGATTTCTCCTTGGATCAATAAGCTCTTTTATTAATGCTTATTCTATTATTAATAGCCCTGTATGTTCTGCTTTCCTAAAAAAACATCCAAACCATTGTTAAATGCATCTATTGTGGTTGCTAGCACTACCTCTCTTGGCAGTGAGTTCCATAACTTTATTGTCCTAACCGTAAAGAATCCCTTCCTTTGCTGTCTATGAAATCTTTGCTCTTCCAGTCTGAGGGGGTGACCTCTTGTTCTTTGTACCTTTCTGTTAATGAACAGGTCACTGGAGAGCTCTTTATATTGGCCCTGCAAATATTTATATAATGTTATCATATCCCCTCTGAGACGCCTTTTTTCTAACGAATATAAATTTAATTTTTTAAGTCTCTCTTCATAACTAAGATCCTCCAAACCCCTTATTAATTTTGTAGCTCTCCTTTGCACTTTTTCTAGTTCCTTAATATCCTTTTTAAGGACTGGTGCCCAGAACTGTACTGCATATTCAAGGTGAGGTCTTACCATTGATTTGTAAAGAGGCAAGATGATATCCTCCTCCCGTGAATCTATACCTCGTTTTATACATGCCAATATCTTATTGGCCCTTGCAGCTGCTGACTGGCATTGGGCACTGTTGCCAAGTTTGTTGTCTATAATTATTCCTAAATCCTTTTCATTAGTAGTTTTTCCCAGGGAAAAACCATTTAACGTATTTGTTGCTTTGTTATTATTTTTCCCATAATGCATAACTTTACATTTGTCTATATTGAACCTCATTTGCCACTTTACTGCCCAGTCCCCCACTCTGTCCAAATCTTCCTGTAAAGAAAAAACATCAAGATTAGTCTTTATTGCCTTACCTAATTTAGTGTCGTCCGCAAACACGGAGACATGGCTCTCAGCACAATGTGGCAGATCATTAATAAACAAATTAAAAAGAAGAGGGCCCAAAACAGACCCCTGAGGTACTCCGCTTAATACCCTTGTCCAATTTGAGAATTTTCCATTTACAACAACCCTTTGTGTTCTATCTTTTAGCCAATTTTCAATCCACATACACACATTTGCCCCCAAACCTATTTCTCTCAATTTGTAGAGTAACCTTTTGTGTGGAACTGTATCAAATGCTTTCGCAAAATCCAAATAGATCACATCAACTGCCACACCTAGATCTATATTTTTACTGACTTCTTCATAGAATGTTATTAAGTTTGTTTGACAAGACCTGTCTTTCACAAAACCATGTTGACTTTTACTAATTATATTCTGGTTCAAGATGTATTCTTGAGTGTATACCTTTAGCAATCCTTCAAATAGTTTCCCCACTACAGATGTCAAGCTCACTGGCCTATAATTACCTGGCAGAGATTTTGATCCCTTTTTAAATATTGGAATGACATCCGCCTTTCGCCAGTCTGTTGGCACTGTACCTGAACTGAATGAATCCCTAAAGATCATGAATAGTGGTCTGGCCAGAATTATGCTTAACTCTCTAAGTACCCTTGGGTGTATACCATCTGGTCCTGGGGCCTTGTCTATCTTAACAGAGTGTAATTGCTTAAGCACTTTTTCCTGTGTCAGCCAATCCCATGTTTGCGGCGAATGTCCCATAACTTCCTGTAGCAGGGGCTCGTCCATCTGCTCTTCCTTAATATAAACAGAAGAAAAAAAAGTATTTAAAATGTCTGCTTTCTCTCTGTCCTCACTTACCAAATTTCCCATTTGGGATAACAAGGGCCCAACATTTTCCCTCTTTAGCTTTTTTCCATTTATATATTTATAAAACATTTTGGGGTTAGTTTTACTCTCCTTGGCAACCCTTTTCTCATTTTCCAATTTAGCCATTTTAATTGCCTTTTTGCAGGCTTTGTTGGCCTCTTTGTACTCTATAAATGATAATGCTGATCCCGTGTTTTTATAATGTTTGAATGCCATTTTCTTGTTTTGTACTTCCTGTTTCACGTTACCTGTAAGCCACATTGGTTTCGATTTGTGTCTTTTGCATTTGTTTCCCAAAGGTATATATTGGGATGTGTACTTTTGTAATGTGTGCTTAAAGGCATTCCACTTGTCTTCTGTGTTTAGTCCAGAAAACAATCGTTCCCAGTCTAAATGTTCAATCGATGCCCTTAGTCCATCAAAGTTAGCCCTTCTAAAATTAAGTGTTTTGGTGGCGTATTTACCAATTTGCTTTTTTGCATTAATCTCAAATGAGACCATATTATGGTCACTATTCCCCAAGTGTTCTCTTATTTGGATGTTTGAGATAAGCTCCTCATTTTTTGTTATTACCAAATCCAGACAGGCATCCATTCTAGTTGGGGTGTCTACTAATTGTGCCATAAATTTGTTATTAAGCAGGTCCAGAAACTTGCTGCCCCTAGCTGAACTAGTTGTACCACACTTCCAATCTATACCTGGGTAATTAAAATCTCCCATGATTAGAACTTCATTCATATTTGCAGCCTTTTCAATTTGTAATAAAAGCTGATCTTCTCCATCAATGCTAATATTTGGTGGCTTGTAGCATACACCTACAAGTTATGTGCGATTCTTTTTAGCGTCTAAGCTAATCTCCACCCACAGTGTCTCCACATCAGTTCCAGTTACATCATGTACACCTTCTTTAATACTGGGATTTAATTTAGGATTTACATACAGACAAATCCCTCCCCCTTTTCTATTTACTCTGTCCTTTCTAAAAAGTGAGTAACCTTGTAAATTAACTGACCAGTCGTGGGTCTCATCCCACCACGTTTCTGTGATTCCGATTAAATCATACTGTTCAGCACTTACCAGTATCTCCAGCTCACCCATTTTGTTTGTCAAGCTTCTTGCATTTGCTAAAAGACATTTGAGATTACTACCCATTTTCTGTTTAGTTGACAAACACTTAATGTGTGCAGGTTTAATTATATGGACCTCCCTTTGGTCTATGTTAACCCCACCACTGCTTTCCTCCTCTCCCATAGCTAGACCCACCTTCCAATCTACCCTAGCTACCATTGCTTCTTTTTGATCTTGACCCTCCCCCCCAGAGCTTAGTTTAAAAGCTCATCTAATCCTATAGCCATCCTCGCCCCTAATACTGCAGCCCCCTCATCATTGAGGTGCAGCCCATCCCGTCCAAAGAGTCTGTAGCCGACTACAAAGTCTGCCCAGTGCTCCAAGAACCCAAATCCCTCTTGCTTGCACCACCTTCGCAACCACGCATTAATCTCCCTAAGCTCCCGCTGTCTCCCTGACGTAGCGCGTGGTACTGGTAATATTTCCGAGAATATTACCTTGGAGGTCCTTTCCTTTAGCTTCTTTCCTAGTTCCCTAAAATCATTTTTAAGTACCCCCCACCTACCATTTACTTTGTCATTAGTACCAATGTGTACTATGACCGCTGGATCATGCCCAGCCCCTCCCAATAATCTGCCTACCCGTTCCGCAACATGCCGAACCTGAGCACCCGGGAGACAACATACAGTTCGGCATTCGGGGTCCTGGCGACAGATTACCCTATCTACCTTCCTAATAATAGAATCCCCTACCACCACAACCTGTCTAGCCTTCCTAGTGTCCTGGCTCCCAATCTGTCTCGGGGGGTATTTTACTGAGATTTTTGGCAGTTTTGCATGCCATCATTGGATGCTAAGAACATGCATCACCAACTTTGTAGCCTGTAGACAAAACCAAAACCCATTAATAATATGCTGTACTTGATATAGTGGAAAAGGTAGTGACACAAGCCAGGTAGTTACCTATAATGGCAAGCAAAAAAAGTGCATAATTAATGAGAAAATTAAGCAATTTTAATTAATACTGCATGAAAATCACTAGAACAACATCAGTTATATGTGCACATTGGGGGTTATGTGAAAAGGAGCTCCACATGGGGATGTCACCAAACTGGGGCACTTTCTAATACTCCTGACAAATGTTGGTCCCACACTTTCTGGTTGCTCTGGCACAACCCAGGTATTAGGTATGAGGCACTTTTCTGTTTTGTAATAGTATTGAAGACATCTGCACATGAGCATGTTGGGATGTATAAAATGGGGCAATCCTCATTATAGCTAATGAATTATTATTTTGCCTTTTTAACATGTTATAAATAATGCCCATTGTGTCTGCGACCAGTGCTGTTTCCCTTAATTTTTATTTTTAAACACTTTTTTACTTTGACATTCCATGTACTATACTAATATTACACAGCATATTTCATAGATGCTGTACATCTAAATTGCTGTAATTGTGCTAGCTGTTTAACAGGACTGATAGGTTCCAATTTTACCAATACTTCATGTAATATTCTTGATTCTTTTTCATTTCAGCATATCTTATCATGCTGTACATGCTGTACAACCAGTTTTCATTTCCATTACCTTTAGGCTGATTGTAATCATTTTATGTTTAAAAAATTGGATGCATGAGTATAATTAAGGGTAAAGATGAAAGCAAGAATAAAAGCTAGCTAAATTATGTGATAAATGTGATTATAATATAATCCACTAATATCTATATTATCTTAAGAAATGTAATACAAACACAGTAAACTTCACATTAATAATAACTATTTAGTATTGAGTTATGGCCTATTGCCATAAGAACCTTCAATTACTGCCATCATGAACTCATGACATCATTTGCCCAGCATAGACAGAATTGCTTTGTGCCTATAAGTCAGAGTTCACAGACCTAGGATACTTACTCAATTCTCCAAAGCTTTAGTCTCAAAAATAAAGTTAATCAGCACCTTGGTGATTCAGTCTTAAAGAAAGCAAGACTTTTATTCAAGACTGATTATCAGAAACCACTTATATCTATAACATATGTACTGATTTATGTATAGAAAATGGCAAAGGATGCAGACTACAGCACCTGCTGCAATTTGTTAAACATGGTGGGGTTTCTGTAGTGGTATATGAAGCTTTTTTGTTGGCGTCATTAGGTTTGATCATTTGTTTGCATGGTCATTTAACAGCTAAGATATATGGCCATTTTAACAGAAGAAAATGTACCTTATGGTTCAAAGAGTGTTCCCTATGATGTACCATACTTCATGATTTACCCATCTATGATGCTATATAAAAAGAGTGGTTTTATGAACACAAAAATGAAGTCAAATGCATTCCACGACCTCCTCAATCACCACAACTAAACATTTTTGAACATCATTGGGTAGTTCTGGAATACAGAGAACAATGATTTTGAACTTCTTTACCCCTCAAAGAACTGGCGACGTTCTTTTTACAGAACAATGTGATATATAACTAAACAAAATTCATGACTTGTGTGACAGCTTTCCAAGATGGATTTAAGCTGTTCCAAAGGTAAAGGGGCTGACTGCTCCTTATCTGATCCTTGACACTAATATATTAATAGGTGTTTCAGTTATTTGGCGCATCCACAGTAGCTCAGAAGTGTCAAAGCTTACAAACTGATTTAAAGTGTAACAGGTTATATTAATAAGGGATCATAACTTTTGTCTGATTTCACTCTGTCAGTGTATTTTAGAGAAAAAGTCACGCTATTCTGAAATAAGCATTGATATATTTTTGGAGGGATGATAAAAGAGTTTGATAAAAGAGTTTGTTAGGTCATCAAGCAAAACGTATTTTTCCTAAAATGTCTTGTCTTTTGTGTGACACCAAAAACATTGCTCAAACATAATTGTCAAAATTTTGCAGCGCAAGAAATTTATTTATATGGAAAAGAAAACATGAATATTACAGATGAATACACAAAAAGTTACTCAATTTATAATATCTACCTGCTAATATGTATTTATCAGAAATGAAAAGACTGACCCTTTGTCATGGTTCCACCCTGCTTTCCAGGTTCCTGTATCAGATATTTTAATTTTGTGGCTATTTCCCATTTCAGTCTCCAAGGCATATTGAGTGGCAAAAATAAATAATCCTTGGTCCTCTTGCTCCCCACTAAGGTGTCAGCTGGGTCTGATTTTTCACCCTTACCTATGCAATTCTACTTTATAAGTAGCTTTGACTTTCTGTTAACTGTGCCTTTGCATTATTAGTGTTTCAGGCTAGAGTTTGTTTCACTTGCCGACTCCCTGCTTTGCTACTGGGCCCCCCAACCTTGGGGCTCAACCACCCAGGGGGGAGGGGTTCCAGATTGACCTGTCATCCCTATCCTGGGATGGTATCAGCTTGTTGCCAACAGTGTTAATTTTGTCGACTTAACATTTTTTTCATCATAATTTTTGTCAACGGCATGTTTTCAGAAACTAAATAATAGGACTTAAACTATGACATAAATCTATTGCAATTTCCGTCATCTGAAAACGTTTAGGGAGGACTTATGCATTTACCTATTTGGACTTCTGGTTCTGGTTCTCATGGATCTCTGCCAAAACCCTGCAAACCACAGAGGAAGACGATACTATTCCATCTGATTCGTCTGGTACTATCTTGAAATTCCCCCTCCCATCTCCCTAGCAAGTTAACTTAACACTAAGTAACAGCCTTCTCAGACCTGTTCCCTCTCTCACTGCTGGAGATTTAGTCAACTAAAACTATTCAGATGACTATTCTAAAATTACATTTTATTCCAAAGACTATGATTAAAACTAATTCAAAATTTGCCATCAAAATGAACACTGGTGCCCAATCTGAGGGCTTCCAGCCTGTGCCCTTTCTGAGGGCCAGGCCTGCCATCAGGGGGTGACGGACAATACTGGTAGGCCAAGGTTACGCAAAAAAAAAAAAAAATGCGACCCGTGTTTCCCTCCTGCATGGAACAAACTTTACTGAAGCCTCCCTGAAGGGGAGCGCAGAACGCTTCCCTCACAGCCGCCGACTGGCTAAACAGAGCAGAGCACCGGGAGACAGAGCAGCAAGGAGGTAAGTTCTAGGGAAGAGGGGAGGGGACGGTGCAAACAACAAGCATAACGCTGGCATGTAGAGTGGCAAAATACTGGTATATTAAATGGCAAAAGAATGACATACTGAGGGACAAAATACAGGCATATTAAATGGCAAAAGAATGGCATATTGAATGGCTAAATACTGTCATATTGTTTGGCTAAATACTGTAATATTGAGTGGCAGAAGAATGGCATATTAAATGGCAAAATAATGGTATATTGAGGGGCTAAATACTGGCATATCGTTTGGCTTAATACTGGCATATTAAATGCCAAAAAGAATGGAATATTGAGTGGCAAAATACTGGCATATTGAGTGACAGAATACTGGCAAATTGAGTGGTTAAATACTGGCATATTGAGTGGCAAAAGAATGGCATACTGAGGGGAAAAATACTGGCATATTAAATGACAAAAGAATGGCATATTGAGGGACAAAATACTGGCATATTAAATGGCAAAAGAATGGCATATTGAATGGCTAAATACTGGCATATTGAGTGGCAAAATATTACGAGCATATTGACCAACTGCTCCCAACCACCCTCCATATTACACAAGACCGAGATGACATGCTTGTGAGGGTAGGTGGGGTGAGTGGGAAATATTGGTGTGGGGGAGGTGGGGGAGGGGGCCCAGAAAATTTGTTCAGTTAGGCACCCTGAAATGACTGGTGGCTGCCCTGCTGAGGGCTTCCAACAACTAACCAGTCCATCTAGTGAGAGGCATAGTCTCAACTACTCTGTCTCAGCTTCAGCTACTGCCCAGTATCAGCCACTGTCCTGTGCAGTCTTTGTCTCAGGTACTGCTCTGTCCAGTCTCTGTTTCAGGTACTGCACTAACAAGTCTTTGTTTCAGCTACTGCCTGTTTCAGCTACTGCCCTGTCCAGTCTCCATTTTCAGCTACTGCCCTGTCCAGTCTATTTTTCAGCTACTGCCCTGTCCAGTATCCATTTCAGCTACTGCCCTGTCCAGTCTATTTTTCAGCTACTGACCTGCCCAGTCTCTGTTTCAGCTACTGCCCTGCCCAGTCTCTGTTTCAGATACTATCCTGACACAACTCTGTTTTAGCTACTGACCTGCCCAGTCTCTGTTTCAGAAACTATCCTGACACAACTCTGTTTTAGCTCCTGTCCTGACACGTCTCTGTTTTAGCTACTGTCCTGACATGTCTCTGTTTTAGCTACTGCCCTGCCCAGTCTCTGTTTTAGCTACTGACCTCCCCAGTCTCTGTTTCAGCTACTGATCGTGAAACTAACGTGGTGCTACAAAAGTATATAATCCAAATAAATCAGCAGCTCACAGTAAAGAAAAGTGCAACCCCATCCACAATTCTTAAAATAGTACAAAAGAAACACCAATAACTGGAGCGCTTCACAATATTAATTTAATATTTATTTTATATTGTGAAGCGCTCCAGTTATTGGTGTTTCCTGTGTTTCAGCTACTGCTCTGCATAGTCTGAGCTACAGCCAAGTGAGGGCAAACAATGGGGGCACAGGGGCAATTGACCCCAAGGCTGCCCTCTAGCCTAACTCAAAGGGGCTACTACAGAAATACAAATCCCATAATTCCCCACAAGCTTTCTACAAGAGCAGATCATTATGGAAATTGTAGTACAGAAAAAACTGGAGGGCAATATTTGGACGCCTAGGTCCTAGTATGTAGCACTTTCTATCTAATTAATTTGTCTGTTTATCAATCTCTCCATTCTGTCATTATATCTGTTCTGTCTATCTATCAGCATCTGATTATAACAAGTGGGCTGAAGAAATTGCTAAAATTGCCGGGTCTCCCGACTACAACCCTGTCCAATCTCAATCTCAGCTGCTGCCCTGTCCAGTCTCAGCTACTTCCCCAGCTAGTCCCATCTGTTCAGTCCTGCCTGTGTGTTCCCTCCAATCCTGAGCCATTCATTTTGGAATGCAGACTCGACATCATTCCCAGCAACAAGGTTGCTCCCTGACCCAAGTTATGACTCCTTTGACCTTATTTGTTGTGTTACAACCATTTTTTTTTCCTTTTAGAAGAACTATCTATGGCAATTAGATATTTACTTCCAGAATTAATTATCCTTTGGGAAGGGTCTGCTTTTAAAAGGGTCCAGATAAACTGTGGGTTATAAATCGTCCCATAAACTAAAGTGTTGAGAAGTTAAAGTGTCACTAAACTTTGTTTTTAATCGCCTGCTCGTCTTCAGTTATAGGTACAAACGTGGTTACATATATATGGATGTATTTATACAGTGTGTCATTCAATTGTGGATGCAATAGTCTGTGTTTGGGAAGTCTTTGTAACTAAAAGTTTATATTTGCTCATGTACTCCAGGAATTTGAAATAAAATGCTGTATTATTGCATTTTTTTGTGTTTTTGTGTAGAGAATAACAGAGACGATCAAATGGCTGACTTTTTAGATGAAATGGAAGCTTTATGTTGGTATTCAGCTTTTCAGAGATCAATATAAATTTGGATATGAAACATGGAGTGTTACAATAATCACCAACATGCCTAAAAGAAAAACAATATTTTTTGTGAAGAATGGTTTATTTGCAGAATGGTGAGAATGGTGATCACATAATCGGCCAGATTCAGTGAGGTCTGTTAATGCAAAAATCGCAAATTGTGTTACATTAACCGGCAAAATAGATTCAATGCCCTTAGTGAAATGCATTAATGGGTGCAATAATAATTTTGAAATAACCCAATCTACAGCATGCAAATGCAAAGATGATTCAATGAGGTGTATTAAAACTTAACAGGCAAAAGAGATCATTTTTGGCCCATCAATGAAAAGCTGCTAAACTGTTCAAGGGCTGCTTACTGCAGCTTGTTTTTGCACATTAAATCTCTCAGTGCCTACAGCAAAGAACGGGTCTACCATAAATGTAATAGAATGTATTGGCAGTCCTTTGGGCCCCCATACCAGCTGGGGAACCAAGGGGTGCTCCCCTTCTCCCTTCCACCCCCTTTCATTATCATGGGGACCAGGAGTGGGCAAAGGTCCCTGGTTCCCTTAATAAATGAACCCAGGACCGGGGCTGCCCAAAGGATCCTGGGCTACCAAAGGCAACAATCAAATGGATCAAAAAAAAATAAAAAATGGTGATTCCTCTCCCTAGTAGGTTACATCCTATAGTGCTGGTAAGATAACTATTTTGGCTAATGCATGGTGCATTAGCCAAAAGTGTTATCTTACCAGCTCACATTAATTCATGTATTTAAATAATATATATATACTATAATATCTGTTCAGCCCCCAGGGTTGCAGGTTAACTTCCTGGCAGGACCAACTCAGCTCTTTATACTTCTGATTAGATAAAATGAATACTATTCCTTCTGCTATACTAACTTATCTGCGTACCACTAATCGACACAGTTTCAAATATCTAAGGATAACTTTAATGATTTTGGTAATCTATTACATGTTAAATAAATTGTTATTGGCTAGTTGACCTACACTTTTTAATGTCATATAAAAAAAAAGTTTGTTAACATTGCCATGATGTATTTTTAAGTTTAAACCAAAATGGCTGTCTCATAAAAAGAGTGAAGGCTTTAAAAAAAAAAAAAAAAATCATATAATGATGCATCTCTTGAGTGCATCTCTTACGGAATGAAACAGGAAGTTCCAGATTATAGGAGTGACATGACTGAGGACTTGTATGTTCACTTAGGTCATGCTAAACCAAGGTAAGATAATTAACAGAAGGGAACACAATGGAATTAATTCACAAACTTTGTCAGGGAGTATGGACTCTCATTGTTTAACAGTTTGAAACACAGTTTTAAAACATTTACTCCATTTAATAGCAAGTATCTGTTTTATGGCCTTATCAAATCTGTCTGGTTAGTAGTCTGCATTCTGTGTTTTGCAGGTGATGAATTTCTTTCTTTGGAAGTAAATTCCATTACATAAATTCAGGCAAAAGGGCACAAATGCATGAAGTAAGCCATATCTTATGATGGAATTAATTTTGTAGCCTAAGATAAAATGAAGGCAGTTTTTATCACAGCAGCAATCTTTAAAGGGGGATGTTGTTTTACTGTGTATGTAAAGTATAAAAAAAATATGGAAAACTATCTATACATTGTATTAGCAAAACTGAAAGCAAATGTCTAAATTAGGAGAAAAATGTGTTTTAAATGTCTGTGGTATCTCCTGTTTATGACATCACTTGTGGGTAGGCAAATGAACTACCTTTCAGTGGGAAATGTGTAACTTAATTACCATGCCACAGGTGATGTCATAAGCAGGAGACGCCACAGACACATTTAAAACACATTCAAGACAGATAACACAGGCCAGGATTAGGACAGTAGAGGACAAGGTAAGACACTAAACAAGTTAACATGGAAACTGGTGGCCGTGCTAGACAGCTCAACAGACAAGCAGGTTGAGTCTCCTCTCACCAGTACCAGGACTCAATCCCCCATAGATACACAGTACTTAAACCCCCAGTAATAACTGTGCTATATATCCTTCCACAAATACCATGACATTTGCATGTGAACTCTAAGGGACTATGCAGGATCAGAAAAATAAACTTGTACCCAGTTTTGATCTCTTTGTCACCCATCTTGGTTCTTCATCTACATCACACTAATTTATGAAATACCAACTTAACGTATATGTACCTCTAAAATGTACACACTTAAAACATATTTTTAACTTCATCCCTAAGTTTAGTGTGTGTTTGTTTGTTCAGTGTTGTAAGTAAACCATAATAACTGAAATAATGCTAAAGAGTTATTTACAATGTGACTTTTTCTTTGTTTAATGCCTGTATTCATGGACCTTGGGACAAGAAAACATATTGTTTCTATTTTGAAATTGCACTGTGCAGTTCTCTAGTTAACAGAGCAGAATTACTATTATTTCCAGAACACTGATAACAACATGGCTGCCAACGGTGTGATAAAGGAGCAGTGTGTATTTTTATGGGGTAGGCTTAGAAAATGATTGCAATATAAAAGGTAACTGCTAGTCCTTAGTTGGCTATTGTGTGCAGTAGTTAGAAATCAGTAGGGTGAGAATCTATAGTATTTTACTGCAAACTATTTTCATATTGTGAAAGCCTTTAGAAAATGAAATGAAAAAGTACTACAGGAAGAAGGCATCCTTGCGGTTCCCTGCATGCATTTTTTTTTCATTTTATTCTTTTAAAGTGACCTTTTCAAACATGTTAAATTCTTTAAATTGTACATGATAGAAAGGAGAAACATATCTCAGAGCATACAGGGAGATAGAAACTCGGGTAATTAGCTCTCAGCTTCTTCATGCTTTCTTTCTATCTAAACTGCCAGTTTGATTTTTTTTCATCCTGTATGAAATACATTAAATGCTAAGTCTTGACTCTGTGAGAGTGTTTACATATCATAATGTTTGATTTTTTTTTTTACTTTTAGGCAAAAACAAGGGGATTTTTCCAGTGAGTTCATTAGATATCCTAACCTGATGAAAGATGTTTAGATAGTCTTCTATTTTAGTCAAAAAACAATTCTTATGTTTTTCAAATACCACTTTAACCCCTTAGGGACCAGACTATTTTGAAAATATTGTACCCTTTGTGGCAATGGCTGTGTTAACATGTCTGCGGTGTTTGTGTGTAGCTGTAATGTCCCTCTTTCTCATTTAATGAAACCACGTTTTATATACTGTTTTTATCGCTTTAAGAACCGCTTTATTTAGATACCACTCTCTTTGTCATATCATATAATTTACTTTAAAAAAAATCATAAAATATGATAAAAAAAAACTTTCTACAAACACTAATTAAAACCTGCTCAACTGATTCTGATATCTGTCCTGATCTTGTTTTTTTTGCCAGAGATGAACGCGTGAATTGGGACTTTTTTGCTACAATAAACTGAACAATTTTCCATGGACTTTCTATAATTCTGAGATCACCTGGGTATACTGAGGTGCGCTGTTATCTTCATTTTGACTTGTTATATATGACGAAATGGGAAGCCATCTGCAGCAGCACTCAGTTTTCAGCTGTCATTATGTATGGTGGATATTCCAGATGACTTTACCCAGTGACTATTTGTAATTTAGCACAAGCATTAAGTACTCAGAGAGCAGAGTAGAGCTTAGTCTACTGGGGCATGTATGTATATAGGGGTGCTTTCCTCTGTGTGATTGATGTGGATGTGCTGGGGGTGGGGTTTCATTAAATATTATTATATTTGGATCAGCGTTACTGGTCTTTTTCTAATTGGTATCCAGCAGCCCACCTGTAATCATCAATCCACCTACAAGAATCAAGTTTGCAGGAGATCCAACATTCAGTCTGCTCCATCCAATGTCTGCAGGTTTCAGTATGGATATCAAGGCTGTCTTAAATTAAACCCTGCATTACAGAGGTGACCATCTTGCCAACAAAATGCCCACTTGCAAATAATTTGTGGTTACATAAATATTAAGGGCTGGAGGAAGGACAGAACTTCAGTTGACCCCTGTCGACCAGTGTTAGGTGCATTCTTACTAATTTTGCACACACTCTCTGTGACTTGCCATTCAGAGTTTGAAACTTTGCTTTTTCTCACAGCACTCTCTTTTGCCTTCTTTGGTTGCATGAGGTTGGGTGAGTTAGATAGGCTTAATAAATCATCCCTAGGTGGAAGTCTATGTGCCGCTGTATTGAGAGAACCAGGTATTGTCAATTTTTGCATCCACAGATCTAAGGTCAATATTTTTGGTATGGGTTCCTAGGTTGACAGTTTTCTGGTATGTCCTGTTCATTGTTTTCTTCACTATGTTCTATGCTATGTCCACACCACTTAATTGATAGGTCTTCAATACAGGTGCTGACAAAACTTGGTCATTTGGTAAGATGGGCATGCGGGCAGAGGCAGATTTAGGTTTTGCTTTGCCATCTGTATCCCCAGACACCTTCCCAGTGTCATATCTGTCCCCAAACACCATGCCAGTGCCCTCTCTGTGTCAAAACACTTCTAACTTTTTATAAAAATAGGAGTGTACAGGCTTAAAAAATGGAGCAAGCATCTTTTTATTCCGCAGGTGGAGGCGGCACCCCCATGCACAGTGCCGCCTCTACAAGATACACCACTAAAAGTGTGGGATTAAACTACTTCCCAACTTGATACACCATTCCATTCTCCTGGGCCTTCTGGATGTCCTGGTGATTTACCCTGGGGAAAATTACATGGGATCTGTTGCTGTCTGGGGTTTCATGGACTCTTTTAAGCAGGATTTTGGTTCTATTCCTGGAAGTAATTCTATGATTGAAATTGTCCCTCATAATGTTCGTACTGTGCTTTTAATCAGAGGGCAATAGACTACTGTCACATTAAGCTTAATAAGAGTATGTCCAGGTAAGTCTGTAAGTTTGGGTTGACGTGATATGAAGGGCGACATTATTTTTTAGGGGATGGGACAGTTCATCGTGGCTGCATTAACACAGTATTACGGTTCGGGGGGTTATTTTTAGTATTATGGTTCGGGGTTGTTAATTTTAATATTAGGGTTTGGGGGGTCACTTTTAGAGGGGTTAATTTATTGGGTGGGTTAATTTATTGGGGGGTGTACGTTTGAACTGTCAGCGCTGAACTGTCAGCGCTTAAATACCCGCTGAAGCGGCCATGTTCATCTTCACCGGCGACAGTTGAGCATTCAAATTGATGCGCTGAACTGTCAGCAGTGAAGGAGCTGCGAATAAGTGTGATAGACCCTATTTATAACCCTTGCTTCCGCTAAGTGCAGCCTGGATACTTTTTTAAGGAGACGGAGCATAGAGGGCTATGCATGTTAGTATAGGCATTAATATTTATTTAGTGCTTGTTGATTAAAGGAGAAATCTGATTACCATTTGGAGTCAAGAAGGAATTTTTTCCCCACTGTAACCAGAATTCAAAATTGCTGAAGGGGTTTTTATTTGCCTTCTTTTGGATCAGCAACGGTAAACATGGAATAGGGAAAGGGTTGAACTTAATGGGCGCAAGTCTTTTTTCAACCTAAACTACCATGTAAGTGTTTGAGTTTATTATATCTGGATGGTACTAAGTTGGGTGTACAGCAATAAGTTCAAAATATTCTAATTCAGAAAATTATAACCGAATTGATCATGCACATAAAGTATTAATAAAAGTGACTCTATAATATTCATAGGGGGGAAATATTGTGCTCACTTTCCACTGTTTAGCAATTTAATATATATATATATATATATATATATATATATATATATATATATGTATTTTCATATGTATGTAATGTCATTTAAGAAAATACCTTAATATATCTCTTGAGCTGCCAATACTTGTTCTTGCTTTAAATCACTAGCCTGGCTTTCCACAACGAGAATCAGGCAGCCCCATTGATAATGGTTTCTGCTTTAGAAATGGAATGAAAGAGTATTTCTGGTTGAATAAGCGATCTATTGCGCTGAACTGATTGTTGTACAAACCTGTTGGTATGGACATTGATTATGTTTTCTAGATGACCTTCACGGGTGCTATTATAAAGCCCCTGAATTTTTTGTTATGTGATGAAAAAAGAAATAGCTCTGGCCACAAAACAGATGTTATTATTGACAAAGCAACAAAAATGGATTCATTGAAATACTCTACTAAGTTGTATTTACACAAAGTTATCTAGACAGTAACTACAGCTGAGTGAGTGACATGTATTACCAGTGTTCAAGCTCCTGGATGAGCTAAAGTCCAGAATCGAATAGCTTTTTAGTGATGACTTAAAGGGAAGCTGTAACTAAAGATTAACTTTACTAAATCAACATTGACTTTTTGAATATTTGACATTTAGTAAATAGTTAAATTAACCACTCAAAAATAACTCTCTTAGGTCAAGTGTTATGTCCTTTGGTTACGTTTATAATTAAACAATTTTCTATCACAGTCCTGTACAAAATGTGTTTAATTGTTGAGAAGCGTTCCATCAAAGTGCATTTGATGGATAATTCATGGATTTATGACTGGGCTTAAAGAAGAAAAGAATAATTGTACATGTCCAACCTTAATTTAGTATTGAAACCAATAAAACAGTATGGGCTGTATTTGTGAAAGAGAGGATTGCAGGGAATTGACAAGAGCATTTCAAAAATTCTCCATTTCAAGCAAATCAGAGGATTTTTCCAACTCGGCTGCTTTGGCCTTTAGTTTGAAATTCCCTTTGTCAGTTCCCTGCAATTCCCTCTTTTCTGCTGAATTTGAGAATTTGAGATTTGGGGAATATGGTGGCCAAATCAATACATTGAACCTTTCTCAAACCATTCCTGAACCATTTTTGCTTTGTGGCAGGGTGCATTATCCTGCTTACAAAACGTCAATGCCATCAGGAAATACCTTTTCCTCATCTACATGAAGGGCAGGACCCAAGGTTTCCCAGCAGAACATTGCCCAAAGCATCACACCTCCCCCATCGGCTTGCCGTCTTTCAGTGTACATAATTTTATGGCTGATTGATGTATAGTTGCACTACAGTGTTATACAGTGGGAAAGAAATCTTGCAACAGCCTGTGGGACTTCAGGTATACATATATGCATCCAACAGAATAATTACGCTAGCATTATTAATATGTTGTCTGTTTTTTTGTATGCAAGTGCATGATGATTTCACCTAAAAATCCTATTAATTGTTTGTAGTGTCAACTCCACCCAATTGCTGCCCAATCAATGTGGTACTTAAGTACCAGCTGTGCGATTAAAAGTACGACTGGAATTAGCTGGAAAGAATTCAGCTCTCTCAGGCATTACAGGAAGGAGCAGCAGGAGTTTCCCTATGAACATTTGTTTTTTTGTTATGGGGAAAAAGAGTTTTACATTATCATGTATTTGTATCCTGCAATATGTGTGTGGTTTAGGTTTTTTCTTCTTACTTTTTTATTTTAGCCAATCCCAGGCATTTAAAAGGTTAATACTGTTGCAGTTGTGATGTAACTTTTTCTTACCCAAACAAAAATCCTCATAGTTTAAAGATGCTCCAGGAGTACCAGTAGTTGTTTTTTAAAATATAGGGGGTTACAGATAAAGATCCATTGTGGGGCAAAGTTGTAAAACTGTTCCAGTTATCATGGAAACCTATGGAAGGGTCCTGCTGATTAGATCACTTTTAGAACTTTGCACCAGAAATTACTTATACATAAGCCCATTATATCTTATTATTTGGCAATAATGATATATACATTTCAAGGCTTTAGTATACATTAAAAATGGGAATAAAGGCAAAAAAAATGTATTTTTCTTAGCTGAGATGCCACTTTAAGTTGGGTATGTTCCTTTTTTAATTAAATTTATATGCCTTATGAATGTTGAAATACTAAAGGGTCAACCCAATATGGCCAATAATAGGCCTTGGAACTGTGTCCAACCTGAATCCATTTTAGGACAAATCCCTGTATATTAAGGAGACCCTTAAATGTTTTCTTCTACCGGGAGGGCTTCATTTTACAGTCCTGGAGCTGTCAAATGACAGGGTTGCTATCCCATTGCCCTCTCTATAGGGTCTACTCAATAAAGAAAAATAATTTCAAAATGAAGGCCAAAGTAGCTGTTTTGGAAACTTTCTCCTATTCAGCTGCATTGGAGAATTCATATTCCTGTCTTAATTCCCTGCTTTTCTCTTTTCATTGAGTAGACCCTGTAATGTCAAAACTTACTACTTTATACATTGTTATGTCTTTGAGATGCAAATGTGACCGTGAGAGGAAATGTAAATATTCAAGGGTCGCTGGAGTCTAATTTGGAAATGGAGTGTGTCATCAAAAACACATCCTTTTATTTTATGACGCTAATGATCAAAGGATTGTATTGGACACCATTCAACATTAGCTAATTAGGAACTAATATAGTCAATAGAAAACTGATATGGATTACCTTTTGCATGAACTCCTCATGGGATTTATCCTCCTACCGACTTGAGTATATGAATAGGTATTGTTTGCATTACAGATGCTTGTTGCTGCTTGTTGGATAATTGTTGGTTTGGGGCAGATGATACTTCCCCAGTTGTGATGTTTTATTTATATTGATAAATGTTACATTTGTTATTTATTGACATGTTTTTGATACCTTAATAAAAAAAAACACCCTTTTTGCTTGGTGACTATACTGTACATTTAAGGAAATAATAATCTCAAGTTAGTGAAGACTGCATTACTGTACCATTTCCATTTTAATTGAATGTGGTATTTGGTTTGCCCAGTTAATTATGATCAATTTGATCAGCATCGAACAGTTAGATTTTTAAAAGTTTCAGTTGAGGGGTAATGTATTGTCTATTATGTTTAACCCCCTAGTGACAGAGGTCTGTGCTGCATGTGATGTGCCTTGAAGACCAGAATACCATTATTTTTGTAACATTTTTGTCATATGTTTGCTTAACTGTGATTTTGTTTCTTTGTGTTATAATGATAATTATATACCATTTTTTTAAAGGACTCATAGAGCTTTCTTTTGATAACATTTTTTTATCATATGATATAATTTACTATTAAAAATATATAAAATATGATGAAAAAACAACAACACTTTTTCTAACTTTTGATCTGATTTTTTTTATACAATTACAAACTGTAAAAGAGACCCCATCTATACAGTTTCTAATATTTGTCCTGAGTTTATAAATACCAATATCCATGTTTTTCTGTTTTTTATTTTTTCAAGTTATAGGGTAATAACCGATGGCAGTGTTTTTTGTTTATTAACCTTTTTCTCCTACAGTGACCTTTTGACCCTAACCCTAAATCTACTCCCACCCTAAATCTACCCACATGTAACACTAACCCTTATCCTAACCCTAACCCTAGATCTAGGGTTAGTGAATCTAGGGTTAGCTTTTCCCTTTTTTTCTCAATGTAATTTTGCTGACTGCCTCTAGGGGAAGTCAAGCAACAGTAACAGAGCGATGGAAGAGATTGGGCATCACCATATTGGAGGAGCCTACTCCTCTTCAGTATAGCACCCTTGGTCCCTGGGGGACAAAAACGGGCTCTACACGATGCCTCAATGTTGAGGGGGGCAGGAGTGCTGAAGCAGAATCTGAGACTAGGTGCCAACATGAAGCATTGCGCTAATTAGTGCACACTACGTTAAAAAACATGACGGACGTGTATATATATATATATATATATATATATATGTCCTCAAGGACCATGCTTTGCAAGACGTATATATACGTCCAAATGGGTTAAGGGGTTAAGAGACAAGTCTTAGGATCAGATGAGATTCAATACCTGTGTTTTCTTTGATTACTACCAGTGTTTCCAAAATGGAGCAATGCTGGGGAATGTCCAAATGTACCATCTGTGTTTAAGCATCTTGTTAATAAATACTATTTTTGTTAAACAAACTTTATATAGACTGGTAGGAGAGATAGACTCATACCAGTGGAATATAGTTCAAACATATACAAAAATGGTTTCAACAGAGGAGCATCACTGACTGGTGGTTTCTTCTTTTAACTTGTTCCCATGAATTTTTCATTTGGTCCAGCCAGGGCAGAATTGTCTCCATCAGTAATTGTAGGTCTTGGAAAGAAGCCCTTTTTGTATCAGCAAATGGCTATGTCTTTAAAGGGGTTAAAGGCAACCATGTTCAGAGATTAACGTCAGTCAGCCTCTAATTTAAATGAAAGACACAGTGGAGTCTATTCACTAAACATTGAACTGTTAATTTGACAAATTAATTGACAAGGAAATAGCAAACATCAGCCAGGCATAGTTCAGTTGGAAAGAAAGGCCAGTTGGAAATTTTCAGCTATACATGTGTCATGGATTCAGTGGAACAAATATAGTGCTACACTAAAATGAATTAATGTGTGCTAATGTTATTAAATAAATTAGTTAATTATGCCTTATATGGTGAAAAAATGACAACTAAAGTGCATCTGAGAATTATGTTTCCTGTAGAATTAAAATATAAACAGCATTACTTCTCACTAGTTTTAAGAGGTTAAAAAAGTCAAGTAAGTCTATTTTTCCCCTTATTTTTGTTAGATTCCTTTAATCAAGTGACTATATCTTAGAACATTGTGTCTTATCACATTGTGTCTTTCTCTTCTAAAAAATGCATTTGGAAAGAAGTAAATATGTAACAATAACTTTAAAAATGGGATGAAAAGGATTATGTCAATTCAACCTTCTTTATCAGGGTGTAGCACGAACATAATGAAACTGTCAAGTGTAATTGGTAGGCCGGATGTATCAGAGCTCAGTAACATCAATATGTACTGCTGTTATTATCTGGTGAAGTATCTGTTTTTAGCATTGTGCTCCTTTTTTTCATTATCTTGCCTCCTCACACGTTTGACGTGTATCTGTTCCAGGGTTGTGGTCGTTCTATCACCTTTTATACAGCTTCTTTATATTCCTGTGTTCTATTATTTACAGTGCAATATGATCTAATCAGAAATGTAAAGTGCAACAGAATATCTGAAGCAATGCCATTTAATTAAGGTAGCTGAAAACATCTTTGACAATGTTTTAAAAATCATACGCATACAATCATTTGATTCATAAACATGTTCATGGTCGTCCAAAGGGAGGGAGCTAAAAGAGGGTACTTGTCATCAATGGAAATTCAAATATACTCATTGGAGCAGCAGCAAGAGAGGGAGAAGCAGTAGGCTGTTTAGGATCAGTTAACTAGGCATAGAGAGCAGCAAAAGCACCAGGCAGGCAGGGCAATACAGCAACAAAAAAAACCCCAAAAAATTAATTCTATAAACCCCCTTGCTGTCAGAGTGGTTTGGTATGCTTGCTTCCTCTAGCTGGTTTCCTCCCCTTCACTCTGGCCCTTCTACTTCACATGCATTGAGTCCCTGTCTGGGCAGAGACACAAGCCAGTTTATTTCAAACATGTATTGCAGCTATTGTTAGTTAATACTCCAGCTGGTAAAACTACATTACCCATGACTATCAACCAGTCTGGTATGTTAAGCATCATGGAAAAGAGAATACTCAATAACTATTCTATCATTAGGTATTGGTACTGCAGCTGAATATCATGATAAATGTAATAACAATACCTGGAGTGCCAGAGGTTTGCCTCCACTGCTGCATAATTACCAAGTGTCCTATTTTGGATCCAAGTCTTTATGTTGCTTTTTACTACCCTACTACCCTCTTTTTTTGTAATATCTCAGAATGTTTTACAATGTCAAATACATCACAATATAATAAAATACATTATGAAAATAATACAATATTTATTATAATATAATAGATACATATAAATACATATTTTACAGTGATAAAATATTGTGGAATAATAAAACTGGTGAATTACGATCAATCATTCCTGTACAATGCCAGAGAAAGAAGAAACAAAACAGCTATTATCATCAACCTTATTGAAACATGAGAACTAGCATGCATTCCAGCATGAATTATTCTAGAGGCAGCTGTCCCAGGCAATTATACAAGGGTCTACTCAGTATGCCCTGGTCTGGCCCGAAATTCTCAATTTCTGTTGATTTGGGTCCGAATTTCTGTCCCACATTCGTAAGCATAGCTTCTAGTGTCTCAATTTATTTAGGATTCTGGATAATATTAATATACAAACTCCCAGGAGATTGGAAGCTTGGTGAGTGCACTTGCCTTTATACAAATCATCACCACTTCCACACACAGAAAACATCATACATTTGAGCTAGTTTTCCAGTCTGGACTAGAAGTGTTGCCAGTAACTGTAAAACAAGTTGTATGGTCAAACTACCACTCCATACACCATTTTATCACAATCTGCCAGATCCCATCCTAAGAACCTAGTCATACACTGCTCATTAACCCCTTCGCGACCGATGACGGTCCTGGACCGTCATGGGGAAAAACTCCCTTAGTGACTGATGACGGTCCAGGACCGTCATGCAGGTCTGATCGCGGTATGCACGCTGGCATACCGCGATCGCGCTACCAACGGCATGGCTAAGTGTCTTGGTACCGAGACACTTCAGCCATGCCGGTTGAGGACCCCCCCTGAAACATCCGGGCACTGTGACAGCCAATCACAGCGCCCGGATGTTAATAGCTGTCAAAGCAGGTGCCTGCTTTGACAGCTATAGTCTCTCCCTGCTCCATGGTGATCGTGGGGCAGAGAGAGACTAAATATAATGTGTGAAGTCTCCCCCTGGTCCCCCCCCAGTAACAACCAGCCCCCCAAAGGAGGCTTTTTTCCTATTGTGCTAATCCTAACTCTTGGTTTAGGGTTAGAGTTCATCAAAACCCTAATCCTAGAGTTAGAATTAGGGTTTGTACTAACCCTAACCAAAGGGTTAAGGTTAGAGTTAAATAAAAATAAAAAAAATGTAAAAAAAAAAATTAAATAAATAAAAAAATTAAAAATAATAATAATAAATTGTATACAAATAAGAAGTTATTCCGTAGAGGACCAATGACATGTTATGTCTGTCTGTGGTCCTTTAGGGATATTTTATTTAAAAAAAAAAAGACTGCTAGTGGGGCCAGTGCTTTGCATTGGCCCCCAGCAGTAGATAGGGGCCCGCAGCAGCTGGATATTTGATCCATGCAGCCGCAGGATAGCAAGGATAGCAAAAATCGGTGCTTCCTACTATAGACTACATTTCCTATTTTGCTACGGTAGCTTTTGGCTGGCTGAGCATGATAGGAAATGTAGTCACAAGTATTACATAATAAATACACATTTTAAAGCTGAAATAACCATATCCTAAATTTTGCCCTGTACCTGCCACATAAACCTAGCAGACCTATACATGTGGGGTACCGCTATACTTAGGGGAAGTTGCTGAACATATATTGGGGTTTTGTTTGGCAATAAAATAGAACAGTCCCTTTAAATTCATACCTAAGTTTCAAAGTGTGTGGAAATAAAACACACACAAAATTACTAGGCCAAAACTTGTCAAAGATTGGTGGTAAAATGACAGAGTGAAAAGTGTCAAATTACCCCAAGTTGAATGCCCTGGGATGTCTACTTTATAAAAATGTGTACATGTGGGGGGTTATTCAGTGATTCATATCAGATATCGGTGTTACAGTGTCACTAACGCTAATTTTAAAAAAAATGGTTTTGAAACAGCTAAATGCTACTTGTATTTATTAACCTAAAACATGCAAAAAAAGCAAAAAAACATATAAACATTGGGTATTTCTGAACTCAGGACCTATAGTCGAATCTATTTAGCACATTTTTTTCATTAGCTTTTGAAGCTTAGTAAAAGAATTTACAAAGAAAAGTCAGGAAAAGTGTTTATTTTTTTTCATTTTAACCATATTTTACTATTTTTTACACAATACAATAAATGATATGAACAAAATAATGTCATGAAAAGAAAGCCCTTCTTGTCCTGAAAAAAACAATATATAATATGTGTGGGTACAGCAACTGACAAAGAAGAAAATTAAAGCTAAACACAAACACCTCAGAAGTGTTAAAACAGCCTCGGTCACTAACGCACAACATTCCAAAAACAGTCTGGTCATGAAGGGGTTAAAAAGGTATGATGGCATTAGAAATAACATCAAATATTTATGTACGTGAACTGATGGCCACTTGTGAACACCCCAGTGCTACAACAAAACCATATTTTAACCTCTCAATTTCTGTATGGAGTGAGATATGCTATCCATAGACCTACATGAACACGAGTCTCTTGCCTGACAGAACTATCTGAGCTGGTGCCACAAGGTCACATCAAAATTCTTGAATTTGGAGACCCCATCATTCTCATCCGAGACATCCCTACTTCTTAGGTAAGGATCTACAAGGACATAGATAATATAAGGTTTTCTTTACAAATTAAGTGAACTCTTAAAAAAAAAGTTTGCTGGCATTCATTTGTTTTTTGTCTCTTCTTCAGTTTTCAGTCAGCTGAAACCTAATCTAATGTCCAACAATATACCCTCCCGCCATTATGGTTACATTTGTCACAGTTGCATTTCTTTACCACAGTGTGGATGCAAACACTGTGAGTGCATTAGGCAAGGGCATGAATAAAATTCACCAAGACATGGTGGTAAAATTGCAATATGGCCCTCTGACCACATATCACATCACCACATGATACCACCAGTGAAATAAACCCACACTGTACAGAATGAACTTTATCGGCTTTGTTCCCACACCACTTTAAAGTGCAGTGGTCACCCAGGCCACAAAGGGTGACACTCCTGTCACCACTGTATTTACATGTGGCGTGGGGACAAAGCTGGTATGGTGGAAAGTGGGGGTGTATTGATCAAGAAGTCTGTGCATTACAAGATGTTTTAAGTGAAACCCATGAGATTTGTTCATGCTTATGCTAGAGGTGGAGAGAGGATATCCAACATTTAGAGGTTTGCAGTCTGATACTTAAAGACTCATGGGGATAGAAAAGTGATACTTTTTTGTACACAAATGGCATGAAGTTGACCAATTTCAAAAAATCACTGACTAAGCACCTGCAGCCAAAACTCTAATTCCCACATACAGGGAATGGATAGAGAGGGTTGAGGAGATTCCCTTGATTGAAGAACTTATGTCATTTGCCTCCAACTCCCATGATAAATACAGACAGACCTGGTTCCATTGGCTTGAATACCTGGCTAATGAACCCATGCTGTTTTAAACATGACTATTCTTTGTGATGTTTTGTTTACACATACAGTATGCTTGACCATTGTAATACCACTCACTAGCATCACGGACCTACAGCACATGTATTTTAATCCCACTGCCGGCCCTAGCCCCATGGGTTAAGCGAATATTCCTCAAGGTGTTTCTGCACCACAAAAGTCACACAAAAGTCACACATATCACACAATCCTCTCAACCCCAGTTTTAAGCTAGGTGTGTTGTTAGCAACTGTTTACTCTGACTATATCTATCCATGCAGCTATTATGTCTCCCGGTACCGACAATTCCTTTGTGACAGCTCTACCAAGATTGTTTGCAGACCACACACCCCCACCTAACTTTTAAATGTTTTATTCTGTATTACTTGAAAACTGCAACTGGATGTTGACCCACTCCCAATGCAATGTCAATATGTATGGCACTGATTTGTTTATCCCCCCTTCCTACCGCCCCCCATCCCCCTATTTTTTCTGTACCTTTTCTTCCCAGTCTTACCTGTACCTGAATTTATAACCATTTATTACTGTGATATGATATGTATTGAATTTCCTCTCTTGTTATCTCTTCATCTGAAAATCTTAATAAACTTTAATTTACAACAAAAAAAAAAAAGAAGAAGAAAGAAACGTGATACATTTGGAAGGCTCTCTAGTGACATATAGAGAATGCAGTTTGAAGAGTTGATAAAGCAACTTATCCTGGATGTCCTTGATGTGTAGATGAAATGGTTTTGAAAGGCTAAAGGATAGAATATGTTGCTCTGCACACCACGCAGTTGAGCTCAGCTAAAACCTGTACAGTGAATTTTGCTGGGAGGTGTTCTGTTTGAAATCATTAGAGATTTTTGTCCCAGTTCCTTGTGACACAGGAGCATATTACCAGGGGCAGAAATAAGCATGTACTGGACAAAAATGTCACAGACACTATCTCACACATATTAAATATTTCTAAACAGTAGCTAGATTATCCCTGCTCTGCACATATCTGAAAATGATTAATGGTGTAAGTGCTATAATAGCGGGACTCCACACTGGAAGTATAGATAACTAAAAATACATATTTAATTAATATAAAAAACTTAAAATACAATATACATGAATCCAGAAAATGCACAAGATGCCTGTTCCCAATATACAATATAGATTTGTATACAGACAACCTAACATGTTTTAAAATGCCACAAAAATGGAGCCGAGCCACTTATATTAAAAGCTGTCAACTCAAAATAGCCCTTATAATACCAACAGAAGTGTGGTTATAGAAAATCCACGAGAATATTTTTCAACAACTAACACTGCAAGTTTTTAGCTACTTTTTTAATCTACTTCCACACTTACATTTCTTTGGCTCACCTTACATTCCAGTTATATCAATAATACAGAAATATTTCTCCCTGGTACATTTTTTGACTAAGTAAATGCTGTACCGTTCACCCTATATTGGTAAAAAATTTGATTTACAAAACGTTGTATTAATCCATAACTGAGATCAATTATTTTCTCTTTTGGGGGAATTTTGTCGAGTTCCAGAGTCCAATCAGGATGGCTACTGTCAGACAAGCAACATTGTCAGAAATGTTCTTGGTGTTATATAACCACAGTAAGTTATCATCTCCATATATTGAAAAGTCATAGAAAGGTATTGAAGTGTTATTTATAATATCATGTATTCTTTCACTTATTGGGCAGACTAGATGGACTAGAATGGTTCTTATCTGCCGACACATTCTATGTTTCTATTGTGTCTGAGTTCACTGTTCTGTATGGAATCTTACTTGTCCACAACATTTGTTTGTAAGCTGTATATCTTGTCAATCATAGCTATAGTCTCTCAACTGTTATTGGGTACAGTTAATTTTAAATGTTTTAATACAAGTGCATTTATTGTTTTAAATATATATATATATACCTATAAGGTACTATTTTTTGAGATGATGATTAATTATAGTGTATGTATGGGTACCTTGACACTAGCAATTGTTGTCCATCCAAAAGTGTTAACCATATTTTAATTGGGACCACCTTTTTTTCCTTTCTCTATATTCTTTATTCTTCGCCTATCCTTCTTTTCACTTGCACAGGTCTATACAGAATTTTTAAATTAACTCCTTCATTCCCTGCTTAAATCTCTGCTGCGTGCACATATCTGAAGGCTGAATTACTATTCCCGATTCTATTTCCTTTGCAGAATAATCACTTACATAAAAGCACCTGTTTTTATCCCAAACTATCCCAGACTTATAGAAAGGGAAGTCTCTCTCGGTCACCAGCATGAGGCTGGCTTTGACTTAAAATCTTTTTCAGTTGAAGCTTGGGCCCACAGGAATTTGAAGGTATTATTGCAGCCTTTACTTTGAATAGTCACAACAAAGCATTAATAATATGACTGAAAGCACCAATCTTTCCCTGCAGGTGAAAAAAGAATATTATAACAAATCAACAAATGCTAACGTAATAGAATAGAGGTTTACAATCATGCTGAAATGTGATAACCTGGGGACCTTTCAATGTGTGTTGACTCTGTTCTTTGATGACTTTTGCACTTGCTGTTTTAGAGCCACTTTACACCTTAATGCCCCTTGTGATGGTATGTTAGAGGCAGTCGAGATATCTAAAGTGACTTCCATCGTCTCCATTAAGTTGTTGCTTTTTCCCGAGCTTGTCATTTGTATAGTATTCCACTGACTTCTTTCAATAGGATTCTAGTAAATATGTTATATACTGCTAATTACTATTAAATCATTATATCCATGACATATCAAAGCATAATTAATTTTGGGATGTGCGGTGCCCTTTTCATATCAATATATAATGTGCAAATAAATCTTTTTATCTGTACCATTTGCAAATCTTCTGTAATTTTTAAATTCTGAATGAAAGCAGAAAAGCAAATGTACTGCAGCAGATGTAACATTATGAAACCACATTAAACCCAGCTATTATCTTACATGTGTACATTATTATGTAAAGATGACTCTAAATTATATTAATAAGCTTTTCTTTTTCATATCAATACAGTAGTATAAGCCTATTTGAGCAGGCACCTGTAACCTTTTGTTTCAGTATTTTTCAAATTAATATTCCCTACTATTTGTATGATTTATTAGCCCATTGCACAGCAATAAATAACTTAAAGCTGTTTAATAAAAAAAAAAAGTAATATACTAAGTAAGTCCTCAGTCCCACTCTTTATGCAGGCTCACCAGGTGCCTTTACCCACCACTAGCCCCTACATAAATAACAAGGGTGCACCAGGGGCATTTACCCACCCCTGGTACATTATACTATCCAATGATGGAGGAACCATAGGGTTAACTATAGGGTTAACCATTTCAGTGTTGTATGGGAGCACTGCAAGTGCAAGTAAATAGCTGTTGCTGTTATTTCACAGCACATTTTTTAGATTTGTATGACTTTTTTTAGTTTGTGTTGTTTCTGAAGGCAGGGGACAGGCCAGATTTTCAGGATGGTCAGCTATTATTATTCGTGGTACGGAAGGATAGTGGTGATATATTCAGCTAACCCCAGTCGGAGGTCCCTACATTTCTGCAGATGGCAGGCAGACCTGCTGATGACTCATTGAACACTTATAAAAATGTACACAGACTAGCCTGAGCTGGCAACAATACACGCACTAAAATGGTGTGAACCACATAGGACTGAAGGAGAATTGTAATGGAAGGCCTGCTGATACAGCGGAAAAAGATCCCTTTTTAAATCCACTCTTAAATTCCCGAGCAGGCTACTGTAATAATAATTAATATTGCTACATACAATGCATATTTTACAGTCTGATAAAAAACAGTCTCCATCATTTGGTTGCTTGGCTAATATATTCCAGATTTTTACAAACCCCCCAAAATAGTAAAAATAATGTGTACTTTTACTTATTAAACCACATTTATTTCCTTAACTTAAACATGGATGCAGGAAGACTAAAAACAAAATCAAACGGATAAGTCCAGGGATGATATCATTTAAATGGGAAAAAATGAATTGCTTTTTTTTTTCTTACTTTCAGTAACGTTTTAATGCAAAAAATATAATCATTTCATGGAAAAGGAGGGAAAGTGACCAAGAGCAGATGGAGGTTCTACAGGCATGCTAGCAAGAGATGAAAGGCATACATTTCTCTGGCTCTTTACACATTCAACGCCAAGTTGTCATCTGCCTTTATATGTTCAGCAGAGAGCAATTAAAGTGAGCTGTGATATCCCTACCAAGTTGTGTAATAACACATAAAGATGCTATAAAGTGTCCCTCTTTGCCAATTAATGCAGCAGAGCAAAAATCTCAAGAGTCACAGAAAATTATGGATGAGGAGTGTGTGACAGGATGTCAAAAACAAACAACAGTGTCGTCAAGCTAGAACATGGCTACATCCTTTTTCTTATAGATTTATGTAACACTTCTGGTGGATGAGGATGGAAAATATATGTCTAAAGGATATTTTAACAGCATAATAGAAAAACCAAAATTTCATGGAAAACAAAAGTTTTACTTCCTTTACAAGCATATAATTACTTTAAATGACAATATGGAATATGAATCTGTATTAAATAAATAGGTGGCATATTTTAAACAGTACACTGAAGAATTCTTAACAACTTAAGAACAATTGCTAATAAGAATACTCAATTATGATAATACAGTTCTGGATAATATGATTAAATTCTATTTACCTAATAATATAATGCAAATACAGAGATATGAAGACTTTTTTTTTAGTACGTTTGGTTACTGATATATGATTTCACTGGTGGGCTTTGTCAGCAGCTTAGTTAACGTAGGTTAATTCACTAGAGAGTGAAACATGGTTCATTTGTTTACTTTTTAGTGAATAAATCTCATTATTACTTAGAGGGACTGTATCACCTCAATATTGTTTTTACTGTGCATGTAGAGCATTAAATTAGGAGAAAAATGCAAATTAACTGCTTTTCAATGGGAAATGTGTAATTTGCATATCATGCCACAAGTGATGTCATAAGCAGGAGACTCCACAGACAATACAATTTATAGATCATTTCCAATAATTTTTTATGCTCTCCGTGCACAGTAAAAACAATGATCTGGTCATACAGTCCTTTACATCACTTTGGTCCTCAAGCTAATGATAGACTACAACTTACATATTCCCCATCAAGCTACTCAAAATGATAGAGAATTTTGTGTTTTGTAGTAAAGGAAATTAACTCAGTTGGACTGAACTGGCTAAATAATCAGATTCTTATGAAATGCTACAATATTAATCAATTACAAGGGAAATTTTCAGTTCTGTTTTTTAGCGTAAAGGGTTAGATCTTTTTTCTCTGAATGTGTGTCTCTCTCATGAATCTTTAGACAAACTGTTTTGGTTCCCAAGACAGATGAACAAGCACTAAAGAATGTGTTTTATTTATTTTTCAGATAAAAAGTCACCTAAAATTAATTTACATTGTAAGTGTCAAATATGATCTATAATTGTTTTGACCTCACAACTTTCCAGCTTCATGAACACACAAATATGTTTTATTGTCTATGTGCTGCCTCCTGTTTATGACATTGATAGCTTGATTTGCAAGTCAACTAGTTTAGCATTAAAATTCTAATGTTATACATTATGATGTCTCCACAAGCACTCTTTGAGACAACCTAGACAAGGTGAAAATTGTGGCCTTTTATGCATAGTATTCAGAATGCAAATAAACTATTTAAATTGTAAAATCCTATATTACCCTCAAATAATAGTCCCTCAGATCACCAAATGTAGATGATACTACAAAAAAAGAGTTATACTTTTTTGTAGTATATGCTAAAGAAAGTCATTCAACTTAATAAGAAAACAAACTGTGCTTAATATTTATGCTATAAGTGTTTTCTCACACTGTGAAACTGCATGTATCTGAAAACATAGCATGGCTTATCTATGTATTTGTTTACATTGTATGTACATCTTAGCAGGAGGAACTGATGAGTGTCTCTGCTGATCTATTAATATATGTGGTTTATGCTGTAGAGCTTCTGTGTTTATAGTCTTATAGATAATCCACAGTGAAGTATTTTTTGAGTAGTATAAGCTTTTTCAACAAATACAAACATTTTTGACCAAGTCCTCATAATGATTATATTTTCCCGCCAAAACATTTAACTTTTGTAACAACATGCAGTAAATGTCTAATGTGGATTTGTTTATGTTTTGTTTTCACATTTCTATATTTGCAGTGAAGAAAACATGTTCTTATTTAATTAAGCATGCTGATACTGAAGTGCCACTTTCCCCAACAACAGTCTTTGATAGGGATGACATGGTGCAGGGAAATAGCTCATGCTCTTAACTCTGAATTATAAGTTGCAGTACATATCAAAGTTCACAAACAGGTTAACTTAACTCAGCAAGCTAAGGTGCATGACCCTTTATATATTAGCTTAGCTGAGCAACAAGGTAACTGAAGTTTCTCAAAATCGAATGTAGGGATGTTAATATCCATCCTCTACTCAAGCTGGACTTACATGAGATGTAACTAGATAACCTGGTAATTTAAAACAAACACATATATAAATAATATGCCACTGTTTTTTTACATTATTAAATTCATTGCATATAAAAGTAAAAATAAAATTAGATGTTTATCTCCTTGTTCCATTTTGTGAATATTTTACATGATGCAGCATTGTCCAAAATCTTCCAGCCAGTCTCACTTTACAACTGTGGCCAAAGCCTCCATAATGATTTTATAAGATACTCCCCTGCTCTCTTACTGGCTCCTGTGTCACAACACAACCAGAGGAGATTAACATGATCAAACTCTCCCATTCAATGAAAGTCTACAATCAGAATTCTAACTGATAGATTGAATTCTGTGTCCCCAGCCCCAATGTGAGAGTTTGTGCTGTAAAGTCTCTTGGGGTTGGCACCCAAAAACACTATATTTCACAAAATGGGGGCGCCCAGTCACACTTGTTAATTACATATTTTATTAAATACAGTCACATAACAAAAACAAAAGACATATTTGAAATAAACAATACAAAATAAAAAAAATAAAACCTTTTCATTTTGTTGGTGGAAGTGTCCCTTTAAGTAACCTAATCTTGGTCAGTGTTCTACTACCTATGATTTGTCAGTAGTGTTTAAATTTCACAACTCACTGCAATGGGAATGATTGAAATTAAAAGAAGAATTAATTTACCAATACATGAGAAAATCATATCATGTTTGATTTGGACATCCAAATAATTAAAAAAGAGTAGCTATTGATCAGCCCAGGACTGAATTCAATTCATACCCTGCGTTGAATCTTTCTTACGCCAGTATTACAGTTGAGGCATTGTGTAAAAAATGCAATGCAACAAACACCCCACGGTGTGAGCCAAGTCCACTTACTGATGTAATCCAAGGGGCTGGTGCTTCACTACGCCGATCCAGCGTGCGGGTACATAAAGAAAAGAAGTGTGCACTCCATTCTTCAGTAGATTCCAATAAACAGTGCTTTATTAAAGTTCATGAATAGACTGGGTACAAAACACAGACTGTGTGAGGAAGGCCACCTTACACGTTTCGCGTGTTTCCACGCCACCTATGATTAAGCGTGGAAACACGCGAAACGCGTAAGGTGGCCTTCCTCACACAGTCTGTGTTTTGTACCCTGTCTATTCATGCACTTTAATAAAGCACTTTTTATTGGAATCTACCGAAGAGTGGAGTGCACACTTCTTTTCTTTTCTTCATTGTGTAGAAAAGCCCTGTGTGTTTAGGTGACACAAGACTGGAGTTGTGAGAAGTTAAAAATTTTAATCCCAGTTAATGTTTTACATTAAAAGTGCAACTTTTTCTCTTTTTTTACTGTTTATAAGCTAATGTAAAATCGGTGCGATTTATCTAGTGTTACAGTTACCCCAACGATAATACTTATGTTGTGAATTTAGAGAATCAATGATGATGAAAAATGAGGCATACATTGTATTAGCAGAATTACACGCAAATACATTAATTAACACACATACATTTTAAATGTGTCCATGGTGACATAACCTTGTGGCTTGATTGAAAGTAGTTAATTTGCATAATAAACTTCAAACATTTGTAAACCATGTTTTTGTTTTAATTTATGCACTTGCTCAGAATTTTATCTCTACGTTTGCAAAATAATCAATATTCAGGTGACAGAATCCTTCCAACCACCAACGCATAAAAATCATAAAAATATGTTGGCACAGTTTTAACAATTTTAGTTATTTTTATAGCCATATATTCCCCAGCATGCTCATTGCCTTCATTCTGACAGACTCCCTAAAAATATGATGGTATTTTAGAAGTCTACTAAATTTATTATAGAATAGTGAGTTTCCCAGCAGTTATGTTGAAATCTGCAGAAACTTTTTTTTTTTTTTTTAATCAAAACAGTTCAACATGAATTAAAGCATGCTTTTTTTCAATTAATTTATTTTCTAGGTGACAAGTGCTCTTTATTCCAGTCCGTTACGTTCTGTATTTCCACTTATTACTCTCATGTACCAAATGTGAACTTTAGATAATATTATTAATAAAATGTGTGAAGATCTGTCATTGATTTATTTTATTAATTAGTATTTGTGAAGTATATGCCCATCAGCCAGCAGTGACATGAAGAATTATGTTAGGCTGTAGCCATTTCCCTTGTCCAATATAAGTGGTCTTTGTTGTTATTTGGATTTTGGTAGTGATCAGTTGAATTATTTTAGGTTTTAAACTATTGGTATCCAACTGCTGGCCAACAGGCTGAATGTTACTCTTAAGATTTTTTGTATGGACGCTATCCTGGTTTCAAAAGGTCATTATTGGTATTAACTCATTAAATTAATATTGTCTGCTAGTACAACATGAGCATGTACATCGTAAGCAGTCCTCTACAAAGCTGGACAAACGTGTGGATACTATGGATACTAAAAACAATATTACTATCTACTTTGAATGCATTATCTGTTTGACTAGATTAATTAGTATTCGAGTGGGATTTGCCCTTGGCAGGCAGGATTGAAAGAAAACCTGTAAAGTTATTAACTTAATTCACATGTGTTGTTAGATGTGTAGAACTAGCAAGCCTTTGATCGAGTAAGATTGGCTTTTGTATTTCAAACTTTAGTAGCAAATCCTCAGAGAACCCAGCACAGGTTTCCTCAATTAGACATATTAAAGAACAACCACACTTTGTTTTTCAATTGTGCTTCTAATATTTAAGTGCAAGTGGAAACAAAATCACTGCCCCCTAGTATGAGGATAAACTGGCATGTACTTTTCATAGTACTTGAGTTTACTTGGGACAAGGGCACACTTTTTCTACCCATGCTCCCTTCAAGAAAGCAAGGATTCCTTTAAGTGCAAGATGAGATTTCCACATAACAAAGTACGGCATGGGGTAGACGTAACAGACGTAACTAACGTAACGGGGGGGGGGGGGGGGTATGATAGAAATATCTAAATACATCAAGGGAATCAACACAGTAAATGAGGAGTGTATATCTAAAAAAAGAAAAACTATCACAACTAGAGGACATAGTCTTAATTAGAGGTGCAACTATTTAAATATCATTTAGTTTACTTTACTGAGAGGGCTGTGGATGTATGGAATAGCCTTCCAGCAGAAGTGGACGAGGTGAACACAGTCAAGGAGTTTAAGCATGAGTGGGATAGGCACAAGGCTATCCTAGCTATAAGACTGGGAACGGGGGACTAATAAAAGTATTTAGAAAACTGGGCTGACTAGATGGACAGAATGGTTCTTATCTGGTGGCACATTCTATGTTTCTATAGCGCTTAACACTGAAATATGATGATTTTTTTTTCTTTATGAAGAGTTTATTTTAAGATCTGTAATATCTGTGACTGTAGGACCTGACATATGATATCATGCCTTACCACTTTCAGACACAGGGGTCTATTTACTAAAAGGTGAGATACTAGTCAGTTGAGGATACATGAGCTGAGTTGAGGTGAGATGACTGGGGAGTTTGCATAGCAGGGGAACTGATTGTACTATGCCAGAGATATTGAAGGTTGTTCTGAAGTGCTACTCATGTTTAGAAATACAAATGTGTATTAGACTGTATTAAACTTTTTTATTTACAGTAATGGCGAAGGAAAGCTGGCTAGCTATCTGAATTTAGTTTTTTTTTTTGGTTATTTAGCAATAATACAAATGCACTGCAAAAATGGTTTAAATGAACTATATTGGACTATATTTAAGAATATGGGTAGGTAAATCTGTTGGGCTGCACCTGGCTAGCTATCAGATGGACCACATTTGGCCCACGTGCTAAACGTGGGATTCTCCTGAAATATGCTATTTACCTTATCCATTATCTGCCAAATGTGTTACCTCCTCAGTCTTTGAAGTAATATAGTGGGTTTTTTTTTCAAACACAGTTCTACTGATTAATATAACATTAAAGTGTTTATTTACTTGCTAATGGTAGAATTAATATGTCTCCAATTAGACAGCTTTGGGAAACACTCAAGGTCCAGCATTTGAATTAATCTGAGCTGCAACAGACCCACTCGCAGTGATTGATTGCTCTCTTGAACTACATCAGTCATTTATTAATGTCACTGCTTAGGCACAGAGACTCTGCCAGTTCTCTCCCTATCTATAAGGAAAGAGGTCACTCAATTTCTTCCTCTGTCTTTACTTTCTTATTTCCCAGGAGTCCAGGGGCTGTGCAGTTAACAGCTCATTAACACACTGGAACTTTAGTATTTTCGTGCTCAAGGCTATTTCTGTAAAAAGTCGTCTATCCACCAATTAAGATATATGTTGTTATGTTTAAAGCCAATTTGGCTAGCAAAATCATTCAACGTGAAGTGTTAGGTACTGTTAGTTGGACATTCAGTTATTTGACTATTAGACATCGGACACTCCAGTTAATACGATCTACAAGCCAAATCATTCTAAATAAGAATCTTATGTGTAAAATAATCAATCGAATACTTGCATAGTATGTTTTCTTGTACTGTGAAGAGATGACAACCATAATTTTGATATGGTTATCCATACCAGCTAAAGAGTTGTGAAAACTAACATGGCACAAGACAAATGTGTGGTACCTACCAAGATATCTATATTTTAAAGATCAAAAATAATGTGGGGTTATTTCTGGGGCAAACCTCAAAAAGTTAATTAGACAGAACATTACATTTTCTCTTCTTTTAGAACGTAGTCCCACAACTGTCCACCATATTCCTCTCCCATTTTCCACCATTAACAGACATTCAGCAAAAGGGGCATTTGCCGCTAATTCAACCCATTGTATAGGGCCCTATTGCACAGAACTGTAAAGTATGATTCTTGATTAATTAAATATTAATAATAAAAGTAGTTGGACTTATTATCCTTTATAAAACCACAATTTCACTGAAATAAGGTTCCACAAGTACAGAGCATGAGAACTGCTGGTCTATATAAATTTCCAATATGTTTATTTTTTTTAAATTTTAATAGCAAATCATGTTAAACATCATGTTAACAGCCTTATTACAGTATGTGTGCATGCCTTGTTTGCACAGAATCCATAATGGTAATTGGTAAAGTAGAGGGCATAAACAAGTGTTGTTGTATGTAGACATGTATTTGATCCATCAAATGTTACTAATGGTAGCACTGACAGCCCATATGCAGAGACAGGCAACATCTAGCACACCAGCTGCTGTGGACTAGACTTCACATCATGCTCATCCAGCCTCTGATTGCTGTATTATGCAGCAGCTGGAGAGATTTCCAATTGATACAACACAGGAAAAGAAAGCATAAAGCTTTCTTCATTAAAGAGTGTATCAGTTTTCATTACATTGCACGGCTTGCTGCCCTGTACAGTGTTTACGCCTCATGCAGATCAGAAACAGAGAATATTTTCTTTCCAACAGCTTCTGAAGTGCATTTGGCAGAGCGTTCTCCGGTGGGTTTCGTCACCCTTTGTTCCCAGGCAAATCAGGCAGCAAACTGGAAAGAGTAGTTTAAATGCAAAATATACTGACTTAATCACCACTCCAAAAACCTCATCTGTTGATGAATGTATCTAGTAATAATGCCTCTTACCAACAGTTGTGTCTCTTACACTGTAAACGCACTAAAACATGTGGGATTTTCTTTTATATTTTCACACAGAAACTTTTGGCTGCTAGTGACCCAGAGTGGTTTCTAAAGATTGTAACTTCATAATATATTGAGCATTCATCTTTAGGGCTTATTTTTATTTTTTACTATATAACATCTATTTCAAACATTGACACTAATTTGTTTGTCCACTTTGCTGATTTAAGTTACAGACTGTTTATCATATGTCATAGTGTGGGGCTCAGAATTGATGTCATCCCATCAAGACACAACATGGATCACAATGTGATTTACAAGATGGCGCTAACCTTCTCCTTTAAAGTGGGAGCACAATAGGGTGTCCACATTGTTATTTAATTCAGAGAAACACACATGAAAAATGCACACTCTCTGGCTGTATTGGGTATAGTAATGATTGCAGACCCATCTACATTTGAATAACGACAGCCCTGAAGTGTGCATTTGTCATAAGTGTCCCTGAATTAAACAGTGATGTGGTCACCCTAGACCACACGGCACAGCTGTAACAACATTATAATGCATAGTGTTATAACATGGTATGTCCAAGATTGGTCCACAATAGCCAACAAGTAACCAGGCTCCTCGGATGATACTTGATAAATTGCCTAATCATACACAAAATGAATTGACTATTGAAACAATAATTAGCATGCTTATCAAACACTATTAAAACAACTTAAAATGATGGTAGTTGGATATGCCCAGGTTAATGCTTGAGAGGGTTATCTTCAATTGTCATTACTGACAAGCAGCTGAAGAGCCTGTGTCAGAATTTATCATGAATCCCAAATAATAATAGCTGTACAAAATGATTTCATATATATGATTAACTGTTCAGTTCCCTCTTGGGAGATCATACTTGTATTTTGTGCCTGAGGGGTTTTATTTTTTTTTTCATGGTAAATATATAACACTGTGATTGAAAGCCATTGATATGATGCATTTACATGTCACAGCTTCTACACATTATAGTTAGTTACTGCACATTAAGTCTCATAATAGTAACAATACAAAATACAATTTGGAGCATTTAATACCATAAAGGACTCCACGCATTCTATATAAATTTTATATTTAGATATTGGCCAAAACATGAAGAAGTCTGAAGTGATTGTGATTTTTATTCATATTAAATTTATGAGTCATTTGTTAACTATGATTCCTAAGTTCATGAAAGATTCAGTGAGAGAAATCAACTCATCTGGCGCATTTATTTCTGTTCCTAATTAAGAATGCACAGTTGCTAATATTCTTGGTAACTATTTTGTGATGTACAAATATAGTGTATATAATAATGTATTTCATAGGGAGTCCTAAATTGCTGCCCCCTTTGTTGCAGGTGAAAACTCTTATGGGGGTATACACTAAAAGTGAGGTACAGGTGAGTTGTAGGTGATTTAAGATGAGATTCCATCCCACTGTCTTCACTTTATATATTGTGTAGCACATTTGGCCCAATGCACAATGCCTACTTAAAATCCTCAAAATAAGGCACATAACATGTAGGGAAACACCTTGTGACCACATAATTTACCACACTTATAGTAGACCACTGTTTTCTGATCAAAGTCATTTCTTGAAGGGTTATCCATAGCCATGCTGGGGAGGACACTAGGGACCAATATTCTCTTTTTATAAATGGATTGTGAGTACCTCGTCCCTTTTTAAGATTGGCCAACATTTATTCAAAGCATGTTTAATTTGAGGGGCCCTATTATTATATTTAGTAAGGAATGTGAAGCTAACATCTTTATCTTGATTTCTACTATTCTTTTTGAGATTATCTATATATATATATATATATATATATATATATATATATATATATATATATATATATTTCACCAACTTGTTTAAATCCATCTCTTAGTAGATACTGGGGGTAATTCCATTCCATAAATATATTGATTCAAATATCACTTCGATCTGAAATAGCGTATTCTTAGTACAATTGCATCGTAAACACATCATTTTCCCACTGGAGATGTTGTTGAGTATGACAGCTTGAAAACTCAATAAAAAGCATTACCATCAACTGATTCTAAAAAAAGTGTATATACCTCTCCTCTAAAAATAATGTGAGATCTAAAAAAATCTATCTGAGTGGGGTGAATGTGAGAAGTGAACTGTAAATCATACTGATTGTGATTAATATACGTGATGTACTACTCTAATTTTACCCGTGCTCCCATCCATGCAATAAACACACCATAGTCATCATTAACCTGTCGCATATAGTGACGCCATAGCCTCAGTTTTGCTCCTAAAGGGTAATGTAAAACTCAGTTACAGTTGTGCGGGATAGCCATAGGCACCAGTTTTGCACTATGTCCTCAAACCAAAAAATAATTGTGTGTCAAACTAAATTTAATACAATCCACAATAAACTATGCTTGTGAAGGTGCCATATCTGAATCATTATTTCATTTTTTTTTTTTTACTGCTTGATCTCCCCTTCCTCTGCATTGTTCTCTGCACAATGTAAAGTTACATCTTTACGTATTGAAGAAATGTTCATCTCACTTAAGCTCACCTGTACTCTTTAGTGAATAGCTCCCACTATATTTAAAGGGTCACTGAAGGTGACCTTGAATAGCTGTAAATGATCTACAGAATAAAGCACATGGGGTTTTGAAAATCTCTGTAACATTTTGAGTGCATTGTATTCCCGTTGGATTCATTTTGAGAAGTGTTTAAAAGCCTCAATCACAATTCAATAGCAGGGAATAGACCCTAATTTATTCTGGCATCTCATTAAGTGTTACCAGAAAAATAGGACAAAGTGGGTAAAAATCTGAGCGGTTCTGGGAAATCTCACATGGATCTTTTATTATCTCTGTTAAAGTTTTCTTATAATAAATTAATATATGCTTAATACACAAAGAGAATGATGGAAAGCATAACTTGCATTCACTGTCTATCAACCACTGATCCATAAGGAACTAGGGTTTTATTTAGCAAACAGCAAGACCAAACTGGATGCAGGTTGCAATCATTCATTCGTAAAACAGAAAAATTATAATATTTGTTATCCACAGTCCCAACTTGACAACAAACCTAACAAAAGCAGCTGCACCAAAATTTAAAATGTATATACAATGATAGTATGTTTTCCACTTGCTCAGCTACTTCACTTCATGTGTCTAATGATGTACAATAAGACATTTTCCAAAGACAACTATTCCCATAATCATTTCTAAGTTAAAAAGCACCAACAAAGCCATCTCTCTCGCTATGCCCAATAAGTTTAAGGTACAGATTGATGAAGTCAGAACAGAGGTGTTTTTAATAGTTATTCAACACAGTAACGGAAGAGAGTATATTTAAAAGAAGAAAAACTACCACAACTAGGGGACATAGTCTTAAATTAGAGGGGCAACGATTTAAAATTAATATCAGGAAGTATTACTTTACTGAGAGGATAGTGGATGTATGGAATAGCCTTCCAGCAGAAGTGGTAGAGGTAAACACAGTCAAGGATTTTAAGCATGCGTGGGATAGACACAAGGCTATCCTAGCTATAAGACAGGGAACAGGGGACTAATAAAAGTACTCAAAAAAATTGGGCAGACTAGATGGACCGAATGGTTCTTATCTGCCGACACATTCTATGTTTCTATGTTATTTAAAACGATAGGGTACATACTATAACCAATAAACTCCTCAATTTTAAAATATAAAACAAATACTTAGGAAAAAGGTTGTTGTCCATGTTCATGTCTTCTAGAACTTATTGTATGTCTAAAGATCTACAAATTTCCATGGATTTGTAAATTGTTAAATAGAGACTATTGGTTGCTTGGCATAAATACAATATTATATGGCATATTTAAAGACACCTAGTTACCTGGCTAAATATTTAATGCACACACATTTAATGAAGTAACTTATATTCAGTTGGATGCTATCGAGAAAGACTGTGTACCACAGGAAAGAAGAGTATTGATATTTTATTTACATAAGTAGAAAACACAAAAACATAACACATACATAAACGATAATAAAATTATAAGCTGCACAACACCAAACAATACCAAATAGCATCTAGACTAGACAGGAAATGCAAGAATGTTGAGACTGTTCTTTAAAACACTACTTCTCAAATCTGGTCATATGTGTAACATCCCTATCATTTCTGGCAAAGAAGCACCTGAATGCAACTGTATAATAACACAAACGATGTAATGGAAGTTTGAGTACCTAGACTTATAATGTCATTCATATAAAAAAAAACAGCCAAGATAGATTCCACTGACTTGAAAAATCCATCTATGCATATTTATGTATTGCATCCACCTGGGACCAAGACAGGTTTCTCAAGCATGAAGACTGGGTTAATATACCGAGTATATTTTATAGTCTTTTCAGTGGCTCAGCATTAAGAACAGTGTGTGTGTACACTTCTTCCTCAAGCCTCTACTGCTATCTGCCTGCTTTCCTTAGGGCAACAGGATTGATAGCTCCAGAGTCAAATCAATTAAGAGCATCTTCAATCAGTTCTAGGTAAAAAATAAAAAGCATACTAAAACAAAATGTAAATTAACATTATACAAATGTTAAAATTGTGTTTTCTGCTTACTTAACTGTTGGTGAGTTAGGACATTCACATTTAGGAGGCAGTTTTGTATAGTCGCTATGGAACTCTGGTTATTTCTCACAATTGAAAACTAAAATACTCTTGCCCTATTCTGTCAGTCATCTTGCAGGTATGAGAAAAAAAATGAGCAAGGTGTAGTGCAATAAATCACACTGCGAAAAGTGTTGGCATAGATGGCGCTGGTGAAAGAGAGGTAGGGACAGATGAACCTGGGAAACGTGGAGTAAGAGATGGCACTGGAATATGTCAGAGCAGTGATGGCACTATGGAAAGTGGTGGATACAGAAGGTGAGGACAGAGATGGCAATGAGGAAAGTTGTTGGGCTACCTTGCCACCCTTAGAGTTTTAAAAATAAATTGTGCTATTAAAAGATTTGCAGCTGCAATCAGGCAAAGAGACATTTTTCTATTTCATCTGGAATCAACATATATTTGAATAGTTAGAACCTGTAGAAAACTGTATTTTAATATAAGATTTTCTTTAGGGTTGCCCTAATATTCCTCAAAATGGTGCATCTGAATTGAGAATGAATTTGGGGCACATCGGTGACCCAAATGGCGACCAACATAGGTAGCTCCGATGTGCCTTTGAATACATCTGCAATTTGAAAATCATAGCACATGATTCTACATATCTTCCAAAACCAAATGCAGTCCAAACATGTTCGAAGCACACCATACCAAAATGGTAGCATCAAACGCACCACTACATCCTATTGGAAATTTGGAACACAGAAGAAAATAGCCCAAAAATACCAAAAAGTATCTGAAATCCTAAAAAAAAGCACCCATACCCAGGTTCATTAAATCAATACAAGTGATAGGTACAATCAACTGAAACCCAATCACTGTTGCGGAATGTTTGCATATATAATGAGCACATGTTCATACCACCATTTGAGAGCAGGATTAGCAGACTGCAGTTGCAAACATATATATATAAAAAAAAAAAAAAAAACATAAAACTGCAAGCCAGGCATCAGGCCAGGGGTTGGACCAGGACAATGGTAGCAGGAGGGGGGAGGCAAGGCCCAAAAGGTATCAGCAGAGTTTCTTAGAGGTAGCAGCAAAGAGGACACACCAGAGGAAGAATGCACTCCGGCAGAAGATTGTGGACACTATTGGTGGGAATAATAGACTGAGGAGGAGGTGAAGAAAAGGTAAGTTCATTTAAAATACTCATACACCATTGGTAGTATTTTATCTGACCATGATCTCACTCCTGTACCACATGGAGAAGCTTCAAGGGTGTGTATCGAAAATATAGTTGTGCAGAGCATGGGGACAGGCAAGCAGCACATTGCAGCAGCAATTAGCATGTACAAAAGAATGCTGCTAAGGAACATGGAAGTTGAACTCCAAAGTTGCATTTCAAATCAATGCACAAGTACAAAGATATGTTTATACTTGTATATATAAATCATTATGTGCATACATACATGTAGAGATATACAGATGTATATTAGTAAATTGGATAACATGTACAGATGATTAATGATAGTTCTACTTTTATATATCAGGTATTCAGACATCTATAGACAGGTGAAGCGGAAGCTTTCCAAGGCAGTCGCTACTGCCAGAGCCACTGACTGTGGTCCTCCTGACCTGCTGGATTTCGAGGAAAATCTGCTGCAGGTCATGGGGCCTGAGACAGACACAGGACTTGCCTGGTTGTATTTATAGTACATCTGTTGATATGTTATGCATGACAAATTATATGTATTAACACTGTTCTCTCACTTTCCTCCTAACATCTGGTGCTGTGCCCCCTCCAGGGCCGATCCTGGGCGGGTGCACGGGGTGCACCGCGCCCAGGCGCACGAGAGGAGAGGCGCAGAAAGCAGGGAGCTCTCTCCCTGCCGTCCTCCTCCTTGTTAAAGCAAGCACAGCGCGACGGGTGCAAGCTCCGCCCCCGTCGCGTTCTGTGATTGGCTGCTGCCGGGAGGAGGACGTTCTCTAGAGTATCTGCCAAGACATCATAGAGAACATCCTCCTCCCTGCAGCCAATCACAGAACGCGACGGGGGCGGAGCTTTCCCCCGTTGCTCTGTGCTTGGATTAACAAGAAGGAGGAGGTAACAGTTAGGGTTTGGGGGGTGTTAAAATATCAAATAAAAAAAAGAAAGAAAGTGTGGAAGTGTCTGTGAATGTGTATAAGTGTGTATGTGTGTGTCAAGGTGTATAACTATGTGTGTGTTACTGTCTGTGTAAGTGTGTGTGAATGTGTATAAGTGTGTATGTGTGTGTCCAGGTGTATAACTGTGTGTGTTACTGTCTTTGTAAGTGTTTGTGTATAAGTCTGTATGTGTTTGTCAATGTGTATAACTATGTGTGTGTTACTGGCTGTGTAAGTGTGTGTATATGTATAAGTCTGTATGTGTGTGTCAATGTGTATAACTATGTGTGTGTTACTGTCTGTGTAAGTGTTTGTGTATAAGTCTGTATGTGTGTGTCAATGTGTATAACTATGTGTGTGTTACTGTGTGTGTATGTGTGTGTCAATGTGTATAACTAAGCGTGTATTACTGTCTGTGTAAGTGTGTGTGTATGTGTATAAGTGTGTATGTGTGTGTCAAGGTGTATAACTATGTGTGTGTTACTGTCTGTGTTTGTGTATGTGTATAAGTGTGTATGTGTGTGTCAATGTGTATAACTATGTGTGTGTTACTGTCTGTGTATGTGTGTGTCAATATGTATAACTATGTGTGTGTTACTGTCTGTGTAAGTGTGTGCGTGTATGTGTATAAGTGTGTATGTGTGTGTCAATGTGTATAACTAAGCATGTATTACTGTCTGTGTAAGTGTGTGTGTATGTGTATAAGTGTGTATGTGTGTGTCAATGTGTATAACTATGTGTGTGTTACTGTCTGTGTATGTGTGTGTCAATATGTATAACTATGTGTGTGTTACTGTCTGTGTATGTGTGTGTCAATGTGCATAACTATGTGTGTGTTACTGTTTGTGTAAGTGTGTGTGTGTACGTGTATAAGTCTGTATGTGTGTGTCAATGTGTATAACTGTGTGTGTTACTGTCTGTGTAAGTGTGTGTGAATGTGTATAAGTGTGTATGTGTGTGTCAATGTGTATAACTATGTGTGTATTACTGTCTGTGTAAGTGTGTGTACATGAGTGTCTGTGCAAGTTTATCCTGTGCCTAAGTGTGTAAAGGTGGCTGTGTGTGTATTTATGTATGTGTGACAGTGTGTATAAGGGTGTCTGTGTAAATGTATGTCTGTGAGGGTGACTAAGTGTATAACTGTGTTTGTGTGACTGTGTGTATTTATGTATGACTGTGTGTATTTATATGTGACTGTGTATTTATGTGTGAAAGTCTGTATTTATGTGTGACTGTGTGTATTTATGTATGACTGTGTGTATTTATGTATGTGTGACAGTGTGTATAAGGGTTTCTGTGTAAATGTATGTCTGTGAGGGTGACTAAGTGTGTAACTGTGTTTGTGTGACTGTGTGTATTTATGTGTGACTGTGTGTATTTATGTGTGACTGTGTGTATTTATGTATGACCGTGTGTATTTATGTATGACTGTGTGTATTTATGTGTGGCTGTGTGTAAGTGTGTTCTTGCCCGGAGCCCTCACTGCGCTAATCAATTTATCACATGGAGGGCACCAGCCCCCTACCAGCTGGCGTCTATTTCCCGCCTCCTGCACTCAGCGTGTACGGAGGAGACGGCCGGGGGACGCGAGAGCAGCAGCAAGGTGAGTACTGGGGAAGGCAGGAGAGGATATGCTTTTATTGGGTAAACTAACTGTGGCATATTGGCTGTAGCCTATTAATTGGCAAACTAACATTGGTATATAAATGGGAAAACTGTCTGTGACATAACAGTGGGCAAATTGGCTATTGTATATTAATGGACAAACTGGCTGTAGCATATTAATGGGCTAAATAATTGGTATATTACTTGGGAAACTGGTGTATTTTAATGGACAAACTGGCATTTTTATTGGGCAAACTGTAGCATTTTTAATAGGCAAACTGGCTGTTGCTTATGTTAATGGCAAAGTGTACCCTAAGTACACCTTTGCAAATGGGCTGCCCATGTGCTGCTTTGCTGCCTCTCAGCTGGCTCTGCAGATCGGCGCCATGTTTCCCCTTAGACCTCAGTCAGCGCTTTCTGCTCTTTCCGTGCACAGTGATGACTTCAGTCATCACTATGTGCGGGGAGATCAAGGCAGTGCTAATTGAGTTCTGAGATGAGGCCAGTAGTGGGCATGGAAAGGGACATGGGAAGAGACAAATACATGGTAGGTAGGAGGTATAGGAGAAAGATATGGGGTGTGACAGACAGACATGGGGTATGAGTGGAGAGAGACAAACATGGGGTATGAGTGGAGAGAGAGACAGACATGGGCAATGAGTGGAGAGTCAGAGACAGGCATGGGGAATGAGTGCAGAGTGAGAGACAGACATGTGGAATGAGTGCAGAGTGAGAGACAGACATGTGGAATGAGTGCAGAGTGAGAGACAGACATGTGGAATGAGTGCAGAGTGAGAGACAGACATGTGGAATGAGTGCAGAGTGAGAGACAGACATGGGGAATGAGTGCAGAGTGGGAGACAGACAGACATGGAGTATGAGTGGAGAGAGAGAGACAGATATGGAGCATGAATGGAGAGAGAGAGAGACATGGAGCATGAGTGGAGAGAGAGACAGACATGAGGGAATGGGGAGAGAGAGACAGACATGAGAGTACGGGGAGAGAGAGACAGACATGAGGGTACGGGGAGAGAGAGACAGACATGAGGGTACAGGGAGAGACAGACAGACATGAGGGTACGGGGAGAGACAGACAGACATGAGGGTATGGAGGGAGAGAGAGAGACACGTGAGTGACTTGGTGGAATATTATTTATCACTCTTTGTGTACTTCTTTTCAAATGATGCTCAGCCAGACTAATGAGAGACTTTGGCTGGTTGGCATCATGGGAACAGTAGTTAAAACTCATTCTGCTAGCCAGCAAAAAGTCTCCCATGTTGCTGGCTGAGCATCATAGAAATAAATAAAACCACTACACAGTATTATGGCAAAATATATATCTTTATTTAAAATAAACGTTGGTCCTTTACATTAAAATAAAGTTTTCTCCCTCCCCCTCTCCCCAATATTGAAATGGGCATGCCTGGAACAGAAATGTCTAAAGGGGAGGAGTTTATAATATAGCCACGCCCACCCTTGGGCGCCAAAGGAAAACCTGCACCCAGGCTACCTTGACCCTAGGATCGGCCCTGGCCCCCTCAACTGCTATCATCATCTGAAAACGAGGCCCTATGGCTTGCAAAGAATATAGAAGATCTAGTCTCCTCCTCAGACTTCCCTAGGTCAGATGGCTAAGTTGTCCTTGGTGTCAGTAATCTCTTCACATGTGTAGAGACCCCAAGTTATGGCCAAAATAGCTTACTTGAAACATTTCTCAATTACAACTCGGCAACTATGGTCTTAACGTTAGAATTCCATTCACCACTACATGCAATTCCCTCTTTCATGAATGAAGCCCACTGAAAATGTTGATGTAAAATGTTCTTCACCCAACTCTATGGACAGAAGATTAAGAGTACATTATTTTTCATCTTCAACAAACCTATCTTCATCATCTGAAGTACTGGGTAGATTCATATGTACACCACATCATCCATGTCTGATGTTAATGCATATGTAGTTGACTACTCCTGAAATGCAATCTACGTACATGGAAATGGGGTCATGGATGTACCGTTGTATAATATCTATGTACTTACATGCTACTGTGATGGGAATGTGTATCCCCTCGTAAGTTAAATCACAGGAGTAGCATACAATGAGTCTACAGTAATGTAACTGCTATCTGTCTCTTAAGCTATCATAACTATTTATGGAATCAAAGTTTGATTATGTTAAGTAATTAGTTAGGTCATGTCAATGTACCATAGTTCAGGATTCATTTGACCATGCATGTGAACTATAAGAGAATCTGATGCCTACATTCTATATTGCATGTCCTAAACAGCTTGCACTTTTCCTACAGATACAACTGTGATGGCAACTATCATGCCTCCCAGGGCAGTGGATCCAATCAGTCATGATAAGTCAAACACATCATAAGGCCCTCCACAACCTGCTGATGATCCACTGATGATGGCATTGAATGCTGCTATCTATGGTCTTGCTTCTGGTACCCAGCATGATGTTGCCAACATCAACCAGCAACTGACCATAATGGTGGGCAACCAAGAACCGTTCCATGCCAAGTTGATGGAGAAGCATAACTAGTTGTTTAGTCACTTAGGTACATTAGTTGTGGTGCAAACACTGGTGAGAATTATGAACCAACTTTTGCAATACAAGTAATACATTTGAATTGTAGCATGCTCGCGTACCCTGTACCTCTGCTCCTATTTCAATCCCTACACCTAACTTCAGATGCTGATGAGTAAATCATACTGTAGCATACTGTCTTGTTAGTAACAATGGAACCCTTGGTTACTTACCATTCCTATCACCTGGTTCTCCATGGACAAACTCTGTGCTCCCTCTTCACTACTCCCTCCTTGCTGTGAGCTTGTTCAATATTTTTTATTTTTTGAAATTTCTATTTGTGTCTGTGTTGTTATTCAAGTTCATGGTAACCTTTTATTTCCACAGTATTGAATCATTCTTTATGGGTAACCAATTCCCTTTTCATTGTGGTTACACACTGGTGTACTGGACATGTATTTTACTGCTTAACACATTTGTATGTTTTGTGACATGGGCATTGTTCCTATATATCCAAATATCATCTTTTTTTTTTTTTTTTTACAAATATCATAATTGTGGATATTTGTATCAGAAATGATATTAGGGCATAAATATAGGCATCCCCCTGTGAAAAAGCACTTTAACATCTTTTGCAGCATACTGTTTAGGACTTTAAAGTTGAATTCTCCAGCTCAGATCAGGAGAATTGAAATGGGCGAATTCTGCCTATCCTAACCAAATGTGGAGCATGTTCAGGTGTGATTGCATGCACATTGGGTAACTAAAAAGCTATGGATTTCATGGCTAAAACATCTCTGATGTCTCTGTTTCCAAATGGCCCGAACTGCCGATTCGAATCTGAATTCATGGATTTCAAGTGGCCACATTTTGATGATTTGTGGAATTCTGCAAAAATGTCCAACCCAAATCCAATACCGGACATAGTCACCACCTAGGACATCATTTTAGAAACTGGTAACAATATAATACCTCCCAACTTTTGCCCCCAACGAATCAGGGCGCCTTAAAGGGGGGGGGGGGCAGAACTTACAAGGTCGAGTGTCAGTGCTACTGTGCATGTGAGGCAGTGATGCCATTTAACCTGCTGGCTCTAATACGCATGTGCACAATTCTGCGCATGCACAGTATGTATTCTCTGGTGTCCGAAACACTGAAGAATAAGATCGGAACAGTAGGATTGTGGGAAAAGCATGACAGAGCTTGGTGGGACAGAGCTTCCAAATCTGAACTGTCCCATGCAAAGCAGTACAATTGGGAGACATGCAATACTGAAAAAGACACAGGTAAGCATTTGGTTAAAAAAATAACTAAAATATTTCAACAGAGGATACTAACTGATATCAAATGTAAATAATAACTCTGTGACTGGACTGCATTAGAATAACCTATATCAGGAACTGCTTAAAAACAAAATAAATCATAATGTATTCTTCCTGGTATAAATAAATCATATACAGTGCATATTATGTAACCGTGCTGACTTCAGATCAATTAGCTTCTTCTTAAATGTTTATTACCCAAAGTAAAGAATGTACTTTGGGATTGTTAAGATGCTGAATTTTTAAGTATTAATGCATGAGGGAAGCTTTTTACCAGTCATTTCCGTGTTTGTAAACAATATAGGATTGTGGGCAGACAGTTGAGGTGTACAGTGTAAATAATGAGTTCTGACACATCACATGGCCTGAGAAGCACGAAACACGTCTGGCATTTCAACCCTCAACTTTGGGGGGGTCTTTCTCTGTTTTTGGGTGGGTGTTTGTTTTCTATGTTTGATGCTGAATGAAGGAAGGAACAATAAATAACTCAAGTAGTAGCAGATACTACTACTCTTTGTGTATTTTCTCTGGTGAGGAGATAGTCCACCTCCTGCTTGTTGTTTGGACACATCACACTATCCTAGATTTTAAAAAAAAATAGGTAACTGAAAGAGTAAAAACATTTATGCCTTTCTGTACACTTTGTGGAATTAAAGTAGAATGTGTGCATAGATAAAATGTTCCAACAAAAACGTCTGTCACTATCAGAAAGCCACCTCAATAAATGATACTCACCTTATGCTAGCAATCATACATGTCACTCAGTGCTACAAAACATCCGTCCGATGTCGTTTGTTTGAAGTTTACAACAATAAAGTTTTATAGCTGCCATTCAAGATGCAAGCTGTCAGAAATATTTCACAGTCATGTAGCATTCTGCATGACAATTACTTTGTCTGAAATACAGTAAACACTCAACAGAACACAAAATAACTTCAAATAATATTTATTGTGCGCATGCAATTCTATTGATCCCCACTTTTTGTTCATGTTTGCAGTTATAATACTAATTGTGAGCTGGCTTTCCTGTCCACACAAGAAATGGTATTCAGGCTATAGCAGAGGTGTCCAAGTTTATTCTGCAAAGGGCCAGTTTGCAAGAAAAGTATGTGTGTGTGGGCCGCATTCATTTTTCATTCATTCAGAGAATAATATATATAATTATTTCCATATATACATGTGTGTGTGTGTGTATATATATATATATATATTATACATAATTTACACTAATGTGCAGCAGTCACATTAACTACACACACACACATTCACACATATATACACACAGACTTACCACATAATCCCCCCACACACATACAGACATAAACCTACCCCCCGCACATGCACCCCACATAAACGTACCCCCCACACACACACACACAACACATACACTTACCCCCCCCACACAACACATACACTTACCCCCCACACACATACCACACATACATTTACCCCCACACACACCACACACATTTACCTCCACAAACACACCACACATAACCTTACCCCCCCCACACCACACTTACCCCCCACACATACACATTTATACACACACACTCACGTACACACATTTACCCCACACACACATACACATTTATACACACACATTCACATACATACATACATACATACACTTATCCCACACACAAATACACATTTAAATACACACTTACTATACACTAACATACATACACTTACCCCCACAAACACACCACACATAGACTTACCCCCCCCCACACACACATGCACCACACATACACTTACCCCCCCCCCACAAACACACACATACACATTCATACACACACACTCACATACACACATTTACACACACACAGTCTATAGCCGACCTTAAAGGGACAGGTTCAGTATTTCAACAAGCTCTTTTTCTTCTGCTTGCAAGTGCAACAAAGCATCAGAAAATGCACAGGTGCTAGTGCTATGTAAATAGCTGTGCTTACTAAACTGCCATAAGGAGATAGCAATATTTATAAGACGACCTTAAAACATTTCACGATAATATATAATTGCCCACCTTTTAAAACCAACATTTTTTTTAAAAGCTCAATAATCACACAAATTTATCTAACTTCTCCATACACAATTTGACAGTGCAATGTTTCTTTTTACGCCACACGCACTTATAGCCAGTAGCATTATTTGTTTTTCCAAAACGATGTACTTAAGATATGACATTATAGGTTTATCAACTTACACAGAAGAAGAAACATGAATGCAGTTCATACGACTGTTACCTTTTGTAAATAAATATATACGATAATAGTTATACCAACCTATCTAAATGTCTAAAATGAACATAGCATATGTTATGCGTATATGTATGTAGTAGCATGTTTTTAGCTCAATTGTTACATTATGACAATACCTACCCTAAATGTATTCACAAACACATTTGGCTTATTTCTAAAGGTGAGATAAACAGCAAGATTCTGAAAGGCCATGCAATGGTTTCCATGGTGATCGCTCACATTTAAAACTCTGCCTCACAATTATTGTTCATAAGTAGCCCCTATTACACCCATGTTATCATCTCTTTAACATGTGTCTTTTTGCATAATATTTCCACTCTTTTATCACTTTTATTTGTCTTGATAACCACAGCAGATGTAATACCCACATGCCTCATCACTCTTTCCCGGACACTATTATTTCTCTATTGGCTTGACACATGACTTAGAGATATACAACACAGCTAGTGCACCCATTCACTTTCAGAGATTCCTGGAAAAGAGTGTGTGCTACTGTATAGAGCTCTACTAATAGATATGAAAGTATTGATATAGCTATGACTTCAAACAACCTAAGCTTTTATGTTATGTCAAAGCAAAAACCGATTCAGTATTGCCTGTGCTGCCTACCATGTTGAATTATCTCACTCTACGATCCTTGTGGGTGATATAAAAAAAAAGATAGAAAACAACACAAAAGCAAAAAAACTACACTCAGCATATTTATGTGCATATGTGTTTTTTTTATTTATAAATAGACAGTGTACTTTTTTTTTTGGGGGGGGGGGATGCTGTAGACCAGGGGTCCTCAAACTTTTTAAACAGGGGGCCAGTTCACTGTCCCTCAGACCGTTGAAGGGCCGGACTATAAAAATAAAAACTATGAAGAAATTCCTATGCACACCTCATATATCTTATTTTGAACAAAACGAGAACAAATACAATATTTAAAGTAAAGTTAAATCAACAAACTTACCAGTATTTCAATGGGAATAGTGTGCCAGTCAGAGCCCAGGAATATTATGCCAGTCAGATGCCCAGGAATATTATGCCAGTCAGATGCCTAGGAATATTATGCCAGTCAGATGCCCAGGAATATGATGCCAGTCAGATGCCTAGGAATATGATGCCACTCAGATGCCCAGGAATATTTTGCCAGTCAGATGCCCAGGAATATTTTGACAGTCAGATGCCCAGGAATATGATGCCAGTCAGATGCCCAGGAATATGATGCCAGTCAGATGCCTAGGAATATGATGCCAGTCAGATGCCCAGGAATATGATTCCAGTCAGATGCCCAGGAATATGATGCCAGTCAGATGCCTAGGAATATGATGCCAGTCAGATGCCTAGGAATATTATGCCAGTCAGATGCCCAGGAATATGATGCCAGTCAGATGCCTAGGAATATGATGCCACTCAGATGCCCAGGAATATTTTGCCAGTCAGATGCCCAGGAATATTTTGACAGTCAGATGCCCAGGAATATGATGCCAGTCAGATGCCCAGGAATATGATGCCAGTCAGATGCCTAGGAATATGATGCCAGTCAGATGCCCAGGAATATGATTCCAGTCAGATGCCCAGGAATATGATGCCAGTCAGATGCCTAGGAATATGATGCCAGTCAGATGCCCAGGAATATGATGCCACTCAGATGCCCAGGAATATGATGCCAGTCAGATGCCCAGGAATATGATGCCAGTCAGATGCCCAGGAATATGATGCCAGTCAGATGCCCAGGAATATGATGCCAGTCAGATGCCTAGGAATATGATGCCAGTCAGATGCCCAGGAATATTTTGCCAGTCAGATGCCCAGGAATATGATGCCAGTCAGATGCCCAGGAATATTTTGCCATTCAGATGCCCTGGAATATGATGCCAGTCAGATGCCCAGGAATATTGTGCCAGTCAGAGCCCAGGAATAGTGCTCGTTATCCCTCCCTCCTCCCCCGCTTCCCCATCACTTACCTCCAGCTGCTGTGTCCCCGGACGTCTCGCGCGGTGTCCTCCTGTGGAGGAAGGAAACAGTTACCGGATCCAGATGTGACGTAACGTCACATCCGGTCGCGGTAAAAAAAAAATTTCTTCCTGCAGCCGCATCCTTTGCGGCTGCCCGAAAGAAAAAAAAAAGTAAACAGTTGGTGGGGTGGGGGGGGGGGGGGGGTGGGTGCCGGCAGCACCCGCCGCGGGCCACATAAATGTCCTCGCCGGGCCGTATGTGGCCCGCGGGCTGTAGTTTGAGGACCCCTGCTGTAGACTATATAAATAGCCAATTTTGTTAAAATGACACAATCCAGGCCAAAATTAAGTTACTCTTCAATGATACTGCAAGAAAAAATATTATCACACAGAACACCAGTACATAAGAACAAATACAAATACTGACAAAAAAATGGAATTGGACTATATCACATAAACATGTTTTTTTTTTGTTTGTTTTTTTACTAGGAATGTGGAGAATAAAACAAATCTAGAATTCTCCCTGCATAGAATTGCAAGCAAATAAATATATCATTTTTTAAATGTGTCTGTGGTGTGTCCTGTTTCATCACCTTGTTGCTTCATATGCAAATACACTGCTTAAAGGAGAACTGAGTAATTTGCATAACAAGCCAAAAAGTGATAAACTGGAGACACCATGGCAATCTTTAAATATCATATTCTTCTCTTTATTTTGCTCTTGTATACCCAATGTATAGCAGTGTTTAGGTTTTTGAGTCCTTTTAATATCAATAAGAATTTTACTGACCAGACCATAATTTTGATTATTAAGTTTGAAGTCACTGGTATTTTGTTGTTGATCTTGTTACTTTACTCAAAACACATTGACTATGTTCTAACTTTGCTATTACTTTTAGTTGGATAAGTGTTAATATAATAATAATGTTAATGAGTATTTTTAAAAATGTCATAATCCCAAAGATCCATACAAAAAGAGTCTAGGTAGACTTTAGTTTCAATAAAAATAAAGTACAAGCATTCTAACACTAATGAATTGTCAGGCAGATTTTCATGGATTATTCAAGTAAAATATGAATTCAGCAATAACAGAATGGAGACAAAAATAATGAACATCTTCAGGGAGAAGGTAGCAGGTTAGAAAAATAGATTTTGCTTTTGGGTATGTCATTGAAACACATCCAGAACTTTTTTTTCTGAGTGAAGTAGAACTTTGGCTTGTATGAATTAGAAAGTATTATAGGCTATGCTCCCAGCATTTTTTTCACCTGCCCTTCACCTTTACAACAAAGGAATGGAAACAAAATACTATTTTCTAATTTTCATAACTTTTTAATGTGTTCTGTTTTGCAGTGAAGAAAAATATTATATGTACATACTTTATTTTCGGTTATTTTTTTGGCAGGATAAAATATATATTTATATTTTAAATGTTATTTCAATTATTTGACAATCACATAAGCCATATACAGGAACAATATTAGTGTTATTACTTTTTCCAATAACACAACCCTAATTTAGTAGTAGAATAAGTCTGTCCATAAAACTTAAAGGGGAAGTTCCACCTAGCTTATTATGTTGTATTTTTAACCCACTGATGCTTTATGGTGATTTTGTGTTTCTGGCCCAAGGAGTGAATGATAGCCATGGACACAGCGGCAGATTGGAGAAATGTAACCCACTCTCACTTTGAGAGGACTACAGCGCAATCCACATCAAACCTCATTGTAAACACATTCTATGCTTACTTATAGGCATTTTATCCCTGTATTTTAGGACAACATAGAACATCCTACTGGCGGAAGGGTTTTATATAGGTGATATATGAACTTACTTTAATTTTAAAACAAATTGCAGTTCTCCTGTAATTTTAAACTAAAAAAAATTCACATGACCGTCTAAGTTGAGTGACATTAGCAAGAGGGAGTACACAGGAGGAGGCCTAACTTTATGCTCCCCTCAGTGCAATCATTACCTATTAATGTGGATTGAAATTATCTCTGTTGAAATCAGACGTTTCAAGTGCTTGGAATGCATGGGACTTGGTTGCAGACAGCTCTATGTGTTGTGATGTAATAAAAGCAGAAGGGATTGGGTACATAGGCAGCACTTTTACAGTATCGATTTATTTTTCCTTTACATTATTATATATTATATATTATACAGCATGTATGTAATATATTTTGTTCAGATACCTGACAGACAGAGTTGCCCCTTTATAGGATTATCCAGGAGTGTGTCAGGATGTAAACTGATTAGCACATTTGTCTTAAAGAGCACTAGTAGAGTTTTCAATGCTCAGACTGTAGTTGTCAGTGTCTGTATTTATCTCTAAATATTAATGCCATTGGCTCCTGGCTTTCCCCTGTGTTAATCATATTCTTGTACATGTGTGAGCAGTCCATGGACCTTGTGCTGGACCATTTAATGATGTTCTATGGACCTTCAATGACACTAATGCCTATTCCTGTTCATGAGAAATTAAAAAATGAACTGTTCACATTTTTTCTGTGTCGTACCCTTTTAACAACCCTATACACATTTTGGTACTGCTTAATGACTTGACATCAAGGCATTACAGAAACACAGTTTGAGTTGTGGAAGTGATCATTGTTCGCATCCACCATGTGTTTTAACACAGTACATACTATGCCCGTCTTGTGCCACCAACTGCAGGCAGACACAGGATGTACATAATACGTCCTCTGTCACCAAGGGGTTAATAACATCCTCTAATCACTGAAAAGTGAACTACAGGTTTAAACTTCCCTATTTTTCTAACTTGGCTATTAATGCCTGATTTTAGCAGTTCACTTTTAGTATGAACAGCTTCACGAAACAAACAAGGATAAGACGCAACGGCTATCCACTAGCTTAATGAAGTTATCCCAGCAACAAGTAAATCTAAATCCAATGAACATTAATCAAGCATTAATACCTGAGTTGGAAACATAGACCCACTGGACATTTTTTCTAACTCAATTTTTAATTTCTTAATTTTGCTATTCTCTTGTCAATTGCTTATGCACAGTGTACTGGGGTCACACACAAAAAATAATTTCTATGGCAACAGAGTTCAGTATTGAAAAACAGACTCCCCAACTGCCCCCAACTCTCCTGCTTTAATCGAAACAGGCCTGATTTTCATTCTTCAAAGTCCAGGAAAATGGAGAATGAATACTGCACATGCACAGTGGTCTGCTCCTGTTCACCAGTAGTACTGTCAGTAGCACATGCCACTAACGATTAAACATGCCAGACATTAAGAGGAATGCATAAAACTTAAAGAATTGCATTAGAAAGAAAATGTATGTAGAGCGAGAAACTAAAAATGAATATTTGCTGTTCAGGGTCTTTACAGGCCCTGTGGGTCACGTTACCTCATGGCGTCACTCATGGCATCCCTGAGGCGTACCCAAACCCAGCAGTTTATAATGTAGTTGGTGCTCACTTTAACCGTCCTTTTTCTTTAAAAGGTTAAAACTGGTGTGTCACTGTGCATTGCCCTTTAATATAATGGTCAACAACAACATTCCTTGTGGCAATAAAAGGGTTATGAGTAGATAAAAAAATATTTTAATTTTAGTTTCTTATTTAAATGAGAATCTTCTTATTGTGACAAGCAATGTACCATCAATTACTTTTCCAAATCATGAGATCATGGGGTATATTATAGTACCCTGTAAGTGTGCATTAGATTACAGAGGTTTAATGTAATATCTTAAAGACATCTCAACAATGGAGGTCCTGTCAATCAAATTGTGAAGAGCATGAACAGGAATCGGGAAGTTGCACTCATACACACTGCATTAAGGCCGGCTTGATGCTTTATTTGACTTAATACATGGAAAGTGGAAATTAAATATGGAAAAAAACAAGTCTCTGAGCTGGCATTTGCATTCAACAGCATTATGAGCACTGCCTTTTCAGACACTGTACATGTGATGAGCATACTAAAGCCATTTCACAAAACATCATATCCATATGCAGTGCTTTGATCATTCTCTATGGCTTAGTTACAAAGGCTTTCTAGCTGCAGGCCATATAATCAGGAATGATTCTCATGTGCGATGTATAAATATACTGTTTTACCAAGGAAGGTTTGAGTGCTCACCTAAAATGTGCAAACATATATGAAGAAATAGCTTTATTTTCCATTTGGACTTTTAATTTAAGTTTAAATGAGATTTTGTGGCCCATTGTTGTGAGACTGAAAGTGAATCCAACATTTAAATAGATGTAATTTGTTTTGAAAATAGGATTTGATATCTTTCACAAATTGATATGTAAATATTGCATTTTACATCCAGATAATTCAGTCTGGCAAGCAGTGCTACCTCATCAAAACCCTCTTGATTTATACACTGCTATAAGACGGCATAAAGATCATGCACACAATGAGAGCTATGCATTATATAATATATATTAGGAGGTACAGAAATATGTTAGGGGTATTAATGCAAACATGTTTCTCAGGTTGGATAACTTCTTTTCGTTATGTGTATTATATAATTAATCAATGGTCAACTAGTGGCCCATAGGCTAAATATGGCCCTTGAGGAGTTTTGTACACACCTGCATAATATGTGGCACTTCACGTTAAACAAATCAAAAACAACACCAACATCATCCATGAATAATAAAAACATACAACAGGACAAACAAGTAAGTAGAAGAGTTATGTTGAAGGGAACTTACATATGTCAGGTATACTTTTTCATGCACATCCAAGAAAAATGCATTGGTTGTCTAGATCGATAGTTAACAGTTGCCTTTTCTTCTTGTAGGTTGCTTGCAGAAACTGGGCTTGGTGGCATCCATAAATATTTGGCGGATTCCCACTGCCTAGGTAAGTTGTCTCTTTTCCATTAAAACTTATGCTGCTTCTGTTGCTGAGTTGGTTTGGTCAAATATTATGGATGTTTAAAAAAAACATTGGTGCAAGATGATGGTCCATGGGTAAAAAAAATGGTGGAATATGGGCAAACATAAGCAGAGTTGTGCTCTGGAGTGGGCAGAGATCAAATTAAATAGTGATGGATCTTGCGGTTTCACAATTCTTTTTTGTATATATGTGTGTTCATGTAATCACTAATGTAAGCATATATTTAAATATGGAGCCTATTAGCTGAACAGTCACTTGTGGGGAATTGACAACTGAGTTGCAAAAAAACAAGCAAACAAATGATTTACGTATTTTTCCACTTATTTTTTTACTTATTTTTTGCCAATTTGTTTTCAGTTCCCCAACGTTCACTGCTTAGTGAATAGAAACCATACATAATGTACATATATGTTAATGTGTATGTAGCCTTCACTGCAAGATCAGATGTTAATCCCTTAATGATGTGCAGAGCATTGTAGCTTTTATGATAATCATTATAGTCACGATGACGATAGAACAGTATTTCTCACTTTTTAACCCATGGGTTTTTTTTAAACATGGGTTTCACAATTTTCTTTTCTTTCATTCAACAGCCTAACTATGAATTTTGAAAAGTTATGTTGACTGTGTAAAAATCACAGGGATCTTTGTGATTAATATGTGGCATATATCATATTTTCTCTTTATAGCGCTTTCCAAATGGCTGGTTGGTGCAGCCACTATGCTCTCTCTGAATCTAATCACATTGGAATTACTGGCATGTAACTGCACATACTGCAATTAGTGTCACTTTGTATCTCAGAAATTTGGATCCAACACCACTGTATTTGGAACAAGAATGGGTTTAGGATATTATCCAATGCAAGTGTACAACCACACATAAGTGTTTCATCTGTTTAACAATCATCATCCTGGTTAAATCCTCCTGGCTATGCTTTTGGCAACATTTTATAAGCCTAGTATCCAAGCAATTGTGTGCACTCTGGGATAGGGCATCAGTCGGCTCTATTTGATTACAATGCTAAGCAAAGTAAACAATAAACATGTAATGAGCTGCATTTAACATATAATGCTGATGAGTCTCTAAATCTTAGTCTTTGCAGAGGATATGGAAGCCACAATAAAATTAACTGGACTGCAATTTCGGACATTATTACATATGAAATGTGTGTTTTACCATAAGCAAGATTTTATGATTATTTGTATGATGCTCTTAGTAGCTGGTTAATTGGTCATGGAACATTCATTTCAGAATTCACACATGTTTGCACTGACAACCATATGTAAGATGGCTTCCATCTTAAAGAGCTCTAGTTTAGGAAGATGGGACTGTGACCTAACTGAAGTTACCTCTTCCTGCGGTAGTGGATTAGTATCCTCTTTCCAACCTAATCTATTGTGTTCCTCTTATCCATTTGTGTTTCTACCTAATCTTGTAGTATTTAAACCCAGGGGCATATCCTACCCATGAGTAGTAGGTGTGTGCTGGACTGGCAGTACACCTACACAAAATATATCTGTGAGGCCAATGAAATCAGCGAATTCCGCTTCAGTCACTTACTCCGAAAATAACTTTGTATACTTTTCGTGCTGGTCGAATTGGCAACAGAGTGAGTGACTTTGATGCCAATATCACTGCTGCTGTCGACCTTTCGGATATATTTGTGTATTTCTTGGGTTTGTATGCTGTCTGTTCAGAGCACACAAACCCTGGAAATACACCTCTGGATCATGCTAGGTGCAGCGCACACCTAGCACACATGGAGGATGCGTGCCTGATTAAACCCTGTCCTCTAGTGTTCTCTTGGACTCACGTTTTAACCATATACTCTTGATCTGTTCTCTTTGGACCCTACTTTTGTACTCCCTTACTGTTATATACCATACTGCTACTACTGGAGAACTCAGTGACTGACCTTAATTAAATGTCCGCCAGGGTTGAACACCAAGGTAAGTATAGACAACGACTTAGAGAATCCCCAAGGAAACCAACAGGCTGATAAAATAGTTAACTCAGGAGAGGAAGTTGATACCAAAGCTAAAACTGTAATAGAGGAATCAGACAAGTCCGGTCAGGAATGGCAGGAGGTGGTCACACAGGGGGGTTCAAATATGAAGAGAAACACAAGTGTTAACAAAAGACATATCTAGAAATCTAGACCTATGGACAAACTTTGGAGTCAACATACCATTAACATCTAGAATAGCAAATGATCAGCATCCCAAGTGCATCTCATTTAAACCATTGTGATTAACAAGCCCTCAAGCAGAACATTAAACAAAATAGTCAGGGTACATTATGGATCATTCTAGATGTGTCACTTACAACATGTCTAGCACCTTATTTGTTCATTTTGTAGCAGGATACACATATACTTTATACTGATAAATACTGATTATTCTATTATATACACAGATGGACTGATGCTTATCATTATAAGCATGCCTGTTATTTATGCTAGGTTAGTCAAATGGAAATATGTCACTGTATGCATATTTTCCTATTCATAGTGGTTAGTGTACCACAGAACCCCTGGGCTAGATATTGAAAAGACAGGAATTCATACCGTGGATTTTATGTTAGGTAGTGAGTTGATTGAATTTTGAATGAGCAGTGCCTGCTCTATCTTGCTGACTATCTACTGAGCAATCAATAAAAGGATGAAAAGCATAACATGGTTAACACTTTGAGAGCTGGATCATTCATCATTGCATTTTCCTCAGAAAATGAACAGTAGAAGGTTAGTTACGTTGAATGTGACACTGATGATTATGCAAAGCTCCACTGTACTACACTAGTGTTAGTGAAACAAAAATGGCCAAATTTGGAAGCACACACTCACAGACAGTTAAACAGTAACAGCAAACAACATGGGTGTCCGAAGGAGGGGCAAGAAAAGTCGCTTGCCACCCACTTGATTTTTCATTTGCCGTTTAAAAACATTTCTCCACATTCGCACTTGATACATTATTCCCCCCGAAGAGTGGTGTATCTTAATTTTGTGCTGCCCTGGGCAGACAAAATCAGGACACCCCCCTACCCAAGCTGCACACCCACGTTACACACCTAAGACATGCCCCATCATTCAGACACCAATCAAGCACACACTCCCATCACACTCAGTCACACACTCCTACTCCCATCACACTCAGTCACACACTCCTTCTCCCATCACACACACTCCGACTCCCATCACACTCAGTCACACACACTGTCTCCCATCACACACACTCTGACTCCCATCACACTCAGTCACACACACTGTCTCCCATCACACACACTCTGACTCCCATCACACTCAGTCACACACACTGTCTCCCATCACACACACTCTGACTCCCATCACACACACTGTCTCCCATCACACACACTGTCTCCCATCACACACACTCTGACTCCCATCACACTCAGTCACACACACTGTCTCCCATCACACACACTCTGACTCCCATCACACTCAGTCACACACACACACACACACACACAAATTTGCTGCACTAGGCATTCGCCTAGGATGCCTTGCGGTAAATACAGCACTGCCCCCGACTTCAGTGCTGCGCAGGTCAGCCAAGTGCCTGTAACATTATGTGCCTCCCATTGGCGTTCGAATGATGTCAGCACTGCGCAGGTAATGCGGCAGGTCAGCAGAGTGGCTGTATGCCTCTCATCACCCCTCTAACTGCATGTGCAAGGATGCAACATTAAGGGAGGAAAATGGATGAGGAAAATACATAATGTGGGGAAAGCGATGGCAAAGGCAGAATATTAAAATAAATAAGGTGGGGAAATACTTAAAGGGAGAAAATAGATGGCAGGAATATAGAAAGAAATAAACCTAAAAAAAAGGGAAAGCGAAGGCAGGAGTAGAGAAAGAAATAAACCAAATAAAAAGGGAAAGGGATAACAAGAGTAGAGAAAGAAACAACCCCAAAGCAGGGAAAGTGATGCAGGAGCAGAGAAAGAAAAAAACCCAAAGGAGGGAAAGAGATGGCATGAGTGGAGAAAGAAAAAAACCCAAAGGAGGGAAAGAGATGGCATGAGTGGAGAGATAAAAAAACCCAAAGGAGGGAAAGAGATGGCATGAGTGGAGAGATAAAAAAAACCCAAAGGAGGGAAAGAGATGGCATGAGTGGAGAGATAAAAAAACCCAAAGGACCAAAAGAGATGGCATGAGTGGAGAGATAAAAAAACCCAAAGGAGGGAAAGAGATGGCATGAGTGGAGAGATAAAAAAACCCAAAGGAGGGAAAGAGATGGCATGAGTGGAGAGATAAAAAAACCCAAAGGAGGGAAAGAGATGGCATGAGTGGAGAGATAAAAAAAACCCAAAGGACCAAAAGAGATGGCATGAGTGGAGAGGTAAAAAAAACAAAAAAACAAAGGAGGGAAAGAGATGGCAGGAGAAGAGAAAGAAAAAAACCCAAAGGAGGCAAAGAGGTGGCATGAGTGGAGAATGAAAAAAAAAACCTAAAGGAGGGTAAGAGATGTTAGGAGTAGAAAAAGGAAAACCCCAAATTAGTGAAATAGATGTCCTTTAAGAAGGGAAAGAGATGGCAGGAGTGGAAAAAGAAAAAACCTAAAGGAGGGAAAGAGATAAAAGGAGTGGGTGACATTAAAATTATACCTCCCCCCAAAAAAGAAATATGTGGCTGCCCAATGGCTAACACCTAAAAAGCAAATTATTGTGGGAACAACCACACTCATTAGTTGACATTATCTTTTATTCATATACAAAATGCAAACAGCTGTGGTAGCTATAAAGATTATTTTGTTAATTGTTTTGAGTGCTAGAGTGCTGGTGGGGCATTATTTGCAACAAGTACCCAAACCAATTTTCTGATTATGTCACTGCTGGGGATAAGACCTATATTATAGGTTTTGACTTTCTGTTAAAATGCCTGAAACCCATTCAGACTGTCGTGTATATGTCAACAAAACAACATTTAAAACTAATATGTTTCGCCTTAAAAATAGCATCTTCTTATTTTTACTTCTTCCTGGTAACATTTGATAATTGAGTGCATGCATTGCAGAAGAGGCAGCTGAGGTTTGTTTGTTTTCTTTCCTTTACTACTATATTTTTTGTAGTTTGTTTTGCTTTTTCAATTACTCAAAAAGTCAATGCATCATAAAGATACACTGCAAACAGCATTTAACCCCTTTGACTGTGTTTCCCTCACCAAACAAATTCTTTCATTTTTTTAAAGGAAAGCTAATAATAATCTATCCATGTTTTGCCTGCAGTCAATACCGATAGGACCTTGACAGTCACTTAGTGATTTTTAAATCTGATAGAGAGGCCTTTGACTCCTAGATCAATATTGTTTAATATATTCTTATTCTGCTACAAAGGAAGAAAAATAGCAAACATTAGGCTTTCATTTTCCAGCCAGGCCTTGGTAAAGAGCAATGTTTAAATCTTTTACAAGGAAACCCTATTGTTCGTGCAGTGAAGAACTTCTATTTGCAGAATCTCAATATTTCTTAATTAAACTCCTGTTGTATTTGTTAGACAGATTATATGCTTGGATTCACTGCAGCCTCCCGGACATGGTCATTATCAGCTGGTAAACTTCTTCCCTTGGGGATTTACTGATCAGAAAACAACTTCAGATCACCAACTAACTAGCCTTTAATGACTTTCCGGATGATGATTATAATTCACAATATGAAGTGCACAGTATTGGGTTTGGGAAATTGTTTGTTGACCTCCTACTTTTGAGTCTAAATTATTTTAAATCTAACTAGTAAAGATTATTTGCTTTTACTGTGGTTTGCAGACTGTAAGCATATAATAGACTCAGAAGGAGTGTTAAAAAGGAAGTTTGCTGGAATGGTATAATTGCCTGCAGTTTCAGTTGAGCTTCCACTGCTGACTATTGTACAGCCAGTCATCGAGGTAAATGGTTTATATTGTTTGGTTGGCTGTAGGTAGCGAGTAGAGGAATCTGCTTCTTTTTCTACTATTGCAAATCATAGCATAGGCTGTGTGAATGTACAGCTGAAAAATAGGTGAATACAGGGCATAACGGACAGCTGCTATAAGCCTGTGTTAATGTCTGCACCCTGGATTTATGCCCTTTTGCCATGTCCGAAAGATGGCCCTGTAAAGTCTATGACAGTCTGTATGTTGCATGTATCATGTTCAATACATATGCTGTAAGCAATAACCTTTTTGCTAAATAATACCCAGTTCTAGGAATGGTAGCAGGTTTTTAACCGTAGGGTGATTTATTGTAAAAACAATGGAATTAAAAGCAAATGCCAAAATATCAAATGGCCAAAGAGGAACACGTAGGTTAAGGGGAGTGGCTTGATAGGGCACGACTAGGATTGCTAAACTGTCTTCTAAAAAATTCCAACCATGTTATTGCCTCCATATACTTAAAAGTGCCCTCAAGCCAATTTGTTTTACAAGTTTGGTTAGTAACCCTGGCTATGATCAGTTGTGGGTCAATTATAAGAATACCTATAATAATTAGAAGTCAATCCACTAGCACTGATTTATAAACATATTTACTACAGTTTCAATCTTTATTATTTTTTGTCCACTTATAAAAACAGTCTGAGCTCCATGGGAACTGTATGATAAGAAAGACAGATACGCAGATCTTGGTCCAAAAGAGGGAATGTCCTTTCAAAACAATGTCACATAGGAGGTATACAAAAGTAAGCTATGCAATGCACAAGTTCACAAATGTTTTTATTTGCAAAATAAAACATGATAAAAGCCCCACGCAGCTGCTTGCCTTGTTCATATGATAGTGTCACCAAGGCCTTGTTCATTTACATATGAATTTGGTGTCATCTGCAACAGCCATTTTCTCTACATCTCTATGTGTGTTATGTTGGTAGAATATAATACATTTGTGATTTTCTCTGTTTTTCCTATCTCTGGTTCACTTTAATGTAGCACATTTACCTATGGAACTAAAGAAAATAAGGGACAGGCTTTTCTAACCTTCGTCTGACAGGCTGACAGAGGTGTTCAAATCCTGGATTAATTTATGTTTGGCACCTGCTACCATTTCCTTGGCATATAGGTATAAAAGCCCCTCAGGAATTAAAGAGTGGATTTCTCCCTGCTCCTGTTGTTTCCACAGCAAAGGTCTTAGAGGTGGCTGAGCAGACTACCCCACAGTCGGTCCCTTTCATATTGTTCTGCTGTGCCATCAAACCTCCCCTTAACAACTGCTGGTACAGTCCTAACTGGTGAAATCTAGTTTACAGATTATGTATAATGAGAACAAGACAGTATTAACTGTGTGTTCAGTTCAGTCACAGTGTAAACTTTCTGAACAGGAGGGAACCAGAGTCATTCAAATCTGAGGATGAACCTGTTACAAACTAGTCAAGATGAAATTGCTGGCCACTGTTATTATATTACCAGTAAAATAATTGGCAGAGGGGTGGAGATATAAGACAGGTAGGGGCCCTCGAAACAAAAACTGGGTCTCTCTAAAAACTGTAATTACCCCTGCATAGTTGTCTTTCATGACATGTGTAATAAATGGTGGCAATAGTCATAAAAATGTATATAGGCAATGAAATGAACAATATATTTATTAAAGAGGAACAAACATTGTTTTTTTTGGGGGGGGGGTTGATTTCTCATTTTGTATTTAAAACACTATTGGTCTTTCTGTGAATAAAATATGGGCACAAGTACTCCTGTATACAACAATCACTTGTCATATAGCCAACAGAGGTGAACGGGATACCGTCTAAGAACAAATGAGTTGGATTTGATTCCACATTTGCCTAGCATTGTATCATCAGACACCCTAGACATCAGACACTTTAGATTCTAAATAGATATCTTACACCCTGTTTACTTTACATGTCAGTTGTTAGGAAATTCAGAAGATGATATTGGATTCCATGGGCAGGAAGCCTTCATGCTGGTGTTGATAATTCATTGTATCTAAGCAACAGTTTGCAACCATCCTTACCGTCCCTAACATAAAAGAATCAACATGCCTGAAGAGAAGCAACACATGCAGCTTCCATTTTATTATCACATCTACGGGGTCAGACTGTAGTTGAACCTTGTGATTATTTATACAGAGCCATATAAGGACTTGACTTCCTTGTTCTAGAGACTGTATTTATTCCTTTAATGGCCTGATGCCATGGTCTGGAGAAATAAGTGGCTATGTGGCTAGTGCCTGCACATAAAAGACAGGTGAATGAAATGTCTCACATTTAGTACAAGTATAGTCAGTTAGCTCTATGACAGGAAGAAATAGAATTTAGGGAATTCAATGAACTTGTTGCTATAAAAAAGTTTATGTATAAGACAATGTATTAATCTATACACTTTTAAGTTATTATGTTTAGAATTATATCTAATAATATAAGAATATTTTAGTAAAGATGTTAAGATTCTGATACACACACCAACAGAGAGGTACTTATTTCCTGGACTATTCGCTAAAACCGAACAGCTGAATTCGACACATATTCCAGTTAAGGACTGTTTTTTTGTCAGTCCATAAAACAACCGTTTGCATAGGTAAGCATAGGGAACTTGTCTTCTTTGGGTAACAGTCCCCATGATTCTTTGCTTCTGACCAGTAATAGTTTTGCAGTATGAGTATGTTAAGTCATAAGCAGGAGCCTCCACGGACACATTTAAAAAACACTCCTAATTCAGGCATTTGCTTGCAGATTTGCTAACTCAATGTATAGCATATGTTCAATCATTTTTTATTCTCTACATGCACAATAAAAAATAATGTTTAGGTTATACAGTCCCTTTAAGGCCAAAGTATTAATGGGAGAATTGTGGGTACTTTTAGGCTTAAGTTTGAAATTCTTGTCTCAATTCCCTGCAGTTCTCTCCCTGCAATCCTCAGTGTTTGTACGGTAGACTTACTGTAGCCACTCCCTCCGAGCCCATTCGACAGTTAGTTACTATTCCCATAATAATCAAATGACAATCTTGTATCCTCAACATCATGTGAATTGCAGTCAACAAACGTTGGTGTAGTGTAAAGTATCTATGTGATGCACAGCAAAAATTATGAAGTATTACAAAAAAGAGGGTAATAAAAAGGTACATAAAGGCTTCAATGCATCAGTGGTGGGTTTGGTACGATCAAGATCAGAATCATTGGATATGCATTACACAGCAGCTGCAGTATCAATCCAAAATGATGCAATAGCTATGCTATGGCACTCCAATTGTTGAATACTCACTTTACCAAGATGCTTACCATGACACACTGACTGAGAGTCATGAGAAATTTTGTCTCAACAGCTGGCATATTAACTAACCATAGCTGCCATATACTATCTTGTGCAGCAGTGGCATCCCGCGGGGGGTGCGGGGGGTGCGGACCGCACCGGGTGACACCTCCAGCAGGGGTGACAACCGTGCTGCCGGCATCCCCCCCCCCCACACCGCGCTGCCTAACTTTTTTTTTCCCTGGCAGCCGCATCCGCTGGAATTCGTCCGCCGGAAAAAAAATCACGGCGACCGTTACGTCACATCCGGTGATGGTGTTTCCCTCCTCCGTGCAGGAGGGAACACTACACGGAGACGTCCGGTGGAGCACGGACACGGAGCAGCAGCCAGGAGGTAAGTGATGGGAAAGGGGGGAGGAATAACGAGCAGGGTAATGGCATAATATTACTGGGCTCTGACTGGCACAATATTCCTGTTATCTTACTGGCACAATATTCCTGGTATCTGACTGGCACAATATTCCTGGGCTCTGAATGGCACAATATTCCTGGGCTCTGACTGGCACAATATTCTTGGTATCTGACTGGCACAATATTCCTGGGCTCTGAATGGCACAATATTCCTGTGCTCTGACTGGCACAATATTCTTGGTATCTATAATGAGCATATTAATGGGAAAATTGGCTATGGCTTATTAATGACAAAATGATACCGGCATATAATTGGGCAAATTGGCTGTTATAGAGAGAGAGAGAGAGAGAGAGAGAGAGAGAGAGAGAGAGAGAGAGAGAGAGAGAGAGAGATGTCTGTATGTATAGATATGTATTGTTTTAGACTTGTACAATTGTCACCTTGTGGGGCTCCTGTGTGTTGTATAATTAATGGCGGTCCCATGTGTGCATAATTATGGGGCGCTTGTGTGTGGCATATTTATTGGGCCCCATGTGTGGCATAATTAAGGGACTCTTTTGTGTGGCATAATTATGGGCCACCTGTGTGTGAGTGGCATAATTATGGGGACTCTTTTGTGTGGCATAATTATGGGGCACCTGTGTGTGTGGTATAATTAATTGGGCAGAGGGGAGGCATAAATAGTGGGGCTCTGGTGTGGCATAATTTATGGGGCTCCGGTGTGTGGCATAGTTAATAGGCCATCTAACTGGCATTACTAAGGAATCTGTTTGGCATTGTTTTGGAGGAAATCCAGGGGGGTGACACCATGAGATTCCGCACTGGGTGACACCAACCCTAGGGACGCCCCTGTTGTGCAGCATCCAGCCTGTGTCTCTACTCAGGCAGGGATGATATATTTAGGTGAAGTAGCAGCAGCAGCTAGAGTGAATTGGGAGGAGACCAGCTGGAAGAAGATCAGATCAAACCTCTCTGACAGCAAGGGGAAGTATAAAATGTAATAAAAGCTTTTTTGCTGCACTCCCCTGCCTGCCAGGTGTGTTTTCTGCTCTCTGTTTCTAGTTAACCTACCCTACACAGCCTACTGCTTTACTCTCCCTGCACACACACACACACACATATATATATATATATATATATATATATATATACATATATATATATATATATATATACTATGATTATTGTATGATGTACTTTTTCTAAATAAGACAATGTAGTGCTGCTTTCTGCTGACAGTTGAGTCAATCATATAAAATGAATTTAACAAAAAGACCAATTAAAGGTATAATTCAAATATATCAATAGCATTGTAAGCCATATACAAATACCATTGTGTGTAAGGCTATTATTTGTACCTGAAGCAGCAATTCCGACTTTTTGTTGAAGTCTCATCTAAGGTGAAAATTGCAACAATTCAGAAAAAAAGTGATAGTAAGGTGTGTCATATTATTAATATAGCATAAATCTCAAAAAATAAAATCCATTTGGGCAGTTATTAATCAAGTTATTTTATGCTGTGTTTCTGAGATCCATACTCTCAATTTTCTCACATTTGCATTTGTTCTGTGGCCATCTGTTATGTTCAGATGGGTCTTCTGACGAATTATGGCATAATAAATATGTTTTTTTTTCATTAAATCTAAATAAAAGCACTTGTTAATGTTATTTTGCAGAAATATAAATGACCAACACTAGTCGAATAGCAAATACTAGATTTCAATTACTGATTCAACCCTGCAAAAGTCCTGTCCCAAAAACTGATAAGTGCACATACAAATTAGATAGACAGGGGAAATAGTGTTTATGTAAATATACAGATCAACACCTGCACTGGGGACATGCAATCAACCAGCAGGTAAATGACATTCATGAAATATATGCTTAGTATATAGCTTAGTTAGTTTAATTTTATTCTGTCCCTCTGTACTGCAACAATAAACAGAACCATTCAAACACTGGTATAGTCCGAGTTACACCAAAAAAACTAGCTCATGGTCCATTAGAAGGGCAAAATGATATCATCAGTGACCAGTCACTAGCTAGGTTGGCACAAATCCCTCCACATTTTGTCATGACTGAGCCAAATTCCTGCTCAGTGATCTTATTTTTTGGACATTTAATGTGGACAAGTGCAAGATTATGCACCTTGGGGGTAAAAACCCAAAAGCAGAATATAGACTATTTGGTACAGTCCTAACCTCAACATCTGAGGAAAGGGATTTAGGAGTAATAATTTCAGAGGACTTGAAGGTAGGTAGGCAATGCAATAGAGCCGCAGGAAATGCTAGCAGAATGCTTGGTTGCATAGGGAGAGGTATTAGCAGTAGGAAGAGGGAAGTGCTCATGCCATTGTACAGAGCACTGGTGAGACCTCACTTGGAGTATTGTACGCAGTACTGGAGACCGTATCTCCAGAAGGATATTGATACTTTGGAGAGAGTTCAGAGAAGGGCTACTAAACTGGTTCATGGGTTGAAGGATAAAACTTACCAGGAAAGGTTAAAGCATCTTAACATGTATAGCTTGGAGGAAAGACCTAACAGGGGGGATATGATAGAAACATTTAAATACATAAAGGGAATCAACACAGTAAAGGAAGAGAGTATATTTAAAAGAAGAAAAACTACCACAACTAGAGGACATAGTCTTAAATTAGAGGGGCAACGATTTAAAAGTAATATCAGGAAGTATTACTTTACTGAGAGGGTAGTGGATGTATGGAATAGCCTGCCAGCAGAAGTGGTAGAGGTAAACACAGTCAAGGATTTTAAGCATGCGTGGGATAGACACAAGGCTATCCTAGCTATAAGACCGGGAACGGGGGACTAATAAAAGTACTCAAAAAAAAATTGGGCAGACTAGATGGACCGAATGGTTCTTATCTGCCGACACATTCTATGTTTCTATGTTATTTACCAGAGGATCACATGTTGGTGATCAAACATATAATTACTGCAAAATATATATCGAAAAACCTATTCAATATACACAATGATTTTGAGGGTTGGTATTAAGAGAATGACATAAGGAGTCTTGGGCAGTTTCTCAAGTGATCATTAGTGATGAAGACAGTAGGATTCATGGGATCTTGTCAATAAGATAAATATTTTAAACTCACCATTTTCCAAACTCCAATGTGTTATAAGTGTGCTGTTATATACACTTTTGTCATGGCCAAGATGAATCGCTGTGAGATATGGTATATCTAGTCCTCAAACATCTGCAGTAACAAGGCTAGCTCTTAGTGTTATAGGGAATGTAATCCTTTCATTCTCCAAGCTACACCACAACAACACCTTGGTCACCCTGCCTAGGATAACCCAGGTAACACATATTCCCTACTGCGTAGTCTGCCCCTTCATCAGAGGAAAAGTCCCAAGAGCTCTTCAGTGATTATACAATATAACATATGAAAGACCCATGTAAATTCTTAAGCAATATATTGAGTCCGGTAAATGCAGAAAAAGTTTTCCCAAGTAAGGTATAACTCACTGTTTATCTATGGCGATGATGCTTTAGTTTCCCTTTCCTTCTCAGAATAATAGAAACATCCATATTTATATATATTATTTACATAATGAACCTACAATCACTACAATGCTGTCAAAAACATTCAATAGCAATCTCTAGAACACTTTAAAAACTGCATTCATTAAGGAGGTTAGGATATGAATTATTATACAATCTTCAATATCATTTGTGTATTATTAATACACCACTTAAGTATCGAAAATATATAAATATAATAAATCTTGATTGCAGAACAGGTCCATTATGTCCAACAATCAAATGTTAGAAGGCATCTTCCTCATGATGATTATTCCCCCCCCAAAAAGTAAGAAAGAATATAAGTAGTGTATACTGCTTTCTTAGATGGCCTCAAAGTAACCCCTAGGTATTACACTTACTTTGTTATCACTACTTTAAAATCCAATGCAAGGATCCTGAAGACCTTTAACTTGCGGCAGCGTTTTTGTCCGGATTCTGTCACTATGCATTTCAACCTTCCTTAAGCTTCCTGAAGTCGCCTAGTGAATAACGTGAGATAAAAAAAAAAAAATTAGGGGGGGGTTGAAGGGCTTCACTGATTAGACCCCTGTATTACTTCCCAACTTAATGGTGCTCATTGAACAGTTTTGAACAAGTATAGTAGTCAGACAATTTACCAATAGCGTGTGCTTAAGATCCCATGCAATCTACAAAAGATGAATAGAGTTTTTGTTTATCTGGATTAATGTCTAAATCTACCAGCTATAAAGAAATAGTATTGAGCACAACAGACAAGAATGTTAAACTACTTTTACCACCTTTGCATGACATGGATAGATTTTGAACAACTTTGGATTACACAATAAATCATTTATAATTCTCTGAGTTCATACATTGTCTTTCACCTGCTGCTGCTTTTGCTACTACCCTGTAATTCCTGTGGTTTTAGTTTATAAACCAATTAGCTCTGCGGGGCACGTTGCCTTTCATATTTTACGCCCCAACAATGGAGCATCTTAATTTTATTTTTATGAATTTGTTTTCTCAATACATTCATTTCATTAATTTTAATTGACTGCTTTCTGCCTGGGAAGTGTACTACAGACACTTGATGAATTGTATTAACTGAAGCTGCACCAGTAACAGAAATCTGCTTCATATTGTAAAAAAAAAAAAAAAATGCACATATATATATATATATATATATATATATATATATATATGTGTGTGTGTGTGTGTGTGTGTGTGTGTGTGTGTGTGTGTGTGTGTGTGTGTGTGTGTGTGTGTGTGTGTGTGTAAGAGGTATATTACCAAAAACGGGCACAAAATGGAGCCTATGACATTCAATAATGAATCTTTCCAGTGTCTGGGTGCCTGAAGCACTGCAAATGAGTTGTCGTCAAGACTGAATAGGACTTTTCACTTCCGTCAGTAAGTATGAAATGTAATTCTCATGTTCATGGCTAGCTGTGATAAAGCATGTCACGGATACTGCACTCTATAATGAACATATGAACTATTCCACTGTATATAGATCAGGAGTGAAGCAAGTGGCCTGCAAGATATTAAAGCACCTCTAATTCAAGTGTTTTTTTTCATCAGGGATGTCTCTCACCTGAAGGAAAGATAATAATAACATTAATAATTTTATCATATAGTTTATTGAGAAATTGTGAGGCTTATACGACTTAAGTTTCTTTCAACTGATTCTGACTGAAACAAGTATTGTTCAATTGAGATTGCTTAATTAATAAAACAGGAGGGTCCAAGAAATTGAGCATCTATCATATCCACCATGTTGTTTTTTCCCTTATTCATCCCATTTTTACATGCAACACTGAACCCTTACGAATGAACTATGTATTAATTGTGAAGCTAAGGTGTTATTCAACCAAAGAAGATGTGACTCCACTAGGCCACAATAAGTAACACTACTTTTAGGTTTAGAAACATCTTAAAAGTGAATATCATACCCATAGTATGAGAAGCCTAAGGTTTAAGTTTTCTAGATGCACACTAGGAGAAAGCATTAACTGTTAATCTATGACAGTGGTATGCCAGATAATACATCCCCCCACACCAATAAATTACACAGACACAGGAGTGGCTAGAAAGGTCGCAGGATTTATTTATCAGAAAATAAATGCTGCAACATAAAACTAACAGCTTGAGATAGGTGTTAATATAAACAGGTAATAATATACCGACCAAATGTTTAATAATAAACTGTAACCATAGTAATATAAGCATTACTTATCACGAATATATAAGCGGTAGCGTGTCACTTATCCTAGCCCACCTAGGATACGGCCCCCGAGGATCTGGTGTAGGCGTAATCCCTGTCCTTGTGGCTACTGGCGTCGATATTATGCACAGTAGCCATACTTCACTCTCCCTGGGACGAGCCTATGGGGAGCCCGTGCAGATAGCTCCCACAGCTACTGCCACCCGGGTTGACCATACCCCAAGACGGCAAACCCCTGAACTGGCACCAAACCTCGGGGACCCCATGCACACAAGACAGAAAAACACACAAAAAAGGGAAGGGAGGGAGGGAACTTGCCATCATTTTTTCAAACAGGAAGTTTGTTTGTTATGCTTAACAATATATGCCTCAAGCCCAGCCCCCTATTGAAATACTAACCACCCCTTGCTGTGCCCTTACTGGTCACAGGATATGATAGACAAGGTGTGTTGTGATGACTGACAACCCCTGTCATGATGGCCTTTTATATATTCTTTATCGCAGGCCAATACTAGAATTTCTTTTGGATATTACCGTGGTCTTTCAGCTTCTGGATTTTTGAATAACTAACACTTTCGTTAACAAGTAGTGCCTTACTTTTTTTTTTAATATTTACTAATAAGTTGCTTGTTATATTATATTATTTTAAATATATATATATATATATGTAGGAACTTATTCACTAAAAATGAACTGCAATAACCAGAAAACATTTAGTCCAATTCTCAAGGTGCACACAAGGAGGAAGCTTTAAAAGTGAAATGCGTCATGTGGAATTTCTGTCCTGGCTTTTTAGTGAGCACTTCTAATGCATGGAATTTTGCTTAAAAATTCTTATAGTACACCCTTTACTCTGCTTTCTTTTAAGCAAGTTTTTCCCTTGAGAGGAGGAGTTAAGCCATAGCTTCACATAGTCTCCTCATTTAACCCCTTTGCATGCCTGGAGAATTACATAGGGGAGCACCTTGTACAACAAATCATGTTCTGCTCAGGAATAAGTGATTGTATTTCCATGCTTTGGTGATAGAAACATTCATCATCTGCTGGTATTGCTCTATGAGTTTGCCTTTTGTGTATTTCTTTTCTCTTCACATATATCCACGACCTACTGATTATGTGAAGAGAACTCATGCTACCAAATGTTTAAGTATTATATTTATGATTCATCACTATTTTCACACTGTTGTATTTTGTGGATTCAGCTCACTACCTATATAGAACTACCTTATAGTTACTCATTGTTTACACTGTGTATGCAGAGAATAAAACCTTTACATTGTGTTAGTAGAATTGCAGGCAAATGGATATCTTAAGAGAAAACTGTTTTCCTGAACACTGTGATATGTTGTAAATCACTACTTTGTATCCAGTATTTGTGCTACATTTTCTTCTGCAATTATATATTTTTAAACTGTTACAATGAAATTGGATATTTTTTATACATGTAATCGCTGTGGAGTTCTATGATAAACTGTTGACTATGGTGCCTTGGTAAAGCTCCTAATTTTCTATATATTTGTAATTCTTGCTTCACTAAATTGCCAGTATCTCTTTTGTTGTTGCAGGAGAAAACTTGGTTTTAAATGTGTGAAATGTCTCATGTTTGTGACATCACTGTGGGAGTCTGCATGATTTTTTTCAGGGGTAAGATATCCCCCCCTTTTCCTCTAAAAACTGATTCCTTCCTTGCCTCCTATACATTACCTGTGTTGGTATGGAGGAAAGGTTCCTGGTGGGAGACAAATGTTCCTGAGAATCATGGGAATAATAGTTTACAATTGCTACGGTGGTACACATTTACCACTACTGTGCCAGTCTACAATTTATTGCAATTTTCATGGTGTTTAGTCAGTAATGGCTGGCTGTTTCAACAACAAAAAGTTAGCATGTAGTGTACACCTCAACAGTCCCAACCTACATTTAACAGCAATATGACTTACTCACTATCATTGTAGATACAGTCACCAAATGTTTTTTTTGTAGTACATGCCACCCCACACCTCATACAATTCACATAATGTTCAGCCAATCTAGCTCAACATAATGGGAGTTTCAGTCAACAAAGGTTACTGTACTTTTGTGTAGTGTAGCTCTGTGGTCCACAGAATTTTGAGATGTTACAAAAAAAGATGTTAGTTAGAGGGGTATTGGGACTTTGCAGTTATGCAGCAAATGTATGGTTGAGATGTGCATTCCACAACAGTTTGAGTGAGACTCATGGCAAATGTAGCCCCAACACTATTAAGTAACCCTAATTGGAATACATACCTGAAGCAAGCAAGCTGTGTTTCTGAATTTGATGCAGCAGCTAGGGGAGGAGACTAATTTAAAGGAAGGAGTAGACAAAACCACTGTGACAGCAAGGGGCTATATAGAATTTAATACAATTATTTTTGCTGAACTCTCATGCCTGTCAGGTGTTTGTCCTACTCGTTATTTGTGGTCAACCTGCCCTAATACACTGTCTTTCTACCTTGCTGCTACATTCTGTTGCATTTTCCAGGGGGGCAAGTGTGCCCTTTCTCTCCCTCCCCTCCAGAACCCAATGGACATCACCTTGTAGCTTGATACGTAAAATAACTTCTACAATGCAAAGTGTATAATTTGCAAGTTATGTTTTAAACCTGATGCAGCACAGACACATTTAAAACACAATTTTCTCTTAATCTATGCATTAGCTTAGGGATTGTATAGATCCTTTCTAAAAATGTACATTGCAAATGCAAGTTTAGGTGATGGAGTCCTTTTAACAAGCCAGCTTTCTAAGCAAATACACACTTTGATTGCACAGTGCTTGTAAACATTTCCCCATGGTCAATGTGGGCTTTTGTTTATTAGATGGCAGCATTCTGTGCTAGGGTTGTTTTTAATTAAACCTTTAAATGTTCTTTATTGTACACATGTTTTATTTGTAAGGAACAAATACTGTTCCCACGTCTGTGAAATTATTATCTTCAGTCACCACGTATAGCTGATGGCCTACAACAGCAACTAGTGCAGTAAAGCATACAGCTTACTATAGAGCCTCTTGGGAGAAGGCTGTGTCAATCCCCATTATGTTTCATGAAGAAAGATGCTTGTCCCAAGAGGATATCAAGCAGTTGATGTCTTAATTCCACAATGTGCTGGACTTCAATGAGTTTCTCAACTTTCAATAAGAGAACGTGCAGCAATATATTCCTGCATGACGCAGATGATTGAGTGATTAAACATGTTTTTAGCTAATCCAACTATACTGAAATATTCTTAAAAACCTGCACAAAGAGATTCGGGGGAACTCCCTAACAAGCAATGAATTTAAAGGAAAACTAAAATAATTTTAACCCTCTTTCTTCATCTAGAGCAGGGGTGTCCAACGTGTGGCCTGCGTGCGGCCAGCCTGAGCTCTGCTCCGATAGCCGCACCTCGAACTGCTCCCTACATGGGAAGCTGTGTCGGGGAACAAAGTCCCCTACACAGAGCGGTGCTGCTCTCTTGAGCATATCCCCTCCTCTACCCTGCACGTGGGGTCATGGGCAAGGGTCAGAGGAAGGGAAGAAGCGTACCGGAAGCTTGAAGATAAAGGGGGAGCCCACAGCCCTGTTTAAAAAAAACCTGTTTGGTAAGTTTGTGTGTGTGGGGTAAGTGTATGTATGTGAGTGTGTATAAATGTGTATGTGTGTGTGTGGGGTAAGTGTATGTATGTGAGTGTGTGTGTGTAAAAATTTGTATGTGTGTGTTGGTTAAGTGTACATATGTGACTGTGTGTATGTGTGTGTGGGGTAAGTGTATGTATGTGAGTGTGTGTGTATAAATGTGTATGTGTGGTAAGTTTGACTCTGTGTGTGTGTGTGTAGTAAGTGTGACTGTGTATGCATGTGTGTGTGTTTGTAGTTAATGTGACCACTGTATATACACACACACATATTTATATATGTATATAATTATATATATTATTCTCTGAATGAATGAAAAATTAATGCGGCCCACGCACACATACATTTTTGGCGAAGTGCCCTTTGCAGAATAAACTTGGACACCCCTGATCTAGAGGATGAAGATAGAGATAGTTGCCAACAAGACCAGGCTGTTTGCTTCACAGAGCAGCATGGCAGCTACCGTTCAGAGCAGGGGTCAAGTCCTGGGAAAAAAAGTGTGGGAACTCACACAAAATCCACTCTGACACCCAACCCCCCCCCCCCCCCCCCACAAAAAAGTGAATTTTGCCCCTCTATTCCAGGATTTTGCCCCTCTATTCCAGGATTTTGCCCCTCTATGTGCCAGGATTTTGCCCCTCTATTCCAGGATTCTGCCCCTCTATATGCCAGGATTTTGCACCTCTATGCCAGGATTCTGCCCCTCTATATGCCAGGATTCTGCCCCTCTATATGCCAGGATTTTGCCCCTCTATTCCAGGATTTTGCCCCTCTATATGCCAGGATTTTCCCCTCTATGTGCCAGGATTTTGCCCCTCTATGCCAGGATTTTGCCCCTCTATGCCAGGATTTTGCCCCTCTATTCCAGGATTTTGCCCCTCTATGTGCCAGGATTTTGCCCCTCTATGTGCCAGGATTTTGCCCCTCTATTCCAGGATTTTGCCCCTCTATGCCAGGATTCTGCCCCTCTATATGCCAGGATTTTGCCTCTCTATGTCAGGATTTTGCCCCTCTATGCCAGGATTTTGCCCCTCTATTCCAGGATTTTGCCCCTCTATGTGCCAGGATTTTGCCCCTCTATGTGCCAGGATTTTGCCCCTCTATTCCAGGATTTTGCCCCTCTATGCCAGGATTCTGTCCCTCTATATGCCAGGATTTTGCCTCTCTATGTCAGGATTTTGCCCCTCTATTCCAGGATTTTGCCCCTCTATGTCAGGATTTTGCCCCTCTATGTCAGGATTTTGCCCCTCTATTCCAGGATTCTGCACCTCTATATGCCAGGATTTTGCCCCTCTATGCCAGGATTCTGCCCCTCTATATGCCAGGATTCTGCCCCTCTATATGCCAGGATTTTGCCCCTCTATTTCAGGATTTTGCCCCTCTATGTGCCAGGATTTTGACCCTCTATATGCCAGAATTTTGCCCCTCTATATGCCAGGATTTTGCCCCTCTATGTCAGGATTTTGCCTCTCTATTCCAGGATTTTGCCCCTCTATGCCAGGATTTTCCCCCTCTATATGCCAGGATTTTGCCACTCTATGTCAGGATTTTGCCTCTATATGCCAGAATTCTGCCCCTCTATATGCCAGGATTTTGCCCCTCTATGCCAGGATTTTCCCCCTCTATATGCCAGGATTTTGCCCCTCTATATGACAGGACTCTGCCCCTGCCCCTCTATATGCCAGGATTTTGCCCCTCTATATGACAGGACTCTGCCCCTGCCCCTCTATTTGCCAGGATTCTGCCCCTCTATATGCCAGGATTTTGCCTCTATATGCCAGGATTCTGGCCCTCGATGCCAGGATTTGCTCGTTTAATCCACCCTCTCCCCCTTCCCCAGACAGTACTTACCTCCGGTCTTCTCCTCCGTGCATCTTCCCCCCTGCACGGAGGAAGGAATCTCCGGTCGTCACGTTTTTTTTTTTTTTAACTTTATTGAAGTCACGCGACCTCAATAAAGTAAAAAAAAAAAAAAAAAAACGTGACGACCGGAGCTTCCTTCCTCCGTGCAGGGGGGAAGATGCACGGAGGAGAAGACCAGAGACAGAGAGCAACAAGGAGGTAAGTACTCACCATCTCCTTGGTGCTCCCTGTCTCCATCCAGCTCCTCCATGCAGTCTTCTTCCCTCCTGCACGGAGGAGGGAAAATGCCACCGGATATGACATGCTGTCAAATCCGGTGGCAGTGACAGGAAGTCCTGCAGGAGCAAAGGGAACGGCGTTCCTGCCATGAAAAAAGTGCAGGAACGCCGTTCCCACGCGTTCTTGCAGGACTCGAGCCCTGGTTCAGAGTATAATTTGGCATGTACTATCAAAAGTACATGTTAGTTTATCCTCATCGCTGTTTCACATGTGGTTCTAGGTACAAGACACAAGTTAAAAAAATGTTTAGTTGTCCTTTAAAGGGACTCTAGATTGAAAGTTTGCAGGCTGGGCTCGCTTCCTTGTGTATTAGTCTCTCTTTGTATGTATAACTTAGTCTTTAACCCCTTAGTGACAAGACATTTTCACCTTGACTTTTCCTTGGTGACAATGGCTGTTTTGACATTTCTGGGGTGTTTGTGTTTAGCTGCAATTTTCTTCTTTCTCACATACTGTACCCACACAAATTATATGTTTTTTTTATTGTCATAAGAAGGGCTTTCATTAGATACCATTATGTTCATCATATCTTATAATTTACTACAAAAAAAATTATAAAATATGATGAAAATGTAAAAAAAAAAAACCACTTTTTCTAACTTTGACCTAAAATATAATTTAGACAAGTAGAATCATTAAAAAAGACCCCATCTAAATAGTTTCGAAATGTTGTTCCGAGTACAGAAATATGCATGTTTCCATATTTTGGGGGCTTTTTGCGAGTTATGGGGCAAAAACCAAAAATAGTGTTTTTTTTCCTATATTGGACTTTTGACCCCAACCCGAACCCAAAATGTAACCCTAACACTAAATTTAAAACCAACTCTAACCCTTATGCTATCCCTTAATATATTTGAATTTAATTTTAACAGTATCCCTTATGTTAAAAATTATTAAATTTTAACCCTATAGGCTAATCTAACTATTTAACTAGTTTTATACTAATTAAATATTTATTTTAATTATTTTACATTGCTATGCTGCTTGGCTACCACTAGGGGCAGTCAAGCAGCATATTCAGAGCGACGGAAGTGAAGTTACTTTCACTTCCGTAGCTCAGACCTCCAGAGGGCATAGCCATATTGACAGAGCATGCTCCTCCGTGGGGCGATCGTGGGTGCCTCAGAAAAGAAATTTTGGTGTTGGCTATTGCCTCGACATCGAGGCAATAGACCAGCACCATTAAAGCGTTTTTTGCGATCGTTAATCGCAAAAACCGCTTGATTCACCGCAGGACGTGCCAGGCAGTCCATTGTCGCGAAGGAGTTAATAGGCACAATATAATTGGTAATGCAGTGTACCTACTCTGTTGCCTAAATACTATTTGTAGTGGAAATGTAGAGAATACATAATGTACATAACACAAATGTAGAGAGATAATAATTGATGTACATGTTACAAGAAAATGTGTAGATCAAGAGAAAAATGCTTTTTAAACTTGTGCTTTCTATTTATGAAATTACTTTGTCAAATGAATTGCGACAACAGATGTGGGAGCCACATCTCACCAAGGATGGACAGCGCTAAAATAGCCTGCCCTTTAGGATGGTACCTAACTGTGATGGGCATCAACCAGGCCCACCATCAGGGGGTGACAGGTCATACTGGCATCCCGGGCCCGGCAGGTCAAGGGGGGCCAGCGGGCCCGTGTCACGTCAGGAAAAAAATCCCCTTCTCTTAAGCCGGTTCGCGGCTGTGAATGAAGCGTTGTGCACTCCCCTCCAGCCGCGCGGCTTAAATAAAGTTTATTTAAAAAAAGAAAAAAGTGACCATAATGGCAGTCCATATCTGAAATACATGGCAAGTCTTCTCTGTACGAGGAACATTGTAGCCACAGATGTACGTTTTAGCCTATCATAGGACTCGTAAGTGGTAAAGCTGGTGTCCGTCTAGGTGCAGTGGGCCAGAGACCCACATCTGGGTCTATTGTGATAATTCATATAGACAAATGAAGTGGCAACCACATCTCACCAAGGATGGGCAGCATGCTGGAATGAATTCCATGCTCTTATGGCCATAAGGATCAGTGGAAGCACTACACAGCTGCATGTATGGCAAAAACACCCATGCAGCTAGATATTATAACATAAATTCACTGTTGTGCTTTAAAGCAGTGCTGGGCAACTTTTTTTGATGCAGACTCTGCTGATGTTTAGGTTGAGCAGCCTATTATTGATTTGCTGATGCAATATAATAGAACCTATAGACGTTTTAGCCAGTTGGATAGCAATATTTTAAAGGAACAGTGAATTTGAATATTGGCATGGATCAAAATCACCCACAAGGCGTTGAAGGGGTTTGGTAGTCCTTGAGGATTTTGAGTTTTTTCAAAAATATGCATACATTGCTTGGTCACTTCTCCATTACTCAAGTTATTCAATAAGCATGTGAGGGATGACAAAGCAGTTAATGAGGTGTGCCTATCTTTAACAAAGGGAAAGCAGCTGCCCAGGTCACAGGCACTTAACAGGAACCGACAGCAGATGCCCTCTGTACATCCTAGTGCCTGAAGCCGCTGGATTTCGCTATTGAGCTGGCTCTCCTGCACCTCATAAGCACAATTCAAGATTGCCTGACCTGCATGTTAAGGCCTGAGATTTCTCTTAAGGAATGGGCAGTGACAATTATTGAGAAAGCATGTTCTTATTTGGCAAATCCTATGCATTTACTTGTATTATTTATATTTCCTCTTCTGTGACTCTTCCTGGCATACCAGGGGTGTATCCTGCCCCTGAGTAACAGGTGTGTGCCAGACTGGCAGCACACCTGCATGAAATACATCAGAGGGGCCGATGGCAGCTGCAAATTGGGCATCAGAGTCACTCACTCTGTTGCCAATACAACCAGCACGAAAAGTATAAGAAAAATTAATATACTTTTCATGCTGGTCGAATTGGAAACAGAGTGATTGACTCTAATGCCGGATTCGTTGCTTGCCTCTGTCTCCAAGCTGTATTTTTCCGGGTTTTGGGTGCTCCAAACAGACAGCACACAAACCCCGGAAATATACAGCTTGGCTTCGTGCTAAGTGTGCGGCACACACCTAGCACACACAGAGCAAACGCGTCTGATATATACCCTAAGCATCGGATATTACCACCCTTCACCTATTTGTGAGATAACAGCCTCTTTTACCTAAACCTTCCTACCCTGCTTTCAGACTAAGAGAATAAGACAGAAAAATAATGCTGCATGTTTTGCTATGGCTGTCAGTAGGCATTGAACTCACTCTGCTAGTGTGATATGCAATTGTAAGGAAAATGCCACAAACAAACAGCTGGATGCATATTCTTGTATTGTTGTACCGACTTCTCTTTTACTCTACATGCTACATCCTCCCTTCATGATATGCTACAAAAGATGGACTTAAATAGCGTACTTTATATAATTTTCCCATGTCTCTGTATGTATATAATCACATGGTATATAATGGTTCTCACTGCTGTGAATAAAAAAGATCGCTAAATAGGACACAACTATAATAGATGGACCCATGTTGAGCTCATTTAACTAAATTAGCAGTGGTCACAGCTTTATTCTGCTGCTAAATTACTGCTATAATAAAATATACTACTTTGCTTTGCCTATCTCTGCAAACTGCCATTCATGGATAATTTGAAAGCTAGATCTTATTTGTACAAAGCACTGTTTGCACTATTAAAACAAATGTCTCACCACATCAGTAATAAACTTGAAATGTTCTAGACCATGAGCTTTTCAAAGTCAGGCCCTTGTTTTCTGTTTTTTTCTTTTTCTCTAGTGTATCTACCGTTGTAATGTCACTTTATATTTGTTGATAGGAAGGACTAGAGAGCCCTGAGGAAGTAACCATATGTTTAAAAATAGTTGCCATGTTTTGGCTCTTTACAGTACTTGTTTTTATTTAATTTTGTTTACATGTTTCAATATTCTTGGGCATGAGATACATCAACCAGCTCATTGCTAAAGTACAGATGTTACAAGGGTACATTATTATACAGAGCATTTGATTTGTTACAAAAAGGCTATCGTAATGGATAGGCAAAGTGCCTATACAAGGACACCAGTGCCCATTGCAAGATTTTTAAATGTCCATAATGGAACATCATTAATTTGTCCATCAGAGACCCCAGTAAATGTCCAACATGAGTAATGTTGGTGCCTACCCCAAGCTATTGCACACTAGCAAAAAAAAAATCATATTTATTACAAAAACATCTAACACTAAATAGACACAGGGAGTTAGGTAGAAAGACTCCCGAACACAAAAGTGTCAAGACATTAAAAGAGGCACAATTACTGTTGTATATCTCTGCATTTTTGTGTCTGGGATTTGAATCTCTGATACATTTCAGGCACTAAAAAGCATCCGAACTTTTTATACCTGGGTTGCGATGGGCTCAGTTTTATCTTTTGAATGGACTCGCATTCCTAATCCTGACTGAAATAAATGTTAACACTGGTGTAGGTGATAAGAAAATGTAACACTTCCTTATTTATTTATTTTATTATCCCTTAGCCCTCTTATCCCTTTCACGACTAAAGTTTTTGGGAAAACAAATTCTGGACAACGGCTGTTTCTAACATGTCTGCAGTGTTTTTGTTTTGCTGTAATTTTCTTCCTACTCATTTATTGTATTTTTTTATTGACAGTTTTAGAGATACAGAACAGAAATGGGAAAACCTATACGTATATATGCAAAACTATATTACATAATAATAATACTATATTAAATAATAATACTCTCTCAAAAAATGAACTTCTCTATTATATCTTCACTACTCATTTATTGCACAACTTATATTGCTTTTCTCAGGATAAGAAGGGATTGCTTTAGTTACCATTATTTGGATTGTATCAAATACGTTATTATAAAAAAATAAATATGGAAGAAAATGTAAAAAAGAAAAAAAAAAACATGTTTTCCAACTTTTATTTGAAAAAAAATATTTCAATCATCTGCAACAGCATATTTGGCAGAAAATGGGCAGACGAGATGGGCTGAATGGTTCTCATCTGCTGACACATTCTAACTAGATTCAAAAATTTGTCCTAGTATGGGGGTACCCCACATTTTAATTTTTTGGCTTATTTTGGAACTTAAAAGGCAATAAGTACTGATAGTGCATTTCTATTTCTAAACCATTTTTTTTAAAATGTTATTTTAAAATTTCAGAGTGACACTGTAACATTGATTTGTCTCCAATCACAGAATCCCCTCACACATTTATATATTTTTCAAAAGTAGACGACCCAGTTTATTTAACTTGGGGTATTTTTACACTTTTCCAGGCGCAGATGCTCCATATGTGCACTGCACACCTAGCACAAAGCAGCCACGCTGTGTATTTATGGGGTTTATGTGCTCCAAACAGAGAGAACAAACCCCAACTAGAAAAGTTACAATTTCTGGGGAAATTGTGTGAAGTGTTCTTGCCTCCACCTGTAGTCTACAACTGGAGTGGGCGGAGTAACTGTTATCATTTACATAGCACATTTAATTGCAACGTTGTTGCACAGTTACATTAAACCATACATTTATAAAAACATTAGCAGGTGTTCAAAAGGCCCTGTCTATGACATCACTTGCTGCTGCAGCTTGACACAGGTCAGAGTATTTTGGCGGTTGCCATATTCAAACGGTCGTATTTTAAAAACTATCAATCCTACAGCGAAGAGCTTTATATTGTGAGAATCACAAGACCCAGACCTACATTTTGATGCATAGTATGTCTCTGAAGTATTAAAAATGAAGGCACAGCCGCAGTTTAGAAATTTCACTTCAAATTTGAGCTTTGCAGAGTGAAGTTTCAATGAATGTCAATGGACGGCGTTGGTTGCAAACAAATGGTCATATTGTGAAAACTATCAGGACTACGGCTTAGCCGTTTACATGTTTAGTGGCACCAGGGATAGCTGAACGTTTTGATATAAGATTTGTGTAGGTGGGCTTGAAAATGAGGGAGTGGTGGCAGTTTAGAAATCATGTCCTGATTTTTCAGCTTTTGGCAGCTCCCACTCTAGCTTTGCCATTCATTCCTATGGGACAAATTGCGCCACAAAAACGACGATATTCCGTGAACCATTCGGCGAAACGTTCCACAAAGTAATAGCAATCCGATCGGGAACAATCTGCACGTTTTGGTAAATTTTTGTCTATGTAGTGTAAAAACTGTGGGAGGAGTTAGGGTGGCAAATTTTGCTATAATAATAATAATAACTAGAAAAGTTACAATTTCTGGGGAAATTGTGTGAAGTGTTCTTGCCTCCACCTGTAGTCTACAACTGGAGTGGGCGGAGTAACTGTTATCATTTACATAGCACATTTAATTGCAACGTTGTTGCACAGTTACATTAACCCCTTAAGGACAGAGCCTTTGAAACATTTTTGTCCTTTCTGGACAATGGCTATTTTAACATTTCTGTGCTGTTTGTGTTTAGCAGTAATTTTCTTCTTCGTCATTTGCTGTACCCACACATATTATATATTGTTTTTATCGGGACAAAAAGGGCTTTCTATGGATGCCATATTTTTGATCATATCTTATCATATTATTAAAAAAAAAAAAAAAAATATGGTAAAAAAAAAAAAAAACACACAAATTTCTTTGTTTTTATTTGAAACAACTTCTCCTCATCGACAATAGCGAACGAAAAAACATGCTAAATAGATTCTACTATTTCTCCTGAGTACAGGGATACCACCCATGCATAGGTTTGTTGGGTTGTTTGGGTGCTAAAATGCCAAATTTGTGAGGTGCAGTTTTTTGTTTTCCAACTTGAAATTTTTACATGCAGACAGCCTGCACCCATGTCCCATTTGGGACATATTTGAAACCAGACAGTGTATTTTACCCCATCAACCCATATATTTTTTAAAAGTAGACACCCTAGGCTATCTCAAATGGTGGTATTTTAACACTTTCCATGCACTAATTCTACCACCAGCCTTTGTCAAACTTTGTGGTAGTAATTTTTTTGTGTTTTTTTTTCACAAACCTTGTACTTCAGACATGAATTTACAGATTTTGGTATGTGTCACTGCCAAATAACACCCCAATAAGTGTTCAGCAACATCTCTTGAGTACAGGGATACCCCCCATGCATAGGTTTGTTGGATTGTTTGGGGGTTAAAAGGCCAAATTTGGGAGGTGAAGTTTTTGGTTTTCCAATTTGAAATTTTGACATGCAGACAGCCTGCACCCATGTCCCATTTGGGACATATTTGAAACCAGCCAGTGTATTTTACCACATCAACCCATATATTTTTTTAAACTAGACACCCTAGGCTATCTCAAATGGTGGTATTTTTACACTTTCCATGCACTAATTCTACCACCAGCCTTTGTCAAAGTTTGTGTTAGAATTTTTTTTGTGTTTTTTTTTCACAAACCTTGTACTTCAGACATGAATTTACAGATTTTGGTATGTGTCACTGCCAAATAACACCCCAATAAGTGTTCAGCAACATCTCTTGAGTACAGGGATACCACCCATGCATAGGTTTGTTGGGTTGTTTGGGGGGTAAAAGGCCAAATTTGGTAGGTGCAGTTTTTGGTTTTCCAAATTGAAATTTTGACATGCAGACCGCCTGCACCCATGTCCCATTTGGGACATATTTGAAACCAGCCAGTGTATTTTACCCCATCAACCCATATATTTTTTTAAAGTAGACACCCTACGCTATTTCAAATGGTGGTATTTTAACACTTTCCATGCACTAATTCTACCACCAGCCTTTGTCAAAGTTTGTGGTAGTAATTTTTGTGTGTTTTTTTTTCACAAATATTGTATTTTAGACATAAATTCACAGATTTTGGTATGTGTCACTGCCAAACAATAACCCAATATGTGTTCAACAACATCTCCTGAGTACAGGGATACCACCCATGCATAGGTTTGTTGGGTTGTTTGGGGGCTAAAAGTGCCACATTGTGAAGGTGCGCATTTTCAACTTGGAATATTGACGTGTAGCCAGCCTGAGCCCATCTTTCATTTGGGACTTTTTTTTAAAGTAGGACAGTGTATTTTACCCCAAAAAGTATATATTTTGTAAAAGTAGACACCCTAGGCTATTTTAAATGGTGTTATTTTAACACTTTCCATACACCAATTCTACCACCAGCCTTTGTCAAAGTTTGTGGTAGTCATTTTATTGTGTATTTTTTCCCACATACATTGTACTTTAGACACAAATTCACATATTTCGGTATGTGTCACTGACAAACAATACCACAATATATGTTCAGCAACATCTCCCGAGCACAGGGATACCACCCATGCATAGCTTTGCCAGCTTTGTTGGGTGTTGAAAGGCTACATTTGAGAGGTGCGCTTTTTGATTTTCAAACTTGCAATTTGAACATGTAGAGCAAGGAAGGGGTTAATAGCTCTTATAAGAGCCTTTGTAGTACTGTACAAAAAAATTAACCCCTAAAAATGCACAGACAAGAAAAAATGTTCTGCTGTGCAGTGATCAGTGGCAGGGAAGGGGTTAATACACTACACTATACAAAGGGTATGGCTTTTATAAAAGCCCTTGGGACTCACAATTTTTTAACATTTAATTTAATTTATTACAATTAAAAAATTATGTTATACAGATCTGTCTCTTTCCCTCACTAAAACTCAAGTGAGGAGAGGGAGGCAGATCCATATGGGTCAGAACAATATTTACCAATATTGATCGAACCAGACGAATGGTGATGCTCATCTGAGAAATCACCAAACCACCTTTGCCACTGATCGGCTGTTACTGATCGCTATACACGTGTTCAGACAGCTTCAAAAGGAATACACGTAATCCCCTAGTGGGTATAATTAACCCCTAGCGAGTCTGACAAAAAAAATGCTGATAGCAAAAAAAAAATCTTTCTGCGACTAGATTGCTCCATATGCGCTGCTTAGGCAGTGACCATATGCACTGCTTAGGCAGTGACCATATGTGCTGCTTAGGAAGTGATATACGGCAAGGAAGGGGTTAATAGCTCTTATTTTAAAAAATTTTACGTTAAACGTAGTCCCCTAGCGGGTATAATTAACACGTGACGGGTGTAATAAAAAAGTTTTAAAAAAATTAAAAATGCTTCTGCAGCAAGATTGCTGCATTTGCGTCAGATCTCTGCTTAGGCAGTGATCTACAGCAAGAAAGGGGTTAATCTCTCTTAAAAGAGCTTTTTTTTATACTGTAATGAATTACAGTAAAAAAAATTAACCCCTAAAAAATGCACAGACAGCAAAAAATGTGCTGCTGTGTATGATCACTGCGTACACAGCGATCAATGGCAGGGAAGGGGTTAAATGGCTTTTATAAAAGCCCTTGGTGTTTAAAATTTTATTAAATATTTGTTTTATTATTTTATTTTTATTTTTTACTTTATCTGATCTGTCTCTCTCCCTTACTAAAACTAGTAAGGTGAGGGAGGCAGATCAATACTTGTCAAAGGCAATATTTGCTAATATTGCCTTTGACTGTATGGTAAGTGCTCATCAGAGCACTTACCATACATGCCTGCACACAGATCACATAGATCTGTTGTGCCGGCATCGATTGGCTCCCCCTAGAGCATCGGAAGTGAAATACTTTCACTTCCGATGCTCTTGCCATTAGAAGGGAAGCGCTGCCTGTATAGGCAGCGTTCCCTTCTACTGAACCGATGGGGTCGCTCAGGAGAGCGACCACCATCGGTTCTGGGGAGCATCAAGGTGTTGTTAAGTGCCTCGCTGGCGAGGCACTTTAACAACACCGGAGATGCTTAGAAAGCGAACGATCGTTCGCTTTCTAAGCACATGTGTGCAGCGGGGCTAAAGCACATGTGTGCAGCGGGGCTAAATGGCTGCTACGATCACTCCGTGGAGTGATCGTAGCGCGCCCCTGCACATTTGGGGGGTGTTGCACAATGCCTCTACCTAGAGGCATTGTAGCAACACCGTTAGAGTAAAGAAAGCGACCGCTGGTCGCTTTCTTTACTCAGTTTAGTGCATGACGTGCCAGGCACGTCACCTGTCGGCAAGTCCTCGATTTGCCGTGACGTGCCTGGCACGTCATCTGTCGTTAAGGGGTTAAACCATACATTTATAAAAACATTAGCAGGTGTTCAAAAGGCCCTGTCTATGACATCACTTGCTGCTGCAGCTTGACACAGGTCAGAGTATTTTGGCGGTTGCCATATTCAAACGGTCGTATTTTAAAAACTATCAATCCTACAGCGAAGAGCTTTATATTGTGAGAATCACAAGACCCAGACCTACATTTTGATGCATAGTATGTCTCTGAAGTATTAAAAATGAAGGCACAGCCGCAGTTTAGAAATTTCACTTCAAATTTGAGCTTTGCAGAGTGAAGTTTCAATGAATGTCAATGGACGGCGTTGGTTGCAAACAAATGGTCATATTGTGAAAACTATCAGGACTACGGCTTAGCCGTTTACATGTTTAGTGGCACCAGGGATAGCTGAACGTTTTGATATAAGATTTGTGTAGGTGGGCTTGAAAATGAGGGAGTGGTGGCAGTTTAGAAATCATGTCCTGATTTTTCAGCTTTTGGCAGCTCCCACTCTAGCTTTGCCATTCATTCCTATGGGACAAATTGCGCCACAAAAACGACGATATTCCGTGAACCATTCGGCGAAACGTTCCACAAAGTAATAGCAATCCGATCGGGAACAATCTGCACGTTTTGGTAAATTTTTGTCTATGTAGTGTAAAAACTGTGGGAGGAGTTAGGGTGGCAAATTTTGCTATAATAATAATAATATATATGTGAGATAACATTAAGTGGTCTTGCTATGCAAGAACACTTAACTAGAAAAGTTACAATTTCTGGGGAAATTGTGTGAAGTGTTCTTGCCTCCACCTGTAGTCTACAACTGGAGTGGGCGGAGTAACTGTTATCATTTACATAGCACATTTAATTGCAACGTTGTTGCACAGTTACATTAAACCATACATTTATAAAAACATTAGCAGGTGTTCAAAAGGCCCTGTCTATGACATCACTTGCTGCTGCAGCTTGACACAGGTCAGAGTATTTTGGCGGTTGCCATATTCAAACGGTCGTATTTTAAAAACTATCAATCCTACAGCGAAGAGCTTTATATTGTGAGAATCACAAGACCCAGACCTACATTTTGATGCATAGTATGTCTCTGAAGTATTAAAAATGAAGGCACAGCCGCAGTTTAGAAATTTCACTTCAAATTTGAGCTTTGCAGAGTGAAGTTTCAATGAATGTCAATGGACAGCGTTGGTTGCAAACAAATGGTCATATTGTGAAAACTATCAGGACTACGGCTTAGCCGTTTACATGTTTAGTGGCACCAGGGATAGCTGAACGTTTTGATATAAGATTTGTGTAGGTGGGCTTGAAAATGAGGGAGTGGTGGCAGTTTAGAAATCATGTCCTGATTTTTCAGCTTTTGGCAGCTCCCACTCTAGCTTTGCCATTCATTCCTATGGGACAAATTGCGCCACAAAAACGACGATATTCCGTGAACCATTCGGCGAAACGTTCCACAAAGTAATAGCAATCCGATCGGGAACAATCTGCACGTTTTGGTAAATTTTTGTCTATGTAGTGTAAAAACTGTGGGAGGAGTTAGGGTGGCAAATTTTGCTATAATAATAATAATATATATGTGAGATAACATTAAGTGGTCTTGCTATGCAAGAACACTTAATAATATATATGTGAGATAACATTAAGTGGTCTTGCTATGCAAGAACACTTAATAATATATCATAGAGATAGATGGCAGCTGCGAATTCGGCAAGAGTCCCTCACTGAGTGACTCTGTTTCCAAATTCCCAGCTACCGCCAGCCTCAGATGTATCTTGTGTATTTCCGGGGGTTTGTGTGCTGGCTGTTCGCAGCACACAAACCCCCGGAACTACATGAGATACATTGTTCCCCTGAGTGACAGGTGTGCTCCGGACTGGCAGCACACCTGTCACTCAGGAGCACGATACGTCCCTGCACTTTTCAAGCAGATATTTCACCACCAATCTCTGCTGTAGTATTTTTTTGTGTTTTCTTTCCCCCAAACACATTGTAGTTTAAATATGAATTTACAGGGGTTGTTATGTGTTACAGCCAAACAACAAGCCGAACAATATATGTTCAGCAACTTCCCCTGAGTATAGTGATAACCCACATGCATAGGTTTAGCAGGTTTATGTGGCAATTACAGAGATACATTTGGAATTTTGATGTATTGCTTTGTGGACTATATTTCTTATCATGCTCAGCATCATAGGAAATGTAGTCCATAGTAGGCAGCATAGATCGTTGCTACTCCTGCCCTACTCAAAATAAAATAAACCCTAACCCTATCTAACAGGGGGAAGGAGTGAATTTTTTTGTATTTAAAAGGTATCCTTACATGTGGGGTAGGCAGACTAAACCTGTCAAAGGCAGGCACTAACTTTGAGAGCTATAAACACACATCTGATCACTGTGATTATCTGTCACAACAATCAGATGTGTCAGAGGGGGCCTGAACAGACATGGCTGGAGTCCCAAGGCACTCAGCCATGTCACTTACAACCTGATCAGTAGGGTTAGAATGTATCTGTCCTCAAACTTGTCTTATCTTCCTAACTGTTTTTGTTTTGTTTCTTTTTTGAAGTTCACGTGTCAGTTTATCATAGTTCACTAGTAGTGTCTGGAGACCACTGGGTAAGACTAAAAAATGACTCCTAAACAATAAGAACAGATTGTGAACAGCTCTGTTTTTTCCTAAACTATTTTTAAAGGAAACGTGATACATCTGTATGTAACTAGTCTACCAATGATGACAGAACTTTTTTTTTTGTGTTGTACTTGATGAGAATCCCTTGTCTTGCAGCTTTACAATGGAAATAATATAATATATAGCCAGACAGGCAGGTCATCCAAGGTCTTTGTTTTGTTTCTTGCTGTGCCATAGATTTCAAGTCACTTCATGTCCCTAAACAAATAACTGTTTTTGTATTCATATTCTTTGTTTATTTTTATTGCAATTTTTTAATAAATGGTACAAAATGGCATTGTCACAGACTTGCAGTCAGTCATTTACCTGCCTTTGATTAGAAGCTAGTCTATTGTACCAATATAAACAGTGAATCAATCGCACATGATGATTTGCACATAATTAAACTGGAATAATTCCAGGTTTTGAGCTTTTGTAAGACCGTAGAATTAACAGTGTTTTTCTCCATAAACTTCTGAGATTCCATTCTAGACATAATACAGTACGTGATCATGTAGAACCATTTTGCTGGTACTCAGCACATATAAAATGTAAATAGTTTGGAGTGTAATTAATATTTGTATTAGACTTGCAAATTTCAGCTCACTATACTTAATTTCAAGTTTCTTGTTTTCTGCAGGATACACTTGCCACTAATATTCTGCTATTGAAACAACTCCTCATTCTTTTTAAAAAGGGAGTAATACATACATCGTAAATGACTCGGTACTTTTATATAGATTTACCTTTTTATTTCTATTTTATTTTTTGGGCGCTGCTAACTCCATCATCATAAAGAGCTGGAGATCTTGCTGGAGGTTGTGATGTTCTGATGGAAAGCACCATAGAGAGGTGTTATAGAGTTGCATTATGCCTTTTTGAAAATGACAGATCATCTTTCTATTTCAGGGACAGCAAGTCTGTTCAAATATTTGAAAATGATATCCATTTACAAAGGGAAGAAGATTAGCAGAATCTCTATTATACTGTGTAGTGATATTGGTCATTTACAAACCTGAAATGACAATCCTTTCATATAACCCTTTATCATACCTGTATTTATTATCTTTTGTCAAAAATATGAAACAAATAAAACTAATTGCAATAGAGATCTGTTCACAGAAAACAGAAACACTATTGTTCGGCCATTAACTAAAGCATCTTCGGCTACACATACATCAGTCAAATAAATACTACAGCTATGTTCAAGACTAGTAGAAACATCAACCTAATATAATAAAAATAATGCCCATTCATCTATTTACTATCACCTGGATGTAAGCTTCTTCTAATATTAGCATGGAGGTCTATAAAGACAAGGAGCATCTAGGACAGTTCGTCACGGCCGTTTCACTGCTGAGAGTTCAGCGCAGCAGTTTGACCGCTGAACTGTCAGCGGTGAATCGTAATGCGGCTATTTCACCGTGGCAATGTAAGCGCTGACAGTTAGCGCTGAACTATCAGTGCTTAAAATCAAAGTAACGCCCCCTAATAAATTATTCCTCCCCCCAATAATTTAAACCATACACGAACCCTAATACTAACCCCCAAACCATAATACTAACCCCCGAACCCTAATACTAATACCCCTAATACTAACACTAACCTACATTACTAACACTAACCCCTAAGCCCTAACACTAACCCCCGAAGCCCTAATACTGACACTAACCCCTAAGCCCTAATACTAATAATACTCACCTTGTATGAAGTTTCTGCAATGACCTCTAGATCAATGAACTGACCATCACATGAGAGGTCACAGTGAAGCAGCAGCATTGAAGCAGCCGCAAAGAACAGTCCCATGCAAGACAAGGAAAGTGTTACAATATTTAATTATTATAAAAACACTTTATGTGTAGTCCTTTAAAGATAAGGGCATGGTGTTTCTCTTATTTCTTCTAGCAGGGCTGTTTTTTCCTGAAGAAATGCGTATGTGGGCTGCTTTAAATTTCCCTACTTTAGAGTAATAGTGAAGAAAAGCTTGTTAACCATATAAAAAGGTTTAGTTATTGTGTCATCTTAAAGCGGCCAGTAGTATGAAAATCCCATAGCCAATAGAGTCTGATTTTGTCCCATCTCTGGAGTTTGCAGGCCTTCCCTTACCTCATGGTGTCCTGTTGGCTGTTAAAACAATGCTTTTTTTTGATGAACACAAGAGCAAGTTAATCCCTTTGTGACATGACTGTTTAGATATGTCTGTGGTGATTGTGTTTAGACTGTATTTTTCCTCTCATTTTTTCTTGTTTACTGTACCCACACAAAATGATATATTGTTGTTGGGTTTTTGGGGGATAAGAAGAGCTTTCATTAGATAAAATTATCAAGATCATATTGCATCTTTATCGTTAAAAAAGAATCAAATATGAGGATTTGTTTTAAACTGTTAATTGAAAAATCTTTAACACATGTACAAAAAACCCATGGTTTGTTTACTTTTTGTTTTGCTAGTCAGAGTCCAATAATCTTTTATAAGCATTAAAACAGTGCCATTTTAGACCTAAACCAAAAAAAGCTGCATATACTGAAGTTAGTCTCTCCTTGCCCACTATTGCAGGGAAAGACAAAGATTGTCAAAGCCAGGCACTGGCACATCCAATCACTGTAACTGGCTGTCGCAGCAGTTTGGAGTGATGGATGGGGTCTCCACAGACATGATTGTGGAGCAAGCATGCCACAATCGGTTATACATGGGCATATGCATGACAGCTCACCTGTGAGAAGGGGTGCCTTCACCCCACCATAAGTGCTGCACGTGTCCAAATTGTTCAACGGATGATAATATAAATGACTGCCACGTGTAGCAGTATTTAATCTCTTATTTTTTTGTGTTGTAATTTGAACAATGGCTCAAGATGTTTGTGTTTGCTCTTTAATTTAACAATGTGTTCTTGAAACATTGTCTGGGGATTCGCTGTAGATACATTCTTTGTTATTGCTTTTTTTGTTCTCAGATTGCATAGCTGTAACCATTTCAGAATGTTTGGCTTTGGAATATAATAACTTTGTATTACTACAGTGTTTTGTTTTTCTTTCTTTTAATTAGCCCAAAACAAATAATCTAAAAAAATTGTCTTAAAACATTAAAGATCTCCAGCAAACCTCAAGGACATTGTGTGGTTGCTGACTAACATTAAACTAGCTGCTTATGAAATTCACTAACACATACTTTATACTTTTATGCATTAGTCATTATTTCATGCCCTGTCACATATATTATTACCCTTGTGGGTTTTTGATGCTATCTATGATGTTAAAATCTTAGTTTCTTCTCACCTAGTTCAAATTATATTACTTTCTTATCTGATACAGATAATTCAGACCTCACTTTCAAATTCCTTCCTCAAGTGACTGCCTTTCCAGAAAGTCTAGTGTTATAGTATTTCCGCTGTGATGGGATAGGCTGTACTAAGATGAGAGCATGTGAGATAGAGGATCTAAGGTAACGCCATGGGAGAGAGTGAGGATGGATGGGTTAGTGATAGCGGTATGTCTGTGAGGAAGACAGGAAGGGGATTTCTGAATGTGAGCATCAGAAGTGCATTGGTAGAAATAAATTCAAAGCAAACCAAATTGTATCTGCTAGGATGTCTTGGAGTGCATGCGGGAAAAGTTTTTTTATTTTGCTTATTACAAACATAGACTATGTCAGCAGATACGTACCATAAGGCCCATTAATTCTGCAGAAGGAACTGCTTGAAAGATGACTGAATAGAGTACCTGAACAGGATTAGTGAATAGTTTACTTAAAACGTTTAACTAAATTCACTATATTGATTGTAAAGCTTGAGTTATTCATTCAAGGGTCTACTTAGGTACACCCGATCTGTGTTCAAATCAGGCCATATTTGGGCTAATAGCTAAATTTATGACTGTTAGGCCATAAGGGACATTATTTATTTTTTTCTTTCAAATTAGTTTTCTAATATTAGAAAAATTGGATACAAGAGGGGTTCCACTGCTAAAGACTTTAGCCAGGGACCATTGTCCATTCAGAAATTAGCATTCATCAATGACAGTGTTATCTTTAGTTACGAACACCTCCTTCCTCTCTGATCTCTCTCTGATTCTCTCTGACACTAACTATGCTTCCATCAAAAGGGTGCCTTCAGTCCATATCTATTCACATGGTGTAAGAAGTGGATGTGGTGGTCGTGGATTAGTTTTTATGTATGTTTGTAATTCCCAACTAATTCCCTCCATTGCTGTACTCAACTAAACTCCTTCAATCTTCTCCTCCCCAAATCTGGCGACCTCTTTCTATAACTACATCCTTAAATCAACTCAACATAAACTAGATAAACTAGTTCTTTTAAAAATCCTTGATTTGAAAACACTGAAATCTCCAACATTGGCACACTATGCTAAACTTATAGCTCCAACGGTGTTCCAGAGTGGCCAAATTGAAGGACCTCCTGGACTACATGGTCATGCTGCACTTCTACAACTAGGTTTCTTCATTACCCTTATCCAACAACACCAGAAGCCATTTCAGTACAACTTACTACTACACCAGGTCATACGTAACTGCAGAATAAAATCTAAGAAATAATTAAGTAATTAATATAATTCCTCAACATTTCATGTATCCTAATTACTGAATATAAAGTGAAATTACTAATGACAGGATAATATGAAAACTGGTAGAGAGGGAGACATCCCACTTACTGATGTCATTTCATTTAAAGGGTCCTATGAAATTATTTTGGATGTCAAACTACAGGAGAACTATAATTTGTTTAAAGTAAAAAATAAGTGCATTTCACATATACTAAAACCATGTTCAACATACAGAGAATATACTAGGTGAAACAGTAACTTTTTAAAGGGTCATCTTCAATTTATATAAGTTTCTTAAACGCTGTAATTGACTTTCCATCTGAGCAATACAGTTGCAGTGATCAAAAGCTGTTTATAGTCACCAAGTATAAGTTTTCAGGTACGTGACATTTTGTATCTTAGTTTTCAGTGTCAGGCACTTGAAATTAACATATCCCAGACCTGGCAATAACAAAATTAAATAAAGAAAACTTGAGTAATTTATTGTAAGCGGAATTAAGCTATGATTTAAAAACAAATGTAAAAGATTTCACATCCGGCTTATAGGTCTCTAATCAATATTTGGTACAGGAGCAGATATCTTGCCACTGTCCTACAGATTGCTATGCACAATAGCAATAATAGACATCAAATAATCATCTTCACACACAGTAAAAACAACATGAGATGTGCTGCTACAGATCAGGAGTTATGGATTAAATAATACAGAAAGCACAATCACAGCAGATCTGGAAAGTCAGGGACTCACAGACCTCTGACCCATATTTCTGGAAAATATGAATTAACAATGAGCTAATTAAATATTAATCACTGAATAGTGAGTGTAGAAAAAAAATGTCATGGCAAAAAAATCCTTCTGTATACATGTGTTTTTATGAGACTTGCTTTGCTCGTTATGTTTCTCTCTGCCCTGACGCATGGGAAGTTTAAACATTTTTCTGTAAGGATCTCTGCATAGTTGTCTATGCATCTAGAAAGCTACAGCTAGATATTTGTCGATACTTCTATATATATTTATGTTAGTCAGCTGACATATTTTTGTAACCATATAGGAAAAGCATAAGTTAATCATGATATCAATAAAAATTCCTGGCCAAATGTCTGGCTGTATAAACAAATTAGTATTGGCTCTCCACTCATTTCTACTTCAAAAATAGCTGGATATTTCTGGTCCAATGCTAAACAAATTTGTGAATTTGTCTTCTTTAATATTGTTCTTCTTCACACAAGGTTCCAGGAAAACAAAATAGTAACATGACCATGATTTGATCAGTTTGCTTGGATTTTTTATATGATCATGTTGTCATATACACTAAGAATAAATATATATAATGTGCAAACATTTTGGCTTTTTATTTTGCTTTTATCTTTTGCTATAAACTAATTATTTATTGATGAACACAATAATAATAATCATTTTGCAAATAAAAGTGGCCACATAACTATTAGTCTATTTTTTTTAATAATAACTAAACTTACTTTACATTATAAAAATAACTTTTTTTTTTCATTACTCAATAACTGAGAATGAGGAATAAAATATGACAGATAAAACATCTGCACGATGCCTGCATTGATTGACACTTCATTTGAATGTAGTAATTAATCATTACATTATAAAAGTGTTTGTTTTTGTTTGTTTTTTTGCAAATAGCATGTGTTAATAAATTGCAAACAAAGTACTCTTGCCAATTTTTATTCTTTTTAATTAAGATTAAAATTGCTTTTGCTGCTGGGATAAGCCATAAAAAAATACTATTTACTGATATTTTTATAACAAGTAGTACAGGTTGACCATGCAGAACAATATACATTCAGTTCTACCAGTTTACTCGGTTAGCTTCAAATTTCCCCGGGGAAAATCTGAACTCCAAAGTACAACCAAAATCAGATCAGTTTGGTGAGCTGAATGACCTTTTAATTCTGGTTGCTCCAAGACCACCAAAGTGATCCCAAAACAGAACAAAAATCTGCCAAATAGAAATAGTATCCTCTGTCCTCCCATAGACTTCAATGAACTTCAGAGAACTTTGGCCATAGCGTCTATAGCAGCTATAAAGTAGAAATAAATAAAAATATCAATAAAACTTAAAAATATATTAAAATAAAGTAAATAAACATTAATATTTTTTAAATGCTTATATATATATATGTGTCTATATATATAAATGCTTATAATATATAGCAGTAATATATTATAAAAAATGTTTTATTTACAATAGTTTTTAATTTTTTCTTCTTAACTTTAATGTTCAATTCACCAGCTACAGCTATCGCTGGCAAATTGAAATGCACAAAATCCTGCTGTCGTAGATGAATACTGGGTCATTTCTTTTTGAGTAAGAGGAATTCTATGAATTTCCCAGGTCATGTGGCCCCAGATGTTCTGACCTCAGCACAAGCTCAAAGAATGCTAGAGGCAGCATGGGAGGATGTCTGTATACCTCATCGCAAAGAGGTTGGTGAGGGTAGCTCTTCTGATCTCCCCAGTCAGGCATCTCGTGGCAAGCTTTTTTTTTTTAAGAAATATACCGTATTTGCTCAAATATAAGAATAGATGTTTTTTAAAATTAACTGTTCTGAAAATGACTACTGGTCTTATATTCAAAGTTGTCTAAGATCCTAAGAGCATTGGTAAATCTGGTGGCAGATTATCAAATCTGAGGATGCGTTGGAAAGTCTGGGGAAGCACTTGTAAGTCTGGCTATGCATTGGCAAGTCTGGAAGCAGATTGGCAATTCGGGGGGGCAGATTGGTAAGTCTGAAGGACAGAAATACAAGTCTGGGGCAGAATGGCAAGTCTGAGTCAAATTGGCAAGTCTGGGGGCAGATTAGTAAGTCTGGGAGTGCACTGGCAAATATAATTGAAAAATGTATTTTTTTTTTCTTTTATTTGCAGTTGCACATCTGAGGATGCATTGGCATGCCTAAGGGGGATATTTGTAATTCTTGAGGGCATATTATTAAGTCTGGGGGCATATTGGCAAGACCAGGGGCATATTGGCAAGTCTGGGGGTACATTGACTTGTCTGGGGTACATTGGCTTGTCTGGTGGCAGATTGTCAAGTTTGAGGATGCACTGGCAAAGTCTGAGGCAGATTGGCAAGTCTGGAAATTCAGTGGTAAGTCTGATGGGGCAGAGTTGCTAGTCAGAGGATGCACTAGCAATGCTGGGTGGGCATAAGCAAATAAAGGGGAATAAAAACAACAACAAAAATTCAATCATATGAAAAAAGCAGTTCACATGTGTTTACTAAATTAATATTAACGTTTGGGGGTTGTCTTATAATCCGGGTCATTTAATATTCAAGCAAATACAGTAAATATCCTAAAACACAGGCCATGTGATTTCACAGTATATTAAGTATGGGCCAGCAATTTTAATGATTAATCCATTATGTTCTGAAAGGACATTTTGCTTGCTCAGGAAGCACTGAGCCAATTTTAAGCTAATTCCACTTCTGGTAAAAACTGTGCTTGTCACTTATGCTCATAACTAGTGAAATAAACCATCTTCAGTAGGTATTGTTTTTCTTTTGTAAGTGAATCTAAAGAAGGTTGTAAAATCTTAAAGTTGTACATTCAGAGAAAAGTATCCCATCCCAGAGTAATGAAAACATTTCTCTTTGTTAGGGGGGGGGTGTATATGGGGACCTATACTTTATTTATTAAGGCAATATTAGAGCAATTCTAAAGCAAAAGGGTAAATTTTAAGCAATTAACATGTCAACAAATATAAGGTGGCACTGCTTGCTCCAAAATTGAATTGGCAATTTACCCCAGAATTGCCAAGACTCTGGAGCTCTGCACCTAGACATAGTTTATACTGTGAATGCAAAGGATGAAAAATAATTGAAAATGATCTATATGTCCTGTTTGCAGAATTGCAAGCAAATGTGTAAATTCATAGAGAACTGTGTTTGAAATGTGTATGTGGTGTTTCCTATTTGACATCACATTGTGGTTTGATTTGCACATTTTCCATTGCAAATAATTTATTTGCATATCAAGCCGCAAGGTGATGTCATAAACAAGAGACACCACAGATTACTTTAAATAGACTTTGTGTCGGACAATTTAATTATGTTTTGTGGACCCTCACAGTTCTTGCCATGGACAGTGGTGTCCTCTTATAGACAATTTACCTAACCTTGGTCTTAGATGCACAATGGACTGGACAATGTTGGAGCACTGACAAAAATCTATGTAGAAGTGAGTTCAGATCTTAACTATTGGTGTTGAAAATTGCATGTGGACACTTGGGTTCCAGTCCCTGTGCTGCTGATTATTGCTGCATGCCTGGTTTTTGATGCCCATTACCGTTACCTGTCACCATTTTTTATTGTGGTGAATGATCATAACATTGCATATTGTTTAATCATCTAAGCAGTATTTTCCTAGATTACTACCACAGATGGTAAAAATGCTCTCCTACAAAGATAAACTGGTAGATAAATGGTTTTGTTTAACTTACATAATTGTTGTTTGTGAAGCCTGTAGTTTTTCCTGCCTTTTCTCTGCATGCCATGTACGCATACACATAATGCATTAGCATGGGCAGCTTCCTATAAAATGAAATTTATATGTTGGGGGGAAAAAAATGTCTTTGTTTTTTTTCCCACTGGATTCTTACACTAAAAGAGGACTCTATCTGAGCAATTGTTATCACTTCCATCATGGATATTTTCTGCACTACGGGAATTCCGTATAAAAGTGACGCTGTCATCTAGTGCATCTATATGTAAAGTAGGGTGAAAACACATCCTGCAATGGGACTTTGTGTCCCAGGTCCTGGGCAGCCTTGGGACAATACAGAGTCCCAAATTGAAAGCTCTGAGTGAAGGAGGTCTCAGCCAATCAAGAGAGACTCAACTCTCCTGATTGGCTAAGAGTTCAGAAGAGTCTCCTGCACCAGATTAGAAACCAACACCCTCTGTGTGTGTGATAGAGAGTGTGACTGTGTGTGTATGTAATGTGTGTAATAAAGGGTAAATGTTCTGGCACTACCTCTGTTAAAAGAGAGGTTAATTCTCTGAAACTGCTCCTGTCTGCTAAGAGATGGTTAATTATCTGAAATTGCTCCTGTCTGGTAATGACTATACATATACATATATATATTATAAATATACTATTAAATCTAGAATGTGCATAGCTACCAAGGCTTCCTAATAATTCCTTAATATTATAAAAAGATGTCCTTGAATGGCAGAAGTAAAACGCTATGAGCTCCAAACTGCCCTTATGGGTTGTGCTGATGCACTTAGCCCTGTACAGCCCAAGGAGAAAAAAACACACCAAATGCTCTTAAAAAGTATTTGCCAAACTCTGCCAATCTATTGGTGGCAATATTACAGCTCAAGCAATGGGAAAAAGTACAATTGCTTTTAGAAATTAGATCTCAACAATTGTGCCTGTTTTATATCAAATTACCTACACTTTGCTCTGCTCTATTTTTATAAATATTCTCCTATGTTTGTGACACGCCTTCCCTGACTCATCTTTCTCTGCCTCCTTATCCTCTAACCATACTCTGCAAAATAGAAAGCTCACCTTCTTTTGTGCTGTAGTCAGATCAACGTCACTAAGATGCTTTCTTTAGCTATTGGGTATCCTCTCAAGAAGGCACAAGAGCTCCAGTAACATGGCCTCACTTATAACTCTTACAAAATGCACATCCATTACTCCCTAATCCTTTTAGTGCTGCGGATAAATCCAGCCATGTGTACTAAAGACATGTTTCACTGCCTGGTCCTAATGGTTAAAACCAAAACACTATAGAAGCATGTTCATAGTGGACATTTTAAAATGTATAAATGAATACATAAACAACATGCACACATGTATCTATTTATCTATCATCTATCTGTTTGAGTGCAATATATGAACATATATGCTGGACATTGGGAAAATAAAGAAATATAATCCATGCAAATAATTATACATCTGTATATTACTATTTTATATGCATATATCTGTGTGTACACTATAAAGTTTGTGCTTGTATAATACTGTCCACACTGGGGCATCTCAAGTATACATGAAGAATAAAGGTGTAAAAAGGGACAGACTTAATTAATTTGTGACTACAGCAAAAATACTGCTCAGATGCTTTTACAGCTCCATTTAGTGAAATGTTATGAAACACTGCTTGTAAAAGCAGCAGCTATGATTAGGTTAAAGCTAATAGACCAGTCCTCTAAGGGTTAATTAGCACCGTGCCCCCACGGAGCAAGGAGAACCATGAATTGTTTACTGCAAGAGTTTTCATGCAAACTATAGTGTTTCGCTTGGAATCTAATTGTGCCTGATGGACCCATTACTTTGTAATCAGAGCAGCTCCCTAGCTGGATCTCATGGGGTTAATTAAAGGAATGAGGTAGTGCCCAAATCTAGCAAACAGACAAGAAGGACCACCTGAATTGTGTCAGCAGCCCTACAGGGAAACTATTGTTACTATGAACAGTCATGTTGCCTGGCACTAGTAGTGTCCTTTACCTCTCGAGTTTATTAGGTTACTATACCAAGACATGCAGGATGATCCATCACTGCTGCTCATCAATGACTTGGCCTTGCAGCCTCACACATTGGACCTCATAAGGAACTGGGAACCTAAACTGCTCTTAGCTGTTTTCATGAAAGGCTGCTTGTCTGTGCAAGGTTAAATGAACAGCAAAGGGAACGTTTGTGTGTTCCTCTTCAGATGTGAGGCTTTTAGAGACAGACAGGCAGTCACTAACTGCTATGCACGTTGCAACATGATCACAGTAATCCCAGCCAGGAAGAGATCAATGATTGGTAAGGGATTTCAGTATCTTTTCTTTGTTTTGGTTTTTTTTGTATTATATTGCAATATTGCTGATGATGACAGCGATCTCTGCTGAGATTTTTTATTTTATGGCTGTTTCTGTTTTGATTGGGTGTTGATTGTAACAATTCTGCTTGCTTTTTGTATTCCATGGTGTTTTTTTATGTAAGGAAACGAGCTATACAGTGGTGGAGAAGAGAGAACGAAAGCGCTGAAAGGAATGAATGAAATAATGCAAGGCATAAAGCATGGGAGGGTGGTTAGCTGGATGCTGTGACTTTTTTTACATTCTGATTTAATACATTTTTATTTGGACTGCATTTCTTTACACGATCCCACCTGTGGTTTTACTTTGCCAACCTGTGTGGATTCCAGAAATTTAAATTTCAGGAAATTGTAATTTACACTCTGTCCACATACTGACAAGATTTTATAAAAAAAATGTTTTATATATATATTTTTTATTTGGAAGAAGGATGGTGTCAGGTGTACTTCTTTCAATGTGTGGCAGCTGAAGTATTGAAGAGAGATAGCGGGGAGGGCTGTCTGCTAGCGTTTCAGCCTGGCCGAGATTGAAAGGGTTAAATGCATGTGACCTTAGCTTGTTAAAGCTACACGTACACCCTGGAACACAAATGCTATTCACTATTTCGTTTTATGTGTAAACGACATAGAAGCACGTCTGATAATTCTAACAATGTCGATTACACGAGATTACGGTAATACAGGACGAAATTGGTGTTGAAGTTTAACCCATAGAGTTACCGGCACTCAAAGCGTCAAGATGCATATCGCAGGTGTCTCGAAACGAACGTGTTTGCTGTGATGAAGTTAATGCTTGGTCATCTTTGCATCACAAATGTCACTTTCCGTTATCCTTATGGCTGAAAAGTTTATTTTTTTTCTGAGGTGGTTGTTACATTAGCATAATCTCATTTGTTGTTCCAAGAATATTGACATTTTGTGGAAGTATGTGATTATTCTTAGAAGCACAATTTGGAATAACTGTAGTTTACAACCAATTGATGATCATAGAGGTTACACTGTTAAGTATTGTAAGGGTTGGTAATTAGGGGAGGGGCGGAGCGATGACGTAAGGGACGTTTTCGCGGGGTTTGTTGAACCTCCGGAGGAAGCACCCGAGAACCAGGCAGAGAGAATGACTGGCTCCCCGGCGGCAAGAATTCATTGAAATTCACGGCGACCTGCGGTGAAGGAGAGACAGTGGAAGCCTGGGTATGTGTTTAAAGCAGCGTTTAATGCATGAAGAACGACTACAGTCAGAGGAAGAAACGAACCTGATCTACCTGACCGAGAACCAGCTGGGGGAAATGGACAGATCCTCAGAAAGCTAAGTCCCATTTAAACTGTATATATTGTTAGAACACGAGGGAGAAATAAACTACTGTTTAAAGCCTGTAATACACCAACCTTGCAAAACAGGGGAGCTAAGAAAACATAAGATGGAACAAACGAATAGGAGGAATATATTAGTCGTTTAGACAAAATTTTGTGACTGTTTCAAAGGAGCACAAACCTGGGGACTGTTTAATCATTTGTCAAGTTGTTGAACTGCCCTTTTTCTGCATCCTGTTGTGGATCAAATGCTATAAACAGACCACAGCAGCGAGTTTGAATCTAATTTTCTGAACTTAAATTTCTCCTTTCACTGTGCGGTAGCTTTAAACTTCTAAATAGACCATAGCGGCTGAAGTATGGGCTATAAAAACTGATAAACTAAGAACTAATGACAAATGTTTTTTCTTTTTCTTTTTCTGAAACCTTAAATCTTGCAAACAGATCACAGCTGTCGAGGCATGGGCTGTGGGATCTGATAAATTAACAAATTTTTTCTACAGCAGCGGGTTGTAGCTTTAAATTTCGTAAACTGATCACAGCTGCTGAAGTATGGGCTGTAAGATCTGATAGACTGGGAACTGATTATACTTTTCCCCACACCTTGCTGTAGTTTTAAATTTTGTAAACATATCACAGCTGCTGTTGTATGGGCTGTAAGTTCTGATGAACTAAGAACGGGTGACTTAGACCCCGTAAATAGGGGTTTTAACACAGGTTGCTAAGCCTTGAAATATTTGTGAGTAAGGATCTGAACCTGAACCAAATTTTTTTTTTTTCTCACATCCTGCTGTAGCTTAAACTCTGTAAATAGATTGTAACTGCCGAAGTATAGATTGTGAGATCTGAGAAACAAAGAACTGCAAGCTAACTTTTTTCCCGATAGCGTGTCGTACCTTTAAATTTTGCAAATAGATCACAGCAGCTGTGGGAGAACTGAGAAACAAAGAGCTGCTGACAAATTTCTTTTTTCTCCTCAAATTATGTCGTACCCTTAAATCTTACAAATAAATCACAGCAGTTGAATTAAGGATTGTAAGACCTGATAAACCAAGAATTGGCGACATATGGGGATTGATACAGGCTGCTAAATTTGAGCTGTTAAATCCGGGAAAGGAAGTTGGAAACTTTAGAGTATTAACTACCCACTCTGGGAATACTAAGATACCTAAGATACAAGGGACTCTCTAACATCTTATTGGATATACGGAACTATAAAAATTCTAAAATAAGAAATAAGCTGACAAACCTTGCAGCATTGAAGGCAGGTCCCAAAAGAAGCTGCTTATTTGGCTGACTTTCCCGACCCCCCCCCCCCCCCCCCCAGGAATCTTCCAAAGAAAAAGTCCTCCTGAATTTGCTTAGAGATAAATATCGAATATAGAATGGCATCAAAAAAATTGGCTGAGCCTAAACAAACTACTAAAAAGAAATTGGATAAAAAGCCAGAAAAAAGGCTGTCAGGTTTCTTTTCCCCACAAACAAACAGAGGAGAAGCAAAAATATCAGCTAATGAGGAAATGTCACTTTCCGATACAGGAGATCGAATATCAGATACAGAGGGCCAGGGGGATCAGCCCGCATCTTTACCAAGCATCTCGGCTGAGTTTATTAAAAAATGCTTCGTACAACAAGCAGAGGAAATAAAGAAAGAAATACTCTCTAACTCTCAAGAGATAAAACAAGAAATTACCAACATGGGGAAAAAGTTTGAACAGCTGGAAACTCAGATAAAAAAGATGGAGAATCAGATCAAGAATCAGACAGAGAACATTGAGGAAATACAGAAGAGAATGGATAATCTAGAGTCAAAATTGGCAGACCAAGAAGACAGAAGCAGGAGGAATAACATCAGAGTCCGAGGAATATCAGAGGAAATAACAAACAAAGATCTTGAGAAATTCATGGAAGATTTCTTTCAGTTTTTAGACCTTCACATAACAAAAGATAATAATATGATGGAAAGATGTCACAGAGTTCGCAGACCGGAGAAGATACCGGAACACATACCCAGAGACATTGTTATATGCTTTCAGTCTTTCAAATTTAAACGATCACTAATGACTGCTATGATGGGCAAATCTTTAGAGGGGACAACATATGGAAATATAAAAGTCTTCCCCGACTTATCAATCTTTACTAGGAAAGCACGGAAGGCTTTTGCGCAAGAAACCCAGATACTTAGGAGCAGGGGGATAAGATACTCATGGGGTTTCCCTACTAAAGTAATGACCCTATACGAGGGTAAAAGAGAGATATTTTCCTCACCGCAGAGCTTAGCCCAATGGATAAAAAATCATAATTTGACTGGGGAGTGAATGATGAATAAATAAATAATACGGGGGGAGGAAGAGGGGGGGGGGGAGGAGGAAGGGGGGGGGGGTCAGTGGAATACTTTAAAATCCACTAAATGACATTAATAAATCTTAGGGGGGTTGGAGGGGAGGAGGTATTGTAAATTAATAACTAAGAGAGAGGGGAAACGAATTAGGATTATATCGAAAGACAAAGTATGATCTAATCCAATTATTTACCACTACTGAAAATGCACTTTATAAAGAAGTAATAGCTTTTTATAGATGATTAAGCTCACAACATTTACTTAAACACGGAGGTACACAAACATAAAGGAGAAGGAGGGAGAAAGAAAGGGAAACAGACATTTTTTTTTTTTTTTTTTTTTTTTTTTTTTTTTTTTTTTTTAATAATGGGAGAGATGCGAGAGGGTTTAGGCTAACTAATTATACTTAAAATAAATAGAATAAAGATTACCTCTAAAGCATAGAATCACATATATAGGAAAAGGAATTAACATAAAAGAATTTAGCTCCACTTAATAATTATAGGTAAATATTAGATATTAGATAGGAGTGCTAAACAAATAAAGTGAATTGAAGTAAAATATTTATACACACAGATGGGAACATTTTCACATAATACAAGGAGCACTAGTTAGAAGTTTCTAGATTTATAGATTCACTAAAGATAAAAATAGGTTTTTGCCCCTTTGTCCCCTCGTCCTCTTTTGGCTCGTGCTTGCTCTCCTCCTCTCCTCTCCTTTCCCTTTCTCTTTCCCTTTCTTTTTCCCCTTCTCTTCTCTTTCTCTCCTTCTTTCTTCTCTCAGCCTGCTGGAAGGGTGTGTGAATCTAGAGACCAACACTCTATCCATTAATAGTTATGGATTTAAGGGTGGACCTGGACGTTCCTTTAAAAGAACGCCCAGTTTCACGGGTGGGTGGGAAGGGGTTTGTGCAGTGGGATCCCGAGAAGGACCAATGCGGGATTGTATATTTGTTGGTGTCTTGTTGTGTCATGTATGTAGTTGTCCATGGAGATCGAGGGAGGTCGGGGAATGAGTGCCAGAAAGCTGCCTTCATATGAGTGGTTTAAAAGTGCTTACAGTTAACGCGCGTGGGATTAACACGCCTCAGAAGAGAATAGTTGTACTTGACTTTCTGAAAAAAGAGAAGGTTCATATATGTGCGATACAAGAAACTCATTGGAAGCAGGGAGATGAATTGAGAATAAAATCTAGGGACTATCCAATGATATTAAGTGCTTCTCTCCCTGATAAGAAAAAGAGAGGGGTTGCATTTTTGTTCTCCAAAAGTATTGATCCGGTAATTATACATTTAGAACGTGATCCAGACGCTAGATATATCCTCATAATATGCAAAATTAGAGACAAAGTTTACACATTAGTAAATGTATATGCCCCGAATCACTCCCCGGCCTCATATATCCAAAAATTGTTTGTTAAAATAGACAGAGTAAAACAAGGAATAGTACTGGTAATGGGAGATTTTAATTGTGTTATGAACGAACATCTAGATCGTAGGTCAGGTAGGGGCGGAGGCAAAGACAAAAATCTCATAAATAACGCAAAAAAGCTTAGAGAGACTGTTAAACTCTTTCCTCTCCTGGATCTATGGAGGATCTTCCATCCAGGGGAGGTGGATTTTTCCTGTTATTCGAGAACGCACCTGACATATTCCAGGTTAGATATGTTCTTTGGAGATAGAGTTGCAACTCAAAATGTCAAGAAAATTGCTATAAAAAACATCCCCTGGTCGGATCATAGTGTTGTATGGTTGACTTTGGAAACAGGAAAAGTAAGAGTTAGACCTGAATGGAAACTTGATAGTGCTTTAATTCGAAAGAAGCAAAATATACAATATTTAAAGCAAGCAATTGCTAATTTTTTCCACGAAAACGGCCATAATGAAGTAAGCCCCCCAATGACATGGTGCGCCTTTAAGGCAGTTATGAGAGGACATCTGATCAAATTAGAAATCCAGGAAAGAAGAAGGTCCCTCCCGAAACTAGCCAACCTCTATATAACCTTAGAAGGCCTTATTAATCAAAACAAAGCTGACCCATCTCTATCTATATCGAATCAAATAAAAGTAATAGAAGATAAGATCAAGGAGCAGTTAATAGAAAAAGCAAATAAAACCCTAGAAAGATTCAAGACAACATGGTATTACAACGGAAATAAAGTGACTAAATCGATGACGAAGAGGCTTAAAAAACAGGAGGCCAAAAAACAGATCTCTTCAATAAAAACAAAAGAAGGAGTAGTAATGATACCAGAAAGGATAGCTGAGGCTTTCCAGACCTTTTATCAGGCCCTATACAATCTCCCTGACACACCAAATCAGGAACTAATTGACTCTTACTTTAGGGATTTAACGCTGCCCAAGATAAACTTAGACCAATTAAAAACTCTCAATAGTCCATTTACATCCGAGGAGGTAAATTACTGTATAGATAAATTGAAGCTTAATAAGACCCCTGGTCCCGATGGATTTAATAACCTGTTCTTTAAAGTGTTCAAAAAAGATCTATTGGCGAATCTAACTGAGATGTTCAATTCGTTATCCAATAACGATCCTATACCAGAAGAATTATTGAGAGCAAACATCATTACCATACCAAAAGAGGGAAAGGATTTGGAGCTGGTAACCAGCTACCGACCCATCTCCCTTCTGAACACAGATATTAAACTGTATTCAGCAGTATTAGCAGAAAGGATAAAAAAATTATTACCATCAATAATCCATCGGGACCAGACAGGTTTCATACCGGGAAGATCCTCGGCGGATAATGTTAGACGATTAATTGACACATTGGACTATTCTAGAGCAAAGGATATCCCCCTCCTGACCCTGTCGTTGGATGCCGAAAAGGCTTTCGACAGGGTCAGGTGGGGTTTTATGAGAACTTCACTAGAGATCTTTGGCTTCGAGGGAAGAATGTTAAACTCTATCCTGGCATTATATACGTCCCCATCCGCAAGAGTACTGGGATGCGGTTTTTCCACTGATTGGTTTAACTTACATAACGGAACCAGACAAGGCTGTCCTTTATCCCCACTTTTATACCTTATCACGATGGAACCAATGGCAGCAGCCATAAGACAGAACCGAGAGATATCAGGGCTAAAGATAGGAAGTGAGGAGTTAAAAATTAACCTTTATGCGGATGACACTATAGTGACTATGGAGAACCCTGATAAATCCTTGGTAGGCTTAGTGAATGAAATAGATAGATACTCAATGGTATCTGGGTACAAATTAAATCATGATAAAACCATTGCCCTGCCAAATAACATATCGGTAGAATTAGAGAACAAATTAAAAACTAAATTCAGATTTGTCTGGGCGGATAATTTGAAGTACCTGGGCATAAGTATCTGGGCAGATCCAATAAAAATAATGGAGGAAAACTTCCTCCCTCTGCTAAAGTCTACTACCAAACAACTAAGCGATTGGAAGAACCTATGTTTTTCCTGGTGGGGACGAATAAATGTGGTCAAGACCTATATTCTACCAAAATGGCTCTACCTTTTCAGGATGCTCCCAATAGAAACCCCAGTCAGTTGGCTTACTATGATACAACGGGCTCTTAGGAACTTTGTGTGGCAAAACAAAAAACCAAGACTAAAATTAAACTGTTTAAAAAGAAAGATCTCCCAGGGAGGATTGGGAATGCCAGACATAATACAATACCATGACTCAAGCCTTTTAGCCCATGCAGTCACCTCCCAGTTAAAAATATCTAGTAACGAGGCTTGGTATAATATCGAAGCAGTTTTGGGCGGAGAATCAGAGCTGGTCAAACTTTTCTGGTACACTGGGGATAAAAGTAAAGAAAAAGATCAAACCAAAGGTAGAGGGATAGTTCTAGACAATATTCTACATGTGTGGAGAAGACACAGGAAAAGACTTGGGCTTGACAACTATGTAATTCACGAGCTCCCACTGACATTGCTGGAAAGTAATATAGATTATATAAACCTGAAAACCTGGCATGAATGTGGAGTGAAATCCCTGGGAGAAATATGGGGGAATACGGGAATTATTCCCTTCCAGGAATTGCAGGATAGATTTCCAGAATTGAAAGGTGAAACTTTTAATTACCTAAGGATGAAGGGTTATTTGTCAAAACATCTGCACAAGATGAAATCAGATAAAGTGAATCTTTTTAGGAAAATCCTAAAAGATAACAACCAGAAAAATCTATTAAAAAGAATAAAAGATATGTCAGATCTGGATAACGCAGATTGTGACTTCTCGGCTTTTTCTAAGTGGGAACGTGATATAGGTATTATTATACCAAAGGAAGATCTGATAAAATCCCTTTTCTTGACATATAAATCAGTGAGATGTCTAAATTTGGTGGAATCACATTATAAAATTCTAAACAGGATGTATCTGGTGCCATCCCGCCTGGCGGTGATGGGGCGGGGGGCACCGGATACATGCTGGAGATGCAATAAGGATAGAGGGGACATGCTACATACATGGTGGGCATGTCAACCCCTTAAATTGATGTGGCAGGAAATGTTGGGGAAGCTTCTATATATGACTAATACTCCGTTGTTAAATAAGCCGGAGATACTTCTCTTGCACTTAAATCTACCAGGTACTAAGGAATGGGAGAAGGCTTTTACTTTACATTTTTTAACCGCAATAAAAGTGTCAATAGGTAGACTATGGAAATCACCTCAAGTCCCGAGTTGGGTGGAGATTAAGAAACAACTAGAATATCAATTTAAGATGGAGAGAGGAATTTCACTTTACCAAACAAAAGACCTAAAAAAGGTGGAAAAATGGGATAAATGTCTAGAACTCCTAACTCGGGACTTGGGATGAAACATGGTAGACGCGTTTGAACTGTAGACCACTGATCCACATGAAATATGGTAAAATAAAAGGTGAACAGCGGTTAGATGGCTCTTGTTTCCCCCCGTTTTCTCCCCCCTCGATCTCCATGGAAGTAAATGTTTTAGTAGTATGTCTTGTTAAATGTTTTGTAGATTTGAATGTCCTTTATGTATTTTTATATGATAATCTTCATGTCAAGGAGACTAAGCATAGTAAAAAATGCACAAGGATGAGTTGAAAATACACGACTTCACGTTTATTGTTCACCTGATTATTTACGTGTTCTCGATTCTGAGTGCGTTTAAAAAAAAAAAAGTATTGTAAGGGTTACAATAATGTTTTTGCAGATTGTATTCACAATACTATCGCCTATAGTTTGTGGATGGGATTAGTCTCCACCTCCTTTTATTAATAACCAATGAAAAGACTGGTTCAATGGCTTGAGGAAAAATGTTATCAGTTCTGCTTTGAGGGTAGTTGTATATGTCCTTATATCTGTTCATGTATTCATTGACCTGACTTATTGTGTAGCAAAGCATATATCAAATATATAATAATAAGAAACAGTTGTAACTATTGTATGGTATGGCAATGCAACATATTGTTTAATAACATCTGTAGCCTACAAAGGGTTAACATTTCAATGCAGATTAAACTTACATTTAAAAATATATATGTATTTTAGTCTATGTTTAGATGTTGTGCAGTTCATTTTATCTTGCAGGGCAGATTTTTTTTTTCCCTTGCCATTTCATGCACCTTCCAGTCAATAGTAAGGATCTGTAGAGCTGAAATAGGACTTTTAATGTGTATATATTAACAACATAACTGGATCACACACCAATTATATATATATATATCTGTACAGGTATGAAGATGTCCATTTGTTGAAGCATTGTGCATCTGCACCTCCTGACCATACAGCAGTATGATCAGAATTATAGAGGATGGATAAGCTAAAGGAAGGACTAATATTTAAAAAGAAAACACATTTTCAGCCTCTTTTACACATTTACTATTATGCAAAAATCACGAATACTGGTAATTATTTAATCAGGAAATGCTTTAGATGAAAAGGACCACCTTTTCATCTAAAACACCACTGACTCACACACACCTGCTTTATATGTCCCAGTTAATTTTTCTGTACAGTACTGGGGATGTCCAATGGCTGAAGCAGAGAGCATGTGCACCTCTGAGAGTACAGAGGTATATTTTAAACATTTTTTTCTCTCCTGCTTTTACACATCTATGGTCATGCAAAAATCTGGAATACTTCTTCATGAAAACAGGGCAATCCAAAGAATATCCATGTTTATTAGAAGGGCCAAGACCATGCACTTTAAGTACAAATAAAACATTCTTAACAATGTAATGTGTACTTTTACTTAGGAGATATGTTTTATATGTGTATCACATGCTTTACAAAAAAAAAAGCTTGCACTCTGAATCTGCTCAGTCAGTCAATGAAGGTATCAACTTGACTGCACTTGATTGTTGATTTCTACTAAATAAATTAGATAAGAAAATTGATTGTCATTATATGGCCATTTAAAAAAAAAATCTCAGATAAAAACACATGATATCTTGCTTTAACAAATTCTGCAGCCTAATTTGTGTGGAAGTTTGCTGAATCCCATCTATATCTTTGGTTTGGTATTATTAATTCTGAGACGTTAAATTGCTATATGACCGCAGCTTGCTGTGTGACTGTACCATGGTGTTGTAAAATGTGTTTACATCCACAACAGCATCAATTTAGAAGACTCATATTGGACAGTTGCTGGATAAGCAGCAATATCGATGGACATGCTAGCCCCAGTATCAGAGAGGTTCCTATAACAACTGGACAAAACAAGTGCACGTTTGAGGGAAGAATTAGCTACATTCATGTCAGAAGGATTTTCTAGGAAACCCAATGAGTGATGACAAGATCACATGGTCTACACTTACAAATGATAAACTGCATAATATTGAATTGTTAGTGTTTTGATACAAAATAAAAGTATAGGTCAATTTAATGGATATGGATAGTCATGAGATATGCTTTGTACAACAGCCAGTGGAATAACTGTGGAAAGTATAAATACACCTCAGCTCTACTTAATATGTCATGCACACCATGAAGAAGTTAGGCAATAAGTGAGTAGAAGGCCTATCATATTGGGGAGAACTATCACCAGCTGCAATACCTCCAAAAGACTGTGAGCGCTATCTTGTCAGCCTGGCTTATATTTGATATTTGGTATATTTATTTTGCACATTTATGAGTGTTTTCTATTGATTTTAGGTAAACCATTTTGCTGTTTATTATATTTATCATTATTTTTTTTATTGTAGGATTCCAGAACAAATGTTTCCAGTAGGCTTGTGAATGCTTTTGTACTACTACTATTGCAAGTCTCCAGATTCCTGGCGATGCAATATGCCCCACACCATGCACACTGTCCTTTCATAAAGTTTTTTTTTACCTGCTCTAAAAGGTTCAGAGCCAGCTCATATTCTAGAGAAAGAGGGGTTGTATAAACAGGGTGCCCCTGAGTATCAATGTCTTGCACTTCTGGGTTGCTCCAGTGTGCTCAACCAGACCCCCCCCCCCCCCCCCCCCCCTTCCAATTTAGGGATATTAGGATTCCCTAGTTCAGGGCTTGACAAATCCTTACTGCTGGCTCCCCACTGTTTTGATTGTTTTACACTAAACTTTATGTAAGTACCTTTTTCATGGCTCCTAACAATAACTAGGTGAATTGGTCTAGCTCCTAATGGCTTCAAATGTTTTGCTGTCAACCTTACATTATGGTGCTATTTAAATAAACATGCTTAGAAGGAACTGATTAGTATCTTCTTTTTCATTTTATGATCCCTGGTAACAAACATTGCAAACAAAATTGCATAGACTTATGCTACGGATACCCGATCCTCGTGTGACAATACAATAACCTCCATGAAAGAACCGGCTGTCAGGTCATGAGAAGATATTGTTGTGGGACACATCCCTTTGTGTTTGGTCACAGTAGACTTTGTCAGGGTCTAGGATGTTGAATTAAATTTAAGTTAAACCTTCAAATAAATAAATCACTAAATTGGTAACTAAAACTGAGAAAGAAACAGGAAAACATGTTGCAATTATGGTAGGACATAGCTCTCTGTGTTTTCTTTCGATGTTCCTGATGGACATTTTTGTTAAGTGTAACACTTTGATTAAAATATGTATTGGACAATACTCAAAGAGTAAAGATCACAATGTCAATATAATGATAATCACAAAACTTTACAGTTTGAAGATTGCTAACAATCTATTGATGAAATATTGCTAAATTTTTTCACAATGATGGGTTCATCCTATTTCTTCCTGGAAGGAGTATTTGTAAACATACCCCAGTGGGAATTTGTGCTATTTGCTTGAGGATGCACAATGCCAACATTCTCGTGGGAGTCATTAAAAATGGGATTATATGCCCCACTGGTCATATGACCAATATTGATTTAGTGTTTCATAGGAAGAGTATAATTACACCTAATAAACTGAACAACATTACCTTACAAGTCTAGTATTGTATGGATCAAAAACACAAATAATTCTATAGCATATGTTTTTGGCTGGGTTTCCATTTGTGTGGTGATTTGATTGTTGTGTTCTTATGATAAAGCACAATGGCCAATTCTGCTTCTGTGTTGAACTCATGTATTTAACTATCAGCTCACTGTGATCCTCATCGATACACACTAAATAGGTCTGAATGGCCCCTCTTGAACTTTATGTAATGTGTGCATTGTTGATTTTCTAATTACAGTACAACAGAAGGAGTTTGACTGAGAAAGCAGATGGCCACCATCAAAGCTCTTACTCAGCCTTAGCTAAAGATGTTTGTATAGGCTTTGTGAATTTCTACCTATAAATCACCTGGCAAGGGTTTCCCTGCTAGAAAATAATTCAAATGTATAAATACTATATTCAGCATCATGAGTGGGTTACTTCATGTGCAGAGAACTTAATTTACTTCAGAGGCCTTAGTGCACCCTCGTCACTTGCCACTTGTTTAAGAAATAACCTCATAATTACTGTATCAGATTTAGAGAGTAACATGTGCATATTTAATAGCTCCAAAGTGCCTGCTATCCCAAAAATGTGCAGTAATTAACCTCTGAATGGAATAGATATTAAATCAATAATAACCCCATGAAGAAAAATGGTACATTAATATGCTACTGCTGTAAATGAATTTCAGGCCGGTTTATAAATGGTAATTATCACCAGTACATATAATTATATACCTTAATTACCATAGATTATGCAACACAGTTGTTTGCTCTATTAAAAAAAGAGCCATCTTTTAATTTTGGTCATTTCAAGTGTTCAAAAAACCTGTTTTAATGTTTAAATAGTGAGCATTTCCTGTGTATGGAGAATTAACAGTCTAGAAGCCTATATTTATTTATATATACTTAGAATTTGACCTCTGTAAAATGTGTTGTTATTTCACTGTCTCTCTAACCTGTTTTAATGTATAAGTGCTGAGTATTAAATCTATTTAGAGTACTATGTTCAAACAGATCTTTATATTTATAAGCTAACAGACATTTTATTTTTATTTTTGAAAAAGAAACGTCTTGAACCTGTCTTATAAGATTCTCTTTAAAAAGGAACTTCAAAAGGAACCGGAGTAGGCATCATACAATTCCCCAGTGCGTTTTATGAGTACAGTCTTCTTTTTTTCCTACTGACGCTATAAAGAAAGGAAAGGGCAACACTTATTTTGAAAATTCTCTTTCATGTTCCCTGATGCATTTTGCTATCTCTGTTAGATAATCCTATCAGCTGCATTTCTTTGTGATAAACAGATTGGAGTGCCTGTGAGTTTTTGTAGCTGACGGTATCAGGAAATTTAAGGAATTATTATTTTTTGGATCAGAAGACAGTCTTATTTGACACTACATGATGAGGGCGTATATATATACTTATAATTCCTGTATATCGGTAGCTAGTCTGCTTCGTTCGGTGTGAGCAGAAAGCTATGTGAGCAGAAATGCTATATGTAAGTATATCAATATATAGATGTATTTGTATTTTTAAATCCTCTTCAGCCAGCTTTCTGCTTACACTGAAGAAGGGTATCTATGTATGTACAAGAGGACAAATGTAAAAAGGCATTGATGTATTGTACTGAATGATGCTCATACTGAGCAAGGCAGTATTCAGGGAGCTTGTCTTTTTCCCATTATTAAAATGAATGAAGCTTGTAGTCTTCCTGACATGTGCAAGAAATATCACAGCTAGCTAAATATTCAATATTTGGAAGTCAACAAGAACATTATTTTAGTGTTGAAACAAAAGATGGAGAGAAAGGTATGGACAAGTCAAGTTCAAAATCAGTCTTTAGGATTCACATAAAAGGGCAAATAAACTCTGTTCAATGATGGTTCAGAACTTCAGATGTATAACTTTTTTTTTTTTAGTCTGTGTGACAAAACTACATACAAGTGTACAAAGAGACAGTAAGAGTTTATTGCATCAAGACGGGTGGGCTATTGCATGTTAAACCTTTTTCATCTGTAATCTTCTGTATGTTGACCTGAAGTGATAGCTGACTCATTATATTTAAATTTACATGTATAGCATAACTTTGCAAAAGCCATACATGTAATATATGAGGCTTGTTCACCTAAGAACAAGCTGACCCACTGTAAGAGCTCTCCTCAAAACCACTAAGGAGGAAAAGGGTATTTTGGGGGATTACTGAAGTGGTGATGGTACTAGGCATGGAAAATTTGCTATTTTCTATTCTATAGCTGTTGCAGAGTACTGTACATTTATTAGCACAGGTGCAATGTAATCGCTGGGTTAATCTATAGATTCAGCACTAAGGTGATCAAATTTGGCAAATTTGTATTTGCTCGCTCAGAAAAATATTGGAACTGATTTACAAATTTTCTCAAAATCTATGATGGTGTCCTGACAAGCACAAACTGGTCTAATAAATTATGATGAAGCTAATTCAGGGACAAATGATTTTGAAGAGACCCCAAAAATGGGGGGCAGGGGAAGGGTAGAGGAGGGGGTAATAATCTGGATTCTCGTGATTGATATAACAATAATACTGATTTGAGATATTAAATCTACAAAGCTAAAGCAAAATACTCTTAGTTTGCTACTTTACATTTATTCTATGATAGGGTGAAATGCGTCGGGTCTTCCTGTGATCTTTTTATTATACCATTTGTCCTTGTCCATATATGTTTCTATACCCATTGTATTACATCTCAGAGTTTTTTTTTTTAGAAGTGATTCAATATTTTTTATCAGAATTTTTTTACCCTCTTTCTTATGTGGCTCCTAGAACAGCCCATTAAAGTTTGCAGCAGCTAGTCATCTATGTTTTGTGTATTGTAATAATTGTCATATCTGATCCTTACTTTCATCTTTTCTCTTATCCCTCTGGGAATATTTAAATAACTAGCATATCATGCCAATTAATTGTTAAGTTGTAGCTTCAAATATTAAATAGAGAAGGCAATATTTACCTGATTATTATATTTTCTCCTTCAACATCTAAAAAGCTACATTTGCACTTAGCATTTTCTTTAAATAGTTATACAATTAGCTAACCCCGTTACATGGAAATCATATACACCAATATTTGTTTAATTAGTGCCCTCATCTGTACCTTTGAGCCAAACCCCCTATGGAATTACTGCTACTTAGCAAGTGAGAGGATGAATGATAGAGCTGGGGGGAATGAGAGAAAGAGCAGTATTACATTGAGAGGTTTTAAATGCAGAAAGCGTTTTTTTTTTTATCTGTTTCAGGATGCTAGAGGCAGCTTCAAATGAGGGCTCAGACATACCGATAAAAAGTGAGTTTTCTGCAAAGCAGTCGAGAGTGAAAATCAATTATTTTGCAACACGACAGCTGAAATATAAAGGATGTAAGAAAGCTTAGGATGCAGTAACTAAATAGTTTGCTCCTGTCAATGTGTGGGGTATATTTTGTCGCCTTAAATGTAAGCATTATGAAAACCTTATTAATAAATAGATATTATCCTACATACACTGTCCTGCTAACCCTGCATATAGGGTTATATTATCTCCACTGATTCCCTGCTGTCATTCTTTAAACTTAAGACAATTAAAATTAAACCAATAACTCACAGATTTTACAGTGCTTTTTTTTTTTTCTCCTGAAGATGCTGCACAGAAAAAATGATTGCACATTGGTGTAATTCATATTGCCTATGACATACAATAAAGAATCTGTTGACATTCCTGGTAATATGATGATTCATCTAAAAATGAAAAGGGAAATGTTAATGAAGAAAAATAAAAAGCAAGACAACTTGACAAATGTCATAGTGTATCTGTTTTATGGAGCACCTGAATATATCCGACTTATTTGATTTCACACTACAGGAACACTATTCTTTAATGGTACATGTAGGACATGAATTAGTGTAGTATCTTATTATCTGTGTGAAGCTATTTTTTGAGTACATCTTGGAATGTTATATACTATTGTGATCATTTGCTTCGTGCATTGTACAGTTTCTAGACTTGCCTGAGAAGACTCCTGGTTTTCCTTGGAGAAATAGAGGTTCATAACTCCCACCCAGATAGACAGCTGTACCCTTTATGATGGAATAAGTCAGAGAAATATGAATCACTTACCTTTTGATGTTTCTAAATATGATTACACAAAACAAAAATACTTTTTGCAAGCAGAATATGTCCATTAGAGGTGATTCATTTAATGATGTGTTAAAGGGAATGTATCACACATTAAACATTTTACACCATTTTGCACAGAAGGCAGGGTTAATTTCACAATACCTCTTAATAAGGAAAGGATACACATCTCCCTTTCTGTAGTAAGAGAGAAACTGCAGAAGATGAATGTAAAGAATCCACGACAATATTGGAACACAGAAGGCTGGCTCCGAGGGTAAGTGAAGCAGCATGTTAGGCCACAACAATAATGTAGATATTAGATGGCAATAATAATCTGTTTCCAGAGATGTATTAAAATCAAAAGGCTGAAAAACAAACACCCTGGACGTAAAAACAATACAATCAAACTAAACTAAAGTCCACAAGGAAGTCCACTACAGTTGAACTGTTAACGTGAAGCAAATTACCAGCTTCTCAGTGGCTACTCCCAGTGCTTGGGCTCTGCTTTCACAGGAGAATTGCAATGGACCTCTGTGTGGACTTGGCTTAGTGTGATATTTTTTTTTAATTGTTTTTACTTCCAGGCTATTTGTTTTTCAGCCTTTCAATTTTAATACAGTGTATATATATATATATATATATATATATACTACATTTTTCTACCTTCATCAATCTCTTGAAGAGGATTCATATTGCCATGAAATATCTACAATATTTCTGTGCCCTAAGATGCTGCCCCACATGCCCTTGGAGCCAGTTTTGTGAGTATCACCATTCCCTCTTTTCAGAAGTCATGGTTCCTGGCATTGTCAAGCCTTCCTCTAATGTGTCATATTTTGGGACTGAATCCTATAGTGCATTCAGATCTCTTTCTAGACCATCTGAAAATGCTGCACATTACCATTAAATGTTAGCACATTTTTAATAAGATGTAAACAAAAACAGACTGGTCTTCTAACCCTAATAAAGTTGTCAACATTACAGACATAATAGTGAGAGAGAGCGCTTTTGGTTAAAGCATAATTAAGCTCATCCATCACTAGGCACACTCTCAATAAAGTGAGAGCACATAAAGCAATCAATACTTGTACACAAGTATAATGTACGCAGTGTAAAATATGATTAGATTTACTCTTTAAATATTAAATTTTACCATTTTAATAATTTGTTGCCTCATTTATATATTGTAAATGGAGGTTTGTGGAAGCCTGCAACCTTCCTTGGATGCACACACAGATTGACAAGGAAGATACTACTTTCTTTAGCTTCAACAATGTGCCTCCAGTCACTTTAACTTGTGTCGAAATCCATGTATCAAGTGCACATAGAGAAGAAGGTTCACTGGTTTATGTACAGAGATATGTATCAATAAATCTAGATTGCAAGAATTCCTAGACTGTTACTATAGTAACCATACCCAGGCTTTTGATGCACTATGTTTGCATGCAATCAATTGCTCCATGTCCCTTTCTCAGTAACTAGCAATTTGCAGGTTGGGTTACAGGCTGGATGTAGCTTTGCAGCAACTGACCCACACCTCTGTGTTAACTGTGAATGTGTGCCTCATTTATATAGACAACATGGCTACAGATTATTAGAGGATATTATATACTAATATAGTCTCATCAAGTGAGGTGATTTTAGCTAAGTAAATAGCAAGAGAGGATGAATTATGAGCATCAGAAATTGATTACTTTGCTTTTACTGTGCTTGATATATTTTCATTCATAAAGAGTTGCAAACTGCAAAAATTTAATTGTGCCACTTTAAAGTGTATTACATGTACTTCTTTTGGTACTGCTCCTGGATATTGTGTTAGTGTAGTGATTCCCTCCATAGTGACACTGTGGGGACCCCTGAGACCTTCAGATTGACTACGGAGTACCTTCTCAGTGTTGCTTGCAGAAAGGAATCACTGGGGAGTCTACCACACGGAGAAAGGGAGATTCACATCCATAACAAAATCCACATACACATATGTTCACTAAAATTCAAGAATAGCTTGAAAAGGTTGACTTCCATTTTGAGACTAAGTCAGATTCAGCACCCGAGTTTCCCCATTGAAAGTAAGGTTAGGTGAAATGATCAAAGAGAAAAGCTAATTTTCTCTTTACATTCAATGGGAAAAATTCAAACTTGTTTTTTTTCTAAGTGAAACTGGGGTGCTGAATCTGATTTAGTTTCAAAATTAAAGTCAACCTCCTTGAACTATTCTTGAATTTAAGTGAATAGACCCAAAAGGGGTGGAAGCATGTACTAACACTTTATTAATAGGGATAGCATGTAAACACATACATTTTAATAGTCCTGCTATATTCAATGAACTTTTAATTCATTTATATTTTCTCTCTCTTTAGCACACATAGACTCACGCCAGTGATGTCATCAGTCACTGCTGTGCACAGTTCTTATCAGGCTCATGATGACATAACTGATTTTCTTGGTTCTGTGCTAAATTTAATACAAGCAGAAAAATGTTAATGGTTTCTATCGTTATTGCTTCAAATTTATCAGTGTTGCTTTGATAAACATGGTCCTATCTTCTGGGCCTTTCTTTAATATCATGTATGACATGCAATGTTTAACCAGCCGCCTGCTCACAGAGATGGGTCTGGGTGGTATGCATGTTTATAAACATGTAAATGAGGTAGCTCCCTTTTGGAAGTACCAGAGGAGGAGACAGCTATTTTTTGATAAGTCTACATTCTGGTCAGAGGAGCCACTAAACCAAATGTCAATTCGGTCATCATAAGACTGGTTATTTTACTGTGGAGAAAATAATCCCATTTTATTTGTCCCCTTTTTATAATGTTCATGTATAATCTGGAAGATTTATCTTAGCCTAGAATTAATTCCTGAGGAAGAGACCTAGAAAATTCTCAATTAACCAATGGAGACTATCATTTTAACTCTACTTAACTGGCTAATATTGTACTATATGTGCACCTATGAAACAAGGATATGCCAAACAATAACAGAGGGTGAAAACGATAATATTGCCATCACTAGCGTGGTGATTTTTGAGATTTTTTTAAAATAAATTTATAGTTGTTTGTACATGGTATATAAATAGTGTGTTTGTGTGTGTGTGTATGTATATGTGTATATTGAAGAGGTGAGACAGCGCTTCATATAAAGGTACAGAATAATATATTCCAAAAACAGATGAATGTAAGAATATATAAATTTATTAAGACAAAAATGAAGAAATAAAAATACACATATAGGTATATAACAAAAATCCAAGGTCACTAAATATAAATAAATGAGTGATCACATGGGTAATGGACATATATATTTAAAATACAAAATAGTATACAATGAGATTAAAAAAAAAAAAAGGCCTCAAATAGGCAAAAACGGAGTAAAACCAAAATCCCTTACCCAGTGGGTCTGGTTCACCTGGCCAGGTGTATTGAATAGTTATGGATAGTTGCTCTATTACAAACAGCTACACCCCACAGGACACATTTCAAATTTTCTTCCTCAGCTGGTGGGGTGTAGTGCAATGACACCAGTGGGAAAGGGATCAGCTTAATTGATCAGTAGTCTTCAGCTGTTTAACCCCACCTCAAGTAGAGGTATATAAAAGTCTCGTAGAAAGAGAGCTCCAGAAGATAGATGTGATGTGTAGTTATGACAACCTCACTAGATTCGAACGTAAGGCTCTTAAAGACCTTCAAGACACTAGTGGTATTGTCATTTGTCATTAGAGGTGATAAGGGGGGGGGGGGGGTGGTGATACAAAACACAGATACATATCCTAAATAAGCTGATAGACAATAGACTCTTGTCTGATGTCAATTTCTACAAGAGGCTATCAGCTGACCCTACTGAAAAATACTCAAAAATCTTGAGTGCATTACTCCAGGAGGCTAAGAAAAAGAAAATAATCTCAAAAGAAGAATTTAATTGTCTCTTACTAAAAAACCATAAAATAGCTCTTTTTTTATCATCTCCAAAAAATTAATAAAGATAGGGAAAATCCTCCAGGGAGACCCATTATATCAGGTATCGGGTCTTTGAGTTCTAATATGTCACTGTATGTAGATCTATTTTTGCAGGTGCTTGTTCCATTGATGCCCTCTTACCTCAAAGATGGTCAGTCACTTATAAAACTATTGACCACTATTCCCTGGAAAGACTATATTATACTAGTCACTTCTGATATACAAGCTCTTTATACGTCCATTAGAGTAGAAGGGGTATCTAAAATGTTGAATCAATATAACTATCTGAGTGGTACACATAGAGACTTTTAATGTAACATTATGAAGTTCATTTTGGAATCCAACTATTTTATTCTTAATGGGGATTTTTTTCTTCAGACGTGCGGCACGGCGATGGGGACCCGGTTTGCCCCCAGCTACGCCAATTTTTTTTGGGTAGTTGAGAGAACGGGACAATCTATGGAAGGGATCAACAGAGACCCTAAAAACTTTTTTTGAGGAACTGAATAGTAATTCATTTACATTTGAGGCTGATCAGAGACAGATTACTTTTTTAGATTTTACTACAAACCTACTTCAAAACTATGGATAAAAACACCTATTTAAATGCAAAAAAATATCATGACAAAAAGTGGGTTAACAGTATCCCTAGAGGGGAATTCATGCTCATGCGCAGAAATTGTTCCAACATAGAACTTTTCGATGCCCAAGCCCAAGTGATAGAGGATAGACTACTAAAAAAGGGATACAATAAATAACAAGTAGAGAGATGTAGACATTTTGCTAGAGATACGGACAGAGATGCATTTCTGCAGAAACAAGAATCAAGAAAACAACAAAAAATTAAAAATCTTAGAATAGATAGAGTTAATAACACTCAAATAAATAATGAGCAGAGGTCTAATGACAAAAATCGAAATAAGTTTGAAATGAGCTTTATTACTGCATATTCAGATAAAACTAATACTATCAAAAAAATATTGGATAAGCATTGGCATATTATCCAGGCAGATACAATACTGAATAAGATCCTTCTGCAGAAGAGTATGGTTATCTGTAGGAAAAATGCAAATTTAAAAACACTACTAGCCCCATCTGATTTAACAAAACAAATTCAAATGATTTCAAAATCCAACTCATCCCGTTTGTAGAACTTTTTTTGGGAACCAACAAAGGTTGGTACCGTTGTGGACATTGTAGTGTTTGTCCTTAAAAGAAAGATCGCTTTGTTTGTTTTGCTACTAGTTTGAAGTAGGATATCCAAAGGTATGTGTCATATATGTCAAAGTTTGTAATATATATGTTGGAGTGACCATGTGGCCTCCAATATGTGGGCCAAACAAGCAGAGTCTTTAAGAAAAGATTGTATGAACACAGATACAACATACTGTATTTTCTGGCGTATAAGACTACTTTTTAACCCAGGAAAATCTTCCCAAAAGTCGGGGGTCGTCTTATACGCCGGATGTCGTCTTTTTACTTACCTCGTTGCTGCTCTGCAGGTGCGCGCGGCTGTAAGGGAAGCGTTGTGTGCTCCCCTCCAGCGGCGCAACTTCAATAAAGCTTGTTTAAACTTTTTTTTAAAACAAACTTTATTGAAGCCGCGCGGCTGGAGGGGAGCGCACAACGCTTCCCTCACAGCCGCGCGCACCTGCAGAGCAGCAACCAGGTAAGTACTGGGGAGGAGGGGGGCAAAATCCTGGCATATTGGAGGGGCAAAATATTGGCATATTAAATGGCACAAGAAAAGCATATTGAGTGGCAAAATACTGGCATATTGAGGGGCAAAATAGTGTGTCTCAGGTTGTGTGTCTATTGGTGTCACTGTGTGTGTGTCACTTTCTGTGTAAGGGTGTGTGTGTGTGTAAGTGTAACACTGTGTTAGTGTAAGGGTGTGTGTGTAAATGTCACTGTAGGAGAAAATGCTCGTTGGAAGAGGGGTAGTCTTATACGGTGAGTATATCCCAAACTCTAAATTTTAACTGGAAAAGTTGGGGGTCGTCTTATATGCCCAGTCGTCTTATACACCGGAAAATACGGTAATAACAGGTTATCCTAAACATACTGTATTGAAGCATTTCAAAGAGGCTCACAATAAGAACGACTCTATTTAAGGCTTGGATTATTAAACAGATCATTATAGGACCTAGAAAGGGAGACCGCCTTCTAACATTGAGAAGGAGAGAAACTTTCTGGATCCTCACATTAAATACTCTAGTTCCAGGAGGTTTAAATTATAAATTTGATATAATACCATATTTAGAGTAATCAATCTCTCTGTATATTTTGTCTCATCATGGCCTGTTCTCTTTTTTTGACTTACTATGTATATATATATTTTTTATAATTTATATTTTTTTTTATATTTGTTGTTCTATGTCTCTCTTAGTGGGATATCTATATAGGTATCCACTATAGAGGATAATGTGTCTTTTTCTTATAGAAGACAATGTATTCTGAAAATGTAGTGATATAAAGTATTTCTGTCGCTATAATAATGTTAACACATTTCCTTGAATGTAAGATTATGTTATCTATACTTCGTTAAGTAAGTCTATGTGACAGCCAGGCTGGAGTAAACTGCAAGATGCCATTTGATCGCTTTTTAATGTGTACATATTTTTTTTGGACATAGTATTTAGTAAATGTATATTGATCTATTACTAATATACACCAGAACATCCTTTCCGTGGATGGATTCGCGGTTCCTCCCCTGCTATGCCGGCAAAGTAGGGTTGGAACGCGTCGCCATGGAAACGGTGTCCGTTCTATCCTAAATTCATCTCTATGGTTCCCCCTTCATGTATTGTATACGGAAGCGGGTAATCTCTATGATTGTTATACCTGCAACTATGACAACGGTTGTGTCTATCCACCAAACAACCCTCTCTATGATCAGTACTTCCGTGTCTTCAAAGCAACATGCACTTTATGGTAACAGCTGAAGACTACTGATCAATTATTGTTTATTTTCGCTCTTTTTTTGAATATGTAAGCTGATCCCTTTCCCACTGGTGTCATTGCATTACCGCCCACCAGCTGAGGAAGAAAATTCGAAACGCGTCCTGTGGGGTGTAGCTGTAAGGGATTTTTTTTTTACTCCATTTTTGCGGCCTTTTTTTTTTTTTTTTATCTCATTGTATACTATTTTGTATTTTAAATATGTATGTCCATTACCCATGTGATCACTCATTTATTTATATTTAATGACCTTGGATTTTTGTTATATACCTATATGTGTATTTTTATTTCTTCATTTTTGTCTTAATAAATTTATATATTCTTACATTCATCTGTTTTTGGAATATATTATTCTGTACCTTTATATGAAGCGCTGTCTCACCTCTTCACCTGTTTTTCCTTTTTTTGCAGTGGTTTTTTCCATTGCATCCTATCATAAGACTAGCTGCTTTCATTGTATTTCATATTGAGTCTTTTGTTACTCCACACGTTTTCTGGGATATTTATCTCCATATTGTCATCCCGTGTCCCTCCTGCCAACGATGTGTATTTCTATACACCAGCTCATTGGTTAGTATTGTACTCATATCTTTACAATTTCCCTTTTTTTTGGAGTGAGGGTCACTCTATATACACATTTTTACACTTTGTACACTTTATTATTATAATTCCTGTATTCACTAGCACTGTGCTTTTTCTTTTTTCTCATGTACTATATGTGTATGTATGTGTGTGTGTATATATATGAGATCAAAAGCTATAATTTTTGTGGCACAGCAACTATTTGCAAAGCAACTATTTTAAGAATTTCATTATATTTACACTGAAAAACACATGCGTGACTACCTAGAAACTCCAAGCTGTCACGCCTGAACTTAATGCACTGAATATGTGAATGTTTTAAATGTTATTTGATGCCATTGTAATGATGAAACTGAAAGCCTTTTGTCAGCTTCACTGGTGTTTGTTCTCCTAAATTTTGTTTTTTTAAATGCATTTGAAGCACAGAAGAATAATAAGTTAGGGAAGGCTATTTGAAAGAAATTGAAAAATACTGGTGCAGAAATGGACTGCAAAATATACAAAGCTGGGGATGATGATAGTTCCTTTGAAGGACCTAACCTTGTACTTTCCCAGGCGCCTTCTGTACTGAGGGTTTAAACTGCATTCTTGTTTGAGACCGTTAGATAATAAAAAAGCAGTGTTTGCTATCTATGTTTTATGTATTTGTTTATTTGATTCATCTGTAAAATTCTGTACGCCTTTAGCCAATGTGTTAAAAGTGATAAGAAACAAATCTCTGTATCCACTCAAACCTGCTGCTATATAGAATGAAACTATGTTTTCCTGCAACAGATACATTATTCTTGCCATACATACATTTCCGCATTTATTTTCCTTTGCATTTATATTGCAAAACTTTGAAGTATAGAATTGAGGGGATGTTGTGTAACTTAAAGGACTATGCCAGCAGCCTGAATAAAATAAACTAGTGGATGCAGATTCAAACTGTCATTTTGAGATAAATATGTGTTTGTAAGTTATAATTTGTTTTATTTTTGCAATATTTGCTTTCAAAACTTTTTTTAATTTTCTAGAGTTTCTAGATAGGACCAATTCTCCTCCTCCTTTGGTTCGTCCAAAAGGGAGCAGCGCCATATATATGTGTATAAACATGCATACCACCCACACATCTCTGTAGACAGGCTGATTGAACATTGCATGTCATACGTGACATTAAAGAAAGGACCAGGTTATCCGGTGCAAAATGATAAATTTGAAGCAATCACTGCAGAAACCAATAATTTGCTTGTTTTAAATTTTGCACAGCACCAAAGAAAATCCTTTATTTTGCCTAGATAAAGAGAAAGATTAAGTAGCAGGAAGCCTTGCCATGTTTCAAGAACAATGACTTAGACAGCACTCACACTGCAATGCATTACGGTATTAAAATATTTGCTTATGGAAGCAATATTAAAATAATGCATGCAATGCTATTTATGTTACCTTGATTTGTGTTTGCTTTGTGCATTTTGCTGACGTTTGACATCCTCACCCTTTTTTTTTAAGTGGATGGAAGACTGGGGGTAAATGGCACAAAATATTATTTAACACAATGATTAGTACATAACTGGAATACCCTTAGGACAGAAGACTGAAATGTGTATAAGTCTTTCTTTGAGAACAAATAAGATTTCACTATAGGCTAAATGGGCTCATTGTTCACCACAATTTATGTTTCTATATTTCCACATTTCTAGTGTTTACTTTAATGATCTGAATAAAATAGGTTTCAGGGCCCGTGCAATATAATTTCCAATTCAAACCTCCCACCAAACATCCAAGATCCATCTGGAAAATGACAATTTTGGGAATCCATCGGACTAACTTTTTCAGGGGAAACCAGAGTGTTTGAGTGTGTAATTAAATGGGATCCCACATGTGCAACTTCTTTTTAAGGGGCTGGCATGCCCACATTTGTAGGCCATTTCCTTTGTGTGGCCATGCCTCCAGATTCCAGGTCAATCCCTCCTAAAGTTAGAAAGTATGCCAACTAGTAACATAACAAGTCACAGTTAGTAATATTAAATACCAATGAATACATTTATATCAGTAGAAAAATTATTTATCATGTATGAAAATGTCTTAGATGTAAAAGTCAGATTAAATAGTGCAGTCAACTACATTGGCCATTTCTTTTTTTATATGTCTACTCTAAAATAAATATATTAATGTAAAGAGAGCAATCTCAATTTTTGCATTACATATTATGTTTGCTAGAAAATCCTGGCTTAGTTGAAACAACTTTGTGTTTGTAATTGCATTTTATGGAGAGAGAATTTCAATAAGATTTAGAAAATGTATATAATCTGGGTTTTTGCTTAATCCTTCATACAGCAGTCATCCTGTTTAAATGTCAAAGCCACTGAAGTCTTGTTTGGTAACATATGTTAATGAGGATTTATAGCAACTGTTTGTACTAGTTAGTTTCAATCTTATAATGTCTTGATGGCTTGCGTGTCTGCTGCTAGGGCTGCAGGGAAAATAACACTATGGTTAAATGCAAAGTGAGAAGCAGATGAGTGTTTCTCCCATTCCTGATATGAAAGTGTTGTGTGTGAAATAGATCTACAGCATGCACTTGAGTGACTTGAGTGCCAAAAATATGGACATCAAGTGTTGTAAAGCAACCACATGAGGCATGCTTAGGGTTAAATATCAGCCGTATTCCTTAGCAACTCTGAGCCAGCCAATCCACAAATATCTCAGATCCATATAGATATGTTTGTCAAGTTGTACTACTCTGTGATATTTTGATGTCACTTGTAATAATAATACAAGTAATAACCGCTCCAGCGGTAAGTTACATATGACATGTCATCGTTAAGAGGTTAAATGATTTCTATCTGGTCACATATAGCTGCTACAAATTGCAAGGCAGTGTGAAAAAGTAAAATATGGCCAGTAAAAATGGCTGAGGTGGCCAGGAAGAAAAGTTTGATAATTCATTGTTCCACTAAGCTGTAAGGCATATATCAAACTAGTTGTCCCTTAATACACTTGTTTTGGTTATGAGTTATTACAATTATTATAGCTGTGAAAAACCTTTGCAGGTAAAGGTTACATAACTGATGAATAATGAATTATTTCTTTATGTAGCATAGAGGTTGCTTTGTTAATGGCTACACTGCTATTGTGTTAAGTGTCAGCCTCAAAATTTATTTGTGTGTGTCTTCATTTCAAAGATTGATATGCCTCTGAGCTGCAGCACTTTCTCAATCACTTATCTACAAAGTGGCAGATAGGTGGTAGGAAAATTTTAAGAGGATACATAATTATTTTATGAAGTTATACCTCTGAGGCAAAGAACGAGTGGGAGGGAGTTTGACATTAAACAACCGAAAAACATAGACTGAACAAGTGAAAGACATTAAGGGCCTGTTGTACGTCTCTGACCACGAACACAGTGAAACCTGTAAAGATGTGTGTTTGTCTTGGAGAAATACAAAATCTGCCTGTGATTTCTGTATTGCCTAAGGTGTAACTCACTGTTGCACTGTGTGTATGTGTGTTTGTATGTATGTGTGTGTGTGTGTATATAGTGTGTGTGTGTTATATAAATTTGATTTCCCCACTAAAAGCGGAAATTGCTGAAGTAAGGTCTCTCTTCAATTGTAAGGAAATATCCTCTGTCCCTTAATGCGACCGTCTTGGTTTGACTTGTAAATACTGGATCCAGGAGAGCTATCTCACAGTGAATAACTGAGACCGACACCAATGCAACTGTGAAACAACTCTGATTTTAATTGTTTAAACAAGCATATATATACGAAGATAAAAACATTAGTTACTACGATATAATTGGTTATTCTAATATTCTAATATGCAGAAAGGCGTGTTTTATAAGAAAATACACTTAAAACGTAATATGTAAAATAGTGTTACAAAAGTCGTTCTTATAGGAAAATTACAGAACTTTCAGAGACAACTTGTTGATGTTCCAGAAACCTCTGTTCTAGCCTTGGAATAGTAAGATAAGACCATTCTAATAACAATTATGCTACTGGCGTGATCTGGCCTTCCAGAAGGTGCTGCAGACATCAGCTTCTTAGACACACTGTCGGCTTTTAACCCTCACACATCCAAATTAATCCTTTCAATCCCCTCTTAGAACCATATGATTCATATAATATGGTTCTTCCCCTTTTGCTTCTGTCTATAGATCTGTAAATACTGTCGGTATCCTTCAGGGGTATGTTGTTGGGGATCAATGGGTAGGTTTGTTTCAATCAAAAATACCACATCCATAATAAAGCATATAATAACCGACTATGGCTGTCCTGTTTTACCGGACTGCCTCTGGACAATACTGATTAGGTTTAGACCTTTGGCGACTGTGCAGACCTTGGCTTCACTCAGCAGAGATATTGGACTTATAATCTAAAAAATTAAAAAAGTATCTCTCTCTTAAATACGGAAGGCCTGCCGTAACTATCTAAATATGTTACATAATATAACATAATGGCATGACCTGATGACCCAAAAACACATGTGGCCACAAAACTAAATTAAATATCTGTTGTTCATTGCTTCTCTTACCCTGCCTAATAAAACCCCTAATGGTATTAGTTGGCAGTTGTCTAAAACCAATAAATATATGTAAAAAATAAAACATATTATTCCGGAGTTTGACATTCCCCAGGACTGTTGTTGACTAAATACTTTAAAGTGACTTGGAGCAAAGCTGAACATGCATTCAGAACACACAAAATGGCATACATTCAGAACATAAAGCGTCAGTCAGACAAAATGGCAGCGGACAAAACAATATGGTCTCCCATCCACGACGTGACTCCAGAGGCCCCTACAGTCCATATAATATTCATACTCTTCTCCCCTTTTATTCTTAGAAATTGACATTGTCTGTTTTTAAGGATAACCATCAGGAGTTGCCTGGTCAACACAATCATTGTATCCAAGGTGATAAGGCACACTTCCTCGATTTCACACATTGGTAGGTCATCCAGCTTAGTTGCATTGTAAGCTTCCATAATGGGGAATATCTGAGCAGTGTCTTCCATTCTTCACATAGGGGCATGATGTCAGTGGTCAGGATGCACTTGAGGATGAGACCCTTGAAACAAACATAAACACAGACAATTAGCAACACTGATCTCACACATGCCAAACCACTTACAAGTTTCGCTCCAAGTGATCCTAGCCAATTTCCCAGTCCCAGGGGATCTCACGGATAACCTGTGAATACTTTTTAACTTACTACTTAAATCCATAATCCAAACTTTTTTTTTTTTTTTTAAATATCTGAAAAAAAACTTCCTTACATTCTCTATATAAAATTCTGCAAAAATACTATAACAATACAATTTCTTTATAGGTCAACTCATTCCTGTTTGTTAGAGTCGGTTTAATTGTTAAATTTAAAAATTTCACTATACTTCAAACATACCCATAATAACACAATTAAACAAATCTTTAACAAAAAAATTACAAATCATCAATAACAATTTTATACATATATACTCAATGAAAATATACTTCCCAACAATGATGATCTGTCGTAGACTGTTGTATCTGTTGCAGACTCCTGGGTGATTTGTTTACGAGTTACCCATTAAGGTAAAATCTTGGCTTATGTTGGCTAGTGGTCAGGGATTATTATGCTCATCAAAATACTAAATTGCTGCTCCTTTGTTGGCCTGTTTGTCAGTACAGGAATGTGATTTACGTAAATAACGTGGATCCAGGAATTGATTTGAACAACTTTCACAACAATATTCCGATAAACTTTGTGAGAATCCTGTTACATGAATTGGAAAACTTTTTCTTCTTTTAAAAATAAACTTTTTCTTTAGAAATAATTATGATCAGCATTAGATTCGTTGGTGCACTTTGAACTTGTCTTTTGTTGGCTGTACAGCTTTAATCTATATGAAAATAAAACTCGAAAAAATTCCAGTTAGTAACATGCAATATTTCACTAAACATCTTATTAATCTTCACGTTAAAATATAATTAAAACATATTATTACTGCTAACCTGTGTTGTTAAAACTTGTCAAACTGAACCATTCTTTGTTCTTGAAATATTATTACCATCTTATAATCATAGTTGAATCAATTGATAATGTGAGAATATGTTCTCATACATAATAATTATGTATCGCTTTACCATTAGGACAAATACTATCATGATTAGACTATTTAACCATAGCACATAACACACAGAACTTCTCAATAACTAACAGTAACAGTAATTCTGTCCCGTTCTCCCCCTCCCATCATAAAAAGAAAAAATAATAATTTTGCAGCTGCTGCTACAATTCTCTTATCTGCAAATAGACTGTCAGAGAGAAGGGGGGCTTCTGGGGAAGCTTTCTCTCAACTTCACTATTAACTCCTACAACTCTAACAACACAACACAACTTGTCACATAACACAACACTCACTAATTCTTTCCACTTATCACTGACATACGTACATGCTCGGGGCTCCCTCACTTCCCCTCCCTTCGTTCCCCGTCACACGCGCCAGTGTAAAATCTCCGCCCCCTGCCTGTCACAGTACAGCAGAAGGTAAGCTGGTTCAAATGGAAAACGGTGGTTGTGAGTCTGTGTGTGATGGGAGGCTGTGTGTGATGGGAGGCTGTGTGTGATGTGAGGCTGTGTGTGACTGAGTGTGATGGGAGTCTGTGTGTGATGTGAGGCTGTGTGTGACTGAGTGTGATGGGAGTCAGTGTGTGTGTGATGGGAGACAGTGTGTTTGACTGAGTGTGATGGGAGTCAGAGTGTGTGTGATGGGAGACAGTGTGTGTGACTGAGTGTGATGGAAGAGTGTGTGTGATGTGAGGCTGTGTGTGACTGAGTGTGATGGGAGTCTGTGTGTGATGTGAGACTGTGTATGATTGAGTGTGATGGGAGTCTGTGTGTGATGTGAGGCTGTGTGTGACTGAGTGTGATGGGAGTAGGAGTGTGTGACTGAGTGTGATGGGAGTGTGTGTGTGATGGGAGTATGAGCTTGATGTGAGTCTGAATGTTATGTGTGATGTGGGGTCATGTAATGGAGGTGATGGGGCATGTCTTAGGTGTGTAACGTGGGTGTGCAGCTTGGGTAGGGGGGTGCCCGGATTTTGTCTGCCTAGGGCAGCACAAAATCAAGATACACCACTGGATACAAATACAACCTTACAATGAAGGCATCTTCACTTATCTAATTACTTTATCTAGAGTATTGGAAAATGTGATATCTTATCTTGGGAAAAATCTAAATTAAAAGCTTAAAACACAAAAATCCTTCTAAACTACAAAAAAAATGTAATACTTGTCAAGATACCTAAATACAAAAAGGAAGAATGTACCATAAACAAATAAACATTTCTAATATGTAACATGTAAAACCTGTTAAAAACATAGTCTGTGTCTTTAAATTAGCATCATGCAAGTTTTAGATTGTTTTTGCCAGAACATAAAACTGGCTGGATAGATTTTAAAATATTTTATAGCTGTTATACTATCCAATGGATTGATCACGTATGTTTAACATGATGTCCAAGAGATACCTCGGACACTATATGACTCTTGCTGTTTTACACACAAATATTTCTATTTTACTTACTTACAGCAACAAATTAATTCAAAACTTGTCTTGCATACACTATTAAAATTACTTACTATGAAACTTCTCATCACACTGATGAATATAGCTTAGAAGACCGTTACTCAAAAATCATTCAAAAATTATTATACTAGCGGCAGAACGTGCCTATTTTTTTTTTCCATTGAGCGCTCGATTTTGATTGATTCAGGAGATATGTCCTCTCTACTCCACTAAATATAAAACACTTACCACATATAAGAGAATACAGTAAATACAGTAAATTTCCTTAGACGTACACTTACCACCCGTCTATGGTTTCTTATGACTTTATAATTAACCTTATATATGAACACAAATATACAATTAATATGCAAAATTACAATTAAACAAGCCAAACCAAGAATAGTCTAGTCTCCCTGAGACTGTAAATTTAAGTGTATAATACCCCTGGTAATAAAGTGAAAGATCTCCCTGAGATCTGGCTATGTGTCCCTGACACAAAACCAAAATAATAATAATAATAATACCCCTGGTATTAAAATGAACGATCTCCCTGAGATCTGTGTGTTAGCCTCCCTGAGACTGTGAGGATCTCCCTGAGATCTGTGTGTTAGCCTCCCTGAGACTGTAAGGATCTCCCTGAGATCTGTGTGTTAGCCTCCCTGAGACTGTAAGGATCTCCCTGAGATCTGTGTGTTAGCCTCCCTGAGACTGTAAGGATCTCCCTGAGATCTGTGTGTTAGCCTCCCTGAGACTGTAAGGATCTCCCTGAGATCTGTGTGTTAGCCTCCCTGAGACTGTAAGGATCTCCCTGAGATCTGTGTGTTAGCCTCCCTGAGACTGTGAGGATCTCCCTGAGATCTGTGTGTGTGTCCCAGACACGTGAATGTAAGTATCTCCCTGAGATCTGTGTGTGTGTCCCAGACATGTGAATATAAGGATCTCCCTGAGATCTGTGTATGTGTCCCTGACACGTGAATGTAAGGATCTCCCTGAGATCTGTGTATGTGTCCCTGACACGTGAATATAAGGATCTCCCTGAGATCTGTGTAATATAAGGATCTCCCTGAGATCTGTGTATGTGTCCCTGAGATCTGTGTAATATAAGGATCTCCCTGAGATCTGTGTATGTGTCCCTGACACGTGAATATAAGGATCTCCCTGAGATCTGTGTATGTGTCCCTGACACGTGAATGTAAGGATCTCCCTGAGATCTGTGTATGTGTCCCTGACACGTGAATGTAAGGATCTCCCTGAGATCTGTGTATGTGTCCCTGACACGTGAATATAAGGATCTCCCTGAGATCTGTGTATGTGTCCCTGACACGTGAATATAAGGATCTCCCTGAGATCTGTGTATGTGTCCCTGACACGTGAATATAAGGATCTCCCTGAGATCTGTGTATGTGTCCCTGACACGTGAATATAAGGATCTCCCTGAGATCTGTGTATGTGTCCCTGACACGTGAATATAAGGATCTCCCTGAGATCTGTGTATGTGTCCCTGACACGTGAATATAAGGATCTCCCTGAGATCTGTGTAATATAAGGATCTCCCTGAGATCTGGTTATGTGTCCCGGACACAAAAACAAAAACAAAAAATATTATAAGGATGTATGTCCCTGACACACAAATATAAGGATCGGGATTTGGCCAGTGCCCTCAGTCCGATAGATAAACTAAAAAAAAGTATATCTTACCGGACAAAGGATGACCTTCCCGATCCCGGACGAGCCCCCAAATTGTAAGGAAATATCCTCTGTCCCTTAATGCGACCGTCTTGGTTTGACTTGTAAATACTGGATCCAGGAGAGCTATCTCACAGTGAATAACTGAGACCGACACCAATGCAACTGTGAAACAACTCTGATTTTAATTGTTTAAACAAGCATATATATACGAAGATAAAAACATTAGTTACTACGATATAATTGGTTATTCTAATATTCTAATATGCAGAAAGGCGTGTTTTATAAGAAAATACACTTAAAACGTAATATGTAAAATAGTGTTACAAAAGTCGTTCTTATAGGAAAATTACAGAACTTTCAGAGACAACTTGTTGATGTTCCAGAAACCTCTGTTCTAGCCTTGGAATAGTAAGATAAGACCATTCTAATAACAATTATGCTACTGGCGTGATCTGGCCTTCCAGAAGGTGCTGCAGACATCAGCTTCTTAGACACACTGTCGGCTTTTAACCCTCACACATCCAAATTAATCCTTTCAATCTATGCCTCTATTTTAAAAGATAATATAATTAATGAATATTAATGCTTAACCCAAGGATTATTGATCCTCCCTCTTGATTTTGTAATGGACATCATCAGCACTTCTTGGGAGCCAATCAGAAGCCTCCCTTAGAGATGCATAGGGACTCCCAAAGTACATGTGTGCAATATGATTTTAAAAATGTCTCCTTTTTTTGGAGTTATACTTTTTATTTTTTACTGACGATGGATGCATAGTAATTAGAATCCATTTCTATGGTATCTGCTCAGTTTTGAATAGATATTTAATAAATGCATGCTGATGAATGTTGGCAAAAGGCGAAAGATGCATTGCATGGTAAATATTTTTGGTCCAATTGTAAGTACACCAAAGTCTTTGAAACACGGCAATTGGTTTTGTGCCTTGCTGTTTGAAGAGACAAAACAGTTGTCAGCACACCTAGAGGAAAATAGACTTGTTCAGTACACATATCAGTCTGAACGATGTTTATTTCAAAGCTAAGTGCTATTTATTTGTAAAAGATGTATTGGGAATCTGAGAGACTGATATCTAAAGGAAAACACGTCTATTTTTCTTACCTTTTTTCCCGTATTTTTCTTTTCTTACCTACCTCTTGACTTTTATAAGTTATGCTACACTACTATAAGGCTTTCTGCTCAATTATATAGCTTGCTTTTGTTCATTTTAACAACTATAGTTATGAGCATAAACACATTATCAATATGCACTGCAGTATGCTATTTAATGATAAAAACATTTTCAACTACATGATTTGCTTGTTTCTTTTTCATAAGTTTTGAACAGCACAAATAAATAAAGAGTTTGCAATAAAGGGAGACATTGTATTTCTGTTACTTATACAGCATAATATATGTGTGTGTATGTATGTGTGTGTGTGTGTGTGTGTGTGTGTTTATATATATATATATATATATGTTTATATAATTTAGTGAAAATAAGTATATCTCTATGCAAGATCAGTAGAAGACCGAGCTCTTTCAGTTGATTAAGGGCAAGTTCAAATCAGCTGTTAACCACGTGGGGAAAAATAAACTATAAAAGTGTTCAGCTTCAGTTGTACAGTTTAGTGGCTCTTTAACATGCACCATTATAGCAAAAACTTCCACTTTTAGAAAAACATATTTGTGGGATGGAGCTTCCCTATAGAATTAAATGTTACAATCCTTCCCATTTTCTAACATATTAGTTGTTGTATATTCTGTTGTTGACAAAACTATATGAACGGTCAGAGGGTTGACCAAAAAAAGACTCTCCAGCATTCTACTGCTAGTGACTGGTTTAATGTACTGGTCTACTGACAAATATTGACATATGTACTGTATAACTGAATCTGATGTCACAGAACCATTGGACAAGGCTCTCACAACGCTACTTGACTGTAGTTTACTTCCTGAAAGCCAATTTGTGTAGTAGCTGTCACATCAGCCCTTTCAGTCTGTAATCACTTCTCTGGAGTTGACATTATAAGAGACAAGGCTTTTATAACCCAGTACATATACAGATCATGAATCAACAAGGAAATGTCTTTGAAGATGATCAATGCTGTTTTTCATTCCTTGTTGCATTTGAATTAAGTGTAAATAAAGTACTTTTGTGCATTTTTAAAAAGAAATGTAGAGTCCCTCAAAATACGGTGGCTTTAATTATTTTTCAATTATTTATGGACTTACCTGCCTCCATTTTTTTTTTTTTTTTTTTTATTGATGTACATAAATGCAATCTTCCTGCAGACATCTGTCGCAAGTATATGTTCAAGAGATTTGCTATCATTAGCCAATACAGTTTTAACTCTTCACTGATTTTAACAACCAAGGCCAGGATTTCCTGGTAAATGAATACAAGAAATTTTTTGTCATTTGTTAGGTTTAGATTTTTAACTGCAGGTGGGTTTAGGCAAGAGGAAGTCCTTCCTTCCATGGGTTAATAAAGCTTGGGCAATAGGTCCTTAACTCAGGCTTAAAGACTAAAATATGTGTGTGGTTACTGGTCCTTAGTATTGGGACCAGCTTGAATCATCGTAGAATGTTTTTTATCTGTATTATCTAAAGCCCACTTCAGCATACAAACAGTCAGTGGAGATTATGTAAAAATACTCCCACATTTAAGTGTTGGGAAGTAAACAAAAAAAAAGTGCAATTCTTGTTTGCTATGCATAATGGTTTGTGTCGGCAGCTGGCGTTTGTTATATCTGTAATGTATAAATGGGTTTCACCGGAGCAATGTGGCACCCACGCATGCTGTGCACTCTACCTACTTTTGTCAGGAGTCTTTACACATAGATGCACAAGGAGATGATGAAAGTATTAGGCACCATCTCTATGTATGCCTTGTTTATAACTAACCCCCAGTTTGATAAGCGTTGTTCATTCTTGATTAAGTTTCTCTAACAAATATAAAATAGTTATCCTAAGAAATGGACATGTGTAGATGTTGCTGCTAAGTTGCATTTGCCTTTATGTTACTGATTGTTGCATTTTGTCTACACCATTCATTGTATATTGATTCATACTTTCTTTTGTCAGACAATAGTGGATTACAAAAACAAAAGCTTATACAGTTGAGAATAACACATATGTTTGATTTGTTATATGTCTCTGAATGACCATTAAGCTAAACTATGCTAAAAAACAAAAACAAAAAAAAAAACAACTGCATACCTTTTATACTCTAATTTTTAAGATTGAGTTTGAAGTCATGACAAAATAAAGAAATAAAATATATATATATATATATATATATATATATATATATATATATATATATATATATACATGTATGGCACTCATGCGTAAAAAAAAAAAAAAAGTGTCAATCTTACTGGAATTTACTTAAAGTACAGATTTCAAAAATCCTACTTTGTGAATGATATCCTATTTAAGTAGCAATATTTGTGTGTGTTGAATGTGTATGTATGTATGTGTGTGTGTGTGTATATATAATATATGTATATTTGTATTTACACACAAAAATATAATTGCAATGTATTATTTTGAAATTATATTTTCTTTATAGTATGTTCATTTTGCCATTATATGCTTTACATTTTAAAACTATTATTAATCAATACCATTTGTTATAGAATTAGTTACACAATAATTGCAGTATGTTAAGTGGCATATTTATTATTTTCATTAAAGGTTCCTCCTGTCTTTGTTTCATATCTGACAAAGCAGGTTAAAAGACTATAGAGCATTATAAATGCCTAAAGGGATATGTGTTCTTCCAAAAGGTTTCTGTATTTCAACGGATGTAAATTGTATTCAATAGCAAAACATCTTAGGAGTGATTGATTGAGAATGTTATTGTGTCTGATGTTGAAAACTTTAAAACAGCAAACCTGAACATGTAGTTTTCAGTTACCATGAAGATGCACATACATACATAATAATAGTCTAGTAGTGAATATATAATTATTTTTAAGGAGAAAGCAGTATTTTATCTTTCATGCATTTGCAAATTGAGCAGAACTGTGTGTTTTATTTCCCCCATAATGCATGCTGTAATGTTTACTATTTCATACTATAAGCAACAAAATAAATAACACAATTTGATAAAGAAAACAGAAAAAAAGAGCTGTTTATAATTTACTGTACAATGTTAGCTCGCAGCTAACAATGGTGTGCTTCCTAGGCCACAGAGATGGATAAATCATTTTCTCAGCCAGATGCAGTGTAACACAGTACAATTACTAAATAAGACACCTTTTCTCTCTAGTTAATATCTCCTGGCCTCCTAAACTAAGTGGACCAGAGAGCATCTTTCTATTACTTGAAATCAAGGAACCTATTCCTTTCCTTTATTGTGTTTTGGGTTTTTTATACGCTTTCTAATTGTAGCACCTAAAATGTTCAGGGACTACACTTGTAGCAGTATTAAAATAAAGAGAACAACAATCAATTGTCATTCACCGAACTTTTTTGGTTTTATTTATTTTTTTCAGTTTTTTGCATTTCTAACTTTTCTTTTAGTATATAACGTTTATCTTGGTAAAACAAATGGCAAATAATACATTGACGTCCTGATTGACTGTGTTTTGGTCAGTAGCCACATATGAGAACTTAAAAGGTTCTTACCACTCAAGGGAGTCCTATCATGAATATTATTGTTTGTTTTAATAGGACCATTATAATGTGGGTTGATGTTCAAACTGAAAACACAGGGCGTTCTGTTTACTACCCGCCACACATTTAGATGTACTTTGATTTCCACATTTTCTTCAAAAAAATTACTAGCCATAGTATTGTCTCCATAGACTTAACATACATTGACTGATTACATGTTTTACCGGTTACATCTGCAGTATGCCCATCTGTGAGAACCATACCTGAAATATAATATCAATCTCTGAAAAAAAAAGTAACAGTCTGGCCAGGTCCCAGCTTAGCTCTTTAAGTACAGGGCCCAGTAAATTTTTTCTTGTGTCAGCCTATCACATACTTGCTGTGACTGTTCTCAAAATAGTTGCAGGTTCTTAACCATTGAGTCTTCGTTGGTACAAAAATAAATGTATTTAAAATATCTGCTTTCTCTCTGCCGCCATTGACCATCTCACTTTTTTCTGATAAAAAAGACTCAACATTATCAGCAATTAAGTTTTTGCCATTTATGTATTTAAATATTTTTTGGGGGGATTGCTCTTGATCTCCATAGCAATTATTTTTTCATTTTCCAATTTAGCTAATTTAATTGCATTTTTATAGGCTTTTGCAAATGCCTTTGCTGATCCCTGAGCTTTATAATGTTTGACTGCTACTTTCTTATTATTTATTTTAAGATTTACTTTACGGGTTAGTCACGTTGGCTTTAATTAGCTTTTTTTGTATTTGTTTCCAAACAGTATAAATCCATATGAATATTTTTTAATGTTAGTTTGAAGGTATTCCTCTTGCCTTCTGTGTTTTTTCCAGAAAATAATGCATCCCAGACAATGAGACCAAGTGATGCATTACACCTGTCAAAATTGACCTTTTTAAAATTCAGTGTTTTTGTTGAACCCATACCATTTTGCTTTAAAAACATTTTTATCTCAAATAATATCATGTTATGGTCATGTGCTCCCTTACTTAGATGTTAGGGTTAAGCACGTCATTGTTGGTTATTACTCTTTGGTGTCTATACTAGTTTATACAACACATGTCAAATAACAAGTTCACAAACTTACTGCTTTTAGCAGAATCCGTTGTTTCATTTTTCCAGTCTATTTCTGGTGTACTATAGATTTTATGTCTGTAGCAGTGATGGTTAATCTATGGCATGGGTGCCACTTGTGGCGGAGTTCTTCAGTATAGAGCATTCTACTGCCAACAGGGCTGACATCAGAAATTTCAGGGCCCCTTAATGAAAAAAAATTCTGGGCCACCCCCCCATTGCCCTGGATAGTTTATCCATTAATATTCCACTGATAATTTGCTCGTTAATATGCAACTGATAATTTGCTCATTAATAGCCACTGATAATTTGACCATTAATATGCCACTGATAATTTGCTCATTAATATGCCACAGCCAATCCCCCCCACCCCCCTCCTTCCCAATACTTACCTGGATGCTGTTCGTCCCCTGCAGTCTCCTCCACAGTGTGCATGCAGAAAATACAGCCACCGGAAATGACTTGCTGTCATTCCCGGCAGCTGTGACTAAAAACCAGGTGCTGCCGGCTGCTGCCCATTCGTGGCTGTCTCCATGTGAGACAGTCACATGGGCAGCGGGGGCCCATGGGGCAGCTGCTTTGGACCCCAGGAATGAATGGGCCGTGGGCAGCTGCCCCGTTTGCCCATGCTTTATTTTTTACAGATTTTTTTTTTTTTTTTAAAGGGCCATGTTTTTTTAAACATGTGCTCTATACAAGCAGTAATCCTCATCTTGTACCAGAGTTTGGGGACTAGACTGTCCCTTTAAGTTAATGTAAACACATAGAAATATATCAGATGTCTACAAAAACAGATAAGTACTTATAATCATTGTGATTCCTAACTATATAAATATGTCAAACTATTCCGAGAGAAACATCATCAAAAGACTTCTTATTTAATAATTTAATGTATTCCAAATCATTTCAATAAATCATATTATTTATGCTCGCTCACTATCTGTGTGATCTCTGCCCACATTTGTCTGATCATCAATACATTTAATGTGTGTCACAACACCAGCAGCCTTTGATGTTTGGAGAGAGATTTGCATTGACAACAAGCAGTGCATGCTATTTAGTAAAGATAAATAGGTTTCATTTGCCAAATTACATTCAAAATCTTGCTGCAATTGTAAACAATGACTTTAGGAAATCCTTTTGTGTTGTTAAATCAAAACTGAACACGTTATTGGAAACAGACCTGTTCCTCTAAATATGTAAAAGACTAATATTTTTATATACAGTATAGTTTTTAATGTCGTGTAAATTAGCACAGTCTGACAGGCATTAAATATTCATATTTGGGAACTTGTTACTTTAATCTTTGATTGGTTAGGTTCCAAGGACTGAGGCAGTCCATGCTCCCAAGTGTTTCCATTTCTAAGTTACTGACTCCTTCATATTTTACATAGATTGGACAATATATACATGATTATTTTCTTAAAATAGTGATTACCTGAATACCATTGCTAGAACTATGTGATTACCAAGAACAGTCAGTGGCTACAGAAATACACCTTCATTTTGGATTATTAAAAAGTTGAAATTTTTAAAGGTTCTCAGCTTATTTAGAAAGCTATCAGGTATGTAAAAAGTCAAGTTCCAGCAATCCCCTATTTCATTAATGAATCCCTTAGTATCACAGCTAAAGTGAACCTTTTTACTCCAATTCTTGTGGTTAGTGGGGGCCCAGAAATTGTTTCTATAACAGGGACCTCAGTCTAAATAACTGGTGATATCTTCTAAACAATACATTATGATTAGTGTTGAACGAACCCAAACCGCACTGTTCGGGTTCGTACCGGACATTACGGTGTCCGTGCCACGAACCCGGACATTTCACTGTATGTCCGTGTTGGAGTTCGAGGTTCGGCTATAAACCGAAAGTCTTTAAACCGAAAATCATTTGGTTTATAGACTTTCGGTTTATAAAACAGCCAATAGCATTACATGTATTCTATAAGCCGAAAGTCTATAAACCGAAAGACATTCGGTTTATAGACTTTCGGTTTATAGAATACATGTAATGCTATTGCTATTCTATAAACCGAAATAGAGTCCCCATTCATATGAATAGGTCAATTGACCTATTCGTATGAATGGGGACTCTATTTCGGTTTATAGAATAGCCAATAGCATTACATGTATTATATAAACCGAATGTCGTTTGGTTTATAGACTTTCGGTTTATAGAATACATACAATGCTATTACTATTCTATAAACCGAAAGTCTATAAACCGAGCGTCGGCTTATAGAATACATGTAATGCTATTCTATAAAAAAAAAAAACGACATTCGGTTTATAGACTTTTGGTTTATAGAAAGCCAATAGAATTACATGTATTCTATAAACCGAAAGTCTATAAACTGAAAGACATTCTGTCTATAGACTTTCTTTTTATAGAATAGCAATAGCATTAAATGTATTCTATAAAACGAAATGTCTTTTGGTTTATAGACTTTCAGTTTATGGAATACATGTAATGCTATTGCTATTCTATAAGCCGAAATAGACCTATTCTTATGAATGGGGACTCTATTTCAGTTTATAGAATAGCAATTGCATTACATGTATTACATCTGAGAGTCAAATAGAACCGTCAAATACTGTGCTTACAGCGCACTTTGAAAAATTCTATTAGTTTTGGGTGGTAAATAATACATTTGCATCTTGCGGTGCACTTCATATCTGAGAGTCAAATAGAACCGTCAAATACTGTGCTTACAGCGCATTTTGAAAAATTCTAATAGTTTTGGGTGGTAAATAGTACATTTGCGTCTTGCGGTGCACTTCATATCTGAGAGTCAAATAGAACCGTCAAATATTGTGCTTACAGCGCACTTTGAAAAATTATAATAGTTTTGGGTGCTAAATAGGACAGTATTTTTAATTTGTATGTGTTTTATGTTTTTGAAGTTATTTCCCTTTCCATATTTGTTTGTAGGGCACTTGTCCTACTCTTACCCACATTTGAATTCCTTTTGCAGCCCTCTAGCCCTTTCCATTATTTTTTTAGAGGCATTTTAGTGGCCAAAAGTCCGTGTCCCCATTGACTTCAATGGGGTTCGGGGTCAAATTCGAGCACGGACCCGGACTTTTTTCCGAAGTTCGGTCGAACCTCTCGAATCCGAACATCCAGGTGTCCGCTCAACTCTAATTATGATAGAAAATGTCAGCAGAATTGGAGCAGTTTTTTTTTTTTTTTTTACTATTCAGCATATTCAGATTTTGACAGTACTTTAAGATTGCAAAATAATTGTTAATGACTTTTTTATAATTCAATCGGGCAGAAAAATGTATTCATTTGTATTCCTCATTCTGACTAATTACTAGATAGCTCTATATGTTCTGATTGGCACATCTTTGTTAATCTAAATTCTGTATATGCCTGTGTTCCGTTCTAAACAGTTTTAAGAATTCTAATTCTAATTTATTATTTTAAAAGGGAAAGGTAAAAACATTGTTTGAGTGTTTGGCTAAAATATTTTAAATATTGAGGATATAAAGTACCTAAAATAGGAATATAGTAGGTTTTTATGCACTGTGGACCAATACTTATATAAAAATATATATCGCTAGGTGTTTATAATAGGGGGAGAGAAGAAGAAATGTGTAAGTGCTGGCAAAAAAATCATTGAAATGTGTATGGATTTTTTATTGTATGTGAAAATGACATAATGTACAAAGACACGTTGTACACAATAATCTTGCTTAATATGGAACACAAACTTAAAGCTGCCAAATCATAAATAATAAAAGGGTTAAGTATACTTTGTGGCATGTTAAATAAACTGTCCAGATGTGTGAAGTTAATTGTTTATTTTACTTTAACTGCTTTAAAATTGCATATATTATGTTTATACGATATGTCTATCGTATTATTAATACATTTTCTGTAATTAACTTTAATTGACATTCTGTAAATATTTAGTCAAATTTTGTGTCTCCATCTTTACTCTATTACATGGCTGGGGTTTAAATCCAGAGAGTTTTGGTCTGGTTATGTCCACTATGGGATACATATTTTGGAATGTCTCATATCTTTCTGGATCAGTAAGTCAGCATTTATCCTGGATGCTTAATAGGTATGGGCTAAGTAGCGTGAGGTGGCATGATATTATACAACCCTGCATTACCTTGTAATGGCATGATCCTGTGCTTCCAAGGCAGAAAGAGCCAGGTACAAGTCTACGATACTGCCAGGTTGTGTATTTGTTTTTGAGAAAAATAACTTAAGTTTACATTTAATAAAATCTGTTATCAAATATGCATAAATGCTAGTCATACCAAGACACACCCAGAATTGATGGGACAGAGGCTCAAAAACTTTGACTGTCATGGCAAGTATGGGACTATTGGGCTTTTAACGAAGAGCTCGGTTAGAGATCAAAGCACATGAGGCATCTTGGTCCTCTGCTATTTTGTACCTCCCTCTATGCGATAAAATATTAAAGATGATTGCAAGATAAGTCTTACCTCTTTTTTTCCACCTGGGCTTCTTCATTCAAACTGCTACACTGTACGAATGAAGAAAGAGCAGAACAGTGTGTGTATCTAAGTCTACCAAGGTTGAGGTTATACTGTTTGGGTAAACTATAGTCTTGTTTTCAGAAACAGTAGTTAACAAGCTTGAGGTTGGATTTACAGTAGGCAACCTGCAGCAAGGCTTTGCCTAAGTCTTCCATAGTATTAATGGCAGCCCTCTGGTCTTCTACAAAATGTAACACTGGGTTTGATATGAAAATGTAATCAACTCTGCTGGATCTCCAATACATGCAGCTGCTGATTTAATCTACAGCAATTATCTACATGCAACTTAGCTGAACACTATAACTTACACACAAAGAACAGAATAGGGAATACATCTACTGCAAATCACAAAGTATATGTGTCAGTGAATGAGTCATTTATAATGTGTGCATAATGACGATAAACTAAATATTTGAGAGGGATAGATCTTTGTAGATAAATGAAAACCAAAAGAAAATATGTTGATTCTACATTGTCAAAAAATCTTATTACTTTGGATGTAATACCAGTAAAAACAATAAGGCACTTTATTTGTTTTCTTTCATTAAATTCTTCATTTGCTGCAATCTTTCAATTAAACATTAGTAAATTTTTGTTGTCCTTTAAGTGAATATGTCTTCAAAAATGAGTGCTGTTCTATTCAGTATGAAAGCCAGAATCCAAAAAAACGTAACAAATAGGTAAAGAGAGACATCTTGGTTTTAGGGTAATACTTTGGGCTATCAGCAGGGTTGGACAACTCCAATAATTTCACATAGATATTGATGTCATGAGGACCAAAGTCAATGATGTATAAAAAGTAATTTTATATAATTCAGAAACATATTTACTAATTGCTGTGGAGCTCTTTGATGCACTTAGACGCACCAAATATTTTGAGCTTCTAAAAAAGGAATCTAAAAGAGTGGGCCAGGGGATTAGAGGTAATAAAGGACTATTATCCCTCCATCCTTCCAAAGCAGGTACAGTTAGGAGGTGTACATATATATGCCTTTTTGCTCAGTTTTAGAAAGCCTGTAGAAGCTGAGGAAAATAGGTGACATATCTATATCTAAATCTCAGATTTCAAGCAGGAGTCGCAAGCCTGATTTAAAAGAAAAATTGGGCAGCCTGTAATCCAGACACTGCAGCATTGAAGTTGTTTCTAATTATTTGTCTAATACAATGTATAGATAAAGAAAAACAAATGAACAAAGTGTGACTCATTGTGCGTGACGTTTTATGAGGGCTGAGCAAAACCAGAATGGAAAATGTTTGTTGGCTTTGTTTTACCTGTCCAAAATTAAAGGGTTACCTAAATCAAATAAATAATGGCAGAGCAAGGGTTTGTTTTCTAATGTGCTAATTCAGTACATTCTAATTCAGATTACTCTAACAGGAGTAGCCAACAGGTAGCTCTCCTGATTCAGAACCATACGTATGGTGGTCAAAAGCTCTCAGAGAATTGTGAGCAGGCTGAGCGCGATCTCTGGCTTATCCCTTGTGCTATACATTCAAACTATCTGGTAGATGAAAACATTTCCAATTAATTCATAATGTATCAAACTGTTAGATTGATTGGCTCCACAATGTTCACAAGACACATGCCATAGAGAGAACTCCGATTCTCTCTTGTACCATTGTGATGGTTAATTCCCTTGAGCCCAAACACTAGTGGTAGAAATTGTATGTGCCTCCTTGTTGACAGGATTGATGGGTCTGTTAGTTTTATTGTCTTTGATGGAGCCGAGTCTCATTATTCTCTGTTAACTCTTCACATTAACTGCAGGCGAAAGGTTGTTTGTTTTCATTAATCCCAGTTTGATGAGACTATGAATTTCTTCAGCATGGCAGGCCCTGTGCTTCCTTTGCAATTAATTATCTTCAGAGTACAGTATGGCAAAGAACCATTCAGGCAATATAACATGGCAAGTCTCTTGCGCATCCAATAGAGATTGACAAAGGGGTTTATTCTGCTTAATAGCGGCAGTATTAATAGTGTCAGTCTATAATACAGGAGATTACAGGATAACATATGTTTCAGTCAAGGTATTGTGCCATTCTGTTTGCAGCTTAGGTGAAGGTGGACAGGAATACTTGATATTGCTAGTTAAATGCCAAGAGAGAAGAAAGGATGAAATATGTCTTATTTCAGTCTTGCAAAAGAAACCTTGTTCTAGAGTGACATCATGCAAAAGTACGCCTCCACTGAGTATTTTATATTGTTGTCTACAGGGACACTTTTTTAAAAGCGTATACCTTAGGTGTCCAACTGTGGCCCTCCAGGTACTACTGAACTACAATCCAATAATTCCCCATTAACTTTTTAGAATGGCAGAGAATTGTGGTTCTGTTGTCCAGAAGCAGCTGGTGGGTCGCAGTTGGATGCTTAAGATCTATACATTTATTTATCTTATCCATGTACATACCTTCATGATCAACAGTCTATTTTACAGAATCCAATTGTTTTGTTCCCTTTTCCAGCAGTGCTATTTCTCTTTACTAAGAACTTTAGTGTTGGTGTTAATATATGTTACTTATAATAATGTGGTTTTAAATGACAAATACATTGCTATATACACTACATACATTATGTTAGAGTAGAAAAATGTCTTCTTACTCAAAAAGACAAGAATTATATGACTGTACATACGTTTTAATGGCACCTCAAAAATCTATCTCAAAATATAGACAAGCATTAGCACCATAGTCCATGGAAAAGCTTCTTCTATAACTGCAACTCTCATAACCAACTACCACAGTTTCACCCCATTCTAAGCAAATTCTGGCCATTTTTTTAGGACTCCTCATGAGGACTATGAGTGGTCTTGAGGTTTACTGACATCATTAGTAAATGAATTCCACGCCTCAGTGTGTGATCATCTCTTACATCATTGTGTGTAGTTGTTTCAGCAAGTGGTACTGTGTGTCGATCAAATTCTGTGACGACGTGAGCAAATAACATTACAATTGAGGACAAATAATCTGCAGATTCCCATAACACAACCCTCCTGTGCCTTATTTATATTCTGTCATGAATATCCATCACAGTAACTGTCCTTATCACCAACATTATCACATAAATATACTTGGATCTCTTGCAATACATACACAAGTAGTGAGATTTCAGTATTGGAAATAAAATAACCACCACTGTTCACTGGATTATCAAATCTTCTTTGTAAGAACCTTGTTTCTTCGATAATATTTTCTGATCCTGTGAAAATGTTGTGAAGTTTAAATGTGATGTGGTTACAGCCCCTTAATCTGATTCCTAAATATTCAGTGAAGGTTTTTATCAACATTCCCTGAATAATGAACTAAACAGATGCTCTGTCTTGAAATTGCTATCTCTCACTCTCCAACTAATTCTACATAAAACATGCTTTCAAAGATTCATTTTGATTGATAATTTGGAAATGGCATTTTAAGACATCAAATCCCACATAAATAAACACTTCCAGAATTAAATTGTAATGATTGCTCAGTGTGGTAATGTGCTTTGTCATCTGCAATAACCAACTGTGAACCAAAATACCCATCAATGCACGTAGATTCTCATAACTTTGGGATTTCCAAGTGAACGAATACTGAAACCACTAAACATATTAACATATCCTACACCTGGTGTAGCCAAACTTGGTTAGCTTAGTTATTTTCTGACCGCAATTCCCACCATCATCATTCAAAAGTGAACAAAATATAGAAAACTCTGAGATCTAATTTAAAACAATAATAACAAAAGCTTTAAGTGGCCTTGTACCTCTGTCAAACACTTCATGGGCATGGGCATGCTGACCCAAGTTATTTCTCTGATGTTACAATTTTCTCTGATGTCAGAATATTTGTGGTCTGTGCTTTGAACCGCTACATTAACATGAATATCAAGGGATGCCCTCCTCCTAACCTTCATGGCTCGTGTTCCATATGTGCATGTCAGAACATAGCCTCTTGTATTCCTTAAGTGTCTTCCACTCCAAGTCACGTGCTGACATTTTTACTGTCACTTCATGGGGCCTTTGATTGTCCCAACACTGCTTCACCCTTGTGTCAGCTATGTGTGTGTCTTCTGAATTATAGTTTGTCTCTTACTGACACAGCCTTTTTGACTACTCGTTCTCCAGTATTGACCCAACTTGTATGGCTACATGCTCTCCAGTATTGACTTGACATAACAGACCATTTTAAAAAATGTTCCATAGGCTGGCATGCCCACGTTTGTGTGGTTACATTTCTAAATTGCATCTTGGCCACTTCATTGAATAGCCATGCATCCCATTTTTCATGCCCACATTGAGCCCTCCCAAAGTCTTTTGCAGAAATGTCAACATAAAATCCACATTTCAATCTTTATATGGGCTGTTTACTAGCATCCTTTAATCTCTCTTCTTATGTATATATAGTTAATATTTGATTTAGAGGAATAGTCTATGAGTAGTCTAACATCCGAGTAGCAGACAGGATGCTAGGATGTGTGAAAGCATGTTAATGATAACATCTACAATTCTACAGTACACACCTTGCACTGATACACCTGTAGTTCAGTTCTTGCCAGAAGAGAACCAGCTCAAATTCCCTGTTGGGTGGATGTAATTCTCCATAGGCCACTTTACTGTTCACTGGAGCGTTACTGCAAGGAACACCACACAGTCATGCACGTTCTAATTACAATATGGAAATTAGCTAGTGTTCCATAGAGCAGCACATCCTTTGTGAATTATCCCAGTAATAGTGTTTCCTTTAATGTAGCACAAAAAGGGCACTAAGGATTAAGGTTGTGTAGTATCAACAAAAGAGTGAATTAAAAATTAAAAGTAATATTTTACATTCTTGGTTACTTGGCAAGCGGGAAGTTGTCCAATTTACTACCTGGCTTTAAAAGATAATATTATATCCATAATTTAGAAGAATGGAACAAAATACAGAGGTTTAAAGAACCTGCGCTCTTGAATTGAGTTTTATTTTAATTCATGTATTTAACAGGCATATCCCTGAGAGAGGCCCACACTGGATATTAGATCCAGCCTACAGTAATATGCTTGTTTCCTTGTCAACAGCTATGTCACCAGTGAGACAGGCACTCTGCAGCCTCTTTGTCATGATGGATACATACAAGAAGCAAAATTCAATTTAGAATAGCTTGCCAGGCCACTCTCACATGAATATATTTGCTTACATATTTTGTAAACATGTTTTGCTATAATTAAATTTCCTGGTGGCAGTGTGGCAATTCTCTGTTTCTTTGTTTTTAGTAGATATTATCCTTTGCCCTGTGGGATGCTGATAATTCCATACAATTCAGTAGGGCACATGTCCTGTTATGGGTATAGGTCGGTTATCAAAAAAAAAACAGCCTGTTGGTAAGTCTGTAAAATAGCTTTAATTAAAAATAATTATAGTAATTAAAAACAATCAATCAAGTGTGTAGCAAAGTGTTTTAATATATTTAGGGATAACAGATGGTCTGCACAAATTCTAAACTGGTTCAAAAAGTCCTTATTTAGCAAATGTTTTTAAAGGATTATAAAGAAAAAAAAAAAAGAATGGGGAATATAATCATGTAGGTACACTATTTTCAAAATGTTAGAGTAAAGCAATCTTCTTTTTCTTCTTTTCATTATCATTCCTTCCAGGATAAATAAATGTTCATGTCTCTAGCCTGCTGAAAAAGTAATAATGTACCTATTCTATGGATATATGTGTATGTTGTATGTGCTTGTTGTTTTGTGCTTTCTCCCTTTCCCTAATGTATAGAATTTGTTATTATTTCCCCACCACACCTGATTGATGTCTCTTGGTTTAACCGCTTAACAACAATGGACATACCAGACACATCACAGTAAAATAGGGTGACCACATTTTATTTCTACCATTCAAGGACACAGTATGTCGCACATGAGATTACATTCACACACATGCATGTGTGCGTGTGTATATGTATGTATGTCCTTAAAAAGGACTAGAAAAATTGCAAAGGAGGGCTACAAAAGGAATAAGGGGATTGAAGGATCTTGATTATGAAAAGAGAGAAAAAATGTGCATTTATATCAGCTAGAAAAAAGCTAGAAAAAAGGCGTGTCAAAGGAAATATGATAACATTATGAAAATATATACAGGGCCAATATAAAGAGCTCTCCAGTGACCTGTTCATTAACAGAAATGTACAAAGAACAAAAGGTCACCCCCTGAGACTGGAAGAGAAAAGATTTCATAGACAGCAAAGGAAAGGATTATTTACAGTAAGGACAATAAAGATATGGAACTTACTGTCAATAGAGGTGGTGCTATCAATTACAATGGATGCGTTTAAAAAAAAATTGGATTTTTTCCCCCCGAAAATGAGGACATACAGGACTATTAATAATAGACTAAGCATTAATAATAAAGATTCTTGATCCAAGGAGAAAGCTGACTGTTTGTTTTTTGGCAAAACACACACATGCACATTATATATATATATATATACATACACACACACACACACACACACACACACACATACATACATACATACATACATACATACATACATACATACATATATATATATATATATATATATATATATATATATATATATATATTAATATAGGGTGTTTGTATGTATTGTTAAATACATATCAAAAAAATTGGCTTGGGGACATGTTGAGTGTATTGATTTATTTAAAATAGCAAAAAGGATCGGCACTTCAGTACAGTATCGGGTAAGTGAAAGATTCTTTAATCGATGAATAGGCAGACCACTAGGTGCAAACCAGCTACATGGGGTGCAGGAATGGAAACACTTTATGTTTTTCGTCTTTAGTGACGCTTTATGATAAACACTTACAATTTGATTGCTATATTGCTATATCTGGTACAAGCAGAGCTCCAGACTGCCTTGTATGAGGCCTAGCACTAGGAGATTATTGAATTTACTACATTGGGTTAAGCAAGAAGGAATTTGATAGGGCTGACTGGCTTTTTTTGTCGGAAACGCTGGAAGCCTTCAGATTCTCGGGTGCTTTTAAGACTAATTCCATGACCTTGTACTCGGCACCGAGGGCCAGGATCTCAGGTCATTCATAAAGCTCAGAGTATTTTAATATTAAGAATGGCACAAGGCAGAGGTGCCCACTGGCACCACTCATATATGCCCTGAGTATTGAGCCTCTTGCGGTCTTGATCAGGAAATCAATTATTATTAATTGGCATATTAAGACACTAGATTATATTGGCATCAAGATCACTCAGGACCTTAGACAAACACTATTTCTTAATTATGAGCTCCTGATACAAGATCTTAGGAGTCTTTTCTCAAGTTGGAGGGGGCTAGAGACCTCGTGGATGGGTCGACTTAACATATTTAAGGCATATGTTGTTCCAAAAGTTTTGTTTCTGATGATGGCTATTCCTCTGCGGGCATCCACAGTTTATTTAAAATAATTGAGCTTGATATTTTATTATTATGTGTGGGATTCCAAGAGAATTGCCAATAGAGTTTAAAAACATAGCTTAAGAATAGGTGAACTAGGCTTTCCAGACCTATATAGACTTCAAGAAATATGCTTATTCTCAAGTGTTTTGGCCTGGAAACATTAGACTTCCCAGGACACTGTCTGGTGTCAGATTGAGATCTTGGACTGCTCAGGAATTAATTATTGCTACTTTTTTGGATAAAAACCTCCACATTTAATAAGATGAAAATCATTAACCGTTTAATCACATACATTGTTAGAGGTATGTTTAAGAAACTGTTCTCTAAGCTGTAGGGTATGATCAGTTCTGACGTTCGGCATCCCTGACCTGTGTGTTAGCCGCTGGACCTCCTCAGGCCTGATGAAGGTTTCTGACCTATTTTCAGGGGAGAAATTAACTCTGTTTAAAAGCTTACAGTCTGCTTCAAATTTGGCTAGCTCTAAATATTTTAATTATATTCGAATCAGATTTTTGGGGGGAACTAACCTCCCTGATGGAGCTTCTAGTAATGTGTCCAGGCTGACAGTATTATTAGATTATACAAAAACATTCCCTTTTGAAGTGTGGAATAAGACATTTCATAATACCAGAGGAGCCCTACATGGTATTAACTTACAGGAGCTGTTTTACAAGGTGCTATATTGAAGGCACCTTGTTTGAGCACATCTCAATAAACTCTTCCATAACACCACAAATCTCTGTTTGAGATGTGGGAGAGAAGAGGGTACCCACTTTCATATCTGGTGGTCATGTAACTCATTAGATCCGATCAAAAGTAAGGTCTCATTTGTACTGAACTCTATTTTTTAATGAAACATGGCATTGATACTCCTAACATACCTGTTTGGCCTGGGGAGATCGGCAAAACAAATTCTCTCAATTAACATTCTTACGTCGGTTAAACTCTGGCCCTTCTTTGGAAGAAACCGGAGCTTCCCACGTGGCTGGATAAACAAATTGAATTGCAACTCTCAGCAGAGAAGGTATTTTATGCCTCAAAGGGTCTAGGGGCGAGCTATGAGGATATTTGGGCTCTCTGGGTATCAGTTAGGGGATAACCCTTTAGGATAGACACAATCATTTTTTTTCCCTCCTTCACCTCTTTCTTCCGTGTTAGTACCACGATTTGTATTTGAAGAATTCAAATTAATGTAATAATCTTTGGTAAGGTTGTACTTCACACTTTTTGACCTCAAAATTCCCTGACATTTTTCACGGATTTTTTTTTTGTGTATAAATCCTTTTGATGTATGTATGTTTATAAAGAGAAAAAATGTAATAAAGATTTAAATATCTAAATCATTAAAAAAAGCTTCCCAATAATTCATGTCATATACATAATATGTATTTTATCTGTATCTGACTGTGCGTGCATATTTAAATCAGTTTGTATGTGATTCTATGTCACATTTACAGTCCCATACACAATCATACATATACAATCCCATGCACAAATACAGTCACACAAACAAGGAAGGGCTTATAACTTTTGGCCTGGTGGTCAAGTACAGAGAAGTGGCCCATTTTACTATGTCACCAGTCACTGTTTTTTATTTTGTTGACATAACCAGCCATAATACTTTTGTTTGATTATGGAACAGTAATGACTGATGGAGCCAACATGGAATCCACATATAAAACAACTAGATAACTGGATAACATGATGATCTGTCAGGATATATACAATAAACAATGTATACAACAGCAGAGCGTCTGCAGTGTAAACAAATCACACAGCCCCAATAATCAGGAACTCACTATTAACAAATGCATTCCCTCCACTCTTTTATACTTCATTAACTTAACACAAACCACACAACTACTCTCCCTGCCTTCCCCACAACTACTTTCACCATGACTAATCTCCCACGATGCACAGCGGATTAGTGTTCTAGGAAAATTACTAGAGTGTAAAACATTAGCCATTGTATCCTAACATGAAGTAAGCATTACAAAAACAATATCTGTGCTCTGCCTCTTACCTAATAAAAGCAGAGCACATCAAGGCGGCTTGCTGAAGTATTAACAGGGTGGCGCTGTGCAGAAGGCAGAAGCACTTGCCTGGGCAATGTCTTCATTATGCCCCCAACATGTGGTGATGTCACAATGCCATCTGCCTGACTCCTCCTGGGGCTTCCAATTCTGCAGAAGCAAAGTTTCATAACATCACTGTGCTCTGCAGTCTGCAGATCAACACACTGATGCGGAGCAGTGGCACCACGTCTGACTAATTGTATGTGCGGCAGCAACACAAACTGACTGAGGCGCAGCTTATTCCAGGGCACTAATAATCCTGGAATAAAGGTGCCTAATATCCAGAACAAAGCCTCGCAATGTGGGACACTGGGCAATCTGAGACACGTGGTCACCCTGTGGGAAAACCTCCCGGTGGTGACAAAGGAGGTGTCTGGCATGTCATGCAATTTTGATTGCAGTATGCCTGCTGGAATGCATGGAACATGGTAAAACTGATGGGACCAAGACACTCCAGCTAAGTCTGCGGAGGTCTCTTCTGTCACATCTGATTACTGTGACAGTCAATCATGGTGATCGGATGTGTTTAGTTGTCAAAACCTGGCTTTAACGGATTTAGTATTTCCCTGCCCCAATGCAGGGAGAGACTAATTACATTATGAGCAGCTTGCTCATGTCCCCCAAAATGTCGTAAAAAAAAAAAAGTTTAAATTGGGTTTAGGGTTTGCGTTAATGGTAAAATGTCACTTTATTAAAGCTGGAAAAAATGTTTCAATAGAAAGCAATGCTACTTTTAGATATTGCCAAAAATCATGGGGTATTCAGATACATTTTACAGTTTTTAAAATTTTCCATCATATTTTATTATTTTTAATTGTAAACTATATGATATGATCAAAATAATGGGATCTAAAGGAAGCTATTCTTATCTCCAAAAATAGCGTCTACTCAGTAAGAGAGAAGGTGTGTGTGTGTGTATGTATGTATGTATGTATGTATGTATGTATGTGTATATATATAATGTATGTATGTATGTTTGTATATAATCACTTTTACAGATCCACACACACACACTGATTCACATACGCACAAAGAGTCACATACATATATTATCGTGCGAATCAATGTGTATGTGATTCTGTGTGTGTGTGTCAAAGTTCAACATATACTGTCACAAGATGAAAACCATACACACACCTACAGTCACATGCTTTCATACAGTTCCACACACAGTTATACACACACACACACACACAATGAAACAAACACAGACATACAGTCACATGCACACATTTACACATACACAGACATGCACAGTCACTCACACTCATGTGCATACACACACACACACAGTCAAACACAGTATATGTTTCTTGTGTGGTGCTGGCTGGTGTGAAGGAGGGCTTCTGAACTTTCAACCAGTCAGAGAGTTAAGAAGACTCTGCCGAGTGACGAAGAATCTGCATTGTCCCAGAATGAGGCTGCCAGGCACCCAGGGGATAAAGTTCCAGGCAATTCAGGTCAAGTGGTGACCATATGGAGGACATAACAAAATGACAAATCTATGGCACTTTCGGGTGAAGCAGCACCTTTAAGAAAATGGCAACCATTTTTATATATCAATCTTCTGGGCAAGGGATTAAAAGGTATCATATCACTTATACAGTGTAATTGCACATATGCACTGCCAAGCACGCAGCTAAGAGATAATAATCAGTATCATTTTAAAGCATATAATTAAGATCTCTTTGAAGCACTACTATTTTTTCCCCTCCTTTTAAAAAGTCTACTTAACATGCTGAACTTACATACTGATGAAGGTAAAAGGCTCTTCTTTTTGTTCTCTAATAACGTATACTGGCTTTTCTGTAAATCTCGGAATAAGAATATTAATCCTGATGTGTATTATGTCTGTTTGAGCCCACGACCCCTTTTAAATATCTTGGATTGTGCTGAGCTATGCACATAAAGTATGCCGCAAGTCATCCTAACATACCTATTTTATTTGGGGCCTCAGCCAGAAAATTAAAGTCAGGCCTCTACAATTGAAATCCAATGCTCTGATTTAATACATTAAATCCTGCCAGCTTTTTAAGAATAAAAAGAAGGGGAGACGCACAGATGAAAAAAGGCATTTTTATTTTTTTTGCATATACACGAAGAATAGATGATGGCTTACATTATTCATTTCTTTTAAAAAAATATTGACAGCCTTCTCAACTTTATTTCATTTTGCTACAGGCTATCAACTACTGATAAACAAATGATATATCATTGGGTAGACAGCTAGTGGTATATTAATCTCCACATCCTAACGAGTAGTAGAAGTGATAATAATGTCCAATGATGGGTCATCAATAATGGTTGAAAGTAAGTAATGTATGTTGTCAGACCATTAGCGGATTTATTTATGCAAGAGTGACTTGGGGTTTTGACTGTGTGTATTGAATTCTTTAGGGACAATGTATCAAGTCATTTGTTGTAATACAATGAAACCCATCAATTCCTTAATATTCCAGCATTTTGCAAGCACATAAAACATAATCATATTTTTTTTAGACTTGTTATGCTTCTGGCTTAGGTAACGTAGTCAGTGTTAAATCCAGATCATAGACAATAGTTTTAGTATGGAGAATAATGATATGGAACTGTAGATTTGAGACATTAGCTCTGATATGTCTGGCTATAATTTTCTGGTGGAAAGGAAATTATAGTGCTGCATCTTAGCATTGTTATCTATATACCTAGATATTGGAAAAAAACATACATGCTTAGGATACACAGTTAGACATCTGAGATAAAAATGCATGTGTGTGTGTGTGTGTGTGTATATATATATATATATATATATATATATATATATATATATCCATTTATTTAATATATATATATTAATATATATATATATATTAATATATATATATATTTAATTTATATATTATGTGGTTGTAGAATATATATGTAGGTAGTTTCTGGTTTTAGAACGAATGATTCTTATTCAGGGATTTTAGACTGGTAGAGGATTTGATAGTATCTTGAAATGTGTTCCACATATGTGCAACACTGTAATAGAAGGCATCCTGACCCACATCCTTTTTGTAATTTGAAATGATTAGTAAGGTGCTCATGTTGAGAGCTGGTGTGAACATACTGCATAGTTAGAGCTGAAGGATTCTTAACATACACTCTACAACAAACAGTAGAGTAATGAATACTTTAAAATACAACAGTGATGTCTGGAAAATGACTATGTGGGCACTGGATAAGAAGTGATTTAGAATACTAATTTAAGACAATGAATACTTTTTGTCCATGCATACATAGGGAGTTATGTATATTATTTGAACCTTTTTTTAATACATCCCAACATTTTACAGTGCAGTAGGTAATATCCATAACTATGTATGCGCACACAAGGTATTCATGCTGTAATGAAAGACTACAAATGAAGTACCTTATTGAGTCCTCTTTGCCTGCATAGCACAAAAGCATCAGTGGAAAGACATGTGATTTTTAATCTCTGATCAGATGGATCAGATCTTCCTTCATCTGACCCACGATATCATCCCCCTCATAGAACTATAGATCAAATAAGACTTAATAAAGTATTTTTATACTTTTGTTAAATTATTTCTATTTAAATTGGCTGCAATTAATACAAAATTAAGTTACATATATTATTTTTGTTGCATTAAAAAGGCCTGTTTTAAATTGAAGGGTATTTATATGAACTATGGTTTAAAAGATATTTCAGTGTATATGTTCAGAAAACAAAGACTTGAAAGAAATAATTTTGCAAACCTGCAGCTTCACTGAGCCGACAGAACATTGGTCGCTCCTAGTCTGCATGCCAATCATGCAAGCTGTGAGAGAAGAAAGTATATGTAATCAGAAATGATGAGGGTGAATTCGAATGAGAATACTAAGGAAAATGTAAAGGAGAATGGTTAGGAGCCCCTGAATGTGAGAGTGAACTGTTTGAAAGGATGAAAGCGAAGTATGATATGAAAAGTGGACAACAGAAGATGGGGGAATCAAAGCCTCAGAGAAGTTACACAAGATGCTTGTGCTGGAGAAGAAAAAGGAGAAAGCAACAAATAATGATTAATAGATACGTTGATTTTCCCAGCACTTTGCACCAGGATCAAAGTTAAGCATTAGATACATCATTTACGTTATTTTTACGGTTTAACCCATCTTTAAGGTATATGTGTGCAAATAATGCTCATCAAATATGGAAGCTGATGCTTTGAACAAGCTCTATCAATGGCAAACACTGAAACATAAAACATATTCTAGAATGTATAGAAAGCTATCTTAGAACAGATTAGTAAAATCAGAATTTTTATGATAAACAGGCTACATGGTCCAGTTGGTTGTTATCTAGTGCCATAATCTGTTTTTATTGACAAGTTTCTTAATTAACCCCTTAGTGACATGACCTTTTGACCTTGTTTCTCCCTTGCTGGTGAGGGCTGTTTTGATATTTCTGGGGTGTTTGTGTTTAGCTGTAATTTTCTTTTTTCTCACATACTGTACCCACACAAATTATATGTTGATTTTATCATCATAAGAAGGGTTTTCATTATATCTTATAATTTACATTTTGTACAGTTTTCATTATGTTCATTATATCTTATAATTTACTACAAAAAGAAATCATAAAATCTGATGAAAAAATAAAAATAAAACACTTTTTATAACTTTGACCTTACAAATAATTTACACAAATACAATCATTAAAAAAGACCTAAATAGGTTCAAAACGATTTCCCGAGTTCAGAAATATGCGTGTTCCGATTTTTTTCTGCAGTTTTTTTTTAGTTGTAGGGAAAAAAACTAAAATCGTTTTTTTTTTTCCTACAGTGGCCTTTTGACCTCAACCTGAGCCGTAAATTTAACCCTAACCCTAAATTTAACCCTAACGCTAACCCTTTTGCTAACCCTTAATTTTAATTAAATTACAACCCTATCCCTTATGCTAACCCTAATTTAATTTTAACCGTAACAATTATTCTAACCCTAGATTTTAGCTTTTTTAGTCTTTTTTTTTTTATTGCAATACAACATCAGAGGGACAGAAGTTAATTTTTTCACTTTCGGCCCTCTACCCACAAGAGGGCAGCAGCCATATTGGAGGAGTATGCTGCTCTCCAATATGGTGCCCATGATAGCTCCGTGGAGTGATTGTGGATGCCTCAGATTACAAATTTCAGTGCTGCCTAATGCCTCGACATCGAGGCAATAGAGCAGCACTGTCAGAGCAGTTTTCACAATCATTGATTGTGAAAACCGCGTGTTCCACCGCAGGACATGCCAGGCATGTCCATTGTCGGCAACAGAGTTGCCGGCTGGGCATGCCTGATGCGTCTATTGTCGCGAAGGTGTTAAAACCAGTTTTGATCAGCTGGCACATTGGTTTACTAACTGCATGTTAAATTGCATAGGTAAAATATTGCTCTTCTTTTTTGTCTATACTGTATACTGCACACTAACTTTTCTGAAAATCTCAAAAAAAATCTTAAGTTTGCATTATGACTTTTTTATATTGTGTGCTTAGTACAATTTTTTAGTTGTATATTTTGGAGAGTTAATAGAAACATAATTTTTATGTTTCCCTTTACCAGTGGTGTATTCTATGTGTGTGCAGTATTGCATGCTGTATTATGAGGGTTTGTGTCCTCCGAACAGACAAAAGACAATCTCCTAAAATATACTAAAAATAGTCAAGAGGTCAACGGCAGCATGAATTCAGCACCAGAGTCTGCCTTGGGCCCCCAGGAAGGAGGTTTTTTTTACAGTGCCAGGACCGAGTGGGCCTGGGATGGTAATTCACCCGTTCCCCCTGATGGTGGCCCTGCAGAACAGCAAAGTATCCAGATTTCTAACTTGTAGCATTCCAGTTCCATCTCGTCCATCAACTGTGTTACATTTTTTATAACTTGTCTAAATAATACATACAGTACCTTGCTGCTATTTGCTTGAACTAAAATATCAAAATATAATCATAATTAGGATTATCTGATTAATTCAGTCTCCTGTATTGGGGCAGAGCTGGCGACACCTATAGGCGAGGTAGGCATTGGCCTAGGACACACATCTATTGGGGACGCGTACACCAATATAGCATAGTCGCACACACCTTGGTGGCTGCAATGTTTTAAAAAAATGCAGGAGAGAGAGGCGCTGCTGGGAAAAGAGCAAGCATCTATAAAGCCTCCTTCTGCCACCCCAAACAAGATCCGCAGCACCCTGCTAGTGTAATTCCCGGATGGCTGATTTTTTTAAACATTTTTTATGTATGTGTCATGTCGAATGCGGGGGCAGCTCAGCACAGCCTTCATTATCGCTGTTACCTCTGTCTCCACTCTGCGCCTCAGCAAGATAGTGATTAAATATGGAAAAAACATTTGAATCTAATAACGTTAGGGATTAAGATTCTTATTTCGAAAGTTACAGAAACCCCAGTACACGTTATTAGAGAACAGGACTTTCCGACCTACCCCCTCTCCCCGATAGAGCTACACAAGCTTCTGCTCATCATATTGGTATTGCTTCATGAAATCATTTCTGTTTAAAATGCCTACACTTGATGCAATTGTTCAATGAAACATAACTTAATTTGTTGCTGACAAATAGAAAAGGAATTCCCGCATATGTATAGGAAAGCATGAAGGCTGTATTTAGGAACCATTAATTTGTGCAGGTTTAAGGACTGAAGTTAGAAACATATATTTTTTTTCCCTATTTTTATTTTATTTTCTCCTTTGTGTCTCACAGCACTGATCTGCTTGTCGTTCTGTGCATTTTTTTTGCCCTCTATTCACGGCTCCTTTTACATATTTAAATATTTGTTCCCATTTTTTCCCTCCTTTTTTTGGACATTATTTTGATATCTTTTGACAGTCGATACATTTACCAATAAAGATTATTTCGCTTTATTTATCAGTGTGCATGTCTTCTTCTTTCTATACATTTTGATTTTTCATTTATATGCCCTTTAGGAGAGAGCATATTAGCCGTCCATACTTTGCCCCTATACTTATTGACCTCTTGATCTCAATGGAGTTAGCAGTTCTCATCTTCCATTTTTGTTAGAAACTTTTATGAGTGAACAGATTTAAGGCTATAAATATATTCAATTAAGAAAATCAGTTAGTTGAGGATTCGGTGGTAGTTAACATAAAAGAGTCTTTTCTGATATAAAGTACTGTTTTTCTTATTTTTATGGGGGTAATGCAAAGTATAGGATTTAGGATGAGATGTGAGGGGATAAAATAAATATTCAATATGTGGTGAGTATTGTTTTCTTTGTTTTCATTTTTATTTGTATTTTATGTTGATTTGTGTTACAGAAGTATTGTTTAAGTTGAACTGACTAGTAGCTCTATACTCTCTCTAGTACATGCAATTTTACGCTAACACAGCAAGAGCACGGATGGCTTAGTCAGTTAAACAATCATTTTTATTGATTCACTGTGCTCACATCAGGGATCCTTAAAAAACCTGGTTTGAAAAGAACCCTTCAGATGGTGCTTAAAAAACCTTTGTACAGAGGAGGACAATGTGTGCACCTGATTAGCCTGAGCAAGAGCAGAACATGCAACCTGTGTATAATTGGTAGGCATATTGTGTGGTAGCAGGATTTGTATTGTGTTTGTGTGTGTGTGTAGCAGTGAATAGTTCTGTGCATGGTCTAATCTTTAACCTGCATTGGATAATTAATCTGGACCTTTTTCAGTTTGGCCAAAAAACATGATTGAATTAGGAAATTAGCACATCAAATAGGCAATTTAGCAAATTTGCTGGTTAGGATCAACATCCCTTCAATAGATACTAGACATGTGCAAAACGAAAATTTTCGTTTTCGTTCATTCGGATGAAAATGTAATTTATTTAGTCTAAAACGAATTTCGTTCATTACTACATTAGTTTCGGACGAAATTCGTTCATTATTTTCGTTTAGTTACATTCGTTTGAATGAATCAATTGACTTAAACCGAAAATCTATAAACCGAACAACGTTCGGTTTATAGATTTTCGTCATTTGGAATACATGTAATAGTACTATTGGCTTTCTTTAAACCGAGACAGAGTCTCCATTCATAATTTTTTTTTCCGTAAACTCTGTGTAGTGAAAGCCAATAGTACTATTACATGCATTACAAATGCCGAAAGTCTATAAACCGAACGTTCGGTTTATAGGCTTTCGGTTTATGGAATACATGTAATCCTACTGCTATTCTATAAACCGTACGTTCGGTTTATAGAATAGCAATAGGATTACATGTATTCCATAAGCCGAAAGTCTATAAACCTATAGCAATAGGATTATATGTATTCCATAAGCTGAAAGTCTATAAACCGAACGTTCGGTTTATAGACTTTCGGCTTATGGAATACATATAATCCTATTGCTATTCTATAAACCAAACGTTCAGTTTATAGAATAGCAATAGGATTACATGTATTCAATAAGCTGAAAGTCTATAAACCGAACGTTCGGTTTAAAGACTTTCGGCTTATGGATTACATGTAATAATATGGGCTTTCTATAAACCGAACTAGAGTTCCCTTGTTTCGGTTTATAGAAAGCTAAGAAGTTGAACGAATGGACGAATGGTTTAATATAAACGAAAATCATTCGTCCACTCGTGCTATAGTATTGGCATTACTATAAACCGAAATAGAGTTGGATATAGAATGCCAATAGACTTACATGCATTCCATAAACCGAAAGTCGTTCATTATGTCGGTTTATGGAATGTAGTGTACTATGTTATTGTATTCTATAAACCGACTCTATTTCGGCTTATAGAATGCCAATAGTACTACGAATGGATGAATGAACGAATGATTTTCGTTTATTAACCATTTGTTCATTCGGCTTTCGTTAGCTTAGCATTTTCGTTATTCGTTTTTCAAACGAATGAACGAAAATGCTATTTTCGGACGAAAATGCATTCGTCCGAAAACGAATGCACATGTCTAATAGATACTGTTTGGTTGTGTATGGACAAGTTTAAGACAGTCTCAGTGTTTTGTGTGTTAAATGCTCACTTAGGCCATTCACTTATACACAACTTAGCTGATTCATTTATCTCTGAAAATAAACTCATGTTAATTTTGAATACGCCAAAATAAGCATGGAAGCCATAACTCACGGAGACCAGACAGCACTGAAATAGCTTGCCGTATAGAATGGTACCTAGTTGGGAAGGGGATCAACCATTCATTCACTCACCTCTCCATTAACACATCAGACTAATCCCACACATAAGGGCAGTCTAGACAAAAAATGTATGGCATGCACATACACAGCAACACAGACATAAGTTTTGGCCTGTCATAGGCCTCATCTGTGTGGTATGGCTGGTGTTCTGCTTGGGGCAGCGCGCCAGGGATCCTGATCATTTATGGTGACAAAAGAAGTGGGATCCACATCTCAATGAGAAGTATTGAAAAGGGATGGTATCTACTCACGAGGACATCAACCATTTTTTGCTTACTGTCACCATTACAGAGGACACCCAGAAGGGCAGTCCAGACTATAGGCAGGACCATTATAATATGCTAATGGAAAGGTCTCCTCTGTAATGGTAAAAGTGAGCAAAAAGAACCTGTGTTGTCCCTCCTGAGTAAGTAACGTACTACAGGAAAGGCAATTTTAGCACTACTATATGTGCTCGGGTAATTGTGGCTCCCATTTTGCTTTGTTGCCAAAATAAGCAGATAGGAGACGTAGAAGAATTAGAGACCTTGTTTTATCTATTTTGGCCTCAAATAGCAATTTTCCTGTCAGTTCAATGTGATTCACTGTTCAGTGAATAAACCACAGTGTACATATAAAGCCACAATGCATATTCTGCTTATTATCCATTTTAGAACATTAGGAATTACCTCAAGAACAGTTAAAGTTACTGTCAGACTATATGTAGCTATAACATAACCATAACCTCAGTAATATTTAGTTAACTGGCAACACTGTTTTGTGGTAAATGCCTAAGAAATTCCCGAATAATTATATTTAAGTCTAACGGGAGGTTCATTTTCATCCTGTGACCTTATGTCTTGAGTTTGGATAATGTATAAACGGTAGTAATAAGAGTTCATAAGATAGTACTGCTGGAGGTGATTAACCATATGTTCATGCTACTTTAAAGTCAAGGTTAAAATCATTAGATCCCTTTTGTTTCCAAGCCTTTTTTTCCCACTTCTGCTGTTCTTTTAATTGCAAATTCTCGTGGTCTGCACACATTCATAAGAAGCTTACAGTGCGATACAAGAAACTCTATTATATGTCACTTCATTATAATAAAACTGATATCTTTGTTCTTAACATAGTAAAGAAAAACAACCCATTTAGTATCCGCCTTCAATTCTGATGTGAAATCTTTTTGTTGTATGATATGTAAAGGGCAGTATGGGTAATAGACTAATTGTAATCATGAACACCACGGCTTGCACTTTACTAGATAATTAAGTTAATTATGCATTCTAAACAGGGCGCAATCAGGGAATGTGGTAAATAATTAGTCATCTGATTTGCCAACTATAACAGTCTAAATTTATATTTAGCAGTGTTCACTTATGTCCATCCCACATCATCCAGTTTAATAATTCTATATTATAATGTTCGAGTATTCTGGATTTTTTTTTAAATGAGATGTATTTTGTGAAGCAACATTTTGAATAATGTTAAAAAAAAAAAAAAAACAGTGAACATTAAAACAATCGCTATGATGTGAGAGATTTTTTAGAAATGCCTGATGATGCAGAATGCCCTCCGTGCCCTAGAAAAAAATACATGAAATGCAGTTCTGTATGAAAACTTTTATTCTATTTTAGTTTGAAACCTGCTTAAACAACTGTGTGACTTGTAATGTTATTTATTCTGTGGAACTTAACAGTGATTTCCATGGACAAAACTAAGTACCTTGTACTAACTTGAGCCTATCTGTGTGGATGAGACCAGTCTGCCAGGGATAAGTGCAGTATTTCAAATGTGTTTATAATGGCAGTGGGGTGCAGCATAGAATGCCACCACACTCTTTGGTATCACAGAACCTACACTTTGCATCTGCAGAGGTTTGCGCATGCACAGTTAAGCTGTCACTTTGAGTGGCAGTCATTCTGCACATGTGCAGTAGCTAGGGTTGCCACCTGGCCGGTATTTTACCGGCAGGCCGGTAAAACATTGGCATCAGGCCAATGTTAAGTCTATGGAGACAGTACCAAGGCCAGTATTTTTTTTTGTTTTTTTTCAGAAAAGCTGGCAACCCTAGCAGTAGCACTGACATTCCCCCTAATAAACTATGCCCCCAGCATCCTGTGTTGCCATGGGAAAATGTCAGGAAATATTAGCACACCAATAAAGACAACAGTCCTATGGCTCTTCCCTGTAAAGCTAATGTGTATCTTTATAGATACATGCATGGTTTACGCTCACCTCTTCCTCTCACCTAGGTTTACCACAAGGCTGGTATTTCACTGACAGGCCGGTAAAAAATTGGCATTAGGCCAATTTTAAGTCTATGGAGACAATACCAAGGCCAGTATTTTTCTGAAGAAAAGGTAGGGCAACCCTACTCTCAGCTGACTTATACTACTATTTATTTATTTATATTTTAAAAAAGGGGGTCTGTAGCTGTGCAAGCAGTGAGTGATAGTTGGCGACCAGATGAGCCTACATGCATCAAAGAAAGGTCAAAGGATCAAATGTCCTGTATCTTAAAAATAATGTGCTGTTTTATCCTCCTACTCGTGTCACTAGAATTTTCACTTGTGTGTGTTCGTAAAAGCAAGTGAAGTGGCATTTTAAATAATATTTCTGGAAAGCGCTGCATTAACCCCTTAGTGACGCATGGTGCTTGCGTCCCAAACTACGCAAGCACCAAAACGTCACGATTTGTTCCTGGCCACCGATCACAAGGTGATCGGTAGCCAGGAACACTCTGGCAGAGACCCGATCAGGGTCTTAATAGACCCTGTGGGTCCCTGCCAAAAAATTGCGAGACCTTCGGACGTCACATGTGACGTCACGGAGGCGTGCCCGAACCCGGAAGTTCGGGCACAGCGCGATTTAGTAAAATGTAGCCGGTGCTCGCTTTGAGCACCGGCTACATTTTCCCTGTCACACTGAGGCCACTCAAAGTGGCCTCATCTGACAGGTGGGATCCCGCTGTAAGTGCCTGCAGAAGGATCTGAAAACAGCTCATCGCGGGGAGCCGTGATGAGCTGTTTAGTACAGGACGTACTATGCAGTCCTAATGACTTTAAGACACTTAAAGTCAGGACGGTATAGTACGTCCTAACGTCACGAAGGGGTTAACAGGCTAATCTGAGTTATAAATCTAGGCACGTCGAGTCCGAGAATTTGAGCATCAACTGGGTTGCTGTCCGCCATGGGTGCAGAAGTAATAACAGTAGTGTAGTTGCCAGCACTTGTGGATTTTTGGGGTCCTGGGAAATTCAGGTCTGTGCCGGTTTATCTACTACTTATGCACAATGTACAATGTACAGTAATAACAGGTCACTCGAGTAAAAAAAAAAACAAATAATGTGACAAATTGACAAGGGAATAACAAAAATCATGCATTAATGTTTCAATTTCACATATTACTGCCTGATTTTCCCTATTCAATTGTCATTTCATCGCATTTCACTGTTTATTGCATAGACTCATATAAAATGTACATGTTTTCTTATACTATGCCTAAATGGAAAGAATACAAGGTTTTTTTAATTATTATTATTTATGATTTTAGTTTGCAGCCTTATTGGAATGGAAATGATTCAACTTTGCACTATGTTTTGTTTATGAAACATTTATTAAGCTACTAGGTTACAGACGATCAGCCTGAGAGTAACCAGGGACAGAATGAGGCAAGGCATAAATGTCTGCTTATAAAACCCTACTCTGGGTTTCCAGTCAATTGTCAGATGTAGTATTGGCATTTCACACTAATTATGTGTAATCCTGTTTTCAATCTTGTTATCCTAATGTATAGGGCTTTTTAATGAGCAAACATATATGTTGGCTTTTTATTTTTGTTCCAGTGCTCTAAATATGTACCTTGTTACAATGCATTCCTATTTTATATGAAGAAGCTGCGTAATGTGTTTGTAGTCTAATATGTTTCCTGACAAGTAGAGCCGCTAACTGTATATATTATCTTTATTATATATTAATATTGCTGTATAAAGTACCCATCATAATAATTAGATCTTATAGTTTTATACATAACAATAAAACAGGTCTCCACAATCCCAGATGCCAGAAAATTAGACCTGGTATCCAGGTATTACCATCAATATGATGGTTGTTTTTATTATTATTATGATTTTTTTTTTGTGGAACATGCAGTCCTACATTACAAGGGGACCTCATGCAAGCTAAAGATTGCAGGGGAGTGGAGCGCAAGGGAGTAAAGCCTATGCTGGATGCACAGACTGCTTGCTCTGCCCCCTCACACTTAGGATTTGAAGACGGTCTGTGTCACTGTATGAGAGGCAAATATGGTTTGTGTGTGTGACTGTCTGCATGTGTGATTGTGTGCATGATTCTAATCATATGACACAGTGTGGGTGTCTGATTGTGTTCGTACTGTGTGAATGCATGAATACATGACTGTATACATGACTGTGTCTTTAACCTCGTTCTACAGGGGTTCTACAAGGGACTATGTCACCTAAACATTTACTGTGAATACATTGTGAATGTAAAGAATAAAAACATAATTCATACACTGTATTAGCAAAATTTCAGGTAAATGCATGAATTAAGAGAAACCATTTATTTTTAACCCCTCAGTTAAATCTGACCCTAATTTTAAATCTAACCCTCATCCTAAATCTAACCCTTGCACTAATCTCAATTCTAACCCTAACTCATCTGTAACCCTATGTGGAAGTCTAACCCTAACCCTAACCCATATGGTTAGTATATCTAGCTTGTTTTTTTCCCTTTTTTGTCTCTAGGGGCAGTCAAGCAACACTTCTATCACTCAGGATACAGACAAGCACCATATTGGAGAAACATACTTACCTTGTATATGACAATAGTTGATTGCTGCCTATGCAGGTTTTCGTACATCTATTCTCTCTAAGTGCCATTTTTGGGTGACCTACTTTGTATGACTTGGTCGTCTCCTGTTTATGACATCCGCTTTTGGTTGATATACAAATTCACTATTTTCAATGGGTAAAATGCACTTTGCATATGAAACCACAAGGTGATGTCATTAACAGAAAACAATGGATCGTTTTTTCATTTTCTACATTGACAGTACAAACAACGTTTAGGTGACTGTCCCTATAAAGCCTAAATTGTCAAATGTAAAAACATAGTTGTATCTTTCAGTGCATTGTTTAAGATGATTGATAATTTTTAAATAACTAATTAAGGATATTGAAGCAGTTTCCTAAATTGCATTTCTTAGGAATCATAACACTATATCTACAAATGTAGATATTAAAAAGAGAAATGTATCCTTCCAGGCTCCGAGTGAGTTCCCCATATGAATCATATTCATTCACTTACTTTTGAACTTTTAGAGGGTCTCTAGATTTTGAGAAACTACATGATTAAACATTCTAAATAATGGTCTGTAGTAGACCCTCTATCCGTTGTGTGAAATCACCTCCTTAGCCCCCGATTAAAACTTAGCATCCAACCAGCAAGTCTTTTAGGATCCTTGCTCTTTGTACCCAAATAGACAGGACATCTAGCAGTTAGGTACAGCAAGAAGAACAACTCTTTTTATTTGTGCAACAGCACAGACTAATATACACATAAACATGACATCACAGACATTAGTAATCCAAATAGGAATTACCATGAGTAAACCTAATTACAATACACACAGTAAGACACAATATAATTAGTTTAACAGAATATGAACACAATATAATCAGTTTAACAGAAGGACTATAATCAGTTTAACAGAGGCCTTCTTGAGCTCCACTTCTTGGGTCACCAAGTAGTCCCAGTCGGCTTCCAGTTCAGGCACATAGAAACTATCTGCAACCCGGAACTCCCAGAGATCTCTCCAATGATCTGTCATGGCACTCCCAAAGTCTGGATCCTGCTGGAAATTTCCCAATAACAATCCTGGGCCACCAAAATCGTAGTCCTCCGTGGGAGTGTCATCCTCCAGCTCAGGGTATAGCTGTGTGGCATACCACTGTAGTGCCCTGTATCCACAATCCACTACCATCTCAGCAGAGATAAGCTCCCCTAATTCAGCCACCCAGTCTCCCTGAGGGTGCTCTCCCAGGTACGGCAATATCTCGCTCAGCTGGTGCACATACCATTCCTGGGAGCTGGGGAGGACCTTTCCCTGGTAATCCTGGTCCCGAATGAGAGCGTTCAACCATAATTTTTGGTAGCTGCCAACTCGCTGCAGCAGCTCCTCCTGTCCGGTCTTCAACTTGTATATCCCAGCCCTTGTGGCTGCTGTACCACTCTGGTACTCCTTGGCCAACGGGCCAGCTTTGCAAAACTGATAATCCTTACCCACAGCCATCGTGCCGGTCGCAATCCCTTGCTGGTGCTCTGCTGCTAATCCACTGGGCTCTTGCAAGGAGGATCCCACCGCTGCCACCAATGTAATGGACCGTCTACCGGACGTAGTAGACCCTCTGTCCGTTGTGTGAGATCACTTCCTTAGCCCCCGATTAAAGCTCAGCATCCAACCAGCAAGTCTTTCGGGATCCTTGTACCCAAATAGACAGAACATCTAGCAGTTAGGTACAGCAAGAAGAACAACTCTTTTTATTTGTGCAACAGCACAGACTTATATACACATAAACATGACATCTCAGACATTAGTAATCCAGATAGGAATTACCATGAGTAAAACTAATTACAATACACACAGTAAGACACAATATAATCAGTTTAACAGATTATGAACACAATATAATCAGTTTAACAGATTACGAACACAATATAATCAGTTTAACAGAAGGACATCCAATGGGGAAATCCTGCCTCACACCTTTCAAGATACAAAGGTGTCAAGTACAGATACATAAATAGTGCACTCAATTAAAGTAACTTGCTAATTGAAGGACATCTCAATTCACAGGACACTGAATTACTTACATGAAGACAATGGGAAAGGTGACATAATTACAGGGGTTTACAGGATAGGACACAATCTTAACCTGGGGAAAACACAGTGAATAGGACAAAGGCTTGAATCCTAGAGTACACAGCTTGGCTCACATCCTGAATGAGCCTGTATTTGAAGTGCAGTTGAAAACAGGGGTCCACTGGTGCATTCAAAGTGTGTACGCTCAAACTAATATATTGACAGACAGGGTTCATAGTCTACTGGGAGTCTTCTGGCTGCCAGGCCCCTCCAAGAACCCCCGTCACAGTGGATCTTCAAATCCATTTCGTGACATGGTCTTTTTCAGTTATTGAGCTAAGCTCAACTGGATCCATTTTGTCCAGAGGATGTATTAATGTTAAGTGTATTTCAGGAACCTTATATCAAATAAATAAACTAGTAGTTTTGTATTTATTCTGCATTTGGTTAAAGATATCAAATGTGATGTTTGACATATTTGACCTATTGGTCACAGTGAAAAGGTTCTATTTGACCCCTAACTAATTAAGCCACCGTAGACAAAAGGTTGTTAGGGCATTGGAATTGATGTCCGAGGTTAACCTGTTATTTCTCTATGGTATTTGCCCTTTACCAGAAAAAAAATCTGTAAAGTATCAGCACTAAAATTTTTACATATTCAATTCCTTCACCTTGTACGTCATGGTTGGTTTGTGTTTTGCGGAGGCCGGATACAGTTCATCGAATGCCCCCCTTTGATTTTGAATTTCTTAGAAACGCAATGGACATATATAGTAACTGAAGGCTTATCACATAACGAATCACTTTCAAGTTTCAACCTTGTCAAATGCTTGTCTAAATCACATGCCAATTAACAAACTCCAGCTCCCTGCTTTTACCAAGCAAAACATTGCAATTTATCTGTCTGTTCCAGCTTGTAAAATGAATTGGCTTCTTAAATTGTGTAACAGATTCCACTTCCCTGCAGTTTCTTATTCTGCTGTTATACCCCAGGAGCCATCTCATTTGTACTCCACAGTCACACCGTGACAAAAGTTCCACAGTCAGCTGCTTTCTGTGCTATGCTACCCAATCAGCTTTATATAGGAACTCTTGTCCGTCTTCCTGCTGGATACCAAAGTAACCCTTTGGAAAACAGATATATTTTATATTTCTTATTTTCCATCAATATCTTTTCAGCTGTGATGTTGTTGATTCTAAAATTACCCAATAATAAAGAAATACGCAGGTGACACATCAACTTCATGTTGCCTTTAAGTAGATTCGTTTAAAATGATGTTGCCTAAAGATTACCATATTTTCTTGAATATAAGATGAGTTATTTTCAGAGAAAATGCTTATATTTAAGGTCTGGCTATAAGAATAGGATGCAGGTCCCCTGCAGAGCTGTAGGGGACCTGGGTCCCCCTTACATAGAGCCCATGGACATCTGCACTCTGCATGCAGACATCCTCGAATGCTGCCCAGAATTTCTGCTGGGGCTTCTATGATAGAACACCGGGGTCATGTGACCCCCCCAGTGGTCAGTCATAGAAGCCCCTGCAGAAGTGTTTGGCAGCATCGGAGGGTGTGTGGGCTCTGTCCCTACTAAACACCTGGGAGTCTGGAGAAACCATGGCTAAGTTCTGGGGGCAGAGGTCTAAGTATGGGGGCAGAGGGCGAAGTCTGGAGGGGGCAGATTGGTAAGTGTGTGGATACAATGGTAAGACTCGGGGCAGGTTGGCAAATAAAAGGAACAAATGCATTTTTTCAATCAATTTTTATTAAATATTAAAAAACATGTGGATTAATATTATTGCCATCAAGGTAATGTAACTTTAGTAATAGTTACTATGTGAATTTATGATATCGGTGTGGAAGTGGCATCACACACTCCCTGAATTCTGCCACTAGCCAATCAGAACCTGTGATTTCCTTACTTGAGTTATCTGTGTTCTACTCTGAAAAAGGTTGAGATGATGCAATAATCCCTTGTGCCAAAAGGGAACAGTAATATAAATGCGTGGTCAATAATTTAATCTTTTACTACATACTCAATTTAATTTAAAAACAAAATGCCTGGACTGATTTTAAAAATAATTAAAGCACAGATAATCTGTTTTATAGCACTACATGATGGTGCAAGGACATGCTCGGAAAATAGACCTATTTCAATGTTTTTTTCCCAAATGATGATATTTATTTTTGATTGATTGGCTTACAAACATTTTGAAGAATTGATAATCACAATGCTTGCCTGCTGTTTTACATACAGGGGTAGTTCTGCTCATTTCCTTAGACCAAACTATGCTTTGTTACCAGCTCCAACCATGTATGAGCAGTTCTTTGACACCACATCCCTTAAGTTTTGTACCAGTCTCTGTATAAATTGTGGATGATCTAAATAAACCTTAATGTAATGCGATATAATGTTATTCACGTGTGCTTGGTTTATTTTAAATAATTTGTGCATGATCCAGGAGATAAGAGGAGGACAATTAGGTTATTACCATGCATGGGATATGTATGCGTGAATGAGTTTCAGGGCTGGCATGTTTAAATTTACTATTAAAATAACAAAGATCAATGAACCATTAAAAAATAACACAAAGGCAATGTGTTCTGCTCTATTTATTAATGTAACGTTTTCCTTCGACAGGTCCACTTTGAGGAAAGAGTAATACAACGCATATGTCTCCCTCAAGTATGCCACTAATCTTGAAGATGGAAATGTTATTGACATTTGATTTTTTCTGTTGTGTCCCTGGTCTCTATAAAGCATACTGGAAACTTATTTTCTTTTGCTTGGGGTTTCTATGGCAATACTTTACCACTGGCATCAATTTAGACCTATCCCCGGGACCCTCGTTTTTGTGCAAAATAGAAAAGCAAAACAAATAACAAAAAAATAAGAAACAAGCAATAGAAAAAAAAAATCACCTGTAATTCATACCAAATGCTTTCATTGACAATTTGAGAAAACAAAAGCATGACAGAATCTCCTGCCTTTCTGTTGGTTTTATTAAAAAAAGGAGAAATAAAGCAGAAAGGGGAGCACATGAGAAAGTTATCAGGATACTATTGTAGAGGTGCAAGTAATTCTTGCAAAATTATTATTCTCATCAGCCTAAAGCATGGAAGTAATTGAGTGAAAAGAGCTGCACATTATGTAAAATGATTACTGCCTTTGAGCCATAATAAACAATGATGTTCTTGCAGTGGTGGTGTTAACCAGTAAAATGAATGAAAGAGGCCTGCTGGTTCTGCACAGCCGGAGTCATTATGAAAATGTCTATCCCTTTTTCTACCCTTTAATATTTAGATTATTTAATTACTAGTGGTTTCAGACATTGCGTAATGCAAAAGAAAGGCCATAAACCAGAGGACTCAGGATTTTGTTGTTGTTGTCTGTTTTGTTTTATTTTTAAGAGAGTGGCTGAGTCATACCTTATATAACATTGCAGATCTTAACATATGCAAGGTTGATACTCCTTAGCAAGGCTAGCGTGTTACAAGTTCAATGTGCGAAGGAGCCTGTTATTAAAAACATAGATTCCGTAATTTCTTCATTTAACCTATTTTAGAATGTTCAAACAAACAGTGACAATAATAGGATATTTTATATCTACAAGACACATTGTTTTAGGAGGTTTATATTACATTAAAGGGTTTTTAAATGAACAGTCCACGTGAACTGTCTTTAATAACAGAAATAGAGGCTCTAATTCATTATCCATTATGTACAGTGTACAGAGAGAACGATTATATGGTTGCTGACCCCTTTTGCTGACACCTTAACTGAGAAGGTGCTTTTTGCTAGAAGTGTTTCTTGTGAAGATTAGTCACTGGTAGGTGAAGAAAATCATTTGCTTCCACGTGCTCATCAGAAAAAAATGTCTCTCTTTGCCCTTTTTTAATATACAAACGTAGGTAAATTTTTAGTTGTTAATGTTTTCACAAGTTTCAGAATCATATGGTTTTTAAAAAAAATTATAATAACAGTAGTAGTTTTTATCTTAATTAGTAATAATATATATATATATATATATATATATATATATATACATTTATAATATTACTTAATCTGGAACTGTGTGAAAGTTACTTTGCTTATAAGACATCTATCTTACTATATATGATGCCAAAATTGGTCATTGCAAATGTGAACTATTGTAAACCAGGCAGAAAGAAATGTGTAAACTATTTCAGCACAAGGGACAGTTCCTTGTTCTTGAACTGTGCTGTATTTTTCTCCACTAGGGTAAATGATCACTGAAAATGAAATAGTGCAACATTAAGTTAACCAATTACTGCTGCTGTCAGCAGTGTTAACTTCTCAGTAAAATGGCTTCTTAGAAAACTTGAAACAATAGATCTCATTGTTACTTATTTATACAAATTATGCAGTACTGTGGACATTGAGTGGAACATTTTAGGTGGCGGCCCCCTCCCTTCTTGCCTCCAGGGAACAAAAATAGAAAATCTCTGAGCCACTGTGGTATATTCACTAAAAATTGGAATTTGGTAAATCGGCAATTCAGGCATTTAAAAACTGGGTCGGACAAAATTCTTCAACTTGTCTCTTTGGTCAACTCCACTATTAGTGCCTGTTTTTTCTCCCAAGGTTACTTTCAGTCAAAACTCTAAATTTCCTCAATAATTTTACTTGGCTCACCCCTACATCTTTGCTGTCTATAGTTGTGCACTAAAGAGGTTGATAACATATAACCTTATCAAACTTAGAAAATATCTCACTAAATAGTTCATTTGAAATTGTATTTGCCACTTTTTCTAGATTACAGTAACGTTAACTGTATAGTTTGTAATATTTCTTAATGTTTGCAAATCAAATGACTCTGGGATTGGGCTTCATGCACAATTTGCCTAACAGTTGTGCAGTCAAACTTATGTAAATCTTGCCAGTTGCTCTGCACATGGATTGTAAACATTGTCCACACATCTGTGCTGATTAAGGCACTGATAGATTTTAAAGCCATTTTCTGTATTTCTGCAGAGCCTCAAAGAAATGCAACACTCTGTAGAGGTATAGCAAGAATAGATAAAACCCTTACCAACCAAATGCGTGGTTCAAGGAATATACTGTACACATAATCAACTCACAAGTCAGTCATCACCTATGGTGCAAGCTCCTAGGATCACAGGAACATATTTATCAAGAAGGATGGTTGATGAATGAGAAACTGATTGGTCTTCCTTTGTGCCTGTCAGGGTATCTGAAAATGTCAACTGTGTGAGAGGCCAGCGAAATGATTCAAATAATTGTTAGAGCAACATTTAACTTCTGTTTCATTAAATTTCAGATGAAATACCTAGCACTTTGTTATTTAGCATTCTGTAATTTTGTTGTTTCATAATATCAAATGTGAGTGCAAGGTATGGTGCAAAAAAATGGGTTTTTAACACCAAGAATATTACATTGTTTTTACCCTACAGTCAGATAATACAGCCCCAGGGAAAGATATTTAAGGTCCATGTAGCAAATAATTATAGTGTGTTTTTGGGTCCCTGGGGTGGAGTATCTAGGAGAGCAGAGTGGACCAGTTCTCCATTCCACTTTCATGAAGAGTTCTACCTGGCTGCAATAACTACATTAACTAGTGAAGTAACACAGGAATTTGATCTACAGTAACTTGGAAGATATTTATGAAGGGTAAACTTTGTGGTTTTTAATTATTTATTTATTTGAAAACATTATTGTACCATGTGTTTGCCATAATAGAAAAGCTGGTAGGTGGCTTGCAAGTTGGATGAGCCTGCAGCCATACCATCATTGATCAACTTGCCTAGATGCCCACATGTCCCTGAACAGTCTGAACTAGAAGCTGTACAAGATATTCCTGCCATGGCCTTGGCAGTGTTCTCACCATCCTTGCTAAGTGTACTCTAAGCCAGCAAAGTTGTGTTTTTTTTATAAATGGCACATGCAATATGCTGTGCTGATATCTGCCCTTGAATGACAAACAGAGCACATTTCTTGACTTAGAGAAGAATATGCATTATTTTAATTCCATTAATTTATAAGCTAATGGAAATGCATTTATATATATATATGAATGTGACAGCAACCAACTAGCAGCTCATTTACATGTTCTAACAGTGCATCTCCAAGTCAATTCTATAGCCTGAAGCTCCTTTTTGTAAATGGGCTAGTGTCGATTCAGAAGCATGCATAATGCAGTGCTGTCTGATCAATGAAGGCCGTGCAGTAAACCTGGGTGGGTCTATAACTTTGTAAAAGCCTAGAAGTATGGTTTGTTGTTCTGTAGAAACATTTGGCCTGCTATAGGAGATGTGGAATGAGGTGTTCATGTTATAATATATGGCCCTAAACCAGAGGATCACAAATCCATGTTTACATATTTATACACCATGTGCCATTTGTAGGAATTATATTTACAAAAACTGCCATCTACAGTACTTAGTACCATGTATTTGCTCTGCTGCTTCAATAGTTATTCATTTTAAAATGGTATATTTATTAGCTACATTGTGCATATGTATCACATGTGTACCTGGGCATCGTGTTGCAAACATTAAGCAGGAGGCCATTTTGTACTTTTGTTAGTGTGCAGCAAGCAAAACACTATACGAAAGAGAGGACAGTGGCATCTTCAGCAATCATTTTTATGGGATGGGTTAGAGACAAAAGTAGGGGGCAGTTATAAAATGCCTGTGTGTGTACATATACTGTACATTTTACACTATTTTTTGTATTCTTGTTTTGCAGATCTCTTTTAAGACATCTTTTACTTTTTAACCATTCCATCTGTGGATCTGCTCTATGGTTAGTGTATTTATCTAGATTTGTATATTTAATACACAATAAGTGCACATTATTATTATTGCATACCAGAGGCGTTGCTAGGTTTCCAAAAGATCTGGGGCTATAGCCCTGAATACTTTTTTAGTTTTTTATATGGAACCATACGAGCACTTACCAATATATGCTCACCGCTCTAAGCTTCATGCCCGTTTTGTTATTTAGGAGCCTTCACAGGGCCGGCCCTTCAATGGGGCAGAGTGGGGAAGCCCTGGCAGGGGCGGCACTTTGATGCTCTATGCCCAGGGCGTCCAACATGCGGCCCGCGGGAAAAGGAGGTGCGGCCCGCGGGAAAGTTGAAGCGATAACCGCTTCATGAACCACATTTAAGTTAGATGCAGCGTTCCCGGAAAGAACGCTGCCGAACATCTAGGTCGCATAATCCTTCCTCTGCCCTGCGCGTGGCGTCATGCGCACGGGTCAGAGGGAAGGAGAAAAAAAAAAACATCATGACAAGCGTGGAGCAGCAGCCCCATCCGGAGCCAACAAAAAAAAGTATCTCTGTGTGTATAAGTGTGATGCTCTGTGTGTATAAGTGTGATGCTCTGTGTGTATAAGTGTGATGCTCTGTGTGTATAAGTGTGATGCTCTGTGTGTATAAGTGTGATGCTGTGTGTATAAGTGTGATGCTGTGTGTATAAGTGTGATGCTGTGTGTATAAGTGTGATGCTGTGTGTATAAGTGTGATGCTCTGTGTGTGAGTGCAAGTGTGATGCTCTGTGTGTGAGTGCAAGTGTGATGCTCTGTGTGTGAGTGCAAGTGTGATGCTCTGTGTGTGAGTGCAAGTGTGACTCTCTCTCTGTGTGTGAGTGCAAGTGTGACTCTCTCTCTGTGTGTGAGTGCAAGTGTGACTCTCTCTCTGTGTGTGAGTGCAAGTGTGACTCTCTGTGTGTGAGTGCAAGTGTGACTCTCTGTGTGTGAGTGCAAGTGTGACTCTCTGTGTGTGAGTGCAAGTGTGACTCTCTGTGTGTGAGTGCAAGTGTGACTCTCTGTGTGTGAGTGCAAGTGTGACTCTGTGTGTGTGTGAGTGCAAGTGTGACTGTCTGTGTGTGACTGTGTGTGTCTGTGTGTTTGGAAGTGTAACTTACATTTACACACATTCATTTAAATCAGCAATACTATATCGTGAACCAGCATCTCTTCTAATTATAAATATTAAAAAAAACAAGCCCACAATAAAGGAGTTGACCAGCACTATTTAAAATAATCATAAATAAAACAATAATTTATCCACAAAGGACTGAGAAATGAAAAAAAAAACATAGAAATGAAGAAAAACAATAATTAAAACTTCAGTTTATTTATTACAAATACTTAAAGAGGAAAAGGAGTATTATAATATCCTTTAATATGTATTTGTGTGTGTGTGTGTGTGTGTCTTCATGAGTATGGGTGTGTATGTAACTGTGTCTGTCTATTTGACTGTGTGTTTATTAATGTGTGGCTGTGTATGTATGTGTTGTTTTGCTGTGGAGTCTGTGATACACTCACATACTACAAGTCACCATGAGTTGTTTTGTTGTTGAGTCTGTGATACACTCACTACACACATGGATACATATTTATATATATATATATATATATATATATATATATATATATATATATAAATGTATATATATATATATATGTGTGTACTTTTTTTTCTCAATGAAAAATTAATGCGGCCTATGCACACAAACATTTCTAGTGAAGTGGCCCACTTTAAAAAAAACTTGGACGCCCCTGCTCTATGCAGTGGTCTTTCTTCTTTTTCCTGTGTCCAGGGGAGCTTGATTGAAGGAGGTCTCAGCCAATCAGGTGAGACTTCTCAACTCTCCTGACCAAGGCTTCTGAAAGCCTTCCGTGATTGGCTGAGACCTCCTTCACACTGAGCTTAAAGCAAAGAGATGCCTGCAGTAGGTAAGTTAAAAACTGACAGTGTGTGAGTGAGTGTGTGTATGTCAGTGTGAGTGTGTTGTGTGTGTATGTATGTAACTGGCTGTGTGTGTGTATGTATGTAACTGGCTCTGTGTGTGTGTGTGTTTGTGTATATGTATGTAACTGGCTGTGTATGTGTTGTGTGTGTGTATGTATGTAACTGGTTGTGTATGTGTTGTGTATGTATCTATGTATCTGGCTGTGCATGTGACATGTGGGACACATTAAGGAATTATTTTTTTATTTAAAAAAACAAAACAAAAACTTGCTGACTGGTGTGTGTGTGTGTGTGTAACTGGCTGTGTATGTGACTGACTGGATGTCTGTGAGGTGTGTGACTTTCTGTGTATTTATGTGATTCTGTATGTGAGGTGCGTGCATGTGAATGTCTCTGTGTATGTATGCTTTTGTGATGTGCCATTGTCTGGCTCCTAAAATTTTCTGCTGGCTCCTAAAATTAAATAAAATTTGTCAAGCCCTGATATAAACATAAATCCTTCCTAAGCTGTTTAGCAGTCCTGTAATAAAACATGTCACACATACACATAACACACATATGTGTGACATGTTTTATTACAGGACTGCTAAACAGGATAGGAATGATTTATGATAGATATATATAGATAGAGCATAAATTATTATGCATATATAGCATAAATCACTTATTTACATCCACCTTTGTGTATTTAAGCTATATGTTGGTTTGAGGTTCCTTATTACAGGACTGCCAAACAGCATAGGAATGATTTATGTTACATATGTGTGTGTGTGTGTGTGTGTGTGTGTGTGTGTGTGTATATATATATATATATATATATATATATATATATATATATATATATATATATATATATATATATATACACACACACACACACATTTGTAACATGAATCATTCCTATGCTGTTTGGCAGTCCTGTAATAAGGAATCTCAAACCAACAATATATAGCTTAAATACACAAAGGTGGATGTAAATAAGTGACCCCAACCCTCCCTTCTCTCCACCATATCCAGAGCTTACCTGAGTGGAAAAAGACCTGCTCTGCATCTCCCACAAGGTGACAGCCAGTAAGGATTTCTTCAGAGCTGCCTCACTGTCCCACGTGGAGCTTCCTTCACATCCCTGTGATGATGCTGTATAAAAGCCCTGCACTGATAGGATGCTGAATGATGTGTCAGCCAATCAGTGCAGGTCTTTCACACACAGTAATGATGCTGTGTAAAAGCCTTGCACTGATTGGCTGAAACATCACTCAGCATCCTATCAGTGTAGGGCTTTCACACAGTGTCTGCGTGATGTCAGGGGGCGGAGCTATCACGGAACTGCAAAGACCCGGGGCTTTGCTCAGCTTATTCGGGGCTTCAGCCCCCTTAGCCCACCCCTAGCGACGCCTCTGTTGCATACTGTGGTGCTTTGTAGTTTTGTGGGTCACCTTTGTTTTCTCTCGTGTAATCTTGACTAAAAATATTGATTTCAGTTTTTTTACATGAGCATCTTAGTTGCAGAATATAGGTTCTGGAATTAGATATCTAAAGACAGACATGCAATAATGAGACCTCAAGCTCAGAACAGCTATAGTTGTTTTTTATTTAGGAAACCCGTACGGTTATAATTGAGTCTGTAGTGAAAGCTGACTATTGTTTACATCTGTGGGTGGTATGCAGGAACAAAATATTCTCTCTTTCCAGACTTAGGTTTTTCTTTTTTTTTTCTACTATGTTCTGTGCCCATAATTTAAATGCAATCTATACCCCCATGCTGCTTAATGTAGCACCTTTCTAGTAAAGACAGAATGTGACTGTATATCTGTGTGCTTTTGGTTTATAGTACAGATTGGTGGAGGGGTGCAGAGAAGAGACACCTGTGACACTGTAAGTCACAGATCTCCTGCTCTACATGCTAGACCTCTAGGAAAATATATTGTTGCAGACTTGAAACCATTTTAGAATGGTTACATTCACTCACCCTCAGTGATTGTAATCCAGGTTTGTGTGACCAGGTATATTCAGTAAAGAGACAGCAAGGGAGCACTCGGTCACAAGCACATACACCCATCACCCATGAAATGGAGCCATGGCAAGGTACACAGGCACTCTGGATGCAAGACTGTCTTGTATCCAGACTGATGTGTACCATGCCCTAGGCAACAAACTTGCTGATGTTTCCTCTTCTAAACATAATCTGATTTAGTAAAATCTGTATCAAACTGTGTATCTAAAAGTGAGTGCACATAATCTAGCTTTTGAACATATGATCCATATAATCCTTAGAAAGATCTTTTTCTTGTAAAACATATCAGTAACCAGGACCATAACCACTTGACTGAAATAATATTGAACAGATTGTATGTACAGTATTACAACTGGAGTAAAGGAGTACGGTAATTTAAACTGCTCTTCATATTTGTAGAAGTGCAACAAAAATCCATTGTATGAACAGGGTATGATGGTTGGATAAAGATTACCATAACATTATAGAATACCAACTACCCTGCTATCGTTTTGTTGCTGTATCCTCAAGCAGTGCAGCAATTTATCAATGTCATAAATGAATCAAATGGCCAAGGGAATTTAAAAGCAGAATACAGACTGCCCCATATATTACAGCCTTGTTTCAAGAGACTGATTTACTTACTATTGGATTTTCTGAAAGTAGCATATCCCCTCCCTTCCCCCAAAGTGTATACATTCATGAACCTGAATCGCCATAAAAAAACATGATCAAATAATGTAAACTAGTAAAAGTACAAATTTCCGCATCCACAGTATCAAGTGGAAGCAGTCAAATGTTCAGCGTTGCATAAGCACATAGGGAAAGCTCAAGCCTGAAAATCTATTTGAAGCAATATTGAATTGGGAGGCTATCAAAGGTTATCTTGTACAAACATTACAAAAGATTTTCTCAGCAAGAACTCACTGCTTTAAGCAGCAAACAATGCTGTTTCAAAAGTCTAGTTAGAGTTAAGACATACAATCCAGTCTGATAGGAATGTTCTATTTCCAACATGTTTTTTTTTTTAAAGCAATGCATCTACATTTAACACTCAAATAAATCCGAGCAAATTGCGAATAAAAACAGGCAAGTTTGCAAAAAAAATGTCTACCTCTTTTGATATCACTCGCTAAAAGCTGGTGAAATGTTCACACGAAAATAGGAATTATTTTTCACAAAATATTCGCAAACTCTTTAACAATAACAAATATAATAGCAATTTATTAGCGCAACCGGAAAAATGCATGCTAAATAAAATTAAACGGAAGAGGCGTAAATAGGGGGAAAAAAACGCAAAATCTTACAAATATTCACAAATTGCTCCTTAATCATGTTTTACCTACTTTTTTTCCCACAGCACTTGTTTAGTACATGACCCCCTACATGTCTTAGCTTTGTGTCATGATAGATGCATTACTAATTCATGACACATATTCTTTAAACTTATGTAAGTGCTCTCTAATCATAGCTCAACGGATGTGAGGTTTCCTACATTCCAACAATTGTTCCGTAGAGAGCAGAATAAGACACATTTTAAGTAGTCTTCAACCAGATTATAAATACATCCTGAATCCATAAAAATGTCCTATCATGTGATTCAATAGGTTTTCAAAAGCCATTGATGTTTATGATAATTAATGCAGCTTGTGTTGAGAATGAATGTTACGTAACGTTATTTGGGGAAATGATTGAGACAACTGAAAGACGAGAACTAGTGGGTCTATCCACTCAAACAAAAAATGAACAGGCAAGCTAACTCATTTGGAAAGAAAGATAAGTTGGAGAATTTTTATAGATATTCCCTTGTTCTCATAGAGTTCATCTTTAAGTGAATAGACCACAGTGACTCATAGATCTCCCCCTTCTCCATCACTGAAGCAGGAAGAGGGTGGGCACTGGCTAATACTGTAGATGGTGTACCCAAAACTGTTTCAATGTATGACTACTATTTTAGTGATCTTTTCTGCTAATGGAAAAATACAGCACATCAGTTCACGGGTAATTCAGTTGTCAGCTCACTACAATCCAGGTTTGAGTGATTATACTCAATCATGCAATAGTGCTGGAAGTACATGTTGCCTAATGCCACATGTGACACTGCCAGGATACCATGATCATTATGCAAGTTATTAGAAATATATGTTGTATAACTGTAATCACACATTTGGACAGAGCCCTCCTTACTTATGTTTAAGTTTATCTAATCTGTAGCCTCATCATTATGTTTACCCCATTGTACATCACTGTGGAATATGAAGGAGCCTTATAAATAAATAAACAATATTCTGAATGTGTGTGGGAAATGATTGTTATGTAATAACAATAAAGGAACCGATTGAGACAGCATAAATTCTATTCCGTTTATTTACGAACGTCACATTGTGTAAGTCAATGATGGAGACATACATTACAAACACCATGCAGATTGTGTCCAGAAACCTTTAGATCAAAGGTTATGCTGTCAAACTGTGGCCCTCCTGTTAGGAGGCCACGTGTGGGGGGGGGGGATCTCCATCAGGGAATGTCTCAATTTAAAACCCCTGCTTTATAAGCTTGGAAAAGAATGACCACTGTAAGAGTGCTGTAAGAGTGCACAACAAATGATAATTAATACTATAACTAGACATAACAAACAGTATTATTATTAGACAAAATCATCAAAACCAGAATAGTACACATTAGATCTAAAACACCAGCATAAATCATATAGCAGCATATTGGCAGTAGTAAAAATAGAAATCAACTATCTTGAGAAGATGAGCGTGCCACATGACTGGCTGTCTCAATCATCCTCAGCATGGTAATGGTATCTAAGAGTTGAATAGTCACCAAACACTCTTGAGCTTACTGACAATATGAACGATTAACCCATTTATAGAATACATTGAGTTCAACTTATTGATTGTGAGCAGTAGTCATAAAACAGAATGACATGATGAAAGACATAAAATCCATACATCACTGCTTTTGAGTGTTGGCTCATCATGCTTTGTTTAATGAGGAGGATGACACTCCAGTGAATTTACAAAGCAGAAAATGTTGTTGTCCATGTCATGACCCTCGGGACCAAGGTTTACCATTCCGAAACTGAATGCTGAAATCTATTGCTTTAAAAATTATTTTTAATTTAAGTCTTAGGCCAAAAATCTGCTTCATTTATAATAATTTGTTGATAAACTGTTATAATAATGTAACATACTTTACTACTACTACGAAATTGTGTTTTATGTTGGAACTATGTTTACAGTGGGGTTAAGCAAATAAAAGCCATTTAAAGATCAATCCATAGATTAAGTTAAAATTATGCAAATATAAAATGTCATATTTTAGAATTTGAACAATTACTCAGGTACCAGCCACAGTGTTAGGGATTGTATATTTAGCCTTTACCTACCATCTTTGTGGAGCCAAGTAATTTTTAATGTAATTTTTAATTTCTATATTCCTTTTTTCATTTGTATGTATCTAGATTTCTAGAAGGAACAAGTGATAAGCAGATGTAACCAGAATTAACTTTGTAATGCATCCAGATCCAGATTATTTACAAGAATTGTATTAAGTTAACAAACATTCAACACAAGTCAATGGAGGGTTCTTATCAGATCAAGATAAAGCAGTATAGAAACCGGTAAAGTGTATGTGGCAACATGTGTACTATTAAATATTTAATGCTCGGGAATTCAGCTGACGGCATGTAGGAAAGATCCTAATAAGATTACTACATAAAGTGCTATTTTAGTACAATTGTATAAAGAGAAGTAAAAGTTATTATGACTTGAAAAATCCATAAAGAAATGTATTAACTGCCACATAATATTTTATGTTCTCAGTAGACCACTTCATGGTTACCAGTAGAGTAATATGGGACGGGGGGAGCAAAAGCAGATCACCATGGAAATAAAGGAAACCTAAGACAATTATTAAGCTGCAGAGAAAAGAAGATAATGAGAAAGATGTGGTAGAAAGAAGCAATCAAGCATTTAATCATGGATAATTGGGCATGGGATAGACATATTAGAAGGTGTTACAATGATTCAGGAAAGACATAATGATTCACGGGATTAGAACATATATATTTGAAATTCCATAAAAATGCTAGGGCAATGTATTGGATGTAGATAAGGTGAAATTATGTGAGCCATATAACAAAGAGGCACCAGATTTCCAATATTGGAATGGTTGGTAAGTTACAATAATAATGTAGTTAACATTGTAAATGCCCCAACATTGTAAAAGGTACCATTTGTAAAGGAACGTTCTTAACTCTTAAAACATGATATATGCCTTTTATTGCCCCTCTATACTTCTGACATTTAAACCAGGCAAAGTGGTTGACTGTGCACAGTCAAATCTCCCCTCAAACACATATTCTAGCCTATACTGTTTGTGTTCCTTATTATGGATCCACCTTCTTTCCACTCTAATATATAATGTGTGGTGGATAATATTATGTAAAAAATAAATAATAAGAATAGCCTTTCAGATTCCAACAGTGAAGTCAAGGTTTGCATAGAGTCTTATGACATTAATTATAATATGATGCAAAGCTGGATATTATTGAATAAATAATCTAATACAATAGCTCCTACAATAATAAGTGAGCTGCGAGAAAGGTCTTGAGGTCCACATCTAGCATAAATAAAATGATGACAATTCACTGCCAAAGAGAGACAGATGAATGATCTTCTCAAGTTTAATTCTGCCATCACACTTCTATCTGAGTCCACTAGTCCTATATCCCACCTTCCCATCTAATTCTGATCAAAACCAACAAAACAAAACAAAGGCAAACACACAGTCCACAGGTGATATAAAAACAATGAATGATACTCTCCCACCCACAAGAGCGCTCCTTCAGCGTCCAAAAAAACAGGTACAAATCTTCACAGAGGGGCACACTTATGCAAAGGAGAGAAAAAAATCCAAAGATCAAAGTATAGTATCGCAAACTAAAATGGACTAGTGATGGAGGTAATTATTGCACATCTCCAGAAACTCAAGCAGGCTTATCAAACAAATGCTTTATTTTTTTTGAGGCTAAAAGATAAAATGCAGAACCCAATGGCACAGACTCCTGAATACACAAGGAATAAAATGGGAATTGCACTTATAATCAGGAATGCGAATATGCACATTGTACAAAAACAAATGAATTGGTAGCAAAGTATGGAAAAGTCCACCAGCCAGCAGCAAAAAGTTCCAGAAAACAAGTTCTCAACGCGTTTCAATGGATTACTGTCTTCCTCAGGAGGTGAATTGTAAAATATTTGCTTCTTACTAACTAAGGAGAAGTAACTTACTGTATCACTTGCTGCATATGCACTTTGGACCTATCTGGAAGTAATACAGCAAGTTACTGAATTAGCAAGACACTGATGTGTGTCCATTGAAGCACGATGAGCACTTTTTTTCTGGAACTTTCTGCTGCTGGCTGGTGGACTTTTCCATATGTAGTTGCTGATTTATTCATTTATATACAATGCACATGTGGACATTTCTGATTGTAAGTGCAATTACTATCCTTTGTCCTGTGTATTTGTGAGACTGTGCCATTGGGTTCTGCACTTTATAGCCGTGAAGAAATGAAAGCATTTTTTGATGAGCCTGCTTGAGTTTTTGGAGATGAGTACAATAATTAACGCCATCACTACTAGTCCATTTAAGTTTTCAAAACCAAGAAAAACAAGTGTTTTTTACTGTAAAAATAATATAAATTCCTAAAGCTAAAATCTGGATAATTATAACTAATGTGTTATCCCAATGGAGAACAAATGCCATAAACCTTTTGAATGAACTCTATTACCTAACATGTGCTCATGATGTAAAATACAGCCTTGATCATGTTCAAAACACAAAAGAAGTACAAATTAAATGAAAGATAAGTCTGTTCGCAATGAAAAACAGCTCCTGAAAACTCGACATTAAAAATCAGTTCTAATAGCATCATCACTGACTCAACCCTCTGTAGAAATCATCTGTTAGTGTAGTGACTAAAAATTAAATGAAAACAGAAAAAAATTATCATAAATTAAAATCTGTCTGATTAAGCTGAATTATACAATGAGGTAAAACAACTTTTCATTTAACTTTTATACATTAAAAGCTAAACATATTTTGGAAAATGCTGCATTAAAGTATCAGTAAAGGATTCTTTTAATTTGTTCTTTACTAATAGTGAAAAGTTAAAAATTGGTTTACATAGTAAACCCAATGTGTATCTTTAGAGATATCCATTAGGGGGTCATATTTAAAAACCGCGCACATGCCGACTGCACCAATTACTGGCACAGTCGGCATGTGCCCCAATGTATAAAGCAGACTCCCAATGAATTTCTGTACTCTGTGTTATCTCCGCCAAATGCGTAGATTTAGGTTGTGTCAGCGCTTTTTCCACTGGTGCAGTCTATCTATAAAAAATCAGGCGCTCAACTTGTGCCTGGAACCTCCGCCAGCCAAACTCTGTTTGGCGGAGTTCTGTATCCTGCAGATCTCTGCTTGCCTGCTTCCCAGGAAAGCGTCATGACTGGCGGTCAGAAGATAAACTAGCATGTACCTTAAAATCTACATGAAAATCATACAAAGGGTGCCCTGAAGAAAATAAAAGACTTTTAGAAAAAGTCCCATGATGATTTGAGATGCCCTCATCTTTGGCCCAGGAGAAGGGGCCATCCAAACATAAAAATCCACCTAATAAAAAACTACACTGCAAAAATAAAGCAAAAAAACATGGAATTTCTATAAAACATGCTTCCTCAGCAGAGGACTGATACATACTGAAATCTCGTCCCCATCAGAGCCCTCCTTGGTTTAAGACCACTTATTGGTGGGGGATAGGTAGGAAATGATATTAAACATTTAAATATTTTAATTTATTTATTTTAAGGGGCCAGATGCATTTGGGTTAGCTTTCAGCCCCATCGCTAACTAGGGATGCTGGTGGCAATTAGCCAGCCCCATTTATCTAACATGGGGGTCAGGGTATTATAACCAGCCCAATTTATTATTAGGAGGTTGGGGGCATTATGGTATTAATTAGAGGGCCATTTTGGCAGTCCTTGGCGCCAGTAATTAAAAGGATGGCACAGTGAACCACATATTATTTTTTAAAAGGGTGTGGTAATTTTACTGCACATGTTAAAGAAAACCCATTCATTTAACCTCACTCCTCTCATATTTTGCATGCCTTTGCCACATCTCAAATTCGCAAAAATGGTTAGTGAATAGCATTTTGCTAGGTTGTGATTGCCGCATACAAGGTAGGCTGAATCTGTTCGAATCTGTAGTTCAAGCTATGCTCTTATCTCAAACTTCAAACTTTGGACTAGTAAATCAGCTCAGAGGTTCCTGAGTTCCAAAGGTGGTACCCAATGTATTCATTCTGCCTGAAACCTTAGGGATAATAGGAAGCTTTTCATAGATCCAAATGTGTCAACGACCTCAAACTTTATTCATAACAGTATAAATGTAAAAGATTAAACTATACCAGGTATTTGCATTTTAAAGATCTATTGTCCAAAGTTAAACAATATGTTACCAAAGTTTGAGGTTCTGGGTAGAAATACAAATGAGCATTTGTGACTGATCACAATGTTGCTTCTAGTCACATTATATAAAATATTTCTGTGCACTTCTGTAACACAGCCAAGGAGAAGGTTAGAGTTGACATGTTATCTTGAAAAAAAAAAATCTAATTTACATGTCACTACCCAGGCTTCCTTGCAACACTGAAATTCAGCAATAGTTACTAGAGAGGGGGTTTAAAACCTTCTATTGTATGTGAGCTGCACATAAAATGAGCTCTTACAATGTGTCACCTTTTTCTCTCTATCTGCTTCATGCAGCTTTTGAAGCATAGGAAATGTACAATGTTGATAATTGGCCTCTTTGTTCTTGTTCTGTAGTTTATGTATGAGGAGTATATTCCATCTTCTTTCTTTCTTTCTTTCTTTCTACATAATTCAAAAATAACCTGGTTTTGATGAGTCCCAGAAAGGTTAGGAAAATTGATTTCTAGATACGAATACTTAAATGGTTTGTTCTAGATACTGAATTCTAATCCAGATTTTTCTTAAAGGGCCACTCCAACATATTTGTGTTTTATGCAGTTGTTTTTTGTTATTTTTTTTTTTTAATATTTAATCATGCATTTCTTGTCTTTTGACAAACTTAAACTGAAATCTTAGAAACATGGGAAAAGAATTGTTGATGCTCAGAGTCAGTAGTTACATAGTAGTTTAGGTTGAAAAAAGACTTTCATCCATTAAGTTAAACCCTTTTCCTAATCATTGTTTACCAATTCAGAAAACTTTAATTCTACTTTCAATGGAAAAAATAATTCCTTCAGATTCTCCTTGGATCAACACGCACTAAATAAATATTAATGCCTATGCTAACATATATAGCCATCCATCCTCTGGCTCATTAAAAAATAATCCAGGACGCTTTAAAGGCATTTAATGTATTAGCTAACACCACCTCTTCAGGCAGTGGATTCCATACATTTATTCTACCTCCCATCCCTGCATATTCATATCCCTTCATAATACCATGGACCTGTAAACAATCAGAATAATATCTTCCTCCCATGAGTCAATACCCCTTTTAATACATAGTTGACTCTAGGGCCTGTCAGTAAAATATCAGCAGAGTGGCAACCCTAGTTAACATAATGTGTAAAGGTTTTGTGTATATGCAGTGCATCTGGTTTACAAATCAAGCCCATGTGTTTGTGTTTCTACCACTGCACAAATCTGACTTAGGAATCAACATGCACCTTTCAAAGAGCCCTGTGATGACCATTTTAGCACCAGTATTGCAGTAGTAGTCATTTTGGGGAAAAATCTGGGGAAAAGTAAATTTTCGAAGGCAAGTATTTCAGAAACATAAATATATACCGTATATACTCGAGTATAAGCCGAGTTTTTCAGCATTACTTGGCTTATACTCGAGAATATACGGTATATATGTTTAGTCGGTGTCTAAAAAAGAAAAAATCTAAAACTTAACTCTTTGCTGCTCCGTCTCCCGGAGCTCTGAAGGTCCGTGGCTGTGAGGGGAAGCGTTGTTTTTTTAAAACAAACTTTATTGATCCGCGCGGCTGGAGGGGAGCTCACAACGCTTCCCTCACAGCCACGGACCTTCAGAGCACCGGGAGACGGAGCATGAACGAGGTAAGTACTGGGGTCTGGGGAAGGGGGGGAGGAGGGTGCCATAACGAGCATACTAAGGGGCAATATCCTGGCATATTAAATGGCATATTGGGGGCAATATCCTGGCATATTAAAATGTCATATTGGGGGCAAAATCCTGGCATATTAAATGGCATATTGGGGGCAATATCCTGGCATATTAAAATGGCATATTGGGGGCAAAATCCTGGCATATTAAATGGCATATTGGGGGCAATATCCTGGCATATTGAAATGGCATATTGGGGGCAATATCCTGGCATATTAAAATGGCATATTGGGGGCAAAATCCTGGCATATTAAATGACATATTGGGGGCAAAATCCTGGCATATTAAATGGCATATTGGGGACAATATCCTGGCATATTAAAATGGCATATTGGGGGCAAAATCCTGGCATATTAAATGGCATATTGGGGGCAATATCCTGGAATATTAAATGGCATATTGGGGGCAATATCCTGGCATATTAAATTACATATTGGGGGCAATATCCTGGAATATTAAATGGCAGATTCGGGGCAATATTTACCAGTAGCTGCCTCCTTTCCCACCTTAGGCTTATACTCAAGTCAATATTTTTTCCCAGTTCGTTGTGGTAAAATTAGGTGCCTCGGCTTATATTCGGGTCGGCTTATACTCGAGTATATACGGTATTAAAAATAACTGTTATAAACTGATATTTATTTAATGTGTTTTATGCATTTTTTTTTTTAACTGTCATCTTTAACCCCTTCATGACCAGACTGTTTTTGGAATGTTGTGCGTTAGTGACCGAGGCTGTTTTAACACTTCTGAGGTGTTTGTGTTTAGCTTTAATTTTCTTCTTTGTCAGTTGCTGTACCCACACATATTATATATTGTTTTTTTCAGGACAAGAAGGGCTTTCTTTTCATGACATTATTTTGTTCATATCATTTATTGTATTGTGTAAAAAATAGTAAAATATGGTTAAAATTAAAAAAAATAAACACTTTTTCTGACTTTTCTTTGTAAATTCTTTTACTAAGCTTCAAAAGCTAATGAAAAAACTTGCTAAATAGATTCGACTATAGGTCCTGAGTTCAGAAATAGCCAATGTTTATATGTTTTTTTGCTTTTTTTTGCATGTTTTAGGTTAATAAATACAAGTAGCATTTAGCTGTTTCAAAACCATTTTTTTTAAAATTAGCGTTAGTGACACTGTAACACCGATATCTGATATGAATCACTGAATAACCCCCCACATGTACACATTTTTATAAAGTAGACATCCCAGGGCATTCAACTTGGGGTAATTTGACACTTTTCATTCTGTCATTTTACCACCAATCTTTGACAAGTTTTGGCGTAGTAATTTTGTGTGTGTTTTATTTCCACACACTTTGAAACTTAGGTATGAATTTAAAGGGGCTGTTCTATTTTATTGCCAAACAAAACCCCAATATATGTTCAGCAACTTCCCCTGAGTATAGCGGTACCCCACATGTATAGGTCTGCTAGGTTTATGTGGCAGGTACAGGGCAAAATTTAGGATATGGTTATTGCAGCTTTAAAACGTGTATTTATTATGTAATACTTGTGACTACATTCCCTATCATGCTCAGCCAGCCAAAAGCTACCGTAGCAGAATAGGAAATGTAGTCTATAGTAGGAAGCACCGGTTTTTGCTATCCTTGCTATCCTGCGGCTGCATGGATCAAATATCCAGCTGCTGCGGGCCCCTATCTACTGCTGGGGGCCAATGCAAAGCACTGGTCCCACTAGCTTTTTTTTTTTTAAAATAAAATATCCCTAGAGGACCACAGACAGACATAACATGTCATTGGTCCTCTACGGAATAACTTCTTATTTGTATACAATTTATTATTATTATTTTTAATTTTTTTATTTATTAAATTTTTTTTTTATTTTTATTTAACTCTAACCTTAACCCTTTGGTTAGGGTTAGTACAAACCCTAATTCTAACTCTAGGATTAGGGTTTTGATGAACTCTAACCCTAACCCAAGAGTTAGGATTAGCACAATAGGAAAAAAAAATTTTTTAAAAATGTTTTTATTTTTTATTTTTTATTAAACAAATCCTTTGGTGGGCTGGTTGTTACTGGGGTGGACCAGGGGGAGACTTCACACATTATATTTAGTCTCTCTCTGCCCCACGATCACCGTGGAGCAGGGAGAGACTATAGCTGTCAAAGCAGGCACCTGCTTTGACAGCTATTAACATCCGGGCGCTGTGATTGGCTGTCACAGTGCCCGGATGTTTCAGGGGGGTCCTCAACCGGCATGGCTGAAGTGTCTCGGTACCGAGACACTTAGCCATGCCGTTGGTAGCGCGATCGCGGTATGGCAGCATGCATACCGCGATCAGACCTGCATGACAGTCCTGGACCGTCATCGGTCACTAAGGGAGTTTTTCCCCATGACGGTCCAGGACCGTCATCGGTCGCGAAGGGGTTAATATACATTCATTATGTGTTTATTTTTAGACTGCAGAGTTCTTCAACATAAATCTCTAAGTGGTGAATTGTTATCAGGCTGCATTGCAATGCAGAATTGTAAAGGTCCAATAGCTAAAATATTGCTGGCATGTAAATATACACTCAGCATTTTAAATAAATATTGCAGCCTATTTTCATTAAAGAGGGAACAGCAAGGAATTGACAATGAAATTGCAAAATTTAGAACCAAATAGCAGAGTTTGAAGTATAGATGAATTGGAGATTTTTTCTAACACTACTTAAGCCTTGTGTTTGCAACGCCCTTGTCAACCTACAACCTACAATTCACTCTTTCATGAACCCATAGGGATTTATTCACTAAATATAAACAGCCAGTTAATGTTAGTGCAGTGAATTCATTGATGTCTATTCTAAGATATCCTACATGTCCTGTTAACTTGCTGATATATAACTCTGAGCATTATCCCATGGTTTGGATTTATATTTCCCAATCATCGGTGCACATATAGAATTAGCTGGCAGAGTAGGGAATCAGACATTTACATATGGAGGGCAAGAGCGGTGGTAACAGCCCAAAAATTGACATATAACTATGTCTGTTCACTTTGTGCTACATTAGGAGCAATGAGCTATCTGTTTGTTTCTATGGCAACTCCCAAAAAAACTATAACAAAAAATGAAAGAACATTTTCTATAACCTACAAATAGCATATCTGATGTTGATTCAAACACTTTTTTTTACATTTAATAATCTGTATTTTAATATTATTAATAATTTGATTATTTTCAAAATACATTTGTATAATGATTAATTATGAATCACACAGAGCTCACAGAGAGCCTTGCTTAACCTGTTTTACTCATAAGCTCCTGAGTAACACTCAGGTCACATTCATTTGATTTTAACTCAAGTGCATTTTGAGAGATCCTGGATACATTACACTTCATAACCTTTGTATTTTTGGGCTGTGCTGTCCAGTTTATTTGTTCCTAGATCCGGTTGTTTAATAGTACTATTGTTTAGCAATCCTTATGCCAGAAATGTGTGCAATCCTCTGGTGCAATAACTGTTGTTGTGCACTGTTTAAAATGATAAACTAATATTGAAGATTAAATTCACGTTTTACTTGTTTACTAAACAGAATATTACCATTTTAAAGAGTAATTTATAAGAGCTTGTTTCTATGCATTGTGATAGTCAAACTGCAAGCACATGTCTAACATCTTTCTATAACGGCATTTAGTTTTCTGCATCAGGACAAAATCAGTTCATAAGATGGTAGCCTCTGATGCGCACAAACACAGTGGGAAGACTGCATCTACTTTTGTAGGTAGATGAACATGCATCTGTATAACTTTTTAGTGGATCTGGACACCTTGGCTCATGAAGTGTCTAGCACATTCTTGAAAAGTATGTGTGTGTATATATATCAGCAGTGCACAAAATCTATTCTCTAGGTGGTGAATAGCAAAAACAATCCATCGATTGGAAGCAGCCATTTTGGAAACCTAGAAAATCTGTATAATTTTTCAAACACGCCTATTAATGGCTGCAGTTCACTGTTAAGTAAATATAGACCCTAGATCTAAGAGTGTAATGAAAAACGCAATTCCTGTTTGATGAAAATTAACATCTAAAACTATTTCACTATAATTTAAAATATGTTTATTATCTCAAAGGATAATATTGAGGGGGAAAAAAAACATGGCAGTGTCTCTCTAATCTACAGTAAATAAATTGTTTAATGCTAGCAATACAGTTGCATAGAGGCGCATTCCGTGTCCTTTGTAGTTTTGACTGTAAGTCTCACTACAGGCTATGTTTAATATCTTTTGCTTTGTGTGTACAGAGAACAGATTAAGAAAACCTCAGTCAAGTCATATCAAGTCCCACAGGGAGTGAAGAGCAGTTTTTGAAATTTATACAAGTTGTCTGTGACTTTCAGATTTGAGGGTTCTTCTCAGGTCATTATTTTCATCTTATTTATTTTTTTAAGCTCTGTGCATAGTATTGTTAACTTTTTATCTTAAAATTCATTCAATTTTAATATATTTCTCTGTGTTGGGCACCTACCAATTTCAGGCAATATAGAGCACAAGTAAAATTGAAGTTAAGGAATAATTGCCAATTGCCAGTAAGCCTGGGTATTTTTGTCAGGATATGATGCAGACCCATGATCTGCATAATTTTTTTTTTTTAGAAACTTTATGCAGTCCTGCTTCATTTTTCCATGATCCTTCTTCATTCATTGTAGTCCCAGAAGACATGGGAGTCTAATGGAGTGTTAGCATGTCAGTCATCTCCTTACGTAGTACAATTAGAATACATTTACATCGCCGCATCAATAAAAGGAACAATCAAAACATTTTTGGAATGGACAATTTAATAAAATAGATTTTATTGCAATACTTTTCATTGTACACTATACAATTTCAGCCTCTGCCATTGGGTGCACACCTGAGCCTCCTGTAAAAAGAGTTGGCCCTCTAGAAAGCTTTGTTAAAAAAGTGCATTTTCAAATATCAACTATTCGTTACCCATGACCAGTAATTCCCGTGGGGAAAGAGTTTTCTCCCACCCAGTGTATTAGACCTGGAGAAGGAGACCTCGGGGAAGGAGAGGACAAGATTTGTGCTGCATGAAGTGAGCGATTCAGGGACACCACCAAGTCCCATTCTGACACTACTGCTACAATTATATATATATATATATGTGTGTGTGTGTGACTGGCAGCATCATCATCCATTACAGGGGAAGACATGAGGTAGTTGGAAAAACTGAGATGGATAGCTAGCTGTGGCACTCCAGCTGCTGAGGAGAATGTCAACTTTAATAAGAGGCCATGATATACTTATTATCAACATTTAACATTTCAGCTTCTGGATTATGCTTTGTTTATCAAATTAATTTGATTATATAATGATAGTCTACTGAAACTACAATACCAAAGTTAGCCGTAACTGTTGTGATAAAGAAGATATTTAGATTTTGTTTATTTGCCTTATGTTTGTGATGATAAATTGTGAAACTGTGGAATTTGGGCACACTGTGGCTGGCACTGTGGAAAGGAATCTGGGGCATATTGGCATTGATTTAAATAGATTTAGAGCACACCCTGTCACTGTAAATGGTTTTGGGTAGGGCATGGGTCACTGTGGGTCAATTGACCCAGATGGCGCATAGGTGGCACTTTGTTGTCCCAAGTGTCATGCTTCAACCCGTTTGCAGACTCATCAAGGCTGTTTCCAGTAATTTCACTATCCTTCCTGACTTGCTCTCTCTTATTGTTTATGCTCGCTTCTGTTTGTTCCTGTGTTATCACTATACCTTGTATTTTCCTGCTTATGTTTTATTCATGTTTCTGCCCTGTCCCTTGTATTCCACTATCCTTGTACCTGAAGCCCAGTAATGGGACTGCCCTGAATCCTAGAGCCATGTATTTGGACTGTTCTCGGGCATTGTTTGTTCTCAGGCATTGTAGCACCCACCCCCCTCTTTGTCGCCATGAGTAACAGGGTATGCCTACGGCCGTGGGTCCCTGGCCTGCTTGCACCTAGAGGATCATCAGCCATACCACACTGACGAGGCCAATGTAGGCCGAAACATACTGTGGTTTGCTGTGTTCCTCGTTTAGAGGGTACTAGCCATGCATTTCGGATCTGGACTGCCCTTATGGGTGGGATCAGTCTGATATGCTAATGGAGTGGTTCCTTTGCAATGGTGTAAGCAGGCAAAAAATGGAGTCGCTCTCCCGAGTAGGTATTATCCTACAGGACAGACTATTGCAGTACTGTTTGTTCTCGGGCATTGTAGCACCCACCCCCCTCTTTGTCGCCCTGAATCCTAGAGCCATGTAATGGGGCAGCCCTGAGTCCTGTTCTAGAGTCCTTTAATGAAGCTGCTCTGAATACTGTCCTAGAGCTTTGTTAGTGGGCCATCCTGAGTCCTGTCCAAGAGCCCTGTTGCTGGGCTATATTGAGCCCTGTTCTGTGTTTTCCTGTTTCTTTGCTTTATTATACTAATCCATTTCTGGTTTCCTTGCCGTCTGTTATTTTTGTTCTGATCTGTTCTGGGTTTTTATAGTTTCCTTTCCACTTTTCTTTGCTCCTTATAAATCTGTCACGCCCCTTTATTTTGTCAAGCTGTCGGTCTGTGCAGTCCTGCAGTCTTCAGGCTTGTTATATGTCCTGTGTGTCTATGTAGTGTCAGTCTTTAGATTATGTTATTCATTTGTTAGCTTATTCAGTTTTAGAGTTAGGTATTTGCTTATTGGAGGTACCTTGATGCTGGTGGCAAGCTTATCTAAATGGGTATTTTGGTGTGAAAAAACTCACACTGTTCATTATCTCAGAGCTCTAGGATAGTTCATGTATTCATATTTGTGTCTTTGTTATGTTGCTTTAGCCCTGTCCTTTGTTTGATCTCTGTTTGTATGTGTGCTTGTGCATGCCTTTAAATTCTGGAGCAATGCCCTTTGTCTGTACCATTTCTGTCCCTACTGTACATCTGTCTTTGTATTTAGCCTTGTACCCTGCATTATTTATCCTTAGTGTCATTTCTGCTCTGCCTGCTTATGCTTGCTTCTGTCCTGGTTCAGTCTCTCCTTGGCCCTATACTCTGTATTCAGTTCTGTTTATGCCTCAATTTGCCTTTTCATAATTTGCTCTGTTTGGATGGTCTGCTCATTTTGGTTTGTTTTTGCCTCACCATGTAGCATCCTTTTTGTCCTGTGAAAGTAATGTTCCATGCCTGCTCCAGGATGTCTGCAGGGTTTCTTCAGTTTCTTTCTTGGTATTGTACTGTACACGGCAGCTGCTTCCACAGGGCCCTGGAATGTAGCTGGACAAACCTGGTGCCCCAATCTTTCAGGGGAATGTGGTTACCCTGCGCCAGACACTGTGTCTCCATATCCTGCATTGTAGCTCCTGAACTTGGGTGCTCATTGTCCCTTGGCACCTGGACCTTGTGTGTGAAACCAAGACATGCTATTTCAGTTCCAGCAATCTATTGTTAGTTTGTGGCTTTTTCTTCTGCGTGACAGCATGAGCGTGAGTTCCCCCGAAGTGAAGAGTGCAGTGACATCAGACGTCACATCAGTGCCATCAAAGAGAATCTTAGAGGTGGCTGGACTAGATACCAATTACAAGACAGAAGGACAAGTTGATATTTTATCCCTGTGATCCCTGTGGGTGAGCTCTGGCAAACAATTAATTACATAAATTATAAGAGATTCTTCAGTTCATTTCACTGTGAACCAGCCTGAATATAATAATGTTTTACCTTTTTTTTCACCCTAAGGGTGAGCATGTGCTGTTGAGAAAAAATTATTTTATTATCATATACGTAATTAGAGATACTTCAGTTCAATTTCCAGCCTGAGCTTGGTTTTCTCAAATCATACAGAAGATATACATTTGTGTGGCTTATTTAGCTATACATCAATTTACAATATTTGCATTGTTGGATTAAATTAGATAATTTGTAATCTGTGAATCATTGGTTTATTGTGTTACTAGCTTTATTTCCATCTTTGCCCCCGAGATTATTTTATAAATTTCATATTCCCTTATATTAAAACTCTAAATAAAAAACTGATTCTTGCATGAAACATGGATCTCATAGATGATCGGACATTCAGTGCTGGTTCGTATCTTCAGTAGTATTGTTGCTCCATCTTGTAGCTGTTTGCAATCAGATAGTCGCACCTCTGTTTTCTCAACAGTTTAATTGCTTTGTTGAACACCTTTGTCCACTTCATGTGCTTGTGATCTTTCTTCCTTTTCTGATTGGTCTGTTTGTGATAGCGACACACTATGCATACTATTTTTAAAACATGAACCCCAAATCTTTCAGAACATTGGGCCAATTAGCTTAGAAATCAGCAAGTGCTGGGAAATCTTGCAGGTGCTGTCATTGTTCTACATTTCCAGTGATGTCATAATCTTCTGTTGCCCATGCTCAGTGTCCATACGGTTCACCTCAAAACCTAATTAACTCATGACCCTGGAAAGAAACAGAGAGCTGAAAATAGTCCCATTGACCTAGAAATTCTAGCATGTATAAGTTGTGCAAATTTCATGACTCTAGAGTTCAGCATTCTAGAGTTTAGTGCTTCAGACAAACAAACAAACTTTTTTTGTTTTATAATTAAGATAACAAAATGGATGTTGACATGCTTTAGTGGGCATTTTTTTTGGGTGTGGGGGGGGGGGAGCATTTTATCATTTGCATCCATGGAGCACAATATCTTGGGCCATCCATGGTTTTGAAGCACAATGTGACATTACTGAATTGCCCTGGAATACCAGGGACAGTACCGCAATGGGACAATGCAAAGTTCCGTATTAAGAGCTCTGAGAAAAGGAGGCCACAGCCAATGAGGTAAGACCTCTGAACCCTCCTGATTGGCTGAGAGTTCAGAAGCCTCTCCTGCTTGACTCAGTCCCTCCTTCACATGGAGCTCAAAGCTGCATCAGCCACTGGAGCTCAAAGCTGCACCAGGTAAGGTAAGAACTCTGTGTGTGCGTATGTGTGAGTGAGAGACAGTGTGTGTGTGTGTGTGTGTGTGTGTGTAATGGACGCAGCCTATATGCTAATAGAGGTGTCTGATAATGACTGCATGAATATTCTAAATATAGTATTCAATCTGAAATCTACATGCTCCCAAGGATTCCTAATAATTTATGTAATATAAAATGTGTCCCTGAATGGCAGAAATAAAATGTGGTCATCCTAGGGAAGACCTTGACAGCATTGGGTTGCAATTAATAAGGGTGAGAGGTGGATGAGTTTAGTCAGGCATAGGACAGCTCAAAACCTAAATACACCACTGGTTGAAGTTATTTAATGTTTTCTAATGGTGTACAGGGATTAACTTTAGTTGTTTAAATGGAAATATGTGCATCTTGTGCTAGTCTATGCCTTATCATTTATTCTGGGTGTATATTTGAAAGGTATTGTGTTTGCATCTCTACAATAAAAAAAATTCTTATGTCAGAGGTGTCAAATTGCAGCCCTGTAGTTGTGAATGGCTAAAAGGGTGGCAGGGGAGTATGGGAAATGTTGTTCATCAAAGCTGGATAACTGCATTTAAACAACCCAGACTTATGTGGTGCCCTCTGGTATGTCTCTCTGTGTAATTAACCAACACAGACCATTTGAACAATGTCTGGTAAAATATAAAACTGTACAAGAGAATTATGCATCAATACATATAGCAAAGCCATAAAAAACAAATATTCCGTTCCCTATGGGACTAATCATCCTTAAGGTTATCCTTAAAGCTACCCAGTGATGTATAAATCTCCTAACAGTGTTAAACCTGTGACTGTCTATTAAAACTAAAAGAAAAGCTTTAACCTAAAGCCTGTAAGAAGATTAAACAAGATCTAAATCACCTTGATTTCTGGGCAAAAAGATGAGAGAGAGAGAGAGAGAGAGAGATTTAAGAGAGGTACCAACTGAGTATTATATTATTATTAACCCCTTCTTGCTTGAAGGACGTTCCATGCGGTCCTACTTTTTAGTGCCAAGATTCTAGTAGGACATCATGGAACATCCAACAATAAACAGCCCATCACGGCCCCCAGCGATGAGCTGTGTGCAGATCCTGCTGCAGGGACTTGCAGCAGGGGTGCCCACTGTCAGGTGATGCCACTTTGAGGGGCCTCACTCTGACACAGAAAATGTAGCTGACGCTCAAATTGAGCATCAGCTCACTTTGACTATGGGCATTTTCAGACTGTTATATTTATAAAAACCTCATATCTGTGAAATATATACTGTAACCCTCACTACCTTTGAAAATCTAGTATGAAAAAGGTACCTATCTACCATATAAAAGCGTGTTCACGTGAGACACACACAGACAAGGGGAGGGAGGGGGGAGACACAGACCAGGGGAGGGAGGGGGGAGAGAGAAAAGGGGAGGGGGATAGAGAGAGACAAGGGGGGGATAGAGAGAGACAAGAGGAGGGGGGAAGACAGACAAGGGGAGGGGGAAGAGACAATGCTGGGGAGGGGGGAGAGAGACAGCTGGAGGAGGGGGAGAGAGGCCACATTGGCACATAAAAGGAAATAAAAACAAGAAATGCATTTGTATAATATCAATTTTTTATTAAATATTAAACAAAAACCACATTGCAGACCCAGGATTTAGCCCGGCACATGCCCCATCAACAACACTGACCATCCAGGATTTGCCCCATCACCAACATTGCACATTCAGTATTTGCTCCCAAGTCCAGGACATGCCCCAGCGCCCACATTGCACATCCAGGACTTACTCCAGAGAGCATATACAGTTCCCTGGTGTCTAGTGACAGGCAGCATGGTGCCTCTCTTGGTCCCCATATGGTACTGAGCTCTGGCAGGTCACATGACCCTTGATGCTTTGACCTCAGAACAGTGAGGTGGCATGGAAGGATGCCTGTGCACCTGAGCAGCACACATACACCATGCTCCCTGCTCACTTGCAAAAGATCATTTGATCTCCACACCCAGCACCTTTGCCAGCAAGCTACATTTTTTTTGCAATCTGGCTCCATCAGGTGTTAACACTCCATAAGCTCAACTGTGTTCAACACCAGTTGGAGTACATATTACTCAGGAGTTACTTCTTTTGTGACATGCACCCTGTCTTGCATATACAGTGAAAGATTAAAACATACTTGGAAGCATTATCAGTGTGGCTAAGTCATAGACCAAGACCGTATATATTAGTGACAATGTACATCACACATAAGTAATTAGTAGTCAAGTGTCTTGTGTGGTATTCCTCTTATGAACCTTATTTTCATGCCTTAAAGCCTTCGTGCCTTAAACTTTAGCAATGGAGGTATCAGGTACATCACAAAAGCCATGTGACTTAGTGACAATGGATGTACCTGGTACATGGTATGGTCACTGTCTATGCTTAACTGGTGTTGCTATGATGCCTCAATATCTGCATCACACAACACAAAATATGGCCCCTCAGGGAACTATGATCACCCCACAGAGTGATCGCTGTAGCCATTTCGATGACACCCTCTAGCCGACAAGAGCAGAGGGAATCACATGTGTCATTCTGTTGTCCCTAAGGACATTCAAATACATTGCACTGAAAAAAGATGCCTTTTTTCCCTAGATCTAGGGTTAGAATTGCATTTAGGGTTATAGGAGGATTAGGGTTAGTGCTCGGGTTAGATTTAAGGTTAGGGTGATGATTGGGGTTGAGATCACTGTAGGAGTAGATGATTAAGAAACAAATCACACTACTTTGGGTTATTGCCCTATAAAACAACAGAACAATATTTAAAAATATACACACACAGAGTTAAACTTACAGTCACTCACAGTTACACTTACAGAGAGTCACACACAGCTTTACACTTACAGTCACACACAGCTTTACACTTACAGTAACACACAGCTTTACACTTACAGATAGTTACACATAGCGTTACAATTACAGACAGTCACATACAGCTTTACACTTACAGTCACACACAGAGTTAAACTTACAGACAGTCACACACAGAGTAACACTTACACATAGACACACATATACATATAGTAAACACACAGTCTCACTTACACATGCATAGAGTCTCACTTACACACAAACACACACAGAACCTGCCCAACCATATATGTTTTTTTTGTATTTTGTTTTTTTTCTTCAAACGGGGCTGATTACCTCAGATGGGACCCCTCCAGTCTTCATTTCATGCGGATGTCGCTGCTGATGTGCTTTTCCCCACCCTCTGACCCTTGCGCTGACCTCACAGGGTAGATGAGGGGTTTTGCGTACTAGACACTTCAGCGCTCCGTGTAGGGAACTTTCGCCCCCAGATGCTCCTTCCTGTATGGCCACCAGTTGGAGGTGCAACTAATGCTGCAGAGGTCATGCACCTTGATGCCCAGCATGGGTGCATTTGTCCCGCGGGCACCATGTTGGATGCCCATTGTATAGTGTATTATCTTAGCATAACATATATTTTTGTAGGGCGAGATCTTTACTTACCACAGCTCATTAAAGTTGGCATTAAACTTTGTTTTTAACCTTTGCCTCATTAATTAGTTTCCAAATTTCCAGACTAATCCTGATATGTGGGTTTCAGCTGCTTTTCAGCTGAGGCAGAGCTCATTTGATACTGGCCACACTGATAGCGTCAGCATGTGCTCAGCCAATCAGTGTAGAGGCTTGTCCCACACATCTGATTGAGGCCTGAGTCCCCTCTTGGTGTTGGCATGTGAAAACAAAGTCATGGGATACACCGGCATGTACCTTATCCTCATACTAGGGCTTCTATTATAGAAGCACAGGAAAAAAAACACAAGTTTAGTGGCTCATTGTATCTCTCCCAATGTCTGTGGGGCAGTAGTGAAATGTTATTTGCAAATTACCATGTTCTTCAGCTCTAGGTATTATTGTTGACTGTTTACCCTCTGGTTACTAAACCCCCTATATCTATGTTTGTAACTGCTACAAGTAAGATTCAGTCCAAAAGGTATGTTTACCTTGTGTTCATCACTGAATAGATCAGCTCAAATTGTGCTATTGCACTGTGGAAGTGACAGATTTTGGGGAAACCAACACAGAATGATATCTGTAGTCCTGTAGCACTTCATTAAACTAGCAATATGATGTCAGTCACAGCACTCTGCAGCTATGCACCTGTCAATCAGCCCTTGAGAACATCAATGAAGGTTAGCAAGCAGGTACATTTCAAACAAGCACTAGTTGGAGTATTAAATAATTGTTTATTTTGTGAATTTTCGGCACAGTTTCTGCTATTATATAAAAAAAAAAATGTTTAAAATAAATTAACAGTTGCACTACTTAAGATGCATATATCTGAAAATGAGAAGCATGTTGACAATGCTTTTTAATTGTAGATCTAATAATTGTTCAACTCCAAATATCTTCTTTATTGTACATTGGGGTGATATGGAGTAGTTTGCTGTAATTGTAGTGAATTATTCCAGCTTACCATGTTTGTAATTCTTTGCTAATCAAGCTGTAGAAAACTAGACGTTATATGGTTTGTGAGGGTAGTAATCACAGTAAACACATTTGTCTTGGACTAAATATGATATATATATAATATGGAGTATAGCTATTATTTACACAACTTTTGGGTAATCTGGTTGTAATTATCCATGAATGTCCATGATCTCTCTAGTCTTGCTGTTCCATATGCTACTGGCCAGATTACGTTTACCCTTCAGCTGGATTTTCGTTCTTGTACACCTTCTTGAAAAGTGTTGACCACAGAAATCTATGCTGCTGTGAAAATATATTAAATCTAACCAAATAGAACAAACTAGCCAAGAAGCAGGAGTTTCAAGGTTTGGAAGGAAAGTGCTAGTCAGTTCTTTTGGAGCAAACTGGGTTAAAGTTATCTTACCAGAAATAGTACCACTCCCACTGCGGTTAGGCTAAAGAAATAAGGATCCCATGCCTGGGATGCTCATAGATCTAATCTGTATCACATAAGTTAAAGTCACCCTTGGAGAGTTCAAAACTGGAACAAATAAATACATATTTTTAAAGCGTCTACTTTAATATACGTGTATCCGTCTAGGTTTTTGTTCAGGCTGAAGTAATTCTACAGAAAACTAATTTAGTGTTGAGATTGCAGATGAACAATAACTTAACCAAATATAAATGTATGTTAGAAAACCACATAGCCTATTTTTCAGCCATATTAGCAATCTGTCACATGATTACCTTGATGATATTTCTACCCTGTGTTGGAAGCAGTTTGTGGTGTTATACAGTTGGACAGTTGAGGTCAGGAAGGTCATTAGTTTATTTAGTTTTCACCCCATTTGAACTATACTTTGATAACAGCACCTAATGTATAAAACAGAAACCACAGGTAGTTTCCGTACATTTTTAATGATGTTAAAAGCTTTTCAGGTGTACATGTACCAATTCTTCATGTTTTAAAAAAAATAATACTAAAGTACAGAACTGTTGTTGTTTTGCTTATAAAGATTATCTGAAACATGAAAAGTGGTTACGCTCTTTGTACAGCAGTATGAAATATGTTCATGTTTTACAAATAATAATAATCTCGTTGGCAAATGGATGGAAGGTTGTAAATAACTTGTTTCATTGTAACTGCTGTAAATACTGATTTAGAAAGACTTTCTAAGACATCATTAATGTAGTATTGGCTGAATCGTGGATGCATTTGTTAAACCTCATGATGTTTTTAACCTTCATGGCATATTAAATTAATTTTAATGTTAACTTCATTGGTGTATAATTAGTTTTACCTTTCTTGAGAGTAACCTTGTTAGAGCTGCAATACTTATAATGAGGATATCTTGAAATGTTCAGTAAGGACCTTCAGCGGTCTCCTTCCTTCAAGAATGTGATATACAAACTCCAGTTATCATAATGAGTGTGTGTTATTCAAGGTAATTATCTGTCCTTAGCACGGTATCACTAACATCATGCGGAGGGATGCATCCGTGATAAAAACAATCTGCAACTAATAATTATAGCCCATTTAACAAACATTTTCAATATCTGGCAAAACAATGTGTGACTAAGTTGTGTGGCACTTCCAAAGAAATGTAAATTATCTATTTGAGTTGGTGTATGCATCAGTGTAAAGTGAAGATTTCTTGTCAGCAAGTGCATCAGTGTGGAATTCATATATCCTATGTAATCGTAGGAAGAATGGAGTATAATGGAGACAAAGTTCATCATCCTAGTGGTGGACATTAAACAGATTGTATTACTTGTGTGTAGTGTAATAAAGCTTCCATACTTACATTTGAAAGTTGCTTAACAAATGAGTGAAACATATGTAAAAAAAAAACAAAAACAAATGTACTGTGATATATCCAATTTAAATTTTAATGTTCCGCTTTAGTACAATAAGTATCACCCACAATATTTTTCTTAAGTAAAATAATTACCTGATCAGACCTAAACCCTTAGTGTATAGGAGTTCAAATAATATAATGTGTATTCAGCACAAAAAAACTAAGCAATTGCTAGTAATGTATCAGCTTAGCAATAATCAAAATCATATGGATTTTGTGTCCATACCAAAAAGCAAAAATATTAATAGTTATAAAAAAGAAAATACCCACAATGTCATAACTATATACAAATGTCAGAGACAGAATGAATATTCTGTTCTAGAGAACTGTCAATAGTTAACAGCAGTATTTATTTACACGTTGTTTGCCCTTTGGGCTGACTCTTGCTTGACTGAGCATATATGGTCCAGAAGTCCGGATTCCATTACGAGGCTCACAGGGCAGTGACCAAGATTTCTAGTGAGGTCTTTTGCCAGTCTCGTGACAATATCAACAATGTAATTTTAATGACTTCATTAGAGAATGTCACTTGTAGAATTGTATAGGTTTCTTTTAAAGAGCAAATAATGTCTCATTTTATCGAAAGGAAGTTCTAGAGCCATCCGTCTATCATTATAAGAGGAAACACATTATTTCATATCCAATTATATTGGACTCCACCTGTAGTTCATTTGCATATGGCACCACAAAATGATGTGATAAAGCAGAGGCTTTTTTACACTTTACATTAAAGTGACAGTCTATTCCCCAAACTCATTTTGGTACATGTTGAAGACTACTTCTTGTATAGTGTAAAGGCCTTTTTTCCAGGGTGATTTGATGCAGGCCTTCTGCATAAATCACATTTTTAATATTTGACTCAAGCCCTCCCCCAGTGATAACTCTGCATGTTTTTCTGCAGGTGTGGTAGCACTGATTATATATACACTGAGCATATAAAGTTGTGTTTAATTTAGTCACTTCCTCTGCTGCTGGAATACAATACATTGTGTGGACTGTAGTAGACTTGCTCGTGTTCACAGTAGGATCTCTTAAGAAAACAACACATTGTCTGATGGCATCACTAGACAGACAGGAAATTCCATTCATTTGAATGGAATTATTCTCATTGGTTCCTGCAGCAAAAACAAAGGAAATGCACTTTTACTCCGCTAGTGTGGGCAGTCATGGTTACTTACAAACTGGTGTCATTTACAAATTCATCTAACTGTACGTTTTTAAAAAAAAATATTTTAAGTAATGCAAAATGTAAAACAGGCATTTTATAGTACTTTGAACCCACATTAATATGCATTAACATTTTAAAGATGCATTTTGGGCACCAGAAAGTCCCTTTAACATGGCAAACTAATGCAAGGTTTCAAGGAATATATTTAGGAACTCAGACTCCATCAACAAAAAAAAGTTTGCCTTGTTAGATAAATATATAAATCTATTCCTTAAAACCTTGGATTAGTTTGTATTATCTGTTCATAACCTCACAGTCTTTGTGAGCAAAAATTATTTGAGTCACTAAATTCTAATTATCATACGTTGTATCTTGTCAGTGCTGCCTTACCTAACAACATGCAAATTATATATTTTACGGAGTAGTATTATTATTTTTTTATTACTAGCCATTTTTTTTTTTTTTTTTTAAAGTAGATAATTTCAAACAAAATATCTGACAATTCAAACTTTTCCGTTTCCATTAGAGTGGAAACTTGTCAAGTTGTGCAGCTTAATTCATGTCATTATAAGGATTAATTTGCACCACTAAAGACATTTTTATTTTCGGTCACAAATGTATAGGAACAAACATGAATCATAGGAGAATGTCATGATTTGACATCTACTTGTTACAAGTATGTTGTTTGAAACTATATTTCTTTTACAATATATTTAATACTTTTTTTTAGGCCAGTGTTTTACAACTGAAAAGAGGGGTATCCAACAAGTGCCTTGCCAGCCACAAGTGGCAACTTAAATAGCAGTCATACTGGCTTAACTGCCTATATTATCATTTGCCCTATAAATGTGTAGCTTTGTTGGAATAAAGTCAATTTAACCTTGCTTTAGTTTGATTTAGTGATCAAACATTTTCCTATACTTGAAAGCCCAATTCACATAAGGATTTTTGATCATGTGGCCCACTTCACAAAAAAATTGGACATCACCATTTATGTAGTGTAAGTCTATTAGACATACACAGTTTACATGTATTGCTGCTTCAGCAAATTGTACAATGCTATGTGTAGGCTGCAGCTAAGCCAAGATAGACCCAAAATTGACTGAACCGGACCACAAAAAAATACACTGTCTCTGCAAATTAGGGACTATTGGCTACTATGCAACTGCATATCTCTAAAGGGGATTTATAATTATATTAATTAAACAGGGTCATAACAATCATGGTAGCAGAGGTTGCAACTAAAATTGAGCTTATCATTCAAAGGGGACCCGGGCCATTTAAGTCACTTGCTGCATAGAAAGTACACACTCTATATCTCACTGATCCATTGCCCAGGAAATTACATCATATCCAGTTAGGGGTATTACATTGGTGGTGGTGTGTTGTTGGGTGGGTCAGTGGAACCAGTAGCAATTTTCCACACTGGGTCTCGGTGGTTTCCAGTTGTGCCGCAGTAGTCTAATAAATAGGATCTTCATCTTCAAGACCTACAAGTTTTCAGTAATGAATGCTCATGCAAATTAAATTCTTACACTGTTTACTTTTGAGTCCTTTTGATGTCAGATAATGCACTGGACTAGAGAAGTTACAAAAAGACACACAGACTACTTGGATTAACTCTCATGTTGGCCAATTAAAGCGCAAGCTTTGAATGGTTCAGCTTGTATTGCAGAAATCTACAAATATCAATACATAGGGAATATACAAATGGAAGCAATGCATTAATAATTTATGTTGAAAAGTCAATGTTGAATTTGTTTTATGCAAAGACACAGCAGATCAGTAACTTAATATGTCAGAATAATAGTATTTTACTTTTCATGCTTACGGCATTTACTGTAATTTGTGTTTTTGGCATCGTACATGCGTACATGTATTTAATTGCAGTGACTTAGAGATTTTTGGTCTGCAGTATAAAATGAATGTATATACTTCCATTATTTTGTTCTCATTATGTAGATAATTTTACTGGTAAAAAATGTCACTTGGTAAAGATGTGTGCTTTGTCTACTAAAAGTGATATGAGAAAGTTTTGCTAAGATACGAATATGACTAAAATGAGGAGCATAAATGGCCTAGTGACAGTAGTCCATGTCATTCAGACATTCGCTTAGACCACTCTTGGCAGCACATTTGACTAATCTTACCGAACTACACCCAACTGGCTATATTTGGGTCTCCTGTAAAAGAAAAATTGCAAATATGCTACGTTCAGCTATGCAGGATTATGTGAATGCTACATGAATGGTTAAAACATTTGAGTATTTTAGTCAAATGAACTCAGTTGTATCTGCATCTGGAAATGAAAAGAAAAAAAATCCTGTCCTATGTGTGGCACTATTGTTCTAGCAATATTGGTGTTACAGGAAATGCAGGTTGCAGCTTTAGAACATTTAGTCTAGCTCGCCTAATTAGCTGCCATGTGACACTGCTAAAACTGTCATCATTGATTGTTTCTGCCAAACAGTTTGGATTAATATTTATGTGTTTATTATAAATGCAATATCTACCACTTTGGTTCATAAATGTGGTTGAAAGTCAGTGAAATTCAAGTGATTATACTTTAATGTGATTATTGCATGGCTTACTATTCCTAGCATGCTCTGTCCAGAATAGTTAATGAGGTTATATTTAATTAACTGATTCTATTACATTCACTCTTTATATGCACATCACATCAGTATAACCTTATGAGTTCATGGTGAGTGCGAGCATTACATGGCCATACGGGAGGGATGTTAATCTCTTGTGATATTTGAAGTGGATGAAAGTAGTTGCCATTTGAAAGATATATTAAGCTATTTATATTTATGACTTTAATCTATTTATGTTTTTAATTTGTGATTTTAATTATTTTCTATCTATGTAAGCTAGCTTGGTGACGTAAATGGAAGTCAATGTAGGGATTCATTATAAAAGTAGGAACGCATTTGGATGAGGTTAGGTAGGGGTAGATGGGAAGGAGTTCATCCATAAACTTTATATTTTTTTCCAAAGTTGTGAGTATTTAGGGAACGTCTGGAAAGTGGAGGAGAGGCTAATAGGGGCAAGGTAAAGCATTCCATGGCATGAGTTGCACTAGGGAAGATCTACATCTGAGTTGCAGTTAGAGCAAGTGAAGGACATCAGTGAAAGGGTTAATTTGGAAATGTGTATGGAGAGTAACCCCTTCTTGACAATGGAGGTACCAAGTACATCACGGAAAACATGTCACTTTAAACCCACACAGCAGTGATCAACGGTTGTTGCCTATGCTTTGCAAGTGGTGGTATGATGCCTTGATATCGTGGCATAATGCAATCCCAAAATGTGGTCTCCCAGGGCACCGTGATCGCCCCACTAAGTGATAGCAGGCACCATATGTGTCCGGTAAGAGCAAAAGAAGTGATCAATCACTTCTGTCACATAAACATTAATAAAGTTACCCTCTGCTGATAAGTTAAATATGAAAAATACATCATACCAAAACTAGTGACTGTTATGAGGAAACATTATGGAAATGTGACCGCAAAACTCCTAATATCTGACTGCGGCATTGTGGGGAAGGAGAAAGGTTTTGGAGCTTGAGTGTCAGCTGCCACTCTAACTACGGAGCTACTGGGCATGAGCAGTATGCATTCTCCAGTATTCAGATAGCAAAGAGTTAAAATCGGGACTGTCAAGCAGTTGGGAGTCATGTCGCATCCTTCTCAATGCATTTATGGTTTGCTGATTATAAGAATCCATGTGAATATAGGTTGATTCCCACTGTAACTAAATCAGACACTAAGGGATTTGAATGCATTTGCATATTCTCAGTAAATGGAGATGTGAATGTGCTTCACTTAACATGAAAATGACATTCACATCTGTTCACTACTGTTTCAATCAACCTCGCAGAGTGCACAATATGCAAATGTAGGGCCTTTTTACTACCAGAGTGTTTAAGTAACACTACTTTTCAATGCACATTTGTATGGCCTGAAAGGGTTAATTGCGTAGTATTCAACCTTGCAATCCTTAGTTCAGGGGTATAGAACATTTACAACTACAGCTATTGTGGTCTACAAATGTCATGGTGGTCAGGCAGCCACTGACTGAGCATCATGAGAATTTTAGTCCAAAAACTCAACCTATCTCAGCCAAAGAGTTGCCTTTCATTACTTTCTGCAGCTTTTAGGAAGGCATTAGGCTTTTGTATGTTTTCTCTATGCTTTACAAGTGTCATTACAAGTTTAGTCATTAAGAAAAACAGTTAAATGTAGCATGCAGTATTCACTTCATTTACCATCCCTGGCGCGAAAGATACTATAAACGCAGAGAGTAGAATGTTGGTCAGTGTATCGATGTTGAGAACTCTAATGTATACAATGCCAACTGAATCCTATTGCTATCAATATACTCTCCTTTTGGCCTGTGTGTATATGCAAATTCAAAATATGTTTCTCTTTAAAGCCAATCTACATAATTTTGAATAGCCGATGTACTTTAAAACACATGTCTGATGTTTAAACTTGTATTTATTTATGGTACTCAAGTTTCTATCAGTACACCACTGATTGAATCTAGCTGTGTTTATTATTACTATAAATTTGCAAGAAAAAACACAGACCCAAATGAAGGAATGCTTTTCATTATTTTATAATGTAGCACGTTTCGCTCATGTGCTGAAGACTGACTGGAGGCCTGTTGACCAAACGTGGCCCACAGGGGTTTTGTGTGGTCCTTAAATCAAAAATAGTGTGTAATCTCATCCGGAGCGGTACTGTGTCCCTGAATGACAGAAATAGGCAAGAAAGTTTGGATTTGGGACCTCCATTTCCCCACAGATCTGCACATGTGCAGTAGCGGTGTTAGTTTGAGTGATGTCTGCCTCCCAAGCTCCACCCCTGGATTCCCATACTGCAGGGGGAGGAAGATGGAAAGTATAGCAATCCATATGGAATGTAAATAAGACACAGCGCTCCAACGAAATGAAGCAGATGGAAGGAAGCCACATTTCTGAGCCTTTTGATTATTTTATAAAGTTGCCTTGACAAAGCAAAAAGGTTGTTCATAAGCATTGCTGTTGTTTATATATTACTAGTATCGAGAAACACTCAAATTAGTTCTTAAGAAAATATATATTAACCCCTTTGTGGTCAGACTGTTTTGGAAAGTGTGTACACTTCATGACAATGGATGTTTTCACACTTCTGATGTGTTTGTGTTTAGCGGTAATTTTCCTCTATATTCCTTATATTTTTATTTATATAATATATAGATATATATATATATTATAAAACAAATTGAAAAAATATTTTTTACACATGTACAATTGCTAATAAAAAAAACCCTGTTAAATAGCCTCATATTTATCCAGAGCTTATAAATACCCCACTTTTTTTTATTTTATTGTTTTGCTTTTTTCCAAGTTATAGGGCAATAAGTAGAGGTAGTGCATTTTTTTTTTTTTTTTTTTTACTAACCATTATTTTTCAACATTTTTGTTTTTACTTGGTGACATTTTATCCTTAGCCTCTAGCCCTAAGGAGGGAGAGGTCTGGGGAAAATAGGCAAGCTGCCCATACAGTAATTTGTCTCCCTCTGCACCACCTTTGCTGTATGTGTTTCAGAGGGTTTCAACAGAAATTCCTGGAGTGCCTCATTCCAGAAACACTCATCCATGTCAGATTTAGCCTGAGCGAAGATATCAGATCTGCCCTGATATATTACATTGTCCTTCTAATGTAGAAGTACAAGTGAAATGTCCAGTGACCATAGTATGCAGACATATGGTATATACTTTTTAAGGTACATGCCATTTCATTTTATCCTCTCAGCTAGCTTCCCCCGGAAAAAAACTTGATGCCTAACTTTCTGCACTTCAATCACGAGAAAATGGAAAATACCGTAATAGATATCATTATTTTACACCTGTAATAGCTAATCTTAGGCACTCCAGTTGTTGTAGACTATATTCCTCATTATGCTCAGCCAATAAAATTGAATGTCGGTAACTTCATCTCCTCACCTTTTTAGCGTGGCTAATGCACCAGGAATCATTTCTCCAGTATCCTTTGCTGAAGTCACCATTTATGACCTAGCCTGGGCAACGGTTCACCAGCTGCTGAAAACAAATTATACAGAAGAATATAGTTGATCAGCTCCCATTGCAATCCTCAGATTCACACAAAAGCTGGAGTAACTCTGCTATCAATTCAAAATTACACAGAGCACCAAATTGTCATGGACTTGACCTGCGCCTCATTGTGCACTGACATCCTGCATCTTCAGATTTTGTTTCGATGTTCATTACATGTAATGGATTTTCGAGAAGACTGTGACTTTTCCAACTTGTCACTGACATCTGGAGAATTGCTTAAATTGGCTATGGTATTTATAATTCACTAAATCAATCATAGTTTTACAGAAATGCCTAGCAAAACATATGGCTATGTGAAACGGTCATAAAAAGTCAAAAGTGGAAAGTAAATGGAAAGTATCAGCATTTCCTAAAGTGTTTTGAATACAGAGCCAATATCTAGTTACTCAGCTACTCTCACACAATGATATCATAATAGACTCGTAGTGATTAAAGGCACATTATTTATTGACTGTGCATAATAAATTGACTCATGAATCCAGTTATTAGCCTGCTCTGTAGTGTTAGCAGTTCTGTACAAATAAAGTAATCTTAGAGCAGGGAGATTTGCTTTTGTCAGGTTTGGCTCTAAAAATCATGCTCCCCTAGAAGATTCTTTTTTTTTTTTTTTTTAAAGAAACATGTTATAATGAATATACAACTTGTTTTTTTTAATCTGTTTTTTTTATGAATGCTTGTAATGTTTTGTGTTCTGTGCTCCAACATAGAAGAGATTTTACTTATTATGCATTTAACTGATTGAGGGGTAAACCATGGGGTTTATTGTGGTCGCTCCGATATTTTGCACTGAAAATTGTCGGTTATTGTAAATGCCCTTGAAATTGGGCCATTCAAGTAACACCAGAATGCCTATGAAAGTGATGAAAATATTCTAATTATATTACATGTGTGTGTCATTATTTCCCAACATTTCAAATCTCACTCACACACAAGTAATTGTCAACTTTCCTATCTGCTGTTGACAGTGATAATTATCCAGTGATGTAATGCCACCATAAAGCTGACATGCCATCACTGGTATGGTTGTTCACCATGAGCTGTTAAGATAACTGTGCAATAACATAATATTCATGTATTTATATTCATACATACCTGGGACTACATGGGTGCAGTGGTCCATGGTTGGAGTGATATAGCTGTAGCCTATGTAACATATGGAGAATTGTTTATTGTTTATTCAACTGTAAATGTGAAACGGTAGGTATGTGAACATCATATGACACCCTGCTTGAGTCCTCAAGATCTGTATAATTTATCATAATCATGTTAAATTGGTCCTGATATGTAACATTTCACATTTTATTAGATCAGAACATGCACATTGTGTGTAAAGGACCCCCAGTCCCTGGCATTCCATTTTATGTTGTCACTTAGCTTTATCCTCTCTCACCACTTATTAGTTTTTAATATTTATGGGGATATTTTCACTATTAGCATTGCTATTGCATGTACAAAGGTAAAATGCACTCAACACTGCTGTCATGTGATGGTTGGATTCTTTTGGCTGTCCCCAGATCTGCAATCTTATCAAAGGTACAGACATTAGAGGTGCTCAAGAAAAGAGACACAGACACCCTGAGCACCCCCTTGTTTTGTTTTGCTTGGGTATTAGAACAGGTGGTTTCTTGTCTTTTTGGAGCAGCCACCAATACCGTTTTGTATTCTAGCAGCACAGATGAGTGGTACAACTTACAGTTTCTATATTATTCCTTCCTATGGAATGGCTTCCTCAGTGCAATTGCCATCTCCCCAAGAATTCTGGGAATCCATGTCACCCAGTTAAAAGGTAACCTGGCATTTGGCCATTTGGCGTCCTGGGTGGGAAAGCGGATATACTTCTTAATTTAAAGAAGCAATTGTACTTAAATGAATCTGTAAATAAAAAATATGGAAGAGACATAGTTTAAACGGTGGCTGGTAAGCAGCAAATCTGTTCTGTTTGTGACAAAATGTGGATGGCAATGAAAAAGTTTTATGTGCAGGACGTGATCTCCTGACCTGTTTAGAGTAGTTAAAATCTACAGTTAACCTGTTTTCTACATATGTCAGTTATTGCCCATTAACGAGATTTCTGTGTGTTAGATAAGTTGCTTTGTATAATTAGATGCATTCTTTGGGTTGGTAAATAGGAAAACAAATATGTTAACAATAAGACAGGATCTGTGCTTGTGAAAATGTTTTGACTACATTTCCAAGTCTCACAAGGATTGGAATCTAATGCTTTGGTGTAGTTTGTTGCCAGGTGCCAAATTCGGTTAAGAGATCCCAGGTGTGACTTCTGAATTAAAAGCCATCTGCTCCACCCTTCGCTTCAAGGAGAATAATGTCTGTGTTCTTGGTAAATGTGCTTGTGCACAAACAGGTTATGTGCTGTGCTCCATGACTGTCTTACAGTAGATATGAAACTGCGGATGAAATGCTCTAAATGGTGTGAGAAGAAAAAGTTATTCATCTGTGGTTTTATTGGGTAAAGTCTCTCTTTAACTGAGAGGAATTTTTAAAAAGGTATATAAATACTATAATATATGTATGTAGCAGCAACCAAACTGAATTAACAGAATGTAACAGACGTCTTGTTCATGTCAAACAAAAGGTAATTTATATATTTCTGATATTAAGAAGATTCATTTCATTTCAATATATATATGAAAGAATAGTTAATCTTTTCTTGTTTTATAATGATGAGTTGTCATTTGGATTTTATTTATCCATGTATCTGGTTATGCATTGTTATTCTCTCATCATAGGGATTAGAGCACCAGAGCACCTTTACAGATAAATGAGTTGATCAGTCTCTAAACAAACCTTGCATTTTCTTCCCCTCTGCTGGCAACAGCAGTCACAATCACTCCTCAAGGTTTAAACACTCCAGAGATGTCCTGACATTCTCAGTACTGTTGCCAGCACTGCGAAGCAGAATTGTAAATGTCTTTGGACTCCCAGAAGTTCCACCCTCACCCTGGAGCTTAATTCCTGTCTCGTGATGGCATCCCCAATATGAAAGAAAAATATGTTTTAATAAAACACAAAAGGACTATAGAACAGTGCACTTAAACTAGACATAGTGCTCAATTAACCTGATTAAAAAAGGTGGACTTATCTTACAAAGTGCCTCCAAGTCACTTTCTACCTCTCTCATACACTTCAGACAAATGTAAAAAATATAGGTGCTCTAAAAGTGCAAACAACTACTTATAGTTTCAGTGTTTGGAGTACAAATAAAAAAAATACCAAACCTAAAACCAAATAGTGTGGTAATGTTTGGTCTCTTTTTCAATTGTAGTAACATAATTTAAACTCCATGCCCTTCAAGTGTGTATAGAAAATAAATAGATTTTGGATCTATTTACAAACTAGTAAACTGTGGTTAACTGAAAATAACTCCACAAAATAGCTCACCTATTTTTCCATATCTGTTATTTTGGCCAGATTTTTCTATCAATTAACAAACATTAACCCCTTCGTGACAATGGATGTATCAGGCAAGTCCTGCCGGGAACGCCGTTCAACGATCGCGAAAGCCGCATCAACGGTGCTGGTCTATTGCCTCAATGTCGAGGAAATAGCCAGCACCAAAAGTTATTTTCTGGGGCACCCACGATAGCCCCACGGAGTGATCGTGGGAGCCATATTGAAGGAGCAGCATGCTACGTCAATATGGCTATGCCCTCTGGTGGTCTGAGCTTTGGAAGTGAAAGTAAATTTACTTCTGTCGCTCTGAATATGCTGCTTGACTGCCCCTAGAGGCAGCTAAGCATCATAGCAATATAAAAAACTAAAAAAAAAATATTTAATTAGCTTAAAACTGGTTATATAGTTAGATTAGCCTAAATTAAATCATTTTTAGCATAAGGGAAAGGGTTAAAATTAAATTAAAATTAAACTATATTAAGGGATAGCATAAGGGTTAGAGTTGGGGTTATATTTAGTGTTAGGGTTACATTTTGGGTTCGGGTTGAGGTCAAAAGGTCAATATAGAAAAAAAAACAAAAAACACTATTTTTGGTTTTTGCCCCATAACTTGCAAAAAAAATACCAAAAAATATGGAAACATGCATATTTCTAAACTCGGGACAACATTTAGAAACTATTTAGATGGTGTCTTTTTTAATGATTGTATTTGTGGAAATTATATTTTAGGTCAAAGTTAGAAAAAGTGGGTTTTTTAAAGTTTTTCATCATATTTTATGATTTTTTTTTGTAGTAAATTATAAGATATGATAAACATAATGGTATCTAATGAAAGCCCTTCTTATGATGATAAAAACAACATATCATTTGTGTGGGTACAGTATGTGATAAAGAAGAAAATTGCTGCTAAACACAAATACCCCAGAAACAGCCATTGTCACCAAGGGAAAGTCAAGGTGAAAATGTCTTGTCACTAAGGGGTTAAAAAATGTTGATGTGCACTAGAACATACCCACAGCTGCTGTGTTTTGTGTGGGACAATCTTATTCTGCTTTTGGGTAGCGTTATTCGCAGTTGCACAGCCACTGTTCCTCTGAAGCCACGTTCATGGCATCATGCATCGCCAGTCGGGATTGGTGTGAGGTATGCTATAACTATTCACTGCTATAAAAAGATCATGTTGACGCCTTATCCCTAGCATGCTAATAATCAATAGTCCTTCAATATTGAGTCATATATTAAAATCTTTGGCTTCATTGTCCAGTCATCTTTCTGGTTCTCTAGTAAATTCTTCATCCCTACAATGATTTTATTTGGATTCGTTCCTTGCTCTCTAATCATGAATTACATGAAGAAAAGCATTTGTATTGCTAAGCTACTGTAACACAAGAATATCTGAACTTTACATGTCATCATTTGGTAAATATATACAAAAGTAGAAGTGTCTCATTAAACAAATTTAAACATGTTGATAAGAACGTTTTATTTATTTTTTTATCAAGGAATTAAAACAAGAAGCCCTTGTGTTTCTGGATCTGGAAAATCAACTTCAAATGTAAGGATCTTAGATAATAATTATGTACTAAGCATTTCAGTGAAGAAAGTACAATTAATTAACAGCGACCTCGTTTGCACTCTTAGGTAAATAGTTACTGCTAGAGTAAGACCTTCTTAAAGCTTCTCAGTAGCAAAGCAAAGGATAGGCTTTCTCTTGTAATTACATCCCACAGTTAATAAAAAAGACAAGTGTATAACCTGCTAGCAGGATTCCTCATTCTCTTCCGAATATATGGAGATTTGCATCATTGTCTGTTTTACATTGCTGTGTGTAGAAGCCATTAAACAATGTGTGATTATATTGTTTTCAGCTAATACCAATTGTTTTGACAATATATACAGCACTTTTAATTCAAATGAAATTGGATGTTATTACAAGAGGCCCAGTTATGACTTCTACATGAAATGGTGTGACAGTATCATTAATTAGATCTAGTTTGATAGCTATCTATCAGTGTGTAATGCCAGTAGATGGAAATAATAATAGTTTTTTTCTTCCTGCAGTAATCAGAGAAACACAATAAAAATTGATTCCTTTATCCACAACTGTGCTGTAGCATACAGTCTTTTTATCTCTTCCTATTATTTTATGTTTAAATCTATTAATGGGATGCTAAAACCAAAGCAAACCTTTTAATGCTTAAATTCTCTTTGGGGCCAATGCAGGGTTATGTTTTGAGTATACTTAATCATTTATGATTACTTGTTTGACTGTTTGTGTTTATTAGTTTTATCATGACTAAGTAGACTATCATTGTTTACCATGGTTGATCCACAAGAAGGCAACCCCCCCTACCCCCCAGATTTCAGTATTTTCAAATTCTGCTTTCAGTGAGGAAAAATATATTTCTTGACTTAAAATGCCAGTCAGATTTCTCCTTGGATCAACAAGCAATAAATAAATATTAATGCCTATACTAACATACTCTGTTCTGCTTCTTTCTTTAAGTATCTAGGACATTTTTAAAGGCATCTACTGTATTTGATAGCACCACTTCTTCAGGCAGTGAAGAATCTCTTCCGTTGAAATCTTAGCAGGTGTCCTTTGTACCATTCTGTTAATAAACAAGTAGAGGGCATAGTCTTAAATTAGTGGGATAAAAGTAATTTCAGTAAGTAATAATTTACTGAGAGGGTGGTGAATACATGGAATAGCCTTTCAGCAGAAGAGATAGAGGTTAATACAGTAAAGGAATGCCTATCCTAGATATAGGATAAGTCCACAGACTAAAAGTATTACAATTTTTTTTTTGTCAGAAATTGGGCAGACTAGATGTGTTGAATCGTTCTTATTTGATGGTACATTCTATGTTTATATGGAGAGCCCTTTATATAGATCCTGTATATATTTATATAACTTTATCGTATCCCATATAAGCTGTTGTTTCTCTGGCATGTACAAATGTAACTTTTCTAGCATTTTCTATAACTAAAACTTTCCATTTCCATTATTTGTTTTTTAGCCCTCCTCTGCACTCTTCCAGTTCCATAATGTTATTTTTCAGTAAAGATGCCAATAATTAAACTGCGTATTCAGTGTGGAGACTTATCAAGGACCTGTAAAGAGTCATAATAAGATCTTCTGCACGGTAATCAATACTCCTTTTAACACATGTCAATATCTTATTGGCCTTTGCAGCCTCCAGGTGGCACTGAGCAAAGTCTTCAGCTAAGTTTATGGTATACAGTTACTCCCAAATCCTTTTCATTAGTGATATTTCTGCCAATAGACACCATTTAAACTATATGTTGCAGTTGTACTTATCTCTTGCAACAAAGACACATCCAATTCAGAGTGTGTTGTCCTACTTAGTTTTGTGTTATCGGCAAACATCAAGACAGGGCTCCCTATGCTTACTGGGAGATCATTAATAAACACATGAAAAAGAAGAGGACCCAGGACAGATCAAAATGCCTTAGCAAAGCATAAATTAAAACACATCCAAAGCACCTAGATACATATTTTTACTTTTTCATTGAATGCAATCAAGTTAGTCTGACAAAACCTGTCTTTCAAAAAGCCATGCTGATTCCTGCTAATCATATGTGCAAGAATAATTTCATTAATTGTGTCACTTAATAAGAAATGTAACAAGTTATGCATCCCTAAAGAGGAGAATTGAGAATTATGTTAGTGAATAGACAAATCGCTTAACCCCTTCGTGATGCATGGTGCTTGTGTCCCAGATGACACAAGCACCAAAACGTCACAATTTGTTCCTGGCCGCCAATCACAAGGTGATCGGTAGCCAGGAACACTATGGAAGAAACCCGATCAGGGTCTATATAGACACCGGACATCGGGCACAGCACGATTTAGTGAAATATAGTTCTTTTGAGCACTGGCAACATTTTCACTCCAATTGGCCTTATCTGACAGATGGGATCCTGCTACAAGACCCTGCAGCAGGATCCGAGCACAGCTCATCGCGGAGGGGCTACGATGAGCTGTTTAACGCAGAACGTACTATACCGTCCTAGCGTCTTTTAGGCACTGAAAATTAGGAGGGCCTAGTACGTCCTAGCATCGGGGAGGGGTTAAACGTCAATCTAAAACAAACAAATCAATGGCATGTTACCCTGAGACAATAAGTTATTTTAGGAGTTTCCAGGTGATTGGTGAGTTAACATCCCTCTAATTTATTCTAAGCATTTCTGAATATTTTCATTTTGGAAACCCAGGATATATTTTCTTGCACAGTTTAGTCATATGTATCATTTTTGTATTTTTTACCCAACGCAATGGATGTATGCACTATGCAGGAATAGATAGATTGGCAGTTCCAGATTTGCCCCCAAAAAGTTTCAGTCCAGCCTTACACCCAAGCAGTGGACAACAAAGTTGTAGCAGGGGTCACCCTGGGCCTCTAGAGTGGCAGGCTTGGTCACAGTTGCAACCCCTGTGACAGTGGTGGTGTGCGTGTATTTTGAATATGCTTGTTCAATTCTTTTATTTTATTTTTAAAAACATTGTATTTGTTTTATTGTCCAAGGGGCAAAATAATTTCAATACATAATGGGCATAGAAATGCAAACTTAATGAAATATAAAATATGTTCAACTACAGTTTGTCATAGAAAGGGCTGTATGGATTTGAAAAGAGAGACATGTACAGGGCTGTTATGAGATATATGACATCATCGTTTGTTTATGCTAACAAAGTACCACAATAAATACATGGCTGTGGTAAGAACATGATTCTGATTAAAGATGTGTTGTCTTTTTTTTACATATACATCTGTCATCATGTGCTGTCTTTCTGTAATATGTTTGCATTACCTGTAAGTACTGGTGCTGTGAATTGTGTGACCGACAGCAAGGAATTGTGCTGGAGGGAGTCTATATATCTCCCCAGATTTGCAAAGTTCCTACTATGTGTAATTAGCCCCATGGAAATGTGTTATGTTACACTTAATATAGCACTTTATGTATGTGTAAGTGTGGGCCCTGGGGTGGAGCACTTGGAGAGTAGGGTGGGCCAGTGCTCCGCTCCACATTTCATATGTTGCTTGGAACCTACAGGTGAGAAGTCCAGTGTCAGAGTTCCAATCCTAACTTACCTCACCTGAAAAGGCTTGCTGATTACAGGTTCTGTTAAATACTCCCCTGCCAGAGGAGGGGGGAGAGTGTGTTTGATTTCTGTGAGTGGAAACAGGGAGCTGAAAACACTGAAACAGTAAGGTTGTGATTTATGGTTATGTTGGGAAATGGACAAGCCATCCAACCCAGCTAGCTTAGTATTTTTGTTTAGTTAGTGCTCAGAAGAGCAAGGATTTTGTTTTATATTTTGTTACAACCTGTTATGCCTTACTGTGCATTTATCTTGGAACCACAATAAAAGAAAACAAGTCATTTTACCTCATCCAGCATGTGAAGTGCCTCTGAAGCCTGAAAGACTGTGTGTAACCCCCAAATCCCAGGACAAGGTACCAAGGGAAAGGAGTACTTTTGTCACAATGGGTATACATATTATTCAGAAATAATGTAATTATTATTAAAATAGCCACTTGAATAGTTTGGTTCAGACTTCACCAGCTGCTAACAGTATCAAAATGTCAGTTAAGACATGTTCACTCTCTGTACCTCCCTATTTCAGAGCCATTATTAAAGAGAATAACAATTCCCACCTGGAGTCTGATCTATGATTGAGTTGTTTCATTTAACACTTTCTATGAAATATTTTCACCTTCCATATTCACATAATATGATTTATTTATTCTTCTGCATCAAATGTAGTTTAGTAAGTGTTGCAATTCCATTAGGTCACCGTTTTAATGAAAAAGTATGCACATAAACAAACTATAGCATTATTGAAGAATGTTTTTCATAAGATAGCAAATAATGAGGAAACCAAATAAAACACCACTGCAAATACATGTCTGTGGTTTTTATTTATGTATCTGGGTTTTTTCAGGTAGTGGGTTTTTAAATTTAACCCCTGCAGGGCTCATGGTTTTTTAAGTATTGTGCAATTCCAAGGCTGCCAAAAAAGAATAGGATCTATCAAAATGAGTTCAATAAACTGATATATGGGTGTATTAACATATAGACATATAAAGATAGAAAGGAAGAAATGAATCCAGGAGTCCTTCTGTGCACTGCAGCTGCAAATTGTACAAGGACTGACAACGTGACTTCATTTTCTCTCAAAGACAATGTACCCATGAAGCAGTCACTCGGCATGTGCACACTAGGAACATAAATGAAAGACCATGACATGTTACTTGGTAAATGGACAGAATGTCACTGATGCTGAGTGCTGCTTGTTTTGTTATGTTCCACTTGAAATATGTAACTTTCCATTGAGTTACTCTTTCCTTACAGATTTATTTTTGCTATATTTCCTATTGCTTTTGTTCTTTAAGGCACTAGTGACAGATACATTGCATTTTGAACAAGCAACAGCACATCTTTCGATATCAATCATTAATGACTAGTTTGTTGCCAGGGGTAAAGCTAAGGATAGGCAGTCGGCCTAACCGTTTTGGAGCCTAAAGGTTACACATTTCTCTTTCTCATCATGTTCTTGGGTTTTCTGTTGTGAACTGCGATTAAATGGCATTTCATCATATAAATATACCGTAACTTACCTCTCTTACTATCAGATATTAGAATGATATAAGCAAAATATTTGCGTGGTATCATTGGGCAATTATTGGATCAAAATAAAATTTTTGTTTTACAACTTGTTTTTGCCCCATGATTACCCAACTCTGCTATTTTGGCCTTAATGGACAATTTAAAGTTTTTTTTTAACAGTTGCTTCCTGCCAGGATTCAAGGGTCAAAAAAATGTGTCCCTTTCACCCAAGTAACCTCGACATGTATCTTTATACATACACACCGGTTTACTATTGACTGTGCGTCACAATGGAGGTTGATCCGGTGGGGAGGATGGCATATGCTGACAATCTCAGAACGTGCACAGCCAATCAGAGTATGGGCTTGTGCTGCTAGTATGACCAGGGTCTGAGTTGTGTTAATGTCACTGAAACCGTTGATGCAAGTTTTATAGAAGCGTATAGCCGATATTCAAATTATAAACTATATTAGAATAAAACTCAAGTGATGGGTGTAAATATTAGACAGGAAGGTAGATTCATCTTAGAGACGTCTTATAACTTCCAATGGGAGGGCGATGGACTTAACTACCTATGTGTGACAATGCCTAAGGATATTGAAACTATAGTCAAAGTCAAATAATCTGTGTTAATGAAAGAACTGAACAAACAAATAAAAGATTGGAAGGGGCTTTTTTCGTCTCCTGGTTCGGCTGGATGAACATAGTAAGGTCATACATAATTCCTACATGGCTGTACAGTCTCAGAATGGTCCCCATCAGACTCCCTATGATATGGGTTAAAACTTTTCAGATAAATATAGAAAGATTCATATGGGCAGATAGAAGACCTAGAATCTCTAGAAAGATATAATGTTCAAGCCTTAGGTTTGGTGGACTAGCTGTCCCAAGTCTGGAATGTTATGTACATGCGAGTATGTTATGTCATACAATGAAAATTGAAAACTATAAGGAAGAGGACTGGTTCTATATAGAACAAGAAAGATTGGGTTCTGCATACCTAGACAGTGTGCTGTGGTACCACCAAGACAGAATAATTCAACAGCTAAAGAGGTACATACCAATAGTACTCAGGAGCTGTTTGGATTTTTGGATACATTTTAAGAAAAGAGCAGGGTTGAAGGACTGTATAATAAAGAATACCCCAATAGTAGTGTTACAATATAATATGATGGCTATAAAGATAAAGAAATTGAATGAGTTCTCCACGCTTAAAATAAACTAATAAAAAAGTTTAAAAATAAATAAATTGACCCTGTTGTGCTGATTTAATAGAGGTTTAACCCCTAAGTGACAAGACCTTTTGACCTTGTCTTTCCCTTGGTGACAAGGGCTGTTGTCATTTCTAGGGTGTTTGTGTTTAGCTGTAATTTTCTCCTTTCTCACATACAGTATCCACACAAATTATATGTTGTTTTTATCGTCATAAGAAGGGCTTTCTTTAGATACCATTATGTTCATCATATCTTATAATTTACTACAAAAAATCATAAAATATGCTAAAAAATAAAATAATTTACACAAATGCAATCCAAAAAACTAAATAGTTTAAAAAGTTTGTCCCGAGTTCATAAAAATGCTTCTTTCTATTCTTTTCTGCAGTTTAATGCATGTTAAAGGGCAAAAAACATATATAGTGTTTTTTTTCCCTAAAGTAACCTTTTGACCCTAAATTTAACCCCAATGCTAACCTTTATGCTAACCCTTAATATATTCTAATTTTAATTGAATTTTAACCTTAACAACTATTATAAACTTAACCCAATATTTTAGTTAATTAAGTCTTCTTTTTATTGTTATGTTGCTGACTGCCTCTAGGGGCAGTCAGCAACAGCATCAGAGCGACGGAAGTGTTTTTTTTTTTCCCCTCCGATGCTCTTCCCACAAGAGGGCAGCATATGCAAGCTGCTCCTCAAATATGGCGCCCACGATCGCTCCAATGAGCAATCGTGGGTGCCCCAGAGCCGAAATTTCGGTGATGCCTAATGCCTTAACATCGAGGCAATAGAGCAGCATTGCCAGAGCAGTTTTCACGAACGTTGATTGTGAGAACCGCTCGTTCCACCGCAGAACGTGTCAGGCACATCCATTGTCGGCAACAGAGTTGCTGGCTGGAAGTGCCTGACATGTCCATTGTCGCGAAGGGGTTAAGATTAGGATACAACTCCTAATTTAAAGTTTAAACTATGGCCTTTTTTTTTTAACCATACTTGCATAAATCATGTGATGTCACTAAACCTTGCATGACCTGCAAGATGCACTTGGTCTCTTGAGCTAATTTCTTAACTTCTTAGTTTAACTTTGTATGTTTGCCCAATGATGCCTTAGCACAGAGCAAAGCACTGTGTATAGGTGGCAGTAAAACCGGGACAGCTTCAAATTAAAACAGGACAGAATCTCAAAATGTGGGACTGTCCCAACGAATCCGGGGTTGTTGGCAAGTATTCTTTTACCTATGGGACACTCTTTGCGAACAGACAGAGCTTAGTACCCTGACCTGTGGAGTAGCTATTACATAGAAAATAATGTATATGACTCCTACAACAAAGTTTCTTATTTTAGTTTTTTTTTTTACTTCTTGCATTGCATGTTACCTGCATGAATTGCTCATCTGTCTGCTATTCAAATGAATAAATGAAAGGTCACAACTTTTGCACTTTTTGACATGAAATGCACTCAGTAAGGCAAATGATCAGTTTACTTCCAGATTATTGTATCATTCTCTCGTATTTTTGTCCTGTATTCATATATTTTGTATCCCTTAAAAATCAATAAAAAAATATTAAAAAAGAAATGCACTCAAAGTATATATTAATGTGCACTGACTTGATATGATACATGTTCATTTCTAATCTTTTTAATGTGATTTTTAACTAATGAGTGCATGAGTAAAGGATTATGTTTAAATTACGATATCTGTTTCCTTTCAAACATCCAGCTGGAATTTCAAGCGAACTGTCATAATTTCTATTTTATTTTTTTATTGGTCTCTTTTTTTCCATCTATGTGTTAGAAGACCACTCCACATTTCAGAAGGTATGATTCTATGTGGAATGAGATGGTATTTTGCTTGGATGCTGCACATAGCTCTGTTTATGTAGCCTTCTGCTTTGCTGTTTTTGCAAGGGTTATGTAGCTTGGCGTACACAGAGTCTTAACAGATTGCATTTTAATAGCCTGACAGCCAGGGGCTTTTGTGCTTTGAATTAATTATTTGAACATGACTTATACCAAAGGACAAAGTAGATTTACTTAAACATGTATTCACCACCAGCAAATTTAAAATCTAAGGCCAAGCTTAGGTGATGTATTTCACCCCTCTCCACAGTAAAGGACTGAACAAGGTAAAATTAAAAAGGAGTGCTGTTGTCATTGGTCATCTTCTGACCTGTTTGATCATTTAACTGGTTTGTTTTCGTGGTTTGTAAATTCATGCAAATGTATTCACAGTAACCTTTCAATTCACTTGATTTCTCAGCATAAAGCAATTTCCTCATAAAGCAATCCTTCTCACTTTATAACAGCAGTCAACTATAAAGACCTAGTGTAAATAAACATATACATTGTATAAGAGTGAAAATTTAGCACATTTTGAAAGTCACTCGTACATAGGTACCGTATATTTTGTATACACTTTGTATACTATTAACTAATCAAACACACAGTGCAGAACATACACTATATGGACAAAAGTATTCGGACACCTGACCAACAGGGACTTTCATCACATCCCATTATAAATGCATAGACATTAATATGTAGTTGGTCCCCTCTTTGCAGCTATAATACCTTCCACTGTTCTGGGAAGGCTTTCCATAATATTTGTTTCTGTGGAAATTTTCGTCCATTCATCCTGTAGAGCATTTGGTAGGTTAAGCACTGATGTTGGACAAGGAAGCCTGGCTCACAATGTCCATTTCAGTTCATGCCAAAGGTGTTCACTGGGGTTGAGGTCAGGGCTCTATGTGGGCAAGTCAAGTTCTTCCAAGCCAAACTAGTCCAACCATGTCCATATGGACCTTGCTTTGTGCACTGTTCCCACAAATTTGGAAGCATTGCATTGTCCAAAATGTTTTGGTATGCTGAAGTATTAAGATTTCTCTTCAGTGGATGGAAGGGTCCTAGTCCAACCCCTGAAAAATAGGCCAATAGCATTATCCCTGCTCCCCCAAACTTTACAGTTGACATAATGCAGTCAAGCAGGTAATGTTCTCCTGGCGTCCGCCAAACCCAGACTGACAAATAGTGAAGACTCCACAGAATATGATTCCACTGCTCCAGAGCCCAGTGCTTTACACCACTTTCAATCCTACACTTTGTAATTGTACTTGGTGATGTGAGGCTTACATGCAGCTCATCAGCCCTGGAAACCTATTCCATCAAGCTCCTGCTGCACAGTTTTTGTGATGATTTTAATGCCAATGGAAGTTTAGAACTCTTTAGCTATGGAATCAGCAGAGAACTGACAACTTTTATGCACCATACAACTCCGCACTAGGTGACCCCGCTCCGAGTTTCAGATTGATTGAATCACATCAGTTACCTGAATGGCGCTTAAACTCGGGCTACTCAGAGACAACTGATGTGGTCCCAAATCAGAATGAAAGTCAGCCACTGTAAATGATTTTCATGCTAACATTTCAGCATGTTTCAATAAATTAAAAATTTAAAATACATATATTAATGTGTATATGTACTATTCTAATATATAATATTTATATATTATAATTGTATATACATTTTTTTTCTGTTTAACATGTTTTCTTCAACACTTTTTTTTTTTTACTTAAATGCCTGGAATTCAACTATTAAAGCCAAATTAGTAGCCATTTGGTGGGGCTTTCAGCCCTTTATGAGTAGAGGGAATCCTATTCACCAGGCCATTTTACTTGAACTGAATATGGCCAAAAATCATCCAGAAATCTGCAGAAAATGCCAATTCTGTGAATGAAATTGTCCATAATGAATAGCCAAATTATAGACATTTCAATCATTTTGCTAGAAGTTCCAATCTGACTCCATTTCAGGCTAGATCAGAGCTACCAGAGTAGAACCTTATATGTGTAGCCAGGGGCGTTGCTAGGTCTCCAAATGATCTGGGACTAGAGCCCAGATGGGCTCTCTCACACAAACACACATTCACTACGTCTCTCTTTCTCATACACTGTCTCTCTCTCTCTCTCTCTCTCTCTCATACACTGTCTCTCTCTCTCTCTCTCTCTCTCTCTCACACACCGTCTCTCACTCTCTCACACACCGTCTCTCACACACCGTCTCTCTCTCTCACACACACCGTCTCTCACTCTCTCACACACAGTCTCTCTCACACACACCGTCTCTCTCCCTCTCTCTCTCACACACCGTCTCTCTCTCTCTCTCTCACACACACCGTCTCTCTCTCTCACACACCGTCTCTCTCTCTCTCTCTCACACCGTCTCTCTCTCTCTTTCTCTCTCACACCGTCTCTCTCTCTCTTTCTCTCTCACACCGTCTCTCTCTCTCTCTCTCTCTCTCTCTCTCACACCGTCTCTCTCTCTCTCTCACACACCGTCTCTCTCTCTTTCTCACACACCGTCTCTCTCTCTCTTTCTCTCACACACCGTCTCTCTCTCTCTCACACACCGTCTCTCTCTCTCTTTCTCTCACACACCGTCTCTCTCTCTCTCTTTCTCTCACACACCATCTCTCTCTCTCTCTCTCTCACACATAGTAATGACTTAGAGCATCATGTTCTGACTCTCAGAGTCATCACTATGCAATGCGTGTGAAAAGCAAGGCAGCACTGACCGAGGTCTGAGATTACAGCGCAATTTCTACTAGGGAGATCTCTAGCTCTCCCTAACAAACGGGCTGCCCATGTACTGTGCTGCCACCCCTGTGGCCTACTATCCAAATGACAAATTTCCCATTGAAAAGCAGTTTATTTGCTTATTAGGCCACAGGTGATGTCATAAACAGGAGGCTCCACAGCCATATTTAAAACATATTTTTCTCCTAACTTAGGCATTATCTTGCAGTTTTGCTAACACAATGTATAGATGATTGTCATATTTTTTTATTCTCTACATTGACAATATAGGCAATGTTTAGGTGACTCAGTCCCTTTAACTATAGTTCCCATGAGGCTCGGCTAGATACTGCTCCCATGATGCTGGATTGGCATAATGGAAGATGCAATTAACACTAGATACAAATGTAACAGTTATCTATCAACTACAGATCCCATGATGCTCAGCCAGCTAAACAGCCCCATGATGCTGGCTTAGCATGATGGGAAAATAAATCAACACTAAATTAAAAAAAACATGCGTTACCTGTGAACTACAGTTCCCATAATGCTCAGCCAGCTAAACTTCCCCATGATGTTGGGAAATGCAGCTAACACTAGATAAAATTGTGGGAGTTACAGCTACCATGATGCTCTGCTAGCTAAACATCCACATGATGTTGGCTGAGCATGATGGGAAATGAAATCAACAGTAAATAAATGTATGTTACCTGTGAACTACAGTTCCCATAATGCTTAGCCAGCTAAACATCCCCTTGATGCTGGCTGGGCATTATGGGAAATGTGGTCCACATCATGTATTTTATTTTTTTTCTTCCAACATTTTATTTTCTACTCTACCCTTCAATATATTCTGTAACCTACCCTGTTTGGGTAGGACATCTGATCCTGGAGGCTGCTGCTGGTCTCTGGAGCTCCTTGTATGCTGGCTCTCATTGTCCGGTGCAGGGCTCCGGGATGTCCCCGCCCCCTGCCTCTGATTGGATGCCCTTCTAGTGGGGGTGGTTCCCAATAAAGCAGGTCTCTGCTGAGGAAGGCGGCGACCTGTGAGCACAGGGGAGGGATAGATTACAGCGTGCAGCTCCCTGTTACTCAGGGGCTGCAAGCAAATAGAGCAGATGCCGGTCTGCTTTTTTTTTTAAATATCCCTCCTGCTGATGACTCCAACGGGAGTGCATGAGTGAGAAAAAAAATTAACAATGATAGCCCCAGAGTCTCCATTCGGGGCTATGGAGGAGGGATTCGGGGCTATAGCCCCAGTAGCCCCCCCCTAGCGACGCCACTGTGTGTAGCTATATTTTCCTTTTAAGATGTGTAGCATTATGTCATGGGGCATTTCTGTTACATTTCTTATAAGCAGGGAAATGTGATTATAACATTTTTTTTTACAGTGTCTGCAAGTGCGCTAATAAAGTCCCCCGACTGGCTTGAAATATGAGATATTTTAAATAACTCTTGGAGTTATTTTATCACGGTTCTTTAAATACTGAAAACTGAAATTAGGGTTGCCACCAAAATATTGTATGTCAAGAACCGTGTTAAGTATTAACTCACATCGTTGAATAGAGACCATAAGTATTAACACTGTCTTTATAACTTTCATATTTTCTATTTAACATACATTGCCTTTTCTGCACAAAGCAGATTTTTGTTCTCCAAACATATGTATGTAATATAAAACAGATGAACTAAAGCCGTAGCAGTTGGGACATAATCCATCTTTTGCATGCCATAACCATATGTATTTAATTAATAGATACCATTTACTGTGCAGTAATTATCTTTTTTTTTGTGCTCGTGATCTCTGCATCATATCATTCATCAGTTTTAGCTGTGTGAATGTGCAAATGTTGGCAATGTTTAAGGAAGATTTGGCGGAAATAACTGTGGCAGGACTTTGGGCAAGTTTCTCTTGATGAGATACAGGTGCCAATGTTGGCTCTTGCCATAAATATTCCCCAACAACAAAAAAATGTTTTTACTCAGAATTAAAAAGTTTCAAATACACAAAAATAAGTTTATTTTTTCTCATCTGCGTTAGCAAGGCATCATGTTCTGCCAGCTTCTAGCAAATAGTGGAAATTGCAGACAGCGAACAGGAGGAATGGATTTCAAAGTCGCCACTGGCTGGATTTTAAGGCCTTGACCTGTAAATATTATTCAGTGCAGGTATTATGAAAGAGTGGAGAGAACAAAAGTCACCATGATTGCATCTGGTATTTAAGACCTATTACCAAGATTGGTACTTAACTACTCTTTCAAACCTGAGTACTGGAATATAAGTATGTATTAGACTTTTTTTTGTAGTTTTGACTTGTATAGCAACAGTAGTATGTTGCCTTAGCGTTTTCTTTGGTTAACTAAATTGGCACTTGCTTATATTTAAGGGAGCTATTCATTAAACCTTAGTTGCAAGTATGTTTTTCCTGATCTAAAAGCTCAAGGAGGCCTGCATAATGGACAGTTAATCTTTAATCCATTAACAAATTTGGATGTTCCAATCTGTCCTAAAATACTTGTCTCAAGTAACCATGAAGATCCTCTGAACAGCAGCGCATCAAGGCCCCCAGCCCAATGTGATATGCTGCTGATTCTGCACCAAGGAACCACTTTCAATGGCCTCACTTCTACAGGCTTAGTCTGTCAAAGTGAGTACCAGTTACATGTACATAACTTGCTCCATCCCCAAACTTCCAGATTCAGATATGCCTCTGAGACATCATCAAGTAGTGTCAGAAACTATAGTGATCTTTCAGCAGAGATCTGTTGGTATCTACCTGGACATCTGATCACTAAATAAAACTTGATTTCTCTGAAATAGAGCCGATAATTTTCCCTCACTCAAGCTCTGACCCTGTTCTTGATTTTGCCGTTACCGTAAAATAATGGAGTTGTCTTTAACTTGGCTCTCTCATTTGACCATGTTCAGTCCCTGACCAAATCCTATGAAAGTAAATAAGGACTATCAGCAATCACTCTTCAAACGGTGCAGATAAAGGAATCCACCGGCTCCATATAATAATGAAAAGAAAAAAACTATTAATCACAAAACTATTCATTCATTTTCACCAAAGTGATATTGGGACATTTCAACCCTGACACTCTTTGACACATCATCAGCATGGCAACGTTTCAGCCTTGCTGGGTCTTTCTCTCACCATGGGCATGGCAACATTTCAACCCTGCTGGGTCTTTGTCAAGCCTAACCAACTCCTGTTGTTAGCACCTAAAGGAACATTGCATGTTACTTAGTTAAGAGGCTGGCAAAATTCTTGTGCACTTGCTTGTGATCCCTCATCTTGTCTACAATAATACTCTTCTGAATGGCCTACATGTGGTTCATCTTTCTCCCCTTCAATATGTAGCTTCCAGGCTCATCATCTTCCTCACTTGTCATTCCACTTCGGCTGCTCCTCTCATCAAATCTCCCCACTTTCACTTGCTCTAAAATAACATTTTAAAGTCTATATTTAGCTTACATAGACCTCCAATCCTCAGCCCTTCCGTACATTGCCTCCCTCATTAATCGATACTACCCTGTACAACCATTATGTTTCTCAAATGGACTTAGGCCTCCAACCTAGTCACTGCTTCCCCTTCATACCTGTGAGACTTTACCCAAGCTGCTCCCTTTCTCTGAATCTCACTTCTGCAGAGTATCAGCTGTTTCTTCATTCTCAGTCTTTATAAATTCCCTCAAAAACTGTAAGGAAGCGTATGACCCATCCTGCTTGAACATCCATTAATTAACCTCTAGCCAAACCCACTAAGCTTTCACTGTACCCAAATACTGTTAGGAATAAGGAAGCTTACAACTCATCCAACTCGAACACACATTCTCTGGCCAAAACAATCTAGCTCCAAACATCCCAAATACTGTTATTACCACCACCTTTCTTTTGACTTCACCTTATGTGTTTCGTGTCCTCACTCCCTCTAGATTGTAAGCTTGTGAGCAGGCCTCTCTACCTTGTGTACAAGTCTGTCCCTGTTTGTCTACCGCTTAGTATGTAGTTCTCCTATACCAACCGCTACGTAAATTGTTGCCGCCATTTAGGTAGCTAATAATGTAATGTAACAGGTCTCTGTTACTGTCCCTGGCCCTTAATCACTCTGTGCTCTAGTCCAAGAACACAAAATCAACCTTTTGGTGTTTTAGTCCTGAAATAATGACTTGATACACTTGGGCAATTAATTTTACATCATATTTGGTTTTGTAGTATAAATGGGTGTTTATTTTATTATTCACAAGCATTCATGTCAATACCAAGCATGACCCTGACAAAGCAACTGACGGTGTAAATGCTTTTAGTCTGGTCCATTTTAACTATCAGAATTTGCATTGTGTTCTACCTAATGTACTTAACCTAATCTCGTGGACAAGTATGTTGTTTTCTGGTCACTTGGAATTGTTCCTGATTGATCTCCTACTACATTATTCTTGTCTTTGGATTTGTATTACAACAGCATCTGATATTCTTACCGATCTCCAGTTTCCCTTCTTCTCTGATGCATCATCGTGGCCTCTAGCATTTCAGAATGCCCAGTCATAAGGGCTCACTCCTTGGGTTCCTCCTGATGGGCTTCCTATGCCTCTTGATGTTGTAACAAGTAGGATCAATGGTATCCTTAAAAAGATATTAATTTCTGTAAAATACACTGCAATTTTGCTTTCTCTGGCCTTCCCCTGTGAATATGACAATGCTTTCAGTGACAATCACAACATTTGGATCATTATTATGTTTCTATAATTGCAATGTTTAATGCTGAAATAATGAAATATGTCAACATTGCTAACATGATGTTTTACTTGGATTGACAATAAATGAGATGCACACAATCCCATTTCTTCACTATATACAAATAATCACTAAAATTAAATTGTATAGTACATTAACAAGCTAATGAGACATGCAAGCCTTCAAAGCCATTTGTAGCCTGAGAATTGTTCAGAGATTACATATCGAAACTCACTCATGGCAACATTTCATCACACTATGGGTAATAAGCGTCAGTGTGCAGTATCTCAATGATGTCTCACTTTGGTTTAGCTGCATCATTTTCACTGGAATAATCTGTGTCTGCCCTGTATTTGTCCTAGCAAACATGCTTAATGAGACTGTAACAAAGAGAAGACAAAAAAGTAAACTTCAAGGGAACATGGAGAATCACAACTTGTATCCAATATCTTACAAACTCAATTGTACTTTTTAATAAGGCAATCATTTCATGTCAAGCTACACAGATCCAAAACCAAAATGTAAAATGTCACTTAATCTCTGGATATTTTAATTCCAAATGACTCCCTCTAGGGCAATTTAGTATAGTAAATTATGTGTATAGTCGATAGGAAGGAATCACAGAGGAGGAGGGGTGCTGACAACTGTGTAATTAGAAAGATGTTTGAATAGAAATAATAATTTTTTTTGCATTCTTTTTCCACATTCAATGTACGTGTGAAGATTTTTTTTGTACAGTACTGAAATGTCTACTGAATCCTGGGGATTTATTACAAATTAGACTTGCTTGAGAATGTTTCTATTAGTATGAACTTTTGGGAACACTTCTTATCTTGATGTGTATGATATCTCTGAGGAGACTGTACAAAAATGTCTGACAGTCTTAAAGCAGTGCAGAGTTGCTTGTGTTTGTTAAAGGGACAGTCTAGTCCCCAAACTCACTTTGGTGCAAGATGAAGATCACTGCTTGTATAATGGACAGACTTTTATACCTGTGTGATTTGATGCAGGCATTCTGTATAAATCACATTTTTAATATTTAACTCAAGCCCTCCCCAGGGATTATGCTGCATGTTTACTGCAGGTGCGGCAGCACTGATTATATAGACACTGAGGTTATAAAGTTTTTTTTCATATAGTCACTTCCTGTCCTCCTCAAATTGAGTCTATTGAGTGGCATATGAGTGACCTTGCTCTTGTACACAGTAGGATCTCTTAACAGTGCAACGCATTGTCTGATGACATCACTAGAGAGACAGGATATTCCATTCATTTGAATGGAATTATTCTCATTGGATCCTGCAGCAAAAAAAGAAAAAAGAAAATGACTTTTACTCATCTAGTGTGGGCAGTTCTTGTTTCTTGCAAACTGCTGTAATTTCACAATTTCTTCTAGCTGTAAGTATTTTATATATGTTAATAAATGCAAAATGTAAGACATGCATTTTAAAGTACTTTAAAAGCACATTAATATGCATTAATATTTGGAAGATACATTTTGGGCACTAGACAGTCCCTTTAATTACTGTAGCTATGTCACGGTTATTCTGGGTTTGTTGCTGGTTTTGTCTTCAGCCTCTAGTGGCCGCTATTGTGGTATTCCCATTCTACTCCTGTTGTCAGCTGCCTCGTTATCCTCAGCCCTTCCCTATTTAAACCTGCAGCTTATGGCAATCAGTGCCTTTGCATTGCTTTGGTTGCAGCCTGTGATAGTGCCTTGTTTCTAGTTCTAACATATATATATTGTTTATTGAATTCCCGGTTCTGACTCCTGCTTGATTTTGACTCCGCTGTTTTCTGCCTGCCTCGACCATTTTGCCTGTCTAGTGACCTTGCCTTCTGAATTCCTACGTTGTACCTTGTTCCTGTTTCGTGTATGACCCGGCCTGCTGACTATCCTTCTCGTCCAGTACTCCCTGTGTATCTCTGCTTCAGTGTGCGGTTGCAGTCAGTGTACAAGTCCTGGGTGGTTATTTACCTGAGGCTCAACCATAGGGTATAATACCATTCAGGTGAATAACACTGTTCTGTTTCCAAACCTGTTGCAGTAGCTACCAGTCCTGTCTGTTTGGTCACAGCTACCAGTCCTGTCTGTTTGGTCTCGGCTACCAGTCCTGTCTGTTTGGTCACAGCTACCAGTCCTGCCTCAGTTCCAGTCTCAGCTACCAGTCCTGCCTCAGTCCCAGTCTCAGCTACCAGTCGTGTCTCAGTTCCAGTCTCTGTTACCTGTCCTGCCTCAGTCCCAGTCTCAGCTACCAGTCTTGTCTCAGTCCCAGTCTCAGCTACCAGTCCTTCCCAGTTATTCATCGTGGGGTGCAGACAGACCCCACACCCTGCCCTGCAACGAGGCTCCTCCCTGGCCTTTTATCCCAGGTTGTGACAAGCTAGTTCTGTATGGAATAATACATACATATGTATACATGCACATCACACATTAATACATGCATATACTTCTTATTTATTGAGATACACACAAATGCGCACACACACATGATACAACTTGCATTGGTACCCTTTGTCGCATCCATCAATAATAACAATCGATCATTGAAGGGACTTTATCATCAAATCATTGTCTATAGGGGGAAAGTAACGAATAAACAGTTAACTATTTGTTGTCTTACCAGATTTCCAGGCAAATATATAGATTTAAAGACAATGTTGTTTAGATCTGTTTTAAAGGGACTGGTTGTACTGCAAATGTAGAGAATAAAAGATATGAAAAAGTATCTATACATTGTGTTAGTGGAATTACATGTAAATGTATAAAATAAGGGACATATATGTTTTAAATGTGTGGTATCTCCTGCTTTTGACATCAGCTGTGGCTTGATATGCAAATTACACATTTCCTATTTAAAATGACTTAGTTTGCATATCAAACCAGACTTGAAGCGATAAGCAGGAAACACCATAGACTCTTTCAAAACCGATATTGCTCTTATTGTATGTATTTGCATCCAATTTTGCTAATACGGTACAATGTGTAGATCATTTTACATATTTTTTTTAATCGACATTCACAACATAAGCAATGTTTAGGTTGATCTATGCAAATTACACATTTCCCATTTAAAGTAGTTAATTTTCATATCTACTAAAAATATTTGATTCATTTTTTTAAATATACAAAAATAAATGTAGTTCATCACTCAAAAGGTTAATTAACACTTTATGACATTTCTGTAACAACAAATTACACAGTTCAACCCACCCACTAGGAGAAAACCCCCCATAACAAAACAAAATTAAAAATTAAGTTCATTTTCACCACACACATACCTCTCACTCACACTATCAGACCAATGTTCTTGGAAGCAGAAACCTCAGACCACAAGAAGACCATGGCTGGGAGAGTATGTATTTCAGAAACATTGGAGAATAAGCCACAGGGAACTTCTATCCCGTATCCCACCCCTCTCCTACATTCTCCTCGCTTGTCTATTCATGGGAAGAGGAAAACCAGATCTTGTACATAAAAGTGCCAGCTTTAGTTGTAAAACAAATGCCTTTCCATCTGGTGTTGTTACTCTATTTTATTTAATATCTACTGACAATTAGGTGCCTCAGAATTTCTCCAATGTCTGACCAAGGACATCATTAAAGCCAAAAATATATTAATAGCCATGTCAAGAGAAGGTTTTTCCTCAGGCTTCACTAAAAAATTGTGAACTAGCACCATATACGCTATCTCAAGCAAGTGTTCCAATATCTCCATTAGTCTAACTTTAATATCATCAAATCTGTTGCATTCTCTCAATATACAGAACATGGTACCCTCGTGGTCCCCGCACCTCCAGCACTGGCTACAGACAGTAGAATGAAATCTATGTTGGTACAAAGACACCATGTACCAGTGGTAGAAAAGCTTAACAAAAAGGTTTCTTGGACATTCCTGGATCGAATTAAAAAGTTTTTGAAAAAATTCATTACTTTAGATATAAATCTAGTAGTATAATGGGTAGCAACAAATAGATCCAGTGGAGATTGGGAAAATACTATATTTTTTTATAAGAAAGTTGTTATAACTTATACAGTGTATAATTGGTATATTCAAAATTTATGGATGTCCAAAAAGGTAAAAACTGGATTTTCATCAAACAGGTCTGCCACGGTGTGTACTCCTGCCAGCAACCATTTTGTTTGTTGTAAATCTGACTATAAAACATTAACTATAAAAGTTAAGAAATTAAATCTGAGTAACACTGGCAATGAAATCTTTACTGCCATACTTACTCCTAATTGTATACATATTATTCAATACACCAGATATTGCTGATTTGTAATGTTTGTGCATGCTCTTAGTTGTGGAATTTACCCAATAAAGAAGAAAGGGATGCAATAATGTATATTCTTGTTACTCAAGCACATACCATCCCAGTTTATTGTTTGACAGAATCCCAAGCAAAAAAGTGGGAAAACAATGAAGCTTGGTGAAGGTTTAATAAATCCAGAAACCCAACTTCAGCATGGTTTGTTTTCCTCTTCAGTACACTAGCTGAATTTCTGTGTTTCCTAGCTTGCCAAACATAATTCATAAACATTTTAGCAATTTGTTTCAGAACTGTTTAAGAGCAATGGAACACAGGGAGGGGTGGTTCTAAATAAGCATTAACAACATTAATGTGACTTAACAAGCATATCAGTGAGAGGTTTCTCACACCTACGAAAAGCTTAATGTAGATGATATCGCAATTGATCTGTATCAGAATGTATTTTGATACCAAGATAGGTAATAATCTTGTTTGAGCAATCAAACTCATATTCGAAACCTAAATTCTAATCTGCAAAGAAGATATATACCCAGTTATCAACTTTTATTTATTCAGATTTAATTATTACATTTTTATATAACTTCTATGACTGAAGGTAATGATGTAAAGGGAGATCTAAAGTAAACAGTATGTCATCTGCAAATAGAGTAATTTTATGCTTCTGTTTCATCAGACATATGCCCTTCATCTCTTTTGAAGATCGAATCATTGAAATCACAGGCTCTATACTTAGAGTATAAAGTGGGCTAAGAGACAGTCTTGCCTTGTACCATTTTTTACTGTGACTAGTGTTGAGGGTTAGTACCGAACATTACGGTGTTCGGACCCCGAACGCGAACACTCCACTGTATGTTCGTGTTGGAGTTCGGGGTTCGGCTATAAACGAAAGTCTATAAACCGAACGTTGTTTGGTTTATAGACTTTCGGCTTATGGAATACATGTAATACTATTGGCTTTCTATAAACCGACCTAGAGTCCTCATTCATAAGAAATTATTATGAATGGGGACTCTAGTTCGGTTTATAGAAAGCCAATAGTATTACATGTATTCCATAAGCCGAAAGACTAGAAAACGAACGACGTTCGGTTTATAGACTTTCGGTTTATAGAATACATGTAATTCTATTACTATTCTATAAACCAAAATAGGGTCCTCATTCATACGCATAGGTCAATTGACCTATGCGTATGAATGGGGACTCTATTTCGGTTTATAGAATAGAAATAGCATTACATGTATTACATCTGAGAGTCAAATAGAACCGTCAAATACTGTGCTAACAGCGCACTTTGAAAAATTCTAATAGTTTTGGGTGGTAAATAGTAGACATGTGCATTCGTTTTTTCCATTCGTCCGAAAAACGGATAACGAAAATGTTAACTAACGAAAGCCGAATGAACGGATGGTTAATAAACGAAAATCATTAATTCATTCGTCCATTCGTGCTATTGGCATTCTAAACCGAAATATCTTCGGTTTATAGAATACCAATAGCATTACATTACATTCCATAAACCGATATGAACGACTTTCGGTTTATGGAATGCATGTAATGCTATTGGCTTTCTATAAACCGAAATAGAGTCCCCATTCATACGAATAGGTCAATTGACTCTAGTTCAGTTTATACAAAGCCAATAGCATTACTCCATAAGCAGAAAGTCTATAAACCGAAGGTCGTTCGGTTTATAGACTTTCGGCTTATGGAGTAATGCTATTGGCTTTGTATAAACCGAACTAGAGTCCCCATTCATAAGAAATTCTTATGAATGGGCACTCTAGTTCGGTTTACAAAGCCAATAGTATTCCATGTACTCCATAAGCCGAAAGTCTATAAACCGAACGTTCGTTTTATAGACATTCGGCTCATAGAATAGCAATAGGATTACATGTATTCCATTAACCGAAAGCCTATAAACCGAACGTTCGGTTTATAGACTTTCGTCGTTTGCAATGCATGTAATAGTACTATTGGCTTTCAACTACACAGAGACAGAGTCTCCATTCATAACATTTATGAATGGAGACTCTGTCTCTGTGTAGAGAAAGCCAATAGTACTATTACATGCATTCTAAATGACAAAAGTCTATAAACCGAGCGTTCGGTTCATAGGCTTTCGGCTTATGGAATACATATAATCCTATTGCTATTCTATAAACCGAAAGTTCGGTTTATAGAATAGCAATAGGATTACATGTATTACATAAGCCGACAGCCTATAAACCGAACATTCGGTTTATAGGCTGTCGGCATTTCACTACACGGAGACAGAGTCTCCATTCATAAATTTATTTTGCAGCCCTCTAGCCCTTTACAGGACTTTTTTAGAGGCATTTTAGTGCCCAAAAGTTCGTGTCCCCATTGACTTCAATGGGGTTCGGGGTCAAGTTCGAGCCCGAACCTGGACTTTTTTCCGAAGTTCGGCCGAACCTGAACATCCAGGTGTCCGCTCAACTCTAACTGTGACTGGTCAGTGTTTAGAAAAGGACCTCTTACTTTTGCTTGTGGAGTGGTGTACATAGCCAATGAACTAGGTGCAAGTAGACTTCTAAGGCCAAATGCTTGGAAGACACAAAAAAGAGGATATTTTAGTTCTGTACACATTATGATTTTTAAAATGCAGTCAACAATTATGCTAGTCAAGTTAATAACTTAGTGATCAGAAGGAAGAATTGTAGATCATACAGGAAAATTCGTTAATTCCTTTGAAAAATAAAATGTGTATTAAAGAATAAAAACAGTGCAAAAAATAATGAATATTACTTCAAGGTCTGTGATTAAGACTTAACAGGATATTGCTCAACTTTAAGTCAGGTACAATTTTAGTTTATCAGCAATAAGGGGTCATGAATAAATCCTCCTGCACTGCAAAGTGTCTCAAGTTGTATAAAATGGTTTGTTATGTATAATGGCATTTGCACCCTTATAAACTATTTGGTGGTGATTCCAACACAAATCAGAAGCTTTTCAGCACCTGATTTTTTTTACGCCTTCCATTGGATATAAAGTGAGACAAATGCATTAAAGCTATTTTTGAGACTAAGTCAAACTCGACCTCTGATCTAGTCAAATTCCCCCCATATATTTTAGGAGTTCATAGGCCATGGGGAGCCCACAGGACCCATTTTTGAGGGAGAGTTTTTTTGTTGTTGTTTTATGCAATTTGTCTAGTGTAAAGGAGTCAAGTTGTGGTAGGAGAGTTGGATGGAAATATTTTAAGTGAATAGCAATTGTTATTGCTCTTCACTGAATGGGGCTTTGAGATGGGCGGTCAAGATGGATGTTGGCAAGGTGGGAGGAGAGGGAGCTTGACTTTTAAAGTGAAAGTTGACCTTCTCGTACTATACTACCCCAGTGTCCATTATCTTTAGTGATATACTTTTACATTCAGCTCTGCTGCTCAGCTGAGGTAGGAATTAATGCCTTTTGTATATAATAAAGAAATCCTGTGGTTTAGTACCTCTTTAAGCAAATTATAAGCTATCAATTGATGTTGGCAAAAATTATAACCATTAACTAAATATTCTAGTTCCAAATATAGATAGCATACTTGGTGTTGTGTGATATAATTGTATGACTAAATTTGTAGCATAAATGTTTCCTATGTAAAGGGATAGTAGTCAGTGATCTATGTAGTGTTTTGCACAGAAATACTGCACAGTTTTGATTAGAGTGGCCACTTAGCCTTAATATCACAGGACATTTCAGGGTCCTTGAGTATACATTTTCTAGAAGCGTCTCTGGAAAAAATGTCGACTTGGACAACTATTGACAGCTATTGGGAGTATATGCTCCCCCAATTACCTTTTTATTTAATTACTTTGCAAAAAGTGGTACATTTGTGTGAAACGGTGTGAGCAGGATATCTGTCTTGCTCCTTTCGCTGTCCCATCACATCGGACAATTGGAATATATGTAATGCATAGATATTACACTTAACTGAGTGTGATTATAGAACTTGGAGAGAAGTCAACTGCATATGAGGATATGCTTTACAGACTTGGCAAAATAAATAAACCCTACAAGGGGAACAGCTGTTTTAAATGAAGATGAAAGAACTGTGTCAATTAAAAATGTCTTAGGTCCAGGATTGAATTTTCTCCTACTGCCAAGAACAAGTTGGTAAAGTAGAAGATTTCTGAGAAAACAAACAGGTCTTCCAATTTAGCGAATCAAACTTTATTTCATATTAATATATAAGAAATCCAGCATGACTATTTTTTGAATTCCGAAAATAATGCTTCTTTAGAAATAGCTTTTTTTGAGTGGAATATATCACAAACATGAAGCTTCATATTGATAAATAGAATATATATAAATATGACTGCACCATAAAGCATTGTTTAGTTACATCACTCCTCCTGTCCGCCTGTCCTCAGCTGGTCTCCAGGTGTAGCGAACATGCTATTAACTCAGTTAATGAGCCTCATAGATGAACTGTGAAGAGATACATTTTGGTTTTTATATATATAATGTCACATTTGTTTTCCATTACTTTCACAAAATCTGGAATCTGTGATAGTTTTTATAGTTCTGTCATTGTCACTAAATATGTCAATAATTATACAGTGCCTTCTACCTGTAATTACGTAAATATAAGCCTAACTGCTGAACTCTGTTTAGTCAGAGTTATGCTTCCCTTTTACCTACTAATTTCAAACCCCTGGCATGCTGGATGGGGTTAAAACAAGTTAAGCTGTATGGTGAAAGCATGGGTGTCAATTGAAGACCTCCAACTGCTGACCGACTATATTTATCCCATAATCCTTTGTCACTAAGAGACTGGTGTGGGATTTTTACTCCCTTGGTCTAAAGTCTATATAAGTGCTGCAAAATGATTTATTTTTTTATTCTGATGCTGTAAGAAGAAGGCATTTGAAGAATAGTGGTATACCATGTGTAAGGAAGAACAATTCATTTTTAACTTTGCTTCAACAAAATATCAAAAGGGACTAACACTTATAGTCTGACAGTTCCTCCTCTGCCTTTAAAATATTTTGCATCCATTAAAATGTGTATTTTATAGATACTAGAGAAAACCTGAGATACCTACTGAAAAAGAGATATGGACACAGATACGTTATCAGTGCACGATGGAAAAAGCATTCTATTTAAATAATGTGCCAGTTGCTTCGCATTATAAAATCTGGAACCCTGTCATCTTTCCCACCACCGATTGTACATAGGAGTCAACCGGCCCTGGAGTGGCTTATTATGAAGGTCCATAGGATCCTTATTATATGAGGAGCCATTGGGTTCAAGCCCCTACACGCCCGTCTGATTTGGTTAGAATTAAGGCTATAAAATAGTAAGGAATTGGCATCCCAGGGTCTCTGCATACCTGTATGTTGTTGTTTTTTTCTTGTTTTGTACATAATGGCAGCTGATTTAATCAATAGGACATAACTATATTGTATATGAATTGGGATAAGTGACCTACGGTCTGAACATCTTAGCGATTCTGGCCACTGTTAGTACTGTACCATCTTTCTAAGTGCTCTAAGTATTTATTGCTATTGTGTATTGTGTTTATGTACTTGTAATGTATGTTCATTTGTTTTGTCTTTTATACGATATGAAAAAAAAGAAGAAATATATATATATATATATATATATATATATATATATATATATATATATATATAAATTGCATCCAAGATAAAAATCTGCAGTGAATTGTGTGTAAATGATTGTTGGGTAGTTAGTTAGGCATTTCCTTTTCATCTGGTTACTGTGTTCCAGTCATGTTAAAGTATTTCACTGACATATATAAGGTTGCCACCTTTTCTTAAAAAAAGAATTTAAAAAAATGCTGACTCTATTACCTCTGTTGAGGATCAAGCTAATGTTTTGCATGCCTGACAGTAAAAAACTGGTTCGGTGGCAACTCTAGACATATTACCTATTGTTTTGTATTAGTTCTAATTTAATAATTTGTGCTTCTCTGAAGTGCAGTAAAAACTATCCTGTTTCTTATTCTGTGCATGCAACAAAATTGTACCCACCATGCATCACATTCATTGCAGCCATCATAAATTGTGGATCGGCTTACAGACCAAATGGTCTGAGCCCCCACCTCCCCCACTCCATGTTTCCTTTCATTATTTCACATACATTAAAAATATAAAAATAAAAAACATAGACCTGAAGAAAATCAATTGTCCATTCTCCACTAGAGGGAGCATATGTAATGTGTGTGAGACGTGCATAAGCTAGAGCTGTTTTTTTTTGTTTTTTTATTGGATGGTGCAGAATAAAGTAAAATTATAAAAAAATATAGTCGATAAACAATTTCCCTTTAACAATTCCGAATATTAGAAATTAATTAATTGCTGTGCACCTGTATACCCATATATATTGGACATAAAAATGTACGTAGCTATAAGACAAATGGATGTTACTGACCTGGTTAACTGGATCTCAGGAATGGTGATAAATGAAGTATTGGAGAGAATGAGGACGAATAATTACCTAAAAATATGTACAAATTATACTTGCATGCAGGAAATACAATATCTGCTTGTGAAAAAAAGGATACATTGTTATCAGTGATGAGCCAAAGTGGATGTTGGAAATGTGAACTTAGGGAAAGTGTGAAGAAAAGTGATAATGGAATGAGTATGAGGAAAATAAATAATGGATACCAAATGTCCATTTGTGAACACTTATCAGTTGGCGTCATAAATACTTATTTTAACACCTTCGCGACAAAGGACGTGCCAGGCACGTCATGGGAGAAACTCCCTTAATGGCAAAGGACGTGCCTGGCACGTCCTGCGCTGAATCAAGTGGTTTTCGCGATCAACGATCGCGAAAACCGCTTTAACGGTGCTGGTCTATTGCCTCGATGTTGAGGCAATAGCCAGCACTGAAATTTCTATTTTGGGGCACCCACGATCGCCTCACGGAGCGATCGTGGGCGCCATATTGACGGAGCATGCTCCTCCGTCAATATGGCTAAGCCCTCTGCCGGTCCGAGCTTCGGAAGTGAAAGTAACTTCACTTCCGTCACTCTGAATATGCTACTTGACTGCCCCTAGTGGTAGTTAAGTAGAATTGCAATGGAAAATATCTAAAATACATATTTAATTAATTAAAAACAGGTTATATAGCTATATTAGCCTATAGGGTTAAAATTAAATATTTTTTAGCATAAGGGATAGGGTTAAAATTAAATTAAAATTAAAAAATATTAAGAGATATAATAAGGATTAGAGTTGGGGTTAAATTTAGTGTTAGTGTTAAATTTTGGGTTCGGGTTGGGGTCAAAAGGTCAATATAGGAAAAAAATACCGAAAAATATGGAAACATACATATTTTTGAACTCGGGACAACATTTAGAAACTATTTAGATGGGGTCTTTTTTAATGATTTTATTTGTATCAATTATATTTTAGGTCAAAGATAGAAAAAGTGTGTTTTTTAACATTTTTCATCATATTTTATGATTTTTTTTTTGTAGTAAATTATAAGATATGATGAACATAATGGTATCTAATGAAAGCCCTTCTTATGATGATAAAAACAACATATAATTTGTGTGGGTACTGTATGTGAGAAAGAAAAAAATTACAGCTAAACACAAACAAACTAGAAATGTCAAAACAGCCATTGTCACCAAGGGAAAGTCAAGGTGAAAATGTCTTGTCACTAAGGGGTTAAAGATAATCCCAGTAGGAAGTTTATAATATCTGAACTCCTGGCACAACCAGCTATCTTGGTTTTTCGGTTCACATCAGAAAGATTAAAGTCATTAATGATGATAAATCTTCCCTCTAATGTCATTTTAGCCATTTCCTCAACTAGTAGATTATCTAGCTCTTCTACTTGTTAAAGGGGTCTATAAATCGCACATACAGAAGTTACTATATGGTTACCAAATTCTAACATAAATCAAACAGACTCTGTTTGCCTCACTATAGTGTTAGGTTAGATCTTATGCTATCTTTCACATATTGGGACACTATTGTCCCTTTCACTGTATATTTTCTATCCTGGTACTGCTATGTATCAGTGACTTTTTCCATTATACTATGTCTTAGTAACAGCCACTAAATCTAAATCTTTATGCCACAAGTTCATAGATCTTATCCCCAAAACTCCAATGATTTCTAGACACAACTTATTACTTTTTAACACACATAATGTAGGCACCTTCTGCGGGGCAATTGTACTCATGTTTTATCACTTTGTTGGCTTTCCCCTCCCCCTTTATAGTTTAAATACCTCCTAGCAAAAACATCTGATTTGCGCACATTTATTCCCTTCTGAGAAAGTAGAAAGCCATCTTTTTTGTACAGTTTATTTCTATTCCAAATAGAGTTACCATGAAAAACAAAGCTAAATCCTTTCTCCTGACACCATTTACCAAGCCACATGTTAAAGTCCCATCCACCTATCATTTCGAATGTTCTACATAGGAAGAGCTTCAGAGAATGATAATGCGGACGCAACCTGGCCGTATATTATTGGCAAGAATGTGAAAAACACTTCCTCTACCTCTGAAAACTCACATTTGGCATGGTTTGTGACGGTCCATAAAACATCCATTAAATTGTCCACAACAGACTCCAGTAAATGTCGACAAAGAGCAATGCTGATGCAATTCAACTGTGCATGCGCATTAGACTGAAATGCTAAGCAACTGTGTCCCATGCTTGCAGGTAACAATGCTGTCTACTTGTATTTGTATTTAATTGTAGAAACTATATACTGCATGCAAAGAATTTGAAGGGGATGCGCATTTCTTCCAAGCCAGCAGCATACAGCATTGCGAGGTTATTCTCTGTTTAAATACTCTGATTTCTCATATGATCCGTTATATTAATTCCGTGCCCCAGTGCTGTGAGCAGGTGCATGTCAGCCAGAATCAATCCCTCTGGGAAGCTAATTAATAATAATTTAAATAAGGATATGTCTTTCTTTAGCTATTTTGATTTTACTGGTAGCTGGTTAGAACTTGTTATGTTGAAATAGCAGGATTTATTTACCCTTGTTATAGAGAACAGAGAAGGGAGCAGATACATTTACAACCTTTGTACATTTTGCACAAGCTACATCTAATTAGCATTCTTCAATGGATATTTTTCGTTTCTGGAAAACCACCAGATCTGCCCTTAGAACTACCTAGAGTATAAGACAAATATGAAGAAAAGCAGACAGAGAGGTCTAGGATAGCCTGACCATGATCCTCATGGTAAGCTAGGGCAACTGCCCTTGATAATTTGAAAGTAATATAAAGTTAATTAAACCAAATCGGGTCATGGCCTCCTAGGAATAGGACAATTATACAGCAATTACAATCTTCTTCATTCACATACACAAAGTGGTAATTGGTTCCTGTATTCATTATAATTGTCACTAGGGATATAGATATATAGAATTCAGAGTCTGAGTATGAAGCCATGTTACAAATTAAGAAACATATAATAACAAAGTGTTAATGCAGGGACTGCACATTACAAATTAATTAGCTGTATGTGTTCATGAACATCAGCTGACTTCATTCAACCACCATATATCACAAAAACTGCCATTGTCAGTGTGTCAAAACCATGCATTAAAAGACATTCTTATAAATCATTCTTTAATATTACATCATTCAGCAGCAGTGTAAAATGTAATATGTTGGTTTGTAGGTTTAGAACATAATATTCGTTGACAGACAATTTTAATGCTTATATCTGGCAGTTTTATTGACACAGAGTGACAGAAAGAAATTCTAAAAATGATACAGTGGATTGCAGTCAAACCCTCTGCTTTGGATCTCAATCTGTAAATCTTGCAATTTCTGTTAAGCTTTCATTCTGCGAAAATTTAAGTCCTGGTTGATTTACATGTGTTTCTTCCTCAGAAATTGGATGTAATTTTCACAAACTGTAAAGTAATGATAGATAGTTATAGACACTATATATATTTTTTTTATCGTGAAGGAAATCTCTGTAGGTAAAATACTTGCACATTTGAACATTTCCGTGAGCAGAAATAACAGATTCTCAGGGCTTGCCCCAAAGGCCTACTGGGTTGTCAGCAGCATCCTTCCCTGAAGATCTAACAAATACCATTAAATTTGCGCTAGTCAAAATCCACCAAAGTGATCTTGAATTGGCCCGAAAATCATCAATGTGGCAAATGTTTGTGCCGATGTTTAGCCAGCCAAACTCCTCTGGAGTTTAGATGTTGAAATGTTAGCCTCTCTCCTCCACATAAACTTCTATGGGGAGGACTTCAGCTTATTTTAAGACCATTTCAGGAGGACCTCTTGCAAAAATAATTTCAATAAAATAACTTAAGCAATATTAAATACATTATAATAAAGTAAAATAAATATTTAAAAAAATGTAAATAAAAAAATATAAAAAACTTTATTAATGTTATATATATTTTAGTATATATTGTAATAAAAAAAATAGTAATCAGTGTTTTTTTTGTTTTTTTTATTGAAAAATTACAAAAAGATTACAAAATGTATGAAACAAATCTATTGAATATTCATTTTCAAAGGTCTCATTCTTATTTGATAAACACATATAAGGGGACAAACATACAAAGAGAAAAAAAAAATCAGTGCAATGTTTCTATCATGGTTTCTTATTCAAGGCCATTATACCTTTCTTAACCGTTAGTGGGACCGGATATAATACTTGCTTTTTTCTTTTCTCTTTTTTTTCTTTTCTATTCTCTCCCTTGTCCTTATAGGTATAGCCTTCTAAAATACATTATTATTATCATCATTAACCATTAACACATTTCTCCGAATAAAGTGCATACTATATTCGTATCTTCATCCCCTAACCTTACAAGATTCCATATCCTTGATCTGTATCTAATTTACTTTCAAACAAATTCATTAATCATCATTCATATTAAATCACTCACACTTATTCCCCCTTGGTGCTTTTTCAACCATGGCGACCATATACTATAGTAAATCTCCAGGCTGTTCATATTGTTCACATAATAGCCTTTCTCCATTTTTGCCTGATATTCTATTTGTTCATATATCTCCCCTACATTGATTTTACATTCAGATTTCCACGTTCTAGCCATAACCATCTTTACTGCCAAACAAATTTGAATTAGCATCATTCTATGTTTTGTTTTATATTTGTTTAGTCCCACGTGAAACAGCATCATGGTCGGATCCTGATCTACTTCAATGTGTAGTAATTCTGAGACTATCTTTACCACCTGATTCCAATTGTCTTGTACATATATGCAGTCAGGTGAAGCAACGTCCCCTTACTGTTCCTACATCTCCAGCATTTTATCATCTCTATTTTAAAAACATTTTTTTAGTATGTCCGGCGACATGTGCCACCGGTAAATAACCTTATAGTACAATTCGACTAGGTTCAATGAGTGGACAGCAGCTTTAGTTACTCTTATAGCCTGCATCCAGTCTGGGTCTCAGGCTGTGGAGCTTCCCATATCTCTATGCCATTTTTTAATAGGGGGTAATTTGCCAAAGTCGACCTCGTGCGATATTGCATTAAAGGCTCTCTTACCCCATTTGTTCTTCCATTTTGCTTTAAAAAATTCCTCTATACCTATATTTTCTTTATGCAGGGCTATAATTACCTCTTTATCTATAAAGTTTTTTAATCTGAGGTATGTATATAACTCTTTCATTTGGAGGCCATATTTAGATACTATATCACCAAACGGGGCTACTTTGTTATTTATAATAATTTGGTCAATTGAGGCTATATTAACCTTCTTCCACTCTTCAAAGTCTATCTCCTGAATCAATGTCTCCACCAATCCCATCGGGAGGTATCTTTCTATTTTAAACAATGGTATATATATTTTTTTTCCAGATATATATAAAATCTTCCATTATTGGGTACTCAGTTGTTTAATGCTGTTCTTACCCCAGAACAGGTTCTCAATAATACTTGAGCCTCTCTGCTCCATAAGCATCCATGTATCCCTATCCGGGACCAGGTGGGTCCATTTAGCCATGTGCGATAGCATTGCTGCGTCAGGTATTTTAACCATATCCGGGACTCTCAATCCGCCCTGTTCATGGGTTCTAGAAGTTAGGCTGAATGACACTCTTGCTTTGAATTTATTGATCCTAGTTTGAATTTGCTTCAAAAGGGCAAGTTCTACTTTTAACGGAATTGACCTAAACAAGAAGTAAAAACGCGGAAGGATATAATAATTAACAACATTTATTCTGCCTAACCAGGACACATATAATGATTTCCACTCATTTAATTTATTGGTGACATCTTGCAGTAATACTGGATAGTTATAGGCTATAATTTTTTGAGGCTCAAATGATATCTGAATTCCCAGATAATCTATACTATTTGTTTTCCACGTAAAGCCATACATTTTTTTAGGCAGTCCAACTCTTTCTGTTCAATATCACACACCAAAGCTTGACATTTTCCTATGTTTAATTTATAATATGATATGCTCGAGAATTGGTCGATCTCTCTCATCAGGGATTCCAGTGAGACACTAGGATTCTTCAAAGTATGATATCGTCCGCGAAGAGAGATTTTGAATTCTTTTGAGCCTACTCTACTTCCCTGAATAGCTACATTATTCCTGATTCTCTGAGCTAAAGGCTCTAGAGATATCACATATAATAGAGGCGCCAGGGGACAACCCTGACGTGTCCCATTGAATATGTCAAAAAATTCTGATACAATACCCGAGCCCATAATTCTGGCACTCTGGTTTGTATACAATGCCCATATTGCGTCAAGATATTGTCCCCTAAATCCAAATATTTTTAAAGTTTCCTCAAGGTAGGTCCAGCTGACCCTGTCAAACACCTTTTCGACATCCAATGACAGGGCCAGCATAGACCTACCCCCCATTTTCTCCTGAAACAGATCTACATTTTTTCGAATATTATCATCTGCGGATCTAGATGGTACAAACACTGACTGGTCCAGGTGAATCAAGCACGAGATTATTTTTTTCAGCCTGCCTGCCAGGACTGCAGAGTAGATCTTGACATCTGTATCGATCAATGAAATAGGCCTATAGTTTCTTATATTTGTTTTTTCTTTTCCTTCTTTTAATATTGGGCTGATATTTGCTTTGAACATCTCCCTAGCCATTTCTTTATTTTATTTTTATTTCCTCAAACAATCCTAGCAGGCAAGGAGAGATCTCAGGCTCAAAAACTTTGTAAAAAAAAGTTTGAAAAGCCATCCTGGCATGGGGATTTATTTTTCTTTAAGTTAGTTATACTATCTTTTATTTCCTTTAATGTAAAGGGAATCTTCAACATATCCTGCTCTTTTGTTGTTAGGGTCGGTAGATTTAGGTTATTCAGATATCCCTATTTTATTTATTTCCTTTTCCCTTGATATTTGTTGGTTTCTATTTAAATGGTACAAATCATGATAAAATTCAACAAAGGCCTCTCCTATTTTGTCCACCTCCAATAATGTTTTGCCTTTGTATATTATCTTGTTTATGTTATGTCTGATTCTCTGTTTTTTTTAGTAAGTTTGATAATAACTTTTCAGCTCTATTACTTCTCACGTACCCTTTTTGGTTTTAGGTAAAGCATATTTTTATTAATGGTCTCCAAATTTCATTTTTTGATTTGCAATTTAAGCTCTTTTATTTTTTCTAATATCTCATTTTGTAGTGTCTGTTTATGTTGCTTTTCTAGTTTGTATAGTTCTACGTGTAGTTGTTGATATGATAGACCTTTTTTTTTTTTTTCCCCTTGAACCTATTTTAATAAGACTACCTCGAATTACAGCTTTTAATGTGCACCAGATTACTGATCTGGAAATTTGATCTTTATCATTTTCTCTCAAAAAATGCTGTAGTAAATCTAGTTGGAGTTGTTTTTTTTTTGTTTTGTTTTGTTCTCACTCATCAATAAGGATTCATTCAATTTCCAATTTGGTTGTTTTTTAACTATTATCTCCTACTGGCGCTTGATCCGACCATGATGCTGTTCCTATAACATACCCAAGGCCGCCATTACAGATATCTCAAGATACAAGAAACAAATCTATGCGTGAATACGAATCATGTGGTATAGAATAGTGTGTATAATCCCTATTTATGGGGTTTAATAGTCTCCAAACGTCTACTAATCAAGAATTCATAAAAATTCTTTGCACCTTGTCTTTGTTTATTATTTATTTTCTTTCCCTTTTGTACTTTTTTGTCCAATTCTGTGTCTAGAATTAAGTTGAAATCTCCTCCCATCACCAATTTACCTTGTTTTACTTTCTCCACCTGTGGTATTACTTTTTCAAGAAATTTTACAACATTTTCACTGGGTGCATATATATTAACAAGTGTATATATTATGTTATTAATTCTGCAAACGAATCAGTGTTTTATTGTCATGGTAATAGTTTAACTTTGAGCACCGGCTACATTTTCCCTGTCAGACTAAGGCCACTCAAAGTGGTCTTATCTGACAGGAACCCGCTGCAAATCCCTGCAGCGGGATTCGGGCACAGTTCATCGCGGAGAACTTGCCTTAATAAGTACAACTTTTTATCTCATATTGAATGCATCTTATCATTTTCTGTAACCACGTTACAGAACCACGTCTCTCTCCATGACTAGTTACATAATTAGCATTAAAATTACATATTTTGCCACAGTTTTCAATAAACAAATTTTGAGTTTTACTTATTTTCCTAGAGGAATGATAATGCAGTATAGTTGATTATTTTTGCAAGTGTAAGAACTATGCAGATATTTTAACAACTTGTATTTGTTGATGAAGTCACGCTTTTGTATGTGATTCAGCAGTTTTCATCATTTCTGTCCTCTAAAATAATCACTGTGAACATGAATTAGTTGTGTTATCAACTAGTGAAACTGGATCTACTTTGAAACAAGCTCCCTACTAATTCACATGTGAAGTAACTCCTTTGTGACCAGACATTTTGAAAAATATTGGTGGTTCTAGACAACGGCTGTTTTAACACTTCTGTAGAGTATTTTGTTTAGCTGTATTTTCCTCTTTCTCATTTACTGTACCCACCCAAATTACATATTGTTTTTTTTTAGATGCCATTGTTTTGATAATATAACATACTAGTAAAAAAATACAATATGATGGAAAATGTAAAAACAAAAAATACTTTTTTTAACTTTTACTTGAAAAATGTTTAACACATCTACAAATGCTAATGAAAACATATCACGTTTTTTTTTTTACTTTTTTTGTAAGGCAATTTTCTCCCCAGGATTTCTTATAATGAGGGACTTAGACATGTATGTTTTAGCCAATCATGGCATGCCTGTGGGCTTGACATGCCAGGTACATCCAATGTCAACAACTACATTGTTTGCAATGACGTGCATGGTATGTCCACTGTTGTTACGAGGTTAACAGAACAAAGCAATCAGGGCAACAAAGCATATAAGTCAAAAGTTTTGGTACATTTATTATATATGTTTTAACTGTATAAATGTGTCTACAAGCACTCAGTATGTTATTATATTACATGCTTGTATAAGTGGATGACCATTGCTGAAATGCATCCATGAATTGAACTGTTAAATGAAATTGTTACTCAAAACAATAGCATTTTAATAAAAGACTGAGCATGAGCGCTTCCATCTTTCAGAGCATTGCTCTGTGGCACCACTAAGAGACAGTCAGGCAACCTCCTCTCTCTCTCAGTAGTGTGTCCAAGCATCAGTTGAGACATGCAACCAATAGCAGGAAAGGAGATGAGTGTCTTCTTTGTTGGAACAGTGTTCAGCATCACAGCAGCATCTCCACAACATGATAGGCACCTTCTGTCTGATTAAAAGAGAATCTGGATGGTTTAGTCCTGCTTTGAATTAGGTGTGAGGTTGTTATTGAAACACAGCGGGCTATTATGAAGCAATACAAGATTTAGAGACAATTTTTATTGTTCTTGGACATTGATTTCATACTCTTTTGTACTGCGTAATATGTGTTTTCAGTTCCAAGTTAATCATATACAATGTGAAACATTGTTAATTATGAAGTAAATTTAGTTGTCAGTAAGTTTACTCAGACTTTTGACTGGCAATGAATATAACAAGCCCTTAGAAAGTAATTCTACCTATTTTGTGGTATATTATCCTGGAGATACTTCACACACTTGCAGCATTCTCTGAATATAAACAAGCATGACCATATGCTATCTGAACGTGTTGACAAAATGAAAGGAAATAGAAAATTTCCCCTGTGGGCACAGGAATGCTCGTGTGACTATGCACGAGTGGTAATTGTATAGCATCTTTTAAATTCTGTAACAAGTAGCATGGTTTTCCACAAAATCAAACATACACAGAATATGGATGAAGTGCTTAGTTTAATAATGAGTCAATTTGATGCTGTGTCAATGGATAACCTACTTTGAACCACCCATGAATAATTTCAGAACCACTGATGGGATTTATATGGTACGTTGGTGTAGTACAGGGTTTATTTTTGTGTTTCTAGATTTTTCTGTTTGCACGTTTAATCAAAGTGATGAGCATAATACAATGGTCTTCTTTATGCTTTTTTTGTTAAATAAACTGTGTGGAATTCAGTCATAAGAGAATGACATAAGAATGCGGACATATCAGCATGGTGTCGTGCATGTGGGTCTGTTAGTCTTCTCTATCCGATAGTGTGACGTTTGTACATAAACCCCTTAGTGCACTAAAATATATATTCCCTTATTCCACTGATGCCTGAAAGAACATTCCAGACCCATTCAAGATTTGTTCTTGCATTGCTGACCTCTAAGTTTAGACATTCCAACAGTTGTCCTCATCATGAGTTGGCTCATCATGGCTTTCAGCTTAAGAGTTTTATTCAAAAGAAGGAACCAGGACAGCAGGAGAGTTGTATCAACTCAAGAAAGCTGTTAATGCATTTTGGAGGGAAAGTTTCTATATACAGAAAATATCAATTCACCCAGATTAAAACATATAAAAACCCAACAGAAATATAATCTTTCAAAGTTTTTTATACAAAGAACTTAAAGGACAACTGTAGCAAAAAAAATACTTATGTTTAATTGAAAGATTGTATCAAGTGTAGATCATTTATAAATAAAATATTTAATGAAAGAATACAAATAAAGTTCCTTGTTGATCCTCCTGTATTCCATATCACTCTCTCAGGGGGCAGGCATCTTGTTTAGAATCTTGGGTCAGATCTTCACTCACCTTGGTTCAGATGAAGAAAGATCTTACCCATCTGACCAAAGATTCTCAAAAAAAGTCTGCCTCCTGGTGGAGCTAAATTGGGTAAAGATGGCTCAATAAGGTACTTTATTTGTATTCTTTCATTAAAGCATTTCTATATAAAATGCCTACACTTTATTGAATATGTCGCTTTACATGTACAAAATCCTAAGATACCCAGCTAAGTTATGTCAGATCCATATAGTCACACTGTGGAAAATCTGTATACTATTACATCGGAAAAATCTGTATACTATTACATATTACAAACATATGAAACATTATTTCATATGTTTACAGCAACTGAGATGAGGATGAGGTTTTACTTATACTTATGACATTGTGTTGAAGCTCGGAGTCACACACTTGTGGATTCGTCATCTCTTACTGTTCTCATTATTTTGTCTCTGGGAAGTAGACATGTGACTTACTTAAGATTTATCTATGTTATGTCTGTTACACTGAAAATGTGAAAAAGAGAAGAGTGTCATTGTAGTTATGAATCTAAGGTATCAACCCGCTGTCTTTATCATCTTTAATATTGTATTTACATGATGCCTGTCTATACTTTGCAACCCTCAAATAAAAAGAATTTGAAAAAAAAAAAAATGCCTACACTTGATGCAATCCTTTAATTAAACACAATTTATTTTTTTGCTACAGTTGTCCTTTAAGTTCTTGGTATAAAAAACTTTAAACGATAATAGTATTTCTGAAGGTTTTTTTTATATGTATTAATCTGCAGAAATTGATATTTTCTGGTATTAATACTTCTAGAGATCATGGTTCATATCCAGGGGATAATTTCGCATTGCATGATGGTGCTATGGAGAGATGTAAGGTATACATATTGAATTATTGTACCGTATTCCATATTTTTAGGGGTTTATAAATTGTAGGGGGGTTTGGGTCAGTACATTTTTGAAGATGTTTTGGTAACCATGGCAGGACATTTGTAATGACTGATGGATGGTTTAGTTCTAAGGAAACCCAAGGCTTCTCTGTTTAGGTACACCAATGTAATATGCCTTGTAAGATAGCCTCCCAGACACAATGTTTAAATAGTTGTAGGTCAGTCCAGGGCATTTACCTACCCATATATAATTAATAAATAGTGGGTTACATTGTTTGAATAAGTTATGAGGAATCTAGATAGGTACAGATAACAAGAGATAAAGTATTTGTGGCAGGACATTCATTTTGAGAACTGATATTTTTCCCATCCTTATGAAACATTTATTTAGACCAGTGATATAAGTTATTTCTTATACTTTTGAGTAAAGAAATGAAATTAAGATGATATATTTCCAAGATGTTACTAGAAATGGAGACTCCCAGGTATTAAATATTTGATTCACACCTTCTGAAATGGAATTTTGTTTAAGACGTTTGATATTATTTCTATGATCACACTTTGATACACTTACAGTTACAGACACACCTACAATCACACTTACACACAGTAACATATACTGTCACACATGCAGACACACTTACATATACACACAGATTATTTTTTTTTTTAAATGCTGTTTGCAGGGAGGTGGCTGGTTCAGACCAGGCGGTGAACACTCATGCCGAAATACACACACTTACACACAGTCACACTTACACACAGTCATATTTACAGACAAAAAGTTACACATTCACACTTACAGATACACTTACACACAGTAAAACATGCACACTGTCCCACATGCAGACACACTTCCATATACACACATTTTTTTTTTTAATGATGTTTGCAGGGAGGTGGATGTACACATATGCAGAAATACACACACTTACACACAGTCACACTTACATACAGTCACACTTACAGACAAAACATTACAAAGTCACACTTACAGATACACTTACACACAGACTTATACACTGTCACACACGCAGACACACTTACATATACACACAATTTTTTTTTTTTAAATTCTAAAAACCGCTGTAGGTATGAAACTGTGTCTGCCTCGTATGCAGAGGCAGGACAACGTTATTCATTTTTTCCTGAGTGTCAGATGTCACCTACATCCAGCGCTTAGACAGTCTCGGGGGATGTTGGGGGGGGAGCACTCTTAAAGCGGCCCCAGCAGCCGTGTTCTTAAAGCGGACAACACAATTGTGTTCTTATAGTCTGCATCAGCCCCAGGGATTTTTCCCGGTATCCCGGTAGGCCAGTCCGGCCCTGGCCACATGCATAGAAAAGTCACATAAATATAATCATGCCTTATGCCAAGCCCCTCTCCCCCCTACTTCCAGTTTATTTTATGCTAAAATAATGCCATTGCCATTTCATATTTTTCTGAACTGATATTAAAAAATAAATAGATTATAAAGTGAGTCATCAGTTCCTTTTTCAAAATGCAAAAATGTGTATAGCATATTTGAAACAATAATTTGTAAAAAAAACAACAACAAAAAACATAAAATTGGTTAAAAAAAACATAAAAAATCTACTTTGATACTGCAAATGCCATTTATTATAGAAAGTCACAGTGGGAATATATTGGATCAATTATTAAATATATGGACCAGAAATATATTGAAAACACTCATTTGTAATTAACTGTAAATAATAAAACAGCATTTTTTGCATTTACTGACTTTATGCACCCATATCAGCCTGTTTTATTATTCACAGTTAATTACAATTGAGTGTTTGCAATATATTTCCATAATGTAGTTTGTGTTTTTTTTTAAACAATCAGTACCTCAAAATCTTGCCTGGACAGTTCCCACACCGCTCTGCTCATCAGGCACTGCGTGCAAAGGGAAGTGGCTGATGAGCGTGTAGTGTGTGGGAAAGAGCGCTGCCAGATATGACGTAATTTGAGCATTTCCGGCGGCAAGACTGAGAGCGGAGCATTAAGAGATCGCCAAGGGAGGAAGAAAGAAATCTTTCCTCCCTTGCGGCTGATCGCGTACTTAAAAAAAAAAAAAAAAAAGTGTCTTTGCTCCTTTGCGGCAGGCCGCGGGGAGGAGACAATTTTCCCCCCATTGCGGCCAGTCAGAGTCACTGCTGAAAGCGGCCCCAGGGCTGGTGGCTTACCGGGAAATTTCCCGGTATCCCGGTAGGCCAGTCCAGCCCTGGTCATTGATAATAAATGGGGGCCTATGGTTTCCAGAAACTTCAATAGTATCTAATGGTCAAACCATCTGGGCCAGGACTTTCTTGTAGGTATGTTTTTCTTGCTAATTTAAGTTCTTCTATTTAAATTGGCAAATCAAGAGCTGTTGAGGATTGAGCATGTAAATATTTTGCTAAATGTTTTCTTAAGTATTCATTAATATGTTTATTTTGCAAAGTATGTTCTGACGTTCCTTTGACGTTCCTTTGCATTGTTTACCAAAAGAATGGCACAAATATTTAAATACTTGTACTATATATTTAGTTATTTATATTTAGTGTGTGTCTGTGTGCATGGCACTTTGTGTGAATGTGGATGTGTTTCATCTTGTGACCATGTGTATTATACTTTTACACACACACACACATAATCACATACACACATAATCACATACACCAAAAAAAACATATTATTTATATAATATAAATTATTGGGAAATGTTTTGGGGTTCTTTGGACCTTTGGGTCCTGGTTTTTGAAAGAAAAGCAAATTTGTCCATTAAAATAGCATAAAAAAGTTCACAAATACACTGTAAACATTGATATTGTTGTAAAAGACTACTGTACCTGGAAATGTCTGATTTTTTTATGGAATATCTAAATAGAGGTACAGAGGCCTATTATCAGCAACCATCACTTCTGCATACAAATGTCACATTGTGTTGGTTAATCCAAGTTTATCATTTAAAAAAAATCTAACTGAGGATTAGAAATCCCTTTTTTCGCAATTGTTAATTCAGCTAAAATCTATCGTGTTGATTAAAGAACCAATAAAACTGGCCTTCTTTGGAATAGATGAGTATGTGGAGCATCAGCATTTGTGAGTTTGATTACAGGCTCAGAATGGCCAGGAACAAAGAACTTTCTTCTGAAACTTGTCAGTCTATTCATTTCTCAGAACAGGAAGGCTATATTCTAAGGGAGAAATTGGCAATACACTGAAGATCTTATACAATGCTGTGCACTACTCCCTTCACAGAACAGCACAAACAGGCTATAACTAAAGAAAGAGGAATGGGAGCACAACTAAGTAAGAGGACAAGTACATAAGTGTGTCTAGTTTCAGAAACAGATGCCTCACATTTCCTCAACTGGCAGCTTCATTAAATAATACCCACAAAACGCCAGTCTCTTTGCTCATGCACAGCTGAGACTAATGCACTACATATTAACACAGCACCACTGTTTTTAAACTGTGCATGTCTAATAGACACACACAACATAGAGGCAATGAAATGACCTCTAGACACCTGGTATCTGTACTGGGTAGCCTGGAATTTTATCTTGCGGAGTCTCAAAACGTCAAATGATTTCACACAGTTCCTCCCTTTAGGATCATCCCCTTTATGTTCTAGAACCATCTGCTTCAAAGTTGGGAAGTATGTTTAGTGTGATGTAAATATTTTCTGTAACAGAATGGTTAGGGAACACACACACTCTAACCAGCTCCACTTCTAAAATAAAAAAAAATAAAAAAGCAGTCTGTCTATTTGTATGTCAATCAAAAAAAAACACAGCTCATGTACTATTATTTCATCATTTTGTACCTTAGAAAACATGGAAAACACAAATGAATGCCCATGGCTGTGCATTTTGCTCCTAGGCTGCAAGATTTTTCTGTGCCAATGACAGTTCAAAGGAAGCATAAAAAGGCCCCTGGTGGTTTTGTTTTTAGACTTGACTGACAGATTTTCTGTACAAGTTCTGCACCCAACAGCTGGCAATGTGGTATTTCACTGGGAAAAAAATCTATACAGCTTGGGGATCATTTTCAATGACAGTCCTCACTATATCTTATGTGTGCATGATGACTCAATCTTCCAGATCAGATGCTTAATTAGCTACCAGGTGCAATGGAAGATAGATACATAGATTGATTACTAGTAAATAGATGTTAGAATTCTGTAGATTGAATGTAGATTTATGCAGGGCCGCTTTAACCAATGGGCAAAGTGGGCCTTTCCCAGGACCCACTGGTTAAGGGGGCCCCCACTGACCCAATGTGCCCATGTGACTGTCTCACACAGAGATAATCATGTGGGCAGCAGCTGGCAGTCCGCATCCAGTGGATGCACTCCGGCCAGTAGCGTCACAAGGGGGGTGCAGGCCGCACTGGATGACACTCCCAGTGGAGGTGACACCCATGCTCCCGGCATCCCCCTTGCAGCACATCACGCTGCTAAATAAAAAATAATAATAATTACAATGGATATGATAGTACATCCTATCAGGTGTCTGTATTTCCCACCACTGTGCAGTAAGGAAGACTGCACCGAGGAGACGATCGGGGACACAGAGCAGCCAGGAGGTGAGTGCTGGGGAAGGGAGGAGGCGGGTGGCATATTAATGGGCAAATTGACTGTGGCAGATTAATGACAAAATAAAACTGGCATATTAATGGCAAAATAGCACTGGCATATTAATGGCAAAGGTAATACTGGCATATTAATGGCAAAAGTAAAACTGGCATATTAATGGCAAAATAATACTGGCATAGTAATGGGCAAATTGGCTTTGGCATAATAATGACAAAATAACACTGGCATATTAATAGCAAAATGCTACTGGCATATTAATGGCAAAATAATACTGGCATATTAATGGCAAAAGTAAAACTGGCATATTAATGGCAAAATAATACTGGCATACTAATTGGCAAATTGGCTGTGGCATATTAATGGCAAAATAACACTGGCATATTAATGGGCAGGCTGTGGCATATTTATTGGACAAATGGTGGCACATTTTATTAGACAAATTGACTTTTGTATAGGTTAATGACAAAGTGACTGTTGCATATTAATTGGTACCTGACAGTGGTTTAATTTAATTAGCAAAGTGATGTTGTGGCATGTTATGTGGAGCAAAATAATATGTACTATGGGGGAAAGTGATACTGTGGCTTGTTCTGAAGGAGCAGTTCTGTGGGACAAAGTGATACTGTGGTTTGTTCTGTTGGGACAAATTGACATTGTGGCATGCTAAATTGTGTTGGTGCAATATGAGTGCAAGCCACGTGCTGTGGGTATTGTATGGTGCTGTGCTAACTTCTTTAGGTGCAAAGTGGGCGCAGAAAAAATGAATGAAACCAAGAAAAGCAATTTCTTATTAAATTTACAAAGAGTTGAATGTGACATGAATAATTGCATATAATATTAAAAAGTTTACATATACACACAATTTTTTACAATGTGACTTCAAAAAAAATGGGTTGAGGAGGGCCCACAGCTAAAGCCTTTGTCCAGGGCTCACTAGGATCTTAAAGTGGCCCTGCATTTATGATAGAGAGAGAGATTTATAATAGATTAATAATGATCAGACACCAAACACAATTTTACTGGTGCAGGCTCTGTGTCTTATAATGTTATTATAAACTCTATTCAAATAGCCTTCAGTAGCAATCTTGAGGGTGCACTTATGAATTTCTAAGCCCCTTCCATTTGATGTCTTGAGTACATCATGGTATATTAATTAATTTATGTGAGTGTATTTTGCTGCTCTCAGGGGCGTCACTAGGGTTGGTGTCACCCGGTACGGAAACTCATGGTGTCACCCCCCTGGATTTCCTCCAATACAATGCCAAACAGATTCCTTAGTAATGCCAGTTAGATGGCCTATTAACTATGCCACACACAGGAGCCCCATAACTATGTCACACACCGAAGCCCCATAAATTATGCCACACCAGAGCCCCACTATTTATGCCTCACCTCTGCTCAATTAATTATGCCACACACACAGGTGCCCCTTAATTATGCCACAAATGGGGCCCAATAAATATGCCACACACAAGTGCCCCATAATTATGCACATATGGGACCGCCATTAATTATAAAACACACAGGAGCCCCACAAGGTGACAATTGTACAAGTCTAAAACAATACATATCTATACATACAGACATCTCTCTCTCTCTCTCTCTCTCTCTCTCTCTCTCTCTCTCTCTCTCTCTCTCTCTCTCTAACAGCCAATTTGCCCATTAATATGCCAGTATCAATTTGTCATTAATAAGCCACAGCCAATTTTCCCATTAATATGCCAGTATTATTGTGCCAGATGCCAATACCATTGTGCCATTAAGATGCCAGTAATATTGTGAGATTCAGAGCCCAGGAATATTGTGCCAGTCAGAGCCCAGGAATATTGTGCCAGTCAGATACCAGAAATATTGTGCCAGTCAGATACCAGGAATATTGTGCCAGTCAGATATCAGGAATATTGTGCCAGTCAGATACCAGGAATATTGTGCCAGTCAGAGCCTAGGAATATTGTGCCAGTCAGAGCCTAGGAATATTGTGCCAGTCAGATACCAGGAATATTGTGTCAGTCAGAGCCCAGGAATATTGTGCCATTACTCTGCTCGTTATTCCTCCCCCATTCCCCATCACTTACTTCCTGGCTGCTGCTCCGTGTCTCCCGCCGGACATCTCTATGTAGTGTTCCCTCCTGCACGTAACGTCACACCCGGTCGCGGTGATTTTTTTTTCCCGGCGGCCGAATCCAGTGGAAACAAAAGTTAAGCAGCGTGATGCGGGGGGATGCCGGCAGCACGGGTGTCACCCCCGCTGGATGTGTCACCCGGTGCGGTACCCACCCCCGCACCCCGCTCAGGACGCCACTGGCTGCTCTCACAGCCCACTCTCTCCAATTATGATCATAATTATGATCAGTCATGTGATCACTACTGCCCTCTAGTGCTGTTAGACACTTGCTATTTGAATGGTAAAATACTTGTCTATTGTTTCAGTGGGTGTCCCTCACCCCTGCCTCACGGTCAGTTTCTCAGGAAAAGATAAAGACAGCGTTATGATCATGTGGGTAGCAGATGATTTTCAATACATATTCATCATTCACATCCTAATTTGATAAGCAAAGGTAAATGTCAGTGTTGTTTTTTATCTGCTTTCATGCTTTTTATGAAAACCACAAATCAGATTTGTTAATAATATTGTACTAATACTTACAGATATATCTTTGGCATTGTCCCTGGGTTTTTTTTGGCAGTCAAAACAGAATGTTTTATACTGATCTATGAATGGATTTTCTGTGTGTTTATCATTCTCTAGTTATACATACACAGGTGCTGGTTATGTGTAGAACAGGCACATGCAGAAATAGCACCAGATAAAGGTGCTTTAACTGTGGGCGACAATCCATAACTCTACCTCCTGACAAATGTTTGGAGTACATGTTGTGTGTCCCGAAACACATCTCCCATATATTAAAAAATATAGCACAAAATGTGTTTAAAAAGTAGTGGCATACCTCCATCAAATTAGACATCACTGATTGTACCTTTTTTATCACTTCCTGTCACTTTGCTTTGTGGGAGTTTTATACATTATGCACATAATTAGAATATATATTAATACATTTGTAGATACAGGGAAATTATAAATAATATCTGGGTGCATACTCGTTAAATACAGATGATCCCCCAACAAAGAGACTACTGACTCACATTTATTGATGATGAATTAGAGGGGCAACTATTTAAAAGTAATATCAGGAAGTATTACTTTACTGAGAGGGTAGTGGATGTATGGAATAGCCTTCCAGCAGAAGTGGTAGAGGTAAACACAGTCAAGGATTTTAAGCATGCGTGGGATAGACACAAGGCTATCCTAGCTATAAGACCGGGAACGGGGGACTAATAAAAGCACTCAAAAAAAATTGGGCAGACTAGATGGACCGAATGGTTCTTATCTGCCGACACATTCTATGTTTCTATGTTTATATCCTTTAACCCCTTTGCGACAATGGACTTGTCAGGCACGTCCAGCTGGGTACTCATTCCCGACAATGGACGTGCCTGACACATCCTGTGGAGAAACAAGCGGTTTTCGCGATCAGCAATCGCGAAAATTGCTCTGATGGTGCTGCTCTATTCCCTTGATGTCAAGGCAATAGCCAGAACCGAAATTCCGGCTCTGGGGCATCCACGTTAACTCCATGGTGCGATCGTGGGCACTATATTGCTGTCTTCTTGTGGTCAGAGCTTAGGAAAATTCACTTCCGACGCTCTGAATATGTTGCTAGACTGCCCCTAGAGGCAGTCATCAACATTTCAATGAGAAAAAAGACTTAATTAGCTTAAATCTAGGGTTAGGGTTAGTATAGCATCTAGGGTTACAATTAAATTAGGGTTAGCATAATGGATAGGGTTACAGTTAAATTAAAATTAAAATATATTAAGGGTCAGCCTAAGGGTTAGAGTTGGGGTTACATTTAGGGTTAGGGTTACATTTAGGGTTCGGGTTGGGGTCAAAAGATCAATATAAGAAAAAAAACAAAAAACCCTATTTTTGTTTTTTGCCCCATAACTCGCAAAACTGCAGTAAAACATGGAAACAGGCATATTTCTGAACTTCAGAAAACATTTAGAAACTATTTAGTTGTGGTCTTTTTTAATGATTGTATTTGTGTAAATTATTTTTTACGTCAAATTTAGAAAAAGTGTTTTTTTTATTTTTTGCTATGATATGATGAACATAATGGAATTTAATGAAAGCCCTTCCCTATGACGAAAAAAACAACATATAATTTGTGTGGGTACAGTATGTGAGATAGAAGAAAATTACAGCTAAACACAAACACCCCAGAAATGTAAAAACAGCCATTGTCATCAAGGGAAAGTCAATGTCAACAGGTCTTGTCACTAAGGGGTTAAATGAGTCCTTTATTTGGTCAGATGAGTAGACATCCTGCAATCTCTGCTTTGAAATAAGTACAAATTTGGAAAGTTACTTTATAGTTTCCTTTGTCCAACTTGTTAATATAAATCAAGCTAAGGTTGGTGATGGACTTTATTAATTTCATACGGTAATATAACAGAATCTATGATCTTGTCAGCCAGAGCAGGAACTGCACAAAAATCCATAAGAGCTTAATCTGGTCAGCTGGACATTAGTTCATTAAGGGATTAAATGCAGTTGACAAAGACACCATTTTCAATAAAAAGATGAGTAGCGGGGCAAAAGGGCACATATTGTGAGTGAATGGAAAATGGAGAAGAAATATGAGAGACTTTTGTAACCTTTCTATAGATGTAGAAAGAACAATAAGTCTAAAGCAATTGAAGAACACTGAAGGTGTGCATAATGCTGTCTTAAACAACAAATCAATTGGTTCATATCTGATGCCAAATCAATGTTCCATTTAAAAAAATAAAATAAAATATATATATATATATATATATATTTATATTTATTGTGGTACGATATTTGCCTACACAGTGGCACATAAACTGAAAATGATTGCAGTAATTACTTTGATTAGGTTTGATTTTTTTTTTAAATGAATATTATTGTATCTGTTATGTACTTAATTAAGTCTACATTTATTTAGCAAGCAAAATGTTTTAACTGCATCAGATATGAAAAATAGCTGATAATCTCAGTTTGCTGGGCTTTTGAAAAACAACCCAAAGAAAATTAGTCTATCTTTAAAACATGTGTTTTTTTTTTTACAATTGCCTTTTAGTAAATGTCATGGCATTTTAATGATTTCTGGAAATATTATATACATAATTAAGGTGATTTTACCAAGTTATTTATTCACTCTAGGTGACTATAATTATGATGTGTAATAATGTTATCACACACCATTTCTACTATCCCAGTATAAAAAGGGCAAATTAGATAAATGAAATATTGACTTTGTTTAAATTACACTGCTATGATATAACTTGGTCATATTTTCCTAAGTTTAATAAGAATACAGTACACTTATTTACATGTGTGTTTTTGTGATAGTAGCTGAATAATTAGCTCACTACATTAACAGGAACATTTACGGCTAATTTCTTTATTCTGGATCAGTGAGATGTATGTACAGTGCTTTACAACTGCACAACTTAAACTCTCCCTGTAAGAAGCTGCCCAGGGGAATTGGAGAAGACCCAGTTGACTGAAATGGGACTTTCATTGTGACACACACACTTTTTTGGAGACACTGGTTAGGGGTACCTAGGATAGGAGTTAGAAAGTCATCAAAATACATGGGTCCATAGGTCATATATGCATACCTCCCAAATGTCCGGCTTTGCACAGGACAGTCCAGATTTGGGAGCCATGTCCCGCTGTCCCGCTGCACTCTACTTCTGTCCCACTTGTCAGGACAGAGGTATAGGTGGTCGGGACTCAGGACCACAAATCTGCGGTCCTGTTCGCAGACAGCAGAGAATGCTTACTTGGCATGCGCAGCCAGGGCTGGCCTTAAGTGTTCCGGCGCCCTGTGCGGGCTTCCCCCGTGGCTCCCCCCCCCCCCCCGGTCTCTTTCACCCCCCTATGTATGTGTCTCTCTCCCTTCCCATGTTTGTCCCTTTCCTCTTCCTTGCCATGTCTGTCTCTCTCTCTCCCCCCCCGTCCCCTGTTCTGTCTCTTCCCCCTGTCCCCTGTTCTGTCCCACCCTCCCCCTGTTCTGTCTCTTTCTCTCCCCCAGTTCTGTCTCTCCCCCTGCCCCTGTTCTGTCTGTCTCTCTCTCTCCCCCCTCCCCTGTTCTGTCTCTCCCCCCTCCCCCTGTTATCTCTCTCCCCCCCAGTTCTGTCTCTGCCCCCTGCCCCTGTTCTGTCTGTCTCTCTCACCCCTCCCCTGTTCTGTCTCTCTCACCCCTCCCCTGTTCTGTCTCTCCTCCATCCACTGTTCTGTCTCTCTCTCCCCCCACCCTGTTCTGTCTCTCCCCCATCCACTGTTCTGGCTCTCTCTCCCCCCTCCCCCTGTTATCTCTCTCTCCCCAAGTTCGGTCTCTCCCCCCTGCCCCTGTTCTGTCTGTCTCTCTCTCCCCCTCCCCTGTTCTGTCTCTCCCCCATCCACTGTTCTGTCTCTCTCTCCCCCCTCCCCCTGTTATCTCTCTCTAGCCCAGTTCTGTCTCTCCCCCCCTGCCCCTGTTCTGTCTGTCTGTCTCCCCCCTAACCCCTGTTCTGCCTCTCTCTCCCCCGTCCCCTACCTTTGCCTGCAAAGTTGGATCCAGGGAGGGGGCGGAGCTAACCAGCTGAGAGGTGTAGCTCCGCCCCCACCCTGTGAAGCAGAGCACAGTCTGCATTACGGGGAGCCATGGGCAGCAAGAGAAGGTGCTGCTCAGGCTCCCCATGCTTAATGCAGGCATGGGGAGCCTAGAAGCACTTTCTCATGGTGCCAGTGGCTCCCCGTGAAGCAGATGCTGCTCTGCTTCACAGGGTGGGGGCGGAGCTACAACTCTGAGCCGGTTAGCTCCCCCCTCTCCCCGGATCTAGAAGAGCCTGCCGAGCTAAGGGCTCGTGAGGGGGGATCTTTAGATCTCCCCCACCCAGTGCCTCTACCGGCTTTTTTTTTTGAACGGGAGGGCGGGCGCCCCCTGGGTGGGGTGTTGCGCCCTGTGTGCTCGCACAGGTCGCACACCCCTAAGGCCGGCCCTGTGCGCAGCATTGTGTGCATGTGCAGTAGCATTCCTGGCTTCAGAAGCCAGGATCAAAAATGGGTGACAGTGTTACTGCACATGATCGGTAGCACTGTCACCCCCCTCCCCAGACTCTGCTCCCTCTATCCCGTCTCTCCAGACTCCGCCCCCCATGGTGTCCGATTCGCCGGGGGAAAAAGTTGGGAGGTATGATGTATGTGGTTAAAATGGAGGATTTAGTGCCCATGTTAAAAGGGTTCACATATACCAAGCAACTATGTTCTTAGGCATTTGCTTTAGCTTTATCGACGATTATAATGTACCCATAAATGGATCGGATTTGGTGTCCCCTTAGGATAAGTGTGTGTGGAGCTATGTGCAGGTTAAGTTGAAAGTAGAAGATTTGATGTAGTATGTTCCACAAGTGTTAAGTAGCCGAGGTGAGTCGACAACTATAAGAGCGATAGGTCCCTATAGTGAATTACCCAGCACATCATGCACATTGGATAGATATTGATACTTGAGTAGTTTATGTATGTGTTTTTTTGATATTGTATATTACTCAGCTTGAATTATAATTCATTCTATGCTGGTTATAAAATATACATTATTTTGTATAATTATTCATAGAAAGATTGTCATTAATGTTTTTAATCTGCTCTGTGAAAATAGACAATAAAAAGGGAGAGAGAAAAAACCTCTGGATACTTATGGGCACCAGGGGAAGGGCCATGTAGTGCTCTGTTATAAAAAATAAAAAAAATCACATTTTGATTAATGCAGCAATTCAAGGAAAAGAGAAAAAAAAATCAGCCCTGTCATTTTTGTTAAGGAATGAGACATATGAATGATAACAGTCTGTTCCATCTACATCATAGTGTGAGAGTGCCGACATGAGTCCTAATTTGAGTAGTAATCACAATGTGATTGGGGGGGGAAAAAAACCCTTTGATCTGATTTCTGTTGTAAAGGCCTAAATCATCCCAAAGATTCTACTTTTTTTTTTATATGTATGGCTAATGACCAAGTTTATCTGATCAGTGCTTTTCACAGTTTCATGTAATTATAAGACTTTGAATATAAAAAATCTCAGGAAGGACTGAATTTAATGAAGTGCCTAAATTTCAGGGCACAACTAACTGCTGCCTTAATTGTTTGGAGAGCAGCACGACAGCACATACCTTTTATCTGAACAGAAGTTATAGCTTCTATTGGTATCTGTAGGCCTGCTGCTTTGAAACATTAGAAACATTATAATCCATACAAAAAAAAAACTAATAGCTGAAGCAATTTGGTATACATCCTTCATTTAGGTTGCCTTGAGTATTTTGCATGGATCATGCCAGAAAATATAACAATGTTTGTAAGGCGCAAACAAAACAGTCTAAACAGATGTGCTAATAGAGACATCTACTTCAATCTAACACACTGTACAAATCGTGACAGATAAAAATAGTGTACATAATATACAAAAGAGAACAAAGAGGCTAAAAACAAATAATGTTTACAGTGTAGGTAGTTAAATAAAAATATTTTCTATAACATATACGCCTAAACAAATTACCATTTTTTAACTCCGAAAAGCCATACAAATGTTATACAATATGGGAACCATATGGTTCTATGATATTCTGCATTGATATGTCACTGACTTGTAGGATGCATGTTTCATGAGTATCTACAACCAATAGTAAATATGGTTAACCCAAAAAATATGGCTTGATAATGTTAAATTGCACATAGTTGGAATTAGCTTCTTTGTCAAGCCATACAAACACCTAAAATAATATATTCATTATAGTTAGACTTTTATATATTGCTCTTTTCTCCCCTGAGATACTCAGCTTACATTTAGTGCACACTATTAATCCAATCAGTAGTTGAAAATAGACTTTTTTTTATACCCAACCTAATAGTACTCATTTCTCATCATTAATGTGGAGCGGACACCTGGATGTTCGGCGGGTTCGGCCGAACTTTGGAAAAAAGTCCGGGTTCGGGGTCGAACTTGACCCCGAACCCTATTGAAGTCAATGGGGACCCGACTTTCGGCTTATGGAATACATGTAATACTATTGGCTTTCTATAAACCGAAATAGAGTCCCCATTCATAAGAAATTCTTATGAATGGGGACTCTATTTCGGTTTATAGAAAGCTAATAGCATTACATGTATTCCATAAGTCGGTTTATAGACTTTCGGTTTATAGAATAGCAATAGCATTACATGTATTCTATAAAACTAAAGTCTATAAACTGAATGTCTTTCGGTTTATAGACTTTCGGTTTATAGCCGAACACCGAACTCCAACACAGACATACAGTGAAATGTCCATGTTTGGGTCCGAACACAGTAATGTTCGGTATGAACCCGAATAGTGCGGTTCGGGTTCGCTCAACACTACTCATCATCAAAAAGCTGAGTTGACCTGCCAGAATAAAAACTTAAACTCTGAGATTTGAGAAAGTACTGTAGTTAAAGTATTTACCCAATGAGCTATTTCACCAGACATGGCAGTGTAATGATTTACTGCATGTTGTGTTTGAGAAAGGTGTCTTATAACACATCTAAATTTTACAATAATATTGAATACTGAGAGAGATTTTGTTATCCACTTATTGACTACTATGACACTATCTATAGCCAAGGACTAGATGACTGATCAGTTTTATGGAACTCAATTAAAAACCAAGTAGAATATCAGTTAAAAATGGAAAGATGGATAATAATTTACCATCCAAACCGAAAAAAAAATGTAAACTGGAAACACTGGAATGAAGTCTTATCTCGTGAATATAAGAATTGGTCCTATGTATACTTGTGGCGTTTAACTGTAATTACAAAGTGTTTAAATTAGAGAAGGTATAACCCTGACTCAACAATGGCCTAATGTGATATGCATTGTTTGTTTTTAAGAAATCAGTACATTTTTGAATATTTATAGCATACTCAATTAGCATTGCCTTTTGTGTTTGGATATGTTATAATGTGTATGTGTATATATATATATATATATATAATATGAAAAAAGAAAGGTGTTCCATGCTGGTATGTATGTTAAAAGATTTGTCCTAAAGTAATTTAAAATTCTAGCATACATTATATGTGATCTACATGGCACAAACACACTAATAGGCCTAACCATATAGTAGTATGCTTATGAATATACTTGTGTTTATAAGGGAGATGCCTGTTTGTGGTTGATTAGTATGTGATAATGTATTTAAATTGGATAGCATGCATACTTGGGCTGAACAGAACACAAAGGCATGGCCCTCAGGTCAGCAAATTGTTGGGAGCTCATTAAGAAATCAGTTTTAAAAGACATAAACAATGTAAACGTAATGCCTGCTGTACACAGTGCAGTACACAGTGCATAAGGAGTATTAGTGATGGGACAGATCAGAATTCGACAGGACAGGACCCATAAAAACAGGACTGTCCCAACAAATTCGGGACTGTGGGCAACTCAGTGCATAAATCAAATAATCAAAATCTCTTCTGATTTATATTGGCTAAAAATTTGGCCATCACAAAACAAAGAGCAACAGCTCAAAAGTCCCACACTTTAACTCGCCTTGATGCTATTGCAGGAGGGGATTGATGTGGTTACACTGGCAACAGATGCACTCTGCTGTGGTTAACACTTCTGAGCATCTGTAGAATTCTAGGACAATGGAGGATGAATCCGTGACTACAAGTCTACTAATTATAAGGGTCCTGACAATTCCAAAATGACCATTATCATTAAAATGTATGTTTCTGTGAAACAAGCAAAACAAACATCTATAAACACACGTAGCCTTTTTTTTTTTTTGCCTATGGCTAAATATTTAAATCTATGCAGTTTCATGATCAATCTGTTCTTCTCTAATTTGATTAATATGAATAGTGGTTTAAAAAAAATCTATATAAATATGTGTGTGTATGTGTGTGCCTATAGGTGTCCAAATGTATCCCTCCTGCTGCTGCTGAAGTAGAATTTCCATACTTCCCCAACAACTTTATAGAATGGTAGAGGATGATGGTAGTTGAAGGAGTCCAGAAACTTGAGTTTAACCTCTTTTGCAGTAAAGAGATTTATAGTTTATTGTTTTGCAGTCGGTTACACATTTCCCTGACACATCAAGGGTTAATGGTAAAGAGCATAAAGCTTAATCTTCCTTGAAATTGTACTTAACAGAAATTATTTGGAACAGGTACCTTGTTATTGACCTGACTACGGCAGACTCTGACTATCGGGAAGTTAAGAACAATGCATTTTCTTTGAGAATTACTACAAACAGTGGGAAATGTGTTTAAAACATTGCTTTTTGTAATTGAATTCTTTGGTAGTAATGTGATATGACATTATTCCAATTTACCTCACATATAAACAATTAGCGTCTGAAACAGATTGTTACCATTAGCATTGATTATAGGTTTGTCTCCTTTCATTTTGCAGTAACATAAATGAACATCAAGATTCAGAATTACATTTGCAAAGCTTCGAATGAGTGTCTTTCATTTGTATTTTTTAAGTTTAATTGTTTGCTACCTCATTATATGTCATGTGTGTGAATATTCTGTTTTATATCTGTACGGCATCTTTCATAATTACTAGATTGTAAAATACCCAGCTATGGGCTGCACTGATTCATCTTTAAGCACTTAATGTGATGCCACTTCAACCCTTTCTTTCTGTTGAATGTGCTTCACATTAATAAAGGTACTGATGAGAAATTACTTTTGTGTGTTGTACAAGCTATGAAGAAGAAGAGTATGTCACAGGAGATTTTATTTGATGTTCACTTACTGCTTCCATCTTGGAGAATATATCTTCACACTATATTGGTCCAAACAACAAAGAAGAAAAAAAAAATCACAAACTACAAAAACTATAACAAAATGCAAATCAGTAATAGCAATTAGCATTGCAAGCAGACTGAAAGCAAAACGATCGTTATCATTAAAATGTATATTTATGTGAAACAAGCAAAATATACAAATACAAATACATGTAGCCTTTTGTTTTGCCCATGGCTAAACATGTAAAACTGTAAGTTTTATGATCCGTTCTGTTCTTCTCTATTTTGATTAGTATAAATAGTTGTTTAAAAAAAATCATATATTTCTATATATTTGTGTGTGTGCATTTAACTTGTACATGTCCTGATGTGGTATTTTGGCTACTGTTGAAGTAGAATTATCACGGTTCCCCAACAGCTTTATAGAATGGTAGAGGATGATGGAAGTTGTAGTTCAGGAACATGAACGTAACCTTTTTTTTGTGGTATTGAGATTTATAGTTTATTGTTTTGTAGTCTGTTACACATTTCCTCAACACATCAAGGGTTAAATGGACTGTGTCACCTGCAGATTGTTTTTTACTGTGCTTGTAGAAAATAAAAAATGTTTGAAACTTATCTATATGTTCTGTTAGCAAAACTGCAAGCAAATGCCTAAATTAGGAGAAAATAAATATGCAGAGTCTCCTGATTATGACATAACCTATGGATTAATATGCAAATTAATAAGGTATCAATGGAGATGTGTAATTTGCATATCAAGCCCCAGGTGATGTCATAAAACAGGAGACTCCACTGACCCATTTAAAATGCATTTTCTCCTACTTTATTTGCAATTTTGCTAACACATATTCAATAATTTGTTTTATTCTCTGAATTCACCGTATAAACCATGTTTAGTTGATACAGTCCTTTTAATGGTAAAGACCATAAAGCTTAATCTTCCTTGAAATTGTACTTAGCAGAAATTATTTGGAACAAGCATGTTGTTATTAGCCTGACTGTTGTAGACTTTACTGGGGAGAAGAAAAACCAGAAATCTTCTTTTAGGATTACTATAAACCATGGCAATATATTGAAAACATTGCTTTTTGTAATTGAATTCTATGGTAGTAATGTGATATGACATTATTCCAATTTACCTAACATACAAACAATTAGCATATGAAACAGATTGTTTTCATTAGCATTGATTATAGGTTTGTCTCCTTTCATTTTGCAGTAACAGTAAATGAATATTGGGATTCAGTATTACATTTGCAAAGCTTCGAATGAGTGTCTTTCTTATAATTGTTTGCTACCTAATGTTATGCCATTTGAGTGAATATTCTGTTTTACATCTGTACTGCATGTATAGAAGTGCATCTTTCATAATTACTAGATTGTAAAATTCCCAGCTTAAAGGCTATGGGCTGGATTGATTCATCTTTAAGCACTTAATGGGATGCCACTTCAACCCTTTCACTCTGGTGAATGTGATTCACATTAATAAGAGTACTGATGAGAAATTACTGTAAAGTAGGTGTATCAAATTTCTTTATGATGTCATTATGTTACTCATCTCAACAGATATGAGTCAGTCTTTTATCTTCAAGAGGTACAAAAATCAAAAGTAAGAATTTTTATATGTTAGTTTTTCCTGACTATTTGGCAAAGATAGAGACTTTTGCTTTTTCTCTGTTATGTATTGTGCTGTATTTCTTTCAGATCTCAAAATATCTGTTTTGTTTTCCTTACAGGTCCTTGACCAGAGAGCGGTGCTTCATGGGAGGAGTCATGCTTCACACGGCCACATCTTGCTGGCGAATACTTCTGTGTTTGACCATGGTCTTGGTCTATCTGGGATTTTCTCTTGGTTGTCCAGCACGCTGTGAGTGCTCAGCACCAAACAAATCTGTTAGTTGCCATCGTAGGCGACTCATCTCCATCCCAGAGGGCATCCCTATTGAGACTAAAATCTTGGATTTAAGCAAGAACAAATTAAAAAGTGTGAATCCAGAGGATTTTCTGTCTTATCCTCTGCTGGAGGAAATAGACCTTAGTGACAATATCATCTCAAATGTGGAGCCTGGAACTTTTAATAGTCTTTTCAATTTGCGTTTGCTGCGCTTAAAGGGAAATCGCTTAAAACTGGTCTCCTTAGGAGTATTCACAGGTTTGTCAAACTTAACTAAGCTTGATATAAGTGAGAACAAAATAGTTATTTTACTAGACTATATGTTTCAGGACCTTCATAATTTAAAGTCCCTTGAAGTTGGAGATAATGAATTAGTTTATATAACACACAGAGCTTTCAGTGGACTACTTAGCCTGGAACAACTCACCTTGGAAAAATGCAACTTAACAGCTGTGCCAACAGAAGCTCTGTCCCATCTTCATAACCTTGTTAGTCTACATTTGAGATATCTCAACATTAATACATTGCCTCCAATTGCCTTCAAGAGATTGTTCCACTTGAAAAACCTTGAGATCAGCTACTGGCCTTTGCTGGAGATGGTGCCTGCTAACAGCTTTTATGGCCTGAATCTCACATTTCTCTCAATCACTAATACCAATCTGTCTATGATACCGTATCATGCTTTAAAACACCTAATTTACTTAACACACTTAAACCTTTCCTTTAATCCTATTACTGTTATCGATACAGGTGTATTAGCAGACTTAGTGCGCCTTCAGGAGCTGCACTTGGTAGGAGCTCAGCTGCATGCCATTGAGCCACATGCTTTCCAGGGACTTCGTTTCCTACGATTACTCAATGTGTCTCAGAACCTTTTGGAAACAATAGAAGAGAATGTTTTCCATTCCCCTAAAGCTCTGGAAACGCTTTGCATTGATAACAACCCACTAATGTGTGATTGCCGGCTAATTTGGATGCTACAAAGACACCCTGCTTTGAACTTTGGAGGCCAGCAGCCAATGTGTGCTAGTCCAGATACCGTAAGAGAGAAATCATTCAAGGAATTCCATACAACTGTATTATCATTCTACTTTACATGTAAAAAACCTAAGATCCGTGACCGGGAAATGCAGGAGCTATTTGTGGACGAGGGCAAGAGGGTACAGATGAATTGTAATGCTGACGGAGATCCTCAACCTATGATTTCATGGGTGACCCCACGTAAAAGGATGGTCTCTCCAAAATCCAATGGGAGAGCTACGGTGCTTGTCAATGGAACCTTGGAAATAAGATATGCCCAAGTACAAGACACCGGAACCTACGTCTGTGTTGCCAGTAATGCTGCTGGGAATGACACTTTCTCAGCTTCACTTACCGTGAAAGGATTTGTTTCTGACCGTTCATATACAAACATGACACCTATGTTTATTACAGAGTTAAACGAAACCAACACCAATGGCACCAATGCAAACATGACGTTTTCCCTTGACCTTAAGACTATATTGGTGTCAACTGCAATGGGTTGCTTTACATTCCTAGGAGTTGTTTTGTTTTGTTTCCTCCTCCTTTTCGTGTGGAGCCGGGGGAAAGGGAAGCATAAAAATAGCATTGACCTGGAATATGTTCCACGCAAAAACAATGGGGCTGTGGTGGAAGCCGAGGTCACGGGCACAGTACCCAGGAGATTTAATATGAAAATGATTTAGCAGATTGCTGCCAGCAGAGCTTTGTTTTCCTGTGGCAATGTTTCTATCCACTAATGCAGCCTAGCAATTTGGATTGCCGGGTCAATGCAGCTGCATGCAGCTGTCACTGTGTCAAAATGGTTTTGTAAAATTGGAACGACTGTACACCTGTCCAATCGAGCCCCATGACCTAAGGGCAGGAACAAACAAAGGGCATTCCATGGAGTTGTTTCACTAATTGTTTGCATTGCAAATATTGGCATTCTGGGGATCTCAGTAACAAACTGTTGGCTCATGCTCATGGACAACAAATCAACATTTTCTACCATTATGAAAAGGAAACCAAGACAAACAAAACCTACAGTGTAGGGTTTACGTATCAAATGACACACGTGTCCAAAACATATTCTGCAGTGTAATTTGTATCTATGGATATCATTTGTTTATGCTGACATCATACTTTCTGGTTGTGTTTTTTCGCACTACAAACAAATTGGTATCGCTTATTTTATGCACATACCATGCCCATCTTGAAGCAATACAAAACAACAGATTGTGCTTTCTCTCCACCGGTAAATAACTTTAGTGTGATCATCCATGAGTCTCATCCTAATTCTTTGAGTGCTGCTACAGATATTTTACATCCGTTCCAGCATTCAAAGAGTTAGGTGTCATGTGCTACAAAGTGTTGTCAAGACAATGAGAGGGTGTGTCTGGATTCTGCATTAAACTCTGTTCATATGATTCTGTGTCATATACATATTTTATTAATATGTTATAAAATTATAAATATAGGTACAGCCTTTGTTCAAGCCATTTCCTTTTGTCCAAAATCAATAGTTTCAATTTATTGTATTCATTATTAATATATATATTATATATTTTATATGTATCATATATTTGTGTGTGCGTATATATATATATATATATATATATATATATATATATATATATATGTATGTATGTATTTTTATTTTTCATAATAAGCTTTGAAATGCACAGAACTACATCAACAGAGTTCCTAATCTGCTCTCCACGGTCACATGGCATTCCTAATTTAAAAAAATAAAGAATGGTAAAGTGATCTGTTATATGGCAGCCAGGTAATTACACACATTTTTTTTTCTTCTGTCTGCAACTGAAAAATATTTTCAAATGAAAAAGAAAAAAATAAGAAAAATCCTTTTAGTTGTATTAACTTGTGTCAATGTTTATAAAGACATATACCTAATATTTGATACATAGCGGAGTTATTTTTTTATACCTAGAAACACATTGACCAGTTTACTGTAAGAAAAATATATATATGGTCTTCACCCAGAGGTACAGGAGTTTAATAGGATGTAGTCAGCTGTAGGAAATGTTTTACTTTACAGGTAGCAAAGCATAGGTCAACATAGAAATGTATTTCAATTGCAGTAAATGCTAAGGTTTTAACATTTGAAAGATCTGGAATATGCATCTCTCAGAATGAAACTTTACCTTGCAATATTGAAAAAATAAAGACAAAATGTTCTCTGGAATCCCAGAAAATTTAATACAGAAAGCCATTCAAACAATATATGTGTCTGTTAATAGAAGATTATTATTATTATTTTGTATGTAATAGGCATTTATGATGAAATGTTACTATTCCTGTATTTGAATTACGGGCCCAGAAAAGAAACAAATATATGAAAAATTTGGAGTAAACAGTAAAGCATTGATGAACAATACATTTGTATTTCACAATGCCTAAAGGGTGGATGATTATTTTTAATTATTGTAATGAATATCATACTGTGGAAATGACAATGCTCAATATGCATTTGTTTAACTGTGTGTGCTGATTACAAAAAAGGGAAAAATGTTTATTTAATTTCATAAAGTTTAAGACCAAAGGGCTCAGAAATGTTATTGTAACTCATGGCTGACCCATATCTATCCAGCTTCATAATGTCCCATTGCTGCACATTTGAATATGCTAACTTACATTGCTTCATAGAGAAGTAAAGGTTTATTAATGTTCCAGTCAGTGCTATTTATCTGTACTTTGTATCCACTTTTTTGCTTTGAATGCTTAAATTACATTTCTTTTTTCAAGTTATAAATAAATGAAATACTGATAGAAGTGGAAAGTGGCAACAATTGTTCAAGCAAGAAATAAAACTTGGTTGTTCTCTATTGTGTTGAATGTCTTGGACTCGGAATAGTATCTTAATGATGTCATGTGTGTGATGATGTCATACGTACCAATGCCAATTATGTTTAACACTTTCAAACACATGCTTTTCAACAGAAAGACGTTACCAACTAATACAGTTGCTGAGTTTGTAGAATATCTACAGTGAACCGGTCACCGGAAAACAAATGCTTATATCAATCGCTAAAGCATTAAAATCATATGATGTATTAACATTTTCCAAAGGGTTTAACAGTTTTTAAGATGTGTCTAATAACCTCCTTTTACCTTACATTTCTTTATTGGTGATGGATATACCTCTCAGCATGCATCTTATTCCCAACTTTTGTTGTTTGTAAGATATTTTATAATTGGTACCCATAACAGGAACATGGTCTAGTTTAAGAATGAACTCAAACTTTAAGAGTTTTACCATGAAAACCGATAAAAATGGAAAGAAAATAAATAAACCAAAGCACAATAAAAATGTCAGCATATTTTCTTTGTGTTTTAAGACACCCTCACAAGCATTGCTCAAATAGGGCATAGATTTAAGAGGGAATTTGTAATGCTTGTCTCACTGCTTTATATGTATAGATTGTAAGTGTTATTTTATTCTTTGGTGATCTAATTTAACTTCGTGCTGTTTTATGTTGCCAAGCTGTTTCATCAACCTGTGGAGTTCTTTAAGACAAATTTCAGGCCAGTGAGTTATTTTAGAAACTGTTATGAATCAGCACCATTGAATAACATAACAGGAGGCAATATTTTCTCACATTTGATAAAGAAAGAGTTTATGAATATACCATTAAGCTATCATCGCTAATAAAAAAAAGATTTTAGTACTGCAACGTAACATTACCAAAATAGCTTTTCTCACTCAATTTAAACAGTAGGTAACATTTTTAAACTAAATGTAAGTACAGGTTTGTGTAAATCGTGCGCTGTAATACCTTATTTAGATGCCTGTCATTTAAGAATTTCAGGACTGCCTAATACTTTTATTCATGTGTCATAAAAGGGAATTGAGAAGGGAATTTCAAACTTAAGGCCTAAAGTAGCCAAGTTGGAAAAAGTCAGCTGAATGGGAGAATTTTTCCAACTTTTCTACTTTGGCGTTAGGTTTAAAATTCCCTTCTCAATTACCAACAATTTCCTTTTTCATTAATACAGCCCTTAGTGTTGAATATGAGGCTCTGGGATTTGTCGGATCAGTACATCTTCTGCCGTAGTCAGGGATATTATGCATTGTGTTCTGGCCAAGTAATGAATACTTCAGATGGCTTCATTTTCACACTGTTCAGCCCTAAAGCAGTTAGCTAACGCAGCCAAAATACAAAGGAAGATGAGAATGGGAATGCATATAGTGTAGAGCTTTGTTGACCCACAATCCATGTACATAGTGACATTTTATATTTAAACAATCCACTTGCCTCTTCTTCGGTAAGCAAGTTGTCATTTTTGAAAACTTAAGATGAATATAATATTTGTGCTATAAAATTATTACTTTCACAAACACGTTTAGTGGAGTGAAGAGTGTTAGAAGGAAATAGAGATATAGCCATTGAAGGCACATATTTTGTGCTCAAGAGAATAAACCACCAGAAAACTGCCCATCAACAACCATATATTGGCTCTCTTCTTATTGGTTCATTCAGTGGAGGGTTATTAGCATGCAGACAGAATTCTGTGGTTCTGTATAATTTGGGAACCAATCACTGCTTTTGCTAATCTAAAAACAGTCTGTCAAAATGGCCCTATGTGACCATGAACTCTTGGCAGTTCATACGTTTTGACACATGGCACCGAATTCATAACAGAAATCCCCTTCACTTCCTATCAATTCAGTGCTTAGAATAGCTCTTTAAATCAAGCGATTCCTATACGAAGGAAATGCACCGAAATTGACAGGAACTAGTCCAAAATACTCAACTACTGAATTATAATACTAATAACTAGCATTTACATAGATTCTTTATCCCACTGGGACTTTAAGCATTTTTAGTGCAGACTCTCAGAATTAAGTGAATCAGCAGTTGAGTTATAAACATTATTACCTAATCAAAGGTACTCCTTTATCGACCATGGAAGGATAAAGGGCTGAGTTGACTCTGCTGGGATTCACACCTGCAGACTTGAGGTGTAAACAGCCTATGCAGTCAGGGAATTTACTAACTTAGCCATCTCACCAAATTGATCAGAATTGACAGAAAATGAAAATCATGTGCTATGTTGTCCACAAGAACTGGCATCCCGTCGAACATGCCAACTTATTCTTTTGCTGAAATAGCAGAGTGAGACCATAGCACGTGACAGACCTCAAACAACAGACTTGAGCAGCGAACCCCCAATCTGTTTGGGCTCCAGATCAGCTCTGCCTCTGCCGAGAGGCAGATAAACATGCTATTCCATCCTTAAATCCATGGGGACAGTATAAAAAGTCCATGTAAGTGTGGTAAGATTTCATCAAGAGAAGTGACACAACATGTATTAACTCTTGTTTCTTCTCTTAGGCAAGGGTTAAGAAAGTTAATGTTGTCTTTAATTTACAAGAGAGAGTTGGTGGGAGACAGACAGAGTCACATCCACCCAAACTATAGTAAAACCGGTGGGTGACTTTTAATATTTCATAAGTGGACAGTTTATTCATTATTAAACCACGAAACACAGAAAAATAGAATGTCGGCATATAAGAATCATATGGACCATCCAGTCTGCTCTATTTTTGCCTAAAAAATAAAAAAAATCTGTATACTTTCATTAGTCCCTGGCCTTATCATATATATAGGATAGTCTTATGCCTAACCCATACATGCTTGTGCTCTTTTGTATTATAATATTTTATATTGCAGAATTTTAATATTTAGGTGGTTTGGGTACAGCAGATGCTATTTTAAGCATCAGTGAACAATCATCCCAAAAAAAATGCTATATATAGTCCAAGTGTTACCATTGTCTTTAAAAAGGAGCTGTGGGTTTTTAATACATTTTTGTATTAAAGTCTGTGTTAAGAAAGTCACATTTTAACACCAGTGAAATTGGAACAGCAGGCACTACATATGTATCTAACTATCTGGGGACATGCAGAGATGATGCCAGATTTTGCTGGTTGGACTTTTTTAGGCAGATGTACAAGAAATGCAGATTTTAGGAGATGACAATGCAGTTGCTCTATGTCAAGACTCCAGAAAGGAAATATTAATGAGTTTTATGTTACATTAGTATGCTGGGATATCTGACACTCTTCATTTACTGGATGGCATTATACTTTTGAAAATGAATAGATACACAAACACACTCACATCATAAAAGTACATTTGCCCAGGACATTCAGTATGCTCCTAATTATTAATTAATATTTTTTAAGCACACATGTACCAATAAATAAGTCATTCTCTAATGGGCAGTTCAGTAGTAATGTTTGAAATATGAAAACTTTAGGTACCAAGTTGGATAAAACTATTTAGGAAACAGGCACACTTGCATCTATTGCCAGTAGCTCTTGGATTTGATTGGCTCACATGCATTTTGTCAGTGTGTCACTATAGCTGAAACTGCTTTTTGTACTTGTGGATACAGCCTACCAAGGCCTCAGAAACTGAAAGCTCCACCTTCTCCCAGAGCCATTATCGAATACAAATATACACACACACCAAATGAGCCAGAAAGCCTTCATAGGCTTTAGTGTTCAGAGATTACACATTGGCTCACTATAGTCTAGTTTGTTTTCCTATTTGCTTGAGTCGACCATTACAGGAACCAGGGCCACATCTCATATTGTGCTCCTCTGTTGACATATATGGTTTCCACTTTTTCCGTTGAAAGAATGCCAGACATGCTGCTCCTTTTTACTAGCCTGTTGATAAAAACGTGGCTTGTATAAGTCTAGTGCCACGATACACTATGAGAGTTACCTGCAGTACATTTTCAATCAGAAAAAGAAATATAAGAGAATCTGATGTTACTGTTTAAACCCACCTGTTACACATATTGTGAATATACAGTGTGTCCTATACATTGCAACCATAGGAGAAAAACACATCAATTAAAAAAAATATAAAATAGTTTTTCTAACTTTTACTTGAAATATCTTTTACACATTACTATAAAAGCTAATGAAAAAAAAATCTGCTATACAAGACTAAAAACATCAGCATAAATCTATGGTTCTAGCCTTCTGGGACACCCTGTAGTGGTCAAGAAATTATGTGTACATTGTGTTGGTATATGGTAATTTCATGGAAAAACATACATCAAGAGAAAAATGTGTTTTAAATACGTCTGTGGTGACTTCTGCCTCAGATATGTAATTTGCATATCAAATTTAAATTCTGCTAAAACAATGCATAACAATACATCTCTTTAGATGAGGATCAGAAACTATTGAGTTACAAATAACATAAACCCTTCTTAATTGCTGTGGGAAATGGCACAGTAACATTAGTAACAGGCGGTAAAAGAGAGAAACACCCTAGGCAAGAGTTTTACTAAAAGGTATACAGTTTAATTGTAGTCAATTTTGGCTATAATCCCTGTAAAAGACGTATGGTGTTTTGGTTCCCAAAGACCAAAATATCATAAAAACAATTTTGTGTTCCTGGGACCTGTTGATGAGTGATCAGGTTCAGGAACATGGAAGACGAAAGGTCTTTATAGACCTTGTGGGTCTCTGATAGAACATCATGATGCCCTTTCACTAGCGGACACTTTGAGCATCATTTACATTTAGTCTGTCACACTAAATCTTAATTTAGTGTGGATGTATATTTACACGGACAATCTAAAAGAGCAGTGTGTGCATTCACGGTCTCAGGACAGGACTTTTCCCTCGAAACGAGGTTTCGCCTGGCTCATAGCATTTCTGGAGTGTATGATCGGTATGAGAACCAATCACAGTCCTCACAGTCTGGGATTGATCATATGCCTAACATGACAAAGCCAATTGCAAAGAACAGGTTAAAAAAGCAGGTGGGTTGTTGCTACTTTGGTGAGTAGTATCTGTGCCAGACAAGATAAATGATTGTCTAACCATAAATATAGCCATGGGACTTATTACTTGTAATTCTTTAATTTTCCTTCTGCAAAGAACACTGTGTGATCATTTTTTTTTTCCATGTCTAATTTATATTAAATATTTGCACTGCGCTTAATGGTGTTTGATTAATGGTTTGCCGTTAGTAATCATAGTTTAATAGCGAGGAAAACATATGAGTGAATGTAATATTTTCATATCAGACACTCTCACTTACCAACGTGTAAAAAGTGAGATAAAACAAGTAAGGATGATGGTTAAAATAGATGCAATGTGGGGGGTTTGTATTTTATGCATTGGTGAGAGTGGCTAAAATGAAAATATTTAATTCTATTTTTTCCTCTCTGTTAAACTATGATTACTCACTGCGAATCGTTAATCAAACTCCATCAACGTCTTTCCTGGTGCTTTAGCTGTGTAGGAAAATATCCTAAAATATTTTATACTTTTGGTGAAATACATAGATAGGTATTCATTTCTTTTTTACGTCCATTTGTTATATTCTTGTAATTAGATCTTCTGTTATAGCTATTCGATATTTCCTTCTAATATAGATGCAAAAGGATAAATGGGTATGTACTTTTAAATAGTACATACCAGTTTATCCTCTGATTGACAGCTACCATGATCCTATGCAAAGCTGACAGCCCTGCCAGGTTTCCCACTGTCTCTCTCTACAAGAAGACCTTAAATAGGTCCTCTTGGTACCCTTTGAAAATGAGAGTCCCTCTCTGCAATAGCAAAGAAACACCCCACACAATTCAGACCCTGATCAGATAAGTGGAGCAAGCCCCCACTCTGGTTGTGTTTGTGCTGCAGTGGCCAGCACGAGACAGCTTCCCCACAGTCCCTGCCTCAGTTGTGAGGCAGCAGTGAGAGTAAATACACATGTAACTATAAATATACAGGTTTGTCCCAAGTAAACCAGGTATATCAGGTTTAATTGGGATAAGGTTTCACTATTTTTTTTACTTTGCTTCCTCTAAGAAAATACTACTACACTTCATAGCCATCTATCTGACTTTCAAGGAATAATGAACAAAACATGGAAACCTGAATTCCATTGGTTTACCCTAAACAGCAGCATTTATGACACTAGAGTTAGCATACAACATTCAGATGATAGTCCACAATGTTTGTCATGTGATAAATATCATTGTAATTACTGATCTTATACCAACTAGAAAGGACCTCAGAAGTGTGTAATTGTTGTAGTGCATTTGTCAGGAACTTTAGACATGAAGACTGCTCATTTCACCAATATTTCACAAAGGAAAGATATCTGAATGGCAGACATCATCTGCGACGATAACGGTGCATACCACAGAAACCGGATGTTCGAGCAATAGTTGATCAGGCACTTTTAAAACTGAATACAAAAGACCAGTTTTAACAAAAAGTCCACAAAGCTGAATTTGAGCTACTGAGATGTGAAAGAATATAATATTGCCTGATAAATCATCATTCACTTTGTTCGAGGCAAATTAAGCAATGCAATTTTATACTCAACCAAAGAAGCTTATACACCTGCATTTCTCCCCCATTGGTACAAGTTCAGTAGTGGTAGGATGCTTTTTCCATGATTCATTATAGGTTTGCAGTAGTGTCACTAGGGGTGGGTTACTGGGGCTGAAGATCTGAATCCCCGGTGCATAGACCCAAATGGAGACTCTGGGGCCAAAGTATACTTTAGCCCCGAGACTCCAGTGCTATCATTTTAACTTTTTTAATCTCCCCCCGAGCTTTCCACCTTCTGGGACATGGTCCCAGAATCGGAGGTTTAAGCTCTAGTAGGGGTGACACACGGGAGGAGAGGTTCTGATATAGGGAGCTCTGTCCCTAGCACCTCTTCCTTCCTATGACAATGAGCACAGCGCAACGGGTGCAAGCTCTGTGAAGAACACTACTGGAGGTAGGTTGCGACTATCCAGGAGAAGGACCCTGTCCTTCTGAGGATAGGAAATAGCTGCTGCTGGAGAAATGTCCTCCTTCCTGCAAGTAAGGTAACTAAGCAGGGAGGGAGACCAACAGTATAACGTTCATTTTTTTATGGTATAAAAATAAAAGAAATGTGTCTGTATGTGGGGGTGTCTCAATGTATGTAAGTGTGTGTGTCAGAGTGTAGGTATGTGTGTAAGGGTGTTTGTGTAAGTGTGTGTGTGTGTCTAGGTGTGTGTGTCAGGGTGTCTAGGTGTGTCTCAATGTGTCTGTGTGTGAGAGAGAACGAGAGACAGAGACAGTGTGTGAGAGAGACAGAGTGTGTGAGAGAAAGAGACAGAGTGAGTGAGTGAGAGAGAGAGAGAGAGACAGAGATGGAGTGTGTGTTTGTGAGAGAGAAACAGAATGTGTGTTGTGTGAGAGAGAGACGGAGTGTGTGTGTGTGTGTGTGTGTGTGTGTGTGAGAGAGAGAGAGAGAGAGAGAGAGAGAGAGAGAGAGATGGAGTGTGTGTGTGAGAGACACAGTGTATGTGACAGAGCCCATCTGCGCTCTAGCCCCAGATCATTTGGAGACCTAGCAACTCCCCTGCAAGTTTGAGTGATCATGATAAGGGAAATTATGAACAATAACTGTGACCTGCCATCACTTGCAGTTAACTTATCTGAATCCTTCGGAAAATGTATAGAAAATCCTCATTTTATAGCTCCACCAATCAGCAGAAATTGATAACATTAATTATCAGATCTCTCCTATTGAGTTACTGACAGTGGTACACTCTACACCATGATGTATAAAAGCAGTGCTGGACCAATGTGGTGTTTTAACTGCATTAGTAATTTTATAATGCTGTTTTTAGTTTTTGTCAACCGCCTGTATATCTGGATAGATAGGTAGATAAGTTATTTTCAAGTGTTTATTCAGCTTTTTCTCTCCACTCCTTCGTGATCTATATCTGAAACCATGCAATGTATTGTATTAGTCAGCAACATCAAATTTCACTGAGCCCATGGAACTGCTGTGTCAGTGAAAATATCTCTACTGGCAGCAATTAACTCTCTGTTTGCTTATACCTTTGGATAATTTAAGTTACATTTATAAAAAGCCTTTACTGTAACCTGTAAACCACAATATCAAGTTATCAGAAAGGATTTGTTGGTTGATATTGCACATAATTATATTAGCTATTCATAGAAGTTGATTTGTTGTGGAAGACAAATAACAGGCAATATATATAAGCACATAAATACACTCTTCTATAAAGTATATCCTGCAAAAAATATTACAAAGGCATTGCCCATCAATGTGTATGTCTTATTTGACTAACAATAGCTAATTTACCATCTTATAATACAGATGAGCCTACATACTTATTGATTTGTGCAGTGATAACAGCAGTAGTCTATGACTATGGGCTTTTCATTTTGTATTATTTATTGCTTAGTCTTTCAATCCTTGAAATACATATTAATGCAAGTAGGTTATAGAGGGCTCACAGTGGGAATATGCAGATGTATATTGAAATCCTATGCACTACAGACACAAAGAGAATGATGCCCCGGTGCAATCCCAGCAGACACTGTAGTAGATTAGAGAAAAGAGCACTCTTGATAAAAGTCCCCTGTGTGGGACTGAAATGTTGATCTTTGTGAAATAAATCTATGATTTTTTAGAATCTATGATTTCAAGATATTAAGACCCATGAGTGCTCCTTTCTCCAAACTACTCTATCTATCTATCTATCTATCTATCTATCTATCTATCTATCTATCCATCTATCTATCTATCTGTCTGTAGATATAGACACACAAAACAACAACATAGCGTTTACTATTAAATTGCTCTTACTACAAACCACTTATCTCATAAAACAACAACATAAAGACATTCTTTAAAAATTGCTGTTGGTGACAATTGACGTGCCTTGCACGTTGTGGTAAAATGCACATGCTTCACCAAAATTCCCCCCCCCCCAGGGCACCGCGATCACCCCGGCATGCTCCTCTAACATGGCACTTGCCTGTATGAGGTAAGAGCGATGCAAGCGATAAGAGGCAGCCAGCAACATTACATGAAAAAAAAAGAAAAGAAAAAGCTAACCCTTAAATTTACTCATCTTAGATCTAGGTTTAGGTTTGCAAATAGGACTTAGGGTTAGAGTTACAGATTGCAAAGAATTAGGGGTATTGTAAAGGTTAGATTAAGGGTTAGAGTTACATTAAGGTTTAGGCTTGGGGTCAAAAGGACACTAGGAGAAATGGCTAGGATACAAAAAACACTGCTATAGGTTATTGCCCTTTTGCAACAGACAATCATGGAAACATTTCTATTTCTAAACTCAGGACAAACATTATAAACTATATAGACTGGGTCTTTTTTTTACCATTTGTAATTGCATAAAATATTTTTCAGGTCAAAGTTTAAAAAAGTGTTGGTTGTTGTTTGTTTGTTTTTTTGCATTTTTTTCTTCATAATGTTAATATGTTGTGTGGATAATCCATTACTGAATTGGGCAATTCTCCTTTTTTTACCTAATTCACCACAATTCCACGGAAATTTAGAGCTACTTGAATATTCCCCATACCATATTTCTCCTGTAATTATCCTGTCATTTTGGGGGAAATCATTAGACTATTATGAAAAGGAAAAAAATGGATCTAGTGCGGCATAGATTATTAACAGAAATATACAAAGGTATCAACGCTCCTAGTATAATTGAGTAAATAATGTTAAATACACATGTAGTTTACATAGAATGTAGTATGTATGATAGAAGTAGATAATCAACCCCTTAGTCACCAAACTGTTTGTGAAATCTTGTACCCTTCGTGAGAATGACTGACTGTTTTTACACTTCAGCAGTGTTTGTCATGACTGCCTCTAGAGGCTTTCTAGCAACACTCCCTGGGTGATCATTGATCACTTCCGAAACTCATGCCCACAGCAGGACAATGCACTACTGAAAAAACATGCTGCTTTTCAATATGGTGCTTGCGATCACTCCGGGAAGTGGTCTCACTGTGCTCTGGGTCTAAATTTAGGCAATGCACAGTGTTAACCCTTTCGTCACAATTGACTTGCCAAGTACATGAGAAAACATCCTGTTAATGACCATGGACGTGCCTTTAAAGTTAAATGGTTAAGGCTATAATGTCACTATATATAATTCAGAGAAAAAAAACCCCATACTTTAGTTTAAAACTATGGGGTGCATCTAAACTCATTTGTAGATGTGTAAAAGATTTTTCAAGTAAAAGTGAGAAAAAGTGTTACATTTTCCATCATTCCATCATATTTTTTATTTATGTATATATATATATATATATATATATATATATATAGATACATATATATAGATACATATAATTTGTGTGGCTACAGTAAAAGGAGAATGAGAATAATTACAGCTAAAGACAAACACCCTAGAAATGTTAAAACAGCATTGTCATGAACAGTACAAATTGCTAAAACATTCCGGTAAGAGGCTAATAGTCAATTATGGCAATTAACTCAAGAGGACTATTCACCAATACCTTAATTTCAGTGTGTATTAAGTTAAGATTATCTTTTTGGCTTTGACCAATATTAATTTGCCTTCTCTAACCAGTGTCCGTTTCCCCATAAATAAGGCTAGAAACTTACCACAAAGTGTAGCTTGACAGAAGCTTATTTCACTCAAAGGCCACTTATAGTTTATGCTTTTCCATTCTGCCTGAAGTAAAGTACACTGATACTCTCTGTTTAAAGTAACAGTTTAATAAAATGATATGAGCTTTTCTCTAAAGCTTTCTAGAACCGTACTAGAATGATAGCAGAAACCGTGAAATTCATGCCTATTAGGAACTCAAAGGATTATCTTCTATAGTTTTATGTTACTAAAAAACCCAGAAATAATTATTCACCAGGAATTTTAAAAAAAAAGTATATTTTGATGTAGGTGTATATGTTTTCAGAAAATAAATAAGGCTAACACACTCAGTAGGAGAAGTATAAAAACAAATATAAGTGTCACTGAAAGTGCTAAGTTTCTAAAATTAACACATAACGTGCAAAATAAAAATCTCAGATTCATTATTCAAGTAATTTAGAGAATGACTTTAATTTACATGAATGGATGAAAACATTCGTCTTTTAGAAGACATTTCTTTATTTAAGACTCCTAAATAATTCCCTACTGAAGTCACCTTAGCCTTGACTTACATCTCATTATTCTGCTAATATTTACAGAAATGCTTTAATACCCCCACTTTATCAGAAGATAAATTGTCAGTTTAGAGGGATAGACATTTTTTTTTATTTACCAAACATTTGTAGAGTCATTCCTACAGAGAATAATCCTTCCCTTGTTAGGCTCAAGATTGAATATCATTTGATGATTAGAGAATTACAGGTTCTTGATGGATTAATCCCATGAGAAAATAATTCATTTTTCAACACTAAACATGGTAATGCAGTGTAGTGTTATCCAACATTAAAGAAATCTGTGCTCTCTTATAAATCGGAATCTTTCTGTCTAGGTTACCACTTTACATTTGAATACCATTGACATTTGGGTACCACTGTTCCTTATAGGTATTAGAGATTAGCTGTTTCTATATCAAGTATAATAATGGTTAATATTCCTTTATTAAGTTTTCCCTCCTAGTAATAGCTATAAGTCTTAAAACAATCTAAATAGGCCCATCGTTTTTTGACTAGGCACCATAGATAACTACAATCTTCGATAAATAGATAGTGTCTATAATATGAACTCCATGAAGCCCATATACTGCAATTAATGCCTATATTTAATTAGAGAAGCCTCTTCTTTTTCATTTGTAATAAAGCAATATGCTTCATATATACACATTGACTTTAAATTGAGTGCTGGTCCAGTAAGTAAGATCATATTGTTATGTACTGTAACATCAGACATGACAAGCATGGATAGCCAAACTACATGTCTATATTTTGGATAGATATTTGGACAGTTGGCAGAAAATTAAAAGCAGAAACATTTTTATTAGACATGTGCATTCGTTTTCGGACGAATGCATTTTCGGACGAAAATAGCATTTTCGTCCATTCGTCCGAAAAACGAATAACGAAAATTTTAACTAACAAAATCCGAATGAACGAATGGTTAATAAACGAAAATCATTCGTTCATTCGTGCTATTGGCATTCTAAACCGAAATAGAGTCGGTTTATACAATACCAATAGCATTGTACTACATTCCATAAACCGACATGAATGACTTTCGGTTTATGGAATGCATGTAATGCTATTGGCTTCCTATAAACCGAAATTGAGTTCCCATTCATACGAATAGGTCAATTGACCTATTCGTATGAATGGGGACTCTTTCGGTTTATAGAAAGCCAATAGCATTGCATGTATTCTATAAGCCGAAAGTCTTTAAAACAAACGACGTTCGGTGTATAGAATACATGTAATGCTATTGCTGTTCTATAAGCCGAAAGACTTTCGGCTTATAGAACAGCAATAGCATTACATGCATTCTATAAACCGAACGTCGTTCGTTTTAAAGACTTTCGGCTTATAGAATACTATTGGCATTCTATAAACCTAACTAGAGTCCCTCCTCATTCATAACAATTTCTTATGAATGGGGACTCGACTCTAGTTCGGTTTATAGAAAGCCAATAGTATTCTATAAGCCGAAAGTCTTTAAAACGAACGACGTTCGGTTTATAGAATACATGTAATGCTATTGCTATTCTATAAACCGAACGACTTTCGGTTTATAGAATAGCCATAGGATTACATGTATTACATGAGCCGAAAGTCTATAAACCGAAAGTCGTTCGGTTTATAGGCTGTCGGCATTTAACTATACAGAGACAGAGTCTCCATTCATAAAATTATGAATGGAGACTTTGTCTCCGTGTAGTTAAATGCCGACAGCCTATAAACCGAACGACTTTCGGTTTATAGACTTTCGGCTTATGTAATACATGTAATCCTATGGCTATTCTATAAACCGAACGTTCGGTTTATAGAATAGCAATAGGAATACATGTATTCCATAAGCCGACAGCCTATAAACCGAACGTTCGGTTTATAGGCTATCGGCATTTTACTACACGGAGACAAAGTCTCCATTCATAAATTTATGAATGGAGACTCTGTCTCTTATTAGTTAAATGCCGACAGCCTATAAACCGAACGACTTTCGGTTTATAGACTTTCGGCTTATGTAATACATGTAAACCTATGGCTATTCTATAAACCGAAAGTCGTTCGGTTTATAGAATAGCAATAGGATTACATGTATTCCATAAGCCGAAAGTCTATGAACCGAAAGTCGTTCGGTTTATAGACTTTCGGCTTATAGAATACAAGTAATACTATTGCCTTTCTATGAACCGAACGAGAGCCCCATTCATAAGAATTTCTTATGAATGGGGCTCTCGTTCGGTTTATAGAAAGCCAATAGTATTACATTGTATTCTATAAAACAAACGAATAAAACAAAACGAAACGAAAATAATGAACGAATTTCGTCTGAAACTAATGCATTAATGAACGAAATTCGTTTTAGACGAAATAAATAACATTTTCGTCCGAATGGACGAAAACGAAACGAAAATTTTAGTTTTGCACATGTCTAATTTTTATTTTATTATGAGCTCCAATAAAATGAAGACCCGATTACTCTTTCTTAACGTAAACATTTTATTTAAATTATATTTATCTGTAAATATGTTTACATGTGTGCAAACACAATATTGTATAGCTGAAGAACCACTATATATTTGTTCAGTTATTCAGTAAGATTCAGTAAATCTTGCTGTAGCCAGAGGGTCTCAGGAGATGCTGAAATCCACTGGGCTGGTTGAGCGGCCCAGGTTCAGATTCCCAGTTCCTGGACAGAGTCACAATTCAAATGAGCTTTAAGCAGAGGATCAGGAACAGAAACAGCAACTCTCATAAGTCAGGCATCCAACTTCAATGCAAAAGCACTATTTGCAATCAAAGTAAGGTAGGGAGGCCTCTAGAGGAGAAAGGAGGTATATAAGCACATAAATGATGACTTGAATGAGTCAGAAGGTCAGTGTAGAACCCTGACACCAACTGGCACTCATTGTTAGTGTATTGCAAGACTCTAATTTCCTTAGTCAGGGAAATGTGACTGACTCTACTTATGTTTGGTGCATAAACTATCATGTAGGCAATTTATGCTTTTACAGTGTCATAGAAGAATCTGGAGCTACCTTAGTTTCTTGATTATAGTTCTCTGTTTTTAATGTTGAGGTCATTAACCTAACCTAAATATTGTTTCTGTGTATGCGGTGCACTAATTTTTTTTTTGTAACTAGGTTTGCCACATAGACCATTTTTTTACTGGCCACATATAACTTTTGCAGTATGTAGCAGTCATATGTGACCAAAAGTAAATCAATTAACTAATCAAGTCGTGGATTCCATGCTGATTAGTTAATTGATTTCTTTCTGGTCACATATGACTTCTACAACTGCAAGGCAGCATACAAAAGGTATATGTGGCCGTTAAAAAATGGTTACAGTGAAAATAATGTTTGAATTCAAATTGGCCAAGATTTTTTTTTTTTTAAATAACACGTCTTCCTTTTTTCTCCCATCTGAAAGAAATTACACTTCTACTACACACTAAAGTTTGGAGTTCTTGTTTACCATGAAGATATACATCAACTGAGTTGAAAAATGAATCGGAATTACAGTCAAGACGTTGACAAGGTTGAAATAATGATTTGGAGTCTAAAGAAGTTGTATTGATGTATGCTATATATAAACTACCATTCAGAAGTGTTTTTTGTATATATATATATATACATACACACCCACACCACACACACACACTATATGGACAAAAATATTGTGACCCAACTCTTGATTATTGAATTCAGGTATTTCTGTCAGACTCATTACCACAAGTGTATAAAATCAAGCCCCTAGCCATGCAAACGGCATTTACAAACATTTCTGAAAAAATGGTTTGTTCTGAAGAGCCCAGTGAATTCAAGCATGGGACTGTGATAGGATGCCAACAACCCATTTTTTCAGAAATGTTTGTAAATGCAGACTGCATTGGGAAATGTCAACCCTTCTAGATATTCTACAGTAAACTGTGAATAGTAATATTAGAAAGTGGAAGTAATTAGTAACAGCAGCAACTAACCCATAAAGAGGAAGACAAAGTAAAGTCACAGAGCAGGGTCACAGAGTGCATGGTGTGTAAAAATCGCCAATGCTCTGTCGATTACATAGCTAAAAAGTTCTAAACTTACACTGCCATTAATATCCGGACAAAAACTGTGTTTCCATGGTCAGGAAGCTGCATGCAATCCCCACATCACCAAGTACAATGCCAAGTGTCTGAGTGTTGTAAAGCATGCCACCACTTGACTGTGGAGCATTGTAAATATGTTCTGCAGAGTGATGAATCACACTTAAATGTTTGGCAGTCTGATGGGCAAATCTGGGTTTGATGAATGCCAGCACAACGTTACCTGCCTGACTGCATTGTGCCAACTGTAAAGATCGCTGGAGGTGGGATAATGTTATGGGGATGATTTTCAGGGGATAGGCTAGGCCTTTTACTTCCAGTGAAGGGAAATCTTAATGCTTCAGACTTTTTGGACAGTGCTATGCTTCCATCTTTCTTAAAACAGTTTAGGTAAAGCCCTTTTCTATTTAAGTATGACTGTGCCCCAGTGCACAAAACAAGGTCCATAGAGACATGGTTGGATGAGTTTGGTGTGGAAGAACTTGACTAGCCCAGACAGAGCCCTGACCTCAACCTCCTTTGAACATCTTTGGGATGAACTTGAATAAAGATTGTAAGCTAAGCCTTGTCATCAAAGATCATTGACTGACCATACAAATGCTCTACTGGATGAATAGGTAAATATTCCCACAAAAACACTTAGAATTCTTGTGGCAAGCATACCCAGAATGGTGGAATATATTTTAGATGCATCTACTCCTCAGTATATAAGCTTGTGGGATATGTCTGTACCTTGCTTAAGATTGTGCCTAGAGCCTTTGCTAACATTCCGTATCTATATTATGATTTAATTTTCTGGTTAATGAATCTTGCTGCCCACCTTGACCTTTCGCCTGTTCCTGATGTTGTTGTTTTGCTGCCATCCTTAACCTTCTGCATTTTGACTTCACTATTTTCCATCCCCTTTTGTTGTGTCGCCTTCAGTCCTTTTGTTATGTTTGGTTCCTGGTATCCTGCTGTCCTGTTGATTCTCTGTTGTAACTGTTAGAGTGCAAAAGTCCTGGGTTGAATAAACCTGAGGCTCAACCGTAGGGTTGACTCTTTTCAGGTGAAGAACTCTACTCAGTTGTTCGGATTCTGTTGGCAGATCCCAGTGTCCTCTCTGCATCATGGTTTCTCCAATGCCATCTTAACACCATCATTACAATAGTAAATGGCTGAAAACAAACATTTTTTCAAACCTTGGTAACGTCTTGACTGTATTTCCTATTAATTTTGCAGCTCATTTGATGTATGTTTTTATGGTAAACCAGGAAATTTCTAAGTGACCCATATTTTTGAAAAATAGTGTATGCACATTGTAATTCCAACATATATTTTTTCTATGAATACTATTATTATGTGTTTATGCCATGTGTGTTAAATGGTATATGTATCAAGCTGTGTGTGAGTAGGACAACTTCACTTCAGTATATTTTACTTAGAGTTAAACATTTCACTGCTTACACACATTGTGCCTTAAAAATATGAAGAAATGATAAAAGAAAGATTAAAAAAAAAAACAATAAGCCTTTTTTCTCCCCCACAGTGGCAGCTGCTTGATTAAATGCAAATTTTCTGTAGGAAGAAAGGAAAAACGTACTGTGAATGCCTGTGTGCACTTTTCAAGAGTTTGATGTATGATCAGTTTGCTTGCTTTCATCTCATTACCTAGAATCCTGATTTCAATGTATACAATTTCTGAGAACTTCTGGAAAAACTGTAGATTAATGAGCTATCTGCCTGACTTTGAAACCAGGGAGTTAATAAAGTGAGTCAATTATCTCCCACAGAGATGCATCACTGCCTCTTGTATGTGAAGATCATTAAAACTCAGACATTATATATTAATAGTTAATAAACTCAATGAGTCCCCTTTTCATACTACATTTCAGTACATATGTGAAGATTTACTTACTGTACAATTATTTGCTATTGGGATATAGTATTTTATAAAATTCTTGCCTACATGTAATTTCTGTACCATTCATTGTTCATCCATCAAAAATGCTGCAGTGCAGGCCTCAATCAATGTCAAGTGATATACAAAATGTGTATACCATCCCTAGCACATAGGGAATTTGACACATTACTTCTAAAATGTTTCTTGTGGCGTTTTATCAATATTGCACAAATATGAATTTCTGCTTCACATACTCCTCTGAGGGAGAAGTCTAAACTCACTAACCATTTTGTTGTTTCTTGAAATGTAACAATAAAAAAGACAAAAATGTTTAATACTGGGATTTATTTCTTCCTACACTATTGGAAATGTGGCCAGTTTTAACCTTTGTTGTTGACACCTTTGTTGAAATTATTGATTTGGATTTGAGTTAATTAGTAAGGCTATACTGTAAATTATATTATATTTATCATCACAGCAATCACAGACAGTAAACATATATTGTGTTTTTTATAAGAAAAAAAAAATCTGAACTATTAGTTTGTGCTCCAAAACTATAATTTACATTCGTATTAACTGGTTGGACAAGGGTTGCATGTTGATGCATGTTGATGAGTCAGTTCAGTGAACTTGCAGCTACTATATTACCTTTACAGTTCTGTGTCTTTGAAGGAACATTCTCGTATCTATTTATTCAGTATTATTTACAAAAAAAAATAAGAATAAGAATGTTTCAACAGCTGAGAACAGTTACTCCCACCAAGTCTGCCCAATTTTCTGAATGCGTCCATTAGTCCTTGGCCTTATCTTATATCATGCATACTTCACTGGGTTAAACATCTACCAGTTTAGCGATTCCATGCATCCACTGTCCTCTCAGTAAAGGAATCATTTCTGATGATTCCATTGCACCTCAAATTTAAGACCATGTTTTCTGGTTGTGATAGTTTTTCTTGCTTCAAAAATGATCTTACTCTATTAATTCCCTTTATGTGTTTTAAAGTTTATATCATATCCTTTCTATCTCATCTTGCTTCCAAACTATTCATGTTAAAACCTTTTAATCTTTCCTGGTATGTTAGAAGACATGTTCATCTTTATTTGGTGTAGCAATTAAAATAATTTGAACTTGTGGTCCTCAGTGTGGAAGTCTGACATCTTAGCCATCTCACCATCTGCACATATTCTACTGAAAAGATATGTTTTAGGTATAGACTTAGAACCTAAAACTTAGCAGGATTCAGGTGCATCCTGAGTGTTTAAATTCAAATTGGATTGTTGTTCTTGGTGAATTCCCTTTCCTATAATAGACACAAATCTAAGCATTATCCCAACTCTTATTGGTCTAGTCATGTGAATAGCATGAGGAGGTGGAATTGTGTTTGTTTGTTTGTTTTAGGTCAAATTCATTATGCTCTTGCTATTCGTGAATTTTAGTGAAAAGACCCACATGACCCACAATGCCCAATTAAACATTAGTAACTTAAAAAGAGTTTAAAGAATAAACTAGATGTGTTGTCAATAAATAGTATGTGAGGTTAGGATTTTTCCTATTGATAGTGTACCTTGACGTAATGGTGAACTTAATTATGCTTTTGCCAATTCATATAACCTTTCATTGCTATTACTTTTATACCCTATTTTGTTATTTTTGTATGTACTGTACAACCAGTTACATAGTAAATGCAGCATGCCCACACCTCTTTCAAAATTATCATTTAATACAAGTGTAGCACTTGAAATTGCGATTAGATTAGTGCAGCAACATTTTCCTATTAGTGAATAAAATCCTAAATAGTGACAAGTTGAAGATATTGAATTCTAATAAAATTCTTATGTTAATCTATAGAGCTTCAGTTTCAGATTTATATGAAGCAGTTAGGATATTGGCAGATATTCGTGATCGGTAATTTTGACCTAATCATAGATTCATTGTGGGGATGTACATCGCACCTCACATTCAGTTTCTTGCAAATTAGAACTTATTGAATCATTACAGATTCTGGTTTTATATTTATACAGTAGTGGATTTTTATTAAGATGTCGATTAAATCATTTTATTGTTTTTTTCCTTGTTGAAATGCATAAGCAACCTAATTTAAAGGCCCATTAAGTGTGTAATTATGAATAATATTCACCTCAAATTTTGTGTCAATGAATGCACATTTTTGCGTATACTTTATTTATGAAAAAATAGTTTTTATACAGTAAAAAACCATATTAAAATTGTAACATTATTATTTAATGTTATTAATTCAGTTTATGAAAGACTAGACAACTATATAAACTCACTATACTACCATGATTACCATACACAAATACAACTACCCCTGATCACCATACACCATGCTACCCCTGATCACCATACACACATACAACCTACTATATACGTAATCATCTTCTAAATCACATAACTACTTAAATATAAAATAAGTATCTTGGGGATCCCATTAAGTATAGTAAAAATAACATTGTTGTTTAATAATTTTGCCTGTCATTAAAATGCCAAGGTTGCCAAATTTTATTAACTAATATATATAATTAAAAAAATTTTTAGATTGACTACAACAGGCAGATCATGTTGAAGAGAAACACCTGGGAAGATCTTAATTTTAACTATTTTCTGAATATTTTAGACAATTTTATCTTAACTAAAAATTAAATTTCTCACAATCCCACCACACATGATACATATATCGTATTACTTTCATATATTTCCAGCAAAGATCGGTAAAATAATTGGGGATTTTGTGAAGCCGAAATAGAACCAAATACTATCTATGTATATGTAATAATATGTATATGTAGATTTATATAGTCTATATATTTCTTTGACTATTTACATTAAACCAATCTTCTGGGAGGAATGGCTTGATTATGTCTATAAAATCTGGAGTTACTTCATGAAAAATTCTCAGAGATTTATAGATTTTTTTTTTTTTTTATTCAATAATTATTTTATGGGACACTGCAACATTTTCTTAGCTGTAAGAAAATTTTAAATTCTAAAATATGTGAAAGTTTCCATAGAGGCTAATCCAAATTTTAACTGAATATGGGAGAAAGGTGCTAAGATATCTGATATTGGGGATGATTTTGACATGCAATTTTCACCAATTTCAGACCACATATCGGTTACGTTGCGTTTCGGGGGTTTGTACAGCGAAATCCTATGGATTTCGATTAATCTTAAAGGTCCAAGCCCACCTTCCTTAAATTTGCCAAAGTTTTTTATGAAATAGTTTCATTTCAGGCAGTTCAGTTTGCTAGATAATAGCTGGTGAGTTTAATTGAAAAGTTAATTAAATATATATATATATATATATATATATATATATATATATATAATATAAAATAAGTGAATATTGTGTATAATTAATATACAGAAACTTAGAAAAAAAAAACAGCTTCTTACCAGGAAAAGGGAAAAGTGAAAAGGCCAATATAAATCTCTACATAATAAAGCATGTTCTCAGTCAGTAATATGATAAAGAGTTTCCAAGGCTTTTTGTGATGCATTGGATGGTGTGAGCAGCCATATTTTTGTTTCGTTAATAAAAAAAATATCCATTAATTTGCATTATGAAACTGTGGGACTTTTTTCATACATTTTGGTAGATTCAGTGCCATCCACTAAGGCTCCCTTTTCTACTGCTTGTTATTCCTAAAGGAATTATTCCTAATGTGCACTTCAATGGCAAGGGGCACCGCAAAAATACCAAAAGTGCTGTTATTCCCTACATCATGCAAGTCATTGGGGTCCAATTTTTTTTATTATAAAGATATCAAAAAGACATACAAAACATAAATAAAGTGCACACACTTCAATGAACACAATATCTAACAAAACTTGTCATTAATTGTACAGTGAGGCCTGGATGCTACCCCTTAAGAAGGGAGGAAGGTGGGGGTCCATGCCTTCTCATTTTTCCTTTTCCACCTACTTCCTTTTCCCCCTTCTTCTTCCCCCCTCCCACTCCTTTGTTCTTCACTTACCCATTATCAGACAAAAAAAAAGTAATCAATTACATGCTAGTCAGCTATTCTACCTACAAGGCAGTCATTGACATATTGAAAGTGTACATATCAAAACAATAACAAAAACACAAATACATACTTTACACTGTGGAGACGGTTTCAAATTTTCTTTACTATTATTTGATGCTCTAAGGGGAGGATAGGGGGGAGGATGAGGACAAGGAGGGGCCAGATAGCCATAAGAATAAGCAGATTTATAAGATAGGTTTTCCCCAACTTCCATTTTTTTCCCCCTTGCTTATCATTTTCCCCAGATTTCTTAATATCTGCCTACACAACTTCTGTTCATAAAATACCCTTTTTCCATAATTTTTTGTGACTCTATTTGGTTCTTTATCTGGGTCCACTGGATCTTCCCTGTTTTTTTCCAATTTCTTGTTAGGACAAGCTTTGTGGCTAATAGTATATGTAATACCAGAGGTATAGCTTTCGTCTCTATCATGTCAAGATCCTGATGTAATAATGCTTTCTGTGGGGAAGGTGTTATCTCCTTACCAACAAATCTAGAGATTTCTTTGAAAGTTACATCCCAACAGGTTTTTATCTCGTGGAAATCCCAGAATATATGTCTCATAGTGCCCCTGCCTAGATTGCATCTCCAGCACTTGTCATTGTTATTAGGATGCATTTTATTCAATTGAGAGGGTGTTAAGTACCATCTGTTAGATAGTTTGAAGAATAGTTCTTGTAAGTTTAGGCAATGAATCTGTTTTCTTATTTCATTCTTCCCTACCATATCGTATACTTTGTTCCTTCTCCCATTGTCCCCAAGCTTTTGGTGTCATGAAAATATTTTGCTGTTTTGTTAGTAAGAGGCATAGACTAAAAATCCTTTTCTTAGGTGCTCTATTATACAGTGTAGTAAACCTATGGTTTCCTATCTCTTTCCCGTGTTTGTAGATGGCCTCTTGGATATAATGTTTTACTCTGAGAAATTTAAATATATCTCTTAAAGGAATATGGTATTTGTCCCTTATATACTTAAATTGTCCAATCTTATTATTAAGATATACATCTGATACTTTATTGATTCCCAAACTCTTCCACTCTGTAAGATCTATATTTATCATATTGCATTCTAAGGTTTCTAGTGGTGAAGATGTCAGTATCTTGTCTTCTAACCCATTTTTTTCCTCCATTTATACCAAAAGTCCATCAATATTACCACTCAGCTTCCTTTTATTTTATCTCTAATGTGGGACCACTGATTCTTATTGAGCCATAATAAACTGTTCAGATCCTCTAATCCCGTAATTGTCTTTTCAATCTGCCACCAGTCAGTATCTCTATTTGTGGCCCATTGCATTCTATTCACGTGCATGTGTAGGCTGGCCTCCCAGTATTCTTCCACCACTGGCATACCCAGTCCTCCCTTTTTAGGGTCCAGGTATAAAGTTTTTCTATTGATCTGGGGCTTTTTCCCTTGCCATACAAATTCTAGCATTTTTTTTTAATAACCCTGAATATCTTTGGCTTCATTTCCCCTGGAATCATATGGAAGACATACATCCATTTTGGCATAACATATGCTCTAATGATGTTAATTCTACCCATCCATGAAACTGGGATTTGTTGCCATTTGTTAAAGTTTATTATCGTTTCTGCATATACCTTATTAAAGTTGTTATCTACCATCTTCTTGGGGTCCAAATTTTATGTTATGAGGTTGGTGTCCCCAACATTTTTTTATTTCATATTTTAACTCCTTCAGTGCTGTACTGTTGTGTGTGTCCCTTACAGCACTGAGTGGGTTAATGTGCATATATTGGCTGCGTTAAACAGCTGATGCACTTTTAGTGCATCCTTTTTTGGGAAGTAAATTAACTGGCAATGTTTAATGATTCATTGCCCATTCATGTTTACCAGCCATCACTAAATCACTGTTTGTGCCCTTTTTTTAATGGTGCAGTAATCCTCCATTGTAGTTATAGAGCTTTGTAGTGAGTGCGGTAATGTTTTTTAATGGGTGCGATAATGGTTTTATTGGGCATGGAATCAATAATTTATATAATATACATAATATGTATTTGTGTGTGCATAAGTGTATCAGTGTGTATGTGATTGTGTTTGTAAAATTAAATCACATTCTCACAAGATGGAACTCACACACATACACACAAAATCACACACATACAGTCACACGCACATATACACACACAATCAGTCACAAAATCATACACAGTCACATTCACACAGTATGCAGACAGGGTACTGCAGCTTATACTGAGGGTCCGTGTGAAAAAGGGACTCATCCAGTCAGAAGATGCTGGTGCCATGAACAGAAATCTCTATTACAGGACTTTCCAAGGAAATCCGATACATGTGGTCACTCTAAATTTATGATTAAATACTTTTTTACAGCAATGTAATGCTAAAAGATTTAAATGACCATTTTTAGCTGAAGTAATTTTTGGGGTACTATGCCTGTGAGTAATGAGCACTGATTTGGTGTGTACGCTTTAGGTTTGGTTTATTTAATTCCAAATATTTTATTACTTTTTTGAGTAAAATAATACAAAATACAAATATACAGAAGGGTACTATACAACAGGCGTGGTTTCTTTAACCGCAAATACATGCTGGGTACTTCAACAATAAATGGATATTTATTAAGAAATGCTATTTTTAGGAGTGGAGTGGTGTTCTTTTTGTGCCTTCCATTTTTGTCAAAGAGCTGGAAGTCTCCATTTTTACACCAGCCATAGTCTCTAAGATGGAGTATGCAAACTTTATTTATAAAGGTGATCAGATGATGTCATAAGGAGATGGCGTGACTTGCTGCCATTCTCATTTTGTTGTGTACCTAAATATATTTACTAGAATGTATAAATTTGCATTCAATGTTTATCTGTCACATAACATCACATATTTCAGGACTGTGTAACCTTTATCTAAAAGTGTTATTTATTATTACTTAAAGAATAAAAGATTTGCTTATGTCTGTGTGTTTTATATATATATATATATATATATATATATATATAAACACACATTACAAATAAGAAAATCTTATATTTTTAAGTAATGCAGACACGATAGTGTCTGCAATCTACCACCAAAGGACCCATTCCAGCCCCATGTGCTGGTAGATAGAATATTACCCCTAATTCAAGATACTATAGATCTATCATGAATACCCTATTAAGATTAAGGTAATAAAAACGAACTTAGTAGCAATTGTTCATTCAGTCCCCGTGGGGCTACTATATCCAGAGTGTGTATCCAACTGCTTTCACATTGTAACAATAATCATGCTCTATCCCCACCTCTGATCAAAGGGGGAATATGATCTATTGCAATAAATCTTAACTGTGACAAGGAATGATGATGTTCAAAGAAGTGTTTGGCTACAGGTTTGAAGGTGGATTTATCCCGATATGCCACTCGTATTGAAGAGCGGTGGCCCCTAATTCGATCTCTAAGTGTCATTGTAGTCTTTCCCACATACGATAACCCGCATGGACAGGTAATCATTTTGATGACATATTCTGTCAAGCAGGAAATTCTGTGTTTAATTCTGTATCTAAATCCTGTATGAGGGTGGGAGAAGTGTGTAGCTGAGATCATATGGTAACATGTCACACAGCCCAAGCAACAAAAGCATCCATGCTGTTGAAACTTGTATGTTTTATCGTAACAGTGTAGCGGATCGGATTTTACCAGTCTATCTCTCAAGCTACTCCCCAGCTTGTAGCAAAACATTGGTGGTTTTTGTGTTATTTTTGGTAATCTTTCCTGTGCAATTATATTCCAATTTTTGGTAATGATTCTTTTCACAGCACCCGATGCCACATGGAATTTGGTTGGAAACACTATCCTACCGTTGATTTTCGTGGTCTGTCTCTCCTCTTTCTCCCGTAAAGCTTTCTCCATAGCTGATTGGACCGCTTTATGATGGTACCCGCGTGCCCGAAATCTATCCGCCATTTCCTTTAACTGTATGTCTCTTTCATTAAATCTGAGTTATTCCGAATCACCCTCAGGAATTGGGAGTACGGTAAAGAATTCTTCATAGATGCAGGATGAAGACTATTCGCACGCAGGAGTATTTTTCTATCCGTACTTTTTCTAACAGGGTATATCCTAGGTTATTACCAGTCCTAAACACCTCTATTTCCAAAAATTGAATTTGTTTTTTGTCTTTCTGCATCGTAAAACGAATTGGTGAGGACAGTGAGTATAAAGTTGTTGCCATGTTCATTAAGGATGCTTCACCTGCTATAAAAATTAGGAACACATCGTCCACAAATCGACATTATAAGAGTATATGTTTGCCATACTTTTGTAAGAGATTCATATGCAAACATATACATATTGGCGTATGTCGGTGCCATGGCCTCCCCCATTGATGTACCTGCCTTCTGGATGTAATATTTGTTCTCAAATTTAAAGAAATGAATTACTAGGCACAACGTCAACATTTGCAATGTGAATTCAACCGGGGGACCTCGATACCTTGAAGACTGTAAAAGTATATTTCTCACCATCTCATGTTGCTCATGTGGAATCACCATGTAAAGACTTGATACGTCCAATAGAATCTCAGCATCTGGTATTGCCACTGATCTTATCTTCTGAATGAAATCCGGGGTGTCCTTCAAACAAGTGGGAAGATGAGTTGCAGTGTCCTAAAACAGGTCGAGCCACTTTGCGATGGGTTCACATAGGCTGCCTCTAGCTGATATGATAGGGCGTCCCGGGGGTACAGTGGGGTGCTTATGAATTTTTGGTAGTGTGTATAACACTGGACATTTTGGGAATCGCTGTTGTAAATATTCTCATCAATATATCCTGCAGCTTTAGCTATGTCCAACACCCGAACCACCTCCGTTTGTAGCCTTGGGGTTGTATCCGTGGTTGTTTGGAAGTATATGGCGGTATCCTGTAACTGTCTCAAAATGTTACTATAATCTGAATAATTTTGAATAAAGTCCCTTGAGTGCGTTCACTTTTTGGAGGATTTATTTAAACATATATATAAATATAACACGCACTTCATTTTAAGAAGGAAATTTCAGGAAAAAAATCTTAAATTTCAAATAAAGAACTTTGAAGCCCAATATGCCATTTAATATGCCAGGATATTGCCCCCAATATGCCATTTAATATGCCAGGATATTGCCCCCAATATGCCATTTTAATATGCCAGGATATTGCCCCCAATATGCCATTTTAATATGCCAGGATATTGCCCCCAATATGCCATTTTAATATGCCAGGATATTTCCCCCAATATGCCAGGATATTGCCAGGATATTGCCCCCAATATGCCATGTAATATACCAGGATATTGCCCCTTAGTATGCCACCCTCCTCCCCCCCTTCCCCAGACCCCAGTACTTACCTCGTTCCTGCTCTGTCCCCCAGTGCTCTGAAGCTGCATGGCTGTGAGGGAAGCGTTGTGAGCTCCCCTCCAGCTGAGCAGAACAATAAAGTGTGTTTTTAAAAAACACACTTTATTGACCGCGCGGCTGGAGGGGAGCTCACAACGCTTCCCTCACAGCCACGCAGCTTCAGAGCACCGGGGGACAGCAGGAACGAGGTAAGTTTTAGATTTTTTTTTTCCCCAGCCACCGATCGGCGTATAACACGCACCCATCATTTGCCCCCTATTTTCAGGGAGAAAAAGTGCGTGTTATACGCCGATAAATACGGTATATATATAATTAGGCTTTTGTCTAATGCCCTGTAGCACAAACAGTTAATTTCAACCTTAAAAAATTTGCACTAGTTATAACGACATCTAGGCTTTTCAAGGCAGGTAAGTTGCCATTTATTATTAGATACTTTTGAACTGTATAATAAAGAAATGAAAAACAGAATTTTTTTTTTTATTTCATTGGTTAATGGGAAAATATTTTATAAGGCTCGTCCAGCCTTCTGTAAAATATAGAATGATTAATTTTAAATAAATATTATTATTTCATTTATAATTTATCAGTAAAAATGTAATATACAGCTAAATGTATTTCTTGAGTTATATGTAGTTTCTAGCTAATTCAAAATCACTAATTAAAGACAGCATTCAAATTTACACTGTTTAACCAGATCATTTAAAAACATTGAGTGTTCCTGTCACAAGACTGTTACCATATTTTTGACAATTCCATTGGGGCACAAAATCATTAAAGTATGAATGAAAAGCTGGTGTTTCATTCAACTAAAACATCCAGAGGGAAAGTATACGTGATCCAACAGCAAACTCTGCAAAATAAAGAGTCAATATGTCAATATAGTAGCTATTTAAAGTATCGGATTGTTGTGACCAACAAAGCTCATTAAGGAAATTTGGCATAGTGTATTAAACATGTTTCACTAAAATCCATAAAACACAAGATTTGTAAAAATACTTAATTGGCAAAGTGATCAGTTATTATATCATTATTTTGTCTTACAATACAATATCATAACATGGGGAGTGTTGGTGTTGCTGGGAAAAACACATAACAGTAATCCCTCCGTAACCTCCATGAGAAATTGGAGGCAAGACAGTATAGCCCATGGAATGCACTATAGTGGACATATGGTGTAGGTCTGGGCAGCATCAAAGATGTTCCCTGGAATATGAGTAAATTCAAAGTTTGTCAAACTTTGTAATACTTTCAGGTGGCAGCACAAGGTACAGATACCACTTTGCACATAACCAGCACATTCAAACTTTGGATTACAAATGATTAACAACACCCGGCTAGTATTTTACTGTTGTAGACACGCATTTATTTATGCTAGTTTGTTGATCTTATACACAGATATCACTTAAATAGCAATATATATATATATATATTGGTTTATATGTGTGGGGTATTTGCAGGTGGCTGGTGGTCTAAGCAACAGTGTTTCCAGGTAAACAAACTGGCTATTGTTCAAGACTGGACTGTAAACAACATGGAGTCTGACAGTTTGACAGTCTGGTCACCTGACCAGGGTTACTATGGGAAAGCTGTACCAACAAATGCTTCATGTTAAAAGAGATGCATGTTAAAGAGATTTCAGAACTTTCCTGAAGCTCCAACAATGAAGAAGCTACTGCTGAAGCCAGTCTTTCCACCTGAGTTCTCCTGGCACTGTAACATCTAAGTATAAGCATTTATATTTTATTTTACTTTCTTTTACTTGAATAGAGTTAAACAATGCTAAATACTCAATCTATTAATAGAAACAAGAATAGTTATTTGTATAACCTATATTAGATATTGTTGTAGAATTATCATTAAACTTTGTTATGCTTTAACCTATTCAAGTGTGTGGATATTCTGTTATTTGGTTATTGAATATAACTCTCTAATAATACCTTATGGAATAATATAATCGTTGTATTGTTATATTATTTCCATTTGTAAATTTGTTGTTGAGGTTGTGCTCATTTGGCTCCTATTGTTATGTGTAACCGTGGGAACCAAACTGTAAAGTGTTAAACAGACACCAATAGATACCATATCTTGTATTAATTTAGATAGAGCATTTACTAATCTTCACCATTTCCAATACATTTACCATACCAGTAATCAGACCCGGTACCGGCATTAGCAACATACTGGCAATGCAGAAGCGTTTTTTTGTTGTTGTTTTTTTTTTTTTTGGGGGGGGGGGGGGGCAGACTGTGTGACTGCAGACATGCATTTGCCAGCTATCGGCACTGATAGCTCTCCCTCTCTCCCTGTCAGTTCCAGCAGCAGGAATTGGCTTCTCACATGTGACTGTAGACATGGATAAGGTAAGCTGAAGAAAGAGGATGTTTTAAGGGCTGGGCTGACAGAACATGTTTGGGGGCTGAGCATGTTTTGGGGGGCTGGATGACAGAGAGAGCATGTTTGGGGGAGGGCTGGTTGATAGAAAAAAACATTTTTGTGGGAGGAGGAATAATAAACAAAAACAAAACACAATAGGATAACTTTAAAAAAAGAAGAAACAAAAAAAATCAAAATATAATAAGTATGCCTAAAACACTGCCTAGCTCTTCCGTGTATGATAGTACTGTATATTTTCAGAGTACTGTATTTTATTGTATGTTGTATTCTATGTGTAAAAAGGAAATCCATTAATAAAATATTGTATAATAAAAAATAAAAACTTCAAAATCGAAAAAAACTAACCCCCACCCCCCAAAAAAAATTCTACAACGTTTTGTTTAGGATAAGTTACCCTTTTAATTTGATGTTGTATTTAAACTATTTAGCAGACTTTAAAAAAAATTAGGTTTTTGGGAGGGCTGTGTGACAGAGAGAATGTTTGGGTACTGGGATATCAAAGAGAGTAGAGAGATTGTTTGGGCTTGGTGTGACAGATGCTGATTGGAGAGAGCTAGAGTGGCAGGGATCAACCTGTATTTTTGGTGATGGTGCATAAAGCCGCCACCTTCACCAAAAATACAGGCTGACCCCCCCCTCGCTAAAAATGTAGTCATTTACCCCCTCAGCAGCACTGACCCCTTTCAGCAAACATACAGGCTAACCACCAGACAGTGGATCCTGCAGCTAACTGACTGACAGCTTCTCCCCCATGACTGACAGCCTTTCCCATGACTGACAGCCTTTCCTAAGCTAACTGTGCATGGTAAATGTGGACTACAACAGTTGCAGTGGTAGAGCTGACCTTTGGCACTTAAGCTCTTTTGGAATACAATCCCTATGATGCTTAACCAACCATATGATTTGCTGAGCATTACAGGATCTGTATTCCCCAAGAGCTGTAATACCACGTCAGCCAGAGAAAATTAGCATTCCACATAATGTGGAATACAGTTTCTATCATGCTCAGCTAAGCATTTGATCAGCTGAGCATAATGAGAATATACATTCAGGATAGCCTTCAGTGTGTTAAGTGTTTTACAAGAACTGTGCTCCAGGCTGAAACATAATCTCTTAGGGGCATGCAACATCGAGTGGATCTGCCCTAGTGATTAGGTGGAAACCCTAGTTACTTCCAGCTCATAACCCTTTGAGGAGCTGAGGATCTCTACACATGAAAACTCTGCTTAGTCTACATGGCACAATCCCAGAACAATAGAACTGACATAACCAGGCCATGCACCATGGACTAATGCATAATAGCAGCTTATAAAACACAGGGAAACCTATCCCCACCCCTATTGAGACCTAATAACTCATTTATATATATTAAATAAATAGTGAAGGAAAATCTTCAGTAGAGCAAGCATTAGATAACTCATTTATCTTCAGCATGTCGCCAAACAGTTTTAAAATTAGCTGTATCTGTACTGACCTGTTTGTCTGGTTGCCAGGAGATGACTGACACCACTTCCTCTTCTGGGAGGAAGTGCTTGAAGCCATTTCACCAGTTTGTGGGCAATCCTATGCAGTCATAAGCAACAGATTGGGAGGGGTTGTGGTCCAAGTAACGCAATAAATATTAGGTTGCGTTCTAATAAATGCACCTAAAACTTGATGCTGCCACACAGCCTATATCATAATGCAACCTACACAAATGGGCACTTTGCCACATTGTTAAAGCAGTGATGTTTATTGAAAACATCTATGTAAAATATGCTAGAGGTATTTGCAATCATAAAAAAGAGCAGCTAATCACACAGAGAAGTTGATATGCGCGCCAATCAATACTGTGTTCTAAATATGAGAGAGGAATTGTAAATGAAAATGTGTTACAGTAGATCATATTATTGTGCTAACATGGTAATGTGCTGTTCTGTTTGTCTCCATTTCTTTTTCTATGACTTTAAATAAAAAAAAACCTCTTAAATATTGCTAACAATTTGGTCTACTCACTAGAAATTGAACGTCTGAATGAGCTGCATTTAGGGAATTGAACAGGTTATCAATGCTGACACTACACATAGGCATTATTTACTTAGCATTTACTATGCATTGTAATGTATTTAATGGTAATTACTGTCATGAAATTATTTGGGTGGAAAATTATTATTTTCAAACAGACATGCTGCCTCTTTAAAGGTACAGTCTAGTCTCCAAACTCACTTTGGTGCAAGTGGACTACTGACTGAATAGTGCACAGGAGTGTTTCAAGTGTGATTTGATGCAGGCATTTAATATCCTACTTAAGCCCTCCTCTGCATCCTATCCTACATGGACTGCCACAGTGATTGTGTGTAGGCACTGAGCAAGTAACAGTTTTGGTCAATTTAGTCACTTGCTCTGCTGGTGGAATATAATGCATTGTGTGGAATCTCAGTAACCTAGTAATATAGTAATTTAAGTTGCAAAAAAGACTTAAGTCCATCAAGTGAAACCTTCTACCTATTATTCCTGCTTTTGATCCAAAAGAAGGCAAAAACCCCTATGGAAGCTATTTCAAATTTTGCCACGTAGGGGGAAAAGATTCTTCTTGACTCCAAAAAGCAATCAGATTTGTCCTTGGATCAAGAAGCTTTATTATTAATGCTTATTCTAAACATCCAGAGCATTTTTAAATGTATATATTGTATTTTATAGCACCACCTCTCTTGGCAGTGAGTTTAATATGTTTATTGTCTTTACTGTAAAGAATACATATCTTTGCTGTCTATGAAATCTTTGGTTTTCCAGTCTCAGAGAATGACCTCTTGTTCTTTGTACATTTCTGTTAATGAACAGGTCACTGGAGAGCTCTTTATATTGGCCCTGCACATATTTATAAAATGTTATATCCCCTCTGATAAACCTTTTTCCCATTGATACCCTCCTCTCGTGAATCAATACCCTGTTTTATACATGCCAATATCTTATTGGTCCTTGCAGCTGCTGACTGGCATTGAGCATTGTTGCTAAGTCTTTTATCTAAAATTATTCCTTTTCATTAGTAGTTTTTTCCAAGGAGATTCCATTAAAAATATATATTGCATAGTTATTAGTTTTTACAAAATTCATAACTTTACATTTGTCTATATTGAACCTTTTTACATTTACAACTTGCTTGCCCAGTCCCGCACTCTGTCCAAATCTTCCTACAAAGAATAAACATCAAGGTTAGTCTGATTTACCTTACCAAATTTTGTGTCATCAGCAAACACTGAAAAATGCCTCTCAACTTAATTTGGAAGATCATATAATAAATTAATTTAAAGGAAGAGGGCCTAAAACAGACCCCTGAGGTACTCCGCTTAAAACCCTGGTCCAGACTGAGAATTTTCTATTTACAACAACTCTCTGCATTCTATTTCTAAAGCCAATTTTCAATCCAAATCTACACATTTCCCCCAAAACCTATTTCTCTCAATTTGTAGAGTAAACTTTTGTGTGGAACTGTATCAAATGATTTAGCAAAGTCTAAATAGATCACATCAACTGCCACACCTAGATCTATATTTTTACTGATAGCTTCATAGAATGCTATTAAGTTTGTTTGACAAGACCTGTCTTTCACAACACCATGTTGACTTTTACTAATTATATTCTGATTCAGGATGTATTCTTGAGTGTATGCCTTTAGCAGTCCTTCAAATAATTTACTACAGCTGAGATTTTGATCCCTTTTTAAATATTTGCCTGACATCCGCCTTGCACCAGTCTGACACTATATTTGAACTGAAAGAATCCCTAAAGATCAAAAATCATGGTCTGGACAGAATTATGCTTAGCTTTCCTCGGGTATATGCTATCATAGCCTTGTCTATCTAAACAGTGTTTAATTGCTTAGGCACTTTTTCCTGTGTCAGCCAATCCCATGTTTGCTGTCTCAGTTCCGTAAATTCAGGTAGCAGGGGTTCATCCATCAGCTCTTCCTTAGTATAAACAAAACAAAACAAGTATTTAAAATGTGTGCTTGCTTTCTTTCTGCTTCCTTTTTGTCCTCACTAACGGAATTTCACTTTGGGATAACAAGGGGACAATATTTTCTGCCTTTGGCTTTTTTCCATTTATATACTTATGAAAACTTTTTGGGGTTGGTTTTCCTCTCCTTAGCAATCCTTTTCTCATTTTCCAATTTTAATTATCCTTTTTGCAGGCTTTGTTGGCATCTTTGTATTCTATAAATTATACTGCTGATCCCTTGCTTTTATAATGTTTGAATGCCATTTTCTTGTTGAGTAACTTTGCTCTTGTACACGATGTCTGATGACATCCCTAGAAAAACAGGATATTCATTTGAATGGCATTATTCGTATTGGTTCCTGTAGTAAAACAAAAAGGAAATTGACTTTTACTGAGCTAGTGTGGGCAGCAGTGGCGTAGCGTGGGTTGTCAGCACCCGGGGCAAGGCAAGTAATTTGCGCCCCCTAACCCGTGGATTTTAGCACTCGAGTCTCTTCTACTAGATTAGTTAAAGAAACCCTTACCCCCCAAGCACATGTATTGTTTGTTATGAAAATACTTATGTAATTAAAGTAAAATGCATCTAAATACAAGTTTATTTTCCAACACTTTATTGAGTGCGAACATGCATTACACACATTCTCCACATTTTCAGCAGGTCTATGAATACAAATATACACATGTAGTAACCTAGCATGGGCCATGCTATTATATGTCGTCTCACAACCATCGTAAACGACAAACAATATCAAGAACAAAAACTAAACATCAAAATGGAACCATACCCTGGAGATGATCCAAGACTGGGCTAGATGGAGCCAACTTCCTCAATCCTGTACCTCTAATGTTACCCCCCCCCCCCCACACACACACACATATGCCATAATTGTTGTGCCATTCAGATGCCAGTAATATTGTAACTTTCGGATGCCAGTAATATTGTGCCAGTCAGAGCCCAGTAATATTGTGCCAGTCAGAGCCTAGTAATATTGTGCCAGTCAGATGCCTGCAATATTGTGCCAGTCAGATGCCTGCAATATTGTGCCAGTCAGAGCCCAGTAATAATGTGCCAGTCAGATACCAGTAATATTGTGCCAGTCAGATACCAATAATATTGTGCCAGTCAGATACCAGGAATATTGTGCCTGTCAGAGCCCAGGAATATTGTGCCTGTCAGAGCCCAGGAATATGGTGCCTGTCAGATGCCTGTAATATTATGCCAGTCAGATGCCTGTAATAGTGTGCAGTCAGAGGCCAGGAATATTGTGCCAGTCAGATGCCTGTAATATTGTGCCAGTCAGATGCCTGTAATATTATGCCAGTCAGATGCCTGTAATATTATGCCAGTCAGATGCTTGTTATAGTGTGCCAGTCAGAGGCCAGGAATATTGTGCCAGTCAGAGGCCAGGAATATTGTGCCAGTCAGAGGCCTGTAATATTGTGCCAGTCAGATGCCTGTAATATTATGCCAGTCAGATGCCTGTAATATTGTGCCAGTCAGAGCCCAGTAATATAGTGCCAGCCAGATGCCTGTAATATTATGCCAGCCAGATGCCCAGTATTATTGTGCCAGCCAGATGCCCAGTAATATAGTGCCAGTCAGATGCCCAGTATTATTGTGCCAGTCAGATGCCCAGTATTATTGTGCCAGCCAGATGCCCAGTAATATAGTGCCAGTCAGATGCCCAGTATTATTGTGCCAGTCAGATGCCCAGTATTATTGTGCCAGCCAGATGCCCAGTAATATTGTGCCAGTCAGATGCCCAGTAATATAGTGCCAATCAGATGCCAAGTAATATAGTGCCAATCAGATACCCAGTAATATAGTGCCATTCAGATGCCCAGTAATATAGTGCCAATCAGATGCCAAGTAATATAGTGCCAATCAGATGCCCAGTAATATTGTGCCAATCAGATACCCAGTAATATAGTGCCATTCAGATACCCAGTAATATAGTGCCAATCAGATACCCAGTAATATTGTGCCAATCAGATACCCAGTAATATAGTGCCAATCAGATACCCAGTAATATTGTGCCAATCAGATACCCAGTAATATAGTGCCAGTCAGATACCCAGTAATATTGTGCCAATCAGATGCCCAGTAATATAGTGCCATTCAGATACCCAGTAATATTGTGCCAATCAGATACCCAGTAATATAGTGCCAGTCAGATACCCAGTAATATTGTGCCAATCAGATGCCCAGTAATATTGTGCCAATCAGATACCCAGTAATATAGTGCCAGTCAGATACCCAGTAATATTGTGCCATTCAGATACCCAGTAATATAGTGCCAATCAGATACCCAGTAATATAGTGCCAATCAGATACCCAGTAATATTGTGCCAGTCAGATACCCAGTAATATAGTGCCAGTCAGATGCCCAGTAATATTGTGCCAATCAGATGCCCAGTAATATTGTGCCAATCAGATACCCAGTAATATAGTGCCATTCAGATACCCAGTAATATAGTGCCAATCAGATACCCAGTAATATTGTGCCAATCAGATACCCAGTAATATAGTGCCAATCAGATACCCAGTAATATAGTGCCAATCAGATACCCAGTAATATTGTGCCAGTCAGATACCCAGTAATATAGTGCCAATCAGATTCCCAGTAATATTGTGCCAATCAGATACCCAGTAATATAGTGCCAATCAGATACCCAGTAATATTGTGCCAATCAGATACCCAGTAATATAGTGCCAATCAGATGCCCAGTAATATAGTGCCAATCAGATACCCAGTAATATAGTGCCAATCAGATACCCAGTAATATTGTGCCAATCAGATGCCCAGTAATATTGTGCCAATCAGATGCCCAGTAATATAGTGCCAGTCAGATACCAGGAATATTGTGCCAGCCAGCCCCCCCCCCCCCCGTACTTACATGAAGCGGCTCCGTGTCCCCCGCCGGATGTCTCCTCCGTGCAGTCTTCCCTCTTGCACGGAGGAGGGAAGCAGACATCGGATGTGACGCGACGTCACATCCGGCGTCAGTTTTTTTTTTTTTTTTTCCGGCCGTCGCATCCATCGGATGCGGCTTGCCGGAAAAAAGCGTTCACAAGCGCAATGCGCTGTGAACGCGGCAGCAGGGGCTGGGGGCCCACGGGACAGCTGCCTTGGGGCCCCCCAGGAGTAAATGGGCCCAGGGCAGCTGCCCCGTTTGCCCCGCGTTAAAGACGGCCCTGGCGGCCACGCGGCCGCATAGGGCTAGTGCGCCCCCCCAGATATTGCGCCCGGTGCGGCCGGCCCCCCCTGCACCCCCCACGCTACGCCACTGGTGGGCAGTTCTGGTTTCTTGTAAACTGTTGTAAACTAACACATTTGTCTAAGTGTAAGATTTTCATATTTTAAGCAATACAATATTTTAATATTCAATAACATTTGGGAGATGCATTTTGGATACCATGCAGTCCCTTAAAGTGCCTCTTTATGTAATGTGTTTATGGTACATGAAGAGTCATATTTACCTATTGTCTGAAGGTATTCTTGAGAGTACTGGAGTGTAATGGATGACAATTAAGCACTTTTACACTACATAGAACCAAGGTGTTTAAGTAGTCATTCTAGGACAGAGTGCTAGATTTGGACCAATATTAAATTGATTAAATTTTAACAATGTTTTTCCTCAGAATGGATTCAGTCTTGCCATGATAAATTCATATTAACATTTATATTTTTTTTAGATCTGACATAAACATCAAATTAACTTCCTTCTTAGTGTTTAATGGCAAAAAGTAAAACAGTTAGAGTAAAAGTAATAAAACAAGGTAAAATATCATGTGTGGCAATTTTAAGTCACATTAAAGCACTTTAACATCAGATTTCTTGATTTGTGCAAGAACATAAACAAGTCACATCATAAATGATGCATGACAATACCATGCTACAAATCTAGTTTATTACTAGGATACCTTTTACACTGAAATATTACCTTCTTTATGATTCCAATAACTGGTTGTGAAATAAATAAACTGCAGTCCTCATTTCCTTCTATTCTCAGCACATAATAACAAGGAAGCACTGCTGGTGAGTTGGCTCAACGGGCTAATGTAGCATCTACTGTCCTTCTGTCTTACTGGTTGCCGGTTCAGTTTCCAGTGGGATCCTTTTAGCCCTTCATCCTTGTGAGGTACATAAAATTAGTATAATTAAAGTGGCTACAAAAACAACTACATCTGCTGGATGTCAGGCAATTGTCACATTCCCAGGATATACCGTATTTGCTCGATTATAAGACGACCCTGATTATAAGAGGACCCCCCAAACTTTGGATATTCCATTAGGAAAAAATCTAAAAGCTTGAATAAAAGACTACCCTATAGGAAAAAAGTTCAACTTGTATATATTCACATGTAAATTGCTTTTTTAATAAAAAATTATGATATCAAAAAATGTATTTCTAGTTTTCATTTCTTTTTATGTGCCAATGCTGCCTTTCTCTTTCCCTTGCCCCCATTTTTCTCTCTCTCTCTCCTCCCCTTAGTGTTGTCTCTCTCTCCCCCTCCCTCCCCCTCCCCTTGTCTGTCTCTTAACCCCTTCCCTCCCCTTGTCTCTGTCTCTTAACCCCCTCCCTCCCCTTGTCTCTGTCTCTTAACCCCGTCCCTCCCCTTGTCTCTGTCTCTTAACCCCCTCCCTCCCCTTGTCTCTGTCTCTTAACCCCCTCCCTCCCCTTGTCTCTGTCTCTTAACCCCCTCCCTCCCTTTGTCTCCGTCTCTTAACCCTTTCCCTCCCCTTGTCTCTGTCTCTTAACCCCCTCCCTCCCCTTGTCTCTGTCTCTGCCCCCCTCCCTCCCCTTGTTTCTCTGTCCCACCCCCTCCCCCTGTCTCTCGGCCCCCTCCATCCCCCTCACCTTTAACTTGATCCCTGGTGGCTAGTGGGGGCAGCCGGGGGATGTCTGCACGATACGTGCAGACATCCTCCATGCTGCCCGACACGGAAGTCTATTATGACGGACAGCTGCCCGATTCACCCTGGTGTTATCGCCCAGCTGCCTGATTCACCCTGGTGGCTAGTGGGGCAGCAGAGGATGTCTGCGCGATGAGCACCAGTAGCACAAGTACCCGGCTTCATCACAGAAGCCCCAGCGGTCGTGCCGGGCGGCAGCAGGGGAGTCTGCGCTCATCGCGCAGACATCACCTGCTGTTAGAGAGGGGGATCCAGGTCCTCTGCAGCTCTGCTGGGGACCTGGATCACAGTCTTATAGTCTGACCTCAATTTGAGGTCAGATTATAAGACGACCTCGATTATTATTACCTCGTCTTATAATCGAGCAAATACGGTACTTGAAAACCAGAGAATACAGAATGGACTGGCATTAAAAAAGGTCACCTGGATTTGCCACATTCGATTCCTGCCTTTACTGGGACCAGAGTGCTGCTCTAAATGGCACCCCATTCTGTCAAGTACTGTAAACATTAAAACAATTGAGTGAATAACAGCACAGAACACCCAATTCACAGAAGTTTGACAAGTAAAAAAAGTAGTTTAAGCCCTGTGGGTGAAACGCGGGAGATGGTGTTTCCGTCATGCTGCTATGCTTTACATTTTTGCTACTATATACTAAACTACATTTTTACTCGCAAAATGGACTCCATCAAAAGTCTGTGTTCTGAGGTATGCTGTGCTATTCACTCAATTCTTTGTTTGTAATATCTTAACATACGCTTTCTGGAAAAACACTGTGCTTTTTACAATCTGGGAAATAGTAACAAACAAAAATACATTTCAGACTCAGAGAATATACAATCATCATGGAATTCATGCATATTAATCATCCTTGCCTTGTTATTATAGCCATTGTTTTCATAAATCACCTGTGACATATGTATTGTGTTGCTTTATAAATACCACTGGTTATTAAATATAATGCTATGGAAAAGGTGAAAATTGTTTGTTTTGTTATGCTTGTCATCCTTATAGATACATGTTGCCTGTTCTCCATGTTCTTTAAGTAATTTCAGACCAAAGGGTACCTTTCAGAAGCAGCTCAAAGCAGCGGATAACAATAAAAGTATTTTGAAGTCAATTGAAAATAGATTTTCTCCCCAAATGTATTTTGTGTGGCACATAATTAAAATATGTTGGTTTGTGGGATTGGTGGGTGTGAGTATATAAACACTACAAGAGAGGTAGCTTGACTCTTACATTAACCAGGGAGTTTATGTAGACAAAATAGAGCATAGCAAAGTGGCGAGAATTGATTAAAAAGGTGGAATCACTGAGATGCAATTGCACCTTGTTTTATAAACCCCAACACTTTTTATGAGCCGTGATATCACCTCCACTAAAATGGAGTTAACAGAGGTTGTCCACCAGTCTTAATCCCTTAGTGACAAGACATTTTTACCTTGACTTTCCCTTGGTGACAATGGCTGTTTTGACATTTCTGGGGTGTTTGTGTTTAGCTATAATTTTCTTCTCTCTCACATACTGTACCCACACAAATTATATGTTGTTTATCGTCATAAGAAGGGCTTTCATTAGATACCATTATGTTGATCATATCTTATAATTTACTGCAAAAAAAAAATCATAAAATATGATGACATTTTTTTTTACAAAAAACACTTTTTCTAAAATATAATTTACACAAATACAATCATTAAAAAGACCCCATCTAAATAGTTTCTAAATGTTGTCCCGAGTTCAGAAATATGCATGTTTCCATATTTTTCGGTATTTTTTTGCGAGTTATGTGGCAAAAACCAAAAATAGTGTTGACCCCAACCAGAACCCTAAATTTAACCCTAACACTAAATTTACCCCAACTCTAACCCTTATGTATATCCCTTAACATATTTTAATTTAATTTTAACCCTATCCCTTATGCTAAATAATAATTAGTTTTAATCCTATAGGCTAATCTAACATAATGCTAGTTTTAAGCTAATTAAATCTTTTTTTTTTTTAACATTGAAATGTTGCTTGGCTACCTCTAGGGGCAGTCAAGCAGCATATTCAGAGCGATGGAAGTGAATTTACTTTCACTTCCGAAGCTCAGACCACCAGATGGCATAGCTGTGGGGCGATCGTGGGTGCCCCAGATAGGACATTTCTGTGCGGTCTATTGTCTTGACATCAAGGCAATAGACCAGCACCGTTAAAGTGGTTTTAACGATTGTGAAAACCGCTTGTTTCACCGCAGGACATGCTAGCACGTCCATTGTCGGGAACAGAGTTCCCGGCAGGGCTTGCCTGACACGTCCATTGTTACGAAGGGGGTTAAAAGGCCAACTGAAGCAAACAAATAACCTTTGTTAAACTGAAGGCTAGCATTAAGTGGATATTTTATATTCTCTACATTCAAAGTAAGAACAATGTTTATGTGATACAGTACCTTTAAGTTTAGATTATATTTAATATAATATTGTAATTAAAGAATACAAATAAAGTATCCTTCCTTCATTTTCTGTCAGGGGAAATAACATCTGACTCACCTAGCCAAAGATTCTAAACAACATGTCCTGTTAGAGTTGTAGGTAACTCAGAGGGCCCAAAGTTACTTTATTTGTATTCTTTAATCAAAGTATTTCTATATAAGCAATCTACAAATAAAGGGGCTGTATCGCTGTATAAAACATTGTTTTTGTGTATTTAGAGCAGGGGTCCTCAAACTACGGCCCGCGGGCCACATGCGGCCCGCCGAGGACATTTATGTGGCCCGCGGGGGGTGCTGCCGGAAAAGGATGCGGCTGCAGGAAGAAAAAAGAAAAAAAATTCCCCGCGACCGGATGTGACGTTACGTCACATCCGGATCCGGGAACTGTTTCCCTCCTCCACAGGAGGACACCGCGCGAGACGTCCGGGGACACAGCAGCTGGAGGTAAGTGATGGGGAAGCGGGGGAGGAGGGAGGGATAACGAGCACTATTCCTGGCCTCTGACTGGCATAATATTCCTGGGCATCTGAATGGCAAAATATTCCTGGGCTTCTGAATGGCATATTATTCCTGGGCATCTGACTGGCATATTATTCCTGGGCATCTGACTGGCATAATATTCCTGGGCATCTGACTGGCATAATATTCCTGGGCATCTGAATGGCATAATATTCCTGGGCATCTGAATGGCATCATATTCCTGGGCATCTGAATGGCATAATATTCCTGGCCATCTGACTGGCATCATATTCCTGGGCATCTGAATGGCATAATATTCCTGGCCATCTGACTGGCATAATATTCCTGGGCATCTGAATGGCATAATATTCCTGGGCATCTGACTGGCATAATATTCCTGGGCATCTGAATGGCATCATATTCCTGGGCATCTGAATGGCATAATATTCCTGGCCATCTGACTGGCATCATATTCCTGGGCATCTGAATGGCATCATATTCCTGGCCATCTGACTGGCATCATATTCCTGGGCATCTGAATGGCATAATATTCCTGGGCATCTGAATGGCATAATATTCCTGGTCATCTGACTGGCATCATATTCCTGGGCATCTGAATGGCATAATATTCCTGGGCATCTGAATGGCATAATATTCCTGGGCATCTGACTGGCATCATATTCCTGGGCATCTGACTGGCATAATATTCCTGGGCATCTGACTGGCATAATATTCCTGGGCATCTGAATGGCATAATATTCCTGGGCATCTGACTGGCATCATATTCCTAGGCATCTGACTGGCATCATATTCCTGGGCATCTGACTGGCATCATATTCCTGGGCATCTGACTAGCATCATATTCCTGGGCATCTGACTGGCATCATATTCCTGAGCATCTGACTGGCATCATATTCCTGGGCATCTGACTGTCAAAATATTCCTGGGCATCTGACTGGCACAATATTCCTGGGCATCTGACTGGCATAATATTCCTGGGCATCTGACTGGCACAATATTCCTGGGCATCTGACTGGCATAATATTCCTGGGCATCTGACTGGCATAATATTCCTGGGCATCTGACTGGCATAATATTCCTGGGCATCTGAATGGCAAAATATTCCTGGCCATCTGAATGGCATAATATTCCTGGCCATCTGACTGGCATCATATTCCTGGGCATCTGAATGGCATAATATTCCTGGGCATCTGACTGGCATAATATTCCTGGGCTCTGACTGGCATCATATTCCTGGGCATCTGACTGGCATCATATTCCTGGGCATCTGACTGGCATAATATTCCTGGGCATCTGACTGGCATCATATTCCTGGGCATCTGACTGGCATCATATTCCTGGGCATCTGACTGGCATAATATTCCTGGGCATCTGACTGGCATAATATTCCTGGGCATCTGAATGGCATCATATTCCTGGGCATCTGAATGGCATAATATTCCTGGCCATCTGACTGGCACCATATTCCTGGGCATCTGAATGGCATAATATTCCTGGGCATCTGAATGGCATAATATTCCTGGTCATCTGACTGGCATCATATTCCTGGGCATCTGAATGGCATAATATTCCTGGGCATCTGAATGGCATAATATTCCTGGGCATCTGACTGGCATCATATTCCTGGGCATCTGACTGGCATCATATTCCTGGGCATCTGACTGGCATAATATTCCTGGGCATCTGAATGGCATAATATTCCTGGGCATCTGGCTGGCATCATATTCCTAGGCATCTGACTGGCATCATATTCCTGGGCATCTGACTGGCATCATATTCCTGGGCATCTGACTAGCATCATATTCCTGGGCATCTGACTGGCAAAATATTCCTGGGCATCTGACTGGCATCATATTCCTGGGCATCTGACTGGCATTATATTCCTGGGCATCTGACTGGCATCATATTCCTGGGCATCTGACTGGCATCATATTCCTGAGCATCTGACTGGCACAATATTCCTGAGCATCTGACTAGCATCATATTCCTGGGCATCTGACTGGCAAAATATTCCTGGGCATCTGACTGGCAAAATATTTCTGGGCATCTGACTGGCATCATATTCCTGGGCATCTGACTGGCATCATATTCCTGGGCATCTGACTGGCATAATATTCCTGGGCATCTGACTGGCACAATATTCCTGGGCATCTGACTTGCACAATATTCCTGGGCATCTGACTGGCATAATATTCCTGGGCATCTGAATGGCAAAATATTCCTGGCCATCTGAATGACATAATATTCCTGGCCATCTGACTGGCATCATATTCCTGGGCATCTGAATGGCATAATATTCCTGGGCATCTGACTGGCATCATATTCCTGGGCATCTGACTGGCATATTATTTCTGGGCATCTGACTGGCATAATATTCCTGGGCATCTGAATGGCATAATATTCCTGGCCATCTGACTGGCATCATATTCCTGGCCATCTGAATGGCATAATATTCCTGGGCATCTGACTGGCATAATATTCCTGGCCATCTGACTGGCATCATATTCCTGGCCATCTGACTGGCATCATATTCCTGGGCATCTGAATGGCATAATATTCCTGGGCATCTGACTGGCATAATATTCCTGGGCACTGACTGGCATCATATTCCTGGGCATCTGACTGGCATCATATTCCTGGGCATCTGACTGGCATAATATTCCTGGGCATCTGACTGGCATAATATTCCTGGGCATCTGACTGGCATAATATTCCTGGGCATCTGACTGGCATCATATTCCTGGGCATCTGACTGGCATAATATTCCTGGGCATCTGAATGGCATAATATTCCTGGCCATCTGACTGGCATCATATTCCTGGCCATCTGACTGGCATCATATTCCTGGGCATCTGAATGGCATAATATTCCTGGGCATCTGACTGGCATAATATTCCTGGGCTCTGACTGGCACACTATTCCCATTGAAATACTGGTAAGTTTGTTGATTTAACTTTACTTTAAATATTGTATTTGTTCTCGTTTTGTTCAAAATAAGATATATGCAGTGTGCATAGGAATTTCTTCATAGTTTTTATTTTTACTATAGTCCGGCCCTTCAACGGTCTGAGGGACAGTGAACTGGCCCCCTGTTTAAAAAGTTTGAGGACCCCTGATTTAGAGAATAAAAAATTATTCAAATCATGTAATCTATACATTGTGTTAGTAGTATTGCAAGTAAATGCAGGAATTAAGGCAAAAGTGTGTTTCAAATGTGTCTGTGGAATCTCCTGCTTATGACATCACCTGTGGCTTGATATGTAAATTACACATTTTCCATTGAAAATCAGTTCTTTTGCATATAAAGCCACAGGTGATGACATAATTAGGAGACTCCACACACACATTTTAAACACATTGTTCTCCTAATATAGACATTTGCTTGAAATCTTGCTAACAAAGTCCATAGATAATTAGCAAAAAAATATTATCCTCTACATTCACATTAAAAACAATGTATATTTAATGCAGTCTTTCAATGAAATGAAAAAAGTACACCTGTGTAGTTCAAACTTCCCTTTCTGAGCATAAAAGCATTAACTTCCAACTTTTATCAGGAGTTAGCTTTATACATCAACACTTTGGTTCTATTAGCATATGCCACTTTCCTGCATACATGTTCTTTTGGTATTGTTCTTTTACATTGTTGCTAAAATTTGCTAGGAAGTAAAATTAAAGATATCATGACATTATTAATAGTCTTAAAAAAATCTTACAATTTAACAAAGAAAAAAAAATTATATAGTAAAATAGTGAAAATATATTTAATTATGCAGTGTTATACATATCAATTGTTCCTTTTCAGGTGGCAAGCCGGTGGAGGCCTTGGGCAATGTTCTGCAGGAAAACCTTGGGTCCTGCCGTTCATGTGTATTTTACTTTGACTTATTACACCTACCTAAGAATTGTTGGAGACCAATTACACTCTTTCATGGAAACGGTATTCCCTGATGACATTGGCCTCTTTAAACAGGACACTACGCCCAGCCACAAAGCAAAATTGGTTCAGGAATGGTCTGAGGAACACAACAACAAGTTCAAGGTGTTGACTTGTGTTGCGGTCGTGGCCTGCTGTATGCTAAATTATGCTAAATAATTATTAATGAAATAATTAATAAATATTTATTTAGACAAACAAGACTAACAGTACAACAATAAATTTCTTTGATTAGAGAATACAGATAAATTATGTAAAGATGAATACCAAAAGACGATGTGATATATATAATATAAGTACTTAACTTCAAAGAGGTTCAGCAAAGCACATGTCTGTGTCCAAAATGGCTCTTGATACCAGGTCGATAAAGGAATGATTTTTTAAGAGGTCCTGCAGCAGTAACTTTCTACTTTTAGTTACAATACTAGGCATTACACTAAACCCTAGCTTCTTGGCACTTAAACTTAGTCCAAGATGAAAACTTTACTTTTAACTAGAAATAGTTTCAAAGCTCTTCCTTCTGACCATGTTGTTTCTTTCTGATCATTTCACAACTGTTTTCTCTCCTCCCCCCACACAGCTATTGTCCAGTATCACCTCCCCCCCCTCCAGGATTTACCTGGTGGAACAAAGAGTCATCACTCACTCCCTAGTGACACCTGTTGGTAGGAGTAATGCACTTCTTACAATGCCACATAGATCAGATATCAAAATGGATGCCATAGTCAGAGGAGGGGTTTATCTAAAGGGAGGTACTTCATATCATTAATATACACTGATGAAGTTGCTTCTGTGACATGAAACACTAATAAATGACATCTGTGGGATGTGCTGTACAAACAAGTCTGATTCATAGAGGTCCCACCTTGTAACTTACAGAACTTAAATGATCTGCTGCTTATTCCTTTAGGAATAATGCTATGTCTCGCTACTCGGCACCGAGGGCCAGGATTACGGGCCCTTCCTTACATTCAGATTTATTTATTTATTTTATATATCAGCAATGGCACGAGGCAGGGTTGCCCATTGACACCACTGCATTATGCTTTAAGCATTGAGCCCCTAGCAGCTCTGGTAAGAGGTTCCCTCTCAAATCATAAAGTGAATTTAGGTGAGACCCAGTCTCTGAAATTATTTTTATCATCTGCTCAGTTGGATAAGGTATCTGATATTAGTACTATTAAATGGGCTAACAAGATTCTTACCTACCTGGGTTTAAGATCACCTCAAACCTGAGACAGACACTTTCCCTCAATTATGAGAACTTGGTTCATGATCTTAGAAACCTGTTCCTAAGCTGGAGAGGGTTAAATACTTCATGGCTTGCCCGTCTTAACACATTAAAGGCTTATGTTCTTCCGAAAGTTATTTTTCTCACGAGGGCCATTCCTATGCTGGCCCCTACTCCTATTTTAAACAATTGAATCTGCTGTTTGCTTCCTATGTATGGGATGCTAAAAAAAACCTAGAATAGCTTATAAAACCTTGTAGTCTTGGGGCTGGAGGCCTACGATTTCCGGGCCTACATAGATTACAGGAGATCTGTTTGTTCTCACATTTTTAGCCTGGAAACACTAGCCCTCTCTCCAAGCAGTCTGGTACCATTTGAAGATGATGGAATGTGCAGGTCGTAACCCTTTTTTTTCTTTTGGTCTACCTACCCCATATTTAATAAACGTAAGATTCCCAATCCATTAATTGCGGATGTTACAAGGGGGGATGTTTAAATTTAAGAAGATCTTTTCAAAGTTACAGGGATTAACTGGACTGGCCCTATTGGGAACAATTATGATCACTATGGCTGATTTTCAACCTTCTCTGTGGTCCTCCTCTGTGGTTCTTCATCTGTGCAACTTATTATCACAGGCTGATCTGCTCTCTTTTTCTGAATTGCAAACTTTATACAACCTAGCAGACTCTGAGGGTTGTAATTAATTAATTAATTAGTTACTTCAAAACTAACCCACTGGTATACTGCTCTTCCCTCAACAAATTTGTATACTCCTCTTTGGGTACTAAAACCATCTCCAAATTGCAGGTTCTTGTAGATAATTAATTTTCTCATGTCAAGATAGACCATTTCAGATATTGGGAATCAGACCTTGGTAGAGAATTCCCATTGGAGGTGTGGTCTGCCGTCTGTAGGAATACCAGAGGAGCGCTACATGGGGTTAACTTACAAGAACTATTTTATAAGATTCTTTTACGTTGGTATATGGTACAGTCTCCTCTTAATAAAATATCCCCTAGCGTCTCAAGTTTATGTGCGAGAGAGGAGAAGGTACACACCTTCACATAGGGTGGTCCTGTGATCACTTGGCCCCTATCAGAAGAAAATTGGCAACTATTATAGACTTCATTTTTTAAAATTCTGTTTCTCTTACAGCACAGTATTTCCTTTTTCACTTTAACCCCTTAACGCATGTGGACGTATATATACGTCCTGAAAAGCATGGTCCTTAAGGACCATGAGGACGTATATATACGTCCTCCGTTTTCACGTAGTGTTGCGCTCCTTAGCGCAACACTACATGTCTGTAGCTACTCTCAGAGGCTGCTTCGGATCCGAAGCAGCCTCTGAGAGGGCTTTCAGCCCCCCCCCCTCTACCCCCCCGCGCGCATATGATCACCGCGAATGTGATCATATGCGCGTTAACACACATAGGCAGTGAAAGCTGATCACTGCCTATGTGTGTTAAAGTGTTGCAATGATGCCCCTATCGAGGCATCATGCAACACATTCTGTGCCCCCCTGCTCCTCCGATACAGCATGCCCAGAGGAGAGCGACGGAAGACAGAAAAAAAAAATCTCTTCCGTCGCTCTGAAACCGCTACTTGACTGCCCCTACAGGCAGTTAAGTATATTACAGTTAAAAAATAGAAAATTAATTAAATAAATAAATGGAAAAAGCTAACCCTTGATCTACTGAACCTAGATCTAGCGTTAGGGTCACAAATAGGGTCATAATTAGGGTTAAACGGGTTCGGATGATTACAAGGGTTAGATTAAGGGGTGGGGGTCAATTTAGGGTTAGAGTAAATTTAGAGTTGGGGTAAATTTAGGGTTCGGGTTAAAAAAATCACTGAAGAAGAAAATGGTTAGAAAACAAAAAAACACTAATATTGTTTATTGCCCTTTTACGTGAAATAAAACATAGACAAACAAGGAAACATTGATATTACTAAACTCAGGACAAATAGTAGAAATATATAGACGGGGTCTTTTTTACCATTTGTAATTGTGTAAAAAAAAAAATCAGGTCAAAGTTGGAAAAAGTGTTTTTTATGGCATATTTTCATCATATTATATATTTTTTTTTAATAGTAAATTAATCATATGATGAAAATAATAGTATCAAATGAAAGCCCTATCCGTCCTTTAAAAAATGATAAATAATTTGTGTGGGTGGACTGAACACAAAGAAAGAAATTCACAGTTCAGTAAACATTTGACAAAAATAATGGAATTCTGGTCTTCAAGGCATGTCAAATGCAACATAGCACTCGGTCACTAAGGGGTTAATTTGGGTCCTAAGTGCTCTCAAAAATTAATTTTCACAATAAATATTTTTATGGCAACCAAATTATATCTGGCTCGCTTTTGGAAGAGGCAAGAAATCCCGGATTGGGACAAGATCCAGAAACAGATTGATCTCCAATTAGTTTTGGAGTCTGGATTCTGTAACTCTGGGAGCTCTGCCCCTAGACTCAGGGAAATAGAGGAACTTTGGAACTCTGTTAAACTGGAATTTGGCGCTGGGAGTTAGTTTTATCATACTGCTATCTGGTGATCCTGACGGCTGATGCAGGGCCTGGTAGTGGGCGATTCAGAGCCATCCCCAGTTGATTTATTTATCTGGTTATGATGATGGGTTTTTTTTTCCCTAGCCTATATTTATTTTGGAGTCTCTTATAATATTCTTCTGTCATGTAATGTGTTTCTGTAATTATATATTTGTCTTTTTATATATGATAAAAATGAATACAAATTAAAAAAGGACCTAAACAATATTAGGCAGGTGGTCATAATGTTATGGCTGGTCAATGTACAAAGAACAAAAGAATACATAAATCAATATTGTGTGACAAACAAGTTTACTTATATGATGTATCTTGGTCCATGTGGTCATTGTGAATAATTGTACATAAATAGAAAACGGAAACAGCATTGCGGTATTTTATAAATGCAGCAGTATTCCAAAATCCCTTTAGAAATGCAGTCATTTTGGGTGAGCAAATATATTTTACTTATACACATACACTTTATGGGAGGTTCCTGTGAAACCGAGTATGCATGATGAACAGATATTTTGTAATTCAAACTACTTCAAAATAATTCAGACTCAAATGCAAATTAAAATGCAGAGGAATAATTTCCATAGTGTTTATTAAAAAAAGGTACTGTTCTTCTTTTTTTTTTTTTCTTTTTTTTCTTGAACTCAGATCCTAAGGCACTTCGATGTCAATCGAGGCATTAATATATTCTTTTTTTAGTCAGAGATCATCCTTGTGCCAAATGTTCAATGTATTTTTTTTTCCTTATTTTGTCTTTCTTTATTATCACTATTATTTCTCTCTCTCCTCCTCTCCATCTCCCTCCCTCCCCTGTATGATTATTTTTAATGTTTTATGAAGGAGTAGTGATTATTAAGAGATTTTAGTAATATAAGTGCCAGATGATATTATAGATCTGAGACAAACAGATTTAAACTACAGACAGGAAAGAAACAGGAAGAACCAGGAAGACAAAACAGAAAGAAGACAGGAAAAAGAAAGAAAAAAGAAAAGAGAAAGACGGAGAGAGAACAAGGACAGAAGAACGCGTCTTGGTGGGGGACACTGCCAGGCAGAACTCAGCGACATCGAATTGAATACTATAATCCTATGATATGAAATATGTAAGATGTCTAGTATCTTGATCTTAGTATATGGTAATTTTGTGAATTTGTACAGGACCCATTAATTTGTTTTTTATGATTGGTGTTTTGATCTCCGTTTCTAGGTTTGTTCTAAGCTCTTTAAGCATACTTCCCATAGATCTTTTTTCTTGTTGGGTGTATTTCCGATCCATTCCAATCCCTTTTCTAGTGTCAATTGGGATTTAATCTGGTTTACTAGTTGTTCTTTTAGAATGTAAGCTGTTTGTTTCCAGGTTCTTGCTATTAGGATTTTGACCGCAATCATTATGTGGATTATTAATGTTTGCTGTTGGCTGTTCATTTTAGGCCATTTCAAGTGTAACAGTCCAACCTCTGGTTTTTTTTCCAATTTAAGTCCTGTACTCCTTTGTATTATATCAAAGGCGTTTTCCCATGACTTCTTACTTTTATTACACCCCCACCACATATGAGTATAGGTACCTATTGCTGAGCTGCAAACCCAACATTTGTCCTCTTTCCCTACATTCATCATAGCCATTCTTCTAGGGGTCATATACCATCGATTCGTTAGTTTGTAGAAAGTTTCTACTAGGGTGAGATTATGGATATTCTTATTTACTAGTATTAGTGCTTTATTCCATTCTTCGTCGTCTATTGTTATATTAAGATCTTTTTCCCATTTTATTATTGGTTTTGCTCTTTCTCTTTCCTTAGATGTTGTTATTAATTTTTTACACTTGGATAACGGATTATCAATTTTGGAATGAGAAAATACTACTTCTATTGCATTAATTTTTTTTTCCTCCTTTTCTACATATAGGTGTTGGTTTAGAAAACTTTTTATTCTTAAATAATTAAAAATTTGGTTTTCAGGGAGTGTGTATTGCTCTACTAAATCTGGGAAGGGTTTAATATTTGCCCAGTCTAATATGTTCCTGATTTTTTCTAATCGCAATTTTCCCCATTTTATTAACGTAATGTCTGGTAGACTGTGTTCGATGCTTTCCAGGGGTGCACTTTCCGGAATTTTATTCTTTAAACCTAGCTTTTTTAGTATTTTATACCAACCCGGAGTTATGTTTTCTAATACTATATTCTTATTTTTAATGTGTTTTGTAATATTATCATTGTTTGAATTCCATATCACTCTGTCCAGGGTTGTTATTTTACTTGTGCCTGTTTCTAATTTGTACCATGGTTCTTCTTCTACTCCTTTAATCTGCATGATATAGATATGATATACTATTGCAGCTTCTGCTTCTTGTGCTATGTGTGGAAAACCCAAACCTCCTTCTTGCTTGTGTTTTGAAATTTGGTTCATAGCTATGCAAGGGATTTTGCCCCGCCAAAAAAATTCTTTAAACCTAGAATGAATCATCTGGAGCCAACTAGGGGGAATTTGGAGTGGGACCATCCGCATTAAGTATGTCCATTTGGGAATTATATAGGATTTTACAATATTAATTCTACCAAACCATGATATAAAATGGGTTTGCCAGTTTTTCATATCTTTGTTAGTTGCTCTCATTATTCTCAGGCAGTTTATCTAACTACCTTATTTAAAAAAAGGTACTGTTCTAATAAATGACATATGCGCCTTTTTTATACATTTTATAGTTCTTCTTTAGTTTTACATTGAAAAGAATTTCACTGGTGCCTCGAAATTCAGTGACATCCAATTAGGAGGGATTTGAGTGATAGGCAGGGCTGTTGCTATAGCAATAAATCTATTCCACTTGATTTGAAGTTTTTAAAACGTAAGAAGAGTTAAGGAAACAATTCATAAGCAAATCTATATCTTTGTATTTACTTTAAATTATGCAGTAGTTATCTAAACATATATTTGGCCACTTTAGGTGGAACTGCCCCTTTAAAGAGTACAGTGATTCATTGGAATAAACACCCACCTGTACTTTCAATACATAGGCATATAAAAGAAATGGAGACATGTACTTTTTCATTTACTGCATCCCTTTATTGCATTTGGCTACCACAACATGTAATTGGATGTCTCTTTAATTTTTTTCTTGGAAGGCACACCTTGCAATGCTGCAATTCAAAGCATGCAAACTATACCATCTGAACACATTTTCTTGAACAGGTTATTACTTTCTCATGACATTATAACAATAGAAACAAATGATGACTAAGTTGGGTGAATGATTACACCTTAACAGAATAATAACAGACTACAGAGCACACTGTAAAAAATGATGTTTTTTGGACTGTACATTGGAACATTTTCTACAAGTCAAATTAAAAAGGCAAGATAAACATTATGATACAATAATCACTAAGTAAGATATATTATTCAAATACTAGGCAGCTGAACAAGGTGTTTGCCATTCAACAATCAGACATGAATATGTAAACCAAAAGCATTGTATATTGGCTTTATTTTGGGGGCAATGCATTTTAATCTGTGGATGTTGCATATTAATGACAGAAACATATGCTTGGCATTTTACTAGCATCAAGCATATGCTTTCTGTCATTAAAATGCAATACATACAGATTATAACCATTGCCCCAGCAGGAGATTCAAATGCTGTTAACAGTGTATTCCAAATTTTGTATTTTTAGGATAAATTTATTTTAGAACACGATGACTCCGAAAATAAAATATTTTTAAAGAAAGAAAGGACAAAAATTCAATTTGTGACTGAAATTAAGTATTTTTACAATATTTTTTCAAAAGAATCTGTAAGCTTGATATTTTTGTTAATTTATTATAATATACTTAGAATATCTGAAATACTTTCTTTTCCCTGTGCAATTTTATTTAAACATATATATTCATATTCACGCAGATTAATCCATTTTATTACTTATATTTGTTGCACTTTAAGACACAATAAAACTTTATCTGATATGGAAGATTCATTGGGGAATCATTTTTTTTCTGCCCACAGTCTGTCCTTCAGAAGTGTTAAGGTATAACACAAAAAAAAATTAAAAAGAATAAGTTGTAACTGATTGTATGTTGGAGTTGTCATAAAAATAAATAAATAAAAAGCTTATGAATATCATCTCGTGAAGCACAAAAATACAATAATTTTCCAAAAAAGAAATCCATTGTTTCTGTCACTAAATTATTATTAGAACATTTTCATATATATATGTTGGTGTATTTTACTGTGAACTGTATTTTACTGGTAACTACAGTTTTACTTGTGTGAATTCTTAATATTAGGTCATTGGCAATTGAATAATAGTTGCTGATAATCAACATTTTAAGGCAGAATAGTTTATGTATTATCACCCACTCAACTAGATGTGTATTTATTTGTTAAAGAAAAATACTATTCCTTGCTTGGTCTATTTTCAATTCTCCTAACTTTGCTTTAATTATTTTTGGACATCATCCACATCATTATTCCCTGTATACCACCTTCTTTTTTTCCATTTGCTGTTTCTATAACTGTGAGTTTTTAGTGTTTTCACCTACTTATTATAGCTATAGTTTCTTTTTTTTTTTGTTCATTTAATGTCCTGTCTTCCCATATACAATTAAACCCTGGTAAATTAACCTCTGCATCAAAGCAGCCATTTAATAAGCTCGAAAGCAGGCCATACTAGACTTAGTGTTCACAAATGGAGATTTGTTATCAGATATTACTGTAGGTGAAAGTTTAGGATCTAGTGATCACCAGACAGTGTGGTTTAATATAAGAACAGTGACGCAGTCACACCACACAAAAACAAAAGTTTTAGATTTTAGAAAAACAGACTTTTCTAAAATTAGATTAGGTGTAAAGGAGTCATTATCAGACTGGAGCAATTTAAATGGAGTCCAGGAGAAATGGGATTATCTAAAAGTTGCACTACTGAAGGCAACAGAAAATTGCATAAGGCTTGTCAGTAAGAGCAAAAAATTTAAGAAACCACTGTGATACTCTGCAGAGGTGGCTAAAATAGTAAAAAATAAAAAGATAGCATTTAGTAATTATAAAAATACTCAGAGTGAGGAAGATAGAAAGATCTACAAGAGTAAGCAGAAAGAGGCAAAGCAAGCTATAAGAGCTTCCAAAGCACACACAGAAGAGACTATAGCCCAGTCAGTGAAAAAGGGGATAAAACATTTTTTAGATACATAAATGAGAAAAGGAAAGTAAAACAAGGATTAGTTAGATTAAAAACAAAAGAAGGATGCTATGTAGAAGAGGATAAAGGCTTAGCAGACTGCCTTAATGAATATTTTTGTTCAGTTTTTACAAATGAAAATGAGGGTAAGGGACCTCATTTAGGGAAAAAGACTAATGAGTCTTTTGATGCATGTAAGTTTTCAGAGGAAGAGGTTTTACTTCAGCTGTCTAAAGTAAAGACAAATAAGTTGATGGGACCTGATGGGATACATCCAAAGTTATTAAAAGAACTTAGTGGTGTACTAGCAAAACCATTAACAGATTTATTTAACCAATCATTGTTAATGGGAGTAGTTCCAGAAGATTGGAAATTAGCTAATGTTGTGCCCATTCACAAGAAAGGTAGTAGGCAGTAGGCGGGCAACTATAGACCAGTAAGTCTTACTTCAGTAGTGGGGAAAATAATGGAAACCTTGTTAAAGAATAGGATTGTTGAACATCTAAAGTCGCTTGGATTTCAAGATCAGAGACAGCATGGGTTTACTTCAGGGAGATCATGCCAAACTAATCTTATTGATTTTTTTGATTGGGTAACTAAAATAATAGATCAGGGTGGTGCAGTAGACATTGCTTACCTAGATTTCAGTAAGGCTTTTGACACTGTCGCACATAGAAGGCTTATCAATAAACTGAAATCTTTGAGTTTGGATTTCAATATTGTGGAATGGATTAGACAATGGCTGAGTGACAGGCAACAGAGGGTTGTAGTCAATGGGGTATACTCGATGCAAGGTCTTGTTACTAGTGGGGTACCTCAGGGATCTGTTCTTGGACCCATTCTCTTTAATATTTTTATTAGCGATATTGCAGAAGGTCTTGTTGGCAAAGTATGTCTTTTTGCAGATGATACAAAGATTTGCAGCAGGGTTGATATTCATGGAGGGATAAGCCAAATGGCAAATGATTTAGCTAAACTAGAAAAATGGTCAGAGCAGTGGAAACTGACATTTAATGTGGACAAGTGCAAGATTATGCACCTTGGGCGTAAAAACCCAAAAGCAGAATATAGACTATTTGGTACAGTCCTAACTTCAACATCTGAGGAAAGGGATTTAGGAGTAATAACTTCAGAGGACTTGAAGATAGGTAGGCAATGCAATAGAGCAGCAGGAAATGCTAGCAGAATGCTTGGTTGCATAGGGAGAGGTATTAGCAGTAGGAAGAGGGAAGTGCTCATGCCATTGTACAGAGCACTGGTGAGACCTCACTTGGAGTATTGTACGCAGTACTGGAGACCGTATCTCCAGAAGGATATTGATACTTTGGAGAGAGTTCAGAGAAGGGATACTAAACTGGTTCATGGGTTGAAGGATAAAACTTACCAGGAAAGGTTAAAGCATCTTAACATGTATAGCTTGGAGGAAAGACGTAAAAGGGGGGATATGATAGAAACATTTAAATACATAAAGGGAATCAACACAGTAAAGGAAGAGAGTATATTTAAAAGAAGAAAAACTACCACAACTAGAGGACATAGTCTTAAATTAGAGGGGCAACGATTTAAAAGTAATATCAGGAAGTATTACTTTACTGAGAGGGTAGTGGATGTATGGAATAGCCTGCCAGCAGAAGTGGTAGAGGTAAACACAGTCAAGGATTTTAAGCATGCGTGGGATAGACACAAGGCTATCCTAGCTATAAGACAGGGAACGGGGGACTATTAAAATTACTCAAAAAATAATAATTGGGCAGACTAGATGGACCGAATGGTTCTTATCTGCCGACACATTCTATGTTTCTATGTTTCTATGTCTATCTTGGGACTCACTGCTGTGTGCTTGCGATGACCTGTCTCTCTCACACTGTAGGATGTTTGCCAACACTCCATGATACATTTGGACAGAAGATGCATGGAAGGACAGAGGATATCTGACTTCAATCAGTGCTGTCTTGCACTTAGTGCACATAGTGATGACTCAGAGCATCTTTACTATGCATGAGAAGTACTAGTCAGCAGTGACTATCAGATCTGCAACTAGCTGCCTATGAGGTTCTCTGCAGATTTCCTAGGCCGGGATGGACTGCACCTCTATTGATTACACACTGCTCCCTCCTGCTGCAAAAAAATACTGGGCATTGCATTGCCAGCACTGTAGTTATGATGGCACCGGCTGCAATGTATTATAGGTAGAGTTGAGCGAACCCAAACCGCAAAGTTCGGGTTCGTACCGAACATTAAGATTTTTGGACCACGGACCCAAACACGGACATTCCACTGTATGTCCGGGTTGGAGTTCGGGGTTCGGCGATTCATATCGCCTAAACAAATTTAAAATTACAAGTGATTGGACAGCTATTGCGTCCATGTGTAATTATTAACCCCTTAGTGACAAGACATTTTTACCTTGACTTTCCCTTTGTGACAATGGCTGTTTTGACATTTCTGGGGTTTTTGTGTTTAGCTGTAATTTTCTACTTTCTCACATACTGTACCCACACAAATTATATGTTGTTTTTATCATCATAAGAAGGCTTTTCATTAGATACCATTATGTTTATCATATCTTATAATTTACTACAAAAAAATCATAAAATATGATGAAAGATTTTAAACAACAAACACTTTTTCTATCTTTGATCTAAAATATAATTTACACAAATACAATCATTAAAAAAGACCCCATCTAAATCGTTTCTAAATGTTGTCCCAAGTTCATAAATATGCATGTTTTCATATTTTTCTGTATTTTTTTGTGAGTTATGGGGCAAAAACCAAAAATAGTGTTTTTTACTGACCTTTTGACCCCAACCCTAAATTTAACCCTAACACTAAATGTAATGCTATCCCTTAATATATTTTAGTTTTAATTTAATGTTAACCCTATCCCTTATGCTAAAAATTATTTAATTTTTACCCTATAAGCTAATCTAACCATAATACCAGTTTTAAGATAAATACATCTTTTTTTTTAACATTGCAATGTTGTTTGCTGCCTCTAGGGGCAGTCAAGAAACATATTTAGAGTGACGGAAGTACATTTTCTTTCACTTCCAAAGCTCTAACCCCAAGAGGGCATAGCCAAATTGACGGAGCATGCTGCTCCGTCAATATGGTGCCCACGATCGATCCGTGGGGTGATCGTGAGTGCCCCAGAGAGGAAATTTCGGTGCTGGCTATTGCCTCGACATCAAGGCAATAGACCAGCACCATTAAAGCAGTTTTCGCGATCGTTGATCACGAAAACCGATTGTTTCACCGCAGGACGTGCCAGGCACGTCCATTGTCGCAGAGGGGTTAAGTAAGCCTTCTTTTGATATTCTCACTTTATTATGATAAAGCATATGACTTATTTTGTTGTTTGTTCATGTACATTTACTACAGAGAAGTGGATTTTATTTAGAGTATGAGGGTGTTTAGATGCAAATTAGCCTGCCTCTTGGTTGCATGAAAATAGGAAATGAATTGGAAGGAACTAATGAGGGAATTACAAAATTAAGAATTCAAATTTTGAGAATTTTTCCAACTTGACTACGTTGGCCTTAAGTTGTGAATTCACTTGTCAAAATTGAATTCACTCATTAATGTTCCACTTACATTAAGAAAGTCCTATGTTTATGTCACCATTTTATCAAAATGTTATAGCGTTCATGTGGTGTGCATCTAATGTTGTATAGACAGATAAAGCAGATTTTGCCTTGACTGCAAACCCACACAGAGCCAAATACAGGGTTATAATTTAGCTGAAATAGATGGATATACATCTGAATGTTCAGTGTAATTAGGAAATTATATAGCACATGCCACACATTTGAGATTTATTGCCGTTAAAGGTACTACTCAAAAAAAGAGAGAAATGCAGGGAATTGAGACGGGAATTTCAAACTTAAGGCCAAAGTAGCTGAGTTGGAGAACTTCTCCATTTCATCTGCATTGGATAATTTTTCCGACTCGACTATTTAGGTCTAAAGTTTAAAGTTCCTGTCTCAATTTCCTTCAATGCTCTCTTTATTGAGTAGACCCTTGATTTTTAATTTTTCTCAATTTATAACATTCAGATACTTTTAGTTACTTATATTGTTGTAGATAAATGATCTCTGTAAAAAGTGTTTAATCTATTTTGATCAAACAATTTGTCTACCACCGTGATATATTAGTTTCACACAAAACATTTTCCAAATCTGTGGAGGGAAAATCAACTTAATTAACAATCAACAATAATCAGTGTTTTACCTAGAAAAGGATCGTTCTTTAGCTACTGTACATTGTTAATCACAAATATCTCTTGACCTATAATTTTGGTAAATAAGGGTAAAAAATGGCTGTGTCATTTAAGTAGAATTAACAGCATAAAAAATTTTAAAAAATGGGTCTACTCAAGAGAATATTAATTAAGTAATAGAAAAGTGGAGGTCACATTTGAGTTAGAAAAAAAATAAAAATTAGACCTCCCAATTTGACCACCTTCCCATCTCGAACTCCAGTTCATGAAAATCAAAACATTGCTAGTTACTGAAAAAAGGGAGTTCGAATTAGGTGGTGAGCTGGACCACTGATGTTCAAATCACTCTGTACAATTCGCCCCCTTTAAAGCTGGTGAGTTGCATTAAACTTAATGTTGTAAAATCCTTACCACACCTGATAAAATGCCAGCCTTAACTTTGTTAAAAAAATGCATGTAATGAAGTACGTGGAAATTACAGGGGCCATTTCAGCAACCCAGTATTATAAAGGGGGGACGACACAATAGTCTGTGCAGTAAATTACTTTTTAAATTTAACTCTACATTTGGACTTAGTCTCAAAACCAGTGTAATTTGTGCCCCTACTGACATAAATGGGGGATGAGTTTAACCCTGCATGACTGAGGCACCAAACGGTTCCTGGACGCCATCACTGTACATGTAGATTAAGAACCCAGCAGGTTCCTTCTCTGGTACAAAGGTCTCCTTTCCCAACACGGATTCATGGGGAAAACAAGGAAAAGGTCAATTAAATAAATGGACCCATGGATGGGCCTAACTTTAAACCACTTCCCATTGTCCCTGCAGCTCCTTTACCCACCAATTAAAAGTAGTGCTTTATACCAGTGCCTTATTTACTTAATGCATCCATGAGTATACTTATGTAGGTACTGAAAGTATTGAGTTTGTCAAGCCAAACACAGGCTGGAAAATTTCCATTTTGGAGAAGTGTAAAAGCCCTAAAATACATTTGCCATACAGATATCCCAATCATGCATTAAAATGGTGATTTAGACAGCAAAGGATGGTCTAAGTGTTGGAGAAATATATTGCTTGTGTAGCTGGGTACATCTTACCCTAGGTGCTCCCCATATTCATATAGGCTTGGAAGGAAAATAACATTTTTAAATAAAAAGCTTTTGATCAAAATTCTTTATGTCCGAGTATGCCCAAAAGTAATTGCTGTTTTGCCAGCCCTCCCTAAGTTTATAAAATATGCCTAATTTTGCTTTTCTTGAATAGTTTTTTTCAGGGTTATTTTTATTAGGTTATACAGACAGACGTTTCAATTGTGCATTTATATAGTACTGGTAATTGGTTTATTTATAGAAAGGTACATACATAAAAACGAAGAAATGACAAGTGTTAGACACTGCAGTCAGCAGGAGATGCAGGAATATTATCCAGTTAGAGAAAATGAAAGATGTCTGAGTAAATGCTGCAGAAACTCCTTAGAAAATGCTATGTGTTTGATCATTAGCAGCAGTACCATCAATACAGATGGAGGTACAGGGCTAAATAGTCTTTGCAAAAAATAAGATGAGGGTAGAATATGTTTCTAGAGGATAATGTGAAACAAACCCCTTGCTGAGTAATGTACAAGTGTACATCCCCAGGTTCTCCTCTCTTATGTATTCCTTTATTGGCCAGATGTCAGGGAAATCAACACCTACCTATAGAAATACAATCTGCATTATTCATACTTACAGCTGCAATGAAAGTAATTTTTTTTAGTTGTTTTATTTAATTAAATAATGATTGTCTTGTGTTTTAGTTTGTTTAAGCTCCGCTGTGGGAAATGAAAAAATAAGCTTATTCTAGCATGTATTTGTACACTTGATGCAAAGAGAAAGTGTAAACAGTGGAACATCCTTCTTACTTAACCTAGATTCTCCATCTCATGTCTCTCTGTTAACTTTTCTGGAATAAAAAGATTCCATGAATGTCTGCTACTGCTCCAAAATACTGCTGCACCTCTAATTTTTGATCCAGAAATGAAGGAAAACTGAGTCACGTCCAATTTCAACCCAGGGGAAGAAAAATCTTGTTTACCCAGCAGGCAGTCAGATTCACCATAGATCAGCATTATCTAAACTATAACTTGTGATAACCCTTCCATTGTATTAATTACATCTGCCTAATTAACTTGGCAGTGTGTTCCATAATTTAGCAGCACTGGCAGGAAATACACATTTTGATGCTTAAGATTATAGTGCATTTCTTCACCTTTTAAAGAGCCACTAAAACTTTTTATAGAAGCACAAGTGAAAAAATGAGTGGCCCTGAGGATAAAGTGTCATGTACTTTGTAAGGTAAATGGCAGTAACTGTCGCCAACAGTCTCTCACTGCTAGTGCAGTGAGAGTTTAGGTCCTCTCATTTGATGGCATACAAAAACAAAAGTCTCGGTCAGCAGCATCAAAAATAGACTGTTAGCCATCTCAGACCCTCATTGCACACGCAAGGTAAGCTTCTGGGTCTGTGAGCGCCAGCATCCAACAAGCTATGTTTCAGATGAGCTGCACAACTCAAAGTAATCTCATGTGTATCTGTAGATTTAGACATTGGGTTCACCCCAGAAATAGGGCAAAAGGATTTAAACGTTTGTTTCAATTAATGAAGCAAACATCACAAACAAAGTTTATTACCACTTTAAGGGATGCCCTAGTATTGTGTGGTAGGCTTGATTGATGAACAAATTCATTGAACAATCTCTTACATTAAAGTCATGTCCCCACACATGTGTCTTTTTTTCCAGACAAAATACTTGAAACTTTATGCACAGCTAAGCTCTGTGATTTCCTTAATCAATTTCATAGCCCATCTTTGAACCTGCTCTAGTAGCAGTGTATCTATGTTTTGTACTAGTGCAACTGCACTGCCTATTCCAGATGTGGTCTTACCAATGATTTGTAAACAGGCAGAATTATAATCTGATCATTTGCACTGATTTCCCTTTTGCTACATGCTAGCCGCTTGTTTGCTTGGAGATTGCACACAATTGCTCAGAGTATTGTCGAAAAGTATGCCTAAATCCTTATCCTCCATAATAAGAGAACAACCATTTAGAATCAAATTAGTCTCTTCTAAGAACATCCTGCTCTGACTTCATCACCTCATAATAGGTCCAAGGACAGAACTCTGAGGCACCCCATGTAATACTGTTTTCCAGGTAGAAAATGTGCCATTTACATCCACTCTTCTAACCACCTTTCTTTTCAAATGTGAATATTTGCTTCAAATTCATTATGCCGTAATGTATACAGTAACCTATTGTGTGGACACTATCAGCTTTTGCAAAGCCCAAGTAGTTTACATACACTGCATTATCTTGGTCAAGACCAAAGCTTAACATTAGAAAGAAGTCTAGAAGGAAACAAAATAAGATGTGGAAGACTCAATAGAGGGTGTTAACAAAAATGCAATTTCCAGTAAACTAATGGGCAAAAGTGATTAAATGCCCTGCGACACCACAATTTACCGGCGCCCTGAAATTACTACCCATCAAAAGAGCTCTACCATAACATATAAAGGTACACAGACTAGAGCAAGTAGGCAATTCATTCACCCCCGCTACAAAGTAAAAGGCAAAAAAAAATCATACTTTTTACCATAAGGGATAAAAAAAGAGTTCTAATGTGCTCAAGGTTCTTTGGAAACAACTTAACTGTCTAAAAGTCTAACCAAACACCTAACGCTTGCAACCCAAAATAAAAACTAACACATGTAACTGCTACACTGCTGGATGAAATCCAATAAACATTTCTACAACACTTTAAACACCTACACATTCACAAAGACTCAGAACAACATAACAACATTTCCCCACACACCACACTGCTTGTCATCTTTGGATATACTTCACATTACTGCTAACATAAATTTCTTGAAACTTGCATCCTCATTGTTCAGCTAATTAAGAATGTTTAATTATAACTTTAATATTCTATTTTAATTAAAATAAATAAACCAAATAAATATAGGATGTTATCCTTTGTATTTCCTAGATGAACCTGTCTGGGCAATACATTTCTTTTTTTTAATGTTCTTGCTGTTAAGTGGGACTAAAGATTTCTGAGTTTACTTAAAGCAAATCAATACCTTTTTTATAAGAAGTAAACTGCTAAGATGTGCATTTTGGTGGGCCATACATTTAAATGTCCCGCAAGAGGTATTGTGGTCACCCAAAAAAGAAGACACAGAGTATGCCTTTGCGAAACATTCAAGAAGGAAGCTTTAACCCCTTCGTGACAAAACATTTTTACCTTGACTTTCCCTTGGTGACAATGGCTGTTTTGACATTTCTAGGGTGTTTGTGTTTAGCTGTAATTTTCTTCTTTCTCACATACTGTACCCACACAAATTATATGTTGTTTTTATCATCATAAGAAGGGCTTTCATTAGATACCTTTATGTTCATCATATATTATAATTTACTACAAAAAAAATCATAAAATATGATGACATTTTTTAAAATTTTTCTAACTACAGGGAGTGCAGAATTATTAGGCAAAAGAGTATTTTGACCACATCATCCTCTTTATGCATGTTGTCTTACTCCAAGCTGTATAGGCTCGAAAGCCTACTACCAATTAAGCATATTAGGTGATGTGCATCTCTGTAATGAGAAGGGGTGTGGTCTAATGACATCAACACCCTATATCAGGTGTGCATAATTATTAGGCAACTTCCTTTCCTTTGGCAAAATGGGTCAAAAGAAGGACTTGACAGGCTCAGAAAAGTCAAAAATAGTGAGATATCTTGCAGAAGGAAGCAGCACTCTTAAAATTGCAAAGCTTCTGAAGCGTGATCATCGAACAATCAAGCGTTTCATTCAAAATAGTCAACAGGGTCGCAAGAAGCGTGTGGAAAAACCAAGGCTCAAAATAACTGCCCATGAACTGACAAAAGTCAAGCGTGCAGCTGCCACGATGCCACTTGCCACCAGTTTGGCCATATTTCAGAGCTGCAACATCACTGGAGTGCCCAAAAGCACAAGGTGTGCAATACTCAGAGACATGACCAAGGTAAGAAAGACTGAAAGACGACCACCACTGAACAAGACACACAAGCTGAAACGTCAAGACTGGGCCAAGAAATATCTCAAGACTGATTTTTCTAAGGTTTTATGGACTGATGAAATGAGAGTGAGTCTTGATGGGCCAGATGGATGGGCCTGTGGCTGGATTGGTAAAGGGCAGAGAGCTCCAGTCCGACTCAGACGCCAGCAAGGTGGAGGTGGAGTACTGGTTTGGGCTGGTATCATCAAAGATGAGCTTGTGGGGCCTTTTCGGGTTGAGGATGGAGGCAAGCTCAACTCCCAGTCCTACTGCCAGTTCCTGGAAGACACCTTCTTCAAGCAGTGGTACAGGAAGAAGTCTGCATCCTTCAAGAAAAACATGATTTTCATGCAGGACAATGCTGTCCAAGTACTCCACACCGTGGCTGGCAAGAAAGGGTATAAAAGAAGAAAATCTAATGACATGGCCTCCTTGTTCACCTGATCTGAACCCCATTGAGAACCTGTGGTCCATCATCAAATGTGAGATTTACAAGGAGGGAAAACAGTACACCTCTCTGAACAGTGTCTGGGAGGCTGTGGTTGCTGCTGCACGCAATGTTGATGGTGAACAGATCAAAACACTGACAGAATCCATTGATGGCAGGCTTTTGAGTGTCCTTGCAAAGAAAGGTGGCTATATTGGTCACTGATTTGTTTTTGTTTTGTTTTTGAATGTCAGAAATGTATATTTGTGAATGTTGAGATGTTATATTGGTTTCACTGGTAAAAATAAATAATTGAAATGGGTATATATTTGTTTTTTGTTAAGTTGCCTAATAATTATGCACAGTAATAGTCACATGCACACACAGATATCCCCCTAAAATAGCTAAAACTAAAAACAAACTAAAAACTACTTCCAAAAATATTCAGCTTTGATATTAATGAGTTTTTTTGGGTTCATTGAGAACATGGTTGTTGTTCAATAATAAAATTAATCCTCAAAAATACAACTTGCCTAATAATTCTGCACTCCCTGTATGACCTAAAATAAAATTTACACAAATACAATCATTAAAAAAGACCACATCTAAATAGTTTCTAAATGCTGTCATGAGTTCAGAAATATGCATGTTTCCATATTTTGTGGTATTTTTTTGCGAGTTATGAGGCAAAAACCAAAAATAGTGTTTTTTGTTTTTTTTCCTATATTGACATTTTGACCCCAACCGAACCCTAAATTTAACCCTAAAACTAAATTTAACACCAACTCTAACCCTTATGCGTTCCCTTGGTATATTTTAATTTAATTTTAACCCTATCCCTTATGCTAAAAAATGTTTAATTTTAACCCTATAGGCTAATCTAACCATAATACCAGTTTTAAGCTAATTAAATCTTTTTTTTTTTTTACATTGTAATGTTGCTTGCTGCCTCTATGAGCAATCAAGCAACATATTCAGAGCGATGGAAGTAAATTTTCTTTCACTTCCGAAGCTCTGACCACAAGAGGGCATAGCCATATTGACGGAGCAGCATGGTGCCCACGATCGCTCCGTGGGGCGATCATGGGTGCCCCAGAGAGGATGCTTTGGTGCTGGCTATTGACTCGACATCGAGGCAATAGACCAGCACCGTTAAAGTGGTTTTCGCAATCGATGATCGCGAAAACCGTTTGTTTCACCACAGGATGTGCCAGGCACGTCCATTGTCAGGAATGGAGTTCCCTGCAGGACGTGCCTGACATGTCCATTGTCGCAAAGAGTTTAAATGGGGACTAAATCCTAATTTAGGACACAGACCACAATTGTTGATTACATTTTTTTTTGCGCAGTGATCTTATCGTGTATAATTCAGAACATATTTCCCATAGGTCATAACAAAAGAAAAATAATGATATAGCTGCTACTGAATTTGACCAAGATGTGCCATTGGTTTGTGTGTGGTGCATCAATTAAACAGCTATAGGTGTGTTTGGTGTGTTTAAAGTTCAGTATTGCAAAAAAGTTTGTGTATATTTGTTTTGAAAATGGCATCAAGGTATGGGGGGTGATACACCCGTCACGGTATGTATTGCCCAGAGCATGCGGCAGAGACATGGCTGGGGAGATCAAAAGATCACCTCTTGCAAGCAGCTCCACGCGAGAGGGCAGCATGGTGTCTGTGCTTGCATGCTGAGTCTCTCGTGCTGTGCTCATACATGCCTGACGTCATAGAGCGCCAGGGTCACGGGAATTTACGGTGCTCAATCATATCAGTGCGCAGGGAGCGAGAGAGCGGTAGTATGGAAGACTGCTGTCTCTCACACAGGAGGTAAGTACCAGGGAAGGGGGAGGAAGGAATGGGGAGACTGTGGTATTTTAATGGGCATACTGTCTGTGGCATTTTAAAGGGCATACTGTCTGTGGCATATTAAGGAGTATACTGTCTGTGGCATTTTAATGGGCATACAGGCTGTGGCATATTAATGAGCATACTGGTTGTTTAATATTAATGGGCATGCTATCTGTGGCATATTAATAGGCATACTGGCTGTGGCATATTAAGGAGCATACTGGCTGTGGCATCTTAAGGAGCCTACTGGCTGTGGCATCTTAATGAGCATACTGGCTGGGGCGTATTAATGAGCATACTGGCTATGGCATATATTTTTTTGTTTTAATAATCTTTATTGCATTTTCATATCATATAAAAAGACATACATACATATAGGGTAGTAAGAACAGGAAGTACAAGTTAATTGATCACATTACATACAGTGAGAAATATTGCAAGACAAACAAAAAGCAGGGGAAAAAAAATAGGGGGTTGTCAACCCCAACCAGTTTATCCATCCGAGTATCTCACATACCCATCATAGATGATTACTACCCGTCCACCCTAAACAACAATACACTACAATCATGCTGATGGAGTCCATACATGCAGAGACGCTCTTTAGATGGTAACTTCACATGCTCAGGGACGGGTCCCCCCCACCTCCGGCTACCCAAACCCCTCTCTCATATCTCTTTATTTCCAAATCTTGGCCTTTTCATGTTTGTTGATACATTTTGCCCACCTTTGGACCTTATCAATTGGAGACTCAGAGGCAAAGCAGAGCGCTCTCTCCATCTTTAGATGAAAACTCAGCTGGTTCTGAAAGTGTCTTATTTCAGGCTCTCTGCTCTGTCTCCACTCTCTGGCTATTATTTTTTTTGCAGACAAAAGAGTGTGTATTGTCAAAGTTGTTTGTACCTTGGTCAAGGTTGGCCAACTTATATGTAGGAGGATGGATCTAGGGTCTCTGGTATGGCAACATTATCCACCCACTTTAAAAAACTTAAGACTCCGTTCCAAAAGGGTGCAATTTTTTTGCATCCCCACCATATGTGGATATAAGTCCCTTCTTCTTGGTTACACCTCCAACATAGACCAGAGGAATGGGGATACATCGTTGCTAATCTGGCCGGGACCAAATACCATTTATTAAGAATTGTATAGTGCATTTCCATCAAGGAAAGGTCATGGACCTCTTTTATTGCTACTCTCATTGAGTTTCTCCAATCTTCTAATGTAATTTTAGATGTCGTGTGTCTTTCCCATTTTTTAATGATTGGTAATTCAGTCGGATTTTGTAGTTTCCTCAGGGCCGGCCTTAAGTGTCCCAGCGCCCTGTGCGGGCTTCCCCCGTGGCGCCCCCCGTCTCCCCCCCCCCTATGTATGTGTCCCTTCCCTCTTCCTTGCCACGTCTGTCTCGCTCTCCCTCTGTTCTGTCTCTCTCCCCCCTCCCCCTGTTCTGTCTCTCCTCCCCCTGTTCTGTCCCCCCCCCCGTTGTCTCTCCCCCCCAGACACCCGTGTTCTGTCTCTCTCTCCCCCCCGTTCTGTCTCTCTCCCCCTGTTCTGTCTCTCTCTCCCCCTCCTCCTGTTCTGTCTCTCTCTCCCCCTGTTCTGTCTGTCTCTCTCTCCCCTTGTTCTGTCTGTCTCTCTCTCCCCTTGTTCTGTCTGTCTCTCTCTCCCCCTGTTCTGTCTGTCTCTCTCCCCTTGTTCTGTCTGTCTCTCTCTCTCCCCCTGTTCTGTCCCTCACTCCCCCCATTCTGTCTCTCTCTCCCCCATTCTGTCTCTCTCTCCCCCCATTCTGTCTCTCTCTTTCTCTCTCCCCCCCATTCTGTGTCTCTCTCTCCCCCTCCCCCTGTTCTGTCTGACTCTCTCTCCCCCTGTTCTGTCTGTCTCTCTCTCCCCCTCCCCCTGTTCTGTCTGTCTCTCTCTCCCCCTCCCCCTGTTCTGTCTGTCTCTCTCTCCCCTTGTTCAGTCTGCCTCTCCCCCCCCCGGCTGAGCGGTGTAGCTCCGCCCCCACCCTGTGAAGCAGAGCAGCGTCTGCTTCACGGGGAGCTGTGGGCAGCAAAAGAAAGTGCTGCTCGGCTCCCCATGCTTAATGCAGGCACGGGGAGCCGAGCAGCACTTTCTTTTGCTGCCTGCAGCTCCCCGTGAAGCAGGAGCTTCTCTGCTTCACAGGGTGGGGGCGGAGCTACACCGTTCAGCCGGTTAGCTCCGCCCCCTCCCCGACACAGCAGAGCATGCCGAGCAGAGGGCTGGTGAGGGGGGATCTTTTGATCTCCCCCAGCCAGTGCCTCTACCGGCTTTTTTTTTTTTTTTTTAACTTTTTTTCTTTTTTTTGTTTAGCTGGCGGGCGGCGCCCCCTGGGGTGTTGCGCCCTGTGCGCTCGCACAGGTCGCACACCCCTAAGGCCGGCCCTGAGTATCCTAATGCAGTCCAAACATTTAGAGTACAGTTTCTTATTTTTCTCAGTTGTTATCAATTTTGCAAATTTAATCAAAAAGGTACTGTTTGTTTCTTGTATGTTTTTAATAAGGCAACTTTTAATTCTTAGGTACCGGAAGTTTATATTGGGTATCTTATACTTCGCCTTTAATTCTGGAATTGTCATGATTTGGCCCTCTTTATATAGATCAGCTATGTTATGTATTCCGTCACTTAACCACTATGGCTATGGCATATTAAGGAGAATACTGACTGTGGCATATTAATAGACATACTGTCTGTGGCATATTAAGGTGCAAAGTGACTGTGGCATATTAATGGGCATACTGGCTGTGGCATATAAAGGGGCATACTGTCTATGGCATGTTAATGGGCACACTGGCTGTGGCATATTAATGGGAATACTGGCAGTGGCATATTAAGTAGCATTCTGCCATTTACATGTTAATGGGCAAACTAGCTTTGGTATATTAATGGCAAAACAGTGGCAAATTAATAGGCAAACAGTAGCGTGTTAATGGGCAAACTATCTGTGGCATATTCATGGGTAAACTAAGAGTGGGATAATCATGGTCAAGCTGTGACAAACAGGCTATGGCATATTAATTGTCAAACTGTGGCACAGTGCCACAGCCAGTTTTTCCATTAAGTCTTGGATGTGCAATGCGGGTAATGGGGCATGTCGGGGGGGAGCAGCAGCAAATCCTGGATGTGCAATACAGGTGCAAGGACATATCCTGAGTGTATTTAAATCATTGGCATGAGATACAAATACCTGGATAAAACTACTTTGGGAGGGTAGGGAGGTGAGAGATTGATATGGGGGAGGCAGAATTCTTTTCAGTAAGGGGCTCAGAAATTTCTGATGGCAGCCCTGGCATCAGATACTGTTGAGTACACTCTTCAAATAAATATGCCTCCCAAAAAGCTTAATAAAACAACCTCTTGCAACCATTCTTTATTTCATCCATATGGATGGGCTAGCCATGGATACTTAGGGTGTGTTATTCTCAAATTATGGTCCATGTATGATCCTGACAGTCTGGTGCTTTACCTGCTTTAGCTTTATATTTCTCAATTACAATTTAAAAAGAAAATCAAGACTTTCTACCTTAGAAAGTGCCTAATCTAATTCCTACTCTCAAAGAACACAGTTGGTATAGATATTAGTTGACCAGATGGACAAAACTAAGCTATATTATCTAAACTATATTTATATTATAAATCAAGAAAACAAAAGCACAACAAAACCATAGTGGACCATAATGAACTTTATTAGATAAAATGCACCCTGCCTCCTACTCAATTTACAGGAGATCTTCCATAAGGCAATGTTTAACATTAGAAATATGCCAGCACTGATAACGTAAGAGGTGACAGCCTTTCCTGGAAATGTCCGAAAAGAGAGATGGAAGAAGCAGGAACCAGCATGGAATGCAAAACCGGGAACCAGAAGTGACTTATTGGAACTCAACGAGATGAACTACGGAAATTCCACTGACTCAAAACAATACACCCCATGTAATTCATGGACTTACTGTCTGCTTCATTAGGAAGATGCTCAGAACAGTTCTGCTTCCTATATAACACCAATTAATAAATTAACCCTTTACAGAAGAAACCAGGAGAAAAAATCATAGCTATATATAAATAAATGGTATTAAATGTAAAATGACATAAAAACATGACAATGGAGCATAACGAGACAGTTTAGAATGGCAACAAAAATTGTTGACAGTATTAAATGTAAGTGTACTATGAGAATGAATGATGAAAATAAACGACAAAAAATAATAATAAAAAACAGAAAAAATGCAAAAGAGATGGACAAACAAGGACCAATACACTTTTTTTTTACTTGTGTTATACTTAATATAGGACAAGTGAAAAAGTAGTTGTTTTTAGTGTGAAGATATGCCAGATTATCCTGTCCAGGTCAGCAACTGTCTCTCTCATTTTTACATGACTAGACAGAAGGTACTTTAATTAGCACAAAGTGACCCCAGCACTATTTAGACCGCAGTCCGCGATCAATTGAGCAGGGTGTGCTAAGGAAGCAAGTGTTAAAAAAGTTTAATTGTACAAAAAAATGTTTGCCTCTCTGAAATATAAAAGAGAGATATAGATATTATTTATGAACGCTAATGATGATTTTAATGATGGTTTTAGTTGAACGCTGCTAAATCCAATGATTTATTCAACCCAAATGCAGAGAAAGTGCTAATTGCATAAATCTAGTATGTTTCCCTATTATGGAGCAATCTAGATGGTTCCCACCTCGTACAGTGGGCATAATTATAGTAAGCGTACTGCAATCAAAATTGTGTTTTTTCCTGAAAATGCAGAAGAACCACACATTTTTCTGAACCTGCAAGGATGCCTGTCCTGTGTTCATTAAAATGGTCCCTAAGTTTTTTTATTATAGACCCCACATGCTGAAGACCGCACCCATGTATCAGGATGTGCACTACATATTTGCGCTAGTAATTGATAGAAAGTTTTACCTCTGTACTAGATTTTAAAATGCATGGGTTTTTGGCTTCAATAATGTTCCTATTGGTTTTGTGTATGTGGGGGCACATGGTTGCAAAACCTACATTTTTCAATGCTTTTAATACTGAAGGGGCCACTATGTTTTAAATAATTTTGTATTTTTTTTTTTAAGATAACTGTAATCATCCACCCTTCTGCAAGCTCATACAGGCATTTCTGTATGCTTTTTACTTGGCTTTCCTCTTTATAATTTATGCTCTTTCTTGGCTGCCTGTTTCCTTGCCTTGTACTCTAGCCCTGACTTGTGATTCTGTTATGCATCCTTTCTGCCTGTATTTATGTTCCATTCCAGGTTTTCTCTGCTTCCTTCTACCTTGTTAGTTTTCTAACAAGTTTTTCGGTCCTTTGCAGCTCAGTCTACAGCAGGGGTGTATCATGCCCCTGAGTTACAGGCGTGCTGCCAGCCCGGAGCACGCCTGTCACTTGGAGGCACGATGTCTCTCGGGTATTTCCGGAGGTTTGTGTGCTGAGAACAGCCAGAACACAAACCCCTGGAAATACGTCATTACATCTGAGAGACGACGCTGCGTTGAAATCGGCAATGAGTCACTCACTTTGTTGCCAATTCAACAAGCACGAAACGTTTACAAAAATTCATCTACTTTTCGTGCTTGTTGAATTGGCAACAGAGTCAGTGACTCTGTTACCGAATTCAACGCAGCGTCGTCTTTCGGATGTATTTCTGGGGTTTGTGTGCACTCTGTTCGGAGCACACTAACCCCAGAAATACAAGCGCGGGTGCTCCGTGTTAGGTGTGCAGTGCACATCTAGCACATATGGAGCATCAGCCACTGGTCTACAGGTATTCTTTCTGTGTGAAATTTTAATGTTTATGCTCATGTCATTCACTGACTAATATTCTGTCTTAATTAGGGACTTAAATGTGGTGTACCTTGATGTGGTTAGCAAGCTAACATCTAATAAGCCAACAGGTGAACAAAACCACTAACATTTAACCATGTGTTTGTTGAAACGTCATTTTCCTCTGTGTCATTTAATGCACCCATAAAAGTTATATGTTCTTTTTTGGAGGACAGTTAGAGCTGGGTTTTGATACTCTATACAAAAAAATTATATATTACAATAAAATGTATTTATTTTATTTAAAAAATGTTAAAATCGCAAAAATAAAAAAGATTGTTAAAAAAAAATGAGGGCCATATAGTAGGAAGGAAACTGATCACAGTAACAAACTGTGATTAGCAAGGAAAGGGTTAACTTTTTTTCACAGGATTCCCCCCCCCTCCCCCCCCCCCCACACACACACTTGCCTGTCACTCTCTGTGCTTCACTAAAAGTATGTGAGGAACAATCTGTGAACACATTGACTTTGCCATCTAGTTTGTATGTTATTGCTAACGCTGCTGCTCTTATGACACGTTAACTCTTCACAAGGTCACGAAAGGGTTAACCATCTTCAGTCTTAGGCTAGTTACTGTATTAATGTTAATTTATTTGTAATGTTCTCTTGTGTTCCTTAGCCCTCTGGATGTAGTCTTAGTGGGATAGACACAAGGCTATCCCAGCTATAAGACCGGGAACTGTGGACTAATAAAAGTATTTAGAAAAATTGGGCAGACTAGATGGACTGAATGGTTTTTATGTGCCGACACATTCTATGTTTCTATGTTAGTTATATTTATGCCTGTCCCTTTAAGTTCTGGATGTGCTCTTTGTCTGTGCCCTGTATTATATTTATGTTGTTATCTGCAACCATGTGCTTTGTACTGCTTATTCTTTGTTTGGTTTCTGCTTTATCTTGCTTATGCTTTTCCTCTGTCATGTCCAGGATGTCTGGGTTTCTCCAGTCCAAGTTATGGTATACTGGATACAGCAGTTGCTTACACAGGGCCTCAGTATGTTGCAGCAAAAAATCTGGAGCCCCAAGATACCAGATAAGGGCAGTTTCCTAGCACTCTGCCCTGTGTCTCCACCCCTGCAACGTAGCTCCTGATCTTGAGCTCACAGGGTCTAATTCCATCCGCGACCCCCTGCATCACAATAACCCTAGGTTTCGCTGAGATTTCACAGAAAATTGGATACATTTTAAGGATATCCCACTGTTTACCGAGTATCTTTCTGATGTGTCTTGTCCACATTGTGTATTTTGTGATAAAGCTGACTCCTTTAGAGTGTTGATCCTCCCTATTTTCTCTATCTTTAATGATGGTATCCCTACACACCACATTAATTTTATTTTTAGTTTCACCGAGAGTTGTGGGCTTGTAATGTTTATCCCTAAAACGTTCTAAAATAAGATGATTTTTTTTTTCAATGATGGCATATCAGGGAAAAACAGCAAAATCTCTTTTTCGGCTTCTCAATATAGTTGAATTTATGACAGAATTGGCTGCCTGAGCCATTTGGGAAAAAAAATATTGGAAGCATTCAGATTGGGGTAACTTCACCTTGAAAGAATATCATTTCGAATACCTGACATGCGTTGATCACCCCAAAGAAGTGCCAAATTCGGGAAATATACATAGTATTCACCCATAGCAATTCTCAAGATTTTATCTGGAGAATTTTACTTTAAAGGGCTGAAAAGTACTATACAAATTATAATTTTTTTTCCATTTGACTGGCATTGCAATATAGCAATAGCCCACCCCAATACTCCCAATGAAGACAGAAAAAGAAATGGATGGTACAGGCCATAGCATTTATTATAAAATATTATGATGCATCCATATCTTTATTTGTAAAACTTTATTAACATAACAAAACCATAAGTCAATTAAATAACGCATAAATTACCACATACTGCCATACAGTATATAACTTTAAGTAATCATCTTTGCTAATCATATATATAAATGCCCCAAAGGGTTCTCATCTCCTCCTTGTCCACCAAATTCCCTTTACTTTATAATGCTTACCACTAACCAGATTTTAGCTCAGAGGGCACACTGAATTTGGTGATTTAATAGTTTGCCGTATAAAAGTCATTTGAGGTTGAGACCCACACCTTGTTAAGGGCACGCCCCGCCACAACACCTCTGTTTTAAGCATAAAATCAGCGGGGGGCCCAGCCAAACCACCCATGGCTTGTTTCACAACTTCTTGGCTAGATTAAATCGGTCGAGCCCGACCTCTGTAAGGTGTACCCCATCCCCACAAAACAAGTTTGTTGCGTTTTTTTCAAAAATGTTGTGGCAAAGCAAGATTTCTTTAACCCCAGGACAATTTTGGAATCTCTCCTGTTTAATTTCTTCTGGCAGTGTTTCAGGGCACATAGGTTATAGGCTCACTGCCAGAACTTACGAGGTACATTTTCCAACCATATGAAGTGGACATATGAAGGGGAACAAAATCAAAATTTGTGGCAAGTTCATTTTAATAGTATTAAGACCCAAGACTAATATTACTAAACCTCACACTGGTATTGTCCCCAGGTCATTGTTTCTCAAGTGTATGACAAGCACATTGGGCCTGCCTAGAAGGTGAGATAGTTTAACCAATTCTGGGAGGAGCTGTACCCACCTCATGCCTCTTGCCTCTGGCACCAAACTATCTCAACTCTGCTTTGGAAGGTGTGAAACCCAAAAGCTTACTTCCTGGCTGGACCACTGCTTGTCGTCGGACACAAAAGATGTGAGAGTGTCTAATCACCCAAGCCTTGAGGGGAACTGGTCCTGAGGAAATAAACACTATAAAGAGATTGGCAGGGAATACATCAGAAATTAACCTTCTGGTACCCAAGAGACTGGGAAGTGTTTACAACAGTGTCTAACAGTGTCTGTGTTTACAACATTACTACAACTTTTGAAAAATTCATTTAAAAGTTAACAATTTTTTCCCTTTTAAAAATTGGGTTTGTTCACAAATTTTGAAGAGCACTGAGAAGGGCACTTGTCATAGCAGTAATTACATTACCAAGTACTATGTTTAGGACCTCATTATTTCCTGAAGGAATGAGGTTTATTTATTGACCTGTGTTATTTAACTCACAGTATTGAATACTATAGACAGAAATAGAAAAATGTGAGTTAAAAACTAGTGCTAAAGGGATATTTTACATCATTGAATTGGGCCCAATGTCTGCTACCTACCATACTTCGAATAGCTTTGTACTTTTGAATTTTAATTGGGAAATATCAACTTAATGCATAAATGTAATTTAAAATGCATGGGAAATGCTGAATAAGTACACAAGAAAATAAATTTCTCCAAGTGCATAATCTAAAATACTATTCTTTTTCAGTGAACCTTCATACACATGCAGACTTGGTTATTTCAAAAAAGTGTATTTTGATTTTTTAAGGTTACTGGTTGCTAAACTGAAGTTAACAAGCCAATTTCACTTTGAGGAAATCATCAAGAGTGATTTCTGAAAGCTGGAGAATAACTGGTATCCTGATCTGATGGTTATCTATAATATAAAAGACATGGACACAAATTATATTATATTACTGGTGGCCCATGAGAGTGCCAAATGTATTGAAATAAATCTAGCATGTAAAGATGTATTCAGTGTGTTAAATAAAATGTTTTATAAATAAAATATTTCAATTACTATTAAGACATTACCCATTACAATGAATACATTTATAATGGTTGGAATTCTTATTATTTGGTATCTGTTGCGGTACACTATATCTTAACTTTTAAGATGATATATTAAGATGATAGGCCTACTCTCCAACAGTGAGTACAAGCCTTTGAAAAGCTATGGATAGTTACCAAATTCATTGAATCAAAACTCCAAAATGTGGTCCCAACTTTTATGCTCCATTGTGTTCGGGAAAAGGTAGAATAATGACTGCTCATTCGGAGTGGTTTATGCATGAGCATTAACAATGTCAATTTGAGTGACAGCGCTTTGGCACATGCACGGTACCACTGATACACCCTGTCCGGAAACAACAACCCTTGCATTGAACATTGCCATTGGTGCATGTTGGGGTATGTGTAGGGAATTGTGAAAAGTGCTCCCAAGCATGAGTACCACAATAGGAACAGGACTAAATAGTGGCAAAAAAAAAAAAGAGAGTAAACCCACGCGTATCTATAAAGATGCTCGATAGGGTTTACTTGGGAGAAAGTGGATATCATTTTTTTAGCCCTTGCTACTTGTAAAGAAACAAGGGTTAAAAAATGTTTTGAATTGCAGGGAATTGGGATAGTAATTTAAAATGTAAGGCCAAAGTTGGAAACATTTTGCCATTCAGTTACTTTGGTGAATGGTGAAATTAGTTTTAGGTAAATTCTGTGTTTCTACTTTGTAATAAGATATTCTTATGTTCATTTGGAAGCTGCTTGCACCAGTCTTCTCTATTATTAGTAATAACTCTGAGCTACTCTTTCAATGAACCTCATTTTCTGGTCTTGTGCAAGTATCACATAATTAAATTGTTTGGTCCCAGTCGTAACACAATTTTGACTGAAAAAAAAATGTTTGAAATGCAGTTCCTATGATGCCTAGTCAAAAAAAGCCTTTGATAATGCTGTGTGAGCCAGAGTCCAAGATTAACTCCTTAATGACATGCATTTTTGGTTGTGTCTTGTCCTTAGTGACATGGGCTGTTTTAACATTTGTTTGTGTTTAGCTGTAATTTTCTTCTCTCTCATTTACTGTACCCACACAAATTATCTATTGTTTTTTTTCGACATAAGAACACCCCATCTTAATAGTTTCTAAACTGTCTTTTGCATTTAGAAATATGTTATGTTTACATGTTTTTTTGCAAGTTATATGGCAATAACCAAAGGTAGCATTTTTATAGCTACAGTGACCTTTTAACTTCAATCCTAACCCTAAATCTAACACTATCTCTAATCCTTATTCAACCCTAAAACTACTGTTAACCCTAATGTAGCCCTAACCTTGTCACTGTCCCAAAATACTTGCCTGTGCCATCCTTATCCTCCAAACACCTTACCAGTGCCACTGTACTTATTAATATATAGTTGGATATGATTTAGTGTTGGTCCGATAACTATACAGTTAACCATATCCAAATATTGTCTGGATTACTCCAACCAGTAGACACATCAATAAAAAATGGCCAACAACTGATTTTTATTTATTTATTTAGAAAGTGTTTTACCAGGAAGAATACTTTGAGATGTCTCTCCTTTTCAAGTATGGCCTGGGGATCAATTCCTGAATGATATTACACAATGTTTCACATTTAACAGTAGATCAACGATCACGAAAACCTCTCTGATGGTGCTGCTCTATTGCCTCGTTGTTGAGGCATTAAGCAGCACTGAAATTTCGGCTCTGGGGCACACATGATCGCTCCGCGGAGCAATCGTCGGCGCCATATTGGAGGTGCGACATGCTCCTCCAATACGGCTGCTGCTCTCTTGTGGGTAGAGCATTGGAAATGAATGAAAATTCACTTCCGTCAATCTGATGCAGTGTCTTGACTGCCCCTAGAGGCAGTCAGCAACATTGCAACAAAAAAGACAATTAGATAAAATCTAGGGTTAGAGTTAGAATAATTGTTAGGGATACAATTAATTTAGGGTAAGCATAAGGGATAGGGTTCAAATTAAATTGAAATTAGAATATATTAAGGTCACTGTAGATAAAAACAGAAAAACACTATTATTTTTTTTTTTTGCCCTATAACTTGCAAAAAAACTGCAGAAAAACAGAAATAAGTATATTTCTGAACTCAGGACAAAATTTAGAAACTATTTAAACAGGATCTTTTTTTATGATTATGTTTGTGTAAATAATTTTTTAGGTCAGTTTTTTAGTTTTTTTTCTTCAAAATGTATGATTTTTTTGTAGTAAATGATAAGATATGATGAACATAATGGTATCTAATGAAGCCCTTCTTATTACGATACAAACAACATATAATTTGTGTGGGTACATTATGTGAGAAAGAAGAGAATTACAGCTAAACACAAATACCCCAGAGATGTCAAAACAGCCCTTGTCACCAAGGGAAAGACAAGGTCAAAAGGTCACTAAGGGGTCAAGAAGTAAAACACATTAATCCTGTTCCTTACCCCTCTCAATAACATGGACAAGAAATGTGTGAAAGCTTTATTATAATATATTAAAGTCTGAATATTTCTGCCATAGAAGTCTTCAAGAGGAATTGCAATGGACCTCAGTTTATATAGTAGATACGCCTACTTTAGGCTTGTAATGAAAAGTTTAAAACATTGTTTAAAAATGCCACACAGACATAACATGAGAAATGTGGCATGACTCATAACACAGTACTGACCCATTAAACAAGTTTACTCATTTTGGCAAATGTTAAAAGATTAAAGGGAAGCTTTCATTGTAAAACTAATTCAGAATGAGCAAGCAGACAGGATGCAATGTATTTCATTTCATTGTGTGCAATTAATTGATTTTTAATTTAACTTCCTGATATGTAAAGCGGATAATGGAATCAATTCCAATTTGAAAAGAGGCCATTATGATAATTGCATCCTTGGCTATTCATTTCAGTTTTATAGTTACTTAACAAGATCAATGTATTAAAAAATAAATTGTTATTGAAAGTTTCCTAAATTAATAAACTGGATTTTGATACACAATTGAGGTCAATTAATGAAGAAGCATATTCTAAAGAATGAATATTAAATGGATAAGGAACTTTGCCGCAAAGAGGAATTCAACAATTCACTTGGAAGAATCCTAAGCAAGGCACCATAGAAAGAGATTGTAATCTTTATATTTATAAAGCCATTTTTTACAGAATGAGTTTCTTTGAACTGGGAACACCTTCCAGTATCTTGTAGTTTATACTGATGTTCTAATTGTATTTATTGTATTTATTTAAATCACACACCATTATACAGTTATGTAAAACATGCTGAATGATAATTTAAAAAATAGCAAACAATGTAACATATATAAATGTTTTACAGCTTCTTCGGAGGTATAAGGATCAGCATAACGTTTTCGGCCAATTATTGATATTGACACATATTGACGCTATGTTGAGAATAGCCCATACGCAATATTATAATATTAATAATATATAATAATTAAAATACAAAGTGCAATCAGTATGATCTGATCAGATCTCTTTCCTCTTATATGTATGTAATTTGTTCCTCATTTCACCTATAGTTGAATAACCACACCTATTGTTTTGCAGTTAACACTGGCAAATATTATTTTATCATTATTATTATTATTATTATTATTATTATTATTATTGCTTAAGGTTTTGCAGTTAACACTGCCGATGATTATTTTATCATTATTATTATTATTATTATTATTATTATTATTATTGAATTGCGTACAGAATAGTCTATTGTTAAGAAATATGGAATCGTATGCAAACTGAAACCCAATGTGAAAAACATACTTCATTATGTAAGTGTTTATTAGGTATCTTTTGCACAACACTTGTTTATTGGCCTGGCATAGCTATGTAGGCACAAAGCTCACTCATCAATGGCACAGTACTTATATTAGAGTAAGAAAACAGTTAGTAATTGGAAGGTGTGCTTTTACTCTGTCTTAATCTTGCTATAGACCATTGTAAAGGGATTTGCTGGGGGGAAAAAAAATCACATTTCGACTAAGACACCAACAATCCTTTAGTCATACCTGTTTTTTACAGTATGTGTGAGGAAATAATCTGGACAATGAAATGAGCAAGAGAAAAAATTAAGGCATATAGCAACATTCTTTTTTATTATTATTAATTTTCTATATTATTTAATACAATCTGTGTCCAACAAAGAAATGATACAAAATGACATGACATGTTGATCTTTGGCAACAATCATATAGAAATATAATATTATAGCAACATTCTAATGAGTGCCTTGAGTAGAGTAGCCAAGGGGTAAACTTCCAGACATAGCTAGGAGAAATGGCCCTGTTTCCTACTCAAGCCCTAAAGTCAGAGAATCCAGGACAATACATTTTTGATAAATAAATATCACCCATATATTATGTATATTTATATAAATAGCAGACAAACTTTTACAAAAAAAAAAAAGTACTTTTATTTTAATTTACTTACCAGTGTGTGATTTTTATATAACAAAAAAAAATTTTTTTTTTTTAATCTCATCCCAAAAGTAATGGACATTTATTAAAAAAAGAAGCAATTTCCTTCACAATGGCATTTTCATTTGCATATAACCATATATGACTACGATGATTTATTTAGCTATAATTTGTTCTGAATACATGGCTAGTCTTTTACAACTATCAACATATAATTTAGAAAAATGAAATCCATTTGGTAGAATTCAGGAATGTAAAATTCTAAATATTAGTAATAAAAAAAAGAGAAATATAAGTACACATTTTTAAAATAATAACAAATGTGGCTTAAGTGTGGGAAAATGACTCAATAGGCTAAATGTATCCAGGATGTTTACATCTTAAAGCTATGAACATTTGCTTTATTTCACTTTGTATTAAAAACTACAGTGATGCTTCGAAGTACAGTGCTCATACAACAATCTCTAACACATGTAAGAATAATATTGATCAACATAAATTGTCAAATTTCCATCTTGATGAAGGAAAAGTTATCTTGTACTTCTTAAAACTAAGAAACAAAAGAAAAGGAAGCTTTGCTGTGATGTGTTCTTGACCTTAGAAAATAAAAGCTCTATTGTGTTTCACAAAATCTAAAATAAAATATGACTGAACAGCCCTTGAGAGGCACTGACAGGCTAGAGTTTCTGTATGGGACCAATTAACTTTGCTTAAGTGAATCTCGTTCTCATAATCTGTTTTATCTTCAGCCCTGGAGGATCCAGCTTGTACATGCTTAATGTAAATAAGATCAACAAATAATATCAAATGTGAAATGACAATGTTTTGTTTGTTATGCACAGCACCAAAAAAGAGAATATTGCGCACACTGCAAAATCTAAACACAATTTAAAAATAAGGATATATCTAATGTGCTGCTTTTGTTTTGTGTTGTAGTTTAGCGAGCCATCTATATTATATATACTGTATATATATATATATATATATATATATATATATATATATATATATACACATATGTATATAACATCTTTTTCTCACCCAACTTTTGGTATGGTATGTGTCTTTCTCAACCTGGGGTCCTCTACTGGAGGCCTGGGAGTTTGAGGGGTCTGTTGATGTGGGGTGATGTTGTTCCTGGAATCTGTCGGAGCCACTCTCCTAGCTTAGGTGTCAATGCCCTAAGTGCTGCTATCACTACTGGGACCAGGGCTGCCATCAGGGGATGATGGGTGATACACCCATCATGGGCCTGGTGTGCCCAGGGGCCCCGCTCGGGCCCCGGCCCTTTAAACATTTTTAAAAATTTTCGAAAACAGGGCATCTGTGGGCTCCCACCAGGCCAGCCCTTTAATGGGGCAGCTGCCCCAATCGGCAATTTGCTGCTCACTGCAGCTTTCGTTTCTTTCTTTTTTTTCTGGAGCTTGATAGAAAGAGGTCTCAGCCAATCAGGTGAGACCTCTCAACTCTCCTGATTGGCTGAGTGTTCAGAAGCCTCCCCTGATTGGCTGAGACCTCCTTCACACAAGGAGCTCAAAGCACAGAGATGCAGAGAAGTAAGTTATACAGTTAGACAGTGTGTGTGTGTATGTCAGTGTGAGTGAGTGTGTGTATGTCAGTGTGAGTGAGAGTGTGTGTTTATGTCAGTGTGAGTGAGAGTGTGTGTGTATGTCAGTGTGAGTGAGTGTTGTTTGTGTGTATGTCAGTGTGAGTGAAAGTGTGTATGTATGTCAGTGTGAGTGAGTGTGTGTGTGTCTCAGTGTGAGTGAGTGTGTGTGTATTTCAGTGTAATTGAGAGTTTGTGTATGTCAGTGTGAGTGAGTGTATGTCAGTGTGAGTGTGTGTATGTCAGTGTGAGTGAGTGTGTGTATGTCAGTGTGAGTGAGACTGTGTGTATGTCAGTGTGAGTGAGTGTGTGAATGTCAGTGTGAGTGAGTGAGTGAGTGTGTGTGTGTATATCAGTGTAAGTGAGAGTGAGTGAGTGTGTGTGTATGTCAGTGTGAGTGAGAGTGTGTATATGTCAGTGTGAGTGTGCGTGTATGTCAGTGTGAGTGAGTGTGTGTGTGTCAGTGTGAGAGTGTGTGTATATCAGTGTGAGTGAGAGTGTGTGTATGTCAGTGTGAGTGAGAGTGTGTGTGTATGTTAGTGTGAGTGAGAGTGTGTGTGTATGTCAGTGTGAGTTAGTGTGTGTGTTAGTGTGTATGTCAGTGTTAGTGAGTGTGTGTGTCAGTGTGAGTGACAGACTGACTGTATATGTGTGTGAGGGAATGTGTGGATAAAGGGATTAACTTCTGTGACACTGCCTATATCTGTCTAGCAGATGCAGACCATGACTTTTAGTCACATATTAATTTATAAACTATCTGGGGAGGCAGAATTTTTTTCAGTAAGGGGCCCTGAAATTGGCATCCCTGACTGGGACCACTTTGGCCTTCACTTTCCACATGCTTCCAAGTTCCTTTTTCAGGCCCTGGTACTTCTCAAGCTTCTCATACTCCTTCCTGATGTTGTAGTCATTTGGCACCACTATATATATCACCATTGCGGTCTTCTGGTCCTTGTTTACTACCATGATGTCAGGTTGATTGTCCAGAACCTGTCCATCAAGATTTTGAAGTCTCACAGGATCTTAGCCTTGTTTTTCTCCATAATATTCTGTGGAATCTCCCATCTGGACTTGGGAGGGTTTAGCCATATGCTTTGCAGATGTTCCTGTACACACTGCCTTCTACTTGGCCGTTCAATGTATGCTTTTCCTGTGAGCATCTTATAACCTGCCACTATGTGTCAGAGGACTCTCTAAACAGTCTGCACCTTGGATCCTGTCTGTTGTGGTAAATCCCTGCTTCTATGGATCTGGTGCTCAGTGCTTATTCTAGTGCTGCTATGATCAGTGCCTCAGTGTTGTCTTTGAGCACAGCCCTCTCAAGCCACTGGTAGGATTTCCCAATGTCAGTCACCTCGGCTATCTGTTGATGGTACATCCCATGCAGGGTCTTTTATTGCCATTTGATCTGCCTTCTATGCCTGTTGCTGCTTCAAGCATTCTCTCAGCAGATCATCATTGGGTGCCATCTTGCTGATGATTTCCCAGATGCTCTGGATTTCATCCAGGATGGTGGCTCTGACACTCTCCAGACCTCACCCACCCTCTTTGTGGCTGGTGTACAGTCTCTGCAAGTTACACTTGGGGTAGAAACCTCATGTCAGGGTTCAACACTGACCTTCTGACTCATGCATTTAAAGTCATTATTTATGTGCTTATATTCCTCCTGCCTCCTCTAGAGGCCTCCCTACCTTACTTTGCTTGTATTCCTTCCCCTCTGTTTGGTGTCAGGTGGGCTTGTTACCTTTTGCTCACACCCAGGTTAAATAGCTGCAGTTTCTGGCAAACAGTGCTTTTGCATTGAAGTTGGTGTCTGATTTCTGAGAGCTGCTGCTTCTGTTCCTGATACTCCCCTTAAAGCCCATTTGTATTGTGACCTTGTCCAGGAACTGGGAATCTGACCCTGAGTGGCTCAACCATCTCAGTATATGATTTTCAGCATCTCCTGAGACCCTCTGAGTACATCAAGATCTCTTCGGCTAAGTTATTCCCTTTAAGCTACCCTTCTCATTCCTCACCCTCTCTAGGGTGTTCCTGCTTAGTCACCCTCTCCAGGGTGTTCCTGCTTAGTCACCCTCTCCAGGGTGTTCCTGCTTAGTCACCCTTTCCAGGGTGTACCTGCTTAGTCACCCTCTCCAGGGTGTACCTGCTTAGTCACCCTCTCCAGGGTGTACCTGCTTAGTCACCCTCTCCAGGGTGTACCTGCTTAGTCACCCTCTCCAGGGTGTACCTGCTTAGTCACTCTCTCCAGGGTGTTCCTGCTTAGTCACCCTCTCCAGGGTGTTCCTGCTTAGTCACCCTCTCCAGGGTGTTTCTGCTTAGTCACCCTCTCCAGGGTGTTCCTGCTTAGTCACCCTTCTAAGGCCTCACCCCTACCTTTGCTTTGTCTACAGTCCCTACTATAGCTCTTTGTTCTTTCTGCAGTTCCTACTCATACCCTTTTCCTATTCTGCAGTTCTTTGCTAAATTCTCTCTTGTCTCTCCTTCAGTATTTATTCCAATACCTAGCTCTGTTTCTTTATCTGTTCTCCCTTTGCACTATATTTAACATGCAACCAGACACCTACACTATCCCTGCACTTAAACTCCTACCTGACCTGGCAAAGGCCCTGACACCTCAGTACATTGTTAGGAGCTTTTGGGTCTTCATGTCAGCAGCCTCTAGGTCTTCCTTTGGCCAGCTCATGACCTCAGCAGGGTATGACTGGCATGGCGTCTTGTTCTTTCCATTGAGCTGGCTCTTCAGGATCTGTATTATCCTTTGATGGTACTTGGCTGTCTTCTAGGCCTCCTAATCATGGTTCCTACAGCGGTTAGCTTCTTTAACCAGTAGGTGTGGATCATGTCTGGGCCAGGTGCTGTCCAGCTCTTCATGTTCTTGACCCACTGTTGAATGCCTGTTATTGTGATGGTGACTAGTTCCTGTTCTGGAAGATTACTATTGTCTGTTCTCAGGTCCTGCAACCACTTTGCACTGGTATTATGTGTCTTTTTTTCCCCCCATATGTTCTTCCAGTACTGTTTAGTTTCTGATGCTGGTAGCTCTGTTGTTACTGTGTTGTGGCACAGCAGCTGGGAGTACACCTTGCATGGATATTTGGAGAACAGTACATTTATCTTCCTGGCCTCTGCTTCTCCAGTGTATCTCCTGAGTCTGGTATCCAGTGCTGTCAGCATTTGTTTAGCAGTCTCTACAGCTTCAGATGGGGTATTTTTCCAGTAGTTGGGTCTTATTCTTAATTTCCACACCCTTCTGCATTTCCACCAGCTAACTAACTTCTCTCCAAGTTGCCGTGATCTTAGCCTCCAACATCATTTTCCATATTTATTGAGGTAGGCATATTTACCGTAAGGAGTTTCGCCCAAGGACACCTACTAAACCATCCCCCTTACCAGATGGCTGCTTGGTTTGAACGTGCAGCCGGGCTGACTATAATCTACCGCAGATCCTCGTGACGCTGAGGTCCTCTTGGCAGGTAGCAGGATTGTGTTTTGTCACCTAGCATAGAATCTCAAAGTCCTGTAAAGCACATGCAAGTAAATGAAGGGTGCATGAGTACATCAGGTACATGCATACTAATGATGCCTGAGATGTGCTCTGCCAATTGTATATAGGGGTTACTGACCTTCTGCTAAAGGTTGTTGTTTGCCCCGTCAAGGGAAAGCAAGTATTAGATTAAGCACAAATGGAAAGAGCAAAGATTCTGCAAGGAAAGATAGAATAACAAAGTATAAATATTGAACCAGTTAGAGATCTCTCAGACATTTCAGGGGTAGAACCACCAGGGATTACCCCACAGCTTCTCGGATCAGAGTATGAAAGCACACTGGCTAAAAATCAAAGAAGAGCTAAAATGACACACTCAAGACATAAAAGGCAGTATAAAAAGGATATCACCAAGTTGGAAGAAAGATTAAAAGCTACAGCAGAAAAACGTGAAAATATTTAATTACGCTGGGGCAAGCGGACCTAATAAAACAATTTGAAACACAAATAGAATCATTATCAGTTACAACAGGTGACATAGGAGACAGAATCAGACGCAATCACTTGCACATACAAGATATCCCGAAAAGTATATTAAACACAGAGCTGCTGAAATACCTGGAAGATTTTTTTTTATCTTTTAAAAGAGATTTCACAGATTGCTAAAACCAGCTGGGGTATCAGCACAACACCCAAGGGATGTAATGATATGCTACAATCCATTCCAGTTCAAGGTACGGATCTCTTGAGCTATCTATCAAAAATACCTGAATGACTCACCTTATGAGCAGAATTCCAGGGCTTTTCATTTCAAATTAGGAAAATTAGATGGTTATTTGCCCCATAAACTGAAGACCGCAGGAATTGCAATATTACATATCACTGGGGATTCCCTATGAAGATAATTCTGGTTCATGATGGACTGAGTGAGCTTTCTCAGTTACCACAAAAATTAAAACTATGGATGCAAATAAATTAGTGTTTCTGGGAAGTGGAGGGTTGTTTGAGGGAGATGGAAAGGGGGTTGGGATATATCAAATATATAGAGAGGTAAGGTTAAGTAGAGTGCCTTAAATAATACAAAGACATAAGGTGCAACAAAGTTATGTGCACAATTGCTTTTGAAAATGCAAGGCTGTAGAGTGGCCTCAGACTGAAAGGGGAAATGTAGCCAATTTTCAAAGCGTGCACCGGCTATATTTTACTAAATCGTGCTGTGCCCGAACATCCAGGTTTGGGAACACCTTTGTGATGTCACATGTGATGTCAAGAGGTCTTGCAATTTTTTGGCAAGGACCCATAGGCTCTATTAAGATTCTGATCAGGTATCTGCCATTTTGTCCCTGGCTAATAATCACCTTGTGATTAGTGGCCAGGAACAAAAAAATTTAATTTTGGTGCTTGCATCTTCTGGGACACAAGCATCATGTGTCAAGAAGGGGTTGAAGTTGGTATGGTCACACATTTGTTGAAAATGTCACATTGCAAGATTGTAAAACACTTGTTTGAAACAATATATGTGCACTGATATTGCATATTGTGTAAATTTTAATAATTAATATATGGTTGGTGAAGCAATGTTTTTGGATAGGGCACATGTATTAGTAGCCCACATGAATAAGTGGTGGGTATTATTCCTCGTCCCTTTCTCCTTGTAGTGTGGACTAATTGAGTATGATGTATGGGTTGTGTGTAACGTTAAGCAGAGTGTCCTATTTTATAGAAAGGATTCAAATTGTTATGTACACAAAGATTTACAATAAAAGATTGTAAAGGATTTGTTTGACATGATATATGTGCACTGATACTGCATAATTTTGTGAATTAAAACAAAAATTAATATCTGGTTGGCCAAGCTGTTTTATGGGACAAGGCACGTATTAGTAGTTCATATGAGTTTTTTTTTCTCTCTGTATGCTACAATATAATGATGTACAGGTCACGCTGATACGGTCTATGAGCACCATTACTGTACAATAGTAAGTATTTCAAAGTAATACATTGGTAAAGTTGTTTTTGGACAGTTTACGTTCACAAATAGCTTATAGTACTAGACTGTGGTGCATAGTTTCCCGAAATGCTTAATTAGATTTATCACAATTATGATTAAATAAGTATAGATTCTTAAAGGTGCCTATGTTTTTTTTTGTCTCTCCCTCCCTTCACACTTCACCAGGAAACATGGCAAGAAAAACTTTTTTATGGCTAAACATCAGTGCTATCAATTTCGTCAATTTTTTTATGGCAAGCTTTTTTTGTGTTTTCCCATATGTTCTTCCAGTGTATTCACTGAGAGGTGATTTTTTTCTCCCCTCAGTTGGGGGTGGAGGGGGTTTTTTTATGTATTGAAAATATTTCTAATGTTTTATATATCTATATGTGTTTGTGCACTGCCATGATCAGCAGAGGAATAGGAACTAACTTGATCTTGATCTTTCAGACTCAAAGGATTAGGGTAGAGATGATTAATGCACAAGGCATTAATTCGCCACAAAAAATAAACCTTCCTGAATTTCTATTTTTTTAAAGAGCAAATCCAGATGTGTAGTATTCAGGAGACTTCTTGGAAAATAGAGGACTGCTTGAAATTTAAATCAACAGAAGAGGGGGGTCTCAATGTTTTTTCGAAAGATTTGTTGATTCATACCAAGATACTTTTCATAGTACGTGAGATAAATTACATTACATTAACATTTATTTATATAGTGCCAACAATTTACGTAGAGCTAGATACAGAGCATAGAAGGGAACTACATACTGAGTTAGACAAACTAGAGCAGACGGGTACATGAGGTAGAGAGCCTTGCACACAAGCTTAAAATCTAGAGGGAATGGGGTACATGAAACACATAGGGGAGTGAAGAGGTCAGAGAGAATGTAGTAAAAGTAATGTGGATGGTTGGCCAAAGACTAATTGTGTGTCAGTTGTAAGCTACCTGTTACTAACAGTGGTTGAGGACAACGAGAGCTAGGTGGGATTAGCTAGAGGTAAATAAACTGGTATGCTAGTTGGATGGGTAGTAAGCTTCATTAAAGATATTAGTTTTGAGGGACTTTTTAAAGTCTGAAAAGGAAGGAGAGAGCTGGATGCTCTGTGGAAAGGAGTTCCAGACAGAGGGGGCAGCTCAGGCAAAATCTAGGAGGTGCGAGTGGGAGGAGGGGATGAGGTTGGAAGAGAGCTGTAATCCCCTTGAGGAGCACAGAGGTAGTACAGGGAAGTATCGGTTAACGAGGGAGGCAATGTATGGAGTGGCTGAGGAGTGGAGGGTTTTGTACGTTAAAGACAGAATTTTACATTTTATTCTGGAGCAGATGGGGAGCCAGTGGAGGGCGTTACAGAGAGGAGCTGCCGAAGTAGATCTCAATTACTTTTACTGGCAAAGTGCAAGAAGTAAATAGAGCTAAACAGTAAAAATCCCATTCACAATAATTTAGATGGCCATTACACTAAAAAGGATCATTTTAAAAAATCACTATGGTATCCCTTTAACAATGTGACCACCATGATATCACAAGGCTAAATGCATACATTGATAAGCTCGTGTCAAAGCTATATCCTAGGATTGGCTTTCTATATAGAAATAAATCTAATCTAGATTCCACGGTAAGGAAACGTATTGTGCAGCAAATGTTAATGCCGATCTTAGATTATGGAGATGTTGTGTATGATTGTGCCCCGCAGACCCATCTTGGTAAACTCGACACTATGTACAACAAATTGTGTCGTTTTGCACTACAGTGCGATTATAACGCACCACTCTAAAATGTTAAAAGAGTTAAACTGGCTGACGCTTGCATAACCACTTCTCTGGAACGCTCCCCCCCTACCTGAGCGGCATGCTCGCTCTTACTCCCTGCACTTCCTACAATCTCAGATCCTGCACCAACCCTTCACTAGCGATCCATCACTTCAAAAAGGAAGCGGGCCGAGGTACGTTCTCTTTCAGAGCTCCTCATATGTGGAATAGCCTTCCTGTTTCTGCCAAATCATCATCTAGTCTAAAATCCCTGAAAATAGGTGTCTCCCAAATCCTCAAAACAGATTGTACCTGTTATTAGTTTACAAACTCCTTCGTATACTGTACATGTTGTTCCTTTTTTGCATCAATAATGATTTACCCTTGTTCTCCTTTCAACTTGTTTAATATATGTATGTATGTATCTATTTTTAATCTACTGTTAAATTTATAACTGTGTAATTCCATTTCATTCCATTACGAGAGAAATCTCAAAGTATTCTTCCTGGTAAAACACTCTCTAAATAAATAAATACAAAGGGCATAGCAGTGATCAGAAGCAGAAATTATGTTAATAACAGGTTACTATTTTGTTGAGATTAAAGACTAAAACAGACGGTTATATTCCGGACTGCAGTTCCATTGCAGTTAAATCACAAAATCCAATCTGCTACTTTGGATGTGATTCCCTTTTTTGTATTTCATTCTTTGGCAGAAGTCATGTGGTAACGCTATCTGCAAGCAGTCTGCCCAGTTGCATTTTCCATCCTCCTCAACTCATTTCCACATACAGCAATGTTCCCTTGCATTTTTTTCCCATGCAGGATAAAAAGCTCTGGCCTACTGTTACAGATGTTGTGCTGAGGCTCCACTCTGCGGTCTGATCCAAAGGGAGTATTCAAAGCTAGTGTTACATTACTAATTCTTTGTAATAGTAATGCAGAGGCAAAATGTTAATCAATTACAGGAGCAGAACTAATTAGAAGCCATGCATTATACATCTCGCAGACATTAACATAGACACTGTTTTATTAGACATTCACATCACGGCAAAGTGAACAAAGAAAATCTCAGACCAGTTGTTTGTGTGTGCCATGACACTCTGTAAGTGAGAATGCCCTTGTGTTTAGTATATATGAAAAGAGAGCATAGGTGGAAATATTAACAATGGAGCTGCATTAAATTATTTACTGCTTTAAATGGATAGTATTTCCTAAATGCTAGAGTGGGTTCAAATACATTTTACAGTTTTGCTTTAGCTAGAGAGGCAGAAATAATGTAAAAATGCTTGATTGCTAGCACACATGATTATAAATTTAATCATATATACTTGTTTTATATTTGTTAACTAACATGCATTTTGTAATCTCACAACGCCATACCTCCGAACGTCTTCCCCTGGCATTGCGGGATACTGGGGTGGACCTTGGAAGGGAAAGTATCAAACTGTGATTGCCCCTCAAATATTATGTATTATTTTTGTATGAAAGCGGTTCTTAAATATTGCAGGTAATCTCCAGGTAATCATTTATCTCTATATTTTGTACAAATTGCCATTTCCAGCATTACTTTGGAGCTATTAGAACGTCTATACAGATGTACAGTGATGAACAATAAGCATGCCCAATAAGAATGTACATAATGGGGGTCATGTACTAAACAAGGGCAGTGGGGGAAAAAAAGTAGGTAAAACATGAGTAAGGAGCAATTTGCGAATATTTGCGCTGTTTCTTCCGACTTGTGCCTCTTCCGTTTAATTTTATGAAGTGTGCATTTTTACAGTTGCATTAATATATTGCGATTATATTTGCGCACTTTAAAGACTTTTGGAAACATTTTGTGAAAATGAATTCTTATTTTGCATGTGAAAATTACATCAGCTTTTATCAAGTGATATCAAAAGAGGTAGAAAAAATATTCGCAAACTTGCCTGTTTTTATTCGCAGTTGCTCAAATTTACTATTTGAGTGTTAAATGTTTAGTACATTGCAAAAGTAGCAAAGCGCAATCATAGTTTTGCACATAAAATGTATTTTCAGTCTTTTTTAGTACATGTCTCACTATATCAGGAATGCATAGATTTATATACATACATTTCCTATTCATCTCTCTGTAGGATGGAGATGCACTTTGTATACATGATGTCATCATGCACACCTAGCACGTCCCACATTGTTTTAATGGGAGCAGTGCTGGACATTTGGTATATGGATCATTTAGCTCAGTGTTCTTAAATAATTATCCTATTCTATCCTGCATAACTATACATACGTGGGCATGCAAAATAAAAAGCTTGAAGCATGGAAGTTCTGCTTGGAATGGACATTTAATATCTTTATTGTTGCACACTTCCAAAGTTTCTAATAGAATGTGTCGGCAGATAAGAACCATTCGGTCCATCTAGTCTAATATACTGTGATAAACATGACAGATCACTACTTTTCTGTAATAAACATGAACTCCTATTTATCTAATTCCTTTATAACTTAACCTGTTCTTAGTTTAAGATTCCTAGTTGTGTTTGCCAACTCATGTTCTGACAATAGCTGCAATCAAGTCACTAAGATGCAGGCCCATGACATAACAAGCAAAATCGGGACTGTACCGCCAGAAGCAGGACAGTAGGGAGGTTTGATATGAATGATGCACCAAATAGCTTGATATTTTCTATATGTACCCACCGCAAGTGAAGCAAACCTATAAAACACTCAGAATCCATGCAGTATTTTCTTTAAATTCCATGTAGCTCCTCCAGATACTTTAATAAATGATCACCAAAACAAGGTGTTTTGTTTATTTCCTATTTGTACCCTGATAACCACAGTACCAAACACTACAGTTAAGTATTCAACTTGATTGATCTAGTAGAATCCTTGTGGGTGAAATACATACAGGGCCACCATCAGAAATGTTGGATCACCTTACACAAAGTCTGGGCCCTCCCACAAATATAAAAAAAAAACTATCACAAATGCACAGCACTCTTTGTGAGGGGGTTTATTAAATGCCCACCCACAATGAATGCTGTGCATTTGTGTTTTATTTATACTATTTGGGGATCCTGAGTGAGGTTGTTGGTCCTGGAGTCTAGAGTGCTTTCCCAACTACCTAATTACTCCCATAAATATGTTATATTTATATATTATATAACCCCCATTTCCGACACATCCTCTGCTTGTCTAATTTCCTTCCTTTGTCCCCTTTCATTCCAGTTGTTCTGCCCTCATTTCATCATAGCCCCATAAGCACAATATTGCACCCAAAGGACATGCTCCCAACCTGCGTTACAGCACCCACAGGACTTGCCCACACACCACACTTCAGCAACCACTGAACTAGAACCCTGGTAGTCAAAGCTTGCTGTGATGGACAGGGCATGTATGTGGAAGTGGGAGTGTGTAGGGGTCATGGACTGGGCAACTGGAGGACTTGGGGGTAACAGTATAAAAGTCTGTGCCAGCCCTCCCCTTGCAGCAGCCATTTTACAACCCCTCCATACACTCAAAAAAGTTCCCACCCACCCGTCCCTTTGTTTGTACTGTATTGTGTATTATGTCTCACTATGTTTTCTTTTGTCGCAGCGGGGATGCATGTCCCTGCCGGTCGGGGTTTGTGAAAGAAAAGGGAGGAGTGACGATGTTATGGTGACGTTTTGGGCTCGGCCCTCCCCTAACCTTTTAAAAGTGAGAAATCACTACGTGCCCACTGAGCGAGGAGAGTTCGGCTAGTGGTTAGCATGGAAAAGTAAGGTAAAAGGGTAAAGAGACCCTAGGACGAGGGGGGAGGGGAGTACCACTGGTTTTGGTGCTACTTGCACAATAATATGCATGGTTATATTTAAAAATGTTAGTTCAGGTGACTGGCAAGGATTTTTAGATGATTTGTTAGGCTGTATTTATTTGAGAATTAAAATAGTTAAGGTGATTGGCTGATACAGTCCTTACAAGTTATTATTATGTTAATAAATCGCTGTGGTCTTTTTATTCACCAACAACTGTCTCGTGTGTTTTTTTTGGGTTTTGGGTCACAAGGTATTTCATTTACCACAGTAAGACTATCCACCCTCTAACATACATGCCAATGCACCACCAAGACTTCCCATTACAACACCAGTACTTAGTACATAGCACCTCCAGACATTCTGTTATACCACCGGTTCTTTTCATTGCATGCCCAGACTTTCCATTACAGGTCTAGGACTTTACAATGCACCCCCTTAATTGCCATTACACCTCTAGTACTTGGCATTACACCCCCACACTTGCCAATATACCTTCAGTACCTTACATTGCACCCCCAGCATTACCACTACACCTGCACGACTCGACATTGCACCCCCCAGACTTGTCATTGAACACATATTTCTTGTTGCTACCAGATGATGTCTGTGCACTACTCAGTGAGCAGATACATCCTCCAATGCTGCCCAATGCTTCCGGACGGTCTTCTGAGCCAGAACACCCAGAGGTTGCATGACACCATCCTTCTAACTCCAAAGCCCTGCCGGAAGCATTGGGAAGCACTGAAGGGTGTCCATGTGCATCACACAGACATCCTCCAGCAAAGGGCACCCCAGGACAGCCAGACCCTTTACTGGGGTACCAGCTCTACTTTCCTGATAGTGGCCTGAAGACATATGAACAACATAAAACACACAAATGGAAATTTAGGAAGATCAGTGTGTGAATAACAAAATACAAAACTCATTTGTAGTTTTAAAAAGAATAACAATACAATATAAGAACCATACTATACTTCATCATGAAACCAAAATAATCTAGTTATCAATGTATTGTGTTTGCTCTCACAACGTTTACACTTCTTTAAAATTTATAAATTTTCATGATCATGATCTGAAACAGAAAATATGCACCCTTGACTAATGTCTAATCTGCTGAGAAACAAAAAGTTTCGTAGAACCTTCTGACTGGAAAACAGTATAAATGAAAGCATTTTAAAAACAAAATTGACTGGATATGAACTGGATAGACAGTAATGTACAACTTGTTTTAGAATGCAAAGCCTAAAGCACACACGCTAACCATTGCAAATTATTTAGGCATGTGTCTAACACATTTTATAACTACCAAAATAATCAAATGGTTAATTAAAGATTGTTGTGCTGTTAGAGAGAAAGCACATCTGGAATAATAATAGAATACACTATGGTGACCACATTTCCCTTCTTCTATTCAGGGACACTTTTTACAAAAATTGCAATCAATGGCGGATCTAGGGGTGAGGGCAACGGGGCAATTGCCCCAGCACGGCTGGAGTGGGGGGCTGACCGCACTGGGTGCAGACGTAAAGGTCCACCCCCACTCTGTAGATCAGTGCACTCGGCGGGGAGACGCAGGCAGCATTGGCTCCGTGTGTGTCAATCACACTGAGAGCTCAATGCGTGCTGCCTCATACTCCGTACGCATAGTGATGGTTCAGAGAATCGGAAATACACTATGCACGTGGAGCACGAGGGAGCACGGATTGAGCTCTCAGTGTGCCTGCGTCTCCCCGCTGAGTGAGCCAACCTGCACTAAATCACATCAGGTAGGAGGAGAGGAAATAATGGGAGGGGGAGGGGCAGAGGAAAGAACATGGGGAGGGGGAGAAGAGAGAACAGAGTGGAGAGAGAGGAGAGAACAGGGAGAATGAGTGGAGAGAGAGGAGAGAACAGAGAGAAGGGGAGAAAGAATGCAGGGGAGATCAAGGAGAAAAGGGGGGAGTGGGGAGAGAACACAAGAGAGAAGGGGAGAGGGGAGAGAACACAGAGGAGAGAAGAGGGAGAGAGAGGAGAGAACACAGAGGAGAGAAGGGGAGAGAGGAGAGAACACAGAGGAGAGAAGGGGGAGAGAGAATATAGGACAGAGACGGGGAGAGGAGGAAAAGAGACAACCATGAGGAAGAGTAGAGACATACATGGGTAGAGGGACAAAGAGACAGTCATGGGAAAGAGAATAGAGAGACTTTGGAAGGGAGAGGGGAGAGACAGAAATGGGAAGGGAGAGGAGAGATAGAGACATGGGAAGGGAGAGGAGAGACAGACATGGGAAGGCAGTGGAGAGACAGACAGACATGGGATGGCAGAGGAGAGACAGACAGACATGGGAAGGCAGAGAAGAGACAGGCAGACATGGGAAGGGATAGGACAGACAGACAAAGGAGAGGAGAGACAAAAAGACATGGGAAGGGATAGGAGAGACAGACAGACATGGGAAGTCAGAGGGGAGACAGACAAACAATGGAAGGGAGAGGAGAGATAGACAGACATGGGAAGGCAGAGGAGAGATACATGGGAAAGAAAAGGATACAAAGACAGATATGGGAAGGAAGAGGAGGGAGACAGACAGACATGGGAAGAGAGAGGAGAGAGACAGGCAGAGATGGGAAGGGAGAGCGAGAGAAGTACATGTGGGAGAGGAAAAGACAGACAGACATTAATGGGGGAAAAGAAAAGACAGACGGACATGTGCCCCGAATTCAGGCTCTGGATCTGCCCCTGATTGCAATATATATAAACACACACACTGTATACATCGTTTTCTGTTTAATAAAATGTGAATTGTATGACCTGATAACAGAAATACACAAATCTACAGAAGCCCAGAGAAGCCATGCATTTTATCTTGATAAAGACAACTTGTTATCTCTAGAAAAAAAGTCAGAAAAATATGAAAAATACATGGACTCTCTGGACTTCCATAATATGATCAAAAAAATGCCTATGCTCAGCTGACATATGAGAAAAACATGTGAACATGGGCTTTTTCTAATCTTAGTACAACTCTTATTTAGCAGGATTTTTGATTTGTGTTTGTAGATGTGTACAAATTATTTCATATAAAAGTGTTTTTTTTTCTCTTTTTTTTCATCATATATTATTAGTAAATTATATATGATGAAAATATCTAAAGAAAGACGATTTAAGGAGATAAAAAAAAAAGTATATAATATATGTGGGTACATTAAATGATAAAGAGGAAAATTACAGCTGCAGAAATGCTAAAACAACACTTGTCAGAAATGGTTCTACATTTTCAACAAAGTCTGGTCACTAAGAGCTTAAGGGGCAATGGAATCAGCAGAGCATTGGCAACTTTAACACACTATGTGCCTCAGCACTCGCTTCCACTTTCTAAAAACACGGTTGACCATGGAATATCTAGGTGGGCTGAAATTTTACAAATTAACTTATTGCATAGGTGGCATCCTATCACAATGCCAAGCTGGAATTCACTGAGCTCTTCAGAACAACCCTTTTTTTCAACAAATGTTTGTAAAAGCAAACTGCATGGCTATGCATGTTTTATACACCTGTAGCAATGGTTCTGAATGAAATATGAATTCAATAATCAAGTGGTGTGTCCCAATACTTCTGTCCATATAGAGTATGAAAAGTTCCACTCTGCATTTTCCTGGTAAAGCACATTAACCCCTTCCTGCTTGTAGGACGTTCTATGCAGTCCTACTTTTTAGTGCCTAGAGGCTTGTAAGACAGCATAGAACATCCATTAAACAGCTCATCGTGGCCCCCCGGTTGCCTATCACTTCATGATCGGCAGCCAGGAACACACAGACGCTCGATGGACGTTTTAGGACCAATGCACCATCCAGTGCGAAGGGGTTAATCCACATACATTTCAAATGAAGACTCTCTTGCATCATTTTCCATATGTTTCTCATTCTGGAAGATTTAAGCCAAACATAAATTCCAAAAGTTTCACAATGTTTTATTCATAAAAGGAAAAAATATTTCATTCAGTGGCACTTAGGGAACATACGGAATATAATTAATATGAAATATGATTAACAAATGTTTAAAAGATGATACAATCTAATTAGTAGGATAATGCAATTAAATATTGATAAGCATATTATACTTGGGAGTTCCTATTTTCTACTGTGAGATCCCTTAACCCAGGGATGTCCAAGTTTGTTCTGCAGCGGGCCACTTCACCGTTAATGTATTTGTTCATGAGCCGCATTCATGTTTCATTAAATGAAAATGTATACATATACATACAAATGTGTGTGGAAATTATATATAATTATATACAACTCCAACATCCAAGCAGCATCATACTCCCGCCCCTCGTGAATTTCAATTTTCCGCTCCTGATCTAGCTGCCGAAAGTGTACTCCTCCTGGTAACATTCAAAAATTAATCCAAGGCTGCCAAGGCTCTCTGGGGGATCATCCATACCCTCCCTGCTCTGGGTCCATCTGGGTTGCTTGCCACTGTGTATGCTTCATCCAGGGCCAGCTCAGCATCAACAAGCTCTGCCAGATCTGGCTCCCACTTTCCTTGGGGTTGCCCACCCATATACTGAATCCATAGGTCCATCTTGAGCTTATACCTCTCCTTGGCACTTGGTATGTACCTTCCCTGGTAGTACTGATCCCATCTGACAGCTTCGCACCAGAGCTCCCGGTGATTACAATCCCTCTTGAACAGCACTGCAGCACCCAGCTCAGCCTCTCTCTCCCTCTAGGCTTTCTGCATAATCGGTCCACCAAGTCGAAGGGAGGGTTTGGCCCATACACAGACAGACGTTCTATTACCCTCTGGGTGATCACATCTTCTACCTACGTGGATTCAGAGGAACCAGCTTGACTGAAGAGCTTGCACTTTCTTGGTATTGGTGCTGCTTGTGATCCCTTGCTGGTGCTCTGCTGCTAATGCACTGGGCTCTTGCAAGGAGGATCCCACCGCTTGCCACCAATGTAACAGAACGGCTATCCGAAGCCAGTAGCACATCTGCCCATTGTAGGAAATCACCTCCTTAGCCCCCGATTAAATCTCAGCTTTCACCCAGCAAGTCTTTCTGGAGCCTTGCTCTTTGTACCCAAATATCCGACAGGACTACTAGCAGTTAGGTACAGCAAGAAAGAACAACCTTTATATGTGAAACAGCACAGACTTATTTACACACATTGTTACATAAACTGGGGGGGGGGAGGGCACAGGGAACTAATTATAACATGTAAGCCTCAAACAATATAAAACCTAACTTAAAACAGGTAATTAATACAGTACATAAAATGAATTGCCATCTTTAGATCCAGACATCCAGATTACAAGGGACAATAGATGGCTCACAGGACAGTAAACACTTATTGATTGGGTAAGAACACATTTCAACACTAACATATAATAACATTTCTTAACCTGGGAAACAAAATGAATACAGTAAAGGCTTGGATCCCAAGGTACACATCCTGGCTGACATCCGGAGTGAGCCTGTGTTGAAGTCCAGCTGTATAGAAGCAGGGTGTCACTAATTCCACACAAAAGTATATACCCCCAAATATAGCATTTCCAATTATAGGGTCCATAGTCCACAGGGAGATGTTTGGCCCTCAGGGCCCTCCAAGAACCCTAGGTCTTGCAGATTGTCATGATTCACTTTGTGACAAACCGAGTCCCTTTAATGTAAATGTATGGGATTGTTGTTATGAAAGAATTTTGATATTCTTGTAGTGTACTCTCCAAATGTCTAAATATGTATGCTGTGCTAAGATGAATTTCTCTCCAGTGTAGTTAGTCAACCTATTTATTACTCTGAACTACACACATCATGATAGGTGAATTCCTTGTCATTTTGATGTTGCTGTATGCCTCATGAAGCAGTGGTCAATAATTATTCCCTGCTGTGCCAATGGATAGGCACATGAATGCAAATATGGATATTTATATTTTACTGACCTTAAATGAATTAACAAGAGATTCATGTTGTGTAATTACATCTTAATGCCAATAAAAATGTTTATTGAAATGATGACAATGATATCAGATTGGAACTACGTTGATTTCTTAAGATGAATTGGTTGTCATATATATTTAAAGATCACATATCCATCAGATTTCTTTATCCCAGGATTAGTTGATATGCTAAAATCATAATCTTCTCACCATGCTAAATAAATGCTTTATCACAGTATGCCACCAATACACTTTTTTTGTGATTACCACAAAGGAAAAAATATTATTTTAAGAAAAAAAGAAGATTAAAAGTAACAGCTTAACCCCTTCGCGACAACTCCGTTGCCGACATTGGACGTGCCTGACACGTCCTTCTGTGAAACGAGCGGTTTTCGCAATCAATGATCGCGAAAACCACTCTGACAGTGCTGCTCTATTGCCTCGACATTAGGGTTAGCATAAGGGATAAGGTTAAAATTAAATTAAAAATATTAAGGGTTAGCATAAGGGTTAGAGTTTGGGTTAAATTTAGGGTTCGGGCTGGGGTTAAAAGGTCAAAATAGAAAAAAACAAAAAACACTATTTTTGTTTTTTGCCCCATAACTCACACAAAACTGCAGAAAAGATGGAAACAAGCTATTTCTGAACTCAACATTAAGAAACTATCTAGATAGGGCATTTTTTAATGATTGTATTTGTGTAAATAACTTTTTAGGTCAAAGTTAGAAAAAAGTTTTTTGTTTTTTTTCATCATATTTTATGATTTTGTTTTAAAAATGCCTTCATCTTTAATTCGAGCTCCGTCTTATAATCATACCTCAAATAATGGTCTGACTATAAGACTGCTCATATGCAGCCAGTGGATGTCACAGACATCTCACAGACATCCACCGGCTGCCCCCACTATCCACCAGGGATAGTGGAGGGAGGGGGCAGAAGCATTTGGGGTGGGAGGGCGGAGCAACATTTGGGGAGAGAGGGGCAGCAGAATTGGTGGGGGTGAAAGGGCGCAGCAGCATTGGTGGAGAGTGGAGGTGGGAGGGGACAGCAGCATTGGTGGGGGTGAGAGGGGGCAGCAGCAGCATTGGTGGGGGTGAGAGGGGGCATCAACAGCATTGGTGAAGGGTGGGAGGGGGCAGCAGCAGCATTGGCTGGGGTAGGAGTGTGGTGCAATATTGGCAAAGTCTGGGGGCAGATGGCTGTGGGGGGATACATAGGCAAATTATTGGGGCAGATGGCTGTAAGGGGATGCATTGGCTAAGTGTGGGGTGCAGATGGCTGTGGGGGAATGCATTGGCTAGGGGGCATATTGACAAATAAAAGGAAATAAAAACAAGAAATCCATTTTTTATATCATAATTTTATTAAACATGAAAAAACAGTTTTCATGTGAATATATCCAAGTAAATTTTTTTTTAGGGTAGTCTTATATTCAGATTTTTTTCTTTTTTTACTAAATTAATAGCCAAAGTTTGGGGGACCATCTTATATTCAGGGTCATCTTATATTCGAGCAAATACAGTATAACTCTTTGAGTATACTTATTTTATATTTAGAATTTTTTTTGTTAATTTAACACTCATGTGGCATGTGTTGCAAAAGAACTCCATTTTAGATTTCTCCACATAGGAGCATGGTGGCTCCATATTCTCCATATAGCCAACCTGGGAGGTGTTAGCAGATACCAATTGATATCATGTCTGGTATTAATTTAGATACTTAGGAACTTAGTGATGTTAGCATTATTTGATGAATTATTGCATATAAAAATTCATAACTGAAATTCCATATCACTAGCCATTTTCCGAAACCGCTGCATTGGAGAATGTTTCCAACTCTACTACACTGGCCTAAAGTTTGAAATTCCCATCTCAATTCCCTGTTATTTTCTTTTTCTTGAGTATGGAACTACAGAGCAGGGATTCTCAATCTCTGTCTACCTTAATGGAGATATTCCCCACCTACTTTCATTTTGGACTTGATTTCTATGCACATTAAAGATACATATGCCCAAAAAAAGTCTCACTTTAAAGGGCCATAGCCTATACATTTGTTTTAAAATATCCTAATATACATTTGATTTGACTATTTTTTCCTTTAACCCCTTCGTGACGCATGGTGCTTGCGTCCAAACGACGCAAGCACCAAAACGTCACGATTTGTTCCTGGCCACCGATCACAAGCTGATCGGTAGCCAGGAACACTCTGGCAGAGACCCGATCAGGGTCTTAATAGACCCTGTGGGTCCCTGCCAAAAAATCGCTAGACCTCCGGACGTCACGTGTGACGTCACGGAGGCGTGCCCGAACATGGAAGTTCGGGCACAGCGCGATTTTGCAAAATGTAGCCGGTGCTCGCTTTGAGCACCGGCTACATTTTCCCTGTCAGACTGAGGCCACTCAAAGTGTCCTCATCTGACAGGTGGGATCCCGCTGTAAGTGCCTGCAGCGGGATCCGAAAACAGCTCATCACGGGGAGCCGCGATGAGCTGTTTAGTACAAGACGTACTATGCCGTCCTAACGACTTTAAGGCACTTAAATTCAGGACGGCATAGAACGTCCCAACGTCACAAAGGGGTTAATATCTAAGATTTTATTTCCCATACCACTTTACCATATTACTGCATAACTGTATCGACTTTCAGATTGCAGCAGCAAAGTGTGACTTACACAGTTCTTTTTTATGCGAATTTCATAACACAAATGTTTTAAGTGAAAGCAATGTTTTTACATGAAAGTGGTAATGGAAAGCAAAATGCAATTGGGAATAAACATTTTTCAAAGTGACCTTGATTCTTTTAATTCTAAATGTCATATAAAAGGTTTAAAGAGCTGCCATCTTAGTAACTTGTTGTTATGTTGCTATGGATCGAATTGTTCAAAAGGCAGAACATGATAAATAATGAATACCACAAATAGATATTCAGAGTTACTATGGAACATTGTATTGCTATGTTTCAAACTTTTATTTCATTCAAGGCTGGTTCACTGTAAAGTGCTGTGTGCAAAGTCATACTTAAATTTCATGTTTGAAAATATATGGTTGCCATCAGGTCCATTATATTTCTAATCCTTAGATATCCACAGGTACCTTTCCGGAGGATATCTTGTGAGGGAATATCATCCCAATACTGAAGAGTGGCAAAGCGGCCAATGAGATCACTAGTTATAGGCCCATTGCGTTGTTGAACTTAGACGTGAAAATATATACTGCCATTCTGGCAGACAGACTTAAAGTAATAATAAAAGACCTAGTCCACCCAAACCAGGGGGGGTTTGTTCCAGGAAGGACGGCGGCGAGTCACATTAGAACTCGTGCAAACATGTTTCAGCATCAACATTTCTGTGGACCCAAAAAATTGGACACGGATCAATGTTCTACCCCCTGATGAGGGAAACAAACAGAAATCTGGTAGCATGGAAGTCATTATACATATCGTGGTGGGGAAGAATCAATGCGATTAAGGCATATGTCCTCCCCAAATTCATCTATGTTTTTCGTATGCTCCCATTTAGGATGCCAGCTCCTTGGTTGCAGATGATACAAGCATCTTTCTCACGATTTATTTGGAATAACAAGAGACCAAGGCTAGGATTACAGATTCTATCTAGGACACCCAAGAAAGGTGCTTTGGGGATCCCACTGATAGGGGAATATGCACAAGCCCAGGCCATAGCCTCGCAAAAAGAGGAAGCAAAATCAGACGAATAGTATCTATGGGAATGTGGGATAACCAAAGTACCAAACTTAAATGTATTTTTCTGAAATGTAAACAAAGAACCCAATAAAAGAGGTAACAAACCTAGGAGCCTGGCTCTAAGCCAAATAATAGATAACTGGAATCAAGTTAAAGCTAAAATAGGTCTAAAGAATAAATGAATCCCCGCCCTACCATTAACAGTGATTGGTCACTTGATGGAAAACATCGACCTAACAAATTGGGCCCATAAGGGTTTGCTTCGGATCCTAGATCTGATAGATAACGACAATATAAAAACCTTCCCAGCTCTTCCAGAGCAATATGATCTCTCACCCCAAGACCTCTTCAAATATCTTAGAGTTAAGGGGTTCCTAGGCAAATATCTTTGTTTCATTGACCCCAACAGTATAGGCCCAATAGCATTACTGAGCAGACTTATCCTGCAACACCACCACAGGAAGCGCATAGCAAATTCACTGGAAATCCTTAAATCTTTAAAGAGAGTTGTGCCTTCTGCTGCCATCCTGAACTGGCAAAAAAACCTTCAGATACAAATAGAGGAAAAACAATGGTGTTTGGCTTTGGATAGGTGTTATAGGGCTGTCCACTGCCTAAACCTAAATGAGACGCAGTTCAAGGTGAGCAACAGATGGTATTTAGTCCCCGCAAGGCTCTGTAAGATATACCCGGCCTTATCTCTGCTGTGCTGGAGGTGTCACAGAGCCCGAGGAGACTATATGCATGTCTGGTGGCTATGTCCAATCATTCTTGGATTCTGGCAAGCTATCTCCCACCGACTAAGGGTTAAATTTGTTGAGAAATGGGATTTAAAACCAGAAATTGCACTTTTGCATCTAAATTTCCCGGAATACACAAAAGAAAATAAGATTATTATTCATATCTTAACAGCGTGTAAATTGGAGATAGCCAGGAACTGGAAAAACCCGAAGGCACCAGAATGGCCGAAGATAAAATCACAGGTGATTCATCAATGTAAGATGGAGAGTAGTGTATGCTCATTCTCATAAAATATAGAAGGATGCTAGAATGGAGTCACACATTTAGAAAAGATAAAGAAAAAAAAATCAAGAGCAAAAGTACCAAAATATAAAGTATGGTAGGAAATAAGTATTATGAATCTAATAAATTGCAAATATATATATAACATTAGAAAAAAGACCTGCTTAGCCCAAACACATATAGAAAACAGACACACAAAACATGTATATCCAGTAATGAAAATAATGGCAAAAATGGCACTCACAGGACTTGTGGCAGTACTCCTTCCGCTCGCAGGATGTGCAATAGAAGCCAGATTCCACTCACTTGACCTGCCCCAGCATCCAGATTGCACTTGGAAGACTTTTCCCTCTACCCAAATTGCACCCAGGACATTGTAGTAAATTTAACCCACTGGGTCAGCTAAGACTTGTAGTGATGTTAGGGAAGGTGTGTCTCGTATATTTCACCACTAAGTGTAATGAAAAGGGAAAGAGTAAACAATATATATTAAACAGTATAGAGGGTAGACATGTGCAAAACTAAAATTTTCGTTTCGTTTTCGTCCATTCGGAAGAAAATGTTATTTATTTCGTCTAAAACGAATTTCGTTCATTACTGCATTCGTTTCAGACGAAATTCGTTCATTATTTTCGTTTCGTTAAACCGAACGTTCGGTTTATAGAATAGCCATAGGATTACATGTATTACATAAGCCGACAGCCTATAAACCGAACGTTCGGTTTATAGGCTGTCGGCATTTAACTATACAGAGACAGAGTCTCCATTCATAAAATTATGAATGGAGACTTTGTCTCCGTGTAGTAAAATGCCGACAGCCTATAAACCGAACGTTCAGTTTATAGGCTGTCAGCATTTAACTATACGGAGACAGAGTCTCCATTCATTATGAATGGAGACTTTGTCTCCATATAGTTAAATGCCGACAGCCTATAAACCGAACGTTCGGTTTATAGGCTGTCGGCTTATGGAATACATGTATTCCTATTGCTATTCTATAAACCGAACGTTCGGTTTATAGAATAGCAATAGGAATACATGTATTCCATAAGCCGACAGCCTATAAACCGAACGTTCGGTTTATAGGCTGTCGGCATTTCACTACACGGAGACAAAGTCTCCATTCATAAAATTATTTTTTTTAGAGTTAATTGTGCACTTCAGAAACTAAAACAAAATTAGTATTACAGGGGCAACAGAGCCAACAAAATGTTATCTAACACATTGAAAAACCTTAAAGCAAGGGCAAGAATAGGAAAGATAGTATTCAATGGTAAAAATAATTGTAGCCCTAAATCAATAGGCAAAGCATTTAATAGTTTTTATTCACAGTTATATAATCTCGCAAATAATGCACCTAAAGTATATATAGCTGAATACCTTGATAATATTAGACTACCCAGGCTAACTCCAGATGAACTTGTAGAGCTAAATCAACCCTTTTCAAAAGAAGAAATCTTAGAAGTCGTAAATAGTTTAAAAACTAATAAAGCTCCAGGACCAGATGGCTATACTAACATATTTAATAAGAAAATGAAGAACGAGCTTGCTCCGCATTTAACTGAAGTCTTCAATGAAATAAAAGACCAAGGTTCCTCACCACAAGAGCTTCTACGAGCTGCTATTTCTCCTATTTTAAAGGTGGAGAAAGACCCCTCAGACCCAGCTAATTATAGACCAATCTCTTTGATGAATACGGACATAAAAATTTACTCTGCTGTCCTGGCAAATAGGTTGAAACATATAATACCATTCTTGATACATGGTGATCAGTTGGGCTTTGTTAAAGATCGAAAAGCTGGGGATAATGTATGCCGGTTGGTGAACGTGCTCGCCTATGCGGAGAAGACCAGAGCCCCCCAGCTGGCGCTGTCATTAGTTGCCAAGAAGACTTTGACAGGGTCCACTGGTATTTTCCTTATGGCATTGTACCAATATCCAGCTGCAAAAACAGTTGGTCCTGGAATATATGCAGGGTGGTTTACAATTTACAACGGCACAAGACAGGGGTGCCCCTTAGCTCCCCTGTTATATATTTTTACCCTGAAACCCCTTGCAGAGAAAATAAGATCTAATAAACAGATTAGAGGGGTTACTCTGAATAGATTTGAAAACATATGGTATTTCCTGGTTGGGAAGAATTAATGTTATTAAATCATATACATTACCTAAATGGTCCTATTTGTTCAGGATGTCCAACCTCCCTCTACCTCTGTTTTTGTTGAAGGCGATACACAAACTTTTATGACCTACAGGGAGTGCAGAATTATTAGGCAAGTTGTATTTTTGAGGATTAATTTTATTATTGAACAACAACCATGTTCTCAATGAACCCAAAAAACTCATTAATATCAAAGCTGAATATTTTTGGAAGTAGTTTTTAGTTTGTTTTTAGTTTTAGCTATTTTAGGGGGATATCTGTGTGTGCAGGTGACTATTACTGTGCATAATTATTAGGCAACTTAACAAAAAACAAATATATACCCATTTCAATTATTTATTTTTACCAGTGAAACCAATATAACATCTCAACATTCACAAATATACATTTCTGACATTCAAAAACAAAACAAAACAGTGACCAATATAGCCACCTTTCTTTGCAAGGACACTCAAAAGCCTGCCACCATGGATTCTGTCAGTGTTTTGATCTGTTCACCATCAACATTGCGTGTAGCAGCAATCACAGCCTCCCAGACACTGTTCAGAGAGGTGTACTGTTTTCCCTCCTTGTAAATCTCACATTTGATGATGGACCACAGGTTCTCAATGGGGTTCAGATCAGGTGAACAAGGAGGCCATGTCATTAGATTTTCTTCTTTTATACCCTTTCTTGCCAGCCACGCTGTGGAGTACTTGGACGCGTGTGATGGAGTATTGTCCTGCATGAAAATCATGTTTTTCTTGAAGGATGCAGACTTCTTCCTGTACCACTGCTTGAAGAAGGTGTCTTCCAGGAACTGGCAGTAGGACTGGGAGTTGAGCTTGACTCCATCCTCTACCCGAAAAGGCCCCACAAGCTCATCTTTGATGATACCAGCCCAAACCAGTACTCCACCTTGCTGGCGTCTGAGTCAGACTGGAGCTCTCTGCCCTTTACCAATCCAGCCACGGGCCCATCCATCTGGCCCATCAAGACTCACTCTCATTTCATCAGTCCATAAAACCTTAGAAAAATCAGTCTTGAGATATTTCTTGGCCAAGTCTTGACGTTTCAGCTTGTGTGTCTTGTTCAGTGGTGGTCGTCTTTCAGCCTTTCTTACCTTGGCCATGTCTCTGAATATTGCAGACCTTGTGCTTTTGGGCACTCCAGTGATGTTGAAGCTCTGAAATATGGCCAAACTGGTGGCAAGTGGCATCGTGGCAGCTGTACGCTTGACTTTTCTCAGTTCATGGGCAGTTATTTTGCGCCTTGGTTTTTCCACACGCTTCTTGCGACCCTGTTGACTATTTTGAATGAAACGCTTGATTGTTCGATGATCATGCTTCAGAAGCTTTGCAATTTTAAGAGTGCTGCATCCCTCTGCAAGATATCTCACAATTTTTGACTTTTCTGAGCCTGTCAAGTCCTTCTTTTGACCCATTTTGCCAAAGGAAAGGAAGTTGCCTAATAATTATGCACACCTGATATAGGGTGTTGATGTCATTAGACCACACCCCTTCTCATTACAGAGATGCACATCACCTAATATGCTTAATTGGTAGTAGGCTTTCGAGCCTATACAGCTTGGAGTAAGACAACATGCATAAAGAGGATGATGTGGTCAAAATACTCATTTGCCTAATAATTCTGCACTCCCTGTATATCTGGAATCAAAAGAGACCCACGATCTCATCTTTATATCTAATGAGGACAACTAGTAGAGGCGGTATGGCGGTACCGAATATAGTTGGATACTATGAGGCCAGCAGATTATATTATCTCCAGAGATGGCAGGATCTATGCGCTAAGCAAAAACCCTGGTACAGAATTCAACAGGCTATTTTCTTTAGATTTGTCTACATTGGTATGGTTGGAGGGTAAAAAGGGTTTGAAACTCCTTACTACGATGGAGATTGAATCCATCAGAGATCTGTACTCTAGATGGTTAGATTTTAGAAGGAGAAATAAATTAATGGATAAAATTTCATTATACAGTACTATAGAAACCCAGAAACATAATATTACAGATCTGAATCTAAAAAATTAGACTAAAAATGGTATAGTTTATATTAATGAGTTGATAAATGGAAATTCAATGATTCCCTTTCCTCAGATTTAGATGAAATTGGATATACCTGCTAAGGAAATTTTCTCTTGAAATTATTCTCCTGAGAATAAAAAACTATCTCTCGCTACACTTACTGACTCATCCCCTATAAATAAAAAAATTAACAAACTAGGGAAAACCAACCATAAAAACAAATGCATCTCTAACTGGTATGAAGTTCTTAGATTGGAAGTTCGAGAGACCAAACCAGATGCGTGGAAGAAATGTGAAGGCTTAACGGGCACAGAAATCCATATTGATCAGTGGTACTCCTCGTTTATAGAGGTTAAAAAAGCAATCCACTGCTTAAATATCATTGAGCTACATTATAAAATAATGTACCAGTGGCATAGAATTCTATATATCATGAATAAAATAGACCCTTCCAACTCAAATTTATGTTGGAGATGTAAAGTGGATGTGGGATTGCTCTGGTGTCCAACCGCTGTGGTCTAGAGTATTTGAGGAACTGAACACACTGGCTGCCGACAAATTAGAGGAGAATATTCTAACTGCCCTTTTTCACTTCTATATGAGGGCTTCCCCTTTCAGAAATGGTACCTTATGATACATTTAATCATGGCCACAAAGGTGGTAATTTCACGATTATGGTGTGCCCAGGATATCCCTACCTGGTCACAGGTGTTGGGTCAACTAAAGTATCAACATGATGTGGAGCGGGTATAGCAATCTATCAAGATAACAAGGCTATTTTTGAATGCTGTTGGTCTCCTTGGTTAGGAGTATTAATTGACCCCACTAGGAATATTGTATAAGAAACCTGTTCCATTACGATTTAAGGGTAAGGATAGGCTCTTTCTGGTCGGTCCATGTTGGCTTAAGTTCTGTGTATTTAATGTTCTGTCTTTTTTTTTCATTTTGTCTCCTCTTTCTCCTTTTCTCTCCTCTTTTCTTTCCACTTTTCTCTTCCTCTCTTATTGATGAAAACTCGTTTGAAACAAAAAATTTCATATGTAAATTATGAAAATATAATATAATGATGGAAGTAACTATATTTATTATATATAATGTCTGTCTTTTTCTTTTTTCCTTTATATATTTAAAAAAAATAAACAAATAAAAATAAAAAGATATTAATGAAAATACACTGTTCGCCATATTCCAAAGAGTCAGTTATTGGACATAATGAGTACAGATTTTCAACTTCAAGCTGTGGCTAGAATGGTCTCATCTGGCAGTTCAATTCACTCAATTTCTTTAGGACATTGAAGCCAAAAGGAGAGGCATATATACAAAGTCAGAGTAAGGCATAAGCATACTCTTTCATGTAGATGAGAAGGTCATACCTCCAGAGTTGCTCTCTTCTCATAGTTGGTCGTGAGTGTCAAATATGTCAAATCTTTAAGGGCTTGGAGGCATAGTTACTACCTTGTTTATCCCCATTCATTTTAATAATAAGTAATCTCCTGGTGAATATATATATAAATATATTTGTCCTAAACCTATTAAAGGGTTGTGATGGAGGAAAAGACAAAACCAAAGCCAACAGCTCCCTATGGGGTTCAGTAAGGCTATGTTTGGACAGAAGAATCACCTGTAGGACCTGCCTATCCCCTTCCCCTCTGGTTTGATTTGGAGGTATTTTTTGATCTGGGGTTGTTCCCTCTCCTAAAGTATCTATTTTTGCCCTCTTGATCATCCCCCCTTCATCCCCTCCTGGTCTTATACCTATTCCTGAAAAAAAGCACTTATTTTTGCCCTTCTGCTGGGATCCCCCTGAACCTGTCTCAAAGTTTGATTACAAAAATATCTCTGTAAATTTGACCTTTCAGTCCTATTCACCATATGATTCATTGATTCATTTGATAGATTTTACCCTTTCTATAATCCTCACAATCTCTTTGTTCTTTATCTCGGTCACTAGTTTGTTAAGATCCTTTTGTAATGCAATTATTACCACCAATTTGACTAGCTTAAGCTTATCACCCTCTATAATTAGGGAAATCATATTCAGTGAACACTAACTTAGAAATCCTTCCCACTTTTGTACCAGATAACCCAGGGCTGGGTATATAAAGGTAACAAACTGAGATTAGGAGCACTCCCTTTTAAGAGAGTGTTCCTAATCTCAGCTCATTACCTGTATAAAATACACCTTGGAGCCAGACATCTTGCTGATTGATAGGGGATCAAATACTTATTTCACTCATTGACATGCAAATCAATTTATAACTTTTTTGACATGCGTTTTTCTGGATTTTCCTTTTTTGTTATTCTGTCTCTCACTGTTAAAATACACCTACCATTAAAATTATAGACTGATCATTTCTTTGTCAGTGGGCAAACTTTCAAAATCATCAGGGGATTAAATACTTTTCCCCTCACTGTATATATATACGTGGTTGATACCTGCATTCATGGAATAAATTAAAATCGACTAACCCTATACATTTAGATCCACGAGTGTGTGGTAATTTTTGGGTTACTATTTGTGGAGCGCCACGGCACCCGAGCACCCACAATCTTATTAAATCTTATTTATTTTTTGGGCAGTGCAATTCCAATGGATATATATATATATTTATAAATCCAAACAGTAGTGCACTCAACTCCAAAATTAGATCAGTAAAAAGCTCAATACCTAGGTACAGTGCAGTTTTTCAAGTACCATATATATGTCCAAAAATAGGAAAGAGACACGCACTCATAGGATTTAGAAAAGTAGAAAAAAAATCTATATTATATAACAACCGTCATATACATCAACGTTTCGGCTCCACCTGGAATCTTGATAACGGCTCCAGGTGGAGCCGAAACGTTGATGTATATGACGGTTGGTGGGCTTAGCATAATATGGCCATATATGTGACTAAATCTCCAATTTTGTTATCTTCAGCTTTATTGAAACCTATAGCTTTGAGGTGAGTGCGCTGATCTTTGGATTTTGTCTAAATATTTGGTCTCAGCAGCACCCCATATAATATATGCTAGTTTAGGTCAGTGCATTCAGTTTGGATTTGTTTGTATAGTAGAGGCTATGACCAGGCCTCTGGTTTAGCACCCCTCCCCATCACAGGTGCTCCATAAGTGGTGTCCAGACCAATAAATTGCAGGAGTGTCTCTGTATTATACAATTTCAGTAAGGCTTTCAGTCGCACACAGAAGGCTTATCAATAAACTGAAATCTTTGAGATTGGATTTCAATATTGTTGAATGGATTAGACAATGGCTGAGTGACAGGCAACAGAGGGTTGTAGTCAATGGGGTATATTCGATGCAAGGTCTTGTTACTAGTGGGGTACCTCAGGGATCTGTAATTGGACCCATTCTCTTTAATATTTTTATTAGCTATATTGCAGAAGGTCTTGTTGGCAAAGTATGTCTTTTTGCTGATGATACAAAGATTTGCAGCAGGGTTGATATTCATGGAGGGATAAGCCAAATGGCAAATGATTTAGCTAAACTAGAAAAATGGTCAGAGCAGTGGCAACTGACATTTAATGTGGAAATGATAGCAGAATGCTTGGTTGCATAGGGAGAGGTATTAGCAGTAGGAAGAGGGAAGTCCTCATGCCATTGTGCAGAGCACTGGTGAGACCTCACTTGGAGTATTGTACGCAATACTGGAGACTGTATCTCCAGAAGGATATTGATACTTTGGAGAGAGTTCAGAGAAGGGCTACTAAACTGGTTCATAGGTTGAAGGATAAAACTTACCAGGAAAGGTTAAAGCATCTTAACATGTATAGCTTGGAGGAAACACAGTAAAGGAAGAGAGTATATTTAAAAGAAGAAAAACTACCACAACTAGAGGATATAGTCTTAAATTAGAGGGGCAACGATTTAAAAGTAATATCAGGAAGTATTACTTTACTGAGAGGGTAGTGGATGTATGGAATAGCCTTCCAGCATGAGTGGTAGAGGTAAACACAGATTTTAAGCATGCATGGGATAGACACAAGGCTATCCTAGCTATAAGACCGGGTACGGGGGACAAAGAAAAGTACTCAAAAAAAATTTGGGCAGACTAGATGGACCGAATGGTTCTTATCTGCCGACACATTCTATGTTTCTATGTTTCTACAATAGGAAGGCCTTTTGGTCCCTGGTAAGTAATACTTATAAAGAGATTAAGCCCAATAAGCAACAGTATTTAGTGTTAGGACCCACCAATATTGGAGTACTTTGACGTAGTGGTGGGCCTAGCATATATGTGACTAAATCTCCAATTTTGTTATCTTAGTAAGACAGGTGTTTTTAAGTAGCTTTATTGAAACCTATAGCTTTAAGAGTTTTTCTCCTACCTGCTTTGAGGTGAGTGCGCTGATCTTTGGATTTTGTATAAATATTTGGTCTCAGCAGCACCCCGTATCATATATGCTAGTTTAGGTGAGTGCATTCAGTTTGGATTTGTGTGTGTATATATATATATATATTTATATATATATATATATATATATTATATATACATATATATATATACATATATTATATAGGGGCAATCATACAAATCACCTGTATCACAAATCAATATTAATCCCACACAGGATTCTTCCAGTGTTGTATAGATAATTTATGTCTTTTGGTGAGACATTTTGTTCATGATTTTTTTTATGTATTGTACAGACATAATGATATCCTAAACAATTATTTTTTTATGCTACCTCCTTTTTCCTCTTTGCTAATCCTACAGTCCTCTCTATCCTATTTAACTAAAATACTTTTGTTCCTTGCCTTTCCCTTAATTTATGTATCATTTTGTCTCCATTGATTGAAATATTATATTGGTTGTACTGCGCAGTTAACATTTTTACCTTTTTATTTCTACGTTTTTCTATCCTCTAATTTTTCAATAAGTACAGAATGAATAAATACATAAAAAATACCATTATTAATTAATTTTATGTAATAATAAGTTCATTTTTGTATAGTATTACTATTCACGGGACCTTTTATTATGAGCTAGGAAGAATGATTTCTGGCAGATTCTGTGAGATCAGAAAGGCTATTGGAAATTAAAAACAGCATTCTTTACATAGCTTGACTTTAATTCATATTTACATCATTTATCTATACCTTCATGTAGGTGTTTACCTCTTATATTGTTTATACCCAGGAGCAGGGACTATTGTCCTAGGAAAGGTCTAGTGAGCTAAGGTGTTCAGGTTGGGGTGATTCTACAAAATAAAAAGTGTTGAAATCCATTCTCTAAAGAGAAAGGAAAAACACAAGGGAATGGAAAAGTTATTTAAATTTCCTTTTAAAAAAAAAAACCTGGTAGACCTGATTAATTAATATGAAAGCAAAGGGTTCATAGTAAAGTACATTTCTGTGTCCTTAGATCCTGTTAATAAATAATTCCTTTGGATTAAGAGCATTCTTATTGAATTGCATTGTTAAATCTATGTCTAAATTTAAAATCATAGTTTGCAAACCAGGAATCATGAAACCTCTGTTGCAAAGAAAGTGGAGATATGCATAATGGATGAAAAGAAGGAATGATAGGTAGAAGGGCTGAACTTGGTGGACTTAGGTCTTATTTCCTAAATTACTGTGTTATAATGGGGAGATAATTTTTATCCCTTTTCACGTAATGTCACAATGGGTGTTGTCCCATCTTCACACCATTTTTTTTTTTTTTTTTAATTTCCATGTAACTAATGGTCAGACAGTATTGCAGCAATGAATACAAATGTACGGCTAGTTAAGACAAAATGTTGTAATTTACTCTCATATTGACATAAATGAAAATGACTATAACAAAGTAATTGCGCTGTTTGATGCAAGAAAATAGACTGATTATAAACAACAGCAATGACGTTTCCAGGTTTTCTCCATGAATGTCTGTCCAGATTTTTTTTTTTTTATTTCACAAAATGTCCGGGTTTACGGGTGGCATTTTTTTGGGTAATCATTAACGTGATGCATGTTAATAAAGCTGGGGCAGTTCCAGAGGCACTGGCTGGGGAGATATTTTTATCCTCTTTGTGAGGATCGCAGGCAGCCCATTTATGTGTGCTGCCCAAGAGCACAGACATCCTCTTTGGCTGCCTCATGCATCTCTCACAGCAGAGTACAGCAGTCAGACTAGACAGAGGTGGGGGGGAGCACAGAGCACGAGCCAGGCATTAGGGGCAAGTTTTGTGAATATAATCTGTGTGCGGGGGGTAAGTCATTGTGCAATGTGGATGCTTATGTTTCCAAATCTTGTAAGATGAAAAAATAAAGAAACAAACTCACTCATTAAATATGTAGAAAATGAAAAACATTTAATAATTATTGTGTATAACAAAAACCAAGCAACGTTTCAAAGCTTCATGCAGGCTTTCCTCCGGTTTTGTCACAAACACTGTGGATCAGAAAAAGGATGGCAATGAGATACAACAACAACAAGGAATTTATACCTGAGTTACAATTTGCAGGGTATTCAGACATGCCTTTGACAGCTAGGGTGAGCCCAAATGACGAAGTCGACACTTAGCTTGTGAAGGGGTTAAATTGATGTTGTGAAACCCCACTGCTTGAGGAAGTTCAGCAAAAGGTCACAACTGCTAAGAATGTCTGTTGAACCAGAGCTGATTGTGGTTGTTTGTCTAAGGACATCTAGACTACAGTAAGAGAAACATAATGATGCAACAAGTTTCAGCTTTACTTTAGCTATTTTCCCTAGTGATAATATGAGCACATATTGAACAACCCACTTACTGTGTAATGTATACGGCCCCTAATGTATTATACAATATGTTTTTTGTACAACTTATAACCAATCAATATGCAAGACAATGCCCAGATTTGTGTATAAATACCGATGTGTAATAAACTACACTCAGAGTTGAGAACAAACTCATTGTGCATTTGTCTTCTGCCTTCACAACTCTCCAGATATCTGCTAACCTGCTGCACATCAACAACCTTAGAAGTGATTGATCAAGGAGAGTAGACTGGCATGGTCCTTTCAATCTGGTGTAAGAAGTGGGATTCGGACACACAGAGCTAGTATAATTTGCACATGGTTGTATTTAATACATCTGTGTCCGTGCTCCCCTGTGTCTCCAAATCCTGTACCTAAATGTAGTGTTTTAAATAAGCGTGGGTTGTTGTTAAATACTTAAAATGATCCTGAGAAAGAGATGCAGGAAATAAAATCAATAATAATACTGTATCTATATACTGGGTACCTCTGTCAGAACTCTGCTTCCTTGTATCAGCCACCCCAAGCCACCAGGCAGAACCAGTGTTGTAGATGGAGCTTCCAAATCACCAGGCAGGACCACTATAACTTTGAAATAAGAATTATTTTTTATTGAACAGCAACAGATATTTACGCAGACACAATCAAGTTAACATAACTTAAACCATATATTAACATACAACCAAACAGGAACTAATTTGCAATTAACCAGAGCTGATACAAATATACAAGAACACATCACAATTAGTTTACCAGTAAATTCAATTAACACAGAACAATGGATGAGTCACAGAGTAGAAGTGTGCATATCAGAATCAGCATGGGAAATCACACCTAAGCAGTACACAGGCTGGGCCTGCACTACAGGGGGTAAACCATCAACCATTGTCCTTTACCCCCTCTGTGACACATTGTCTACTCTCAAAATCATGCATTGGCACAATCTGGGAGCATGATTAAAGGGGTAAAAACTGCAAATTTATTGGAAGGTCAATGCAAAGTGAAAACTTACCCACTGTACACACCTCCTCAAAAACAGAACCCTTTTTCAATGCCAAGGCCCATAATCTATAGGGAGGATGCGGGCCATTTCTTCTCTCCAAGTACCCCAGTGATGGAGGGTTCCATCACAGTATCTATCACAGGTATTTGGCTATCACCTAGTAGGGATTATATTTGTACTGACAGAGAGATATAGACTAGTGTTGAGCGAACCCGAACCGCAAAGTTCGGGTTCGTACTGAACACTACGATTTTTGGACCCCGGACCCGAACACGGACATTCCACTGTATGTCCGGGTTGGAGTTCGGCGATTAATATCACCTTAAATTTAAAATTACTAGTGACTGGACAGCTATTGCTGCCCAGTCACTAGTAAAATACCCCACGCCCCCGCCCCGGTCCCCACCCATGGCCGGCGGGTGGGGATCCTAAAAAGAATGAGGGGGGGAACCTAGTGTGTGTCCCCCCGGTCCCCACCCATGGCCGGCGGCATAACAGTTGCGGCGCGTATTATGGATTTTTATTTGGCCTTTTTTGGGGCTGAAGAAAGAAGAAAGAAAAAAGAAGATGGATTATTTTTCACCCGTGGATTTTTATTTTTTTTTGTTCTCGTTTTTTTTTTGCGGCGCGTATTCTTTTTTTTACAGGTTAGCTTATTGCCAACCCCCCTCAATTGCGGAATTGCTGGAGAAGGGCATTATTGAGCCTAAAGTGTCACCCTACAACACTCCAATAAATCCAGTGACAAAGCCAGGTAACAGGGAGTGGAGGTTAACCCAAGAAACTAAGAGCAGTCAGTGCCCTAGTTCAGTCCCTTGCTCCCCTGGTCCCAGATGTCACTGCAATACTGACAGCAATTCCGCATACAGCTTGCTGCTTTCACAGTAATTTAGTTAAACAGTGCTTTCTTCAGCATACCTTTACACCCTGATACAAAACCCCTGTTTGCATTTACTTATCAAGGAAATCAGTTTGTATGGAATAGACTTCCGTGGGGGGTTTGCGATTCCCCCACTGCCTATAAGCCTGTAGTCTTGTAGTCCATGCAACCCTGTCTGCTTGTCAGACAGGATTCTTCTGTAGTATGAGGATGATTTGCTCCTCTGCAGTGAGAGCGAAGCTGTGTGCATGTAAAAGACGTCCAGCCTGTTGAAACACTTAGCAAGCACCAGACACAAGGTCTCTCCATCTAAGATGCAGATAGCCAAACCGGAGGTCAAGTACCTTGGATTTTTGTTGTCAAAGGGGAAACATATTTATCACCTGAACATGTCAACTCTATTTCTATGTATCCCCAAGACACAAACTAAAACAGCATTGATGTAATTTCGGGGCATGGTGTTGCAGACAATGGATCCCCAACTGTTCTTACTGGGATAATATTCTGAGGCAGGCAGCACTGCAGGAAGCCCCCAAAGACATTTCATGGAGTCCAGAGAGGAAATAATCATTCAATGGAACTTAAAATAGCTTTTTGTACTGCCCCAACACGGGGACTCCCAAACCTTTTCATCTTTTCTGTGCAGAGACAGGGACCACAGTGGCAGGGGTGCTAGCACATGAACATGGGTGCAGGCATAGAACAGTGACACATTTTTATAAGAAATTTACTCCTATTGTACAGGGTCTACCGGCATGTCTGAGGCAAGTAGCTGCATGTGCCATGATGGTAGATAGCTCCCAAACTCTCTTACCCTTTGATTTTACACACATATCACCAGCTAATCATGGTGCTGAAAAACCTGACCACACAACACATGTCTGCACAGCGGAGAGACTGGTGAAGAGACTGTGGTGACAGCAACACAAAAAAATCACCATTAAATATGACCCTTCCCACACTGGCCCAGCTGCAGCACTTTCTGCTATGCTGAAATATACACATGAGGAAAATAATGATGATGACCATGATTGTCTCAATGTTATACAGTTATAGACATAAATGAGGCTTGATTTGCAAAACACACCTTTACAAGGTAGGATTCAAGTAGTATTTGTGGATGCCTTATGTTTTAAACCAGCAGATGAAGTTTATCTGACTGGATTTTCTGTTGTCACTGTTAATACAGTATTAGTAGTGGGAGCGCTGCCTTTTTTTCTCTGCACAAGCTGCAGAACTTGTCGCCCTCACACTGGCATGTAAACTCTTTGCAAATTAATGTATTAACATCTACACAGGCTCCAGATATGCATTTGTAGAAGTACATTTTAGAATGATCTGGCGCAATAGAGGCTTCACTGCAGCCAATGGTAAAGGTATCTCACATGCCAAATTGGTAAATGACTTGTTAAACGCATTGCTTCTTCTTACTTCTTCCAGAGAAAGTTACAATCAGAAAATGTAAAGGCCATGATATTTCAAATTCTATAGAAGCAAAAGGTAATGCTTGTGTTGGTCAAATTGCTAAATAGCCAGCTGAAAGTCAGCAGATGTGGCCAGAGTATCAAACCACAAAAGATAACCGATGACATCTCATGTCACAAGATGTAACTCCCAGCTATGATTTTAAAACTCTACAGGAAGTAGATGAGCAAGCTGATATGGATTACTGAATGTCCAATTGTTTAGAAATTGACCAATTTGGATTATGGTCAAAGAGTGGAAAGGTAGGACTACCTAATGCTTCTAGCCCATTAATTGTGTTCACATACCACAGGTTTGGACACAAAGTAAAAAGGCAACAGAAGACATGACCAAAGATAGATTTGTAATCAAAAATCTATCAGCAGTAGAAGTACAATTATCTAGGTGTTTAACATGTCTGAAAAATAATATGCAAAGAACAGGACAGGCAGGAAAAGCTGATCATTTACCAACAGCTAAAGGCCCAATGCAGCAATTGCCAACAGATTTCACACACACACATCTATTGGTAATAATTGATCAATTAAGTTAATGGATAGAAGCATTTCCCATCATAAATGAAAAATCCAGGACTGTGATAAAAAATACTCGCCAAAGAGTGGCTCCCACATTGGGGCTTGTCACTCCAACTAAACAGTGACAATGGCACACACTTTGTGTCACAGGTAACACAAGGGTTAATGCGTAATCTAAACATTGAGTGAATTCCTTACCATCCCCATTGAGCAGGTCAAGTTGAGTGAACAAATCGCACAATCAAAGACAAATTAAGGAAAGGAACTAATGGTTCATTCCAAAATTGGCCAGATTTTCTGCTAGCTGTACTAGCTGAAATAATAATGACCCCAAACAAAACAACAAAATTGTCCCCTTATGAGATTTAACTCTATTCATCTCTCCACCTCTGAAGAAGCCACAGCATATGCGGCAAAATGCATCAGGTCTTTCTTTATATTACACTTAATGATGCAGGCGAATTTCAAAATACAGAGGAAGAACCCCTGTTATGTACAAGCAAAGTGTTAATCCTGTACACACTGTGTTTTGAATGTAATAATTTTAAATGTTATGCTTACAAATTTCATCATTACTTTTCTAATTTTGAGAGTTTCAGCTGATTTTTTATCTTCTTTTCTACTTCCCCTTTTCTCTGTTCCATTCAGCACTCCCACCAAACATTCTAACTTGTATTACTGTTTGTGTTGAGGAACCACATCTTGGTATTCAACGTCTTGTGTACAATTAATTGCTTCTTTTTGTGTGCTTATAAATGTTTGAAATGTTTTCATGTAAACATTATAAAAAGTGGGGTTTATGGTTTTTTTAATAGTAAATTGTGTGATATGATAAAAATAATGGTATCTAAAGAAAGCACTTTTATGGCATGAAAACAGTATGTTATATGTATGGGTACAGAAAATGAGAAAGAGACTAAAAGAACAAACATTTTAATAACAAGCAGGTTTATCTGGGGGTTATTAATGTGTTACATGTTTGTTATAAGTACACAACATGTTAAAGAAATGGCTAAAAGGTCATAAAACATAAATAGCATTTTAAATGGATTGCTTGATAACATTTGACAGCAGCTGACCTTGTGGCAATACAAAATAAAATACGTGGAAAACTAAAGTTAGATGAGCAATGTTGTATTTTTGATCCCTCAGTTGCAATTAAACAATCTCACTGACATCGCGCAATGTGAGGTCATGTATGTATTAACTGTTGACTGCCACATGCTGCTTAAAGGAGTAGTGACCATTTTTCTTCTGGTATCAGCAAAGTTGATATTATCATTTGGCACAGAAATACTACACAGATCTTGTCCCTGGCAGTTTCTTCCTCCTTCCAGGGGTACTTAACTGTGCTCTGCTTAGTTAACTACGTTTGCATGGTCAAACAGGGTGAGTTCCTCCTGTAAGAAGAACAGAGTTGGCCCTGAATAATGACTATTTTAAAAGATGAGTGTTTGAAGATGTAATTATGGATTATCTATGGTCAGCTGAGCTCTTCTAGCAGGAGTAGATCTATAGCTGATAAAATGTGCATGTCACCTCAACTGGCATGCAACTCCCCTTATATTGATACTATACAAGTATACAGATATGCAGGACTTCACTGTTCCTTTAATATTTTAACAACTTCTTTGGTTTCTATTTTACACTGTGCACTTCACTAAATAAGAATTGTAAATCATTATATTACCTGCAGTCTCCATTAAATGTATTAAATGTTTTTATTAAATTGTACTAGTTTAACTCTCCAAAACAAATTTCATTTTTTTGTTCATCATCATTTTCCTTAGAGACGTTGAGATTTGTGGAGAGAATTGAACTCCATTTTCATTGAGTTAATTATAGTACTAAAGCTAAGAGAATCAATATGTTTAGGCCCAGGTACAACAGAAGCCTTTGTTAATTTGGCATTGTATAATGCCACTGTGAATGTAGGGAATCGAAGAACACATGTCATGGGTGTCTATTTTTAACACCTCATTATTGGTTATACCAACTAGAGCCACTGCATCATCTCATACATACTGCAATTTAATGGGCACATATTATAATGCAGGACAAGATGGAAAATACAGTGAATACATTGGCTCAGCAACAGTGTTAACAAAGTTAACAGTTGAGGGAAGGCAAAAATCTATTTTTGTGGTTTCGCATGGCAGTATCTAGCAGGACTAAGCTTATCCTTCTTAATTATCTATCCAGTACAGTTTCTTGTTTAAGTAATTATAAAGCCACATGATAAGTAAGCTGTGCTTAGTACAAAATTAACGTGCTAAGCCTAATGCATACAAGAAGTACTTTGCATAGTGGGCATCATTTTCATAAATAAATTACAGGTTGTATTTACACAGTATGATTTGGTCAAAGCATAACTAAGCTTACCAGCACTGAAAGACCATCTGTGATAGGGTCCCATACTTATCGTATAATATTATAATATATTACAATAAACAGTTGGCACACAAAGTAGGCCAAATACATGTATTTTATGGTGATAATGAAACATGCTTAAGTGTGCCGTAAGCACAGAGAATTTAGCTACTTAGTGTCTACCGAAAAAAACTAAAACACTGCACTTTTCATTGTTTGGCTGTAACAGGACCTAAATTGGTGTCAGTGTACAAATGAGCTAATTTAAGTGAAACAGTGAAAAAAGTATCTAACAATAGTGTACAAAGCAATCAATTACACTTTAAATGCATGCATATGAATACTACTTGCAAAATAAACTATGTAAAAAAATACAAATATTCACCCTAAAAGTGTTTAAAAAACAGTCTCTCCTTTCATGCAAAAACTATTGAGTATAAAAATTAAGCATTAACAAGTATAACCGTCTCTAAAATATATATATATATATATATATATATATATATATATATATATATATATATTTCTGTGTAGTCCCTTTAATAAGGCTGGTGTAAGTTATAAATTATATAAGGTTTTTGTAGGGAAATGTTTTGTGTACACACAAGTTTTTAGCAGGAGTAACTATTTGTAGCATAACGTGTGTAGGTAATAGACGTGCAAAACTAAAATTTTCGTTTTGTTTTCGTCCATTCAGACTAAACAAATTTCGTTCATTACTGCATTCGTTTCAGATGAAATTTGTTCATTATTTTCGTTTCGTTTTATTCATTTGTACGAATTGACCTATTTTAACCTCTCTTTCGGTTTATACACTTTCGGTTTATGGAATGTATGTAATGCTATTGGCTTTCTATAAACCGAAATAGAGTTGAAATAGGTCAATTCTTATGAATGGGGACTCTATGTTGGTTTTTAGAATGCCAATAGCATTTACTACATACATTCCATAAACCGAAAGTCGTTCATTATGTCGGTTTATGGAATGTATGTATTGCTATTGGTATTCTATAAACCGACTCTATTTCGGTTTATAGAATGCCAATAGCATGAAATGGATGAATGGACAAATGATTTTCGTTTATTAACCATTCGTTCATTCGGCTTTCGTTAGTTTAGCATTTTCATTATTCGTTTTTCTGACGAATGGATGAAAATGCTGTTTTAGGCTGAAAATGCATTCATCTGAAAATGAATGCACATGTCTAGTAGGTAAGCATTAACCATATTATATTACCAATACCTATAATTTCATCATATTAATATACCTTCTGTAAACTATATAAGAGTGAAAGGAGCTTCTGAATGACCCAAAAAATCGGAAAAGTACAACTAGAAAACAGAAAGAGAAGTAGAGAAGACTGACCATAACTGACATTATCATAGGAACTGAAAACAGTGTGGAGGAGCCAACAGGAGTAAACAGTGGTGTTAACACCAAAATAAAAACCAACACATTTCGTTCCACGGGCACTTCCTCAGCACTGTAAGGAACTGCCCCAATGAAGTCCCCGTTGGAATAAACACATTGGTTTTCATTTTGGTGTTCTGAGGCTTCCATAGTTACCCACATGCTTTTGGAGATAACAAAAACAAAACTGTTTCAGATCTCCTTTGGTTCAAAAGTCTTCAGTCCTCCTGCTCTCATCACTAAACCCTTGGGACTCCAACTAATTCTATATTAAATCACATTCCCACCTTGGATTACCATATTCATCATTATTTCTTACATAGAGACCCCAATGTATTTTATATGGGGCTGGGAGCACTTGCCCTCATGTGTAACAGGGTGCTGGGTGCCATTTGGGCGGGTCCAAGCCCAAATTTTTTTACAGGGTGAGGGCTGCTTTCCCTGCCCCTATGATTATTTTAGTGGCCCCACTAGAGATGTTTCTTTCTTTATTTCTTTCTTTTCATTTTGGGAGGACTTGGGGAGGACAGAGGTACTTTTGGGTCTTTTCGATTTTGGTACGTCTAGGTGGGGAATTGGCTTGATGCCTGAATTGTGGACCTTTTTGGGGCACCTCAGGTCATATATGTAGCTCAAAATTCAGTTCCCAATATGATCTCAATTTGGCCCAGATTTAGTGCAGAGTTCAGAGGTATCAACTTGGGGCTGAAGTCCGCACATACTGAGTATACCCTAGTATGAAGTTAAACTGAAGACAAACTAAATCTGTAAAATACTTTTTGTGTCTATATATCATTTAACTTTTAGAGCTGCATGGGTTATTAAATGTAATAAATGTAATTTATATAATTTTAGTTTCCTGTCTAACCTTGCTATGAAGCTTTGTTGATTTTTTAGTGACTTTTTAAATTTTGTTTCCTATGTTGATATATATTTATTTGAAGTTAGTCCTTTCATTTGCTATGGGGTTTTTGTTTTCCTTAGAGCAGTCTATACCCGTTTTTGAGAAGTAAAGAAGCCCATAGCATGATGAAATAGGCCTTTTGAAAGTTCATCATATTGGTGTCCATACCAATTCACATTCTCAAGCATGTGTACATGACAATGTACATTGATATGTATAGAATACTTCACTTGCTGTTTGTAGACAGATTGTAGAGACTAAGAGTAGGCACTACATGTTGGCAATTCACTACATTTATGAGATGGACAATTTAATAATATTCTGTGGATTCAAAGACTGTGCCACAAACACTGGTGTCCTTGTACTGACACTTTCCAAATACTTGAACTTGCAAGTACTTGGAAACATGATTGTGATCCTTATAATTATCTTTATTCTTGCATCAGTGGAAAGGGGATTTAAAAAAAGAATGTGCACTAATAATGGACATTTGTTGTGTTTTCCCAGGACTTCTTAGAAACAACCTTTGTTTTTAGTAGCTGTATAAGGATTCATTAATAGATAAGCGGACATATTGTCCTCTTGACTTTTAGATCAGTTACCAAATCAAATGATGTTATGCAATGTAAAGACAATCCATACATGTGTTAAGTAAAGCAATATTCTAAAATGTCAATAATAGTATCTAATTAATCTGCCTCCCAACAACAATATGCCTCCTAACACGTGTTTCTAATCACACAATTTGCTCTGACGTGCATCCAAGGGAACTGTTTGTATCCCACATGTTGTATTGCAGAAGTCTATTCTAATATATCTGGGGAATAAAGATGTAATAGCGTGGGATGGTCTTAGTTGGTTGATCCACCTTGAGATGCCTTTCTTACATATTTCTATGACAACTCTTCTAATTGTATTTGTTGATAAACCTTCATCCACCAATCGTCATCAATAATAATTAGACAGGTAATATATAACTTACAACATTCTAAGCAACCTAATTCATAAAATACTAAATTCTACAAAGCATGTCGGTGGTCATGTATTACAAACCAAAAATACCTGAAATACGTACAGCATTTTTTTGCTATTTGCCAGTTTTGCAAAGTACTAATCAATTAATTTGGTTAGTAAAAGAGCAAACTGTGAATACAAACATGCATATTTGTGAATAGAAATGTGCATATTTGTGAATATTTTTTCTGCCTGTTTTTATCTGAATTTCTATAAGCTGGTGTCATTTTCATGTGAAGAATAAGAATTATCTTTCAAAAAGCATTTATAAAATCCAGAATTCTTTTTTTTTTTTACAAACCAAATAAAAAAATTGAAAAATGTAAACAAGAATCATAAAATATTACAAACAATCACAAATTACATGCTGTACCGGTTTCCTTTTTCATTGTGCTCATTTAGTACATCACATCCATGAGGTTTTAGTGTATGTTTCTATCTTGTTTATCTTAGTATTGTATAGAGCAGGTAAATGGTTAACTCATACACATACAAAAGAGCATAGTAAACAGTTTTAGAATGAACCCTAAAATAAATGCACATGTAAAAAATGCAACAAAATACATAAAGGTTATGACTGATAGTAAGAAGTAATGAGTTTGCTACAGATACTATAGATTATGATACATGTGACATGTTTTTTGGAAGTTTTGGATTCAACAGTTTCACCAGGAAGCCTGTTTCACAGCAAATGAAAATCCTCTAATAAGTGTGAATTTACACTTAAAGGAATATAGATTGCGATGAGGCCCCAAAAGGTCAACATGATCCAGTGTAAATATGAAGATTTGAATCATACTGACACATTTTACTGCTATATTTCAAGCATATTATGCTTAAAACAAAGGGTTTAAAAAATGTCAGTATTTTCTTAAAGCATGGTGTAGGCTACAAAGTAAGGAGCATATATTGTCGAAATGCAATTAAAACATCAATTCAACAATACTACTTAAGGAACGAGCAACAAATAAAGCATTGAAAAGCACTGTAAATCTAAGGGAACAACAGAGTTCCAAATAAATGCATTCTGATTAGTAAACAGTGCTAATAGAAACGTTTTAGTTAACAGAAGGTATTCCAGCCTGGGGAAAAGAACAAATATGGTGTATGTTTTGCCAACTTTGCCATTTCTTGAGATGCTGAAAGAAAGATGTGGAAATGAAAAAGGATTATGGATTACGAAGAGTGAGATTCGACAAGAGCAGGGAGCACATACCATTCAATAAAATAAGGGAAGTTTATAATTACAGATAAATATTTAATTTCCTGGCCAAGCTCTGTGTTAGCCCCACCCACATTATATTTGGGAGAGAAACGACACAATGCTATCAATGGCAGACAACTACTACCAGCTAAAGTGTTTATAAAACACAGGCTGCAGTTCACAGTTATAATTTAAAAAATTCAGAGTAGGCTGAAATTGCAGCCCATTGTCATTCATAGTGGAAGATAGCTAAAAGCTAAATACAACAAAATGTGATTGTAAATACATGTTGTGGGATTACTCCAGAAACAAATAAACTCAGACACACACATGAAATGCAGTTATAATAGGTAATTACAATTATTATGACAAAACTTTAGATATTTTTTTGTAATGGCACACAATTCATTATAGTACTCAAAACTATATCTGCCAACACATTCTATGTTTCTGTTTCTATGTTTCTATAGTGTATTTTCAAAGTTAGGAGTAAAACTATATTTATTCAAAGGGGTATTTCAGGAGTTCACACCATAATATATGCTGTTGTTACCAAGAAAATATCATAGGGGTCATGAAGAAACACATGCTTGGGTTATCATGAAGCGATTTTAAGTTGGGCCTTTGTACTCATATCCTCCTGGAGTCCATATAAATCTGTATTGGTTTTAGGGACTTGCCTATGACGTACCTTGACGTTGGTAAGCTTATCGATATATTATGGACATCAGGTACAACTAGTTCCTGTATGCTGTATTTGTTTGTATGTATATGTTTCCTTGCCATCTTTCCCTGAAGCACATGAGGATCTCAGCTCCTCTCTTTTATCTCAATGTCCAAGCTTGGTACATCTTTGGAAGTGTCTGAGGATCTTGGCTCCCATCTTCACTCCTTGTGTTCCTTAGTTCTTACCCTGTCCTCTTTTTGCTACCATGTATTATATATATATATATATACCTCTGTATTTCTCCTTAGATCTGCAGCTATGTCATTTGATTTGCCCTCTTTATGTATGCTTTAGTTCTCCCTTCAGTCCTTAGTTTGTTCTGTAGTCGTGCACTCTGTCCATCTTTTTTCTGCTCTTCTTGTGTTTGCTGGGTTATATGTTAATTCCATTGTAACATGTACACTATAGAAGTACTTTATCTGTTCACACATTGCGGTCAGTTCACTATCTCAGCCAATCACTAGTAAAAGGAGGCAGGGCTGATGACAGGGGGCATTAAATTTCCAGGATTTTTTATGCACTGCCTGATTGTTTTTTCATGGGTTTTTTTGTGTCTGGTATTTGATGTAATTTTATTTTGTACATGTTTTTTATTATAGGACGGTAAGGAACAGTAGATAGAGTTAATATACCGTATTTGCTCGATTATAAGACAAGGTTTTTTTCATAAAAAAAAATCTGAAAATTACCCCTCGTCTTATAATCGAGGTCTTCTTATAATCTGACCTCAAATTGAGGTCAGATTATAAGACAGCAATCCAGGCTCCCCAGCAGAGCTGCAGGGGACCTGGATCCCCCTCTCTAACAGCAGGGGATGTCTGCGCGATGAGCACAGACTCCCCTGCTTCCGCCCGGCACGACCGCCCGGGCTTCTATGAAGAAGCCGGGTACTTCCGCTTTCGTCACAGAAGTCCCGGTGGTCGTGCCGGGCGGCAGCAGGGAAGGTCTGCGTTCATCGCGCAGACATCCTCTTCTGCCCCACTAGCCACCAGGGAGAATCGGGCAGCTGGGGGATGTCTACACGATATGTGCAGACATCCTCCATGCTGCCCGACACGGCAGTCTATTATGACGGACCAGCTGTCCGTCATAATAGACTGTCGTGTCGGGCAGCATGGAGGATGTCTGCACGTATCGTGCAGACATCCCCCGGCTGCCCCCACTAGCCACCAGGGAGAAACAGGTGAGGGAGGGAGCCCCCACAAGAAACCGGCTGAGGTAGGGAGGGAGGGACAGAGTAAGAAGGGGGGGGCAGAGAAACGAGGGGGAGGAAGGGGGGGACAGAGAAACGAGGGGGGGAGAGACAGACATGGGGAGGGAGGAGGGTAAATAGACAGAGACAAGGGGAGGGAGGTGGGGAAAGAGACAGAGACAATTTATTAAAAATGCAATTTACATGTGAATTAATACAAGTTGAACATTTTTCCTTTAGGGTAGTCTTATATTCAGGCTTTTAGTTTTTTTCCTAATGGAATATCCAAAGTTTGGGGGGTCGTCTTATAATCAGGGTCATCTTATAATCGAGCAAATACGGTATATATATTAATATTATATATATATATATATTAATTAAGGGAGTTTGGGGGCCCCTGCCAAAGAGTTAATTATTTTGCCAGGAAGGCTTTGAGTCCCTAGTTTGTGGATCAGAGGTTATAGGACCACCCTGGTCCAGTGATATTATTCTAACAAGGGAGTTTGAATCTTCAATAATTTTTTATTTCAACTGTCATCATACTGTTATTCTGACCAGAATGATGTTTATTACATTTAGGAAAATATTGAAGCTATGATGAATAGGTTCAGTACAAACTTCTCTTTGGGCACCTGTTCATTAACAGAACTGTACAACAGACACATAGTCATTCATTAATACAAGAATATTTTTTATAATTTTTTTCAAGTATGGTCTATTTAAAGGAAGTGTCTTGAAAGATCTCCTTTAGGCAGCAGTCTTTTTGGCAAGTAGCAGAGCTTGCTGGATATGAGAAGTGGGGCTTGGGGCCTCCTCGTTCTTGGTTTCAATATTTCCACCGGCAAGTAACATGGTGCTATTAAGCACTGTTCTTGTGGTTCTTAGGCATGTTTTCTCTACATGGTAATAAGCAGATTTCAGCAAGCCAGAGAACGCACCCCTTCACCTTTCAAGTGATAGCAAGATTCAATGGAGTGTGGATAAAACATAAGTTGTTTATTCAAAATAAGTAAAAGCAACAGCGGAGAGGAACAGTCACAATGTTCCTCTCTGGTGTTGCTTGTACTTATTTTGAATAAACATCTTATGTTTTATCCACACTCCACTGAATATTGATATCACTTGAAAGGTGAAGAGGTGCGCTTCTCTGGCTGGCTGAAATCTGCTTATTACCATGTAGAGAAAACTTCCCTCATAAAAGTGGCCATTCTCATTTTGTAAAGTAGAGATTAGGACTGTTTTTATTTTGGTTCTTGCTGTGTTTCCAAATTCTGCTCAACAGAGAGGAGTGCAGAGCAAGGAAGCTGCTGGGCTAGAGTATTGTGTCATTTTAATCTTCTTCTTTACTAAGGGGAATGAGGAGTTTGGATAGAGCCTGTGCTTTCCCAGTCTGAGAGCCAGGATGGTAGGTGATGTGGAGTCGGAAGTGGTCTAGTATAGAGCCCATCTGGCTTGTTTCATACAGAAACAATGTCACTGTTTGAGGTACTCCGAATTGATTTGGTTGGTGAATACTGTGATGGGATTATGCACTCTTTCTCACAGGTGTCACCACTCTTCAAAAAACATTTTATGGCCAATAACTCATGATTACCAACACTGTAGCTGTCTGGCAACATGAGCAAAGGTGCAGTGGTAACAACCTTCTTTAGCACATCAAATGCCTTTTGGGCTGCAGCTTTCCAAAGGAAAGGAGTCTTCTTTTCTGTTAGAATAGTCATTGGATGTGTCACTCTAGAGAAACAATTCATGAATTTCCTGTAGAAATTGGCAAAGTCTATGTATAGTCTTGCCAGAGGTTGGTATAGGCTATTGCATATCCAAAGAAATCAACAGAAGTTTTTTCAAAGTCACATTTCTCTCTTGGCATTGTTGTTATAACCAGGCAAGGACTCTAATCATGTCCTTTACAGTGGTGTTGTAATGAAGTGTTATTGTAATGAAAGTGAGTAAATCAAAATGGTGTTGCGGTATAGGACCACACAGGTGTCCAATAGTTATCTAAATACATTTTTGAGGAAACACTGGAAGGTGGCAGGGGCATTACAGAGCCCGAAAGGTATGACCTTGTATTAATAATGGTCATACCTTGTCCTGAATGCTCTCTCCCAATTGTCTGCTTTCTGTATGCGTTCCATATTGTTTGCACCTCAAAGGCTGAGTTTGGTATAGATGCTAGCCTCCCTAGGCCTGTCCATAAGCTCTTGTATGAGAGGTAGACGGTACTTGTTCTTTATGGTTAAAAATTTTAGTTGTCTTTAGTCCACACACAGCCTTAGCCCACTATCATTTTTTCCACTGAATAAGATGCCTGCTCCAGCAAGAGAGGTGGAGGGTTTTATAAATCCTTTCTGGAGTCTTTTAGAGTCTGCAATTCTGGTTCTGATCGTCTCTAAATGTCTATCAGCACCAGGAATCATGTCCCCCATGGAGTCATAGGGCCTGTGTTGTGGAAAACTCTTAGCTTCTTTCTTGTCAAATACATCCAAGAAAGCCAAGTATGTCTGGGTATGACTAGGTTACTCAAGGGTTCTGCTTCTGCATCTAGAGCCAGAGAATGTTTGTGATGAAGGAGGCACTGTGTACAGCCTTTTTTTGAAAGATCTACTTGACGCATCAGTCTTTCTGGCAGGTAGGGAAGCTTGCCGGATGTGGGAAGTGGGGGTTGGTTCCTGACACATACATATTATTTGTAAATGTTTGTATTCTTTTACACTGTTGCTAGGTTCCAAACATGCATCTTGTTGAAGCAAAGGAACTGGGAACCACCTACAAGAGTCTTTCCTTTCCCTTTGACAAGATGAATGTATTATTGTGCGTAAGTAACGTGATTTAACAATTGGGGCATGATCACTGATCATCTCAAGCAAAAAGTTAAACTTCCCTAGGCATTTTTCTTTGTAAATGTCATGTTCCTTGGATATTTCTGTTATTTGACACCTGGGGCTGTCTCTTAACTCCCTCTAGGGTGTCTTCTATAAGTATGACAATTTACAGGAACATTTTGACTTGCATTCAGCACTGTCACTTTCTGTTATTTTTTTATATATTTTGCTTGACTGGATACAGACTTACAATGCTTGTCTCAGTTTTATTGGTGCTTGTTACAGAAACTACTTGCTATTTGCTTTTAGGATTAAGTATTTTATTGTGATTAGTGTGGATTGTTTTCCAATAAAGGAACAGCATATTGGCCTTGAAGCAGAAATGTTCAAAGAGCCCTAAAGAGTATAGGGAACGCTCTAATTAAAATGTGATTAACCAATGAATTTTGTTGATCACTTAGGGCTGTTAAAAGCATTACCCTTAAAGTCAGCATTTATTCTCACCCTCAAAGGATTTGCCCCAACACAACTTCCAATGTTTAACATTCCATTTACAAGTTTCAGTCTATAGGATGAACAGAGACTAAAGTCCTACATTTTGTGAAGAATAGGCGATGCCTGAGACCATCAAGTCAATATTTCATTATTTATTTCTTGGAAGTGAAACATGACAGACTGCCGTTTGGGATCTGATATCATAATCAGCAACTTGGCAAGATGCATTAAGGAAAGCTCAGGGATAGGAGATGATTTCACATTAGGTAGAGTGGACATGGTTTATAATGTTGCACAGGTACATGCTGGTCATTTAGCTACTACTACCACAGTCGTGTAATGTTTCCTCTTGATGGGTAACTAACATTTGCCTGCTAACAGGAGACCCTGCTCCTGAGCAAACAAAGACCCTGCAGCCACCTGCTCAAAATTGTGCTTGTGGTGATGTCAGACTTGATAGGTCACATAGGGGCTGAGGGAGCTTGAATGACAAAATATGTGATCCAAGGTGAAAAGGAAACAGCGGAATGGTTTTCCAAACTTCAGAAGAAAGGCAAGTTGTTTAAAATCATTAATAAAGTCATTCCACACCCATGCAAGACTACTAAACACTGATATCAGTAATTAAAAATGTGTAAAAAAAAGTCTATGGAACAGCACCTTTAAACAGACCTTCTGCAAATGTATTCTCCCACTTGTTGCATGCAGAGTGTCTGCAGCCAATCAAGCATTGGGCTGCAATGTTCTCCCACTTGGAATATTAGTCTAAATAGATTAAACTAGCTATTATTTAGCAATCAAGGCTAGCAAGGGCAAATTGGCAGTCCAGTAGTTTAGGGTATATACCCTTTTTAAAAGTAAATACATTTTTTAACAACATGCGTCCCCATTCCTAGACATGCCATGCCTATGCGACAAAAGTGCCTATGTACCAAACAAAGAGAAAAAATTTAGTGAACCAGGCAATTCCAGAGCAGGGGCTAGACATCAGGAATTATGTGTTCAAGTGTGTTAAATGGTGTGAAATGATCTCACTGAGGTATGAAATGCTTGTGAACATGTGTCTGTTATGTGCTTGTCCTGCACTGAAATACTACATATGGTATGATTTGCTGTTGATATCATGCTTATGATATGATATAAAGTGCTATAGAGGAGGTGTAATATGATATCATATCACACCTTTACCACTGGCATTCCTCTGACATATCACACCTCACCCTCATCACACAAGAATATATCCGTGTGTGCAAATCTATAGTTATATGATCTGAGGCTGATTCAGATATATTCATCAGGGCAAACCCTCTTATTTGCCTTCATTGGTAAAACATTGTATAGGAAGCTTGTTGTTTCATGTTCACTAGCATTAAGGGTTGCCACCTTTTCCTAAAAATATGTCTGACCATAGCTGTGGGTGGGGCCACAAAGGGGTGGGCCACAACATGCACACAATGACAGTCTCACGCACACATTGACAGTCTCACGCACACACAGTGACAGTCACACACACACACAATGACAGTCAGACACACACACACTGTGACAGTCTCACACAAACACACACAGACAGTGACTCTCTCTCACACACACACACACACACACACATAGTGACAGTCTCACACACACAGACTCTCCCACATAAAGACCAGTAATTTCAAGGCTTTTTTTTTAGAAAACATTTTTTTTACTCTTCTCTTTCCCAATGTGTCCCTCTCCCTTCTGTATTAAGTGAAAGACGAAGATGAAAAACCTGACGCATTTCTCTGCTTAGACAGTGTCTTCCTCAAGGGGGGGAATAGTGTACAAAAGAGTCCAATAACGTAAATTATCCTTTATAATCACTATAGACACGGATGATTTTCATGCAGTAGTGCTTGGGCTCCAGTTTAAGAGCTGTTTTTCAAATTCACCAAATATGGACATAAAACCACAGCTGCCTTCTGAGATCCAGCAGATCACTGTATGCACGGATTCTCAACCACAAAGTATCACTGTTTACCACCCTAATACTAACCATCCTAACCTGCTTTTGGGAGAAGTTGTAACTCTACTGCTTCGTCTAAATTTGTGCTGAACTAAAGCACACCAATAAAACAATTTACATTATTGGACTCTTTTGTACACTATTCACCTCTAAGGAAGCTGCTGTTTAAGTGGTTAAGTGGAGGAAGGCTTTTTTCATCTTCATTTGACTACTTTTGATGCAGACTCAATTTCGAATATAGAGGCAAGCTTGTATAAATAATATTACTATTATTACAAGTGTACTATATTTTTAAGTAATATATTATAATTATTCATTTTCATCTACATTTTATCAGTGTGTGCGCACTTTTTCTATCATATGTGTCAATACAATTAAAATATCTACTGTAATTATAGAGTGTCACTTTTATCTTATATCAGCAATATATGACTTGAATGACTTCAGAAAGGGTGAACAAAAAAATCCAAGAATACAAAAATAGGATTAAGAACATAGTTTGTAAGAGTCACCAATGCTCTTCGGGGGGATGAATTCATGTTTTATATATAATACATTAATGAAAGCATCCACTGGGTTTTCGAAAGGTGGAAGACAAAAAGTACTCTTGTTAAATAAGGCAGTCATTCAATATTAAAGGAGCAGTTTCACCTACAGAATCCAAAAATATTTTTAGATAAGATCACGTACAGTAAAGAAAGAAACAGATCTACCTTAGCAAGTGTAACATATCTCTTCTCTAAATAACCAGTACAGACATCTCCTGATAGTTCTACAGTAGTAGAGGTACCCATCAATTTCAAGAGAATGCTCATTTTAAACATTACAAAATATATGCATTTTGTATGCACACGTTTAATTTTGGGAAACTGCACAGCACATTGTGCACAGTGCTCTAAGTACTGTGACAGAGTCTATGGGAGGGTAATAGAAGGAAGGTATGTATGACCGAGAATCCTCCATAGCCTGTACTCATTCACCTGCCCCAATTAGCAACTGCTGAGGCTTTAATTAGCAGGTCTCAGAGCAGAAAGGGAAGAGATACAATCTGACCTGCAGAGAGAGCAGGTCTGTGCAGAGCAGCACCAGTAAAAGTGCTAAAGGTTGGTGAAACTAATGTTTATTGTGTTGATTTGTTTAGATTATTACCCTGGTTTAGTAAGGGGCATTGCTTTATGTTTAGTAAGTGCTCGAATTTGAGCTAGGATTTTGTTTGAAGATTTTTTCTTTCTGTTTTGCTGCAGTTTTGGAACAAATTGATTGCTGCATTAATTTTTTTGTGCACAATGTAAATAAACCACACACCACAGCTCTCCGAAATGGGTCAGTCAAGCGGATCCAAAGGACCCAGAAGAAATGATGAACTTGACAGAGTGATACCGGTTTGCTAATGAAACTCAGCGTAAAGAACCGTACCTCAACGACAAATTGCAAAGTAACAGGAAACCTGCAAAGATTTCTGGAGGGTTTAAAGAAACAGATGGAAAAAAAGATTCTGTACAGACCCATAGACAGACTGACCACATGGAAAATTGGGTGCCCAGGTTCCCAACCCGGCCACAAGGCCATACTGAGAGACAGATAAAGTGCTATAGATGTCAGGAGATTGGACATATTGCACGTAACTGTCCACAGACTGATGAACCTATGGAATGGAATTTGGGGAGGGGGGAGAAACATGGTACATTGTTGGTATACACACGAAAGTCTGCTGTAACAAGTATAAGTTGTTGGTATTAACCATGTCAAATTTGTAAATATGGAGGGGAGGAGTGTGCTAGCACTTTTAGATTCTGGGAGTGAGGATTCATAGGTAAAGAGATCCTTACTTCAGAGTGAGCAAGTAGATAGAATTCACGTGTTGGATATAATATGCATACATGGTAACTCCCACACGTATCCCACGGCAGAGGTGGAATTTGCTACTGCAGTAGGGGTGATAAAACATAGAGTTGGGGTGGTACCATCATTACCTTATGATGCTGTATTAGGGCGTGATTTTCCCCTCTTTAGGAAGATATGGGAAGATACTGCAATAAAACAGGATAAGCATACAGAGGTAGAGGCAGAAACAGTAGGTTTAGAGAATGTTTTCCCTTTTTCTACGATTGATTCGGAGCAGTATAGTGAAAATGAACCCGCTGTAGTATGTTTGGGTGATGAAGGAGAACACAATGATAGTGATTCCTCCCAAGTAGAAAAATCTAAGGGAAGAGGTGGAGTTCCATCATCTAGGTATTAGTTCAGGAAATTTTTGGCTGACCAATGGGAGGATCAAACCTTGGTAGCTGCCCATAACAATGTTCAGGTAGTGGAAGGTACTCCTGTTAACCCGGAAACCCAATTGTCCCTTCCCTATTTTGCCGAAAGAAATAATTTACTTTACCGAGTAGAGAAGAGGGGGGTTGAAGAGGTTGAGCAATTACTGGTACCTCAATCCCACAGGAACCTAGTCTTAAAACTAGCTCACAGCCATGTATTAGGGGGGCATCTTGGGATTGAAAAAACCCGGGAGAGAGTACTAAGAAGATTATACTGGCCAGTGTGCGGACCCAATTTTGGTTGCCCCAGATTGTACAAAATAATTTTTGGTACAGACAGATGCATCTGATGTGGGCCTACGAGCGGTTCTTTCTCAAGTACACAGAGGAGAAGAACATGCACCTGAGCAAAAAGCTGAATCCCCATGAACAGAGATACTCAGTGGTTGAGAAAGAATGCTTGACCATAAAATGGGCACTAGAAACACTTAAGTATTATCTATTGGGGAGAAAGTTCAAACTTGTCACAGATCATGCGCCCTTGACGTAGATGAGACAAAACAAGGGAACAAATGCCAGAGTAACTAGGTGGTTCCTTAGTCTTCAGCCAAAAAACTTCTCTATGGAGCATAGCACTGGTAAAGACCAGGGGAATGCAGATGGTTTGTCCAGAGTCCATTGTTTGTGCTCAAAGGTCGCTACGACCGATGGGTCTAAGCTGGCGGGGAGGATATGTGAAAGAGTCTATGGGAGGGTAATAGAAGGAAGCTATGTAGGACCCAGAATCCTCCATAGCCTGTACTCATTCACCTGCCCCAATTAGCAACTGCTGAGGCTTTAATTAGCAGATCTCAGAGCAGAAAGGGAAGAGATACAATCTAACCTGCAGAGAGAGCAGGTCTGTGCAGAGAGACCAGTAAAAGTGCTAAAGGTTGGTGAAACCAATGTTTATTTTGTTGATTTGTTTAGATTATTACCCTGGTTTAGTAAGGGGCATTACTTTATGTTTAGTAAGTGCTCGAATTTGAGCTAGGATTTTGTTTGTAGATTTTTCCTTTCTGTTTTGCTGCAGTTTTGGAACAAATTGATTGCTGCATGGATTTTTTTTGTGCACAATGTAAATAAACCACACCGTTTTTGCATATGAGACTGTTGTTCTATCCCTGTTACCCTATAGGGCTGTGTTGCTTTGCCCCTAAAGGTCACAGTACATGCATGGACATGTAGTGAATGCCATTTGATACAACTGATGGTCTCTTTATGTTCACTTGTCAGTTAACTTTACTAACCCCCTAAATTATCACAATCTTCTGCTATTCATAACACATGGTAAAGTGATACTACAGCATGGGGAAATAGCATTGCAAAATCCACTACAAAAATAACTATTCTTCAAGAACATAGTAATAAATACACATTATTTATGCAGTATGTTATGTTTATGAAACAGAAAATTGTATGAAATTGGTGAAGCATTTTGTCTTAAAAACTAATATATTCTTTTCTAATGGACTTGATACTTGAGAGTAGCTGGATATATTGTTGTATCTGAGCACTCAAGCACACAGAGGGATACCCACTCAAGTCATAAAATTAGCCATTTAAAGATGCCATCTGCTTGCCTACTATTAATGTTCACTATTGAAATAATCTCTTCCAATTCATTTCTATTGTGATGTTATGCCTACTGGCAATGTGCATCACATTTATCTTTTTATAGTGTATAAGTTTCTGCTGCCAGTTAGTGCCTTTAAATGATGCATGACACCACAGAGGACCGACTCTGCATAAACAGTTTTTTAAAATTAAAAATAAATGTGATGATCTAATTGTACTATACTACTGGCAATTAACTTTTTCATTTACAGAGGTAACCTTAATTAAATGAGCAGGGAAAAAAACCCAACATATTGTGCTCAGTTGAAATGATAAATTAAATGACATCCTAGTCGCATCTGATTGTAAGTGGTCTACTGAACCAACCATGATGTGTAATATGCAGTCTTTTGGAAAGTTGTGACCTGCCATATGCTATCAATTTCCTAATTTCTTGGCTTTATCTCGCATGCCCCCAAAACAATGCACAACCAGCTGCTGATGAACCAATGTCGTAACCTTGCCAAAAAGTATTAATTTTCACATCTAGCTACCTCCATGTGTCTTCCTTACTGATGTGGCAAGTATAATCATACTCTTGTTTTCAGGGAAGGAAGATAAATGCAATATAATGAACATGTATCTACAACCTAATGGAACTATCAGGATAAAAATAAATGTAACTAATATCCAATAAAAATAGTATATTGTAAGCATTAGAAAGTATTAAGGTTGTCTTGTCTCTTTATGGCAACCATTTGCTTTAATAAGAACTAACAATCGTTTAACAATGGTTTGCATAGTTTGTTAACTCTTTCTTCTGATAAAGAAGTTGTTACTTTTAAAAGAGGTTGGCTTTGCTACAAGATTGAAAGAGCAGAATGGTCTTTTGAGCTGAAAGTTTAGATTCCCTTGAAACATAACAAATATTATAGTATTACTTATGTAGCATTATACGTTGCATGATTGGACCAGGATAGATGATACAATACTGTGTCATATTGTAATTAAACATTTATGGGCACAGAAAAAAAAATCATATATAAAAAAATAAGCATGTTTTAATTGATACATGTTTTTTTTTTTTTACATTTTGTAATAGTATTTAAGGGTTGTTTCTATTTGTTATTGGCCACAACTGTTTGTGCAAAATAGTGGCAATTTTTATTTTATATAATTTTTTTGTAGTAGTAAATCTTTATTGGAAAAGTGGTAACTCATTTTTCCTTTTTTTTCATACACAAAAACATACTGTCAACATCAATATACATACACATAGTAATTATAATTTAGAAACAGTAATAGAAAAGTATACACATAACACTTTGAAGTTTCATATATACAAGAAAATACAAATACAATATAATTATCGGGACAGGAGAAGTACCGCATCTGTAGGGAGTAGGGGATGGCACTAAATAGTGCCAGGCAATATAAAATAAAGAACTCCTAAGCCCCAGGGCATAACCTTAAATTAGTGTGGATTTTTAATGTCCACCATATTAAAACTTTTTAATGAGGCCTCCTTCTGAGTCCTTTGTGGTCCATCTGCAACAACAAGGAATAAGTTCAAGCAATAGCTAGATAAATAGACAGACAGCTAAATGATAAATAAATAGAAATATAGATAGACCTGGATTCTTAAAATAAATAAATACATAATTAACTGTTGGCTGAGGGAACTATAGACTGGTCTAGATAGAATTATGAATCATCCTGCCTGACACATATTGACTTTAAGGTGATGCAGGCCATCCAATCAGAGATTGCAGATAGTCAATACATGACTTGTGACTGGACTGCAAATGTAAGGTCAGGTACAGATAAATATAGCTTTGTTTCCCTCACTATAGAGATAATAATTAAGGCCAAAGAGGTTAATAAGAAGTTAATGACATATAAGCTGTCATAAATTGAAGACACAAGCTAAACATGCCCTTCGGTATTTGGAATCAATTCTCTGTTTGTTCTATCTAGCTGGTAAAATAGTTATTGCTCCTTGGAAATTGGATTATGTACAGGTATCTAAGTGTCCTGGAGCATCTTGGTAAATAAGTTTCACATAAGAATTATACTACAGATTTTCAGAAAATGTATTTTCTTTAATGCATTAGTCAAGAACAATTTTTGTAATGAAAAATGAAATCTTTAATGTCTGTTTTTTTTTCCACTGAAAATCATTCTTGAAACTGTGATTTATACTTGGGCATCCAAACTCCCCAACTTTTAATGCACAACTAATTGCGATCCTGACAAATGAAATGGCAACTGTATTTAGCAGTGCAGACCAGGGAATAATATCTAGTTGTTAATTTAAAAACAAAAACAAATATATACTGAGAAATATGTTTCTGCCAGAAATGCCCCTCTGTCTTTTGTGTTTCAGACATTATGTGAGAATGTGCAAGTTAAATCCTGTGAGCAGGTCAATTAGCGAGTGATAAGGCCAAAACTCGCAAATATTGAAGATGTCGAAATATTTTTGGCAGTGTTATGAAGGCTTAACCATGTAGGTTTTTGGAAACAATGCTTTGTTCTACATAAAGGAAAGCAGAGTAAAGATGTTTGTTACTTACCAAATAATAATAATAAAAAACTGCAAATATCTTCCTTTCCTTGTTCTAGTATTTTTTTAACAATAGCTATCACTGTATCATAACTGGATTAGCAACTAGACAACCTAATCCATTGTCTGGGAGCTGTGATAACAGGGGCACAAATCCATGCCAGGTCTGCAAAGAGGAGAGGAAAACAAGTAGACAATTAATAATAAAGACAATCAGTGCAAATGAAATATGTTAATCAAAAGTATGTACAAACCAAGAAAATGCCAAAAGAAATTGATGTGATCAAATGGGTTACTGGATACTTCTATGTCAGGAGAGAACTGTTGAACATATCTACATTTCTCAGACAAGTCAACAGAGCATTTTCTCCCCTGTGTATAGTTTTCACAATACTGCAAGGGTTTCCTGGTAATTATATGCAAATAAAGCCAACAACAGCTACATTTTGCATCTTGTTTTCACTTTATACATGGACCACTTATAGTTTACGTAAACTGTTATAGAAAGCTTTTAAAATATAGTCCACACAGTGGTTGGGGATGACGGTGCTTTACAAAAGAGAGGTAGAAAAGCGGAATAAAAACCGCAACACCATGTTCTTCATCTGGTGTCTAAGACACTTGAGACTTAATACTGCCTGGTTGTGTGACAGCACCACCGGGCATGCATGATGGCGCTGTGAAATTACCTTCCAGGGATACTGTCAAAGCATGCATAAACAATATGTCTTTAGGGGTCACTAAAGGGTATACTCCACGAGAGAAATTGTCAGGAATTTAAACATGAACTTCAAACTTAAGTAGCCTTAATAAAGGTTACTGGCATTTAAAGCCAACAAATAATGCGTAAAACTGAATGAATAATATGAATATAATGTGAATATTATATAAACCACAGGTTTTTTATTTTTTTAAATATAATATGCAGCATATCAGATATTTTTTATACACTTTTATAATTATCATTTTAATCACATTTTTGGGTTTACATCTACACAACTAAAATGTTACTTTCTTTGTTTCTATCTTTTTGATTTCAACAAAATGATGTCCAAAAGCTTCTATATCCGAATTCCTCAACCACTCAGAGCCAAATTTTGATAGCTCAATAGCATAGGTAATGTATTAAATTCGGATGATTTTGACTCTTTCAACCGAATTCTCCAGTAGGTGAATTATTTTCCATTCGTATGAATGAATATAACAAAATGAAAATAATGAACAAATTTTGTGGACAATGGACGAAATTCGTTTTGGACATAACATTTTCATCCGAATGGACGAAAATGAAATGAACATTTTTGTTTAGCCCATCTCTACTAGACTAATGAAAGTATTCAGATCATTTTTTCCCTTCAGAAATTGGGAAGACTTGATGGGCCGAATGGTTCTTATCTGCCAATACATTCTATGTTTCTATTGAAATACTGATACATTTGGCTTTATTTAGGTGAGTTAATCTACAAGGTCATCTAACCTAGCTACAGAGACAACATTGACAAATGTTTGTTTTAGATTCTGCTAAAATAGATGTATGACAGATATGGTTGAATGCACTATGGTTTTTGGACCCCGAACACGAACATTTCACTGTATGTTCGGGTTGGAGTTCGGGGTTCGGCAATTACATTGTATGTAATGCTATGCGCTTTCTATAAGCCGAAATAGAGTCCCCATTCATAAGAATAGGGACTCTATTTCAGTTTATAGAATAGCAATAGCATTACATGTATTCCATAAACCAAAAGTCTATAAACCGAATGTCTTTAGGTTTATAGACTTTCGGTTTATGGAATACATATAATACTATTGGCTTTCTATAAACCGAAATAGAGTCCCCATTCATACGAATAGGTCAATTGACCTATTTGTATGAATGGAGACACTCTTACCCACATTTTACTTCATTTTGCAGCCCTCTAGCCCTTTCCAGGACTTTTTTAGAGGAATTTTAGTGGCCAAAAGTTTGTGTCCCCATTGACTTCAATGGGGTTCGGGTTCGGGGTCAAGTTCGAGCACAGATCCGGACATTTTTTCGAAGTTCGGACGAACCTGCCGAACCCGAACATCCAGGTGTCCGCTCAACTCTTCTTAGAATGCATTTACTAGGCAACAACTTTGTTCATGGTAGGCATTTACTGTACTACTGGACTTTGAGACAGACAATTTAAAGATGTTCTATGGACCGTCATAGACATTGTGAAGGGCACTCATGTCCTTCTACAGACAAGTTGCCTATTCTCTGGTCTTGGAGTCTGTTTATTTAAGCAGACATAGAGGAATGTAGTTCAAGGTTCTCCTGAATTGAGTGTCTGTCCAGCTGAACTTATTAATTACTGTGTAACCAAAATAGAAGTTTTCCTGATGCTTCAATCTTTTTACTAATTTAGTTCACATTCAAATCTCTTTGGACAGACTTGAGTCTGAATAGACAACAAATATTACATAAAAGTTCATAAAGGGACAAAAAGCAATTATGTATATTACAAATAAGAAAAGCTATGCAACATTTATTTTATGTGAAAATGCCAAACATGATCACGAATTTCTAATTAAATTATTGACAACCTTATATAAAGAAAAACCTTAATGTGAAATCAATGAATTAGATTCATTAGTACTTAATTTTATGACCGCAGATATTATTATTTTCTTTATGATGAAAATATACCAACACTGTAGTAAAAACTTAACTGTCTGCTAACAAAAAACAAAATTGAAGTGTACTTTCTAAAACAAACACATTCAGCTCTTGAGACTAGCAGGATACATTTGACCTCTTTCCATGCTCCCACAATGACCTTGCACAATGCTATTCACTAATTTCATTAGTCTCAAAAATCTTCCCCTTTTAATATGAATGCCCTCCGTTATTTGACAGGTGCAGTAAAATCATTGCCTCACCTGTTAAAGCACCATAATAATAATTAGGACCAGGGACTGTGCAAGATTCCCCTAGATCCCTAGTAAATACCAGAAACTCGAAGATGCTCCTGGCCCACTAATAATTAACAAGGGCAGTGCAAGATGCCAGGGAAGAGATTTCAGCATGAACCTCCCTCATGTTAATGGAGTCCAGTAGGGGGAGGGAGGCCAAATTTTCTGAGTTTGGAGTTCAAGATTAGCTCTTATCTTAAATTCCAAACTCAGACCTTCATGAATAAACCCCATATGCGTGACTTATATGTGACTTTGCACACATGTAGAGTTGCCTTGATTATTTAAAATAAAAACCAGCAATGCTATGGCCTCCATAGACTTAACATTTGCTACAAGCCAGATATTTACCGACCTGCCGTGAAAATACCGATTGAATGGCAACTATACACATCCCCATGCAATTCTTTGGAAGCCATCTGATAGGTTTCCAAAAAAGTTAGGGATGGCTGTTTGAGAATAGGATGTGTGAAAAGATCGATTTCTGTGAGACATGTTGTAAAAGGTAAATTTTTTTAAAGTTAATATCGCACAAAAAAAATGAAAATGAAAACATTAACTGTATATTTACTTTTAAAGTGATGGTTTTACTATGATTTTTTGGTTCAAATGTTTAACCATCAGTTGTCTTTTAACTTTAAAGCACGACAAAAAAAAAAAAAATGCATATTCTGCAAATCTACTCGTCATTTTTCTTTACCTTCTCAAATAGTGCCTCTTTACCTTCTCTACTTTAATTAAGATATTCTCCAAGCTCCTAAGGTGAAAATTCAATTAAAGTTTAGTTCAGCTGTTAAGGCATCCATGAGAATTTATGCGAGACTTTGGTTAATCAGCATACAAACCGTTATTTTATGACATCTTTTCTTGAGTTACAGTGCAATCATCTTTAGCTTATGGTTTTACCTAGATAAAAGGTTTTCCTATATTCACCAGATAAGATATACAAAACCATCATGCTGGAATGGCACATAACAATCAACTGAAATTATACTTTGTGTTTGTGTGAGTTTTTTGCCCATACAAATCATGCAGTTCATTTAAAAATGTAAGAACCTACCTGGCTTAACACATAAGGAGCAATGCAATAAAAGGTGAAATCAAATTAGTTTTGTGAGAGAGAGACAGTGTGTGTAATAGAGAGATGCAGTGTGTGTAATAGAGAGATTCAGTGTGCGTAAGAGAGAGACGCAGTGTGTGTAAGAGAGAGACGCAGTGTTCTTAAGAGAGAGACGCAGTGTGCGTAAGAGAGAGAGGCAGTATGTGAGAGAGAGATGCAGTGTGTGTAAAAGAGACGGAGGTTGGATGCGGCTGTCAAAAAAAAGTTTAAAAAATAAATAATTTCCATTGGATATGACAGGACGTCATATCTGATGACTGTACTTCTCTCCTCGGTGCAGGAGGGGGGGAGGAGGGTACCAAATTGGCTTATTAATTAGTTAGCATAATACTGCTATATTATTGGGCAAATTGACTGGGGCTTATTAATGGCAAAATAACATTGGCAAATTACTGAGCAAATTGGCTGGGGAATATTAAATGGCAAAATAACACTGGCATATTATTAGGCAATTTGGCTGTGGCTTATTAATGGAAAAATAACACTGGCATTTTAATGGTAAAAGTAATACTGGCATATTAATGGCAAATTGGCTGTGGCATATTAATGGGCAATCTTTGGCATATTTAATGGGCAAATGGTGGCATATTTTAATAGGCAAACTGACTGTTGCATATGTTAATGACAAAGTGACTGTGTCATGTTAATTGGTACCTGACAGCGGCTTATTTTAATTGGCAAAATGATGCTGTGGTATGTTCTGTGGGACAATATAACATGTACTATAGGGGAAAGTGTTCTGCAGGGGCAGTTCTGTGAGACAAAGTGACACTGTGGTATGTTCTGTGGGACAAATTGACACTGTGACAAGTTAAATTGTGTGGATGCAATATGAGTGCAAGCCAAGTGTTGTGGGTGGAATATAGGTGCATGGCAAGTGCTGTGGGTACTGAATGGTGCTGTGGTAAGTCCTGTAGGTGCAATGTGGGTGCAGAAAAAAGGGATAAAAACAAGAAATGCAATTTTCAATCAATCTTTTATTACATATACAAATAGTTGAATGTGATATGAAAATAGTTGCATATAATATTAAAAAGTTTAGAATTACATACAGTTGTTTGAAATGTGACTTTTGAAAAATAGGGTCGATGGGGGCCCACTGCTAAAGACTTTGCCCAGGGCCCACTAGGGTCTTAAAGCGGCCTGTGTGTGTGAGAGAGAGAGAGATGGACAGTGTGTGTGTGTGTGTGTGTGAGAGAGACGCAGTGTGTGTGAGATACTCTGTGTGTGTGTATGTGAGAAAGAGAGAGAGAGAGAGAGTGAGTGTATGTGTGAGAGAGACAGTGTGTGTGACAGAGCCAATCTGCCTAGGCTATAGTTGGTACCCACTAAGCTTGCGAGAATGTACTCCTAGAGAACTTAAGGGTGTTGGAGATGTGGCGCCGCTAAAGTGGACTATCTGCATATCTGCATAAAAAGCAGGAGACAATTTTAGTGTGGAGAATGGCTACAAAGATTGACAGAAAACTAACATATTGGGGCTTAAGGAGAGTCAATGTCTTTCTTCCCCCCTCACAGAAATGTACGGATTACGCTTTTTAGCTAATCCATACTGTTGGTATTCCTCCTCGTGACTGGGTGGTATTGCAAAATGTATCTTTGTCTTTTCTGATATGTATAACATTATAACAGATATTTCTGTATATATTTTGTTGTTTGTATAAAAAAAAAAAAGGGAAAATAAATTTTTCTTTTTCTTGAATAGATTACAAATAAGAAATTAAAAATACAGCACAGCGCACCCCAATGTCATAACACCATTGTCAGATCGTTATGGTATAAAAATTATTGCTAATTTTGTAATACTTTCATTGATGGAGCGGCATGTAATCCATTGCTACTATTAGAGTTAAAAATTACTGCAATGCAGGCTGTAAGCATGTGAACATAATATGCACCAACATACTTATAATTCTTTCATACCTCTCTGTTATTGTAGTTTTATTGTAAATTTCCATAGTGCTAAATGTGTAAACAGGCAGAGCACCCTCACCATGCGTAGCTCATCACCCTTTATTACAATATTTGATCTAACGCTTCACAGAAGTTAGATTTTGGGTTTATGATATTCAGTATGTTTTATAAAGGTCCTTTTTTCAGAAGCTGTGTAATTAGTAACTGCTAATCCATGCTTAATAATAAATACATCACACAGCTGTAAAGTGCTTTTTAATTAGCCTGTTTAGAAGTTTCATTTGCTCAGTCTGTTTGCAGGGTGCCCTCTAGGAGTTAAGATTAACACCTGTTGTCTTATAGTGTCTCTTAACCATACAGGTAATTAGGTGATGGGGCTGTAAATAAAGTTGCTGTGAGGCGGTAGGAAAGAGCAGGCCGGACAGTTGATGTAGGAAGACTGACACAGCATGGACGATGGAGCAGGGAGGACAGGAGAAGGAGGATGGAGCAGGGAGGACAGGAGAAGGGGGATGGAGCAGGGAGGACAGGGGAGTATGGATGAAGCAGGAATGAGATTTTGAATAGAGGGAGGAAAGAGTTTTGACAGAGAGAGAGGATGGATGAGACAGTTTTGGAAAAGTGAAATTGGAGTTTGAGTGGACAACATAATCCATAAATCTGGAATCATGGGTTTCTGTGTTGCAGCTTGTGAGTTGTATAGAAATGTACATTGTCTCTTGCAACACACGGGCTGAAGATTTCAGATTAATGGATATATTTATTTAGTGAACACCAGTGTATACAGATAAACTACTGCATTTTAAGAATTTTCACCGAAGTGAGACCCTTTATTGGCCTATGATAACATAAACTTTTTAAACTTTCTCAATTCACTGATGGGTAAGAATATGTTTTTGTAGGTTGTCATTTTTCACTATCTTTCACTGGGATTCTGATGAATTACAACTACTTAGGCTCAACTGTATAACCCATATTAACTTTACAGTTGCAGATTAATGAGAAACATGGCTTTGCAGGAAACAATAATTTTACAAGAATTGCTACATTTAATCAGTATGGCAAAAGTATAATGTATGACTTATTTCCAATTCAGTTTGCTGTTGAACTCCATTTATATTGAAGTATAATGCATGCACGACTGCTTAAGACACTTAAAAAGCGCTTCAATTATTCCTGAGTAGCAATTTAATTTGGTGAGGCCTGAATTATTTCAATCTATTATAATGCTACAGTATAATAATTTTATTTATGCAGACAAGGAACTAACCAAACATTCTTACTTTGCATAATTTAAATGAATAATTCCAATCTATGTCTGGACATCAGGCTAGTTCGGATTTATTCATGATCTGTTTGAATATTTTGAAAGCTTTTTGCTTGTTTTGGCATGCAATCTTAAGCCAGTGTCTTTCTATTTGAGGAATGTATCCGTGGTCCCTTAACCATTAGTCAGGATGTAGCTGTAGCAAACTGTGCACTTTATTCTTTCATTAAACTTAAAAGTTCACTCGTGAGTTCTGGATTAAATTAGAGCAGATATTTAAATATATTCAACAAATAATTATAAATTCAAATCGGAACAGCAATAAAGTCATCACAATAGTGTATGCTCTTGTTAAAACACAAATTTGTGTAGAAGCAGAGGACTAAGTTACATTAACATCCAATCCATTCACTTCATAGGCAACATACTCCTTAATTTTGTGTTGTCCTTCTGGTGCAGTGCATGGCACAAGTAGTACCTACCTTAGAGGTTCATTTCCTAATCTTGCTCTCTAATCCCTAAAATTAGCTTTTAGAACTCAGCATTTTCCTCTTACATTGCCATTGCTAACAATTTGCACCAAGATAACTGGATCCTCTCCAGCCCCTCCCAATAATCTGTCCACAATATGTCGAACCCAGGCGACAGAAAACCATTTGAGTCACAGATTCCACTTCTGAGACTAACTCACCAACATCTTCACTTAAATGACCAAATTTGTTGGTATAGAAAATATCAGGACTGTCTGCCTTCTTCCCTCCCTCACTATACAACCTTGTACAACTGTTTCCCAGTTATGCACCTGGTTACCGTCTGGCTGATTACTTCCCTCATTTCAAGGTGACCCAATTAAACTCTGCTTAGCCAGCAAGGGACTCCTCTCAAGATTTTCAATATCTTTCAGTGTTGCAATATTCTTCTCCACAGCCCATTTTGAACTTCCAACGGGACCATTTGCTCACACTTACCAAAGCAATATGGACTCTGAAACGGCTGTTCCAAGCATGCATATATACAGTATGACAAGATATGCTCTGAATGAGATCTCCAAGCTTGGTCTTCTTGTATAGTGCAAATGCTAGTCCTTAAAAAATTGAAATAATGAATTAATTTTAATTTTGTTAATTGCTGTGATGCACAAACTGGTCACATAAAAAGCAGGTCAGTTGGAAAAATGCTCACTTACTCTGAGAAATCTCTGTGAGTTTTGCTCCTTGCTTATATACTGACAACATGGGGAATTACATAAACCATCCTTATAATTAATTGCACACACTCCCCAAACCAAAAATAAGATTGCCCTCCCCTTCACAAATCCTTTTTACTGAAGGATCAGATACAAATCATTATATATATACCAACTCGGTTGCTGTGATGTACAAACTGTGAGCAATAGTTTCCAAGACCAAGTTGCTAGGTGCCTTCCCCAGATTCAACTATGCATTATGCAATGCCAATTAAAGCAGGGCAAATTTACGTATTTTTACCCTACTTAATGCTTAGTTAAGTCAGTGTGATGACATATTTATTTCACCTCAACTCAGCTTTACCTCACTTTTAGTGAATTGCTCCCTGTATATTTACGTAATTCTGATTCAGTCACTTTCATCCATATCTTATCACATTTAATTATATTAATTTTCCATATTTTATATATCATGTAAAAATGTTGCTGTTAAATGAGAATATTGAATGTCGATTGTAATTTAAGAAACAAAAGCCCTGCATGAAGGTGCATTAATGCAGATGCAAACAATCTGCAATTAGATTTAAATACCCATATATCTATTGTCATCTATACATAGAAATTATGAGAGTATGGGGTTTTCAGCAGGCGACGAACACATGGGGAAAATTAAGTATAGAAAAGAGACAACACCATCCACCTTCCTGGACTCCTTTAGTAGGTAGAGATTATGTAGAATATTGTTAATACTTTTTAGTATTTGAAGGTTAATCATGCTGCTTCCTCTGCATGTGTTCACCCAAGATACATGCATACTGAGATCCAGTATGTATCAGTGAAAGAAAACAATAATACACTTACTAGAAATTATTTTACATGTGACAATATTTTACCTCATAAACATGATGTCCAAGCAATGTGAAGAACACTGAAACGTGTTATCTTCAAATTCTAAAATTAGCTTCCTGTACAAGGATAGCGTTAGACACGAAGCATTTCCCACTGAAAAGCACTTCCTGTGGGCAACCATTAAAGTTGATTTCATTATTTTTTTTTTTGAATGGAATGAATTAACATATATAGCTGCCAACAATTTGTTCTGCTGTACAAGAACGCAGCAAGCAATGGATTATGTGAAATTGCAATATCCCATGTCAGTGTGTTCCATTAATGTGCACTGCATACAGTCCAGAATTGATGAGCTGGTCCACAAAAAAAATATGACTGTGTTGGCAAATCCATTGTTGTCAGGTATGATCATATGATGGAATATCGAATGTTTGTAGGCACCTTCATTTAGTTAAAAACCCTATCAAAGTACTCAAACGTTTAACTATAATTGGGGGTCATGTACTAAACAAGTGCAGTGGGGGAAAAAGTATGTGGAACAGGAGGAAGGAGCAATTTGCGACTATTTGTTACATTCTGTGCTTTTTTTCTCTGATTTGTGCCTTTTCCATTTATTTAGGTTGAATTTTTCCTGGTTGAGCTAATAAATTGCAATTAAATTTGTGCATGCTAAAAAGTTTTGTGAATATTTTGTGAAAAATAATTATTTTTGGGTGTGTAAATTACACCAGCTTTTAGCAAGTGCTCTCAAAAGAGGTAGAGAAAATATTCTCAAAATTGCCTGTTTTTATTCACAATTATGCCCATTTTTATTCATGATTTGCACATATGTACTATTTGAGTGTTAAATGTTTAGTTCGTTGCAATAGGGGCAAAGCACAAAATTATTTTTTCACATAAAATATATTTGCGTTTTTTTAGTACATGCCCCTCATTGTATCAAGCAGTGTTAATAAATAACTGTTCCTATTTGATTTAGTGGTAGCAGAACCTTCTAACATCCTCCAAACGCTGAAGTTATTGTAACTAATACACTATGATTTTGATCAGTATCTTTGTCCAGGTACCTGAGGTTGGCCAATCCTATGTCGGTGTGGCCACCCCTTATTTAAGTATGAAATGTGATAAATTGTAATATCATCTTTGCTGCAAATAAAATATTATTCCCCACATGTAAAAATGCTTTAGATCCAAAGGAAGGAGATTTCCAATACAGATCAGTGGGTTAACATGTAGTCATGAATGTTTAGTGTAGAAATTAGATTCCTGTTTGTATACATAAACTTGTGCTGAAAATATGAAAATTGGCATCATGCTGATAAAGTAATTGAAAGTGAGTAAAAGGAAAATATGTCTAAGAAACATAAACTCCCACAGAACTTTGCTTTTCACTGACTAAATAACCTTTAAATGGCTTTTCTGTAATCAGTGACAAACTGTATTTATAATGTTTGTTCTCTACATGCGTAAGACAAAAAGATTAGATAAAATGTGAAGAACAGCTTCCCACCTAACAAACTAGTGCAGAGGTGATGTAAAAGATATATCCACTTTAAAATATAAATGGAAAGGGTAACCTTTACAACATAGGAGGTATACTTTAATGCGCAATGCATGCCATAAAATAATGAATACTCATTAGGTTGGCTCTGCTCGGAAGAATTATGTATGCATTATGTATGCTTATTTTATCTATAAAACACCAACTATACATATCACCATTCACAAGTTATAAAAAAACATAGCTCTTTACTGTCACAAAATGGTGATTAGCCTTAACACAGGTTTTTTCCCCGGCGAGCTTCTCATTGACAACATATATTTAATTTAATAAAATTTGTAACACATTTCTTATGTGTTTCCACTGCTACAGGAATCTATGTAACCATGGGAACAGAGGTGGGAGGCTTAGCTATGTGTCCAAACAACCAAACACAAGAAAAGAGGTTGTCACATTCACCTTGGGCCCCATAAAACAAGACCATATGAGGTGTCAAATATCAACATCTTCAGCTTTAGTGTTGTTATGGAAACAAACAACCAATAAGTCCATGAGAAGGTGTTTAGAGGAGACAAAGCAGCATATGTAGTTTACTATGAACACGTAAACAAAGTGTTTTATGAATAAAAATAAAGAGGATTTAAAGAGAGAGGAAGACAGGGAGTCAAAACAAACTCACTCTACATTAAACACCCCCTTCCCCTCCACACACCCATGTCCATCTAAATTGGACCCGGGCAGTTGCTCTCTTCATTTTATCTATGGAGGAAAGAGAGACCAGAGTTTGAAAAGTTTAAAACCATATAGTACATTAATAAAAAAAAATTAAAAAATGCCAAACTCAAACAATTAATTTGTAAGGTAAGTAAAGCTTGTTCATTAATCTCTCAGCAACCACTTAACCAAGATGTGAAATCCTCAGACTGACTTATTTCAAGTGAAGTGTCCTGTATAGATCAAAGTGTTAGGTGGATGTCGCTCTCTCCGGTTGTGCTTATAATCACACTGCAAGGCAGAGAAGTAGTGAAGCTGGTTTTAGATGACTTTCCAAAGTGCCACTCAGGGAATTTAAATAATGTATATAGCCCTACACTTGTCATCCATATACAGCGTGCCTTGTTCAGGGGTTAAGATAATGATAATCAGTTTAGTCAGTTTAATAAAATTACGTGAATACGGTGTTGATGCCAGTACTTTTCAGGGATTAGATTCAGTTGCTTAGCGAGAATCCATTCTAATAGTTTTTTATTGTACATGTATAATATGTTTCATTGGTTACAAACATAATAAACAAACATGCAACGGATTGTACAAGAAAGCAAGGTGTATTGCATTGATGGGACATGGATAGTTTTTGTTGAAAGTCTAAGATGTGTAAAAAAGTGTACCAGGGGCAGGAGCATGACAGCAATGCAAGTGGTCACACTTCACTATCTCTCCTCACATACCTGCCATAATATTGTGTTTATCTATGGCCACTGCAGCCAAAACACCAAAACTGTATAACCCTGGAAATGAGGATAGGATGGGGGGGGGGGGGGGGAAGAAAAAGGAAAGAGACAGCAAACATGCTCTGGAGAAGAAGCATGTCACCATTAACATGCCATCTTCAAGACCTAGATGTGAAGTATCGCTGGGGCACAACACAATCTTTATCTGTGCAGAGAGAGGACAAAAGCCTTACTATTGATTGCCCAGATGAGATCTCTACTTTTCTATTGGCATTGGGACTATGTCTCCACCTTAGTCTGCCGAATCTCTAGTTCCTGCTTCTCCGCAAGAGGATCCTGCCTCATCTATTAATCTTTGGACTTCTATTGGACCCAAACGTCTTCATACTCATTTGCTGGTGTGGAAATTGATTTGCAAGAGTCCATTTTCATCTGTTCCTACATATTTTTTGGTCTGTGCTATGTTTGTCATTACTAGTCTGATCTTTTGACTTTTATTCAGGACTATACTCCCTTGTTAATTTTGTGTTTATGCCGTGTACCACCACCCCCCCGGGGCGTCACCTAATCTCTGTTTCAGCAGTGTGTTGGGTACTCTTGGCTGACCCCCAAAAGTGTGGTTCAGCAGCCCATCTTTTTGTGCAGCTCTACCTTGATGCTGCCAGAATCCCCCTCTCGGGATCCCCTATGCCCGCTATCACTCATCTTGATCTTTTATTTTTCCATGCTCCTCTTATCCCTTTTTCGTTTTCTTTTTATATCATTCTTTCATATTTTTAAATGCTTGGCTCTTTGTATGAATGTACCCTCCTGACCTGCTTTGTAGAGAAGAACCGCCATGGTCTGGCAATTTTTTATTTTGTATTTGGATATCTGAAAGTACATGCCGAACCTTGATGTTAATAGTTTTTCATCTCAACCAATGGTTGGCAGAGTTTTACTACAGTATAGCCTTTGGTTTTGTAATATGGAGAGTTCAGTTTTGTCATAGGCTTTTAGGTTTATCAGAAATTCCTAACCTGTCACCACTTAGATTGTCTGGGTCGTTTTATGCACTGCTACTATGACCTGATTTTTCACTGTGTTGCTCAATACCTCTTCATAATCCTTTTGATCAAGGTTTATCTTGGAGTGGAACTGCCTTACCTTATTCCGTTTTTCTTTATTTCTAAATACTTTTACTAAAGAAATATATCTAAAAATGGCTCATATATCCTTTGTAACAGATTTTGTTTGTTTTATTGTATATTTGCCAATAAAAGTATTATTTAAAAAAAAAAACTGAACCTACAAAGGATAAGACACAAATGGAAAGTAAGGGGGAAATGGGGAGGTTGTAAAGTTGGGAAAGGATAGGTGGTAAGAACACTAAGTGAAAGAAAAGGTATGTTTTATGGCTATCACAGAAGAAATTTAGAGTAGTTATTCCGATTCAAGCATCTGTGTGTAAGCATTAACACAACCTGTTGTTACTAAGGCAGGAGATGCTCTTAAGGGTTCTGCACATGACCGATCAAAGCCATGGGTTCAAAAATTAGTGGACAGTGGTCACCCTTGCACTTGCACTCTCATCAGACAATCGACCCACGTGCCTGACAGTAATTGGCTATACAATGTATTTTTTAAAATGTCTGCACTCCTTGCACTTTATAAAGGACAAAAAAACACTAGGAGAGGTAAAAGGCAGGAAGAGAATGTGGTGGCAGTAGTAGAAGTCCATTGGGCAGTGGTGGGATTTCAAAAATGTTAACAACCTGTTCTCTTTCACCTTACTGCCCTTTCATAGTGAAAAATAAAGAGCAAGAATAGTTTACCAAAATTATTTATTTACCTTCCTTAAAATAATTCCATCTCACTAACTGATTATCGTCATTTACTAAAATGGCAAAGGCACAGGGCACAGCTTAAGGAAAACTCCTTCTACAGGTAGGGAAATATTTTAACCCGAATAGGGAGGGAGGGAGGTAAGATACTGTACTGCTATAGAAAGATTGCCTCTTGAGCTACCACAAGCTGGGTTTCAATAAAAATGTACAGCATTTTTAGATGTCTCTAGCCGGTCATAGGCTATTCATTTGGCAGAAGTTCTTGATATCACACATTAACCAGCCATGTTTAGGGTTACTTCTTTAAGGCATGCTAGATAATGCAAAATTTCTGGTTGAGCAAAGAGGAGCTGAAGTGCCTAAGGTTAGTCATTACTGCCTGTAAAGGCATTTTACCAGTTTCAGATCAGCCATGGGTAACCTCTGGCAGTCCAGCTGCTGGCTCAGCACCAGTCACATTGAAGTCTTTACCATTAACGTGCCCCACCCTGCTGTTTTTATGGACACACCCAGAATCTGCACTCCAATACACTGCACTATAGAAATATAACCCAAATAACGTCCCCATGCCAGCGATGAACTCCCCCATTAATCTGCCACCCCCTTAATGGACCTCCATTTGCCCCACTTACTGTGGAAAATAGCCCTGATGGACCCACAGTTGCCTCATTCACTGTGTGAAATAGCCCTTACATACAGATAGTTTACTCACCCAATCTGTGGTAGGCTCTCCATTGCACTCTCATTGCACAAAACTCACTGAGCTAAGAATGCTACATCACACAGGATGTGATGTAATTTCCAGTTGTGCACGTGGTTTATCACTCAGAGTGCCAACTTTTATCTGAATAGCAGCAGCTGATTTGAAAGAATTAAGCACCGGTTTGGCAAACTTGGTAAATTCTAGAAACATATTTGCCCAAAGCAGTGTGAACTGGATGAATCCCATTACTAGCTGTGAGGGCTGTGACAGCAGGTGGATCAGACTCACTATGGTTGGATGAATCATAAGCTTCTTTAAAGAGTTGAGTTTTGAACAACCATTGCCCATATTTTGTACTTTATTCGGTGCTTAGCAAAATGTATTGCTTAACATACATGATTAAACTACCTAATTTTATTAACCTGTACCATTTCTACTTAGAGATCATTCCATGTATCAACCACTTCTCTGTCACGCTGGAAGCAAGTACCCTCAATGCCAGGAACCAATTAACAGCATCTATTCTGTATACATTAGGAGCTCTTCACCTGAAAGGAGTCTACCCTATGGTTGATCCGAGGGCTTTCTCCCACTAGGACTTTTGAAATAAAAGTTTTTTAAGTATGGCCCTTTAAGACCGATATTGAAGTTGCATGCACGGGATAACTATGTGCCCTCTCTGCGACTAGGAAGAAGCTGATGGAGACTTGCTGGAACTGTGGTGTCTGCAGGGAGGAGCAGGACAGGAAGTTGTGCGGATCCTGGAGGGTACAAAACAGGTAACATGGGATGTGATGTCCCAATGCCGATGGTGCGGGTCAGCGTTGCGGCACCATTATGACATTCTCTCTTACTTTTTTTATATTTTATTACAGTTTTCAAAATTAACATTTATATTTTTAACATACATTGTACATATTAAATACATAAATGATATTGATCATTTTACAGAATAGAAATTATATAAATACTATCAATATATAATTTTAATATATATGTTTAAGTCAAAGGGACTGTCTGGTTCCCAACATGTATCTTCCAAATAATAGTGCATATTTTCCCGCTCTTTTCCCTTCCTTTTTGCTCAAATTCCAAATGTTAATGTATATTAATGTGCTTTCAAAGTACTATAAAATGCTTTTTTTTTTTTGCATTGCTTAAAAACATAAAAAAAACTTACACTTTGCATTGGTGAAATGACAGCAGTTTGCAAGAAACCAGGACTGCCCACACTAGTTGAGTAAAAGTGATTTGTTTTTGCAGCAGGAACCAATTGCAGCATGGGACCAAGGTGGGGTCTCCATGGATCGGATTTGTGTGTCCAGCACATCCCACAAATGCTCGATTAGTTTGAGATCTGGGGAATTTGGAGTCCAGGTCTACACCTTGAACTTGTTGTTGTGTTCTTCAAACCACTCCTCTGCCATTTTTGCTCTGTGGCAGGGCACATTATCCTGCTTAAAGAGGCCACTGCCACCAGGGCATACCATTTCCATGAAAGGATGTACATGGTCTACAACAATGCTTAGGTAGGTGGTACGTGTAAAAGTTAGACTCAAGGTTCCCAGCAGAACATTGGCCAAAGCATGAGACTGCCTCCAATGGCTTGCCACCTGTCAGTGGTCATAATGTTATGGCTGATCTGTATTTAGCCCACAATACCGACTAGCTAACATCAGGAAGTATTACTTTACTGAGAGGGTAGTGGATATATGGAACAGCCTTCCAGTGGAAGTGGTAGAGGTAAACACAGTCAAGGATTTTAAGTATGCGTGGGATAGGCACAAGGCTATTCTAGCTATAAGATAGGGGACTGGGGACTAATAAAAGTATTTTGAAAATTGGGCAGACTAGATGGACCGAATGGTTCTTATCTGCCAACACATTCTATTTTTGTATGTTTCTAGCGGACATTAAAAAAATGGGAAACAGTATTGGGTTTTTATTTATAAATGTCAATTCTTGTTCATTTAAAAGTTGTCAGGGTTCTACCCTGACCTTCTGACTCATGCTTTTAAAAGTCCTACTTTTTGTGCTTATATACCTCCTTCCTCCTCTAGAGGCCTCCCTACCTTTGTTTGCTTATATTTACTTTCCCTCTGTTGGTGTCTGGTGCACTCCTTAACTTTTGCAACACACCCCTGTTAAATACCTGCAGTTTATTGCAAATAGGGATTTTGCATTGAAGTTGGATACCTGACTTCTGAGAGCTGCTTCTTCTGTTCCTGATAAGTGTTGAGCGAACCCGAACCGCACTGTTCGGGTTCGTACCAAACATTACGGTTTTTGGACCCCGGACCCGAACACGGACATTTCACTGTATGTTTGGGTTGGAGTTCGGGGTTCAGCGATTTAATGGCACGTTTTGAAAGGCTGCAGGGCAGCCGATCAGAAATCCCATAGCATTACATACATATACATTGTATGTAATGCTATGCGCTTTCTATAAACCGAAAGTCTATAAACCGAATCTCTTTCGGTTTATAGACTTTCATTTTATAGAATGCATGTAATGCTATGGACTTTCTATAAAAAGAGTCAAATAGAACCGTCAAATACTGTGCTTACAGCGCACTTTGAAAAATTCTAATAGTTTTGGGTGGTAAATAGTAAATTTGCATCTTGCGGTGCACTTCATATCTGAGAGTCAAATAGAACAGTCCAATACTGTGCTTACAGCGCACTTTGAAAAATTCTAATTGTTTTGGGTGCTAAATAGTACATGTGCGTCTTGCGGTGCACTTCATATCTGAGAGTCAAATAGAACAGTCCAATACTGTGGTTACAGCGCACTTTGAAAAATTCTGGCTACCTCCTCCTCCTCCTCCTCCAGCGCCGCTTCCACCTACACCGCCACGGTCACCGCCTGCTCAACCTATGGGTCACTTAGTGTAAACTGTAAGAGAATACCCTGCACTCCAACCCTCTCTCAAATGGATAATTCTGTTGATCCTCCTGGCAGCCATGCTTTAGATTTAGATTTATGTTCTTCCAAAGCTATAATCAAAGATTCCATCTAGTGCTATTTTATGGCTCAGCTGTATTTGTAATTTGGATGTATTTTATGTTATTTTAAGTTATTTCCCTATCCACATTTGCTTGCAGGGCACTTGTCCTACTCTTACCCACATTTTACTTCATTTTGCAGCCCTCTAGCCCTTTCCAGGACTTTTTTAGAGGCATTTTAGTGGCCAAAAGTTCATGTCCCCATTGACTTCAATGGGGTTCGGGTTCGGGGTCAAGTTCGAGCACGGATTTTTTCGAAGTTCAGCCGAACCTGCCGAACCCGAACATCCAGGTGTCCGTTCAACTCTATTCCTGATCCTTTTCTAAAGCTCATTTTTAATTTCTACCCTGTCCAGGAACTGGAAGACTGAACCTGGACGGCTCAACCAGCCAGGGGATGTTTTTCAGCAACTCCTGAGACCCTTTGGCTACAGCAATATTACTTTAGCTAAGTTGCTCCTTTAAAGGGCCCACTCTACTTTAGTCAATCTCTCTAGGGTGTTCTTGCTTTAGTCACCCTCTCTACAGTGTTCCTGCTTCAGTCATCCTCTCTAGGATGTTTCTGCTTCAGTCACCCTCTCTAGGGTGTTCCTGCTTCAGTCACCCTCTCTAGGATGTTCCTGCTTCAGTCACCCTCTGTACAGTGTTCCTGCTTTAGTCACCCTCTCTAGGGTATTCCTGCTTCAGTCACCCTCTCTAGGATGTTCCTGCTTCAATCACCCTCTCTGCGGTGTTCCTGCTTCAGTTACCCTCTCTAGGGTGTGCCTGCTTAGTTACCCTTCTCAGGCCTCACCCTTACCTAAGTCCTCACCCCTTCTCTCTCTCTCTCTCTCTCTCTCTCTCTCTCTCTCTCTCTCTCTCTCTCTCTCTCTCTCTCTCTCTCTCTCCCCCTACCTCTGCTTTGTCCCTGCTAAAGCTATTTGTTTATTCTGCAGTTCCTACTCAAAATCTAGAGCTGAAAATTAAATTTTTTTATAAAAGAATGCCTGTATGTTTTTTCTTAGCAAAAAGGCCTGTGTGCAAAGTTATTTGGGTACATAGACTGTCCCTTTAAAGACAGCTTAATATTGCTTAATATTGTGTTACTGTTGATAACTGTTGATAATTAAATTATTTGTAAAATATCTGAAACTTTTTACCTATCAATAAATCACCTAATTTTTCAAGTAATTATGTATATTTCCATAGTAAAGCAACAATATATTTGTTCTTGTAAATTTTAGCAAAATGTAATATTAGGAATGGTTCAAATATATTTATGATAATGAATTATAATATGTAACCCACTTCTTTACTCAAAAAACAAACAAACACAAAAATGGAACTGTTCATAAAATCTTCAAGTACTCAATTAAATAGCTGGTAATGTGCAGAAGATCAGCACCATGGAGTAATTTGCATTTATCAACGTTAATTATAACGGCAACCTGCTTTCCACTTCTAAACCATATAACTGCACAACCTGGCAAATGACAAATGAGGTAGATGCAGTGTTTAATTTATTTAAAGCCATTATGGTTGCAATTGTCCACCTGTTAATGTGAAAGTTGTGCTACAGAGACACAAATACAATGTGGTTGTGCACAGTTCTTTGGATACACATGCCTTCACTGAAGAAACTCTTCATCAAACTAGAAAAATAATTCCGGTTCCAATTTTTCAAGAATTTAAAGTATCCCACAATGTTTAATTTGTGTGTTTATTATACGGCTGATATTTATGTAGAGCAAGTGACTGGTAGTGTTTTTGAACTATACTAGTTAAATAAAACTAAAGTTTTAAACAAAATTAAAGTGGATCTTTCACATGCATTGCTTTTAGGAAGACTAGATGTATTTATGAAAATAATGTATAGTCTGTTTGTTTTTTGTTGTTGTTTTCAATCTAATTATTTTGTTTTATAGGTATCTAGCTAAAAAGTTAAGCCCTTAGGCATGGTTTGTCTAAAGCTTGAAATAGGCACTAGAAAGACCAACAACTGGCATATTAGAAGCCATCTGAACACAACCTAACCCATAACAAGCTTGTTTATTTAGCAATATACCAGAGAACAAAATATATTAAGCATGACTTACAAAGGCAATAAGAGAAACAAGAAGATAGATACCGTTTGTTACTCCTTGTAACACGAAGACCGTAAGAAGTGCATTCGGATCCAGAGGATCCTCAATGTTGCCAGAACATCAATCAGAGAATGATAAGGGCGTGCATCATCTATCAGGGAAAGCATTGAAAAATATATTACTGGACCTCAGAACCTCAATACAGAAACATTTCAGAGATTTTGCCAAAGAAATATCAAGATTGATATCCAGGCCTTAGGCAATCGCACTTTCACATCTAAAGGAAAAAATTGAAGACTTTAGCGACGCCTATAAAATGATCTGTTCAATCTTTTCAATACTTTGGAGGAAGATCATGAAAACTTAAAAAACAAACTTAATACCATGGAAGACACCATAGACAAAACAATTTGCACAATAGGGGAATATATGAGACCTCTTAACAATTACCAGCATTTTCTACAGGACTACTTCAGAACCTTGGATCACAAACTTACAGATCTAGAGGTGCTCCTATACTGCACTCACGCACTACCTAAGCTGAAAAATATTGGTCCTTCAATGCTAAGAGATGTAACTACAGTACATTTTTTTTTTCACGCAAAGGGAAAAAATATGTAAGAACAGAAGCAAGAAAAACTAAGGACCCTGCTGAAGCCTCAAAATCTTTATTGATATTCACAGATCTCTCTGCTCAAATTTTAGCTAAAAAAGAGGCATTCCAGCCGATCACCTCAGTACTTTAGTAGAACAACATCCTATATTGGTGGGGTTTTCCCAGCAAGTGCCTTGTACACAAAAACGCCATACTCAAGATTATCAGCTCAATACAAGATCCATCAAGTTTGATGCTTTTCTATTCCTTTTTTACCACAACTAATCTAAAAGATGGGGAAAAGAAACCTTATTTCATCAATTTCGAAGTGTGATTTCAATGGGAAATTTACTCTAAATGGCAATAAGATTTCTCCTTGGATCAGCAAGCACTAAATAAACAATAATGTCTATGCTAAGACACATATGCCTCTATGTTGTGGCTCATTAAAAAAAAAGTATCCAGGCCCCTTATAAAGACTAACATATATCTATCATATTTGCTAGCACAACCTCTTCAGGCAGTGAATTCTATACCTTTATTGTTTACAACAATTCGCTTCAGTTGTTGTAGACTAAATCCCCTTTTTTCAAATGGTTGACTTCTTGTCCTTTCCATTGTCCTGTTAGTGAACAGGTCTTTAGAAATCCCTTTGTACTTATGTAGAAAAGATGTTAATTTGAAAAGAGTTAAACTGGCTCATGCTTGTCTCCAAACATACTCTTCACCTAGCTTGCCTAGTGCATAACCACTTCTCTGGAAAACCTCTCCTCTAACTGAAGAGCAAGTTCACTCTTACAGCAACGTGAAGTGAGGGACAGCTAGTCCTTTTGGAGCTCCTCACTTGTGGATAGTCTCCAAGATTCCGTGAAATCATCCTCTAGTCTAAATTCCATGAAAATTTGTGTCTCCCAAATTCCAAAATCAAAATTTACCTGTTATTAGATTAAAAACTCTCTACATAGTCTCTAGCCAACTGATCATTGTCTCTGCAAAAGAATGCAGGTGGCCTAGGGATACCAAATTTGTTGTTGTATCATAAGGCTGTATCAATCGCCCAATCCTCACTATTCCACACCAAAGTTGGTCAGTTGGCCTGGTTGGACCTAGAAGACTCTACTATTGAACCCTTTTGAATACAAGACTTATTATGGCACCATAAAATCCCTTTCTCTGTGTCACAACAGATCCTCCCAACTACTCATACCTCCATTAAAATATGGAAACAAGTAGCAAAACTTTGTCCTGAATTAATGGAACACAGAAGAGCGCACTCACATTTCCAGGTAAAAAAGGTAGTGGTTTTAATCTTCAAACGTGATTTGGAGCAGCACCTCACCAGAAGCCGCAGAGGGATTATTTCTACTTGGTTGATACGGTGGAGCCCGGTACCTCTCTTCTGTTCTTCTGAATTAATGGACTTGACTCCGGCCTCTCCACTACGGATACTATAAGTGAGGTTTTCCCACATTTGCCGCCAGCAATGGACCAAAGCTGGTATTAACATCTTAGGGAATCAGACAAATACTTCAAACATTCTCCTCCCATTCTCTGATATCCAATCACATTTCCACCTTTCAGCTACAGACTTCTTCAAACATATAACAGATCCAGCACGCGCTAACATCACAGCCTTGCTATCTCCTTCAGCAGCCCCAACCCACTTCTAAATTAGTCTCGATTTGTCTAAAAGCAACCACATCGCAGAAATCAGTGTCTGTCATCTAGGACATACTACTCTCCCATAATACTCCAGGTAAGTTACCATGTTTTGAAGCCTGGGAGAAGGAACTAAGCCTAGTACTTCCATTGGTGACGTAGAAAAATATTCGGAAAACGTCTCAATTTTTCCATTGTACAAATCACATGGAACTCTTCCAGTCTTACCACCACATATTGAATTCTGATGTTTGGACAGCTACATCTACCTGCCAACATAATCTGTATTTGCAATGCTGTAATGTTGTATTTTTTTTCATGTCATCACTTTTGAAAATCAAGAAAATATTTATTATAAAACAAACTCCTATATCTACTGTTCATTTGTATTGTTTTTTTCTCTATTTTTTCTGTTCCTCTGTCTCAATAATTGTATACCTGTATGTTCTCTACCTAACTTTCTTTTATTTTTTTCTTTATCTGCTGTTAAATGTGAAACTCTGTGTAATAACGTTTTGGACTTGGTCCCCAGGAAATACTTGACATCTCAATGTTTTCTTCCCGGTAAAACATTTTCTAATAAATACAATACAACTACACAATCTAGTCTGTCCATACTGAAATCTCATACTTATTCTCCCAGATATTCTAGCTTTTTATTAATTTTACTGAAAGTGTATTTCAGGCACCTACAAACCTTTCTATAGTTTATAATGCTGTGGTTATGAATGTTTAATTTAAACCAGATCTTATATTTGTGTTATTAACCCCTAACCACCTGTAGGACTTGCTATACCATCCTAATTTGAAATGGCCAAAAGCTTGTAAGATGGCATAGAATGTGCTGAGTTTAACAGATCCTCATGGTTCCCTGTGATAAGCTATGCTGCAGGAACTTGCAGTGGAAGTGCCACTGTTAGATAAAGCCACTTTGAGTGGCCTCAGTCTGACATGTAAAATTTATCTGACACTCAAAGTGAGCCAAGGCTACATTTTAATAGAACATGCCTTGATGAAGGACTGTAAAAACCCTGACCGGGTCTCCGCCTATATGTCCCTGGCTCCAGATCACTTTGTAATTGGGGGCCAGGAGAACAAAGATGCCATTTTGGTAATTTACTCTTTAAGGACCAAAGCTCCATCTGGCACAAAGGGGTTAATTAGATATACTTTGTTCTCAAAAATTACACACGTTAAATAGGCTGGATTTTACCTTGATACAGGCATATCTTTTACCTATTTGAGCCATGTGTGGAAGCAGATGCTCCAAGCTCACCATCAATGGTGTGTGAATTGATGAGCTTGTGAATGGGACAACCAGAATGTACTGAGGGAGGTTCACAAGAGGGAAGACCTGAGATATAGTACATTCATTTTCAAAATATATTTAAATGTCTGATAGTATTTGAGACTCCCACCATAGAGTCCGCGAGATTCAGCTGCCGGGAAAAGAAAGTAAAAAATAAAAAGGGGGGGAGGAGGGTGTCCTGTAATGAGCAAAATACTGGCATATTGGGTGACAAAATGCTGGCATTTTGAATGGCAATATACTGGCATATTGAGTGGCTAAATAGTAGCATATTTAATGGCAAAATACGTGTATACTGAGTGGCTACATACTGGCATATTGAGTGGCTACATACTTGTATACTGAATGGCTAAATACTGGCATATTTAGTGGCTAAATACTTGTATACTGAGTGGCTAAAAACTGGCATACGGAGAGGCAAAATACTTGTATATTGAGTGGCTACATACTGGCATATTGAGTGGCTACATACTTGTATACTGAGTGGCTTAATACTGGCATATTGAGTGGCTAAACACTTGTATACTGAGTGGCTAAAAACTGGCATACGGAGAGGCAAAATACTAGCATACTGAGTGGCTAAATACTGGCATATTGAGTGACAAAATACTGGCATATTGAATGGCAAAATACTGGCATATTGAATGGCAAAATCCTGGCATATTTAATGGCAAAATACTGGCATATTGAGTGGCTAATCACTGGCATATTGAATGGGAAAATAATACTATAATATATTAAATGGCAAAATACTGGCATATTATTGGGTAAATTTATGGGGCTCTGGTGTGGCATAATGTATGGGGCTCTTGTGTGGGTCATAGTTATGGGGCTCTTGTGTATGTCATAGTTATGGGGCTCTTGTGTGTGTCATAGTTTTGGGGCTCCTGTGTGTGACATAATTTGTGGGGTTCCTGTATGTGGCATATTTAATGGGCCATCTGACTGGCATTACCAAGGAATCTGTTTGACATGGCATTGGAGGAAATCCAGGGGGTGACACCATGAGTCACCACACCGGGTGACACCAACCCCAGTGATGCCTCTGGCTATAAATATCATTTTCTATTTTATTCATATAATTTACCCACTCCCCTCTATTGTTCTATCAGTCATGTAAACATGGTAAATTAAGCTCAATTTCCAAGTCTTTGAATATCAGAGTGACAGATTAACAGAGGAGCATCTACACAAACTATGATCACAAATATGTAGTAGACTGACTATCATGTTTAGTTTTTCATCTACGTATTCTGTTACATCTTCTAATATTTCTTAAGCAAAACATGAAAGATAATTTAAAAAGATGAAAGAGCCACAAAAACAAGGTTAATTTATTATTTATGCCAAGCTTAATTTTGTTTTGTACAGTATAAACACACACCATGCCTAAAAACGTGATTATTTTTTTAATGCCCAATAACAATAGTTTGATCATTCCTATGTATTTTCACTTTGTACACATATTTTTTAATGTTTCATGTTATTTTATTATCCATTTGATATTTTGTTTTAAATTTTGATTTAGTGAGCCCCAAGCTATTTTATATTCTATAAATGTTTTATTCATATTCAATTTGTGTATGATTATAATCGTAATGGAAAAAGTGCAGTTTGTAAAGTGCAAAAATGTATGATCTCTAATTTATACAGACTCTAACTACTGCCCTCATCATTCCATTGTAAACAGGATTTAGTTGAAGGGCATTGATGGGTTTATCAGTAATATTATGCTTCTATCTTTTCTACCATCCAGACTAATAGACTATGATTATACAAAGGCATATGCTGTTTGACTTGCCACATACTGCCTATCTGAGACTAATTGGGAACATGGCATATTTATGGCTTTTAGCTGATGACGTTTACACACTAATTTGTTTTAGTCCTGTGCCTCCATTTTACCACCTGTTGTCATAGATTTCAGTTGTGTTTGGAACCGTAATTATTTGCAATTTGGCTTGAGGCGCTCAATGTCTATGGTTCTGGAATCTTGTTTCTACTCTGTTAGGTGTTATTAGATCACAAAGCCTTTAATACGTTTAGATGAATGTAGGTGGCAGGTGGACTTTATATTACCCAGTGCTACAGTTACCCCAGTAATTGACACGATACAAAGCAAATAAAATAAATAATTTCCTAGAACACTGAACAGCAAGATATTAACATGCAAAGGAACATTAAATTGTTTTGGAAATTACCAACTTATTTCTCATATAAATGTATTCAAAATTAAAAAATGTAAGCACTGAGAGTAACTAGGACTACAAAACCAACATTGTGCAGTAATAAATACAATGGCAATTACCAACTTATTTCTCATATAAATGTATTAAAAATTTTAAAAATATAAGCACTGAGAGAAACTAGGACTACAAAACCAACATATGTATAGTAATAAATTCAATTTTTAATTCATATAGTGACAGAGACCAGAGATGTATTGGTTTGCTCATTCAGTTGGAGAAGGCCTAACAAATTTCATCATTAAGTTCCTTCAAAGGTGCTAAGTACAAAGTGCAAGAATATGTCTTGCAAGAAGAGAAAGAGAAGAAGAAAGTAAAAAGGGAGAAGTTACCAAAGTCCTATGTTGCTATTTTTTTTTAATTTTTTTTTTTCAAGAATTTCAATTACAACATACAAAAAACAATAAACAGGTATTAAAATGATTGTATTCATTGGGGGCGTATCTGACCGCCAATCTAGATGGACGCACTTGACTGCATCTCCTGCCCTGCAGCTCCTAAACCTCAGAAGAATAGAGCCTTTATTACACTATATCATGGGGAAAAAACAGAAGGGGAATCCCAGCATGCTCCCAGCCACCGAAGGGAAAACAAACGGAGGTTATCCATCGCTACGTGACTTTCTCTACCAGTCGCAAGCATCTCCCGTTACAGGCCGCAATATGGCATCTTTGAGCCAAAACTCGCCCAACAGCCAAAGGCGACCTTCTCCAACGAAATAGAATCACAGCCGGACCTATTGACCATGACCACCTAACAAAAAATGACCTCAAAGCCTTATAATCAAGTGGAGCTGACCTCCCAGCTCAAGCAGGTCATAAAGGACGAACTGGCTGACATCAAAACAGAATTAAGCCAACAAGACCACAGGCTACACCCAGTGGAAGAAGACCTCCGGAGCATAAACAATGATCTATCGGCCGCAGACACGCAACTAGAGGAGCAGGCCGAGATCTCCTCTTATTTATTAACGCAGGTCATGGACCTAGACAACCGAGGGCGTCAAAACAATTTACAAATTCGAGGAATATCTGGGAGATCCTTGGACGAAAAACCTGGTGCTACATTTCCATTTCATAAATCTCCCCTTCTGCAGTCCCCCTGGACATTACACCACTATGCCTAGGGCGAATTCTGCCCTGACCCGTCATTCGCCCGGTAAAAGACATGGCAGACCTTGTCCACTAAAACTCCCAAGCCAGATATACTCCTGATGACCTGGTGCATGTAGGTGGACTGGCCGTCTTAGGCTCGTCCGTCCTTTACCCAGGCCTATCATTCCTGTCCCAATTGCCTCCACTCACTGACTGCTGGCAGCAGAAGTTCATATGGCAGGTGCAACTTACCACCTTATACCCAAGAATTGCACTCAGCCTTTCCAAACGTTCTTGTCTACCGATACACAAATACCTTCACTGAACTGCTAGTCTACTTCAAGAATTGTCTTAACTGTTTATAATTGGACGATCAGACCCCCTCTGGTATTTTACCTCTCCAGGACTTTCAAAGCTTTACTTCAGAAAGAACTATTGGTCACCCGAAAAGCCCACACTGTATCTCCAAACTGCCCGCTCTCACACAACCCTCACCTAGCCATACGAGCATAAGCCAATATGATGATATGTAAGCTGTTCACTCACGACTCAACATGGCCCTATGTCTACTAAATGGAAGATTGCCATCATTTCTGAAACACTCACTACAGTACCAAATGACCGGCTAATGTTTATGGTGTCCTAACAAATGCTTATTTGAATGCTAACTGTTCCATTTATTCCCTAAATACTTGACATGAACTCAAACTCCCACCATGGCCGAAAGCCATCCCAAACTATCCTCTCAGAAGGAGCAATTCTGCCCAACTAGCAACCCACTATTTCCCACACCAGACTTCCTCAGGCTCCAAAGCTTCACCCTTAAGATACATCATTATTAGCTGGGTAGCAGCAGGCCTCTGTTTTTCACAACCCCACCACCCTTAATTTTATTGCCAAAGCATTATTGGCCATTACAACCTGCTATCCCCTGCGATGCTGATGCACTGTATTTTGGTGTTTGGGACCCCAATGGAGGAATTTCCACCATGGGTTCCAACCCCTACATCTCTAGCTTACTAACTAATCACAGAATCATTAACGACCTAAAAGCTTGTTTAAATTGCATCTTATGTTAGTATGTTCTGTTTGCAATGTTCAAAAACCTAATGACCTTTGTACCCACCCTAAGGGCCTGATGCAACTATCGCTCTGCACTTTTTTATGTAAACCCACCGACGACTCCCCACAAACTATGGCTAGCACACCATGCTCTTTAATGGTTATCTCAATTAATGCCAGAGGACAGCTCCCTGCAAGCGATCTAGACTATTTGGTGAACTACATAGACTTAATGTGGACATGGTACTCATTCAGGAGACACACTTCAGAAGAAATAAAGTTCCTAGGCTACATGACAGACAATACACCTCTATGTACTTCTCCCACTCCCCATTTACGGAATCTAAAGGAGTTGCCATACTGCTTTCCAAACACATTCCATTCCATTCCACTCCTGGACCGACAATGAAGGAAGAGCAATCTTCCTAAAAGGCACATTATGATCAGCACTGATCAGTATTGGAAATCTGTATGCCCCTAATACTAACCAAAAATTATTTTGATGTACCCTCTTGGACAGATTCTCAACCTTCGCAGCAAGCATATCCATCCTGGGCGGGGATTTCAATGTGACGCTGTATCCACGCCTGGACTCCTCCACTGGGGCGGTCCATCTGCTATATTCGGCAACCAGGAAGGTAAAATCCAAAATACACAATGCCCAATTGGCTGACTCATGGAGAATAAAGTACCCAACAGTAAAAGATTACACATACTATTCTCCCCCCCCATGATAAATATTCCCGCATAGATTACCTTTTGGTCTCCCATAGACACCGACACTAGGTCACACACACTGACATAGGACACATCACTTGGAGACACCAATGCTCCTATCCTCAATTGTTGGTTCCCACTATGCCCCCACATAACCCAATTTGGAAACTTAATGAAGCAGTCCTTAAAAACCCTACCCACGTAACACTACTAAATGATGCACTACACACGTAATTCAAAGAGAATGGCACCCCTGATGTTAAACCCCCAATTTTGTGGGATGCGCATAAGGCAGTCATCAGAGGCCATATTATTAGCCTCACCTCCTTTATTAAAAATTCAGATAAGGCTTCCATGAAGGATCTTTTAGACCAAATATCTACAATCGAACACAGACACAAACTTACTATCTCTTCGGCATCGTATCACTTCGACTCTACTTCACCTTAGATCACGACTCTATGTACTTAGAAAAACAAGGCCTACTGACATATTGCACTGACCAATTAGCCAAAGCCTTCCAAGCCTATTATGAAGACTTATATAACCTCTCCGGTTTGTCTACGGTGGCAGACACACAACTCTCCCAAGACATTGATTCTTATCTAGCTACACATTTTCAGACATCACTCACACCAGAATTTTGTAACTCACTAGATCTACCCATCTCCCAGGAAGAGGAACTGACAGCCTTAAAATCCTCCCCGAACGGGAAAAGCCCATGACCAGGCGGACTTACGCTCCCTTACTATAAGATATATTTGCAGACACACTTATCCCCCACTTTCTCACAGCATTTAATTATCTTACCTTCGACAACTTATTACCCCCACAAGCCCAGGATCACAATCATACCAAAGCCAGGCAAAGACGAGGAGGAAAAAATCTTGAACATCTCCCTGCCAGTGATGGAGGCAGCTGATTTACGCACCACCCTACTGTTCCAATGGGCCACCACCAGTATTAAATACCTGTGAATATTCCTCATGACCTGGCTACATTATATGTAATAAACTGCGGACACAGATAATTGGTCTAAAAAACCCTTGTTCTGGTTTTGAGGCGCTAGCTCGGTCAAGATGAATGTTTTACCTACTGTACCTATACAAATACCTATGACGTTCTTCAAAGACTATAAGTCTATATTTACTAAATTTGTATGGAATAACAAAACACCAAGACTAAGCTATGCTTATATTATACGCCCTAAACACCTAGGAGAATTGGGTGTTCCAGACTTTGAACTATACTGGAAATCAACGCAATTTGCAAGAATCACAGAATTGTCAGGGCCATCTAAAAAACAGTGGGTTTCAATTGAGCAGAGGAACCTAGAGGTGCAAATACCCTCTGCAGCCTGGGTTTCCACACAATCAAAAGTTTGTACTTTGTCGAAACCATCCAACAGTTACCCACACCCTTACGGTATGGTGTAAAATGCATAACACTGAAGGACTTATAAATTCCCCCCTTACCTCTTTAATCTTCAGCAAAGTATTCCCCCCTTGCTTCTCCACTGACACCCTAAAAACCATCCTCCCACCTGAAGTCAGATACACCAGGCTGGGACATGTCATGTCCGAGGATCGAATTAAACCTATCGAAGTCTTCCTTGAAACCTCCTCTATAACTACAACTCAACGCTACAAATGCACCCAACTCGCGAATAGAGCATACCCGAGATCGCTCATCGGAACTCTAGAGGTGAGGGTCTTAAATCTTCAATGAAGTGGCTTCATTGGTCTTTCTTTTTAGAGAACTCTAAATGCCAACAAGTCATTAACCTTCTCCCCCTGACATCATAGGATCCCTCTCCCGTACTGAACTGGTACCTCTGAGGGCCATATCACTGATTACCACCACTACCACCACTCTTCCTGTCTCACCACGAAAGAGCAACAGTTTACTTTCACTGGGTCCTGGACATATGTCCTACCCTCGTCAAAGCCCTTCTTCAGCATTTAGTCAGAGTTCTTATACTCCAATACGGTAATTTTTACTTCTTTATGTATATTGCTATTTATTATCAAATTGTTTATACCCTTTAGACAATGTAGATATTAGAGGCTAGTCAAAATCTAACCTTCCACCAATATGTGCCGGATACCTGACCTCTTCTCCGTCCTTTGAGATACTCAGGCCCACTGAGTAAAGCATACCTCGTGCCACCACATTATTGAATCCGCAGCAGTTTATCTTCCAGCCTTATGACACTTTTAGCCCACAAGCTGTATCATAGGATATTATTTGTTACACTTCCGCTGATACACTTAAACGTGTGCCAATTGGATAAGTAACATAGACAACATGACTGTGTTGTTTGGTATGCACATGTACAATCATCAGCCTCTGTATCATTATTATTATTTTCTTTCAACATTATTTTCTGTATCCTTACCTGTATTGTTCTTTCTTATTTTTCCCTCATTTACAAAATCAATGAACAAATTTAAACAAAAAAACACAAATTTTTGTATTCCATAAAGTTTATAGATATGAACATACATGTATAGAACATTAACATAGAAGTTGTACGGCCTGTGTTGGCACAAATCTGTTGTTTTACTTTAATGCGGACTCGTGGTAGAAGGTATTATAGCTATAATACCTTCTACCACTAGTCCCCGTTAAAGTAAAACAACAGATTCAATAAATTACATATATTCCATGGCATCTACTTCAAAGATTTTTTTCTGTTGTCCATTTAATTTTAACTCACAATGGGGTAGATTCTACGGCCCCCCACTAATAAGCATGCCTGGACATTTAACCATTCAATAGTTGGGCTGGTGAGATTCGTAGCAGTACTGCAACATTTAGGGTCTGGAATACATTTGTCAATAGGTATGGCCAGTGATAGAGCTGATCATGCCACCTGTGTATTTGAATCAGATACACTTTTTATGGGCAGATCAGCTATCTTTGAACATCAGATGAGAAATACAGATTAGGCAACTTTTGATTTGTGTCTTTTTCATCTTCAACACTTTTGCTATCTTTCAACCCTTTGTGTCAGGGTCTACAGCCTTATGTCAGGGATGGGTCCAGATGGCATGGGACCCTGAAAGGCACAGTACAGGAGTTAATTGCGCTTGATATGGAGACACAGAGCCTGGTGCAGGCTAACTGCAATCCGGATGTGACTTGGGGCTCAAGATTTATGTAGCCACGTTGGTGCTTGTATGGACTTCATCACTGAACTCATTTTTTGTTCACATAGAGGTTCGGCTAATTTCCAGATGTGTGTATTGTTTGTTCTAAGTGGCATAGTGAATTTCATTATATTGTGAATATCTCAAACTTTACAGTGAAACCTTGAAAAATATATTTTTGTATGAATAACTAGCTGTCTGCATCTGTTCTGTTTCTTTTTTAATGCATATTCCTCCAAGAATCTCTCCTCAGGTCCAGAAAAATACAAATATCCAAACGGGGCTATAGTCACTGCTTCCCTGCTAGCAATTCCCCAACATAGTGGACAAGACCGGTTGTGTTGGGTAAAACAAGAAGAACTGTTTATTGATTCAAAACACAGGACCTATTTACTGTAACACATCTTGATAACATAACTTGAACAAAAGAACTCAAGTTCACACATACACAAAGGATAATTGAATTTGGTGCCAGAATACCAGATTCAAGGTAGAATAAGTAGCCAATCCTCAGAAGGGGGAGTGCTCACAGATCAGTAAATCCCTTCAAAACGGGTATTTAACTAAGCGACCAATCAGAACAGTGCCTACACTGGGGGCTTGGTCTGAGCGACCAATAGGGAAAGCGCCTACATTTTGAACCAGAGAATGAGCTCAGCAGACGGGATAAACCTTTATTGTGAAGCGGCTGCTGAAGCTACATTCCTGGGGAATGTGTACAAGGGGTTAGGCTTTTTAACAGGGCACCATACAATTTAAACAAATGGTTAACACAGGGGAAAATAACTTAGCTGGAACATGGGCACTGAGGAACGGCAAAACATAGTTTGGGGGGGGCTACCGTGACCATATGCACCATGTGTTTATTTCCTAACATGTGTGGTATGTGTGGGGGTACCCCTCTGGGTCTTTATGATTCTGCAACTTTGTTTAACAATGTTTGAAATGTGTTTTAAATTTGATCCAACATTGCAATGGGTTAAGTATGTTTGAATTGTTTATCTTACACATGTTTGGTTTAACTTTACCGTCTGCATTAACCTTTTTCTTAACACAGATCATCTCTGTTAAGCCATGGTCTAACCGGGGGTAATGTTTAGGAAAAAAACTCCCATTAACACATTTGTTCATGATTACCACTCCTCATAGGATCACGTGCGGTGTTTAACATGCGTTTCCAGCATTTTTCATGGTTTCCTGAATGCATGCGGTAATCTTATTGTTTGTCTAGCGTTTTTTTTAACAGCTGCAGTAATGATCCATTACAAGTACTGGGGGGGTTTGTAACGGGTGCAGTCATTTTTAAGGTGTCCTACAAATTTTAACATGTGCTCTAGTATTTGGCATGCATAGAATAACAACTGACTGGTGAATTCCTGATAATGGCAGTCTTTTCATAGAATCCAGGCCAATTTCTTAAAGTCAGGCCTAAGCAAGCAACCGGTATTATTTATTGGGATGGATTACATTACTTATACATATTACAGGGGCCTTGGGGAAGCCGATTAAGAGCTTGAATTTAACTTAAAAACAAAATGCTTCACCTTCCATTGGTTAAGCTCAACTTGACTTATCACCAACATTGTGGACCCATGACTTACACCCAGGACATCTTATTATGCTGCCTCTCATGCTTTCGGGGTCTGAAGTCTGAGTCCTGACTGGTCACTTGACGTCTGGTGCTCTGACCTCAGAAAAGGCACGGGGAGTGCGAGAGGCAGCATTGGAGGATGTCTGTGTGCTAAGGCACTGCACAAACATCCAGCTGCCTGCTTACTGCAGAGAGGAGGGTGAGGGGAGATATTTTGATCTCCACAGCCACTCCTCTGCCGGCAAGCTTTTTTTGTTAAGAGGCCCAAGCGGAGGGAGGGGCGTATCTCCTGATGGCAGCACTGGTCAGCAATACAGACATCATAGCTGAGTAATACACCAATACCTGCAATGCACCGAAATACAGTGGTAGCCTCGATAATCCCCATAGACATCAAATTCTATCTGTTGATCTCAGCTGTTTAGAATGCAGGGATGTGTGATTTCAGCTATGTATGTATTCTGTAATGTAACATATAAGAGCTTGCTACAGCAATAGCACTCTCTTACACTTTATATGCAATTTTTAGGAGCCAGGACGTTTTGAGAATATAATAATCAGCCAGAATTCTTTATTTGTCTTTACTTTACATGATCCATCACTTATCTAAAAATATTTTATGGACACCATAGATGGAACTGTCTCTCGTTTACTTTTTCAGTTCCTTATCTACCTACTGTAACTTAGAGAGTAGCTTAGCATGGTATGTTGCAGGCACCTAGAACACTGTTTGTTATTTCCTAGTAAATTCCACCTGAAAGGTTTTTGTGATAACACATGGGTCTTGTCTAAATCACATCACTGGAAGCTTTTAATGTGCCCAAGTTAATAGCTTTAGAATTATTACATAGACGTATAACAGCCACCCAAAGCATAGGCACAGAATAATAAATGTAATAGTATTTTGTTTAATTGTCAGGAACTTCAGTCAAATTACGCTTTCAATCATTTTAATGAGGTGATAAACTTATTTTATTTATGTTGCACAGGAAAATGTTTTTGTTGGTTTTTTAATCATATATATCTATAAAGGGATTAACAAAACAGCCTAATGTATGTCAGGTATTCAGTCTACATTTGCTTGAATCTATTCTTTTCTTTTGCATTTAGTCCTAGTCCTTTGTGTACAGAAGCTTATAAATGGTTATTGGAGAGCTGCAGACAGATAACAGTAATTTGTCAGACATCTGCAGTTTAATTTCTAGCTAAACAAATATTTGTCAGTTGTAATGAATGGGGAACACAAAATAGGATTTTCTGCAATACTTAACAGTACATATTAATTAGAATAAGAGCAGGACAGTTAAAGTTGTACTAAAACAATATTTTCTTTGTTATTTCTCTTGGGATATTTACGTTCTTCTACTTTTTTATGGATCTTATTAAGCACTTTGTACCAAGCTATCTTCCTAGTGTTTTGGTTATGTGTAGCGATGTGTATTAAAGTACATTCAAAGTACTTTACAATGCATATTTTATTTTATATTGCTCAAAATATGAAAATCTTACACTTAGATGAATTTCTGAAATTACAGCAGCTTGCAAGAAACAAGGATTTCCAACGCCAGTGCCAATTTTGCAGCAGGAACCAATGAGAATATTGCCATTCAAAGGAATATCTTTTTTCTCTAATGATGTCATCAGAAAATGTGTTGTAGTTTTAAGAGATCCTACATGTACACAAGCAAGGTTACGTAGCTATACAATTTTGTTTTTTAAAATACTTCGATTACACACGCAGATTCCAATGCATTCTATTCTACCAGCAGTGCAACAGAGAAAGTGACTAATTGAAATAAAACTGAGACATGCTCAGTGCCAACACAGAACAAGTGCCGTAGTACCTGTAGGATAGGATGCAGGGGACGGCTTGAGTAGAATATTAAAAATGTGATTTATGCAGAATGTCTGCATTAATCCACACTGAAAAAACACATGTCCACTTCCCCTCACCAAAGTGAGTTTGGGGACTAGACTTTCACTTTAACAGGCTACGTAGCAGACAGGTGATGCTAATCAAATGTCCTTGATCATCAGCAAGTGGGACCACCTCTATAAAAGCCAAAGTTTTAGCAGTTTGCTGGTCTGGAGCATTTAGGTGTGTGTTAACACAATGCCAAGGAGGAAGGACATCAGCAATGATCTTAGAGAAGCAATTGTTGCTGCCCATCAAACTAAGAAGGGTTATATAGCCATTTCAAAACAATTTAAATTCCATCAGTCTACAGTGAGAAAGATTATTCAAATGTGGAAAACATTCAAAACAGTTGCCAATCTTCCCAGGAGTGGACATACCAGGAAATTCATTGCATGGTCAGATATGTGTTACCTAGATAAATTGCACACCAGCAACTCTATATAAGAATGGCTGAAAAAGAAAAGAATCAAGATGTTGCAATGAAAACAGTGAAGTGTGTATTTGGCGCTCCAAGAGCTATTTAACAGTGCTGCTACCGTTCGGGCAGTGTATCCCACAGATACACCACCTTAGTGAGAATTTGTGCAAAAAAGAATGTAAAGGTGCGTATACAAATTAAATGAAAATGACACTTAGCTTTGCAGATTAGTCTATTGCACAGACTACGTAGTGCAGATAGCCAGAACTATATTGGATGTGTAAATCCACTCCCTTAGATATGGAACTCACGTGGTGTGGAGCCACTCATCCACGCTCTTGGCATAGGGATGGATGTAAATAAATGTAAGGGTCCCACAGGGTTGGTCAAGAGAACCAAGGTGGCAGGAGGAGGGAAGTGAGAGACTGATAAAGTCATACAGAAAACAATTACTTCAAGTTATAAGTACATAAGGTGTACTTTGTTTTTCAGACATGGCTTCTCCTTTTTGGCTTTATTTTTTATAAAGAGATCATGACACTGTGTAATATGTCATGTGTTGTTGTTCATGTGAGGTTCTATTTACCTAATTTTAAGACCTGCTAAGGAATGATTGTTATTATGTCCTGATATGTAAAACCATTGAATTCAAAGAGGGTGTACTTTTTTCATGACTATATGTATGATTCAAATGCATGTTTGGTATGTGCAGGGAAGCTTTTGGGCCCCTCTGGGTATTTGCTATTGAGCATGTGAAGTGGCAGAACTACCACAGTTGCTGGGGTCGCTGTTGTGACTGGGCCCATCCCTCCAGGGGTCACATGATCGACCCCTGCCGAGACTATTTATGCTGCTCTGTTGACACTGCCATGCGGGGTACACAGCACTCAAGTGGCACTGTCTGATGGGCCTGGCATCCATGCTTTTCTTATCCCCATACACCTCCACCAAACAGTGTGCTGGGTCACCTGACCGCATGGTGTTCTGCCAAAGAAATACGGTTGTGTAGCTCCAGGGACAGCATGGCAATGAGGGTCAGCTGCACACAGGCCTGTGTATACTGACTTTGTTTCTGTGTGTGTATACTGACACTGTGTGTGTATACTGACAGGGTGTCTGTGTGTGTATACTGACAGTGTATGTGTGTATACTGACAGTGTGTGTGTGTATTGGCAGTGTATGTGTGTATACTGTCTGTGTGTGTATCCTGCAGCGCGTGTGTGTGTCTGTGTATACTGACAGTGTGTGTACATACTGACAGTGTGTGTGCATACTGACAGTATGTGTGTGTACTGACAGTGTATGTCTGTTTGCTGACTGTGTGTGGGTTTTCTGACCTTGTGTTTGTGTGTGTATACTGACAGTGTGTATGTATACTGACAGTGCGTGTGTATCCTGACAGTGTGTCTGGATACTGACAGTGTGTGTGTATACTGACTGTACATGTGTGTGTGTATATCCTTACCGTATGTGTGTATATACACAGTGTGTGTATACTCATAGCAGTGACAGAACTTTAGGGGTTGCTGGGGTCACTACTGCGACTGGGCTTGCCACTCTCAGGAAGCTTGTTACTTGGTGAAATTGGGGGACCCCAGGGCAATTTTAGCAACGTGGCCCTGTGGTTTCTAGTTATACCTCTGAGGCTATGTATCACCTAAACAGTGTTTTTAATTTGAAAGTACTAAAAGAAAAATATTTGATCTATAAATGGTGTAATCAGAATTAACAGTAGATGCATAAGTTAGCGCATACATTTAATAAGATATGGCCATTATTTTTAATCTTTTACATTAACGGCAGTTTTGGACTTAATAGGGGCCACTGAATCTAGACCATTACGTTTTAATTAATATTACCCAGTTTTCAGATGAAGCCTTTTATGTTCATTTAGCATACAACTGTGAAATTCAGTAGTACAATTTGGCTACAATTACGATTTTTAAACATGTTTTTCAGACAGATGCTCTTTGTTTGGCTGTCAGACTATGTCCCTTTGCATTGTGTAATTAAACATTTGTTCCCATTTTGACAATGAAAAGGTACAAAACTGTAACTTCATGGAATTTCTTGTGGCAAAATAAACAGAAGAATTTCATTTAACTTGAGATTTGGGTGGTCATTTGCCTTAGGTGAGGTTTCTCAACAGAAAACTGAAATGACCAGTCAAATGATGCTTGGAACAATATAAAGGTCAGAGCAGGTATGCACACAATTATAGATGACAGGATGGATGGAACATTACAATACCAATACTTTTCTCATGTGGCAGTGACTGTAATTAGAAGTGAAAATGGCACTCGCTTATTGTTATGACAGTGATTTTAGTTTATTAAACGTGTACAGAGCTGAAAATACATATTGTAATATGCATAATGGAGTCCCTTAAACACAAATTTGAAATAAAATAAATATTCACAAGCTTAACTAGCAAATACTTATGTATAAAAGCTGCTCTTAAAGTCAGGTTTTCTGCAAATAATAATCAAATGAAAATTGTGTTTTACTGCAGTGCCATCTCCAATCTCATTTGATTGTATTTGAGTACAGTATGAGGGGGTCAACTTGGGAAGTTGAGTTTCACTCTAAAGTTTGACCTGCCAAGTGGACCTCCTTGCATTATTCAATCTCCCCCCACCTCGCCAAAGTCCATCTCAATCTCCCATCTAGAACTCCCCTTTACAAGAGGCAAGTTGTAATAAAAAGTTTAAAAAAAAATGTTTTAAATTATTAAAAAACGTAAACCCCCATTACATGTGGGGGGCTAGGGCAAATGGTAGTTCCATTGTAGGTTTCTTTTTGTTTTTTTTCTTATTATTTTTATGATGGGTCCTTTCGCTGGCCCTGAAGATGAGGATCCTGGGCATCGCTGATCACCTATGGAACCTGGGCACAGGTAATATTTTATTTTCAGAGCACCATTTGTGTGCCAAGTGAGTGGGTAGTGCGCTCACCTCTGATCTTGTCCTCCTTTCACCTCATCTCGACCTAAGTGAATACCATTTTGCAAGGTCGCAATATGAGGCATCTGAGAAGGTGGTGAGTGTTTGCATTTGGAGGTAGAGATTACCTGACCTTGTCTTGTCTGACCATTATCCCTTTGGCTTTCTTCATCAGTTTGTTACCATACCTGCAGTTAAGATCATTCCATTCTATTCGAGCTTAACCCCCGTTGTGATATTAAAGTGCTATCTCTGGTTAGGGCCACCATCAGGGGTGACGGGTGATACAAAAATTAAAATTAATAAAAAAGGTTGCCAGCAGAGGCACTGGCTGGAGTGATCAAAAGATCTACCCTCACTGAAGGAGCATGTGCTGGGTATGTGCTGTGGGTTCTGGGGCAAAGTGGGTGGTCTCTAGATGTGGGTGGTCTCTAGATGTGCAATGTTGGTGCTGGGTCATGTTCAGGGTTTGCAATAATAAAAGAAAAAATGGACTGGGGATGTGGGGTCCATACCATTTTTTCTGTAAGAGGCCACACATGTGGTCCTAGCTCTGCTGCCAAACGATCATTAATTCATCTACTGCTTTCTGTTAAGGAGTGTTTCCTGCTGCATATTATTAATTGTATGCCTGCTAGCATCTATTGTGAATTACAAGCTCTGCTTCAGTTTGTGCAAAATGATTGCCTTCATTCCAGTTAAGCTGTTGGACTATTGCTACCTTGTGGATTGCAAGCTCTTCTACAGTCTGTACTTTAGTATTGTCTGCTGCTCTCTTGGAAAAGTTTGTTCCAGTTTCTTACTGCATTCCAGTATCAATTAGATATCCTCCAACTGCAAGCTCCACTACAGTTTGTGCTACAGATATCTGCTGCAGTCTGTAGTACTATTTGCATTACTTCAGCTGTTGGCTGTTGTCCTATACGAATTGGGAATCCTGCTCTATTATCTGATATATGCCTGTGGTATTTCATTCAGTCTATTATATGTGGTCCCTAAATACCTCACTGGGATACTCTGCTTATTGTTCCTTATGCCAATCCTTTATTATTCAACATACAGCCCAAGGCTATGCCACTATGCTACTCCCTATTGCTATATTATGCTACAGATACCCATAGCACTGGGGATCCTCTAAACAGCTAGGCCATTCAAGCCTGAAACTGATAGGTGAGACTGGTTTAGGCCTAACAATCTGCTTAGGTGGTGTGGTGTGTCTATAGTCCATATTGAGACAATGTAACTAAATGGGAACTCAGTTCCGGATAATAGATTAATAAAGACACGGAGGCTACTATTATGCATTTCTCTTTCTTTTAATCCCTCAGCAGCAAAGAAGAGATGAACAGAAAAATGAACCAATAAGAAACATATCAATGAACTCTCCCCTCTCCATGTAAACATATATCTCCTCAAACACTTCTTCTTTCTTTGCTGCTTCCCTCAGAGATAAGTAGTTTTTTACAATGTCTATTTTAGTCTTCATTTCAGTTTAGTGTCGGTTTTAGCCATTGCGCATGTGCATTGCTCATTGAGTTGGCCATTTTTGTGTAGTCCTCTATGTTTTTCATGGCGGTGGCCATTTTGTTGTAGTCCCTGATGCGTTTTTCGTTTTTTTTTTCACCGAAATTCAACCGAATTTCACTAGTTTTTTTATCTTTTCCGGTTTTATGAACACTCCTACTACTTCCTGAGCATTTTCCCGCTATTGAACACTCTGCTGTCATTTAATCTGCTGTCTGTTGGTGGTCAGTGTCCTGGTTCCACTACCTATTTAACACTCCTGCTGTGAGTAATAAATCTGTTAAGAGTGATGTCTTCACACAATTATGAGGTGTCTGGGACTTCTCCCTTCCGGGGTCCCATTAACCCTCTCATTACTGATAGAGGTAAGGAGTCTCAAAGAGACTTTAATTACTCAGAGGAGTTTCACTCTTTATTTGATGCTACAATGGCCAAATCTGTAGATCTAGAAATGCAGTCTGCTATGGGCAGAATGTCATCCCAAATTGTGCAGTCTATTCCAACTGTATTATTGGCCGCTCAAGCCCCAGTGCCACAACAAGTACATATTCCCCAGGGTAAAAGGGTATCCCCTTCACTATCTGGACGCAAGGCGATTAAAAACCAAAGCATTGCTTTGAAATGCTTTGAAATGGTAGAGTCACCTTTAGCAGGTGACGACTGCCTAGACCTAGACCAGTGGTGTCCAAACTTTTTTCAAAGAGGGCCAGACTTGATGAAGTGAACATGCGTGAGGGCCGACCATTTTGCCTGACAGTTAAAATTAAGTACAAATGAACTATTTTATGCAAACTTTATTGCAAACGATTTGAATGACAATTCTAAACAGTAGTAAAATCACTCTGCCTTTCATATCTGAAGGCCAGATGAAAAAAAAACAATTCAGATGCCCAGGAATATTATGCCATTCAGATGCCCAGGAATATTATGCCATTCAGATGCCCAGGAATATTATGCCAGTCAGATTCCCAGGAATATTATGCCAGTCAGATTCCCAGGAATATTATGCCACTCGGAGCCCAGTAATATTATGCCAGTCAGAGCCCAGTAATATTATGCCAGTCAGATGCCCAGGAATATTATGACAGTCAGATGCCCAGTAATATTATGCCAGTCAGATTCCCAGGAATATTATGCCACTCGGAGCCCAGTAATATTATGCCAGTCAGATGCCCAGGAATATTATGACAGTCAGATGCCCAGGAATATTATGCCAGTCAGATGCCCAGGAATATTATGCCAGTCAGATTCCCAGGAATATTATGCCACTCGGAGCCCAGTAATATTATGCCAGTCAGAGCCCAGTAATATTATGCCAGTCAGATTCCCAGGAATATTATGCCAGTCAGATGCCCAGGAATATTATGCCAGTCAGATGCCCAGGAATATTATGCCAGTCAGATGGCCAGGAACATTATGCCAGTCAGAGCCCAGTGATATTATGCCAGTCAGATGCCCAGGAATAGTGTGCCAGTCAGATGCCCAGGAATATTATGCCAGTCAGAGCCCAGTAATATTATGCCTCTCAGATGCCCAGTAATATTATGCCTCTCAGATGCCCAGTAATATTATGCCAGTCAGATGCCCAGTAATATTATGCCTCTCAGATGCCCAGTAATATTATGCCAGTCAGATGCCCAGTAATATTATGCCTCTCAGATGCCCAGTAATATTATGCCAGTCAGATGCCCAGTAATATTATGCCTCTCAGATGCCCAGTAATATTATGCCTCTCAGATGCCCAGTAATATTATGCCTCTCAGATGCCCAGTAATATTATGCCAGTCAGATGCCCAGTAATATTATGCCTCTCAGATGCCCAGTAATATTATGCCTCTCAGATGCCCAGTAATATTATGCCTCTCAGATGCCCAGTAATATTATGCCAGTCAGATGCCCAGTAATATTATGCCTCTCAGATGCCCAGTAATATTATGCCAGTCAGATGCCCAGTAATATTATGCCTCTCAGATGCCCAGTAATATTATGCCTCTCAGATGCCCAGTAATATTATGCCTCTCAGATGCCCAGTAATATTATGCCAGTCAGATGCCCAGTAATATTATGCCTCTCAGATGCCCAGTAATATTATGCCTCTCAGATGCCCAGTAATATTATGCCTCTCAGATGCCCAGTAATATTATGCCTCTCAGATGCCCAGGAACCACCCTCCTCCCCATCACTTACCTGGTAGCTGCTGCTCCGTGTCCCTGGACGGACACCTCCTCCCTGCAGAGAAAAGCCCGCGAAACGGCCGAAATCTCGCGTCTCGCGAGAATTGGACTTAGAAAAAATTTTTTTTTTTTTTTTTTTTGAGAGAGAGACATTGATCAGCCGTGTCTCTGGGGCCGTATGGAAGTAAAGGACGGGCCGCAACTGGCCCGCGGGCCGGACTTTGGACATGACTGACCTAGACACAATGAAAGGCTGGGTCCAAAGAATTATTTTCCTCATAGGCAATGCTAATACGGCCTTAGCAACAGAACGCCGCAAGGCAATTCTAACGAAAATAGAGCCAAAGTTAACCAACACGGACTTCACTGAGCCTGGCCCCCCAGGCTAAAGGTTTACTTTTTGGGGACTCATTTGTAAAGGATCTCGGATCCTATGTATCTACATTCACAGCAATTGATAAAGGACAATCTAATCTCAAACGGGTGTTTAACCCCAACATTTTTGGACGGGTTGGACGAGAGTCAGAAGCCATCTGGCCGGCCGTAACTTCAAGGGACCAACCCGGAGATTCCTGGCCCCAGTACCAGGACTACAAACCATCCTCTTCTGCATTTTTTCCACAAAGGAGCCGACCGTGGCAAAATCGAGGGGCAAGAGGCTCATACCAGGGCAGATGTCCTTATGGTTACATTCCTATTCACAACCAGGGGTAGGGGGCAGATTAAAACTTTTTCAAGACAATTGGTATTCGATCACCACAGACCCATGGGTTACCACATAAAATTTGTCATGACTCCATGTCAGCTAACGCTGCCCCATTCCATATATTATTCACAAGCAGATTGAGCATTGATCTCACAAGACATTACTATTCTAAGGGAGAAAAGGGCCATAATCCCCTCTGCCAACCCATACGAGGGTTTCCTGAGCAACCTGTTCCTAGTACCCAAAAAAGGAGGTGGTATTCGCCCAGGTATTAAGTTAAGACCGCTGAACGCATTTGTAACCTACCACCATTTCAAGATAGGAGGGTATTCATTGCCTTATGGACATCCTTCTCATAGGAGACTGGATGGTGAAATTAGACCTTCAGGACGCTTACCTGACAGTCCCCACTGCATTAGAACACCAAAAGTTCCTACAATTCCAATGGGATCAACAATTTTGGGCTTTCACTTGTTTCCCATTCGGCCTGTCCTCAGGCCCTTGGTGCTTCACCAAACTTCTGAAAACAGTGGTGGGATACCTACGCAGGCTAGGGGTCACGATAATAATTTATTTGGATGATTTACTATTGCTGTCCCAAGACAGACAAACATTGAGAACCCATCTGAATTGGTGCCTATCCCTTCTACAGGACCTAGGTTTCCTTATCAATTGGGAGAAATCGCTTCTGTCTCCGACTCAGTCGATTGAATTTCTATGGTTTGCCATCAACGCCACACTAGGGTCCCTGCATTTACCAACAACAAAGATCAAGTTGATAAAAAAAAGAGATCAGGAGGGACATCTCTCGACCTCTCATCACCATCCGCCACTTAGCTCGGATCATAAGTTTACTTTCACCTTTGATTCAGGCGATTTTTCCTGGTCCCCTACACTACAGGGCTCTCCAGCACCTCAAGAACCGCACTCTATGCGACGGCTTAGCTTATTATCACGAGATTCCGGTGGACTGCGAGGCCAGGTAGGAACTCTCATGGTGGCTTCAGCATGTAGACATGTGGAACGGCAGGGCAATTTTCGATTCCAATCCGGATTTAGTGATAGAATCCAATGCAAGTTTGCTTGGCTGGGGGCGCAATGTCGGAATACCTCTACGGGAGGCAAATGGTCTCAATCGGAGAACGCGCTTCACATCAACTGCTTGGAACTCCTCTCAGGACACTTTGCAGTACGCAGTTTTGCCAGCGTGATCAGGGATGTATCAATTCTCCTACTCATGGACAATATGTCAGCTGTCAGATATATTAACCATCAGGGTGGCACAAGATCTCGAACGTTGTCTGGTCTGGCGACGGAGTTTTGGCTTTTTTGTCTCGCTCACAATATCTTGGTTCGCGCGTAACACATTTCAGGTCTGTCCAATGTCGACGCAGATTGGAACTCCTGATACCTGATGGATCCAGTGATTGGTGCCTTCATCAGATGGTCTTTCAAGGCCTTCTTCTAATTTGGGCCCTCTCGAGGTGGATTTGTTCGCGTCATAGCTGAAATCCCAACTACATTGGTTCTTCAGTTGGAGACCAGACCCGGAAGCTCTGGCCACAGATGCGCTTCTCCAAAATTGGCCACCAGGCAGACATTATGCGTTCCCCCCATTCTGTCTCATTCCTCGCGTACTAATTTATATACGCCGTCAACTGAGGATGATCGTATTGATTACCCCTTATTGGAAAACACAACCGTGGTTCCCGTCTCTACTGGAGCTGTCGGTGGATTTCCCCAGACTTCTACCGGGCATTCAAGATTTGTTATCGGATGTCGACGGTCAGGCACACCCTCTGATAGTTCAGGAACAGTTGCGATTAGTAGCATGGCTTATTTCAGGGGACCTTGGTCAATCCAGGGAGTTTCAGCAACGACTCTGGCACTCCTGGAAGGAGCTTGGGCACCAGGTACTAGACATTCCTACAACCATGCCTGGAACACATGGGCTCATTGGTGCCTGGAACAATCTTTGGATCCCATATCTGCACCTGTGACTGATATCCTCTGTTTTCTTACTTCACTTTTCAAATCCGGGGGTGCTTATCGAACCATTAATATCTATCGTTCCGCTATCTCCGCAGGTCATAGTGGTTTCCACAGAAATCCCACTGGTAAAACATGAATGGTTTGCCAACTATTGAAAGGGATCAGACTAAGTAGACCCCCTACTCCTCGTTACTCCACCCTATGGGATGTTAACATTGTACTGAGACTTTTTTTTTTCGGAATCCAGCCCATTCGGCCCTGTTTTGGCTTTACGCAAACCACACATTCCAGTCTCTACCCCGACACTGGCTCGTTGGGTTAGATGGGCTTTGCAGGTGGCAGGGGTAGATATCTCAGTGTTCGGTCCCCATTCCACTAGAGGGGCTATGGCATCTAAAGCTTTCTCCATAGGCTGTAGATTAGAAGATCTTATGAGGGCTGCCGATTGGTCACGGGAGTCAACCTTCCGTGAATTTTATTTCAGACCCGAACCACATTTTTCTTCTTCTGTTATTGCTAGGCTTTGAACATGCATAATAGGAACCTCCGTGTCTTTATTAATTCCTAGATTTTACTAGTAACATGACGTAAAGTCATGATTAATAAAGACACACAGGCGAGTATTATTCCCACCCAAAATATATGGGTTCTTTGCCCTACCCTATTGTATACCAGTTTACTATTATTAACATATAAATATTTGTCTGAATTATTTATTTGAATTATCGTGGTTCTTACCGGTCAGTTTGATTTGTAATATTATCTTATTATCGAATCTATAGTTATGATTTCAGAAATTATCATATTTTTCTAGCTCATTAAACCGACTCGGATATACTCTGATGAAGATCAAGATCTGATGGAGGGGTCCGTTTCCTTCAATCTGATGTTACATCTATGGATTGGATTCCGAGATTCTTACAGTGTTCTACAAGTTTATTTTCTGTCATTAAGTTTCAAAGAAAGAGGAAGTGTTTGAGGAGATTTATGTTTATATAGAGGGGAGGGTTCATTGATATGTTTCTGATTGGTTCATTTTTCTGTTCATCTCTTCTTTGCTGCTGAGGGATTAAAAGAAAGAGATATGCATAATACTTGCCTCTGTGTCTTTATTAATCATGACTTTATGTCATGTTACTAGTAAAATCTAGGCATTTTCCTATGCACCATTCAAAACATTTTGAACATATTTTTTTTAATCCTTGAGCAGGGATGCTGGGGTTTACTGAGTGTAAACACTGACCTAATTATTTGGAGTAGGTTTATAATGTACTGGACAGCATATTATTCCTGTTTCTTCCTATCTAATTCTATCTTCTACATTCTGTTATTTATACAATTAGCATTATAAATCCCTCAAATTTTGTGTTTTCTTCATCACCTGTTAAAACATAGTTTGTATTCGAATATATGCGCAGACTTCTTCAAATATTATTCCAAGGCTGATAATTAAGTGGTGTTATTAAAAGTGATTAACAATGTTAACAATAAAAATTGCATCTGTTTGATCCCTGCTGTCACATTTCACAGGAGATCTGTTAAATATTGGTGATTATACATTAATAAATTAGTTTGTATATACTAATGTATATACATACACATATTTGTATGAATGTACAGTTCATACTAAACTTTCTTTTTTTAAATAGTTATCTATTATATTTCTTTTTAATTGTCTCTTGAATTTGAATTAAGTGGCAATGCGAATAACACGGATATGCAGTTAATTTCCATAGCATCAAAATATATTGAAAAGTGTTGCACAGAAAACTAGGTCACCTTCATGTCTTGAAAATGTACCAAGCATTTTACCAAAGAGTGTCATCACTTGCTTGTTACACTCATTGACACATCTGTGTAGTGTGAATGCTCATTCAGCAAAATCCGAATAATTAAGCTCTACCTACATAATTAAGAGGCACGTGAAGGGATAAATGATATTTCCGCATGTGCAATTAGCAGAGGAAACTGTCCAAAAATAGGTAAGAAATAATATATAAATGCTTCCTATGGGAATGCTTTCATTTCTGTCTACAATGAGTTCAAAGAATTAGTCAAATGCAGCAAATGATAATGTAGGTTTTAAGCTCAAACGGTGACATGCAGTGAGGTATAAATATTGAATGCATTGTTCTCAAGAGAATTGAGTATAACTATAATAGTACTTTCTGTCACATCCAACCAGGCCCACATAAATGCCGATCTTTTAACACATATTAAAAATAATACAAAAACATTCCTAAATCATTATATCTAATGTCTAGAGAAGTGCTGCTGGATACAGGTTCTCATATGGCCAGGAGAGGTCACATCGATGTAACAGAACTTGTCATCCTTACCAAATATTTACCTCGCAATTAATTTGCAGACCAGCAGTGGAGGCTAGAGTGATCAGATTTTATGCTGAGGAGGAGTTTACACACAGATGTAGGTGTTAATTTATTTTTTAAAATACTAAATGGACAAAAGTATTGGGATACACCACTTATTTATTGAATTCAGGTGTTTCAATCAGACCCATTGCCACAGGTATATAAAATGAAGCACCTAGTCATGCAGTCTGCATTTACACACATTGATGAAAAAAATAATAGGTGGTTCTGAAGAGCTCAGTGAATTAAAGTGTGGTACTGTGATGGGATGCCAACTTTACAATGAGTCAGTATGGGAAATTGCACCCCTGATAGATAGTCCACGGTCAACTGTAAGTGGTATTATTGGAAAGTGAAAGCATTTAAGAACAGCAACAACTCAGCCATGAAGCAGAAGACCACATGAAGTCACAGAGCAGTGTCACCAAGTGCTAAGGCATTCCAAACTTCCACTGGAATTAATATCAGCACAAAATCAGTGCGACAAGAGCTTCATGGAATGAGCAGTTGCATGCAAGCCTCAGGGTTTGGCAGATGCCAGAAGAACATTAGCTAACTGACTGCACTGTGAAAACTATAACGTTTGGTGGAGGAGGGATAATGGTGTAGTGTGGTTTTTCAGTTGTTGAGCTAGGCTCCGTAATTCCAGTGAAGGAAAATCTTAATGGTTCAGCATACCTAGACAGTTTGGCCAATGCTATGCTTCAAACTTTGTGGGAACAATTTTGGGAAGGCCATTTTATATTCCAGCATGGCTGTTCCCCAGTGCAGAAAGTAAGCTCTACATAGGGTCAGGCCCCACAACGGAGTATATCTCCTGTCTATCCTGTACTCATCACATACAGCGGGTACTCATCTTCCGTGCACAGTAAGGAGCCCATTGTGCACTCACCGTCATGGCCATGAGCGTGACATCATGATCACTTTATGCTGCAATATTTTAAATAGAATCACTGTGCTACCCACTGTGGTCTGTGAGTCTCCTTAGTTTCTTCCTGTTGTTTATACTCCATTTGATTCCTGATTTGACCCTTGGATTGCTGTTTATCATTGTTGCTACTGTGCCTGTGCCCCTGACCCAGAGCGTGACTTGGATTTTTCTTTTGCCTGTTCCTGTATACCTGCAAGTATTCTATATACATCATCACAGCAAGCTTGTATGTTATCTGTACTGTGGATTGCGAATACTCTGCCTCTGCTCCTCTGCTGCTTAAAGAGCCCTGTGCTACTGTTGCTAGCTGCATGAACTGTGATTCCCTGCTCCTGTGGATTGCTGAATACTCTGCCTCTATTCATTTGCTGTTTGAAGTGTATTGTGTCAATCCATCTTTCTGGTCATATGAACTCTCATTCCTGATCTCTGTGGATTACAAATATGTATGTGGTGATTTTCCCAATAATTGTCTAAATTTATTCTAAGAAATGTAATCATCGTGACTGTGAGCTGTCATTTCCACTACCCTTAAACAAGCACAGATTCCAGGTGTGTACCTCATTTCTATGGTCTGATTGTCGTGTATTGATATATCCAAACCATATTGGTCTCCTCCCCTTGATAACCCTCACATATAGACATGGTTGGATGAGTTTGGCATGGAAAAATAAAGATAGCATGTAAAGATCCCATCATAGACAATTATCTCCTACTAATAAAACAATTAAAAGGTGCCTGCCAATTAAGACCCCAAGGTGCAATTGTATCCCAATTTTCTGCCTAAAGTCTAATAGTTCCTCAGTCTCCTTAATCTCCTCTTCTCTATAACATAGGGACATGGTCAATGGGTATAAGTCTCAGCTATGGTAATCAATGCTACACAGATAAACATTTAGCACTGTTTTATCAGAAGCTTTGTTTCACTAACTGTGCATATAAATGACTGATATTAACACAAAGTCAGTTTTGTTTATTCAATGTATGAAAGCCCATAGAGACACCTGATCATGTATAGAAGGCATTCCATTAAGCAGTTAATGTTATGGTTTATCAAAAACTTTTTTCCAGTGTGTGGATGTATAAACTGGGTGGCGGATTACAAATGTGAACATGTCACACAGCCAACACATTTAAAACAACCCTTCATGTGATATTTTGTTTCCCAATATACTGACTTACAATGTATCAGGTCGTCCAGGAACACAAACTTGGCTATGAGATTAGCTCTTCTTTTGCAGAAAACCATTTTTTCTCATGGCAGATCTGAGGAAGAGATGTGTCATTCGATATTATCTTTGTATTTTGATTTATGATCTTTATCAAATGATGAGAAGCAGTGTGGGATCTCATAGCAAGCACCATTCTCCTATCAGTTGATTTTGTAGGATTTAGGGTTGCAAACTAATGTCTTGCCTGCTGTAAAGCAGTCTGTGTGGTACTATCAGTTGCACTGATGAGTATCACCACTGCCTGCTCAGATCAATATTTGTAAAATATTGAACTGACCACTTTGGAGAGAGAGAGAGACAGATCAATGTTGTAAAAGTTTTTTTTTTAAATAAAATAAAACGTAATAAATTTTTTAGGCCCAGTGTCTTTTATAAAAGCCATTCCCTGGGTTTTACCCCTTCCCTGTCATTGATCACTGCATATGCAGCGTTCATGCACAGCAGCACATTTTTTTATGTTTAGACATTTTTTTTAGGGTTACTTTTTTGTACTGTGATTTATTACAGTACTAAAGAGGCTCTCCTAAGAGCTGACCCAGGGTCTGATTTTGACGCTGGTCAGCTTTCTGATACATATGGTAGCCCTTGCCACAAAGAGTCATGAGTGTCTACTTTTCAAAAATATATGGTTTGGGGGGAAATTACATTGGCTGTCTTCAAAGATATCATAATAGTACATGAGTGCAGGACTACATGGCAAAATTCCAAGTTGCAACACTAAGATGCACACCTCCCTAATGTGGGCACAATCCTATACATGGGTGGTATTCTTATACTAGGGAGATGTTGCTGAACACATATTAGTGTGTTGTAGTGAAACATACCAGAAACAGAAAATGCATGCCTGAAATACTGCGTGTGTTAAAAAAACAGAATGTTAGAATTAGTGCATGGAAAGTGTTAAAATACCACCACTTTGGGGCGTATCCTGGCCGTCAACCGAACTGGCTGCGTAGTGTGCTAGCTCCTGTGAGAACCGGGGAAATAAGTACTTTCTCAGAGAGAAATTTACCTGAAAATACTACCCCCTACGATGTCTACACATCGGAGCACAAGAAATCAAGGGAAATGTTGAAATACCTGACTCCAAAAGAGCGAAATAAATCACTGAAACTTACCACATCCAGCTCCCAAGATGGCGTCTGCACGGAGCCCTAGGAAGAAGAAACCTTCAGCCCAACTCCAGGTACCTGTGGAGGATATAAAGAAATTAATCTGTAACCTTAGAACAGATATTAAGAATGACTTTAAATCACTATCAGCGGAACTAATGAAAGAAATAAAAGAGCTGGGTGAACAGACTAACCCCGTGGAACACAAGATGGATGAAGTGATTGACTCACATAACGAATTGGCGGACCAGCACAATGAGCTCAAAAATGAAGTAACACAATTACGAGAGAAGCTGGGAGACCTAGCGGATAGGTCATGCCGAAATAACGTAAGAATCCGCGGTATTCCTGAGGATGTTCACCCAGTGAATCTAAAAGATTGGGTTCAGGCCTATTTTACTGCGTTACTGTCGGATTCGGCCACAACAGAAATGCTGATTGATCGTATCCACAGGCTGCCAAAACCGAAGCATGTCTCACAAGAAGCCCCAAGGGATACTATAATGAGGCTGCATTACTACCACTATAAGGAAGAACTCCTCTGTGCAAGTAGACAAACATTGGATCTTCCAGCTCCCTTCACAGGCATAAAACTTTTTGCAGACCTGTCCCCGGAGACGCTGCAACTTCGGCGAAACTTTCACCAAATCACCAGGTCCTTAAGAGAAGCTGACATCAGGTAGAAATGGGGATACCCAGTGAAACTCATTGTTTCAAGAAATGGATCTACCTCCATCCTAACGACCCCAGAAGAGGGGATGGAACTTCTCAAGCGATGGGATTTACAAGTGGCGGAAAGCACTAACCCCCGAAAGAAAATTACCAGGAAACCAACCAAGGAATGGTCGCGAGTTCCCTCATCGCACACTACTACTGCTTAGGCGATTTCAATTTCTACCAGAGTTTGAAGGAGCAGTGGAGCGTGACAACACTTACATCATTCAAACCTAGCAAAAAGCTGCAGGTTACTGAAACGTTGCGAAAATCCTACTGACATTTAACTTTCCGTTCTGCTGCAGACTCTAATTGCTGTTGACATTACCAGTTGATCTTAAAGACGCATTACCGCCAAGAAAAGATGTTTTAAAAAAAAATAAAAAAAAACAGACAACAAATAACTAATATCTTTGTCAAAGTTTTCAGATCCTGGGAACTGTCCTAGCCGAATCCAGTAGCAGTTTATAGGAGAAACCCCGCCGTGTAAAATCACACTTACGTTAGACCACAGTCTACTACCAAGCAAATGGTAGCTAGGTTAGCGGTGGTAACCAGAAGCTTGAGGCGCCTCCCAGACGCTGGTTAGCTACAAGACCCAAACAAATGCAAACCCACAAATCTTAAAGATCGTCCCAGTCCTGAGTAAAATGAGAAACTCACCACAAGCAACTTGGCTCCTGCAAAAGGCAAATTCTTTACTATAATAATGTTAAGAATAGGACCACGTTCGGCAAGCTCCACTCCTCCACAAGCATAGTTAAATACATGTTCCCCTGGTTCCCCCTGTTAACCCATCTTAGCTCACAGTCCTCTACACCAGCTCCCCAGGAGACACCCCCCGCCTCATCTGGGTATGAGACTTGTGCATTGTGGGTTAAAAAAATTGTTACTAATAATTTCAGTTGCACTTGAACCTATTCATCCATACAGGATGAATAACCTGTTTGTATATTCTTGGAATGTAACCGTGTTTCTTCTATTTTTCTTTCTATATCTCCAGCTTACCCTACTCTATTCCCACCCTTCCCCCCTCCCCGTCCCAACTCTAGAGTATTTGTCTGACGATAACACAAGACAACCCCAAAGAAGAAAAGGAGTACATCCTGCCGCAGAAGAGAAGAATGTGAAAAGTTGCACTACAAATTCATTAATCGTCAACAATGAGCCTAACCCTTGACACAGACCCCCAGGACCGACTCCTCCAGAAAACAGCTGTAAGTACTTACCTATCCCACACAGATTCACCTACCAGCGACAAATCACAATCATGCACCCCTGGTTAAGATATCATGGCTCTGACGTTTTTTTCTCTAAGCGTAAAAGGATTAAATAGCCCCCATAAGAGGAAATGCCTGATGAAAGAAGAAAAAGAGGCCAAAGCACAAATCATTTATGTACAAGAAACACATTTCGCTAGAAACAAGATACCCTACTGTCTAACAAAACAATTTCCTTCAGCATATCACACCACGGCCCTAAGCAAAAAGGCAGGAATGTCCATATGGCTCCACAATTCTCTAGCAACAGATATGGTTTCAAAAGACCCAAAAGGCAGATATATCATCCTTATCATCTCTATAAACAATGAGCTATATACCATCGCTAATCTACATGCCCCAAATTCAAATGCCCATCAATATTTACGTAACGTAACCAGAAAGATCTCAGACGTACAGCAGGGTTCCATTATTGTGTGTGGAGACCTCAATTTAGTCCCCGACCCGCAATTAGATTTAACAAATAACACACCTTCAAACCATGTCAAATGAATGGTAGCACTGGGATCATCTTTTCAAAGCTCCCTCTCGGAAGCCCATCTCTACGACGCTTGGAGAACCCTCCATCCACAGCTAAGAGACTATACAAAAAAGTCCACAATTAGTATTCCAGACTAGATTACCTTCTGACAGACATGTAACCCTACAAAAAATTAAAACGTGTGAAATAGGGGTTATTCAATGGTCAGACCATGCCCCGATTACGTTAACTTTGGACCTGTCCCTTCCCCTCAGGGGATCAGGGGTAAGGAGAATTAATGAATTTCAATTAGCCCATGCCAACATAAAACAACAAATGAAAAAAAAACTTAGAGGAATACTTTCTACTTAACAATACGCAAGAGATATCTCCAGAAATGCCCATGGGAAGAACATAAATCAGTTTTAAGATGCCAGTTGATCTCCCTGGCGGCATTTGATAAGAAACAAAGAACTAAAAAACTGACGCAACTTACAGAGGACCTCAAAGCCCTCTCCCAAGTCCACAAAACATCACCACACAAACAAACAACTAAGCGCATACAAGAGTTAAAAAATAAGATATCCAAGATCCAAATGTCCCATACTCACCTTCAGTTACGTAAATTAAAACAGTCATTCTATACTAATAGCAACAAGGCAGGTAAACTTCTAGCTAACCGAATTAAAAAACAGGAAGCAAAAAAAACTATACCAGCACTTATCAATCTAAACAAAGACAAGATACTTAACCCAGCAAAATGTCCAGATATCTTCGCAGAGAATTACTCCTCATTATATAATTTAAAATCTGATAGCAATACCCCACAACCCCAAAACACCAAATTGACTCTTTCTGAAACAAAGTAAACATCCCAACCCTGGACATTAAATACAAATCCTTTTTAGCTTATATAGAAGAAATACATAAAGTCATAGAAGCCCTACCATCCCTGGCCCCGATGGGTTTTCCAACATTTATTACAAAACTTTTAAGGAAATTATCTCCCCACATCTTGTAAATGTATTCAAATCATGTAAACAAAAAGGAGAATTCCCAAAATCAATGCTGATGGCTCACATCACTACCATTCCGAAACCAAACAAGTCCACACTTCACTGTCCCAATTATAGACCAATTTCTCTCCTGAACACAGACCTAAAGATATATGCAAAAGCTTTAGCCAACCGTATACAAACAATACTCCCCCAATTGATACATTACGACAAGGTTGGGTTCGTATGGGGACGCCAAGCATCAGACAATACAAGGAAAATTAATCATTTCATTTCATTTGCTCACTCCAAACACATTCCCTGTCTACTATTGGCGATCGACGCTGAAAAAGCATTTGATCGCCTACATTGGGATTATCTCAAAGCAGTTTTAAACAAATTCCAATTCCCTCCTGAATACATCTCGGCTATTATGGCTATGTACTCGGTCCCATCAGCTAAAATTTCATACACCGGCTTCCTCTCGACCCCATTTTACATTTCCAACGGTTCCAGACAGGGCTGCCTCCTATCACCTATACTCTGCATGCTGGCCCTGGAACCACTAGCCCAGGCCATAAGATCTCACCCTTCTATACATGGTTTTTCATATACCAAAGCTAAAGAAATCAAATTAGGGCTATTCGCCGATGATATCTTCCTAACTTTAACTGACCCTGTAGCTTCCCTACCACACTTACATAAATTACTTTCAGAGTTTGGCCAAATTTCTTACCATAAGGTAAACACGACCAAAACCCAAGCACTAGCCATAAATATTCCAGCCCCGGTTCTACAACACTTAAAAACTATGTACCAATATGAGTGGAGAAAAGACAACATTCAATACCTAGGCGTCTCGCTCACCAAAAACCCAGAAGATTTATTTAAACACAATCTAACTAAGATATGGAACAAGTCCCTCCAAGACATGCTTCAATGAAACAAACTATTTCTTTCATGGATGGGCTGCATAGCAGCGATAAAAATGAATGTACTACCGAAAATGTTATATCTATTTCGTACTCTGGCGATCAATATCCCACCCTCTACACTACATAACATGTAAACAAAAATCCAAGCATTTATCCATGGCATCCACGAATAAGTGGTTAATCCTACCAAATACAAAGGAGGCTTGGGGATACCTTCTCAATTATACGATTTGCTCTGGAACATGTGGCATGAACAAGTAAACAAACTTGCAGCAGGATGAATATCCCTAACACTCGCCACCCCCCCCCCCCCCGTATTTTCCCTAACCCTCCTACACTCTTTGAATTCTATCCTCCCCGTTCCTCTGTTGCCTTTCTATTTCTTTATTCTCTCTTCTCTGCTCTTTTATTTGTTAAAGTTATATACAGAAAAATACATAAAAGGTTGAGATAAGAGAACTTTTTCGGAAAGATCTGTAAGTCAAACCTCAGTATACAAATACGGACTCTGCTGTTATAACATTTGAATATATTGGTTCTATATCTCGACAATGAAAGCAAAATCCCTGATTCATTGTTATTAGGAGCAATACTGCTGTACGCGCAATGTAAATAGTGTTGTTTTTTTATCTCAACTTATAAATTTTGTATGTGAATATTTGAATATCTGTATTTTGTTATATTTGGATGACACGAGCACCCTTTCCGTAAAATTGCACTCAGTAAAAAATGTTATTGGAAAAAAAAAATCACCACCACTTTAAATACCCTAGGATGTCTAGTGTTCATAAATATTTGGTTTAACAGGGGTAAAACACATTGGTCAGCTTAAAAAATGTCCCAAATGGAACATGGGTGCAGGCTGACTACATGTCAAAATTCTAAGTTGGAAATGCACATCACCCAAATGTGGTCTTTTAGACACAAACAACCCAACAAACCTATGCATGGGTTGTATCCCTGTACTCATGAGAAGTTGCTCAACACATATTGAGGTGTTATTTGGTGGTGACACATAACAGAATATGTAAATTCATGCCTGAAGTACAATGTATGTGAAACAAAACACAAAACAAAGACTACCCAAAACTTTGACAAAAACTGGTGGTAGGATTAGTGCATGGAAAGTGTTAAAATATCACCAAATGAAATACCCTATATCCAAGTTGGAAATTTGAAATGCATGGGTGGTATCCCTGTACTCAGGAGATGTCACTGAATAAATATTGAGGCGTTGTTTGGCAGTACCCCTTTACCTGAATTGCATCGGTGTGAAAAAATCATCAAGTGTCAAGATACCAAAATTTAAATACACTGACTTGTCTAGTTTTTTTTTTTTAAAATGTACTTGTAGAGGGTGATTCAGGTATTTATGACAGATATCAGTACCATGAATCAATAGATGTCACTACCGCAAATTTAGATTTTTTTTTTTCACAAATAGCATTGCACTACTTATTGCCCTGTAAAAAAAAAAAAGACAAGAAAACATGGGCTATTTCTAAACTCAGGACAAATATTATAAACTATTTAGTAGGGCTTTTTATTGGCTTTTGAAGAGGAGTATATGATTTTTCAAATAAAAGTCAGAAACACTTTTATTTTTAACATATTTTAATATTTTTTATATTTAAAATTCTATAATATGATCAAAATAATGGTATCAATAGAAAGCCCTTCTTATGCCGATACACCAATATATAATTTGTGTGGGTAAGGTAAAGGAGAAAGGAAAACAAATTGAAGCTAAACACAAACACCGCAGAAATGTTAAATCAGCCCAGGTAACCAAGGGTAAGACAAGGTCAAAAGTCATGTCACTAAGAGGTTAAGCACATTTAGCATATACAGAAAATAAGCTAGGTGGAACTGTGCCCTTAAGTGGAAGGATATGTTCTTAAAAAAAATTAAATTAGCAACCTTGAACACAATCTTCAACTCCAGCATTAAAAGGTTAACCATTAAAGGCATACATTGCATTATATCCTAACCAGGTAACATTTGTGTGGGTTGATTTTGCTTATGTAAGATTTTTTTTCCCCAGGAATACCTGCTATATTCTGCCAGTAATCAAGATGTGCCATTATGTTGTTGTGCTACTGATCTCTGTAACATCCTGTACTATACTTTCCTGTGAAATAATGAATTCTTGTTTTCACCTCACTGTCAAAATTATGCATTCTATGATGCATATGTAGGTGTGCAATGTATTAAATGCCTACACATTATATCTCATAAAGTTGATATCTGCAGGTATTTTTTTAATGAAAAATCAAGTTTATTTTGTTGTTTGTTTCTATCGTAAAAAAAGAATAGCCTAATTTTGTAATAAGTGAGTTTACCCTAAAGTGTAAGCCTTGGTCCTCCCCATATGAGTCTATGAGGAGGACTGAGGCAAAAATGTTAAAAGCCAAATTCCAAAGGACTTCCCATTTTATTCAGCCGTGCTTATTCAAAATATATGCATCAGGGTTCTAATCCAGAGCAGTAACAAGGGTGACACAACAGAAGAACTCAGATTCACAAATCTAAGGGGGCGCAGTTATGATCAGTAGTGGTATTGATATATTTTAATAAAAAGTTGTAACCTTTAAAAGTAAAAAATAAAAACCAAGAATATCTAGTCATGCACGCACACACACACATTCATGCACACATGCTCAGTCACACACTCTTGTAATGCACACAAGAACAAGTAAATTTAAGCTGTTGTCATAAACAGGAAATTGTACACAACAATTTAAACACATTTTTTCTTTCTTTAAATCTTCACTTGTAAAAACTATTTCCTTTAGTCTTTGAAACACTTTTGGATGTAACTCAAGCCTATTCTCTTCCACACTGTCACAGTCAGGGCTGATACAAGATGGCACATATTTTCACATACCCAGTTGTAGTAACAGGGGTTCAATATCAATAGAGAACTGTGATACACCCATTTATTACACTCTGCCAATCACACACACTTACACTCTGCCACTAACACACACACTTACACTCTGCCAATCTCACACACACATTTACTCTCTGCCACTAACACAATCACACACACTTACACTCTGCCAATCAAACACACACTGCCAATCACACACACAAATCCAGCCGATCACACACAAACACACTTTGCCACCCACCCACACACTGCCCCAACATCCAGGAGCAGGGTTCGACAGGCTCTTCTGAGCTCCCACGCTGCTGCGTTTCTCCAGCTTCTTTCCTTTTTTTTCACATGGTCCCAGGGTAACCACTGAAATGCAATAAGGATGGTTTTAGTGGGATAGTGTGGAATTACTATTAAGATATCTGACTTTTCCTCAAGCTCATGTGACACTGGCTTAGTGGTTAGTTCCTCCCCCCAGTTTTAGTCCTAACTTTATAGTTATTATTTAGTTTTCTTCTCTTAAAACATTAGATTGACAAAAACTATAATGAAACTGTTTAGTCAACGAAATTACCACTGCTTCTAGGTACACTTTGACTATGCTCACTAGGAATCTACTGTATCACTTTAAGAAGTAACAGGTGCAAGCCCAAATTCCTTCTCCCCAGTTTAGTGAAACCCTGCACATGAAACTCAGCATATCTTAGTCTATACTGATTTAACAAAATATTTCAGCATTTATTTTCCTTAAAGATACAGAAAATAAGTTTGAAGTGCTGACAATAAGATTGATATTCGGTATTGCGTTCAATTAGTCGATGAAGCTGTATTTTACAAAGATAAACAACTTGTTAGTGGTTTTCTTCTTGCTGCATTGGCAGCAATAGACGGTAACAAGGAAACCATTAGATGATTTTTACATTGTCAATAATTGTTAAAGGATAGGCTATTTAGCAACATGTAGTTTAATTAAGTAACTCCAAACACAGTATATTCCATTTTCAAAATGTAAAACCAAAAATGCCTATGAGTTTCACGATGATAAATGTGTTTGCCAAAGGCCTAGGAAAATAAAGTGTTTTATTTTTTTTTAATTTACTGTATCAGACTCAGCTATAGAAAATCCCATGTGTTTAAAAGTCTAGCCAGATCACTAATTTCATTATTGGCTTAAAGTATGAAACTTGGCTAAGACAGTAGTTCTCACACAGAACGGTGGAAGCTAGAAATATTACAAGGGACAAGTATAGTAAAAGGTCAATATAGAGTGAAACATGACAGATAAAGGCTGGTGGTTATGAGAGATTTCTGACGTTTGCAGTTCAATGATGAATGAAAATTGGAATTTAGTAAACAACACTGCTTCCCGTTTGAAAAAGAATGATAAAAAGTCCACAAATTGCTGGGGAAAAAGGAACGACTTCCAACATTTGTTGGCATCACTTCCATCTTGCGCTTCGTTAACCTTCTATTTGGTCTCATCTGGAAGTTTTCCAAGCAAAAAACTAATGTAAATTATACACATGTACACATAATTATATAAACAGGGAAATAAGCATAATTAACTTCCCAAGAAGCACAGAGATGAAAATAAAATATCCTGTAATTTTGGTTTTCATCCATTTACTGCAGGAGACATTTTTTTTTTTTTTTTTTATGATATTTAAATATTAAATAAATGCTTCAATGATAAGCAGAGTGTGGTAGGATGGTTTATTTCATCCTCTCTATAAATTAGTAATAAATACCAGGAACCTTAATCTACATTCCTGACCTGTTTTTCATATGGTGGCTGTCTCTATATATTTCTATAGGGGATAAATCACTGAAATGGTCTGCGACACATTGAGTCTTTAACAGTTTATGGATGTAATAGAATATTATGATTTTATATATGATCTGGTGCATTTTATTTTCTATAAGAGTATGGTATCCTCCTAATCCCACTAATGATTGAAAAGTAAGGAACAGTACAGTTTGGTGAGAGTTGTAACTCTGACAGTGCAAAGCTTCATAAAAGGGGAGAGGTATGTCTGTAACAATGGAGTACAAAAAAAACTTGTGGAGCAAGGTGGAGCCATGATATTTTTCCTCCCAACTGAAGACAGACAGCTTTTTTTATGTTTAAATTTGTATTGTTTTAACCAATGTCAAAGCAGGCAGCAGCCAAGCTATGATAATTATGGAAGTCACAAACTTTTACCTTGACAGACTGTCATTTGTAATTAATTATGTAGATCCACAAAGACATAACACAGATTACTTTTGCTGCTGATCAGTTTAGCAAGAGCCACTAAAAAACTGATAAATATTTTAGGCCCATTCATTCAACATTCGACAATGTAAAGCCTACAATGGTGACTGTTCACAACCATTGTGTACCCAGAAGTTGTTGTATGCAAGAGCATAAATATACCTGATAGAAACCCTAATCAATGGGTCAAAGGTGTAATGAAACAAAAGTAAACTGAGCTATAGCAAAAATATCCAGTAATAGAAGTAAATGCAGTGAATAACAACAACAACAAAAATTTAAATAGGAAAATAACAAAATCAACATATCTATAATATATAAATATATCAAAATCTTGTAAATATGATAGGAATTTCACAAAACAGTGCCAGTATAAAAAAAATAAGTGAATACATCTACTTATATATAATATATAAATATTAAAATCATATAAATATGCTGGAAATCTCACAAAACAAAATGTGTCAAGAGCAAAGAATTCTTACAGAAGCCTCAAAAAGAAATACATTTTATTATATAGTTTGAGTCCTTTCTACATATATATACACACATACATACATGTATAATCTTGGCCGTCTCCTATGCAGTCCTATGCACCATTGTACAGTTTCATCATTGTAAATCATAAATCAAATAAAAAAAAATTGTGTGATGGCGCAGAATGTTAAATTTCCACTTTTATAAGACTAGTCAGTCATTCTTCAGCATCCTAAAGTAAGTTTGATAAATGGGTGTAGTGTCTCTCTGGAGCAATGACAATCACTCTTCTTAATACAGCTGACAAACTGTATTTTGCATTGTGTTTCTGGCACACTGCACATGCATTTTTGAACATCTATTGTGTGTATGTGTGCGTGAGCGTGCAACTAATGAGAAAACACCAGTGACTGCAGTAAAGAAAAAAGTTAGCATTGTTCAGCTGATAAATGTGTACTAATAGGAAGCATATGGACTATTCAGTCCCATGTCACAAAAATCCTATTTTCTCTGAAAATTTATTTTCTCAATGTATTTCATTTGTTGTAATTTAAGATGTCTTCTCCAAGTTCCAGCTTAGAGATAATCTATAGCTAAAACAATAACCGACCTTTTGTGAAAGTGCACCTGAAATATGAATTTAATTTTCTAATTTAATTTTAATTTTCCACTTTTTTTCAAGGGTCACATCTATTCTAAAAAAAAATTAAAAGATGTCCAAATCTGAGTATGGGTTAGAAAAGCTTTCATAAAAAGAAACTCTCCTGAAGCAAAAGTAAAAAAAAATGTAGTTAAAGTGTTTACTTTATGTTGTGAAACAGAGTAGCTGCCCCAATCTTAGACAGGATTGACAAACTGTTTAGTAAGTGCTCGCTAGAGTTAGGATTGTGTTTTATGCTTTGTGTTTATTGCCTGGAAACTGCTCTGTGCTGGAAAATAAATGTCTCAGCTTAAAGATTCCTGAATCATTCTATGTATTGTCTCGTAAAGTCTAAAAGTCAGTGTGTTGAGGATGAAAAAAATAGAAACAAGTTACATTTTTTATTATTGTATGTTGTATTTATATTAACATGTTTTCTTTAAATGTATAATGTGTTTTATTTCTTACATTTTCAATTCTTTGATTTTCGGGGCACCTTCAGTCAACCGTTCTCTTCTTGGTGGGACAATCAAAATTTATAGGAGCTGACACACTACTAAAACAGATAAAACTACTTGATAAGAAAACATAGTGATGATAACGGTGTTATGGTCACATATATTTTCTATGAATTTTTATTTTACTGTATTGTAATTTCCTGAAGACCATCGTAGATTTCCAATTAAAAACATTTGATATTATTAACGGAAAGAAAATCGAGAAATACACAATAATGGGTACAAGTATATTTTCAAAAACGTTATTTATATTGAATAATAAAATCAAGAAAGTTCTTAATAATACATGTACACACAACATGCTCTTACATCTATCTCTCAGACTTAATTACAGTTATCTCATCAGTGGGACCTTTACCAAAAATGCTCATCTTATATGGCTAGATCCACCAGGAAGAAAATGAGTGTACAGTGTCACATATGCTTCACAACAATAGGTGCTGCCTCTCCCTGAGCTGCAGCTCTATGACATAACAACAGGGAAACCTCAAAGAGTCTTCCAAAATAGGAACATTGTTCAAAAAAGTCATGCTAATCAGACAGCGATGCAGTGCTCATGCTATGCATATTAGGGTATTTCAGGCTAATGTTGGCTGATTCGCTGTGTGGTTAACAGACATCAATGTAAGTGAATGTGCTTTGCTTGGTATTTTCAAAGGCACATTCACCAAAGGTTATCCTTCTTTTAATAAACCCCACTGTGACAAAAGTCAACTAGTATAATTGATTGTGTCTGCTAGCACTACTAAGCTTATGTCAGAAATGTCAAGGTTGGTTTCTTTCTGTGCCACAATTATTTAACATAACTTTTAATGAAGTGCTAATGTCCCTTTCGGCAACAGTTTTTTTTTTTTACCGTGTCAGTTCAAAAAAATTAACAAGTATAAAAAACATTTTTTTATAATACCACAGGGTGAGCAAGGGAAAATTTTAACAATGATAAGAAAAATAAATAATTGTAATTCCAGTTTGTCACATTAATTAACTAAAGCACCAGTTAATTTATCGGCTTACAGTGTACCCCCCCAAAAAATAAATATTATTTTGTAACAGAACTATTTCTGTTATGTTATTTGTGCTACTAAAGTGTACAACATAGGTTAGGTGCTTTGCTTGACCTTTTGTATATTATACAGTTGCAATCTTATTTTTATGTACAGTATCTGTTGTTATAATTAAGTTAAAAACAGCAGTGTAATGAGTTTGCACTCAATGTGAAGGTGCACAGTCAAGATCTCCACACCGATCCTCAACAATGGAATTAATTATATTGTTACACTAGGAGCTAGTTCCCATTTGCTTCTTATATTGTGAGGATCAGGATGGCAATCTTGACCGTGCACCTACTAATTGAGTCTAAACTCACTACATTGCTGTATATAACCTAATTATCACAACATATACAGTACATAAAGTCACAGCAGTATAATCTACATGGGGTCAAACATTAGCAAGGACACCTCGTCATGCTGTACAACTGGGTATCCTGGTTCCATTTACACTGGCAGTGGCGGGATCATCTGTCTTTATATACAGGGTCCAAACCACCACCAGGGCTACACAGCAGCCAATATGGAAGTACAGCCTATAAGACGAGAACAACTAAACCCATATGTGCATAACTGTAAACACTCGGAGGATCTATAGGCCATGTAATTTCCAATCCTAGGAGACCATCCTCTACCACAAGAATAACATTTGGCTGTCTACATCAGGTGAGTAGGACTGAGGACCTCACCAGTTACTTGAATGTCCTTGCTGATGCCAATTTTCTGGTGAGTGTAACTGAGGTCCTAACCAACCCCCCTGATTCCTCTGCCTGGTAAGTGGAACTGAGGTCATCAACATTTACCTTATAGCCCAGTTGATGCCCGTGCCCTGGTGAGTGGGACTTCAGTTCTAACCGGTTACCTGATAGCCCTATTGATGCCCATGCCTTGGTGAGTGGGACTTCAGTTCTCACCAGTTACCTGATAGCCCTGTTGATGCCCCTGTCCTGATGAGTAGTACTGAGATCCTCACCAGTTACCTTGGTACCCCTTCCTTGGTGAGTGGAACTGTGGTCCTCATCAGTTATCCTGATGCCCTCGCGTGTGACATTGCAGTACCCAACTAACAGAGGGAACACAGCAGATATTAAAAACAATAGGGTCTCTTAACAGAATCAGGTTAAGTCTGTTTTATCTACACATTTCCTGGTTGAGTTCTTGTTTGTGCTTTTATATAACTGTTTGTGTATTTCATATAGCTTGTCCCCTTAATGTATCCATAAGGGCTATTTCATCCTAATAAAGTGAGTTCTATTTGTTACTGCAAATCTGGTTCTCTGTGTGGTTATTGCTGTGTGGTTAAAAGGCTACTGTGACTCCCACTCAGCCAAAAGGTCAAGGTTCTGGTAAGGGACACACAAACATCTGTCCTGCATGCCCTGAGGAGAAGAAAGTCAGGTGAGATGGGCAGGTACAAGCCATGTAGCCTGGTTCCTGCTGTTATTATTATTATTACTTTTTTTTAGTCAAGCCACAAAAATACACAGAATGTCATAAAAAAAATAGTCTTTCATGCCTCAGCACAACATTACATATTTTGTACTAAAATGGACTCTTTTATATATTTTTTCTTTATTAATATTTTGCAAGTTTCATTCCATTTGTTATGTTTGTCCTTACATTCCTCACAACCTTAAATTCACTCATTTGAACATGTACTGTGCTATGTAGTGTCCTATGAATAACAGTGTACACTGTATTCTTATATTGGCCTTTAGAGAACAATAAGCAGAGTGAAAACTGCAGGCACTTGATTAATTAGCTAGAAAAGGCAGATGCTAATAAAAGCGAGATGTGGTAAAAGCCACGATGTTCTGCTGTATTGACGGCAGGTTTATACACCTTGAATAAAGTCTCTCTCTGTCTCTGTAATAAATAGAAATGTAGTTAGGATGACACACAGAAAATAATGGTATTTCTGCTGAAATATAGCATAGGGAAAGAATAAAATGAACACAGCACAGACAAATGAGAACTAACAAGCAAGGGCCATGGATATCACATGAACCGATATGAATGCCTCTAAAGATACTTATATAAATAATACAAGTTGTATGTGTGGTCATGGTCATCAGTCGAACATTTTAAGAGGCTGCAAAAGGTTTACTCCCTGGTATTCTGTGTTGGCATTAGAGGCACAAACACCTTAACCTTTTGCTACCAATAATGCTGGGCTGGTTAGGGGAGATCATGCAAACTGGCTGATTGTTATAATCAAAAGCAAAAACACTGCAGCACCCAAAGGTGAACTGAGGTATTTTCTGTGAGTGGGAGTAAGAGGGTAGTTTTGCCATCCTCTGCTCCAGATTTCTATGTATGTCGACTGTTTGTGGCATATGTACAGTTTTATTTGTTGTGCACTAAGCTTGTAGGTTCAGTAATATAGGTGATGACTAGGGTGCTGGTTCAATCAAATAACTACATAAGTCCACTAAAACTGCTCTAAAAGGTCTTGATTATATTTGAAAGTAGAAAAAAGTATTTATTCAGAATACATAGCACAAACAAATTCACAGTTCAAAGAAAGATAAGGTTCGTTGGGCGTACTTTTGCCATCCCCTGGTCAAGACTTTGATGCATGTGGACTTGTATATAAACACTGATCAGCCATAACATTATGACCACTGGCAGGTGGCAAGCTGGTGGAGGCAGTGGGATGCTTTGGGAACCTTGGGTCCTACCATAACACGTACCAACAAGAGGCCCTTAGCCCATCAAAGATGGCCATTCTAAAATTAAGTGTTTTGATGGACCAATTCACTTAATTATTATCTGTGTACTTGTGCTCTAGAGTGATAGGAATGTGGAACTCCTGTGTTATGGAGCCAGTAACTCAGGTGATATATGCATGTGTGTGATGCTTTGATATCATGTGTATTATTTTATTTATCAGTGTTAAAGTCAGCATATGTTTACAGGCACTATTCAGATATACAAAACATGGAATTGCTGATGATATGAAAAAAATCTGGTTGCTGCACATACATATACCATGTATTTCATTTATTTCACATATGCAATATGTACATTCATACATGCATATATGTTATATATAGCTTCTATTGGTATTATGTGGTTATGATTTATTATCATTGCACTTTGGAAGTAGTAAATATTCATCTTCACCTTTGCAATTGTTTGGATGATGATTTAATGTGTGTAATAAGCCAAACAATATTTTATGACATGTATTTATTTACACCAAAAGGGTTAGAGGGACATCGACATTCCCATGATTCCCATGATGTTTTTGAACATATATGCATGCACTATCAACACCATTAACTTAAACACATATACATGTGCTATAACCTCTGTGATGTTCACAGAACAAATATTATGCTCGATTACATCCGTGCCATGCATGGAATATATGACATGCTCTACATACAGGCATGTGCAAGCGTTGATATGCGCTGTGCATCAGGAATTGTTGCCAGTAGTTGGGAGGTCTTATGTTTAGTATCTCTGCAGATGCAAGGTATGTGATACCTGCCCATTGACACTGACATTGTACAACCATACTGACATACTTTTCCCACTGAAAAAAAATCATTTGCATATTAAGTTGATGTCATACACATAAGACCCTGCAGAAACACATTTAACACATTTCCCTCTTAATTTATGCATTTGCTTGCATTTCTGCTAACACACAATGGATACATGATATTTGATTTATTAATTATGTTCTACATTCACAATATAAATAATATTTAAGAGTCAGAGTCCATTTAAGAGTGATGACAGCTAAGGATACATGTACTAAATCAGTGAAACATTTTTTTTGCTTGGCATGTTCCTTTAATAGCTAAGTTGGAAAAATTCTATAGCATGCCTATCTATCAGGATCAACTTTTAATGATGTTTTTCTAGTTCATTTGTCAGTTCACGTTTAGTGAACAGCCCCCAGAATTTTATGGATCTTCTTTGTGCCTTGTTATAAACTTGCATTGCTTGTGTCCTAAAATTTATTCAATACCAAAAATGACTTTTACAGTTAATGAGATGTCAGTCAGTCAGTGTGTACAGGATGGATATGTATTGAGGATTAGGGAACATGGAAATTATTTGATAGTTTATTTTTATTTTTATTTTTGAGTCCTATAGAGTATTTATCCAGTTCTGTGGTGGGATGCCAAATATGTAAATGATAGTGAAATGAAAGTTCTCTTTTCTACAGTGTGGTGTGTGGGTGAAGTCAGTGGTGTCAACAAGGCCAGGGCTTAGGACAGCACTGTGTAGGGGTGGCAGCTTTTTGCTGCCCCCATCCATGGCTTAAAGAGCTGTCCACTACATTTTTTAAGTTCAGTTTTTTTAAGCTTGCCAGTTCTGTTTTTTTTCAGGGTAAGATGTTCAGGATTTTGGGGACAGAGATGACACTGGGATGCTGTTTTATTGGCACTGGGAAGTTGCTTTGGGCACAAAGGCGGCACTGGGAATGAGTTTGGGCATAATGATAGCACTGCAATGTTTTTGGGGCACAAAGGTGAAACTGTGATAGTGTTTGGTCACAAAGATGGCACTGGGAAGCTGTTTTGGGCACAGATATGACTCTGGTAAATTATTTAGGCACAGAGAAGTAACTGGGTGGTGTTTTGGGACAAAGATGCAGCTGGCAAGGTTTTTGTGGACAACAGTTGTGGACCCTAAACAGGAAGAGGTGTGGCCTGGATAGGATGGGTGGGGGAAAATTAAGATTAGGGAGTACGTGAATTTATTTAGGTGTAGGGCAGCACAAAACCTAATTACACCACTGGGTGAAGTCATGTTAGGACACTGAATGTGAGAATGGGCTTATAAGCAGTTAGACTGGCCTAAAGGTTTAGTTAATTGACAACAGATTTAGATAATGTATGCTCCTTGGCTGTTTTGAAAAAATATTTGAAACGGTATTGTCACTTTACCACAGTCTACTGTTAATTGAGTAAGAACATGAGTATCAGAGAACTTAGGCTGGAGCATAATTAGGACTTGTTCTACCTCCAGGTTCATTTGCCAACCCAGTGATAAATAAGCCTTGTACAAATTGTTATTTTCAGGGCTTTTATTCCAGTACAGCCCTGAATGTGTTAACATATTCCCAGGGCAGACCATTTGGAAAGAAGGATTGGTTAATTCTGTAACCATTTTAAACTGAACAAGACCTTCAATACATGAACATTTTATTAAACATTCCTCTTGGATTTTGTTGTCACCTGTATGCGGTAAAGTTTTCATATTAGTTATTCTGTTGAAACAGCCAGATCCTGGGAATATGCCCATTTCTATTTAATATGTTGAGTTGTGAGTCTCTCACATTAAATGAAGACCAGAGGCAGACTGAAAATGTAAAACATATCAGACACTTTTAACTCTCGATCAAGCATTTACATGATTTTCAGGAAAGTGTTGTGCATAAAAATGTTTGAAGAGTTAGTTTCATAAATGATAAATGACAGGCACCAACATTGGATTAATTAACGTAATATGCACAGATAACCCATGAGAGATGTATGTCTGAACTAATATACATGTTATGAATGCTGGGTGGGACATATACAAATTTTATTAGGTTCTAATTTTTACACATGTCAGTAGTACTTAACACATGCACTCACTATTCATGTTTTTACTTGGCGTATAAGTGTTATATACCTGATAAGCACAGCAAAATATAGGAATTCAGCTGTGGGGTGAAGTTGCTTCCAAGCTTCAGGGTACCTACATCCTTTTATTGATCATGATCCTTACTAGTGTTTGGTTCTAATTTTCAATTTACAGTTTATCCTTACAATGGATATTTTAAAAAATGACAGAACTTGCTGTTTAAAAGGTTTAAAACAGGAAACAAAATCATACAATTAATTCATCAGCTATTTAGCACAAAAACGGTTTACATATTGACATCAATTAGTGATGGATATGGACTGTTATTATTTCAGTGGGACTGCTTGCTTCCCTCACTCCCCTAATGGAATTTGGTTAGTTTCCTTGTAACAAACTTGCTTTCAATTGAGGCAATTTCTTAACCCCATGCCACCTGCAGGACATTCTATGCCTAAAAGCTTGTAGGACGGCATTGAATGTTCTGAGATTATTAGCCTTAAAGAGAGTTGGAAGAGGTTAACATAGTGAAGGCCTGAATGTTACTGATAAGGTGGTGGATACATGGAATAGTCATCCCGGAGAAGTAGATTTTAAGAATCATTTAAATATTTTCCAATTATTACACTGTATTATTGCTTATTTTACATGCCTTATTTTGAAACACAGTTAGGTATAGATGGAAGGGAGGATCACTATTATTTTTATTTTTTTGTCCAAGATGCTTGAATTAACCCTGCTTGTGAGGATGATATATTATCTCAGATTTGTGCTTTATTTTCTTTTTTTGTTTGCTGTATGTTAGCTGGTATATATCAAACCTTTAATGTTTAGCATATGTTACAACATGGCTAAACTCCATGTCAACAGTGATTAGCGCATGTCCTCACTCTCATCGGGTTGTGTATCCCTTTATTTTTTATTTTTTTTTAATTTATATTTTTTAAATTTTCTGTATATAAAAGGTAAAACATACATACAAGACAATCATAATTCATTCTGCCCATGGGCAGTACAATCAAATCTTTAAGTTGGAATGTTTATACAGTGATTACAGTGTTAGGGTTGTTATGGACCCTGATACTTTGTATAAGAATAAAATGGTATGACACAACTGAATACGTATAGATGCAAGTTTCTTATCTTAAGTTTATATAGGCATAGGACAGGTATAAAGTGCTTGTGTTATTTACCGTTTACCTGTGTAGTTTATGTTTCGAGATTACTAGTGATGTTGTTTTGACAAAAGAGAAAGTTTTAAGCCAGATTTTATCTCTGGTTATAAGTTTACCAAATATGTTTAAAACTATGAAGTAAAAGTTATACATTTATTCTTGTGATATTTTGACTTAAGTTAAGATGTCAATACTGCTAGGTTTCTAGAATGGGTCTTCTAACATCTGTATTATGAGCGATAGGTAAGGTTTATTAATGTAATTTCCTCCTTACATGCTAATCTACATAAATGTGCGGGGGGAGGATGGAAGGGGGAGGTAAAGAATCTATCTGACCGAGTTCGGAGTTTTGGAAAGAGGAGCGGGAATGGTCCACAGAGAGTCGCCAACTTACAATTATCCGGGTAGTTTCAGTTCCCTGAGTCTTATAAAGTTGTAAACAAACAAATAACAGGGCCCCAAATTCTAAAATAGGAGGAGAGAGACATATTTTCTAAATAAAAAAGTTTTTCCATATCACATTGGTATCGGATTTGTGATCGTATTTCCGATTCCGAAGGTGTCTCAGTTTTCCTCCATTTCCTTTCAATGCAAATTGTGGTCGCCATTAAGACATGTATTGCTAAATTTGTTCATATGGGGCAATTCAAGGTGGAACAAGAATTTCTCCGCAGTTAAATTGCCCATATCCAAATGTAGATCTGAAAGCATTTTAGAAAGAATATTACGTGTTATATTAAGACTTTGACAATCCCACCAGATATGTTTAATATCTCCGATTTCGTTTTTACATCTCCAACAAAGTGGAGATGTATTTATTTGAAATTTTGCTAATCTTGACGAGACCCAGTACCATCTGTGGAGTAATTTCATATATAACTCCTGTAGAGCAATACAATGAATAGATTTTGTGTATCACTTTAAATGATTAATTATTTAACCCTATTGTGTTGTAAAATATATAGTTAGATAAGTACTGTGCTATATAAATAATAGAAAAAATCTGATAAATATGATCCACTTTTCAAATCTCCTATATACATTTAAAGCCTAATAAAGGTATTGCTGCTGTTATAAGAACTGTTCACTCCATCTCTCCTTCTAGTATTCCATCCCCCGCACACATAGTTGATTCAAACAAATTCAACATTGCAAATTCTATTTTTCACAGAGCTCTTATTAAGTGTTCCAGTTACTGGACACATTATTGAAGAAGCACCGAGTTGTTTGTGTTTTTATTATCCAAATATCCAAAGAACATTTACTAACAGGGTTGAAACTTGATTCCAAATCATCGTCCAACATAGAAAAGATTGAATTGATATTCCAGTGCAATACTCTGACCCCTCTGCGATTAAATTAAATATTACATAATAGTATTTTTGAACTGTCAGGCTTTTTTTTTACGATGAGAGTTCTGGGTAGTCACATATAATCAATATCCACTGTCCTTCTGGCTAAAGGAGTTGACAAAGATCAAACCTATTACACATGATGTGCATTTACACAATAAAAGTGCTATATATATATATATATATATATATATGATCGGGACTCTCAAAACACCTTCTCCTGCAAAACCATATCAAGGTAAGTTCAATTAAATACTTTCGTTTTATTGCAATTATGCACATCGTAAAAGAAAATGTTCCTCTCGGTTAGGGACAGTCAAGGTCCAGGAAAGTGTAACGCAAGAATATAATATTAGTATCAAAATGGTAAATTATGTATCATTTTATAACAACTATCTTAAGTGAAGAGTAAAGTCTGTTTTTTTGCATAAAAATAAGTAAATCACATAATGCTCCAGTAGAACGGGCTGGTACTCAAATTTTCCTTTAGAAATTGTCAGAACAGCTTAATCAACTTAACAAACTGTACAAAATATATTCTGTACACAACTGAGAAATTAAAAAAAAAACTTTAACTTGCATTACAGTCTGTGTGTATAACTACATCAGTGTGTGTGTACACTGCTCGTTTATATGAGCAGTTCTTGACTAAATGTTGGAGGTTGGACATATATTAAAAACTAATAAAGCATGTAATAATTTTGAGAGCTCTTTCATGGATATATTTAATAGAATATAAGCATGTCTTTATATAGGTGCAGATAATTATTATCCATATTTTATATGTGTGTATGATTGTGTATGTATATTTGATAGATTTAAATCAAATGAATGCAGCCCTGTCCTACCTGTCAGATTGTGTACAAGAAGGGGAGGATGCTGACAATGTTACTCTTTGGCACTCTTGGCGTTGTAGACTTGACACACCAGCTGTTTTAGAGGGGGTTACATTTTTAAAAGACTAATCCAGGCAGCATTTACGTTATCACAGGAAACATAGTCTTTAATATGCAGTCACTGAAGTCACTGTTTGACACTTTATGTTGAGGGCCTACAAGTTTTGGCTTGCTCCGTATCCCTTTTTTATTAAAGACGGTGCTGCGTAAATATTTACATATGCCAAAAGCCTATAAAAAATCTGTAGGGAAGCAATGCTGTTTAAGAGCAGGTATATAATCTAAAAGTGTATATAGTGACACTATTCTGACTTTATGAACAGCCTTGGCTAGCCTCTCTGTTCTAGACTCCAGTATGCTGTTTTAAGTTTTTTTTTTTTTTTTTTAACTGTTTTAAGTTTTAGTGGGCTCATTGGCAGACTTTTGTGTAACAATGTGACCAACTATGGGATGGTGGCCTGGCGTAAGGCCATTTTCTTCACAGATATATTATATGACAAAGTCACTCAAAATGGGCATAAATCCAACTTTTAAAGAAAATTACCATATTGTTTATATGTGCTACTGAAGGGAAGACTATCTCTCCTTCTCCATCCAAACAGGCTTAAAATACAACATCCTGGGTTTTATTCATAATTGACCTGGGACGTGATGACGTAGACGCTACAGGGCGGAGCGTCTGAGGCGGTGGAGTGGTGGTGAAAGCGGGACGAGCTCTCGAAGACCTCTGCAGCGGGACGTTGGAAAGAAAGATTCTTACCCTCCTGAACGACTAGAACATTTGCGCAGGGGGAGCACTGACTGCGGGCTACAATTTTCACCTCCTTCCCTTCTCTCAGAGGAAATACTCGGCTGAACTGCGGGTAGAAGGTGTCCAGGAAAGTGAGAATCGGCGCCAACCCACCGCTGTGGAATTTAAGGGGAGAGCCTGGAAAAACAAACAGCTCCTTAATTGATGAAAGAGGAGGAAGGGAATTTGGCTGGCCACCCGTCAAGAGTACAGGCACAGTATAATTTCCCTACTTTCTTTTCCCCTTTTTGGTGATTGACTGAATGTTAAAAGCATGGACTCTGTAAATATTCTGTCATTTTACGTGAAGGTGTGAATTTTAAGCTCCCTCACTGCGAGATATCGCTGAGTAACAAGCAGCCTACCTAGTTAAATGACAGGCGGCCTTACAAAAGCGCATAAAAGATAAAGAAAGAAGCACGCTTTTTTTTTTGTCCTGGGCAAGTTTTCTTCTCTTTCCCCAGAGAGGGGAATCTGTCTAATCTGGACATAAATAGCGTGATAAAAAGCAAAGATAAATTCATTATACAAGTATGGCTGTGAACCTTTGAAAAACACTGAAGGGTTCTACCAACAAACAAACCAAATATAAACAGCCTCCAGGAAGGTGATATCTCATTGAAGAGCATAGAAACAGAGCCGTGTAGAGAGGGAAGGGAGAGGAGAGGAAAGCAGGGGGGAAAGAGAAATTACCCCAACAATGGCAACCAAAAAGGGTATTGAATCAAACCAGGTCCCCAGAAAGATAAAAACTAAAGATAAACGGATCTTGGAGCCAGGGAAGAGAAAGGAACAAGGAATAGAAGCTCATTTCTCTCCTCAAAACTCCAAGAATATTGATAACCTGGACGCCACTAATATCCAGGATTACAGCCTGGTCACATTAGAAATTGAAACACCTAAACTGCTGGATAGCTCTGGAGAATTGGAAATCAGAGGAATTTCTCCCGAATACCTCCAAAAATGCCTTGAACTCCAGCTTCAACTGATTAAAAAAGAATTCACCTCCCAATTTGGAGAATTTAAAGAGGATATACTGAAATTGGGGGCCAGAGTTAAGAGCAATGAGGATAAAGTGGAACACATGGAGTCTTCCATTAAGGAAGCAGAAGAAAGAATTACAACACTAAACCAAAGAGTACATGAAATGGAGCTGAAAATGTCCGATTTAGAGGATAGAAGCAGAAGAAAGAACATAAGGATCCGCGGCATTCCTGAATCGGTGACCCAAGAAAATATAGTGTCACACTTACTAGAATTGTTCAAACTCATGGGAATACAAGACATGCGTGAAGAGGACATAGAAAGAACACATAGATGTTGGAAACCTACAAATGTCCCGGAAGATCTACCCAGAGACATTATTGTGCGATTTGCTCTATATGGAGTTAAAAAGAAAATCATGCAGGCAAAGAAATATTTTGAACCTAAGGGAGAAAGTTTTTCCAGGTTATCCTTTTTTCAGGATTTATCTTTTCACACTCGTCAAGCAAGAAAGTCATTTAAAACAATAACAGATAGTTTGAGACAAAGACAACTCAAATACTGGTGGGGTTTCCCTGTAAAAATCTGTTTTATAAGAAACAATAGAACTTTTTCTTTTGAGAGGGTTAAAGAGGCACAAAAATGGCTGGATGAAAACCTGGGGGATTCCAGGGGAACAACAGATTAATTCTCAAAGCCTGACCCTGTGAAAGAGATAGAGAGCATTGATTTAGTTGTGGGTGAGGGTTAGTTTGGAGGGGGGGGGAGGGGTCCATGGGAGGGAGATTATCTATCCTTTTTTTTTTTTTTTTCTCTCGTTCTGTTTTGTTGTTGTTTCCTTTCTCTTTGGAACTTAATGTATATGAGATTCCATTGAGATATGGAAACTTAGAGTCTGGGAAGGCTGCGGGAGGGGAGGGGGAAGAAAATAAATTTGTGCGAGGTTTATTAGGGGGGGTAGTCCTTTGAGACACATCACTCACAATTTAATGTAAAGCTATTGAAAGTGTACACGCAGATAGGTAAATTAGATACTTTTTTTTTTTTTTTCTCTTCTCGCCTAAAACGGGACAAGCAACAAGATCACTTTTTCTTTTTTTTTCTCTCCTTCACTCACTATGAAAAGTAAAGGCTAAAATATTTGGTTTTTGTACATATTGTGGATTAAGGTGTGAGATTTAAGACACTTAAATCAGACGGTAACATTATAATGCTCATAGGGGTAAAGTACTAATAGGGCATAAGAGAGAAGAGAGAGGGAAACTTTTTCTCTCTCATTGAGCCTCACGAGGGAATAGCTTGGCATTTAATAGGGGTTTGTTACACAGATGAAAATAAGAGCCACTCTTTTTTTTTTTATTTTTTTTTTTTTTTATTTTATTAATATTTCTTCACTATTAAAAGATAAAAGAGTAGCGTAAGAATTCACGAACAGCACAACCTATTTTGACACTTAGGACACTAACTTTACACACTATTATTTAATAATGTATACTAACTTAGATATATAGAAAGGATAGCCCTCTACTCCTGAAATTGTTTGATACAACCTCATATATAAATTCTGGCTGGAAATAGAAGATAGCAACCTTGTGAAAACTCACGGTTACTACAACAAAGAGGAGAGGGGTTTTGGGAGGAGGGATAATAGGAGGGATGGAGACGGGAGGGCAGGACAGGACGGGAGATAGATGGGGAAAAAAGGGAGTCAATAAAGGGGATGGGTTAGATATAGAGTGACACCTTTTGTTTACTTATTGGCCTGGTTACAGGCTTGGAGATATGCCCTACAACACCCAACCCCCCCCCCTTCCCCCCTTTTTTTTTCCATTTCTATTTTTATTTGTGTTTTTGTCCTCTCCCCTGTTATTCTCTTTCTCTCCCTCCACCACCCTCTTCCTGTGATGTTAAATATTGATACACCACCACCTCACCGACCTCGATGTAAAGTTCGTCTTAGCTGGGATAAGATGAACTACTGGATATGGGGAGATGGGAAGCAAATTGTTAAAAAATTTGCGTTTGTTTTATGTTGTCGTGTTTGTTTGTACTGTGGAACCAGGTCCTGTGGGAGGGGGAGGGGGGGTCGGGGAGAGGAGAGGCTTGGGAGGAAAGGAGAGAGAAACATTAAATTCTTTTATAGGTTGAAATGACATTCAAATTTCTATCATTAAATGCCCAGGGTCTGAATTTGCCCCAAAAGAGAATAACGCTTCTAGAATTTTTGACAAAGCAAAAAATAGATGTAGCTATGTTGCAGGAGACACACTGGAACAGGAAGTTTGCTGATAGTATTTCTTTTAGTAAGTATCCCTATTCGGTGTCCTCATCTTTGACGATACAAAAAAAAAGGGGGGCGACCATACTGATTGCTGCAAGCTGTAAATACGAACTAATTCACAAAATAATAGACCCTGAGGGACGGTACGTGTTTTTGGTCTGCAAGCTGGATGATAGAGTTTTCTCATTATTGAATATATATGCACCTAATAAAGGCCAGGTGAGCTTCCTGAACGGGCTCATGCAGAAGCTGCATGACCTCATTCACGGATCTTTCATCATGGCAGGGGACTTTAACTGCATTCTAGATCCAGAATGGGATAAAAGATTAAGCAGTGGGGCTAAGATGGATAGATCTCTAAATGGTTTAGCAAAGTCATGCAGGGATTTCCTGGCTAATTATAAACTATACGATCTGTGGCGAACTGTCCATCCGGGCTCGAGGGACTATACATTTTACTCAAGAGTCCATAGATCTTATTCAAGGATAGATATGTGTCTTGTACCCGCACATCTGATTGAGGAATGTAGAAATAGTGATATAATAGAAGTCGCATGGTCCGACCATAGTGCCCTTATAAACACATTTACATTTAACAAAGTAAAAGTCAGACCATGTTGGAGAATAAAAGAATATCTTCTGAGTGACAAAGAATACGTTGAGGAACTGAAGCAGATGACAGAGATCTACTTTAAGGAAAACCCTGCGGAAGATACTTCAATGTCTAATGTATGGAACGCTTACAAATGTGTTATTAGGGGAAATCTTATTAGCAGAGAAGCATATTTGAATAAAGCGCGTACAGCTAAACTCTCAGACCTATATATAAAACTAGAAAACTTTACTCGGAGTAATAAATTGTTACCTCAAGTGGAGAATGAAATGATAATTCAACAAACTAAGATAGAAATAAATGAAAAGCTGACATTAAAAGCAAATAAAATTCTATTACATGCAAAACAGAAATATTACTACTTAGGTAATAAACCTGAGAGGATTCTGTCTAAACAGTTACAGAAAGGAAACGCTAAAGCTAGAATAGCTAAAATCATTAATGGCAACATAACAGCAATATCGCCGAAACAAATAGGTCTAGAATTTAAGAAATTTTATTATTCCCTGTATAATCTACCTAAGAAGGGTCTCGCCCGTGAGCAGGTAATAAAGTATATTGAGAGGTCCCATTTAAATAAATTGACAGATGATCAAATTAAGCAATTAGACGCGCACATCAGTGAGATCGAGGTAGCGAAGGTTATAAAACAGTTAAAAAATAACAAAGCGCCGGGCCCAGATGGATTTGCAGGTATCTTCTTCAAGAAATTGGCCCCGATTCTGACGTCACAACTAACAAAATTCTTCAATGAAGTAATTAGGAATAAATGCTTTCCCGCAGAATCAATGCAAGCGGCAATTCTGCCAATCCTAAAACCAGGGAAAGACCTTACAAACATAAAAAATTACCGGCCAATCTCGTTAATAAACACAGACACTAAGATTTTTTCGGCTATTTTGTCTAACAGATTGAAGGGATGCATGGACTCACTGATCCACAAGGACCAGGTGGGCTTTATGCAGGGAAGGGTCTCTGGAGATAATGTAAGGAAGATAATTAATATATTTGAGGCTGCTCACCGACGGGAGGAACCCATGCTGGCCCTGTCATTGGATGCAGAAAAAGCATTCGACAGGGTCAGCTGGGTCTTCCTAGAAGAAACTTTGAAAGCCTTGGGATTTGGCCAGGTAATGATGGACGCTATTATGACCCTGTATAAGAACCCTTCAGCAAAAGTAATTGGTCAAAACATAGAATCAGATTGGTTTAGGATTCAAAACGGTACTAGACAGGGATGCCCTTTAGCCCCTTTACTGTATATAATAACATTAGAACCATTAACAAATATGATCAGACAAAATGAGCACATTAAGGGAGTAAGATTGGGAAGTTCAGAATATAAGATATCGGCATATGCCGATGATATATTTCTGACAATATCTGAACCGGAGGGTTCAATTCCGGAGCTATTAAAGATAATCCATGAATATGGAGAGGTATCAAAATATAAACTAAATATTGAGAAAACTCAGGCAATTGGAATAACAATTTCAGATGAATTGCAAAAAAAATTAAAAGATGCCAACTCCTTTCAGTGGGTTAGCTCCGGGATTGAATATCTGGGCATCATGATTCCTCCCAATGGCAAAGGCACGGCAGAACTTAATTGCAACAAAATATTATATGAGATACAGGCTAAACTTAATAAATGGAGACAAATCTCCATTTCATGGATGGGCAGAATTAACACAATCAGGGCATATGTCATACCAAAGTGGATGTATGTGTTTAGGATGGCACCAGGGAAAATAAAAATAGAAATACTGGAAAACATACAGATGAAACTATTGAATTTTGTATGGCTTGGGAAAAAACCTAGGATAAATAAAAACACTTTATATCTCGATACAACAAAGGGAGGCCTAGGCTTTCCAGTTATCAGGGAATTATGGGAAGCCAGTATGTTAACACATTTAAATAGAATGCAGTGGACTTCAAGTAGAAATCTGGATTGGTGGAAGATAGAATGTAACATCGCGGGTTTAGATAATTTAGAAAATATCCTCTGGCTAAATAGGGTTAACTTAAAAAATATACAACAGAAAATCGGGGACACCACTCTAGTAGAGCTTGTAGACTTTTGGTATAATTTTAAGAAAAAATGCAATTTGGACCTAAAAATCTTAAAATCAGCACCCCTGGACTCAATAGAATATAATATGACTGATATAAATATCAAAAGTTGGAGATTAATAGGTATTAACAAAGTAAAAGATATGTATATAGGGAACAATATTAAAGGATTCAGTGATCTGAGACAAGAATTCAATTTGCCCTCGAGAGACCTTTTTACATTTTTGAGAATAAAACATTTCCTAGTAGAGAGCATATACTTGAAGGGTGAAATGGAGAAGATAGATATGATTGATAATCTGTTTAATAATGCTCCAAGGAAAAAATTTTTGAAAATATGCTCAAACACCATAAAACAGTTGAGGCAACAGTATGTTCCCACCGCTTGGATAAGCTGGGAAAGAGAATTAAATTTAAACTCTAATTCGACACCCTCAGACTGGACTGATCATTGGCATAATAGCTGGAATGAACTAAGGAGAGCAGTACATTGCTTAAATTTGCAAGAGGTATTCCTTAAAATGATCAATAGATGGTACATGACACCAGTAAAGTTAAGCAGGATAAATCATACACTAGACAGTCAATGTTGGAGATGCAGAAAAAGTAGGGGCTCCCTTCTTCACATTTTTTGGGAATGTGAGGGGGTTTCTGAGTGTTGGGAAGAAGCATTTAGGAACGTCGCAAGTATTTGTGGTCAAATCCTCCTCAAATCCCCACAGAAAGCCCTCCTACACCAAGGACTGGAAAATATTGATAAAGTAGATTTACCTATGATAATACATATCTTCTCAGCTACTAAGTTAATTATTGCGAGGAGATGGAAAAAAGGGGGGAAGGTTAACTGGGCACAAGTAAAGAATCAAATTAATACCCAACAGTTAATGGAAAAGGGTTATTTTGCAAGTAGAGATGCGAAAGACAAATATGATAGAATTTGGGGTAAATGGAGACCTTGATTAAAACTCGACGATGGAAGGGGTAAAAGCTTACGAAGTAAAAAGAAAAAAGATTGACATTCTCTGTGACCCTCACATTCTCTAAGTAAGGTTTTTTTTTTTTTCTTTTCTCTCTCTTTTTTTCATTGATTAACAGTGTGAACTCTTTGGCTGGGAATCCGCCTCGGGCTCGGCCTCCCTCCCCCCCCCCCCCTCTCTTCGGGATATAAGACAGTACCGCAGTAGGTTTAATGGATTCTGGTCTCCATATGTTAGTGTGTTAGTCTTGTTAGAGTCTTATGTATGTTCGTTGATATTGTATGTTTTATGTCTATATGAAAAAACTGAAAATAAACTATTTAAAAAAAAAAAAAAAAATACAACATCCTCTGCTAAATTGTAATGTCGACATCCTAATAGCATAAGGCAGTGATGGAAAACCTATGGCACGGTTGCCACCTGTGGCACCTAGGCAGAGGCGTCACTAGCGTTGGTGTCACCCGGTGTGGAAACTCATGGTGTCACCCCCTGGATTTCCTCCAATACAATGCCAAGCAGTCTCCTTATTAATGACAGTTAGATGGCCTATTAACTATGCCACACACAGGAGCCCCATACATTATGCCACACCAGAGCCCCATAAATTATGCCACATCAGAGCCCCATAAATTATGCCACACCAGCGCCCCACTATTTATGCCTCACCTCTGCCCAATTAATTATGCCACACACACACACAGGTGCCCCATAATTATGCCACTCTCACACAGATGCCCCATAATTATACCACACAAAAGAGTCCCTTAATTATGGCACAAATGGGGCCCAATAAATATGCCACACACGTGCCCCATAATTATGCACACATGGGACCACCATTAATTTTTCAACACACAGGAGCCCCACGAGGTGACAATTGTACAATTCTAAAACAATACATATCTATACATACAGACATCTCTCTCTCTCTCTATAACAGCCAGTTTGCCCAATTATATGCCAGTATCATTTTGTCATTAATAAGCCACAGCCAATTTGCCCATTAATATGCCAGTATTATTGTGCCATTCATATGCCAGTAATATTGTGCGATTCAGATACCAGTAATATTGTGCCTTTCAGATACCAGTAATATTGTGCCATTCAGATGCCATAATTATTGTGCCATTCAGATGTCAGTAATATTGTGCCATTCAGAGCCCAGTAATATTGTGTCATTCAGAGCCCAGTAATATTGTGCCATTCAGATGCCAGTAATATTGTACTATTCAGATGCCAGTAATATTGTGCCATTCAGATGCAAGTAATATTGTGCCATTCAAATACCAGTAATATTGTGCCATTCAGATGCCAGTAATATTGTGCCATTCAGATGCCAGGAATATTGTGCCATTCATATACCAGTAATATTGTGCCATTCAGAGCCCAGGAATATTGTGCCATTCAGAGCACAGTAACATTGTGCCATTCAGATTTCAATAATATTGTGCCAAGCAGATGCCAGTAATATTGTGCCATTCAGAGCCCAGTAATATTGTGCCATTCAGATACCAGTAAGATTGTGCCATTCAGATACCAGTAAGATTGTGCCATTCAGAGCCCAGTAATATTGTGCCATTCAGAGCCCAGTATTATTATGCCATTCTGAGCCCAGTAATATTGTGCCATTAAGAGCCCAGTTAATTGTGCCATTCAGATACCATTAAGATTGTGCCATTCAGATACCAGTAAGATTGTGCCATTCAGAGCCCAGTAATATTGTGCCATTCAGAGCCCAGTATTATTATGCCATTCTGAGCCCAGTAATATTGTGCCATTAAGAGCCCAGTTAATTGTGCCATTCAGAGCCCAGTAATATTATGCCATTCAGATACCAGTATTATTGTTCCATTCAGATACCAGTAATATTGTGCCATTCAGATGCCAGTAATATTGTGCCATTCAGATACCAGGAATATTGAACCATTCAAATTGCAGGAATATTGTGCCACTCAGAGCCCAGGAATATTATGCCATTCAGACACCAGTAATATTGTGCCATTCAGATCCCAGGAATATTGTGCCATTCAGATACCAGGAATATTGTGCCATTCAGATACTAGGAATATTGTGCCATTCAGATACCAGGAATATTGTGCCATTCAGATACTAGGAATATTGTGCCATTCAGATACCAGGAATATTGTGCCATTCAGATACTAGAAATATTGTGCCATTTAGAGCCCAGGAATATTGTCCCTTCAGAGACCAGTAATATTGTGCCCTTCAGAGACCAGTAATATTGTGCCATTCAGATACCAGGAATATTGTGCCATTCAGAGCCCAGTAATATTGTGCCATTCAGATACCAGGACTATTGTGCCATTCAGATGCCAGTAATATTGTGCCATTCAAATGCCAGTAATACTGTGCCATTCATATACCAGGAATATTGTGCCATTCAAATACCAGTAATATTGTGCCATTCAAATACCAGTAATATTGTGTCATTCAGAGCCCAGTAATATTGTGCCATTCAAATACCAGAAAATATTGTGCCATTCAGATACCAGGAATATTGTGCCATTCAGATACCAGGAATATTGTGCCATTCAGAGCCCAGGAACATTGTGCCATCCAGAGCCCAGTAATATTGTGCCATTCAATTTCCAGTAATATTGTGCCATTCAGAACCCAGTAATATTGTGCCATTCAAATGCCAGTAATATTGTGGCATTCAGATGCCAGGAATCTTGTGCCATTCAGATACCTGTAATATTGTGCCATTCAGAGCCTAGTAATGTTTTGCCATTCAGAGCCCAGTTAATTGTGCCATTCAGAGCCCAGTAATATTATTCCATTCAGATACCAGTATTATTGTGCCATTCAGATTCCAGGAATATTGTGCCATTCAGATACCAGGAATATTGTGCCATTCAGATGCCCCAGCCAATTTGCCCATTCCTCCCTCCTCCCCCCTTCCCCAGTACTTACCGCCTTGCTGCTGCTCCATGTCTCCGGCTGGACGTCTCTGTGCAGTGTTCCCTCCTGCACGGAGGGGGGAAACACAGTCACGGGTGTGACGTTTTGGATGTGATGTTATGGATGTGAAGTAACGTCACATCCGGTCGCAGTGATTTTGTTTTGCTTTGGGTTTTTTCCGGTGGCCGAATCCAGTGGATACGACTGCCAGAAAAAAAAAGTTAAGCAGCACGATGCGGGGGGATGCCGGCAGCATGGGTGTCACCCCCGCTGGAGCACCCCCCTTGGGATGCCACTACATGTAGAAGCCTATGAAATGGCACTAAGCATCAAAGTGCATTATACAAGGAAGTAAGTGGATAATATGTGGAGACACTGAGAAGGGGCAACAAAAGGAAAAGGAACAATAACAGAGAGAAGGGGAAACTAAAATGAGTCTGAAATCATAATGGGAGAAGGCAGCATAATCTTAGAGAAAATGGCCCTTTGAGATCTATAACATGCCATTCCGGAGTACAATGGGCTTCAGAAAAGCACACAAGCATCCTTCTTGAAATAATTCTATACATTTTCAAGTAATTTGGCTCATGTAATATTTCAAATTTTACACTTTATATAGAGTGATACCTTGTAATTTTGTACACAAGTAATTAAATAGCTCACTTTATTCACTAAATGTAAAGTTATCTAAAGCTATGTGCCAGTCATGCACCCAGTATACTAATACATTCAGATCTCATGTACATCTTTGGAAATATAATGAGATAACTGATTTATTTCTACTTTGCTAGCAGCAGCACATAAAATGAAGTGGTTGTTTTATTTTCTCTATGATAAAAGTCTGCCAAGCATATTAGATCAAAGTCTCACAAATGTTTCCCTTCAGCTATTGCTGAACTGAAACTGTCACCACCCCCAGCTTTGAAAAGTGTGGTGAGAGTTGTAGTCAATGAATAAATTGAAGTCTAATCTAACCTAGCACAAATATCAGTGAAAATAAACCATCTTCTGTTCCATAGATATAAATGAATATTTAATGGGACTTGCTTCTCAAGCCTTAAGCTTCCCATTAGAAATGTATTTTTTTTAATAGATGCAGACTCTGACAATAGACTTCTGGTTGAAAATACTTTTTTACCAAATCACTTGATTCTTTCTTTGGTAGTTCTCATTGATACTAATAGGCTGATTATAACTAATGAATTTATACTTTAAATTGGTTGTTAGTCTCTGCAGTACTTGACAAATATTTACTACTAATTGATCAGTAATATGCCATGCCCTTCAACTATCCAACTTTAAGAGTAACAGCCTGGATCAGGGCCATTTTTCAGTATCTGGGACTCTCCCCCTCCCAAGACATTCCTCCCAGCTGCCCATAGTGTAAGGTGGGAATGTTGGGAGGTATACCTTTCTTTTATTCAATGAATAATGGTGAGATATTGTCCTGCTTGTTAAATATTCAATTATATAAATGAGAGAACCTGTAGAAATAGTTCTAAGCAATTCATTTGATGACAATATATAAAATATCACTATAACGGGTTTATGTAAAGATGTCAAGTTTGGGCAACATACTGGTACTGCAGTGAATCAATAACAATAATGTTGATGTCTGTTTGCTCATTAACCCCTTGTTGACTAGACTGTTCTGGTCATGTTGACCCCTTCATGACAATGTTTTTTAACATTTCTGCTGTCTTTCTGTTTTTGTATTTTTATTCACTGTACAGACAAAAATGATATATCTTTTTTTTTGTCAGGAAAAGAAGGGCTTTCTTTGAGAATATTATTTTTATCTTATAAAATGTACAATAAAAAATTTATAAAATATGGTGGAAAATGAAAAAAACACCTTTTCTAACTTTTATTTGAAAACTCTTTACACATCTACAGAAACTAAGGGGAAAAAAATCTGCTATAAATAGATTCTAATATTTGTCCTGAGGATATGAAGACCCCATGGTTTTACGTTTGTTTGCTTTTTTTCTTGCAGTTATAGGGTGATAAGTACATGTCGCACATTGCTTTTTTTTCTAACCATTTCTTCAGGATTACATTTTGTGATATTGTAGCCTAGGAGTGCTTGGGGACATTTTCAATCTGTAATTAGTCTCTTTTTTTCCCCACAATTAGTGTGGGGCAAGGAGAGACTAAAGCTGGTTTTGACCCCTTGGTGACCAGATTGTTTTGGCCATGTTATAACGTTTATGACAATGTTTTTTTTAACATCTCAGATGTTTTTGTGTTTAGCTATTTTTGTCTCTCATTTACTGTACCCACAAAAATTATATACTGTATTTGTTCGAATATAAGATGACCCTGATTATAAGATGACCCCCAAAACTTTGGATATTCCTTTAGGAAAAAAACTAAAAGCCTGAATATAAGACTACCCTAGAGGAAAAAAGTTTAACTTTTCTTGCATTAATGCATTTCTTGTTTTTATTTCCTTTTATGTGACAATGCAGCCCCCTACCCCCCAGACTTGCCCAATGCTCCCCCTCCCCCCATTTTCTGTCTCTCTCTCCCCCTCCCTCCCCCCAATGTTGTATCTGTCTCTGTCTCTCCCCCTCTCTCCCCCCATCATTGTCTCTCCCCCCCTCACTGTCCCCTCTCCCTGGTGGCTAGTGGAGGCACGATACGCACAGACATCCTCCGCTGCTGCCCGGCACTTCCACCAGAACTTTTATGATGAAGCCGGAAGGTCCCGGCTTCATATTAGTGGTTTTCTTCAAATTACATATTTTGAGTAGTGTTATTTCATTTCATCTTGCTGAGAATTCTAAGGCAAATCCATTGTTATAGAGTTTATGATTAAACTAATACTTTCAAACTTCTGAAATGTTGCTCTGAACACTGTCTGGGGAAGACAGTAGCACAAGTAAGGTGAGCACAAATATTCGAGAACAATGGGAACTAGGTCAGGAATAGTACTTGGAGACAAGCAGAGGAACAGGATCATGAAATGTATATCTGTCTAGTTAGAGTAGGTTAAATTTCCATTTGGAGGGCAAGGCATTGCTCCAGGCTACTAAAGGTTACTAAACAGGCCAAGGAAGGCTGCTCTACCATAACTATGCCCTAAAGAGCCAAATGAACATTATAAAACATATTCAAGAAAATGTATTACACTCACCTATTACAGCATTGTTTCTGTATTTGGCAGAAGGTTGGCTGCATTAGCTGGCAGGTTACTATACTTTTTGTGCCAACACAATTCATAGTTTAATATAGTTAATAGTTAAGGCACATTTATGTCAAAACATATAGGTAAATCATTGTGATACATACTAGACATGTTGGTTACACCATCTGTTATAGTCACTATATGAAATCCAAACATTTGTTCCATTCAAGGCTGCATTAACCATGGGGTGTTCGATTACAAATGTGACACAAGCAAGATGTATGGGGACAACAGTGGCACTGATAAGCTGTTTGGGGACAGATATGGCACTACCATGCTGTTTGGGGGCAAATATGTCACTGACAAGCTGTATGGGGACAAATATCTCACTGACAAGATGGTAGGGGACAAATATGTCCCTGACAAGCTGGTAGGGAACAAATATGTCACTGACAAGCCATTTGGTTACAACGATGACACTGCAAGCTGATTGGGTACAGAAGTGACACTGGCAAGATGTGTGTGGACATAGATTGAACTATTAAGCTGTTTGTGGACATAGATGACACTGGTGAGCTATTTGGAGACAGCGATGGCACTGACAAACTGTATGAGGCAAACCTGGCACTGATAGGCTGTTTCGGGGCATACATGGCACTGACAAGCTGTTCTGCCATAAAGGAAATATTTTTGCACCACTTTAATATTTTTATATATTATATATTAGAAAAATTGTATTGCTAAAGACTTTGCCCAGGAGCGCCCATGGTAACATGATGTTAGAAATTATTAGAAGCAATGTCAAACATGTACCTGTAAGTGAGATTTCTGTAATGTAGAACAGGTTATACAATTGTTATTAATTGAATTAATTAATTGAAGCCTATAGCTTACATACCACACTGAACAGTAAAAAATATTACTGAGAAAAAGAAAAAGCTATATTCTAATACATCTCAAGTACATGTTATTTATTAATAGAAAAAAATCATTGTATTTGTGGTTGATAAATGTTACAGGAAATGCAGCTATGTTAAAACCCGATGGAAGGTTCTCAGTGAGTTCATTATTGGCATCTTGATAATACTTCGGTATAGGATAATGCATTTAACTTGATTTTTCCTGCACCACTTACAAGTTGAAGGTTTTTAAGCCTATATATCCGGTTTAAAGAGATGCAATTAAGAAGGCAATTAAGTGAAATGAAGCAGTTGTTAGAAGAGCAAAAAAAAAAAAGGCCAACAAAACTGACAACAGCAAATGAGGACAGAATTTTCTATTCATTTACAAAACTATTCTCTATATATAGGAATAGATTGGATAAATGGATGATGCAAAGATCAGGGTTGTCACCTTTTCTTCAAAAAATGCCACCTAACATTGACCTCAAACCAATGTTTTGCCTAGCTGCCGGTAGCATCCCAAGCATGGATGGAGGAGATAGACAGATAGATATAAACGGTGGATAACGCCAAATAATGGTGCTATTGTCTTGAACGCTTATGTAGAAAGAAAACACACCTCACCCGACACTTTAGAGTGCAGGAGTTTTTATACATAACCCCCATAACGTGTTCATATGTATGTCACAGATTGGGAAGGACAGATAGACAAATAATATGCAGCCAATGGGAAATTGAATAGTTGCCCTGCTATTGGTTGCACAGTGATCTAATTGTGAATAGAGACACACTTCTATTTGTGGAGAAAGAGAACACAGATGCATGGTCTAGTCACTAGGTATTCTATATGTTGAGTAATTATTGCTGTGTGCTATACAGGATAAGGCCTGGATTCAATGCTGTCCGGTAGATGAAAAAATACAAAAGTTAGCCATTAACGGATGCAGAACAATTATTACTATATCCATTAAAAAAAATTAAACGGAAACACTGTATTGTGCGGTAACAGTGATTCAATGAGTATCAGTAAAAAGTTAAGTGTAAAATATCATACATTTTTCCATGCACATGTACATTGGCTGCATAAAAAAGGTGATATAAGAAAATGAAACCTTTCAGTGTTGCCCAAGTGCCTCATACAGTAAATTAAATAATAGTTTAAAATACCTTACCTACCTACATAGCCCAGGTAAGGGTCAGATGAATCAATTAAAATGAAGAAACCTGCATAGACTATTCCCCCAGTATTATTCATTATTAATGCCAGAACCTGCCCCCGGTACAAAAATAGGGACCATTATTTATTTTAGGAGGCCAGGGGCCGGGCTGCTTTAAGAACCTACTGGGCCCTGGGCAAAGTCTTTAGCAGTGGGCCCCCCTCAACCCAATTTTTCTAAAGTCACATTGTAAAAAACTGTATGTAAATGTAATTTTTTTAATATTATATGCAACTATTTTCAAATCACATTCAACTATTTGTATATGACATAAAAATGATATTGAAAATTTGCATTTCTTGTTTTTATTCCCTTTTTCTGCACCCACATTGCACCTAAAGGACTTAAGACAGCACCATACAGTACCACAGCACTTTCCATGCACCTATATTGCACCCACAGCACTTGGCTTGCACTCATATTGCACCCACACAATTTGGCATGCCACAGTGTCACTTTGTCCCACAGAAATGCCCCTGCAGAACAAACCACAGTGCCACTTTGTCCCATAGTATATGCTGTTTTGCCCCACAGAACATGCCATGGCATCACTTTATTACAATTACAATAAGCCACTTTCAGGTACCAATTCACATGCCACAGTCACTTTGTCATTAACCCCTTAACGACAGATGACGTGCCAGGCACGTCACGGAAAATCGTGGACTTGCCAACAGGTGACGTGCCTGGCACGTCATGCACTAAACTGAGTAAAGAAAGCGACCAGCGGTGTTGCTACAATGCCTCTAGGTAGAGGCATTGTGCAACACCCCCCAAATGTGCAGGGGCGCGCTACGATCACTCCACGGAGTGCGCCCACTGCACACATGTGCTTAGAAAGCGAACGATAGTTCGCTTTCTAAGCATCTCCGGTGTTGTTAAAGTGGCTCGCCAGCGAGGCACTTAACAACACCTTCAGGCTGCCCAGAGCCGATGGTGGTCACTCTCCTGAGCGACCCCATCGGCTCAGTAGAAGGGAACGCTGCCTGTACAGGCAGCGCTTCCCTTCTAATGGCAAGAGCATCGGAAGTGAAAGTATTTAACTTCTGATGCTCTAGGGGGAGCCAATCGATGCCGGCACAACAGATCTATGTGATCTGTGTGCAGGCATGTATGCTAAGTGCTCTGATGAGCAAATATTGCCTTTGACAAGTATTGATCTGCCTCCCTCACCTTACTAGTTATAGTAAGGGAGAGAGACAGATCAGATAAAGTAAAAAAATAAAATAAAATAATAATAAAAATATTTAATAAAATTTTAAACACCAAGGGCTTTTATAAAAGCCATTTAACCCCTTTCCCTGCCATTGATCGCTGTGTACGCAGTGATCATACACAGCAGCACATTTTTTGCTGTCTATGCATTTTTTAGGGGTTCATTTTTTTTTACTGTAATTCATTACAGTATAAAAAAAGCTCTTTTAAGAGAGATTAACCCCTTTCTTGCTGTAGATCACTGCCTAAGCAGCGATCTGACGCAAATGCAGCAATCTTGCTGCAGAAGCATTTTTAAATTTTTTTTAACTTTTTTATTACACCCGTCACGTGTTAATTATACCCGCTAGGGGACTACGTTTAACGTCAAAAATTTTTTTTTAGCTGTCTGACCGTATGTATAGCGATCAGTAACAGCTGATAAGTGACAAAGGCGGGTTGGCGTTTGCTCAGATGAGCATCACCATTCGTCTGGTTAGATCAATATTTGTAAATATTTGATCTAACCCGTGTAGATCTGCCTCCCTCTCACTTGAGTTTTAGTGAGGGAGGGAGACAGAGCTGTATAATGTAAGTTTTTAATTATAATATATTTAATAGAATTGAGACCCAAAGGCTTTTATAAAAGCCGTTTCCAGTATTTCACCCCTTCCCTGCAATTGATCGCTGTGTACGCAGTGATCTTACACAGCAGCACATTTTTTGCTGTCTGTGCATTTTTTTAGGGGTTATTTTTTTTTACTTTCATTTATTACAGTATATCAAAGGCTCTTTTAAGAGCTATTAACCCCTTCCTTGCTGTATATCACTTCCTAAGCAGCACATATGGTCACTGCCTAAGCAGTGCATATGGTCACTGCCTAAGCAGCGCATATGGAGCAATCTAGTAGCAGAAGGATTTTTTTTTGCTATCAGCATTTTTTTTGTCAGACTCGCTAGGGGTTAGTTATACCCACTAGGGGATTACGTGTATTCCTTTTGAAGCTGTCTGAACGCGTGTATAGCGATCATTAACAGCCGATCAGTGGCAAAGGTGGTTTGGTGATTTCTCAGATGAGCATCACCATTCGTCTGGTTCGTAAATATTGTTCTGACCCATATGGATCTGCCTCCCTCTCCTCACTTGAGTTTTAGTGAGGGAAAGAGACAGATCTGTATAACATAATTTTTTAATTGTAATAAATTAAATAAAATGTTAAAAAATTGTGAGTCCCAAGGGCTTTTATAAAAGCCATACCCTTTGTATAGTGTAGTGTATTAACCCCTTCCCTGCCACTGATCACTGCACAGCAGAACATTTTTTCTTGTCTGTGCATTTTTAGGGGTTAATTTTTTTGTACAGTACTACAAAGGCTCTTATAAGAGCTATTAACCCCTTCCTTGCTCTACATGTTCAAATTCCAAGTTTGAAAATCAAAAAGCGCACCTCTCAAATGTAGCCTTTCAACACCCAACAAAGCTGACAAAGCTATGCATGGGTGGTATCCCTGTGCTCGGGAGATGTGGCTGAACATATATTGTGGTATTGTTTGTCAGTGACACATACCGAAATATGTGAATTTGTGTCTAAAGTACAATGTATGTGGGAAAAAATACACAATAAAATGACTACCACAAACTTTGACAAAGGCTGGTGGTAGAATTGGTGCATGGAAAGTGTTAAAATAACACCATTTAAAATAGCCTAGGGTGTCTACTTTTACAAAATATATACTTTTTGGGGTAAAATACACTGTCCTACTTTTAAAAAAGTCCCAAATGAAAGATGGGCTCAGGCTGGCTACACGTCAATATTCCAAGTTGAAAATGCGCACCTTCTCAATGTGGCCCTTTTAGCCCCCAAACAACCCAACAAACCCATGCAAACCCATGCATGGGTAGTATCCCTGTACTCAGGAGATGTTGTTGAACACATATTGGGTTATTGTTTGGCAGTGACACATACCAAAATCTGTGAATTTATGTCTAAAATACAATATTTGAAAAAAAAACACACAAAAATTACTACCACAAACTTTGACAAAGGCTGGTGGTAGAATTAGTGCATGGAAAGTGTTAAAATACCACCATTTGAAATAGTGTAGGGTGTCTACTTTTAAAAAATATAAGGGTTGATGGGGTAAAATACACTGGCTGGTTTCAAATATGTCCCAAATGGGACATGGGTGCCTGCGGTCTGCATGTCAAAATTTCAATTTGGAAAACCAAAAACTGCACCTACCAAATTTGGCCTTTTACCCCCCAAACAACCCAAAAAACCTATGCATGGGTGGTATCCCTGTACTCAAGAGATGTTGCTGAACACTTATTGGGGTGTTATTTGGCAGTGACACATACCAAAATCTGTGAATTCATGTCTGAAGTACAAGGTTTGTGAAAAAAAAAACACAAAAAAATTACTACCACAAACTTTGACAAAGGCTGGTGGTAGAATTAGTGCATGGAAAGTGTTAAAATACCACCATTTGAAATAGCATAGGGTGTCTACTTTTAAAAAATATAAGGGTTGATGGGGTAAAATACACTGGCTGGTTTCAAATATGTCCCAAATGGGACATGGGTGCCTGCGGTCTGCATGTCAAAATTTCAATTTGGAAAACCAAAAACTGCACCTACCAAATTTGGCCTTTTACCCCCCAAACAACCCAAAAAACCTATGCATGGGTGGTATCCCTGTACTCAAGAGATGTTGCTGAACACTTATTGGGGTGTTATTTGGCAGTGACACATACCAAAATCTGTGAATTCATGTCTGAAGTACAAGGTTTGTGAAAAAAAAAACACAAAAAAATTACTACCACAAACTTTGACAAAGGCTGGTGGTAGAATTAGTGCATGGAAAGTGTAAAAATACCACCATTTGAGATAGCCTAGGGTGTCTACTTTTAAAAAATATATGGGTTGATGTGGTAAAATACACTGGCTGGTTTCAAATATGTCCCAAATGGGACATGGGTGCAGGCTGTCTGCATGTCAAAATTTCAAATTGGAAAACCAAAAACTTCACCTCCCAAATTTGGCCTTTTACCCCCCAAACAATCCAACAAACCTATGCATGGGGGGTATCCCTGTACTCAAGATATGTTGCTCAACACTTATTGGGTGTTATTTGGCATTGACACATACCAAAATCTGTAAATTCATGTCTGAAGTACAAGGTTTGTGAAAAAAAAACACAAAAAAATTACTACCACAAACTTTGACAAAGGCTGGTGGTAGAATTAGTGCATGGAAAGTGTTAAAATACCACCATTTGAGATAGCCTAGGGTGTCTACTTTTAAAAAATATATGGGTTGATGGGGTAAAATACACTGGCTGGTTTCAAATATGTCCCAAATGGGACATGGGTGCAGGCTGTCTGCATGTAAATATTTCAAGTTGGAAAACAAAAAACTGCACCTCACAAATTTGGCATTTTAGCCCCCAAACAACCCAACAAACCTATGCATGGGTGGTATCCCTGTACTCAGGAGAAATAGTAGAATCTATTTAGCATGTTTTTTCGTTCGCTATTGTCGATGAGGAGAAGTTGTTTCAAATAAAAGTCAGGAAATTTGTGTATTTTTTTTTTTTTACCATATTTTTTTTTTTTTTTTAATAATATGATAAGATATGATCAAAAATATGGCATCCATAGAAAGCCCCTTTTGTCCCGATAAAAACAATATATAATATGTGTGGGTACAGCAAATGACGAAGAAGAAAATTACTGTTAAACACAAACAGCACAGAAATGTTAAAATAGCCATTGTCCATAAAGGACAAAAATGTTTCAAAGGCTCTGTCCTTAAGGGGTTAACATATGCAACAGTCAGTTTACCTATCAAAATATGCTACTGTTTGTACATTAAATATGCCACAGCTTGCCCATTAATATACCAGTGTTATTTTACCATTAATATGTCACAGACATTTTTCCATTAATATGCCACAGCCAATGTGCCCATTAGTATGCCAGTATTATTTTACCATTAATATGCTAGAATTACTTTTTTTATTAAAATGCCGGTGTTATTTTGCCATTAATAAGCCACAGCCATTTCGCCCAATAATCTGCCAGTATTATTTTTTCATAAACAAGCCACAGCCAATTTGCTCAATAATCTGCCAGTATTATTTTGCCATTAACGAGCCACAGCCAATTTACCCAATAATATGCCAGTATTATTTTGCTATTTAATATGCCACAGCTAATTTGCCCAAAATATGCCAGTATTATTTTGCCATTAATAAGCCCCAGCCAATTTTCCCAATTATATGCCAGTATTATTTTGTCATTTAATATGCCACAGCCAATGTACCCAATAATTTATCAGTATTATTTTGCCATTTAATATGCCACAGCCAATTTGTCCAATAATATGCCAGTGTTATCTTGTCCTTTTTACGTAACCTTTATATTTCTTCTCAGCTCTTTCTTCCACCATTTTGGCTGGGACTTGGGGAAGTGCCTATTTTGAATATTTATGTAGTGCCTATAAGTGATTCTGCATGTAATAAGTATAATGGGGTAGGTCTTACTTATTTTTAACATGAAACATTTACTGATACAAACAAAGAAATGTGAGCAGAGCACTTTAACAAATTGATGCTATAAGTAAATTTTGATAAAGGTCTCATTTAAATTCAATTTAGTTCCAATCATCTTTTTGATAAATAAAACACACAAAATTATATGTCAAGTCAATTTTGGAGAATACGTACCTTGCATTAGGTGACATTTTCACTACGTGCACATGTAAAAGTTTGTTGATCACTGTGCTCTTTATTTTTAACTTTATGAGAATCAATACGCTAAGGTTGGAGTGCAGGTGTGCTGGGACCCACAATCAAAGATGGAAGAGCCTGGTAATTTATTTATAGAAATTACAACTCATAGTCAGAACTGCTTCTTCTTCCTTATTTTATATCTCACAAAACGATTTTTACAACATTTGAACAACATTATCATCATAGGGATACATATTTATCACTGATGGGTGTGGTCTAATTAATTGCATAAGGTCCACAGCAAATGGTGATATTCCTCCCTATTAAAAGGGCAGTATAGATTAAACAGTGATGATATCTAAAGGATGAGTGCAAAGATAATTACATGACAGTGACCATGTCATATAAATGTATGGAAACCAGGTATTAAAATAAAAACAATAATAATTACTTTAACCCCTTCCCGACGTAAGGACGTACTTTGCCGTCCTAATTTTAAGTGACTAAAAGTCGTTAGGACGGCATAGTACGTCCTTTGTTAAACAGCTCATCGCGGCTCCCCGCTATGAGCTGTTCTCGTATCCCGCTGCAGACACTTGCAGCGGGATCCCACCTGTCATCTGAGGCCACTTTGAGTGGCCTCAGTCTGACAGGGGAAATGTAGCCGGTGCTCAAAGCGAGCACCGGCTACATTTCTCTAAATCGCGCCGGGTTCGGGCACGCCTCCGTGACGTCACACGTGACATCCGGAGGTCTCGTGATATTTTGGCAGGGACCCACAGGGTCTATTAAGACCCTGATCGGGTCTCTGCCATAGTGTTCCTGGCTACCGATCACCTTGTGATCAGTGGACAGGAACAATTTGTGACATTTTGGTGCTTGCGTCGTTTGGGACGCAAGCACCTTGCGTCATGAAGGGGTTAAATTTGGCTGTATATGTTTTAAAATGCCACTGTTTAATCATCTCAATGCTGTGTTATGTCTGAGACATACTGGTTATTATGGGTAACCTCCCAACATGTTATTCTGAAACATGGGATGCAAGAGACCCCACCTAGATTGTTACCCATATTACATAATATCCATTTGACTCCCTATTCTCCCAGTGGCTAAGTATCTTCCAGCACTCTGTAGACATCAGAGAGTAATACAATTCTTACTTGAAACATAGTGAGATGAGGTAATTTTCCATGTCAGAACACTTTTCATTTGATTAATATTCCATTATGCCTCAGAGCACAAATGTTGCAGGTTATAAGTTCATTTCTGTAGGCGTATCATAGATATAGCACTACTAATCCAGTACATTAATGTAATAATCTTTTCCTAAAGATAAATTAACAAGCATAATGCAACACTATATTTTCTGAAGTGAATTAAGTTGTTTTATTCTTTCGATGGTGCTATTTTCTAAATACATGAACCTCCTGAACCCAAAGTTAATTGTAGGATATTTGGAAGCGCATCACTTCCTGTACATTTTATTTTATAATGGTAACAGGCAGGCCAATGCTGTCTTTGTATGGTGATGGGCAATGAGGGTTTAGGAGACATTGGTGTAATTAATGATATCCGTGTCACACAACAGAGTTTACAGTTATGCCTCTCTTTGCAATAAGCTATGGTAAATCTTAATTAACAACTTTTTAATACAGCTATAAGTTTGGTTCCATAAGTTATAGAGAATCTGATATATGACTGACTGTATTAGTGTTAAGTACTAAAGAATTAAGGTGAATAACAATGCTTACATTCTATCATTACAAGAACATATATATCTATGTTTTCAATGGTATTAGCTGAATTAGCTTTTGAATTGCTTAATTGGGATCTATTAAGTGTTCCCAACTGTTCTTCCAAAAAATATCAACTTTGTTATTGCTTCCATAAACTTAAGATTGGCTACCATCCAATTTTTTGTCAGATTTCAGTAAAATACAGACTGGATGGCAACCCGAAATATATAAACCTATTAAATTGGTTAAACCCTTTGAGTATTAATTTATTGATTTGCAATATCAATAGCAATAACAACTTCCTGTTGTTTGCATATGGAAATCCACAGGCTATATACATGCATGTACTTTTGAGTGATATGCAAAGACACCCACCATTCCTGACTGTCACTCAAACAAGAGATGTCGTGAGTTTGGTCCTGTTAAGCTTGATGATAGGCCTACAAGATGTGGAACCTTTTGTCTCGATGATTTCGGTAAAATAAAAAGAAGACTACTCTTGAGTTGTACTCTAACTGGCTCAAATGTATGTGTTCACGAATGGATGTAACATGATAAAAAAAAAAAACATTTAATTAAAATAAATGATTTCTGCAGTGCTGAATTGGTTAAAATAACATAACATTTTCATAAGCAGGATATGAGGAAACAATATGCACTGATATTCGACCGCAAATGGCTCCCAGCCACCATAGTGAATGAATCGGTGGCAAGGTGACTTCCTGCCCCATGCCAATTAAAAAGATCCTACAGGGTCCAGATGTATATATATATGTATTGTTTTCAGGGGTGGGGGTCACAAGGCCTTTTATCAGCATCTGGACCCTGTAGGATATATATATATATATCCTTGTTTGGAGGTTTCTAGGTATGGAAGGAGAGACAGACCATAGAGCAGCAACAGAAAAAGACAGAATGCATTTTCCCCCAAATATTTAGACTTACATAAAAAAAACATATATAAAACAGCATAAAAACATGCACAACTTGCATGTTGTAATGGAAGCTCTGAAAGGGGAACAGGCTGGATTAGTTTGTGTAAGAACCTGACGCTTTGTCCTTGAGGCAGCTTACAACCAGATACACTTGCTTCCGACAGTCTGTCGCTACCTCTGGGTAGGTTGTGTTTTATATATGTTTTTTATGTAAGACTAAATATTTTGGGGCCAATAAATTATATTTTCGTCTGTTGCTCCTTTCATACCTAGAAACAACCCAATGACGATGTACCCAGGAGCTTGTCTGTGAAAGTGAGGACTGAAGTCCAGAGGCATGAGGCATGAAAACAGTAGAGCTGATTCTTTGGCCTCTACTCAATGTGAGTTGCTTTTCAAAGGGGCTGCATAGCAAAATCTACCATTTTTACAGTGTCACACATTTGTTATTTTAATTGTTTTCTTTTCACATATTACTGTCAAGTTTATAAGATAAATATTAAGTTTTTTCGCTAGTCTTTTCCCCTTTTTCACTGTATTTCTTTGTGTGCTTTTGTGGTTCACACAAGTGTTTACAGCATATTTCTTGGTTATATTTAAAAAATACACATGTTACCAGGTACCTCTTTATCACACATTTTTTCATAGATGAAATTGTATGCTTTTAATAGTGAAAATTACCTGATCCAAAATGTCCAATGCTTTGGTTTCCGAAATGCCCAAATCGCCAATTTGGAGTCGAATTCAGATACATTAAGTAGCCATACTTCGGGGTTTCATTCGATTCGGCTAGTGTGCTCTTTCCAAATCCAGTTCAGCATGGATCAGTGCATATTGACACTTCACTGCTTTGTACATGAACAATGAGCAGTGTCTAGTTGATTTGTCATTTATTTCATTTTATTTGCAACACAGTAATATGCTGACATTCTCTCATCAAACTAAGATGTGACCTAGCTCATGAATCACTCTCTTACAGTAGAATAATTTGTAGCCTTTGATACAGTAATTAGGTAATTCAAGAGCTTTACAGGTCAGGAAAAGATTATCACTGTTCTTCACTCTCTCTTTTTTCTTGGATGTGCTTGTGAGAAGACATGGGTTAGGTTATCATGTTGAACAAGATGTAACTGTGGGTGATATCTGATAGTTTTGTTATTGCCATAGTTCGTTTGATTGGGTGTCATTATTTGTATGTTGCTTTTGTTTTATCTCTGGATAAATCTTTATTAACACCTTCACGCCGGGTGGTGCTTTGGTCCTTAACGTTGGTCCCTACAGCGGGATCCGCACACAGCTCATTGCCACAATGAGCTGTTTAATGCCATTCTACGAGTCTCTAGGCAGTAAAACGTAGGACGGCATAGAATGTCTAACAAGCTAGAAGGGGTTAAAGTACATGGACCAGAGTTTATATGTGTATGCCTACATAAATCATACAACTTGATTATATACCACATATTTGATTACAGAATGTCACCACAAGTAATACTATGGCAAAATAAAGCAAACTATAATCCCAGGCAGGAGAAATAACATTTCCTATTTAAAGTCAGCACATATTAGGCATAAATAGATGTACAAAACAGTAAAATTATTATTTTTTAAATGGTAAATGTTCATTTAGGTGAGGTTTATTGAGCCTGGGGGGGGGGGGGGGGATGTTTGAAACAGATTCTTGCAAACAGATGGTACATACAGAGATGGGGAAAATGTGAATCATTAGATTATGGGCCTTAATAAATTAAACAGAGATCCCTCCTAATATTGCTAACAGGGAGATTTTAGATGCAGCCTCCCTCCTGTTATATGAATAAACATATTGTATACTTTTAAACATAGCTCTAAGGGAGTTCATGTTGTTACATTAGCTTAGTTTGATTAAATCAGGCTGCTATGTGGAAAAATGGGACAAATTCCACAAAGCATTGGTTGTGTCTGTGTTGATATCCATATGTATACAAATGTAACCAATAATACTGCCATCATAATTACAATATCTAGCTACATGATAAAAAAAATGGTATTTATTAAAAAAGAAAACAGTATTTCTGGCAATACTAATTATACTGTTCTAGAGAGTGTGTTTGGGTACCATCCAGAGCTGAACTTGTGAATATGCCTCAGGATCAGCTAGCAGGATGTGAGGTAAGATGACCACAGGAAACACCTCTTAAAGAGAGATAGTGGGAGCACAGGGGAACACTACAGCATGTGTGTAAAAAAAAAAATGTCACAAGAAATATGTTGGATCTCCTACTTTATTAATTGCATTATAGAGATACATAGAAAAAATAAATCAATGTTATTATTATTATTATTATTATTATTATTATTATTATTATTAAGAAATTAGATTAGCAATCAAATTGAGTGTTTTAAAATACGAGTTGTCATTGTGCCTTGCAAAAAATGCAGCCCATTGATAGACTGGCAAATTAAGTGATCGAATTGAAGTGTCCAGAGCAATTTCAACTCTCTATCAACCCTCTAATCAATTTGAATTTTCAGAAATCAACACTACTACAATACTTCCATTATTACATGTTACGTGTTGCCAGGCATAGACAGAGCAAGGCTTCTGTTGTATTGTTTTGATTATTATATCTTTGTATATTTGAGTATGGAAACTATACATGTTTATTTACAGCCCCCCAAAAATTAATTAATTCTGTCCAGTTGGAAACGCACTCTATCACTGAATCATGTGGGAAATAAGTAGAATGCAGATTACAGAGGATAGGAATACATTATGTTTGGAAGTGTTTGATTTCCATTGGAACACATAACACTGGTTCTATGCAAATCAAAATTTGACTTTTTTATATACAAATTCTTTTTTTATAGATGCATTTCATATGAAAAATAGCCTCTTCTCTACATTTATGTTCACTATTACTCTTTAAACCAAACATATTTTATCCTGATATAAATATAAGTGATGTTAGAAACATTGGCTTAAAGTATCAAACTGTGCTTGCAGTTCTACTGCTAAGCTTATTCTTCAAGCCTAACAAAGTTTTTTTGAAACTTTATATTGAAAGCAGCCAGTATGAACCCTTACTAACTTTTGACATCAATATATCTTGGCTTCACCCATGTGCTTATTTTGGATTCAACAAAAGGGTTTTGTTGACTCAACACAATAATAAAATTCATAGTGGTTTATGCATTGAATTTGTACATCAATACTCTCTACTCATGTGTTTACAGCTTAACGGATAACTTGGATATGATATTTGATCTTCTTGAGCTTCCTGATTGAAGATGCCTTTTGAAGCAACACTGTAAGATTTTGTAGCTCAATTGCAGAATAAGCATATCTTTTTATGTCTTTATTGTACATAATCCATCTTTCCAAGTAATAATCTGTCTGTCGCATTCCCATTTTTCTGCATAATGCATCAATTATCAATTATTATTACATTAAAACTGAATTAATTACGGTTTTCTTCCATATCTTACTGAAGTTTATGCCAGTGCATACAAAATTAGGCTGTACCCTGTGCTAGATTTCCAGTATACTCAAAGTATGATATAAATATGCATATCAAAAAATAGAACAATCAAAGGCAGTCTACAGCCAAAACACTGAGACACAGCAGAGCCAAGATATGCAGAGGAAAGAAAACACATGTATTATGTAGCTAGTCTCTTTCCCCACAAGGTAAAATCTGTTTCCATTTCTTATATTCCTGTGATGTCAAAAAATATGTCAACAACAATATTCTTATATTTTTAGATTTGGATTAGTACTAGAGTAAGGAACATCTATCTATCTGTCTGTCTGTCTGTCTGTCTGTCTGTCTATCTATCTATGACCAGATGTAGTTTGGATAATGGATCATTTTGGATAACTGATCATTTTTACCAATTAGATATATTAAAGCCCCTCGGCAGTCATGATATACAGTAGTATCAATGCAAATACTGTATGTAGCAAATCAATCCCCTTCAATGTATTGTAGCTATGATTTTTAGAAAGGACAGAGTAAATAGAAAAGGGGGAGGGATATGTCTATATGTAAATCCTAAACTAAAGCCCAGTATTAAGGAAGGTGTGCATGACGTAACTGGAACTGATGTGGACACACTGTGGGTGGAGATTAGCTTAGACGCTAAAAAGAATCGCACATTACTTGTAGGTGTATGCTACAAGCCACCAAATATTAGCATTGATGGAGAAGATCAGCTTTTATTACAAATTGAAAAGGCTGCAAATCTGAATGAAGTTCTAATCATGGGAGATTTTAATTACCCAGATATAGATTGGAATTGTGGCACAACTAGTTCCGCTAAGGGCAGCAAGTTTCTGAACCTGCTTAATAACACATTTATGGCACAATTAGTAGACACCCCAACTAGAATGGATGCCTGTCTGGATTTAGTAATAACAAACAATGAGCAGCTTATCTCAAACGTCAAAGTAAGAGAACACTTGGGCAATAGTGACCATAACATGGTTTCGTTTGAGATTAATGCAAAAAAGCAAATTGGTAACTACGCCACCAAAACACTTAATTTTAGAAGGGCCAACTTTGATGGACTAAGGGCATCAATGGAACATTTAGACTGGGAACGATTGTTTTCTGGACTAAACACAGAAGACAAGTGGAATGCCTTTAAGCACACATTACAAAAGTACACATCCCAATATATACCTTTGGGAAACAAATACAAAAGACACAAATCAAAACCAATGTGGCTTACCTGTACCGTGAAACAGGATATGCAAAATAAAAAAATGGCATTCAAACATTATAAAAGCAAGGGATCAACATTATCATTTATAAAATACAAAGATGCCAACAAAGCCTGCAAAAAGGCAATTAAAATTGTTAAATTGGAAAACGAGAAAAGGATTGCCAAGGAGAGTAAAATTAACCCCAAAATTTTTTATAAGTATATAAATGGAAAAAAGCTAAAGAGGGAAAATGTTGGGCCCTTGTTATCCCAAATGGGAAATTTGGTAAGTGAGGACAGAGAAAAAGCAGACATTTTAAATACTTTTTTTTCTTCGGTTTATACTAAGGAAGAACAGATGGATGAGCCCCTGCTACCGGAAGTTACGGAACAGTCACCACAAACATGGCATTGGCTGACACAGGAAAAAGTGTTTATGCAATTAAACTCTGTTAAGATAGACAAGGCCCCAGGGCCAGATGGTATACACCCAAGGGTCCTTAGAGAGTTAAGCATAATTCTGGCCAGACCAATATTTATGATCTTTAGGGATTCGTTCAGTTCAGGTACAGTGCCAACAGACTGGCGAAAGGCGGATGTCATTCCAATATTTAAAAAGGGATCAAAATCCCTGCCTGGTAATTATAGGCCAGTGAGCTTGACATCTGTAGTGGGGAAATTATTTGAAGGATTGCTAAAGGTGTACACTCAAGAATACATCTTGAATCAGAATATAATTAGTAAAAGTCAACATGGTTTTGTGAAAGACAGGTTTTGTCAAACAAACTTAATAACATTCTATGAAAAGGTCAGTAAAAATATAGATCTAGGTGTGGCAGTTGATGTGATCTATTTGGATTTTGCTAAAGCATTGATACAGTTCCACACAAAAGGTTACTCTACAAATTGAGAGAAATAGGATTGGGGGCAAATGTATGTATTTGGATTGAAAATTGGCTAAAAGATAGAACACAGAGGGTTGTTGTAAATGGTAAAGCTTCAAATTGGACCAGGGTAGTGAGCGGAGTACCTCAGGGGTCTGTTTTGGGACCTCTTCTTTTTAATCTGTTTATTAATGAACTCCCACTTTGTGCTGAGTGCCATGTCTCAGTGTTTGCTGATGACACAAAATTAGGTAAGGTAATAAAGACTAATCTTGATGTTTTTTCTTTACAGGAAGATTTGGACAGAGTGGGGAACTGGGCAAGAAAGTGGCAAATGAGGTTCAATATAGACAAATGTAAAGTTATGCATTATGGGAAAAATAATAACAAAGCAACATATACGTTAAATGGTATTTCCCTGGGAAAAACTACTAACGAAAAGGATTTAGGAATCATTGTAGATAACAAACTTGGCAACAGTGCCCAATGCCAGTCAGCAGCTGCAAGGGCCAATAAGATATTGGCATGTATAAAACGAGGTATAGATTCACGGGAGGAGGACATCATCTTGCCTCTTTACAAATCAATGGTAAGACCTCACCTTGAATATGCAGTACAATTCTGGGCACCAGTCCTTAAAAAGGATATTAAGGAACTAGAAAAAGTGCAAAGGAGAGCTACAAAATTAATAAGGGGATTGGAGGATCTTAGTTATGAAGAGAGACTTAAAAAATTGCATTTATTTACTTTAGAAAAAAGGCGTCTTAGAGGGGATATGATAACATTATATAAATATGTGCAGGGCCAATATAAGGAGCTCTCCAGGGACCTGTTCATTAATAGTAATGTACAAAGAACAAGAGGTCACCCCCTGAGACTGGAAGAGCAAAGATTTCATAGGCAGCAAAGGAAGGGATTCTTTACGGTAAGGACAATAAAATTATGGAACTCACTGCCAAGAGAGGTAGTGCTATCAACCACAATAGATGCATTTAAAAATGGCCTGGATGATTTTTTTAGAAAAGCAGAACATACAGGGGTATTAATAATAGAATGAGCATTAATAATAGAGCTTTTTGATCCAAGGAGAAATCTGATTGCCCTTTTGGAGTCAAGAAGGATTTTTTTTCCACCTAGGAGGCAACATTCGAAAAAGCTTCCTTAGGGGTTTTTTTGCCTTCTTTTGGATCAAAACGCAGAAATGATAGGTAGAAGGGTTGAACTTGATGGACTTGTGTCTTTTTTCAACCTAAATTACTATGTTACTATGTTACTATGATATGAGGCATTGCTGGGACCTGCCGTTGTCGCGTCAGGACTGGACACGTACCACTGTATTACCCTTTATGGGCACAGGTGAATCTGAACATGTGTGGAAAGGCTATATCACAGCTTACGGGGACTGGACACTGAATACACTGTTGCCTGCTTGCACTCTGACAGATGTGTACGAAATTTGCAACTTGGCAAAATCCTAAAGATTTTGGATAACGGATCATTTTGGACAACGGGATACTCAATCTGTGTGTGTATATTTTTTAATTTTTTTGGGGGGTGGCGGTTACATTTATATGTTTAATGTAATTTTTTTAAGTTATTATAAATAATAACATTGCTTTTGAATAAATGGTTTTATTTAAGAAATAATGCATGCTCATATTGCCATTAACTGCATGGAAACAAAGGGAAGAACATCTCTGTAAACACATAGAGCAACTTCCTAGGGATTGAATGAATGCTTCTGAATGGATCTAATGAACTGTAGTTGAAGTGTATTATTTAGAATGGGATTTACTTGAACATGTGTCTTAATTATTGATGTAAGCCCCAGCATCATGCATGATTCATCGGGCATTCCCAGCAGACACCTTAATGTGCTTCCTGAACAGGGCCTCATTTATTTTCTAGCACATTTTAGTGGACATTTATTCTGTCATGTGCCATTTGAAGCTGATAAAGCTATCATAGTGTTCACTGGGTTTATTATTTTGGTTTATGGAAGGATGCAGGATATTGCAAGTCAATCAGGGTTAGATTGTTGTTAAATACACATATCCATTCACAGCAATATACATCATTTTCACAGGTGGACAATTGTCCTTCTGCCTGATTTTCATCCTGAGGGATCATATTATCATTGTGATTTAGCTGCCAGGCCCCACTAGTGGAGTGTTCAAATTTCTGATGGTGTTGAAATGGGGGTACTGGACTTTGACTTGAACTGGCTTTGATAGGGGAGGATGCTGATATGAATGGATTAATAAGATGAGGCAAGGGTTGCTGAGGGAAGGCTTGTCTTTTTTTTCTTTCTAAGATCTTTTTCATCAATCAAATATAGTATTTTCATACACTAACAAGTAAGAAACCCACAGTTTAGGATTTTCAAACTCTTTAATTTTATTTTACAAGATAAATAGAACTCCGATATGTGATTAAGAGGGTAGCTAAGGATTGATCACAGCTGGTAAAAAATGAAAGAGTTAAAAATATGCTTCTACACTATAGACAAAGATAATACTGGAGGATCTCATAGAGAAAATAACATAGAATAGATTCTAGCAGACAGAGATGAAAGGATTAGGTGTGAGAGGCAAAGGTAAGATGAAGCGACTCAAAGCTGAGAGGTGCGGAAATGAAACCAGAGTAGATATGTTTTATTTGTTTTGAGGCTATACTGTTTCTCTTTAGAAATCACACTAACAGGGTTTTTGTCCTGCTGTACGAGTATTAAGATGACTCACAGGAAGATGTATTTTAATATCTTCATCATATATTTAGTTACTGACTTTCTTCATCAAGCAAATGAATCAAACAGATGTGAAAATAATCAAGGAAAGTTTTACTAATGTCAAGATAGCTTAACTCTACATTAAGGGAGAAGTTAAAACTTAAAATATGTGAAATGCACTTATTTTAACTTTAAAACAAATTTCTTCTTCGACATTCAGTGACATCAGTGAGAGGCAGTACCGAGGAAGCAGAGTGACTTCATCTTCAGTAGTTTCATAAGTGCTATAAGATAGCTAGCTGAGGACCTGCGAGAGGCACATGCAGGGAGCTCTCCTTGGGAATTTGTATTCATAGATATTTTTTTTTATTTTTTTGGGATTTATCAAGTGGGATCTGTCTATTGTTTTAAGGCACATCATGGCCCAGTGAACCTAAGGGTTCTAAGTATAACATTTCTTTTTTTGCACATATTGCACATTGTATGCTTTCTGTGGTTCAAGTATCACGTTTTGCACATATTGCACATAGATTAAGATCTATGGTTGTGTGTTTTTTCCATCAATTGTTGTATGTATTGTTAGCATATTTGCACATATAGCACTGATATTGTGCTTTTCCATTTTTTTATTTGCATACTGTATTGTGAATTTTTATGCACATTTTTGCACATTTTTATATTGCACGATTATTGTGTATTTTATGCACGTGTTTTTTATCATCACATTTTATATTATCACATTTATTATATTCTTTTATACTTTTGTATTCAAGTGTCTATGTACAGAGCGCCTGATCTTTCCCCTGTTTGTTTCATAAGTGCTGTCATTAGTAGAGTTGAGCGAACCCGAACCACAAAGTTCGGGTCCGTACCGAACATTAGGATTTTTGGACCCCGGACCCAAACATGGACATTCCTCTGTATGTCCGGGTTGGAGTTCGGGGTTCGGCGATTCATGTCGCCTACACAAATTTAAAATTACTAGTGACTGGACAGCTATTGCTGCCCAGTCACTAGTAAAATAAGCCCCCCCCCCCCCCCCCTGGTTCCCAGCCATTGCCCACGGGTAGGGACCCTAATAATGTTAGGGGGGACCTAATGTCCCCCCCTGTCCCCACCCATTGCCGTCTGGTGGGGACTCTATAATAATAATGGTGGGGGGACCTAATGTCCTCCCCAGGTCCCCACCCATTGCCGGCGGGTGGGGACCCTATAACAATAAGGGTGGGGGGACCTAATGTCCTCCCCAGGTCCCCACCCATTGCCGGCGGGTGGGGACCCTATAACAATAAGGGTGGGGGGGACCTAATGTCTCCCCCAGGTCCCCACCCATTGCCAGCGGGTGGGGACCCTAAACCAATAAGGGTGGGGGGACCTAATGTCCCCCCCAGGTCCCCACCCATGAGCAGCAGGTGGGGACCACAAATAAAGTGACTAGGGGTGCCCCTAGTCACTTCCCCCCCTAATAATAGTGAGGGGGTGGGCAATAAACTAACCTGTAAAAAAATAACAATTTTATACTTACCATTTGATGTCTTCTTTTTTCTTTCTTCTTTTCTTTAGCCCCAAAAAAGGCCAAATAAAAAACCATAATTATAAAGCCTTGCCCCACCCTGCAATTAAGCTCAGAGCACTCTGATTGGTTGGTTTAAGCTGTGTACAGTGGATATAAAAAGTCTACACACCCCTGTTAAAATGTCAGGTTTCTGTGCTGTAAAAAAAATGAGACAAAGATAAATAATTTCAAAACTTTTTCCACCTTTAATGTGACCTATAAACTGTACAAGTCAATTGAAAAACAAACTGAAATCTTTTAGGTAGAGGGAAGAAAAAATATAAAAATAAAATAATGTGGTTGCATAAGTGTGCACACCCTTAAACTAATACTTTGTTGAAGCACCTTTTGATTTTATCACAGCACTCTTTTTGGGTATGAGTCTATCAGCATGGCACATTTTGACTTGGCAAGATTTGCCCACTCTTCTTTGCAAAAACACTCCAAATCTGTCAGATTGCGCCTGTGCACAGCCCTCTTCAGATCACCCCACAGACTTTCAATCGGATTCAGGTCTGGGCTCTGGCTGGGCCATTCCAAAACATTAATCTTCTTCTGGTGAAGCCATTCCTTTGTTGATTTGGATGAATGCTTTGGGTCGTTGTCATGCTGAAAGATGAAGTTCCTCTTCATGTTCAGCTTTCTAGCAGAAGCCTGAAGATTTTGTGCCAATATTGACTAGTATTTGGAACTGTTCATAATTCCCTCTATCTTAACTAAGGCCCCAGTTCCAGCTGAAGAAAAACAGCCCAAAAGCATGATGCTGCCACCACCATGCTTCACTGTGGGTATGGTGTTCTTTTGGTGATGTGCAGTGTTGTTTTTGCGCCAAACATATCTTTTGGAATTATGGCCAAAAAGTTCAACCTTGGTTTCATCAGACCATACCACATTTTCCCACATGCTTTTGGGAGACTTCAGATGTGTTTTTGCAAAATGTAGCCTGGCTTGGATGTTTTTCTTTGTAAGAAAAGGCTTTCATCTTGCCACTCTACCCCATAGCCCAGACATATGAAGAATACGTGAGATTGTTGTCACATGTACCACACAGCCAGTACTTGCCAGATATTCCTGCAGCTCCTTTAATGTTGCTGTAGGCCTCTTGGTAGCCTCCCAGACCAATTTTCTTCTCGTCTTTTCATCAATTTTGATGGTAATGTCACTGTTGTGCCATATTTTCTCCACTTGATGATGACTGTCTTCACTGTGTTCCATGGTCCATCTAATGCTTTGGAAATTCTTTTGTACCCTTATCCTGACTGATACCTTTTAACAATGAGATCCCTCTGATGCTTTGGAAGCTCTCTGTGGACCATGGCTTTTGCTGTGGGATGCGACTAAGAAAATTTCAGGAAAGACCAACTAGAGCAGCTGAACTTTATTTGGGGTTAATTAGAGGCATTTTAAATGATGGCAGGTGTATGCTATTTAACATGATTTGGAATGTGATTGCTTAATTCTGCACACAGTTACATCCCCAGTTATAAGAGGGTGTGCACACTTATGCAACCACATTATTTTCTTTTTATATTTTTTCTTCCCTCTATCTAAAAGATTTCAGTTTGTTTTTCAATTGAGTTGTACAGTTTTTAGGTCACATTAAAGGTGGAAAAAGTTCTGAAATGATTTATCTTTGTCTCATTTTTTTTACAGCACAGAAACCTGACGTTTTACAGGGGTGTGTAGACTTTTTATATCCACTGTATGTCTGTGTGAGACTTTATGTGTGTGAGACAGTGTGTGTGAGACAGTGTGTGTGACAGCGTATGTGTCTGTAAGACAGTGTGTGTTTGTGACATTACATATATAATTATAAAATATTTTTTGTTCCAAGGGCTCACCCATGGGGTGGAAAGAAAGGTAAAACATTATTATAAATTTTTTTCAAATGTTTTACCTTTTTTCACCCTGTGGGTGAGCTCTTGGAAAAAAATAATGTATTATTATATACATTATTTATTTATTTTTGGAGGAGGGTGTAAGGGTAAGCATTTCATCCTTCGCCCCAGGCAATACAATGTCTTGGGCTGGCCCTGGGGACAGAAGACTGTGCATTACCTCAAATAACACCAAAGAGAAACTGGCTATTAGAACTTCTCTTCTTTTTTCATCTCTTATTTTTGATGGATCAGCATGACTTCCTTTTTTTTTCTCCAAATACCTTGCTTGGCTTTCATGCTCCCAAGAGTGTGTGTTTGAAAGAACCAGAGTCGTGCACAGGACATCATCTGTCGCCATTAGCAGATTATTGTCTGTCCCCATTGACAGATCATTGTCTCAACCCATAGAAAATGCATTGGGAGTGCTTTGTGCATTTCAAACTGTTCCCAGAACTAGTTCTCAAGGCAAAAAGAAGTCAGCCCAGAACAAAATGCTAAAGTGTTACATTGCACGACATGGAGCAGAGAAAAGCAGTACCTTTTCCACAATAAAAGGGAAATGAGCAGATTTCCAGTTATACTTTATCTATAATAAACATAAATCCATAATTGAATCTTTTATGTAATTTACCAAGCTTTTTCTAAAATGGGGCCACAAATATATATGTATATTGGCCATTGCATTTTTTTATTTACCACAATGGAGAAGAAATAAAAACAGTTTAAATGACTTTGTTCTCACAAAACTAAATATTTACAAGGCTAATAAGCATGTGTATGGCTAAGCAAGTTGGACAGCATCCTGCCATCAGATGTGCCACATTATGCTCATGGAACACATTGCTTCACCTATCAGTTTGTAACCATTGAATGCTGGGCAAAACATGATTTTTATAGATTGGTTATTTATAAAAGTGTTTCAATACCATAGAAGGGCTAGTAGGGTGGCGCTCAATACTACGGTGATTATCAAAACAAATGGGACTAAACAGGAAGGTATTATATGTACATACACTCATGGAGCACGCACTGCTCTTGATGTGCACTCAAGTCCTGTAACTAATTGATCAGGCCATACGTGGTAGTATCCTGGATTGTTTTGTTGTCATCAATGACTTTCTATGGTGCCTAACCACTCCGTTTAACATAATGATACATGCTCCTAATTAACTGTCTTCATTTTTACTTAGGAATACTGCTTTATTATTTAGTCACCTTGCTGGCATGTGTGCTAAGATATATTGACCTATATCAGTACTGTTTTGAGTGTAATATATTTATTGGAGTTTATTGAGCAATATCTTGGGGTAGATTTGTGTATTTTTAGTATATACTTTTTCATTTATTTGTCTTTAAACATCAGTTTTTAATAAATTATTTCCCCTTTCCCCTGTCCAGGACAGCCTAATGCCACGAACAACATAATAAATAATAAGATAAAAAATATTAATTATATGTATTGTTATAATATATTGTTATAAAATAACATTTATAATAATTAAAATAAAGTAATACCCCTCCTACTTCTACCTTGGCCCAGGTAGAGGGGGAACCAGGTTGGGGAGTACGATCTAAGACAGCGGTGGCGAACCTATGGCACGCGTGCCACTACTGGCACGCCGAGCCCTCAGTAGTGGCACGTGGCCAGGTTCAGCTCTCACCGCTTATCTGCTCCGTTGCCCTGGAGGTGCAGGCATCAGCGTAATAGATTGGCGCCGCCGGTCATCTGCTTCTTCTCCAGATGATTGGCGCATGCGTGTTCTGTGAAGAAGCATTCAAGTCGGAAAGCAATTAACTGTTTGCTTTCCGACTTGAACGCTTCTTCACATAACGCACATGCGCCAATCATCTGGAGAAGAAGCAGGTGACCGGCAGCGCCGGTCTATTACACTGATGCCTGCACCTCCAGGACAACGGAGCAGATTACCCATGAGAGCTGAACCTGCATGTGTGTGTGCGTTTGTGTGTAGAAGTGTGTGTGTGTGTGTGTGCGAGTATGAGTATATGTGTGTGTATGAGTATGATAAGTGTGTGTATGAGTATGATAAGTGTGTGTGTGAGTATGAATATGATAAGTGTGTGTGTGTGTGAGTATGAATATGATAAGTGTGTGTGTGTGTGAGTATGAGTATGATAAGTGTGTGTGTGTGAGTATAAGTGTGTGTGTTTGGGTATAAGTGTGTGCGAGTATGAGTATAAGTGTGTGTGTGTGTGTGTGTGTGTGTGTGTATGAGTATGAGTGTCTGTATGAGTATAAGTGTGTGAGTATGAGTATAAGTGTGTGTTGGAGTATAAGTGTGCGTGTATGAGTATAAGTGTGTGTATGAGTATAAGTGTGTGTATGAGTATAAGTGTGTGTGTGTGTGTATGAGGATGAGTGTGTGTATGAGTGTGTGTATGAGTATGAGTGTCTGTATGAGTATAAGTGTGTGTGTTTGGGTATAAGTGTGTGAGTATGAGTATAAGTGTGTGAGTATGAGTATAAGTGTGTGTGTGGGAGTATAAGTGTGCGTGTATGAGTATAAGCATGAGTATAAGTGTGTGTATGAGTATAAGTGTGTGTGTGTATGAGTGTGTGTATGAGTGTGTGTATGAGTATGAGTGTCTGTATGAGTATGAGTGTCTGTATGAGTATAAGTGTGTGTATTTGGGTATAAGTGTGTGAGTATGAGTATAAGTGTGTGAGTATGAGTATAAGTGTGTGTGGGAGTATAAGTGTGCGTGTATGAGTATAAGTGTGTGTATGAGTATAAGTGTGTGTGTGTGTGTGTGTGTGTGTGTATGAGTATGAGTGTGTGTATGAGTGTGTGTATGAGTATGAGTGTCTGCATGAGTATGAGTGTCTGTATGAGTATGAGTGTCTGTATGAGTATAAGTGTGTGTATTTGGGTATACGTGTGTGAGTATGAGTATAAGTGTGTGAGTATGAGTATAAGTGTGTGTGGGAGTATAAGTGTGCGTGTATGAGTATAAGTGTGTGTATGAGTATAAGTGTGTGTGTGTGTGTGTGTGTGTGTGTGTATGAGTATGAGTGTGTGTATGAGTGTGTGTATGAGTTTCTGTATGAGTATAAGTGTCTGTATGAGTATAAGTGTGTGTGTTTGGGTATACGTGTGTGTATGAGTATAAGTGTGTGTATGAGTATATGTGTGTGTGTATGTGTGAGTATAAGTATGAGTGTGTGTGAGTATAAATGTGTGTGTGAGTTTGAGTATAAGTGTGCGTGCGCATGAGTATAAGTGTGTGTATGAGTATAAGTGTGTGTATCAGTATAAGTGTGTGTATGAGTATAAGTGTGTGTGTGAGTATAAGTGTGTGTGTGAGTATGATTATGAGTGTTCGTGTGTATGAGTGTGCATGTGTATGAGTGTGCGTGTGTATGAGTGTGTGTGTGTATGAGTATAAGTGTGTGTGTATGAGTGTGTGTGTATGAGTATAAGCGTGTCTGAGTATGCGGTGTTGGCACTTTGTGGTCTGCAAATTTGTGTCAGTCAAAAATTGGGCACTCGGGACCAAAAACGTTCGCCATCACTGTTGGACATTCTAAGTTTGCCAAAAAACTGGAAGTCACTACTCACCACCCTGGCACATAAAAGGTGCTCTGTAATCAGACTAGCAGGATTTTCAAACCAGTCAATAGTAGGCCAATCACACACTTCCTATGTGCAAATGAATTCTGAGCAAACCATTAGTGCTTTTTTACATTTTTTTGCCAGTGCGGAATTTAAGTGGATTCATTTTTAATTTACAGGGCACACTTTCATTTTAACCACCCACCCTCATGGCACTCAAAGGGTCGTTCTCATTCACAGGTTTTGGGGCAAACGTAGATTGTCTGCCCATACCTGAGCCAAGTTAGGGGTAGGGTAGGTTGGCAGGGTTTGCCTTATTTTAATTATTATTAATGTTATCCAGGGGCCTTGGGGCAGTCCACGGATAAGGGGGAATTGTATTTCATATAATTTTTATTTAATTAATTTATATGTCACATGGGGCCTTGGGACAACGCTGGACTGAGGAGGGGAGGGAATAATTTATTAATTGTATTATTTGCTCTGGACCATTATTGGGGTGGTTAATTATTTGTTTTTATATATCAGTGTATGGGGGGGGGATAATTATAACCACTATCAGTGTTCAGGGCCAGTCATATATTTAATGGCCCATTGATTTAAGAGGGGGCTTGGAGCCATTTCCCTGCGCCTTCCATTTTTTATGACCAATGCTGCTCCCAGCGCTTTTTAATTATATGGAGGGGTGTTGTCCTGGCCCACATATGTGACAAGAGTCCTCGGGCTATTTGGTGCATCTATTTGGTGCATCTCCGGAAACCTGGTTTTAACAGGGGGGCTTTATTTATTTATTTATTTTATTGTAACTCACCTCCTGTAAAGTCCTATTCGCCTCCCAATTTGAAGTCTCTTCGGTTTTTAGTGAGTAGCAATTTGTTTTGCTTTTCACTGAAGGTAGAGAGAAGGAGGTTGAGTTTCATTTCGTGAATGGGGTGAGGAGGTCAACTGGTGATTTCGACAATTAAGGTAAACAGTGTCCTCCTAAAACTATACCTGCACTTTAGTGAATAGACCACAATGTCTTTGGGGGCAAAAGAGCTGTTTTATTTTGTCTATTACTCAAGCTGGTGTGCTTTGGCAGGCTGGAAAACTACACCCCTTAAAATACATTTATTGGCCCTCGACTGTTTTCATCCGGACGCCCTCTCTTGTTCCTTTCCTGTACAATGTATTGTTGGGTTAACTTTTAGTAAATAGAACCTATAATTGTGCTGGAAATTCATGAAAGAATTGTTTCAAATCAGAAGATGTACAGATATAGTGGATGGTATATAGCCTAATCATTTTTTCCAGTAAACAATATTCATAAAATGTAATTAATCATGACATTTACTATAAAGAGTGTTCATCTTGCATTAATAAATTAGTCACTGACAAACTGTTTTAACACTGTTATTTTGAATGATAATCCATTTGATTGTGTGCATACAATTATACAGGTACAATAAGTCCCTGCACTACACTGTATAATTTTGTTGTCAAGAGGAGATAAAGTGCTTTGCCCAAGGTCACCAAGAGAGATGAGACATAGCAAGTTCATCCACTAAACTGTATTTTTCTAGCTGCAGATTTATAAAAATACATTAATGAACAGACATTTAAAAACATCTCTTCTTAGCTTTGGTTTTTGTTATATTTAATCAATCATATATTATTATCTGCAATCACTAGAAATTACTTACGGTATATTATCAAAATAGTAGCATTTGTTTGTTTATAACAAGAAAAGAGAAAATTATTGAGCAATAGAACAGTGTAGCAGTAGAAAATCCAACTAAATTATTATTGTAGAGGCAGTAAAATACAAAACAAGGATTTTGCCCATACTGCCTCTTTTTTAGTTTGCTACAGTGAGGGTAATGTATAGGAGTGTAGGTCATTTCTGGAGCAGGCTCCTAAAAAGTAGCAACATTCCAAGGATTCCCATGGTGCCTAGACCTCTCCCCCATGTATTTAATTTAAAAGAAATGTAATATGTATATTTGCTTGGCTCTTACTTTGTTTTGGAGACATCTGTTTTCTCATGGTTCTTAGAGTTGTCTCTAGCTTTTTTGGTAATTATTTTTATTATAATTTTTTATTTTACAATTAGTCTGGTCAAAAAAAATACATTAACTTTAGGTAAGATAACACATTTCTAACCATTTTTTTTTTATAGTTAACTTCTAAAGCGAGTAGACATACATGGCGTGAGATCCTCACAAATTTACCCTAAAAGACTAATCTGTAATGGTACAACTGGCAATTCTTTTTACAAACAGTTACCTGAAGTAACCAGACCTCAAACCCCCACAGCAACAACAACTCAGAAGCCCTCACAGGAGACTCTGACTGTGAAATTAACTATAACACTCATAAGGGTGTCCAAAGGGGACATCAAAAAGTTTTATAGAGACTTTCACACAATGTGGAAGCTGTAAGGAGTGTCTTACAGCATTGCATAAGACTCCTAAATGTAAAAACCACAACTCAGTAGATTAGGATCAGGCTACACCCGTATAGACATATACTCCCTGTAAATGGTGATTGGAAAAGTTTGAACCCTTTGGTAAGCTTGGGATCATTGTCCTGTTGCCTGACCCAATTTTAGCCAAGCTTTAGCTGCCAGAGACATGGTATCACATTTGACTTTAGAATACTTTGGTATAGAGAGAAGTTCATGGTCAACTCAATGATTGCAAGTTTCTCACGTCCTGTGGCTACAAAACAAGCCCAAATCATCACTTCTCCACTACCAATTTGTATGAGGTGTGTGTGCTGTGTTTGGTTTTTTCACACTTGGAGTTGTGTATTATAGCCATCTCCATTCTTTTAAAAATATGTAAATTAACTATACCAAACCACATATGCTAAACATCTTGATCCCAGACCCCATAATTTACTTTCTGTTGAGTACAGGACAAACTAACTATTTGGCATTAAACACACACCCTATCTCTGCAACATTTCCTCAGCAGATTATACAATGTTAATGGAAAAAATGTACCAAATATTTAAACTTCTGGATATATATATGTGGCTTGGCTGAGTGGGTATTCCTAAAATGACCATTTTAACCCAATAAACTTTTTATCCTACAGACTCTGCCAATCCTAGTTCCACAAACACTCTTTGCCAAACTAAAATTGTTGCTGATTAAATGCATCTGGAAAGGCTTAAGACTTAGTTCTCAAAAATGTTAACTTGTACCAAGAAAATGAAGGAATTGCACTAATGTATAACTATATTATAATGTTGTCCTAAACACTAGTAGAATTAATGATTTCAGCCAATAAACTGGATTACAGTCAAACAACAAAGTCTCTCAGCCCCTATACCTATTGTAGATTGGCTTCCAAGAGTTCAGACATTCTGTACTGCAACGGACCATACCACGATTTTGCCTACTCTATAAACCTGGTGCTCTACTAACCAGTCACACAGGGGTAATCTACATGCCCTCCCCACTTGCTCCACTAACACAGAACAAAGACTTCCTTGCAAATCTGATCCCAGAGATTGATTTTCCTAGACTGGTTCACGTGATGGAGAATCAAAGGATCAAACCACTAAAAAGCTGAGTAGGTAACAGTACACCTTAATTTGAGACTCTCTTTCTCTGCCTACAACTCTCACACTTTGTCTCCACTCTGCTAAAAGGAAACCAGTTTATGGACTTCCATACGCCAATTGAAAATGTATGTAGAGCAAAGGTAACCTCACTCTGGTTTCTACCATTTACTCCATATTTCTCCAGGACAGATCAGAGCCTCTTCTCTACTTCAGTAAGCTATGGGAAAGGGACCTACAAATAACCATTACTCACAATAAATGGTGGAAGATCTTTCTCCTAATTCAAAATTACTCAATATCAAGAAACAGCTTTTAATCTGCTGTCAAGTGGGTATCAAGTACCTAAAGACATCCTCTGCATTTATCCTACCAAGACTGCCATCTTCTGGAAACTACATACACATCTGGTGGTTGTATTCACTACTGGTGCTATTATGGCATAAGGTTATTAGTACCATACAAAAGATGACCCCGTGTTTTCTTTCAAAACTGCTGCAGCACTTCTACACCACATATTATACGCTTTTGGCCAATACAAAACATCCCTCACCATAAACCTACTGTATGCATCAAAATCGCTGATTGGTCAAAGATGGAGAAAGAGTACTGGGTGGTGTCAGTGGAGGTGATTCAACCCTAAATGATCTCTCACAATCCCCTAGAGGTATGACAATGCCTGTTTCTTAAAAAATGTAACTTAACCTTGTATATAAATATTGTATTACTTTTAAATATAATAATTATGATTACACTTATATCTGCCCTCAAATTTTAATGCAATTCATTATAGCACCCGATGAAGACTGCATGTATATGAATGGGACAATCTTTGATTTCTCTACTCCTTTATGACATTTCAATTTTATATTTTTTAGGTTAAGCTCCTGACCTCATTTCTTAGCGTGTAAGGTACACAGAATATTTGATCATTGCACTTACTTCAGATTTACCAATACCATTGTACCACATCTCAGGAGAGTCCTATACCTCCTTTCATATTTCCCTGTTTTTATTCATATGTGTTTTCTTTTGCACAGGTTTGCCATATTTATATATTTAAATATATATCATGTGTATCCCTTTATAAAGACGTACGTATGCTGGTATACCATACCTCCCAACTTCTGACCCTGGTCAATTGGGACACCAAGGGGGTGGAGTTTGGGTGGTCTCAAACACTGGAGATGGAAATTGGAGCTGCAGGATTGTGGTCCCAAATCTCTCTATCTTGCCAAGTCCTACCTCTGTCCCGAAAATAGGACAGAGTTAGAGCTCAGTGGGACACCCTCAATAAATCAGGACTGTCCTGCGCAAAGCAGACAGTTGGAAGGCATAATATCCTGTCCATGATATCCTGTATAAATCTAAATTTAATGTATCATTTATTTTTTATATTTATAAAAGTATACTCCTGTATGCACTCTCCACCAGTTATCTGTATGAACATGTATGTTATTGTTTAACATGTTGAAATGTCTCTAACATTGTACTGGACTTACTCCCCAGCACATATCTGAAAAAAATAAAAAATAAATAATGTCATTTATTTTTGGATTCATGATTTTTTTTCCAATCTTTAACTGCAAATCAATAATTTGGAAATGTCGAGTTGAGGTGTTTAGGGATTTTTTTTACATATACTACACAATGATTTGCTTGTTTTCTTTTTCCTTTCTTTTGGTTTGTGAATATGAAACATTAAGGTGTCTTAGTTGTGAAGACACATGACAATTTTGTTGTCTATTTATGTTGATTTTTAAATGTCATTTTATTTCTTTTTTTGTTATCGAGAGCTGGGTTTGAGGTTTGGGATTTTAGACTACAGACACACAGTGGGAGAGTGAAGGGAGGATATTACTATCCAAACATGAAATGGTGCTTTCCAATTGATTTTCTGCTGAAAATGCTTTCTTTTCCATTTAGAAACTCAAGCTTTTCTTTTTGATGCCTGTGGATAGCTTACGCAAATTAGTGATTATTGATATTTTTTTCTGCTCAGGAAAAACAAGGAGTTATTTTAAAAGCATCTGTGTGCGTATATCATTCAAAGCAATCTGAAACTGATGATGCATGAGCCACATTTAACAACTTGGCATGAAAGCGAGAATGATTTTATGAGGAGCAGGAGAAGATGACAAACTTTTTACCTTTATTTTAAAAATAAATACTGTTCCAGACCTAACAGCGTCTCTTTGGATCCATCATTTTAAATGCCTTGTGTATCTTACGTTGTATGTCCTTCGTGTAAAGAAACATATCATTATTTGAAAAGATCTTATAGGTAAAACTAGACACTATTATTTTCTACATATATATAGAAGTCTTCAAACTGCCTCATAACATTGACAATATTATTTAATCATCCACCATTTATTTTTTTTTGTAATTTAGAGAAATTGTAGAGAAATTGTAAGATTTGTAATAAAATACTCCAAAATCTGAATGGAATTTGGTGTATGATGTGCTTTTACACATATAAATAGTCACATGAGCAGAATCAAAAATTAATTTTCTGGGAAAAGTTCCTACGAGTGCAGCAGACCCCATGGAAATCAATGGAATTTTCCTGTGGATTGCTTGATTTTTAGATCTTTTTCACAGAAATGCTATGAATATGTAACCATCTATTTTCAACAGGTTTGCTGGTGGATTGAATTTTGACAGGTATTATTAAAATGGTCTCTTCCTTTCACGCTACCAAATGTGTAGTGAATGTAGAGTACTATCTATTGGAGCACCAGGAAAGTGAAATGGGTCCCACACTGCACCCCCCCCCCCCTTTTCTTTTATACATAGACACATACACATTATAAATATGTTATTATTATTGTACTCCCATCTTTCCTGCCCTTATATATCTTTTTCTTCCTTAGGTTAACGCCTGCCCACACATCCCTTTGGCATTCTACCTGTTGTGAACTACATTTTCCCAAATGCTCATGAAATGAGACATCAAATGAGAGTGACAATGAGTGGAATGGAAGAGAGGGCAGAATCAATAATGATGTTGCCGAGCTTGCTTGAGAGATAGGATTAATAGCAGCAACCCTGATTGTGAAGGAAACTGTCAAGGAAGTATTATTGTGAGAGAAAAAAAAGAAGGAATTCTGTTTTCGATAGAATGAGTTTAAAAAATCATGGAACATATAAACATAGACAGAGAGGAGGCAGTTAGTTTCAATCCCAAAATTGAAAAGAAAATGGCAGGCAAAGAAAGGTAGATCTGAGAGTCAAGATGACAGAAATATGTAGAGGCACAAGATCAAACAGGCACAAGATAAAACAGGCAGACAACATAAAGTGCCATAGTGGAGAAACAAAAAGCAAAGTAGCTGGGATGATAGTTTAAAATGTGCATCAAAGGGAAAATAAAAAGTTCACACGACCATCCTGTCAACAGAAAGGAAAGGATTGTTCAGAATAAAAGACCTGGATTTTAGTGGGAGCCAAGAGGTCTAAAGAACTAAAATGAACTGATCATGAACAATTTTTGGTTTGTTGCACACAGGAAGGCATTCTAGGTGGCACAGTAAAATGGAGAAATAGAGGAGCAGATAAAAATATTTAATATAAGTTAAATGTAGAAAAAAGTTTCCCCTAAATAACAATATGAACATTTTTTAATTAGATTGTTTCACATGATAACCTACAATGCAAATATCAACTTCATTATTGGTAAGTGGACCACCGATGCAGAAGCTGGCAAATAGTCACCACTTAATGCACTCAAGTGTGTCTGGGTTCTGCTTGGAATTGATTCATCCAGGGTGGAATCTGAGGAACCCGCAATGCCTACCACGCAAGGAGGGTGACCCAGAAGGCTGTTTATGACTGCTGACCATGTTCCCCACAATCTTAGATACTGGGAACATTTTGAAAGGAAGCCACTATCATTGGAAGTACACAATGAGTAGGTAGTAGGTAATGAGCCACAAGTAGGTGAGTTTTTTTCATTCATAATTTAGTATTCACCTTTTGGTAGTGCCTGTTTTCTTCACATAATTAGAAGTTTCCATTGTCAAATGAATGTATGCACCCAGATGCTGAAAATAAAATATTTCTGATACAATAGATTGTGTAGTGGGATATAATAGTTTGTGTAGTGGGATATAATAGTTTGTGAAAGGTTTATTTTCCACCTGGTGTATGTCATGTCAAGAACATGGGGGGAAGAACAAAGCCTAAGACTGTGCAAATAGTGTACAAAAGATAATTTAATGTTAAAATGAGACTCACAAATAAAGTTTTCAAAAAGAGACTGGCTCAGTTTGCCATAAATACAATTGTGCAAAAAGATTATTGATGTCACTTTTGTAAATGTCACAAGTGTTTCTGTTGTATAGTGGTACAGGCACTGAGGCCCTTCTGGCATAATGACACATGTCTTAAAGGCTCACATCAGAATGTTGCCAATTGAATAAGCAGCGATTGGACACAATGCAGGTGGTGAGTAGATTGTACTCCCTAAAGACTTCCAGCCCTTAATGTAACTGTAATCCCTAGTTGTAAACCCTACCACTTATTCTAACCCTAATATCTAAAGGCCAACCCTAAATCCCCCTTATCCTATCCTCAATCCCTAATGCAGTCCAAACCCTAATCACAATTCACAACTCCAAATTGTTCCCTAAGTAACCTTAATTACTAATTCACACATGGACATATTGACCCAAGTACTTATGACATGCATCATTAAGACAACAAGCTAATGTTTATACAATATGACAAGCACGAAAAAAGGAACATATACGGAAAAAATGCACGCTAAAATAAAAATACAAGGAAGAGGCGCAAATCAGGAAAAAAAAGTACAGAATGTTAAAAAAATGCTCCTTTGGGGGTGGTGGCAGTTGAAGGGAGGTGGCCCGCCCCAGGTGCTATGTTATAGGGAGGTAAATTTGTATTTATGGAGTAGCGCAGAATCATACATGTAAAAATATCAAACTAAAAAACACACTTGATTATGTAATATTTCTGACAAATGCAGAGGAAAAATAAAAAATAAAGTTTATGTACTCATAAATATAGGGCTGGAAATAGGCTTCAAATAAATCAAATCAGTCCGGAGCTCTTCTGAATGGTCTTTTATTAGCTAAAACAAAAAGGAAGCAACATAGGGTAATATTGCAAAATATCCCATAAAGTTCAGGTAAAACCACTTACAGTGTATGTTGGCCTGCAGTACCAACATACCTCTGTGCCTAAATATAGGGAAGTGGCAGGTCAGCACTCCCCCTCCCCCCCCCCCCCCCCCCACACACTCCATCTCCCTGGTGTCTAGTGGTGGCAGCACTTAAATAACTGCAGCTCAACACAGGAGCCTTCCTTAAGGTACATTTAGAGGGAGCACAATCAGCTCCCCACTATCACCCCTGTGCACACCCCATTTTCCTGCTCAGCAACCCAGTGTCACCTCTGCCCCCATTCTGCTCCCCAGTGTTTCCCCTGTCCCTACTCTGCTCCCCAGTGTCACCCCATCTCCACTTTGCTCCTCACTGACAAACCTGTGCCCCCTCTTCTGCCAAGTATCACTTGTCCCCACTGCTCAGCCTGCTCCCCAGTGTCACCTCTGTACCTACTGTACTGGCCAGTGCCACCCCTGTCACCAGTGTCACCTCTGTCCCCAATTAGCTCCCCAGTGTCATGTTCAATGTGGGTGTAGAGGAATGAAATAAATGCAAGAAATGCACTTTTTTAATAACATTTTGTATTAAATATGAAAAAAGTGAAACATAATATATTTAAGTATAAATGCAACTATACATATATATATGTGTGTGTGTGTGTGTGTGTGTGTTTGTGTACATATATATAGATATATATGTGTATATGCACAGAGATGGCACTTTAAAAAAAAAGCAACTTGTATTTAAATATGGGGGGTGCCAAACATTAGCTCAACCCTAGATTCCAAATACTCTAGGCACACCCCTGTCCAAACCCACTTAGCACCAGAAGAAGACAAAAGCAACTGGCTCATTCCTTGTTCAGTCAATAAATAGATCCATAGACACTGTAGAATCTGCTATGACGTCTGGGTTAGCTGAAAGCTAGATGTGTCTGGCACACTGAATGCTTATTCATAAGTTTTATAGATGGTTCCTGAATATTTTTTGGAGAATGTAAAGCAATGAGTGGCAGTGCAGACACACAGAAGAGAAAACAAACAAAATTCCAATAGTGTAAATATTTAGATAACAGCTGCACCACCACCATCCTAATATCGTTTATTTACAACTAAATAATTGAAGGCTCATCATAATAAAACATTAATGATGGCAAATTTGTATAAAAAACAAAAGCAGGAAAGAAGAAACCAATACTGTATTTTCTTTTGCATTTAGGAAAGAATCCCACTAGCACTCATACAAGGCAATAGCATGCCAAGATGGAATAGTATGTAATAAGTGCAGTATAAAATCCATAATTTGGAAGGAAACAGCAAGTAGTGAAGGCAAATTCCTCAGTACCAATCAGATCATGGCATCTAGCCGAATTGCCGAATCTTCAGCCATATTTCGTTCAGTGAACATGGCCTGGGGTATCCATTGATTTTGCCTACTCATAAACTTTAACATTTGTGAAACGAAAAAATAATTTTATCACAGCACAGGAGGCTTCGTATTTCCTCTCGGGCTGGTTGGCAAAGGGGTCATTCCACCGGATGTGCTGCCTTTTCAAGTTCAAGACCCCGATTCCAGGCCGATGTGCCTTTCTACTAACCAAGGTTCCAATACCGTACCTCAACATATCGGGGACCCTCCAGAGGTCATGGCTACTCCTACCACACCAGAGCACCTCAAGGTAAGAACAAACTTAATTATGCCCCGGTTACCTATTGCAGGCTGGCTCGCATACTTTTTAGCTCAGTGGGAAACAATTACTCCTTAGACCCTTAGGTCCTTCAAACTGTAAAGAGTTTTCAGACATCTTCCCCTCTTTTGTATCTCTCCCCCATGTTTGTCTTATCCTCTCCCTCCATGTATATATCTCTCTCTCCCCTCCCCATGTTTATCTCTCTCTCCTCTCCCCCATGTCAGTTGTCTCTCTCAGTCCCCCCACCCCATGTCTAGTGTATCTCTTTTTCTCTCTCTCTCTCTCTCTCTCTCTCTCACTCTCTCCCTCCCCAATGTCCTGTGTGTGTCTCTCCCTCCCCAATGTCTGGTGTGTGTATCTCTCTCTCCCTCCCCAATGTCTGGTGTCTCTCTCTCCCTCCACAATGCCTGGTGTCTTTTTCCCCCTCCTTACTTTCCACAATGACAGGTGGGTCTTTTTCTGCACCCTCCCTCCCTTCCGCAACTCCTGGTGTCTATTTTCTCCCTCTCTTCACCAATTCCTGATGTCTTCCCCTCCACTCCTCTCTTCCCCAATGCTGGGTGTCTTTTTCCCCCTCTCTTCCCCAGAGCCTGGTGTCTTTTCCCCCCAATTTAAAATCCCAGTTCACTAAAGAGACAAACATACACACGCAGTCACACTTACACACAAACTTATACAGGCTTACAGTTAGACACACACACTCTCCCACTTAGACACGCACAAACAGGCACACGTACACACACAAACAGACGCACATGTACACACACAGTCACATTTACACACATAGACTCACATGTACACACACACACAGTCAGACTTACACACAGACACTTACAGCGAGAGAGAGACTCACAATTACACACACACAGAGACTGCGACTTACAAACACACAGACTCACATTTACACACACAGACTCACACTTACACACACACAGTCAGACTCGCACACCCTGACATACACAGATATTTTTTTTTTTAAATAATTTTTACCGGTCTGCAGACTTCATGCTGTCCTGTGGTCCTGTTTACCTGCCCTCTGATCTTAGAGCATGATGTCACAGGAGGGAGGGATTATGCAGCATCATGGAAACTTAGTTTCCCCACACTGTTAGAGGTGTGGAGAGGGGGTTTCAGGGGTGCTGTTGCAGCTGTAGGCAGGCCAGACCTCCACGAACCGGTGCAAACCAGCTGAATCCCACCAATGCTGCTGGAGATTTTTCAAGAAAGTAATGCAAATTAAAAGCCTCCTGTCCTTATTAAAATTTAGATTATCACTGCACCAATTCTAGGATAATCCCTAATTAAATACAATAATATATTAATGTTATACATTACAATAGTAAATGTATAATTAATATAAGCATTTAAAAATGTTTTAATAATACCTTACATTTAATGTTGAGCGAACCCAAACCGCACTGTTCGGGTTCGTACCAAACATTACGGTTTTTGGACCCCGGACCCAAACACGGACATTCCACTGTATGTTCGCGTTGGAGTTCGGGGTTCGGCGATTACATTGTATGTATTGCTATTGGCTTTCTATAAACCGAAATAGAGTCCCCATTCATAAGAATTTCTTATGAATGGGGACTCTATTTCGGTTTATAGATAGCCAATAGCATTACATGTATTCCATAAACCGAAAGTCTATAAACCGAAAGACATTCGATTTATAGACTTTCGGTTTATGGAATACATGTAATGCTATTGCTATTCTATAAACCGAAAGTCTATAAACCGAATGTCTTTCGGTTTATAGACTTTCGGTTTATAGCCGAACCCTGAACTCCAACACGAACATACAGTGGAATGTCCGTGTTCGGGTCCGGGGTCCGAATACCATAATGTTCGGTATGAACCCAAACAGTTTGGTTCGCTCAACACTACATATAACTTTTGCATGCTGCTACAGTATGTAGAATTTGTATGTGGCTAGAAGGAAATCAATTAATTAATCAAATATCAGATACCACAGAGCCTCCACTGATTAGTTAAATAATTTATGTCTGATCACATATAACTTCTTCATATTGCAAGGCAGCATGAAAAAAATATACATGGCCAGTAAAAAAAATGGTTGAGGTGGTAACATCAGGTGAAGGGTCCTAAGCAGGGTGACTGCTGTACCCCAGGTGTTGAGCACTTGGCTTTGAGTTACCACATGTAGAACCCTTACTTGTTATGGAAGGAGCCATGTGAATATTCCCTGTACACAGAAAGGCAGGATGCACTGCACAATACAGATTAGCAGGCAAGATAAATGATTCAAAGGAAGGCATATGACAGGAGCCACAGCAGGGCACAGGCCAAATGTCACAGACATGAAAAGTGTCAGTTCAGCAACCAGGTCAAGACAAGCAAATGTCAGCAATCATAGAGAATTGGTCAGTATAGCAGATTCATTGGAGACACTGCAGATTAATCTGAAACAATGTTGCAGCACTAGGATTTAGCCAGGTCTGGTAAATATAGTGCTGCTCATTATGATAAAGGAGTGGTGCTCACTTGGAACAGGTATGAGGAGAGGAGAATGCTGCAGTGAACCCTGGTTGCACACTGGTTAGGCACTGGGTCTCAGAGCCATCATGCTCTGAGTACAATTTCCGGCAGGATATTCCAATCTGCTGCCTTCTATCTTGCTTTCGTTCATCCTAGCTGTTTATATTAATGTTCACATTCACTCCTACTTCACTGTCATTTGTTCCTAACAATTTGCATTCAGAAATATATTCCTTATTCCCAGCTGACATGACCGACACACAGACAAACCACTAAGAGCAACTGACAGTCCCTCAGACTGTTATGTGAAGCAGCGGCTTCAAAAATGGATTTTTTTTAAATCTTTGTTTTTTAACAAAGACTATGGAATATTTTCTTAATGGTACTTTCTAGAAGTACCATTCAGAAACATTATGAGCCCAGAATAGATGACCTTTCATTTGTAGAAATATTTTTTTTAACAAAAATTTAACAAAAAGGGGAAAAGTAGGCCAACATGGATTAACCCATTCACGCAACTGGATATATTTATATATCCAACAAAAATTGTTTTTGCAGACTATACACACGTATGCGCCACCTCCCAAAAGAGGACTTTGCCTTAAAACGAGGCAGTCTTCCAGTAGCCTGTTTATAGCTTTTCCAGGGCATGTGATAGTTGTAATAACCAATCATATGGTTTACATGCCGTCGTTGACAATGTATTAGTTCAACACAGTTTGCCGTTTAGGAAAAGGGGCTCAACTCACCTACCACATAAGAGATAAGTTAAAATTAGAGGTTTTTGTATGTAACTCTAACTTGACCTGCAACATTGATCTCAGTCTGTTTTAACCCCTTAAGGACAGAGCCTTTGAAACATTTTTGTCCATTCTGGATAATGGCTATTTTAACATTTCTGTGCTGTTTGTGTTTATCTGTAATTTTCTTCTTTGTCGTTTGCTGTACCCACACAAATTATGTTATGTTTTTTTCGGGACAAGAAGGGCTTTCTTTGGATGCCATCATTTTGATCATATCCTATAATATTATATAAAAAAAAAAATATATGGTTAAAAAAAACGTATTTCCTGACTTTTATTTGAAACATATTCTCATCATCGACAAAAGAGAACAAAAAAACCTGCTAAATAGCTTCTACTATGTCTCCAGAGTACAGGGATACCACCCATGCATAGGTTTGTTGGGTTTTTTGGGGGCTAAAAGGCCAAATTTGGGAGGTGCAGTTTTTGGTCTTCCAACTTGAAATTTTGACATCCAGACCGCCTGCACCCATGTCCCATTTGGGACATATTTGAAGCCAGCCAGTGTATTTTACCCCATCAACTCATTTATTTTCTAAACGTTGACACCCTAGGCTATTTCAAATGGTGGTATTTTTACACTTTCCATGCACTAATTCTGCCACCAGCCTTTGTCAAAGTTTGTAGTAGTCATTTTTTTTTTTTTCACAAACATTGGACTTCAGACATGAATTCACATATTTGAAGCCAGCTAGCGTATTTTACCCCATCAACCCATTTATTTTCTAAACGTAGACACCCTAGGCTATTTTAAATGGTGGTATTTTAACACTTTTCATGCACTAATTCTACCACCAGCCTTTGCCAAAATTGTGGTAGTCATTTTTTTGTTGTTTTTTTTCACAAACATTGTAAATCAGACATGAATTTACAGATTTTGATATGTGTCACTGCCAAACAACAACCCAGTTTGTGTTCAACAACATCTCCTGAGTACAGGGATACCATCCATGCATAGATTTGTTGTGTTGTTTTGGGGGCTAAAAGGCCACATTTTGAAGGTGTTCATTTCCAATCTTGGAATTTTGACGTGTAGTCAGCCTGCGCCCCCGTGTTTCACTTGGGACTTTTTTTGAAACCAGACAGTGTGTTTTACCCCAAAAAAAGCATATATTTTGTAAAAGTAGACACCCTGGGCTATTTTAAATGGTGGTATTTTAACACTTTCCATGCACCAATTCTAACACCAGCCTTTGTCAAAGCTTGTGGAAGTAATTTTATTGTTTATTTTTTCTCACATAAATTGTACTTTAGACACCCATTCACAGATTTTGGTATGTGTCACTGCCAAACAATACCCCAATATGTGTTCAGCAACATCTCCCAAGCACAGGGATACCACCCATGCATAGGTTTGTCAGCTTGTTTGGGGATTAAAAGGCCACATTTGAGATGTGTGCTTTTTGATTTTTGGAATTTGGAATTTTGGAATTTTTACACAGCAAAACATGAGCTGCTGTGTATGATTACTTCGTACACAGCGATCAATGGCAGGGAAGGGGTTAAACACTTGAAATGGCTTTTATAAAAGCCCTGTGTTTCTAAAATGTTATTAAATATTTAATTTTATTAGTTTATTTTATTTTTTTACATTATCTGATCTGTCTCTCTCCCTTACTGTCAGGTCCCGCCGCGCAGCGCCTCTCCGGAGTACCCAGCCCTCGCTGGGTGTCACGGAGTAGTGGGGGACCTGTGCTCCGGATCGGCAGCTTCTCTTCAAGCGCGCGTCACCAATGACGGTGCGCGCGCCCCTCCTCTCTGCAGCATCGCCCAAGCCGGCACGCGCGTCATGACGTCACCAGGCGCGAAGTTTAAAAGGAATCACCAAGCTGAATACTGTGCTTGGTGATTCTTGCTCATGTACTGCCTATACTTGCGTACCTGCCTTTCTGTCTCCCCGTTATTGACCGGATTGTCTATTGGTGTTCCCTGCCTTCTCCTACCCGACCCTGGATTGTATTACTGGATTACCTGCCTGCCTATGCCCTTGACCTGGATTGTTTAACCGATTACCTGCCTGCCTATGCCCTTGACCTGGATTGTTTAATCGATTACCTGCCTGCCTGTACCCCTGACCTCGGATTGTTAACCACCTCATTGCTGATTTGCTGCAGTACCTTGTGGATTACTAACTACTCTTGCTGCTGTATGCTGTCTATTTACCACCTCATTGCTGATTTGCTGCAGTACCTTGTGGATTACTAACTACTCCTTGCTGCTGTATGTTATTGTCCCTGTGGGTGTTAGACGTCTATTGGACTATTCCACGCCATATTGTTCCAGGAGTTTCTGCATCCTGGTGAGTACCTTACTCTCTATATATTACTGTACCCGTATACTGACCTCCTATAACCAAACCTCACACTTACTAAAACTAGTAAGGAGAGGGAGGCAGATCAATACTTGTCAAAGGCAATATTTACAAATATTGCCTTTGACTGTATGATAAGTGCTCATCAAAGCACTTATAATACATGCCTGCACACAGATCTGCTGTGCAGGCATCGATTGGCTCCCCCTAGAGCAACGGAAGTGAAATACATTCACTTCCGATGCTCTTGCCAGTAGAAGGGAAGCACTGCCTGTACAGGCAGCGTTCCCTTCTACTCAGCCGATGGGGTCGCTCAGGAGAGTGAACACCATCGGTTCTGATCGTTAGCTTCCTAAGCACATGTGTGAAGGTGGCGCCGCTATTTTTAAATGGCTGCTACGATCACTCCGGGGAGTGATCGTAGCGCGCCCCTGCACTTTTTTTTAGTGTTGCACAATGCCTCTACATAGAGGCATTGTAGCAACACTGATAGAGTAAAGAAAGTGACCGCTGGTTGCTTTCTTTACTCTAGCTAGTGCATGACGTGCCAAGCACGTCACCTGTCGGCAAGTCCTCGATTTGCCGTGACGTGCCTGGCACGTCATCTGTCACTAAGCGGTTAATTAATACCAATCTTCCATCCTTTCTATTAAAAACTCAGGTGTGGGAGGTTGAGTTACATTTTTTGAGGGAAGAGAAGCTGAGTTGGTAGTTCAGTTGAACTTTAATGGTCAATATGGTAAGTCATGTTTACTTTGTTCAAGGGTAACCTGAACTCAACCTCTGATCTTGACCACCTTTTTTCAAACACTACTTCAGGCCCTAACATGTTTAGTCATTAAAAGATCAGTTGAAGCAAGATGAACATTTTCGTCAGCACCATTATGACCTAGAATAACGTTGGAGTTTAGGCGGGAAATTTACATTTCTATTCATGCATAATGAATGCATTTACATCCAGATCAAGCAATTAAAAATGTTGTTATTATTTGGCAAGAAGGGGATAGTTATAAAGAACTATTTGCCATATATGGAAAACATTTATTTTTCCAGATATTAGTCTGTAATGTACTGGTTAGACATGTGCAAAACTAAAATTTTCGTTTCGTTTTCGTCCATTCGGACGAAAATGTTATTTATTTCGTCTAAAACGAATTTCGTTCATTAGTGCATTCGTTTCAGACGAAATTCGTTCATTATTTTCGTTTCGTTAATTTTTTTCGTTCGTTTTATAGAATACAATGTAATACTATTGGCTTTCTATAAACCGAACGAGAGCCCCATTCATAAGAAATTCTTATGAATGGGGCTCTCGTTCGGTTCATAGAAAGGCAATAGTATTACTTGTATTCTATAAGCCGAAAGTCTATAAACCGAACGACTTTCGGTTTATAGACTTTCGGCTTATGGAATACATGTAATCCTATTGCTATTCTATAAACCGAACGACTTTCGGTTTATAGAATAGCCATAGGTTTACATGTATTACATAAGCCGAAAGTCTATAAACCGAAAGTCGTTCGGTTTATAGGCTGTCGGCATTTAACTATACAGAGACAGAGTCTCCATTCATAAAATTATGAATGGAGACTTTGTCTCCGTGTAGTAAAATGCCGACAGCCTATAAACCGAACGTTCGGTTTATAGGCTGTGGGCATTTTACTACACGGAGACAAAGTCTCCATTCATAATTTTATGAATGGAGACTCTGTCTCCGTGTAGTAAAATGCCGACAGCCTATAAACCGAACGTTCGGTTTATAGGCTGTCGGCTTATGGAATACATGTATTCCTATTGCTATTCTATAAACCGAAAGTCGTTCGGTTTATAGAATAGCAATAGGAATACATGTATTCCATAAGCCGACAGCCTATAAACCGAACGTTCGGTTTATAGGCTGTCGGCATTTTACTACACGGAGACAGAGTCTCCATTCATAAAATTATGAATGGAGACTTTGTCTCCGTGTAGTAAAATGCCGACAGCCTATAAACCGAACGTTCGGTTTATAGGCTGTCGGCTTATGGAATACATGTATTCCTATTGCTATTCTATAAACCGAACGACTTTCGGTTTATAGAATAGCCATAGGATTACATGTATTATATAAGCCGAAAGTCTATAAACCGAAAGTCGTTCGGTTTATAGGCTGTCGGCATTTAACTATACAGAGACAGAGTCTCCATTCATAAAATTATGAATGGAGACTTTGTCTCCGTGTAGTAAAATGCCGAAAGCCTATAAACCGAACGATCCGTTTATAGACTTTCGGCTTATATAATACATGTAATCCTATGGCTATTCTATAAACCGAACGTTCGGTTTATAGAATAGCAATAGGAATACATGTATTCCATAAGCCGACAGCCTATAAACCGAACGTTCGGTTTATAGGCTGTGGGCATTTTACTACACGGAGACAAAGTCTCCATTCATAATTTTATGAATGGAGACTCTGTCTCCGTATAGTTAAATGCCGGCTTTTAACTATACGGAGACAAAGTCTCCATTTATAATTTTATGAATGGAGACTCTGTCTCCGTATAGTTAAATGCCGGTGTTCTGACAAATTTCTGGAGCAAATTCTCCTGCGCAATCGCAGGAGAATTTGCTCACTGCGCATGCGCATAAAGTTACAGCTGATAACTCAGCTGTAACTTTGTGACCACCGCGCATGCGCCAGCTGCGCAACCCACCTCCCGCCCCCTCACACCCCCTGCACACCCCTTCTTACCAGATCATCGACCACAGCGATACACAGCGCATGCGCACGCCTATCCAGCCGTTTGGGAATGTGCGCGTCCGTTGTTGTGTTCTTAAGGTGGTAAGTAACATGGGGCGTCGGGACATAAGGGGGCAAGCATCCTGGTGAGGGCTGCCTCATCTTGATGGGATTTGTGATCCTCCTGCTGCATCAATAATACAGCAGGAGGATCACAAATCCCATCAAGATGAGGCAGCCCTCACCAGGATGCTTGCCCCCTTATGTCCCGACGCCCCGTGTTACTTACCACCTTAAGAACACAACAACGGACGCGCGCATTCCCAAACGGCTGGATAGGCGTGCGCATGCGCTGTGTATCGCTGTGGTCGATGATCTGGTAAGAAGGGGTGTGCGGCGGGTGTGAGGGGGCGGGAGGTGGGTTGCGCAGCTGTCTCATGCACGGTGGTCACAAAGTTACAGCTGAGTTATCAGCTGTAACTTTATGCGCATGCGCAGTGAGCAAATTCTCCTGCGATTGCGCAGGAGAATTTGCTCCAGAAATTTGTCAGAACACCGGCTTTTAACTATACGGAGACAAAGTCTCCATTTATAATTTTATGAATGGAGACTCTGTCTCCGTATAGTTAAATGCCCACAGCCTATAAACCGAACGTTCGGTTTATAGGCTGTCGGCTTTTAACTATACGTTTGTCTCCATTCATAAATTTATGAATGGAGACTCTGTCTCCGTATAGTTAAATGCTATTGTATTCTATAAACCGACTCTATTTCGGCTTATAGAATGCAATAGTACTACGAATGGACGAATGAACGAATGATTTTCCTTTATTAACTATTCGTTCATTCGATTTAGTTAGCTTAGCATTTTCGTTCTTCGTTTTTCGGGCGAATGGACGAAAATGCAATTTTCGGACGAAAATGCATTCGTCCGAAAACGAATGCACATGTCTAGTATATATTCACATGTAAATTGCTTTTTTAATAAAAAATTATGATATAAATAAAATCTTGTTTTTATTTCCTTTTATGTGACAAAGCTGCCTCTCTCTTTCCCTTGCCCCCAGATTTGTCGCTCTCCCCCCCTTAGTGTTGTCTCTCTCTCACCCTCCCTTTGGCTCCCCCCTCGCTCCCCTTGTGTCTGTCTCTTCCCCCCTTCCCTCCCCTTGTTTCTCTCTGCCCCCCCCCCTTGTTATTCTGTCCCCCCCTCACCTGTTTCTTGCTCCCTGGTGGCTAGTGGGGGCAGCCGGGGGATGTATGCACTATACATAATAGACGGAAGTGTCGGGCAGCATGGAGGTTGTCTGCACGATTCGTGCAGACATCCCCCAGCTGCCCGATTCTCCCTGGTGGCTAGCGAGGCAGCGGTGGATGTCTGCGCGATGAGCGAGACCTCCCCTGCTGCCGCCCGGAACGACAGCCAGGACTTTTATGAGGAAGCCGGAAGTACCCAGCTTCATCATAGAAGTCCCGGCGGTCATGCCGGGCGGCAGCAGGAGAGGTCTCGCTCATCGCGCAGACATCCTCCGCTCCCTCGCTAGCCACCAGGGAGAATCGGGCAGCTGGGGGATGTCTGCACGAATCGTGCAGACAACCTCCATGCTGCCCGACACTTCCGTCTATTATGTATAGTGCATACATCCCCCGGCTGCCCCCACTAGCCACCAGGGAGCAAGAAACAGGTGAGGGGGGGACAGAATAACAAGGGGGGGGGGGGCAGAGAGAAACAAGGGGAGGGAAGGGGGGAAGAGACAGACACAAGGGGAGCGAGGGGGGAGCCAAAGGGAGGGTGAGAGAGAGACAACACTAAGGGGGGGAGAGCGACAAATCTGGGGGCAAGGGAAAGAGAGAGGCAGCATTGTCACATAAAAGGAAATAAAAACAAGATTTTTTTATATCATAATTTTTTATTTAAAAAGCAATTTACATGTGAATATATACTAGACATGTGCATTCGTTTTCGGACGAATGCATTTTCGTCCGAAAATTGCATTTTCGTCCATTCGCCCGAAAAACGAAGAACGAAAATGCTAAGCTAACTAAAGCCGGATGAACGAATGGTTAATAAAGGAAAATCATTCGTTCATTCGTCCATTCGTAGTACTATTGCATTCTATAAGCCGAAATAGAGTCGGTTTATAGAATACAATAGCATTTAACTATACGGAGACAGAGTCTCCATTCATAAAATTATGAATGGAGACTTTGTCTCCGTATAGTTAAATGCCCACAGCCTATAAACCGAACGTTCGGTTTATAGGCTGTGGGCATTTAACTATACGGAGACAGAGTCTCCATTCATAAAATTATAAATGGAGACTTTGTCTCCGTATAGTTAAAAGCCGGCATTTAACTATACAGAGACAGAGTCTCCATTCATAAAATTATGAATGGAGACTTTGTCTCCGTATAGTTAAATGCCCACAGCCTATAAACCGAACGTTCGGTTTATAGGCTGTGGGCATTTAACTATACGGAGACAGAGTCTCCATTCATAATTATAAATGGAGACTTTGTCTCCGTATAGTTAAAAGCCGGCATTTAACTATACAGAGACAGAGTCTCCATTCATAAAATTATGAATGGAGACTTTGTCTCCGTGTAGTAAAATGCCCACAGCCTATAAACCGAACGTTCGGTTTATAGGCTGTCGGCTTATGGAATACATGTATTCCTATTGCTATTCTATAAACCGAACTTTCGGTTTATAGAATAGCCATAGGATTACATGTATTACATAAGCCGAAAGTCTATAAACCGATCGTTCGGTTTATAGACTTTCGGCATTTTACTACACGGAGACAAAGTCTCCATTCATAATTTTATGAATGGAGACTCTGTCTCTGTATAGTTAAATGCCGACAGCCTATAAACCGAACGACTTTCGGTTTATAGACTTTCGGCTTATGTACTACATGTAATCCTATGGCTATTCTATAAACCGAAAGTCGTTCGGTTTATAGTTTAGCAATAGCATTACATGTATTCTATAAACCGAACGTCGTTCGTTTTAAAGACTTTCGGCTTATAGAATACTATTGGCTTTCTATAAACCGAACTAGAGTCGAGTCCCCATTCATAAGAAATTCTTATGAATGAGGAGGGACTCTAGTTAGGTTTATAGAATGCCAATAGTATTCTATAAGCCGAAAGTCTTTAAAACGAACGACGTTCGGTTTATAGAATGCATGTAATGCTATTGCTGTTCTATAAGCCGAATGTCTTTCGGCTTATAGAACAGCAATAGCATTACATGTATTCTATAAACCGAACGTCGTTTGTTTTAAAGACTTTCGGCTTATAGAATACATGCTGCTATTGGCTTTCTATAAACCGAAAGAGTCCCCATTCATACGAATAGGTCAATTGACCTATTCGTATGAATGGGAACTCAATTTCGGTTTATAGGAAGCTAATAGCATTACATGCATTCCATAAACCGAAAGTCATTCATGTCGGTTTATGGAATGTAGTACAATGCTATTGGTATTGTAAACCGACTCTATTTCGGTTTAGAATGCCAATAGCACGAATGGACGAATGGACGAATGAACGAATGATTTTCGTTTATTAACCATTCGTTCATTCGGATTTTGTTAGTTAAAATTTTCGTTATTCGTTTTTCGGACGAATGGACGAAAATGCTATTTTCGTCCGAAAATGCATTCGTCCGAAAACGAATGCACATGTCTAGTACTGGTCTTTCTAATGTAGATCTTAAAATATCTAACCTACAAAAATCACATACTGTATTTGCTCGAATGTAAGACAACCATGATTATAAGATGACCCCACAAACTTTGAATATTGATTTAAGGACAAAAAAGCCTGAATATAAGACTACCCTATAGGAAAAAAGTTGTACTGGTAAATATTCAAACTGCTCTTTTAGAAATAATAACAGTTATGACAGAAAAAAAATGCATTTCTTGTCTTTATTTCGTTTTATTCGCCAATCTGCCCCCAGGCTTAGCCATCTGCTCCCCAGACTTAATCAATGCTTTCCCGACACTTAGTCAATGCATAGCCCCTTAACCAATGCATCCCTCGCACTTAGTCAATGCATCCCCTCACACAGGTCACGTGACCTCCCATCTTCCCTCATAGAAGTCCCCGCAGAAGTTGCATCAGTGGAGGATGGCAGTGTGCATCACGCAGACATCTACTAGCTGCCTGGGAGGGGGATCCAGGATCCCAGTCTTATAGTCAGACCTTTATTTGAGGTCTGATTAAAAGACAAACCTCAAATAAAAGTTTTACTCCATGTCTGAGGTATAATCTAGATTGCACATTAAATCAAGAAGTGTTTTTGTATCTTCCTTCATAACACTAATTGGTTTGTATCTGACATACATTGCATTCATGGACCTTTGATGGTCACTCTGTAAACCAGGTATAGGGTTGCCACCTGGTTGTTTTTTGGCAGCAGGCCAGTATTTGAAGTCAATGTTATGGCCGTGGAGGCAGTAGCATGGCCGGTATTTTTCTGAAGCAAAGGCTGCAGCCATAACCAGCGATTTTTGTTTGTCTTTATTTAAGACTTTGACAAATAGGCTGTTGGAGATAGTATCCTTTGTGTTGCACTGACAATCCTTATACTGTTCCACATGTAACTTGTACACATGTGCATCCCTCAAATAGATTTGATTTACAGCTGCATAAACAGAACATTTCAAGTAAAGAAAGGCAAGTCAAAGGTTCTCTATCTTTATGTTTCCCCGTACATGCATCATTTTCGATAGCAAGGTCAGCCATGGTAATGTATTTTCACAAACACCGTGTGACCAGAAGATGTTGTTGCCTGATGTAGGCACTCATAATTTTCTTTATTGTTTATTTGAGATTCAACACCCTTATCTATGCCTGAAAAAAAAATCTCTGTTATAATAAATTATGTGACAGCAGCACCATCTGCTGGTCATTTGTAGAACAGTCTGACACCCTTCTTCTTTGAAGAAAAGGTAAGTGGTGTTATCTGTACTTTTCATACAAAAAATAAACAATGCTGCATTACTCAAGACATTTTTCCTAGCCTTACAGGCATGGGGAATAAGCTACATTATTAAATAGTGATTGAGACCTGTCTTCCCAAGCTCCACAGGTTTTCCCATTATTTCTGGCAGGTGATTCGGGAGCACGGTGACTGTGAATGCTAAAAACTGTTCCCGTGACATTTAAGCATATGGCCAGATTTGCAGAAATAAATCATTTCCAACAGGCATCAAGCTTTTGCTTCCTGTTGAGAAGTAAATTATTCCTGTAAAGGAACTCAGCTCCCATTAAACTACCATCAAATGGCTAAAAGAAACAGATTCTTAAACTGCAGGTTGGCTGACCAACAAAATTCATTAATAAGACACCAGTGAGAAGTCCGACTGGCGGAATTCCCAGTTAAAATTGAGAGAGTAAATGAAATCCAGTTTTTATGCCAGGTCTTGTGCCCTTTTATGGCTCAGAATAATGTTCATTATGTGATTAATCTCTTGGAAATGACATTCTCTTTCTTGCTATTATGGAGCTGGGATAAAAAAAATAAAAAAAATTCTCTTTGGCTTCTCTTCATTGTGTTTGAAATTATTGTGCTTTTTTCACATTTGAATTGGAGGCTTATTCTACTGATGCCCAAAGATATTCTCAAAATTATTTCATGATTGACTGCCTACATGATCAAAACATAAAGAAAGCTATTCACTAAAAGGTGAGTTGGGCGAGATGAAACCACTTTAGCTTAACATTGTGCAGGGACAAACCTGGTAAGATTGCTTAGCGGAGGAAACTCGCCATGCCCGTCTTTGCACAATGTAAAGTTAAACTGGTGAGCTGAAATGTTCATCTCACCTCATCTCACCTGCAACTCACCTTTTAGTGAATAGCCCCATAAGTGTGGACATTTATTTTAAGTATATGTGCTTATTTGAGTTATTGGGAGACACATTCCGTGGTTAAAGGGCACCAAAACCTCCCTGCTGGAATTTAGTTATTCTGAGGTTACTGTGGAATCCACAGCTAAAGGAGTGTCAGCTCCTTCTCTTAATTCTTGCTGCCTTCATTTATCACCTTACTGTCTGACATTCCTGTCTCCTTTCCAACATTTGCTTCAGCCTCCCTTTTCTGTTTTGTCTTCAGCACTTGGTTCTGTCTTATTCCTTTCCTTGCTCCTGGTCCTTATTTCCATCTCCTCTTGAGAGGTCTAAGAACCTTGGCTTGTTCTCCCATCTTCAAACCTCTGCTACCTGCCCCTGACCTTTGACAGTAACCCTGACAGATATTTTGTGTTAACCTTTGGTACTTCTGCATGAAGACTCAACTTTTAATGTCTTAGTAAGTCCCGCCTTAGATTATTCAGCCCCACCTTCCAAATGTAAATTCCCTTTTCCAGGTGTACGTGAGATAATCATCCTGCACAGACATACTATAATAAAAATCTGTTTTACAGACTAGTCAACTAGTCAACTCAAGAACCATAGAGCAGCCAAAACACAACTTAATGTAGGATTGATGTAAAATATTCCTTTCTGCAATCCTCTACTAAGCTTCACCATGTTATGTGACCTTTCATCCTAAAAAGTTTAACACTGATCTAGGCAACTACAATCTTTTCAGAAAACAAGTTCAGTTTTTAGTATGTCATTCCTTGGCCTGTTCTGTAGTTTTCAATTCTATGCCCTTTGGAAATAAGTGTAAAAGTGTAAATCTGCAAAATGAAATTAATTCAAATCATGTGTTATATACTTACTAGTAATTTGGCTAGAACAATGTAAATAAACATATTTGTTATCTAGTAAGTGACAATATGCCATATGTTTATGACACTTTAAAAAGTTAAATAATGTAGCTCAAGCTCTTGAGCCCCTTTGACTTGAAAAAATAAGGAATAAAATAATACGGATGGCCTTGAAAACAGAAATCTCTGCCATCACAGACACAGACTAATGCAAAAAAGTGGAAATAGGGAGAGTTGAGATAGAAGTCTGGAAGTTAAGCAAGTTGGGTAGGAAAGATCTGTGTCTTCCATCACTGACAAATTACATTTGAAAGTGGTCCCAGTGTTGGATTCTTTCTGCATCCCCACCTTCCCCCAAAACTTTCATCTTCATAATATCCTTTCATAATATAGAACATTCTCTCTTGCTTACTATCCAAATCTTTTGTGTCTTGTGTACATTGTCTAGCTTCCTTTTAGCATTCTTTGGTTTCAAGCTTTCCATTATTATTTCTCTCAGACTCTATGCTGTCTCGGTATCTCATCTTTGTTTTTATTCAACGTCTGGCCCAATTTTTCTGCATCCAGTCTAAAGCATCCATGAGATTTGCTCACCTCATCCCTGGTCTCCAGTAATTATGCTAATGGTGACAAGATAGGAGTTCATCAATTGGAAATGTGTGATTATCAAAATAATGTGATAAAGAATGAGTCATTTCCACAGCCTTGAGATGTAGCTACCCACATTTGCAGGCTATTTGTCTCTATCATGTCCTCAAAGTGGCATGTCAAGTGTTATATAACAGCAGAAAGTCATGTTTTTATTGTATCTTTCAAATGCATGGTAAAGGGAGAGGGAGTTTTTCTGTAAACTATGTGGTTATTGTAATATAGTGATAACTCGTGTTATATTGGTTTTTGTTCCATTAACCCCTTCGTGACCAGACTGTTTTGGAAATGTTGTACCCTTCATGACAAATGTTTTACCCTTCTGCCACTGTTAGTCTGCCCATTAACATGCCACTTTTAGTATTCCTATTAATTTGCCACTATTAGTTTGTCCATTAATATGCCACAGCCAATTTGCTCATTAATGTGATGCCACTGTTAGTTTGCCTGTTAATATGCCACTGTTAGTATGCCTATTAATATGCCACAGCCAATTTGCCTATTAATATGCCGCTGTTAGTTTACCCACTAATATGCCACAGTTAGTATTCCCATTAATGTGCCACAGCCAATATGCCCATTAATTTGCCACTTTTAGTATGCCCATTAATGTGCCACAGCAAATTTGCCCTTTAATATGCCCCTGACTGTTCGCCCAATAAAAACTATTACTCACCTCTTGCTCTCTCTGTCCCTGGCCGTCTCCTCTGTAGTCTTGCCTCCACGCACACTGTATGCGTGGAGGAGGGACATACAGCCACCGAATATGTCTTGCTGTCATACCTGGCGTAAGTGGCAGAAGGCTGGACTGCATCCGATGGGTGCGGACTGCCAGTTGCAGCCCTAGCATGACTGTCTCTGTGTGAGAGAGTCACGTGGGCAGCGCTACCATGTTGGGCCAGGGGGGGGGGGGGGGGCATGGGGCTTCTTTGGGGAACCTTTAACCAGTGGCCCTGGGCAAGTTCTCACTGGTTAAAGCAGTTCACCCACTCTGGGACCTCTGTTTTGTTTTTTGATTTTTAAAGAAACTGTTCACACAGATCCTAGCACACATGGAAGATACGCCACTCATGCTAATACAAAAACTAAAAGCTAAAAACAAAAAAACAATTCTCACAATGCACAGAAGAATCCAGAATGTCCAAAAAAAGTCCAAATAATATGTAAAAACAATATATAAAAACAGAAATCAAAAATGAGAAACCCTCAATCAAACCCCAAAGTGCTGCTCCTCAGTGAAATGTGCTCCTCACTTCCGCAAAAACTACAGTATGTAAGACAAAAGAAAGAAAAAGGGCAAAACTCCTAGTGCAAATGAACTGATAAATCTAATTCTAATACATATCAAAATGACATAAAACCACACAGTGAAAACAAATATATACTTAAAACCACCAATAGAAAATGTGCCTACTAGGTTATGGAGTGTAGACCATATATAATCAAAATCTTTAGACCTGGATTATCTGCAGCAATTCATAGAAAACAAGTCTTTAGTCTCTGTGATTAGGACAAAAAGTAAGTGTGTCTCAAATTGCAATAAGATCACAAAGCAGGAATAACCTACATCTTTCCAGTGTTATACACCCCTTTCCAGTGTTATACAGCCTTTTCAATGTTAGCCCTACAGTTATCAAAAACTCTCTATCATTCAAACTAAATCAAGTTATGTATCTGGTATTATCAAACCTGTGTTTATTAATAATATAATAATAAAGACAAACAGACAGACAATAATAATGTAGATTGAGACAAACATAGAGACACAGACCGACATGTAGAGGAGATTAATGCAGACTGAGACGTTGCAAGGGAGATTACAATTGTTATTTTAGAAGCACACTGTGAGTTCTATTAACAAAACAGTGGTGAATTTCCAACCGACTAGTAAAAATCAGACATTTTTTAAAGTGCTGTCCTCAGCTATTACCGTTGAACTCAGCTGTTTCGAGTGTTTTGGATGTGGAGAAGGAGGAAAGGTTTCAGTCGGTGCTGTGATGTAACACTAAAAGCATAGGTCTGGAAAGATAGCAGGACTGTTGCCATAGTAACAGCAGTAACTGATAAACGGTATGTGCAGTTTTTGGGAGATAGAAAGTGTTGAGGAAAAATAAAAAGACAAATCCGTTCCTTTGCATGATGCAGCACCTACAATATGTGGAACTGCCGCTTTCACTGTTGGTGAAAATGTACTATATAACTCACTTTTATAAGTGATGCAGGAGTTCTCTGATAAATATCTTCTCTTTTTAAACACTGCAAAAGAAGTGTCTGAATCAGTCTCCAAAGACTACTCTTGTTCAGCTTTCTTTTAATACAAAATCGATGGGCTCCTGTCTTGTATTTTTTTTTTTAAATCAGAGTAAGGAAAAAAATGAATTGTAGCTATATTCTTTTTTTCCATTTCTGTTGTTTGTTTTGACTTAGACATTGTATTTGTTGACTATATTAATACATCTTTTTAAAAAAAAATTGTACAGAGAGATAAGTGTTTTGTTGTGTTTGCCTTTTGGAGGATTTGAGGAGTCCTCTATTTCCATAGGTTTGACAGGTGTTGCCTTTTTTCCTTTTCTCTTTAAAAAATTTGTATTTTTATACCGGAAAGAAAAACAACTTGTTTTTAATAGTGCTTCATCAGCATTTTTATAGACACTATGTACATTTACCAGACTGACTGCTCCATTATGTTTGTCTCTTGTTCTGAATTTTAAGATCTGTTAAATAATGCCTGACATGTTGAAACCATTTGTAAGAAATTGTACAATATCAGAATTTGTGTTTTTATGGTGGATGAGAGAATATTAAAAAAAAACTCAAAAGAAAAATGTCTCAAATGCCGAGAGATCTCCTGTCTGCGAATCTTGTATGAATAATTTACGAAAATGTCTCTCAAGTGGAAGCTGGCTAGCGTTTAAACAGCTTGGTTTTGGTTAACTGAGTTGCACAATGCTTACATTTTTTGATTACATAATGATCAGCAGAACTCGGTGTAGCCGTTCTAAATATGCACTTTTAAAAAGTACGGGAACATTCAGCAAATTGATCAATGTCACCAAAGTAGGTCATCAGCCTATAACGAGTAACACAAAGCTAGCTCATTGCTTCCCTCTCTGCGTATCACTCTCATGGTCGAGACTGAGGAAAACAGATTTCACATACAATAAATCTCATGCCCTGAAAAATAAGAGTGCTACTGTGAAGCACGTGAAGCTTTCAAGATGCATGTTAACAATGAAAAGAAATATCCCCAAAAAAGCTTAGGTAGTCATATATTGCTTCATAAAATATGCAGAGATTCCTACTACTATCCTCTATAGTGAGTTTGGTTACAATCATCTGATATAGAAATAAAGTCAGTGATCTAAGGCCTCTAGATAAATCTGCAATGCTTTTCTAACTTTGATATTATTTAATACTGTTATTGCATACCTCGCAACTTCTGCTACTGGCAAATTGGGATGCCAGGGAGTGGTGCTTGGGAGGTCGAGTGTCATTGAAGCTGGAAGTGCTACAGTGCATGTGCACAATGCTACGCATGTGCATTATGCATTCTCAAGTATCCAGGACACCAGAGAATGAAATTAGGACCATGGTCCTGAATCCCACTGTCCCGTGGAGCTGTCTCAAAAAGCAGGACAGAGGTAGAACTTGGCTGGATAATAAGATAGACCCCCAAAGTCAGGACTGAGGCAAATGGGTATTCTTTACAGGAAATAATAAATAGTGACAGAAATAGGCAATGTTGTTGAGGTAACTAATGTGACACTTGTTCTCTGTTATGTCTCGCTTCATACATGTGTGTGTCACAGGACTACACAGCAATAAAGCTCTCAATAACGTGTCTAAAGATCTTGCATGTTTATTCTCCGGCAGCCTCTGCACTAGCAGGAAGAGACCACCGGTGAGCAGTGAGGTCCCATGCTGGTTGGTTGTGTGTCCACTGAGGCTATCAGCAGATAAGTGAGTCCATATTAGCTCTGCCTCAACTGAGAGGAAAAACTGAGAGTAAATCCACCTGTATCTCTAAAGGCCTGTTCTTTTTTAGGTTTGTTAACATCAACAATATCAAGAACGTGCCTCTGCTACAAGGCTGAAACTTCACTTGCAATATTGCTAAGAACATATCAAAAGAAATTGAATAAATACAATAAATCAACGGTATACAATGATCATCTCAGTCTCCACTGTTGATTAGTCCATATAAACTGACAAAATAAGCTCTGTATGGAGGAATGAACCAACATCACAATGTTCTCCAATGTGATGACACATAATAAGAATAAACTCGGTGCTGTTACCTTTGCTAGACAAGGGTGTGCATGGGGTTTTATGGCCCCCTTAGAAAGATTCGCTATTATTTAGTGTCTTACAGGCTCATGAAGGTATAAAGCTTTATGGTAATATTTAATAAATTAAAAAGTAGACAGCGCTATTGTTAATAAATAAAATAACCACACAAATAACTATATAACATATAAATTTGAATGAACATATACAATAATAGCAAAGTACAAAATAAAAAAATGTCAATTAAAAATTATTTAACAAAAAGAAAAGAGACAAGAAAAATACTTTACAAAATCTTATTGGATATAGATACCCTCTTTCCCACCATAAAAAACAGCTGGATATACAGATGCCTGAATATGCAAGGTATAAACCTTAATAGCAGTCAACTCTTCCATTACAAGCAAAAATACATAAATATACAAATATGGGTACACGGATTGCGACCTGACCAGGTACACACATTTATGGTGCTATTAGATGCCACATGTTTTAATTTTTTTTTCTTTGGTTTATTTGGTGGTGGTGATATCACACATTTATACGTTTATATTAAATTATTTTTCACGCTGTGTAGTAATTCATTTATATTTATGGTAATATATGTGTGTTACCTATCTTGTGTTTCTATACTACACCCTCTTCTACGTTTTTTTTCCAAACATGTCCAAACTTCTTCTAAATGAACGGGAGGGGGGGGGGGGGGAAATGGAGTGGAGGAGGAGATGATCATTTCCTCTCCACTAATTGGTTGTGTGGTGTTCAATTCACACACCAATCACAGAGACGGTCGTTTGAGCTATGCTCCTTAATGTTAAAGCCCCCTAGTTGTGGTGACATTCTTTCATAGCCTTTGATACTGTAATTCAGTAATTCAAGACCTTTATAAGTCAGGAAAAGATTACCACGCTTCACAACTTTCACTTCTCTCTTGTCTTCTTTCCTGGCTGTGTTTCTGAGTAGACATGTGATTATTTGTATGTTACTGTTCTTTCACCTCTGAATAAATGTTTGTCAAAGTAGATCAGAGTTTATATGTGTATGCCTAAATAATTTATACAGTTTGGTTAAACACCACACTAGTGCACCATTCAAATTAGACTTCTAGTGAAACAGAAGTGGCCTTCTGCTGCATTAAAATAAGAAAATTTGGATTTAATTTTTAACAATGGGACATATTTACTAATACTAGTGAGATGCAAATGGGTCTTGCCCACACAGTGCATAGTTAAATTAGTGAGATGAAATGCTAATTTTACCTCAACTCACACCTTTTTAATTACTAAGATTGTTCAATAATTGTACCTTTTGTATCAGATATTATTTAATATGTATTAATAACATGTTAACGATGTGACCTGCCTGTTGTTTATTGCCTTGAGCCAAATCCCCCATATATTAATTGTATTGGCAGGAAATCAGTGACATAATGCTATGATAACACTGTAAGGGAAGTCTAGTATACTGGGGATGTGCATAATTCTAAAGAACATTTCTTCCTGTGTGTTATAGTAACAGACGATATAGGCTAATCTTCTGCCATTCTCTTATTTGTATATAACAAAATAATTATATTTCAGAAAGGTCCTACATATTTCTTTACCTTTGCCATGAATTATAAATGTCCCTTACTAGGCCAGATATTGGCCAGTTTAGTCCCAATCCTAAGCATCAGTGTTCTTTCGTTTGGTTACCTCACAACATGATGAAATGCTATAAGAATGCACAATGACATACATTTCTGTATAATTCTAAATCAACCCTGTACACGCTAAGGGATAAAGACATATTTCAACATAAGGCAGCCATATTACCTTTTACAGCTTTCTATTTCTCTATACAAATAAACATGTGATCAAGAAAATAATAGTAGAATACTATTAATTTAACATTGGGTTCCAATAAGGGTTACCACCTGGCCCGTATTTTACTGGAAGGCCTGTAAAAAAAATTGGCTTGACCCCAATTTTAAGTCTATGGAAGCAGTACTATGGCCGGTATTTTTTTGTAGAAAAGGTGGCAATCCTGGTTCCAATTAAATCACAAGCTGGTAACAAATAGTAAATTACAAAGTAAAAAAAAAAACCCTCTCTTCCGTTATTCCTTTTATTATTAAAAATATTTATGTTTTTTTAAATCGTATTGTGTGCATGATCATAAATGAAAACAGCTACATTAGAGTTTCTTTGGCATTGTCATCATTTTGGAGCAAAACATGTTTATTTTCTTCTAAATAAAACAGCTTTCAATCCTCAGCAAGTGTTTTGGCGCCATGGAAACTATTGTGTGAGACTTACCCTGAAATATAGGAAGAAAAAAGAGCAGTAGATCATAACTCCTGCTCTTTTCAGTGATAGATGTCGATACAATTACTGAATGCGCGACAGCAAAACCATTCCTCAAAGTTTGTGAACAATAATACAAGCAATGTGCATACAAATATGTTTTTCAGCAGTTGTTTGATGTTTTTGTGGAAATTAAGATTTGTATTTTGTACAAAATATGCATAGAGTGTGATAAACTAAAACATGGACAAAAAGTATCTAAAAAAACAAAAAAGGTAAACACCCCTTGAACAATCAAATTCTTGGCAGAATATGAGCTGTTCATTTCTCGTCAACAAATAAAATATTATGTTCTTATTTAAAATTGTGTATATATTTTAGAGAACTACACTATTTTCTCTAACCTGCCCATCTGCCCACAGCTGCAACATGCAGCATATTTGCCTGTATTTGGATTTTTGGGGAGTCTTGTCTTGTTAACTTAGGGTCTGAGTATAACTGCACACTGTACACAATGCATTGCAAGAAATGAGCTCCAGACAACCTATACCTGTATCAGGGAGGCTGGAACTCAATCTCGTGGGGTCATACAACACCACATGATGTAATGTGACTCCCCCTTTTTTAATTCCTCCCCCACCATGTCCTGGGATGATGTACCAAAATGCCTACAGGAATGCAAGCATATTGAGGTATAGACCAAGTGCCCAACCCCCAACCACTCAGTTAAAGATTGTGACAATCACATTTGATGGGCATTTGATGTTACCAACTCCAGATGAGTACCTCCCATCTTTTGACACCAGCAAATTGGGACAGCAATGGGCTGTGGGGGTCGAGTGTCAGCACACCAGAGAATGGAAATTGGAACAGCAAGATTGCAGTCTTGAATCTGAACTGTCCCTCTTAAGAGACAACTCTGTTTTGTTCACTTGTGCTTCTAATATAGAAACCCAAGTGAAAAATAAATTCTCTGACCCTAGTATGACAATAAACTCTTGATAGTATATGCCAGTTTTCCCTGGGCATCCTGGCATCCTGGTCCTGTTGGCTGCTAGTGCAGAGAGAGAAGCTTGATTTTTACATGAGATCAGTGACCTTCACTAGATTCCCTCGGTTGTTCCCTTTTGAAAACAAGTCTCTCTTTCTCTGCAGAGGCAGGGAGAGACCCCAGATCTGGTAGACCCCGATAAGACGAGCGAGGCACACAGAGCCAAGAGTAAACATGCGTGCACACCATTTTATTAACCCTTTCCTTGGTTAACAACTTTCGTTTTTCTTTAAAGCTGATGAATTCCAAAAAGTAGCTCTGTGTTAGTATGAGTTCCAGACCACTCGGTCCACCACTGCAGACAGGATATCAGCTCCTGATAAACTAGAGATGGGTATTGTATATTATTAAGTTACACGTGTTTAATTTAATGTCCATGTGGTCATATCACCTGTTTCTGAAAGACTCTTTTACTATATTTTGGTAGTAGCATTTCTGCCATAATAGTAGCAATTGTATATTATACAGAATACATGACTTTACCCTATACAGAACCTCACGCAAAATATGGGTTTTCTTATATACATTTGTAGGGTTTAATATTAAATGAGCCATGTTCACACAGTATCACCTCCAGCATATTCAAGGTGGTAGAATAAAATCTATAACTGTAGGCCGCATATTGCTGTATACTTAACATTCAAATTTATTGGCTGACAAACACTTCTTTGTGCCATCTGCTGCACAGCATTAAACTTTCTGTAACTAAAGATGTCAAAGCCCAGGAGGATATGCATTAACTCAAATAAATTCATTTAATATAATTGAACATAATTGCACATGTTATGTTTAACATAATATTATTTAGCAGATGTGCAAATAAAATGATACTTATTCTCAATAAACCACATGTGGAAAGCATCTCAACAATAATATGGTACCAAAGCAGCTAACATTTACAAATCTAAAAAGCATTAGAGGTGTTATAGGAAAATGTAAAAGGGAAAATACAACCATGTATTTTATTGTAGCTGCTATATAAACTGCCTCTAATAAACGGCAGATTTTTCAGTTGAGATCACTAATCGTAATGAAAGGTGCAATATACTTGTTTTATTTCTTTTATTTAAATATCTTATTCTAACTCATGTCTCTCATTAAAATTAACAAGTTTTTATTATACTGGATTGGTATAAATATCAGAATGGCAGGTGTTAATCCCACGGGGATTAATCGCCCAGGAGGAGCTGACTAATCAAAGTCTATGAGGCACTGATTTATCACAGATTGCAAACTCATAAGACATATCAGCACACTAAAGTTTTGGACCATGGTTCACAAATGGAGATTTGTTATCAGATATTACTGTAGGTGAAAGTTTAGGATCTAGTGATAACCAGACAGTGTGGTTTAATATAAGAACAGTGACACAGTCACACCACACAAAAACAAAAGTTTTAGATTTTAGAAAAACAGACTTTTCTAAAATTAGATTAGGTATAAAGGAGTCATTATCAGACTGGAGCAATTTAAATGGAGTCCAGGAGAAATGAGATTATCTAAAAGTTGCACTACTGAAGGCAACAGAAAATTGCATAAGGCTTGTCAGTAAGAGCAAAACATTGAAGAAACCACTGTGGTACTCTGCAGAGGTGGCCAAAATAGTAAAAAATAAAAAGCTAGCATTTAGTAATTATAAAAATACTCAGAGTGAGGAAGATAGAAAGATCTATAAGAGTAGGCAGAAAGAGGCAAAGCAAGCTATAAGAGCTTCCAAAGCACACACAGAAGAGATTATAGCCCAGTCAGTGAAAAAGGGGGATAAAACATTTTTTAGATACATAAATGAGAAAAGGAAAGTAAAACAAGGATTAGTTAGATTAAAAACAAAAGAAGGATGCTATGTAGAAGAGGATAAAGGCTTAGCAGACTGCCTTAATGAATATTTTTGTTCAGTTTTTACAAATGAAAATGAGGGTAAGGGACCTCATTTAGGGAAAAAGACTAATGAGTCTTTTGATGCATGTAAGTTTACAGAGGAAGAGGTTTTACTTCAGCTGTCTAAAGTAAAGACAAATAAGTCAATGGGACCTGATGGGATACATCCAAAGTTATTAAAAGAACTTAGTGGTGTACTAGCAAAACCGTTAACACATTTATTTAACCAATCATTGCTAACGGGAGTAGTTCCAGAAGATTGGAAATTAGCTAATGTTGTGCCCATTCACAAGAAAGATGGTAGGGAGGAGGCGGGCAACTATAGACCAGTAAGTCTTCTTTCAGTAGTGGGGAAAATAATGGAAACCTTGTTAAAGAATAGGATTGTTGAACATCTAAAGTCGCTTGGATTTCAAGATCAGAGACAGCATGGGTTTACTTCAGGGAGATCATGCCAAACTAATCTTATTGATTTTTTTGATTGGGTGACTAAAATAATAGATCAGGGTGGTGCAGTAGACATTGCTTACCTAGATTTCAGTAAGGCTTTTGACACTGTCGCACATAGAAGGCTTATCAATAAACTGAAATCTTTGAGTTTGGATTTCAATATTGTTGAATGGATTAGACAATGGCTCAGTGACAGAGGGTTGTAGTCAATGGGGTATATTCGATGCAAGGTCTTGTTACTAGTGGGGTACCTCAGGGATCTGTACTTGGACCCATTCTCGTTAATATTTTTATTAGCGATATTGCAGAAGGTCTTGTTGGCAAAGTATGTATTTTTGCTGATGATACAAAGATTTGCAGCAGGGTTGATATTCATGGGGGGATAAGCCAAATGGCAAATGATTTAGCTAAACTAGAAAAATGGTCAGAGCAGTGGCAACTGACATTTAATGTGGACAAGTGCAAGATTATGCACCTTGGGCGTAAAAAACAAAAAGCAGAATATAGACTATTTGGTACAGTCCTAACCTCAACATCCGAGGAAAGGGATTTAGGAGTACTAATTTCAGAGGACTTAAAGGTAGGTAGGCAATGCAATAGAGCAGCAGGAAATGCTAGCAGAATGCTTGGTTGCATAGGGAGAGGTATTAGCAGTAGGGAAGTGCTCATGCCATTGTACAGAGCACTGGTGAGACCTCACTTGGAGTATTGTACGCAGTACTGGAGACCGCATCTCCAGAAGGATATTGATACTTTGGAGAGAGTTTAGAGAAGGGATACTAAACTGGTTCATGGGTTGAAGGATAAAACTTACCAGGAAAGGTTAAAGCATCTTAACATGTATAGCTTGGAGGAAAGACGTAACGGGGGGATATGATAGAAACATTTAAATATATAATCAACACAGTAAAGGAAGAGAGTATATTTAAAAGAAGAAAAACTACCACAACTAGAGGACATAGTCTTAAATTATAGGGGCAATTATTTAAAAGTAATATCAGGTAGTATTACTTTACTGAGAGGGTAGTGGATGTATGAAATAGCCTTCCAGCAGAAGTGGTAGAGGTAAACACAGTCAAGGATTTTAAGCAGGCGTGGGATAGACACAAGGCTATCCTAGCTATAAGACCGGGAACTGGGAACTAAAAAAAAAAATTGGGCAGACTAGATGGACCGAATGGTTCTTATCTGCTGACACATTCTATGTTTCTATGTTTCTATGGTGTAGCACCCAACTATCACAGCCTAGACTAAAATAGGCATTTGGTCAGGGATGTATAATCCAAGAACAAAACACTTGTCTGAACAATTTTTCAACAAACTTTATTGAAAGGAAATCTATTTTACACTGGCTCCCATACAATAACCAGCTCTTTTCAAGTTCCCAGAAGCCCGAAGACATTTACCCTCTCCCTCCCTGCCAGCTCAGAGGGTTAAGTTATAATTTACTTACTGAGGTTGGTTAGCAGGGCACAGGTCAAGCTTTTTGAGTAAATATAATGATAGTTTAGATTGCTCCATCTGAATGTAAAATCAGTCCTCCCTGGGAAGAGTAATATATCCTCCATTTTAATGTTAGGACCTCTTGATTTTTGAAAAAAAAAGAAATATGGAGGTGCATATATTAAGGAAAACTGCAGAATAAGTAAAATGCAAACGTGCTATTCTTCTGGAATACTAAAGTGTAAAAAAATAAAAAAAATAAACAAAAATGTAAATAGATAAAATTGTTTCAATTTGGATAAGTAATATTGGACTAAGTGCTGTTATTTGATCAAAACCAAATCTTTTTGTTGTGCTTTTTTTTTATGCATTTTATTGAAATCTTGCTGCTCTAAAAATGAATTCCTATTTCATCCTTGGTCTACTTTTAATGCCATAGCAGCATCTACAACATCATAGGAAAAATATATATTTTTTGTTGTGCTTAAAAATCAAATACATTAGGAAGGTGCTTCGCCATTCTGACACAGCCTGCATTCCATATAGTACATTAGGAAGATGCTTGGCCATTCTGACACAGCCTGCATTCCATATTGTACATTAGGAAGAGGCTTGGCCATTCTGACACAGCCTGCATTCCATATAGTACATTAGGAAGATGCTTGGCCATTCCTTCACTGCCTGCATTCCATATAGTGCATTAGGAAGATGTTTGGCCATTGCTTCACAGCCTGCATTCCATATAGTACATTAGTAAGAGACGTGGTCATTCTTTGACTGCCTGTTTAACAAGGTAATGAGTTACCACATAACCACCAACAATCAGTAGTGCATCTTCCACAAGGCAAACAAGGCACTTGCCTAAGGCGGAACTTTGCCAGAGGGTGTATAAGCACACTTCTGGTGCTTCAAACATTTTCGCCATTCAGCAAGCTTTATCTGCTTCCAATTAATCAGGGTGATGGGGGCATGTAATGGACGTGGCGGGGGTATGAAATGAGGGTGATGGTGGCATGTAATTGGGGTGATTGGGCATTTAGTGTATATGCAATGTGGGTGATGGGGCATATAATGGGGTGATGGGGCATGTTGTGGGTATGCAACGTGGGTGATGGGGCAAGTTGTAGGTGTGCAACGTGGATGGAGGGTGCCCAAATTATGTCTGTCTAGGGCAGCACAAAACCAAGATACACCACTTCCAACAATAACTATATACAGAATTAAAAACAATTAGAAAAGTAGGGGAAGATATCTTGAAGGAAATTCACAACTAAAACCAAAGAAATTGTATAGGTTAAAAACCGACCATTCATGCACAGAAACTGTTTTTTTTAGCAGTTGTTTTAGGTTAATAGACCTGTGTTTACAGTGAAGGGGTATCCATCATATGAATCAATACACTGCTGGCATTATTAAGGTAGTTCTAATATATCTGTGCTATCTATTTGATAATAAACCTTCCTGGGTGTATTGTACATGAACATGCATCGAGTGACGTTGCAAAATGACATTCATTGTATAGTGTTAGGGAAATTGTGCTAAATTATGTGCAGTATTATGAATACAATTATGTGCCCTTTACAAGTGTTAGTTTAGAGAAATATAACTTCATGCCATATGTAAAAGTATCCAATAATTCTCTAGCCTACAACTAATGGCTAGGCTCAGAGCTCTCTGCTCAGCAATGAAACACCAGTATTAATGTCACTGTTTTCATAAAAGTGCATCCCTACAATAAAAAGTAATCTATTACTAAAAGAGTATGTTTCGAAAACCTTTTTTCAAGATACCTACAAAATAATTTAACTAAAATGCATAAATGCAACAAACTGCTTATATAATGTGATCTGGCATTGTACAATAAAATAATAAAAGCTCAAATGCTAACTTAATTTAAGGAATTTCCCAGTTTGGTCACAATTTCATGAGCCATGAATGTAAATGGCATGGGATCTTTAATACAATCTCAGTTCACTGGTTAGTAAGCGATCATTGCTATTATATTATTATCCTGTAAAAACAGACAGTTTTGCCTAAACTGGGTTTTTGGCACTCTAGGAAAAGATGAACTTCGACGCCCCCTCCATGTAGCATTATCATTTCAGTGGTGGTATGGTCAAGATCAGTCTATAGGTAGCAACACACAGATGTGGTACAGTATAGCTCCCATTAGTATGCAGTCAGTTGTACATAACATCGCTAATCAGTGTATAATTAGACAGACAGATAATTATCTTAAAAGTGGTGCAGCAAAGCCAGTTGGTTACTAAGGGAGTGTAAGGGGGAAGTCCACGCTGACTGCCATGGAATAGGGTGGTACCGAATCAGCAGCCCCTCACTCAGTCTCCCTGGTGTCTAGTGGGGGCTGCAGTGGAGAATGTCTGTTTGCTGTGCACAGACATCCTGCAATGCTGCCGGTGACTTAGCTAGGTGAACCCTGATATGAACCCACTCAGGTTATGGAGAGCTGGGACAGTGAATGAGCCTTAGTGCAGGAAGGTTAGTTTAGAGGGGGGGGGGAATCAGCTCCACAGTGTCACCTCTGTCCTCGCTCAGCTACCCTGTATCCCCCTTGTCCCCACTCTGCTCACAGTGACAAGTTGTGCGGTCATTACACTCGCAAGTGCTACAGGGGCAATATGAAACTGCACGGTAGCTCTGTCGCTCTATCTATGTGTGGAAGGGTTGAACTTAATGGACTACATGCCTTTTTTCAACCTACTTAATTATCTAACATGTAATGAGAATATGTGTAGCTAAGTCAGTTGGGTTTGCTGTGAGATTTTGGAATCTATAAAGCATTAAGAACATGTGCAAAAACAAGACCAATGACTTACTTTTAACTTTTTTAGTATTTGAAAGCATATTTTTCTGATAAAGTTTCTGCATGTTGTTAATGTAATGTAGCTCACAATCTTAGATGTACAATAATAAAGGTTATATTTTAAGACCTCAGTAATAACATAATAGTGGTTTAAGTGTTAACAGATAATGTGTTTATGGGAGGATTTTATTGTCTGCATGGTTATTAACTTTAGTCTGCAGCTGCATTTTACTTATATGAGGAAATAATAGAATATCGAAGACAACAGCAAATAAATCTCTTTTTTTTATGGTGTGTTACAGCTCTAAATTTATCCTGAAGCAATCTATAAATTTCTGACTCCTAAAGCAACTAGTCAATATATTCAGCAGTTAAACAGCAATAGATTACACCCAGCACTTTTCAATCTCTAGTAATATATTTTCCTTAAATTTTTCTGCAGTGTTTTAACTTGTTTAATGTATTTTAACTGTAGAAAGTGAACACATACTTTTCAATTTTTGTATATTGTTTAAACAGCAAATGAGATACCAGGCTCCAGCAAAGTATCCAGGGATAAGAAACTCCAATACGAGATCATGGCAAACTTCTTCCCAGATAAATGCTCCAGGTCCAATACCACAAACATAGAGTGACATGGAAAGAAATTGGACTCGCAGTTCGGATAGATTAAAAATGAAAATTATTTAATCCATAAAATTGGTTACAGAGCAAGCTGTTTCAAAGAAACCTATCGCGTTTTGCATTACAAGGAAAGTTTAATCATATGTGCACTAAATAGGCTATCATGATCCAGTAATGGTAAATTGTCTAATAAATGCATCATATTATTAGAGATAAACTATATATTTGTAATCTGTCCAGAGCAAACATTTGTTATATAATAGAGGCAGAATAAACTTGGATCAGGTAACAATGTGCATTTCGCCGCTGACCTACTGCTTTATCAAGGCATCAGAAGTTTATAGTGTGCAAAGACATTTTTAAATATTGGCCGAGCTGCTGATCACCTGAATTGCAAGGGAACATTTATCAGGTTAGAAAGGAAGTTCAGCTCACAGATCTTTTGGAGCTATAGACATGAGATTTGGGGCTTCAGCCCCATTTGACCCCCCAGCAACACTCCGTATTCGTGTGTCTATTCACCCATACAACATCAGAACCAGGCCCGGACTGGCCATCGGGCACACCGGGCAAATGCCCGGTGGGCCGCGGTGGCCATGGGCCGAGGCCGGCAGGGGAGGTCCCAGCAGTGGCCTCTGGGTCCCAGGATCTCCCCTGCCGGTCTATGCAGGGCCGGCACTATCCGAGCGCCGGCCCCGCTGTTTTCCATGAAGGACGGTGAGGACATCAAAGATCTCCCTCACCGGCCCACATGCTGTCGGCGGGGAGAGAGGGAGGGAGACAGTCTGGAGAGAGGACCCGGCGGAGCTCTTACTTGCAGCTCCACCGGGTTCCTCTCGCGAGATCCGGAGCATTGCCATGGAAACGACCGGATCTCGCGAGAGTGAACTCTAGCCCGCAGGGAGTTCACTCACCACGAGGACCACCAGGGAACACCGACACCGCCAGTCCCAGGTACCAGTGTGTGATGGGTGTGAGAGTGCTGTATAAATGTTAGAATGGATTGTGTGTGTGTGTGTGTGTGTAGGGGGGGGGGATAAATAAACAAATAAAATAACAGGCATTATGTCCCCCCCGGATATAATGCCTGTTATTTTATTTGTTTATTTACCCCCCCCCCCCCTACACACACACACAATCCATTCTAACATATATACAGCACTCTCACACCCATCACACACAGCACTCTCACACCCATCACACACAGCACTCTCACACACACAGCACTCTCACACGCACAGCATTCTCACACACAGAACTCTCACACACAGCACTCTCACACACACAGCATTCTCACACACAGCACTCTCACACCCATCACACACAGTACTCTCACACCCATCACACACAGCACTCTCACACCCATCTCACACACATAGCACTCTCACACATAGCACTCTCACACACAGCATTCTCACACACAGCATTCTCACACACAGCATTCTCACACACAGCACTCTCACACCCATCACACACACATAGCACACTCACACATAGCACTCTCACACATAGCACTCTCACACACAGCATTCTCACACACAGCATTCTCACACACATCATAGACAGCACTCTCACATACAGCACTCTCACACACATCATACACAGCACTTCAGCAGAGCTCTGCGCATGGTCTGCCCTGGAAGAGCATTGAACCAACATGCTCACTTTGAGAGGGAGCGTGTTTGTCATTGGTGATGACAAAACACACCTCCTCTGCCCCGCCCCCTTCTTAGTGGTCCGCTGTGATAAAAAAATGCCCGGGCCGAATTTTTCTCCCAGTCCGGCCCTGATCAGAACCCATTTATTTCATGGTAATAAAAGGGCTAAAAAAGAATCTACTGTGAACATTGTGAACATCCATGAAATTTTGTCATTTAATGTAATATTTTTGTTATTCTACCTAGTACATTGTGTTTTACAATGGATGGAAAGTACAATGCACTGTTATTTATAAAACTGGGGATTTGTTGCTTTTTTTTTTGTTCTCTCAACAAATTGATTTGAAATGCACTTAAAAACTTATGTGTACAATTCTACTTGGTTTTATAAAATATGTTTTATACTATTTCTTTTGAAATGATCTTTTTTTTCACACGACCATACATAACTTCGCATCAACAACTGCAAGAGAAAGGCAAAATTTAAATAATATCAGCTGATCACTGCAGATCAATTTATTTCTTGACAGCATGTGAAGTGTGATTTGATTTGTGTCTAATTTAATTTAGATCTTCTTAAAGCATTTTTATTGAATAATTCCAGCAATCCTGTTGAAAGCAAGACCAGATATCACTAATACTTGGGATGCATAAATTTAATAATCAGCTGACAAATTCAATATGTGTCATGTAGCTTGTGCAAACTGCATCTATGTACTGACTGTGTCACGTGCACTCTGCATCAGGGCCAATTCCACAGGGCCCCCATTCTTGCAGTGTTAAATGCGCAGCCCCAGGCTGATTTCACAGATTTTGGCATAAACAGTTGAAATCATCTTCACTTAGTTTGACGAGTCCTTGCATAAATTTGCTGCTTCTATAACACCCCCATATTTTCCTGAATGCACAGAGTTTAGTAATGTGTACGTCAATTCCAATGAGAATACATAAGAGCCACTTAGGGAGGAATAACAGCTTTACATGCCGTGGATTGTTGTTCATCAATAAGTACTAACTTGGATGAAAAGAAAATGCTTTTGCTAATTGATCAACCCTTGTTTGCCCCTGTAGCAACAAAGTGACTAATGACATGCTGTATAACAAGGCAACAAAACATTCTGGAATATTCATAAAAAGAAAAGAAAGGTGAATACTTTTGGGAAAAGGCATAAAAGTAAATGTATAAATCATATGGAGAAAATACATATTTTGTTTTATAGAATTAAGTGAAAAAGGAGAAAATCAGCACTTGTAGATATGCTTTTTATTACACCAAAGTATCCTTTCCCCAAACAAGGTTCCACTTCAAGAAAATGCAGAAAAATATACAAAAGGTCAGAGAGGGTAGTAAATTAGACCCACACATTGTGCAAAATAATACAGAAATAAAGACTTAAAGTTTAAAATTGGAGCAAAATTCCTGCCATTGAAAAACAAGGTAATGCATCAGCAATATTTTTGTCAACACCAGGAACATGATGACACTCAACAGACAGGTTAATCTCAAGGCAGTGCAAGACAAGGTGACGAAGCAAGCGGATTAGGGCTTAGAACAGGAAGTGATGCAGAACCATACTTACCTATTCTTTAGCGTGAATCCCCATAACTCATGGGCTAAGGCAATTGGAAAGAGCTCAGTCAAATTATGGACCCAGAAGTAAGAAGAACCCACATACCTATCCCCTTTAAAATATGTCCTTAAACCTGCATAGCCTGCCACATCTGTGAAAAGATTTAAATGAGCATTACCTCTCTGAAACTTGCCAGCATGAGCGAGTATTGTATGAGACCTGAAAAGACTGGTAGCCATGGAGATCTGCCTTTATTGAGGATGTAACCCTAAGAAAATGGTTATGACTGCGATTACCTGCTATGGCCCATGATAGCTTACTGCAAAATACTGCCACATGGGCTTTATCTGACAAGCGAAGACTAAGTTCCCTAATGGAGATTGGAGGAGTCAGCAATAACAAGTGTGGTGTATGGCTGACACCACACTCTAAATTGCGTGGGCCCCACTTTTGGAACCATCAGTTTGGAACTATCAGTCGCATCATGCATAAGTAGCATGCATGTTCCACCAAATGCAAGACTGCAAGCTTTTGGCAGAATTCTTCATCGTATTTCCACCAGCCAGAACCACCAACAACTTTTTCCTCCTTTTGAACACTATTCAGTAGAGGTGGACTGTCTTTATTCTGTGCTGCAGGAGTCAGGGCCAATCCTGGGCTGGTGCACGGGGTGCACCGCGCCCAGGCACATGAGAGGAGAGGCGCCTGAATCACAGAACGCGACAGGAGCGGAGCTTGCACCCGTCGCTCTGTGCTTGGTGTGACAAGGAGGTGCGAGCCGCTGGTGACGGATGACATTGACATCAGGCAGAAGGAACTAGATGCCGGTGTCTGCCCCTGCAGACACCATTGATAACGTGAGGAGGACACTATAAGTTTTGGCGGGGGGGAAGTGTTTGTGTGTGTCAATATATGGAAGTGTATGTCTGTGTGTACAGGGTGTGTGTGTATAAGTATGTGTGCCAATGTATATAAGTAAGTGTGTTAATGTCTGTGCAAGTGTATCCTGTGTCTAAATATGTAAAGGTGGCTGTGTGTGTATTTATGTGTGTGAGTGTGACAGGGTGTGTAAGGGTGGCTATGTGTGTAAGGGTGGCTGTCTGACAGTGTGTGTAAAGGTGGCTGTGTGTGTGACAGTGTGTATAAGGGTGTCTGTAATTTAAGTGTGTAACTGTGTGTGTGTGACCGTGTGTAAGTGTGCACAGGTCACTGTCTCACACGGAGGGAAGCAGTCCGCATCCAGCTGGCATCTATTTCCCGCTGTGTGGAGGAGATGGCCGGGGACACGAGAGAGCAGCAGCAAGGTGAGTATTGGGGAAGGCGGGAGAGGAGATGCATTTATTGGGTAAACTAACGCTTTCTGCTCTTTCCGTGCACAGTGATGACTCAGAGCTTCAGAACATAACAGTCAGAGTCATCAATATGTGTGGGGAGATCAAGGAAGCGCTAATTGAGTTCTGAGATGAGGTCAGTAGGGGGCATGGAAAAGGGACATGGGAAGAGACCAATACATGGACAGTAGGAGGTGTAGTAGAAAGATATGGGGGAGAGACAGACATGTTAAAGGCACAAAGGAGACAGACAGACATTCGGAGAGAAGATACAAATAGAGGGTATGGGGGGAGTGGGGGGAGAAAGATACACATGGGGTTATGAGGAGTGAGAGAGACATGCAGGAGATATACATGGGGATATAGGATGAGAAACAGAGATATTCAGAACAAATGACCACCATGTGGAACAAAAAGATAAACATGGAAGAATAGATGGAGTATGATTGGAGATAGACATGGGGTATGAGTGGAGAGAGACATGGGGTATGAGTGGAGAGAGGGAGAGAGACATGGGGTATGAGTGGAGAGAGGGAGAGACATGGGGTATGAGTGGAGAGAGGGAGAGAGACATGGGGCATGAGTAGAGAGAGGGAGAGAGACATGTGGGTATGAGTGGAGAGAGGGAGAGAGACATATGGGTATGAGTGGAGAGAGAGACAAACATGGGTATGGGAAGAGAGAGACAGACATGAGGGTATGGTTAGAGAGAGAGAGAGAGACAGACATGAGGGCATGGGGAGAGAGAGAGACACACAGACATGATGGTATGGGGAGAGAGAGACACAGACATGAGGGCATGGGGAGAGAGAGAGACACACAGACATGAGGGTATGGGGAGAAAGAGACACATGAGTGACTGACATGGTGAGCATGGTGGAATATTATTTATCGCTCCTTGTGTACTTCTTTTCCAGTGATGCTCAGCCAGACTTTGGCTGGTTGGGCATCATGGGAACGGTAGTTAAAACTCATTCTGCTAGCCAGCAAAAAGTCTCCCATTTTGCTGGCTGAGCATCACAGAAATAAATAAAACCACTACACAGTATTATGGCAAAATATATATCTTTATTTAAAATAAAAGTTTGTGTCTAAAGGGGAGGATTTCATAATATAACCACGCCCACCTTTGGGCGCCAAAAGAAAACCTGCACCCAGGCGTTCGTGACTCTAGGATCGGCCCTGGCAGGAGTTCATTACTCACAGTTAAGCTTTTTTGGTCATCCCAGATCTATTCTTTTTCCACCAACAACTTTGTAAGCCCACATATAAGGTCAGTATAAATAAACATCTCAGAGCACTTTTGGGGAGCACACTCACCAATAACATGAGCGAGAATTAAAAAAGCCTGTGATTAAATACCAAATAAAAAAATCAGATACTTCTGTAGAACCCCTCCCCCGAAACCCAAGTGAAAGTATATTCACTCTCTGGAACAGGGGATTCTGGCCACACTGCACAAAACAGGGGATGGAGATAAGCAGGATTCGGAAGCAGAATAAGAGAGAGAGAGAGCATGGATGTCTTTGCCTTCGGTGACGATGAGCATTAGCTTAGGGCATAGGAAGAGACATCCCAACTCCCTATACCTTTGGTTATCAATGGTACTGGATCTGTAGAGTGGAAGAGCAAGTGTAGATTTCGGGGAAAGAAGCATCCATGCAGAGTGATTATGCCAAAGTAAAAAAAGTTTTAATCAGTGGTTTGAAGACACATACAGGAACAAGTGAAGTTTATGCATTTCGTGCCTTAACGGCACTTAATCATAAGCATCATGATTAAGTGCCGTTAAGGCACAAACACATAATGCCGACTTCACTTGTACAGGAGTTAAATTCGCTGCTCACGATGATGGGGGAGGGGCACTCTCGTCTGCTGGCAGCTGTGAAAGCCAGCTTGTATTATTAAAAAAATAGTCTACATCGTAAAAATGGTAAGGAAGTGGAGGTGACTGAAGTGCACATGCGCGAGGACAGAACCACACATGCGTGAAATCTCATCCCTGATATAAATTCACGGAGAAGAACCAAAACCAATCATGTGCACAGCAAACGGTAAGAAAAATAAATGAGGGGGTTAGGGTTAGAATAATAATAATATTTTTTACACCCAGGTACATGCATTAAACCAGGGGGGCTAGGGTTGCGGTAAGGGTAAGGGTTAGCTGTAATTTACAAAGTTGACCCTAATGCTTACTCTCGCTCTACCCCCCTATTAGGTAACCCTAATTTCTTGTTTATGACATCACCTTGTGGAGTGATTTGCAAATTACACATTTCCCATTGAAAATGTATTGATTTGCATATCAAAGGTGATGTCAAAAACAGGAGACACCACAGACACATTTTTAATATATATTTTTCTTAATGGTCTACTCAATATGCGCCAATATTAGGCCCAGAAATAATGCCTCTGAAGACGGGTCTGATTCAGGGCACATCGGGGACCCATCGGGAACCGAATTACAATATGTCCCAGTATGCCCCAATGTTCCTCCTAATAGGTCTGCGATTCAGACATCATAGCCGATACCTGATGAAACCATAAGCAACAAATGCCCAAAAAGCACCAAGCTGAAGTAGTAGCCTATGACGAGAATAGAGACTCATGTGAAAATAGCTGAGGTCCTCCCCCCTGGCCCCCTTGAAATATACATGGCCCCCATATTAATAAATGGGGGTGGGAGCTGGAAAGTAGCCATGGCCCCTAATGTAGAGTATGGGGGATGAGTGCCATTTGGACGGCTCCTAGCAACATTCATAAAAGGGAGACCATGGCAAGTAGCCCTGGCCCCCAATGTATATTATATAGGGGGCAAGGAGCAATTGCCCAACTCCCGGCCCCAATTTATTGTAGTGGTGAGTCAGGGCTCTATTTCCCCATGTGTATAATCGGGGGCTGGATGCCATTTTCATTTCAATTCTCTAGCTTTTATCTTTAGAATTAAAATGCCCGAAATGCGTCTAATGTAGACCGTGTCCGTGGGGTGGTCAGGGCATATTGGGTAACCAAAAATCTATGGTTTTTATGGTGAAAATGTCCTGATCTGAATGGCTCCAATGCTTCGGTTTCGGTTTGGCGTGAACTCCCGATTCGAAACCTTATAGAGGGATACTGAGTAGCTGCATTTCGGGATGAATTTGTCTATATTGAATAGACCTTTTAATACGTGCATTTACATGCAATTCTGAAAACACTATGTGTGGTTCGTTTCCCACCATTTTAGAATTGGGAGCATTTTGTAACATTTTAGGTCAAAGGAAAATGAACTCTCTAAACATTCGTCTTTGTTTTTACCAGCTAGTTAATGTTCTTTCTCTGTTATGCTTGTATGGAGAGAAAACATAAATTTCATTTGTGCCTAGATACCTGATACATTGCTACAACACAGTGAAAGGTGCAGTCACAGATAGCTAATAATGAGCTTAGAAAGTGCATATTTTACACAGATCTGTTTCACTGCTTCAACAGTCTTTATAGCAGTCCATTTTGTCTTCATCTTAAAATGCTTGCCCCAAGGTCTGTAATAATTTAGAGCATCATTTCCACTTGAGTTAACAAGTCCTGTGCTGACAAAGTGGCTCTGGGTGTTTGTGCTGAATTAATGGATTTATTCAATGTTATCTTTGGTTTTGTTAAAGGCACCAGCATTGGAATGCTATTAAAAAACCCATCAAATTATAATTTTACATTTGTAATATGTAATATTTGTAATATTGGGCAGGTCAGTGGGCAACTTCAAGTTTTGTTATTATTTATTTGCTGCTTTTACTATACTCATTCAATTCAAGATCTTAGATTGTAAGCTCTAGGGTAGCGGTTTGCTATAGCATTGACTTTCTATTATAGTTATGTAGCTTTCTATTATTTGAATAGGCATATTTTGAAAATGTAGTGTACATGATGAGATCCCATCTATTGGAGACCTATACCAAATAGATGGCAAGGGATTGGGCCTACACATCTCTAAGAGAGTACATTTACTAAAAAGTAATTGGGGCTATATTAACAAGAGAACTGTAACAATAAGGCCAAAATAGTTACCACCAGGCAAGGTCCAGTCATGTGACCTTGTGCAGACATTACACAACAAAGAGTGCAGCTGAGTCTCATATGTAGGGTTTCCACTTTTTTTTGGAAAAATACTAGTCAAGCTATTGCCTCCATAGACTAAATTTTGGCCTTAAAATATTTTAACAGGTTATCCATGCCCACTTGCTACAACACATCATGGATGGCAGGATTACATGCCTCCAAACTGTCCTGCTTTGCACAGGGCAGTCCCAGATTTGAGGCTCCATCCCACTGAGCTCTACCTATGTCCTGCTTTTCGGAAGAGAGGTAAAGTTTGGCGGGAAAGTAGGATTCAGGATTGTAATGCTGAGGTCCCAATCTTATTCTTCCATGCCTGGGAGACTGGAGAATGCATACTGAGCTAACATTCATCCTCCCAAGCTTTATCCCCAGTGGCAGATGTTGGGATTAAGCTGGCTGAATGTCTTTGACACCACTGATTTAATAACTTTTTAATATTTCACTGAGTATAAATAGAAAAAAACAAGCAGTAATAGATTTTCTAGGAATTTTGCAAGGACTGTTCATTAACTGTCAGTCTGACAGACAATTCTTTGTTTATGCCTTTATTGGTCAGGCTCACAAACTATGCCCACACCCAGAACTAAAAGAAGGTAAGTGTTACGGGGCTTTTCTTGATCCGAATATATAGTTGGGGTAAATTATTTACCAGTTTCATTGCCAGATTGCCAGAAAATCTACACATAGGGGTCATGTATAAAAAGTCCCACACTGCAAAATTGTCACTGTTTGTTATGTATAATGGGGATTGCACCTTTGCAGTACATGAGAGGGATCTCCGCCAAACAGTGTTCCCAACACGAATCATGTCCCTCCAATATATTGCTTCCCTGGAGCCAGCAAGAGCAATGTAGCACGAAAAATGTAAGGCACGTCACGCTTTAGTAAAATGTAGTAGACACTCACCTTGAGCAACAGTGACATTAGTCAGACTGAGGCCACTCACAGGGGGCGTGATGAGCTGTCAATGTCAGGATGTTCTATGCTCTGTTCTAGGAATCTAGGCACCTATGATTTAGGACGGCATAAAACATCCTACAAGTGTGAAGGGGTTAATTTGCATGGAAAAATAGAAGGTCATTTTTAAGTCGGTGTGGTCCTTTGAAACCATTACCACTGGAATATGCTCCAAGCCAAAAAAAACAGAGGGAAACTTAACTAGGTCATCTCTGTTTGTGGCATTGAAAAATGTGGGTGCACAGGAGACTGTTGGACCTGACAGACCAAAATCAAACACATGCAAGATCAGTGGCAAAAAGTTAAACAAAACATTTAGTTATTGCATTTAGTGTTAATTTGTTTGCAGCCAAAACACATGTGAATGGATTTTCTAAGTCTAATGAATAACAAATGATAAGAAGCTGACACACAGATATCTTGCTACAGATGGTCACTTTTTTGGGGAGCTAACAAACCAAATATAATGGTTTTAAATAAATCTAGTTGGAAGAGGGCACCAAAAGTGACGTTTGCCCCAGGAGCACTTAAGGCAGCCCTTTGTATAACATGAAACATAGCAGATAGGTTACAGTTGTGAAGACTAACTTCTGACCTCCACAACATCTCTGTTTAAGTTTTAAAATTAAACAATGACAATAGTTAAAAATAAAACTTTTAAAACATTTCATAGGTCTAAAACTATTAAAATCAGGAATCAGGTCACTTCTGAATGTAACATGTATTCTTTGACAAGCTTACAGCTAGGACATGGTGTGAAGAGAAGCATAGCTCCAGGCTCTGCAGGGACAAGGACACACAGCTGTACATGCAGCATATCTCTTTAAAGCACCCAAATACTCCTCTGTCCAAACTATTTACTTACTATAAAAAAGAATACAAGCAAATGTATACTGTGCCGATGCGCGACCAGAAGGTGCACTAATTCCTCTAGTGTCTCACCACTAGAAAAATCAAACATAAAAACATGTGTGCGCAATTAGTGCACTAACCCACACCTTCACACGGTGTAATTACCATTTAGAGATACGGATGTTATCCTTAGCTGGAAAGATAATGTAATACAGAATTAAAACCACAAGGGTACAATATGAGGCCTTCCCCCTGTTCCTTCTCTGCCAGTCAAAGGTAGTGGTAAGGTATAGTTATCAGATAATAAACTTTTTTTTAAATGCATTCCTTATTTTTATTTCCTTCCTCTGCTCCTTTCATTCAATTTCTCCTGCCCCTTCATTGTTGCACCCACATCCCATGCCATTGCACCCACAGCATCCACAAGTCTTGCCAGAGCACCATGCTTGCATATATCGGACTTGCCCCAACAACCAGACTGGACCTAGAACTCACTCCAGCACCCAAATTACACTCACACGACTTGCCGTAACACACAGATTGCACCCAGGATTTACCTCAGAACCCATAACTTACCTAAGAACCCACATTGCACTCACAGGACTTTCCCCAGCACCCAGGAGACACTCCCATACCAAGGTGGCACCCGGGACGTACCCCAGTGCCAGTTGGCACCCAGGACTTAGCCCAGCACCCAGATGGCATCCATGACTTCCTTAAGTACTGATAGGGGTCCTTAGACTTACCTCAGTGCCCAGATGGCACCCAGATGAGTCCTAAAACTTACCTAAGCACCCAGATGGAACCAAGAACTTACCCCAATACCCAAATGGTGCCCAGGACTTACACTAGTGCCCAGCTGGCACCCAGGACTTACCTCACGAAGCAGATTGCACTTCATCATTGTCATATTAATCCAGCACTGTCTAAATGGCAACCAGCAGGTATTATGCAGCCATGCATTGTTTTTGCATATCTTCACATGAGTAAAACTTCCTCAGACTAGTGACTACTAGAACACCAGAAAGCTCATAGGCTGCTAGTTTAAAAACAAGTAAAGGATGTCCCATCTTCCCAGAAAACCTTATGAATCATGTGCAAAATGTTTGAATTGTTCATATATAACACTTAATTAAACTAAACAGTGAAGGATATATGCATTTTTGCCACTCACTAGTCATTAAATGTGAATGTAATGAAACAGGCATTACAAGCTGAACAGGGAAAATTCTCCAGCTTGCATATCTTTCCAGCAGATTATGTTTTGCCTAATTATTGTTATTCTATTGTTAATTCATCAAAGTTAACTTTTCAGTAACTAGACCCCATTATTATTTTTAGAGGTGTGTAAGCCCAGGAGATGGATCCATTGCAATTCTGCCATTTAGGGGCAACATCTATGTAACATCTCTTTTACTTATTTGTCTTTAGTTTTATTCTGCATGTTGATTGCTGATTCACATTGTGTATTATGTATTCCAAATTAGGTGCTTTCCAAAAAGCTTAATATAAGAAAATAAAAAAGTGTCTGTGTCTGTCAGCCTCATTCACCATGAAAAACCCTAGTTGTCAATGGCCATTGCTGCATTAATTTCAGAACAATAGAAGTCATTAGACCATTGCAATGGGTAAAATATCAGTACAATGGTGGGATAGTGGTCGCAAACCAAATATAACTCCGTAAATATCAGTGATTGTCTATGCCATCTTCGCAATCTGGTCTGGTGTGGAATGTCCTACTCATTTAGCATCAGAGGACTGTACAGAGATGCAGACGGTAAATTAAAAAGACATTTCAAGCTGTCATAGGATATCATGACCAGATTGCAATGATGAGGTCATGACAAATCATCTGTTTTAATGGATTAAAATAAATACTGTACATTTTTTTTCCTTATCTTGCCATTTTAAAATAATCTGTTTCTTTGTTATTGTTAGATTTTTTTAACATCCCTAATATCAACAGTAATTATAACCACACTAAATACATTAGAGCAATGCAGTGCTAGAAAGATATTAGGGAATTTTAAACCACCACATGCGTGCTTTAGCCAGTTATGACCTTGATAGATGGGACTTTCAAACCGGCCAGCTGTTACAATGTTTCACATACAAGGCTTGAAGCTCCTTCTGGTTAACTGGCTTAATTTTTCTTGTCTTCACTGCTGGCAGTGACTAACATATTCATCACACAACATTTTTCTCCTTTCATTGTGCTAACACTTTTCACATCATGTCACTGGGAATGGGAAATTTGATTGTGCTGACATTAGCTCTATAAAGCCTGAATATTTTACAACTGCAGCAACTCGAATGACTGGCATGATTCATTACCAAGTGACTTCAAATTGTTGCTTTGAGAGAGAAGTTCTATAATCATTTGTATATTTACCTATGTAAGCAAGAAGTGGCATAGACTGTTTTGGTTATGATACCTGAATAAGCAATACGAATTGTAGCTAAACCAAGGGAGATAACCAGAAATAAATCATCAAGTTACACGTAGGCCTGACATTTATTATAGTGAAGATGGAGTCAAAGCTGCATTGCAGTTTGTAGATAATTGTATTGTGACTGAACCTGAAAAAAACACAGGGTATACAGTATTTCTTGATTTGTTATGAAAAGATATGAAGGTGTGGAGAAGAGTAAATATACATTCTAGTAGCTTAATTACCTGTAAGAAGGCTAGAAAGCTTCAAAATATATGTTAACTGTTTTTTTATCTGGTCAAAATGCGGTTTCTGTCTTTTGGACATACCAACGTTAGCAAGCTATTCATTTACATTGGTGAATAGCAAGAGGAGGCCGAATGTGTAAAAATTCAACCTCCATCTCACCCCCACCTCACCAAAGTCCAGCTTGGGCTTCCATCTCAAACTCCCTATAGTGAGACTGGGTGCAGCCATTTTGTGAAATATATTGTTTTTGGTTACCACCGCTAGTGACTTTACACAACAAATTCCTCACTGTGGGGCTGGGGACACAGAATGCAGTCTATATGTCAGAATTTTGATCATAGACTGAATCGGAGGGTAATGTAGCTATTACATCACAAAGGGGAGGCGTTATGACCCTGTTTGATCAGTTTTATCTCCTCTCTTTGTGTTGGAAGGCTGGTAAAAAGAATGTTGTACACAGCCACCTATTACTGCCCATTATGATACACAGGAGCCAGTAAGAGAGCAGTGGTGTATCTTATGACATCATCGTGCAGGCTTTGGCAACAGTTGTAAAGTGAGACTGGCTGGAACATTTTGAAGAATGTTGCATCATGGGAAATATTAACAAAATGGAGCCAGGAGATAAACAACTAATTTAATTTTTTCTTTATATGCAATTAATTCTATCATAACAAACAAACAAATCATGGCATATGATTTATATATGTGTTTGTTTTAAATGACCAGATTATCTAGTTCCATCGTATGTAAGTGGTAGTGTCACTTTAAGTTTTTTTCAACCTAAATTGCTTTTTCACTTTGTTACTAGTAAACCCATTTACCTCCTGTTTGGTTGTTAACTAGGAGGGTTAAAAGAGAACAAACAATGTAGGACACTGTATAGGTAACTTTATAGTCAAACAAATTAGAAGGGATATACCAGAAGTAACCAAGCATCAAGGCTTATGAGCTTAACAAATATATGAGTAGTTGTATCGGGGTGATTGAAAATACTGCACTCCAATCCAAAATGATAGAATATTGCCAAAATTTGGGCCAAAATCAGCTGTGTTAGTCACTCTCAGGCTGACACATCATAGAATTTGTCGGCAGATAAAAAAACATTCAGTCTGCAAAATTTCTGCCTAATTTACAATAAAAACCTGAATACTTTAATTAGTTCCTGTTCTTATCTTATGTCTAGGATAGCCTTATGCCTATCACATGCATGCTTAAATTTCTTCAATGTATTAATCTCCACTACTTCTACTGGAAGGTGGGTCCATACATCCACTACCCTCACAGCAAAGTTATAGTTCCGGATATTACTTTTAAACCTTTGCCCTTCTAATGTAAGACTAAGTCCTCTTATTGTGGTAATTTTTATTTGTTTAAATATATTCTCTCTACTGTGTTGATTCCCTTTATTTCAATATTCTGATCATATGCCATCTGTCTCGTCTTTCTTCCAAGCTTGATATGTTAAGCTCCTTTAACTTTACTGGGTACGTTTTATCCTACAATCTTTTTACCAGTTTACCAGCATTGGATCGGTGAAACTTCACGGTTGAAAAATATGACTTTGGCTATTCTAAAAGCGACGAATACACTCGAACAAGTATTGTAAAATAAAAAAAAAATGGAAATTGTTACACATATGCCCTAATGGATCTATTACTGGAAAGTGTAAAGCCCTTCCCAGTGACTGTTGGGCTCCCTCAGACACTGGGGGATCCGGACCCAAGTACACAGTAAGTTAAGAAAGAAGAAAGGAGGATATGCGGATGGAGCCACTTCACACAGTTTTGTTATGCCATAAATAAATATCCAGTTTATTTAGTATACCCGGCACATACAGATAAACATGGTGATTATCATCTTACACATTTCATGCCATATTGGCACTAAGTCATAGGAATAATAAGTTCTAATTTAAAAATGTAGAAAAGGAGTTTGATAATATTCATTTCACCTTATCTCTTTGTGTCTGCCTTATTAAAGATGTGAACAAGTGGGAAACATACAACCAGCATGGAACTATTGAATCCGACTTTACCAACATCATGTGCAAGAGGGCAATTGTGTGACTCACAAGATCACCAGGGGCAGACCTAATTTTCATGTTGAGTTCTAAATAATGCAGGTACATTGTAGATATTTAATAGGTAGCTGTGTGATATGCGTACACAACATTGTTAGCTATGTGTTATCTACTAACATTGATGTGCTTGGCTATTATCTTTTGAACACATCTGAATCATAATTATAAAATAAGATATTTGGATATATAAAAAAAAAATCCATATGACAAAACTACTGTGTTTATCTATGCTGCATATAAGAACGATGCAAATATCTACACTGGGATTTCTGCATATTGGAACAATATTAAAACATATTGGAGCTGTGATTATAATAGCTGCGTTTTGGAACTGTGCAAAGACCTACCTGCTTCTGTGATTATCTTTTGCTACACATAAAAACCTACCTTGCTTCATTGTTTAGAACTACCTGTTTTCTTGTATTCCTCACATAAGGACTTTATACATACATCACCTGTATTGATACCACTGGAGTACTGGAAATATAACAGTAGAACATTGCAATTGGTACACTATCAATCATCATCTGTAGCAGGGTCCCCATCCAGTGCTGACATGTGATACACCTGTCACAGGTCCAACTGTTCTAGAGGTCCTGAGAAGCCTTAAAAAAAATTACAAAAGCTTCCTGACAGAGGCACTGGTCTCTCTGCAGACGAGCAGGCAACTTGAAACCCGTGCGTTTCCCAGGTGCACAGATATTCTTCCATGCTGCCTATCATGTGCCCTACATATGTTCTGAGGTCAGAAGTCGGGGTCATGAGATCTGTCCGTGCTCAGACTTAAGTCCACGACAGGGAGCGTGAGAGGCAGCCTGGTAGGATGTCTGTACACCTGGGCAATGCACAGATTTTGAGCCGCCTACCACTAGACAAGGTGTAAGTAAGACACTAGGGGTAAATCCTGTCTTCTCAATGTTCGTCATGGGACATATTCTGGAGTGCTTTGGTAAGTCCTGGGTGTGCAATGTGGGTGCTGGGGCATGTCCTTAGTGTGCAATGTGGATGATGGGGCAGGCACTGGGTTTGCATTATGGGTGCCGGGGAATGTCCTGAGGCACTGGTTTAAATCCAGGGTATGCAATGTGTGTGCTGTGGAATGTCCTAGAGTGCTGGGATAAGTTCAAGGTTTGCAATGCGGGTGATAGCACATTTCATGGCTGTGCAATGTGGGTGCTGGGGCATGTCCTGGGTGTGCAATGTGGGTGCTGGGGAAAGTCCAGATTGTGAACCAGTGCTTGGTTCTTCTCTGCACAAAAACTCTGGGCACAGTGTTTAACTATTGCCCTCCTCTCCTGCCCTGAATTTTGCTTGCCATAACTGGCCAAATTGGCCAACTGATGGCTGTGATTTTGCTCTAAAATTGTGATTTAGCCATGTACTCGATATTTATACACACATTAATTGACAGTTTGTAGGTTGATTGCAACAATAATTATTTATCAATTTCTTAAACATGGTGTCACGGTTTGGTACCAGTGGTGGAGGTGGAATGGAATGGCAGATGGCACTGTAAACATAACAACAGAATCTGAACAACTGAATAGAGCGTTTCATCTGAAAAGAGTCCACCCTACGGTTGAGCTTCAGGTTTTATCCAGGACTTTTATACTCCAACAGTCAGAGGCGTTGCTAGGTTTCCAAAATATCTGGGGCTATAGCCCATAAGACTTTTTTTTTTTAAATTTTATGGAACCATATGGCACTTACTGAGTGAGTGTGTGTGCATGTCATTGTGAGTGAGTGTGTGCATGTCATTGTGAGCGTGTGCATGTCAGTGTGAGTGAGTGTGTGCATGTCAGTGTGAGCGTGTGCATGTCAGTGTGAGTGTGTGCATGTCAGTGTGAGTGAGTGTGTGCATGTCAATGTGAGTGAGTGTGTGCATGTCAATGTGAGTGAGTGTGTGCATGTCAGTGCGAGTGTGTGTGCATGTCATTGTGAGTGTGTGCATGTCAGTGCGAGTGTGTGTGCATGTCAGTGTCAGCGAGAGTGTGTGTATGTCAGTGTGAGTGTGTGCATGTCAGTGGGAGCAAGTCAGTGTGAGCGAGTGTGTTTATGTCAGTGGGAGCGAGAGTGTGTGTATGTCTGTGAGAGCGAGAGTGTGTGTGTGCCGATGAAAGATGAATAAAGATCCGGCTGCAGCAGAAATGTCCCCCTCCACTACTGAGGTAAAGCAGAAGGGAAGGGGGACAATTTAAAATATTTATGGTCTCTTAAAAATAAAAATAAACTGCTGACTGGCATGTAACTGGCTGTGTGTGCTTGTGTGTATATATGTAACTGGCTGTGTATATGCTGTGTGTGTATATGTATGTAACTGGCTGTGTAAGTGTTGTGTGTGTGTATGTATGTAACTAGCTGTGTAAGTGTGTGTGTATGCTTTTGTGATGTGACATTGACCTGGCTCCTACTTTTTTTTGCTGGCTCCTAAAACTAAATTAAATCTTTCAAGCCCTGATATAAACATAAATCCTTCCTATGCTGCTTAGCAGTCCTGTAATAAAAAATGTCACACATACACATAACACACATATGTGTGACATTATTTATTACAGGACTGCTTATCAGGATAGGAATGATTTATGATATTTATCAGGGCTTGACAAATTTAATTTAGTTTTAGGAGCCAGCAAAAAATTTTAGGAGCCAGACAATGTCACATCACAAAAGTATACATACACAGAGACATTCACATACACAAACCTCACATACAGAATCACATACATACACAGAAAGTTACATACACACACCTCACAGACATCGAGTCAGTCAAAATATATATATATACACATGTAACATAAATCATTCCTATGCTGTTTGGCAGTCCTGTAATAAGGAACCTCAACCCAACAATATATAGCTTAAATACACAAAGGTGGATGTAAATAAGTGACCCCAACCCTCCCTTCTCTCCACAATATCCAGAGCTTATCTGAGTGGTAATAGACATGCTCTGCATCTCCCACAAGGTGACAGCCAGTAAGGATATCTTCAGAGCTGCTTCACTGTCCCACGTGGAGCTTCCCTCACATCCCTGCAGTCACACACAGTGACCATGCTGTGTAAAAGCCCTGCACTGATTGGCTGACACATCACTCAGCATCCTATCAGGGCAGGGCTTTCACACACAGTGATGATGCTGTGTAAAAGTCCTGCACTGATTGGCTGACACATCACCCAGCATCCTATCAGTGTAGGGCTTTCACACACTGTCTGTGTGATGTCAGGGGGCGGAGCTATCACAGAGCTGCAGAGACTCGGGGCTTTGCTCAGCACATTTGGAGCTTCAGCCCCCTTAGCCCACCCCTAGCGACGCCTCTGCCAACAGTAATACAGAGACTGAAGGATGGAAATACAGTACAGGAATAATCAGGAAACCAGGAACAAAAACACAAAAGGAACCGACGACTACAAAACAGGAGGGCAAGACAAAAGCGAAGTTGGACTGGCAGCAGGTTGAGGTGGGCAATAGAGCATTGTCAGGTACAGGCAAAAAGGTAAAGGCGGGCTGCAATCAGGAGTAGTCTGTAAACAGCAAGAGTCAGAAACCTTGAATTCAAATAAATATAGCCTAGTGAAGGCTCTAGGCCAGTGATTGTGAAAGTTTTTTAGCCAGAGTGCCCAATTTTTATCAAAAAACAATTTGCAGACTAAAGTGCCAACACAGCATACACACACACAAACACACTTATACTAACACACACGTATACTAACATACACTCATACACACACACACACACACACACACACAAACATACAAACACACACACACTTATACACACACACTCACACACACTTATACCCACACACACGTATACTCATTCATACTCACACACACTTATAGTCATACTCATACTCACAAACACACTTAGACTCACACACACACACTTATACTCATACACACACTTATACTCATATACACACACACACACACATACACACATAAAGAGCCAGGTCACCTCTTTTCTGCTCCGAGTGAAGCAGACATCAGTGGATAAAAGACGGGAAGCTGGTCATCTGCTTCTTCCCCCGATTATTGGGCGCATGCACGTTATGTGGAGAAGTGTTAAAGTAGGAAAGCAAATAGTTATTTGCTTTCCGAATTGAATGCTTCTACAGATTGCGCGCATGAAGCAGATGACCGACGGCGCCCATCTTTTAACCACTGATGCCTGCTCCTTTCGGACAGACCAGTCAAGCGGTGAAAGCTGAACCTGGCACACTTGCCATAGGTTCGCCACTGCTGCTCTAGGCACTATCACAGGCAATGATAGAATGAATCTGGTGAGATGAAATAGTCCTTCTATTTAAACTCACCTGCCGTAGGTTCGCCACCGCTGCTCTAAACACTATCACAGGCAATGATAGAACAAATCTGGTGAGCTTAAATAGTCCTTCATAGGGAACTGGGGACTAATAAAAGTATTTAGAAAATTGGGGCAGACTAGATGGACCGAATGGTTCTTATCTGCCAACACATTCTATGTTTCTATGTTTCTCCACTTTCATTTAAACACTAAAAAATGGAATTTCACGGAATACTGAGAATGCACACCAGCCAACAATAAAATAGGGAAACTTTATTCAAACAATGAAAAAAGAAGGAACTTGCCGGGGGAAGAAAAAGACTAGAAAAGGTGTTACACCTTATGCATTTTGCACAAACTGTGCTTAATCCAATTTCATTCCCCCTATTTGGAATGGAAATTAGGCTTGGAACACAAAATGGATGAGGACCCTTTAAGAGGCTGTATGGCAAATACTGTTTCCTTACAGATTTACAGAGATTATCAGCGGTTAGCTTTCACTGCAGGTGGAAGTCGTGTATGGAGCCTCTTGTGCTCAACCAGAGCAGTGACCATGGTAGGTAGCCTGGAGTCTGCTGGCCATCATGCAGACCCGGAGGATGCACAGTATTGGAGCGGATGTATGGGGGACTATGGGGTTGGCGGCACTAGCAGGGTTACGAGTGACACATGGGCCTATTTCCTATGGAAGGTTCAATATATCTCAGTTGCATTTCAGGTGATTCATGGCATTTGTTGGCTATTTTTGCAATGTGCAAAACCTCTTCTATAATATAATAAGGCGTCCGACACTACAACCTTTCAGCTGATTTCGGAGTCTGAACATGTTAGTGTGAGATTGCCCTTCCTATCTAAAAACATATTCAGAGGCATATTAGTTCTACCTGAGTAGTTCAAAATTCGGGTGTCTTCTTACCAGCGAAATTATCCGAAAACAACTGGAGTTCAGGTGCCCGAATTTGGCTACGAACATGTGAGCTACTTGAATAGACCCTATAGCGTCAAGTTTCTAATTTAGACGGTATGTTATTAATAATATTTCATTAATAAATAACATGTCCTTATATGTTCAGAGGCCTTTAAGTTTGCCATATGTGAAATGTATTTGATTTTTTATTATAATTGTAAAAACCAAACAAATTCTTCTTAACTAGCATTCAATTCTAACATTTGTCATTATCTCTGGTTTTCAACTCATATTTTTTTGTTGACTTCTATTGAATGACATAATGATCTGAAGATGGACTTAAGTACTTTTAATCAAATAGATGACATGTGGATACACTAATTACAGAGAGAAAATGTTGCTGAGCCCACTCTCATTACTGCTTCGGAGCAATGGTTCACGAAATGGCAACCCCCTAGTCTTTGCTTTTTAATTACAGTTTTAATGAAGCCTCATACAAAGTAAAATGATCATTTACTGCCCATGAGCCCAATTCAATGACATATGATATGACTTGTTATGGACTCCTTAGTGCCCCGGCTGGGTACCTCAGTCAAACCTGTGCTTCCATTAGCCCCGGGACAAGACTCAGGCTCTCCACCAGCCAGGAACCATGATCATAGCTCAATTCACAAGACTCAGTGTAGGATGAAAGCTTGTTGTATACAGCAGTGTGACAGACCTTCTGGTACTCCAGCTGGGTACCTCCATCAAACCTGAGACTCTGTCCTGCTAGAAGAGTATAACGATTAAACCCCAATCACCAGGCAAGACCAGTGTACTGACATAAAACAGGAACAATGTTTATTGAAAAGACAACACAGGTTTCTTACACACACATGATCAAATAGGGATCCTCATTTGAGTATACCCCTGGACCAAAAGAGACCATGGGGAGCAGCCCCAAACTGAACATATCCCAGATGCCTCTTACCATTGCCTTCCTCCTCCCCAAAGATGTTCAGTGAAGAAGTGACAGCCTTTGGTAGTTTGGGGGGGATCCCCGTGAGTTAGCAATCGAACAGAGAGCTCCAGGAAACTACCTCTGTCCTGATGAACTGAAACATGGTGCTATAGGTCCCCTTAAGGGATGCAGCCACAAACTGCGCATATCCCCGGATGCCTCTCACAATTGCCTCCCATCTCCTCGAAGAGTAACGTGTTTGGGGTTCAGTGGTGGACTGGCAGCTGGTTACAGCTCTAGCAGACTGTGACAGGTACACGATCCGCTCAGGAGCTCCAGCAAATTGCTGCTGTCCTCTGGTCAAGCAGAGTTAGCGGTGTCAGCATTCCATAACACTGCTGTCATTTGGGAGATTGTAACCCCTCCCAGGGACCATTGTCTGTAGGTATTCAATGACATGAGATAAATTAACTTACGTTTATTTAACAGGTCCCCATATGAGTGAAAAGTGGCTTTTGGGTTGTAACAAAAAGTGGTGAAAAATAACTCTCTTCAGCACACAATCTTGTTGGCATATTTCAATTATTCTTGTATTTGATGGCTCCAGTCAGCAGAGAGTGAATACATCCTGGAAATGGTATGGGACACACTTACCACTAGGCTTCAAGAGAGGGTGGACAAAAACAGGAACCAAGATCTGAAGATGCATCACCATGGGACACAGCAAAGGATAACCAGGTACACAGCAATAGGTCAGAGTTGGCAGCAATAAACAGTCAGGGAGAGGCAGGAGTCAGCAGCAGAATATCAATATATATAGGATAATATCATAAATGAGTAACAAGCATAAATTAAGAATGGACAAGAGCAGGCATAGGTCTATACCAGAAATCAGTTGAGGAAAAAATGCAGGGAAAGTTAGTGAAGCACACAGGCACTATCACAGACAAAAGGATAGCCTACAACTGAGGGTATAAATATTCCTCCTAAGTCTGGGCACTCCTACTAATCAACTGAGAGTGCTGATTCAATAACTTGTCCCTTTGACTTGGCTTATACATATTCATTATTAGTCCTTCCACATTGTGACATCATGGCGAGCACCTCACTCTGCCACATTAGCGTTGTGGGGAACACACACCTATGTTCAGCAGAGCTGGAGAGTGCTGCCGTGGACCCGTAAGATGACTGACAGGGTGCCCCCGATCAGTAGTAGCAGGGGACTGAGTGTGAGATCCGCTACTCAGATCCCCTTTTCAAGATGCCGCTCGAACTATGCTACAGGTAACTCCTGCAGTATATAAATAATTTTTACATTGTGACACCCAAAAAAAAAAGTATGATAACCTTGTATAATAAGCACAGGGGATAGGAAATTGTGCCGCAACAGTGGCTCCTGGTAGAGAAAGGATAAAGCCATTAGTGGCTAATGTTCTCTAGTGAGGCTGTGATGTCCCTTACATTTATGTTACACATCGCCTGAGGAGATTTCACTTGTCAATTCAGTCCTGTTTCATTCTGTGTTATTAGAGGGCTCCTTCAGAAAGTGTTAAGCTCTTATTTCAAGAATTTTGGGCCGACAGCTAACATAAAATTAATCATAACTCTCAAGAACAAGCAATCTCTTTTCAGGGGCAGCAGAGGCAAAGTAATTTATGGTAATGAAAATGCAACTGTTGTATTTTCAGCAATATGCTTCATTTTATGCTCTCAGCACCCAGATCTTTGGCAACAATAATCTGTTCATCATTCATGTGCTGACAAATTCTTACAGTCCAAATATTCTTTCTTTTTATATATATATAATGTATATATATATATATGCTCAAGGACCCGTTTTCGCAGGAGCATATCACGGCACCTTTTTTATATCTATGATTAATAGTGCAACAGTGGTTCGATTATGCACATCTTATTTCAGATTTGAATAACGGTGTTAACAATGAATATAAAGTACTGTATAAAAAGGGCCCTCTAAGTACCTTTCTTGGCTGTTTAAGAAATCTATAAATCACAGCCTTGACGTACTGGGTCAAAAACGTTCCCCCTCTACATGCGGCATCTGCATAAACATAATATAAAGCGTATCTACAAAGAACAGTCTCCATAATTTATAATTACTTTACACAATAGAGTTTATTTTAAAATTATAATACAAATTTATTTATGTGGCAGGGTAATAAAAGATGAATTGTCCCTGTGTAGATTAATATCTACAATATAATAATATATGTTTCTATGGCAAGTGATTATCCATGTAAATATGTCTTTACTATTTATTAATCTAACACTGTGGTCATGCAATATCATTGACATTGAATATGTCTATTCTCCAGTGTAAGTAACCAAAAGAGTTAGTTTAATGAGAATTGTTTGCCCTCAAAACTTGTGGATAGCAAATTTAGTTTCAGATAGGTATAAGCAATTAGGGCCAGATTTAGCAAGACAAAAAAAGGTGCTATTTAAAAAAAAAAATGGAGCAAACTGCTATGGCATTCCATTAGTCTCCATGGTTATTACTACTATTTTAGCACTTTTTCCTGAAATAGCAAAAGTTTTGTCTTGATAAATAAGGCGCTTAGGGGGTCATGTACTAAACAAGTACAGTGGGGGAAAAAGTAGGTAAAACATGAGTAAGGAGCAATTTGCGACTATTTGTAACATTTTTCACTTGTTTTCCCTTATTTGCGCCTCTTCCATTCATGTTTATTTAGCGTGAATTTTTCCAGTTGCGCTAATAAATTGAGATTAGATTTGTGCATGCTAAAGAGTTTTGTGAAATTTTTGTGAAAAATAATTCTTATTTGCATGTGAAAATTACATCAAGTGCTGTCAAAAGAGGTAGAAAAAATATTCGCAAAATTGCCTGTTTTTATTCACAAATTGCTCGCATGTACTATTTGAGTGTAAAATGTTAAGTACATTGCAAAGCGCAAAATAGTTTTGTTCGTAAAATATATTTGCGTTTTTTTAGTACATGCCCCTCTTAATCTATATTTTTGCAGGAGATTTGACCCCATAATATACAGATTAAACATTAAGGTGAATTGAGGTGAGATTAACATTTCATCTCACCAGTTTAATTATACATTGTGCAGGGACAATCCTGGAAGTTTCCCGCGCTAAGCAAACACACCAGAATTGTCCCTGCGCAATGAATAGCTGAACTGGTAAGATGAAATGTGCATCTCACTTCAATTCACCTTTTAGTGAATAGCTCCCAGTTTGCAAATAGAGTGATTAGTACCTAAAATTACTGGATTAGGGATGAGAATGAGAGAATCCGAGACTCACTGGAGATTAACAAGCATACCTGTGACATACTGGTTACACTGGTAATTTCTAGAAAGCAAGACACATGTTCTCATTTTCTCCTCCAGTAAATTCAAAAAAGCTTTCTATTAAAAAGAAAACTACCTCTTGTTAGAAAAATTATTTTTTTCCTGCTTTGCATATTTCCTGTGTGAAATAGACAGCCTTAATTCTTACTAATTAAGCTAAAATAATTAAGATTCATTTAATGTTCTCCCTTTAGCCAAGTAGACAGAAGTCACAATGAACAGATTACAGCAATAGAAGAATACAATTCCATTTAGCTATTCAGACTATACCACCAACCACTCATTTACCTAAGCAAATGCATAATTGACAGACCACACGGAGAGGGAAACAGCATGGGAAGATTCATGAAAAATAATGGCAGGAACAATAGATCCAATTATGTAAGATGATTATATACTATTACATCCTTAGATATGGCCAATTTACTTAAAGCTTTGTAACTACGAAACAGCTAGGTCTGAAAATGATGCCATCTGTCCGCTCTTGCAAGAGAGAGATAAGAGATCTGCGTTCTTTTCTAATGTGTTATAATCTATAAGATAGAGTTTAATTAATGCAAAGAAAAAGTCATATCTGTATTTTTTATGCATAAAACAGAATATATTATATTCAGCTACAGTTGAAAGTGAGTATCATTCTGTCTTTTTAGTTATACTTTGCAAGCTTAGGTTAACAAAAGTGTATCCTGGAGAAATTACTTTAAACATGAGGGTCAAATGATAGGCAGACCTGCCAAGATCTGCCAGACATTAATCAGATCAAATATTCAGTGGTCATATTAATTAAAGGCCTGCCACCTGAAAAATAAATTAGCTTATTAAGTAAAACCTGTTGTAAACAGATAAAAGTAATATCAGGTCAACTAAGAGGGAGCATAGTGACAATCTGTTAAAAATGGATTTACAACATTGAAAGGACATTAATAGGCCTGTTTATGCTGCACTAAGGAATATACAATCTGTTGCATAAATTAATACAAGATAGTTAATGCTTTACAAAGCACACACTGTTAAGCTCATGTAAAGCAAAAGTAACATGCCCAGGACATATTCGAAAACCAGAGACAAAAGGGTGGTGGTGTTGGCATCATCCTCTCCAAACTGCTTCCAACTCTTACCCTCATCTCTTTCCCTGTCAGTCTCATCATGCAAAGTTCACATTATGCGTCTTTTCTCCCCTGTATCCCTCAGTTTTGTAGTTGTTTACCTGCCCCCGGGGCCTACTTCAAAATTTGTTTACAACTTTTCTGCATGTTTCCCCATCTTTCTTTCTTACACCATGTCTCATTCTGGGAGTCTTCGACATTCCCACTGACCTAACCAGTTCTACAACCACTTCGAAACCCTTTTCCTTAACCCCTTCCTGCTTGTAGGACGTTCCATGACGTCCTACTTTTTAGTGCCTAGAGGCTCGTAGGACAGCATGGAATGTCCTACATTAAATAGCTCATCGCGGCCCCCCGTGTGTGTGGACCCAGCTGCAGGGTGAGGCCTCAGTTACGCGACAGGGTCTATAGAGACTTTGATCAGGTCCCTGCTTTTGTGTTCCTAGCTCCGATCACTTCATGATCCGCAGCCAGGAACACACAGACGTCGGATGGTGCTTTGGTCGTTAAGGACCAAAGCACCATCCGACGTGAAGGGGTTAACCTCTTCTTTTGGTCTCTCCCAATGCACCAGTTGTCCAACCCACACTGAAGGTCACTCACTCACTAGAACCAGTATTCACTAAGTCATGTACCATCTCCAACGTCTCCCATTCTCCTTTCCATTTGTCTGAACACCACTTTCTTATCTGCAACTCGTCTTCTACCCCACCATACCACAGCCAACTACCACATGTCATCCCCTAACTCAATTCAGAAAACTACTATCTAACTCCAACCTCTCACTACTTAACACTACACTTGCAACCTCTCTCCCCTCCTTTCCATCCACCTCATATCCAGAGAAAGCTGCTGAGTCTTACAACAGCATGCTCACCTCAGCCCTTAACAACACTAAAATGTTCACTAAACTAGAAACACAAGTGCAAACAAAGATTACTTGTTCTTTAAGACAGGTGATGCCTCTTCTGCCGACTACACATAGCCATGTGTTTTAATTAATAGGGTAGTCGAGGCTAAAACTGGCATGCTGCTGTGGATTATTTCTGTACTTCTGACTGACATGTGGAGAATAGAAGACTGTTATTCTATCATAAATTGAATGTTGCGTTTTTTTATCTGCACTAATATCTTGTCTCGTATAATATTTATGCAGATTGGGGGGCACTTAGAGACTATTTGAGATGCATCACTGTGGGATGTTCAAATGGATCACAAGTTAACTCTCTATAAGCAAAGTACTACTCACTTAATATTCTTACACTATGTTTTGGCTTTTTATATATTTTCCAAGTACCCCGTTATGATTATGTTCCTCAGGGATGATTTATTGTGAGGACAATTCTCTCCCCTTTATTATAAAGGTTGTTTTACCACATTAGTTTGTACAGATTTGTACACTTAATTTAGTAGTATGTAGGCTGAACAGATTTCACTAGATTGGAATGGCGGTTGGTGTACAGGGTGTAGTGCTGGTGTATATTCTTCAATTGATTCCACCTCAAATGTTTGTTTGTTTTGACCAAGTCTCCTATCAACACAAAATGGAAAAAAATATGGCCTATCTCCAGGGAAACCAAAACACATTCGATCGAAGATGGTCATCATGGTTGGCCTTTTACCCTGAAACCTAAAATTCACACCTTAACTCCAGGGCTCACATATTATAAGTAGTGAACATCCAGTCGAGAACCGGGCGCCACCCCCTACATGTTTGTATGTCAGTATATGTCAATGTATGTCAGTGTCTGGTTTTGTCTGGTACAACGCCCCAGTTAAGGGGATATATAAAATTTATAGAAACTAAGACGAATCACAATATATGTAAATAAGAACCAAAAGGCTTAATTGATTAAATGGCTTGGAGCACCCACCAGATCTTATGATCCCCTGAAGATATACGTTGTACCTGTTTTTCTTGTTTTTTATTAACTTTGTATGGAAAAAAAACAAAAAAACCCAATAAAGATTATATTTATGAAAAATGTTTGTTTGTTTGTTTTAAACACTTGGGAATCCTGCAAATTTAGAGCTCAGTTACAGACAGTTACAGTATTTAACCAATGCCGATGAAATGGTCCATGAGCACAGCAATATTGTATGTATTATTTGACTCCCAGACCAAATGCCTTTCCTAGAACCAGATCAGATATCATGGAATTCAGAGACAATGTTCAATAAATACTTATATGCCATTGTAATCCATCTGTGGGTTACATGACTCAAATATCAATAATAAAAACACAATAATAAGTAAGACCATCTTTATGGGTTACTGATAATATATTATAATATTAAATAGAGCCCAATTTACATTTGACAGGAGTGCTCAACCGTTACCCAGTCATTTAAAAATTGATGTCAATAATATGAGATATTTATTACACCCACAGTTTATAGCATAGTACACTGGGAGAAATATGGCAAAAACAAATGCAGTATTACAGTGATTATATCAAATGAACATTGTGGCAAAAGCCATCATGTTTTTGTCAAATATGCATGAAATCGCTATTATCTTCCAATTCCCCAGTCTGTACATCATATCCTGGTTTTCATCAAAACCATATGAAACATTCAATATAATAGAACTGGAAAAATGTGACTTAATGTATCAGCCTCCTGTCTGTTTAATCTCCACATCAGATCTCCTTTATAACATTGTATTTGTCATGCTCTTATCTGCAGGACTCCAAATAATGTAGTACAATTGTATTTACATCATAAGATAATGCTAAAGATATCAACACACAATGAAACGTGTAAGCAGCACTGAAACATGGACCATTCTCTGTTTAACCATTTATTTCCATTGTGTGACTAGCTGCCAGCTGTTCTGTATTTCCCTGCGCAGTCCTCAGTTATGGGATCTATTAAGGTAGCCCCTAATTAGAAGTTGACTATTCCCAATTCATCTATTTAATACGGTACATTTTGGCTCAAATTTGGCAATATGCGAACTTGGCTTGGGTTCTCCTTATTCATAAAATTCTGAATTCGGTCAAATTCTGTAAAAATGACTGAATGTAAGCTATTTCAATTCACCAAATATTATTAAAATTGAACATTTTAGAGCCAAAAAGCACACATTTTTGTTAACCCTTTCATGATCGGACAGTTTTTTGGAGTGTTGTATGTTAATGACCGTGTCTGTTTTAACACTTTTGCAGTGTTTGTTTTTAGCTTTAATTTTCTTCTTTGTCATTTGCTATACGCACACAAATGATATATTTTTAGGTCAAGAAGAGCTTTTTTTTCATTCATTGCATTATAATAAAAAAGTAAAATATGGGAAAACACCACTTTCCCTGATTTTTACTTGTAATATATTTTACTAAACTACAAAAGCTAATGAAAAACCTGCTAAATAGATTGGGTATTTCTAAACTCAGGACCAAAGTACAATGTTTATATGTTTTTCTGAATTTTACATGTTGTAGGGTGATAAATACAAGTAGCACATTGTTTTCAAAATTAGTGTTAGTGACATTGCAATACCGATATCTGTCATCAGTCCTCGAATCACCCCCCCATGTATGCATTTTTTAAAGTAGACATCCCATATATTGTATTTTTACACTTTTCATGCAGCCATTTTACCACCAACCTTTGACAAGTTTTGGCATAGTAATTTTTTGTGTTCTTTTTCCCCCCACACACTTGTACTTTAGGTATGAATTTACAGGGGTTGTTCTTTTTTTATTGCCAAACAACACCCCAATATATGTTCAGCAACTTCTCTTGAGTATAGCTGTACCCAACATGAATAGGATTGCTAGGATTATGTGGTAGGTACAGGGCCAAATTTAGGATATGGTCATTGCAGCTTTGAAACTTGTATTTTTAATGTATTGCATAGCACAGATTGCTGCTAGCCTTGCAACCCTGAGGCTGCATGGATGATATATCCAGCATCCACGTGCCCCTATTTCCTGCTGGGACTGGCCCCCATAGCAGTTTTTGTTTAATAATATATCCCTAGAGGACCAGTGACAGACCTAACATATCACTGATCCTCTATGGAATAACTTCTTATTTTTATATAATTTATTGGTATTTTTAAATATTTTAAAAAGTATTTATTTATTTAAACCCATGACAACACGTGACAAATGAGGTCTATCCTGTCTAGCAAACCTTTGCTGACATAGGCTGCGGTTAAACAAGCAAAACACTGCTCATGAGGTGATTCTTGAATGCCTCAATGTAGAGGCATTAAGCATTACAGAAATTTGTTGACTAGGGCACCCACAATTACTCCATGGAGTGAATCGTGGGCACCATATTGGAGAGAAACATGTTCCTCCAATATGGCTTCTGCTCTCTTGTGATGGATTTTCACTTCCGTTGCTCTGATGCTGTTACATTGCAATGAAAAAAAGGCTAAATTAGCCTTACAGGGTTTTGGTTATAATAATGATTAGGGTTACTGCGTGCATGGTTGACGACCAGGGGGATACTCATGTTGAGCTCCCCTGGTCTTCATCTGGGTCACAATTCGGTATATATACTGAAATGTTTGGTTCTATTTTCTCTGTTTCTTCCTCCAATTTTGCAGAGAATCCTCTGTGTTTTTCCCCACCCACCCAGATGGGTTTCCTATTTGTATATATCCATTTTCCATTTTTTATTATTTTTATGTTTTTTATGGCACGATACATCATTTATGGGACAGGACGTATAAATTACTGTCTGGGCTGGCGATTATGTATAGCTCCTTACCACTTCCAAACTTATGGCTAAAATGGTTAAGAAACTTAAAATAAAAAATATTTCAATCAACGCTAAGGGTCTGAACTCTCCGAATAAACGGAATCGGATGTTCAAAGAAATGCAAGCCCAAAAAGCTGATATTTTTATGATTCAAGAGACGCATTGTAGAACTAAGAACTAAGCTCCCCTCCACCAATAATTACCATTACCCCCACGGATTGCGCGCAGGGATTACACATTCTTCTCCATTCCACACAACAGGTACTCCCGCATAAACATGCTCTTTATCTCATATCGACACATACATTTAACTAGTGACCCAGATGTAGGCTCAATCACATGGAGTGTGTATCCAGTAGCTGTATCACTTTCTATTCCCTCCATGCCACAGAGGCAATACAATTGGCGACTTAATGAACACATACTTAAAGACCCAACCAATATAACTAAGATCTCGGAGGCTCTTACCCCGAACCCAGAACTTTGTTCCAGCTATAGGCCTATTTCGTTACTCAATGTGGAACTTAAAGCTTTTTGCTAATATTTTAAGTACACAGCTCAAGACAGCCATGCCCAAACTAATCCACGGAGATCAGGCGGGGTTTATGATGGGTAGGCAAGCCCGTGATAACACCACTAAAGTAATAAATCTTACATATCATGTCTCCAGACAAGGGATTCAGGCTTTCCTGCTGTCCACGGACGCCGAGAAGGCATTCAACAGGGTGAACTGGCATTTTCTGAAAAGCATACTGACGCATATTGGCTTGGACCAGGCGATGTGCAATTGGATTGACTCCTTGTACCACTGTCCCACGCCACGCATAAGAGTCAATGACGTGCTATCAAAGGCCGGTCACCCTGTCGAATGGGACCAGACAGGGATGTCCCCTGTCCCCTCTTCTCTTTGTATTTACAGTGGAACCACTGATAAATGCAATAAGTTCAGACAAAGACATCTATGGAATAAGCGTTAATGCACGACATCACAAAATGGCGGCATTCACCGATGACCTTATCTTCACACTCACACACCCAGATACCTCCGTACAACATCTTCTACACCAACTGACCACATATGGTGTGTTATCTAATTTTAAGATAAATATGGATAAATCCGAGGCGCTAAACCTTACAGTCCCGCCTGAAGTGCAGATTTCGCTCAAATGGGAATTTCTATTTAAATGGTCCAAAACCTCAATTAAATATTTAGGGATACACCTCACACCAGACACCAAAGATCGGTTCCCAAATAATTACACTAAACTGCTAGGAGTTATCAAGGGAGACATCAAAAGATGGATGAATCTCCAAATTTCATGGTTTGGAAGGCTTGCAACTGCTAAGATGAATGTGCTGCCCAGACTATTGTATGTTCTCCAAGCATTGCCGATTCTGGTCCCCAGCAAGTTTTTCAAAGAAGTCAAACGCATGATCACAAGGTTCGTGTGGAATACGAAATCCCCTAGATTGGGCTATCAATACCTAATCAGGGCCAACATGGAGGGCTTGGGCTCCCAGACACTGAGTTATACTACAAATCTACTATGTTAGCGAGAATAATAGAATGGTCTAGACCGGCACCTAAAGCCTGGATATCCATAGAACAGCATTCCCTCCAGATTCCTATCCCCACAGTGGCAGGCATGGGTCCCAATTAACCAAGCTGTGTCTGTAGAGCCATCCCATCCTAAATATCAGCCACGATCCGTACGTGGAGACATACCCGTACCAAAAATGGTCTCCTTAACAAACCCTCTCCATTACTATCAATGATAGCTAATTCTGATTTCCCCCCGAGTAATGACTACCATGTTTTTCAGAATATTTTTTCTGAAAGGGTCACATATCCTAGACTGGGACACTTCATACAGGAGGGGATTATAAAACCGCTTGCAACCCTGACAGGGGAACGGTACCTTCCCACCAACATGCTTTCCTATACACACAAATCAAACACTATGTCAACACCATACAGATGTTTATATACCAATCTCGGCATTGACCCAATTCGAAGCTATGTGTTTATCCAAAGACCCACCATCTAGGACTATCTCGACACAATCTTCTCACCCAAATAGAATTCCTGCATAAACCTTATTTCATTCTGGCCTGGGAGGTAGATTGTGGGGTTGTTCTCATACAGGCCCAATGGACCAAAATTTCTTTATTAACACATAAATGTTCGGTGTCCACCAGAATACAGAAAAATGCTTATAAGGTATTAACTAGATGGTACAGGGTACCGACGACTATACAGCGGTTCTCTCCCACGGCTCCAGATATATGCTGGCACTGTAAACAGGCCAAAGGAGACTTTATCCATATCTGGTGGTCCTGCACAGCAATTGCATGTTTCTGGGAAGCAGTGGCAGACGTAATCGCGATGATAACGGACGACGTGTTACCGTTTGACCCCCTCACGTTTCTGCTACACCATAACGAGCACTCCATTACGAAATACAAAAATTCCTTAACCATACATCTGCTCAACGCTGCCAAATTACTGATCCTGAAATGATGGAAACAGGCACATACACCCGGGCTGAGGGAGTGGATGGTCTCGGTAGAGGAGATCAGAGAGGTGGAGGATTTATTGTTGCCAGCACCTATAGCGGTGGTTTTACTGGTCTGAATTTTTACTTGATACTAAATGTAAAGAGGTCTTCTCCAAATACACATGGTAAATATCTGTCACTACCCTGTGAAACACTAGTATTGTGATGAGCTATTAGGCATGTATTTTCTGTATAGAGGAATCTGGCAGTCAAGTCCCGGATTTCTGACACACAGTAATGACAGGCCCTCTAGTGGGCGAAGGGCACATTTCAGGAATGTCTAATGCTATTTCAGAAAGATGCTACCCCCTTGCCATGCAGCCCAAACACCACATGTATATTTTTGATGTTTTTGATAAGACTATTATCTGCTAATGATTGTTTGTGACAATAAAAAAGCAGATGGGCGCGAAGGAGTGGGTACCTTAAATAAAACACACAGTATAATAGTGCAATATTGCCTCTATAAATAGTAAAAAAGAAGATATAAGTGGATGCACTCACAAACATACGTGAGTGTCAATCAGATCAGCTGAGAACTTGTGGGTCCATAAAAACAGCTTTAATAATTAGGTATCCCCGATGATAATGTACTTAAAAAGGTAAGTAAGGTAAGGTTTTTTTATTGTCACTGTATTTGAGCATTTCGGAGTGCTCCAGAAGGCTGCAGTGAGTGGGGTACCGCAAGTATTCAATTTTTTATTCTGCACTAGGTTCACTTTACACAAATCACTTTTGTTTGCACCTAATGATTGTTTGTGTACAGACCAGAGCAAAGTATTTCTCAATTCTGCTGTATTGACCCTGCCTCATTGTGTATTGTGTACTTTCCCCTAACTTTACTCCCATGACTCTCCCCCCTTTTTTTATTTCTGTATCCCTTATTTCAAAAAAATTTAAAACCAATAGAAAGATATTGCATAAAAAAAATTATGGTTAGCATAAGATTTAGGGTTACAATTAAATTCAGTTTAGCATAAATTAAGGGTTAGCATAAGCATGAGAGTTAGGGTTAGATTTAGGGTTATGGTTAAATTTCGGGTTCGAAAGGGTTCGGTTTGGGGTCAAAAGGTCACTGTAGGAGAAAATGGTTAGAAATAAAATAACAATACTTTTGGTTATTGCCCTTTAACTCACAAAAAAAACAAGAAAAACATGGAAACATTTGTAATTATGTAAAAGTTTTTTAAGGTCAAGTTTAGAAAAAGTGTTTTTTTATGTTTTCATTATATTTTATGATTATTTTTTGTAGTAAATTATAAGCTATGATAAAAATAACAGTGTCTAAAGAAAACCCTTCTTATGGTGATGATAAAAAATTTTTTTATGTGGGCACCAAGAAAATTACATCTAAACACAAACACCCCAGAAATGTTAAAACAGCCCATGTCACCAAGGAAAATCAAGGCATCATTCAACACCCTTATCTGCCCCACCAGGGCACCATCCGGGTGCCATTTTGAAGAGGAGCATGCTCCTCCAATACAGCATGCCCAGCAAGGAGCGACGGAAGTGATAAAAAAAAATCTATTCCGTCACTCTGAAACTGTTGCTTGACTGCCCTTAGAGGCAGTCAGCAACATTATAGTTAGGGGGGAAAAATAAATTAATAAAAGGAAAAAGCTATCCCTAGATCTACTAACCCTAGATCTAGGGTTAGGGTTAGAATTAGGGTTAGTACAAGGGTTAGAGGGGTGGGGGTAGATTTAGGGTTAGAGTTAAATTTAGGGTTAAGGTTGGAGTCAAAACATCACTGTAGGAGAAAATGGTTAGGAAACAAAAAAACACTAGTATCGGTTATTGCCCTATTACTTTAAAAAAAAAAAGAAAAACATGTAAAACATTGGTATTTCTAAACTCAGGACATATATTAGAAACTATATCGATGGGTATGTAGCATAGAACTCTGTCACTAAGGGGTTAACACTCTCTTTGAGCTAGTTTCTGGTTTGGACATTGTTCCATATATGACCAAATATCATCTTATGAAAAAATCATGGATATTTGTATAAAATATGATATTAGGGCATATCTGAAGTTCAATTCTACAGCTAAAATCTGGAGAATTGTTATTGGTGAAACGGGATTTCGCTCCGTTCTCACAGATGAATGCAAGGGTCTCTCGCTGCTAGCACAGAGAGAGACTCTCGTTTTTGCATGGGATTAGGGTCTCTCTCTGCGCTAGCAGAGAGAGACAGTCGCCGACCAAACGGCTTCTATAGAAACATGGCAGCTGTCAGTCAGAGGATAAACTGGCATGTACTGTCAAAAGTACATGCCAGTTTATCCTCATACTAGGGACAACTAAAATGTCACTTGTGCTTCTATATTAGAAGCACTAGTGAAAAATAACGTTTAGTGCCCTTTTAAGCACAGCCATAATCTTGGATGTCTGATGTGAACGGCTCTCTTGCTTCCACAGCATATTGGATTATGGTCCTTACTTTGTCTTGCTCACTCCAAAAGGAGTATTTTCTTTTTTTAACCTCTTAACGCATTTGGACGTATATATACGTCCTGAAAAGCATGGTCCTTGAGGACCACGAGGACGTATATCGTCCTCCGTTTACATGTAGTGCCAACCCCTCCCCCCCCCCCGCGCGCATACGTTCACCGCGAATGTGATCGTATGCGCGTTACACACATAGGCAGTGAAAGCTGATCACTGCCTATGTGTGTTAAAGTGTTGCATGATGCCTCGATCATGCAACACCTTCTGTGGGCACCGTGATCACCCGGTGATCGCGGGTGGGTGCTGTATTGGAGGAGCATGCTCCTCCAATACAACGTGCCCAGAAGAGAGCGACGGAAGAGAGAGAAAAAAATCTGTTTTGAAAGAAAAAATGAATTAAATAAATAAATAAAATAAATAAATAAATGGAAAAAGCTAACCCTAGATCTACTAAACCTAGATCTAGGGTTAGGGTCATAATTAGGGTCATAATTAGAGTTACAGGGGGATTGGGATGATTACAAGGGTTTCATTAAGGGGTGGGGGTAGATTTAGGGTTAGGGTAAATTTAGAGTTGGAGTAAATTTAGAGTTGGAGTTAAAAAGTCACTGTAGAAGAAAATGGTTAGAAAACATTGGTATTACTAAACTCAGGACAAATATTTGAAATATATAGACCGGGTCTTTTTTACCATTTGTAATTGTGTAAAAAAAAAATTAGGTCAAAGTTCGAAAAAGTGTTTTTTATGGCATATTTTCATCATATTTTATATATTTTTTAATAGTAAATTATATCATATGATGAAAATAACAGTATCAAATGAAAGGTCTATTTGTCCTTTAAAAAAAGTATATATAATTTGTGTGGTTGGACTGAACACAAAGAAAGAAATTCACAGTTCAGTGAACTTATGAAAAAAATAATGGAATTCTGGTCTTCAAGGCACATCAAATACAACATAGCACTCGGTCACTAAGGGGTTAAAGCCATTCTAGTGTAAACTTACTTTGATGTTCAGGGTTATTGTCCTGCTGCATCACCGATCTTCTACTGAACTTCAGCTGGTGCCCTTTTTACGCCATACATAATGATGTGTGTTCTTGCTGAATAATTCAACCTTATTTTAGTCAGTCCACAAAACGTTTCCTCCGTAATACTGTGCTGCTCTTTGCCAAACTTCAAGCAAGCAGCAATATTTGTTTTGGAGAGCACTGGCATCCTGTGTGGTGCCCTGCAATGAACTCCATGACTGTTCAGTGTTTTGAATGGTAGACTATGAATAAAGATGTTAACCAGGGGCAATTATTCATGCAAGCCTTTAGATGTTACTATAGGGTTCTTTCACTTCATTGAGCATTGTCTTCACTTCAGCATATGCTTCTTGTGAATAGCAAATTCAAAATGTTTGTTTTATTTTATAAGTCTATGGGTTGACATCGTTTTTTCCAAGCCACAGTGTGAATGTTTAACCCCTTAGTGACATGACTTTTTTGGCTTGTCCGACGCTTGGTGTTCTGAGGTGTTTGTGTTTTGCTGTAATTTATTTCTGTCTCATTTAGTGTACCCGCACAAACTATATATCGTTTTTATCATTATAAGAAGGGCTTTCTTTTGATACCATTATTTTGATAATAGCATATAATTTGATGTAAAAAAAATAATAAAATATGGCAAAAAAATTTAAAAAATAATTTTTTTATGACTTTTATTTGAAAAATCGTATACTCATGTACAAGAGACAACAAAAAAACACTGCTAAAAAGTTTCTAATATATGTCCTGAGTTCAGAAATAGCCCATGTTTTTATGTTTTTGTGCTTTTTTATTCATGTTACAGGGCCAAAACTATAAGTGGTGCAAAGCTATTTTAAAATCCTTTCTTTCAAAATTAGCGATAGTGACATTGTAACACTGATTTCTGTACTAAATCCATGAATGACCCCCAACATGTAAATATTTTTGAAAACTAGACAACTCAGGGCATTTAACTTGGGGTATTTTGACACATTTCATGTAGCCATTTTACCACCAATCTATGCCAAAGTTTGCAGCAAAAAATCTTTTTTTTTAATTTTTCACATATATTGCAATTTAGGTAAACATTACCTTAAAATGTGAAGGGGTATTTCCAAATAACACCTCAATATGTGTTCAGCAACATCTCCTGAGTACAGGGATACCACCCATGCATAGGTTTGTTGGTTTGTTTTGGGGCTAAAAGGCCACATTTAGGGGGTGCTCATTTTGGTTTTCCAACTTGGAATTCTGACATGCAGAAAACTTGTGCCCATGTCCCATTTGGGACATTTTTGAAGCCAGAAAGTGTATTCTACCCCACAAAACCATATATTTTTTTAAACTAGACACCCTAGGGTATTTCAAATGGTAGTTTTTTAACACTTTCCATGCACTAATTATACTACCAGCCTATGTCAATGTTTAGGGTAGTCATTTTTTTCACATACATTGTACTTTGGGCATGAATTCACAGATCCTGTTATATGTCAGTGCCAAACAACACCTCAATATGTGTTCAGCAACATCTCCTGAGTACAGGGATACCCCCCATGTATAGGTTGGTTAGGTTATTTGGGGGTTAAAAGGCCACATTTGAGAGGTGCGCTTTTTGGTTTTCCAACTTGGAATTCTGACGTGCAGAAAACCTGCGCCCATGTCCCATTTGGGACATTTTTGAAGCCAGAAAGTGTATTCTACCCCACAAAACCATATATTTTTTTAAACTAGACACCCTAGGGTATTTCAAATGGTAGTATTTTAACACTTTCCATGCACTAATTATACTACCAGCCTATGTCAATGTTTTGTGTAGTCATTTTTTTTCACATACATTGTACTTTGGGCATGAATTCACAGACCTGTTATATGTCAGTGCCAAACAACACCTCAATATGTGTTCAGCAACATCTCCTGAGTACAGGAATACCCCCCATGTATAGGTTGGTTAGGTTATTTGGGGGTTAAAAGGCCACATTTGAGAGGTGCGCTTTTTGGTTTTCCAACTTGGAATTCTGACGTGCAGAAAACCTGCGCCCATGTCCCATTTGGGACATTTTTGAAGCCAAAAAGTGTATTCTACCCCACAAAACCATATATTTTTGAAAACTAGACACCCTAGGGTATTTCAAATGGTAGTATTTTAACACTTTTCATGCACTAATTCTACCACCAGCCTATGTCAATGTTATGGATAGTAATTTGTTTTTCACATTCATTGTACATCGGGCATGAATTCACAGATCCTATTATGTGTCAGTGCCAAACAACACCTTAATATGTGTTCAGCAACATCTCCTGAGTACAGGGATACCACCCATGTGTAGGTTAGTTAGATTATTTGGGGGCTAAAAGGCCACGTTTAGGGGGGGTGCATTTCCAACTTGGAATTTTGACATGTAGTCAGCCTGCGCCCATGTTCCATTTGGGACACTTTTGAAGCCTGTCAAAGTATTTTACCCCATAAAACCATAGATTTTGGAAAACTAGACATCCTAGGGTATTTAAAATTGTGGTATTTTAACACTTTCCAAGTGCTAATTCTGCCACTGCCAACCAACACCTCAATATGTGTTCAGCAACATCTCCTGAGTACAGGGATACCCCCCATGCATAGGTTTGTTGGTTTGTATTGGGTCTAAAATTCCACATTTAGGGGGTGCGCAATTCCAACCTGGAATTTTGACATGTAGTCAGCCTGCGCCCATGTTCCATTTGGAACATTTTTGAAGCCGTCCAATGAATTTTACCCCATCAAACCATATATTTTTGGAAAATAGACATCCTAAGGTATTTCAAATGGTGGTATTTTAATACTGTATAGGTACTAATTCTACCACCAGCCTTTGTAAAAGTTTGTGGTAGTACTTTTTTGGGAGTTTTTTTTCCACATGCATTGTACTTCAGGCATGAATTCACAGATTCTGGTATATGTCACTGCCAAACAACAACCCAATATGTGTTCAGCAACATCTCCCGAGTACAGGGATAGCACCCATGCATAGGTTTGTTGGTTTGTTTTTGGCTAGAAGGCAACATTTGTGAGATGCGCATCTCAAAATTCCAACTTGGAATTTTGACATGTAGTCAACCTGCGTCCGTGTCCTTTATGGGATATATCTTTGAAGCCAGCCAATGTAATTTACCCCCACCAAACCATATATTTTTTTTTTTCGGTAGACCCCCATCACTACTTGTGGCAAGGGCTCAGCAGCCACCGATACATCGCTAGATGATGTATCAGAAAGCTGAATAGGGTCAAAATCGAACCCTGAGTCCGCGGCCTCAGAATCAGTGCGTAAGCAGTGATCTCGAGCAAAGAAGGGGTTAATAGCTCTTAGAAGAGCCTATCTAGTACTGTAATACATTACAGTACAAAGAAATTAATCCATAAAACAGTGCAGACAGCAAAACATACTGTTGCTGTGCAGGATTACTGCTTACACAGTGATGAATGGCAGGGAAGGGGTTAATACACAGTGAAAGACTTTCATAAAACCTGCCAATTTTATAAAATGTTATTTTATATCACTAATACTGATCTGTCTCTTTCCGTCACAAAAATGTAAGTGAGGAGAGGGAGGCAGATCAATATTTGTGAATATTGATCCGATAAATTTTGATCTGACCAGGGCGAATGGTGAGCTTAATTGAGAAATCCCCAAACCGCCTTTGCCACTAATTCGCTGTTACTGATCGCTATGCGCTCAGGCAGCTTAAAAAAAAAAATCTCAAATATTTTTACTTTACATGTAATCCCCTAGCGGGTATGTGTAAAAAAATAAATAAATATGCAGACAGATAAAAATTGCTTTGGCGTCAATATCATTGTGTAAGTAAGCAGTGATCGACGGCAAATAAGGGGTTAATAACTCTTAGAAGAGCCTTTTTAGTACTGTAATAAATTACAGTACAAAAAAAATTAACCCCTAAAAAATGCACAAACAGCAAAAATAAATGCGCTGATGTGCACGATCACTGCTTATGCAAGATCAGTGGCAGGGAAGGGGTTAAACGCAGGGAATTGCTTTAATAAATTTTTTTTTATTGTTTTATTATTTGTGTGTTGTGTATTTATTGTTTTTTTTTACTTTTACTTACTTTTAGAACTTTGATCTGTCTCTCTCCCTCACTAAAAAAAATGTGAGGAGAGGGAGACAGATCATAACTGGTCAGATCAATATAGAGTTAATATTGATCTGACCAGTCAGTGGGGATGTTCAGGAGAGCATCCCCACTGCCTGTCAGTGTGCCTGGCAGTCACTGATTGCCTCTGTGAAGAGGCAATCGTGTGACAGCCAGAGAGCACAGGAAGCAGGTACTTCCTGCCTCCTGTGCTCTTGCCCTTAGAAGGGCAGCGCCATCTTGGTCACTTAGTGACCAAGATCGTGCATTTTTTTTTTGTGTTTCTGATTGCCTCGACTTCCTATGCTCGTTTTTTAAATGCCCGCGTTTTAAAGGCTCTGTGCCTTTAAAACCGGCATTTTCGATCGCTCTCCGGAGCGATCGAAAACGCCGACGGGCATTTTTTTAGCATTGTACGATGCTTCCACACGGAATGCCCTTAGAGCACTGAAAACGGAAAAACTCCGCTTTCAGTGCTCGTTTTGACACAGGACGGACTTGGTCCGTCCTGTGTCACTAACGCCTCGGCACACAGGACGGACCTAGTCCGTCCTGTGTCGCCAAGGGGTTAAACAATGTATTCAACATGAACAAAAACAATAAAGCACTTTTGTGTATTATTGGATGAAACAGATTGTGTATGTTCATTATTGGAACTTATTTGGAAAACCATATTTTAAGATAAATGTATACATAAATACTGGCTATTCCAAATGGACAACTTACCCTTTCGTGCCACTGTATCGCTGTCTGGGGACAGAGATGGCACCAACAAGCTGCTTGGGGACAAAGATAGCACTAGCAAGCTGGAGACAAAGTTGCTAAGTTTCCTGTTTACAGCTTTACTGAACATTTTAATCTGAAATTGAACCTGAGATCTTTACTGATAGATGTCAAGGAGAAAGGGCATGTGGTCACTGACTCATATATGATGTCATTTCACCTTGGTTGATGTCAATATTTAAAACGCACTAGTTCAGTTTATTAATTACGAATATGCGTTGTTAGGCGCGAAATGTGTTAAGTGTCTGCTTTCTCCATTTGCACCCATACAGGTATCTGCAAAGTGGCAAGCTACTAAAACAAAAAGCTTTACTAAGAGGCACAACATAAATGCATGGTGTAATGATGGCCAAAGTTTTTACATCTGAATGTTGCAGTTTGTCCAATAGCATTAGAGTTAAAATAAGACATTGGGGCACTAGCCTCCTGTAGGTGTTTTACTCAAGTAAGAAATGGGAGTGATAAATCCTAATGCAACATGAACATTTGGGGAGTACTTCATCCTGAATTATTGAAACCTTTTAAGTGAAAAAGAAAGCCAAGTACTCCACCTCAGGTTAACCAGCGATCCATTGAAATATTGGACAGCACACAGTGCTTAGAGTTTAATATACAAACTATCAACTTAACTGCAATGCAATTGATGTTTATAGCTCTGGCCTGACAACCAAGTCATTCTTATGCTATCTCACGCAATTACCTGACTGAAGTGAACTCCAGCTAGCATGGAGCAGGAGGAATTCAGACAAATCTATTGGTATTTAAAGGAGTCACGCACAGCACTTACACATGTTCATTTCTTTCAGGTAGGCCAGAAAAAAAAAAGATTGTGATGTATTGTAATGGTTAGCTAGAAAGGGTAATGCAATCTATGGTCTTGTGGGAAAATGTGATTGAAGCAATTCCTGTATATTGAAAAGATACAGGATTTTCTTTTCTATCAATTGCATGCTTTGTATTCCTGCAGTAATAATAACACATACAAGAAATAAAAGGTAGATAAAAACATAAACAATACATTAAAAATATGTTGCCTAACAATCACATTCATCAACAATAAAGACAATAGTGCCACACCATGTAGCTTGGGACTAGTTGGAATAAACAGGCCTAAATATCTGAATGTATAATTTTATGTACACTGCATTTGGATTTTACCATTACTCCTTTAACTGATCACTGTTCTTTGACTTTTACTTTAATTTACCATTATTCCTTGACTTTTACCATTACTCATTTACAAAAAGCTATAGTCCTGGGATTAAAGGGACAGTCTGATCCCCAAACTCACTCTGGTGCAAGATGAAGATTACTGCTTGTTTAATGCACAGGCTTTTATCCCTGTGTGATTTGATGCAGGCATTCTGTATAAATCACATTTTTAATATTTGACTCAAGCCATCCCCAGTGATTACTCTGCATGTTTACTGAAGGTGCGGCAGCACTGATTCTATAGACACTGAGAATATAAAGTTTTGTTTCATATAGTCACTTCCTGTCCTCCTTAAATTGAGTCTATTGAGTGGCCTATGAGTGACCTTGTTCTTGTAAACAGAAGGATCTCTTAACAGTGCAACAGATTGTCTGATTACATCACTAGAGAGACATTGGTTCCTGCAGCAAAAAAGAGAAATTACTTTTATTCATCTAGAGTGGACAGTCCTTGTTTCTTGCAAACCGCTGTAATTTCACAATTTCTTCTAGCTGTAAGTATTTTATATTTTAAGCAATGCAAAATGTAAGACATGCATTTTAAAGTACTTTGAAAGCACATTAATATGCATTAATAATTGGAAGATGCATTTTGGGCACTAGACAGACCCTTTAAGCATTGATAACAAGAATATATATCCACGAGTATGGGAAAGGCATTAAACTATACATAGTACAGGAATTACATTTTGCAGAGTAGGTAAGACTCCTCATTCACTTCAGAGGTAGTCGAATATTGCACATTCAAGAACATGTCTGGTAGTAAGCATTCATAAAATGGCTGCTTTATGGAGTATGAAAAGGTAATGACATAGTTCAGATTATTTAAAACTAGGTAAATCCTCAGATAGCAAACTCTTGCATTGATGTCAGATCTTAAGGACCCACGGCCCAACAAGATAGATCAATGCAAAAGGGAAAAATTGGATGGAAGCAAGGCTGACACCATTCAAGGACTTCTTTTATAGCCTCACATGACCTCGCCTACAAGCTAATGCCCCTCATGTGCCACTCAGGGGCTTAGCCCAAACCTGTACTCTCTTTGTTAATGTCACTTTCCATACTCAGTAAAACAGTCATTTTGGCAATGTTTACGGTCAGGGCCATTATTGAACATTTACCTAGATTTAATCTAAAAAGGATTAATTAGAAATAGAAATGGTTCAAACAAGGGCTACAAAAATGATTAAAGAAATGTAAATGTTCAGCTATGAAGAAACGTCTTTGTTGGGTTGTGATAAACCTTTCCAAGTATGTTCAAAGTCACAAAGATGTTTCTCAAGATCTCTTTATAAATCGTATCTTTTAGACAACACGTGAGCATCCCTTAAGACTGAAAGATAGAAACGTTTGTCTTAAAAATAGAGAAGGTTTTGTTACTGTTACTTTCGGTAGGTTGGTTTCAATGTGTTCAATATTCACAGCCACAGAAATCTGTTCAACTCAATAAAGACACTTTGAATTTATTTGCTTTCACTTTGCTATATTTTCATTAACAATCACTATTTGCTTCTCTGCAGCACCCGTAATCCTCTATAATAAAGTTGAAGTGTCTCTGCGTCCAGTGCCTGTGTCCGTGGGATTGCGCTACTGCGCATGTGCCCCACGGACAGCCGTTGGGACTTGGAGCGCAGAGACTTCTGTCAGAACAGTGTTCTGACAGATTTCTCGAGCAAATTCTCCTGTGCAATCGCAGGAGAATTTACTCATTACGCATGCGCAAAAAGTTACAGCTGATCACTCAGCTGTAACTTTGTAAAGAATGCGCATGCGCGAGCGGAGCGACGCTAACCACCTCCCACCCCCTTCACACCACACTAAGGTGGTAAGTAACACGGGGGGGGGACATAAGGGGGCAACATAGGGGCAAGCACCCTGGCGAGGGGGGAGCCTTGAGGGCTGCCTCATCTTGATGGGAGTTGTGATCCCCCTGCTGCATCAATAATACAGCAGGAGGATCACAACTCCCATCAAGATGAGGCAGCCCTCAAGGCTACCCCCCTCACCACGGTGCTTGCCGTTATGTTGCCCCCTTATGTCGTCAGCCCCCCCCCCCCCCGTCCACATATGTTCTAGCGCCCGTTAATTTAACTTGTTTAAGGTCTAAGGTAGTAAGTAACACGGGGGGGGGACATAAGGGGGCAACATAGGGGCAAGCACCCTGGTGAGTGGGGAGCCTTGAGGGCTGCCTCATCTTGATGGGAGTTGTGATCCCCCTGCTGCATCAATAATACAGCAGGAGGATCACAACTCCCATCAAGATGAGGCAGCCTTCAAGGCTCCCCCCCTCACCAGGGTGCTTTCCGCTATGTTGACCCTTATGTCCCCCCCCCATCCACATATGTTCTAGCGCCCATTAATTTAACGGGTTTAAGGTCTAGTATATAATAACCTTGGTTAATTCACTCTCCAAATTACTACAAATATCAATAGCGCAGAGTGGGTGCCTACAGATCCGATTAAACAATTGAAAATGTATTAGGATAGTGCAAAGGGCAGCTATCCCAAAAGAGGATCTGTTTACCTGGCACTCATTAAAACCATAAAGAAAGGTCAATACATAAATATGCATAGAAAAAGTATCAACATTTATCAATGTTAGTGAGCAGCACTTTAAACACTCAAAATAGCTAAAAAAAAATCACATAAAAACAGTGTCAAAAAGATTATAGAAAAAAGACATAAAAATTAACCCCATCCTGCACGATAACAAAATGTACACACAATGATGGGTATAGCAGACAATTCACAATCCCCCAATCAGAGGTACAGATAAACAGATATCCCAATAACCATCCAGAACTGCAGTTATAACCAATAATTCATCTAATAATAATGCATGCAGTAAAAATGCGACATAATAAGCACATAACCTGCAAAGCACAAGACTAATATTAGTAATAGGCAGTCTAAAAATGCAATAAAGCTGAACAGTCCTGAAAAGTACATGCGAAAAATGACAGGCAGATGAGACACACAATGAGGGACAACTGTCTCAATCACTGAAATGTCATTTCCAGAGCCTTGGTAGTCCAGGAGGAAGAATAGATCTTAAAGTGGCTAGCAACCGTGAACTGTTGGTAAGGATGTCGTCAAATTAGCCACCTGTAACCCACCGGTCATGATGATGGAAATAAGAAAGCTGTCCAGACGCTGGAGGGAACTTCCACTCCTCACCGAGCATTCAAAATCGCCACAAAGTGAAACTCCAATGGCTATATAGCCAAGTAAGCCAAAAATCCTCCGAAATATACCCTCATGTGCAGGGGCGTTGCTAGGTCTTCGGATCATCTGGGGCTAGAGCCCAGATTAGCTCGGTCACACACAGGGGCGTACCTAGAGCATTTGGCACCCGGGGCGGACCCTGAGTGTTGCACACCCCCCCCCCCCCCCCCCCCCCATAATAAAAATGTAAGAAAACACCCACAATTTTTTCAGTGTTTGAAAATTGTACAATTATAGATACCAGGAATATTGTGCCACTCAGAACCTAGTAATATTGTGCCAGTCAGATACCAGTAATATTGTGCCTTTCAGATACCAGTAATATTGTGCCACTCAGAGCCCAGTAATATTGTGCCAGTCAGATACCAGGAATAGTGTGCCATTCAGAGCCCAGTAATATTGTGCCAGTAAGATACCAGTAATATTGTGCCAGTCAGATACCAGTAATATTGTGCCACTGAGAGCCAGTAATATTGTGCAAGTCAGTGCCCAGTAAGTGTGCCAGTCAGAGCCCAGTAATAGTGTGCCACTCAGAGCCCAGTAATATTATGCCAGTCAGATACCAGGAATATTGTGCCAGTCAGAGCCCAGTGATAGTGTGCCAGTCAGAGCCCAGTAATATTGTGCCAGTCAGAGCCCAGGAATATTGTGCCATTCAGATACAAGGAATATTGTGCCAGTCAGAGCCCAGTAATGTTATGCCAGTCAGAACCCAGTAATAGTGTGCCACTCAGATACCAGTAATATTGTGCCAGTCAGAGCCCAGGAATATTGTGCCAGTCAGACACTAGAAATATTGTGCCAGTCAGAGCCCAGTAATATTGTGCCAGTCACAGCCAGTAATATCGTACCAGTCAGATACCAGTAGTATTGTGCCAGTCAGAGCCCAGGAATATTGTGCTGGTCAGAGACCAGGAATAGTGTGCCACTCAGAGCCCAGTAATAGTGTGCCAGTCAGAGCCCAGGAATATTGTGCAAGTCAGAGCCCAGGAATATTGTGCCATTCAGATACCAGGAATATTGTGCCAGTCAGAGCCCAGTAATGGTATGCCAGTCAGAACCCAGTAATAGTGTGCCACTCAGATACCAGTAATATTGTGCCAGTCAGAGCCCAGGAATATTGTGCCAGTCAGATACCAGGAATATTGTGCCAGTCAGAGCCCAGTAATATTGTGCCAGTCAGATACCAGTAGTATTATGCCAGTCAGAGCCCAGGAATATTGTGCCAGTCAGAGTACAGGAATATTGTGCCAGTCAGAGCCCAGGAATAGTGTGCCACTCAGAGCCCAGTAATATTGTGCCAGTCAGAGCCCAGGAATAGTGTGCCACTCAGAGCCCAGTAATAGTGTGCCAGTCAGAGCCCAGGAATATTGTGCCACTCAGATACCAGTAATATTGTGCCAGTCAGAGCCCAGGAATATTGTGCCAGTCAGATACCAGGAATATTGTGCCAGTCAGAGCCCAGTAATATTGTGCCAGTCAGATACCAGTAGTATTATGCCAGTCAGAGCCCAGGAATATTGTGCCAGTCAGAGCACAGGAATATTGTGCCACTCAGAGCCCAGGAATAGTGTGCCAGTCAGAACCCAGTAATAGTGTGCCACTCAAAGCCCAGTAATGGTGTGTCAGTCAGAGCCCAGTAATATTATGCCAGTCAGAGCCCAGGAATAGTGTGCCACTCAGAGCCCAGGAATAGTGTGCCAGTCAGAACCCAGTAATAGTGTGCCACTCAAAGCCCAGTAATGGTGTGTCAGTCAGAGCCCAGTAATATTATGCCAGTCAGAGCCCAGGAATAGTGTGCCACTCAGAGCCCAGTAATAGTGTGTCAGTCAGAGCCCAGGAATATTGTGCCAGTCAGAGCCCAGTAATAGAGTGCCACTCAGAGCCCAGTAATAGTGTGTCAGTCAGAGCCCAGGAATATTGTGCCAGTCAGAGCCCAGTAATAGTGTGCCACTCAGAACCCAGTAATATAGTGCCAGTCAGAGCCCAAGAATATTGTGCCACTCAGAGCCCAGTAATAGTGTGCCAGTCAGAACCCAGTAATAGTGTGCCAGTCAGAGCCCAGTAATATTGTGCCAGTCAGTGCCCAGTAATAGTGTGCCAGTCAGAACCCAGTAATAGTGTGCCAGTCAGTGCCCAGTAATAGTGTGCCAGTCAGTGCCCAGTAATAGTGTGCCAGTCAGATACCAGGAATATTGTGCCAGTCAGATACCAGTAATAGTGTGCCAGTCAGAACCCAGTAATATCCAGACACACATACACACACCTAGACACCCATACACAGTCACACTTTTTTTTTTTTTACTTACCTTACACTTGGTCCGTCATCCAGGACCTTCTGCCGGATGTCCGTCCACCTGACATCCGGCAAGCAGCTGACACAGCGCGACGGGGGCGGAGCTTGCACCCGTCGCGCTGTGATCTCTATGGCCAGGAGGAGAGGCTAGGGAGCGAGCTCCCTTTAGCAGCCTCTCCTTCCGATTGGCCCTCACCCCCGCGTGAGGTTAATCCTCCGATTCTGGGACCATGTCCCAGACGGAGGAAAGATCACCGGGGGATTTTTTTTAAATATATTTATAGCCCTGGAGTCTCGGGGCTAAAGAATACTTTAACCCAAGAGTCTCCATTCGGGGCTATGAAGGGGGGACTCGGGGCTTTAGCCCCAGTAGCCCACCCCTAGCGATGCCTCTGCTCATGTGTATTATTAAAAAAGGAAGAGACAGCGCTAGAATATACCCCAGAGACAACAAGACAAATGATTATAGAAAATAGGATATTTATTACAGATCACAAAAATAAAAATATATATATAAGTAAAAAGACCAAATAAGGGTCCAGTACTACTGGAAACAAATATAAGTAGGTGGTCACATACACATAAAGACAGGATAAATACAAAGTCTGAATATGTAAATAAAAATACAAAAAAGAAAACAATAGGTTAAAATAGTAAATAAAATCTTACCCACTGCTAATAAAGTGCTGTTGACCTGGCCAGGTAACTAGAAATAGGCATACAATGTATACACTATTTGCACATACACAATAACAAAAGGACACCCTTCAGGACGCGTTTCGTATGGAACTTCTTCAGCTGGTGGGTGTGTGTGCACACACACCCACCAGCTGAAGAAGTTCCATACGAAACGCGTCCTGAAGGGTGTCCTTTTGTTATTGTGTATGTGCAAATAGTGTATACATTGTATGCCTATTTCTAGTTACCTGGCCAGGTCAACAGCACTTTATTAGCAGTGGGTAAGATTTTATTTACTATTTTAACCTATTGTTTTCTTTTTTGTATTTTTATTTACATATTCAGACTTTGTATTTATCCTGTCTTTATGTGTATGTGACCACCTACTTATATTTGTTTCCAGTAGTACTGGACCCTTATTTGGTCTTTTTACTTATATATATATTTTTATTTTTGTGATCTGTAATAAATATCCTATTTTCTATAATCATTTGTCTTGTTGTCTCTGGGGTATATTCTAGCGCTGTCTCTTCCTTTTTTAACTTTGTGCTTCTTTTTTGCAGTGGTGCAGTCCATTGCAGTTGTAAGACTAGCTGCTAACTATTTGTAAGTGACTTGCCCCCCCTCTCCTGCGGTTTTGAGACATATATTTTTCCCTTTTCATACCTAAAGGTTTTTTTGTGTGGAGTATATACGGGTTAGTTTTTATATTTATATTTATTTATATTTTTTATTTTTCCACTCTGTTTATATTTAGCGCTGTGCACATTCTTTCTTTTTTCATGTGTATTATTGTTAGCTCAACTTCGCCTCATTATCCCACAGGATGTAGGTGCGTATAATCGTGTCACCGCATCACCAACGATCGTTTCGCCTTGGCTTCTTCCTGGTTTGTTGTCAACACGCCCACAGGTCGTGCCTTTTATATTCTTGATCCGGATAGGCAGAAATATTAAAAGTTACCAATTAAATTACCCCAAATGACTAAACAGTGTAATATTGGACCTATGGACCAGACTGGATCCTCCACACCAAATAAAATTATATATACCAGTAATAAAATGGCACAAAAAAATAATAAACAACGCAAACAAAACCCAATAGACATTCAATAATGAGTAAACCCTTATTATTAAAGAAACAGTAAAAAAGAATATGAATAATGAAAAAATAAGAAAGAAAGAAATAATCAATCTGGATGAAAATAAACATAACAAAGGAAATAAAAAGAAAAATTCTTAATTACAAAAAATAATAATTATGAAAGAGATATAAATAGGGACTAACCCCAAATATGGAGATACACTCTCCATCAGAACAGTTGGAATACAAAAATAAGCAAAAAATAAATGTAAATACATATATACAGGGGGCTCTATATGGTATATAGGGAGTACAGCAAAGATAGCTCCCCAGCCCGTGACTAGGGGAAACGCAGAAGAAGACAAATACCCAGTTGAGTTTCATTAAAATTCTTCCAAAATATTTATTTCACAATCATAACATTAAAATACTTGTTACCTGCTGACAAAAATATTTTGATTTTAATTATGTAGATAGGAAACACCCGTATTTAATTTCCTCATTTAGACCCAACGGAGTCATGGCTTGTATATTTACTATCCACCTACATTCTGTTTATAATTATTTCCTATTGAGGTCACCACCCCTAAAGACCATTTTGACCTTCTCCATTCCCCAGTGTCAGGTTCTTCCCCGCAGCAGCTCCCTTGAGTACAACCTCTCTCCCAGCCGAGATCAGTCACACGCGCTTGCCAGCGCGTCCACGTCATCACGTGATCTTTCTCCATGGAGGCGCGCGCCCGATGACGTCACGCACGTCGAATACCCGCGAGGCGCGGAAGATTTAAAAGCCAGAATCACCAAGCAAACAGTGCTTGGTGATTCTCGTGTATTCGATAGCCTAGCGTTTCCTTATATTTGATTGTTGCTGAACCTGGATTTCCTGACTACCCTTCTGCCTGCCTGTGCCCCTTGATACCTGGACTGTTTCTCGTCATTCTGATTCTCTGGTAACCTGACCCCGGCTTGTCTCTCGTTTTGCTACCTCTCTATTGCCCCTGATCTTGGACTGTTATCGTTTGCTCATTTTCAGTGTGGATTACAACTACTGCAAGTTCCTGAATTCAACCCCTGTCAGTGTGGATTACAACTGCTGCAAATTCCTGCATTTAACCCCTGTCAGTGTGGATTACAACTGCTGCAAGTTCCTGCATTTAACCCCTGTCAATAAATATATCTGTATTGTACCATCCTGCATTTTTGGTCTTCATCCAGTATAACTCTCCTCACACCCAGGCTTTTAAATCTGATACTCTATTTTCATGACATTCTGTGAAGTGTAAGGCTATAGGGTTATCTTAATTTTTATTTCTAATGTCACCCAAGTGTTCCAAAATCCTGTCCTTCAATCTCCAGGTAGTTTTCCCTACATGGTATTTATTACAGGGGCATTGAAGGACATAAATCAACCCCATGGAATTGCACGTAATGTGTCCTTTTACATAAAATGTTTCCCCTTTTGTATTTCGACACATGTGCATTTTACAAATATTTCAACAGGCCTTACAATGTCGACATGGGTAACAACCATCCTTACTACCCTCCTGTATAACTGTATAACTGTAGTAACCTCCCGGTAACTGGAAAAAAAACTGATCATATAATATATATAGGAATATATAGGGAACTGAAATGTTAGTGGGATACACATACAGTGTATCCCACTAACATTTCAGTTCCCTATATATTCCTATATATATTATATGATCAGTTTTTTTTCCAGTTACCGGGAGGTTACTACAGTTATCCAGGTTTTAGACCCTCAATATGCCAAGATTTTGCCACTCTATGCCAGGTTTTGCCACTCTATACCAGGATTTAGCCCCTCAATATGCCAGGATTTTGCCACTCAATATGCCAGGTTTTGTCACTCAATATGCCAGATTTTGCCACTCTATGCCAGGTTTTGCCACTCTATGCCAGGATTTAGCCACCCAATATGCCAGGATTTTGCCACTCTATGCCAGGATTTTGCCCCTCAATATACCAAGATTTGCCCCACGCAGCATCAATAAAGTTAAAACAAAAACAAAAAACGCGACAAGAGTTTCCTTCCTCCGTGCAGGACGGAAGATGCACGGAGGAAACGGTTAGTGTAACAGGGAGCTTAACGGCAGCGTTAAGCTCCCTGTTACATCAAAGGCAGTGGAGGGGGCACTTTTTTCTTGAAAATCCTTGCCCCCTTCCTGCGGACGCCCATGGTGCCACTGTTTGTTTGGTTTTATATAATTTAATGAATTGCATATAAGGGCAAATAAAATTAGGTGTTTATCTCCACTTTGAGAATATTTCCCATAATGCAATATCGCCCAAAATCTTCCAGCCAGTCTCACTTTACAGCTGCGGCCAAAGCCTGCATGATGATATCATAAGATACTCCCCTGCTCTCTTACTGGCTCCTGTGTATCATAGTGGGCAGGACTAAGGGGCTGTGTACAACTGTTTTTACCTGCCTTCCAACACAAAGAGAGGAGATTGACCTGATCAAACAGGATCATAACTCTGCCCCCTTGCAATGTAAAAGTTACATTACCCTCCCATTCAGTGCAAGTCTATGGTCAGAATTCAGAATTATAGACTGCAATTCAGACTTATAGACTGTCCCCAGCCTCAAAGTGAGAAATTTGGGCTGTAAAGTCACTAGGAAGTGGCACCCACAAACACTATATTTCACAAAATAGCAGCACCCAGTCACAATTGTTTAGTTTTTATTAAATACAGTCACATAGCAAAAAAAAAGACATATTTAAAATCAACAATACAAAATAAAAAAAAAGTAAAACATTTTCATTTTTTGGTAGGAGTGTCCTTTTAAGGACTATTTGAAAAATGATGCTAAGAAATATTATATTTTCTATAATGTTATTTTTCATGCATCACTGTTAACTGGAATTGAATGCCAGAGAAAAAGTATATGCATTGTCCTCCACTGCTACATATTTTCCAGCAGCAATTTATTAAAAAAAAAAAAAAAAAGATTTAATATAAACTTAGTGAATGGACCATGAAGTAATATGATAGGATTCATTGTAACCATATTCCATTCAACAAAGTTCTAGGAAACTTCTTTTTTTTTTTTTTTTTTAAACATCACAAGTTGACTCCATCCGTGACAAGCTAATTATGATCATCCACCTTGCAATTTTTTTAAACAAATGCTGCTTTCCATTTTTTTCATTCATAATGCAGCTGCTACAAGAATGCCTCATTTGCATATAGATTAAAAATTACCTTAAAGTCCATTTACACCCTGATGAGTAAAGACAATACAAAAAAGTCTGATGTATTGCTCCCTTCCACGAGCACAAAGTAGTGTCTAGAGCTAAGGTCTGATTTGCTGGTTATGGTTTGGTTCAATAATATCATTCGTTCGTCAACTTAACATGCTTAACATGTTTTTAACCCCTTTACTGCCAGGAAACCATTAACGATGAAAATCGTCCAGAAAACTGCTATGGAACACAAATATACTGTACCAAAGTTTGTAAATACTGAGACACACTTTGATGTAGTTCTAATATAGAAGCACAAGTGAAAAGTTAGTTGTCCCTAGTATGAGGATAAACTGGCGTGTGCTTTTGATAGTACATGCCAGTGTATCTTCTGACTGACAGCTGCCATGCTTCCACAGGACTCACTGCAGCAGTTAGAAAAAATCTCAGAATTTTATGTCAAGGCCGGAGGTTCATATTAAGCTAGTGTAAAGCATCTATAACACATTTTAACACATGTTGAATCGGTTTAAAATTAAAATAAAATGTACATGTAGATTCTCTGGACCAATCAGCCATTTTAAGAATATCTTGAAATTCACTATTTGTAATTAATACTTTTGAAGATATAGCAAGAAAGAGCACCAAATTTAGGTATATCTATACCATCTTGTTGCATCACCACACGAACCTGTCTTGCCTAAGTTATAGATGAAACAGGCAAATATGGTTTACAATAACAAATTTCAATTGAGGATGCTGTTTGTTATGTAAATCCTTATTCTTTCTCCATCAGTTTTTAAACAATCTACTACATATAACTACATATAACATATAATCTTTAGCAAAAAATTAGATTTAAAAAAGTCTTTTAGTTCGGTTGTTAATTGTTTAAGATTTTTATTCTCTGACCATGCATCAAACATGCTCATGTATAGGTTGTGTATGTCTGGATAACCTTATCCCTTTTATTAATTTACAAATAATATGAGATTATCCAGCAGGAATTCCTTCTATTAATGCATGTTTAGCAGAGATAGCTGATCGGTAAGTATTAAATGTTCGACAGACTTTCTCTAATTCAAAAGAATGTGATAGAAAAAGTACTACTGTTATGGTATCTGCATATATATGGGATGCAAATTCTTTTTGATTCACCAATTAGACCAGTTTATGATTGTCCCTCTGGATTCCTCACTATTTACGTGTAACAGGGTAACATTTTGGGATAATCTATCACTAATACCTATAGCTGCAGAAACCACGATTAAGTTGGCCAGGACAATGTTGTTTGCACTATAGTTGATTGTCTTCGGGGGCATGGCAAATGGTGGGCATGCATAGTTCTGATTTATTGTCCAATGTTGTAAACATGCATCCAGAGCTAGAGCTTTTGGGTTCAGTCTTTAACTGAAGAATTTTTTGAAGTTTTCCATACATTCTGGTAGCAAATAGATCTTTTTCCAAGGGGACCCCATATCTTCTGTATTTGCATAAATGTATTGTTCTCCAACATCCAATTGCTTTGATCTATTAAATATCTGGAATTCCTGTCTGCCAGTGTATTGGACAATCCTGGTAGATATTAGGCCTTGATAGATGAATTTAGCTTTTTAAAGATAAGTAAAAATCCCTACATATATTCATAACTTCTTTATAAAGTATACTCTACATAATTTACAGTCTGCTGAAGGTCCTGGTTCTACATCTGTCAATACTGAGTCCATCGTTAATAAAACATATCTGTGCTTTTTTAGTTCCCATAGCTAAATTGGCATTTCCTAAAAGGCAGTTAGCCCTCTGTATCCAACCTCTTAATGTTGGAATGTCAATTGGCCTATTATTAAAAAACAATAATGAGGGGGCACACTCTATCTAGAGGTGCCAGGCCAGAGATCTCCACCTTGATCCCCAAATAAGCAGTAATGATACACCGGAGCCGATCTTTATCCAGCTCGATAGAGATCCTGTTGGATTGAAACGTTGCTATTGTTTTTAATAAATCCTATCACTGTGAGTGCCGGCTCCTGTGTATTATTAGCTAAACATTAGTGGCCCAATAATATCGAATAGCTTATCCTGGCAAGATTTTTAGACATCTGTCCATAATTGTTATGGGGAACATTATCATTATATGATAAATATTTAAATGGGACATTGATCTACCTCAGGTGTATTCATATCTTCCTCTCAACTGAGGGTCTAAGACAGGGGTGTCCAACTTTATTCTGCAAAGGGCCACTTCGCTAGAAATGTATGTCTGCGTGGGCCGCATTCATTTTTCATTCATTCAGAGAATAATATATATAATTATATACATATATACATATATATATAATTCACACTTATGTGCAGTAGTCACATTAACTACAAACACACACACAGTCACACTTACCACACACACACACACATACACATTTATACACACACACACTCACATACATACACTTACCCCACACATACATACACATTTATACACACACACACTTACCCCACACGAACAAACAAATTTATACACACACTCACATACATACACTTACCCCACACATACACATTTATACATACACATTTATACATACACACACTCACATACATACACTTACCCCACACACATACACATTTATACACACACACTCACATACGTACATACACTTACCCCACACACACACTCACATACGTACATACACTTACATAGAAACATAGAAACATAGAAACACAGAATGTGTCGGCAGATAAGAACCATTCGGTCCATCTAGTCTGCCCAATTTTTTTTTTTTGAGTACTTTTATTAGTCCCCCGTTCCCGGTCTTATAGCTAGGATAGCCTTGTGTCTATCCCACGCATGCTTAAAATCCTTGACTGTGTTTACCTCTACCACTTCTGCTGGCAGGCTATTCCATACATCCACTACCCTCTCAGTAAAGTAATACTTCCTGATATTACTTTTAAATCGTTGCCCCTCTAATTTAAGACTATGTCCTCTAGTTGTGGTAGTTTTTCTTCTTTTAAATATACTCTCTTCTTTTACTGTGTTGATTCCCTTTATGTATTTAAATGTTTCTATCATATCCCCCCTGTTACGTCTTTCCTCCAAGCTATACATGTTAAGATGCTTTAACCTTTCCTGGTAAGTTTTATCCTTCAACCCATGAACCAGTTTAGTAGCCCTTCTCTGAACTCTCTCCAAAGTATCAATATCCTTCTGGAGATACGGTCTCGAGTACTGCGTACAATACTCCAAGTGAGGTCTCACCAGTGCTCTGTACAATGGCATGAGCACTTCCCTCTTCCTACTGCTAATACCTCTCCCTATGCAACCAAGCATTCTGCTAGCATTTCCTGCTGCTCTATTGCATTGCCTACCTACCTTCAAGTCCTCTGAAATTATTACTCCTAAATCCCTTTCCTCAGATGTTGAGGTTAGGACTGTACCAAATAGTCTATATTCTGATTTTGGGTTTTTACGCCCAAGGTGCATAATCTTGCACTTGTCCACATTAAATGCCAGTTGCCACTGCTCTGACCATTTTTCTAGTTTAGCTAAATCATTTGCCATTTGGCTTATCCCTCCATGAATATCAACCCTGCTGCAAATCTTTGTATCATCGGCAAAAAGACATACTTTGCCAACAAGACCTTCTGCAATATCGCTAATAAAAATATTAAAGAGAATGGGTCCAAGAACAGATCCCTGAGGTACCCCACTAGTAACAAGACCTTGCATCGAATATACCCCATTGACTACAACCCTCTGTTGCCTGTCACTCAGCCATTGTCTAATCCATTCAACAATATTGAAATCCAAACTCAAAGATTTCAGTTTATTGATAAGCCTTCTATGTGCGACAGTGTCAAAAGCCTTACTGAAATCTAGGTAAGCAATGTCTACTGCACCACCCTGATCTATTATTTTAATTACCCAATCAAAAAAATCAATAAGATTAGTTTGGCATGATCTCCCTGAAGTAAACCCATGCTGTCTCTGATCTTGAAATCCAAGCGACTTTAGATGTTCAACAATCCTATTCTTTAACAAGGTTTCCATTATTTTCCCCACTACTGAAGTAAGACTTACTGGTCTATAGTTGCCCGCCTCCTCCTTACTACCTTTCTTGTGAATGGGCACAACATTAGCTAATTTCCAATCTTCTGGAACTACTCCCGTTAACAATGATTGGTTAAATAAATCTGTTAACGGTTTTGCTAGTACACCACTAAGTTCTTTTAATAACTTTGGATGTATCCCATCAGGTCCCATCGACTTATTTGTCTTTACATTAGTCTTTTTCCCTAAATGAGGTCCCTTACCCTCCTTTTCATTTGTAAAAACTGAACAAAAATATTCATTAAGGCAGTCTGCTAAGCCTTTATCCTCTTCTACATAGCATCCTTCTTTTGTTTTTAATCTAACTAATCCTTGTTTTACTTTCCTTTTCTCATTTATGTATCTAAAAAATGTTTTATCCCCCTTTTTCACTGACTGGGCTATAGTCTCTTCTGTGTGTGCTTTGGAAGCTCTTATAGCTTGCTTTGCCTCTTTCTGCCTACTCTTATAGATCTTTCTATCTTCCTCACTCTGAGTATTTTTATAATTACTAAATGCTAGCTTTTTATTTTTTACTATTTTAGCCACCTCTGCAGAGTACCACAGTGGTTTCTTCAATTTTTTGCTCTTACTGACAAGCCTTATGCAATTTTCTGTTGCCTTCAGTAGTGCAACTTTTAGATAATCCCATTTCTCCTGGACTCCATTTAAATTGCTCCAGTCTGATAATGACTCCTTCACACCTAATCTAATTTTAGAAAAGTCTGTTTTTCTAAAATCTAAAACTTTTGTTTTTGTGTGGTGTGGCTGCGTCACAGTTCTTATATTAAACCACATTTTCTGGTGATCACTAGATCCTAAACTTTCACCTACAGTAATATCTGATAACAAATCTCCATTTGTGAACACTAAATCTAGTATGGCCTGCTTTCGAGTTGGCTCCTCCACTACTTGTTTTAGAGATAATCCCAGTAGGGAGTTTAGGATATGCGTACTCCTGGCGCAAGTAGCTGTTTTGTATTTCCAGTTCACATCAGGAAGATTAAAGTCACCCATGATGATCACTTCTCCCTTCATTGTCATTTTAGCTATTTCCTCAACTAGTAGATTATCTAACTCCTCTATTTGTCCAGGGGGCCTATAAATCACACCTACCCGAGTTACCATATGATTACCAAATTCTAATGTAACCCAAACTGACTCTATGTTCGCCTCACTAACTTGTATTACGTTACATTTTAAGCTATCCCTCACATACAGGGCCACCCCTCCCCCTTTTTTTACCTTCTCTGTCTTTTCTATATAAAGAGTACTCTGGTATTGAAATGTCCCAGTCATGTTTTTCATTATACCATGTCTCAGTAACAGCCACTAAATCTACATTCTCAGTTGCCAATATTGTCACAAGTTCATGGATCTTATTCCCTAAACTGCGAGCATTTGTAGACATGACCCTAAGCTTATCATTTTTCAGCACGCTGACTACAGGTAACTTCTGTACCTTTTTTGGGGGGCAATTGGATTGATGTTTTATCGCCATTTTGCCCCCCTCTTTTAGTTTAAAAACCTCCTAGCAAAACCTCTGAACTGCTCACTGAGAACATTCGTTCCCTTTTGAGAAAGATGCAAACCATCTTTTGTACAGTTCCTTTCTATCCCATAGTGAACTTCCATGAGAAACAAAGCCAAATCCTTGCTCCCGACAATATTCTCCAAGCCACAAGTTGAAGTCCCTAATACGCATCGTCTATCATTCTGAATGTTATGCACAGGCATAACTTCAGAAAAGGACAGTGTGGACACAACCTGCCTTACCCCCCACACACACTCACATACGTACATACACTTACCCCACACACACACTCACATACGTACATACACTTACCCCACACACATACTTACATACATACATACACTTACCCCACACACACACATACACATTTATACACACACACATACACACACATTCACATACATACAAACACTTAACCCACACACACACATTTATACACACATACTCACATACATACACACATACATACACTTACCCCACACACATACACATTTATACACACACACTCACATACGTACATACACTTACCACACACACTCACATACGTACATACACTTACCCCACACACACACTCACATACGTACATACACTTACCCCCCACACACACTTACCCCACACACACACTTACATACATACAAACACTTAACCCACACACACACATTTATACACACACACTCACATCCATACATACACTTACCCCACACACATACACCTTTATACACACATACACACATAAAAAAAAATTGTCTCCACTGGGGCGTGCAGCCTCCTGTTAGCCCAACACAAAATAACTGTGGCCTATCTAGTGACCACGGGCTAACTTCATGCCTTTGGTCACTAAAAAAAAAAAAATGAATCATAGGCCCCATAGGGCTGGACACATACACTTACCCCACACATACATACACATTTATACACACACTCACATACATACACTTACCCCACACATACACATTTATACACATACACATTGCTACACACACACACTCACATACACTTACCCCACACATACATAAACATTTATACACACACTCACACACATACATTTACCCCACACACATATACATATGTATACACACACACACTTACCCCACACGCACAAACACATTTATACACACACAGTCACATACATACACTTACCCCACACATATACATTTATACACACACTAACATACATAAACATACATACACTTACCCCACACATACACATTTATACATACACTCACATACATGCAAACACTTACCCCACACACACATACCAGGGCCGCCATCAGGGGGTGATGGGCGATACACCCGTTAGACCCGGGCCTTTAAAAAAAAAAAATAGTTTTTTTTTTTCAAACGGGGCATCTGCCCAGGGCCCACTCATTCCTTGGGCACATGGCAGCTGCCCCATGGGCCCCCACCAGGTCGGTCCTTTAATGGGGCAGCTGCCCCAGACGGCACTTTGCTGCTCAGTGCAGCAGTTTATTTCTTTCTTTCTTTTCTGCAGCTTGATAGAAAGAGGTCTCAACTCTCCTGATTGGCTGAGAGTTCAGAAGCCTCCAGTGATTGGCTGAGACCTCCTTCACACAAGGAGCTCAAAGCACAGAGAGGTAAGTTAACCCCTTAGTGACAAGACATTTTTACCTTGACTTTCCCTTGGTAACAATGGCTTTTTTACATTTCTGGGGTGTTTGTGTTTAGCTGTAATTTTCTTCTCTCTCACATACTGCACCCACACAAATTATATGTTGTTGTTATCGTCATAAGAAGGGCTTTCATTAGATACCATTATGTTCATCATATCCTATAATTTACTACAAAAATCATAAAATATGATGAAAAAGTTTTTAAAAAACACTTTTTATAACTTTGACCTAAAATATAATTTACACAAATACAATCATTAAAAAAGACCCCATCTAAATAGTTTCTAAATGTTGTCCTGAGTTCAGAAATATGCATGTTTCCATATTTTTGGGTATTTTTTTGCGAGTTATGGGGCAAAAACCAAAAGTAGTGGTTTTTGTTTTTTTCCTATATTGACCTTTTGACCCCAACCCAAACCCTAAATTTAACCCTAACACTAAATTTAACCCCAACTCTAACCCTTATGCTATCTCTTAATATATTTTCATTTTAATTTAATGTTAACCCTATCCCTTATGCTAAAAATTATTTAATTTTAACCCTATAGGCCAATCTAACATAATACTAGTTTTAAGCTAATTAAATCTTTTTTTTTTTTTTACATTGCTTTGTTGGTTGGATTCCTCTAGGGGCAGTCAAGCAGCATATTCAGAGCGATGGAAGTGAATTTACTTTCACTTCTGAAGCTCAGACCACCAGAGGGCATAGTCATATTGACGGAGCATGTTGCTCTGTCAATATGCTCCCACGATCGCTCCGTGGGGCAATCGTGGGTGCAATCGTGGGTGCCCCAGAAAGGACATTTCGGTGCTGGCTATTGCCTCGACATCGAGGCAATAGACCAGCACAATTTAAGTGGTTTTCACGATTGTTGGATCACAGGACGTGCCAGGCACGTCCATTGTCGGGAACAGAGGGTTTAAAAAGGACAGTGTGTGTGTATGTCAGTGTGAGTGAGAGTGTGTGTATGTCAGTGTAAGTGTGTGTGTATGTCAGTGTAAGTGATTGTGTGTATGTCAGTGTGAGTGAGAGTGTGTGTATGTCAGTGTGAGTAAGAGTATGTATATGTCAGTGTGAGTAAGAGTATGTATATGTCATTGTGAGTGAGTGAGTGAGTGAGTGAGTGAGTGACAGACTGTCTGTATATGTGTGTGATGGAGTGTGTGGATAAAGGGGTTAACTTCTGTGACACTGCCTATATCTGTCTAGCCACCCAAGGGGTTAACTCCTCTGACACTGCCTCTGTCTAGCCACCCAAGGGGTTAACTCATCTGACAATGCCTATATCTGTCTAGCCACCCAAGGGTAAACTGCTCTGACACTGCCTCTGTCTAGCCACCGAAAGGGGTTAACTCATCTGACATTGCCTAGATCTGTCTAGCCACCCAAGGGGTTAACTCCTCTGACACTGCCTATATCTGTCTAGTCACCCAGGGTTTAACTAATCTGACACTGCCTATATATGTCAAGCAATCCAGGGGTTAACTCATCTGACACTGACTTTTTCTGGATTTTGTTACAGGTCACTGGTCACATTAGGTGCCCCCTCTTGATAGTTTATTAATGAATATGTGACATCCAGCTGATGCGGACCCCAGGCTTTTAGTCACATATTAATTGATAAACTATCTGGGAGGGGGGGGGCAGAATTTTTTTCAATAAGGGGCCCTGACACATACACATTTATACACACACACACTTACCAGTTTTCTTTTCTTTTTTTTAAACTGGGCTGTGGACTCCTTGATCCGTGAGGTAATGGGCTGCCCATTATCTTCAAGCTGCTGGTGCGCTTCTTCTCTCCCTCTGACCCTTGTGCATGACCTCACGTGCATGGTAGAGGAGGGGATATGCGCACGAGAGCAGCAGATCCATGGGGCTGGATCTATGCCAAAGCCCCAAATAAAATAAAAATTAATGCCTGGGTTTAGGGCTGGTGCCATGCCCCACGCGACAAATACATTTTTTTATTAAATAATGGGGAAGATTGCATTTTCCCCAATGGCTCGTCATGACCATCTACAATAGGGTCATCTGTATCTGACTTATTAGTTATAATCATCTTATTTTTAAAAGTATCCTCAGAGTCACTATTCAACCCTGACTCCCTATCTATATAATTTTCATTGCTATCACTTGAACTAAAAGAATGTTAAAAATCTAGTTGAGCTCTTTTAATAGTTTTTTAAATTCATTTTCAATTCCCCATGAGCAGAGGGTCCTTTGTGTCTCTTTAAAGCACACTGCTCTATGCACATTTTTTCTGCACTTTTTTGGTGGTTTGGATTGTAATCCTCATAATGAAGTTTAATAGCTCTTTTATACCAAATATACTGACAGTCAAGATGCTTTCTTTTTTGGAAGACTATTTCTATTTGCTGTATTTCTAATTCTCACTCTATTCTCCATTTCTGAATCCTCTGCTGACCAGAAAATTTCTGGAGGAGATGGATAACAATGTTTTCGCATAACTGGGGTCTTATGACTTGCTAGAGCATGCTTCAAGTATTTACCCACATTTTCAGATATTATAGTCATCGCAAAGCATATAGCATTTTGTACAGTGTTATTGACTGAAGTATCTGTGAGAGCTTGCTTATTATCTTCAAAATGTTTCTTTCTCTGAATTGTTTTCTTTATTCTCCATATTATATTGAATAGTCACTGTTTAACAGATATAATTAATATTAAAATATATACTATTACCCTAAACTATTTTCATACAATTCTTGAAATGTTTTATCTACTATACTATATTTATACTTACTCTAAATAATACAAAAATATTATTAATAATTATTTTTTTAAACTGAAAATGGGATTATAGTAAGCAAACATGGTAAATGCTTTGAAGAAACTAAAGAAAAACTGAAAAAACTGTCACATGTAGCAATTCTTCTCTGCTGCAGGCCATCTGACAGTTTAAGGGATAGTCTAGTACCCAAACTCACTTTGGTGCATGTTGAAGATTACTGCTTGTATAGTGCACAGGCTTTTTATCCAGTGTGATTTGATGAAGGCATTCTACATAAATCACATTTTTAATATTTGACTCAAGTCCTCCCCAATGTTTACTGCAGTCGCAGAAGCACTGATTATATAGGCACTGAGGATATACAGTTTTGTTTCAATTAATCAGTTCCTGTGCTCCTCAAATTGATTATATTGTGTGGCCTCTGAGTGACCTTGCTCTTGTTCCCAATAGATTTCTTAACAGTGTAACACATTGTCTGATGACATCACTAGAGATACAGGATACAGGAACTAATGCATAAAAACATATATTAAAAACCCCATATAAACATTTACCAATGTACCACATATACCTAAAAAAAAAAAGGTAACTAAATAAATTATATAAACATAAAAGATACTGATAAGCATAATAAAGATAATACAATTCATGAATAACAATAATATACATATTTGATATTACTTCACTATACATATCATATTATAATTTTAATATTACACCGCTGCTCTTTTAGGGAGCAGCAAAGAAAGAGGAAGAGGATGGAAAGAGGTTATATAGTGGATATTGGGGGTTGATTGGCTGGCCAATGTTCTAAACAGCATCATGTTTCTTGCTTCTGTTAATGTTTTTTAAGTAACTTTGGTTTGCTGCTTTTGGGAGTGTAAAGAAGGACAAAGCATGATATGAACCTCTGGTCTTGCCATAAAATTGCCTATTTCATGCTTAAATTTTACATATTTTGTAGACGTACTGCAGATTTGGGCCAGATCAGGGCATAATGAGTTGATCCTTAAATGAAGCTAGACTGCAACTTGTCCAATTATAGTTTAATAAATAACAGCTAGGTGAGATGGAAAGTTCTTATGGGATTTTAAAGGTTGATTAGTATTTCTCTGATGTGTAACCTTTACAAGTTTTTTCTGCATCTTAAATCTCATTGTGATAAAACCATTTTAAATCAAGATAATGCTGGAGGAGGAGGGGAGGATTTTAGAAGCAATGGGTAGATAATGTCTTGTAAACTTAATGGTGCAGGGAAGCCTTGAATGGCCTTGAATGGTCCACTAAATAAATCCATACCATGCAAATGGCTGCTATGTTGTAATCAAAGCAAATGTGGAACAGAATGGGTCAATAACAGGGCAAATAAAGGTGAAGATGAGGTTTTACTATAAAAAAAAAAACAGAGCTGCTTGCCAATTTGTTATGTTAAATTGATTTCTGGCTCAGGTTGGAATGTGGAATTAAAGCATCTTAACATGTATAGCTTGGAGGAAAGACGTAACAGGGGGGATATGATAGAAACATTTAAATACATAAAGGGAATCAACACAGTAAAGGAAGAGAGTATATTTAAAAGAAGAAAAACTACCACAACTAGAGGACATAGTCTTAAATTAGAGGGGCAACGATTTAAAAGTAATATCAGGAAGTATTACTTTACTGAGAGGGTAGTGGATGTATGGAATAGCCTGCCAGCAGAAGTGGTAGAGGTAAACACAGTCAAGGATTTTAAGCATGCGTGGGATAGACACAAGGCTATCCTAGCTATAAGACCGGGAACGGGGGACTAATAATAGTACTCAAAAAAAAAAAAAAAAAAAAATTGGGCAGACTAGATGGACCGAATGGTTCTTATCTGCCGACACATTCTATGTTTCTATGTTTCTATGTGGATGATGAATATAAAATAAACATCTTCATCCATGTGCTGATCCTGAATAACCTCCAAAACTTTAGCTCTTAATCAATAAAAAACATAAAGGCTTGAATATAAGACGAGCTTTTTGGGGGGGAAAAGTTTTGATAGCAAATATTGCTTTACATGTAACTTTTTTGTTTCTTTCTTTCTTTTCCTTCCTCTGCCTCCTTTCACTTATTCTGTCCTCTGATTATTATTGCCCCACATTACATGCCACAGCACCAGAATACCCCCCACACTACAGGTTTCCAACAAAAATAATATTGATCTTGATTTTGTGTGCCACAAAGCAGACAGCTTAGCAGATGATGGGTAGTTTAATTAATGTCCCATTCCCCAGTTTTACATGTTAAAACACATACAAACATGCAAATATACTTCCTAACAAAAAGCTCCCAGATCTATAACACAGGTGTGTGAACATGATAGTTATTTACTCACAACTAAACAATATACTAGAGCATATTATCTGATTAAGTGGGGAGGATTGTGTAAAACTAACATTCTGTTAAGAAATCAACTGGTGTGTTTGCAAATGTGAAGGAATCTCACCACTCCCTTAAAAAGGAAAATTAACATTATTTTAACTCTTTCTTCCTTAAAGGAGGCAGAGCTGGTGGGGAGGCTGGAGCGCATAGCGCCAACCAGAGAGGGAGCTTGTTCTGGGGTCAAGTCCTGGAAAAAAAAGTTAGCTATGCAAAAAACATATGAATATAGAACAGTTCTAACAGCTGTGATAAAGTGAATGGTGTTGTTTGTGAGGGAGTTAACTTGTTAGTCATACTAACAGAATAATCACCACAATGGGTGATCTTTCCCTCGCAGGGAATTTCTAAAACAAATAGTGTATAAAAACTAAACACACAGCCCATTAGAAAATATCCCACAAACTGGAATAACGTTTCCCTTGCCGTGCAAGATTATTATTTAGTATCATCTGCGCTGCGATGTGTGGTCAGCCATTTTGTGACGTATGGTAAAGGATCCCATAAATGCACAGGAGACCCAATGAGACTAATAAACAAAAGAGAAGACAGGCGTTCAATGCCAAGCCCACTCCTAATGGGTGACATCACCAAATTCATTGTACTGAAGCCCCTTTCACAATCACCGGATGTCACTGGAAGACTGTTAACTGCTGTCACCACTGGTTTCAGATTTTCAGGAATCTCTGCACCACCATTATCAATGTAGTCTTCTTCACAGGAGGATGCATAGCTGAGGCAGATTCTTTTGCACAGCTGCTCCAGCTTCACTTCACCTTCAAACCACGGACTGTCCACATTGATTGGCTAGCGTTGTGAATTTTGCCCCTCTATGCCAGGATTCTGCCACTCTATATGGCAGGATTTTGCCACTCTATGCCAGGATTCTGCCACTCTATATGCCAGGATTTTGCCCCTCTATGCCAGGATTTTGCCCCTCTATATGCCAGGATTTTGCCCCTCTATGTCAGGATTTTGCCCTTCCATATGCCAGGATTTTGCCCCACTATGCCAGGATTCTGCCCCTCTATATGTCAGGATTCTGCCCCTCTATATGCCAGGATTTTGCCACTCAATAGACCAGGATTTTACCACTCAAAAGGCCAGGATTTGCTTGTTTAAATGCCACCCTCCTCCCCCTTCCCCAGACAGTACTTACCTCCGGTCGTCTCCTTTGTGCATCTTCCCCCCTGCACGGAGGAAGGAAGCTCCGGTTGTCACGTTTTTTTTTGTTTTTTTTTTACTTTATTGAGGTCGCGCGACTTCAATAAAGTTTTTTTTTTAAAAACGTGACGACCGGAGCTTCCTTCCTCCGTGCAGGGTGGAAGATGCACGGAGGAGATGACAGGAGACAGAGAGCAACAAGGAGGTAAGTACTCACCATCTCTTTGGTGCTCCCTGTCTCCCTCCAGCTCCTCCGTGCGGTCTTCTTCCCTCCTGCACAGAGGAGGGAAACAACGCCACCGGATATGACTTGCTGTCAAATCCGGTGGCAATGACAGGAAGTTGGTTTTTTTTCTCGGACCGCATCTAATGGATGCGGCTGCCGAAAAAAAAAAGGTAAATTTTTTTTTTTTTATATTCGGACAGGGCCCCCTAGAACTCGGGGGCCCCTGGGCAAACGCCACAATGCCCATTGGGAAAAACGCTGGTCGCAGGAGGAGCAACCCGGAAGTAAGTCCTCCACTCCTGAGTCCTGACTCACTCACATAGTGAAGGATCGGCTCAGGAGGAGCACCAGCTGGGCTCAAGAGGCAACTGCCCTGATCCTGCAGGAGCAAAGGGAACGGCGTTCCTGCCATGAAAAAAGTGCAGGAACGCCATTCCCACGCGTTCCTGCAGGACTCGAGCCCTGAGCTTGTCCCACTAGTCTGATAGGGGGTCTGAGTTTTGTGGTGGTCTATCTCTATTAGCTTATTTCCGGGCCATTTTGGGAAAACCTTGGCTATCAAAGAAATAGTTGAATTACTCCCATAGAAGTTAGTAAAAATAACTGGTCTTCCCAAAACGAAATCTAAATAAAAAAAATTGGGTTAAAAGAATATATAGATAAAAAAATACATGACACATTAATCAAATGCATACTATGTTTTCACTGTATATACATATTTTTATGTTTTAAATATATTTACGTTAATTCTTGTACACTTTTTTGTTCAATTCTACAGCTACAATTTGGAGAATTGAGCCGCCGTATTCATCCAAACTTTGGGAGGGTTCAGTCCTGGAGTAGTTGTTTTTCCGACCTTGTTACAAATGTGGCCAAAAGTCGACATGAAATTGTCGGAAATTGACGATTCTGAGACAAAATCGGCCATAATTGGAAGCCAAACTGGGGATTTCTCTGCAATTCGGCTTTAGCCAGATCAGGGCATATTGAGTCGACCTTTTAGACTTTTTACAGGAGTTAATGGCCGGCATTGACTCTACCCCAATGTCAGATACAGGAACTCTCAAAATCTCACATATTCCTGCTGTGTAATTTATTAGATTTTATCAGACTTTAAAATGCTTGAGGCAAGGTCTTCCCTTTATCTCTTCGCATCTGAACATAATTTCATTCTATACAAGTAGGACACCTTTTTTGCTTGTAACAGAACTCTTACATTTTAAACCTCTCAGTTGCAGATGGATGGGGAACATATTTCAGAGCAATATATGAGTAATCCCTCCATCTGTCTCAGGGTTAAACTAATGTGTACCCACATATGTGCCCTACAGGTGCAATTAAACTTAGATACCTATCACCGATCATATTCTTTAGAGATCTTGAAAAGGAAAGCAGCATTTTTTTTTGTAGACAGTAAAAAAAAAAGAATAAAAGTCTTTATTTAAGCATGATTAACCCTTTCCACGGGAGTTACTCCGATGTATTACTTTTTAGACTATTTTTTAAGTCAAACTGTTCATTTACATCTTGCCCTGGTCTCTCTTCAACCTTAATTCAAATAAATATATCCATAAACGTTGTGTTTTTACTCTCCGTAGAAACCATTTTCTTAATGTTTACCCAAGTAGAAAGTGACATGCTACAGTGAACTCAATTTAACATGAGGATTGACGATATGAAGGCCAAGTCTAGGAAAATCCATCAGTCATTGGGTATTGAGGTGGATATGCTCACAGGGAGCTAGTCACGAGTGATTCTCTGACCTACGATTATGTCTGAAAAAGCATGAGGGATTTCAGCTATGCTTAACAAATCTTTGCTGGTCCCACATCTATCAAATTATTTATATCATCTTTACCAGTGGAACCAAGATGGTCTTGATAAGTATCTGTATTAAATTCCAAAATGAATGCAGTGTTGACATTTTATGTTACTTTCAGTAAAAGCTCACTTATCTCAGTGCTGCCCCTCTATATAATCCTGTTTTATATCACTGGAGAATATGTGGACACTGTATACATGAAATGAATGATAATAATTGAATTACATTTCTGCAACTGCATTTTACATCACTAGTCATATGGATCGTCCAATGTTTTCACTGACTGTATATACACACATTTGTCTTTTTATCTTGCTATATGCATGTTTAAGCACATATATATATATATATATATATATACATATATATATATATATATATATATATATATATATATATATATATGTGTATAGATAAACACACTAATACACATGTATAATTATCATACCATGTGCATTAGAATGCAGAAATAAACAAAAGTAAATAGAGCATCCTTGAATTTTCTTTTACTGAATCTCTTCACTAAAGTTCCAGGGATGTGTAACTGCAGGGTTAATATGATTTCCAGGGCGGTCTCTTATTTTAGCACAGAGCATGTAGTTGGAAGGGCCGCTGGGTATGCATCCATTGATGTTGGTCTGTGCTTTTGCAAAGGGAGCCATTATCCTTGGAAATAACTGCTCTTACACAGCTCCGCACAGGACCAGCCTCACACTTGGGACCTGTCTGTCTGTAAGAATTGATTGCTGCATTATAAAGCTGGTCTGGGGACAAAAAAAGAGTAAATTTGGCAGCAGCCAGCACAGTAATGTATATCTGCTGAATATTTGTTTTTAGGCCATACTGCCGCGGGTTGCTCAGTCACAGTCTAGTTCTTCTATTCTTAGCTAGAGTCCCCGACTGTTAAACTATACATAGTGGACAACTTGGAGTCCATGATAACTACAAAATGAATGGTAGGGAAAAAGCTTGCTTGAAAAAATGTATTGAAATTTTAATTAAATAACACACATTAATTATCCATATTCCCAGTCTTAAAAACCTATAAAAAAAAATACTGATGGAGTTGGCTCTAAAGAGAGCAATTTAAAAAATACCATTAGATCATATAAAAATGTAGCATATAAAACCTTTTGAGACACAGGGATATTTATTAAAACGTAAGTTGAGATTAACATTTCATATTACCAATTTAGCTATACATCATGCAGGGGCAAACCTGGTGCATTTCCCCCGGCTTGGCAAACTTGTATGCCTCTGCACAGTGGATGATATAATAAAGCAACTACCAATATCACATGAGCCCCTAAGTGTCATGTCAAGCTTGTGGGGTGCATTAAACATGACATGATGCTGAGCAGTGTGAGTCAAACTTCACTTTAATAACAAAATATAATGATTTTACATCCAAAAGAACAAAATAATAAAATAATATAAAATAAAATATTTTCATGTAAAAGCATGTTAAAAGGTATAGGAGCAGTCATTAAACTCTAGGTGATGATATATGTGTGTCAGTGAGCTTTTTTCAGGACATTGTAGGAAATGTAAAGTTATTTTATATAGTTGAGTCTTTAAAGGGTTTCTCTGTGAATAGATACACTGAAGTATTGCTTTGCAGCAAAAAGAAATCCCTTGAGACTTTCTTAACATCAGTTCAGAACCACTGAACTCAGCACAGACCCACTGCTCCTGCATTAAAGCAGGAAGTCTTTATTTTAGCTGCAAATCTCTGTTGATTCCAAATTACACAGCACTCACTGCTTGCAGTTCAGCGTGACAAGCTCATTGCTTTCCTATCACATCCATCACCTTTGTACTCTTACATTCCTGACATTCCTATGCATTAGTCGAACTGATCCTCTCATTAGCGACCATTATTTCATCCAAACGTCCCATTACGCAAAGTGTACATTGCTTTTTACCTCCTGCATTAGCTTAACTGACTGTAATAATTTGAGTGTGTTGACACAGTTAGGAATTACAGGTGAACAGACGGATGGCTAGCAGCTTGGAAACAATGAAAAGCTACTTAATGTTAATCATCAATTCATTTTCTTCCTTCATGAAGACAAGCAGACAAACTAACTGCCTGGAAGGATATGATGTGTGCATCCATATTGTCAGTTTTGAGCTAATTATTGAGTGCTGGCCTTGAGCACATTGTTCTTTTCTGCACGCTTGCACTTGACACAAGCATTTTTCACCGTGCAATCTAATGGGGAATAGCGAACCAACTCTGGAAAAGGTTCACCATTATCTGAAAAAAATATTCTTATGTTTAGGCCTGAGAATGCAGAAGATAAAGGAGAACAAAAGTAAACGCTACCACCATTAAAAGGAATCACCAGAAAAAAATAACACAATTATATTTCCTAGCTCCCTATCATTGTTTATGTTATCATACACTTTCTATAGCATCCCTTTGTGATATCACGTTCATGGTCCAATTTGTGTCAAAATCTTATACCCTTCTCAAATGTGGTGCCTAATTGGTTTAGATTGCTCATGCATCTCTGTCTTGCTTCTATTGATGTCCCTCTGTCTCCCTGATGCAGTAGTGCTGTTTTGTGGTATAATGCCACCAGAGAATTGTTAAACATATCTACACATCTGAAACAAACCGACACACCTGATTTTACCACAGAATTCCATTCTTTACAGTGATATCACCACTGCAAGGGAGTCTGGGTAATGATAAGTAAACAAGGTTAACAATGATTGCCTTTTTCCTGTCAATAACCACTTTATACATGGATACCTTGAAGTTAGTGGTGTCACAAGGGGGGTGCGGACCGCACCAGGTGACACCCCCAGCAGGGGTGACACCCATACTGTCTGCATCCTCTTCGCAGAGCTTTGCGCTGCTGAACTTTCAAAGTTAAAAAAAGCATCACGTCATATCTGGTGAATTTATTTGCATGGAGGAGATGGCATGGGACACGGAGCAGACAGGAGTTGAGTACTGGGGAAGAGGGGATATTATTGGGCAAATTGGCTGTGGCTTATTAATGGCAAAATAATAATGGCATATTAGTGGGCAAATTGTCTGTGACTTATTAATGGCAAAATAATACTGGCAAATTAATGGCAAAATAATACTGGCATATTAATGGGCAAATTGGCTGTGGCATATTAATGGGCAAATTAGCTGTGGCACATCAATGGACAAACTAACACTGACATATTAACGGGCAAAACTGGCTGTTACATATGTTAATGACAAAGTGACTGTGGCATGTTAATTGGTACCTGACAGTGGCTTGTTTTAATTGGCAAAGTGATGCTGTGGGGAAAAATAACATGTTCTGTGGGACAAAGTGACACTGTGGCATGCCAAATTGTGTGGGTGCAATATGAGTGCAAGCCAAGTGCTGCGGGTGCCATATAGGTGCATGGCAAGTGCTGTGGGTACGGTATGGTGCTGTCCTTTAGGTGCAATGTGGGTAGAGGGAAAAAAATGCAAATTTTCAATAACTTTTTTCATTACATATGAAAACAGTTTAATATAATATTAAAAAGTTCATATACGTATAAATATATGTATAAATGCACCTAGTGAGAGAGTGATGTGTATAGATATTTATTGTTTTAGAATTGTACAATTGTCACCTTGCGGGGCTCTTGTGTGTGGCATAATTATAGGGCATTTGTGTGTGGCGTAACTATGGGGCGCTTGTGTGTGGCATAATTAAGGGGCTCCTGTGTGTTGCATAATTAATGGCACGTTACAGCTTCCTCTGGTCCTGTATTTCCTGCACCATCTGCCATTGCCATCCTTTGGAACTTTACTGTCATGTGCTGTCTGCTTACTCTGTTGTGAGCCCCCTATCCTGTAAGCTGGTGGTGATACTTGTTATTTTTGCTACACTATGGTTTTATGTACAGTATACAGATAAAGAAATTTTAAGAAGAATCTGGGACCTTATGGTTTCATTGGGAGCAAATTATTGAGTAATCCTGTGAGTGCATATACACATCACATTGATGTATCACTTGGCTCATCCAGATTATACTTTTGTATTTGGTTGGGTTTTTTCCATATATTATCCTGAACTACTCCATGTGTATTGTCTACAATCTAATTTACAGGTAAGTGGTATACACAGCTACATTTTGCCACCCTAAATGGAAATTTGATTACTTACTGTGCAGTAGATTCCGCTTTAATTTTTATAGTTAAACACAAACAAAATGATTGGTAACAAATAAAAGTAACATTTGGATCCCCTTGCAACCTGCCTGTAGGCACTTATTGATGTTCGTTTAACTAGTTATTATCATTTTGTTTTATTTCCCTTTATGTTTTGTTGGTTCATGAATCCAACAGTGCATTAAGTTCTGTCTACAAACTATTTATGCGACTTATCTTCATATGCTCTTTTACAAGAATACCAAAAATCAATCACCCAACACATTAATATTGATCTTGCTGTCTAGCCTTACCCAATACCTTTATGATATAGCATTACCTGCCTAATGCAATTTCACTAGGCAGCACAACACCATTAGCAATTAAAAGGAAAAATCCCACTAATGTACCATAAAGGGACCTGAAACAAAATTAATCAGTTTAATAATTGCTTTACTTGTCATTTCTTTAAATGTAGGTGGTTTAAAAAAGCGAAACCTGGATACGTTAAATGGGCAAATAAAACAAAATATTTAATATAAAGAAATGATCCTCCAATTTCTTACTTGAACAAACTGCAAAATCTTTGCATAATTGTATTTTAAATCATCACTTTGAGCTCTTTCAAGATGGTCTCTATAGGTACGGAGAAGAAACAACATGTGGTCATAAATAGTTTTTGTGCAGTCCCCATGTACTAGCATATTACCTTATGAAATTACTGGACCCCCAACCGAAGCTTCTACATGGTATGTGGCCCTTCATGCTAAAACTTTGTGCACCACCATCATAGACAGTGGTGTGTGTTGGTTTTGTGCTGCCCAAGGCAGACAAAATTTTATGATTTTGCTAAGTCATGATGTAAAGTCATGATTTATAAATACACGGAAGCGAGTATTATGCATAACTCTTTCTTTAATTCCCTCAGCAGCAAATTACAATGAATGTAATAAATGTGAAAAAATTTGAACCAATCAAATAACATAACAATATTAACCCCTCCCTCCCTACTATAAAACCCAAAGTCCAACATAGCTCCTCCTCTTTCTTTGATGCAGATTCAGTTGATCTAATTGTAGGTCATCAATTCACCATCCATTCCGGAACTTAACGAAAAAACGATATAACCAGAGGTAACTTCCAAACTATCAAATGAACCGATGATATACTGATGATATCTGACGAGCAGTCTTTAAACTGTGAAAGGAAAAAGAAAAAACTGGTAATATAGTGCGTATGGGTTAATCAACCATCATCTAGATGTTAATGAGCATGACATATAAGGAAAATTAATTTGCATACACATGAAATAAACCTACATAGGCAGGGAAAAAATAACCAAACTGGGTGGGTATATTACTCGCCTCCGTGTATTTATAAATCATGACTTTACGTCATGACTTAGCAAAATCCTAAAATGTATAAATACACGAAGGCTCCTATTATGCAGTTTAAAGCTGGTTCATTACCACAGAAGAGAAATGAATACAAGGTTTGAAATAAAATTCTTTAAATGTAGATTCCCTGGACCAGTCTGCTGCTTTCATGATATCTTCCAATCTACCACCCAATCTAAAAGCCTTTGAGGCCATAGCCCCTCTAACTGAATGGGCCCCGTACATAGTGACATCAATGCCAGATACTTTCAGTAACCATTTAACCCATCTGGCCAAAGAACTTGTTGAAACTGGAGTATGGGGTTTACGTAAAGCCAGAAACAGGTCTGAATATCCTGTTTGACGCCATTGAGCTGTACGATGCTCGTATTCTTTAAGGCACAAAAATGGGCATAATTGTGGATGTGATGGAAAAGCAGGGTAAGACACTGATTTAATAGCAGTCTTAGTTCTTTTAGAAATGTCAAACGAGACCCCCTCTGGAGAGAAAGAACGTGAACTTACATCCAGAGCCCTAACGTCTGCTACCCGTTTACACAAGACTAAACATAAAAGGAAAACAAGTTTTGACGACAATTGTTTTAGTGAAAGATCTTTATTGTTTGGCCAATGTTCCAAAAGTTGCAGAGGAACTGCGACATCCCAAAGATTAGAGTATCTTGGTAACAGAGGTCTAGACAGTCTTATACTTTTCAACAGCCGACATACCAGAGTATGCTGCCGGATTTAAATCGAAACCTATATGTCCTGCAGAAATAGTCGAGCGCAAAACATTAATAGACCTATATGCTAGGCCGCAATCAAACTTGAATGACAGAAAATTTAAGATGCCTTCTATAGGGGCTGATACGGGATCCCAGTCTCGTTCCAAGCACCAATGAGTCCATGACTTCCAGGCGTTATCATATAACTTTCGAGTGCCTGGGGCCCAGGCTCCTGCCAAGAGTGCTTCAGTTGATTGTGAAACATTCGGTATGCACCAGGGTCCCCTGAATGCAACCAAGCTATTCATTTCAGACTTCCCGCTTGAACCAACGGGTGAATATTCCCTTCTGGGTCCTTCAACAAATCTGGTATTACCGGTAAAATGCGTGGACAATCTATCGACATTTCCAGAAGTGTCGGGAACCACGGTTGAGAGTCCCACCAAGGTGTAATTAGAACCACCGACGTCTTGGATCTTCGTAGATGGACTAACGTTCTGGCTATAAGGCAGAATGGAGGGAACGCATAGTGTCTGTTCCTTGACCACACCTAAAGGAATGCGTCCGTGGCAAGAGCCTCGGGATCCGGTCTCCAACTGTAGAACTTCGGGCGGTGTGTGTTCAATCTGGAGGCAAACAGATCGATATCCAGTGGACCCCACAGACTTTGCAAGCTTTGGAAGATCGACGGGAGGAGTTGCCAATCACTCGTATCTTTGAGGTGTCGAGAGCCCCAATCCGCATCTGTGTTCTCTAGTCCTGGAATATGTATAGCTTGAATCGACACGTTGTGCTCTAGGCAAAATTGCCAAAACTCCATCGCTAAACGTACCAGGGTCAGGGACCTTGTGCCACCCAGATGATTGATATAGCGCACTGCTGACACATTGTCCATACAAAGTAACACTGAACAATTTGCCAAATTGCGTGTAAAACTTTGGACTGCGAAAGTACCGGCTAAGAGTTCTAAACAATTTAAATGTAACCCTTGTTCTGGACGAGATCACCGTCCACTGGTAAAAGAGTTGCTGCAGGTGGCTCCCCATCCGCGTAGACTGGCGTCCGAAGCGATCACTAGATCCGGTGAAGAACTGAAAATTGCCCTGCCGTTCCAGGCCTCCATGTGTCGTAACCACCACTTCAGTTCCTCCGTTGCCTTGCAATCTAGAGGTACTGTTTGATCGTACGTCCATCCTTGATGTAATGAGCGGGTTTTGAGTCTCTGGAGTGCCGGGTAGTGAAGTGGGCCGGGGATAATTGCCTGTATGGATGCCGAAAGGAGGCCTATGATTCGGGCTAAATGACGGATCGTCAATGTGTAATTTGAAAGGGCTCCTTTTATCTCTTTCTTGATGGTTTTGATTTTCTCTTTCGGCAGTTGTAGGGAACCGTGTATGGAGTCGATCATAAACCCTAGAAATTCTATCCGTTGCGCGGGGTCTAGCATAGACTTTTCCCAATTGATGAGAAAACCCAGGTTTTGCAGGAGGTCGATTGTCCATGTCATATGAAGGTTTAATGATGCTACATCCTGCGACATGATGAGCATGTCATCTAAGTAGATAATGAGTCTGACGCCCTTTCTGCGTAACTGTCCCACCACCGGCCTTAGTAGCTTGGTGAAGCGGAGGAGAGACCAAACGGAAGGCATACGAACTTCCAAATCTTGTTGCGCCATCGGCATTGAAGATACTTTTGGTGATCTTCCGACACTGGAACTGTTAGATATGCATCTTGAAGGTCCAACTTCACCATCCAGTCCCCTAGGCATAAAACTCGAAGGTTTTGGATTCCTTCCATTTTGAAATGTTGGTACCGCACAAACTCGTTCAGTGGACGGAGGTTGATAACCGGTCGAGAACCTCCACCTTTCTTGGGAACCAAGAAAATGTTGCTGAGAAAACCAAAACTGTTCTTCTTGGCCGGCACGACCGCCCTCTTTGCAATCAAAGTTTTGATTTCCAAATCTATGCGTTGACAGTTGCGAAGGGAGTAATCTAGCCCTTTACGGGCTTTCCAGCCTGTTTTTTCTAAGAATTGGGCCACTCTAGGGTCAACCTCGGGAGTTTTGCAAGCTGAATTAGGTACCATTGGTCTGGGGCATTCAGCCCTCAATTTATCTCTGGTGGCCCTATCTAAGGGTTTGCGCACTCTCATGGCAACATATTCTGCTATATGAGCAGAGGGTACCCACTCCGAAGATCTTGGATGCTGGAGTTGTTCAGGGTCAAAGAGGGGTTTGCCTTTAAGGTCTAAAATACAATCATTGGCCTGTACTTGGCCAGTCATAACTGGGGTAGCCCCATCAGAGTCATTGGGTGAAGCAAAGTCCACTCCCATCTCATCCTAGTCAGAAGAACATGACCCATCTGATGCCCCCTCTGAAATGGACTCAGAGTCCTCATCTTGGAGGGCTCTAGCCCTTTTCCAATTCCGCATCGATTTCGCCTGATGCAGGGCTCTTTTGCACGGTAACGCGCCATCTGTGACATGACGTGGCATGTCCGGTGATAAGGGTCTGAGGGCATGTTTCACCTTGGCAGTAGCCTTACGGCCCGGTCCCTGTTTGTTGGGTTCCCTACTTTGAGGAGGATATCCTCTCTGGGTAGGTTCCTGTGCAGCTTTTAAAGCTGAGGAAATAGAGGACGCCAAATTGGACGACATCAGCCCCATAGCTGAATGCACAGCTTGGGAGACCGATTTCGCCATTGTGGCATCCAATAAGTCCCGCAATTCTTGAGACCCCAAGAAATCAATTGAGGAACCCTGTGAGTGTGGTCCCGCTAAGGCATAAGAAGTCTCAGCTTTGTCTGAGACTTAACAACAAGCCCAGTAATACAGAAAACACACAATGCACAGTATATAGACAGGGACAAAATATATATCCACTGCTCAAGGTATCACTATCCAAACGGATCAGTACACTGATAGATATTGAAAAGCACAGATAAAAACGTTGGAAATACTTCCCTGGTGTCCACATGTTGCTTGCCCGCGAAAACGAGGTACCAGGACCATTGTAGAAGCGGGAATAGCAGGGGGCGTGGTTAGGGAGGTGCCAGAATGGAGCTCCGTGTATTAGAATACACAGGCTCCAAGAAAATTGCCGACGCGAGCGTCGCCCATGCGCAAAAGGAACAAACGCGAGTGAGTAGGACTTCACAAATATGGCCGCCACGCTACTGAATAAGGGCGACGGCCAGGAGAAAAACACATAAAAAATTAGCAGACGAAGAGTTGTTACTTAAGCTCTCCTACCAAGACATAAGTCCAGAACAAAATATTTTAAAAGGATGGGAGGGAGGGGGTATAATCACCCCAAGGGAGGGAGACTAAACGACGGTAAATAAATAAATAATTAGGCACATGTAAAATTGTATATGAGCATATTCCTCATAAAGAAATAAACCTTAGGAGATAAATCTCCCACAATATGACATAAACTTTAAAAAACGAGTGTACACACAAAAGACAATATATTAGCTGAGGGAGCAGCAAAGAAAGAGGAGGAGCTATGTTGGACTTTGGGTTTTATAGTAGGGAGGGAGGGGTTAATATTGTTATGTTATTTGATTGGTTCAAATGTTTTCACATTTATTACATTCATTGTAATTTGCTGCTGAGGGAATTAAAGAAAGAGTTATGCATAATAGGAGCCTCCGTGTATTTAGAAATTCAGGCACCCCTTACCCACAATGCACACCCAGGACATGCCCCATTACCCACGTTGCACACTCAAGACATGCCCCATCACCCAATGACATGCTCCATCACCTACATTACACACACATTAAATCGCCCATCACCCACATTCAGGTGCTAGTGCACAGATCGCAACACCCCAGGGGGGCACCTGCCCGCCACCCACAGAAAAAAAAAAGTTTGCCAGCAGAGGCACTGGATGGGGTGATCAAAAGATCCCCCCTCACCAGCCCTCTGCTTGGCAAGTACTGCTGTATCCGGGGAGGGGGCGTAGCTTACCGGCTGAGAGGTGAGCTCCGCACTCTCCCCGGATCCAGTCGTGCTCCCCATGCTTAGTGATAATGCAGGGTATTGGAAATCAGATACCCTGCATTATCACTGTATGTGGGGAGCGGAAGCAGCACTTTCTCATGCTGCACGCAACTCCCTGTGAAGCAGATGGCTTTTTTTGCCACTTCCAAGCAGACAAGGTAACTGCAGCCCTAGGAACTTGCCTTGTTTGCCTCGCACATAATACAACGCTAATCATAGAGAGTGCACAGAAACATTCCAAGGGTACTGAATTCATCAAATAAGGAGTCCGTGTGTACAATTGCATCTTCATCAACTGCCCGCTAACAACTTTAGTATATGGTTCAGCAGGAAGCTTGGACCAGCAATGAGCCATATATACATCATAGCAGGGAGTGCGACAAAGAACCTAGAACAGGGGTGCCACATTGTGTTCTGTAGTTCTCCGGCATATGTCCTCACTCTGTCACCACAAATGACACGGCATAATAATTGTAAATGAACACAAACCTGTTTGTTGGTGGAATAACACATTGAAACATGTAAGTGGGTGCACCATTGCATCTTCGTGTCTTATTATAAATTTAAATATGTAAAGTATGTCTATGAATCTAACCTACTTTTCTACCACTAATAACCTGCAGATCGAAAAATATCCTGTTGGACCAGATGTCCCCAATATCAGAGGACAGTCTTCATATTAAGATCACTGTCCCCAGCTTAAAAAAAAATGCCTTTTGCTTTACCAACAGGTCATTTGCCCAAGCATTTTACAGCCAAACTTAATGTCAGGTCATCAGTATACACAGTATTCTGCGGTTCCAGAAGGCAATGTGACTATTAATTAAATATATACGTACATATTATACTCACTGCACAAACATAAAAAAAACTACAATAGTTAAATGATTCATTGAAGCATGCTTATAAAAAAATGTATTACAAAATTGTCTTGGTCACCTTACTTTAAGCATATCAATGCTTGTCTTGATCTCTTATAGAAATAGTGCTTTGACTTCACTTTATAGACAAGGCAGACTATAAGACATATAAATTATGGAACTAAATTTATGTCTATACAACTACAATGCCATAGTTTAAACGTCCAATTAATGACAGGTGTAATATAACCTACCAGGTTGAATTGAGGTTTTAAACTACTAAACTATATAATGCCAGTAGCTAAAAGCATCAAGGTTGTAATGCATTTGTCATAAATAAAAAACTCCCACTGACCTTAAAAATGTGAAAGGATGTTTTACTGACTTTGTAGGTTTTAAAGTACAAATAATTACATTTTACAGAACAATACAGATATACTAATGGCTAGAGGCAGAATACACTAATGGACGAAGGATGACATTAAAACTGACCTTCAAAGCTTTTATTATGTTGTAGTAATAGTGAAATTTGGTGTATAAGTTCATATGACCTTTCTTATTAGGCCTTACTTGAATACCTGCCCAACTGTGCAGCTGTCAATTACGTATTGCAAAATTCTAAGTTTAAAAAAAATTATATTATTATATAATATTCAAAGATTATGTATTCAAAAAAGAGAAGAGACGCTCCAATTAGATGAGGTCAGCATGAACATGAAAAAAATAACTTTACAATGATCATAATGATTTACTTACCATCTCCTAAAATATTTTATTGCTAATATCTCCTAGTAATGTGTAGCCACTTAGCTCTTGAATCATTTGTTCTGCCCACTAAGACTATTACAGGATCTTGGAGCACAAGAGACAGACGAGAAAGGTAGATGTTTGGCTGAGAAGGTCATAAAGTTATTGTTCAAGTTAAAGTAGTAGTTTAGGCAATGGTAGACCTTTAGCCATTCAAATGTTTAAAGCTAGCTTTTAAACAGTAAACAGCTGAACCTACAGCAGAGAAGCGCTGTTATGAAAGTTTATTGGAAGTAGGTGACAGGGCCATGCTGAAGAAGGTGCACAGAGTACACCAAGTCCAGGGTGCTATAATGTCAGATAGCAGAAAAGGGTCACGTGCCACTCATGTGCTTATTAGCAACAGGGAAGGAGGATTTGTATGATCCAAGGCCACTGCGGTCCTTTCTTCTCCTGCTGCACACTGGCCAGTTAATTAAAATCAAGAACAAGGTTATTTGACAGACATGAAGAATACTACACACTGATGTACAGGAAAGGGGATTGAAAGGTGCAATTGTTCTCTAACCTGCCACAGGGTTTGGGATTGCAAATTCTATACTTCTAAATTCCACAGACTGCCAAACTTTCTCTCCAATTGTACTGCTTGTCCATCAATCTCTATACTTTGTCAATATAGCTGCTTTGCCTGTCTATTTGTGCCTGTCTCTGATGATAAAGGGTGAGATGATAAAGTTGTTCTATGGTCCTCTAAATTGGTTTTGCCCCACAGGCCAAAATTTTACAGTCCGTGGGGCAAAAAAATTGTTTAAAAATTGTCTGTGTGGAACAGCATCTTTTAATGCAATTGTTCTATAGGGAACAGCCTTTTCGTTTCAGGGACTGTTTCTCTGAAAATGTAACTCTGTGTCTTCAAATATTTAAAATGAACCCAAGTATATTTCCTGAGAGGAATTATAACACTTTGTTTTACCGATTCCAAGTAGAAGCACCACTAAACTCCTAAGTCCCATTTAGTCGATTTTTACACACTGCCATGTATAAGGTCCAAGAGCAATGTGTATATATCAGAGATGCACCAAACTGTAAATATTTTTTTAATTACTAAACATTTACTATTCTGATGTTGCATCAAATTATCAATGCTCCATCAGTCATACACCGTTATGAATGATAAAGACGCTGTAACAGTGATGCTATAAAATCGGGCCTCATTTCTTTCAAACTAGAAATTATTAAATCAATTGTACAAGTGATATTTAAGTAATGCCAATTAAAAATCAATTATAAACACCTGGAAAGCCTGTTCTATTTGAATGTAAATTGCAAAGTAGTGTCATCAGAAATGAACTTAGTTAATACATTTGGTTACCATAGAGATATAAAAAGTATTAAATAAAAAGTTAAAAAAAAACATTTCTTCTTGTCTGATTTCATCAACAATTCAGTCAGTCGTGTGCATTTAACTTATTAAGCATGCTAGTGTTGGTAGCACAATTTGGTCCTAGGAGAAATGAACCACTTATAGATGAAAATGAGTCAAAATGATTTGTGAGCCGACTCCCCCCATGAAAGATGCAGCCCAGTCACCCCAGGGTGTGGTGATATCTGTCAAACTTCACAAGGGTCAGCATTTGGCGGTGGTTTGCTTTTTTACTCTTAATTGCTGATCTTTTTGCATCTTGTTAAGAGAAAACAAGCTCTTTGGACAGAAAGGTCATGACTATTATTAAATCACTGGTCGATTGTTAACATAGCTGGTGTTGAAAAAAGACTTGAATGTGTGCAGATGTTACAACATGCTATAAAGCTGTAACATAAAAAATAACAGTTGACATAAAAGACTCAGTGAATAGTTTAAGTGAAATATATGGCTGGGTGTAAGCTGATTAAAAAGGTAGACAATATACAGGCTTAAATTGGCATTGCATGGTCATAGCATACTTGCCAACTGTCCCGGATTTACTGGGACAGTCCCAGGAATTCTCACCCCGGGACAAACCCGGCAATTTGAGCTCTTTTAGGGTCACGTGACGTAATAGCGCAACGTCACGTGACCCGCGCAGTTCAGTCTGTGAGCTGAGCTCACATCAGCCTGCTGTAGCCATCCCTGCCACACGCGTCTGCTGGAAGCAGGCAGGACGCGTGTGACAGGGCTGGTAACAGGCTGCTGTGAGCTCAGCTCACAGACTGAACGGAGTGGGGGAGTTTTTTTTTTTTTTCTTTCAAAAAACTTTAATCAAAACGAACAAACCTGGTGCACTGGGGCATATTACTGGGGCATCAGGCTGGGCATATTACCGGGCAATGAGGCTTGCATATTACTGGGAGTTCAGGCTGGGCATATTACTGGTCAATGAGACTGGCATATTACTGGGCAATGAGACTGGCAAATTACTAGGCAATATTACTGGGCAATGAGACTGGCATATTACTGGGCAATGAGACTGGCATGGTACTGGGGGATCAGGCTGGGCAATGAGACTGGCATATTACTGTGCAATGAGACTGGCATATTACTGGGGGATCAGGCCGGGCATATTACTGGGCAATGAGGCTGGCATATTACTGGGGTATCAGGCTGGGCATATTACTGGGCAATGAGACTGGCATATTACTGGGGGATCAGTCTGGGCATATTACTGGGCAATGAGACTGGCATTTTACTTGGAGATCAGGCTGGGCATATTACTGGGCAATTAAACTGTGGCATATTACTGGGCAATCAGGATGGGCATATTACTGGGCAATTGGACTGTGGCATATTACTGGGCAATCAGGATGGGCATATCACTGGGCAATTGGACTGTGGCATATTGCTGGGCAATCAGACTGTTGCATATTACTGGGCAATCAAGCTAGGCATGTAACTGGGCAAACAGGATGGGCATATTACTGGGCAATCTGGTTGTGGCACATTAGTAGACAATCAGGCTGTGGCACATTACTAGACAATCAGGCTGTGGCATATTTATGGCCAGGCTAATAGTGGCATATTAATGGGAAAATTGACTCTGGCCATGGTGATGCTGTGGCATGTTTTGTGGGGCAAATTGACAGTGTGGCATGCCAAAACGTGAGGGTGCAAAGTGCTGTGGATGTTAAGTTCTTTAGGTGCAATGTGGGTGCAGAAGAAGGGATAAATAACATTTTTATTACATATAAAAATAGTTGAATACAATATTAAAAAGTTCATAAAAGTATAAATACAACTAGTTATATACATATATTTGGGGTCCACCTCAAGCTTTTCAAAAGGCTGGAAATATTTAATATTTTAATGTTTAATATGGTCAGAAACATAATATTACTGCTGAGAGAGTGGTGTGTGCATGGAATAGTCTTCCAGCATAAGTGGTACAGGAGTTTAAGCATACATGGGATAGGTATAAGGCTATCCTAGATATAAGATAAGGTCAGGGACTAATGAAAGTATTACTTTACTCAGAGGGTAGTGGATGCATGGAATAGTCTTCCAGCATAAGTGGCAGAGGAGGAGTTTAAGCATACATGGGATAGGTATAAGGCTATCCTAGATATAAGATAAGGTCAGGGACTAATGAAAGTATTACTTTACTGAGAGGGTAGTGGATGTATGGAATAGTCCTCCAGTAGAAGTGGTAGAGGTTAATACAGTGAAGGAGTTTAAGCATACATGGGTTAGGTATAAGGCTATCCTAGATATAAGATAAGACCAGGGACTAATGGAAGTATTACTTTACTGAGAGGGTAGTGGATGCATGGAATGGTCTTCCAGTAGAAGTGGTAGAGGGTAATACAGTGAAGGAGTTTAAGCATGCATGGGTTAGGTATAAGGCTATCCTAGATATAAGATAAGGCCAGGGTCTAATGGAAGTATTACTTTACTGACAGGGTACTGGATGCATGGATTAGTCTTCCAGTAGAAGTGGTAGAGGTTAATACAGTGAAGGAGTTTAAGCTTGCATGGGATAGGTAAAAGGCTATCCTAGATATAAGATAAGGCCAGGCAGTATTACTTTACTGAGAAGGTAGTGGATACATGGAATGGCCTTTCAGCAAAGTGGTAGGTTCATATTAATGTATGTTTTATGGTGTACACACAGCTCTCTGACTGCATCTGCACCAGGTCTTACTATATTTCATGTAAAAGTGATAAAAGGCCTGATGTAGATGTTGTGCTTTGAATGTATCTGTTGTATACCAAGGATGCTTGGTAATGTTGGTGGGAACTTGGTGATATAATCTACACTGTGACAAGTAGGTGGAGTTACATTATGCTAATTATATTGAGTAGGTGGAGCTTTTGAAACGAGGTGTGGTCAATTGGAAGAAAAGCTGCAAAGTGTCCCTGGAAATTTTTTTCAAATGTTGGCAACTATGTCATAGGTTTCCACTAGTGACCTCTGTGAGACATTCCAGCTATAAAAATGAAAAATAGAAGGTAAGCATTTCAGGCAGGGAAAATTCCTTTCATAGTGTACAGCAACTGTTGATCCCAAAATCTATAAGGATATGAGAGGGGTACAATCTGTTTGTAACTGCTAGGACAACTATAAACTATGAGGGAGCCTAGTATTCCAATAAAGTAGGAAAGGAAAACTAGAGGGGTGAACTAGGGTACAGAGAGATTAGAGACAGACAAAGGCTGAAAAAGATGAGAGGGGGAGAATGGTACCCCTAGAGTGGGTGTACCAGTTGGTGCAAGGGAGCTCCAATCAAAAATGGGCTAGTGGTGTTACATTTTGTGGCCCTGGGATCTCTGCTCTACTAGAGAGTAGAGAAAGTGCCCTGGGGGAGGACCAAAGCAGAACAGTTATATGAGAAACAGAACCACGAAACACAGCGGAGCATAAATGGTAATGGCTATATAAAATGGAAACAGTCCAACGCTCATCACCAAAATAGGTGGACACAAGCTATGTACTCAGGAGCATATCTATTGATTGGTGGCTGGGGATTCCGACATCTGTGACCGAACAGGCAGGGGTGGTAGGTCCAGTGCATTCAGAAAGTTCAGAGTATATTCCCGCGTCTTGATAGTGAGTTTACCATCATTCTGCACTGTAAGTGAATGTGCTAGGCCCCAGCTCTATTTTACATCAATGTTTCTTAGGTGAGTCGTTAAAGGGGCCATGGATTTTCGCCATCCCACTATATTATGTGGAAGATCTTAGAAGATCTGTAAGGTAATATCTTCAAACATCAGCTCTCTATTTTTCCTGGAAATGGCGAGCAGCAACATTTTATCCACCGTGGAGTGTAGTTTAACCATCACATCTCATGGGGAGTCTTGGGGTGCTTTCGCATCCCGTCATACATGGAAAATATCCAATATAATCTGGTCTGGAGCTTTAGGTCGTAGGTGTTTAAACCGGGTACCACCTGGAGAATAGTGGGCCCATACGTCTGCGGGATGCCTCTCACCCGCATATTTGCTTGCCTGGCCCTCGTGCCCAACATCGTTATTTGTTTGTGGACATCATGAAGCTGGTGAGCCATGAGGCCCAGTCGATCGTGCAATTCCTCTCTGTCTTTAGATGCATCCATTTGTTTGGCGTCAAGTGCAGTCACCTTTCCATGTAGCTTGTCGACATCCTGACTGACAGCAGCTGGATCAGCCTTTAATGCCCCCCGAAGGTCACAGTGCAGGGCCCTTATGTCCTTCTTTGAGATAGGGGCATCTTTCGAACCCCTGTCTATGAGTGGGTAAGTGACCCTGGATTGCTGAGGGGGATCCGAGTCCTCAGAGGAATCATCAGTGGCATTTCCCACCAATGGAATCGCCATCACAGACGTGACTGGTTGGGATTGGCCAGGCCGCACCAGAGAAGTCCCGATATCTTGTCCCTTTGGATATGCAGACTTTTCCTTTCTTTTCCCTTTATTACTCATCGTGGGACAGGGTGTAAATTTGTAGGGTTGGGTGAGAGAGGAAAGGTAAATCGCCATATAATCTTTATAATTGCAGGAGCTCCGCCCTGCTAAGCCATTTTTATCGGACAGAAATATCTGTGGATGGTTTTGTCCCTCTTTAACCCTACTTCTCTCCTTCAGCTCCATTCCACACCAAATCATCAACTATAAATAATAGGCCTACTATAACTATAACTTGGAACTTTCTTCTGCTATATCCCTTCATGACACAGAGACAGACACAGACAGAAAAGAGAGAAAGATATACTGACAGAAACCGGGAGAGGCATAGATAGAGGCATAGATACTGACAGACACAGACAGGCACAGATAAGACAACTGGACATAAAGTGCTATACACCAGAGCTGTATTAACAGTGAGGCACTCAAGGCAAGATGTCTGTGCACTGCCCAGGCACACATACATCCTCCCATGCTGTCTCTCATGCTCCCCGCACATGTTCTAATGTCAATGCTTCAGGGGTCAAGTGACCTGCTGGCACTTAGCCCTCAGACCATGTTGAAAGCTCAAGAGGCAGCATGGTAGGATGTCTGTGCACCTGAGATTTTTTTTTTAAAGAAAAAGTTAATAAATAATTCCATGCTGTATTTTGTAAAAAAAAAAAAAAAAAATGGTTCTCTTTGTCCATCTTTTCAGCATGGTAGAATTAAAATAAAAAAGGTGGATAAATAGAAGTGGTGGGGAGAGGGGCCCAAGTTAAGAGTGTCTAGGGCAGCACAAAATCAAAAAACACCACTGCCATATATTGGTGCCTTAAGAAGTGGAAAGTAGTAAAGCTACCATTAAGTCAAGGTACAGCACACCCCAGGGGCCAACTGCCCTCCTGCTTATAAATACTGCTCATAATTTAAAGATGTAAACATACAATCACTTCCATCATAGGAGATTCTCTGTAAAGCTTTTAGTAGTATAGCGATAAACGTAAAAATAAAAATACAAATCTATATATTTTGCTGTAAATGTTGTGGTACTGTTGGTTGATTTTCACACTTAAAAACCTTGCAGGAAATAATAAACTGCATCTGTCCTTCAAAATATTTTTCTTTAAAATGGATTAGGTTCCCACTTCAAGGTCTTAAATCCCATAAAACATCACACTTGAGTCTTTGCTTTTAATCTAAAGCTAGTTGGCAATCCATATAAATAATACAGAGCACACACAGTCAGAAAAAGAGAAAATGTTTTAAGGGAAAATGTATACATTTCCAATGTTGCAATGAAGGGTTAATGGTATATAAAATAGTTAATATAACAAATAATACATTTACTATTGTGATAACTGTAGATGAAAGTTATCTTTATATTATAGAGTGAACAATTTAAATTACAGGATTTGGAATGTGAATTATGGGATTTATAGATGAATTACAGGATTTAGAAGCTGCATTATGGGATTTAAAATGAGAATTACTGGATTTGTACCCCAGAGACCCCTTATCAATTTCAGCAGGGATTCAAATGTTACTCAGTACAAAACCTTTATAAATGTGTATGTAGAGAAACATATCTGAAGGTTCAGAACAATGTCACCATCACCTCAAGGTTTGGTTATCTTCTTGTCATTCAAAGGTTTTTGATGCTGTACATCTATAATGTTTGGTTTCTATTTTGCAATTTGAAACCCCTTTTAATATTACCCATGATTTCAGTACATTCAGATATTCCTTTTTGCTATATTTCACAAGAAAGAGTATTTTGCCTACAATACAGAATAGACCAACAAAACATTCTCACTGCTCATTACTTCAGTTTAAACCATTGCACACAAACAGAAAATTGAAGGTGCTATTCTGTACAATGATACTGAAGTCACTCTGTTTGAAATCATTTTTTTTTTTAAATCAAAACACTGCAAGCCAGTTTTAAACATTTAGGTTCACATACAGGAATATATATGGACTTGTGCTGTAGTGGACATTTTACAAAGCTGCTGTTCCTGGAGTTAATAGAATTGTGACCATAAAAATCATGGAACTTCATTTAAAAAAACATACTGAGCCCAGGGACACTTTAAGGCCCTAGTAGGGCTCTGGGCAAAACCTTTAGCAGTGGACCGTAATCAACCCAATTTTTCAAAAGAAGCAATGCAAAACTATATGTAATTGTAAACTTTTTAATATTATATGCAACTATTTTCATAATATATTCAACTATTTTTATCTGTAATAACAATGTTATTGAAAAATTGCTTTTATACCCTTCTTCAGCACCCACATTTCATCTAAAGGACTTAACAAAGCACCATATAGTACCCACAGCACTTGTCTTGTATTCATATTGCACCCACATGATTTGGTTGGCTACAGTGTCAATTTGCCCCCCAGAACATACCCCAGTGTCCCATAGTACGTTATTTTGCCACACATAACATGCCACAGCATCACTTTGGCCACAGTCAATTTTCCTATTAATATGCCACTATTAGCCTGGCCATTAATATGCCACAGCCAGATTGCAAATTAATATGCAACAGCCAGATTGCAAATGAATATGCCACAGCAAGATTTCAAATTAATATGCCACAGCAAGATTGCCAGGTAATATGGCACAACCTGATGGCCCAGTAATATGCCACAACCTGATCGTCCAATAATATGCCACAACCTGATTGCCCAGTAATTTGCCCAGCCTGATTGTCCAGTAATATGCCACAGCCAGATTGCCCAGTAACATGCCACAGCCAGATTGCCCAGTAATAATCCACCAGCCTCCTCCCCCCTTCCCCAGCACTCACCTGCTCCATGTCCCTGGCAGTATCCTCCATGCACTGTCAATGTAAGGTTTTTTCAAACATTTTTTTTTTAATTAAAGTTTGGGGGGAAAAAATAAAGTTTTAACAAAAAAAGGTTGTTGCAGTGACGCCACTGGTTGAGCTCACATCAACCTGCGTTACCAAGCCCTGCCACATGCATCCTGCCTGCTTCCAGCAGACGCGTGTGACAGGGTTTGCTAATGCAGGCTGATGTGAGCTCAGCTCACACAGACTGACCTGCAAGGGTCATGTGACATCGCGCGATGACGTCACGTGACCCACGATCGCGCTAAAGCTGCACAAATTGCCCGGACTGTCCTGGGGATGAGAATTCCTCAGGACAATCTTGGTTTGGAAGGGACTGTCCGGGACAGTTGGCAACTATGAGAGAAAGAGAGAGAGAGAGAGAGATATTTATAAATATATATGAACATATGTAAGTGCTCTCTAATATCCGTGTATACTTTTGAAACTTAGGCATTGAGTAGTTTTATTGCAGTGTTGCATAGTAAGAAGGTATACATATTGATCCATATATACAGTTTACACACTGTAATTATACTCTGCAATAAAAGTCCAGTTGTGTGTGTGCTTATTGTTGTGTTTTTGTTCTGGTAGGGGAATATTGCGATGGAGGGCATGATTGCATGCCGGGGACGGGGGCAGGGTCCAGGGGGCCCAAGCAAATGCTTGCCCAGGGTCCAATCAATATTAAAGACGGTCCTGCATAAATCCCATTTTTTTATATTTGGCTCAAGCCCTCCCCAGTGATTATTCTGCATTTTTGCTGCGGCACTGATTACATAGACACTGAACATGTAAAGTTTTGTTTCATTTACTCACTTCCTTTGCTCTTGGAATTTAATACATTGTGTGGACTGTGATAAACTTGCTCTTGTACACATTAGGAACTCTTAACAGTGCATTGTTCTAGAGAGACAAGAAATTCCATTCATTTCAATTAAATTATTCTCATTGGTTCCTGCAGCAACAAAACAAAAAGGAAATGTCTTTTACTCAGCTAGTGTGGGCAGTCCTGGTTTCTTGCAAAATGCTGCAATTTCATCTAGCTGTAAGTATTTTATATTTTAAGCAATGCAAAATGTAAAAGATGCATGTTAAAGTACTTTGAAAAAACATTAATATGCATTAACATTTGGAAGAGGCATTTTGGGCACTAGACAGTCCTTTTAGTCTGTTAAGGTTGAAACTATTTTTTTTCCCAGCCACATATAGCTTTTACATGATACCTTTCAAGGTCATATAGGACCAAAAGGAAATCAGTTAACTAATTAATATCATTCTTTTGGATCTGATCCTTGGTGAGTTAATTAATTTTCTTCTTATCAGATTTATGTGTCAGGTAACAAAAGGCAGAGGATAAAATGCTTACCTCCTAACTTCTGCCACCAGCAAATCGGGATGCTAGGGGCCTGAGATTGGGAGGTGAGTTTCAGCGCAGATACTGGAGAATGGGATCAGGAATGTGGGAATCATGGTTTATTTCACCATTTACAGTCCTAATATACGTCCGTACGTGTTGGAACTGGTAAAATATTAAGTGTGCACTCTGCAGTCATAATTTTAGCCTAAAAAGAATGCCTCACTGTAGCTAAACAAAACGGCGATTGCGTAACCATATTTCACCCCCCCTACTGAACATTTCACTTGTGTATTTTGTATCAGCATACGTAAAACAAATAGTATCTCTATAATGTCTGCAGCGATCTTCTTTAAAACTTCAAATCAACTGTTCCCCACACTGCTCGGTTAGTCACATTTCTGTATTTCAACGATGCACAAGGGGGTCATGCTACTTGTTTCTCCCAGCTGATAGATCAACAAATGTTATGAAATGCACGGTGTTACATTAGATCATTTCCCCCTGTGAGCGATGACGATTTCCGGGGGAAGGAGCCGCAACGTCACGGCGGATGTAATCAGGAGCTGATAGTACTGATGAGTTGGGGAAACTGAAGGAATCACTGAGATACCTGTGATATGGAGAGATTGTGCGATACCTGAAGACGCTGCAAGAAAAAAAGGAGGGTTTGGGAAGCTGACTGCAGCAAATGGCATAGAAAAGATGTGGAATAAATAACGAGGCACAACATAGAAACTTTGATATACGGTGAGAGAAGATCTGCATCCCCTTCTTGTGAGTGACCTGTCTGGTGGTGGGGTGCAGCAGATAATGGAGCATTAAGTAGTGACAATAATGAAAGAGGAAATAAATAGAAGCGAGATACAATAAGAGGACACCTAAGAAGTTATTGCATTGATACAAACAGAAGCCATGTATAAAGAGGCTTGGAAACGATGTAATATAGGAGAAATACATGTGGAAATGTCTTAAATCTAAACAAACTCAATTATTGAGAAGGAAAGGCAATGAAGAGAGAGAATGCAAAACTGATAAGAATGTGGTCTGATATGTACGAACTGATGTAGAGAAAATATTCAGAGTTTCTAAAAATGAGGGGCAGAGATTTTGGTCCAAAGTAGACAACTGGGAGATATAAGCTATAGTTGATCAAAACCACATTCTTTCAAAGTTTCACTGGTGAATGCTCATGATCTATATTTATATGTATGTGTGTTAGAGAAAATTGTAAAGTTCAGCAGTTTTACACAATCTTTAAGGCTCTGAAAGGCGATTTTTAAATTCTTCCAACTCTGCTGTTAATGCTTGAATATTTTTTTCCCAGTTAACTTATTTGTTCTCTTTGAGCATTAGTCAGATTTATATAGGACGGCACTGGCCCAAATTATGATCAAATTGTTTGCCAGGTTATTCAAACACCTGACCCAAATAATCCCTTCCAGTAGTTTGACTCTTCTAAGTGACGCCAATGGGAGTTATGTAATGTCTATTATTGTGCGATGTTTTGAGAGTGATCCAGTGACAATGAAATGTTCCTATTTACAGTATAAATAATGTTTAGGTGACATATAAAACAGAATACAGCTTGACACACAAATTGCCAAACTGGTACATATAATGGTGTCTTGCTTGCAATGACACAGTGCTGGAATGTAATAGGATCCCTGTCACAATATGTTATAGTTGCCAATTCCAGACAGTGTTTAAAATGAAAGTGATTACGATATGTGTATGTCTAAAACATTACCGTGTTCAAATTTAGCCATTAAACTGTAAATATGGTCTTTTCTATAAAAAAAAAGTTCTTCTTTATTTCCATTTTAGTTTTGTTATGCTTTAATTCAGTTTTCCTAAATCTTACTTTTTCAGAAGGACTGTTCGCCTGCCCCCGAGATGTAAATATGGCTGCTCTCTGTCCTCCACCTTCTCCAGCTGTGGCCAAAACACTGATAAACATCGATGGCTACTCACCTCTGCTGGCTGCCACATTTGCTTACTGGGACAATATCCTTGGGCCACGAGTGAGGCACATCTGGGCACCTAAAACTGATGATGTTATGCTGAGTGATGGGGAGGTTACTTTTCTGGCAAATCATACTCTAAATGGGGAGATTCTGCGAAATGCAGAAAGTGGGGCCATTGATGTCAAGTTTTTTGTTCTAGCAGAGAAAGGAGTGATCATTGTGTCCCTAATTTTTGATGGGAACTGGAATGGTGATCGGAGCACTTATGGCCTTTCCATAATTCTGCCGCAAACTGAGCTTTGCTTTTACCTGCCCCTGCACAAGGTCTGCGTGGCTCGTCTTACCCACATCATCAGAAAAGGACGCATATGGATGCACAAAGTATGAAATCTCTATGGCTACTGAGATTGTACTGTTTTGAAAGTGTTTTGTGCCTCCATAACTAATGATGATATGATTGTTAAGCAGAATATTGGTTTTGTTGTGGCGTTGGAGACTGTGTTGAAATATGAAGTGAATAGTTTATTTGTTTTCTATTTAACATATGTGTAATTACATTTTAAATCCAGTAATTTTGTTTACCTGTTTATACAGCTGCTCAGATGAGATGGTTAAAAGCAGATAAATGAAATGGGGTGCTGACATGATACTGGGAAGATGTGGAGATTACAATTAGAGGAAGTGTGATGAGATTAGAGGAGGGGTAGCCAAGATGAAGAGGACAGATGTTGGGGAAAGGGGATGCTGGACTCTGGGGTAATACAAGGTGGGTGTTGCCATGGTGCCCATGAAATACTACGATGAAATAGAGTAAGATTAATAACTGATATGGAGTCTAGTTTGAGACAGAGGCTTGCACAGGGAATATTGATATTCATTATCGTCCTGCTAATAAAAGGGTACTCTAGGTCAGTGTTTCCCAACCCAGTCCTCAAGGCACACCTACCAGTCCAGGATTTAGGGATTACCCAGTTGTGTCTAAGGTGTTTTTTTTCTTCTTTGTAAAAACACCTTAGACACACCCAGGTAATCCCTAAATCCTGAACTGGTAGGTGTGCCTTGAGGACTGGGTTGGGAAACACTGCTCTACGTAGTGTCTATATAACAAAAGCTAAAAACGATGGTTTCCCTATAAAAAAATAATTCAGCTGTACCATGATTTCTAGCGACAACTTTGTCAGTGTCACAATATAGAAAACCTCTTTTAGTCCGTTATTATTGCACACCCTCATTTGTTTCCCACCTGCAGGAAGTGACTGACAGCATCCAGATGAGCAAACATGTGTAGGTGTGCAGGCAATGGAATTTATCTTAAAACTCCCATAGTAAACTCAAATAAAATTTTAGTGGTACGGTAAAGATAAATCAGACTCTGTTGGTTTTAGTAGTACATTCCTTTTACATCTTTTAATGAAAATGCACTGCATAGCAGTTCCTGATATTTCTAATTTTTGCCTATTTTGTACAGGGCCAGAGCATAATTCCCATGCTGACTGGCGAGGTTATCCCTATAATGGAGCTACTTTCATCAATGAAGTCACATGGTGTTCCTGAAGATATAGATGTAAGTCTTTTAAAACAAGTCTAATCTATGGGGTGCAGCTATCAGCCCTGATAATTGATAACATTTGATGGAGAGTAATATGAACTAGCTTGTAAGACAGAGTGTCTGCGTTTAATAAATGTGTTTAATGACACTAAAGTGATACCTCACATTTTGCTCTTCTGCTATTACGTACTACTATTCGTCCCCTAATCGTCAGCCTGTCAAAATATTAGTGGCATGGCAAACAGTATTCACCACCTTAATTGGGAAGACAAGATGGGCCAAATGGTTCTGCCAACACATTCTATGTTTTTGTGCTAGCCCTACAGTGCATAAACCCATTTTGCATGTAAATTAAGTTAGAGCAGCTAAACCATGAATTTAATGGTCTTTTATTTTGCAAAGGCAAAGACCAATTGGCTGCCACTTAACGTAATTGCTTTGTGGCATTAAATAGAGCAGGTAGCTCTGAATCTTTGCCATTATTCGTGCCAGTGGCTACGGACAAGATGAACATCTCCTCGCATCTGGTTGTTCGTCCATAACACCATTCACTGCTGTCATTTCATGTGACATGGCCACTTTGCATTCTTAGAAATCACCTTTTCTCTAGGATCACCAATCACAAGGTGTTTTAACCAGGCACAAGGGGGCGCTTTAATGTATATTGGAGAAAAAGTTTCCTCCTGTTATTAGTTTCATATGTATCTGATAGAATTTGCTATGCCTCCCAGTCACCAAATCCCATTTTTAGAACCGAGAATCCAATCGTTAATGGTACGGAAAAGGCGTGCAATAATCAATTCTGCAAAACAGGGACAAATAAGCCATATGATAGAATACGAGACAAATCCCCAAAATGCATACTAAATAAAAGGTTTTTTTTTTCTTTTACTAATGACAGATGTCTGTCAGATAAGAATAATAACCAGTTAGAAAGCATGACATTACTGGTAACCAAGTACTAGATCTCCAAATGGTTTATCATTTTACTTTGTGCAAGGTAAGAATAGATTTTCTTTTATATATTATTAATTGTTTTACTCTCTTAAAACTTTGTTTCTGTATTTTTAGTACTTGGCAGCTCTGCCTTGCTAGATAATATAATTGGTCTACAGAACATTTTTCACTATCCTTTCTATTCCACAGATTAGTTCCACGGTCCTTAATGACGATGACATTGGTGACAGCTGCCACGAAGGCTTTCTCAGCAAGTAATTGTTTTTTGTATTTTTGTTTTTAATGATTTTTGTGCGAAGTGAGAACTACGCAGATGTATATTCTATTCTTACAAAAAAAATTCAGATGTATGTTTGTCTTGTACTTATGCTGTGCATGTGTTATTAAGGGTAAAGTCTATCTTTGTTCCCCCCCCCCCCCCCCCCCCCCAAATTATGTTCTCTATTATATCTTCTTCCTAATGTTTACTGTTGATAAACGTCAAGAACCCCCCCACACAAATAAAGCAATACTTTTCCTGAAATAGAAATGCTATTACAGCAGCAAATTTAAAAAAAAAAAACAATTGTGGTGAATGACATTTTTTTGTCAACCCCACAAATCAGCAATGACTATATAATCTAATGGGTAACTGTAACCCTAGGTGACCTGTCAAGAAGTTTTATTAGCAAAGTAAATCTTCCAAAAGTGGCTGAGGAGAATTTAAACTTTCTTAATTGGCCATTTACTCTTGAAGAAAAAAAAATAAGACATTTGACAAGGCCTGGTCTCCAGATGAGTTTTCTGCAGAATTTTATTTCAAGTTTGAGAGACTTGTAATCTCTGAGAAGGACCTTTTAGAAGCAGTGGAGATATTAAAGAATAGTCTATTTTTAGGGAATAAAGATGCTCTTTTTTAAAAGCTGGGAGAGCTCCAACTCACATTTAAAATTATATGTCTATATCTCTCATAAACTTGGCCATAACATTTAATGGGTTTCCCCTTTCTCGATTTTAAGTATATTCAAATAATTATGCTGAACAGCATGAATGCGATTTTTTTTTGTATGAAGGAATTCAAACTTGATTTCTAATTCAGATGTGAATTGTTGATATTATTCTAATATTTAAGTGTATTATGACTTTTTGCCTTGTTTATAATTTTGATGCGCTAAAAATAAAATTAAAAACTTCCATTATTCATGGAAAGGGTGCAGTGTGTGTAGTATTTGCATTGACACTACTGTATTTCATAAGTGCCGAGAGGCTTTAATATAACTTATTGATGAAAGTGATCCGTTATCCAAAATACTTCTGGTCCCAAACATTTTGGATAAGGGATACTCAACCTGCATTTACCTTGCCCCTGTATTTTGAACCTCAGAGCAGAACATATGCGCAGTTATTGCTAGTCCTGGCATGCGATAAACATTTTAAGACCTGAGTAATTGCTAATGATAGTTTTGTGAAACCGGCTAAGAAAAAAAGCCAAGTAAGATGCAACTCTGTGAACCTGCTAATGTCCCTTATCATTTTCTGTCTGTCATGTTTAACCTGGCATTCTCTCATACATGCTTTAGGCTCCTGTAGCTTTTTTTGATGGCTCTATATATTCTGGAAGATCACTCAGCATGGGCTGTGGTGCTTGAAAGCTTCCCCACACAGCATGACTGATTTTCTAAAACTACAATCTTGGACAACTCAATCAAAATAACCTGGTTGCTCTTTAGGGCTGGCAGACACAGCTGGCTCCAAAAAGTTTAGTTCTTTTGTAAAGTAACAAGCACTGGTTTTGTTATTGTATCTTCGTCAACACGAATGTACGTGGATTCATCAAATAGCAGAAATGCACATAGAAAGAGTTAGTACACAATCTGGATGTTACGTGTTCTACTCAGGATCCAGAGTGTTAAAGGGAAACTAAACTTTTTTTTTTTTTTTTTTTTCGATAAAGGAAGAGTTTAAAAAAATAAAAAAATCCAACGTGTATCTCTTGAAATTACATGCACGTTTACTCTCTGCTCTGACAACACGCGCACAGCCAATCAGAGTACCTCTTCTGATAAAAGTATTCAAAAAAATTGGGCAGACTAGATGGACCGAATGGTTCTTATCTGCCGACACATTCTATGTTTCTGTGACAAGCACAAGTGGGGGGGAAAGTCTTTAGTGTCCTTTTAAATTAGGCATGGGTACACTTCTCCATCTTGCATATCTATATTTATGTATACACACAAAAACCTTTTTTGTTTTTTAATCACATATTGTGTATGTACTTGAATAATGTACTGGTCAGCACACGATTGGCTGCTAGAAGTTACTGTTCACTCACTTATTTTATTTATGACATATTCACTTCAAAATGTCTATGTTTCGGATGTGTCCTCCTTGCGATGAACCAATAAATCAGCTAATACAATCTTCCTGTTAGTCAGCTTATTAAATGGTAATTAACGTTGCCCCACAATTGGGTTTAATAAATAGTTTTCTGTACAATAAAACAGAAATACTAGAATGCGTGTGTTTACATTTTATCATCTTTTTTTGCACAGTGCAATCAGCTCACACTTACAGACCTGTGGTTGCTCCGTAGTAGTGGGTAGCAGTGCTGAAAAAATTAACAAGGTAAAATGTGTGTTTGTTTTTTTTTTTTTTATTCACTTTTCCACTTTTTAAATAGAGAAGGTCTAATCTGATTTTACTTATGGTGTTTGGTATTTCCTTTTTTTAAAACCCCAAAAAACTGTTTGAAAGAAGTGCCACTAACATTTTAAGTTACTTTTGTTACAGAAGCTAGTGTTATTTTACAGTGAGCTTAGCATTGACGTAAAATGCTATGTGTTTTAATATATGCATGATTTTTTTTTCCTCCAGACTTGTAAGCTGTATGTTCTAGCCAATTGTCATTTGCTTCAGTAAGAGATGGGAAAATGAAAGTTACATGCTTCATTCAGGAACTAGTAATTAAAGACTCTGTACGTTTATTGAAGCCATTTTATTAAAATGCTTATAAGCAAAATCATATGAGACTGACCACCTAACGCGTTTCACACAAAAATGTGTGTGCTTAGTTGTAGGTTTTCAGTCCTACCTTTTGTCACGCGTATCAAATCAAAACAATCGTATGGAGCAGAGAAACTGCAGTAGATCTTCCTACACAATATTTCCTGCAGTTAGAGACCTTCTTTTTTAGAATTGGTCAATAACTGAGATCCTAACTCCCCTCTACCAATTTGATCTTATAACCGGGATCTGTCACTGCAACATGACCCCAAACCCGTCAGTGCTAGCCTCAATAGTCACAGCTGATTGAAAGACAAGGGGAGGAAGGGGGAGAGAGAGAAAAGTTTGGGGAGAGGGAGAGACAACGTGGGAGGGGGAGAGAGATAACACTGGGGGGGAGAGAGGCAGCATTGGCACATAAAAGGAAATACAAACAAGAAATGCATTTGTTTATTATCATAATTTTTATTAAATATTAAAAAGCAATTTACATGTGAATATATAAATGTTACATTTTTTTCCTATAGGGTAGTCTTATATTCAGGCTTTTAGTTTTTTTCCTAAAGGAGTATCCAAAGTTTGGGGGGTCGTCTTATAATCAGGATCATCTTATATTCAAGCAAATACGGTACTACACAATTTGTAGAATGGATTTTAGTTTAACCTTTTTTTCTTTCAAGGACAATGTTGTTTCCTGCTGTTATTCTGGATTTTAGCTGCCATTCATGCAATCATATACTTAATTTGTCTGCTGTATATGGTTTTCTGATTCCAGACTTAGCCTCTTAATGCATTTGGTTAACCAATAAGCATGACCATCATTAGAATCTCACCACTACAGACTCCTTTTTGTTGATTGGTTGGTTTCGTAGACTCGTGCAATTCATACTGATAAAATCATTATGGATTTTCACCATATAAAAGAAACTATGATTTGTTTTGATTTAAATACAGTAGCTACTGAAACTGATTTTTTCATTTGAAAGGAAGGAAATCTATGTGAAATAAGGCAGGATCGGATAAGTACCGGTGCTCTGTGACTGTAGTTATGTTCATGTTAATTATGATGCATTGTATCAGGTTGTAAAACATTCTGTATGTCTTCTGTTACAGATGGTGAGGACGCTGTGTCTTTTTCTATCTCCCACTGAACGCAAATGTTCCAGATTGTGTAGGTCTGAATCGTCTTTCAAGTATGAATCTGGGCTCTTTGTACAAGGGCTGCTAAATGTACGAGTTTCTGTATATTTCAGATATTATGAACACTTCTGCTTTTTTTTTGTTTTTGTTTTTTTAAATAAATATTTGTACCAGTCATGTTTAGATTGCTTGAGCCAGTGAGCTCACCTTATTATTCATTTGTGTAGTGTTCTTAAAGATACAGTAAAATGATGAAATGTTTTGATGGCCATGTATGAACCAGTGTCAGTCTGTAGACTTGTTTCAGACGATCTAGGAGCATGAAACCTTATTTCCAGGCATCTCTCATTTACTGTCAGACAACTAAAGGTGATAGTTATGCTTTATGCAGTTGCTTGTTGCTATGGCAATGTGCATCTGTTTTCACCTTCAGCTGCCTCTGTCCAATGCAGCCTTCATGTCATGGTAATGTGCTCATTCATGAAGTAATCATGCTGCCTCTGAATGCATGAAAAACGCCTAAAAATGAAGTTCGGTACAGGACCTCATGAAAGACTCTTACAACTTGTATTTCCTGTATGTACAAAGATTTAGTGGTTTTATTTCCTCCTAATACAAAAAAGGATGTTTTATTTTATTGTTGACATGTCCAGTACACACTGAATAGTTAATGTTTTTGGTGGAGCATGCTGTATAAATATGTGTTTATTTCTGATATTGAAGCATACAACATAAAATGCATGCTCCACCTTTTTGCAAGTCTTCAAAGCTGCTCTTGCCCAGTTATTTGCTCCTACTGAAGATAATGGTGGAGTCACCACTGGTTTCCCATGACTCTCAATGGAGAAACATATAAGCATTGGACATTGGCCTTCCCATGAGATGCTGTAGACATCCACTTTTTCAGATACATAGTGGAGACTACGCAGTAATACCTGTAGCAGGTAGAAAAATATATCGGCAATTAAAAGAAATCTATAGTGAATCCATATTTTTAGTATGTTGGCTTTAAAATGCATGAATTATTTTAATATTGGGCAGGACTTGGAGTGGTCCTTTAAAATAGGAAACCTTATTAACTGCATACCCTCTCAGCAACGTCTATATAAAACACCCACAAAGTGATACTTTAATGTAAGCAACACTTGCTTTTAGATTATATAGTGGACGAGTAAAACCCATGTATTAGAAAATGCAGTGCAGAGATCTAAGGACTGTTTTAGCTAGACAGGTGGAATCAATGGGTATTAGTCACGGGTCTGGTTGAGTGATTTGTGGTTCTTGTTAAAGGGAGTTTTGTGGTATGTCTTGAAGATTATGAAGGAGAGAGCAAGTGATTATGTGGGTTGGTGGGGCAGCTTGTGACAAGTCTTGCATATATACAGGAGGAGCAGATTCACATAAATGAGCAATCTTCAAGTATAGAATCTTTATTTTTCAGTTGCACCACTAGCATTATATTTAAATAATATTATTTTTTTTATTTTTTTTTTGGGGGGGGGGGGGGTTACTACTTCTATAATGAATTAAATGTTTTTCATTTTTTTCCCCCACCATAGGATTCTACCAGAAGCTTTGTGTTGCCATTCCGTCAGGTCATGTACGCACCTTATCCAGCCACTCACATAGATGTGGATGTTTACACTGTTAAGCAGATGCCTCCATGCCATGAGCACATATACAATCAACGGAGATATATGAGGGCAGAGCTGACTGCTTTGTGGAAAGCCACTTCAGAAGAGGAAATGTCTGGGGATTCAGTTATACACACAGATGAGAACTTCACCCCTAACCTGTAAGACTAGTAAAAAAATAATATTACTTGTGATATTGTAATCTCTCTAAGACAACCTAATGTACATCTCTTTACCCATCTAACAGTAAATTGTTTATTGTTTATCATTATCAGTTTATTATCAGTTTACTTGATCTGTTCATAGAGTTTATAAACTATTTTGACTTTGTATTATTATAACAATTTCACTTCTGCACTGCAAGCATAAATGTAATTATACTACAAAAAGGCAAATTAATATCATTAAGCAGCATTGGGTCACCATATCCAGTACAGATAGTCTACCCGTGTATGAAAATCAGATAAATTCCAACTATCGGCTTCCTTACCAAACCACTAAAGTCCTCCAACCACAACTTTGTACCAATAAGTACACCCAGTTTGACTTAATAAATATGACACTTTGTTGGGATATTTATTGCTTACCTCATGCTGTTGTCTATACCATATAAACTAATGATCTAAGGCTTTTCACAAACACTGCAGCTTCCATTTCTTGTATTTTACCTGTATATCACAGAGATGTATGGCCCATGTGGTGAAGTCTAAAAAGACTACAATCTACAGTGATCTGTATGGAATTATTTTAAATATGTTTTGAGGTTTGTTTTTGTTTTTTTCCCCTTTCTTTCTTTTAGGAATATTTTTCAAGACATTCTGCATAGAGACACCTTTGTAAATAACTTTCTGGAACAGGTATATTTTGATTTAAGTGTGTGATTTTTGTTTTTCTTTTATATATTTGTATTCTATTCCATATATTATAGTGACATTCTGGGGAGAGGATGAAGTTAAAGTCACTGCTTTCATATTCAGGCATAATTTACCAATGATGGGTACTTTTTCATGATACCTAGAGTGTCAGTTATATATTCCAATCCCCTAGTGATACAGAGCTAGGCTAATGACACAAACCAGAATAACTGTTGTTCTCATCAGTGTAAAATGTATCTTCTACAAAAGAACATTTTGGGCATTAATGAAGTTTGAAGTAGAGAGATTTGTGGTGATTTACACTTTGCATCACTAGTGCAAAAGGTTGCATTCTTTTATTACAATACAGTAAAACAGAACAGTTTTTCATAATAAGGCCTTCTATAGAAATGATAGACCTTCCTAATTTTATTTATTTACACCCCCCCCCCCTTCCTTATTTTTGCATTTTGAGGGTCTACTCAAAAGAGAGAATTTCACGGAATTGAGGTGAAAATTTCTAACTTTAGGCCAATGTTGGGAAAAAAAGTTGGAAAAATGCATCTGAGTGGAAGAAACTGCTGGAAAAGAGTTGGGGGAAAATACTTCAATGCATCTGAATGGAAGAAACGTTCCAACTTAGTTACTTTTGGCCTTACATTTGTCATTCCAGTATCAATTCTCTGCAATTCTCTTTTCATTGAAGAAACACTTTGCTTTTTCTGTGTAGTTTTGATTGATGTTAAAAAAAACAAAACCCACCAAGACCTAACAAAACCAAATGTTTGTAAAATCTGTGTACATTTGTTTCAGGTCTTCCAGTTGAAGCCTAACTTATCCCTAAGAACCACATTTCTGGCTCAGTTTTTGCTTGTACTTCACAGGAAGGCTCTGACCCTAATTAAATACATTGAGGATGATACGTAAGTTTCTCGGTCTTTTTGATGCTGATTACTCCCGTGGTCAACCTAGATTTTCTGATGATTCTAACCATAACCTTTTTTAATGTGTCTTGCTTTTTTTGGTACATTAAATTTGCAGAGCAGAATGATATATATTTGGATCAACTCTTATTAAACTATAGCTTTTAAAAACCTCTGTCAATCACTTCATGTGAACATCCGAGCTTTATGCATGCTGCAGTTGAGCAACAGCTAGAGATATAAAATCAAGCATATTTTTCTTAAATGCAAGCACTTAGTTCTCTCAGAACTTACATTATTAAGTATTGCTTGTTTTATTGTTGATCCCCCAGTGACCTTTTACAATTTTGTAATATTTATAGTTCCAGCTCATGACATTTGCATCTCAAAGACCTATACAACGTATTATGTAAAAAAAAAAGCAATCATCTTCCAACTTAAGTTGTGAATTTTGATACATTCAGAATTCCCTGAATTCATAGCATACATGTACTGCTTAACTGGGCTGATGTAGTAGTTCACATCCCCTAAAACAGGGGGGTCCAACATGCGGATGGATTTGTGTATATATGTGTACATGTTGGTTTGTTTTTTTTTGTTTGTTTTGTTTTTACTGTGAGTTTTATTGGTGTGGAGTCTGATATATGCTGTACATTACTGTTTTTTATATATATATATATATATATATATATATATATATAACAATCCAAGGTACTCGCACTCAGCGTAACATACGTCATAAGTCCTCCGAAATGCCTGGGTGCAGCTCACATCAAAATATAAACAGTCCAAAAAAGTGTGTCGAGGATGCACTCGCAGGTCTTGTAATATATAGATATATATATATATATACACTATACATATACATACATTTTCTCTGAATGAAAAATCAGTGCAGCCCATGCTCGCATACATTTTTGGTGAAGTGACACACCTGCCCAAGGGATATATATATAGTATTAACTGTGGCAAAATGAATGCTCTCTTTTTAGAATCGTAAATGGGTCTGCATCAAAAGATATTTAATATAGGATAAATATGGATGCAACTTGTTTTTGGATTGTTTTAAAAGGTGAAAATGTAAAGAGTGAACGTTTTTATATTCTACAGAGACTCGTTTGAATGCTGATAAAATAGACCCAATAGAACAAAAAAAGATGTTTCACTCTCTAGGAATTCGGTGAATGTATTGATTCTGTTTTGTCCTATTTTAACATTTTATGGCTTAAATATGAGTGTAATTTGAATCCCCCTTTCCTTTTCTTTTAGGCAAAAGGGGAAAAAAGCCTTTAAATCTCTGCGCAGCCTGAAGATAGACCTGGACCTAACAGTAGAGGGCGATCTCAACATTATAATGGCTTTAGCTGAAAAAATCAAGCCGGGACTCCATTCATTCATGTTTGGACGGCCTTTTCACATCAGCATGCAAGAGAGGGACATGTTAATGACATTTTAGCTTTGTATTAGATGCAAATGGTTCCAAGTTTAAAATGTACTCCATCTATGTGGATATATCTAACAATCAAAATAGATGACATGTGAGGAGCCACATATAGTCATATGACCGATAACTGTTCTTGTTTAATCTGTTCATTTCTGAAGACCTCATTTGTTCTTAAATGATTAACAGTGCAGTCCTTTGCATGCTTTCAGGTCTGCTGTACCATGTGACCATTTTAGTGTGTAGCAAACGTTTGCTTTTTGGTTCTGATTTTTTTTTTTTATGTATTGCAGTAGGCCACATACAAATATCTCTAAAACACACATTGGATTTATTCAGGGTTTGTTTTCCAACAGTTCTCTTGCTGTTACTCTTAATAACCAATTGAAAGGCGATGTTAAATAGAATATAGTTAAAGAACAACTGTATGTAAAAAATGACCTTGGCTTTTAGCGTTAACATTTTAAACAGACATGCTTTAGTGAAAAGTATACAAATAAAGTATCTTATTGAGCCCTTTTGTTCCGTATGGCTCCATCAAGCAGGCGGACATGTTTAGAATGCTGGCTCAAATTTTCCTTCATCCAACCAAAAAATGAAGGAAGTACTGACCTAGCTTCCTGAACAAGTCAGCCCACTGAACCATGTGTATTCTTTCATTAAAACATTTTCAATTAAAACATCTACACTTCTTGGAATCTTTTAATAACCCTTAAGGAACAATAGCACCAAAACTGTATCTTTTTGCGCCTGGTCTTGATTGTGAGCCATCGAAACTTGGCAGAGAACCCGATCAGAGTCTTTACATTCCCTGTGAGTTCCTGCTGAAACGGTGCGAGACTTTGTGACGTCTTGGAGGCGTCCCCAAACCCAGCAGCAGGGCCATGATAAACTAGTAAAGTCCGGACTTTCTGTGCTATCCAGCAGGCATCTAGGTACCCGTGAGATAGGACAGCATAGAATTTCCTACAAGCATGAAAGGGTTAAACCTAAATTATATATTTTTTTTCAACGGTGTTCCTTTAAACTTTCAATGCCTTATCACAACATGTACATAGACCAAGATTAATGAGTGTTTTGTTTTTGGTGCTGAGCCCAGATGCAGTGAATCTTGGATAGGAGACTGACCCAATGACACTAGCTAAAGGAAGAAAATGAAAAATGTAATCCGTAATATCTGTGCAACTTTTAGATGCGAATCTAAAGCCAAAAATGTATTCAAAGCAGTAACTGGGACATAAAAGCGAAAAGTAAAATGAACCAACTAAATTACTGTAGAGTTACGGATGTAAACCATAATTAAAAAATATATATATATTAATTTATAATTAGTGGATTGTATATACTGTACAAACTGGTGACAATCTCTTTTGTTGAGATCCTGTCACCCTTGTATTTATAAATATTTATGTGTAAGCACATTCTTATATAGTATTGGTTATACATGTTATTGGTTACACAGGTACTATAACTGCACGATTTTCCCAACATCTCTTAAAATGTTTGAGTGGAATTAATAAAACGTGTGCAGAAAATAACAGACGTTTTTTCTTTCTATAATCTGCCTGCAGTGAGATTTAGTGTTTTGAACATTTTATTTGTATCTATGCAAAATTGCTTGTAAGCCATATAATTGCTATCATTGCTAGAACATTATATAGATCAACATTAGAGCTTTGTCATTTGAAGTCTTGTCCAATTAGCATGATGGATTCCTTTCCCTAAGGTTTTAAAGGTATGTACTATAACATTTCAAAATTTGGTGTCTGTAGTGTGTGCACATATTACACATATTATTTTACATCACTGTGGAATATGATTGCACTTCACAAATAACTAATATATTTTTTGCTATATTTCGCAGTTAAAGGGACTGGATCAACTAAATAGTATTTTTACTGTGTAAGTTGTGTTTAGGTGGTACAGTCCCTTTAAAAAAATAAAGTGACGTGAATAAAATATGCAGTAAGTGATAATTTTAAAAAAGGATCGACCCTTACCAACCACTAATAGAGGCTACAAGATAACCAATTACAGAAGTTTCCTATCCTTCACAGTTTTGTCAGATCATGGATAGATAATAATTATTTAGGAGTAACAATAAATCTGGTGATAAGAAACATAAATCATAAAAAATGGACAGCGCTAATCAGGCTAAATAAACATAGCCAATGGCAATAAAGAATCCTTAATACATATAAGTAATAGAAACATACAACATTTAAATATACATAAAACAAAATTACATTTAAAAACACAAAATAGACAGGTAATAATTATTTAAGGTAAAATAATAATGCCAATTTTCAAGAAAAATCACTTAACATAAAGTGCTTACTCACAATAAAATATAGAGTTAAATTTGACCAGGCCAGGAACACCTAGAAAAACAAACAAATGCTGGTCACACAAATGCTCCTGAAGCAATGTGTTTCAGTGCCGCTAAACACTATTCTCAAGCGCGCGTTATGAAGGCGAGTACCACCTGCTTAACTACCGCCATTGAGGCATTACAGTGACATCTCCTGAGAGGAGTTATTGATCATTTACACCTCTCATTCCACTGCATATGCCAGGCATATCCTTTGTTACAAGGGGGTTATAAAAAAAAATAAGGATCTATAACCAGGAAAATAAAAATTGAAAAGTTATCAAAAAAAATTAAAAAATTAAATTAATTAATTAATGTGTAATGTTTTTTATAAAACATATCTCTGCTATAAGTAAGAATAAACGCATACATTTTATTTTCCAGTCTGGAGTGAGCCGTTCAGGCCTGCAAGTTTATTAGTTGTTTTTTTTATCTTTTAGCATTTTAAAACGTGTTGCTATGGCGAGGCCACCACATTGATGGAATAGTTTAGTGACTGAAGGTATATGTCCGAGTACAGTTAGATGAATGAAGCTGGTCTTGGCCAGATTTAAAGACTTAGCTGTGATTTATTTTTCTCTGGAACAAAGAAGAAAGCCTTGCTACAATTGATAACATACCTTACTAATAAAGAAGGGGGTGGTTTATGTTAGTTGTTCCTTGTCCCACTGGTTGTTTTTATAGAAATCAATAAGTTATTCATTAGCTATGTTGCTCAGCACTTACCATAAGCTGTTTCTTATTTGAGGGTGCTTGGCAGAAGATAAAAGGCTCCCTGTTCCATTAAACACAGAAACCAATAAAACATTTTAATACTGCAACCAAATAAGTCAAATCTATTTGGATGTTGTACAGAGGAAATTACAAAATGTACTACATACTATATATATTTTTTTTTCTTTAATGCATCTCTTGTAGAAAGTCAATGTCCCTGAATTCTAAAGTTCATCGATATAAACACACAAATAGAAAAGTTCTTACATACCAAGTGATGAAGCATTGATTAGTGGAAATAAATATAATAGGAATTCCCCTCTGTAAGATGTACTCATATGCATATATATCATCTACTAAGGATTAAAGAGCCAGTATTCCTTCCCTGTCCCAGTTGTGTTTTTTAATATACCAACTGACACACCTCACCTACGACCAACCTCACTTCCTACCAAAAATAACAACTTACTCTGCATCTAGAGTTGCCACCTTTTTTCAAAAAAAAAATACCGGCCACTATATCGGTAGGACCACAAGACCCTTGAAAATACTTATAGGGGAACATGTCAGGAATATAAGAAAGGGTTATGATAAACATACTGTATCTCACCGTTTCTCCATAACTCACAATAAAGACCCAGCCCTTCTTAAATTCATGGCCATTGATAAACCTAGGGTACACTGGCGGGGTGGTAATAAAATTACAACACTGGGACGTGCAGAGATTAAATGGATTTTTGAGTTGGATACTTTAATTCCTAGTGGCCTTAATGCAGATTTCGAACTGTGTCATTTTCTCTAAAGGTGCTCTGCTGCTGTCTTGAGTGTCTTCTATAGCTGTCATTCTCTTACAGCTATTTATGTGTGGTTGCCTTTTAGCTGTTTTACATTATTGTGACACATTATCATGTTATTTAGTTATAATTGTTTTAATGCTGTTGCCTTTTTTTTATTGCTATTTTAATTTTTATGTTATGTCACCAATAACCAATTGTAGAAAAATCTACATGTGAGCAACTTTTATTATTAATGCCCTTTATAGATTTATAGAATAAATATTTCCCTTTTTCTCCTTATATGTTCATTTGGGTAATTAAATTATCCCCCTGAGGACATTGGTGGGTAAATTGGTAAGGTATAATGCGCTAATGAGTGCTAGGTTCGCTCACTGATACAATGTCTCTATGTTTTTTCTTTATTTCTAACACGGAGACACCACTTTGCATAAGTGGGTGTCACCTAGCCGTTCCCACGGCAACGGAATTTGGAACTGCCTTTATAAACTGAGATCCCCCGTCTGGACGTCACCGCTCTGAAAAAGCCCCAATAGGGCGAAACGCGTCGCAAGATTTTTGTTGCTCCACTACACGAGATTACTGCTTACTGATTGTGGAACACTGACTTTTGGATCATCTTGCCGCTGCAAGTAACTCTGCTGAAACGGACCAGCTTGGTGAATCTGCTTCCGATTTCGTCTTTTAATATTTTTTATATTTGATGCTGTTTTCTATGTAAGATTCTATACTCGGGAAATTAAAATTTATTTGTATTTTTATACTACAACTGTATCCCTCTGCTTGTATTTCCATATACATCACGTGACTCCCTTGACAAACGAGCACCTTACCCTTGGGGATCATAGGACTTAGAGTCCATCGTCTTATATACCTAGAGCCGGTTCTTTAGGCTCTAGACATTGTGAGTATATCTCCAAACGGGGAAATTTTCACTGGTACAATTTATTGATAATGCTGCACATTATTTTTTTATATCTTTCTTTTACATATATCTGGATCATTACATCAATCGCTGATAAGTATCTTTTATATATTCCACTTTTGCGCAACACTTTATTACTTTTTCACTTTGTCTACCTGTGCTCTCTGGAGGGGAAGCACTAGTGTTTTGCTGCACATCGTCTTATATACCTAGAGCCGGTTCTTTAGGCTCTAGACTACGCCTCAAACTACGGCCCGCGGGCCAAATGCGGCCCGCCGAGCACATTAATCCGGCCCGCGGGGGGTGCTGCCGGCCCCCCCGCTGTTTACCTTTTTTTTTCTTTTCTTGCAGCCGCAACGGATGCGGCTGCAGAAAACGAAAAAAAAATAAAAAATCACCGCGACCGGATCCGGTAACTGTGTTTCCCTCTTCCGTGCAGGGAGGAGGGAACACTGCGCGAGACGTCCGGCCGGGGACACAGCAGCTGGAGGTAAGTGATGGGGAAGCGGGGGAGGAGGGAGGTATAACGAGCATCTGACTGGCATAATATTACTGGGCTCTGACTGGCACAATATTCCTGGGCTCTGACTGGCATAATATTACTGGGCTCTGACTGGCACAATATTACTGGGCATCTGACTGGCACAATATTACTGGGCTCTGACTGGCATAATATTACTGGGCTCTGACTGGCACAATATTCCTGGGCATCTGACTGGCACAATATTCCTGGGCTCTGACTGGCATAATATTACTGGGCTCTGACTGGCACAATATTCCTGGGCATCTGACTGGCATAATAGTACTGGGCATCTGACTGGCATAATATTACTGGGCATCTGACTGGCACAATATTCCTGGGCATCTGACTGGCACAATATTCCTGGGCTCTGACTGGCATAATATTACTGGGCTCTGACTGGCACAATATTACTGGGCATCTGACTGGCATAATATTACTGGGCTTCTGACTGGCATAATATTCCTGGGCTCTGACTGGCATAATATCCCTGGGCATCTGACTGGCATAATATTCCTGGGCATCTGATTGGCATAATATTCCTGGGCATCTGAATGGCATATTATTCCAGGGCATCTGAATGGCATAATATTCCTGGGCATCTGAATGGCATAATATTCCTGGGCCTCTGACTGGCATAATATTCCTGGGCATCTCAATGGCATAATATCCCTGGGCATCTGACTGGCATAATATTCCTGGGCATCTGACTGGCATAATATTCTTGGGCTCTGACTGGCATAATATTCCTGGGCATCTGAATGACATAATAATCCTGGGCATCTGACTGGCATAATATTACTTGGCATCTGACTGGCATAATATCCCTTAGCATCTGACTGGCATAATATTCCTGGGCATCAGACTGGCATAATATTCCTGGGCATCTGACTGGCAAAATATTCCTGGGCATCTGAATGGCATATTATTCCTGGGCATCTGAATGGCATAATATTCCTGGGCTCTGACTGGCATAATATTCCTGGGCATCTGACTGGCATAATATTCTTGGGCTCTGACTGGCATAATATTCCTGGGCATCTGACTGGCATAATATTCCTGGGCATCTGACTAGCATAATATTCTTGGGCTCTGATTGGCATAATATTCCTGGGCATCTGACTGGCACACTATTCCCATTGAAATACTGGTAAGTTTGTTGATTTAACTTTACTTCATTTTAAATATTGTATTTGTTCCCGATTTGTTTCTTCACTTCAAAATAAGTGCATAGGAATTTGTTCATAGTTTTTGTTTTTACTATAGTCCGGCCCTCCAACGGTCTGAGGGACAGTGAACTGGCCCCCTGTTTAAAAAGTTTGAGGACCCCTGCTGTAAGCCATCAGGAGGGTATGTGATTTTATATTACTTATTGCAAGCATATACATTTAACTTTAATTACTCTGCTTTTATTATGGATTATCAAGCTGTTTTTATATTGTCTATATTGATGTATATTCAATAAATATATAAAAAGACAAAAAGGTTATTGCTTCCAAAATCTCTATTTTCTTTGTATTCTCAATTATTTATAAATATAAATAGAGAAACCTGCCGTTCTGTATAATATTGTTGCTACAAGATATCTGTATGGTTAGCCCTGCTAAATTCTAAGCTGTCCAGAAATTTATAGACGGAAGGTACTGAACAGTTACAGCACTATGACATGACGTGACTCACGATCTGCATCAGGGGTGTTTCCTGAGTGGAAATAAGTAGAGGCTACTGAGCGATGGAGCGATGAGCATTCAGATTGGGGAGGGCAGATTGGATGGGGAGGTGGCAGATTGTGGAAACTCGGGGGGGGGGGGGGCAATATTGAAAGAAGGGTACAGACTGGGAAATCTGGGGGGGGGGGGGGGGCAGAATTTAAAGAAGGTGGCTGACTGGGAACTCTTGGGGCAGATTGTAATGAAGGGGGCTGACTGGAAAGGAGGCATCAAATTGATTAGAAAGGAGTCAGAATGGCAAGCCAGTGAGTCACATTGGGAACAGAAAGTCAGATTGCCATATCTGGGGGTCACATTGGAAGAAGGAGTCATATTGGCACATCTGGGGTTCAGATTGGAAGAAGGAGTCAGATTGGCACATCTGGGGGTCAGATTGGTAAACCTGGGAGGATGTATTGGCAAGTTTATACATTACTGCTGATTTAGCCATGATTTGCCAAGTTTATACATTACTGCTGATTTAGCCATGATATGCCAAGTTTATACATTACTGCTGATTTAGCCATGATAAGCCAAGTTTATACATTACTGCTGATTTTGCCATGATATGCCAAGTTTATACATTACTGCTGATTTTGCCATGATATGCCAAGTTTATACATTACTGCTGATTTAGCCATGATAAGCCAAGTTTATACATTACTGCTGATTTAGCCATGTTTTACTAAGCTTATGCATTACAGCTCATTTAGACTGAATGTGTGTGTGACTGACTGTGTGTGCGTGTGACTAGGGTGTGAGGCCAGTTGCATTGTATGGCAGAGCAGGACTGGAAGAGAGTGAGAACTGGACCAGGAGAAAGATAACTTGCTTACAATATAGTGGGAGAGAGTGAAAGGTTAAGAGAAAGATGACTTGGAGTAGTGAGAGTGCAGAGAGAAAGATGGCTTGGGTCAAGTGAATGCGCACTATGATGTCACGTGACTCACAATTTGTATCGGGGGTGTTTCCTGAGTGGAAATAAGTAGAGGCTACTGAACGATGGAGCTGGGGTATGTATGTGCATTCAGAATGGGGAGGGCAGATTGGATGGGGAGGAGCCAGATTGGGAACTCTGAGGGGGGGTGGGGGGCAAAATTGTAAGTAGGATACAGACTGGGAAATGGGGGGGGGGCAGAATTTAAAGAAGGTGGCTGACTGGGAACTCTTGGTTCAGATTGTAATGAAGGGGGCTGACTGGGAACTCTGGGGGGCAGATTGGAAAGAAGGGGGCTGACTGGGAAGAGTGTAGGGAGAATAGTGGCTTACAGTAGTGAGAGTGCAGGGAGAAAGATGGCTTGGAGTAGAGTAGAATCTCGGTGATACAGGTGGCTTGTTTGAGTGAGAGTGGGGGAGGGAGATGGCTTGGTGGAGTCATAGTGGGGGAGAGAGATGGCTTGGTGGAGTCATAGTGGGGGAGAGAGATGGCTTGGTGGAGGGAGAGTGGGGGAGAGAGATGGCTTGGTGGAGGGAGAGTGGGATATACAGGTGGCTTGGTGGAGTGAGAGTGAAGGGAGAGATGGCTTAGTGGAGTGAGAGTGGGGGAGAGAGATGGCTTGGTGGAGTGAGTTCAGGGAACCCAGATGGCTTGGTCGAGTGAGAGTGGGGGACACAGATGTCTTGGTGGAGGGAGAGTGTAAGGCTGGAAGAGAGAGCTGTCTTGGAGGAGAGAGAGTGCAGAGCTGGGAGATAGATGGCTTGGAGGAGTGGGAGAAAGTGCAAGGCTGGGAGAGAGATTACTTGGAGGTAGAGCGTGCAGAGCTGGGAGACAGATGGCTTGGAGGAGTGGGAGAGTGCAGAGGAGTGAGAGTAGGAGAGGGTGCAGGGCTGGGAGGAATGAGAGATTACCTTTCTGGGTAGTGGGAGAGAGCAGTAACCAAAGATGTATGAGAACAGATCTAAGTAAGAGAGTCTGGCTGTGTTAGAGAGCACCTTGTTGGTGCAATCTAGGTGCTCTGGAAAGACCTATGGGCAGTGGCGTCGCTAGGGGGGCTGTTGGGGCTGAAGCCCCGGATCTCCGCTCCATAGATCCGAATGGAGACTCTGGCCACGCCCCTCATGCTCGGCCCCTCAAGACTCTGCATACTGCAATCTGGACGCTGGAAAGCTCCAGACTCCACCCCATCGTGCTCAACTCCACCCCCTCAAGCTTTGAATGAATAGCTGCTCTATCGGCAGTTCCTTGGATCCTCCTCCTGCAGATTTTCCCTCCATGCCGTCACAGGCTGGGTCCTGAACTGCTAGGTAAGCACAATATCTGTGCTGGGGTAAGACTATTATATATAAAGAAATACTGTTTTTGTGAGTGGCAGAGAAAGTGTGTGTGAGTGGCAGAGTGCAAGTGAGTGAGTGAGTGTGGCAGAGTGGGAGTGTTTGGCAGAGTGTAAGTGTGAGTGAGTGTAAGCATGAGTGGCAGAGTTATGAGTGTGCATGTGTGAGTGTGTGTGAGTGTGTGTGAGTGGCAGAGAGAGTGTGTGAGAATGTGAGTGAGAGTGAGGGTGGCATAGTGTGAGTGTTTGGCAGAGTGTAAGTGTGTGTGAGTGAGTGTAAGCATGAGTGGCAGAGTTATGAGTGTGTATGTATATGAGTGGCATAGTGTAAGTGGCAGACAACACTGGTTCTGCCTTGTGGCTTGGGGTGGCTGATACAAGGAAGCAGAGTTCTGACTGAGGTACATTGGGTAACAAATATCTCCCATAATTAAAAATTAATTCAGATTTGCAGCCTTTTCAAATTGTAATAAAATCTGATCTTCTCCATCAATGCTAATATTTGGTGGCTTGTAGCATACACCTACAAGTAATGTGCAATTCTTTTTAGTGTCTATGCTAATCTCCACCCACAGTGTCTCCACATCAGTTCCAGTTTCCTCCTGCACACCTTCTTTAATACTTGACTTTAATTTAATATTTACATATAGACAAATCCCTCCCCCTTTTCTATTTATTCCTTTGCTTTCTCCTTGTCCTTTCTAAAAAGTGAGTAGCTTGTAAATGTTCTGACCAGTCATGGGTCTCATCCCACCACGTGTCGGATTCCTATTAAATCATACTGTTTAGCACTAATTGTGTCCATTAGTTATACGACGCTTAAAGGGAGGCGTGGCTTTCCTTCTTGCCACCCGGACGGTATTTTGCCAGCATAGCCGGTAAATGACCCTTCTGAGCCGGTGACAGTATTAGTTAAATACCGGCAATGCAAAAGCAGTTTTTTTTTTCAGAATTGCAGAGCGAGTTTCTACTAGCCTCCAATATGTAAATGTTAAATTGTGCAGTGGCGTAGTGGCAGCTCCTGTGGTGCATGCGCTGTGTGCATCATAAAGTGACTCACGTCACGTGAGCTCTTGCCATCTCTTTTTTAAAAAAAAACTTTTTCTTTATGCATAATTTATAGTATATGCATAATGTAACTGTACCGAGGAGCCGGAAACTGAATCTGAGAGGGACAGTGAACGGATGCACCCTGCTTTGGCTCCACCTACAACTATGGCCGGTATTTTTTTAATGAAAAGGTGGCAACTCTAGCCGTCAGACCAACAACACCGCCATATGAGGCTTGAAAGAAGGAGTAGAGCATGAGGCACAGTAGCAAGGTGTACTTGAGTACCGGTAGCTTCATTAATCAGAAAGTAAGGATGGTTTGGCAGAGAGGGTTTATATAGGGTGTGTTCTACTTCAGTTAGCGGGAGCTTCAGCACAGGTTGTCATGTTGCCATGGAGTTGGAGTGACTGTGAAGCCACGTCCCCTTTATGACCATGCACTAATAGGAGGAGAAGGGGGTGTGGTCCTGTCTTCCTACTATGGTGTCTGGAATGATTGTTAAGCCCATATGGGATTGTCTGGAGTTTGATAGGGGCTATGACTGAGAGTTGCCATCTTGGGAGGAGACAGGTGGTGGAGATCGCATCCACCATCTTGGTTGAGGCGTGCATCGTATCCATCATTGTCGATGTTGTTTGGGGCATGATCGCGACAGACAGGGACCCCGATCCAGGTAGGCATGACAATTATATGTATAGTTCTTAAATTCACACAGTCAAAAATACAGTGTGACATAGTGTCGTGCATATACACACCATACACATCACATAGTGTCTCACACATCAGACATTGTAATATAGTCTCACACTGTCAGTGCCGCCTGGCCGCGGAACTCCTGCCTCTGCATAGCACTGTCAATACGGCAGCGGAGACTATCTCCTCTGCTTAATTGGAAATCCTGGCTTGGCTCCCTCTGGGTGTTGAGCCCTGTGCATTTGTACAGGTCGCACACCCCAAAGGCCAGCCTTGTTTCCCCTAGCTTGGACTATTCGAGTTTTTGTGGTTCACAGTCTTCCAGGTTTCACCATCAGTACAAGAGGTGACTGATAACTTGATAGTAATTTTATAGAGTACTTTCTAAACTGGTTGTTCAGAGACTGATATTCTACAAAGAATATAAAAGGCACACTCACCCAGATAAATAGGCGCTTCAACTGTTAGTGTTGAATAACATCCACTTAAATGTGAATCTGTAACATAGTGTTATATTCACAGTGTTCAAGGCATTCATGACTACTGATGTTTTTGTTGATCCTGGTAAAGTGCATGCTGTGCACACATGACATTAGATTGTTACATTAGTGCCAAGATTGTTCCCTTTAACCTACAATGGTTATTTGTCTCAGACAGATCACATTCTGAATATATATATAAGCATGTCTAGGGAAGTGGACCCATGAACTGTATTTTCGGCTCGTCTGAATTCATTAGCTTTTTTTGGGTGCCACCCCCAAAAAGGGACATAAAATGCAGTCTATAAAGCAGAATTAGGATCATAGCCTTTCATTGAATGGGAGGGTAATTAAATTATTTCATCACAAGGGGGCGGAGTTATGATCCAGTCTGATTAGGTTAATCTCCTCTCTTTGTGTTGGAAGGCAGGTAAAAAAAGGTTGTACACAGCCACGAGTGCAGGGGAGTATCTTATGACATCATCATGCAGGCTTTAACCACAGTTGTAAAGTGAGACTGATTTTGGACAATGTTGCATTATAGGAAATATTCACAAAATGGTGCCAGGAGATAAACACCTAATTTTCTTTTTCTTTTTATATGCAATTAATTAAATCATATTAAAAAAAACCCAGTGGTATATGATTTATATATGTGTTTGTTGTAAATTACCAGGTTATCTAGTTACATCTTATGTAAGTGGTAATGTCCCTTTAAGTATATACCAGGTGAGCTTTGAATTTGCACATAATCCTATTTTATCAGTCTTCATTGCCATAATTTCTTTTTATTTTGCACTCACTCTTCTTCAACCCAATAACATCTCATCACGTCAATAAATGGAAAATATTTTATTTCTCTTCAAAAATCATAATTTTTTCTCCACTTTTTCCATGATTTATCCAAAAGTCTGCAAAAAAGAATTAAGATATCAGATTGAAGTAAGATTATCATGCTCTATAACCTGAACTTGCTTACATTCTGATGACAATTTCTAAAGACATTAAATGCTTAAGATAAAAGCTATTACATATTAAATTGCCACACTGTGGAAAGGTACAATGGATACAGCATGAACTCAGATATTAGTCACTGACCAAAAGCTGCTGATGGTTTCAGTGTACTGTATAATGAAAAGTTCTGCAACATTCACAAAAGATTTAAAAGTATATTTCAGTATTGCAAAAAAGAGCATCAATGTGTGAGTTAATACTGCAAATAATGAATTTGAGTTGTTATGGGAAATCCTCTAGCTTTTTCATGTGAAAAGAAGCAGTATTATCGTTTAAGTTCTCATACCTCCCAACCTCTCCCTCCGACAATGCGGGACACACTTAATGTGATGTTCCGAACAAGGAAAATGAATATTGAACCATGGAATAATGGTCCAGAATCAACACTGTCTTATCACCGTGGAAACGTTATAGTACAGAACTTAAGGTGGGGTCACAAATCAAATGATAGTATCACACTTCAGTGAATGCCTTTAAAGGGGGCCTGGATAATGCTTGTTTGCCTTATTTTGAATCAACAGCAGTAATCAAGAACAGAGTTGAACAATAGTCCTTTTTTCAACCTAAACTACTATGTAACTGTAATATGCCTGGCACGTCCTTTGTCCTCAAGGGGTTAACTATTTGTGTTGTAATGTTTATTATTGTACAGCAGTATATTTTATAGATGTGTTCCTGCAGCATGACTGTAAATATAGCATAAACCTAGAATAGTAAAGTTTCTAGTCTTACCGTTATTCGACCCTCCTTCTTTTGCCAGAATCTAACTCTCAGATGTTTCCCTTTAAATACCCTTCTTTTTTTCTGTTTCCTCCTAAAATACATTAAGGATTATCTTCTAAGCATTACATTCACAGCCAGGTTTCTCTAGTTACTATATGGAATAGCTTCATGGTCATCTACACACAGTATTCAATGATATTTTTGCACTTGATCTCCACATGACACATAAGCATATGGTATTAAATGTAATAAACCTGATGGAAATTTAAATCAACACATTCCTCTACTCCATTTAAATCAAACTTGATTCTCTTAATAAAATATACTCACTTCTTTCTCTTCCTTTTCTGAGTATTTGGAAAATTAACCGTTATTGTTATCTGATTTGGTATACGTGCTTTCGCCATGACTGTCGTTTTTTAACTACTCAAGCAGCAGCAGTCCTGCTTTAAACATGACAAGCATTGTGATGACACTTAATTCCCTTTATGACATCATGCCTTTTAACCCCTTAGTGACCAAGTGCTATGTTGCATTTGATGTGCCTTGAAGACCAGAATTCCATAATTTGTTATGTTTACTGAACTGTGAATTTCTTTCTTTGTGTTCAGTCCCCCCACACAAATGATATATAGGGCTTTCATTTAATATATAAAAATATGATGAAAATATGCCATAAAAAACACTTTTTCTAACTTTGACCGGATACGCAATTACAAATGGTAAAAAAGACCCCGTCTATATATTTCTAATATTTGTCCTGAGTTTAGTAATATCAATGTTTCCTTGTTTGTCTATGTTTGTTTTATTTCAAGTAATAGGGCAATATTAGTGTTTTTTTGTTTTCTAACCATTTTCTTCTACAGTGACCTTTTAACCCCCACCCTAAATTCACCCCAAGTCTAAATTTACCCTACCCTAAATCTACACACACCCCTTAATCTAACCCTTTTAATCATCCGAAACCCCCCGCCCTGTAAGCCTAATTATGACCCTAACCCTAGATCTAGGTTTAGTAGATCAAGGGTTAGCTTTTTCCATTTATTTATTTTATTTATTTATTTAATTCATTTTCTCTTTCAAACTGTAATATTCTTAACTGCCTCTAGGGGCAGTCAAGTAACGGTTTCAGATCGACGGAAGAGATTTTTTTTCTCTCTCTTTCGTTGTTCTCCTCTGGGCACGCTATATTAGAGGAGCATGCTCCTCCAATACAGCACCCACCCGCGATCACCGGGTGATTACCGTGCTCCTGGGGGCACACAAGGTGTTGCATGATGCCTTCATTGCAACACTTTCGCGGTGATCTATGCACTGGGTGGCGGGGCAAAGCAAATATTCCTGGGCATCTGACTGGTATAATATTCCTGGGCATCTGACTGGCATAATATTCCTGGGCTATGACTGGCATAATATTCCTGGGCATCTGACTGGCATAATATTCCTGGGCATCTGACTGGCATAATATTCTTGGGCTCTGACTGGCATAATATTCTTGGGCTCTGACTGGCATAATATTCCTGGGCATCTGACTGGCATAATATTCCTGGGCATCTGAATGGCATAATATTCTTGGGCTCTGACTGGCTTAATATTCCTGGGCATCTGACTGGCATAATATTCCTGGGCTCTGATTGGCATAATATTCCTGGGCATCTGACTGGCACACTATTCCCATTGAAATACTGGTAAGTTTGTTGATTTAACTTTACTTCATTTTAAATATTGTATTTGTTCCCGTTTTGTTTCTTCACTTCAAAATAAGATATATGCAGTGTGCATAGGAATTTGTTCATAGTTTTTGTTTTTACTATAGTCCGGCCCTCCAACGGTCTGAGGGACTGGCCCCCTGTTGAAAAAGTTTGATGACCCCTGCTCTAGACATTGTGAGTATATCTCCAAAGGGGGAAATATTCACTGGTACCATTTATTGATAATACTGCACATTATTTTTTTATATCTTTCTTTTACATATATCCGGATCATTACATCAATCGCTGATAAGTATCTTTTATATATTCCACTTTTGCGCAACACTTTATTACTTTTTCATTTAGACTGCAATCTTCATTTTGACCACTGTAGCCCTGAAGTGTATTTTTCCTAAGGATTTTTTGCATTTATTTATGTTCAAAACAATTATGCAATATACATGTTAAGTAGCAAGGAACAAAAATTGATTGCTATGGCGCACTGCAGCTCTGCTTATGCATTTTGAATGAGATTATAATAATTGTTGTTTTACACCATGCCCTCTGTCCAAGAGTGCCTTATTCTGGGGATTAGCTTGCTGTTTGGTATTTGGAGTTTCCTTGCAAGTGTTGAGCCCAGAAGTTTGATATCCCGCAGATCAGTACTCAGTTCCTTACTTTGGAGAAATAGTTCTTTCACTTTTGTGAAAACTACCACATTGAATTTAATGCGTAAAGAGTCCCTTTAAATGTCTGAAATTGGCTTCTTCGTATGGTACTACATCCATGGTTGCGCTATCCGTTGAGCAATGTGGTCCTTTGTATGTGCACATTTGTTTACATTGCATTAGTACTCAATTCCATACTGAAGTTGGGATCAGCATGAGGTGTACACAACTTGTGAAATATCACATATCAAGTACTGTAATGGCAACTAATAGAAAGGCTGAATTTGGATGCAAAATGGAACTTGAGGAAAAAGAATTTAGTGGCCTACACTGTTTTAAGAGTTTGTCTGAATTTGAATTAGCAATGGGAATTCTGTATCATAACGTCCAATTCATAAATGTTTAATGTTCAGAATAGTCTCTTTATTTTTACAACTCCCAAAATATTTATCTTCGTGCAGCGAGATCAAACTAGATGGTAGATGACACCCGCTATCTAACATACGCGCACCAGTCCAGTGAGAACTGTAATTGACTCAGAAAACACAGAGTAAAAAGCTGTCTTTCCAAGCTACTGGAGCGCGTAATAGGGTTTGGTGAAGATCAACAGCATCTTGAATCGTAGACAAAAAAAGCACTTTACCCACTGAGCAGCTGGGCATCTGTATTATTGTTATTACTAGGCCTTCCTTGTCTTCTTTGGTTTCAGGTTCGTTAGCCATACTTGTTTCCGTTGCAGAAAAGCAAGGAAATGTAGTTATATACTGTATGATAACGAAATGTTACTGTCACCAGAGACAGTATATATTGATGTGGTGGTGATCGCAGATTGTTTGTGCTAACATCCTTTGGGACAAAAAGGCGTCCTTTTTTTCTGCGAAAGACCTGGCCAGGCTTCCTTTTCGCTCTTGATTCACTGCCCTGAGTCTAGCATTGTCTCAAACGGCTCTCCTTTAATGGTGTGTATTATCTATCCATTATTGTTATTATTTTTATTTAGTGTTATTTTTTAGTCCTATTTGTATTTGTCAGTAACATATTTATATTGTTTATTGTGATATATTTATTTGTATTTTGTGTTTCCACCTCTTAATTTAGGTGGTTTTGTGTCTGTTTTACTACATTATATTTATTAAATCTATATATTTTTTATACCTTCCAATTGTGTGCTTTTTATGGTGTATTTAAATACATTCATATTTAATTATTTACAATTCTATATTACTCTGTAGCACTGTCTTCCTTCTTTTTACATTTGTTGCTCTTTCACAGTGCTAACCCACTGTGTCTTTTATTAGACTGGCGGCTACCTAACTATTTTGTTATTAGTTTTTAATCAGTTAAATTCCTGATATATGCCAGAAGGTCCCCTTGTGGATACCGTCTACCTCCGGTTCAATATCCACCAACTTACTGGTTTGTATGCTTTAATAATTTACTTTGTATTCTAAAGTTCACTAATAGGCGCTTAGTACCTATACTTCCGCTAGGTTGTATACACACTCCCGGTGCGCACTTTGCTGGAGCGGGTGAGAGGTGCGGCTACCGCTGCCACTATCAGACGGGCCGTACCTCTCTTGCGGGCGGGACGCATTTGGCCCGCGGGCCACACGTTGGACGCCCGTGGCTTAGAGCATGCCTCAGGTAACAGTAGGCTAATGACTTCAACAAAAGCCAGTTGGAGTCAGGAGTTATAAACCTGGAGTCCAATCAATGAAATGGGATAGGAGTCTGTTTTAGAGCTACTTTGATTTATAATATATGAGGTTTAGTATACACAAGAACTTTTTGGTGATGTGAACCATGACCCCCCAAAAAAATCTCAGAAGACCTATGATCAAGAATTGTTTGTATGCATTTGATGTAAAAATATTAAAAGTTAAAGGATCTATAGGAACAACTAGTGGTGAAACCAAAACTTGACAGAGATGCACGGACGGCCAATGACATAAGAGAACAGGAGGTGCAGAGACACTAGACATGTGCAAAACTAAAATTTTCGTTTCGTTTTCGTCCATTCGGACGAAAATTTTATTTATTTCATCTAAAACGAATTTCGTTCATTACTGCATTCGTTTCGGACGAAATTTGTTCATTATTTTCGTTTCGTTTAGTTGTATTCGCTCGTTTTATAGAATACATTTAATACTATTGGCTTTCTATAAACCGAACGAGAGCCCCATTCATAAGAAATTCGAACGTTCGGTTTATAGACTTTCGGCTTATGGAATACATGTAATCCTATTGCTATCCTATAAAACGAACGTTCGGTTTATAGAATAGCAATAGGATTACATGTATTACATTAGCCGACAGCCTATAAACCGAACGTCCGGTTTATAGGCTGTGGGCATTTCACTACACGGAGACAAAGTCTCCATTCATAAATTTATGAATGGAGACTCTGTCTCCGTGTAGTGAAATGCCCACAGCCTATAAACCGAACGTTCGGTTTATAGGTTTTTCGGCATTTCACTACACGGAGATGGAGTCTCCATTCATTATGAATGGAGACTTTGTCTCCGTGTACTTACATTAGCCGACAGCCTATAAACCGAACGTTCGGTTTATAGGCTGTGGGCATTTCACTACACGGAGACAGAATCTCCATTCATATGAATGGAGACTTTGTCTCCGTGTAGTGAAATGCCCACAGCCTATAAACCGAACGTTCGGTTTATAGGTTGTCGGCATTTCACTACACGGAGACAGAGTCTCCATTCATTATGAATGGAGACTTTGTCTCCGTGTACTTACATTAGCCGACAGCCTATAAACCGAACGTTCGGTTTATAGGTTTTTCGGCATTTCACTACACGGAGATGGAGTCTCCATTCATTATGAATGGAGACTTTGTCTCCGTGTACTTACATTAGCCGACAGCCTATAAACCGAACGTTCGGTTTATAGGCTGTCGGCATTTCACTACACGGAGACAGAGTCTCCATTCATAAGTTTATGAATGGAGACTTTGTCTCCGTGTAGTGAAATGCCCACAGCCTATAAACCGAACGTTCGGTTTATAGGCTGTGGGCATTTCACTACACGGAGACAGAGTCTCCATTCATTATGAATGGAGACTTTGTCTCCGTGTACTTACATTAGCCGACAGCCTATAAACCGAACGTTCGGCTTATAGGTTTTTCGGCATTTCACTACACGGAGATGGTAGTCTCCATTCATTATGAATGGAGACTTTGTCTCTGTGTACTTACATTAGCCGACAGCCTATAAACCGAACGTTCGGTTTATAGGCTGTGGGCATTTCACTACACGGAGACAGAATCTCCATTCATATGAATGGAGACTTTGTCTCCGTGTAGTGAAATGCCCACAGCCTATAAACCGAACGTTCGGTTTATAGGTTGTCGGCATTTCACTACACGGAGACAGAGTCTCCATTCATTATGAATGGAGACTTTGTCTCCGTGTACTTACATTAGCCGACAGCCTATAAACCGAACGTTCGGTTTATAGGTTTTTCGGCATTTCACTACATGGAGATGGAGTCTCCATTCATTATGAATGGAGACTTTGTCTCCGTGTACTTACATTAGCCGACAGCCTATAAACCGAACGTTCGGCTTATAGGTTTTTCGGAATTTCACTACACGGAGACAAAGTCTCCATTCATAATGAATGGAGACTCTGTCTCCGTGTAGTGAAATGCCGACAACCTATAAACCGAATGTTCGGTTTATAGGCTGTCGGCTAATGTAATACATGTAATCCTATTGCTATTCTATAAACCAAACGTTCTCCGTGTAGTGAAATGCCGACAGCCTATAAACCGAACGTGTATTACATAAGCCGAGAGCCTATAAACCGAACGTTCGGTTTATAGGCTGTCGGCATTTCACTACACGGAGACAGAGTCTCCATTCATAAATTTATGAATGGAGACTTTGTCTCCGTGTAGTGAAGCCATACATAGAAGTCTATAGGGAAGTGTTGCAAGGTCCAAGTTGGAGTCTTACACAGGTTCCAGCAGTGGAGGAGATTGTAATCCTTCAAGTAGCCACCCCAGGGCAGCGGATAGCCGGAGATGCAGTGGTCATCCTCGGACACATGAGGACACTGCAAGAGGTAAGCAGGGAGCAGCTGCGGGGTGCGGATGTTCTCACAAAGGTGAGGGTCCTGCGCCAGGTGTTATAGTGTGTTATTAGCTTAAGCTTTGGAGTGTCTACCATTCTTCTTGTTCATCTAACTTAGTATGTAGTCCACCTCTGTGCGCTGTACCTAGCGCTAAGTTAATTGTTAGTGCTTTATAAATAAATGGTAATGTAATGTAATGTTATCTACACTGAACAAAAAGTCACAAAGTGTAAATAAAAAGTTGCATACTGAGAATAAAAAGTCACAGATTGAGAATAAAATTCCACAGTTTTTCCTCTTTTTCCCATTCTGATAGTTTTATACAAACCTGACTAAAGAAATCAGGATTCGCCATAAAACAGCATCCTAATTTATACATAACCCCCATTGTCTATACTCGTGACTTAGGTAAATAAAGCAGCAATCCAGGTATTTCCAAAGGGTTCACATACCTTTTCTTGCAACTGAAAATATTCGCCTCAGTGTCCCCATGTATAACCATTACATGAACTATTTAAACCAACAAGAACCAATAAGGAACGATGTGGAGCACAGGGAAATGCACTTCTTGTGACAAATTGTGCCTTAATATATTGAATTTGTATTAGTTATGTGTTTACTTGTCCCTTGATAAATTACTCCATGATCAAAGCTAATAGCCTGTATTAAAAGCATAGCAAGTAATTAGCCAGGCCATTGGACATGCTGGGTTATTATTACTACATTTAATTAGGCCATGAAATTATTAAAATGCATCTAATTACTATGTAAGTTTTGCTTAATTCGGTGACTTTTGAGACTTTTTTTGTCATCAGCATAACTGAATTGAATACATTTGCAACTGTACTACTGTACATAGATTCTACATACTGAGGTACAGATATATATATATATATAATGTCTCTTACCATTTCTGAGGTCTCAGGGGCTGTACAGTGGGTCCACCTTAGCAAGAACTGCATCTGAAAATTTCAGTGAAAATATTAAGAAAAAATATGCATGTTGCATGTTAACAATTCTACTGTTCTTAGGGCCAAATATATATCACGCAATAATATTTATCAAGACACAAAACAAAAATACCAAATGCCTAAAGTCTCCAGCTGCTGATGAACTACAAATTCCATGATTCTCCAATACTTTCTAGAATGGCAAAGAATTATGGTAGTTGTTTTTTTAGAAAAAGTTGAAGGGCCGTAGTGAATGTATAGGGCCTAGACCAACAATTGTGTCAAATATAATGTTGTTAAATGTTTCAAAACAATGTTGATACATTATAATAGGTGTTGTATAAAAATAGCTGGAGAGCTGGAGTTTAACCCCTAGGGTCTAGCCCATTGATGGCTAACCTATGGCATAAGTGCCATTCAGAGACCAATGAGGTGCCACTCAGCATGTGTCTACAGTATCACCATCAATTATGAAGAACACAGTTAATGTTATCATCTATGACCAGGGCTACCGCCAGGATTTTCAGGGCCCCTTACTGAACAAATTTTCAAACAATATGCCATTCTTTTGCCGTTCAATATGCCAGTATTTAGCCAAAAAATACACCATTCTTTTGCCACTCAATCTTTTGCCATTTAATATGCCAATATTTTGCTACTCAATATGCCATTTAATATGCCAGTATTTTGCCCCTCAATATGTTATTCTTTTGCCATTTAATATGCCAGTATTTTGCTACTCAATATGCCATTTAATATGCCAGTATTTTGCCCCTCAATATGCCATTCTTTTGCCATTTAATATGCCAGTATTTTGCTACTCAATATGCCATTTAATATGCCATTATTTTGCCCCTCAATATGCCATTCTTTTTCCATTTAATATGCCAATATTTTGCTACTCAGTATGCCATTTAATTTGCCAGTATTTTGCCCCTCAATATGCCATTCTTTTGCCATTTAATATGCCAGTATTTTGCTACTCAATATGCCATTTAATATGCCATTATTTTGCCCCTCAATATGCCATTCTTTTTCCATTTAATATGCCAATATTTTGCTACTCAGTATGCCATTTAATTTGCCAGTATTTTGCCCCTCAATATGCAATTCTTTTGCCATTTAATATCCCAGTATTTTTGCTCCGTAATATGCCAGCGTTATGCTCGTTATGTGCCACCCTCCTCCCCCTTCCCCAGTACTTACTTCCTTCCTTCCTGCTCTGTCTCCCGGCATTCTGCCGGTCCGCGGCTGTGAGGGAAGCGTCCTGCGCTCCCCTCCAGCCTCACGGCTTCAATACTGGCCCGGGACGCCAGTATCGCCCATCACCCCCTGATGGCGGGCCTGTCTATCACTGATATTTGTGGATATTGGGCACTTTAGTGAACATTTTTTATTTGAACTCATTGGTGTAAGAGAAATTATAGGAAGGGAAGGAGAGCAAAAATAAGCTGGGTAGCTGATAATAACGGGTGGAGAAATGCCTGGAATGATTGGGGGGATGATGTGAGCCTCACCTGACTTCCTGTAGAAAACTTGGCACTCAAGTTCTAAAAATGTTTGCCCGAACTGCTAGCACAGCTCAAGTCTAGACCAACAGTATGGCAATTAAAATTTTAGTTGTCCCTACAATGAGGATAAACTGGCTAGCAGCGAGAGACCCTCGTATTTGGCAGTCAGAGCGGTGCCCGTGCTGACATTTGTCAGCACGCGACAACTGGGAACTGCTTTGTCTCTGATGTGAGACACAGCAGATAGTAAGCCTGCGTGTATCTATTAAGATACATGTTGGGTTTACCTTCAAAGCGCGGTACATGTTATGTTTAACCAAGGCATAAACAAGTTTGAATGTCCCTTTTAGTATGCTTAAAGTGACACAAAATGTTCTTTTTACTTAGTCTAAATTGCCCACCATTTAGATCTTTGCCAGCCTGTAAAAGGCTAAAAAAAAAACAAAAAAGAGTACAAAAAACAATTCCCCTGCCAGCCCACTTTATATTCAAATTAGGGACCCACTCTGGTTACCAACTATATGGCTGCCATTTGGGTTCCTATGTCCTGTGTATTCAGCAGTCGCCAGCTCAAGAGACAGGGAAATCGTCAGATAAAGATGGATGCCGCTACTGTCATGCATGTGTGACATTGTGACCTGATAGCACAATCTGGCCACATAGACATTGAAGGAGTCTCCTACGTCTCCCATAAACAACTGGCAAATATTGGCTCTTGATGTAAATTAGGCATTTCCAAACCCCCTAAACTATCTGTGTTATGTTTTCAGTATTACAATAAAGTTTTATAAATATAATCATATAGCATAATCTATTTTATGCACCACAATTTCATAATTATTGTCAGTCTATGGACCTAATCATTCCTAAGACATAAGGGTAGACTCAGTATGCCCTGATCTGGCACTAACTCAGACCAGATCGCGACATAAACCCACGTTTTGGAGAAATCCACAGTTTGACTACCCAATTTGTTCGATTTCTGCACAGAATCAGCAATTGTGTTCCATGGCGGCTTTTAGTCACATTCAGTATTGAGTAACTTTACCCTAAAATATGCCGCAGAATCACTTTGCCCTGTAACCTTTCTAAGTACACAAGTAGTGTGAAGATGGGAGAAAAGTGATCATCCAGATAGTGATACATTATAAATGAAAACACAATTAGTGGGGAACACTTGTGAAAGAGGGGGCGCGGGGTTCATTTATAACATTTAGTGTCCCTTTAAAGTAATTTTCCAGCTTATCTAAAGGGGTAAAAGTGTGCTAAAATGTGTTTTACTATGCTGTTTATCAAAGGATGTTCCCAGCTTAACATGAGCTATTTGAGCAGTTTGTTAATTAAAATGTGAGGGTGGACTTTGATACTCTGAAAATACCTGTTGCTAATGACCTGTTTACAAGTCCCAAAGCCATTTACATTTTCTCTACAATAGGAAAATCCCTCTGTGACTGGAAGTGAAGGGGAATTTAAAGCAAAGTTAGACCACTGCAACACAGCAAGATAGGTATAATAACCAAATAATTATCTGTCTTTCTGATGGAGATTTAAAAAGCATATAATATACTGCAAGTATTGAAGTGTATTACTTAGTCATGCAGAGTATAGAAAAATAAAGTGAAATCCATAACAAACAAAAAGAACAGACACAAAATTCATAAGGAGCACATGGACCCACAGTTCAGTATTGAATGCTTGTGGAGCCCCATTTTTGCCATTACCTTAGAGCTCTATAGGCCAGGGGCCTATATCATCTGTAATTTTATAAAAGAAATGAACTGTTCATTCAATTAAAACATTTAGCAGAAAACAAATAATTGTCCTAATTGTATTAAATATAAAAAAGGGCAGCTGCTCCTTAGCCACTGTAATGGTTAAGTGTTGGTTTTCTGTTATATATCTACATAAGGGCCTTAGATATGGTAGATTATTAAAATATAATAATTTTTATACAAAAAAACAACAACATAAAATTAACAGTACAAGTTATTCAAATCCCATTGTGCAATCTTAGCCCATTGTGATGTTTATGTTAGCTTTCTCAATGTGCTTCAACAAGATAAAATGCCTCTACAATTGCAGTACTGCAAGGGGCAGGTCAAAGTTCACCACAGCCATAAATTCTATGCCTTGTTCTTTTAACTATAATGGACACAAATAGGACACAGAGGAAAACATTCCCAGTGGCCAGTGCCTAGATACATAGTTAACTAGATAGAAAAACACATAACCTCACACCTTTCTGTTTTTGTTGTGTTGTTTTTGTTGTCTGAAGAATACCTTCAGAAGTAGTCAAACGACAGCAAATTTGAACCCATAATTTCTATTATTCCAACATAAACCTCCCATGACATTATAATTGTCCCTTTTTTCATTGCACTTGCATTTATTTTTTAACATGTTGCTAAGAGCACCTAGAGCAGGTAAAAAATGTGGGACCAACACAGGTAGCACACACTTCTAAATGTATATCTGTTTGAGTTCCAATATCAGGTGTTATATGTGTGTGCACACCATTTTTAGAGAAAAACACAATGTGGGGATTTTTAGAACATGTTGCAAGTGTCTGGAGTGTGAAAGATTACAATGTATGTTATTATATTTTGCACCTGAATTTGAGGCTCTGCCAGCCACGGGTTGGTCAGTGATTTTTAGTGTAATTTCAGGTACACCTTTATTTGATACATGAGAAGCGCTGGTGCAAATACTACCATTACAGTACGGGAGCTCGGAACCAGCAAAGGTAGCGGAAAATCCAAACTTTTAGCAGGAGTTAGGAATTATACATTGGCTTATGACTAAGAGCCCTTAGGAGTGTCAGATGCATAAACAGTTGTGAAATC